>OY856414.1:665245803-667918303 GCA_963693085.1 Alisma plantago-aquatica
TAAGATAGATGAGCTTGCCAACCATGCGTCGATACTAATGGTGATCGGGATAAGGAGGAGAATTCTCATCATCCCAGTTGGTGTTTGGATCCAAAGGAGTACTAGCAGGCTTTGCACCAAGAAGACTTGTTTCAGATAGAAGATCCAGAACATATTTACGCTGAGATAGGCACAATCCAGAGGCTGACCGAGAAACTTCAATCCCAAGAAAGTAGCGCAAGGTGCCTAAATCTTTGGTGACAAAATGTTTCTCCAGATAACGTTTAGTCACCTGAATGCCAGCAAGATCACTCCCTAATAGAATGATGTCATCAACATATACAATCAGAATAACAATGCCAGAAGTAGTATGTTTAACAAAGACAGAATGATCAGATTGGGAACGTCTAAAATGAAATTTCTGAAAAATGGTACTCCGTTTATCAAACCAAGCACGGGGACTTTGTTTTAAGCCATAAATTGCTTTCCGCAAATGACAAACTTTGGAAGACTCCCCTTGAAGTACAAATCTGGGAGGTTGTTCCATATAGACTTCCTCATGCAGATCTCCATATAGAAAAGCATTTTTCACATCAAGCTGAAATAAGGGTCAATCAGAATTTATTGCAACAGAAATAAGTATGCGAACGGAATTCAGCCGGGCCACAGGTGAAAAAGTCTCAAAATAGTCGACGTCGTAAGTCTGTGTGTAGCCCTTGGCAACAAGCCTAGCCTTGAGACGCTCAATCGTACCATCTGGTTGATATTTAATAGTAAACACCCAGCGACATCCAACCGGAGAACAATCAGTGGGAGGATCAACCAACTCCCAAGTGTTACGATCAGTAAGAGTCTGCATCTCAGCTTCCATGGCCTGACGCCAAGCTGGATGTTTAAGAGCCTGAGAAGCATTTTTAGAAATAGAAACAGCAGAAAGAGCAGCAGTAAAATTGGCAAAGTTAGTCCCCAGGTGAGCAGTAGTACAGAAATTCCCAATCGAATGTTTGGTACATGTTCTAGTTCCTTTCCTTAAACTGATAGGAATATCTAAGTCAGAGAATACCTGATGGCATTGAGGAAGAAGATTTTGGAGGGGCCATAGAGGGAGTTGTCGTCTTCGGTCTTCTTTGATAAACTTTCAGCTGCGGAGTAGCAGCAGCAGGAACAGTATCAAGGGAATCGGAATCATCAATCATTGGTAATGGTGTCTCCATTAATAAATCTGACGTAAGGGCAAACCCAGTAGAAGAATAGAATTGCATGTGCTCGAAGAAAACAACATCAGCCGAGACCATTCATTTTTTTTAAACTGGATCATAACAGTGGTACCCTTTTTGAGTCCTAGAGTACCCTAAGAAGACACACTTTATGGCACGGGGATCAAGTTTGGTTAAACCAGGACGTAGGTTTTTAACAAAATAAGTGCTCCCAAAAATACGAGGAACAGAAAATAAGGGCGCATCAAGGTACAAGATTTGATAAGGGATTTGATTCCCAAGAACTGAAGATGGCATGCGGTTAATGAGATAGCATGCAGTGGAAATAGCTTCAGGCCAAAAACACTGGGGAACATTATAGTGAAAAAGTAAAGTACGAGCAATGTCAAGAAGGTGGCGATTCTTGCGTTCGGCGACTCCATTTTGTTGCGGGGTGTAGGCACAGGAGGTTTGGTGAATAGTACCCAGTTTGTGACAAAAACTGCTGACCGAGAATTGCATGAATTCAAGAGCATTGTCAGTGTGAAAAAAATTTATAGGTTTGCTAAACTAGGTACGTATTTCAGCAAAATAAGCAGTAATAGTCTCAAGAATATTAGACCTATCCTTTAGCAAGAAAATCCAGGTGGTCCTAGAGAAATCATCAATAAAGCTCAGAAAGTAGCAGAATCCAGATATACTCGAGACAGAACAAGGTCCCCAAACATCAGCATGTATAATATCAAACGGCTGTTTTGCACCAATACATAATTTCTTTGAAAAAGTTGCTTTAGTTTGCTTGCCCAATTGACAAGTTTCACAATGAAAAATAGAATCTGAAATATGAGGTAGTAAATGCTTTAATTTGGCTGCCGACGGGTGTCCCAACCGATAGTGCCACTGGATGCCAGTCATAGAAGATGTCAGATATGTCGCAGTCTTTGGAACATCCAAGTAATATAAACCATCTGGTCCCTCATGGCCCGAACCAATCTTCGTCCTCATGTGTAGATCCTGAAAAACAACACCATCCGGGTCAAAAGTAATAGAGCAGCGAAGGCTCTTCACAGTTCTATTGGCAGATAACAAATTTATAGGGAACTTAGGAACATATAAAGCAGAGCGCAGAGGCAGACATCCAAGAGTGCATATATCACCAAAACCAGTAACCCGTGTTTGAGAGCTGTCAGCCAGAGTAACAGGAGGTATAACAGTAGTGTTATGTAAATGAGAAAATAATGTAGGATTGCCAGAAATATGGGATGTCGCACCCGAATCGATCACCCAAGTGTTTTTACCGGACTGAGTCAGAAGAGCAGTGCTACCATCAGTGGAGGCCTCGGTAGAGGAAGCAAGCCGTGCTTGTAGTAGTTTCTCAAACTCCGATCGGATCCAATCGGCAGACGGAGGTGCAGAAGTAGTGGCAGTGTCAGGTTGATCTGTGGTGACTTGATTCGCCCAGGCTGGCTTCCCATGCTTTATCCAGCAACGATCTTCATTGTGATTGGTACGCTTACAGAAGGTACAAAAGCATTGTTCAGTAGTCTCAGCAAGAGAAGAGGAGCCACATCCTGGTCCAAAAGAACGCCCGCGGCCATGTCCCCGACCACGGCCACATCCACGGGAGGAGTCACCAGTCCGAACAGTAGGGGTTGTTCCGTCAGAAGAGTCAGGTAGGTTTTGCGAAACGGAAGGAATGTGTTGAACACGCTTCAGAACGTCTCTCAGGGTAGGAAGGGGATCACTAGAGAGGATCTGATCAACGACTCCTCCAAAAGATGAAGGCAGACCAGCGAGGAACTGGACAAGTTGAAGCTCGTTCCTTTGACGTTAGATTCCCGTGATATCTGCAGACAGAGGATGGTAGACCCCGAAATCATCCCAGAAAGCACAGCAGTTGTTGTAGTAATCCTCCACGGAGTCAGTAGCAGAGTACTCCTATTTGGCCAGTAGCTTGAAGATTTCAAAAACCTTCTTTGGATTCTGCTGGTGAGAGTATACGTGGGAGAGTTGATCCCACATATCCTTGGCAGTCTTGAGGCGAAGGAGAGACTGGCTGATTTCAGGTTCCGCACTATTGACCATCCAGGTCATAACACCATAATCTTCCTTGGATCAAAGATCGTAGGCCTGTTTGGTCTTGTCATCAGCATCAACAGCAGGGATGGCCGGACCCTTAGTCGACAGATGAGAGAAACGCCCTTGAGCTTTGACGTACAATTCAAAGGAGGCTGCCCAGAGATGATAGTTGGGGCCATCCAACTTGACGGTAGTGACGCGCAGATTGCGAGGAAGGTCAGGAGTCGCCATCCGAGATGATAGAGATAGTCAAAATTAAGGGCGCAGATAGCAGCTGAGGTAGTAGTCACAAGTCAGCAGCAGAAGTCTAACACATGGACTAAAAGTAGCATATAGAAGATCCAAGCATGGATCTCAGAAACCCTCATAGGGGCAGCAGGAGAAGATAGAAACCTACGCCAACATGGAGGAACAATCACTCCACCATGAGGCGCAGGCAAACAGAGCGAAAGACGCCTTTTACGACGTCAACGTGCCAGAAATTGGAAAGTTACCGAAGCTGTCTGGAGGTTTCGGGGAAGAAGATGGGTAGAGGATTAAGTCATGGTAATGGAGTGGGTTAGGGTGTTGAAAGGTGGTAGAGGGTTGGTGGAGGGGTGGGTGGTGGCAAGAGTGGTGGTGGTGATGGCTGTGGGCGGCGGCAGGGTGGCTGTGGGCGGCGGCGCAAGGGGGCTAGGGAGGGAGAGGAGGGAGAGGGGCGGTTAGGGTTGGGGGGGATGAGAGGCGACTAGGGTTTAGGGAGGATCGGGACGCTCTGATACCATCTAGAATAGAAAAGTATTGCTTCTTATTGAGTGAATAAAACCAATACAATGCTCTCTCTTTTATAAGACAAGAGAGTAGTACAGCGTTTAGAGATAAGCAATATGGGATAAAGAAACAAGTGACTAAAAGACATAACCAAAATACACTAAGTAAAAACAGCAGTCAAGTGTATATACTAATAAGTCTTATTCGACTAGTGTTACCAATTAGTTAAATCTGCGCAATTGCTTGAGTATTAGGTTTTCGGTCAAGTTTATTGTATATACCAATCCCACGATATTTTTTTCTGAGTAGGCTTTTTATGAATTTAAGTTTTAGTGAATTCCCTCCCATCAATTGTATTAGAGCCCAAAACCTAGGTTTAGGTCTGCGAGACCCCTCCCCTATCAACCATTTAATTCGTAAACCCTAGGTACAAGAATCATATCCACCATCCTAAGTAAAATATGTAGTGTTCACCACCCTCCAATACGTCGTTGTATTGTTCCTATGTCTTCATCCTCCTCATATTTCCTCATATCCCTAGTCCTCTCCCCAATCCCCTCACGGCCTCCGCCCTTCCCTACCTTCTTCAAATACTTCCTCTTCCTCTCCTTTTTTTCCTTTTTTCTTCTTCTTTATCCTCACCTCCATGTCAAGTGCTACAGTTCCATATTGTAGCACCGCCAGCAATAGGGAGGGTATGGGCTCCTAGCACCCCACTCACTCCAGGGAGGCAGGGAGCGCCTACCTCCAACTCCCCGTGGTCTGAGCGATTGCCATGTACTAGTTTGGGGTACCTCCAGACACGCAAAGAGACAAGAGAGATGACCTCACCTCTAAGTGTGTGGCTAGCAGGTTGCCACTGAAGGAATCCCTTATTCCCACACACCTCTGGACGGAGTTAGATCGATAACCTCTACTCCCCTAGGAGCACTAAAGTTGCACCTACCTTATGTGAGAAACATGGAACCGCAAAGGTCCAAGAAGGCGCCATGATCTACCCTAGTAGTCATAGTACATGCTAAAACACTGCAACAATAGGAGAGTTCTTGACAAATTGACCATAGTGACACTTCCCCTCTCTTTCACAACCCAAGATATCGTTAGCAACACACATGAATCCGACTAATGCAGAACCCACCTCAACATAGGGTCTAACCATACTCGTTGACCATATTATGTGGTTCTGGGATACATATTTCACCCCACACTGCACTAACAAATGTGACACGGTGTGTAAGGAGGAATTTAGTGGCAAGATAGCCGAGAATGTTGATCGTTTGGATGCGCACAACACCCAATTAGTGAAGGCCAAAACGACCTTAGTCAATCTGAATGAGAAGTTTAACCAACTTTTCTTACAGTAGGAAAATCAACGAGAAAACAAGCCTCTTCTCAGCAACAACATGTAGATGCCAATTCTAATCCACGAGCCACAGTAGAAGATCGACTTAAAAACTTCTTTGGCATTGATGACCAAGACGTGTTTTATGTTCTACAAGTGGTTGCACAATATTGAAGCCTTATTCAAATACCACTAGATGATGTGTAATGTTGTTGAGATACAACTATGGGAAATAGTGTTCGTGTGGCATAAATAACTTCACACAGTCGTCCGCATACACACTTCGACCTACACAAAGGAGACATGGAATCCTTCATCCTTGTGAACACAATCAATACTTTTCCCTCAAGTTTTCTAACTTAGAGCAAGGCGTAGACTCAGTCAAGGAGTAAGGTGCAAGTTAAATGACTTAGTACACAAGTCCCAAGTCAACGTGGACATTATTATGATGGTCACCATGCATCGTCATTGCCTCTCAACATCCATTACTAGCATGCTTTTTGCCTCGTACATCTACAACATGGATTACTTTGTCCATGTAACTCAGATTGAACACTAGAAGAAGCATCGCATGAGTCTGCCACATGGAGACATCCACCAACTTCTACTCTGACTACCAGCACCACGATGACCACGCCACATCGTCGAAAGTGATATCTTTACCTAACAAGTAGAGTGATTCTCTTGCCAAGACTACATACATCATTCCAATCAATGGCTCAATCTTGTGATGGTCGTGACATCCGACACTACGAAAGAAGGTGACAGAGTATGAGGACGTGCTCCTAGCCAATGAAATCGACAACAGAAAAGATGAGTGTGAGGATCAAAAGTGTGTCCTAGCTCAACATACATCTTAGCTTCCCCAATCATCCTTGTGACTAATATCATCTCTAAAAAATTATCCAAGTTTTGGGTTACATCTAAAATTCCATTTGTCACCATACCATTTTTGTTGAACTGACGTACCAATCGATGTATCATGTATAAATGATACTCATGTTTTGCCATCGTTGAATCTATGTCTATACAGTGTCATGTGATGTGTTCGCTTGTATCTTAGTATGCCTCATTCATAACATCCATGAGATTATTGAGTGTCAAGCCCAACAAAACGGCTTCAACAACATAAATTTTGTGAAAAGAGATGAGGAGAGGAGACGAACACCGAGAGATTTTTCGGCTGCAAGGAGCAGCTTCCTTGAGAGAGCAATAGCCGTCTCTTTTCTTTTTATATATTAGGGTAAAATACATTGTGGTACAAAGAAGAAAATAAGAGAGAAACAATAAAAACAATTAATATAATAAAGATAGAACCAGTTGACGGGTCGTCGATTTCCGCCGTTGTTCTACTCTAGATACCATCGACAGGACTGTCGATGGTATCGACAGAATGCTCTTCTGTTGTTGTAATAATCTCGATACCATCGACCTCCTATCGATAGTATCGACGGGGATGCAGGTTGCTTCACACTCCCCCTCAAGCTGGAGAGTACACATCGTGTATGCCCAGCTTGCCACATAATCTCTGAAAATTTGCTGGACCCAAAGGCTTTGTCAAGATATCCGCCAGTTGATCTTCAGACTTGACGTATGGCGTCACAATAGTGCCATCTTTGATTTGATCACGAATAAAATGGCAATCAACTTCTATATGCTTTGTATGCTCATGAAAGATAGGATTCCTGGCAATGTGTATAGCAGACTGGTTGTCACACTTGAGCTCCATAGAAGACATAATAGTGATTTTTAACTCAGAAAGAACAGATTTGACCCATTGTAGTTCACAACATGCATGGGCCATAGCAGTATTCAGCCTCAATGTTGGATCTAGCTACCACATGCTGCTTTTTGCTTTTCCAAGTAATCAAATGATGACCAAGGAAAGTACAATAGCCTGATGTAGACCTTCTATCAGTATGATCACTAGCCCAATTTGCATCTAAATACCATGTGAGAGTCAAAGTAGATGGAGGCACCTTGGGTTTAGAATATGTGATCCCCTTACCAGGAGCACTCTTCAGATATCTCAGAATCTGGCAAACTGTTGTCCAGTGTGACTGTCGTGGTGAGTGCATATGCTGACTCACGACGCCTAAAGCAAAAGAAATGTCAGGTCGTGTAACATTCAGATATATTAGCTTGCCAACTATTCTCTTGTCATATCCTGGATCTAAGTATTCAACGTCATCAACCGTCTCCTTGATGTGATAATCCATAGGAGTAGATACTGGTTTAGATTCAGTCATGCATGTCTCCTGTAGTAAGTCAAGCACATATTTCCTCTGAGATAGGTTGACACCTGCATGAGATCTAAGCACCTCAATGCCCAGAAACTATCTCAGTTTACCCAGATCCTTCGTTTGGAAGTGTCTCTGCAACCCTTCCTTCACACGAGATATGCATGTAGAATCACTACCAGTAATCACTATGTCATCAACATATACAGCAATAATGATAGAGCCACAAGAAGAGCTAGAGTAGAATAAAGAGTGATCAGTCATGGAGCGAGAAAAACCCATCTGGAGTACAACCTCACTGAACTTGTCAAACCAAGCTCGAGGAGACTGTTTCAACCCATATATGGCTTTCTTCAATTTACACACCTTCTGACACTCCCCCTAAGCAACAAACCCAGGAGGTTGCTCCATATATACCTCTTCCTGTAGGTCACCATGTACAAAGGCATTCTTAACATCAAGTTGAAATAGGGACCAATCAAAGGTCGTAGCCAGAGAAATAATAATCCGCACAGAATTTAGATGAGCTACTGGAGAAAAGGTCTCAAAGAAATCAACTTCATAGGTCTGTGTGTAGCCTTTTGCTACCAATCTGGCCTTCAATCTCTCAACTGATCCATCTGGATTATGTTTGATGGTGAAAACCCATCTGCAACCCACTGCTTTCTTCCCTGTAGGTAAGTCAACAAGATCCCATGTGCCATTATGCAAAAGAGCTGACATCTCAAGCTGCATTGCCTGTTTCCAGCCACTGCCCTTCAGAGCATCATAGTGATTCCTTGGTATATTAACAGAATCAATCCCAATAGCAAATGCGCGGGCCTGCTTAGATAAGTGGGACAGACAACACACATTTGTAATAGGATGTCTAATAGTACAAGAACGAGTACCTTTCCGAACAGCAATAGGACGATCAAGATTTGATGCTTCTGCAGGAATCTCGTGACTAGAAGACGATGAGAAAGGCTCAGGGACTGGTGTCACTATCTCTTCTAGATCTTGTCTGCCTCGCCTACTAAAAACATATGGGTATTGTTGAATAACAGGTCTGTCAGCTGCCTGCTCATCCTGAATAAAAGTATAATCAGGAATGATGGGTGGCGCTCCCTCACTCTGCACAGATGGTGCCACTCTCTCACTCTGAAAATCTGGTGGCACTCCCTCTCTCAACTGCTCCCCCTTACTCATAGCATCGGAGAAATATGGAGTGGTCTCATGGAAGGTAACATCCCTAGACACAAACATGCGACGAAGACTAGGACAGTAACACTTGTATCCTTTGCTAGTACTAGAATAACCAAGGAACACGGTTTTAATAGACCTAGGAGAAAGATTGTCAGCCTTAGGGTCAAAATTATGGACAAAAGAAGTGCAACCAAACACTTTAAGGGGAACAGAGAAGGGTTGATCCGTGGGTCGTAACACAGAGAAAGGAGTTTGTCCTTTAAGAATAGAGGATGGTTGTCTATTAATTATGAAGCAAGCGGTTAAAAGAGCTTCAGACCAGAATTTCTTAGGCACATTGGATTGAAACATGATCGAACGAGCAATATCAAGAAGATGGTGATTTTTCCTCTCAGCCACCCCATTTTGTTGAGGGGTGTGAGGACAAGACATGCGATGGATCATGCCCACAGAACTACAAAAATCAGACATAACCTTTTGAACATACTCTAAAGCATTATCAGATTGGAAAGTTTTTATATTGCAGTCAAACTAAACCTTTATTTCTTTATGAAAATGTTTCACAATAGATAGCACAGACTCTCGACTTTTGAGAAGGTAGATCCATGTCATGCGGAAAAAATCATCCACAAAGGAAATAAAATAACGAAAACCATTATAACTCTGGTCTTTAACAGGACCCCATACATCACTGTGAACTAACTCAAAAGGACAAGATGCCCGCTTATTGACACGACTGGGATAAGACACCCTATGATGTTTTCCCAGCTGACATGACGGACACTCTAAAGATGGCTCTATATGTTGATGACAAAAAAAAGCAATCTCTTCATACCAGTCATGTGTTGTGACGCGCCAGAGTCAACCACCCAAGATGAAGTAGAGCCAGAAGTTATGGGAGAAGTAGCCTGATTACCCGCAGTAGATGCCAGGTTTGCTGATGACGAAGATGAAGATCCCACACTCATGTGATGTGTAGCCTGAATGAACCGATCATACTCCTCCTGAGTAAGAGTGATGTCGGTCCCAGAATTGGTACCCACAACTGAAGACGGAGAGGAATCTGTAGAGGTGGCACAATGTGCTGCCCCCACAGGAGGTGCAGCAGGTCTCCCATGTTTCTTCCAACACTTCTCCATTGTATGTCCCGGTTTGTCACAGAAAGTACACTTAGGACATGTCCCACGTCCTCTGCCCATACCAGGTCGCCCTCCTCTCACCGCAACAGCTACGGATGCATGAGACTCCCCAGAAGATATAGTAGAGACAGGATTAACAGACTCAAAAATAGACTGTTGAATTCTCGAATAGGCTTCCACAAGACTTGGCAATTTATCAGAAGCCAAAATGACACTCCTGGCAAAACCGTAAATGGGATTAAGCCCAGATAGAAATTTAGCAGTAACTAGGTCGTCTCTGTCTTTGATCTGTGCAGCAATTGTCACAAGATGATAGTAGCTCAGCTCTTGAGCAAGTGCCTGAATAGCTCCAAAGTATTCCTCAAGAGATCTATCACCCTGCCTCTCAGCAAACAGACGATCATATATCATGAATTGCCGAAGAGCATTCTTCTCCTGAGAATAATGTTGCTTCACTGCGTCCCATATCTCTTTAGTTGTAGTATAGAACATAAACCTAGCCGCAATTGCAGGTTCCATACTATTCCATAACCAAGTCTTCACAAGACTGTCATGACGCTTCCATTCAGCGTATCCTGTATCAGTAGAGTCCAGGGGACCCGAGTCAACATGTCTCGCCTTGTCGCGAGATTCCAAGACAGTGTGAACAGCGTTCATCCATAGTAGATAGTTTTTTCCGTTGAGCTTGATGGAGGGGATAGGAGACGCCTCGCTGTAGGGAGTCTTGGTGTCCTCCATTGTAGACAGGAACTTAGTGACGGATTGATACACGTCACAGAGAAAGCTGAGGTGACTGAGAGATACACGTCACGGAGATAGATGAGGTGACGAAGAGATACACGTCACAACACAAAAAAAAACACGGATAAATGCGTTACTGACGCATTCACAGCCTCCAATCGATTTTCCTAATCACACATGGAGGATATGTGATTAGGAGAGCACTTTGGAAGAGACGAGTCCCTCAGATTGGACTTTAGATAGTCGTTGGATCAACCGGAGACTCCCAAACAGTAGATCCGGCTCCTAAGAACTGGCCGAAAACTGTTGTAAATCAACTGGAAGCTTGCTAGCGGCTCCGGTCCTTGGTGGCTAGATCTACAACAGCGAGGGAAAAGCTGTTATCGATCCAGCGATGAAGACGGCTAGCGGTTGCTAGCCCAGCAGCACCCGCGCGGCGGCGGGCTGCTGTTCCTTCCGGCCCGACAGCCGAGGTGGCCGCGGCGCCTGGAGAAGGAGAAAGGAGGCGGGGAGGCTGTGGCGGCGGCTTGTTGAGGAAGCGGGACGGCGGATCAAAGATGCTCTGATACCATGTGAAAAGAGATGAGGAGAGTAGACGAACACCGAGAGATTTGTCAGCTGCAAGGAGCAGCTTCCTTGAGAGAACAATAGTCGTCTCTCTTCTTTTTATATATTAGGGTAAAATACATTGTGGTACAAAGAAGAAAATAAGAGAGAAACAATATAACAATTAATATAATAAAGATAGAACCAGTTGACGGGTCGTCAATTTTCGTCGTTGTTCTACTCTCGATACCATCGATGGTATCGACAGAATGCTCATTTGTTGCTGTGATAATCTCGATACCATCAACCTCCTGTCGATAGTATCGACGGGGATGCAGGTTGTTTCACAAATTTATTTTAAATATTGAAGGTCTCTTTGGCTGACATTCTTAGCCAGTCACGGCACTACGAACTATTGTACAAGACATGTCTCTTGCGGCAACCTATACTAGCCTCCACTGGCGAGATGCCACCCAACTTGCCAAAGACTGGTTTTTTTAGTGGGAAAGGGGGGAGTTGATGTAGGGCACATTGTGGATCCAATCCATCATCAAGTTTGGCACCCCTCATGAGAACCTAATTGGACCGGTGAGTGACGATTTTGGTAGTAGCTCTAGTGGTGAATGAACGGGCTACCCAATGAAGGGACGCAGGATTGAACCCTCGGAAGTACGCCTCAGAACGAAAATGGTCCCCTCATGCAAGGCGACCTACTGCTTGATTCCCCCCGCCTTTGGCATTTGAGTGGTTGGGGGGGGTACACTGTCGGGGTGGGGTCACCAAAGTGGCTCTTCCTCAGGGTTGGTTTCACCGTCATCCAAAAAACTTATTTATTTATTTTAAGGACTTAGTCGTAAGTTTCTGATTTTAATTATCTACTTGAATTTTATTTGAGGTAGGTCACTAATTAGTCAATTATGCGCAATTTCATGAGTCATTAAGGTTACAGTCATGGAACAGGACTTCGACTTCGAGCCCACTTCGCCAGGTGTAGACATGGAAGTTTGTGGAAATGTTGAGGATTTTTACAACCAAACTTCGATGCAACTTCGACAAAAATTAAGCTAAAAAATAGTCATTTTGTGATGAAAATCGACAGATTTCATCAAATCTAGCTAAAAAACACAATATACGTTTACATATAGCCATTCATATAGGTTTACATATGTAGATAAATACACGATTACATGTAGTCGTATCTGAAGTACGAAGTTCTTCCATATATAAAGTTTGTGACAATAAACAAACTACATAAAAATGGTGTAAATATGTGGTAGATTTAGCAGAGAGGGGATCAGTCTATTACTATTAGCTTAGAATAGTAAAAAATAACGTTAAAATCATCTTACCTCAAGCTCCAACACTTTTTTCCCCTCACACAGCAAACTCCACAATATACCAGAAGAATGTCGCCAACTTCGACGACTTCGACAGATGTCGAGGACATTGTGGAATTTTTGTATAGACTTGGGTCAACTTCGTCGACATATGGGGAAATGTCGACAACTTCGACGAAATGTCGAGGATATTGTGGAATGAGGATGTTTACATGCATTCGACGTCGCCGGTTGTCGACATCGACAATATCGGCGAAATTTCGCCCCATGTCGACGACATTTAGTTCCATGGTTACAGTCAAGTTTATTATAGCTCTGAGGTTTTTATCTGCATCTATGTTTTGATTATGAATGTGAGTTTAGGGAATTGATCATTCATCAAGAGGTCACCGGTTTGACTTCATGAAGAAACTCCATGTACACCAATTAAGATGGATCTTGTGAATAGTAGCCACTTGGCTCCCTTAGCTTTGTGGAAATGTGGTATTAGGCCAAACTTCCTACCAGAGACTCTAAGCCTTTTGCAAATGGTAAAACCCATGTGTTTGGCCTTGTTCCTGGAAAGCCAGTGCTACCTTAGGTTGTAGGCGAGTTACTCTGATTCATCATTCTTCAAAGAAATATAGTAGCCTAAAGGTCAGGTGCCATAAAAGAAAGAATATACAAATCACAATATACAAGTATTGATGTTAAGTTGGACTCACAGTAGATCGTCATATCCAAGATTGCAGTTGTGATCAGTGGACAGAGTTAAGTTTATTCCACATTAATATTTAGGTTGGAACCTAGCAATCGAAGAGCTGGTTGTTCCTATGCTTTTGGTAAACTGATAGTTACGTTAGCATTCAAGGGTAGGTACGGTTGGCTTTCCACCTCTATTCTTAAGTTGACTCCCCATTCAAAGCAGCAAAAAAAAAAATCCATTTCGTCACTGAAAGTCATTTCTTTCTCAGTTTCTCTGTAAACTTCAATAGATGTTCTATCTTATGAAATATTCCTCCATTTATGTCTTAATCAGAGAATAATTCTCAATAAGGATACAATTAATAATGGGCTCCGGCTGAGAGCTTCAAGAATGAAGATTTATACCAACCTGAAGATAGAACTCGGAAATAGATATGGAGCATAAGGAACAGGACTTCTCAAGTACCCCCTCACCTTTAAGAATGACTTAATATATGTATAGCAGAGCGAGCTCATGGAGCATTTCCAACTTTAGATAAGCATTGTGCTTGAAGCCCCGAGTACAGACATGAACAGCAGCCTGGATGTGGAGGTGCTGAATTCAACTCCTAGTCCTAGTAAACTATACAATGTGGCTGTTGTGTCTACATTGGGCCTATAACAGTACCCGGTCTTCCCTACTGAGACAAAGGCAAACTCTGCACTAGTGCATCATTCTTAAGGTTATGTCTAGAAAAGCATTTCATATATGGGTCTGTCTGGTGGAGTTTGGTTGCAATCCCTATTTCCAAAAAGTTAGCAAAAAAGCTGTGCGCCCAGACATAGCAGTCGGTTTTATCCCATGCATGATATATTTGCTATAAAACATTGTAAACCAAATGTATCATGGTTTTGCAAAAGCCTATCAATCATGTGATTTGAAAACATAATGTAAAATGAGCGGTTGTTTTTCAAATTCACTCCATAAAGCTGTAGCTAGGAGACCTCAATTTTTTTTTTTCAAATTTTAGTAGATGATAAGCTACTTTTTCCTAAAATTATCCCCATGTGTTACCCACAGATACCCAGGCCAAAAAGCTAAGAAGAAGACTCCAGTCTCCATTATAATAGGAAAGCTTTAGGTATGTGCCTTAAAAGAAATATTTTTTTGCCCACCAAAAAGAAAAACAGATATTTTTTTAAAAAGCAAACAACTCCAACTCAAAGTTCCAGGGTAGGTAGAACAGGGGGCGCAATTAGCATGCACCTATTCCACAAGTTCAAAGCACAGTCGGGAAAAGGAAAGGCTGAATCAAAACGAACACGCAATAGCTGAACTAGTAACAGTGTGTATTACCTATCCCCCTTCACTCTGAACCAGTACTCTGCGCAGTGACGGTGCGCCATGCCCAGCTCGCCTTTGCAGTCGCACCCAAGTGGGACCAGCTCCGATCCTTCCGGCGTCTCTAGGTCAGACCCCAAGTGGCAGATGCGGCACTGGCTCTCGGACGACTCACCTCCCTCCCCCTGCTCGTGCTTGTCATCAAGCCTCACGTCGAGCACCATGCACTCACCCGGCTCGGCGTCGGGGACAGGGACCACTGTCGCCCCTGCCGCCTTCAAGGCCCGCTGCTGGGATGGTGCTGGCGCCGCCTCCGTCTCTCTGAACGACGGCACCCGCACGACGACCACAGGCTCCGAGGGCCTTGATGAACCGCTAGTGATCTCGCTCTTCGAGTTAGCGTCAACGTCCACACCCGACGCGGATCTCGAACCCCGTGCTCCGCCAACATCACTGCCGCCGTCGCTGGCGGTGGAGATGGGTAAATCCGACGAGGACCCAGTAGCCATCTCGACCCGGAATCACGAGAGCATCGCCGCCGGCCGTCGGATGACACCAAACTTTCACCCGTAAGAAGGGATAGGATTGTAGGAAGACGTTCAGAAAGGGATGAGGTCGTAGTGGAGGCGAGCCCTCGAGCCCTGGTGTATTGGAAACGTTGGAGAGGGGGAAAAATGAAGAAGTGATAACAAGTTTACAGAAAGACACAACTTCACGTCTTTGAACTGGCATCGATCCGGGAAGGAGGGTTGACCTCGACGTAGCTCCCACCAAATTATATAATCGCGTGTCGTTCGTCAAATGGGCAAGTTGTTTTTTGCGATAGGTGGGAAACCGTGCTGGAAGCAGGCGCGGGGTGGAGAAAACTGTGGGTTGCAGGGCAGGAGGCGCGCCGTCTACGCGGGCAGTTTCCCGACGTCAGGAGGGTAACAGAAGAGGTCCGTGGAGGAAGTGGGTGAAGTGGCGGGAACGGTGAAAGGAGGATGCAGTGGTGGGTTGGCACAGCAAGACGCGCGGGAGTATCATACAGGGTCGGAGTCCATGATGAAGTGGCGACTGAGTAAATGCTCGACGACGCCGCCGGGGACGGGGGGCCAACTTGGAGGCCAAGCATCCGCGACTTGGTTGCGGAGACACGGACACCGGCGGCTTGGGGGTTTTGTTTTCCCTTGTCATATTTAAAAATATCCATGATATATAAAACAAAGAACCTTTGTTTTCAAAACCCCCTTTGTTTCTCTGAAATTATATAACCACCCCCCACCAACTTTTGGAAAATCTTTAGGAACCCCCTGTTCCGTAACTCTGGTTGACAAACTACCGGCAGCAGGCTTTTTTTCCCTTCTCATTGCGTGACCTGCTGGTCACCGTTTCCTTTAGTTTCTATGCCACACTTATTTTGGTTTAAGATTAGCGAAGGGTTTCCATTTTAACATCTGAATGTGAACACAAGTAGTTAAGTAGGGCGTCATATATACAGTTGACGAATGACCCATTTTGCAACAAACCATGTTTGAGTTTGGATATTATCAACCTTAGTCGATTGAAGCTTTGGGAATTAATGTTTGAGCACTAACTATGTTAATTCTGGGTTGATATTTTTATATGGTTTAGATTGTATTTAGGATTCAAATCAACATATACATTGACCTGTCAAAATTGTGGGTCCGGATCATTTCTAGGGCCTGACCCGATCTTTTGAGAGTCAAAGCCGAAACTGGCCCAGACTTGGATTTCGTCATTATGTCCAACCCGCCACCCGAATCCATATTCTGTTGTTAGCCTTTACAACATCGAAGCATCCAAATTCATTAAAACTAAAAAAGTATAAGATAGGCGTGTCAAAATTTTGGTTGCGCATAGTTTAGATTTTTCTACTAGTTAAACTAAATCGGGTGAAAATTTGACCGTAAAACCAACCTAAACCTGAATTTCAACTACTTGTCTGAACTCCGAATACATACATAAATGTTTATTATTCACACTACGATTTATTTAACTATTAAATTATATTAACAAATATAGAATACATGAACAGTGTTTGGGCTGGTTCGGGGTTTGGAGTCCAATGACCCGACCCGACCCAAAATGATCTGAATTGAATCTGAAAATTCTAATTCAGTTACAAAATAAATTCAACCATATGTGTAAAGTTTAGTTTGTATGACCCAAATAACTGAAAAAGGACCAACCAGCGAGTAACCTAAAATGACCCAAATTATGCCTTTAGTTGAATTTTATTAAGATATATTACATATTGATATTGCATAACATTTTTGAGAAATTTACGTATTGCATAAATATTGAATACAAATCCAATCTAGGACCCGAATTAGATCTGAAATTCACTTTACAAGTTAGAACCCGATATTACCCGACCAAGTGTCAATCGTTTGAATGAAACATGATCTGAATCTCATTTGCGATATAATAGTAAAAAAAAAAATTTGGAAGTGGGAAATTTTACCCCTGTCCAAGGTAGCAGGATAAAGAGAACACCATCAGCTATACCGAGGGCTATAATCCCTTCCTGTAGTGTCCCAACGAGTTCACTGAGATTTAAACCCGCAACCTGCGCTTCACAAGCAGCAAGCTTAACCAACTGAGCTAGTTGGCAAGTGCTAGTAAAAAAATTATAATATACACAACTAAAATTTTCGCACAACTTATATGTTCTAATTTGACGGATCGCTACCCTCTTGTATAGACTCATCTATAAAGATATGAGCTTATGCCAGTTCCGGATTTCTCATATGAACCAAAATTTGAGTCTCAATCGGTCTTGCGTCTCATTATCCAAAATTCGTGCATGCTAGAATTTCGACTTAAGTTCCTTCCGACCTAGAATTTCTACAACTCTACATACATTCTAATTTAAATTTTAACATAATCTAATTGGTTTGAACATGTCAACCATAACCGATATATTTCTATTCATACGTAA
This sequence comes from Alisma plantago-aquatica, assembly GCA_963693085.1. NCBI lineage: Eukaryota > Viridiplantae > Streptophyta > Magnoliopsida > Alismatales > Alismataceae > Alisma > Alisma plantago-aquatica. Next base: position 665,263,287 of record OY856414.1, read on the forward strand.
ACTGCAAGGTAAGAACAAACCTATTATAGTAATATTCAAACTAAAATTTGGTTTTCTAAATAAAAGCGAGTAGGTTTATGGGGTTTATGCAACGCCCTACTCAATGATAGATATTATAATCAAAACATGTTGTCGATCTCAAAGCAAAATAAGTACAAGTGAAACAGAAGGAGAGGTGACCAACATGTCACGTGGTGCGCAAAAAAGTGAGAAGCCTATTGCTGTTAGTTTGTCAACCAAACGGAGCATGGGGTTGTTTAGAATTTCCCGAATGTCAGGGTTTCTGGAATTTCAAAGAAACAGAGGTGGTTTGGGAAAAAAACTTCAAAAATAATGTTTAAAGTATGTTGCAACAACACAAGTTTAAAGAATGTCTATGTAGAGCCCGAGCTACAAATTGTTGCAAATCTTTTTTTGTATGACAAAGTTCAATGATCTAAAGACAAATATGAAGAAGTAGATGATGGCATCATCACATTTCTATTTAAGCTATGTTATATGTGTTGTAGGAGGGAAATCGAGCCATTAGTAAGAACACTAAATATATCAAAGGCAAAGGGGAAAATGATGGTGTTTTGCTTCACACGCAGCCCCATGCTTACAAACTGTGTGTGTGGCCACATCAAAAGTTGTCTGACCTGCCTTGAAGTTATTTGAAATGTTCTTACTTAATAGAGAGTCACTAATAAAATCAACACAAGTGTGCTTTCTATCGGCCCAATCAAATAATAAAATGTCAGTTGGTCCCTAGGCGTGAAGACCATCATGATGTGTCCCTAGAAAAATGACTGGAGCTTCTTTCAAATCCTTTATCCTAGCATGAGAAATAAAACCAAAGAGGACATCTCGAACCACATCATGGCAGAACTTAAATCCCGAACAGATGCGACAATGTACCATGTGATCTCCAAGAGAATCAAGATCTGCATAATGACAAAGGAACAACGCTCATTGCCAGAATATAGAGAGGTCATCAATCGGTAAAGTAAAATGACATCGCACTCAATTGATGTCATAGATAATCTAAAACCATCCATAGGAATAGCAAGAAGAAAGTTGTGTGCATGGTCAGCCTGTAGGGAAGGCAAAACATCCACTTATCTTTGAGACAACTTTAAAACCTTGAAGCATTGGAAGACCGTATTGTAGTAGGCAACTAACAAAAGAGATCATGTCTTAGGGGAGGTAGAATTAGTACATGACAATTTGGACGAGCAGAAGGACAGTAGAAGCTCACAGATAGAAGCATAAGCAGTGTCAAAAATGTCACCAACTGGAATAGAATAAACCTCACGAAGAATATGGTCTTGAAGCATTTTGGAATGAACTTGTGAAATGACATGAGCATAGCTTACCACATCATGGGAAGTTGTAATACCAAACTCTCCAATATGCATAGGTAGTATGGAAAGATGACATTGTAGACCACTAAAACCTTAACCTTCACCAACAACAATACAACGATGAAGTCCACAATCAAAGTCTTCCAATACAAAAGGAATAAATCCAGGTGGTGTTGCTTGGAGAGAAAATAACAACTTTGGCATTCAAACACATGACCTAAGGAGGATAAGTTCACTTTGAGGGTCATTAAGTGAGATAAGGATGTCCACCATATCTAGAGATTTGGCCACACATTTTCTGAATAAATCTAAATCAAAACTAGGATCATTGGAAACTGGGCCACCAAGAATTTTCTCACTCTACATAAATCGAGAAATGTTAGGAGGAAATTCACAACCTGGAGCTCTTCTGGGGTTGTTAGAAGGCCAAAAGATTTATATTTTGCTTATATTGAGATGAAGTCCAAAATCGGAGCCACATTCTTGCAAGAGAGATAAGGCCTTAAACACTTCAACAATGTCATTGATGAGAGTGTCATCGTCTAGGTAGAAAGGCAATAAGTCAAGGTTACATGCCTCCTTTAATTTAAATCAAGGAGTGAAAAGCCAATGAGAAAAGAAGTAGCGCAAGTGTGTAACCTCATTGGACCCCAAAAAAGGACAAAATAGACTCGCCCTGATCCAAGTAAAGATGAGCAGGAAAAGAATAACATAATTAAACCCAACGGACAAAAGTCAGGCAGTGGAGACGAACCTCACAAACAATGTTGGACATGTCAATCATATTGAAGGTATTAGAGAAGTTCAAAAGAGCCAATGTGTGTATGAACATGTCTCTTTTCATGGATGAGGCATGTCACGACATGCAAAAGGGCTTTAGCACCCCCAGATATACCAACACCAAATTGGTGATCATGAAGATAAGATAGAATGTTTGGTATTACTCCTTGTATTTCAATCTTAGAAACGAGCGACGCTAAATGGTCCCAACTGCGATGGGACAAATGTCATTGTCAGGTTTAATAAGAAGTGTAACACTCGGGCCCACTACCCAAGGCTCTAGTAGAGTTTCAGGAATGACGACTGGCCCCATAGACCACCACTAGCCTTAACTGCGTGCTTTATCCACACTCATGCACAAGTCGGGGTCAACTGGTCGACTGGTCACCCATCCTAGTACTACTCCAAGCTGAGCACGCTTAACTATGGAGTTCTTTAGTGATGGGCTCCCAAAAAAGGAGGTGCACCTTGGTGATATGGGTAGTCCAATCATTCCTTTTAAGATCATGTTATCTGAGGCCTCAAATCATGGGATGTTATAATCTACCCCACTTAGACTCTTAACGTCCTCGTCAAGGCTCAACTATAAGGCCTCATAATATCTTCCTCATTTCAGTGCAGACCCACAATGGCCCATGGACACCCAACTCCCGATCATGAAATACCAGTGCAAGGGTGGCTACATCAACCATGGACATCCATTTCCTACATGCATCGACCGCACGGCTCAAGACTGGCATGTCATGCCCATGTGAGCCCCACCTATTGGAGGAGAATTGGCTCTGATACCATTTTGTAACACTCGGGCCCACTGCCCAAGGCTCTAGTAGAGTTTCAAGAATGACGACTGGCCCCACAGACCACCACTAGCCTTAACTGCGCGCTTTATCTACACTCATGCGCAAGCCGGGGTCAACTTCCCGACTGGTCACCCATCCTAGTACTACTCCAAGCTGAGCACGCTTAACTATGGAGTTCTTTAGTGATGGGCTCCCGGAAAAGGAGGTGCACCTTGGTGATATGGGTAGTCCAATCATTCCTTTTAAGATCATGTTATCCGAGGCCTCAAATCCGAAGTGTCAAGGGAGCACTAGAAATATAAGGCATCAAAGAAGCAGGACAACATCCATCCAACCAAAGAAGAAAGTCTTTCGGACAACTATATTGATTTTTCGAGAGTTGATGTAGGGTGGAGAGGGAACAGACACAACAACTTGTTTAGTTGAATGTAAATTACACATGCCACATTCAACTTTCGTGATTTTGAAGATGTATAAGAGATTTATTTATATATGATATCTTAACTATAAGTGTGAAGATTTTTAAAACATTTTCTATCACAATTGCGATACATCAAAGATTTACACTCAGTCCTTATATCTTTGTTATTGTTATAGATGAATTGAAAAAATATGTATAGGATGATATTCTCTGGTACATGTTATTAGTTAATGATATTGTGTTGATTGATGAAAGTAAAGATGGATAAATAATAAATTAGACCTCAAAAAAATTCATTGATATTAAAAGGATTGGTGATTTGTAGCATTGATGATTTGTAGCAGCAAAATTGATTGTATGCATTGTAATTTATCCAATCTAGAATTTGAATAATGGGGTCAAGTCAGACGAAATGGATGTACTAAAATGTATCAAGTTTCATTACTTGGGTTCTATTATTTAAAAAGATTGGATGTTAAAGATGATGCTTGTCACATGATCACTACAAGATGGTCAAAATGAAGGAGTGCAACTAGAGTATTATGTGATTTAAAGATCTCTCTCAGATTAAAAAGGAAGTTTTAAACAACCAACCATGCTATACGTGAGAGACTATTGGAAGGTGAAGAAACAAGATTTCAACAAGATTAAATGTGGTCAAAATGCATAATTGATGGATGTTTTGGAAGATAAGAAAAGATCGCTTGAGATATGACTACATCAAGAACAAAGTGCAGATGACAAGCATTAAGGATAAGTTTTGCGAGGATCGACTAAGATGGTATGGAAATGTGCAACTAGACCCACTAATGCACCCAAATTACTCTATCAAGAGCTTGTATAGAGAGATTTTGAATTTTTACTTATTGATAAGAATATGTCCCACAACAAAGTTGATTAGAAAAAAAAGATCAATATAGTTAACTAAACATAGTTGAGATTGAGGTTTAGATGATGACAATAAGAATTCTATCCATCTTAATTTTGGTTGGAAAAAAAGTCACTTACCTTGTGTTTGGTACTGGGCGCAAAAATAGTGGAAAAGAGATAAAATACTTAAAAACAATATTTGTTATGTATGGGGATGGAGAGGAAAATTATTTTTATCAAACAGTCCATATAATTATAGTTTTAAATATATAAATAATAGAATGACTCTATCAAAATTCTTTTTGACATATACAATGAAAACATTCTCTCAACATATTTTATTTTATATATAAATAATATTTAATTCTTATAAATATAAAGAATAATCATAGACAACTTTCATTCTTAACAGTCAATAAAACTATAAAATGTTGCACAAAAAATAACTTTTAAAAATCATTGAAATAAAATATTCATTAAGAAAAAAATTCAAATGAAAAATCTTCAATAACTATTTTCTTGATAAATACAACATGGTGAGTTTATTAATTGTATTGATGGTGTCTTCTTCGCTTCAAAGGAATCGAGCTTTTGGTACCTTCACAATGTTTGTGACATGACAAAATGTGATGATGCAATTTTGGTACATGACAAAAGTTTATATACAAAAATGTTGGATCAAAATTGGTTTGGTGGGAAAAAAAGTCTTGGATGAATAAATGTAGTTAGAGATTATTTAGTAAGAAGGAGCCAAATATTTAGTACTAAAATCTTTCATAGAAATAAAATAGTTTTTTTCTAAATACTTGGAGGGAAATAGTTTAATTTAATGGGTAACATTGTTAGTGGGAAGATAAAATATGGAACAAATATTATGATGATAGAAGTTGTTTACTCGGTGAGAAAAATATCTTTTGAAGTAGAAAATTTTGTTAGATGGAAAAAAGAGGGTAGATGAAATCAAATTTTGGCAAGAAATTTTTATTTGGAAAGAAAGGTTATATCAACCAAAAAAATACATTGTTAGCGACAAAAGTATTCACTTCATGCGAAGTAAGAAAGTCAAAAAAAATATTAGAAGGAGATACTTATTGAAAAGTAAACGACTTGGCAAAAAAATGGAGGGAAACTACGTAGAGATGGAAAATATTGAGAATTCTTTTTGCATATGTATCCAAATATTTAGTGGAGAATTAATTTTTTTGGGAGTAAATTTTTCTCCATCATTTATCATGTTTTCTATTGGGACAAAAAATCCCATGAATACCCTATTAATTTTTTTTACTTCCCCGTCATCAAGCTAACTAAACATTAGTTTTAGTTTTCTTGATTTGTTTCCCTCTCCATGATTCACAATACCAAACACAACTTTAATACGATGTTGGAATCAAAATTTCACCTAAGTCAAAAGATCCTTAAATGAAAATTGATCTGAATATGTATATTTATATGTATCTATTAATATCTTGGGTTTACTAGGACGAGATAACCCCACTTGTGAACTCTTCTTGCATGTGGGAGAATCTTTTCAAGTCTAGTGAAATGGTACAAGTTGAGAGGATATGTTGGTATGCAATGAGCCTGCAAAGAATTTTAGGTATACACAAATCTATAATTCCATATTATGCAAAACAATCTTGCTATATTATATGTCTTTTAAACTTCCAATTGTGTTTATAGAGAAAACTTCCAAGTGTGAGGATCTTTATTCACCGAATCCATACTGATCTAACATTATCATTATAAAAACTTATTCTTTTAAAACATTTACATTTATAAGCAGAAGCACTAATACCATTTAGTATATAGGGGTGTCACAGGTGTGAGGGTCATTGCACAAATAAAACTAAAATTGAACAATCATAATACAACATATATTATTTTCTCATTCTCAACTTCTACAATTAAAATTGAAACTAATGCATAAATAAGTCTCATATAAGATCCTTATAAATATAATTAAATATATACTAATTATTGCAATTTAATTTGGCACCCACACTGGTGCAAACTCCTAAGAGCTGAAAAACTCCTTCAAACTTGAACAAATAGTATTTAGTTTACTCCTTTAAGTACTCCTCACTTGTAACATCGTTCCCCCAACCATGCTACAAAGAAAACCTACTTTAGTGATCATCATGAAGTATTCTATAAGGAAAGTCATTTTATGGTACTTGGAAAAAGAGTAAATATATCAAAATAGTTAAACAACTTATTTGTAATCTAGCATGAGTTACTCTCATTAAAATTCAATTAATTAAGCTATCCTCTTATCTAATAATTTGCAACAAAGTTCTCATGAGGATTTTGAAGCCTCAAATTGATCCACATGACCTCATATAGATATGAAGGATCCATCAATATGCATCACATTGCTCATAAGGCTTGGAAGGATCAATTGAACTTAAATTTTTCTCCAAAGAGCTCATATAAATATTACACCAAAGCATTCATGATATGCTCCAAAAGAACCAAATGCTCAACATAAAACAAAAGGGAAAGATAATACAATATTTTCATGGTTTTCAATTGCATAAAGTTTTAATCCCCAATGTAATCCAACATGAAAATAATATTCAGTTTCTTAAACAAGGAACTTGAAAGCATAAGACATACTATGATCTCTTTAGTGAACATTAATCAATGTGTAAATAAGATGGGGTACTATATGCTCTGAATATATGTTGGAATATCACTATATATGGAATATAAATTGATTCAAAATCACTACTACATACACATTGTGCATGAACACCAACATGGAGGAGATCTTATAATTAATGACCCAAAACCTTTTATAATATTACCATTAAACCAATTGTATGAATACCTCATATTGACCCATAAACCTAGTTAAGGTAGATCTAGAGATGATCACCGCATTGGTTGAGATCTATATGACCCATGTCTTGGGTTGTATATCTCTACCCATACCAGTTCATATGACTTACGTGAGTGGGTTGAGCCAAAAAAAATGACCCAAATTTTGTATGCATCGGGTCAAGTCCTACGTTTACCTATACCTAAAAACCTGGAGACCTAGATTGACTACATATACATGTATATATGACCACATTTTATATATAATATGTATCTTTAGTAAGTAACATTTGACAAAAAAATCACACATTGTATTTTATCTTAATATGTTTGGTTTGTCATATGGATAAAGCAGAAAATATCATATCATGGTATGTTTAAGTTATGTGTGCACATTTGATATGTATCATGTTTGTAGTAATCCACAACATAATTTCACCTTATAATGTATACTACTTAATATAGATGTGCTTCAAAATCCTATAAACCACATTTTTTACTATTAATTGAAATATTATGTATATTCTAGTTATTAGTTTAAGGCCCCTAAACATGCTTAATGAGTTGAACAAGCTTAATTACAATAATGTAATGCTTAGTGCATCATTAAGTAGATTAAGTTGAATTAAGAACTCACTAATATGATTAGTGTTTTGATTAGATGAGACAAGCTAAATAGCATGTTTTCATGCCTTAGGGTTGTAGAGGATCTCGTGTTTGAAATGTTGCAAAAGAAATCATTTGATTTGGACCTACGAGGCAAAAGATATGACGTTTGCAAGATTCTGGGGTTGAATTTGCAGTTTTCCAAGTTTTTTAGCTTTATAACCCCTTTTCTTCCTTATTTCCTTTCTTCCCCAAAACGAGCGATGCCCAGAACCGACAGAGCGATGCCTGATAGACCAGAAATAGAGGGGGGGGCAATGCACAGGCGGTTTAGGGCTTGGTAGCTTCGATCCGCAAGTGCCCTCTCTTTCTTCTTTCTCTAGCTCGCCCTAGCAGCGCCCAGCAGCAACCTGACCTGCTAGGGTGGCCGACCTGTTGCATGTGCGGGGCCCAGTAGTGCTGCGTCAACCAAGCAGAAATGGCGACGAATGATTAGGGCCTTGGGAGGGCCGTTTCGGTGGCGCCCAGTTGCGCATCTCCTTCCTTTACCTTCCCTTCAACTTCACCAGCCCAAACATGTGCCCACCTAGCAGTAGGGGCGGCGCCCCTAGCAGCACCGGCCAGTAGCAATGCCGACCAGTTGTAGGGCGGGCGGCCAGAGGCCGTTTTGGTGTAGCAAACACCATGAAAACAACAACCCTGAATCCAGCCTTGAGGTTCAAACTTGGATCCGCAGCCAATAGATGTGATTAGGCCCAGCTTGGAGCTCCCTTCCAATCTGTACATGAGGTAGCTTGATTGCAGCAGCAACCAGGAACAGCTGGCGTGAGCAACACCTCTAAAACAGCACCTTCAACTTGGCCTTGGTGCCTAACCGTGAATCTTCCACCTCCCAGCTGAAATCAGCAACCAATTGAGTCCCCTTTCCAACCTGTACGTGAAACATATTAGAACTGGATTATTTCGAGGTTGAAGATGACCTACCGATGCCCAAAAATAGGCATCTGGACGCAATTCCAATCGAATCTGGACATTTCGAACCACGGTGAGTAGAATCTCACTCCCATTTGCATGATTTAACTCGAATAATCGGACATTTTGGTTAAAAGCAGTGTTATTTGCAGATGTCAGTGTTTACCCGGGTGTCGGGCAGTGTCGGCACCGCTCGACTCCTAATTTGCACATTTAAATTATTAGCGCCTGCTCGACACTAATTAGTTGACTGATATGTGCGATGGGATTTAGTGAAATTATACGATCGATCGAACCTAGTTTACTCGATTAAATGTCGAAATCAGTAGTACACAACCAGAAAAATGTTCCATAGTAGAATTTTCTCTAAAGCTCTAAAACCCTACCTTTCTTACTCCTTATGTTTAGGATTTGCTCATTTGATGAAGAAAGGTTCTAGATGGACGAATTCATAGCTTATTCTTGGATTTCTTCTGTGTGTGGTTCCATCTTCTCATTAAAGGCAAGTTTTATAACTTGCTCCGTGTTTATTGCTTACCATAAGCTTTCTAGATCATGTTCTTGCTTGAAAATGATGATCCATGCACTAAAAAGTTATGCTTGACTTGGATTTCGATTTTTATAATGTTCCATGTTCTGATTTCAGTTATATATAAACTGGTGATCATGTGTATGTTATTCCTAAGGTATAATATGACTTAGATCAGTTGTTTTGACAACCTACGATGCTAAGACCCTATCAAACAACAGTCAATTTTAGGGTTTAAAGCTGATTTCTTCTATAAACCATGACCCAATATGGTGGTACCATTGCAACAACCCTATGGTGTTGTCTTTATAACGACTCATGGTCATGATCAAAGGTTTCAGATGATGGTGACAACCTATGGTCACCCCTTAGGTCAGGTTTTGGATCAATTACAAGTATAATGATCAATCATTAAGTACATTGTTGATGATATCAATCAATGATGACATCAACTTAATATTTGATGTTGATTAATGAATATATTGTTGAACTAACAACCTATAGTGATTTAATGATCACTAATGATGGTGGATCAGGTATCTACAATCTATATTGAGTTAACCATATAGTTTTAGCATCAATTAAGCCTTAGACCAATGATTTCTTGGGTCACTTGATGCAATGGTCAGACCTATACTGTAATTGATGGTTTTAACATGTGAACTTGACCCAATGGTCGAGATCTACTGTTTATTCCTCCATTAAGGTGGAATGATGGCTAATGTAATATGTTGGTCCTAATAATGTGATTTAAATGGTTTCCTTTATATGATCAACTTAAGGATCTTACTTGTTGACAATGAATGGCTTGTCCTAAATAAATGGTCGATTGTGGGTTTTACCCTACTTCCAATGGAACTTTTTATGTTGTTAATAAAGGAATTCCTAGGGTTATATGGTGACTTTTTATAAAGAACAAATCAAGGACTTCATAGGCGGTTTATCCAAGGTGTTTACTTATGTAAACAACCAATAGTCTTACCTTTTAAACACCCAATGGTTCTGGGTGACATTGTGGTATGGTGATACAGGTTGAATGATAATGAAACAAATGGAGGCTTACCCTTAATAAGGTAGCCTTACCTATTCACTCATATAGTTGAAAGGGATGATAACCATATTGTGTTGATATGTAATCCTAATGAGGTATATCTTGTTATACCTAGCTTTAATATAACTAAATGATGGTAATTGGGTATGAATAGTCCTTGAATGACTAATACAACCATGGAGTACTCTATTATTGTTGAAACCCTAGTATGGTATAACATGATGGTTACACCTTGATTTATGTGTGGGTTCATACTGAAGAATAGTATAAAATGCGATCGTGATTCTTCACCTTATGCATCCATGATCCAATGGGGATGTCGTGAGTTAGGGTTTGGGTATGAGTGTTGATTAGTAACATTGATATAATTTATCATGTTGAACCTAACTCTAATGCAATTAGATAAAGATGAGCATTCATGTTTAACATTCTTATATGATAGAATGATGGTAAAATAACCTCCTTACTATGATCATAACCTTGATATGTTAATTGGTGGTTATTATATCTACATGGTTGATACTTTCTTAAGATAAACATGTGCATATTGAATATGATGAGAGTTAATAATATCTAGATTCCTTTCATGTTGATGTAATAAAGGAATGCTCTTAATGTTAATATAACCCTGCTATGATTGTTTATGAATATCTCCTAGCTCATTAGTGCAATATTGTGTTGATCTGGTGTATTAAATGTAAGTAATGTTGTTGAGCCTTGCTATAAGGCATGCAAAGATAATGATGATCTTGTAGGGAATAGTACGATGGTCTTAATGACCCTTTGGGCATGGTTGAGCCATGAATGAGGTGTGATCCTCTTATGTTGATAAGGGTTGATACCCTATGATATTGTGAAAAGGATTTATATCTTGTGATAATATGATGACTAGTGTAGTCTTGGGAATGGCAAGTGAATAGTACCATGTGATGATGAGATGACAAATTATGTTTCATACATTTTATATCTTTTCAAGTTTTGATATTTATATGCTTGATAGAAGTGAATTAGGGTTTGTATGTCCACTTGTTTGATGCAACCTTAATTCACCCAATTGGCATAACTAATCAAGTGCAACTCTAATCATGTAGTGCCCTGTGTTGTAGAACCATCTTCAGTGTCAGAACTTGCTGGATGGTGAAATGAGTATTCCTAAGGGAAACTCGGAGCGCATACTATTGAGTATGCGGGGGTGGAAGGTTGAGGATATATCCTTGTCATCCACAATGCATATTGTGGAGGTTGGATATAGTCATGCCTCATACATCTGATGTGATTGAGAATGGTTGCGGTCGTGTCTCGGTGATTATAACATGATGTGATTAGAGGACAACTGCGGTTGTACCTCAGTGATTGGGTTTGAATACCCTGGTTTCTAGTGTCATGACTTGTACCAAGGTCAGACTAGTGGTTTTCAGCTTGACTATATGTCGTTGTGGTGGCGGCTTTGACTGATATGTCATTGCCTTTTTACTCGTACTGACAGAGGGGAAGAGATCTTAGGATACTGGCACTGCTAGATCTTATACGGAACCGAATAGCCCTTCACAGGGGTCAGTTGGACTTTGAATGGTACGATTCAAATTCTCCAGAGCGTAATAAAATATGTAATATAGCCATGTAGTATATTTGTTTAGAGCTATACACAACGTTTCGCATTGGATGATAACCCTTGTTTGTTATCTTTACATAAAGATGATGCTTAGTGCAATTAATAGATAGTAGATATACTTATGTTGTGGATATGCTTAAGATTGTAGAATCATACATACAATAGTCATGCTTATGTTGATAACTATACTGCTATGGCTGATTATAATCATGATGCTAGATATATCATGTTGTTAGTTATGTTTAGCATGCTAGCCATGCCTTTGTAACTAGAGATGCATATACTAGTAATTATGCTTATCTAGGTAGTTGTGCTTATGTTGTTAGCTCTTCTTATAATGTTGATATGTTCAACCAATTAGACATGCTCGTGTTGTTAGCTATGCTATGTTACTAGACTTGCTCATGATGCTAGAACTGCATAAACTATTGAATTGCTTATATTATCAAACAAGATAAAGGATGATAGTATGGCTAATGATGATAGTTATTACTTGCTCCATTGTGCATTTTGTTAATCATCAGTGCTGTTGAGCTTATTTGTTATATCTGATTCAACTACTTTAATGTTTAATTACTTAAAAATATTGTAATCAATAAATGTTGTTGGAGGTTATATCTCTTGCTGGGACATGGGTCTCACCCTTGTGGTTCGCCACCTTTTTTTAGGTAATCAGCAGTGACGACAACATAACCATGGAAGTAAAGAGGAACTACAATAATGAATATTTGATAAAGTTGGCTAGATGTCTAGTTTGTCTTAGAGTCATCCCTATACTCTCAGGTCCAGGCAGGAAAAGTTTGTATATGGTGTTTCCAACAAAAAGAATTTTTGTTAACATGTTAATGCTTGTTTGTGTGATATATATGAATATTGTTCTCATGTGTATATATATCGTGGCTAAGGAAATAGAACATTTGTATCAAATTCTTAGCATAGTATGGATATAAGAGATGTTGGTCTCTTATGCAAATGTTTTTGAGTGAGTGTTGACATTGAAATCGGTTTTAATTTACCCATATTTTTGGGTATGTGATTATTTAGTGATTGATTGTGTTTTATGTTTTGAGTAATCTCGTTTAGCGTGATGAGGTCCCAACAGGTTGGTATCAGAGCTTTAAGTTCACTGAGTCTACAGGGACATTAGGACTTGAGACTAGAATGATGTCTAAGTTAGGAACGTGATACAAAAAATATGGTGCATACTGCCTAATCTCAGTACTTGGATGCCCTGGCTAGGTATTCAATTATTGAAGAAAGGTAAGTATGGAACTCTTAGATTGTTATCTTTTTTATTACTCTGATCAAGTAGTCATTTTGAGACAATCTGAAGAGCATAACGAATAAGAAATCATGGTGTGAATATCACAATCCTACTTTAAAGAAGATGAGAATTACATCATTATCTATCAAAACTTGAATGTTTGGTTAATACAAGAGAATGATACAACACCATGAAATCTAAATTTGAATAAAATAAGACAACATACCCAAGTGTGATAAATAGTCATCAAGGAATGAGTAATGAGATATGTTAATTATGATGATTCCTATGCTAATGGCAAGGGACAAAAAATGAAAAAGGTAAAATGATACATAAGAAGTTGTAATATGCATAATGAAAATAAAATTGGTTACCTTTTTGTTAGTGACCCTAAACAATGTTGCTATGATGTGGGAAGTATGTTTCCCTTTGTGTCTTTCCTTTCCAGGGCACAACTTTCAAGTGGACCATTGCCACTTGGTATGTTTTGATTCATTCTAAACATGAGGATGGATATCTTATTATAGAATAAGGTTGTTTGGACTATGGTTCCACGATCATAAAGTTTTTTATGATTTTTCTTTTGAGCCTTCCAATGATTAGGAAGACTCCTTTTATATGTCTTGATATTTGTTATGTTGGTAAAAGTAGATGAGATAAGGATGTGAGTTCCTTATAATGAATGAGGTGGATACCAAGGTAATGAATCCTAGTATCCAAGATGTATCAATAATATGAGAAATATGTGAAGGTTGGAGATGTTTATTAAATAAACATTCCAAGTATTCCTCTCTTATATATATAGAGAGAGTTGATAATGATCCTATAAATGTTGTTTGTAAGGAAAAACAAAAGTGATTCTATAATATTGTGTATGGTTAAGTGATATCTGGGAAAGACCACTATCTCAAATAGATGATTTGTTGGTTTTTAAATATGTGATACCATGTTCCTTTAAGATAAACCTATGATCAAATATCAATGCATAAGATTTAGATTGGATTACATAATTCACATGACCATGATGAGTTTAGAATTATGTCCTATAGACTAACCAATGTACAAAAAGAATGTTTGAATAGGAGGAACAGAGTGTTCCAGACATGTCATACAAGTTATATCAAGATTTGAATGATGACATGCCAAAGTATTTCAAATATGGTAAAAAATATGTGATCAATATTTATTCAAAAACCTTAGGGTTGCCAAAGAAGTAATAGCTATGAGAACAAGTTGAATAAGAGTGAGATGTGGTTGATTAAATTTCTTAATGGGATCATGATATGTCTTCTTATGTGGGCATTTTTGTGCTGACCCAAGATGAGATATGTATGAATGATGTGACATCACCATGATATGTAAGTAACCATGTGAAGGTAATAGGATGAGGTGCAAAGGAAGTACCCATCTTTGTTTACCTTGAATTTCAGGGGTGAAATCTCTGTTAGGGGTTTATAGTTGTAAGGCCCCTAAACATGCTTAATGAGTTGAACAAGCTTAATTACAATAATTTAATGCTTAGTGCATCATTAAGTAGATTAAGTTGAATTAAGAACTCACTGATGCGATTAGTGTTTTGATTAGTTGAGACAAGATAAATATCATGTTTTCATGCCTTAGGGTTTTAGTGGATCTCACGTTTGAAATGTTGCAAAAGAAATCATTTGATTTGGACCTACGAGGCAAAAGATATGACGTTTGCAAGATTCTGGGGTTGAATTTGCAATTTTCCAAGTTTTTTAGCTTTATAACCCCTTTTCTTCCTTATCTCCTTTCTTCCCCAAAACGAGCGATGCCCAGAACCGACAGAGAGATGCCCGATAGACCAGCAACAGAGGGGGGGGGCAATGCACAAGGGATTTAGGGCTTGGTAGCTTCGATCCGCAAGTGCCCTCTCTTTCTTCTTCCTCTAGCTCGCCCTAGCGGTACCGAGCAGCAGCCTGACCTGCTAGGGTGGCCAACCTATTGCATGTGTAGCACCCAGCAGCGTTGCATCAACCAAGCAGCAACGACGACGGCTGACTAGGGCCTTGGGAGGGCCGTTTCGGTGGCGCCCACATGTGCATCTCCTTCCTTTACCTTCCCTTCACCTTCACCAGCCCAAACGTGTGCCCACCTACCAGTAGGGGCGGCGCCCCTAGTAGCACCGGCCAGCAGCAACGCCAACCAGTTGTAGGGTGGCCAGCTAGAGGCCATTTTGGTGCAGCAAACACCATGAAAACAACAACCCTGAATCCAGCCTTGAGGTTCAAACTTGGATCCGCAGCCAATAGATGCGATTAGGCCCAACTTGGAGCTCCCTTCCAATCTGTATGTGAGGTAGCTTGATTGCAGCAACAACCAGGAACAGCTGGCGTGAGCAGCACCTCTAAAACGGCACCTTCAACTTGGCCTTGGTGCCTAAGCATGAATCTGCAACCTCCCAACCAAAATCAGCAACCAATCGAGTCCCCTTTCCAACCTGTACGTGAAGCACATTAGAACTGGATTATTTCGAGGTTGAAGATGACCTGCCGATGCTCAGAAACAGGCATCTGGACGCAATTCCAGTCGAATCCGGACGTTTCAAACTGTGGTGAGTAGAATCTCACTCCCATTCGCACGATTTAACTCGAATAATCGGACGTTTTGGTTAAAAGCAATGTTATTCGCAGATGTCAGTGTTTACTCGGGTGCCGGGTAGTGCCGGCACCACTCGACTCCTAATTTGCATGTTTAAATTATTAACGCCTGGTCAACACTAATTAGTTGACTGATATGTGCGATGGGATTTAGTGAAATTATACGATCGATCGAACCTAGTTTACTCGATTAAATGTCAAAATCAGTAGTGCACAACCAAAAAAATGTTCCATAGTAGAATTTGCTCTAAAGCTCTAAAACCCTACCTTTCTTACTCCTTATCTTTAGGATTTGCTCATTTGATGAAGAAAGTTGCTAGATGGACGAATTCATAGCTTATTCTTGGATTTCTTCTGTGTGTGGTTCCATCTTCTCATTAAAGGCAAGTTTTATAACTTGCTCCACATTTATTGCTTACCATAAGCTTTCTAGATCATGTTCTTGCTTGAAAATGATGATCCATGCACTAAAAAGTTATGCTTGACTTGGATTTCGATTTTTATAATGTTCCTTATTCTGATTTCAATTATATATAAACCTGTGATCATGTGTATGTTATTCCTAAGGTATAATATGACTTATATCAGGTTGTTTTGACAACCTATGGTGCTAAGCACCTATCAAACAACGGTCAATTTTAGGGTTTAAAGCTGGTTTCTTCTATAAACCATGACCTAATGGTGGTACCATTGCAACAACCCTATGGTGTTGTCTTCATAACAACTCATGGTCGTGATCAAAGGTTTCAGATGATGGTGACAACCTATGATCACCCCTTAGGTCAGGTTTTGGATCAATTAAAAGTATAATGATCAATCATTAAGTACACTACTGGTGATATCAATCAATGATGACATCAACTTAATATTTGATGTTGATTAATGAATATATTGTTGAACTAACAACCTATAGTGATTTAATGATCACTAATGATGGTGGATCAGGTATCTACAATCTATAGTGAGTTAACCATATAGTTTTAGCATCAATTAAGCCTTAGACCAATGGTTTTTTGGGTTACTTGATGCAATGATCAGACCTATATTGTAATTGATGGTTTTAACATGTGAACTTGACCCAATGGTCGAGATCTACTGTTTATTCCTCCATTAAGGTGGAATGATGGTTAATGTAATATGTTGGTCCTAATAATGTGATTTAAATGGTTTCCTTTATATGATCAACTTAAGGATCTTACTTGTTGACAATGAATGGCTTGTCCTAACGAAATAGTCAATTGTGGGTTTTACACTACTTCCAATGGAACTTTTTGTGTTGTTAATCAAGGAATGCCTAGGGTTAGATGGTGACTCTTTATAAAGAACAAATCATGGACTTCATAGGTGGTTTATCCAAGGTGTTTACTTATGTAAACAACCAATAATATTACCTTTTAAACACCCAATGGTTCTGGGTGACATTGTGGTATGGTGATACGGGTTGAATGATGATGAAACAAATGGAGGGTTACCCTTAATAAGGTAGCCTTACCTATTCACTCATATAGTTGAAAGGGATGATAACCATATTGTGTTGATATGTAACACTAATGAGGTATAGCTTGTTATACCTAGCTTTAATATAACTAAATGATGGTAATTGGGTATGAATAGTCCTTGGATGACTAATACAACCATGGAGTACTCTATTATTGTTGAAACCCTAGTATGCTATAACCTGATGGTTACACCTTGATTTATGTGTGGGTTCATATTGGAGAATAGTATGAAATGTGATGGTGATGCTTCACCTTATGCATCCATGATCCAATGGGGATGTCGTGAGTTAGGGTTTGGGTATGAGTGCTGATTAGTAACATTGATATAATTTACCATGTTGAACCTAACTCTAATGCAATTAGATAAAGATGAGTATTCATGTTTAACATTCTTATATGATAGAATGATGGTAGAATAACCTCCTTACTATGATCATAACCTTGATATGTTAATTGGTGGTTATTATATCTACATGGTTGATACTTTATTAAGCTAAACATGTGCATAATGAATATGATGAGAGTTAATAATATCTAGATTCCTTTCATGTTGATGTAATAAAGGAATGCTCTTAATGTTAATATAACCCTGCTATGATTGTTTATGAATATCTCCTAGCTCATTAATGCAATATTGTGTTGATCTGGTGTATTAAATGTAAGTAATGTTGTTGAGCCTTGCTATAAGGCATGCAAAGATAATGACGATCTTGCAGGGAATAGTATGATGGTCTTAATGACCCTTTGGGCATGGTTGAGCCCTGAATGAAGAGTGATCCTATTATGTTGATAAGGGTTGATACCCTGTGATATTGTGAAAAGGATTTATATCTTATGATAATATGATGACTAGTGTAGTCTTGGGAATGACAAGTGAATAGTACCATGTGATGATGAGATGAGAAATTATGTTTCATACATTTTATATCTTTTCAAGTTTTGATATTTATATGCTTGCTAGAAGTGAATTAGGGTTTGTATGTCCACTTGTTTGATGCAGCCTTAATTCACCCGATTGGCATAACTAATCAAGTACAACTCTAATCATGTAGTGCCCTGTGTCGTAGAACCATCTTCAGTGTCAGAACATGATGGATGGTGAAACGAGTATTCCTAAGGGAAACTTAGAGTGCATACTATTGAGTATGCGGGGGTGGAAGGTTGAGGATATATCCTTGACATCCACAATGCAGATTGTGGAGGTTGGCTATAGTCATGCCTCATACATCTGATGTGATTGAGAACGGTTGCGGTCGTGTCTCGGTGATTATAACATGATGTGATTAGAGGACAACTGCGGTTGTACCTTAGTGATTGGGTTTGAATACCCTGGTTTCTAGTGGTGTGACCTATACCAAGGTCGGACTAGTAGTTTTCAGCTTGACTATATGTCTCTTTGGTGGTAGCTTTGACTGATATGTCACTGCCTTTTTACTCGTACTGACCGAGGGGAAGAGATCTTAGGATACCAGCACTCCTAGATCTTGTACGGAACCGAATAGCCCTTCACAAGGGTCGGTTGGACTTTGAATGGTACGATTCAAATTCTCCAGGGCATAATAAAAGATGTAATATAGCTGTGTAGTATATTTGTTTAGGGCTATACACAACGTTTCACATTGGATGATAACCCTTGTTTGTTATCTTTACATAAAGATGATGCTTAGTGCAATTAATAGATAGTAGATAAACTTATTTTGTAGATATGATTAAGATTGTAGATGCGTACATACAATAGTCATGCTTATGTTGATAACTATACTGCTATGGCTGATTATAATCATGATGCTCGATATCTCATGTTGTTAGTTATGTTTAGCATGCTAGCCATGCCTTTGTAACTAGAGATGCATATACTGGTAATTATGCTTATCCAGGTAGTTGTGCTTATGTTGTTAGCTCTTCTCACAATGTTGATATGTTCAACCAATTAGACATGCTCGTGTTGTTAGCTATGCTATGTTACTAGACTTGCTCATGATGCTAGAACTGCATAAACTACTGAATTGCTTATATTATCAAACAAGATAAAGGATGATAATATGACTAATGATAATAGTTATTACCTGCTCCATTGTGCATTTTGTTAATCATCAGTGCTGCTGAGCTTATTTGTTATATCTGATTCAACTACTTTACTGTTTAATTACTTAAAAATGTTGTAATCAATAAACGTTGTTGGAGGTTATATCTCTTACTGGGACATGGGTCTCACCCTTGTGGTTCGCCACATTTTTTTAGGTAATCAGCAGTGACGACAACAGAACCATGGAAGTAAAGAGGAACTACAATAATGAATATTTGATAAAGTTGACTAGATGTCTAGTTTGTCCTAGAGTCGTCCCTATACTCTCAGGTCCGGGCAGGAAAAGTTTGTATATGGTGTTTCAAACAAATAGAATTTTTGTTAACATGTTAATGCTTGTTTGTGTGATATATATGAATATTGTTCTCATGTGTATATATGTTGTGGCTAAGGAAATAGAACATTTGTATTAAATTCTTAGCATAGTATGGATATAAGAGATGTTGGTTTCTTATGCAAATGTTTTTGAGTGAGTGTTGACGTTGAAATCGGTTTTAATTTACCCATATTTTTGGGTATGTGATTATTTAGTGATTGATTGTGTTTTATGTTTTGAGTAATCTCATCTAACGTGACGAGGTCCCGACAATTAGTAAGTTGTATAAAGTTCCAAAAAGGTTTGATGGTTTGTAATTATACATCATGCATGCATGGGATTGATTGTAATGTTTAAACATGTGATTTTTATCCATGCAGTTAAATCTAGTTAGAAAGTTGTGAGTATAGTAATTCTACAAATAGTATATTGAGGTTACATATATCAGTTGATACACAGTTCCTAAACTTTATTAGTAGACATATATCTACATATATGTCTGAAAATATCTTCAATTTAGTATGTTATTGTAAGGCCGCTAACTTGGTTTAATGGTTAAACATACTTTTCAATTTAATTCGGTTCTTAGTTTCTTAATTTAACTTTATTTTATGTTTTGAGATCATCTGGCAAAGATATCTTTTAAATTTGGTTCAAATCAGACTTTGTTTGCTTAAGTTTTGCAAATTTATGTACTTATGTGGACCTTTATGCAATTTTCCCTTTAATAGGGATATAAATGCAATTTTAACACATGTATATTTGCTTCATGGTATTCTTCAAAATGTAGATGAATTTTTTTCTTATTTTAATGATTTGAAACCTTATTGCACAAAGGTATCAACCCCATGATGTTTGTTTTATATGGAAGGGATGGTATGTGTCTACCAATGGTTTTCCTTGAGGGATGCAAATTGATGGTGGCACTGGGCTAATGGTTTTACTTGAGGGTTGCAAACCGATGGTTTTACTGGGTATGTAAACCAATGGTTGTATTGGGTATGCAAACCAATAATTTTTCTTAAGGGCTGCAAACTGATGGTTGCACTGGGTGTTCAAACAAATGGTTTTCCTTGAGGGTTGTAAACCGATGGAGGTTCTACTTGTACAAGTAGATGGAAGGTTTGACCCTTGACTAATGGTAGAATAGTTTTCAAACTTTGACCTCCTTTCTCTCTCCTCATAGATATAAATATCCCTCCCCTCTTCCCTAAAATGAACCTTTCTGTCCCAAACCCGCTCTCGTTGCTGGAGACCACCCAAAACCATCAGTTGGCAAAGGAGGAGCTTCTCAAGGTCGAAGGCTTGCTAGATCGTGGTTCCATGTTGTTGGAGGATTTGGATCTATCTCTTCTAGGGAAGATCAAGCTTTCTTTCCCAGATTCTTATTTTGTGCACGTAAGATCTTCTTCCCCAACCTCATTTTCTTGTTGTCTTATTTCTTCTGTCTTCTTCCATGGACGATGTCCATGATATTCCTTACTAGAAACTCATACACATGGATGAAGAAACCTCTTTCTTCTTTCTTTTGCCCTATATCTACCACGTTCTTGAAGATAGGATCTATCTTGGAGCTTTTGGAGTATAAAGCTCGTGTCTTTCCTTCTTTTATCCAATATTTCTTGTTGTTTTTATGTTTTTTTTTCATCTTAATATGATTGATATAATTTTTATTTCATTTCTTGCCTACATAATGTATGCACAACCTAAATCTCATTTTAGAAAGTATCTAATATGCCAAAAGATGGTTATTTAGGTACTATTTTGCATATATATGTTGAAAATACAATTCCTTAAACCTATTTTAACCCCCTTATATGTTTTATGTTGTAGATAGAAATTTGCCTTTGAACTTACAAGATATGAAATTCGTAATACAAGTAAAATGTACCATAAAATGCCTTTTTCATGTGCATTAGTATCCAATGAAGATGGAACTTGACATGTATATTGTCCCATGTTGTATGATGACCTCCTATATGAATTTTGGGGCTTTTGGTTACTGTTATAGTGCTGAAATTTCTATTGGAAGAAATATCATATAGTAAAGTTTCTCACTTATGCTAGGTTTCGAATATATGATTGTCTAATCTTTAAAGTTGTATATCTCTTACACTCGATGGATTTTTAGGCTGAAATTTTTGTTGTTATCCTGTTGTTGATTCTTGATGCTCTATGTAAAATTTTGGATTTGAGTGCTACACCTACAGGAGGTTATTGTTGTTTTAGTCTACAGGGAATTTTGGGCTATTTTGCACTCTAATTGGAGGCACAGTCCTCTTTATAGATAATACTAGATAAGTATATAATGATGGAACAACATGAAACATGTTGCATACATTTCATATCTTTGAAAATTTTATTCTACAATTTATTTTGTACAACATATTGTAGGATCTTGTATGTAACTTGATTGATGCAGTCAAAATACTTAAACAATGTAATTAATCAAGTGTAACTCTAATTATGTAGTCTTGTGACCATAAAACTATCTCAGTGTCAGAACTTGATGGCTAGCAAAATGACTAATTCCAAGAGGAGCTCAGAGTCACATACTATTGAGTATATGTGGGTGTAGGAAGGGTATATCCCTGTCAATCAGATCCCAAGGTTTAGATAGGGGTCAAGGTCGTGTCTCTGAGTTGATATGTGATGAGAGTGATTGCGGTTGTAACTTGGATTTTGAGGGTTTATACCATGGTTTCTAGCGTTGTGGCTTGTGTTCCTAGGACAGACTAGGTTGTTTTAGTATTTGGGCCTATGTCCCACTATGCTTGTTACTTGTACTGACCAAATGGGAAGAAGTCTTTAGGATTTTGGACATCATAAATCTTATACGTGGTTGATTGCAACTTCATAGTGGTTAGCTAGTAGTTTGAGTGGTATGCCTCAAACTACCCAGGCTTAATAAAATAGGTAATTCAACTGTGTAGTATAACTATTAGGGTTATTTGACGAATCACATTAGATGATAATCCTTGCCTTGTTTCTTATTAGTTTGAAGATAGTTATAATGCGGTAACAGAAATCAACTGTACTTATTATTCTATCTATGTCTAGTTTTTTTGTGTGATTTATATAATCTTTCAACTCGATAATATTATCTGCTTTAATTGTTTAAATTGCATAATCTTTTTGCAGGCAATAGATATTTTTAGAAGTTATATTCTCGTTGGGACATGGGTCTCACCTTGTGTCACCACATTTTTTAGGTGACCGTGCATCATCAGACATGTGATAGTGAGGAGGAGCAGTTTGAAGATCTGTAGAGGCAAAATGTTGGTGGGTTGTTTAGTGGGTCTTAGAGTCATCTATGTACTCTCAGGTCTAGGCAGGAAAGTTTTGCAGATGATGTACATCGTCTCAAGATTTGTTAGTGTACTTGTGCTTTATACATGTTGTAAATATGAGGACAATATCTTTTGTATACAGGTTGTGGCCAAGGTCACTGATTTTATGTAAACTTACCTGGTAAGAAAATATACATGAAGTTAGACCTTTGTGAAAATATTACTTTTGAATTTGAAAATTTTATTCAGTTATTATTATTATATTTTCTAATAATGTGATAATTAGCATTTGATCAGTGTTTTGGTTTTGAGTAAATCTCATTTAGTGTGGTGGCTTGTCACATTTGGTGGTATCAGAGCTTTTGGTTTGTTGAGTCTACATGGACATAGGACTTCAATTGTTGTGACTGTTCTTACATGATCTAACATATCTGACCATGATTTATGGTTATATAGATATGTATGGAGAATGTGAAGAGCATGCAGAGAGTAGCTTTGTGGCACCGAGAGGTGGTGGTCGGAGACCAATACAAGAAGGAAGAGTGTTTGAGACAAGGCCGGAATAGCTTGTACCACCTCCGTTTGACCCTTTGATTATGGTTAATCTAGCTTTTTAGTCTATGTTTGGACAGGTTATGATGGTGATTATGCATCTGACTGACAGGGTGTCTGCACCACAACCAAGGGCACCGAACCCAAATGTTGAATCTCTGGGTCTTGGGAAGACCTTTGAAAGGTTGAAGCAGGTAGGAGCCACTGAGTATGCAGGCACAACTAACTCAAAAGACGCAGATATGTGGTTGACAAAGTTAGATAAGGTGTTTAGAATCCGGAATATCTCTAAGGATGACAAGGTGAAGCATGCAATCTACCTCTTGAAGGGCAGTGCTAGCCACAGGTGGGCCATAGAAGAGGAGAAGAGATAGGGTGAAGTGATCAGTTGGGAGGAGTTTCTATGGGAGTTTGTGAGTCATTACTTCCCTAAGACGTATCTGGTGGAGAAGATGGCTAGTTCAAGTGCTTGCTCCAAGGGTCATAGTGTGTTAATGACTACGAGGTGAAGTTTATGGAGTTGTTGAGGGTTTGTCCTCACATGGAATCCACATAAAAGGAGAGGATTAGAAGGTTTAATAAGGGCTTGAATGCGGATTTGGAAAGGATAGCATATACCTTAGAGTCATATGAGAAGTTTTCTACTTTTGTGGAGTTTGTGAGGAGGATAGAGAGAATGAAGGTGGAATAACAAGAACCTAGTGTCAGGAAGAGGTCAATCTAGTTTCAAGGGCAATCATTTGGCATCTTCAAGAAGCCAAGGTTTTCTTCCCCACGATATCAACACTAACTACATATATCAGAAATTTCTAAGCCAAGGATGCAAGTACAATAACAACGGTCTTCTAAAAGGGGAGAGGCCCCAATTTCCACCTTTTCCACTAGATGGGGTGAATAGTTTTGGATCAACATCTGTTATAGGGCCATCAAGGCCACAGTATGACACAAGGAACTATTTCAAGTGCAGTCAGGTTGGGCATGTGACATGGTATTTCCCCTTAAAGATTCAAGAAGATACGTAGCAGTTGAGGCAGAGCCAGCAAGGCACACTACAACAACAACAACAGTAGTACAATAGCGGTGGTAGTCGAGGACGTGGCCATACATCACAGGAGGGGTCTTAAGGACCAAATAGCAGAGGTCGAGGACAGAAATAGGCGATGGATAGATTCTATACCATGATTCATCCAAACGGAGTGATCAACCCACGGGTCGTGACATGTCATATAGAACTTCTTCATATTGACTTATCTACTTCTTCCTTTGTATCTATTTTGGTTACTCCGAGTGTTGGTATGTATTCTTAGAGAGTCAATCATATCATGATTGGAGTGTGGCATTGAATACCTGATTTGATAATAATAAAAGGTAATTACGTATATTATGTTTGTCTCAGTCATGATATGATGACATAAACGTAAGTAGATGTCTAAATAATGATATTACTCAATGACATATGTTTTCAAGTGTATGAATTGAACAATGAGATCATACAGATGTTAAGAGTATATATATACATTCTTGTTGTGTCCCTAGTCAAATATTAGTATGGAAGCAAAATAGATGACATTAATACATACGACTAGAGTGTGTGTTGACTGATGACAAAATTTCATTAGTCATGATATATGACATCTAGTCACTCACATAGGTACATGTTAGAGAATAGTGTATCAGACAGACTCACCATGAGAGTGATACATGGAGACCATGTAATGGTAGTCAGAATCATCTCTAAAGTCACTACATTCATCACCTGTCATTCAGTATACTTTGACATCATCAAACGTAATCTTCAAATAAGGGTTGCCATAACGGTGATGATTGGGTAGTTGTGGCACATGAAAATTTGAGTGTGAGTGATGTAGATGGGATTTGTCCCTCCTATAGGAGTTTGATATCCAGGGACTCTTTATAAGCAAGACTGATATATGTATGATTGTACTCGTGTGATTCAATATACGATATGTGAACTCACACACATCTCAGACAGTCTGCTCTAGTTCAAGGAACATGGATTGAACGTTGAGAGGATGACGATTCCAAGCCACGAGTTTAATCCGGATATCAGAGACAAAGGAACTATATGACCAGTATAAAACTAATCACAGATTGTAGGTTGAAGTTGTTCTCCAACTTTCTGAATTACTTGGATAGCAATGATATGTGACTAGGCACTGCTCTTTCCTTGTGATGTCATAATTAGTTATGGACATTCACTACCAACGTAATTCTGGACCTATAGGGTCACACACATGGATACACTTGAATTTAAGGAGTATATTCATGAATGATGTTTAATTTGATTACTAAAGGTGTTTAGGTATTCAATTAAACAACTGATCAACTTACTGGAGTCAAAACTATCAAGTTTAAATATTGAATTGATTGATCGGAGCGTCAGGTTGATTGAAAATTGAATTGGCTGATTTCTACATGACTCATGACACAATCGATCAGCTCACTGGGTGAACCAGTCGGCTCAGGTTGGTGAGACGACCGGTTCACCTAGTGAACCAATTGGCTCAGTCGAGCCAACCAAAGCTTCTAGTGATTTTCCTGAATTATGAGAATAGTTGAATCATTTCACTTGTTCAATTTAATTTATACAATGATTAATGTTGGACATTAATTGGAAACAAATTGTTAATTCAATTGCAAAATAGGAAACTGCATGAAATGACCATTTCACTAAGTGAGACAACTATTTTTCTTGCAAGACGACCATTTTCAGTTTGCAGGTTCTAGAAAATTCATGATTCTGGACCCTTCTTTTTCCACACTGATTGGGAACCTTGACCCTAGCCTCTCCTATAAATATAGGGGTATTGGGGGCTTCCCAAGACATGGTCATGGCCAATAACCTCTATTATATGTGTATGGTTGTGTGATTGGTTAATCCTATTTTATCTTGGTCTGTGTACCAAGTCTCTAACTTATCTTCCCAAAGTAAAGTTAATTCTCTCCTACCCTTGCCCCCTAGAATGTAACTTAAGGTTTCTCTATAATAATGTAATAGTAGGATAGTTTACTTTCTTATTATGACGAAGAAGAAAGATATTTTGATGATGCCAACCGACTATCTCGGAGACAGTCTGACCAGCTGGATGAGCGAGGAGGACCAGAAGGACGAGCCAAACTGATCGCTTGGTGGACCTAACCGATCGACTGGAGGAGCCAGCAGATGGTGGACAGAAAAACTAGATGACCAAATGACCAGCCAAGAGGCGAGCTTATCAGTTCAAAGGTTGAATCGATCAACCCGAATTGGCAAGCACAGATCTTCATCAACAATAGGTTTCTACATGTGACATGGATATTATCGCACTACAAATTCATTGTGAATGAAATTCTCAGAGTTTACCTAGATCAAGGTGCAATAATTCCACCCGCAAGCTGACAGATCTTATCACAGTATAGTTGAGGATAGAATTCTAAGGGACAACATTCTTAAGAGTTATCTAATCAAAGTAACTTGGCAAGAACTAGTATTTATCACAAAAGTTGAGATTGGTTTGCTTAACTAAGATTGCAAGACTTAGAAGAGATAAATTAAGGTTCTAGTTATCAATAGATGGAACACTAGGATGGAACTGGGTTTCACTTCCACTACTCGAATATGAGCATTCATTCAAATCCAAACCTGCATGAAGATATAATTGGAGTTATGTAAGTTTCCCCTTTCGGCGTCAGAAACTTGCATGAGTAGATATCCCTATAAGTTTGATGTCTCGTTACTTACAGATCCTCTATCCACTACTTCAAAGACTTTCCGTCAAAAGTTCTTGTCAGGGTGTCAACCAAAGCTAATTGGTATTTAAATCTTAAATGTTGAAGTTCTCACAGTAAAAGATTATAATAAAACACATAAAGTGGGTGATCAATCCACAAGGCATGTAATAAATAATTATATATGAATTAAATGAGTTCATACAAGAATTGGAATATGAATAAAAATGCAAGAAATGGGTAGTGGGGCTAGTCCCCACACCCCAGTGAAAAGACTGCTCCCTTACATGGCGAGATTAATATCACAAGAAAAGGAAGAGGTCACCATCATGGTCATGATAGTGGCATAAGTGGCTCGACGTGGTGTGTAACGGTAGACTTCCGTCCTTCTTTCTCATCCAGGAACTAACCCTGGTTTGTAGCAGAAGTAGGGGAATGGACAATAGCTCGAGGAAGAGATCGATTGCCTAGAGAGGGAGATCGACGACTTGGAGTTGCAGATGGAAGATATCTGTCAATCTATGTTAGAGGTCGATAGATGTTCCCAAGCAAAATTGATAGAACTAACTTGGTCGTTAGATCTCGTCCTTACTCTGATCTCAGCAACAACCTCTCGGTGTGTTCTATCTCTAGAAAATCTGAGATGCTTCGTATGGCTATATTGGGGGGGCTATTTATAGGGTCGAGGTTGTTGACCTCTTTCCATCGGTGTCGATCACTTGTCATCGGTCGACGAGTCTGTTGGTCAACAAGCTATCAGACTTTTAGTCATCATCTTAGAGGTCGACAGGCTATCGACCTTGTGGGTCGACATGACTATCGGGGAGTGGTGGATGTCGACAGGCGTGTTGACATAGTAGATTGATGCCTGATTTCTTGTTGGTTGCTGGTCGATGATGATGTCGAGATCCTAAGTGTCGACCTTTTGAGTGTTGATCAATGTGTCGATGGGTCATCGACCTGGAAGGTCGACAAGGCTGTCGAGCATTGAGTCGATCATATGTCAATGCTTGATATTTGCTAAAAATTGAGGGTCGATTGGCGTGTCGATCTGCCTTCTTAAAGTTCTCAAAATCCATTTTGGTATGTATGCCTAGAGAGCCAATCATATGATGATTAGAGTGTGGTATTAAATACCTTATTTGATAATAATAAAAGGTAATTTTGTCTATTATGTTTGTCCCAGTCATGAGATGATGACACAAATGTAAGTAGATGTCTAAAAATGATATTACTCAATGACGTATGTTTTTAAGTACATGACTTGAACGATGAGATCATACGAATGTTAAGAGTATACATATACATTCTTGTTATGTCCCTAGTCAGATATTACTGTGGAAGAAAAATAGATGACAATAATACATAAGACTAGAGTGTGTGCTGACTGATGACAAAATCTCATTAGTCATGATATATGCCATCAAGTCACTCACACAGGTACATGTTATAGAATAGTGTATCGGATAGACCTCCATGAGAGTGATACATGAAGATCATGGAATGGTAGTTAGAATCATTTCTCATAGTGATAGTGGTGATTATGGTTCTTAGACCTGAAGTCACTACATTCATCAGATGTTATTCGATATACTTTGACATCATCAAACGTAATCCTGAAATAAGGGTTGCATAACAATGATGATTGTGTAGTTGTGACACGTGGAGATTTGAGTGTGAGTGATGTAGATGGGATTTGTCGCTCCTATAGGAGTTTGATATCCAGGGCCTATTGATAAGTAAGACTTAGAAATGTACGGTCGTAGTCATGTGATTCTGTGATGGACTTCCCTTTTAGAATCCTTGAATACTTAGTGACATAAG
Organism: Alisma plantago-aquatica; assembly: GCA_963693085.1. Classification (NCBI taxonomy): domain Eukaryota; kingdom Viridiplantae; phylum Streptophyta; class Magnoliopsida; order Alismatales; family Alismataceae; genus Alisma; species Alisma plantago-aquatica. The sequence continues at coordinate 665,292,272 of OY856414.1, forward strand.
TGAACTCATGCAGGTTGAGTTATTTTGAGAGTTATAAGTACTTTGGGAAAAGCTTGAATGGTGATTGGTGTTGATATCATGATTAAGATCCCTAAGTTCATGTTTTTGTGAGGTATTTAATTGGTTGAACACACAATTGAGTTTTAGCACCAAATTCGACTAGAATGTAATTTGAGTTGTGATAAAGTTATGGTTCAAATTATGAGATGATTGGATGTTTCTAGATGAAGTTATTTAGGAAACAATATGCATTTTGAGGTATTTGGGACCAAAGTATTTGATTTGTAGCCTAAGTCTATAACAAGGATGTCATCCAATCCTTTCATTAGCCGTTTGGACGGAAAGTGTGACCATGGATTTCTAATCCAGTGGACTTGGCCTTTGAGAAGAGATCCCACGGATTGGCCTATAGCTAGCATCAATCTAGGCAGTAATCATGGATTTAACGGTTGTATGTTTGTGTTCAACCTCCTACGGTTTACGGCTGAGACGTGAAGTGTCAGTGTTTCACCCGGGATGCCACGACGAGGACGTGCGACCATGAGGGAAACAAAGTTGCAGTTGGCTTCGCTTTCCCTTGAGCATATCCACCCCGATCCTCACTCAGTTCATTGTTTTTACTGGAACATAGCAGAAAGAACAAACTCCCTCATCCTCTTGGTCTCCATGGCAGCAGCGGGCAGATTTTGGAGGAAGTTAAGAGGAGGAGATCCCCATCGTTAACATGAATAGTCGTTGTGCTTTCCGTGGACGACGATGCCCAGATAAGTGACAAAGAAGAAGATGCTCTGGAGGAGCAGGAGTGGTCCGGTCAGAGCTCTTGGCAAAAGATAAGCGTGACGATGAGAAGTTGGACGGTCGCAAATCCTCACTGAAGTCGTCCTTCCAGGATGCTGCGGCGGCCTCCGCAGGCGCTGCAAGATCGAGCCGCAACTACCATCCAAGCAGGCAGAGGTGGTGAAGAGGAGTTTCTGAAGCTCTTAGCAGAAGAAGATTGTGGCAAGGAGGATGAGCTAGTAGCCGATTCTGGTCGGAGACCAACCGTCCGTCGGCGCCCAGGCGACATCGAGAAGACGCGTCGCGGCATCGGGCGAGAGGTTGAGAACACGTCGAGATCGCGAAGGAGCCGGAGGCGTAGAGGAAAAAGGGCCAAATCTTCTGGCCGTGATGAACCCTGAGGGGGAGCGAGATACTGACAAAGACCTCATCGGTGTTGGGCCAATCGGTGGCATTCGCACAAACGACCCCCCAACGGATTGGCGCAAAACGGGGGAAACGTGATGGATCGTGTGAGACGTGAGAGAAGATAGCGGGTGGTCCAGAGGTACTGAACCGGGTCCAGACACTGAGAACCAGCCGGCTCGGTGTGAGCCAGGAGACATGAGTCGCGACCTGGACACGTGGCAGCGTCTCTTTGTTATAAAAGGTAACTGGTTCGCTAAATACCCAGAATAAGTATAGATCTTAGATAATTCACTATAATTAGCTCAGTTGTCTGAAAAATACTTATAAAGTACCCAAATTCTCAGAAAAATATGTAGAATAATATGGAACTATCTAATCAGTCTTTTGATGCACTAATCACAGTGATATCATGTAAGTTATGAAATACTTGTTTCATGGATAATAAATATCAAACCATGGGCTAAAATTATGATAAAATGTCAGTAAATCCATATTCATATTTATAATCCATTTAAGGGTAGTGATTATGATGTTGATGTACGAAATCACGTAATTGCTTCATATGGCTAATAACCCTAATTAATATGTGATAATCACAAAGATGCTCAAGAAATCTTGGAATTTATAGAGTAAGCTCATATCAGTAGAAGCTAATATATAAGTTTGATATCAGTGATATTCACATGATTCATGTTATACGATGATGATTGCTCTTAATGTGATATAAACCCTAATACGCTTAATGAATATGATCTAGGGTTAACACATGCACACAATGATATTGAAATTAATGGACATATGATTTATTCTAATATGTAATACAAAATTAGTAGCATCAATCCCAGATAACATGAAGAGTAAAATAAGATACAATGATGGGAACATCTTAGTGAACTAAGTAAAATCCTAATGAATCAACTAGGGTTAAGATGATGACAATCTAATGATAGTACATGATCTTATCTTAATAAGGGGCTGAACAATGTTGTAGTTGAGATGAGGAATATGTGATTATTAGGATATCTTGATCCAGGTACGCTTTACCTATTACTTGGCTTATTATACACTATGCTTGTATTATATATGTAGCAAAATATTTGGCATATGATATTGGATGAAATAATTGTTCTTGTATGTTATGTTGCTTGATTTACCATACTTAGTGTCACAAAAAACATGAAACATAATAAATTTGTTCCATTATATGAAAGCATTATATCTCTTTGGTAAGCATAGTGCTAGTGAGTGATCTATCTCTTTGGTAAGCAGATCACATGTACAATGATCTATCTCTTTGGTGAGTAGATCATAAGGCCTTAATGTATCTATCCCATTGGCAGGAAGATGCACACGAATATAATGGAAAATGTGCCTAAAATATGTATTCTATTTTAGTAACAAATATCTTTGTGCAAGTATATGCTTTTTCTTAAATTTGTTTATTATTGCCAAGTTATAATTTTATCTTATTGCCAAGCTCAGTAGTGAGAGGTATATAAAAAGACATGTAAGCGTACTCAGTACAATATTTTTGAATATTGTGCTGATGTGCACCACATGTAATCTTTTGCTAAGGTTGTGGACATATGATGTTAAAGAGCTTGATAGTTGAGAGTTGTATGGTGAGTTGATGTATATGTGGACCTGTTGTCTTAAGAATATGTTGTTTGATGGTAGTTGTAAGGAGTGGGATCCCAGAGGGGAACCACTCCCTACTCAAAATTTGAAGAATAAAACCTCCAATCCAAACACACCCAAAAAGGTATGATGGAGTGGGTGTAAAATTTTTAAATCTTATTAATGGTATTCAAGACAACCAAAGTTTAGCAGCGGAATAAAAACATAGACTATATTCAATTTATCATAAGATTACAAAAGTACCTCAACATCATCTACCATAAAGGTTCACATAAAGGGTACATCATAAGGATCTAGTAGAGGGAAATCTAAACCATAATAACTTTGTCTCCAAGCTTTAACTCCTTAAGTTAAGTTCAAGCCTTCATGCCATGTCATCCAAGTCCTTCACCTAGGGTATAAAGCATACCCCAACAAGAAGAGAAAAATAGATGACATCAGCAAAGGCTGGTATGTGCATACTAAAAAGGAAATTGAGCAATATTATGAAATAGAGGACAACAAATATAAAAGCTTCCCATGAAAGAGAAAAGTACTAGCCAAATGGGCATAAGAGATTATGATCATAACAAAAGAGATACTTGCCATTAAATAAACAACAAAGTTGTGCACATAAGCACATATCATGAGATTAGGGCACATAACCCATGATCAATTATCATCATCTTGCATTCATGTGAGATAAACGTAGCCCTAGAACAGTATAAAGACAATGGCGGCCAAGCCTCATAAACTTGAAAATTGATAGAGAATGGCACAAACCAAACTCCTAAAATTATATAAAGTGGGCCAAACCTCATAAATTTGAAACCCGGGTATGGGGCACATAACCTCCATCCCAAAAATAAATAAGGGCACATCACCCAAAACTAATACAATTACACTACTCTAGTGATACTGAATCACATAGCATGTTAAATATGGAGGCAAGTAAAAGGTATAGTCAGATTATACAAACTAGTCACCACATAAGTGACCAACATATACATCCACCTCATAAGTGGGGAAAAGAGATCACATGTCATCGTATACAGTTCCATCATGAACCAATCATAACATAAGAGTCCAAAATAATATCCATGATTATAAGATCGATAACAAGATAAGGTACTTCACATGAAGCATATTTTTCAAAAGAACAACATATTGTGTAGGCTAATGTCCATAGGACCAAGAGAAAGAAGAATATAGGTGATTGCTCAACATAGAATAAAATAGTTTGCAAGAATACCTCTCTTTAGAGTCTAAATAGACCAAAGTCCATTCTAGATCCAAGCCTAGGCCTCCAAAGAACCTATTAAGCATATATGTAGATTTTAGATCAATTTCACATTGATTATTCAAACCCTAAAAATTACCTTTTTTTCTTATATGTAATTTAGGTTATCAAAACCATACCATATTTTAGATTACCTTTTTTTGAGTCCAAAACATATTTTATTATATTTTCCTGACTTATAGGTATTTAGTTATGAATTTTACAAATTATTATCTATTTAGGAAGATCCATTAAAATCACACATCGATTAGTTTAGAATTAGGTGATAAAACTAATACCATTAGTTAGATAATCTTTTTCTAATTCTGAAACATATTTTATTTTATTTTTTCAAGTTTTAAATTATTTATTGTGATTTTTGGAAAGTCGACCAATCAGAAAATTCCAAAATTCCCCTTCAGCAAAGAAAACCCAGTCACACTACTACAGAAATGGCTTATAACGTCACTTTTAAAGGCGTCGGTTGTATACATACACCGACACCTAAAACCTAAAGCGTCGGTTTGATAAAAAAAACTGACATCTATCAGTGAAGGGCGACCAGACGCGGGTATCATTTTTATTCAGTGTCGGTTCCCTAATAATAAACCGATGTCTAAAATTAACCGCCAAATCCAAAATTTCTAGTGAAAAAAATTACCTCCAAAATTTAACATATGGCATCGGTTATTAACTATTAAATCGACGACGAAAAGTTATTCACGAGACAGAAATTGGGCACATTTTGGTCGACAATTTTACTACAATGACCGACGCTTATGGGTTTTCCCGCGTTGTTCCCGGGAAAATTTTCACACCCTTTGAGTGTCGGTTTTCGAAAGAAACCAATGACTATGGTCATTAATTGAGAACATTTTTTTTACTCGACATATGTAGATAGATGTCGGTTTTTTTCTAGTAAAAACCGACGACTATCATTGAGAATAGGTGTTAGTGTATTTGGAGAACCGACACCTTTAGTTTTATGTGTCGGTTTTTTTGAATAACCGACGCCTATTGTTAACTTACCAACACCCGCACGAGCCAGACTCTTCCCCTTTCTCTGTTTCATTCATCTCGATTGAGGGTTTAGGGTCCGGTGATGATTCCTTTGCTCACCGCTCCTGTGCCGCCACTCACCTCCACCACCGTCGTTTGCTGGTCCTTCGGCCTCCGCACTGCGCTCCAGGCCGACCGCCGCCACAAATGCCCTCTCTACTCGCTGGCCGCCGCCCTAGCTCGATCAGCTGCTCGACCGCCCTCTCTTCTCGCCCGCCCTCTCTGCTTGTCGTGCCTGCTCTGCACATGCTGGTCGGTGTCACCGCTCTCTGGAGCTCCTCGCCGGCCGCCGCCCTAGCTCGATCATCTGCTCACCCGCCCTCTCTACTTTCCTGCCCTCTCTGCTCGACGTGCCTACTCTGAACCTACTGGTCGGCGCCGCCGCTCTCTGGAGCTCCTCGCCTGCTCGCTGCTCTCGCACCTACTGGTCGCCGCCGCCGCCGTTCGAGGTACCTTCTTCTTCCTCTTCTCCCTCGTGGTGGTGAGCTGATTTGACGGTGATGGGGAGCATTTTTGCTGTGTCACTATTATTGCAACTGTTTCTTCTTATTGTGATGTTGACAGTGGTAGGGTGTGAGCAAATTCATTTATTAAGTCAATCCTTAAACCGCTAGTAGATCGGATATGTATACGAGTGTGATCATTGAAACAATTGGATTTTTTAAAGGGAGTGGTATTTTAGATTAAATGACTGCAGAAGACATAATATTAACTCTAGCATAATCTCATGCGTAGGTGATATTAATATTTGAGATATTAATTTTTTCTCAGACCCAGGTGATATTTTGTTTGATTTAAACATGATTGGGTATTATTATGACTAATTTTTCCCATAATGAGGCAATTTTTACAATACCTTGCTCTTGTTCCAATTGTTGGACAATTCATATACTCTAAATTGGGAAATATTATTACTCTTCTAAAATTATTCTTATAATGTTGAATCGGGTCAATGACCACACCTGCTATTGTGCCTGAATTATGCCATGTATGTTTGTATAAAGTGAATCTTATCGCTCTAATTGTGAATTATTACATGTTTGAAACTATTGAATTCTTGATTTATTATTTAATAATGCTCTAATTGTAAGTGATGCAATGTAAGTGAGCAAATACATGTAGTGGATATGTACTCATTAGCTTAGAAACACATCCAAGATTTACTCCTAATGAGTAAATCTTGGATAGTCCCCAGTTTGGGACTGTTCTTGAACACCTAATCTCACTTAAGATGTAAGTGTATAATGTGTATTGGGTTTTCAAGAAAATTTCAGTAGCATTTCCCCGTTTGTTCTCTAAGTACATATGTACTTGGAGAACAGCGGGGAAATGTTGTCGAAATTTTCTTGAAAATCCAATACACATTATTAACTCACTAGTGAGATTAGGTGTTCAAGAATGAGATACGTGGTACACATTTATTATATATAAGAATGACAACACATGTATTTGTTAGCCTAGAAACCCGTCCAAGATTTACTCATTAGGAGTAAATCTTGGATAGTCTCTGGTTTGGGACTGTTCTTGAACACCTAATCTCACTTAGGATGTAAGTGTATAATGTGTATTTGGTTTTCAAGAAAATTTCGGCAGCATTTCCCCGTTTGTTCTCTAAGTACATATGTACTTAGAGAACATCGAGGAAATGCTGTCGAAATTTTCTTTATAACCCAATACACATTATACACTTACTAGTGAGATTGGGTGTTCAAGAATGAGATAGATGGTACACATTTATTATATATAAGAATGACAACACATGTATTTGTTGGCCTAAAGTTTTAACCATGCAAAAACTCTAATCCTAGACCCTAATCTTGTTGTAATATATACTTGTTTTCTCTTTGATCATAGAATGGATAGATCATGGATGTCCATTCGCAATCACTGTACCCCAGAGTTTATTTCTGGTCTTGACCAGTTTATTAGATTTTCCGAGGAACATAGGAAACAACCTGGAGATAGGTTCTACTGTCCATGTAGGCATTGCGGTAACAACTTGAAAGTCAGCACTGGTGACGAAATCAAAAGTCATGTCATGTGCAACGGGATTATACAAGGCTATACAGAATGGCACTGACATGGAAAGATTTTAAACCCGAAACTAGTGGATGTCGATAGTAGTGCTTGTGTGGAAGAAGAAATTGCTTCCGATGACGTAGATGTGAATGAACCAGTTCCAGTAGACATCGTTGATGCCGTGCTGGATAGTTGTGGGGTAGAGCACACCGATCCACCTCCCATTTTTAGAAACATTGTGCATGATGCTGAGATATCATTATACACAGGCTGTACTAAGTTTACGAAGCTTAGCACTGTGTTGAGATTGTATAAATTGAAAGCTAACAATAGATGGAGCGACAAAAGCTTCATGGTAAAAGACAGTTCATTGAAGATCCTATAGATGAAGAAGAGTACTATGATAAGTATGATGACTCCAGTCCATTCTCAGTTGGGTTTCCAATACCAGCAAATATTGAAGCTAATGATGACTTGTATGTGCGTGGAGATCACAATGAATGATTGTTAATTGATAAAAAATTGCAATATTAGAGGCATGTTTATATTTTTTTATATGTTTTATTTTTCTGAATGTGAAATTTACAATGTGAATTACTTTACAATGTGAATTTTACAATGTGAAGTACTTTACAATGTGAACTTTACAATTTGAATTACTTTACAATGGGAATGTGAACTTTACAATGTGAGCTTTACAATGTGAATTACTTTACAATGTGAGCTTTACAATGTGAATTACTTTACAATGTGAATGTGAACTTTCAGATAGTTGAGCATTCTCCTGATGACCGTGCTGATGATTACTGTGAGGGTGAAGACATCAATGCGCCGCCTCACAATGTAAGTTTTAAAAATATATCATATATTTATATCTATATGTCCATTTATAGTTATATCATGTAAGTGTGTTTATTTTGTCAAATTTTAGGTTGATGATGCACATGTACCCTCTGAAGCACTTGAGGCACTTGATGAGAAGCACCAAAAAGTTGACAAGAGAAGGGGTATCACTATGATGAAGAAGTTAATAGCGCAAAGGGGTAATGGACCCAAACTTGTTGTGGATTTTGATAATGCAGGAAATGCAATTGGAGTGAATCGTAATTCGTTTGTTTCATATCTTGGGTATGTTACTCGTAGCCATTGTGGTTGTAAGATAGATTCTTGGAATAAAGGTACTAAGGGGAAGAAAGACGTAATATGGAAGGATTTATGCATGAGTTATTATTAATTTGCAATTCTATTTTGTAGATTACTATTTTTTTGGATACTAGTTAATAGCAATTCTATTTTGTAGAGTATATTTGAATTAGATGAAAAGCTGCATCGTAAATGCGTGATGCAACACTGTGGGAGAGTTCTAAGGAACTATAGGACAAATCTCACCCGAGAATACATAAAAGAAGGTGACAAGAGGAAGAAGACAACCACTGAATAGTAGAACTTCCTGGACCAAGAAGAATGGGACGCGTTTGTTGCTTCAAGACAAACTGATGAATTCAAGGTATTAGGCGTCACTCCCAATTTAATTAATATACGTTGCATTCACCTATTCAAGATTAACATTTAGTGTTACTAAATAAATCATTAATGTGCATACTAACTAGGCCCTCAGTGAGGCACAAAAAGCAAGGCGTGCACTGAATGTGCATGACCACAGAATGGGTCCGAAGGGGTATGCAGACATTCGCCAAAGACTACAGGCTGAGTCTACTTCTCAGTCTGCTGCTACTCAGGAGTCCTCTACTATAGGTACCACACCTCTTCCTCGCCATGATGTCTGGATAGCTGGGAGGAAAAATAAGAAGGGAGAAATAAGGAAGCCTGCAACTACTGAAGCGGCTGCAAAAATGGTAAAATACAACTCTTAGAGCAATTGTTCGAATATTAATTATTTGTGGTGTTTACTTAATTACAAATTTTTGTTTTGGTGATTAGCGGGAGCTGCACGAGCTGAGGAAACAAGGCAAGTTCATCCCTGAGGGCACAAGGGATGAATTGATAGTTGCTCTAGGTAACCCAGAGCATCCTGGACGTGTTAGGGCTGTAGGCACTGGTGTGGGCACCAAAGCATTCTGTGGGCCATCCCAGCGCAAACATGTCCCAAAAGTGGGAATTTCACAAGAAGAGGTAGCCTATTCTTTCTTTATAATGTTACTGTAAAAGAGAATTCAATAATCAGAAGCTAACATTTCTTTTATCCATGTATAGGTAGATAAGATAGTTGATAGGAAAATCGAAGAAGCAATGAGCAAGTGACAGGCATCTCTGACTGCCACTCAGCAGACAGTACCTATGGCGTCCCGCTCTACTCCTACTGCAGAGGTTGGGAGTAATCATGTAGACCCAACACCTAGCACATCCGCTGTAAGTATTTTTATGACATAGTAACTAGTCTTTTCAAGATGATATGTTTTCAAGATGATATATATATATATATATATGTATATGTATATAACATTCTTTACACAAAAATTTGTAGGGGTTGAAGCCATGCCGTCTAAAAAGTAAAGAATTTGTCATTGCAGAGGCGTCGGCTTACCCATACCTACCAGGGGAAATGTTTCATGGGTCTCCATTACCAGCTGGTTGGGTTCGTGTGAGCCCGGTACATATATTCCCCAATTGGATGGATCTTCTATTGCCATATGCCCACCCAGATTGTGAAATGCTTGGTGAGGCAGAAGGCGGAGTGATATTGTGGCCAAAAGCGGATGTCCTCTATACTGAAACTGTATGGTAAATTTACATTACATTAAATTGTTAGTGTGTGTATATGATGTCAATTGATTTGAAATTATATATATATATATATATATATATATATATATATATATTAAAAAGAAGACACCCAGAGCATCTAGGCATCCACCTCCACCTCCTACATTACCAAGTTGGGTTCCACAAGACCTACCTGTCCTGTTAGGTCCTAATTGTAGGGGTATGGAAATATGGTTAGGCGAACATGATATAAATTGCCCTATAACTCTTTCTATAGATGCAGATGTTGCAGGTCAATCATACGAAAACAAACTATTTATACAAGATATTTTAGAGTTGTTTCGATATGATTGGCTGAATACATCTGTGATAGAGCTATGGATAAGATGAGATCTTCTTTATACATCTATATACCTTGTGTAGGATCTGGTGATCTGGTTTCTTATTTATTAATGCATACATAATACATGTTTTGCAGCTACTTAGACAAGATATGTGCAAATTTTTCATTCGAACATGTAGGATTTTTGATTCCATCTTTGATTAGTCTAGTAGCTAAAGACCCTCAGTCAGTTCAACAATACTACTGTGATGCTTTTACAAATTTTGCTCAAAATAACAAGACAGTGATAATAGCTCCATTCAATGTGGAGTAAGTTTACTTTGCTTATAATTTGGACTTAAGAAAATTACATTTTTTATTATGGATTTTGAGTTATTAATTTTTAACTTTTTTTTACCTCTAGTGGTATGCATTGGGAGTTACTAGTTATTGTCCCCGAGACATTCACTGTCTATTATCTAGATCCTAAGGGGACTAAATTGAATTCAAAATATGGACACACAATGAAAATGACATTATTCCGGTGAAAAATATTTCATTTTCATATCCGTTAACATATGTTATTACATTATTATTTAATTATGTAATGTACTGTATTACATTAACATGTAGGGGTTTAGATGAGTTCAAAAAGGCTGGAGGAAAGGTCCCCAAGAAAAAGAACTAGCTAATAATTTGGAAGAATGTGGAAGTAAGTTCCCGACTGCAATGTATATATTATTTATGTGAACAATGCTTAATTAGTTGTATTTTTTTAATATTTTGTATGTTTCAATTTATAGTGTGCTACACAAGACAACAGATGGGCATGGGCATACTATGTGATGTGATTTATGCACATGATTATCAAATATGCCGCAGTGGACATCGATACCATTCCTGAGGTATTATATATAGTCTCATTAGATAATATAAAATATATCAATATTATTTATATATTATTAATTATATATATACATCATTCTTTTTGAAGGTGTTTAAAACTGACCACACTACAGGAAATGCCTTACCATATGTACATGCTCCCTATACGATGGAAGAATTAAATGATGTAAGGGAAGAATGGGCCACAACCATACAAGTAGTGGAGGTTTTAAAATATAATTGGGATGTTGATAGCGAATAATGACTAAATAATGATATTTTGTAAATGAATTTTTGAATTATAATATGTGTGAATGTTTCTACATGTCTGAATGTTTCTACATGTGTCTGAATGTTTATACATGTGTGAATGTCAAAATAAATGAAACTGCTGGTTGCTATATGAATGTTTCTACATGTGTGAATGTGTAAATGAATGGAACTGCAAATTGCTACATGAATGCTTCTACATGTGTGAAAATCGAATGGAACTGCAGGTTGCTAAATGTGTGAAAATTAATGTTGTTAATTTGCAGGTTTGTGGCCTGTTTGTAATGACCCGTTTTCAAATTAGTCATCTGATTAGGGTTTACTTAGATAATTATATGCTTAATTAAGATGATCATTGTTTAAAGATTGATTAGTGATGGTAGTTAAATATTCATGTTTTAAATATAATGAGAAGTTTTAATCATACTTTGATTCACATAATTAGGGTTAACATTTCAGAAACCCTAATCGGCCCAAATTAGGGTTTTTGGTGATATATGAATACAAAATTTGATAAGTATAGTGTCTCACTAAATGATTTTTAATATTTTCTGTGTAACTCTGATTTAATTCAAATTTGGATATGATTTGTATGTATAAAATGTGAACACTCTTGAAAAAGTGTCAGAATTTTTGAACAATATTCTGACCTATTTATCGGTCGAGTTTCAAACTCGACCGATCATATTTTCATATTAAGAAAGCAGTATGGTAATTGAATTTTATCTTTTTATTGATATATCCAATTGATCTCAAATTTTAATTGTACTTGGAAAACTCAATTGTAGACACCCTATTAAATTGTCGTAATTTTTGGATGACTTTTGATTTCTACAAAGAGGGTGTCGGTCGAGTTATTTGCAAGACAAACTCGACCGACCATGCTGCTGACTGCAATATAGAAGTGTGGTATTTGATTTTTAATTATTTATTGGTAACTTCAAATGATCTAAATTTTTTACTAAATCTTATAAACTCAATTTCAGACATTGAGTTAAAGTTTCATAATTTTTGGATGAGGTTTTAGTTCTGAAACATGTAGTTTCGGTCGAGTTCTGAGAGAGAAAAACTCGACCGACCAGATTTTTCTGGAAAAATAAAAAAAGACTGAAAAATGTTTATAATTAATTATTCCAAGCACCTTAATGAGTATATAGGACTCTATTAAGACCCAAGCATCTCTCATTTCTGTCCCACACTTCCGAGCTTCGTAATTCTTGAGAGAGGAGGAGATTTTAGGGTTTGGAGAATCTGAAGTGGAAATTTTAGATTTCTGGATTTTCTCTTTCCAAGGTTGGTAAATTCTATATAGATCATAAATCTTTACTAGGTTTATTTGCTTCTATTCTCTCCTATGTATAGAACTCGTCACTTCCCTGATTTGGATCAAAAGAATCCAAATTGATCTCTTCTTTCATTCTTTCTTCTTCAATTCTTCTTCTTCTAGGTTCTTGAGTGAAGAGGAGCAGGAAGATTCTGTTTTCTTGAAGAAAGGACTTGATTCAAGAATTAGCAGTAGTAGTTGGGCTACGAATTTCAGGTGTTTCACACCTGAGGTGAGTGTTTTTCTCCCTCCTAAGCTTTGTATCCATGTTGGAAGCCTAGTTCAATGCGGCTAAAACAATCAGAAACCTTATTTATATATGTATCACTACTACAGAAACCCCATTTGGCGTCGGTTTCCGACCGACGCCTATGTGGGCGCCGCTAAAGGTCGAACATTTCGGCGTCGGTTTTTTAACCGACGCCTATTTAACCTATAGGCGTCGGTCTTTTAGTAGACAACCGACGCCAAAAGGGTTCGCGCCACAGAAAACGGCGTCATCTAGGGCACTTTCTGCGTCGGTGAATTACTAAAAAACCGACGCCTATATTCAATGTAGCGTCGGTCTTTTAGTTGATAACCGACGCATAAAGTGTCCTAGATGACGCCGTTTTCTGTGGCGCGAACCCTTTTGGCATCGGTTATATACCAAACGACCGACGATTTGTTGTTTAAATAGGCGTCGGTTTGATACGAATATTCGACGCCATTTCCAGGACTGCTTTGGCCACATCAGGCGTCGGTTATAAATAAATAACCGACGCTGTATGTCTTTGCTGATGGTTTTTATTAAATAAACGACGCCTATTTATATATATATATTTTCATATCAGTTTGCAGGCCTGCTGTGGCTGGTCAGCCGGATGAGAACCTGCAGTTCAGTTTTCTGAACTGCAGGTTTACGACATCCATTGATATCAGCCTACAAACAGGCCGCAAACCTACAAAAGTCACAAAGAAAATTTCACACAAGTACATACATGCACATACATTCAGACATCAATTCAATTCTCACATTCACACATATAGAAACATTCAAATACATGTATTAACATTCAGAAATATTCATTTACAAAGTATCATTCATTATCGCTATCAACATCCCAATTATATCTTACAGTTGCCACTGCTTGTATGGCTTTTGCCCATTCTTCTCTTACTTCATTTAATGCTTCCATCGTATATGGAGCATGTATATTTTTTAAGCGTTTACCTGTAGTGTTGTCAGTTTTAAACACCTACAAAGAGAATGATGTATATATATAAGTAATAATATAAAAATAAGATAAGATTGATATATTGCATACTAACTAATGAGACTATATATAATACCTCATGTATGGTATCGATGTCCAATGCGGCATATTTGATAATCATCTGCATAAATCGCATCACATAGTATGCGCATGCCCAACCATTGTCTTGTGTAGCACACTATAAATTGAAACATACAAAATAATACAACTAAGCAGAATTCACATCAATAATATATATATTCGAGTCGGGAACTTACTTGCACGTTCTGCCAATTTATTGGCTGGTTCTTTTTCCTTGGGACCGTTCCTCCAGCCTTTTTGAATGCATCTAAACCCCTACATGTTAATATAACACAATAAATTGCATAAGTAAATAGTAATGTAATAAAAGATGTTAACGGATATAAAAATGAAATATTTCTCACCAGAATAATGGCATTCTCATTACGTGTCCAATTTTAGTATTCAATGTACTCCCCGCAGGATCTAGATAATAAACAGTGAATGTCCCGGGGACAATAACTAGTAACTCCCAATGTCTACCGCTAGAAGTAAGAAGTTAACAATTAATAACTCAAAATGCAAAATAAAACTGGAATTTTCTTAAGTCCAAATTATAAATAAAGTAAACTTACTTGACATTGAATGGAGCTATTATTATCGTCTTCTTTTGTTGACCAAAAATTGTAAAAGCATCTATACAGTATTGTTGAACAGTATCAGGGTCTTTAGCTACCAAACTAATCAATGATGGAATCAAAAATCCCACATGATCAAATGCAAATTGTTTGCAATGATCTTCGACTAAGTAGCTGCAAAACATATAGGCGTATGCATTAATATATAAGAAACCAGATCACCAGATCTTACACAAGGTATATGGATGTATAAACAAGATCTCACCTTATCCATGTCTCTATCATTGATGTATTCAGCCAATCATACATAAACAGCTCAATAATATCTTGTATAAATAAAGAGCTATCGTATGATCGACCTGCATAATCTACATCTAAAGAAACTATTATAGGGCAATGTATATTATGTGCCCGTAGCCAACATGCCATTCCCCTACAAGCAGGACCTAACGGGTATGTTAGGTTAGTTGGAACCCAAGTTGGTAATGCGGGAAGTGGAGGTGGAGGCCTAGGTGCTCATGGTGTCTTCTTTTTAACCTGTATATATAATTTCAGATCAGTTGACATCATATATACACATCAACAGTCTAAATCAATGTAAATTTATCTTACAATTTCAGTCGTGTAGACGACATCTGCTTTAGGCCACAATATGACCCCGCCTTCTGCCTCACCAAGTGTATCAATATCTGGGTGGGCATATGGCAACGCAACTTCCCTCCAATAGGGTAACACACGTAATGGGCCCACACGAACATAGCCCTGTGGCATTGGAGTCCCGTGAAACCTTTCCCCAGGAAGGGACGGGTAAGCTTGCGCCTCTGCAACAACATAGTCTTCTATTCTTAAGCGGCATGGCTTCAATGCCTACAAATTTACGTAAAGAATGTTATACATATATACATATAATCTTGAAAACATATCATCTTGAAAATACTAGCTACAATGTCATAAACAATACTTACAGTAGACGTGCTAGGCGATGGGTCTCCAGGATTACTCGCAGTCTGTGCATCAGGAGAAGAGTGGGTCGCCATAGGCTGATTGGAAGCCTGAGATGCCTGCCACCGCAGCAATTCTTTCTTGACCTTCTCAGCAACTACATCGTTGACCTTCTTAGCAACTAAATCCTCAACTCTCTTATTCTCCTATACATGGATAAAAGAAACATTAGCTTCTTATTAATGAATTTCGTTTTGCACTAACATTCTAAAAAAAGAATAGGTTACCTCTTCTTGAGAAAGTCCCGCTCTGGGTTTGCGCTGGGATGGCCCAAAGAATGCTTTGATGCCAACACCAGCGCCGACACCTCTAACACGTCCAGGATGCTCTGGGTTACCCAGAGCAACTGTCAATTCATCCCTTGTGCCCTGAGGGATGAACGTGCCTTGTTTCCTCTGCTCGTGCAGCTCCCGCTAATCACCATAAACAGAAATTGGTAAGTTAACACCACAAATAATCAATATTCAAATGATTTCTCTAAGAGTGTTATTTTACCATTTTTGCAGCCGCCTCAGCAGTTACAGGCTTCTTTATTTCACCCTTCTTGTTTTGCCTGCCAGCTATCCAGATATCATGGCGAGGCATGGGTGTGGCAGACTCCTGAGTAGCCGCAGACTCCGCCTGTAGTCTTTGGTGAACGCTTGCATAGCCTTTTGGACCCATAGTGTGGTCATGCACATTCAGTGCACGTCTTGCTTTTTGTGCGTCACTGAGGGCCTAGTTAGTATGCACATTAATGATTTGGTTAGTAGCACTAAATGCTAATCTTGAATAGGTGAATACAATGTATATTAATTAAATTAGGAGTGACGCCTAATACCTTGAATTCTTTAGATTTTCTTGAAGCAACAAAATTGTCCCAATGTTCTTTGTCCAAGAAGTTCCATTGTTCAAGGGCTGACTTCTTCTTCTTATCACCCTCTTTTATGTATTCTCTGTTCAGATTTGTCCTATAATTCCTAAGCATCTTTCCAGCGCGTTGCATCACATTTTTACGATGCAACTTCTCATCCAATGCAAACAGATTCTGTAAAATAGAAATGTTATTAACTAGTATCCAAAATAGAATTGTAAATAATAGAATTTGTAATCTACAAAATAGAATTGCAAATAATAATAACTCACGCATAAATCCTTCCATATCAAGTCTTTTTTCCCTTGAGGAACTTTATGCCAATTGTCATACTTAACACCACAATGGCTCCGAGTGGTACACCCAAGATAGTTCACAAAATTATTGCGGTTCACTCCAATTGGATTTCCTCCATTATCAAACTCCACCACCAATTTGGATCCACTACCACTTAGCGCTAATAACTTCTTCAACAGAGTGATGCCCCTTTTCTTGTTAAGTGTTTGGTGTTGCGCATCAAGTTTCTCCAGTACTTCAGTGGGTACAGGTGCATCAACCTAAAATTTGACAAAAATAAAACACACTAAATTAGCCCAATATAGAAATATAGGATATATGACATAACTAGAAGATAATGAATTTTATAGAAATATAGGATATGTTTTTAGAACTTACATTAGTATCCTCGCCATGCTCGTCATGGACAGCATGCTCATCATGGACTTCATGCTCATCATGGACATCATGCTCATCATGGTCAGCCATTTGAAAATGTCATTAAAAAGGCAAATATTTAGCATTTCTATTAACTAGAAAAAGGCAAACATTTAGCATTTGTATTAACTAGAAAAAGGCAAACATTTAGCATTTGTATTAACTAGAAAAAGGCAAACATTTAGCATTTGTATAAACATACATGTCTCTAAAATTGTGATCTTTTATCAATTAACAATCCTTCATTGTGATCTCCGCGCACATATAAGTCATCATTAGCTTCAATATTTTGTGGAGTTGGCAACCCAACTGAGAATGGACTGGAGTCATCATACTTATCATAGTACTCTTCTTCATCTATAGGATCTTCAATGAACTGTCTTTTACCATGAAGAACAACCGACCATTTATCATTTGCAGGATCATCGATATAGAATATTTGTTTCGCCTGTGATGCCAATATGAATGGTTCACCCTTCTCGCCAATCTTTTCAAAGTTCACCAAAGTGAAACCCAATTCATCCACTATAACTCCTTTGGTGTTATCAACCCAATTACATTTAAAGAGCGGAATTTTGAAATCTATGTAGTCAAACTCCCAAATGTCCTCAATGACACCGTAATATGACATTTTAGCTTCATGTGGACTCTTATCCTTTTCACTTGCAAAGTACATAGTCGACGCTTGAAGAGTGACCCCACTATTTTGGACGACACTCTTATCATCTTGGCGCTTTGTGTAATATGTGAATCCATTAATGTCAAACCCTTTATAAGACATAACATTCGGTTTTGGTTTAAAGGCGAGGCATTTGATAGTTTCTGTAATATCATTTGGTGTTTGAGATAGTTGATGTAAGACTTTATCTTCAAACCACTTAGTAAAAGTGTTATTATGCTCTCTAGCAAGCCACATTGAACTTGCTCGAGGATGTTGTCTCTTTATGAAATTGGTATGTTCCTCGATATAAACACTCACTTCGTCCATATTGTGTAAAATATACAAGTGAGCTTGTTCCAACTGCTCACGGCTGATTACTTTCACCCGTGATCCCAAAATTCCTTTGCCCTCCTCAATATTCTTGTCATTATCAGGAGTGTCATTACCACTGAGAAAGTCATTGCAAAAATCCATAACCTCTCTCGCCACATAACCTTCAATAATACTCCCTTCAGGCCGATAACGGTTTCGAACATCACCTTTAAAAACGCTCATGTATCGTTCAAAGGGATACATCCAATGCAAGAAAACTGGTCCCAACATTTTCAAGACATATTGAATCAGTGTTTTCTTCACATATAGGACACGCTTTAGCTCCTTTGACACTATTTCCAGACAAATTCCCATATGCTGGAAAGTCATTAATAGTGCAAAACAACATAGTGTGCAAACGAAATGTCTCTCTTGCTGAAGCATCATAGGTCATCACACCTTCAGCCCAAAGTTTCTTTAAGTCATCAATCAAAGGTTCAAGATAAACATCGATATCATTTCCGGGTTGTTTAGGGCCCGATATCAACAATGACAACATAACGTACTTATTTTTCATACACATCCAGGGAGGAAGATTGTATATAACAAGCATGACTGGCCAAGTGCTATGTTGGCTGTTCAATGTCCCGTACGGATTCATCCCATCTGTACAAAGCCCAAGTCTTAGATTCCTATCTTCTTCACCAAATTTAGGGTACAATAGATCAATCTTCTTCCACTGTGGGGAATCAGACGCATGTCGTAGGATCCCATCATTATTTTTCTTAACATCTGCATGCCACCTCAAATTCTTCGCATCTTTCGGATTTGCAAACAAGCGTTGAAACCGTGATATTATAGGTAGATACCACAACACCTTGGCAGGAGAACCAGTTTTGGACTCCCCCGAAGTCGTCAATTTATACCGTGACGCACCACATTTTGGACAATCTTTCAAATCTACAAAGTCCTTTTGAAATAATACACAATCATTTGGGCATGCGTGTATCTTCTTGGCCTCCATTCCCATTGGGCACAACATTTTCTTTACTTGGTATGTTGAGATTGGAAGCTCGTTTCCTTCAGGAAGCATTTCTTTCAACAAAGTCAACAATGAAGTGAAGCTTTTGTCGCTTCATCTATTGTTAGCTTTCAACTTATACAATCTCAGCACAGCGCTAAGCTTCGTAAACTTAGCAGAGCCTGTGTATAACGGTATCTCAGCATCATGCACAATGTTTGTAAAGATAGGAGGTGGATCGGTGTGCTCTACCCTACAACTATCCAGCATCGCATCAACGATGTCTGCTGGAACTGGTTCATTCACATTTACGTCATCGGAGGCAATTTCTTCTTCCACCCAAGCACTGCTATCGACATCTACTGGTTTCGATTTTGAAATCTCTCCATGCCAGTGCCATTCTGTATAGCCTTGTACAATCCCGTTGCACATGACATGACTTTTGATTTCCTCACCAGTGTTGACTTTCAAGTTGTTACCGCAATACCTACATGGACAGTAGAACCTATCTGTAGGTTTTTTCCTATGTTCCTCGGCAAATCTAATAAACTGATCAAGACCAGATATAAACTCTGGGGTGCAACGATTACGAATGGACATCCATGATCTATCCATTCTATGATCAGAGAAAACAAGTATATATTAGGAAACAAGTATATATTAGGAAAAGATTAGGCAGCATTTCCCCACTGTTCTCTAAGTACATATGTACTTAGAGAACAAACGGGGAAATGCCAACAAACACATGTGATGTAATTCTTATATATAATAAATGTGTACCACCTATCCCATCCTTGAACACCTAATCTCACTAGTAAGTGTATAATGTGTATTGGGTTTTCAAGAAAATTTCGGCAGCATTTCCCCGATGTTCTCTAAGTACATATGTACTTAGAGAACAAACGAGGAAATGCTACCAAAATTTTCTCAAAAACTCAATACACATTATACACTTACATCCTAAGTGAGATTAGGTGTTCAAGAACAGTCCCAAACTGGGGACTATCCAAGATTTACTCCTAATGAGTAAATCTTGGATGGGTTTCTAGGCCAACAAACACAATAATAGATATCTACAATGAAGCCGGACTCCATACAAACAATATATAATTTAGTGATTGTTCATTCTAATTTATATCAATGTACAAGTAATATAAAAAACAATGATTGTTCACATTCTAGGCCAACAAACACATGTGATGTCATTCTTATATATAATAAATGTGTACCACCTATCCCATCCTTGAACACCTAATCTCACTAATAAGTGTATAATGTGTATTGGGTTTTCAAGAAAATTTCGGCAGCATTTCCCCGATGTTCTCTAAGTACATATGTACTTAGAGAACAAACGGGGAAATGCTACCAAAATTTTCTCGAAAACTCAATACACATTATACACTTACATCCTAAGTGAGATTAGGTGTTCAAGAACAGTCCCAAACCGGGGACTATCCAAGATTTACTCATTGATTTACTCCTAATGAGTAAATCTTGGACGGGTTTCTAGGCCAACAAACACAATAATAGATATCTACAATGAAGTCGGACTCCATACAAACAGTATATAATTTAGTGATTGTTCATTCTAATTTATATCAATGTACAAGTAATATAAAAAACAATGATTGTTCACATTCTAGGCCAACAAACACATGTGATGTCATTCTTATATATAATAAATGTGTACCACCTATCCCATCCTTAAACACCTAATCTCACTAGTAAGTGTATAATGTGTATTGGGTTTTCAAGAAAATTTCGGCAGC
Source organism: Alisma plantago-aquatica (assembly GCA_963693085.1). Classification (NCBI taxonomy): domain Eukaryota; kingdom Viridiplantae; phylum Streptophyta; class Magnoliopsida; order Alismatales; family Alismataceae; genus Alisma; species Alisma plantago-aquatica. Next base: position 665,313,182 of record OY856414.1, read on the forward strand.
ATTTCCCCGCTGTTCTCTAAGTACATATGTACTTAGAGAACAAACGGGGAAATGCTACCAAAATTTTCTCGAAAACTCAATACACATTATACACTTACATCCTAAGTGAGATTAGGTGTTCAAGAACAGTCCCAAACCGGGGACTATCCAAGATTTACTCCTAATGAGTAAATCTTGGACGGGTTTGTAGGCCAACAAATAATGTGTTGTCATTCTTATACCTAAAATCCTAGTTCTTCAAATTAGGGTGATTATTGATGTCTTTAAAAGCATGATTGGCAATTTAGGGAAAAGTTCATCATTTAAATTCCAAGCATTCACATGTGTGCATTACAGTTCATCATTAAGCAAGAAGGGTGATTAGGATTCTCAATATACTCAACAATAAAATAAGTTAAACATGTGTGCATTACAGTTCATCATTTACATTCCAAACATGTCACATGTGTGCATTACAGTTCATCATCAAGATATCTATAACTTACTTAAACATTCAATTATGAAGTAAATATACACTTAATTAAGAATAGCATGACACACAAAGTTGCAGTCAACATCATTATGTTTTGTTCTATCATGGACTATCAGATTGGTATATCACATATGTATCAGTACATTATTAAATAAACACAATCAGTAAATAACTTTAAAAAAAAAATCCACTAGACGTGCAGCCTAGACGTGCCCTGGCGCCGCCCAAGCATCCGCCCAGAGGCCTATCTAGGCAGGGCACCTGGGCTTGGGACCCTAGGCGTGCCCTGGAACCTACTTAGGCGCTGCCTGGGTGAGTTCTAGGTCGGCGGCGGCAGAGAAAAGCAAGGCAGAGGACAAAAAAGGTGGTGAAGGTTTGTGGGTTACCTTGCACGAGGACAACACGAGTAAAGCTGCTTCTACCGGCGGGGGCGGAGGTGACGACGACAGCACCGTAGCTGCTTCTACTGGCGGCGACAACTAGAGGAGAGCAGGGGTGGTGGGCAATGACCGGCGGCGACGAGCGGACAGCAGCAGCAGCAGGGGCGGCGGAGAAGAAGGGCGCCGGAGAAGAAGGACGCCGGAGATGGGGCGCCGGAGAGAAGCGCCGAAGAGCAGCAGCAGCAGAGAAGCGCCGGAAAGTCGCCGCAACAGGGAAAATCACCGCAATAGGGTAGCAATGAAACAGAAGAAAGGGGAAGAGTCGGGCGATCGCGGGGGGTTATAAGTTCCCAAATAGCGTCGGTTGTTTACAACAACCGACGCCTAAACATGTTTAGCGTCGGTTGGTTGAAACAACCGACGTCCAATTGGATGATATTTTCATGGAAATTTTTGGCGGGAACCACCTTCAGCGTCGGTTAGACAAGGATAACCGACACTAAAAGTGACATTGTCCGCGCAAATTTTCATCGCAAATAGGCGTCGGTTTTCTAGGTATATAACCTACGCTGAAAATGACACTATTTTTTTATCGAAAAATGGATTTCGCGGGCGACTTTAAGCGTCGGTTTTTTATAAACAACCGACGCTTAATACAAAGCGGTACCCGTGTCTGGCTGGTCTTCGAATATAGACGTCGGTTTTATTAAACAACCGACGCCTTATATGTTAGGCGTCGGTTTTCCTTAATAACCGACGCCCAGAAAAGCGACACTGAATGCTATTTCTGTAGTAGTGTATGTGATTGGATTTGATTTGGGAAAGATATTGGGGAATCCAATTTTACTGATTTTGATTATTTATCATTGATTGAAACTTGATTAGTTCCTGTTATATTGATTGAGGATGCATGGGTATTCTTATGGGTAGATGAATATGGTATTTCATGTGAAATTTTCCTAAAAATCAGCCCAATGGCCGATATGCTTGGAATTGAATTGACATGTATAAAGTCATATCTGGATTGTGCTAAATTGTATTATACAAGTGTATTGTTGAATGTTAATGGATTTGAATGACCACATATCCTGATTAGGATTTGTGTTGAGGAAGTGAATCAAATGGGTCAATTAATCAATGTATACTTATGATTGATGAATGAAATGTGTGAAAATGGAAACTAGGGTTTCCATGTTTGTAAATAACCCTAATGAACCCTTGAGTCATGATTTGGATTACTAAATGATATGATTCTTATGATATGTTGAACTAAGGAATGACTTCTTGAAAACCCTAAAGTTTATTAATAAGACAATTATGAGTGATAAACCTAGAACTTGTATATGATGTTGTAAATGTGATAGAATGATGAAGTTGAAGGTATTAATACTTCCATTGAATATGATGAGTCTTATGAATATCACCTAAGTCCAATGTAATTGTTTTAATATAATAAAGAATGATCATTGTTGATTATGGGAATGACATTAGTAGTCAACATTAAGGTGCACTTATCTGAATATAAGAGACAATATGAACATGATGTACGTAATGGTGATTGTAAGATAAAGATGAAACTAATGAAGATAGTATGATGAAGTATTTTATCTTTTATTTTAATTACATGTGGCTTAACCCAAATTAAATGAAATATACTAAGAACTGTATTTTGGTAAATGTTATGTAGAAGAGAAGCATTGTATGTAAGTGAATCAAGAAAGATTGGTCCATATAATGTAATGAACATGAAATGAAAGAAGTTGAGACTACTGAGTATAAAATGATGGAAAAAGATAGGAATTAATAGATGATTCTAAGAATGTAACTCTTACCCTAAAATGATGAGTTTGATGATGCTAGTGAATGATAATATCAAATGGGGAATTAAAGATGAACATAACTGTAATTGAATTCAACTAAAAGATGAAAGTCAAGTATTTGAATTGATTTATAAGAATGTGTTCTTGAATTGTGAATTGTACTCTGAGAATGGAATAATAGTACAAACTTCAATTGATAGTGAACATGTGATGACTAGTAACCCCATATGAAGAATGTGAAATAAAAGAAGAAGAGAACTAAGTCTGTTATGCATGTATATGCATGAAATTTATTTACATCTATTGAGATTAGATGGAACAAGCATATGTTGTATGATAAATCCATTCTTAGTATGAGGAATGATACATGATATCTATATGCTTTTACTGTTGCTAGTTTTAATGCCTCTGCTAATATTTGTTCAGAACTGTGATATACAATGTGCTGATAAGATTTATGTTGAAATGGAATTTAATATGCACCCCTTACATTGAGAAACCCTGATAAGGGTAAATGTTGCATAATGAGATTATGTCTAGGGATGAAGGCCCAGTGATGATGATAAAACCCTGATGGGGTAAATGATGGACAATAAGATTATGTCTTGGGTTGAAGGCCCACTATTGATGATTGCTATGAGTTGATGCAGAAGATAGAAATAATCATATTTGTTGCAATTTATAGACTTATTGTGCTTCTTGCTTTGATCATTTCCCTTATTGATAAACTTAATCTGTTTCATGTTATCATAGTTACGTGAGAATATACATATATGATATATGATGTTTTGAATTCTTGTAACATGAGTAAAAGAGATTAATAACAAGTGAAATGATGAAACATCTAGTTAGGTGCCCTGAACACCGTGAGTTTCCCCCGAGGACCACACTGGGGAAACAAAATAGATCTCCCTGTAGTAATCGATGAATTATGAGAAGGATTTCCGGAGTGTGGATCGAGACCTTAAAGGTTATACCACCAGGATTTAGGAGTGAGTTATCTGGAGTGGCTTTGGCCCTAAATCCTTGCTGTGAAAGTCTATGTTTAGATGGAATAGACTCTGTTGAAATGAAATATGTGAAATGTGAAATGAAAAATATGTGAAATACTGTGATATGTGATATATTGTTTTGTTGGTTCCTATCTCGTGTACCCGAGATGAGGACGTGAGCCTCTTTAGGCAACCCTGAGGTGGCCAGGGTCTGTTGTTGATATCTTAGGGTGGCCGGCTAAACCCTAAGATAGTGACGGTGAGTCGTTGACACGAGAATCAGGCGTGGCGACTTCTACTTGGTGAGGTACAAGCCAAGTTGTTTCAGGGCAAATGAATAAAATATGATAAGCCGTATAGAACATGATTTGAATGGTTGTTACATTCTTTATACTGCTACTTGATGATTTGTTATTGTTGATTATGCTTCTTATTGAGGAAAGTAATCATGTTGATATGGATATTTTATATTTCATATTATGATATGTCATGCTGACAAGTTATAAATGTTGGGATTTATATCCATTCTGAATATGAGTTGGATTGCTTGCTATTTGATAGTATTGTTTGGTAGATATGTATTATGTGTGCTTTAGCTTCATGACTACAGGATGTGTTCCTGGTCCAGCTGGTGGAGTGTCACAAAGATAATGCAATTGTTATGTATTGATTCAAAATGCTTAGAACTTGACTTATTTCTCATACAGTAGGATTCGTAATCTAAACTAAGAAGTATTTGTTGAATTGTTCATAGACATGCTTTAAAAGATGTTTCAAAGTTATAATTGGTTTAAGTGATTACCTTATCTGTTGTATCAGATTAGCATTGCAAGTTAGAAATGACTTATGATAGATCTATCTGCTAGACTTTTCAATATCTGCATGTTTCTGTTAAGTTTATTATACTTAATCTGATGTTGATGCATGTACCTAGCTTGAGTGGGAGGTATCCACTCACTGGGGCTCTATATGAGTCTCATGAGGTTGTTTCAAATGTTTTTAGGTATAATGCTATCCAGCGGAGAGGTCATGACAAGGAAGATATAAATAGCATAATCTAGATAGATTAGAATGTCCCTGTACTCTCTCTTTCCCGGGTTGGGTTGTAGATTCAGTTTGTTCATCAATGTATATGTATCTGATGTAAACTAAACCGCATATGAGAATAAGATTTGATTATAGATTTAATGGAGTTGAATATGATTTGTGATATCTGAATGTGATGTCCTTGATGTGACATTGATTTATGAGTTTGTGAAGAAAGAAAAAGGATAAAAATTTATCTGTGTTTTTCATATATTATTTAATCGCCTTTGTCGAGAATTCATTGTTTAATTTCATAATCTGGGTTTAGGTTTGGGATTATCTCTAATGGTTGGTATTTATGCTGATCAAAAGAGTGGGTCCTGACACTGTTGTTGGCTGATATCAATGGATGTCGTAAAACCTACAGTTCATAACTGAACTACAGGTTTCTCATCCTGCGACCAGCCACAGCAGGCCTGCAGACTGATAAGAAAAAAAACATACAATAGGCGTCGATTATTTGTTTAAAACTGACGACAAATGATTATAGCGTCAGATAAATAATTATAATCGACGCCTAATGCATGTGATGTGGTGTCGGTTATCAATAATAAACCAACACTGATGGTTCTGGCGTCGGTTGCCCTACTAGTAACCGACGTCGATTTCCCTAATGAGGCCAGACACCATGGTCATGCTGGCCAGCACGGTCGTGGCAGCGGGCCAGACACCACGGCCGTGCTGGTCAGCACGACCGTGGCAGTGGGCCAGACAACACGGGCGTGCTGGCCAGCATGACCGTGGCAGTGGGTGAGATGGCGTCAGTTATCACTAATAAACCGACGCTGATAGTGCCCCAGATGGCATCCTTTCTGTGGCATGAATGTTTATGGCGTCGGTTTCAAAACTAATAACCGACGGCTATACCCCCATGTTGGTGCATTTTCGATGGCACGAGAAGGGTTGTGGCATCGGTTTGGAAACCGACGCCTAATGGTTGGCCTTTTAGTGGCTCCCACATAGGTGTCGCATTAAAACCGATGCTAAAGGCCTTAAATAACCAACACTAAAGGCCGGTTATGTACTAGTGTCAGCGGTCAAACTCGCTGAGTTGGTCCAATCATGGGCGGACACCCGGTCTGGGCGCATCGCCAGTGAGGCACAAGAGTTAGTGCGATAAAAAGAAATCAAGAGAGGGCAAAAAGTTGGTTTTTCCCCTGGAGGAAAAACAAAGCATGCAAATGAAACATAGGGTATAGCTGTGAAATCACCCAATATCATCTTCTTTCCCCTTCGCTCCTTCACCTATCCCGACATAGATTGCCCGCACACCCAACTGTGAGAACCAACTATCCATAACCACACTCATCACATCTCTAGACGATCCCAAGACATTCAGGAAAGCATAGTGAAGCTAAAGGTGAGATAAAATGTGAGCAGGGAGGTTGGTGATTCAAAAATCATGATCACATAAAAAACCAGAAGAAAAAGGGCAAGAAAGAGGGAAATCCGATCGAACCTTAGTTGAAGAAATTGAGATCTTGTAAAGATTCCTCAAGGTATCTGGCATGAACCCGCTTCTAAACAACAAAGTTACACCCTTAGAACAGTGTCGATGAGCACCCCGCCCTGGCGCGGCTGTAGGAGTAGAGGTGGGTTGCATGAGCGACCAAATAGATGAGTATAGGAGAACCGAACAAGGCCAATCTCACACTAGGGCATACGTAGAAGGTCAGAGACCATGCCCTTGGTGGTCCGATGGTCTGGAGAGGTGGGAAGGTGGAACGAGAGGCTGAAATAGAGCATGAACAGGGGAGGAAAGGCGACGAGTTGTGAAGTGGGTGATTACGCCCCAAACCCTGGTATTTATAGGGTCTAAGGATTGGGGGGGGAGTTGAGGAAAGCGAGGGAGAAGAAATTGGAGGAAAAGGAAGAAGGGAGAGGGAGAGATCGAGGTTGGAGAGAGAGCAGGAAGCGAGTGCGAGAAAAGGAAAGGGAGACAAGAAGTGTAAGGTAGGAGATAGTCTATCAGCCATTGGATCTAGATCCAATGGTCTACAAAGAACGCATAGAAAAAGAAAGGGCATGACATCGAATTGGAAATCTTATACAAATCAAATAAAGTGATGCATTAATTATTTTTCTTTTTCTCTCTCTTCAAATGAGGGTGCAAACGAACTCCAAATCTAAAAAAAATTAACCTTAGACCAATTAGGACATGTAGATTCTGATTTTGGCATTTTTCCCTTTTGGAGACTTTTGTTATCTTATTTAATTCTTTTAAAGTAATTCTTATTTTCTCTTTCTTAATGCATTAGAGGCTTCTAGAATAACCTAATTAATGTGAAACTTCACCCTCAAGCAAACGAAACCATATGAAACATGAATTGGCAATTAATTTTATCCTTTGGAATTATTTTGCTCATTATTTAATAAGTTACACTTTCTCTTTCCTAATCTACACAAGACCATTACAGATTATTTAAATTACATGAAAATTCAAACGAAGGCTATTTTTAATGTGTAAATTATGAATCCAATATTATTTTACTCGTTTCAAGTCATTTAATATTTTATTTAATATTTTGGGGAAAACTCAAATCTTCTTAACTTATATTGAATTAAATTAATTATTATTATGTGAATAATGTGAAACATGACTCCCAAGTTAATTGTGACCCAATGAACATGATTCTTAACTTATACTCCACTTTTAGGATTTCTTTTAATGAGTTATGTTACAATTTAATATTTTTGGCCATTATTATCACATTATTTCATTATTATCACTCTTGATCATTCAAATTACGCTCCATATTTTAATATTATCTCCAAAAGAATTATGTGTGATTATTTGCATAGAATTTTATATAATTCCTTATCATCTCAGGTGACATATTTTATGCGTCTATTATTGGTCCAAGACTAAGTGAGAATATTAGATTACATTAGGGTGATTTATTCAAGCATTAGCTCATTTTTTGGTCCACCAAAGCGTGTTGCCTCTTTTTCTATTAGCTCATTAGGTGTATACCAAACATCTTTTAGATCCAACCCCAACCTTGTTTGGCTAAGTCCAAAAGGTCAAACTTCTAGGGCAGGGTCTAAGATCTGGTATGTTACAATAGTACATGCATATGTAGAAGTTTACTGTTCAATGTGTAATATCAAATGTTGTAACAATTCATTATGTAATTATATGCTGAATGGTGAGCTTGTGTTGTTGTTTTTTTTCTTGTTCATGTGCACGTGCTACTATTGTTTCCTTCTGACTTCCTCTAATTTTCTTCTTCTTAGCCTAGTGTGGGGTGTTTAAATTGGGATTCTCACTGAGGTGAGGTTTCAATTTGGGCGTCCCACATCAGGTTATGTTTTAGAAAATTCAGGGACGTCCCAGGTGGTATCAGAGTATGAACATTAGAAAAATTTGGCTTTTTCTCATTATGCAACTCAAGCTAAAGAAAACCTTGAACTTTAAAAATATCTAGGGCTAGATTAGTTGTCTTTTAGAGACTATATCTGACCTAGCCTCTAGGATAGCACCTAGATGTCTGAGAACTAGGTCTAGACCGGTTCTTGTTGTATAGCAAGTCCTTAGGTGTCGTTCTTTCCTTATAGTGTAGCGGTATGGGACGTTGCATTATTTGGAAATGATGTACATCACGGGAAGAGAAACCTTTGACATATGATGCATATATGTTTTGGTAGCTACACCAGTCTACTCCTTATTCTCACCCTTTTCATTAGGTAACATGACACTGGACTCTCTACTATGTGTGGGACACTAATTTTTTCAATTTGGTTTTTGATTCCAATCGGATCGAACCTTGATAGTTTTCTCTGACATCTATTTTCTCATAGAAAAACTATATATATTTTATTATATATGTAAATATTACAAAAATATGTCCCTACACATGTAGGAGTAGGAGGTGGTCATGCAACCTAAGTGAAAATGAGTGACATCAGTCTAGAAGAGAGAGTAGTTCTAGATTAGATGTATAAAGCCTTGTTTGAATATATGATAGATGGAATAGATGAAATAAGTTTTGATGATATGATGTAAGTCTTATATAGATGATATAAGATGGTTTATGATGATCAATGTTGTATTTAAGGATTAAGGTTCAACATTGAGGTTTCAGAGTAAACTTGATGATGTAAGTGTGTATGCTTTTCTAAGATAAGTTAAGATAAGTTAAGACAAGGTTGTGACTCAACATGAGCCTCAAGCTATTTTACAAAGGAGGACCTCTAGTGTTGGGACCAGATATAGGGTTAACTCCAGAGAGAGTGAGACCCACAAGGAGAAGGTTAGAGAACCTAAACTCCAAGATATGAGAATGATGATAAATATGTTATATGTGATATGTCCTAAACTAGACTACTCCCGAGTGAATGAGTTGAGTTGCTTTATGTATGATTCCTATAGACCTGTTCAACACTAGATGTCCTTGGGAGGACCAAACCCTAGAGTCAGAGAGAGGCTGGCTATATATGCATATGTGAATAAGGAAATATGAGAACCTACCATTTGGGAGAGGGGGAGAGAGTCCCAAGACCTTGGAGGAAGTAAATGATGTTAGTATGTTGAGAAGCCTCATGCTCAGGTTGGTGGTTCCCCGCATAGGACTCTAGTGTCTATGTAAGAGAGAGGGTTGGATAAGAATATTACACGGGTAGAGAACTCTGAAAAGTATGTCATACCAAGTTTTGGTTGTGCTTATGTGGCTAGAGCTTGTAAAGTTATCTACCAGTGCCGATGAGGTAGACCTGACAACCCTAGACCAATGAGGGAGGATAAAGTTTTACTTATGTGATACTCATAGAGTTGAGTGAGCTTTAAGACATTGAGCATGTAACTACCCTCTAGATATGGGATGGGGGAACCTCAGATGGACTCTTTGATATATAATATACAAGTCAGTCACAGAAGTTTGTTTAGCACAATCATGGAAGAATATATGTAAGAATCTGATCTAATACCGAGATGTGATATTTAGCTATGACATGTTGAAATACCTAGAGATGGTTTAGTAATCTCAATGTATAAATGGTTAACCATATACATGAATAACAATTCCATTATAAGATTAATGAATCCAACTACAAAGCCAATAATAAAGTTTGTAACCTAATGTGAACAATGAAATAAGATCGTATGAATAAAACATGTTATAGGAGGTGTTAATATTAGTGTTGAATAATTTTTTTAATATAGTTTGTAAATTTAGCACACCATAATGATGATGTCACACTAATATGGTTTACATGGATAAAGTGATTTAATTACATTTAACTCTCTCATAAGAAGTATATGTTAATGTTCAATGCTTGGGTAAAATGAGAGTGAAAAACCCATACTATGAAAGATGTCATGAGATAACCTCAGCTTCTAAACCCTTGTTTCAACCTTATATGAGGGGGAGGTTAATCCTAGATTCTTCTGAAATCACCTAGAAAAATATAGATATGGTTTTGAGATTTTGTTTTTGGATATGTTGTAGATAGAATGATTTCCCTACATACAGATGAAGAACTTTTGGTTTCTCTTCTTGGAATAAGAGAATGGCTTAATTTCGAGGATGGATTTTTTTTAAGATGTATATGATGTGAAAGACTAGATTTTAGCATAATTTTGAGGATGAAATTTCTTTTAAGGTGTGTAGGATGTGATAAACTGAGATTTTAGAATCCTTGAATACTTAGTGACATTAGAGAATTTATGCATGTTGAATTATTTTGAGAGTCATAAGTGCTTTGCAAAAAGCTTGAATGGTGATTGGTGTTGATATCATGATTAAGATCCCTAAGTTCATGTTTTTACGAGGCATTTAATTGGTTGAACACACAACTGAGTTTTAACACCAATTCAACTAGAATATAGTTTGAGTTGTGATAAAGCTATAGTTAAAATTATGAGATGATTGGATGTTTCTAGAAGAAGTTATTTAGGAAAAAATATGCATAATGAGGTATTTTGGACCAAAGTATTTGATTTGTAGCCGAAGTCTATAACAAGGATGTCATCATCCAATCCTTTTATTAGTCGTTTGGACGGATTGTGTGACCATGGATTTCTAATCTAGTGGACTTGGCCTTTGAGAAGAGATCCCACGGATTGGCCTATATCTAGTGTCAATCTAGGCAGTAGATCATGGATTTAACGGTTGTATGATTGTCCTCGACCTCCTACAGTTTGCGGCTGAGACGTGGACTGTCCGTGTTTCACATGGGATGCCACGACGAGGACGTGTGACCAGGAGGGAAACAAAGTGGGCAGTTGGCCTCGCATTCCCTCGAGCATATCCACCCTGATCCTCACTCAGTTCGTTGCTTTTACTGGAGCATAGTAGAGAGAACGAACACACCCATCCTCTTGGTATCCATGGCAGCAGCAGGCAGATTCTAGAAGAAGTTAAGAGGAGGAGATCCCCATTGTTAACATGAACAGCCGTTGTGGTTTCCGTGGACGATGACGCCCATATCAGTGACGAAGAAGAAGACGCTCTGGAGGAGTAGGAGTGGTACGGTCGGAGCTCTTGGCAGAAGATAAGCGTGACGATGAGAAGCTGGACGGCCGCAAATCCTTGTCGAAGTCGTCCTTCTAGGATGCGACCTCTACAAGCGCTGCAAGATTGAGCCGCAACTACCATCCAAGCAGGAGGAGGTGGTGAAGAGGAGTTTCTGAAGCTCTTAGAAGAAGAAGATTGTGACGAGGAGGATGAGCTAGTAGCCAATTCTGGCAGGAGACCAGTCGTGCATCAGCGCAGGTAACACCGAGAAGATGTGTCACGGCGTCGGGTGAGAGGTTGAGAACGCGTTGAGATCGCGAAGGAGCCGGAGGCGTAGAGGAAGAAGGGTCAAAGCTTCTGGCCGTGATGGACCCTGAGGAGGAGCGAGATACTATGATTGAGACCTCTCTGGTGTTGGGCCAATCGACAGCGCTCGCATAGACGGCCACCCAGCAGACTGGCGCAAAATGGGGGAAACACGATGGATCGCGTGAGACGGGAGAGAAGAGAAGACATCGCACGGTCCACGGGTATTGAACCGGGTCCAGACGCTGAGAACCAGCTGACTCGGTGTGAGCCAGGAGACATGAGTGATGAGGCGCAACCTGGACACTTGGTAGCGTCTCTTTGGCTGTAAAAGGTAACTAGTTCACTAAATACCCAAAATAAGTACAGATTTTAGATAATTCACTATAATTAGCTCAGTTGTCTGAAAAATACTTATAAAGTACCCAAATTCTCAAAAAAATATGTAGAATAATATGGAACTATCTAATCAGTCTTGATGCACTAATCACAATGATATCATGTAAGTTGTGAAATGCTTGTTTCATGGATAATAAATATCAAACCATGGGCTAAAATTATGATAAAATGTCAGTAAATCTATATTCATGTTTATAATTCATTTAAGGTTAGTTATTATGATGTTGATGCACAAAATCATGTAATTTGCTCCATACAGCTAATTAGGTCTACTAACCCTAATTAATATGCAATTATCACAAAGATGCTCAAGAAACTCTGGAATTTGCAGAGTAAGCTCATATCAGTAATTGGAAGCTAATATGTAAGTTTGATATCAGTTAGATTCACATGATTCATGTTATACAATGATGATTGCTCTTAATGTGATATAAATCGTAATACGTTGAATGTATATGATCTAGTGTTAACACATGCACACATTGATATTGAAACTAATGGTCATATAATTTATTCTAATATGTAATACAAAATCAGTAACATCAATCCCAGATAACAAGAAGAGTAAGACAAGATATAATGATGGGAACATCTTAATGAACTAAGTAAAACCCTAATGAATCAACTAGGGTTAAGATGATGAAAATCTAATGATAGTACATGAACTTGTCTTAATCGGTGGTTGACCAACGTAGTAGTTGACATGAGGAATTTTTAATTATTAGGATATCTTGATTAAGGTACACTTTACCTCTTACTTGGATTATTATACAGTATGCTTGTATCATATGTGTACCAAAATACTTAGCATATGATATTGGATGAAATGATTGTTCTTGTATGTTATATTGCTTGATTTACCATAGTATTATGAACACATGAAACATAATATATATGTTCCATTATATGAAAGCACTATATCTCTTTGGTAAGCATAGTGCTAGTGAGTGACCTATCTCTTTGGTAAGCAGATCGCATGTACACTGATCTATCTCGTTGGTAAGCAGATCATAAGTCCTTAATGAATCTATCCCGTTGGTAGGCCGATGCACGGACATATAATGGAAAATGTGCCTAAAATATGTGTTCTCTTTTGGAAACAAATATCTTTATGCAAGTATGTGCTTTTTCTTATATTTGTTTATTACTTCCAAGTTCTAGTTTTATCTTATTGCTAAGCTTAGTAATGAGAGGTATATAAAAAGACAGGTAGGCGTACTCAGTACAATATTCTTGAATATTGTGCTGACGTATACCACATATAATTTTTTGTTTTGGTTGTGGACATATGATCTTGAAGAGCTTGATAGCTGAGTTGTATGTAAAGATGATGTATAGATGGACATGTTGTCTAAGATCTTATTGTTTAGTGGAAGTACATGCATATGTAGAAGTTTGTTATTCAATGTGTAATATCAAATGTTGTAACAATTCATTATGTAATTATATGTTAAATGGTGAGCTTGTTTTGTTGTCATTTTGTTCTTGTTCATGTGCATGTGCTACTATTGTTTTCTTCTGACTTCTTCTGATTTTCTTCTTCTTAGCCTAGTGTGGGGTGTTTAAATTGGGAGTCTCATTGAGGTGAGGTTTCAATTTGGGCGTCACACATTAGATTAAGTTTTATAAATTATGGGGACATCACAGATTCAATATATGATATGTGAACTCACATGCATCTCAGACAGTTTGATCTAGTTCAAGGAACATGGATTGAAAGTTGAGAGGATGGCGATTCCATGCCTCGAGTTCAATCTGGATATTAGAGACAAACAAACTATACGATCATTGTAACACTAATCATGGATTATAGGTTGAATTTATCATCCAACTTTCTAAACTGCTTGGGTAGCAATGATGTGTGACCAGGCATCACTCTTTGTTTGTTATGTCATAATTAGTTATGGACATTCACTGCCAGCGTAATTCTAGACCTATAGGGTCACACACATAGGATACACTTGGATTAAAGGAGTATGTTCATGAATGATGTTTAATTTGATTACTAAAGGTGTTTAGGTATTCAATTAAATAACATATCAACTTACTGGACTTAGAAATATTAAGTTCAAGTGTTGAACTAATTGATTGGAGTATAAGGTTGATTGAAAATTGAATTAACTAATTTTTACATGACGAACACCAATCGATTGGCTCATTGGGTGAACCAGTCACTTCATATTGGTGAGACGACCAATTCACTACATTTGCCTAGTGAACCGACCAGCTTCATCAAGACAACTGAAGAATCTGGTGATTTTCTTGAATCATGAGAATAGTTGAATCATTTCACTTGTTCAATCTGATTGGTACAAGGATTAATGTTGGACAGTAATTGGAAACAAATTGTGAATTCAATTGCAAAATAGGAAATTGTGCAAAACGACCATTTCGCTAACTGAGAAGACCATTTTTCTCACAAGACGATCATTTCTCTATGCGAGATGACCGATTTGCAGTTCACATGTTCTAGAAAATTCACGATTTCAGACCCTTCTACTCCCACACCGATTGGGAACCCTGACCTTGGCCTCTACTATAAATAGAGGGGTATTGGGGGCTTCCCAAAATACACAATTGAGAATCAGTTGCTCTGACAATTTTTGTCGTCTCTGTTTGTGGTAACTAATAAAGAGCCTGAGCAAGTCTTACCCATTAAAGGGAGGGATAGCGAGGGAGAGAATAACTGAGTATCAATTGTGGGAGAGCATGTTGGTGACTATTACGCCGACAGAAGGGGGAAAATCCTTCCTATTGGCTATGGTAGCACAACGTGGAGTTCTTGGTGGTCCGCGTGGACTACTCTAGAGGCGGAGGTCATTATCTGCCGCTAGGAGGGCAACGCCAACCAACAATCTGTGGTGAAAAGAGCTATTGCAAACGACGACGTTCGAGTTTGCTGTCTATGGAGGAGTCGCTGACGAGTCCTAGTGCAACTAGAAGACATGTGTACATCTACAATGATGAAGAGTATGTCTCTAGACTTGCTACAGGACCATATATATCATTAAAAACATCCTTTCCATTATATAATAGTTGATGTAATCCACTAGTTTTCAGGAAATATGGCAATCACAATTTTATTTCTGCTGCCTATTTTGTCACCCTATTTCCCAACCGGGTGTGACACACTCATTTATCTCCAGAGAGCTGATAAATAGTTGTAATATGCTTGAATGTTGTGGAACTGATAACCTCTTATTAGAAACCCTTTGGTTGGTTCTACGATGTTTTGGGAAGTGTATCCATCTTGCATTCTGTCTTTCTTTGGATGCAACATTCAAGTGGATCTTATTCCACTTGATATGTAGAGTTTTGATGTGATCATTGGGATGATGTACACCTTGGAGAAGTATAAGGTAGTTTTGGACTGTAGTTCCACAATTTCAATGTTTTGTGATGGGGATGTCTCTTGGACATTCCAAGGAGATAGGAATATTCTTCCTACATGTCCTGTGTCAATTGTGATGCCAGAGAAGTTGATGATACAAGAATGTGAAGATTTCTTAGCTCATGTAGTGGATACCAAGGTGATGAGTCATAGTATCCAGGATGTACCTGTGGTGCATGAGTTTGAGGATGTTTTTCTTAGATGAGTTACATGGTGTTCCACCTCCTATAATTATTAATTTTGAAATCATTCTAGTTCCTGGTATGCAACCCATAGCACAAGCACCATATAGGATGGCACCATCTAAGATGAAGAAGTGGAAAAAGTAGTTACATTAGTTGTTGGAGAAAGGTTTCATATGATTGAGCACTTCCCCTTGGGGTGATTCAGTGTTGTTTGTGAAGAAGAAGGATGGTTTTATGAGGATTTGCATAGATTACTGACAGTTGAAAAAGGTCACCGTGTAAAACAAGTACCCATTGCCAAGCACATATGATTTGTTTGACCAGTTGCAAGTTTCTACAATATTTTCCAAGATAGACCTAAGGTCAGCATATCACCATTTGAGGATCAAGGCGGATGACATACCTAAGACTACTTTTAGGACTAGGTATGGTCATTATGAGTTTGTGGTTCTGTCGTTTGGGCTAACCAGTGCACCAATAACATTTATGGAGATGATGAATAGAGTGTTTCGACTGTATCTTGATTATTTTATGGTGGTGCTCATCAATGACATCTTAATATACTCTAGGGACTGTTAGCAGCGTGAATAATATCTTTGTCAAGTGTTGGAATTGTTAAGGTAGCATCCTATGTATGCTTTGTTCAGTAAGTGTGAGTTTTGGATGAACAAGATGTCTTTTCTGGGTCATGTACTCTCTACAAAGGGTGTTTGTGCAAAGGTGGAGTCAGTGTTAGGGTGGGAGCATCCCAAGACACCGACTGAGGTTTGAAGTTTCCTAGGTCTAGCTGGTTGCTATAGGAGGTTCATTAGAACTTTAGTGCATTTTCTCTACCTTTTAACAGACTGGCTAGGAAGGATGTTCCTTTTATTTGGGATGACAAGTGTCAATGTTCTTTTCATATTTTGAAGGAGAATTTGATGAGTGATCCATGTGCTAGAGTCGAGAAAAGGCTACATCATTTTTTGTGATGCTTTGAAGAATATATTGGGATGTGTGTTGATGTAGGACAAGAACATGATTTTTTTTGCTTCTCGACATATTAAGAAACACAAGGAGAACTACCCAACTCACGACCTACAGTTAGCAACCATGGTTCTTGCCTTGAATATTTGGAGACACTATATGTATGGGGAGAAGTGCCAAATCTTCATTGATCATAAGAATCTTTAGTATATCTTCTCAAAATAGGATATGAATATGAGGAAAAGAAAATGGATGGAGTTGATCAAGGATTATGACTGCACAATACACTACCACCCTAGAAAAGCAAATGTAGTGGTTGATGTAGTGGACATAAATTCACGTTCATCATTTCCTACAGATAAAGCACAATTTCACTCCATCCCATATCACAAGAGGGACATGTTGGTATCACTTAGGCAGATGAATGTACAATTCTAGGTATCTTTGTTAGCATGTTTGTTAGCATAATTACAGGTAAAAATAACATTGATACAATAGATAAGAGATGCACAAAAAGATGATATTGTAATACATAACATCATATTAGAGTTTGGCAGTGAGAAGCATGAGGGCTTTCATGATTCAGATGATGGGAGAATGTGTTTCCACAACCAGATGGTGGTTTCTAACATTGGAAAGCTAAGGGAGATGGTACTTGAGGAGGGTCATTCATCAATGTACATGATGCATCCAGGAAGTACAAAGATGTATCATAATTCGAAGGATTTTATATTTGAGGGTAGGTATGAAGCATGATGTGGCTGAGTTTGTTGCCAAGTGTCTAGTTTGTCAACATGTCAAAGCAGATCATCTCAATCTTGCAAGGACGTTGCAGCCTTTACTAATTCCCCAGTGGAAATGGGATCACATAACCACAAAGTTGTGGTTGGCCTTCTAAGGACAACTAAAGTTCATGATTCTATTTGGGTGATCATTGATCGGTTGACAAAGTCAGCTCACTTTTTCCACTCAAGACCACCTACACTACAGATAAGTTGGCACATATATATGTTGGTGAGATAGTATGTATGTATGGCATACTATCTACGATAGTGTCAGATGGAGGTCTGCAATTCATGAGTAGGGTCGAGGAATGTCTGCATGCAACCTTGAGAACACAGCTGAGATTCAGTACAACCTCCCATCCATAGATAGATGGCCAGTCAAAAAGGACCATTCAGACATTAGAGGATCTTTTAAGTGCATATATTCTTCAATTTCTTGGGAGTTGGGGTATACACCTAATTCTTATTGAGTTTACCTACAATAATAGCTACAATTGGAATATAGATATGGCACCATATAAGGCTCTATATGGAAGGCGTTGTTAACTCCCTCTTTGTTGGTACAAGACAGGAAAGTATCAGTTGTTGGGTCTCGAGTTAGTTCAACAAACTATCGAGAATATTAACGTGATCCGATAATAATGAAAGGCAACTCAAGACGTACAGAAGTCATATGTTCATAACCTCCATATATCGTTATAGTTCCAAGTTGGAGACCGCATGTATCTCAAGGTATCCACTTGGAAGAGTGTGTTGAGGTTTGATAAGAAGGGTAAGTTAGCTTCAAGGTTTATGGGACCTTACTATATCACGAAATGAGTTGGAAAAGTGACTTACAAATTGGAGTTACCTCCAGAGTTTTACAAGTTGCACAACATTTTCCATGTTTCTATGTTGAGAGAGTGTCACTCAGATACAGACTAGACGATACAACTAGTGGAAGTAGAGTTAGATGAGGATGTTTCTTATGTTGAAGATTTAGTTTTGATCTTAGATAAACGTGTGTAGAAGTTGAGGAAGAAAGACATTGTTGGTATGTATGCCCAAAGAGCCAATCATATAATGATTGTAATGGCATAACTTGTAAATGATTTGATTATTAATAAAGTCAAGCTTTAAATTTATTCTATTTTTTCAGTTTTGAGATAATGAAATAATGTAATAAATGTATAGAAAATGATATTACTCAATGACATATGTCTTCAAGTACGTGACTTGGAAGAATGAGATCATACAAATGTTAAGAGTATATACATTCTCATTGTGTACCCGATCAGTTGTTATTGTGGAAGGTAGATAGACAACAATAACACATAAGATCAGAGTGTGATTTGGTTTATGACAAAATCTCATTTGTCATGATATGGAGATATCAAACCAAGCACACAAATACATGTTAGAGAACAGTGTATCAGACAGACCCACCAAGTGACTGACACATGGAAACTATTACCATGTTATTCATAGTCAACTCTCATAGTGATGGTGGTGTTTGTGGTTCTTAGAACTGAAATCACTACACTCATCACATATCGTTCGATATACTTTGACATCATCAAATGCAATCATGAAACATAGGTTGTTATAAGATGATGATTGGGTGACTCTGATACATGGGGACTGACTGTGAGTGATAGAGATGGGATTTTTCCCTCCTAAGGGAGTATGATATCCAAGGCTACTTGAGTTAGCGAGACTGAGAAATACATGGCCATGTACATGTGAGTCAATATATGCTATTGAGCTTACATATATCTCATACAGTCTGCTATAGCAAGAAATATAGATTGAATGTTGAAGAGGATGACATATCCATGCCTTGAGTTCAATCTGGATATCAGTGAAAAAGGAACTATACAAACACCGTAATACCATACACACATTGTAGGTTGAACTTGTTCTCCATCTTTCCATTTACATGGCACTAATGATGTGTTATTAGACATTGCTCATTGCTTGTGATGTCATAAGTTGTTATGGACATTCACTATCAACATAATATGGAACCTATAGGGTCACACACATAAGAACTCATCTAGAAGAGGAGTTTGATCTTGAATGATGATTGGATTGATTACTAAAGAGTTTAGGTATTCAATTCACACAACAAATCAGCTGACTGGACTACCAAATGATCAGTTGAAGTGTTGAGATAGCCATTTGGAGTTTCAGACTGATTGTATTGTACATTAGCTGGAATTCAGTCTGACCCAGGCTGTGAGACGACCATTTCTCATGGTGAGAGACGACTGTATTGTCTACACCAAATGGCCGGTTCAGGGGTGAAATTTGATTGCATCAAGGATTGGTGCTAACATCATGTTATGCACTGATTAGAATTCAATTTTTGAAACATGTAAAAAAATAGGGAAACTGCAAAACGATTGTCTTACAGTGTGAGACGACCGTCTCACGTGTTAGACGAATGTTTTGACTGTTGCAGGCTACAAAATTTCCAGAATTGTTTTAAAAATTTAAGATCTTTCGGTCCCTTCCACTCCTGCATAGACTGGGAACCTTGACCCTGGCCTCTACTATAAATAGAGGGGTACTTGGGTCTTAGCAGAGCACAACACAGACAATTGAGAACCAGTTGCTCTGACAATCATTGTCCTCTCTGGTTGTGGTAACCGAGAGAGCTCAATCAAGTCCTACTCGACTAAGGAGGGATAGCTATGGGAGAGAACAAATGAGGATCATTGTTGTGGGATAGCAAGTTGGTGACTAGCACACCAACATGAGGGACAACTCCTTCCTCTCCGTTCTAGCAGGACGACATGAGTTCTACTTGGTACGTGTGGACTTCTCTGAAAGCCAGGTGGCCTTTGCCTATTGCTAAGGAGGATGACGTTATCTAGCAGTCCGTAACGAGAGGAACTACTGCAGACGACGATGTTCAAGTTTTCTATCCATGGAGGAGCAGTTAGACAAGTCTTAGTGCAATCAAGAGCCGCACATACACCGTCCAAGATAGAGAGTACATCTACATCAACGAGGATTGTTGTTGGACTTGCTCCAGGACCAAATATATCTTTGTCAAACTATCTTTTCTATTGCATAGTTATTGATGTGATATGCTGGTTAATGGGAAATATGTCAGTAAAAAAATTGTTTCCACTGCCTATCTGATGTTGTATTTCCCAATAATGGTATCAAGGCCACATCAATAATATATTTTGGGATAATGAATATGATCAAATTTTTGTTTTTATCATGTTTATTTATTGCATTCAATGTGAATATTTAAACGGGTTGATGTGCACATCTGACTAATCACCACATAAGAACCCAAACAAATGTATATATACATATATGCAAATTACATGTATCGCCCTAAAAATGAGTTTTAATGGTGGATGTGTAGAGTGGTTATGGCCAATACCCGTTATCTGTTCATTATGGTTGTGTGTTTGATATCTCAGTGAACTGAGCCTCTCTCTTATCTTCCCAATATAAAAGTATTATTCTCTTCTACCTTTGCTCCCCTCGAATGTAACTCGAGGTTTCTCTATAATCATGTAATGGTAGGATAATTTACTTTCTTGTTACGATGAAGAAGAAGACTCTCTACACCAGACTAGATGATCGTCTAGGAGGAAAATCAATCGACTGGAGGATCGAGAATGATCGAGGTGGATGAGTCGACCCGTGACTGGCGGACCTGACCAATCGACTGGAGGATCCAGAAGATTGTGGAATCGATTGCCAGACAACTGGTGTGAAGACCAACTGACTGTCTAGGAGGCAAGGCGACTGGTTTACAAGCACAAATCTTCCTCAACAACATGTTTCTGCATGTGTTGTACACCCTTGGTTGTGGTAATTCTTTATGGATCCAAGGAAATACATTAGAATGGCCATAACCACCACTTTTTGTTTATTGCATGTTTTCATTGTGGGTTATAGCATGTATAAGATACATACTATATATACATGGTGATTGGTTAATATATATGTATTATACAAAATCCCTTAATATTATATTAAGTTTGAAATGCCTTCCATAAGAAGCACACATGAAAATCTTGATTGACAAACTGTAGTTTACGCCAAAGCGTGGTGCACTATCTATCTCATGGAAGTGTGATGGTAGGTATATAAATCTACCAAAGCAGGGTACATATCCTATCGTGTTGGCTTTTGGGTCAGACTCAACTGGTGATAACTTAGTGAGACCAAGTGCTAGAGGCATAAAGATGATTATGGCAAAGAGTTGTGCATATCATCTATCCAAGAGTTGCATATAGATGCAATTGGCAAGTTTGGCCTACCTAAATAATCAAGTTGTGGGTGATCAGCCAAAGCTGAGTCATGACTTGATGAAATATGGATTTTGGCCCACTAGAAGATTGTACGTTGCAATCTTCTAAATTGGTAGTAAGGGTTATCAATTTGAACAAAATCATGGGATTGATAGTTAATTAAAGACCTAATTAATATCGAGTTTTCAAATCAAAAATGGTTTTTGACAAATGCAAATATTCTCTTGTAGAATTAAATGGAAAACACTCAATCATCCCAATTGGACGAATTAAATGAGATTTATTTCCATAACTTGTTTAGGACCTTCAGAAGTTTTCTTCATGATCCTGAAACGCCAGTGCTAGTATCCACTCCATATTTTCCTAAGACTAACATGGATGCTTTTTTGAAGCATGCCAATGATGTTGTGAACATCAAGAACCTTATGCTGGGCTATATAAACTATGAGTTGCATAAGCAACATCATAAGCATATAAGGTATAATGTCTCGAAGGAGCTATTTGAGTGCAAAATGACAGAGGGAAACCCATTAGAACCTCATGTGCTCAAAAGATTGGGCAAATGAAGCATCTTGAAAGATTGAGATTTCCTTTAGGTCAAGAGTTGGCCACGAATATGATTTTGCAATCGTTGCCTTAATCGTATAGACATTTTGTTGAGTGTTATCACTTGAGTAACATGGCTAGACCGCTATGAGAGTTGTTTGACATCTTGATAAGTGTTGAAGCACAAATGAAGATGGACAAATCCGTGATGATGATCAGTAGAGTTGAGTCTAAGGACAAAGGCAAAGCCAAGAAGCGTTCTGTGGCTACGCTTAGAATCCAAGTCTTCTGCATTCAAAATAAGGAGAAGGATAAGGGGGGCTATAAAGATGAAGAAGGGGATTGAGATCTCTACTTCTGGTATATACATTATTGAGGTTAAGTTTACTACTTCATCATCATGGGTACTAGATATCGGATGTGGATCACATATTTTCTCAAATGTGAAGGATCTGAAAATAAGTAGACCTTTAGAGAATGGTGAGGTAGAACTGTGAGTTGCAAATGGCGCAAGAGTTGTAGCCAACACAGTTGGGACCTATGAGTTATCTTTGCCAAGTGGGCTAGTAATAGAGTTAGAAAACTACTATGACATACCTACCATTAATAGGAACATCATATATGTATCTTGTGTGGACAACAATGGATTTAAATTTCTTATAAAGAATGGAAGATGTTCTATTAGTAAAGATGGGATCTTTTATGGCAGTGCCCCAATGTCTTATGATCCATACTTGATAGATCTAGAGACAAACATATATAATATAAATATCAAAAACAAAAACTCAATGACTCAGACTAAACATACCTTTGGCATTGTCGTCTAGGAACATAAATGAGAAATGCATATTTAGACACCATAAAGATGGTTATCTGGATTATTTTGATTTTGAATCAATAGAGACATGTGAATCTTGTTTGTTGGGCAAGATGAGCAAAACTCCCTTCACTATAAATAGTGAGAGAGCTAGTAATCCATTAGGACTCATACATACTGATGTGTGTGGCCATTTTAGAACAACTGTTAGAGGTGGATATTAGTACTTCATTAGCTTTACCAATGATTTTAGTAGGTATGTCTATGTTTACCTGATGAAACATAAGTCAGAATCTCTTGAAAAGTTTAGAGTGTTCATTGATGAAGCACCAAATTATTAAGGCACTTTGTTCTGATCAAGGTGGAGAATACTTGAACCAAGAGTTTGAGGACCTTCTGCGAGCCCATGGTATTGTATCACAATAGACTCCACCTGGAACACCACAACATAATGGTGTATCAAAAAGAAGGAATCACACATTACTAGATATGTTGTGATCTATGATGAGTTTTGTTGATCTTCCAACTTCCTTCTGGAGGTATGTTCTTGAAACTTCTGTGTTTATACTTAACCAAGTACTGTCAAAATCGGTTCAAAAGACAGCATATGAGATATGGATTGGGAAGCATCCCAAAATGTCTTTTATGAGGATCTGGGGGTGTGAGGATTATGTCAGGAAATTTTTTCTTGAAAAACCTGGCCTTAGTATGATAAATGTTACTTTGTCGGATATCCCAAAGAAACCAAGGGAAACTACTTGTACAATCCAACTAACAATAAAGTGTTTGTTTCTAGAGAGACTACATTACTTGAAAAGTAATCCATTGCTATAGGAATCATTGGGAAGAAAGTAGAACTCGAAGAGGTTAGATACCAATAAGAGAACACTGAAACGATAGATGTACAAGAGGAACATAAAGAATCAAAAAATGTTGTGGAAACTCAAATTCCTCAAGTAACACATGAACCTTATAGATCTAGTAGGACACACCTTGAACCTGAGAGATTTGGATATCTTGTGACTTAGGGAGGAGGTGAGTTGGTCATAGATGATGAGCCAACAACCTATCTATAAGTTGTTGAGGGACCAAAGTCTGAGAAATGGCTTGAGGCCATGATGGAATCCATGTATGCCAACAAGCAATGGACCTTGGTAGAAACACCTAAAGGGGTAAAACCCATAGGGTGCAAGTGGTTATTCAAGAAGAAGATAGACATGGATGGAAAATTACAAACCTATAAGGGCATATTGGTTGCAAAGGGCTTCAGACAAGTTCAATGTGTTGATTATGACGAAACCTTTTCTCCAATGGCCAGAGTTAAGTCCATCAGGATCTTGCTTATTATTGTAGCTTATCATGACTATGAGATTTGGCATATGGATGTTAAAACCACATTCCTGAATGGTAATCTTCTTAATGATATGTACATTGCACAAATTGAGGGTTTTATCAATCCAAAGGATGCAAATAAAGTTTGTAAGGTACAAAGGTCAATCCATGGATAGAAGCAAGCATCTCGGAGCTGGAATCTTCATTTTGATGAGACTGTCAAAGAGTTTGTCTTTGTTCAAAATGAAGATGAACCTTGTGTGTACAATAAGGTTAGTGGGAGCATGATTGTATTCCTCATTTTGAATGTAGATGCCATACTATTGATGGGGAATGACACCCCTACTTTACAAAAGGTAAAGACATGGCTTGGATATACATTCTCTATGAAAGACTTGGGAGAAGCATCCTATATCTTGGGGATAAAGATCTATAGAGATTGATCAAGAAGGCTTCTTGGACTAAGTTAGAGCAGATATATCGACAAAGTGTTAAAGATCTTCAACATGAAGAACTCAAAGAGAGGCAACCTACCCATGCTACATGGAGTTACCATCCCTAAAGTTCAATGTCCCTATTCTTGTGAAGAAAGGGAGCACATGAGTATGATTCCATATCCGTCGGCAATTGGATCCATCATGTATGTGATGCTATGCACCCATCCAGATATCTTGTATGTTTTAAGCATGATGAGTATATATTAGTCAGATCTAGATGATGCTCACTGGACACCCGTCAAGAACATCCTGAAGTACTTGATAAGGACTAAGGATCAATTCTTATTATATGGAGGAGAGGATGAATTCGTGGTAAAAGTTTGCACTGATGCAAGCTTCCAAACTGACAAAGATGATTATAAATCACAATCAAGATTTGTGTTTTGCCTAAACAATGGAGTTGTAATTGGAAGAGTTCCAAGCAAGAGATAGTTGCCAATTCTACAATAGAGGCTGAGAATATTGTTGCATCGAATGCAATAAAGGAGGTTGTATGGATCAATAAGTTCATTTATGAACTTGGAGTCATTCCGAGCATCAATGACGCAATTGAGCTATATTGTGACAACGATGGAGCTATTGCACAAGCTAAGGAACCCATATCACATCAGTGTTACAAGCATATACAAAGGTAGTTACATCTCATACGATAGATCCTATAGTGAGATGTAAAGATTTGTAGAGTACCAAATGTGAATAACATTGTTGATCCCTTGACTAAAGCACTTTTGCATCAAAAGAATGATGGTCATGTTAGGTCACTCAGGATAAGATTCGTGGGTGATTGGTTCTAAGTGCAAGTGGGATTTTGTTGGTATGTATGACCATAGAGCCAATCGTATGATGATTGTAATGGCATAACTTGTATATGATTTGATTATTAATAAAGGCAAGCTTTAAATTTATTCTGTTTGTTCAATTTTGAGATAATGAAATAACATAATAAATGTCTAGAGAATGATATAACTCAATGACATGCCTTCAAGTATGTGACTTGGAAGAATGAGATCATACAAATGTTAAGAGTATATACATTCTCATTGAGTCCCTGATCGATTGTTATTATGGAAGGTAGATAGACAATAGTAACACATAAGATCAGAGTGTGAGTTAGTTGATGACAAAATCTCATTTTTCATGATATGGTGATATCAAACCAAGCACACAAATACATGGTAGAGAACAATGTATTAGACAGACCCACCATGAGATAGACACATGGAAACCATTACCATGTTAGTCATATTCAACTCTCATAGTGATGGTGGTGTTTTTGGTTCTTAGACTTGAAATCACTACACTCATCACTTGCCGTTCGATACACTTTGACAACATCAAACGTAATCCTAAAACATGGGTGTTATAAAGGTGATGATTGGGTGACTGTGACACACATGGACTGACTGTGAGTGATAGAGATGGGATTTTTCCCTCCTATGGGAGTATGATATCCAAGGCCACTTGAGTTAGTGAGATTGAGAAATACATGACCATGCACATGTGAGTCAATATATGCTATTGATCTTATGTATACTCATACAGTCTGCTATAGCAAAGAACATAGATTGAATGTTGAAGAGGATGACATATCCATGCCTCGAGTTCAATCAAGATATCAGTAAAAAAGGAACTATACAAACATTGTAACACCATACACCGATTGTAGGTTAAATTTGTTCTTTAACTTTCTGTTTACTTGGGTAGAAATGATGTGTGACTAGGCATCACTCATTGCTTGTGATGTCATAAGTTGTTATAGACATTCACTACCAATGTAATATGGGACCTATAGGGTCACACAAATAGGAACTCATCTAGAAGAGGAGTTTGATCTTAAATGATGATTGGATTGATTACTAAAGAGTTTAGGTATTCAATTCACACAAAAAATCAGCTGACTTGACTACCAAATGATCAGTTCAAGTGTTGAGACAGCTGTTTGGAGTGGCCGACTGATTGTATTATACATTGGCTAGAATTCATCCTAACTCAAACTGCGAGACGCCCATCTCTCTTGTGCAAGACGTGCATGGTGCGAGTCGATCGTCTCGTTTGAACCAAATAACCAGTTTGGGGGTGCAATTTGATTGCATCACAGATTGGTGCTGACGTCATTTTATGCATTAATTGGAATTGAAATGTCGATACATGTAGAAAATTGAGAAATTGTGAAATGACCGTATCGCATGCCATACGACCGTCTAGGTTGCCAAACAATCGTTTCATCTACTGTAGGATGTAAAATTTCTAGAATTGTTGTGAAAATTCAAGACGTTCTGGTCACATCCACTCTTGCATACACTTGGAACCCTACCCCGATCTATACTAGGAAACCTACTTCTTCTTTCTTTTTCCCTAGATATATCACATTCTTGAAGATAGGAGCTATCTTGGATCTTTTGGAGTATAAATCTCAGGTCTTTACTTCTTTCTCTTTGAGATTTCTTGCTGTTTGGATGTTCTTTATTCGATTTTAATTAGTATGTTTTCTAATAATGTGATAAATTAGCATATGATCAATGTTTTGGTTTTGAGTAAATAACATTTCATGAGGTAGGTTTGTCATATTTGGTGGTATCAGAGTTTTTGGTTCACTGAGTTTACATGGACACATGACTTTGGTTATTGTGTCTGTTCTTACGTGATCCAACATATCTGACCATGGTTTATGGTTATACAGATATGTATGGAGAATGTGAAGTGCACATGGAGAGTAGCTTTGTGGCACCAGGAGGTGGTGGTAGGAGACCAATACAAGAAGGAAGAGTGCTTGAGACAAGTCTAGGATAGATTGTATCACCTCCGTTAGACCCTTTGATCATGGTTAATCTAGTTTTTTAGTCTATGTTTGGATAGGTTATGATGATGACTGTGCATCTGACTGACATGGTGCCTACACCTCAACCAAGGGTACTAGCCCCAAATGTTGAATCTCTAGGTCTCGAGAAGACCTTTGAAAGGTTGAAGCAGGTAGGAGCCACTGAGTATGCAGACACACCTAACTCGACAGACCCAGATATGCGGTTGACGAAGTTAGAGAAGGTGTTTAAAATCTTTAATATCTCTAAGGATGACAAGGTGAAGCATGAAATCTACCTCTTAAAGGGTAGGGATACCCACTGGTGGGCCATAGAAGAGGAGAAGAGGTAGAGTGAGGTGATTAGTTGGGAGGAGTTTCTATGGGAGCCGTTACTTCCCTAAGATGTATCTGGAGGAGAAGATGGCTCAATTCGAGTGCTTGCTCCAAGGGTCATGGTGTGTTAATGACTACGAGGCAAATATTATGGAGTTGTTGAGGGTTTGTCCTCACATGGAATTCACATAAAAGGAGAGGATTAGGAGGTTTAAGAAGGGCTTCAAATCTGATTTGGCAAGTATAGCATCTGCCTTAGAGTCCCATGAGAAGGTTTCCACTTTTGTGGAGTCTGTGAGGAGGATAGAGAGGACGACAGTGGAATAGCAAGAAGCCAGTGCCAGGAAGAGATCAATCTAGTTTCAAGGACAATCATTTGGCAACTTCAAGAAGATAAGGTTCTCTTCCCCATAGTATCAACACTCACTAAATATATCAACACTTTCTAAGCCAAGGACGCAAGTATAGTGACAATGGTCTTCTAGAAAGGGGAGAGACCACCGTTTTCCACCTTTTTCACTGATTGGGGTGAATAGTTCTGGATCATCACCTATTACAGGGCCATCTAGGCCACAGTATGATACAAGGACCTATTTCAAGTGCGGTTAGGTTTGGGCATGTGAGATGGTTTCCCCCCTTGAAGATTCAAGAGGTTACATAGTAGCTGAGGCGAAGCCAATAGGGAACACTACAACAACGACAGTTGAATAGCTGTGATAGTCAAGGATGTGGCCATACATCACAAGAGGGATCTTAAGGACCGGTTAGAAAAGCTCGAGGTTGAAAATAGGTGATGGCTAGATTCTATACCATGATTCATCCAAAAGGAGTAATCAAACTGTGGGTCATGACAGTTTAGATGGAACCCTTTCCTTTTGTCTTATCTGCTTCTTCCTTTGTATCTATTTTGGTTGACCCAGGTGTTGGTGTGTATGCCCAAAGATTCAATCATATGATAATTTGAGTGTGGCATTAAATACCTGATTTGATAATAATAAAAGATAATTCTGCCTATTATGTTTGTCTTAGTCATGATATGATGACACAAACATAAGTAGATGTTTAAAGAATGATATTACTCAATGACGTATATTTTCAAGTACATGACTTGAATGATGAGATCATAGGGATGTTAAGAGTATACATATTCTTTGTTATGTCCCTAGTCAGATATTCATGTGGAAGAAAAATTGACGACAGTAATACGTAAGACTAGAGTGTGTGTTTATTGATGACAAAATCTCATTAGTCATGATATATGATATCAAGTCATGCAAATATGTACATGTTAGTGAATAGTGTATTGAGCAGACATACCATGAGAGTGATACATGGAGATCATGGAATGGTAGTCAGAATCATGTGTCATAATGATAGTGGTGATTGTGGTTCTTAGACCTGAAGTCACTACATTCATCACATGTCGTTGGGTATACTTTGACATCATCAAACATAATCCTAAAATAAGGGTTTCTATACTGATGATGATTGGGTAGCTGTGACACATGGGGATTTGAGTATGAGTGATGTAGATGGGATTTATCCCTCCTACATGAGTTTGACTTCCAGGGTCTCTTGATAAGTAAGACTAAAAATGTACAATTGTACTCATGTGATTCAATATATGATATGTGAACTCACACACATCTCATACGGTCTGCTCTAGTTCAAGGAACATGGATTGAACATTGAGAGGATGATAATTCCATGCCTCAAGTTCAATCTGGATATCAGAGATAAAGGAATTATACGATAATTGCAACACTAATCACAGATTGTAGGTTGAAGTTGTTCTTCGACTTTCCGAATTAGTTGGGTAGCAATGATGTGTGTCTAGGCACCGCTCTTTGCTTTTGATGTCATAATTAGTTATGGACATTTGCTGCCAACATAATTATAGACCTATAGGGTCACACACATATGATACACTTGGATTAAAGGAGTATATTCATGAATGAGGTTTAATTTTATTACTAAATGTGTTTAGGTATTCAATTAAACAACAAATCAACTGACTGGACTCAAAACTATCAAGTTTAAGTATTGAACTGATTGATTGGAGCATCAAGTTGATTGAAAATTGAATTAACTGAATTTTGCATGACTCAGGACACCAACAGATCATCTCATTGGGTGATCCGGTCGGCTCATGTTGGTGAGATGACCGGTTCACCTAGTGAACCAATCGACTAGTCAAGCCAAATGAAGCTTTTGGTGATTTTCTCGAATCATAAGAATAGTTGAATCGTTTCACTTGTTCAATTCAATTGGTACAAGGATTAATGTAGGACATTAATTGGAAATGAATGGTGAATTCAATTGCAAAATAGGAAACTATGCAAAATGACCATTTCACTAAGTGAGACGACTGTCTCGCTCATGAGACAACTGTCTCACTCATGAGACAACCATTGGAGGTTTTGCTAGATGTATTTTGTTGATAGAGTCCTAGAGTCATCCATGTACACTCGGATCTTTGGGAACATTTTGTAGATGTTTTACGGACGTGCTATCTTTATGTGCCCTTTGTATATCCGCTATGATGGAATCATGTATATATGTTCTGGAATAATGCTTTTGTTACAGTTTGACAACATGCCTTGTGAATGCTTTGGGGCATGAAAGGACTCATGTGTAAAGGTTCTTACGATATGGATATTTTATGAAAATGATTTTAATTTTTAGTGTTTTCTCAGTAATCTATTTGCTAATCCTTCTTCCTGGATTATTTTTTAGTAATATCGCTTTGTATTGCA
The DNA here is from genome assembly GCA_963693085.1 of Alisma plantago-aquatica. NCBI lineage: Eukaryota > Viridiplantae > Streptophyta > Magnoliopsida > Alismatales > Alismataceae > Alisma > Alisma plantago-aquatica. The sequence continues at coordinate 665,343,762 of OY856414.1, forward strand.
CGAGGCGTCATAGTTTGGTTGGTATCAAATATTTAGGTTTGCTGAGTCTAGAGGGACCTAGGACTAGGGTTTGTGTCTGTTCTGGTGTCCTCCAGTATGTCTTATAGTTACTTCTACTTATGGAAAAGAAGAAGAGAAAGCTTAAGGATGTTTGGAGAACACAAAGAACATGTTACTGAGAGCAGTGTTACTGCATCTGGTGATGGTGCAAAGAACTAGGCATGAGAAGATCGAGTGACTGAAGTCCCCCAATTTGACCCAACCATGATAAAAAAACCTGCCTTTCAATAGCTTTTTGGGAAGTTTATGGCAACGATGGTTCATATGGGGGACATGATGCCTTCACCTCATCCTAGAGCACATGTTCCTCATGTTGAATCTTTAGGTACTGGGAAGACTTTTGAGCGGCTTCGTCGTGTTGGGGTAGTTGAGTATGTTGGAACAACTAACCCGACGGATGCAGATTTGTGGCTGACTGAGCTTGAGAAGGCCTTTAAGATCCTGAGTATCCATAAAGAGGATAAGGTGAAGCATATTGTGTAACTCCTGAGAGGGAGAGCTGGACATGGTGGCCTTAGAGGAGGAAAAGAGACCCAGTGTTGTGGTTGGTTGGGAGGAGTTCCGACGAGAGTTCGTAAGTTGATACTTTCCTCAGATGTATCTTGATGAGAAAATCAGTCACTTTGGGAGGATTCCATAGGGGTCCATGATGATCAATGAGTATGAGGCAAGGTTTATGGAGTTTTTGAGGTTCTATCCTCACATGGATGCGACAAAAGACTAGATGATTTGTCATTTTGAGAAGGGGTTGATGCTGAGTTGTCTACCCCAACTGCTGCTTTGGAGAATCGGGAGAGGTTTGATACATTCATGGAGTCTGTTCAAAGGATAGAACGATCTATGAAGGAGAAGAGAGAGGCAAGTACTAAGAAGTGGTATGCATAGTTTCCAGGGAAGTCGTCAGGTGGCTTCAAGAAGCTGAGGCTTTCTGCACCGCCAGTGCCATAGAGGTTTAGTGCTTCGACACAATGGTCACCGAGTAAGGGTAGAGGTTGTAGTTTTGCACCCACATGAGCCCAGAGTGTTGCATCAACATCAGTGACAGGGTCGTCTAAGCCACAGATTGAGACTCGAGCCCATCACAAGTGCGGACAGGTACGACATCTGAAGTGGGAGTGCCCAATGAGGGATGATGAAGTGACCCAGCAACTGAGGTAGATCCAATAGGGCTCACAGAGACAATAGATAAATAGCAACATAGGAGGAGTATGTGGCCAAGAATCCCAAGTTGGAGTGTCTTCTTAGGGAAGCAGATACGGGGGCGACAACAAGAAATGACTAGATTCTACACCATGAGTCAGCCGGAGGCAGTGGTCAACCCACAAGTGGTGACAGGTCAGATGGATTTATTTCATTTTGATTTGTCTTCTTCTTGCTATATATTTGTTTTGATTGGCCCAGATGCTACACACTCTTTTATTGCATGGGAAGTGCTTAGTAGTTTCTCTTTGCCTATTAGTTGTAGGAAGAATACCTTGTTGCTAGAAACATTGTTGGTCAGCTCTGTAGTGTTGCGAGATGTGTGTCCTTCATGTGTTCTCTCTTTTTCAGGACATAACATTCAAGTGGATCTCATACCACTTGACATTCATGGATTTGATGTGATCCTTGGAATGGATACCCTAGACAAGTATACAATATTCTTGGATTGTGGTTCCAAACAAGTAACATTTGTAGATGGTAGTGAGACGTGGATCTTCCAAGGAGATAGGAAGATTCTTGTGACATGTCTTGTATCAGCTATGGAAGCAAGGAAGTTTCCGAGACAAGGTTGCGAGGCATTTTTGGCACACATGGTGGATATAGAGGTGAGGAGTCTTAATATCCAGGAAGTGCTGGTGGTTAGAGAATTTGAGGATGTGTTTTTTGAAGAGTTTCCTAGTGTTCCCCCACCCTATGAGATTGATTTTGAGATCAATCTTATTTGTAAGAAGTGCTTGACAAAGGTTTCATCAGGCTGAGTATGTCATTGTGGGGTGTTCCAGTGTTGTTTGTGAAGAAAAAGGATGGATCTATGAGGTTGTGCATTGATTACAAACAATTGAACAAGGTCATGATAAAGAATAAGTATCCCTTGCTGAGGATAGATGACTTGTTTGATCAGTTGCATGGCATGATGGTGTTCTCGAAGATAGATCTGCAGTCAGGCTATCATCAAGGATAAAGGAGGATGACATACCAAAGTCAAATTTTAGGACGAGGTATGGTCACTATGAGTTCATGGTTATGTCGTTTGGGTTGACCAATGCACCAACAATGTTCATGGATTTGATGAACATGGTGTTCCAAATATTCCTTGATCAGTTTGTGCTTATCTTCATAGATGACATTTTGACATATAGTTGGGATAGTCAGCAGCATGAACAACATCTTGCATTGACAATATTGAGACAACATCAACTCTATTCTAAGTTCAGCAAGTATAAGTTCTAGTTGAGGGAGGTAGTTTTCTTAGGTCATGTTATATCTATAGAAGGAGTACACATAGATCCTAAGATGGTGGAGTCTGTGACAGAATGGGAGCAGCAGAAGACGCCGATAGAAGTGTGCCATGTCCTAGGTTTGGTAGGCTACTACCAGAGGTTCATCAAGGACTTCAGCGTTGTCACGTTGCCCCTAACAAGATTGACGCAAAAGGATGTGTTGTTCATTTGGGACAACATATGTCAACGAGTTTTTCAGACGGTGAAGGAGAAGGTGACAAGTGCACCAGTTTTAGTTTTGCCCAAGCAAGGAAAAGGATACATCATCTTGTATGATGCATCCAAGAATGGTTTGGGATGTGTGTTGATGCAAGACAAGCAAGTGATTTCTTTTGCTTCCCGACAACTTAAGAAATACAAGGAGAACTATCCAAACCATGATTTGGAGTTAGCTACAGTGGTTCATACCCTAAAGATTTGGAGACACTATATGTATGGGGAGAAGTGTTATATCTTCATAGATCATAAGAATCTGAAGTATATCTTTTTACAGTAGGAGTTGAATATGAGATAACAACGTTGGATGGAGTTGATCAAAGATTACGATTGAACGATTGATTATCACCCAAGAAAGGCGAATGTTGTGGCAGACACTTTGAGCAAGAAGTCTTCATCTATGGATAGAGGTCAGTTGAGTTCTTTAATGTGCCACAAGCGAGACATGTTGGTCTCCTTGCATCATATCAATGTCAAGTTAGAAGTCTCCTTGTTAGCCGGTTTGTTGGAACAATTACAAGTGAAGCCTACGTTGAGACAACAGATCAAAGAACATGAATAGACAGATGCCATGACACAGAAGATTATATTAGAGTTTGGCAGCAAGAAGCATGATGGTTTTTGATAGATGGAAGATGGGATAGTATGTTATGATCACATGATAGTAGTTCTAGATGCAGATAACCTAAGGAAGATGGTGTTGGAAGAGGCCCATATATCTATGTATGCTATGCACCTAGGTAGTACCAAGATGTACCATAATATGAAGGATATGTATTGGTGGCCCGACTTGAAGAAAGATATAGCTGAGTTCATTGCAAGATGTGTCGTGTGTCAGCAAGTCAAAGCTGAGCATTAGAAGCCTGCAGGAACGTTGCAACCGTTGCCTATACCTCAGTGGAAGTGGGATCATGTGACTATGGATTTTGTGGTTGGTCTACCTAGGACAACTAAAGGTTATGATTCCATTTGGGTAATCATTGATAGGTTGACCAAGTCAGCACATTTCCTTCCCGTGAAGACAACGTTCACAGTAGAGAAGCTTACTCAAGTTTATGTTGATGAGATAGTGTGTTTACACTGTGTCCCCACTACTATCATATCTAATAGAGGTCCTTAGTTTATAAGTCACTTTTGGGAGCAACCGCATACAACTTTGGGTATGAAACTGAAGTTCTACACTGCTTTCCACCCACAGATAGATGGTCAGTCTGAAAGGACCGATGAAATCTTGAGGATCTGTTAAGGGCTTGTGTTCTTCAGTTTACATGAAGTTGGGATATATACCTCAGTGTGAAAGAGTTTGCCTACAATAACAACTATTAGAGAAGTATTTACATGGCACCATATGAGGCGTTGTATGGGAGATGTTGTAGGTCTCCGTTGTGTTGGTATGAGACAAGGAGTATCAGCTTCTGGGTCCTAAGCTTGTGCAACTGACGACAGAGAAGATCAAAGTAATACAATAATAGTTGAAAGCATCACAGGATAGATAGAATTTGTATGCAAACAATCATCACAGACCCTTGGAGTTCTAAGTAGGAGACAAAGTATATACAAATTTCTCTCCCTGGAAAGGTGTTTTGAGGTTTGGGAAGAAGGGTAAGTTGGCTACCAGGTTTATGGGACCTTACCCAATTGTGGCACTAGTTGGGAAGGTGGCCTACAAGTTGGAGTTTCCACCTAAGTTACACAGGTTGCATCCAATGTTCCATGTCAGTATGCTGAGGAAGTGCCATTCAGATACAGAGTCAGTGTTACATCCTGTGGAGGTAGAGCTTGATGAGGATATGACCTATGTGGAGGGTTTAGTGTTGATCCTTGATCGGAGGGTGAAGAAGTTGAAGAGGAAGGACCTTGTTCTTGTGAAGGTTCTTTAGCATCATCGTGATGTTGAGGAATCCACATGGGAGCTCAAAGAGGAGATGAGGAGGAAGTATCCTTCTCTTTTCTCTTAGGATTTTGGGGGCAAAATCCCTATTAGGGGTTTATGGCTTGTAAGGACCCTGGCCCACGTTTTGGGCTAACCCTATTTGTTTTGCTTAAGTGTGATGCTTAGATCCTTCCCCTAATCATCTAAGATGTAATTAGGGCATGTTGGAGGTTTTTGTTCCTTGTTTGAGCTTGTTGCTTGATGCTAGTGTTTTGTGGAGAGGTTTGATGCAAACTTGTGATTCACCCAGAATCGGGGTTGATGTGCAAGTTTGGCACCTCTAGAGTGTTTCTTCTCTCTCTTGGCATCATATAGAGGAGAAAGGAAGTGTTGGGAACCTTGTTTTGGATTTGGTTGAGTGGTGACATTCTTGGTGATGTTTTGGGCACATGTTTGAGGTTTGCTTTGCTCATAAGAGTGTTGTCCCAGGCTTGAGAGCCTTGAGGAGACCTGGTATCGATTTGTGGTTGCCTTGAAGAGGCTTTATATCGGTTGAGGGTGTCTTTAGGGACATCCTATCAGTTTGGTGGTACCTTAAGGATCACCACATCATTTTGTGGAGACTCTAGAGATGTTCCATATCAGTTTGTGACCTAGGGTTTCATCCCTATCGGTTTGTAAAGGGGATGGATGAGTGTATCGACCTTGACCTTCCTTACTGACCAAGTGAGTGAGACATAGATCATATCACCTTGTTGCATGGTGTTACATGCGTCCTTTTTTCTTGGACATGTGTCTTCTAGGGTTCTAAGGTGGTGACACTTTCCCCTTTCTCTCTCTCTCACCGGCCATGTATATATACCCCTCTGTTCCCATGCAAGAGAACCCTTTTAGTGATCCTTGCTTTCTCTCCTTGGTAGTCAACCTTGAGCTTGAAGAGCACTCTCCCTTAGAGCTTGGTGGGAAAGCCAAAAGCTTGTGGTGCTCTCTTTCATCTTCTTCCTTGGTAAGCCATGGTTTTCTAGCTATATTTCTCTCCTTCTTTCTTCTTCTCGGCCATGGACCTTGATATCTTCTTTCCTCTCTTTTGCTTTCTTAATCATGGTCCTATATTATCTCTTGGAGGTGTTGTGCTTGGAGGATCTTCTTCCTCTACCTTGAGTTCACGAGCTTGGAGCTTGACCTTGGAGCTTAGATCTTGGTGGTTGTTCTTGATACAAGTTATATAACTCTAAACCTACTTTGTTATTATCACCTTTCTACTTGTTACCTTGCCAGCTGTCCTTAGCTCATTATTCCTTGCTTGCTAGTAGCTATTCTTGGTAGCCTTAGGTTCTATTTTTGAGAATAGAACCTTGCTAAGTTGCTTCCATGAGATGCACCTTTCTTTTGCCTTGTTTGTATCGTCATCTTAAGGAAGAAGATGACTAAACTGATATGCTATGTAAACCGAGATACTTTTTGCTAAACCGATATACCTATCATGATGTGGCTTGTTGAGACGACCATCTCGCGAAAACAAGATCAACAAATTTAAACTAATGCAGAAGCGTTTTGTTAGCAACAAAGTTATTGAAAATCACAAAATTTTAAAACTTTTTGTAAAGAGATATATAAACTGTGAAACTCTTTTATAAAGAAACAAGGTAAGTTATTTACAAACTGATCCATCATTACATCTCTGTAATATCACATCTCGAGAGTCATAACACTGACTGCCCTGTTGAACTGTACATGAGCAATATACAAAAATGTCGAGGCATTACGCCAAAAATCTCAGATCTATATAAAACATCTAAAGACTCCTAGGACCTAAGAGTACAGAGACGACACATAGGACATTCTATCTACAAGGCTTGACAGACAATGTTTCCACCTGAGGATCACTGCTGTCTCGGATGTTGTTGTTGCTGCTGCTCACCCATTGAAGGGTTCCTTCATCCTCGACGTCTACCTAAAGAGTTGAATCCCACGGGGTTGAGACAATTGAATAATTGTCCCAGTGAGAGTTATAACTCTTTTCCATAAGCATTGTTATTGCAATTATTAAAATAACAATGAGTAGAAGAAATATAATTATTCAACAGCAGGCAATTTATTGAATAAACTAAGTAGAGCAGTATTCTCTAAGCAATCATTTCAATTATAACTTGATTGAATAGAAAGACATATATCAATAAGGAATATGAAGAACATGTATGTTATTTGTCCAACTAGGATATTATAACCAATGTATCAACAATCATTGTTTCTCGTAGTTCAACCTAAGAAATTATGCTACATAGCTGATTATGTTTTTTAAACATATTTATGCCCTGAGGAGATGAGGTATACCACTCATACTCCAACCAATCATTACTAAATCACAATCGATACCATACATAGGTCATTAGAAGAGTCGGATTTCTATGACCTCATCTTCCTCAGTCAGTGTGAGGATGAACATGCAGGACATCTTGTGTCTCTCCTATAATAGCTTTCCAGGGTATTCTGGCAACTTCGCTATTTAGAGTTACAGTGGCATGTTGTACTCTCTTTGCCATCGAGGGATTTCTTGTTTATCTCGCATCGATGCGGCATTAACAACATCATCGGGAGATTAGTGATACATCATCCCAGCATAAACATATAATGAATGATTGAGAGATTTGATGTTTATCTCACATCAATTCCTCCATTAGGACGTAAGGATATTCACGTCCATAACCCCCACATACTCAAAAGTATGCTCTCCAGGAGTTTCCTTGGGAAAACCTATTTCACCATCATTTACTTTCTGACAATTATGGATCTATGGTCAGGGCTCTACATGATATCATTATACTTGATTAATTAAGTACATTATGGAATTATTTTAGCATCAGGCATGTTTTCAAACATAAACCAATAAGACAATTGCTATTAAGAAAGGGTACTAATTGTATCAAGTTCATTTCACATCTAGTTAACATTGGGATCTCAATCCCTAACCATCTCATCATTGTTATTCAGGAATATGGGTATTCAAACCCTAAGATCATCAAACACTTGTTACCAAGTAACATGTTGCCATTAAGTCATTTAACAATATGAACAGAATAATAGCAATGCTGGTATTTTATATGGTTCATATAGCCTGTCAATCTCTTATGTTACCTTTCACTGGGCAACATAACATATCATTACTTTCAAAGCTTATAAGTGCTTTCAATGAATATGACATCATATATCTTACCTGACTATGCCCACTTCTTTATGAAGACCTACATGACTAACTCAATTGATAACATGCACATTATATCTGTATCAGCACAATACAAATTATTTCCAAGTCAAGTATAGAACACCACGGCCGTGCTACAGAAGATTACCACGACCATTTTACATTACCACAGCTGGTTTCTAGGGTTAGGGTTTCCTTTTCAATTCAATTAGGGTTATCCAACCCCTTTAGCTTAATTGGGAATAATGATTCCTCATTTCATAATTCAACCATAGAGTTTCATGCTTAAAAGCATAACTCAAAATTAGGGTTTATTGTTCGCATCCTCACATTACCCTAGATTAGGGTTTACTATTCACAATACGTCACATTACCCTAAATTTAGGGTTTACTATTCACATTATAATAAATTAAGATCATACCATCATCATGTATGAGGATTACTTCCATTAATGCCCTTAATTAGGGTGATGATTCATTAGCTATCATAACTAGGGTTTCATGATCTCATTATCATGGATCATATCCTAAATAGGTATCCATCCATATTGGGAGTTTATTACTTGATTAATCATTCATATAAGAAGTCTTCTCTCTCTTCTTTCAATAAGATGATGTTTGGATCACTCTTGATTAGGCTAAGTCAATTCAACATTGACATCATGGGTCATGTCATTACTATTGTGATCATTAGATCTTACTCATCCAAGATTATTCAATACTAAGATTATCTTTCCTTCTATGATCCTTCATATGAGGCGGCCCTCTCATTTTTTTGCTCAACTTTATGCCAAAAAACATGAGAGATACTCTAGAGGGTATATTTTACATGTTGGACCCTAGGTTTTTGGTAATTTGCACATTACACCAAAACTAGGTTTTAAAGCACAAGGATTACTCTACAAGCTATATCTTGGTGCTCAAGCTTGTGGAATCCATACCACCACATCATATTCATTCTTATAATGTCTCAACATCATAGGAACATCTTAACATGTGCAATTTGCAAGATAACCCCTCTACTTGGGTAATTTGCACTTTAGTCCATTATTTAACAAAACAATGTTTCAACATTATGCAAAAAGGACTAAAATGGAAATATAAGTTCCTCACAAAGATTTTAATTACATTTCAAAAGATAACCACAAGAATCTAATCACATGTTTAAGCAAAACACCTAGGGGTAGTTCATAACCCAGGTCAGGGATGTTACAAATTATCCACCCCTTACAAGGATTTCGTCCCCGAAATCATTACAAAACATATTAAGAGAAAAGAGCAGGGTATTTCCTTCTCATCTCTTCCTCTAGTTTCCACGTGGCTTCTTCAACACCACAGTGATTCTAGAGGACTTTCATAAGACTTATGTCTTTCTTTTTTAGCTTTTTAATTCTTCTGTCAAGGATCGATACAGGTCCTTCTATATAAGATATATCATCATTCAATTCCACTTCCATAGGTTACAGAACTGATTTTGTATCAGGATGACATTTCCTTAACATGGAAATGTGAAACACTGGGTGTAACTTTTGTAACTCTGGTGGTAACTCTAGCTTATAAGCTACCTTTCCAATCCGTTCAATGATTGGATAAGGCCCCATAAATCTAGGAGCTAACTTTCCTTTCCTTCCAAATCTAAGAACTCCTTTCCAGAGTGAGACCTTGAGGTACACTCTATCTCCAACTTAGAATTCTAAAGGTCTACGACGCTTATCAGCATAAGATTTCTATCTATCCTGTGCAGTCTTTAACTGTTGTTGTATTATCTTAATCTTCTCGGTGGTCTGCTGCACAAGATCAAGACCTAAAAGTTGATATTCACCGATTTCATACCAACATAAGGGATATCTACAATGTCTACCATATAAAGCTTCATAAGGTGCCATATCAATACTATGTTGATAGCTATTATTATAGGCAAACTCTATCAAGCTTAGGTGCAGATCCCAACTCCCTGTAAACTGAAGAACACATGCTCTAAGCAAGTCCTCCAAGGTCTGTATAGTCCTTTCTGATTGTCCATCAGTTTGAGGATGAAAGGCTGTACTAAACCTTAACTATGTGCCTAAAGATTTATGAAGTCACTCCCAAAAATGACTTGTAAACGGGGGACCTCTGTCAGAAACAATGGTAACTGGGACTTCATACAGTCGTACTATCTCATCTACATATAACTGTGCCAACTTCTCAGCAGAATAGGTTGTTTTGACAGGTAAGAAATGTGATGTCTTTGTCAACCTATCAACTATTACCCAGATGGAATCATGACCTTTGGCTGTTCTAGGTAAACCAACCACAAAATCCATGGTCACATGATCCCACTTCCATTGTGGTATGGGTAAAGGTTGCATTGTTCCTGCAGGCTTCTGATGTTCAGCTTTAACTTGCTGACACACAGAACACCGCATAGCAAACTCAGCAACGTCCCTCTTCAAACCAGGCCACCAATACATATCTTTCAAGTTACGATACATCTTGGTGCTTCCTGGATGCATAGCATACATTGAAGAATGAGCTTCTTCTAGGACTAACTTCCTCAAGTTATCCACATCCGGTACTATCATCCTACCATGATAATAAGATACTTGATCATCTGAGTCATGGAAACCATCTCATTTTTCACTACCATACTCCGATCTGATCTGTTGAACTGCAGCATCAACTTGCTGTGCCTCCTTAATTTGCTGTCTCAGAGTAGGTTTTATGTGCATCTCAGCTAACAACCCTGATAACAACAATACTCTTAATTGTACATTATCTTATCTTAAGGAGATAAGCATATCCCTTCTAGAGCATACCAAGGAATTCAGTTGTGCTCTATTTAAGGCTGGTGTTTCTGATTTCCTACTTAAAGCATCAACAACTACATTGGCCTTTCCTGGATGGTAATCAATTGTACAATCGTAGTCCTTGATTAACTCCATCCAGTAGCGTTGCCTCATGTTAAGCTCATGCTGAGAAAAGATATACTTAAGGTTCTTATGGTCTGTGAAAATCTGGAATGTCTCTCCATAAAGATAATGTCTCCAGATTTTTCAAGGCATGGACTACATCAGCAAGCTCTAAGTCGTGTGTCGGATAATTCTCCTCATGTTTCTTAAGCTGTCGAGAAGCAAAAGAAATCACTTGTTTATCCTGCATCAACACACATCCTAGTCCATTTTTAGAGGCATCACAGAAAACTATATATCCTTTTCCTTGTTCAGGTAACACAAGCACATGTGAACTTGTCAACCTTTCCTTCAACAGCTGAAATGATTGCTGACACTTATCACTCCAGGTAAAAGGAACATCCTTCCTGGTCAACTTAGTCAAGGGTAAAGCTATAGAACTGAAGTTCTTAATGAACCTCCAATAATAGCCTTCCAACCCTAAGAAACTACAGACCTCTGTCAGTGTCTTCGGCTATTCCCATTGCAGGACAGATTCTACTTTTTTAGGGTTAACACATATACCTGAAGCAGATATTACGTGTCCCAAAAAAGAAACTTCTGGTAACCAGAACTCACACTTGCTAAACTTAGCATATAACTTATGCTCTCTTAGCAAAGTTAGAGCCTGACAATGATGATGTTCATGCTGTTGAGCATCTCTACTATAAATCAAGATGTCATCTATAAAGACAACAACACATTGATCGAGAAAAGGTTGAAAGATTCTATTCATGAGTTCCATAAATGCAGCTGGTGCATTGGTTAGTCCAAACGACATAACTGTGAACTCATAGTGACCATACCTTGTCCTAAAAGCAGACTTAGGTATGTCACCTTCCTTAATACGTAGTTGATGATATCCTGATCTCAATTCTATTTTTGATAAGACGGTTGCACCACGTAACTGATCAAAGAGATCATCAATCCTCGGCAGAGGATACTTATTCTTTATTGTTACTTTATTTAACAGTCTATAATCAATGCACAACCGCATTGACCCGTCTTTATTTTTAACTAAGAGGACCGGAGCACCCCAGGGTGAAGTGCTCGGTCGGATGAAACCCTTCTCAAGCAACTCTTGCAGTTGTTTCTTGAGTTATGCCATCTCAGTGGGCGCCATCCTATATGGTGTTTGTGCTATAGGTTGCGTGTCCGGGATTAGATTAATCTCAAAATCTCTCTCGGGGCGGGGGTACACCTGGAAGTTCTTCAGGAAATACATCTTCAAATTCCCTGACTACTGGAATTTCCACAGGATTAGGACTCTCCATGGTAGTATCTACCACATGGGCCAAGAATGCATAACATCCTTGCCTCATCAGCTTCTTAGAAACCATAGATGACACCAAACAGGTTGGAAGAATCTTTCTATCTCCTTGAAAGATCCATGTGTCACTTTCATCAGTGAACACAGCTTGCTTGGACTCACAATCCAAAACAACCTTATACCTTTCTAAGGTATCCATCCCAAGGATTACATCGAATCCATGCATCTCAAGTGGTATAAGATACACTTGAATGTGATGTTCAGAAAAGAAAAGAATGCAGGGAGAACATATCTCCTGCAACACAACAAATCCCATCCATGGAGTTTCTAGCAACAAACTATCTGTTCTATAACTTAAAGTCAGGTTGCAGTCAAGAATCACTCTTCGAGTGATAAAAGAGTGCGTAGCACCCGGATCAATTAAAACATATACAACACAAGTTATAGGCATATCAGAATTAAAACACTCCATCTGACCTGCCACAACCTGAGGGTTGATCACTGCCTCAGGTGGATTCATCGCATAAAATCTCACTGTTGCCTATGGTTGATTCGGTGCTCGACGACTAGGTGCCGATGATCCAGCTTGGGATGCTTGTCCATGTCCTCTAGCTCCTCCTAGAAACTGTCTCCTTTGAGAACCTTGTTGACTCTACCTTTGAGGTTGAGTTACACTCACTTCTCTGGCTCTGCAATCCTTCATCAGATGTCCCATCTTTCCACATATGTAACACTTTCTTTTCAATTGTTGTGGTCTGGGTGGTCCTGTAACCGACATAGATGATGAGCTACGAGCTCCTTCTAACAGTAAGCTTCTTCCTCTACCCCTATTTGATGTCCATTGCATCTGGGTAATGAATCTAGGTGGTGGTGTAGGTGCAGAAAACCTAGGTTTCTTGAAATCTTTAGATGAGGATCCTTGGAACTGGGGGTACATCTTCTTGTTCTTGGTCTGTCACTTCTCTGACACAGACCTCTCTATCCTTCTGACCGATTCCACAAAGATAGAAAACCTTTACCTATTCTCCAGAGCAGATACAGGGGTGACACAGCTCCTTCTTAGTCGGCCGAAGCAAGTTTGAGAAGAAAAGAACTAAGGGAAATGATCCCTTGTGTTGTTGGAAAAAGGTTGTTTATATATTTATGGGTCTTTAAGGTAATTAGATAAAAGAGAGTTATCTTCTTTTATTTTCCAACTAAAACCACCAAAACTTGCTCCACTTTCTTGGCTACGTGGCCACTTTCTAAACCTTGCAAGACTTCTCAATTATCCAAAGTTTAAAGGAAAAGAACCCAACATCTTAATAAGTTGTATATATTAAAGAGCTATTTACTTAAATCTTGATTATTCAATACCAAGATTATCTTTCCTTCTATGATCCTTCATATGAGGCGCTCCTCTCATTTTCTTTGCTCAACTTTATGCCAAGAAACATGAGAGATACTCTAGAGGGTATATTTTACATGTTGGACCCTAGGTTTTGGGTGATTTGCACATTACACCGAAACTAGGTTTTAAAGCACAAGGATTACTCTACAAGCTATATCTTGGTGCTCAAGCTTGTGGAATCCATACCACCACATCATATTCATTCTTATAATGTCTCAACATTATAGGAACATCTTAACATGTGCAATTTGCAAGATAACCCCTCTACTTGGGTAATTTGCACTTTAGTCCATTATTTAACAAAACAATGTTTCAACATTATGCAAAAAGGACTAAAATGGAAATATAAGTTCCTCACAAATCTTTTAATTACATTTCAAAAGATAACCACAATAATCTAATCACATGTTTAAGCAAAACACCTAGGGTTAGTTCATAACCCAGATCAGGGATGTTACACTTGTTATGACCTAGTGGTGACTAGTGAGGAAGAGTGTTGGATCATGAGGATTTAGTTGAGTATGGAAGTCAAAATGGATAACCCTAATCTAACACACATGCAATCTGATACACCCTAGCCCGATACACCTAGAGTAGAAGTGAGGAGCACCTTCCCTTGAGGCTTTGGACGATTCCCTAGTTGTGGGTATGGTCGATATCCCATGATGGTGAAGGTGGTCAATATCTAAAGAGATACATAGGTTGATACCCTTTGAGATAGTATGGCCGATACACTCTCTTATGTACCTCTAATCGATATCATTTGTTGTGCCCAAGACTAAGTGATGATAAACTGGTACTCACCTTGAGGTTGGTAGGTCGATACCCTACTTAGGTTGGTTGCTCGATATCTAGGGTTAACCGATACCCTAACCCTAATCGATACCCTATGTGATGTGTATTGATGCATCTTGTTGATGCTAGGGTCACATGGTGTAATCATGTGTATGATGTTGAAAGCTAACTCTCTCTTTACATGTTTTATACTAATGATAGAAATATGTTTCCACATCTTCTAAATATACTTCATACCGATGAAGGAAGTGATGATCTAAAGAAGGTTATTGATCCAACTAGGAAAACCCTAATAGATTAAAAGAGGAAACCCTAACCCTAAAAGATGTGATGTTCCTTATAGGACATGTATTCTACAAGTTGATAGTATCAATGATGCATTGCTCCTCTTGTTATATGTTTCTAACCATGCATGTAAACAATGTTATGCAAAACCATGTATGAGCTATGATGTTTACTATATGTTGGAATAAGCCTTGAGAGGCAAGTGTGTTATTTAACCCCAAGAGAAGAGTTAATGGTCTTATGACATGGTGATGGCTACTTGCCTTATGTGAAATTGGCAGTTTCTCTCAAAGATGAGATGAGGGGATTGATACCTAAGATATGTAGTCCTGGTGATGGACATTGGTCCTTGTGATGTAAATTGGTCCTTAAAATGTACATATGATAAATAATAAGTATAAAGGAACATGATGTGATGAGATCACACTTAATGTGATTCACTTTGTTCTAGTGATGAGTCATGCCTTGTTTATGTAGATCTTGTTCAGAGGTGATACATTGTAACTTGATTGATGCTTAAAGATGTTTTAATTGATCTAATTAATCAAGTGAAATCTAATAGTGTAGTTTGTCCCGTTCCATGGATCCATTCAGTGTCAGCACTTGCTGAATGGTGAAATGAGTTTAACTCAGAGTGCATATTGTTGAATATGCGGGGTGCAAGTTGAGGTATCTCCTTGTGTCCTGAATGTATATGAATGGGATTTGCTGCGGTCATACCCCAATAATGAGTACAACTACGGTTGTAGCTCAATTTGAGATACATTAATGGTTGTGGTCATACCCTAGTAAGAGTGTGGCTGTGGTCGTAACTCACTAGCATTGTGACCTATACCAAGGTGGGCTAGATATGTACAGTTGAACTATAAGTCACTAATAGCAGTCTGACTAATAATGTCACTACTAATGTCCTCGTACGTATTGAGGGGATGAGGTCATGGATTCTGGCTCTTCCATTAGACTTTGTATGGCACTAATTTTAACTATATACATATAGTGGTCGGTTGGATTGAGGTGGTATGACTCAAATCCTCAGGGCATAATGAAATATGTAATCACTCATGTAGTATAATTGTATAGGATCAGATAAAAAAACATTGGTTGAGGCCTTGCTTGATCTTTATACAATGTTCTTGATAGAAAATATACATGTTCTTCATATTACTTTTAAATTATTATTATGTTTCATAATGCAACAGTAATTGCCCTTCCTGTTAATAATCATTACCTGCTTCATCTTAGTTGTATTTATACTGCTACTCAAATTATCTTATCTGTGATAATAATAGAGTTGGTGGTGAGTTATATCTCCCGCTGAGATTTGGAATCTCACCACATGGGTCTCCCACATCCTTTTTAGGTGGATGAGCATGAGGAGGTAGAGATCATGTAGAGGAGGTTGAGAAGCAGCCAGAAGGGCAGTAGCTGATAAGGTTGGAGGTATGCTAGATGTCTTTTGTTGATAGAGTCCTAGAGTCGTCCATGTACACTCGGGTATTTGGGAACATTTTGTAGATGTATTGCGGACATGCTATCTTTATGTGCCCTTTGTATATCGGATATGATGGAATCATGTATATATATATATTCTTGAATAGTGCTTTCATTACAGGTTGACAACATGCCTTATGAATGCTTTGAGGCATGAAAAGACTCGTGTGTAAAGGTTCTTACTATATGGCTATTTTATGAAAATGGTTTTAATTGTTAGTGTTTTCTCAGTAATCTATTTGCTAATCCTTCTTCCGCGGTTATGTTTTGAGTAGGGTGTTACAAAAAAGCTGTTACATGAGTTGTTGGAGAAAGGTTTCATACGATTGAGCACTTCCCCTTGGGGTGATCCAGTGTTGTTTGTGAAGAAGAAGGATGGTTTTGTGAGGCTTTGTATAGATTATTGACAGTTGAAAAAGATCACAGTGAAGAACAAGTACCAGTTGCCTAGGACAGATGATCTATTTGACCAGCTGTGAGGTGCTACAATGTTTTCCAAGATAGACCTAAGGTCAGGATATTACAATTTGAGGATCAAGGTGGATGACATACCTAAGACTACTTTTAGGACTAGGTATGTTCATTATGAGTTTGTGGTTCTGTCGTTTAGGCTAACCAGTGCACCAACAACATTTATGGAGCTGATGAATAGAGTGTTCATACCGTATCTTGATTAGTTTGTGGTGGTGCTTATCGATGACATCTTAATATACTCTAGGAATAGTTAGCAGTATGAGCAACATCTTTGTCAAGTGTTGGAATTGTTGAGGCAACATCCATTGTATGCTTTGTGGATGACCAAGGTGTCTTTTTTGGGTCATGTCATCTCTCTAAATGGTGTTTGTGTAGAACCTAAGAAGGTGGAGCCAGTGTTGGGGTCGGAGCATCCCAAGATTTCGATTGAGGTTTGAAGTTTCCTAGGTCTAGCTGGTTGCTATATGAGGTTCATTAGAACTTTAGTGCAATTTCTGTACCTTTAACCAGACTGACTAGGAAGGGTGTTCCTTTCGTTTGGGATGACAAGTGTCAGCATTCTTTTTAGATTTTGAAGGAGAATTTGATGAGTGCTCTGTGGTCCAGAGCCTAGAAAAGGCTACATCATTTTCTACAATGCTTTGAAGAATGGATTGGGATGTGTGGTGATGCAAGACAAGAACATGATTTCTTTTTCTTCTCGATAGCTTAAGAAATATGAGGAGAACTATCCAACTCATGACCTAGAGTTAGCAACCATGATTCTTGCCTTCAATATTTGGAGACACTATATCTATGGGAGAAGTGCTAAATCTTCATCGATAATAAGAATCTTCAGTATATCTTCTCAAAATAGGATCTGAATATGAGGAAAAGAAGATGGATGGAGCTAATCAAGGATTATGAATCCAAAAGACTACCACCCTAGAAAAGAAAATGTAGTGGTTGATGCAATGAGCATAAAGTCATCTTCATCATTATCTATGGATAAAGCACAATTTCACTCCATCCCATGTCACAAGAGGGACACGTTGGTGTCACTTAGATAGATGAATGTACAGTTGTAGGTCTCTTTGTTAGCATAATTACATGTAAAGATGACATTGATACAATAGATAAGAGATGCAAAAAAGGATGATATTGTGATACATAACATCATATCAGAGTTTGGTAGAGAGAAGCATGATGGATTTCATGATTTAGATGATGGGATAATGTGTTTCCACAACCGGATGGTGGTTTCTGACACTGTTGAGCTAAGGGAGATGGTACTTGAGGAGGGTCATTCCTCAATGTACAAGATGCATCTTGGTAGTACAAATATGTATCATAATATGAAGGATTTATATTGGTGGCTTGGTATGAAGCGTGATGTGACCGAGTTTGTGGCGAAGTATCTAGTTTGTCAACAGGTAAAAGTAGAGCATCAGAATCTTACAGGGACATTGCAACCTTTGCCAATTCCCAAGTGGAAAAGGGATCAGATAATCGCAAAGTCTGTGGTTGGCCTTCTAAGAATAATCGAAGTTCATGATTCTATTTGGGTGATCATTGATCAGTTGACAAACTCATCTCACTTTCTTCCACTCAGGACCACCTACACTGTAGAGAAGTTGACACATGTCTATGTTGATGAGATAGTAAGTATGAATGGCATAGAAGCTACGAGAATGTCAGATGGAGGTACTCAATTCATGAGTAGGATCCGGGAACATCTCCATGCAACCTTGGGAACACAACTGAGATTATGTACAACCTCCCATCCACAGACTGATGTCCAGTTAGAAAGGACCATTCAGACATTAGAGGATCTTTGGAGAGTGCATTTTCTTCAATTTCTTGGGAGTTGGGGTATCCACCTGATTTTGATTGAGTTTGCCTACAATAATAGCTACCAGAGGAGTATAGATATGAAACCATATAAGGCTCTATATGGAAGGTGTTGTTGATTACCTCTTTGTTGGTCCAAGACAAAAAAGTATCAGTTGTTGGGTCTTGAGTTAGTTCAACTAACTATAGAGAATATTAAGGTGATCCAACAACAATGAAAGGAAGCTCAAGATAGACTGAAGTTATATGTCCATAACCACCATATAGTGTTAGAGTTCCAAGTTGGAGACCACGTGTATCTCAAGGTATCCCCTTGGAATGGTGTGTTGAGGTTTGGCAAGAAGGGTAAGTTGGATCCTAGGTTTATGGGACCTTCAGCTATTATGGAACGAGTTGGAAAGGTGACTTACAAACTGGAGTTACCTCCAAAGTTGCACAATTTACACAACATTTTCCATGTTTCTATGTTGAGAAAGTGTCACCCCGATACATACTAGACACACATATAGTAGAAGTAGAGTTAGATGAGGATGTTTCTTATATTTAAGATCTAGTTTTGATCTTAGATAGGCATGTGCATAAGCTAAGGAAGAAGGACATAAACTTTGTGAAGGTGTCTTGGCATCACCCTGGTGTGGAGGAAGCCACATGAGAATTAGAGGAGATGCGTAGGAAGTACCCATCCTTGTTTGCATAGGATTTTAGGGGGAAAATACCTATTAGGGATTTATGGTTGTAAGGCCCTAGCCTAGTTTAATGATTAAACATACTTGTTTGATTTAATTGGGTGCTTAGTTTCTTAATTAAACTTTAGTTTATGTTTTAGATCATTTGGAAAATTTATGTTTCGAGTTTGGTCTAAATTGGACTTTGTTTTCTTAAGTCTTTGCAAATTTATATACTTGCGTCGACCTTTATGCAATTTTTTCCTTTTATAGGGATCCAACTCAATTTTAACATATGTACTTTTTCTTCATGGTATTTTTTGTAATCTGATAAAATTTGTCTTATTTGAGTGCTTTGGAACCTTGTTTCATAAAGGTATCAATCCTTGATGCTTATGTTATGTGGAATGGATGGTGTGTGTGTACCATTGGTTTCCCTTGAGGGCTGCAAATTGATGGTTGCACTGGGTGTGCAAACCAATGGTTTTCCTTGAGGACTACAAACTGATGGTTGCACTGGGTGTGCAAACCAATAGTTTTCCTTGAGGGTTACAAACTAGTAGAGGTTCTAGATGTACAAACAGATGGAAAGCTTGACCTTTGACTAATGGTAGAATAGTTTTTGACCTTTGACCTTCTTTCTCTCTCCTCATAGTTGTTAATACCCTCCCCTCTTTCTTTAAATGAATATTTTTGCCCCAAACCCGCTCTCACTGTTGGAGACCACCCGAAACCATCGGTTGGCGAAGGAGGAGCTTCTCAAGGTCGAAGTCTTGCTAGATCATGGTTGCATGTTTTTGAAGGACTTGGATATATCTTATCTAGGATGAATCAAAGCTTTTTCGCCTAGTTTCTTGTTTTATACATGTAAGATCTTCTTCTCCAACCTCTTTTTTTGTTGTCTTCTTTCTTCTCTCTTCTTCCATGGATGGAATCCATGGTGTTCCTTGCTGGAAACTCATATACATGAATCAAGAACCCTCTTTATTCTTTCTTTTGACCTATATCTACCACATTCTTGAAGATAAGAGCTATCTTGAAGATTTTGGAGTATAAATCTTGGGTCTTTCCTTCTTTTATTTGAGGTTTCTTGCTGTTCGGGAATTCTTATTCACCTTAAGGTGAGGGATATAACTTTTGTTGTATTTCTTTCCTACATAATGCATGCACGACCTAAATATTATTTTATAAAGTATGTAATATATCAAAAGATGGCTATTTAGGTACTATTTTGCATCTAGTTTAAAATACAAATCCCTAAAACTCTTTTAACTCCCTTATAAGTTTTCTACTGTAGGGAGAACTTTTCCTTTGAACTTACAAGATCTGAAACTCATAATACAAGTAAAATGTCCCATAAACATGCCTTTTTCATGGTGCATTAGTATCCAATGAAGATGGAACTTGACATGTATATTGTTCCCTACTGTATTATGATCTCCTATATGAATTTTGGGGCTTTTGGTATTGTTATAGTGCGGAAAGTTGTATTGGAAGAAATATCCTATAGTGAAGTAGCTCATTTATGCTAGGTTTTGAATATGTGATTGTCTAATCCTGAAAATTGTATATCTCTTACATTGGATGAATTTTTAGGCTGAAACTATCGATGTTATTATGTTGGTGACTCCTGATGATCTATGTAAAATTTTAGATGTGGATGCTACTCCTGCAAGAGGTTATTGTTGTTTTTGTCTACATGGAACTTTGGGTTGTTTTGCACCCTAGTTAGAGGATCAGTCCTCTTTACATATAATAATTATAATTATATCATGATGGAACTACATGGAACATGTTTCATACATTTTATATCTTATGAAGTTGTATTCTGTAATTTATTTTGTAAGCATACTATAGGATCTTGTATGTAATTTGATTGAATCAGTCATAGTACCTGAACAACGTAATTAATCAAGTGTAACCCTAATCATGTAGTGTCATGTGATCATAGAACTATCTCAATTTCAGAATCATTGGATAGTAAAATGAGTAATTCTAAGAGGAGCTTGGAGTATATTTTTGAGTATATATTGGTGTAGGGAGGGTATATCTCTGCCATTCAGATCTAAGGATTAGAGAGTGAAAAACCACTAGAGGGGGGGGGGTGAAGAGGGTTTTATAATAATTTTAAAATTAATTCAACCAAGCAACCACAATTGAAATTTGGAGAAGGAGACACGGTGTTTAGAGTGGTTCCACCCTTGGCAAAAACTAAGGGAGTCAGTCCACTACCCAATTGTTTCCAATTGGGATTTTGAAAGAACTTGTATTTTATTACCTCACAAGGATGTTACATAAGATACAAATACCTTCACCCTTATGATAGCCTTCACCTAGAAGTAGTCTCACCAACCTTGAAGCAGCCTTTCTTGAAGTAACTTCAAGCTCCCCCTTGAAGTAGCCTTCCTCTCGAAGTAGCTTCCCATTGAGACAACCTTCTTGAAGTAATCCAAAGTCTGCCGAGCTACCTTTACCACCGAAGAATCTCCAACAACCTCCTTTCCGCAGCCTCCAACCTAGGAGTAGCAAAGGAGAACAAAATACAATAAAAGGAACAAGATTGGAAGAAAGAAATGATTTACCAATTGAGTACAACGCTTTGATCCTATATCAAGCATTTGATCTCCTAACCAAAGTGGATGGATGTGGATGTATAGTGGATAGGAGATATCAGCCTATAGGATACTAATGTAGAGCTCAAGGAAAACAAATTGCAAGTGTATCTCAACTTGTTTGCTCACAAGGATTGAATCTCAAGTGTAATTGTGTATGCAAGTTGTGTCTTGAGGTGTCCTATGGCTGTCCTATTTATAGGAGTGGTTTGCTAATGCTTGGGGACATTCTAGACACCCTCTAGGGTGTTCCTAGTGCTCAACTAGCTATTAAGTGTCCACTAATTGCATTTGTAACAGCTAGTTAATTAATCCTGAAAAGTGCAGATAGAAACCTTTTCGGTCGAAAAGTTTGTCGACCGAGTGTCTCTCAGTCGAGGAATTTGTCGACCGAGGGTGAGTCTGGGGAAAGCGTATTACAACATTCAACTCAACTCCCAACCACTTTTCTAACTCAGTCTAACAACTAGGAGGGTCTATTCTTGGTCGAGGAGTTTTTCGACTGAGAGTGTCTCGGTCGAAGTTTTTGTCGGCCAAGAACATCCCTGATTCAATGTAATCATTTACTGAGTGTGTGTATCAATGTGCTATTGTGGCACTAACTTAGGAGATGACCCATCTAAGTGTTGTGTGTAGATAGGTAAGATCTAAACGCTTGATTTACATGATATCTAAGTACTTGTACATTATAAACTTGTACAAGTTTTTACATTGATTACAATCATGAAAATAAAGCAATTTTAGCAAATTGATCTTCCAAGTCTTCGCTATCCACCACCTTATATGCCTGTCCCTGAAACACTCAAATAGCAAGTTAAAACCACAAGAAAGAAATGTTTGTCATCATTAAAACAAAAGAATTATAATAATGTCCAATTTTGCCAACAATCTCCCGCCTTTTGAAGTTGACAAAACATTTCAAAAATATAAATCAAGGCAATATTAATCATATGAGTTTCATACCTGACGTTTACCTTTTGCAGCCATTTTTTATTTGCAAGTATGTGCTAGCCGAGAGATTATGAAACTCATTTTACTTTATGTTATTGATTTTATATTATTTCTCCCCCTTTGCCATTTCAAAAAGATAACCAAGCTAAAACATTAATTATGACTTTTATTTCTCCCCCTTAATTTGATAATTTAATACTCAATGCAAACCACTTATTTTTATGTCAAATTTAGCCACAATTTATTTCAATAACTTGCAAAGGATGTTAAGCCTTGAAATGATATGATATCCTTTTAGATTCATGGCATATGTGTTTTGATTTCTCATCCATTTTACAAGGGATGTTAAGCCCTGAAAATGATATGAGATCCATTTAGGCTCATGATGGATACATATGTTGATTTCTCATCCATTTTGCAAGGGATGTTAAGTCCTGAAAATGACATGAGAATCCTTTAAGCTCATGAATATATTTAATAGTTTCTCAACCATTTACAAGGGATGTTAAGCCCTGAAATGATATGAGATTCTTTTAAGCTTATAGTAGAATCAATGAATGTATTTCTAACCAAATGCACGAGATGTTAATCCCTAATTTGTTTAAAGAATTCCATTAAGGACAAGATATACATTATATTCATAAATATTGTAGACTCCTTTATTTTCATAACCAAGATTACTTTAAAGATACTAAGGTCAGAACTAGTTGCAAATTTTCTTTATGATGTTTACAAAGTTTTGTGAGCTCCTTCTTAATCTTATAGTCAAGATAGTTTTTGTGAGCTCCCCCTTAATCTTATAATCAAGATAATTTAAGGATTCTATGGTCACAATAAGCATTAGATCATAATAAGTTAACCTTTTATGAGAGCTATGCACTAAAATCTTATTTTCAATACACTAAGATTGGGTGCAAGGAAATGATTTACAATTAATCATTTTGTCAAGCTTATTTTAGGTCGACCTTGACTTCGACCTGGGTGCCCCTCGATTGATTTTATATTTTATCCGAGAGGCAATTTCTGTAGATTTCTAATTTAAGTATTTTCAATGATCTACTTGATTGAATATTTGAAACATAGCTTACAGAGTATCATACAAAAACTATTCATGTATAACAAGGATGATATCATTTTCCATAATATAAGCATAAGATAATCATTTAACTAATATGTCAAGATGCATTTGTGCCATAGAGATTTATGCAAAAATTGCATTTTCAATTATAACATCATCTTTATGTGTAATAAGCTGAATCACTATGAACATTTTGAAAACAATATCCATTCATGGTTTATATACATATAGATCAAAGATTATTTTAGGCAAACCAAGTAAAAGATGAAACACAATGATCATGGTGAAGCAGTAAAGGCATATCCATAATTATAATGATCATGATCATTTAAAGGCAAATTTCAAGACACATGATTTCTATATAGATAAACCAAGGAATACTTAGGACAAACCATGTGGATTATTATAAAATAATAATTTCCTTGATTAAATCAACATGGTTCATAATTTTTCAGTTTTAAGCCAAACCATGTAGGAGATGAACCAAGATAATCTCATGAGAAGCAAATCCAAGATTTGAGTAAAATCAATCTTTTCTTCTTAAATACAATTTAATCATGAAAACTATAAAGTTTTGATGCTCATATGTTCTTCCCTTTAATTATGATCATACAAATATACAATATATAAAGTTCATTACATACTTAAGTTAATTGTAGTTGAAGTATCTTTATTTTTACTGAATAATTCTATCAGAGTTTCCCTCGGTCGACAAATTTCTCGAACGAGTGAGGTTCGGTCGAAATATTTGTCGATCGGCCATTTATCAGGTTTTTGCAGGCTTACGACAGTAACTCTATCAGTCAACTAATTTCTCGACCGACATTGTCTCGGTCGACAACTTTCTCGACCGAGATTGTTTCTGTACTGTTTTTAGTAGTTGTTTTCAAGTAAAAACATAGATCAATTTTACAAATAAACAAGTTAATGCTCAATTTAGTTGAGATAAGACATTTGAATATCAAAGTAACATTTTAGGTCAAATCTCAACTAATCAAATTAAAATCTCTAAGTTTAAGAACCCAAACTAGATCAACATCCTTTTTCTTGTATGGACAAAAGAATGAATAATGTCCAAGACGTAAACAGTAATGACAACATATATAATCAATTTCATTTCTCTTCTTAGTTGGATTGGCTTTAGGCACATACATAACTTTAGTCTTGGGCACTTGTGTCCTTATCATTCTAGGTTTTTGAAAAGATTTACCTTTGGGCTTATAACCTAGTTCTCTTCTTCCAATCTGACCAGAAGAATCTTGTACAATTTTATCAAGAATATCATTGTTTCTCAAGCTACTAATTTCTCTTTGTAATTTAGCAATCTCATCCATTTTATTTTTGATATCTAACTTTTCTTGATCTATATTAGATGATAAAGCATATCTTTCCTTAACAATAGCATCATGATCTAGATGATTACATAGGATAGGTTGAGTATGAAAATTATGCAGTTTTGCAAGCAAATCAACCTTTTCTTGAGAAAGAAGATCATTATTTGTTTCTAAAGTAAGAAACTTCATATTGCAATCATTTAAATATGATTTTAAGGTAAAGTTTTCAAAAACAATACTGTCCTTTTCAAAAGAAAGATTATTTAATTTAGCATACAAATCCTCATTAGTTTTAGTAGCTTTCTTTAGTTTCTTTTTGCAATCAACATATTTCTCATGTGTATCTTGAAGACTAGTAATTAGATCTTCTTTTGGCAAATAAAAAAGGCTTACCTCTTCTTCTTCATTTTTTGTAGCAATAAGGCACTCTACTTCTTTTTCTCCATCTTCACTATCATCACTTGAATCATCCCATGCAACTTTATATGATCTTTCTTTCTTCTTGTGAGATGATTTCTTCCCCTTCTTAAGTTTTGGACAATCACCTTCCAAGTGTCTCTTTTTGCCACATTCAAAGCACTTGGAGGAAGAAAGACTAGGAATTTTGTTAGTTTTAAAACTTCTATACTGCTTACCATTTACAATGAGTGTTTCTTCTTCACAATTGAAATTTGGAGAAGGAGACACGACATTTAGAGTGGTTCCACCCTTAGAAAAAACTAAGGGAGTCAGTCTACTACCCAATTGTTTCCAATTGGGATTTTGAAAGCACTTGTATTTTATTACCTCACAAGGATGTTACATAAGATACAAATACCTTCACCCTTAGGATAGCCTTCTCCTAGAAGTAGTCTCACCAACCTTGAAGCAGCCTTCCTTGAAGTAACTCCAAGCTCCCCCTTGAAGTAGCCTTCCTCTCAAAGTAGCCTTCCTCTCAAAGTAGCCTTCCTCTCAAAGTAGATTCTCAGTGAGACAACCTTCTTGAAGTAATCCTAAGTCCTCCGAGCTACCTTCACCACCGAAGAAGCTCCAACAACCTCTTTCCATAGCCTCCAACCTAGGAGTAACAAAGGAGAACAAAATACAATAAAAGGAACAAGATTGGAAGAAAGGAACAATGTTACCAATTGAGTACAATGCTTTGATCCTATATCAAGCATTTGATCTCTTAACCAAAGTGGATGGACGTGGATGTATAGTGGATAGGGGATATCAGGCTATAGGACACTAATGTAGAGCTCAAGGAAAATAGAATGCAAGTGTAGCTCAACTTGTTTGCTCACAAGGATTGAATCTCAAGTGTAATTGTGTATGCAAGTTGTGTCTTGAGGTGTCCTATGGCTGTCCTATTTATAGGAGTGGTTTGCTAATGCTTGGGGATGTTCTATACACCTTCTAGTGTGTTCTTAGTGATCAACTAGCCGTTAAGTGTCCACTAATTGCATTTATAACGGCTAGTTAGTTAATCCTGAAAAGTGCAGAAAGAAACCTTCTCGGTCGAGAAGTTTGTCGATCGAGTGTCTCTCGGTCGAGGAATTTGTCGACTGAGGGTGAGTTTGGGGAAAGTGTATTGCAATGTTGAACTCAACTCCCAACCACCTTTCTAACTCAGTCTAATGACTAGGAGGGTCTATTCTCGATCGAGGAGTTTGTCGACCGAGAGTGTCTCGGTCGAAGTTTTTGTCGACCAAGAACATCCCTGATTCAATGTATTCATTTACTGAGTGTGTGTATCAATGTGCTATTGTGGTGCTAACTTAGGAGATTACCTATTTAAGTGTTGTGTGTGGATAGGGAAGATCTAAATGCTTGATTTACATGATATCTAAGTACTTGCACATTATACACTTTTACAAGTTTTTACATTGATTACAATCATGAAAATAAAGCAATTTAGCAAATTGATCTTCCAAGTCTTTGCTATCCACCACCTTATATGCTTGCCCCTGAAACACTCAAATAGAAAGTTAAAACCACAAGAAAGAAATGTTTTTCATCATCAAAACAAAGGGATTATAATAATGTCCAATTTAACCAACAGAGAGCAGTCCAGACTATATCTTGGAGTTTATATGCATTGAGAGCGATCACAGTCATAACATGTGATGATGAGGGTTTATACCCTGGTTTTTAGTGTCTTAGAAAGTGTTCTTAGGATAGACTATGCTATTTTAGTAGTTGGGCCAATGTGCCACTACAGTTGTAACCCGTACTGACCGAGGGAAAAAGGTCTTTAGAATTCTGGACATCCTAGATCTTAAATAGGTCTGATTGCGAATTCAAAGTCATTAGCTAGTAGTTTGAGTGATACATCTCAAACTACCCATGGCTTAGTAAAATAGGTAACTCAGCCATGTGGTATAACTATTAGGGTTATTTGGTGAATCACATTGGATGATAATCATTGCCTTATTTCTTATTAGTCTGAAGATGAATTATAATGCGGTTAGAGAAATTAATTGTACTTCTGATTCCAGCTATGATTGGTCTTTTATACTATTTATATATTCTTTCAACTCGGTAATATTATTTGTTTAATTGTTTAATGTATATAATATTTCTGTAAGCAACATATGGTTTTAGAAGCTGTCTCTCATTGGGACATGAGTCTCGCCTTGTGGGTCACCACATCCTTTTAGGCGATCGTCAGCAATGTCATCAGACCCATTATGGTGAGGAGGAGCAGTTTGGAGATCTATAGTGGCAAAAGGTTGGTGGGTTGTTTAGTGAGTCCTAGAGTCATCCCTATACTCTCAGGTTTGGGTGGGCAATTTTTGTAGATGATGTACAATGACTCGAGATTTTGGTAGTGTACTTATGTTTTCACATGTTGTAAATATGTGGAAAATATCTTTTTTATACGGTTGTGGCCAAGGCCACTGATTTCATGTAAAGTTACCTAGTAAAAACATATATGTGAAGTTGAACCTTTGTGCAAATATTACTTTTGAAATGTTTGAAATTTTTTATTCAGTTTTAATTATTGTATCTTTTTGATAATGTGATAAATTTTCATTTGATTAGTGTTTTGGTTTTTATCAAATCCCATTTATCATGGCAAGTTGCCACAATTATATGGGGTGACTCAAACTCGATTGCAACCCGAAACCTAGATATATTGCACATGTTATATATGTGCTCGTGTTTTCAAACATTATACAAGCCTAGACCCATGAAGCAACCCATATAAAAATGTGAGTTTGAGCATTGGCCTACCAAACCTGGTATGAACCAGCCAGTTGGTCATTCCTAGGTGGAACTAGTGGTTTAGGGTTAGGCTTTAACTTAGGGCATTTAGAGTTAAATGATTTTTGAGGTTCATTTTTAAATATGTACATTATGTCTTAGTTTGGTGTTTACCTTGAATTTCCTTATCATTATGAGTGATATAATTACAAATTAATATATTTCCATTTATAGATATTAATTTAACTAAATTGTCTGATTGATTCACTATGTTAAGTTAATTAGATTATTCCTCCATATGTGGTATTTACTCTCAATTATTATTGGTTCGTTATTTGTATCACATTACATGACATCATCTACACTAAGATGTTCCTTAGAGGTGGAGAAATTGGCTATAGTTCGTTTATGATAGGTTAACACGATCTTAAATTACTAAGTTAGGATATAGTTTATTATATCACATTATATCTAGGGTTCTTAAATTAGGATTAGGGTGGTAAATTATCATAGAAATTAAATCTTAAATCTTTATTTGAAAATATTCCAAATAGATTCATTACCATTTATCTTTCCAACACATATTTTTGGGCATAATTTTGATGTCTAGATCATTTATTATGAATTCATCATGACAAAATCATTAACTAAACATTTAATAATATAAAAAATATGAAAATACCAGATTATCCCACATAAAATGTTGGGAGTAGGCCACATTACATGGTATATTGGTCAAACGAACCAATGCTCAAAGCCTTCACATATATGAACTAGAATAAGGTGGAGAAATACTAAAACTCATTAGTTGTGTACACATTTAAACAAATTCAAGGATAAGACTGTTAGAATGTAACAAAGATTTCTTGAATAGTTTGTAGAGTATAATGATGCAAAAAAAAACTCCATTCAACTTCACTTTGTAGGGATTCTCTCATTATATCAACTCATAACTAGGTTGATCATGCTTCTGCAGTCTCAAAGACCCTTG
Source organism: Alisma plantago-aquatica (assembly GCA_963693085.1). NCBI lineage: Eukaryota > Viridiplantae > Streptophyta > Magnoliopsida > Alismatales > Alismataceae > Alisma > Alisma plantago-aquatica. Next base: position 665,372,878 of record OY856414.1, read on the forward strand.
TGGATGGTCATATGATGGATGGGACAATGATAACAATTGTGAGGTCTCAACCTTTTGACTTATCAAGTACATGACTTGTTACATGATGATATTTAGAAATCCGCCCAAAAAGTGTAAAGTGCACATGAATCGAAAACCATAATTAGAAAACAATCCTCATAATGACACATATATTGATGTTTAAATTACTTATTACAAATCTAAACATGCTTTACAATTTACATCAAGAAAAAAACATATCAATACATTAGGATACAATTATTTCAAGAAGGAATCAACAACACTAGATTATGCATATATACTCACTCCAAGTAGTCCCCTACAAACCTGATACCCAAAACATATATAGTGTATGGGTTCACACAAGTGAGTATGATGAGTATGTGATGGCTAAAGTAAGGTATAAGCATTGTAGTGCTTTCTTAGGTGTTCTTAACATTGAGGACAATACCAAAATAAGCTTGGGGGATGAGGCTGAAACTGTAGATTCTATTTTGTGTTTATCTAGTTGTTTTTGTTCATCCTTTTACTTTGCATTGAGTCCCTCATAGAGTATATCTAGTATAACTTGTTTCTTTAATTCCTTGTATGAAAAGATATGAAAAGAAATTTAGTTAATTCAAAATTTGAGAAGCATGGTGATATTGTGTATAACTCAATCAACCTTGCACTATCATATCTTGATCAAGTTATGTTGATTGTATAGAGCATGAAAAACTTTAGAAATTACTTGGGTAGATCATCATTAATAAAAACTCTTGAATTTAAAGAATTTAATTTTTTTAAAGTAAGCCTAATCACTATATTAAGAAGAGCCATATGGCATCTACAAGAATAGAAGATATGTACAACATCGACCACATAATAACTAAAGGAACACACATGATATACAAATTAATTGAACTCTAATGGTTTGTGGAATGAATGTGATCTGAATCAATCTTGTCAAACATAAATATCATTCTTTCTAGATTTCTTAGGGATAGTTTTAAGAATGCCATTTTCACAAAGAGTTTATCATAGTTATTGTTGGGACCCCATCCCATTAACCAACCTAAGACTAATTGTCATGACCATACCCTAAAGTTTTATGACACACTAACCCCCATTGAAAAATGAAACAATAATAGTTAAGAAAATGTTCCAGTTAGAGAGAAAATTACTAAAAAGGGCTTGTCAGATATATCATTCCTCATTTATTAAAAAAATATAACTAGCATGACTTCTTTGCGTTTTCACAACTATATTTATACCATTGATAACACCCAAATTCAGGCATCTATGCTAAGCATTTATTCATGGTTTTGTGTCATTATATCCTTAATATGCCCAAAATAATCCTAGATCGTTATCTCTTAGTAATTTATATCTTTTCATAGATAAAGTTGCTCAACTAGCCAATTTTGAGACTTGTAGGCACCGAACCTGAGAAGACATATATTCTCCAAGATTTCTCCCCAACACATGATTTTTGCAGCAGCTAGACTTCCATCCATCACGGCCGCGGTGGACTAAGCATCACACTATGTGCACCAACTTAGGAGACGGTGGTCCCGCTAACTGACTAGCGGACCCAAGAAACTTTTGATATCTTGGACCTTATTTTCGATGGTCGGTCCTTTATCAGAATGAATTCTTGCCAATAAGAAGGTTCATCAATGCGGGCCCCTCGACCACCAGTAATAGCCCCCCATGGGGGTGTGTTTGGTCCATGATGCCGCGACCGTGACCAAAAAGGATGCTGCAACTGCGGCCAAGAATATAATGCCACAGAAGTGACCAAGATGTTGTGTCGACTAACACTTGACACGACCGGTCCCAGCTCGGCACGGTCGGGCTGAGGACAAGGCCATGACCGTGGTACACTAGCACGACCGTAGCACAACCACCTTGACCGCGGCATGACCACGATCGCAACACATCAACCTCGTCCGCGGCACGACCACCTCGACCGAGGCATCTACTTCGACCGTGGGGTCTGCCTCGACTGTGACCCCAATACAACCATGCCCATCTTGAAATGGTCGAGCTAAGACCAGGGTCACAACTAAGGCAGATGTCACGACCATCTTCCACCTTCACCTATAAATATTCATCCCTCGCAACCTGGAGAGGGGTTCTGAGTTCTGGGTTCTAAAATTTGGAGTTCTGAATTTTGAGAGGCTCCATGTTTTAGTTTGGACCCGTTTTGGTTCCCAGAGTCCTGTGGGAGAGTTTAGAGGTCCGAAAGAGCTGAAATGCTCATCCTACATCCGTTCCTCCAGCTAGCTTCCATCCATCATCATTTTTCACCACCATTCACCCATATCCTACCATTCTCAGCCATCTTTCACCTCCATACACTCACCTAGCTACTCTTTGGGGTGGAATCAAAGAGAAAGGAGGCCAAGGAGTTCAAAAGACCAAGGAGGATGACCCAAAGATGACATCTTGCCTATACAGAGGATAAGGAGCGAGAGCCACCTCTCCTCTATGAGCTAAATCTCTTCTTCTTCTCCTTTCTTCTACTGTTCTCCTTTGTTTTTATAAAAATGATGTTCTTCCATCTTTGTTCAGTGCCAACTATGCTTTTCCATGGCTAGTTGAGCTCCTTCTTGGCTATCTATCCTATTTTGGGCATGTTTATGTACTTTTACCTTAAGCAAGTAGTTTTATTGCAGATCTAGTATTTTTTTTGTTCTATCTTCTCTTTCTAGTTATGATTGCTAGTTTGGTTGATCTATTTCTTACTTGAACTTCTATTTCTGCCTATATTGAGAGATACATTGTAGAAATTAGTAAGAGAAGATAATTTAGATCGAAATCTGAAAGGAGGACAATTTAAGGTGATCTGTGCAGAACCGTAGAACTGGGCACGGCCGGGCCCAACCCAGTACGGTCGGGCCCAACCCAGTACGGTCGGGCCCACTACCTGGTTCTTCCCAGATCATACATGTTTCTAGAACCTCAGAATATTCTAGACCCGAGAGGGTATCTAGAATATTCTAGGGTGTTAATTTGTCATCCTCACGAGAGGTTTCATGTCATTAATGAGGTTTAGTCACGCTACGCAAAAGTGAGTGGGATGACCCCACAGGAACAAATACCACAATATGTACCGTGTTTGGATGTAGGTTACTTGCTGGGGTGTTCAAGGGTTGTCTACGCCCGAGAACGGGTGCATAGACTACCCAACTTGTGGTTACATAGCCAGGAACTCCTTCTCTCTGATTAGTAGAATCCTACATACTCTAGACTCTGTTTTGTTTTACTCCATCACAATCTGTTAAACTAGTTCTACCTCCATACTTTATTTGACTATAGGATTGGCTTATCTGACTTAAGAGTGAGGTCTTAAGCATCCTAAACGTCCCCATGTCCCTGTGTTCGACCCCGTATATCTATTTCGACCCCATAATAAAGTTGTGGGGGTCCTTGAAGGTTTCAGGTTATAAATTTAAAGTCTAACCCTCCTTTGGAGCCAATCAATCATTCATAGAATGATTAGCTGATCTGCTTATATGCAAAGTTGTACATTCAAAACTTCATGCTAAGCTACAAAAAATTAAGGAAAATCATAGGTTAATCCCATGAACTCTGTGCAAGAATGATATAGACATCATGCATCAGGTAAGAAATTCAACAATTTGAGTAAGATACTTGGCTAGAGGAGAGGGTTGGCTAGCCTCGCCTTCAATACTAAAAAAGTTACTAGTTGATTAGATAATGTCTAAGTGAGCAAATAAATAAATATAATACATTGTTGCAACCACTGTATTTTTAGCAACAGTTTAACAATTTACAAGTAATAGTCAAACCGTATGATTAACACATCACTTAGGCATAAAAGCAATATAACAAAAACACATACAAAATATTAAGTTTCACAACAAGTCTAGGAATCCCCTTTGGACAAAAAAAAACAAGTATCGAGTCCACCCCCCTCTTGACAAACAAAAGTACGTCTATAATCCCCCTCTGGACAAATAAAAATAGGTCCAAGACACCCCCCTCTGGACAAACAAAATAAGTCTAGGATTCCCTCCCATTTGGACCAATAAACACAAGTGCAGGATCCCCCCTCTGGATAGTGCTTCATTCCTTCCTTCCTCCACTCACCTTTCGTTCATCTTCTTCCTTTGTCAAGTCATCAGAAGAAAGTATAGCATCATAATAAATAAATATAATTTTAGAAAGAATTATTTTAACAACTTTTGATGCATTTAAGCCTTATTAGGACACAAGATTATCATATAATATTTAGCTTTCTTTCAAGGTATCAAGTATTAATTCAGCTCTTATATCACAAGGTGTTCACAATCATTCCTGCCACAACAATCATAGAAGTATAAGATTAGTCAGCAGACTATAAATGCATTTTAGGCCTTTTCAGGCTTTCTTTCAGCCATAACTTATCAAGCATAAGAGATTAATATTATGAATGTCAATGATCACTTATAATAGAAAACAAAAATTGTCCCTAATTATTTTTATGCATGTCATGAGTTGTATACCCTTCTAAAAGTTAGATTTATCAGTTCGACGAAAGATACATTTATGAAATAATAAATTAAAGCTAAATCAACAATAATCAAATGTATGCATAGTTAAGCTCTTTGATTTTATTCGTCTTTCATCCTTTCAAAACTTATATCAAGAATAAATGAAAAGGTATAGACTACGACGGGTCGGATTTCATACTTCACTTATGATCCTTTTCACATAATTCCAACTGTAAGTTCTATGGGTAAAATGATGAAGAAGAAGAAAGCTGCAACACAAGTAGTATGCATATCTATCTACTCACCTTACTCTAGAAGAGACAAATTTAAAATCTATCAAGAAAAGTATAATCAAATATTTTCCAGCAAGTTTTGTTCTCAAATCAATCTTTGCCATTCAGAAAACAGTCACGAAAAAATAATGAAGAAGGGAAGAAATGCATCAACGTTGTGCTCCAACAACAAACTAAACAGAGGGGAGGTGAAGTGAAATCAACAGGTATTCGAAGAATATAGGATGAACCAACCTTTAATCCAAGAAAAGGGAAGAATATTTGAATACATTAGATAGAAATCGACAAAAAAACTCTATTCACCCTCTTTACCAAGGTTCTCCCTTAATCACCATGGATGTCACATACTGGCCTCTAAAGCTTTTGTTTAGGGTTTACTTGGATAGAGGATCAAAGTATCGATCTATCATATCAAATTTCATTAAAATCCATTGAGTATATCAAAAGTCATGCCATTTGTGTGATTGGTCTTAAACAACGGCGCAATTTGCCACATGTTGTTCCCATGTCACTTGTTGTTTATTACATACATACATACTAAAAATACAATAACTTCCTCATTTTAACTATGATTTCATCCATTATTTTGTGGTGGATTAATTGTTCAATAATTTGAAACTATGACTTATTAGTTTAACAAAGTATCAAACACCATTTTTTATACTTTGATTACTCAAGTATTTAAGTATGGAAAGCTCTTCCATTATGAGTTATTCCATTTTCCCTCCATTGAAGTTCCAACTTTCAAGTTAGACTTAAGGCACATTCTTTCTAGTAAATATTTGTGTTTACTCATGCACATCATCAAAAGATACTACTTAAATTATCAAGATGAGATGAGGTTTAACTAATCATGGTGACTCATCTAAGATTTATGAATAACATGAGTTAAGATCGTTACAGTTAGGTTGGTTGATTCTTTTAATTAAAGTAATCTCCATCCAACCTTATCTACATGTACACCATCAGTAGACTTGTAAAGTAACTTATGTTTCCATCTTATTTCTATCCATAAAGAAGGTAATATATTCATAATATTGCATTTAGAATTTCATACATTACAATTAGGTGTGTATCTTTGCACACATAACATAGGCTTCTAGCTTTATCTAATTCATTACAAACTTAATATGAATATGGATAATCATACTCACTTCTACATCTCCCAATCAGTAAAATCCTTGCATAAATTGGGTAATGAAGGACATATTTTGATACATGTTGTAGAAGAAAATTGAAAGAAAAATAATAAAGGAAAAAGGAGGGAAGGAGGATTATTTTTCCACCATGATTTATTCATCATATATAGACTAATAAATGAAAGTGTGATGGATAATAGAAGAAACTACTACCCACTTTCTCATCAAAGATGAGGCATCCATTTCATGCATCATATACATCAACATCATTTTTCACAAAAAGACTGATCTAAATTGGTTTGTGAGCCTAACGTGAGACCCAATAGATTCACATGTTGCCCTAATGATAAGCCACCAACATGATATACTTCTCACCTATTCTCTCGATGGGATTGCTTCTGATGTAGACTTTGATATAATTAGGGCAATGTAGACATGAACTTACCATAATGTATGTATCTAGTTCATACTGATAATGATAAATTGTATAATCCAAGTGACTAGAGTTGATTTTTTTTGTTTATTACCAATGTCTTTGTGGATTATGTGATGGACTGCTTTGTGAAGTTGTGTGTTCACTGATCAACATTGGACCAAATTGAGATAATTAGGCTAGGAGTTTTGATCTAAGTATCACTTTGATTGGGATTTATCTTCTTTATAACCGATTTAACCAAATCTTAGAGTATTAGTTCTCGAGAATGAGAAACAATTCAAAGTGTTGGGAAGTTTGATGCATGCACCATTACTACATTTTTTGTATTTTAGTTTAGCACATTTTTATTGCAAAATTGATCAATATTTTATGCATCTTCATTCATATGAACTAAATAGAGAAATAATTTATGATGAATCATTTATAACGTGTTTGAGAATTATTTCATCTATTCCAAACTAGGTGTTCGAGTTACTAATAGTTGCATTTTGATAGTAGAGAATTCAATGTCTACTGGTAAATTGACAATCCTTTAACATTATAAAGGATATCATTGACTCAATTTCCCTCCCATCAGGTTTGACAAGTTATCATAATGGTCATCATCGATATTATTGGTTCTCTAATAGTAAAAAATTAGGCATCAAGGATCATCATGGTCAATAGCATCGACTTTATTACTAAGAAAGACAGGTGAACACAACCAGATAGGTTGAAGTATCGACCCTGCACAACACAGTCATCTAATATTAAGTAATTTTGATCTAATGACTAAGATCAAAAGTGGAAAAAGGTGTCACTAATAACTTAAATATAAGGTTTTGGCGATGGAGCTGATTTTGAGACATTTTTGAATGGTTGGAGAGAAATGAGGAGATTGGAAAAAAGCTTCTTTGTCACCCATGTTGCATCTGAAGGTAGAATCGACAACCCAAAGCCATTTGACTTCCTATTACTTAGAGTCTACCACAAAGTTTCTACTTTTTCTCGAATGTTATAAGTTTGTTCTTATCCTTCCCCAATATCATATGTGATTATGTTTGAACATGTGGAACTAATTCTTTCTTATATAGGATAGAGTATATTTGCATAATATTGTTGTTGAACCATTGATTCTTATTAATTGAGGAACCAATGCTTATATTTTATGAATGACTCAATGCATCAAATGTGTTTGATCACCATAATTGACTTGTTAGATAGGATTTACATTTGGAAAATGCAAGTTCTATCAGATTTTGTTTGTAAATATATGTCATGAGAGCACGACATTATCCTTGAGCTTGAGAAGTTTTGTCATTGTAGATCAAAATAAATTATTGGTCTAACTAAGTCTAAAATGTCATGAAATGAGGGTTTTTCCTTATTTAGATATGACATTACAATTAAGAAGTACATATCGCTAAAATGCATCGATGATACTAAAAGTAATGTAAATATTTTGATAAATTGATTGGAGAACCTTAATTCTAACATCCAAATACTCATTAGTCAGTTCTTAGGGTGATTGCTTAGTTAATTTGTTAATCAATTTGACCATATTTCATTTGCTTAACTTATGAATGATATTTATTGTAGTTTCTAGTGGCCCAACTCTTTGTGGGATGATTACACATTGCTCAAAACCCCTATCTTATGATAATTACATTCATATAAGTTCTTTTAGCATGTATCTTTTCACCATACAAGTTTATGTGGATGCTACTAAAGACGACAATGGGAGATATGTGTGCAACATAAACATATCCAATGTTGTACTTGTGATAGATGTTAAGTGCAACACAAGTGTAGGTCGATATCCATTCCATCGCATGCCACATAATTTGACAACAATGCATTGATTAGGGACACATCAGTTAACCAATTGGATTTTGCATGGAGTGAATGCAACTAGTTGTCAACTTGTTGCGACTATCTTTCATATCGATCAAAAGGAGACACAACTAGATTAGTGACTGAAATTGAAAAGTTATAAAGTCATGTGTACATATAAATGTGAAAGGCCAGACCTTTCCATTGATAGTGGTAGCTACATAGAGGAAAGGTGATGCTACAATAGCGGGTTTATGACAATTTTGGTAAGTATTACTAGGCTCATATGCATCTTATTATTTTTTGTACTCTAGTGTTAAATATAGAGGAATGTTTGAATAGGTATCAGTTCAGCCAATGAATTTTATAAGTAATTATTCCTTATTATAAATCAAACTTATAAAAAATAATTAGATGGATTTAATGAAGGCAACTCATGCTTTTAACATACTCACTCCTAGGTACCATACTTTCGCTTTATCTTTATCTATGAGTTTTTCAATAAAATATGCCTCATAGTAACATGTTCCTAATTTAAGGAACATTAGGCCTAATAATAACATGTTTCACTAATATTCTCTACATTAAGGGGTTTACAGGTAAAATCATCCTAATAAGACTTGATAGTCTGAATTGGTGTATTACTACCCCAATACTAGGTTTGAGTTTTAGAATATTCTTAGAAGTAATAGATGAAAGAGGTAGAATTAATATGTTGATTGGGGACATAATTGATTATGGGAATGCATTAAATGAATACTTAATATATAATTAAATGTTTTAAAAATACAAAAATAAAGGTTCAGTTCAAATTCCACATGTTCCAGTTAGGTGGCCTACCAAATTTCAAGTCAATAGGATGTTAAATACACCCTCAAATTTAGTAAAAAAAAGAGAAGCATAAAGTTTATGGGATTTAATGGAATTGATGTTGTCACATGATTAATCCAAAAAATTCCATTCAATTTTCCTTCAACCGATGTTGGGGTGCATGAAGATTTATTGTAAGATAGGTAATCGAGCACTTGATGGATTGGATGACATGTGTTCATCATCTACCTTTAACACCCCAATTCTATAACCGCCATTAATTCAAATTTCCTTTGGGTAATTTCTCTGTTGATAGTCAATATTTTCTTACAATTATCCTCCATTCAATTTTATTTTACCTTGCTATTCATTTGAGTCCATACTTGTGTTTAATGATTACCCATAAATGAACTACCAACCTAACCCTAGAACCACACGACATTAAGATTTCCGACCTTTAAACTTTCCATGATAAACCATTACGCACCGTAAGCTAATAGCCCATAAATAAGTATTCCATTTCCCTTCATATTTTAATGCTCTCAATTGGTCACATCTCCCCTTGGTCTCCCACTGCACTCCCTTTCTTCTCCAGCTAGCTTCGAGCTGCAGCAACAATTCACAATTCCTTCTTCCATTCAACTTGGTGGTAATTCTCCCAAACCCTAATCTTCATTTTCCTACAATATTGTCATGTATTTAGCCATAGTGGCATCCCAACCACCTGATTTTGTTAACCTTGCTAGAGATTCTCCTTTCTTCACTCGATGGTATTTGAACTTGAGCATGAGCTCACCAACTTCTTATGGATCCCACAAAGAAAACATGATACTTTCTAGCTTGCGAGGACCCAATACTAGGGCACTAGCCAAGGAACCGAAGCTCCTATTTGCACAACCACATCCCGAGGCAAGAGATGATTCCCCTCAAGGATATCCCCATCTTCCTCTCAGGATTTCTATGAGGTTTATCTGACCAAGAGGGGTATTTGTGTATTTCTATGAATTTAACTTTCTGATACTGCATTATTCTCAAATCACAAAAATGTCATTCCCCCCCCCATCACGCTTGGTTAGTCCATAATCGTATGTGGTGGAAAATCACTCACTTTGCAAGTTCCTCAGTTTGATAATTTTGAAAATGATCTAAACCATAAAAAACATAGTTAGGCATTTAGAGTTTAGCAAAATATAAGTTATATATTTTCAACATCATAAAAAACCACCGAACTACATGTTGACTTTTTCATAGTAAATATCCAAACTGGCTAGTGAAGTCATTTTAGGGTTTAATTCATTGAATTATATAACTAATACATATTATGCATTCATATATTAAAATTTGGTTTGGGAGGTATGGTCGTGAATCCTAAGAAATTGTTTGTAGTATTAGATCTACCGGAAGATATGTGCAACTCCTATTTAAATTTGAGAATTAACATGATTATAAACTGTCACGCCCCAATCTCACATTAACCACAACCACGAGATTAGGACGCGACAGGATGGGATTTACACAAAAGCCAACCACTCTTTACTTTTTAAAACATTTTAAATAGATTGAAAAGATAATCTATTTTATGCTGTAAAATGAAACTAAACAAACTACGGAAGCATCTTAATTAACTGACTAGCAATATAAACAGAGTCTACAACATTTTACATTGTTCGACATAAAATAAAGCATAACATATAATTTACATCTTTATACACATTCACTCTCTCACACACACCTTGTCCCAAAGATCGAGGGGAAAGGACTAAGAGACCTCTAACTACTAACTACGTATACCTTCTACAGACTAGGCGTTAGGATGAAACGATCCTTCTGATTTCCTACTGCTGATGATAACCTGAAAATGTTTTGAGTAGAGGTATGAGCCTACTCGCTCAGTGAATAGTATTTCACTTAGCTATCACTAAACAACTCATCAGGTTTATAAATTAAAATTAAACATAAATGCAGATCTAAGCAAGGCAGTTCTAAATACATAGCAGATATACAGATATTAGTCACATTTCTAAGCATCAACAGATATCTCGAATAAATAAACAGTTATATAAATTTACTGTGATCCTACACGATTACTTATTCATATTATTATTATGCCCTAAATATATGCAGTGTACTCTGCATATAAAGATCCGCAGCAAGTTCATGCTACGGTCCCACCGTACAAGACTTAGCGACACACCCGGGAAATGCTAAGTCTGACTGCTGTCCTGGTCTGCTACAGGACTCTCAGGCTCACACTGCCTCACTGCACTCTCAAAAGAGTGTACTCTAGACTCCTCCTTTAACCTGAGCACACAGGCGGAGAGTCGGGGTTACCACCGTGACACACGCACGGATTATTGTTGAATAACCCCCATATACTCCAGTGCCACCGTGACACACGCACGGATTATTGTTGAACACTGCCTTTCTGCCCTCGTGCCACCGTGACACACGCACGGATTATTGTTGAACACGAGTCACCGACCATCTAGACACACGCTAGGTAGGTCGTTTCACCCCAAGGTGCAGACCTCACGAGGGGTTCTACGGCGTTAGGGCACCTAAGTCTATTAACTGATTAACAAATAAACATTTAAACAGGAATATCACATTTACTGGTTTCATATCAAATCACAATACATTGTCATTCTAAACCGACAGAGCAATATATTTCAAATCATTGTAATTTCTGATAAATTCTCATACCATGCATTCAGGCAAATTAGAAATGCATAAATAACCCAACTTATTTCAATTTGGCACATACATAGCGAATTTACGCAATTGAACATCTTATTGCACAAATTAAAGAAATTTACTTCACATATGAGAATCATACTCAACAATTATCAATTCTCTAAATTTCTCGAAAAACGTGCACATTAACCCAAATCCTGGTTTGTGCATCACTTAACTCAATTAAGAGTTAATTACCTATCACAACACAATTTAATAACAATACTTGAGAATTTCTGGTAATAATTCAGAGAAATATGCCATTTCATGTAAATATCAATTTACACATATTAACGTCAAAAGATATATGCAATTTAGGGTTTTATTGCATATTTTATTTATTCATATCAACTTTAAAATCGTACATCTGATAATTTATCAGAAATCCTTATTGTCTGGGTTCATACCCAATCCATACCATTTTTAGACATGAATTTCTAATTTCAACATTCAAATAAGCAATTTAGGTTCCAATGAACCATATAAACCTACCGATTCAATCCACACTGATCAATTGCTAAATTTAATCATATAACAGCGTCTAGAATCAATTTATGAAATAAAAAGTCGGGCGACGCCAAACGCCGCCCTACGCCTGATAACGCCTGTTATCAGCGTAATTTGCGCACCAAACAGAAAATATTCAAACGCCTGAGTTATTTAATGATAAATGAATGAAATCCTACTCACATCGATTCAGGATGTCCGGATTCGTCAGGAATTGAGTCCAGAGCCTGTTTCTGGACGATTTTTGAGTCTTCTTATACCTTGATATAGTTCTGGAACACCCGTGGACATCAGGATGGGCATTCAGCTTGTGGACCTTCCCGATGAGCTCCACTTCGGAGACGTTCTTGGGCAAGTCGAAGTCAAAGGACAGGATACCGTCCTCAGCACAGGCCTTCCGCTTCATCACTACATAGATTTGCAAGTCCTTTCAGGAACCTACAATTACAACGGCAAGCCTAGGGACCTTGTTGTACTCCTGTGAGAGGGAGCACACTTCCTCGGTGATCTCACTCCGAATGGTCTGGGTGATAGCCTTGCCATCAATTATCTTGGAAATTGTTTGTGCCCCTGCTTCAGCCAGCCAAGAAGTTGGAGGGGCAGCGCCGACAGACAACTGAAGGAAGCAACGGGAGGGGAGCCTGTTAGTGGGTTCCTTCGTATCTATCAGCAAAAGAAGAGGGCTTCAGAGTAAATGCAACAGGACCCCACCGCCACATCTCTGGACTCCAATCAGACGAGCTGGGATCATTCGAAGACGTATCGGCTGGGGAAAAACTACTCGAACGATCGTGCTGCTGTGATCGAATCGTCTTGCTGCTCGACGATGGCGGCACACCGTGGAATAGGTTCATGATGGGCGGCTGCACTGCTGTTGGTCAGTCGGCGCCCTCAAGCAGGTTAGGGCTAGGGTGGTTGGAGTCGCGGACGCTTGCTGGCTCGAGGGTGTTGCGGAGCCGCTCCTCTCTTTCGCTTGGTTGTTAGCTGCGCCCAAGAGAGCCCCTAATCGGCCGCTGCGACTGTCGTACGATGCTGCGGCTAGGGCACCGACCTGCTGCTGGTCGTGGCTGCAGTTGGGCGAGGTTGGTGGAAGGTTGAAGAAGAGGAAGGAGAAGAGAAGAATAGGAAGGGAAGAAGACGAAGATGCAAGCATCATTAAATCGTAGCCGAGGGCACCCATGGAGTCGCCCCTTCAATCGGCCGCCTGTTGCTTCATCGCGGGTACTGTGCACCGCTTACAGGTTGCGCGAAGGAGATAATAAGAAATCGGAAAGGAAAGGGAAAGAATAAATAGCCTTTAAATGGAAAAATTGCATAATTGGACCCTGAAAAAGGAAAAAGATCGTAACTATTGATTCGGAGGTCCAAATAGCATGGTTTCTTTTGCATCTTTTCAAATGCGAGATCCTCTACAATCCCAAGGCATAAAAGCATGCTAATTATAATGTTTCACTGGTTCAAATCTCTAATTACATCTGAAATCACTTAACTCAACATAATCATCTTAATTGTGCATTAATCATAATACTTACAGATAATCTTTGAAACGGGTCATAACATAAACCATTTTCAATAATAAGGCACCCTTTGAATATTTTTCCTTCTTGACACAATTTACATACCTCATGAAATAGAATTCTTATATTATTTCTAAAATGTGGAATTATACTTTAATTTTGGATTTGTTACCACACTTTTCGTCTTTATCTTAGATATCATTGAATAAATTACTTGAGGAATCATTTTATCTTGCCACACTATTATGCGTGCTTTTTTGTTAGAATGGTAATCTAGAGAAGCATTACTTTTGTAATATTGAGCATGTGTCCCACTTTTTTTATTTTGTATCAGGGTTTTATTTTGCCTTGTACTTGGGGTATTGAGATTTTATCCTCCTTGCCCCTAGCTTGGGTATCTATGGTGTCTGACCCTACAATAGATGATTTGGTTGTAACTTACTAGGAAAGTTATTTGAAATAATTTTATTGATCTTAGAATATTACTGCCTCATTCTTTTATTAATTATTCTTTGATTTCTATCCTCTTAAATTTACCTACATGATGTAAGCCCTTTTGTTGTTTTTGGAATATTCCTCTGTCTTCTTACACACCTAATAATACTCAAATATATTTTATGTGCATAAGTAATATTTACTAATTCCTACTCGTGTCAATCTATTTTATGGGTTTCGTTCTCCTCCACCTAGAACTTGAACAAAACATTGACTCAAAGTTTGAGGACCAAGAATTTGTGAACCAAGATTTGAAGGAAAGTGTTCAAGAGTAGCTCGTCGAGAGAAGAATATGAGATGTCTAGGTAGCCATCCGCTTCGATCCTATCTAAATTTTAGCAACTTCTTGTAAAGTTCATTATGTTCATCATGGACCAATATGTTAAATATTTATTTATTTTGTAATAGTTTAGTTTACGCACATACTCTATCTGTTTAGTATTCTAGAAAATTCTGAAAAATCACTATGCACTCCCTTCTTTATCTATTTGTCGATGTGCGTTGAGGTTGTGTTGGTTATTTTTAAAATAAAAATAAGGAGTGGCCTATCACGGGACTCACTCCTTCCAATGGCCATCGTTGCAGTTATGGGAAAGTAGAATCATTAAATGTGAACATGGAACGATGCAGATAAGTATGGCTTTAAAATATTATATGAATGATTATGAGAGTTGCATTAGTACGTCGTGGTAAACATGAATGTAACATGTGTTTTAATTTATAGAGAATGATATATGCACATTTTCCAGTGGGCAATAGATCTTGTTCCAACTATGGATTCCCTAAAGGTCATAAATATGATACATTTTGACATCAAGCACTGAATCTAAAGAAACGTTGCTAAACTGATTGGCAATGCTTAATATGTGTGCCAATCATACGATACAAGATATGATGCACTTGTCGGGTGGTCTATAAGTTGGAGGACTTAAAAAATCGGATTATGAATTCTCCACAATCTTGATCGTTTTTCCTTATTGAATGCCAATATTTAACTATAGGGGATGGATCTTGTACAAGACCTCTTTATGCTTGAATCAGTAAATGAAAAATTTGTGGCACATCGTTGCTATCAACTTTTCAACAATATCTGAAAACTTCCTTCAACTTTTCAGAATATTTTTCAATGTCAAGTCAAGGTTAATTGTCATGAGAAATCATATTTAGACTGAAAATATTGAATATAATGTACTCATCCCATTATAAATAAATATAAGAATTTATGATGACATAATAATTTGATTATAATTGACTGAAAGGAGTGTCATATGGTGGAAGAATGTTGTAGAACAAGTACACACATTTGGAAAAGATATATTTATTTATATATTATAAAACATAACTAATTTATTAATTAAATATAGCCTACAAATATATGTGTAGAAATTATTTAAGATTTCAAATCCATCAAAAAATAGAGACGAGATAAAATTTATTTAGAGGACAATGTTGATATTTGGTAACCATTTTTTTGTTGAAACTCAATCCCACTCCAGTTTCATTACGATTCCTATTGGTTTGGTGTAAGTCATAAGTTCCGTGGAACTTATTTTTTGGAAACTCTAGTTCAGTTTTCAGAACTTGAGTTCCATTCACTTCTATGTGATTGGTTTGTTGTAAGTGTAAAAATAAAAATCATTAAAAATATTATTAAATTTTACTATGCAATATAAATAAGGATGACAAAGACATAAAAAGGATCATATTCGTAAAAAATAATATTATTCTTAAATCATAATAACCTAAACAAGTAATTATGGTGCAAATATTTCTCGTTTAAAAATATTTTATTATGATCAACAAATAGAATCTTAATAAAAATATTATGATTAAAATCACATCATAATATTTTTATTTCACTTTACATGTATAAAGTATTATAATAATTTCCGCATTTCATGTGCTTGTAAATATAAATTTTGGTTCATTTTTGTTTAACATAATGTCGAATATTAATTTTTACATTATTTTTGTAGGGAGTTTTACGATATTTTTTGTACGTAGTTATAGTTAATTATTATTTTCACATCACATTGTTTAAATATGAAGAATAAAAATATATAAGATAAAGCACATTATTTTCCAATGGTGAGGTGTTTTTTTTTAAATGTTTGTATTTTTTTATTTTGTAATCGCACTGAAAATGATGGTTATAGTATTTACATAGTGCGATTATAATGTAATATATGTTCTCATATTATGTTATGATTTTAGCAATAAATTATATCCACGCCGCTAATATTTCTAGTCATAAATATTTACAAGTGTGACACTTATGGCGAATGAAGAATATAATTGTATAAGAAATATTGTTAGTTGTCCCGGAACTCGTTCTCCGCTCTTTTTAAGAAGAAACTCAAAAATTATGTTTTGTATGTAAGTCTATAACATAGAACTCAAATTCTAATAGTTATTGTAAACCAATCAAGTAAAATTGCTTGAAGAACTCTAATTCATAAATTTTTCGGACCAGTGACGACAAACCAATCGGAGCCGCACATCCAATCATGAGCATGGTGGATATGAGAGTACAAAAATATGTATTCAAATTGGGCCCTAGAGTAAAATACAATTTTAGAGTCAGAGAGAGAGTTTGGAACTCCGATCTTTTTGGGCCGTTGAGATTAAGAATTAGAAGAAAAAATTTAACTTAGAAAAAATAATGAAAATGTATTCAAAAGAAGCGTGGGCAACATATAAGACAACAATCCTTTCGGATGAAATGAATAGAATTATCCCGCTTTTCTACAAAAAATCAAATCAACGCTATATCATTTCGGAAGAGAGAAAAACAGGTAATTAGCCTCGGTACTGGGCAAAGCCGGAATAATGTTGCTACCTTTTTTTTCAATAGATAGTAAACCATGCTTAAAAGCTGATTTTAATCGGAAACTAATGACTCACAATACTCATAACAACTACCAATAAATCGAATATTGAGGGGAATATATTCTGTCTATGCAAATATTTGACCGGTATAGGCACATTAGATTATACTATAAGCCAACCGGATGATGGGATGGATGTTTAATTGGGCGTGTTAGACAGGCTGCGCCATATGGTTTGCAGATGGGAAATCATTACCAGTTAGTTACTTTCTAATTTCTACTTGCTCCACCAGCCGAATCCCAAACAGCAAAGAGTGTACAGGTCATGGGAATTATTGGGAAATGCAAACTATATTTGATCATCGTCCACAGGAGCAAAATCACAGCTTTGCCTTGATTTCTGCAATCTCTTTTTCGGGGCTTTTGGCCAATCCGACCGCCTCCGTCGCGTCAGGGAAAGTCGCCATCCGAATGGAAGCGTACACTTCACCGTCCCACCCATTGGCAGCGAGTTCCTCGGCCAACCGGATCGCCTCCTGCAGACCTTCCTCAGCGCTCCCTGCAGTGGCGTCAACAAGCCCTAACCTTTCCGCCTCGGCTGCCGTGAGCTTCCCGGCCTGCAGCAGTACCCTCCTCGCGACCACAGGGTCAGCGACCTTTGACCTCACAAGCATCATAAAGTACCTCGGCATAGGGAGGGTTATATCGAGTTGGCTCATGTACAGGTCCTGCGCATGACACGGTGCTTGGTTATTACACTAACGAGTTTCAATCATTAAGAATTATCTTTTAATCAACTAGCTATATCCCGTAAGTATACGAGAGTAGTTGTAGTCGAGGTCGAACACAATGAGCGTTGGTTAGTTAGGCGCAAGAGTTATGATTTTTAATAATCTAGATCGTTGTACATAAGATGATTGGATTAAAATAACTAAATTATAGATTTAAAACAAAACAGAGTTAAGAAATATTAAGATTCAGATTTGGAAGAATCCTAGACTTGTGATTCACTATCACATCATAGCTAATATTAAAATATAAATTTAAACATGTTAATTAACTTGCAAAGGAGGTTTGTAGTCATCACTCACCTCCCGGTGAAGTGATGATGATTTTAACTCCATACATCACTCTCGTGTATGTATTTCATTTTAAATCACAATCCCTGCTCCTCAACATAATCCCAACCACTCTCGCGGTCAAAGACAAGTTGCCAAAAGAGTAACTGTTGTGTGATTTATATATCATCTTTTTACATGTTATCACACACAAATTTGGTTCTTTCTGATTTAATTCAGTCTCTTTCATGTTGGTTTTGCCATCTTTTCGTTATTCTACTCTCCCCATAACTTATATTTAGCAAATTTGTCACAAAAAGAACTAAATTTAGATGTTATTTCTACATAAACAGAAGAATGCACGGCGTGCAACTCAGACGCACGACGTGCACCATTCCAGAAAAAAAAGACTGGTTCGCTGAAGCAGTAAAGTGCACGGCGTGCAATTCAGAATGTACGACGTGCAACATTCCAGAGAAAATGCACGTCGTGCACGGTGAAAACGCACGGCGTGCGAGATTCCAGAAATGTACAGAAGACGAAGACACGGCGTGCATTTCCAAAATGCACGGCGTGCACCTGGAGTGCAGACTGCTGAAGAAAGTTCTGGAAAGTCGCACGGCGTGCAATTCCTCAGCGCACGTCGTGCATGGATCAGCCGGATGTCAACTGCACTGCAGGTGCACGGTGTGCACCCAAAATGCACGGCGTGCACCTGGCAGTTTCAGAAATCTGAAAATTCAGAATACAATTTTAAAACAAAGAGGGAAGCCAAGGGATAGTTACGTTCGGCAATTTGGAGAGTTTCTCTTGTTCCAAAGCTAGAGGAGAGCAGAGGAAGACGATTTGGGAGGAATCTAAGGTGGTTTCTTGCATAAAGAGACTACTTCTTCTTCTCCACTTCTCTATTGTCTTCTTCAAGGTGCAGCCAAGCGTCCCCAACTCCGAGCAACTTCTTGAGAGAGGAGTTAGCCCGACTTGGAGCAGCTAAAGGAGGGGAATTTCGTCCTAAAGCCGGAATTCTTGCTTCTTGTGGTTACATCTTCAGTTCTCCTTGTCTTTTCTTCTCTAAACCATGTCTAGCACTAAAAATTCTGTAGCAAATCTGCTGTACATTGTTATGGACGAGTAGACCTCTTTTTCTTGGGCATGGGAGAGTAACTCCCATGTCATAGCATGTAATGAACAAGTGATTTCGTACTAAATGCATTTGATTCTTGTTTCTTTACCTTGAGAGTGTCGGTTTACTCTTTCCTTGCATGTATTGTTGGCCACCTTATATGCATATTTTCTGCTTTCTTGCTTAGTTTGAGAAGACAAGTAGGAATGTATGGAGGCACTTTTCTTGGCAACTCTTCTTCTTCTACGAGAGTAGAGAGGAATGAGTTGATGAACTGTTTGTGATCATAAACGCAATTCAAGCACGAGAGTGTTGTTTTGAGTTGTGATCATTACATTTACACCGGGAGGTGAAATATAACACAACTTTTCCTTGAAACATGATCTTATGTATGTTTAAATTATCTTGTTCTCTTGATTGCTATGGTATGTGAGTGAAATCCTAATGTCTAAGATTTATTAACTTTCTGAAATCGAATTTTCCTTGTAATCCTTGCTTGTTGATTAAAATCTGAAATTCCTGTAGTTAAAACCAAAATTTTATGCTTTTAGAACAAATCTCTTCTACTCTTTAAAATCGGTCTAGATTGTTGAACTTTAGTACTGTTGCGTTCAATTAAATTAGCTCAGCTCATTGGGTTCGACCTTGACTATACTACCTCCGTATACTTGCGGAGTTTGGTTAAGTTGAGTAAACTATCCATTACTTGGATTGAAACTTGTTTGTGTAAACAACCAACAAGTTTTTTGGCGCCGTTGCCGGGGAGCTACGGTAATTTAATTGGAGTAATAAGTACTATTTAGTATTCGAGACTAGACCATCATTCATCATTTTCGAATTTCCATATACCTCTTAGTGTGTTCTTAATTTCTCTTGTTATTTTTCAGGTTGTATGCGTCGTTCACAACGAGGTCTCCAAACATCCGCTTTGCTAGACCTTGAAATAGAGCGAACTCTTTAAAGTTTGAGGAGAACAAGAAGAGTAGAACAACCGCTATTTGGAGGTACTTCACCGTCACCACCGCCATCATCACCACCACCGTCTTCTTCATCTTCTGCAGTAGCTACTCCAAGCATTTCATCCATGGAGGATGATCGCCCTCTAAAAGA
Organism: Alisma plantago-aquatica; assembly: GCA_963693085.1. Lineage (NCBI taxonomy): Eukaryota > Viridiplantae > Streptophyta > Magnoliopsida > Alismatales > Alismataceae > Alisma > Alisma plantago-aquatica. Next base: position 665,393,217 of record OY856414.1, read on the forward strand.
CTTCGCTATGCCGGTTGCCACAAATATTTGTGGAGCCATTGACCTACCTGCTGTGGAAGCAAATAACTTTTCAATTGCCCCTTCTATGATGCAAATGATTCAGCAAAATCGTTTTGGGGGTACGACCAATGAAGACCCAAGTCTTCATATTACAGAATTTCTGGAATATATTACTTTTAAGATTAATGGAGAGTCTGCCGATGGAATTAGACTTATGCTATTTCCCTTCACTCTAAGAGATAGAGCCAAGGCGTGGCTTTTGTCTCTTCCCAAGAAGTCTATTAGAAGTTGGGACCAACTCCTAAATGCTTTCCTAGCAAAGTACTTTCCGCCAAGCAAAACAGCTCACTTGAGGAACCAGCTAACAAATTTCTCCCAAAGTGAAGGAGAAACCTTATATGATACATGGGAACGGTTCAACGATCTCCAACGCCTTTTCCCGCACCATGGTTTGACAAACTGGCTCTTACTGCAAACCTTCTATAATGGACTATTTTACAATACTCGGTTGACTCTAGATGCCGCAGCTGGCGGTGCACTAATGACTAAGTCCTATAGCGTGGCCTATGATATCATTGAAGATATATCACTCAATCACTGCCAATGGGGAGGAGATAGAGGAGCTAAATCCACCTCTACAACAAGCTCTTCTTCCTGGAAGCAAGGAGGAAAGCATACTATTGATGTCGTTGATCTAATTGCTGCAAAGCTAGATGTGCTTACACAAAAATTTGAGAAGATGACCACTCTGCCAATTCAATCTGCTGAAGCAACGTGTGAAGCTTGTGGTAATATAGGACATACTTCTTCTTCTTGTTTTGCCCCTAATGCTATGGAAGGAAATTTTGAACAGGTTAATGCAGTTGGGATGCAAGGAAACAAACAATACAACCCTTATTCCAACCAATATAATCCGGGATGGAGAGATCACCCTAATTTCTCCTACCGGAATGCAAGTAACACCCAAAATTTCCAACAAGGGCAGCAACAACAGCAACATGTAAACCGTCAAGAAAATCCGCCGGGTTTCAATAACAGGGGTTTTCAACAGCAACAACAACCCCAAGGTTCTTCTTTAGAAGCCATGATGGAGAAATTCATATCAACACAGATGCAACAAAATGAGGAGCTCCGAGGAAATGACAATCTTTTAAAAGATGCTATTGCGCAACATTCTGCAAAAGTGATGGAATTTCAACCCACACCAAGATGTTGGAAAATCAAATAGCGCAACAAGCTTTAAATCAACAAAGGACTCCACAATCCGGTTCTCTTCCAAGCCAGCCGGAAGTAAATCCAAGGCAGAAAGCCCATGCAATTATCTTAAGAAACAGAGCTGAGATTGAAAGACCTTCTCCATCTGAGGAGAAGAACATGAAGCAAACTGTTGAAGAAGAGTCCAACACTCCAAGTCGCAGCGAGGAGAAAAGTAAAGCTGAAATACCACCTTCTTTCAAAGCCAATGCACCTTTTCCTCAAAGATTAGCCAATAAGAAGGAAGACCAGAAATTCAAGAAATTTGTAGACATAATCAAAAAATTGCATGTAAACCTTCCTTTTGCTGAAGTTATTGCCGAAATGCCTTCTTATGCAAAATTCTTAAAAGACATTCTGACTAAAAGAAGAAAGGTTGATCAAGTAGAAACTGTAATGCTTTCTGAACGAGTAAGTTCTATCATTAAAAATCGTCTCCCTCAAAAGCTTGATGATTTGGGAGCATTCACACTGCCTTGCAAGATTAATGACACCACTTTTGACAAAGGTTTAGTAGATCTCGGTGTGAGTATCAACCTCGTTCCATTTACCTTATGGCAAGAATTAGATCTTGGGGATTTGAAGCCCACAAGGATGGCTATTGAATTAGCTGATCACTCTATTAAATATCCAAAAGGTATGGTGGAAGATGTACTTGTACAAATCGGGAAATTCTATATGCCTTGTGATTTTATTGTTCTTGACATGGTGGAAGTTCCTTCCAACCCTGTTCTTTTTGGGAGTCCATTCTTGAGAACTGTCAGATGTCTTGTTGATGTTCGGGAAGGGAAGCTCACTTTACGTGTTGGGGGAGAGGCTATGTAATTTTCTATTTATGAAGCTATGAAAGCACCCACACGTGTTGAAGAAATATGCTTGCTTGATATTGTTGATCCTGTTGAGAATGTTAGTGAAGATGATGTTGATTTGATGGTTGATCTTTATGATGATGATGCAACTGAATTCAATAATTCTGAAATTTCTGGAGCACTTTCTATTTCTAAAGCAACAGCTATTGATGAAGATGCTCCACTTGTTGAAGATAAAATTGATGAAAGTACGACAAGCAAAAAGGTAGAATTAAAAGCCCTTCCACCTGGGCTAAGGTATGCATTTCTTGACCCAAATTCTACATCTCCTGTCATAATAAATAGTGAATTAACCAATGATCAAGAAAATAAACTGCTTGCCGAATTGCGTTTGTACAAAGATGTCATTGGTTACTCCATAGAGGATTTAAAAGGCATTCATCCTTCAATTTGTATGCACAGAATAAATATGGAAGATGATGCTAAACCAACTGTTGAACCACCTAGACGTTTAAATCAAAATATGCTTGAGGTGGTAAAGAAAGAAATTTTCAAGTTAATTGACGCTGGAATCATATATCCAATAAGTGACATCCCTTGGGTTAGTGCCATTCACGTGGTACCTAATAGGGCTGTCAATGGGGAGGGTATTATCCATTTGCCCTTATCCATATCCTGGAGGGTAAGGGTAAGGGTAAATATTTTTATTACCCTTTATCCGTTTACCCGTTCCCCATTTCCCCGCTATACTATAAGGGGAGGGTAAGCTATAGACATTATCCATACCCTTTTACCCTTTTACCCGCACAAGATATAAAGGTTACACAAATATAAATATTCTAAAGGGGTTTGTATGTAAATGTTTAACCCTAATACTTTATTCTATCATTGGAAAATGACTTGGTGTTGTGCTTATAATACTTTCTTGTTGAGAGAAAAACATATATATCTTGCGGAAAATGAGGTGTTGGTGAAATACTTATTTGTTATGCATACTTATGCAAGGGAAAAAAAATAATTTATGCATAAAAAATTGTTATTGTGTGAATTGACTTAACTTTACATGGAGAAACATATGATTTTGAATTGGATATAACATTTTATATGTTGTTATCAATAAATTAGTTATAAAACTATTAAAAATCAACACACAATGTGTATAAAATTCTTTTTTGTCAAAATTACCCGCTTACCCTTTACCCTCCCCGTTTACCCTATGGAGAAGAGGGTAAGGGTAAGGGGATTGCTGAGAAGGATAATTACCCTTACCCTTACCCACTACCCAAAGAGGGTAAGGGTAAGGGTAAGACCTTACCCTCCCCATTGACAGCCCTAGTACCTAAGAAGGGGGGTGCAACTGTCATTAAAGGAGATAATGATGAGTTAATATAAAAACACATGGTTACCGGCTGGCGTATGTGTATTGACTATAGGCGTTTGAATAAAGCAACCCGTAAAGATCATTTCCCTTTGCCTTTTATTGATTTGATGCTTGAACGTCTTGCCAAACATTCGTATTTCTGTTACTTGGATGGGTATTCAGGTTTTTTTTCAGATTCCCATCTATCCCCCCGACCAAGAAAAGACCACCTTCACATGTACCTATGGAACATATGCTTATCGCCGTATGCCGTTTGGTCTTTGTAATGCTCCCGCTACTTTTCAGCGGTGCATGATGGCCATATTCTCCGATTTTATCGAAAATATAATGGAGATTTTTATGGACGATTTCAGCGTGTACGGTGATTCTTTTGATCAATGCTTATTAAATCTGTCTCTTGTCTTAGCCCACTGTAAAAAGGTTAACCTAGTGCTAAACTGGGAGAAGTGCCATTTTATGGTACAATCCGGTGTAGTGTTAGGACAAGTGGTATCTAACAAGGGTATTGAAGTGGACAGGGCAAAGGTCGAAGCAATTGAGAAGATGTATACTCCATCTTCAGTAAAAGACATTCACAGCTTTTTAGGACATGTAAGTTTTTACAGAAGATTCATTAAAGACTTTTCCAAAATTGCAAAGCCGCTATGTTCCCTTCTTGTAAAAGACACAGAATTTGTATTTGATGACGATTGCCAAGTAGCCTTTTCCAAACTCAAAGAGGCTCTCATTTCAGCCCCAACTATCCAGCCTCCAGATTGGGATTCTCCCTTTGAACTCATGTGCGATGCAAGTGATTATGCAGTGGGAACTATTTTGGGACAGCGGAGAGACAAGAAGATTCATGCCATCTATTATGCCAGCAAAACTCTCGATGAAGCACAAATTAATTATACAACCACAGAGAAAGAAATGCTTGCAATTGTATATGCATTTGACAAGTTCCGACAGTACTTAGTAGGATCAAAAGTGATTGTATACACTGATCATGCTGCCATTAAGTATTTGCTGAATAAAAAAGATGCCAAACCACACCTCATTCGCTGGATACTTCTCCTGCAAGAGTTTGATATTGAAATCCGAGACAAAAAGGGTACCGAGAATAGTGTTGCTGATCACCTCTCTAGATTGACCACAGAAGTTGGAGATCTATTGCCTATTGAAGATCATTTGCCTATTGAAAAACTCTACACATTGTCATCCATTCAAGCACCATGGTTTGTTGATATTGCTAATTTTTTGCTACTGGACAACTACCTCCGGGTTTGAGATATCAACAAAAGAAGAAATTCTTTCATGATGTAAAGTTCAATTACTGGGATGACCCGTTGCTATTCAAGCATGGAAGCGATGGGATAATCCGGAGATGCGTTGTTGAAGAGGAAGTCCCAAGTATCATTGCTGATTGCCATGCCTCTCCTTATGGAGGTCATTTTGGAGGAGAAAAGACCGCTGCAAAAATACTTCAAGCCGGTTTCTATTGGCCCACATTATTTAAAGATGTCAATCTATTCGTCAAATCTTGTGATAGGTGCCAAAGAACAGGAGGTATATCCCGCCGAGACGACATGCCACTCAACTCTATTTTAGAGGTTGAGGTGTTCGATGTATGGGGAGTGGACTACATGGGACCATTCCCATCTTCCTGCAGATATCAATATATTCTTGTTGCTTGTGAATACATTTCTAAATGGGTTAAAGCCATTCCAACCCAAGCGTCAGATGCCAAATCAGTAATTAAGCTTTTTCAAAAGATTATATTCCCTCGGTTTGGAGTTCCACGTGTCGTTATTTCAGATGGAGGCACACACTTTGCTAAAAAACAATTCAACAGTCTTCTCTCCAAGTATGATGTAACTCACAAAATCTCTACGCCCTATCATCCCCAAACATCCGGGCAAGTAGAGATTTCAAATAGGCAACTGAAGGCTATTCTTGAAAAGACTGTCTCTAGTTCAAGGAAAGATTGGGCACTAAAGATAGATGATGCATTATGGGCATATCGCACAGCCTACAAAACCATCATTGGGACTACTCCATTCAAGCTGATCTATGGCAAGTCATGTCACCTTGCGCTCGAATTGGAGCACCGCGCTTTATGGGCAATAAAGTTCTTGAATTTCGACATGAAGAGAGCAGGAGAAAATCGTCTGTTGCAGCTGCAGGAGCTTGAAGAACTTCGTCTTGATGCATATGAGAATGCAAAGTTGTATAAAGAAAGAACAAAAGCTTGGCATGATAAAAGAATTCATAGGAAGGACTTCCAAGAAGGAGATAAAGTATTGTTATTCAATTCTAGATTGAAGCTTTTTCCAGGAAAATTGAAATCCAAGTCGTCCGGCCCGTTCCTAGTACTCAAGATTTTTCCATATGGAGCTGTAGAACTCCAAGGCAAAGATGGAACTTTCAAAGTCAATGGACAACGTTGCAAACGCTATTCAAGCGGAGAAGAAGTGGAGAAAGGAGCTTCTTGCTCCCTACAAGATGCCTGAAGTCTTAGAAGAAGTCTTACTCCGGACTTCAAATGGAGGACCTCGTGGGAGTTGACCCCACATTAGGATAGATCTCTTTTAAGTTTTTCAAATAAAAAACACTCTTTAATTTCGTTAATAACCCTGTCATGGATGAATGTAATAATCTAGACTTGATTTTTACTCAATTCGTCATAGTTTACTGCTGACTGACTGCAATTTTCTGCAGAAATTGCAAAGTGCACGACGTGTCTTTTGAAGACACGACGTGCACTTCAATACAAAATACATCAGATTTTGTTCTGGAAACTGACACAACGTGCATTTCTAATCTGCACGCCGTGCATCTGGTATGCGGGATCTGCAGAAAACTTTCTGGAAACTTACACGGTGTGCGTCATCAATATGCACGCCGTGCACCTGGAGATGTGAAGGTCAGAAAACTTTCTGGAAACTAACACGCCGTGCATTTTCAACATGCACGGCGTGCACCTGGGAAATAAAAAGTTCGGCAACTTTCTGGAAATGTGGACGGCGTGCATTTAATAAATGCACGACGCGTACCTGATCTTCAAGATTGTTGTTAAGTTTCTGGAAACGTGCACGGCGTGCACCGGAGTAACGCACACCGTGCACCTGGACGCAAAGGATAAGTTTGAAACCGGACTTTACAGAAGTGCACAACGTGCATTCAGAACGCACGCCGTGCACTTTTTAGTGAATTCTAGACAAAAAGGGCCAGAGTGCACGACCTAATCACTCTAACCCTAGAGCCGTGCACCCTGACCCCAGAAGCCGCCCCCTAGTTGTGCAACCAAACCCTAGCACCTTCGTCTACAGCCGTGCACCGCTCCGCCTTCGCATGCAGCCGTGCGCCAGCGTCCCGCAGTCGTGCGCAGATCGGCCCCTGCTCCGTTTGAGCCGCCGCTGTTTTTCTCCGTGCCGTCGCCGCCTCCTCTGCCTAGCCAGCAACTCCAACCAACATCAAGCCGCCATTCAACCACATCAGCAGATCTTAGCAACCGCCGCCCTTCTCCACCCAGCGCCTAGCAACTGCTCCTTCAGCCATGCGCAGCACCATCAATCCGCCACCATCAAGCCTCCGCCGACATACCTCCACCTCGTTCTTCTCTTCTCCGCACAATAGCAGTGCATTGCCATCGTCAAGCCAGCCACAAAGCCGCCGTCGTGTCGCCCCGCCGCCACAACAAGCTTCTCAGTCGATCATGCAACTCCGCCGAGCTTCAGCCATTAAATATCCACCGACCTGCTAACAACAACTCCGCTCCATCTAGCAACTACACCGCAGCCCTCTTCTTCTCTTCTCAGCACAGAAACAGCTCGCAGCAGCCCAAGCAGCACCCGCAACGCCGAGATCCTGACTCTAGCATCCGACTGTGCCGATCTTGAATTTTGCCCAAATCTGTAGGTGCATGACGTGCACTACATCTGCACGCCGTGCGTCTACCTGTCTGAAACAGACGAATAGTCCATCTGCACGCCATGCATCCTAAAGGCACCCCGTGCACCTTTACAGACTGATGGCACCAATCAAGAGGAAGTCCGGTAGCCGCCCAGGATATTACGTTACAGCTGAAGTAAGATCTTCCGCACCAACACCGCAATCTTTTGTACCATCCACACAATTCAGGGTCAAGCCTGAAGAAGACGCCGACTACCAATTTTTCATTACAAAGCGTGTTATGCCTTCACGGTACATGTGTGAAGAAGCCGTTACCAAGCTGGGTTTCAAGGACGAGGTAGTAAATCACTTAACTTTTTTCGGTTTACACTATCTCTGCACCCGGGTTGCTAAGACCTACCCTCGCCTTATGTACGAGTTTCACACTACTTTTAAAGCTGAGAGTGACCCACAACGCCACCAAATCCCTTATCAGAATATCAGTTTCCACCTGTTGGACAAACTGTTTTCTATGAATCTTGAGCGGTTTTGCACTTTGCTTAAATGCAACCTTGGTGGTTATACTGATTATCCTCCAGCTTTCAACAACGATCTGTTTTGGTCTGAAATTACTTCTGATACAGTGCATAGAGCAAGGAATGCTTGGGCTTCTAGCATCCACAATCCTGTTTTCCGAGTTATTCATCGCCTTCTTAGCACAAGACCTTTTGCAAAGAACGAAACTCAGGGTGTTGTGGGAAAAATTGATCTTTTCTTCTTATGGTGTTTGGTGAAAAATGAGCAAATAAGTTCTGGATATTACATTGTACACAAGCTGCTTGATACTAAGAAGCAAAAGAAAAGGGAGGCAGGCGACATCATGTGTGGCGGGTTAATTAGCATCCTCGCTATGCAGCTGGGTTTGGATGTAGGTTCCCTTGAACCTGCACCGGGGAAGAACCTTGTGGATATAAACTATCTCATCTCTTGCGGTCTGATCTCCAGACATGGCAGCAGCACGTCAAAGTTCAAGGTTTTTATCACAAAGAAACAGTTCATCACAATCCCCGATGCAAGTCGGAATGACATAAAGAACAAGGCTACTTGGAAAGTAGAGCTACAACCAGAAACTAATGAGGAGACACCCACCAGGGGTGCCAACAGCTCTACTCCAGGGCCTACACCAGGAGCCCCTACCCCTCTGTCACCGTCCACTGGTACTCAGACTGAGTACGGCTGGACAATGCCGGATGTTCAACACCTTTACGGCTACGTGCAGTGGTGATTTGATCATTTGGACACCCGCCTAGACCAGATGGGTGCATAGAATGACACCAGGTTTGACCATTTGAGTGCACAGTACTCAACTATGTACGACATGGTCAACCGGATGGATGCGTGGCACATCTCGCAAAACCACTACCCAACACCGCAGTCCCTCCAGTCCCCCTCCTGCCAGGAGACCACAGCTCCAGACGCTCCACAGCAGCCCCAGGACCACCACCAGCAGCATCCATAATCATCCGCAACGCCAATGGACATTCCTGACATCATTAGTTAGTTCTTCCCTGAGTAGGGAGGCGACAGATCATTTTTCTGATCTATTCATGACAGGTATCCGATTGTGAACTCCTAAAGTTCGATTAAAGCAGTGAGGACACTGCTGATTTCAAGCTTAGGGGGGAGCAACCGGACGATATTGGTATCCTAGTTCTTTAAGTTTTTGTTTTTCATGTTATTTGCTTCTTGTCATTTGCTTTTGTTTTGTTTTCATTTTTCAGTTGTTGTTTTCAGTTCTTCTATTTAGATGGCAAGTCTAGTATGTTATGAGATTCATCTTTTATATGTGGAAAGAATTCCTATGCTTAACTGTTTGTCCTCTTTTGATGAGAAATATTATTTGAAGAAGTTGTAAAAGACATGCATTGATCAAATGAAACCTTTTGACCATCAACATGTGCTTAACTCTGGTTTATGTTTCGAGCCTAAACATTCATCTTTCACATCCTTGATTGCTTAAAACATGTAATGGTTTCAATTTTTGTGAGTAAATCGACTCTACAACATAATTTAGAATACGGGATGACCTTGCCAAGCTCTTAGTGCATTTGCAAACACTCTTTCAATGAAAAGTTTTCAACACAAATGAATGAAATCTAGTTAATGTTGCAATTTAGTTGACTCTCCTCTGTTTTGGAAAGATTAATACCCCTTTAAAGATGGCTAAACTGCCCACATATCATGCTAGCCTAGTGTAAGTCCGATCTGTCTATGATGGTTAGGTGGTATGTCTTAAAAAGAGGGTAAAATACCCCAACCAACATTCCACGTGTGCATAAGCCTACATTAGCAGCCGAGTGTCGGAACCCATAATCCTTTGTTATATCATTTTTGGGAAAAGGAGAGTACAACAAAAAATTGTCATTTTTTAACTAAGATTTCATCTTTTGTAATCCTTAATAGTTGAGAGTTTGAGTTGCACATCCACTAATTGTTTGGTTTGGTCATCCAAATTCTACCTAGTGTTGTTTAGTTGATTGATTCATTAAATTGATGCCACCCCTGCTGAACTAAAAATCTCTTTCTTGGGTGTTTGAGTTAAATTGATGGCTATGAGCATAAACATGTTGATCATGGTTGATTTGGTTTTATACACATCTTTCATTTCATTTGATCTATTCATGTTCTTGACAATTCTTCATTTATATTTCTATGCTCTTTTTGCTTGAGGACAAGCAATGGTTTAAGCTTAGGGGGATTTGTTGTGTGATTTATATATCATCTTTTCACATGTTATCACACACAAATTTGGTTCTTTCTGATTTAATTCAGTCTCTTTCATATTGGTTTTGCCATCTTTTCATTGTTCTACTCTCCCCATAACTTATACTACAAATTTGCCACAAAAAGAACTAAATTTAGATGTTATTTCTACAGAAACAGAAGAATGCACGGCGTGCAACTCAGACGCACGACATGCACCATTCCAGAAAAAAAGACTGGTTCGCTGAAGTAGTAAAGTGCATGACATGCAATTCAGAATGCACGGCGTGCAACATTCCAGAGAAAATTCAGTCTGTTCAGCCAACAGAATGCACGGCGTGCACGGTTGAAACGCACGACGTGCGATATTCCAGAAATGTACAGAAGATGAAGACACGGCGTGCATTTCCAAAATGCACGGCGTGCACCTAGAGCGCAGACTGCTGAAGAAAGTTCTGGAAAGTCGCACGACGTGCAATTCCTCAGTGCACGCCATGCACAGATCAACCAGATGTCAACTGCACTGCAGGTGCACGGCATGCACCTGGTAGTTTCAGAAATCCAAAAATTCAGAATATGATTTTAAAACAAAGAGGGAAGCCAAGAGACAGTTATGTTCGGCCATTTGGAGAGTTTCTATTGTCCCAAAGCTAGAGGAGAGCAGAGGAAGACAATTTGGGAGGAATCTAAGGTGATTTCTTGCATAAAGAGACTACTTCTTCTTCTCCACTTCTCCATTGTCTTCTTCAAGGTGCAGCCAAGCGTCCCCAACTCTGAGCAACTTCTTGAGAGAGGAGTTAGCCTGACTTGGAGCAGCTAAAGGAGGGGAATTTCGTCCTAAAGCCGAAATTCTTGCTTCTTGTGGTTACATCTTCAGTTCTCCTTGTCTTTTCATCTCTAAACCATGTCTAGCACTAAAAATTCTGTAGCAAATCTGCTGTACATTGTTATGGACGAGTAGACCTCTTTTTCTTGGGCATGGGAGAGTAACTCCCATGTCATAGCATGTAATGAACAAGTGATTTCGTACTAAATGCATTTGATTCTTGTTTCTTTACCTTGAGAGTGTCGGTTTACTCTTTCCTTACATGTATTGTTAGCCACCTTATATGCATATTTTCTACTTTCTTGCTTAGTTTGAGAAGACAAGTAGGAATGTATGGAGGCACTTTTCTTGGCAACTCTTCTTCTTCTACGAGAGTAGAGAGGAATGAGTTGAGGAACTGTTTGTGATCATAAACGCAATTCAAGCACGAGAGTGTTGTTTTGAGTAGTGATCATTACATTTACACTGGGAGGTGAAATGTAACACAAGTTTTCCTTGAAACGTGATCTTATGTATGTTTAAATTATCTTGTTCTCTTGATTGCTATGGTATGTGAGTGAAATCCTAATGTCTAAGATTTATTAACTTTCTGAAATCAAATTTTCCTTGTAATCCTTGCTTGTTGATTAAAATCTGAAATTCCTGTAGTTAAAACCAAATTTTATGCTTTTAGAACAAATCTCTTCTACTCTTTAAAATTGGTCTAGATTGTTGAACTTTAGTACTATTGCGTTCAATTAAATTAGCTCAGCTCCTTGTGTTCGACCTTGACTATACTACCTCCGTATACTTGCGGAGTTTGGTTAAGTTGAGTAAACTATCCATTACTTGGATTGAAACTCGTTTGTGTAAACAACCAACAGTAACTCCATACTCTCAAACACATCTTATCAGATTATGAAAGAAAGCATAAAACATGCAAGTATGATGACAATCACACAAACAAGCATTTCAGATCTGAAACAACTCTTGGAACATGCAAGAAACTAACATTTAGTACGAAATTCATATGTTCATACAAGATATAACATGGGAGCTACTCTCCCATGCCTAAGAAAAAGGAACTACCCGTTCATGATAGTGTACAACAGAAAATGTGCAGAAATTTCAGAATTCAACATGATTTAGAGAAGGAAAAACTAAATAATCCCAAGGTGTAACCAAAGAAAGGTAGAATTCTGACTTGAGGATGAAATCCCACTTCTACAACTGCTCCAAACCGAACAAACCTCTCTCCCAAGAAGCTTGGAGGAGTGAAGAAGCTTGAAGAAGAAGAGAAGAAGAATGGAGGTTATTTGGCAAGAAACTACTTTCTTCTACCCAAAATCATCCTCATTTGCTCTAGACCTGCTCTGGGATGAAAAACCTTCGAATTATGACCAGTGATAACCGCTCCATAGAGTGGTTTCGTCTTTTAAAATGAAAGGAGTCATATTTGAAAAATTACTGAAACTGACAGGCGCACGACGTGCATCCCAAATGCACGCAGTGCAAAAGCTTCGACAGTTGCTCCAGAATATATTGCGCACGGCGTGCACAGTAGTAATGCACACCGTGCGACTTTCCAGTAGCTTTTGGCTTGTTTGACGCTCTAGGTGCACGTCGTGCATTTGAGTGCACGCCGTGCATTTGCTTTTCTGTACTTTTCTAGAAAGTTGCACGACATGTCTTTAATAAGACACAACATGTCATTTTCAAATCTGGAGTTCTGCATTCAATTTCTGGACTGAGACACGGCATGTCTTTTAAGACACGGCGTGTCAATGACTGTTTTGGGCTGCTGTGTATTCTGCTCATAACTTTCGACGTGTAGGTCAAGATTTACATGCCGTAAAAAGTAGTATTTACACAATTTCGAACTCCAAAATATGTAGATACTTGAAGAATGATCTAATAATAGATAATATGATATATTCCTCATCATTTTATTGCAAAATATAGTACATACAATCCAAACCATGAGACAACTAAGAATAGCTAAAAATATAGAATCTAGCATGAATGAGAGTGATAATTGAGTCAAAACAACATGGATATGCAACCAAACATGATTCAAAAGATGATATGATTTGTGCACATCAAATCCCCCTGAGCTTAAACTATTGCTTGTCCTCAAACAAAAAGAGCATAGAAACACAAATGAAGGAATTGTCAAGTTCATGCATATATCAAATGAAATGAAAGATGTGTATAAGACCAAACTAACCATGATCAACATGTTTACACTCATAGCCATTAATTCAACTTAAACACCCAAGAAAGATATTTTTAGTTCAGTAGGGGTGGTCGCATTTAAATGAATCAATCAATTAAACAACACTAAGTAGAATTTGGATGACCAAGCCAAGCAATTAGTAGATGTGCAACTCAGACTCTCAACTATTAAAGATACAAAAGATGAAATCTTAGTCAAAATTAACAATTTTAGTTGTACTCTCCTTCTTTCCAAAAATGATGTGATAATGGATTATGTGTTTAGGCACTTGGCTGCTAATGTAGGCTTATGCACACATGGTGTGCCGATTGGGGTATTTTACCCTCTTTTAAGACATACCACCTAACCATCGTGGCCAGATCAGACTTATACTAGGATAGCATGATATGTGGGCGGTTTAGCCATCTTTTATGAGGTATGAGGGTGAAATAAGCCAAAAGAAATTTTAAAAATTTCCCAAAACATAGGAGAGACAACTAAGTTACAACATTAACTAGATTTCATTCATTTGTTTTGAAAGTTTTTTCATTGAAAGAGTGGTTGAAAATGCACTAAGAGCTTAGCAAGGGCATCCCATATGCTAAATGCTGTTGTAAATTTTATTTGCTCACAAAAATTGAAACCATTACATGTTTTAAGCAATCAAGGATGTGAAAGATGAATATTCAGGCTAGAAGCATAAATCAGAGTTAAGCACATGTTGATGGCCAAAAGGTTTCATTTGATTAATGCATGCCTTTTACAGTTTCTCCAAATGATATTTCACATCAAAAGAGGACAATCAGTTAAGCATAGGATTTCTATCCACATATAAAAGATAGACCTCATATCATACTAGATTTTCCACAAGAAGATCAAAATTAGAAACAACAACTAAAAAAATGATAAAAGAGAAATAAAACTACACTACCGGTCGGTTGCTCTCCCCTAAGTTTGAGATTTGTAGTGTCCTCACTGCATATAACAAACTCAAGAGGATTTCAACCAGATACCTGTCATGGTGAATGATGAAGATGAAGGTCTATTGCTTTGATTTGAGGCTGGAAATTATTGTGCTAAAGATTGATGTCTCCTTGCAAATATGTCCTTAATTTGGGGCAAGCAAAAACACCTATGAGTTGTAGCAAGAATAGTCTTTTGTACGCCAATACTATTTGTCTTTTCATTCTCCTTTGAAGCATCATCAAAATATGAGTTGGGAATATTGTTCTCATTATAAAGTAATGTCTCATCTAGAGTGTGAGGAGGAAGGACATGTGGCTTGCTTGAAAAATCAACATGTAGAGCATGTGTTGTAGCTTTATCCTCATGATTTGTAGCTTCATAATCCTCATAGGTATCAACATCATCATTCCTTGAAGGATATACTTCTATGAAAACACCATTCTTCAATCTCACCAGCTTGAAATATGTAGGATTCATCTCCACTGGACTAGGCAAGAAAGGTGGAAATGCTTCTTTGCTAGAAAGAGCTTGCTGGGCAATTTGTTTCTCCAAGATGTGTACATGAGTGGCAATATCGTCCACCTTATAAGAGAGTTGGAAAATGGAACCCTTCATTGATTGTCTTTGTTGATGAAACTCCTCATTTTGCTATATTTGAGTTGAAATAAATGTTTCAAGCATGGACTTTAATCGAGAAGTTACTTGTGGTTATTGTGGCTGAATGAAATTTGGGTTGACATTGTTGTAGAAGTCTGGTGGAGTGTAGCCCATTGGAGAATAAATAGAATAAGCATAACATGTAGAAGATGATTGTCCAAGCAATCCACATGCATCACAAATAATATTGGTTTCTTGAAATGGTTGTGTGCTTAGCTTGTCAAACCTTTGTGACGAAGTGTCTAGCCTTGCTGTAATTATGTCTATAGCACCAACCATGTGATCTTCCATTTGCTTTCCAGAAGTATTATGTGAGGATGGGTGGTAGCTTGTAGCCAGACTCCATTGTCAATGATTTACTGCCATATCTTCAATAATAGCATGGGCTTCTCCATAAGATTTGTTCATTAGAGCTCCATTTGCAGCTGCATCAATAGACATCCTTGTATTGTAGCACAAACCAATATAGAAAGATTGCAATAGAAGCCAATTCCTTAGACTGTGATGTGGACAAAGATGTTGAAGATCTTTGAACCTCTCCCATGTATCATACAAGGTCTCTCCATCCCTTTGTGAATAATTGATAAGTTGAATCCTCAGCTGTAAAGTTTTGCTAAGTAGAAAATATCTTGCCAAAAAGACCTTTAGAAACTCCTCCCAAGTGTCGATTGACTTCTTTGGCAAAGTATAGAGCCATGACTTGGCTCTATCTCTAAGGGATAATGGAAAAAGGATTAGGTGTATCCCATCAGTAGGAACACCATATATCTTTATGGTGCTTAGCAACTGCAGAAATTCAACAATGTGGAGGTTTGGATCCTCCATTGGTGTCCCTCCAAATGCATTCAGCTATAGCAATTTTATGATGGCTGGGCTGATAGAAAACTCCTTTGCCTCAAATTCTGAAATATTAATAGTCCCACTCATGTACATTGTAGCTGTACCAAAGTAGTCCTTAAGAGGAAGGCCATCCTCCTTGACTAGTTCTTCATGTGAATCTGGAGGATTAGGTGGATGTGGTGTAGATGGTGGTCGTGTATGTGGTATGGAAGAAGGTGGTGGATATGAGGGTGTGGAAGAATGTGGTATGGGTGTTGGTGGTGAATTAGGTGTGAATGATGGTGATGTGGATGAAGGATGCATGGGTGAATGTCGTTTGGATGATGGTGACATGGATGATGGTTGTGTAGGTTGTGATTCCTCCATACATGTTTGGGTTTCACTCCTTCTTGCTCCATGAGGGCTGCAAATGATGTGTTCATTTTCTAAATGTAGAGATATACACAGTTCAAGGATCTTTTTATGAACACCCCATATGCTCTTGCAAATAAACAAGGCGAGTGAGATAAAAAAATAAACATGGAAGATACAACAAATTATGATGATCATGATGAATTATGATCTATGGATATGATGGTGGATATGAAGGTTGTGATCTAGTCTCATTTACTTATCAACAACTCTTATTCTAACAGGAACACTGATGCTCCCCGACAACGACGCCAAAAACTTGTTGATTTATTACACTAACGAGTTTCAATCATTAAGAATGATCTTTTACTCAACCAGTTATATCCCGCAAGTATACGAGAGTAGTTGTAGTTGAGGTCGAACACAAGGAGCGTTGGTTAGTTAGGCACAAGAGTTATGATTTTCAATAATCTAGATCGTTGTACACAAGATGATTGGATTAGAACAACTAAATTATAGATTTAAAACAAAATAGTAAATTATCAATTAAGAAAGGTTAAGATTCAGATTTGGAAGGATCCTAGACTTGTGATTTCACTATCACATCATAGCTTATATTAAAATACGAATTTAAACATGTTAATTAACTTGCAAAGGAGGTTTGTAGTCATCACTCACCTCCCGGTGAAGTGATGACGATTTTAACTCCATACATCACTCTCATGTACGTATTTCATTTCAAATCACAAACCTTGCTCCTCAACATAATCCCAACCACTCTCGCGGTCAAGGACAAGTTGCCAAAAGAGTAACTCCATACTCTCAAACAAATCTTATCAAATTATGAAAAAAAGCATAAAACATACAAGTATGATGACCCATCACACAAACAAGCATTTCAGATCTGAAAAACCTCTTGGAACATGCAAGAAACTAACATTTAGTACGAAATTCATATGTTCATACAAGCTATGACATGGGAGCTACTCTCCCATGCCTAAGCAAAAGGAACTATTCGTCCATGATAGTGTACAACAGAAAATATGCAGAATTTTCAGAATTCAACATGATTTAGAGAAGAAAAAACTAAGTAATCCTTAGATGTAACCAAAGAAAGGTAGAATTCTGAATTGAGGATGAAATCCCAGTTATACAGCTGCTCCAAACCGGGACAACCTCTCTCGCAAGAAGCTTGGTGGAGTGAAGAAGCTCTGATGTACCTTGGAGAAGAAGCTGGGAGAAGAAGAGAAGAAGAACGAAGGTTCTTTGGCAAGAAATCACCTTCTTCCACCCAAAATCGCCCTTCCTTACTCTAGACCTACTCTGGGACGAAAAACATTCGAATTGTGACCAGTGATAACTATTCCATATAGTGGTTTTGTCTTTTAAAACGAAAGGAGTCGTATTTGAAAAATTGTTGAAACTGATAGGCGCATGGCGTGCGTCCTAAATGCATGCCGTGCAAAAGGTTCGATAGTTGCTCCAGAATGTACTACGTACGACAGTAGTAATGCACACTATGCGACTTTCTAATAGATTTTGGCTTGTTTGACGCTCCAGGTACACACCATGCATTTGAGTGCACGCCGTGCATTTGCATTTCTGCACTTTTATGGAAAATTGCATTGTGCGTCTTTTTGAAATCTGGAGTTCTGTATTCAATTTCTGGACTGAGACACAGCGTGTCAAGGACTGTTATTGGGCTGTTCTGGACTACTATGTATTTTTCTCATAACTTTCGACGTGTACGTCAGATTTACATGCTGTAAAAAGTGGTATTTGTGCAATTTTGAACCCCAAAACATGTAGATACTTGAGGAGTGATCTAATAAGAGATAATATGACATTTTCCACATCATTTCATTACAAAATATAGTACCTACAATCCAAATGATGAGACAAGTAAGAATAGCTAAAAATATAGAATCTAGCATGAATGAGAGTGATAATTGAGTCAAAACAACATTGATATGTAACCAAACATGATTCAAGAGATGATATGATTTGTGCACATCACACGGTAATCGCACATGAGGGCGAGCAAGAACCCGGTGGGGGCGGCGTGGCTCGTGACCACGGCTACTGTGGGCATCAGCGGGGCGAGGAGGTCGGCGACAACTTTGTAGAGGCCGAGGGACAGCTGCTGGTGCTGCTCGTCTGGGTCGTGCCGGGCCTAGGCGAGGTCGAAACCGTTGGAGAAGAACTTGCCCTCACCGGTGAGTACCATGGCGTGGCCTCGTGGAGGGGATGCACCCGATAAGGAGGAAGAGGAGGCATCGGAGCGTAGGGAGGAAAGGAGGGTTGGGTTGAGGCGGGGTGCTCCCCGGGACATGTCAAGGTCTGAGCCGTGCTTCTCCCAGTTGCACATCCTGAGTTTGCTTTCTTCTTCCCTTTTCTTCCGTTCTTTGTGAGAAACGGTCAGCTGACCACGGCAGCTGCTGGTTTCTCTTGTCTATGCCACCCACTTGGAAGCTTAGTTCTACCTTGGTTGAGTTCCTCCAACAACTAGGGGATTAAGGATACATTGGGGGACTTTCAGATCTTGGAAAAAATGGAGAATCATATACACACACTTGATTGTATAGTGTCCAGATAGAATTTTATATACTTCTTCATGGATTGGTTTAGTAAATGCCGTCGAGTTATCGTGTTCTATTGTATGATCTGAGCAGTGACGTCAAGACAATTTGTAGAGTAACTACTTTTCCAATCATTGATCTTGTTAAATGCGATATTATTAGTATATTGGATCTCATATGAATATTTATAAATCATGCATCTGTTGCTACAAAACTGTGAGTGTGCACATTTCTTTTTGACTTTTTTACAAGAGGGCTCAATCCAATTCACCCCGCAGCCAAAGGACATGCAGCTCATCAAAAAACAACTCAAGAAAACCACAAAATCTCCCACATAATCCTCAATCACCATGAACAAAAAAAAACCCACAAAAAAGAACCTCCTATCTAAGAATATGTCCATATGAACCATCTATTGTAAAGCTACCAAACTTCACCCTTCATTTGCTTTCTCATATCCATCGAGCGCCCCACCTCTCACGCAACACCCACCACGCTAAACAAACCCTCATCTATCCAACTAACCAGCAAAAAGGAACCTAAGCAACCACCAACAAACAAACCTTTCGAAACCCCAACCGAGGAACTCAAAGGGAGGAAGTTAACAAACCTCAAGGCAACCGTCCGACACAACCAAAAACACCGCAACAAGTTGTGGTTCCACCCAACACCAAAGCAAGATTAAACTCCACTTCAAGAAACATCTCAAAAGCTACGCCTCTTCACATTGTGACCTCTACCTCCATCCAAAAATTGACATATAGGTCCCCAAACTCACAAATATCATCATCATAGGTCCCACTGTCCTCCCTTGATATCTCTCTATTATTGATCAGACGTTGCTTCTCCCCTGCATGCCAGGATCTCGATGATCTACCCCTAGCTCCGAGCCCGATGCCTTGATGATGGTCACACAGAAAGCACCCTGGGGTCTAGAAAATCCTCCAGGCGTCTGTGACATCTTCTGCCACACAAAGCGAGATTACTCAAAATCGAAAGTGAAATTAACACTAACAACAACAGGATTACTGAAAAACACTGAAAAATTAAAACCTAATTCATAGAAGCACACAAGCTTAAAGGTTTCACATGGAAGTTCTTAACATAACACATATACATCATGTCATCAACATGTTACTCATCATATTTGTACCATATATATATATATATATCTACCATAACTATACAACAAAAGGCACTCATGCCAGAAACCTCGTGACTATAACATAACTACAAACACATCAAAAAAAACACCCCAAGACCTGAGTGTACATGGATGACTCTAGGACTCTACACTAAAAGGCTAAACCTTCTCAGCTGCTATTTTGGATGATGCTCTGCCTCAATTGCACGATCACCACCTCGTCATGCATGACCACCTAAAAGATGTGGAGAAACCCACTAGGTGAGATCTAAATCTCAGCGGGAGATATAACTCTCCTCCAATACTACTATTAACACTGATAAGGTAAATAAAGAACAAAAGTCAACTACATCTATGATAAGCAGATAATCATTACTAAATAGTATAAGCAATTGTAATTGGATTGTGGAACATCTTATCATCATAAAAGGAATATGAAGAACATGTATATCTTCTACCAAATAATCATTATAAAAGCAAGGTAAGGCTTCAACCAATGTTCCCATATTTGATCCTAAGTAAGTATACTACACAGCTGATTACATATTTAATTAGGCCCTGAGGATTTGCGTTGTACCACCCAAATCCAACTGACCACTACTAAGGGCACGTTTGGATTGCCATGTTCTACTGGATTACCGTTAGATCCTGCATTCCCGTAGTCTAGGTTTACAAAAATGCCGGCTGGCAGGAATTCTGTAGAATGACATTTTATGTTTGTTTAAGGTGGATAAATATGGGGTACATGGCTTTTTTGTCTAAGAAGACAGGCACAAAATGCACAAGATGCACGTGGGATTGCAGCGCCTGACAGTTTTAAACTGGATGGCGATCTGCAACTTTTGTATTACCGGCCGTGAATGCAGGACTTCGTGATTTTCCATCTCCGTTAAAGCAAACATAAAGTTTTCCTTCCCGGGCTATTGAATACAACCCATTACATCATTTTACAGCAAATCAAACGTGCCCTAAGTCAAAATTGGTACCATACAAGGTCTATGGAAGAGATGGAATCCACGACCTCACCAAACCTCGTGATCAGTACATGAGTACATTGCAAAGACATACCAGTCAACTACAACAAGCGACATATAGTCAAGCTGTGAAAGTCCTAGCCTACCTTGGTACAAGTCATGGTGCTAGTGAAGCTGAGCTACAACCCGTAGCTACACTCCTACCAGGGTATGTCACACATCCAATCCTGTAAAAACCTCATAAACATCAAAGTCACAGAGCTACAACCTACAGCCGTATTCCTGCCAGGGTATGGTCCACAACCAATATTGTGGATGCATATACTCAACAATATGTGACTCCAATCTCTCACAAGGGAAAGGTTATTTCACCATCCAGCAAGTGATGACACTGAGATGGATCTATGGCACAGGGAAAAACTACATGATTAAGTTCCACTTTATTAGTTAAGTCAATTAAGTGTCTTTTAGCATCAATCAAGTTACAACATATAAAGTCATAACAAACTCTACAACATAAAGGCACAATACACTCCAGAAGATATAAATGTATAGGTTGTGAACTTATCACACTATCACCACATAAATTATGTATCACTGGAATTCACCACATCATCAATACCAAGGTCACATGCTCTGGGATATCAATCCCTCAACTTATCATTGGGAAAAGTCATCTCGTAATATGTAATAAGCTATTGTCAAATCATAGGTCCCATTCATATCATTCCTATATTACAAGTGCCTCAACATGCCTCATGAAGGCTCATTCAACCTGTACCATATCATAGTCACCATAGCATACACTAGCTATGATTATCAAACTCATAACACATGCATGGTTAGGAGTTCATAAATAAGATAAATAACATCACAACCATACCAATTCCAGGAAACAGATTCAAGTATGATCATTGCACATTATTAGAGTTATGGTTCCTTCTTAGCCAATCAGGGTTTACAAGGTTAGTGTGGCATACAACTCATGAAAACATAATTAACTAATGCGGAAGCATTCACTAAGCAACAGATTACCAAAAATCACTAAAAATTAAAACCTTTTTTATCAAAAGATCCATCAAGTAAAAACTTTCTCACATAGAACAAAAGTAACACATTTACATTCTATTCTTCAAAAGTACATAACTTATATCATCTCTATCTGTGAGTTATAAGCATTAACTGTCCTGTCAAGCTAAACACAGGCAGTATAAAATCTCGAGGCACTGAGCCAAAATTCTGAAATCACTAACTACTACTCCGAGAACCTGATAGTATAGAGACGACACATAAGACTCTGTCTACATCTATACAAGGCATAACAGCCAGTGTCTCCACCTGAGACTTCACTGCTGTCCCTGCTGCTGCTGCTGTCCTTCACCTACTGAAGGATTCCTGCCTCTTCGTCTGCGTCCACCTAAAAATGTGATTCCCACGGGGGTGAGACAATTGTAAATTGCCCCAGCGAGAGATATAACTCTCCGCCAGAAACATTATTATTGCAGCTTAAGAAGATAGATATGAATAGAGGAGTCATATTTACTTGACAGTAGATATTTTAATGTCTAATAGATTAGAACATTATTATTATCAGAAGCATTGCAGCTATAACTTGATATAATCAACATGTCACTTATTCTTTAAGGAATATGAAGAACATGTATAATATTTATTCACTATAGAATCATTACCACAACATTAACTCTCTTCAGGCTTAGCTCATATATCTAAATCCTGGCATTATCATTGTGGAGTCATGGCATGTAGTCATACTCTTTTCACAAAGTGTTGGGACCTTATTCCCTCGACTCACCAAGCATAATTCCATTTCTTAACAAGTTCATCATCATGATTATAGTATCTGGGTATTTGAACCCATAATTCACCATAGAACACTTGTTATCACTTATTAGGTAACTTCATACCTTCAGATCATCTGACCAAGAACATCATGATTTTTGCTACATAATGTATTGCACATAGTACACAAAGTTCAATGATTCTTACTACACAAAGCATATGAAGGCTCATAAAGCCTATAAAACATTCTCAATAACAAAGCATCATAGCCCATACCTGGATATGCTCATCTTCTCAACATATTTGCATGATTAGTAATCATGACACAATTACTTATCAATATCATGCAATACGAGGGTTATCTTATTACATTCATAACCCATTAGTCTATATTTGAGTTTCACATAGGATTATCCTATATTATAATTTCACATAGTAATACCTTGTATTAGGGATCACATAGCATTGACTTGTATTAAAGTTTCACATAGCATTACTCTATATCAGGGTTCACATAGTAAGGAATCAATATGAATAATCATAAGTATTCAATCATATTCTTTATTCTCATCATTCATCATTAAATGAATTATCAACACATAGCTTGAGTTTCTCTCTCTTCTTTGCCAGAATATGATTACATCATAGTTTATAGGTTTGGATTAACCTTTTCATAAGGCATGTTAGGCTACATTCAACAGAGTACATTACATATCAATGTAACCATTGATATGACACATCTCATGCGTCATTCGTCCATTTATATTGGACTTATAACACATCAAGGTATACCAACATTGGGGTGTTGGATGTGATATCTATCATATCTTGATGTATCATTTCCCTCAACACCTTTATCTTACTTGAGTTCATACACTTAGTTTGTATTAGGGTATTCCCCATCCTAATACTTTATGCACCAGTTCATCACAATTATCATGTAAAGTATTGGTCATTAGTCACTCACTTAGATTATAGAACCGTTGCCAATACTATAGACTCATCCTTAAGTTAGGAACTATTAATAAAAGGATATCCATTATCAACCTTTCTAGGTGTTACATTTGTCATAACATTAATCACTATTCCACTATTAGGAATAATATTCTCCACACTTATAATTTGAGGATTCACATAGCATATTCCATATACTTATGGATTTCACATAGTATTACTCTTCAATAGAGTTTTACATAATCATCCTTCTATATCAAAGTTTCACCTAGTATTATGTGAAATTAGGATTTCACAACACATCACCCAGTGCTAGGTCTTCACATAGGATTAGTAGCACAACCCTATATTAGGGTTTCATATACCTTTATCCCATTTTAGGGATTAGGGTTTATCATTCACATCTAAGTGGGGTTTCTCTTTCCTTATACCCAAATTAGGGTTAGGATATACAATTCCCATTAAATTAGGGTTTCCTTCATTGTTACACTAAGTTAGGATTACATCATCACCCTGGATTTATGATAACACTCAGCTTTTCCCTAGATTAGGTTTCACACATAACATTGCTCTAATTAGGGTTTCACACATAGCATTGCTCTAATTAGGGTTTCACACATAGCATTGCTCTAATACATAACATTGCTCTAATTAGGGTTAGGGATCATTGATTAGGGTTTCATGATCTCATTATTATGAATCAACCCTTATCACATAGTTTACTCATAATGAGAAAATTAGGGCTTAATTATATAAGCAATCATCTCTCTTATTCCCTCTCTCATCCTCTTTAGGATGTTAATTACACCAAGATTAATCTAGGTCAACTCTTCACTTGAGTACACATAGCTAGGGTTAACCTTCACAATCATCATGGATCTACACCTTTAATAATCACATAGCTGATTGACCTTTGATCATATTAGATGTCCAAATGGTCTAATCAATTAAACCATCAATTATATAAGGAATTCAAAAGGATTGACAAATTAAACTTTCAATTCCACAAAATGATCAATTGGGTTAACCATTGAAATCTTCAAAAAATTAATTACTTAGACCCTCAATGATCTTGGTTCTCATAAATCAATTGGTTAAAAACCAATTGAACATGTTATACTTGAAACTAATTAGACAAGGTAGGTATTGAAAACCGTTTGCACTTTGGGTCTCCAAATGGTTTGAGATCATTTGGTCCCAAATAGTCTTGAGACCATTTGGTCCCAAACGGTCTTGAGACCGTTTGGACTCAAACGGTCTTGAGATCATTTGGTCCAAACCTCCTCAAAACCGCATGGACCAAATATGGTTTCAACCAATCAAATTGGACTAGGGTTTCCAATGTTGATTCCTTCAATCATTGAATTCATGGAACCAATCATCAATTGGACCTGTCATCATACTTCAATTGAGTTTAATAGGTCAACCTTCAAATGTTTTGACCCTCAATTAACCCTCAATTGGTCATCAATTAGGGTTTGAATCAATTGAATTAGGGTTTGGAATCGATGATCCTTCAACATTAACCAATGTGAAACTAGTTACTTTAAAACCATTGGACAATCATCCAAATTGGGCATGACCTGACCCCAAACGGTCTTGAGGTCGTTTGGATGACCTCCAAACGGTCTTGAGACCATTTGCCCATGTCAACATAAAAATCCAAGTCAATCAATCAAAGTTTGGATCATTAGATTGATCACCAAATCAGCATTTGATTGCACTTCAACTTAGTACCTTTGGATCTTCAATTGCTTAACCATACTCAACCCTAGACCTCCGAATGGTCTTGGGTGAACTCCAAACGGTCTTGAGACCGTTTGGCTCATCCAACCCTTGGATTCTATTGAAAAATCATTAGGGTTTGAGCTATTGAGTTGATCATCAAATCATCACTTAATTGCAAAGTGATTTGGTACCTTTAGACCTTCAATTGGTCAACCATGCTTAACCCTAGACCTCCAAACGGTATTGGGTAATCCCAAAATGGTCTTGAGACCGTTTGGGTGATTCCCAAATGGTTTTGAAACCGTTTGGGTCAATCAACCCAAAGCATCAACTCATTTCAATGCAAAATCAGCACTTAGCCGATTAGGGTTAACACCATATCTTTTGTCCTTCAAACACTTAACCATATCCAACCCTAGACCTCCAAACGGTCTTGGGTGACCCCCAAACGGTCTTGAGACCGTTTGGGTGATCCCCAAGTGGTTTTTAAACCGTTTTAGCTAAATAACCCAAAAAGTCAAATCAATCAAGTTGAAAATCAACACTTAATCCAATTAGGGTTTGCCTAATTGATTAGCCTTCAACTCATGATTCCTTTGGAATTAATCCATCAAATTTGGTGGGTTATCAACCAAAATAATTAGGAACAGTATTATCAAACCTTCAACCTTTGGTCAACTCTTTCAAACGGTTTTGAAACCGTTTGCTCTCAAACGGTCTCAAACCGTTTGGTCTCAAACGGTTTGGTGAAACCGAATGGGCAAACATGTTGAAACTGTTTGGTCTAGATATTTGGGGAGGTGTGTGCTTATGATGATGTCATCATAATCAAGCTCTATACCCACGAAACCTTCTGTGATTTCCATGGAAATTGCATCAATCAACCAAATCAATAATTGTAATAGAGAAATGATCATTATTTGATGGGGAATTGAATGTAATAACAAAGTTAGGGTTTCAAGTTATAAAACCCATCTCCAATTGAGCTCCAAAGCTTCATGTTCACGGAAAAAATGGTGGATGAAACTCCCTTCACCATTCCAAGGCTCGTCCTCAAGATTTGAGTGAAAAGGAATGGTTAGAAATGAAGAGGAGATCGAAATAGGAAGAAATCCATAATTTATTTTTGATTCCCACCATGGAATCAAGGTGAAATGGATCAAGAACCTTACCGACAGGTTTGGGGTCGTCCTCCTGACCCTACCAAGCTCCCTTGGTCGTTTCCTCAAGCAAGGAGAAGAAGGAAATCCGAAAAAGCCTTTGTTTTGGCTTAGAAAGGGTACTTTTATAAGAAAATTGATGAGAGAGAAGATACTTTATAAAAGTCTTTTAATTCCAAAATTGTTGCCACCACTTCCCCCTTGGTTTCTTGCATGCAAGGGAATCTCTATCCCCACTGAACTCCCTTCCATTATCCATGAATTAAGGGAAAAGAAATTAAGCACCTTATCCTTATAATAAGAATATCCATATTTGAGTGGAAATTCTTTTTCTTATAATAATGGTGAGTGGAATTTCACCTCCTTAGGATATGCTCGTGCCTTTGCAAGGCTTTAGGCTTATCCACACACATATGAATCCAACCGTTTTAATTTTGGTTGAAGTCCCTTTAATTAATACATTCATTTTTGCCCTAAATTGGATTAGGGTTTCACTTAGGATTAAATCTTGATTATTTTAATATCAAGATTCTCTCTCCTCCAACTTAATTCAAATGAGGCCCCCTTCTCATTTTATTTGCTCTAAAAGATGACAAGAAACATTAGGGACCTTATTGAAGTGGTAATTTGCATATTGAACCCTAGGTTTTGGGTAAATTGCACATTACACCAAAACTAGGTTTTAATGCACAAGGATTGCTTTACAAGCTTAATCTTGGTGCCCAAGCTTGTGAAAACCATATCACTACATCATATTCATTCTTATGATGTCTCAACATCATAGGAACATCTTATCATTCAAAATTTTCAATTTAACCCTTCAACTTGGGTAATTTGCACTTTAGTCCAAAATAAGCAAACATTGCTTCAACATTGCTCAATCAGGACCAAAATTGAAACATAAGTTTCTCATGAGCCCGAATTACTTTTCCCAAGATAATATTAATAATCTAATCAACCTTATTAGGAAAAACATCTAGGGTTAACACATAACCCAAGTCAGGGATGTTACAAATTATAAACCCCTAACAAGGATTTTGTCCCCGAAATCCCAGGAAAAGGAGGGACAGATTTATTCAGTTATCATACTCTCAAGTCTCCACATAAAATCTTAATATCATGGAGATATCATGGATTCTGTAATCCACACAAAGTTCCTTTCATTAATTCAACCTTATCAATGTTTATTGTCTATGCAAAGCATAAACCCCTAACATATGATGTCCATATTATTGAAAGGAAGAAGCATAAAAGAGCATACATCTATCATCACCTAAGAATATTTATCAAAGGGAAAAAACATATATATCTAACTGAGATAATTTACTCAGCAATCTATTATTCATTTAGGAAAGTTCACTTAATTAAACTCTATGTAATTGGGAATGTTCACATAGCTTTTCCTTTTTATTAGGAATGTCCACATAGCTTTTCCTTTTTTTTTGTTAGGAATGTCCACATAGCTCTTCCTTTTTAGTTGGGAATGTCCACATAGCTTTTCCTTTTAAGTTGGGGATGTCCACATAGCTCTCCCCTATTAGTTGGGAATGTCCACATAGCTTTTCCTTTTAAGTTGGGGATGTCCACATAGCTCTCCCCTATTAGTTGGGAATGTCCACATAGCTCTTCCCTATTAGTTGGGAATGTCCACATAGCTTTTCCTTTTAAGTTGGGGATGTCCACATAGCTCTCCCCTATTAGTTGGGAATGTCCACATAGCTTTTCCCTATTAGTTGGGAATGTCCACATAGCTTTTCCCTATTAGTTGGGAATGTCCACATAGCTTTTCCCTATTAGTTGGGAATGTCCACATAGCCCTTCCTTATTAGTTGGGAATGTCCACATAGCTCTTCCTTATTAGTTGGGAATGTCCACATAGATTTTCCCTTTAAGTTGGGGATGTCCACATAGCTCTCCCCTATTAGTTGGGAATGTCCACATAGCTTTTCCCTATTAGTTGGGAATGTCCACATAGCTCTTCCCTATTAGTTGGGAATGTCCACATAGCTTTTCCATTTAAGTTGGGGATGTCCACATAGCTCTCCCCTATTAGTTTCTTTATACTCTCTAGATTGTTTCAAAATGACTACTTGATCAGAGTAATCAGAAAGATAACAATCTAAGAGTTCCATACTTGCCTTATCTTCAATAACCATATACCTGGCCAGGGTATACAAGTATTGAAATTAGGTAGTATGCACTTTATTTACTGTTATATTCCTCACTTTTCATACCATTATACACACATGATTTTCCATTCCTAGATTTCCTCCAGGCATCATTTCTAAATCTCATCTTTCAACACACATATAAGGGAGATTATAAAACATTTTAAGGAACACTGAGTAAGATATAAGTTCTCATCTCCCTTGTGTCCATATAGGACTAGTCAAAGGAAGTTAAAAAAGAACTACTTTCATATCTTTAACACATAGAATGATAATATGAAGTATCATATTGAATATATTTCATTTAAGTATTACCCCTCAAGGTCACCTATTACATTAGGTTGTTTTCAACACATAGTGTCCAGTTATCTCATGTTGCTGCTTTTACCTTCTCTTAGTGGTTACTACCCTGGTGCACTAGGCATCTATTGCACTGGTGACACCAAAAACTTTGGCTTTTTAGAATATTTAGGCAAATGTCTCTAAAATTATAGAGACCTTACCTTAATTCTCAGCTTATTTCCCCTCCTTGGGCACTACCATCACATATGTACTATTTGTCCAAACTTATGGCAGAATCTATTTTCTCACCATATATTAATCTTTCCCACATTTCCACTGTTCCAACATGACCATGTCACTCAGGAATCCTTTCAAAGTCCAAAGTTTATGCATTAAAGATTGGTAACTTAGGTTGTAATACTAGTATCCAGTCTTCTGTGTGCATTACTGTTGTCCTATCCTGTCCTTCAAGAGCATAACATAGGATTCTCTATCTTGATTAGGTCAAAGTGGGAATTCTCATGCACTTGTTCTCCTCTTGCCTGATCCCGTGCACCCTCTCCTGGTGCAACATCATTGCCCTTAGCAATGTGTTTCTCATGTTCTCTAGTCATTTTCAAGTTCTTCTTCTCCTATGTGAGCAGAAGATACTATTAGATAAATTGGAAGACACTTAGAACAGACTCTACAACCTTAGTCCTATGTCTCTGTAGACTCAACGAACCTAGAGCTCTGATACCACTTAATTGTGGCATACAACTCATGAAAACATAATTAACTAATGTGGAAACATTCACTAAGCAGTGGATTACCAAAAATCACTAAAAATTAAAACCTTTTTATCAAAAGATCCATCAAGTAAAAACTTTCTCACATAGAACAAAAGTAACACATTTACATTCTGTTCTTCAAAAGTACATAACTTGTATCATCTCTATCTGTGAGTTACAAGCATTAACTGTCCTGTCAAGCTAAATACATACAGTATAAAATCTCGAGGCACTGAGCTAAAATTCCAAAAGCACTAACTACTACTCCGAGGACCTGAGAGTACAGAGACGACACATAGGACTCTATCTACATCTATATAAGGCATAACAACCAGTGTCTCCACTTGAAACTTCACTGTTGTCCCTGCTGCTGCTGTTGTTGTCCTTCACCTATTGAAGGATTCCTTCCTCCTCATCCGCGTCCACCTAAAAATGTGATTCCCATGGGGGGTGAGACAATTGTAAATTGCCCCAGCGAGAGATATAACTCTCTGCCAGAAACATTATTTTTGCAGCTTAAGAAGATAGATATGAATAGAGGAATCATATTTATTTGACAGTGGATATTTTAATGTCTAACAGATTAGAACATTATTCTTATCAGAAGCATTGCAACTATAACTTGATATAATCAACATGTCACTTATCCTTTAAGGAATATGAAGAACTTGTATAATATTTATTCACTATAGAATCATTGCCACAACATTAACTCTCTTCAGGCTTAGCTCATATATCTAAAGCCTGGAATTGTCATTGTGGAGTCATGGCATGTAGTCATACTCTTTTCACAAAGTGTTGGGACCTTAGTCCCTCAACTCACCAAGCACAATTCCATTTCTTAACAGGTTCATCATCATGATTATAGTATATGGGTATTTGAACCCATAATTCACCATAGAACACTTGTTATCACTTATTAGGTAACTTCATACCTTCAGATCATCTGACCAAGAACATCATGATTCTTGCTACATAATGTATTGCACATAGTACAAAAAGTTCAATGATTCTTACTACACAAAGCATATGAAGGCTTATAAAGCCTATAAAACATTCTCAATAACAAAACATCATAGCCCATACCTGGCTATTCTCATCTTCTCAACATATCTGCATGATTAGTAATCATGACACAATTACTTATTAATATCATGCAATACGAGGGTTATCATATTACATTCATAACCCATTAGTCTATATTTGAGCTTCACATAGGATTATCCTGTATTAGAATTTCACATAGTAATACATTGTATTAGGATTCACATAGCATTGACTTGTATTAAAGTTTCA
Source organism: Alisma plantago-aquatica (assembly GCA_963693085.1). Lineage (NCBI taxonomy): Eukaryota > Viridiplantae > Streptophyta > Magnoliopsida > Alismatales > Alismataceae > Alisma > Alisma plantago-aquatica. The sequence continues at coordinate 665,423,983 of OY856414.1, forward strand.
CATAGCATTACTCTATATCAGGGTTCACATAGTAAGGAATCAATATGAATAATCATAAGTATTCAATCATATTCTTTATTCTCATCATTCATCATTAAATGAATTATCAACACATAGCTTGAGTTTCTCTCTCTTCTTTGCCAGAATATGATTACATCATAGTTTATAGGTTTGGATTAACCTTTTCATAAGGCATGTTAGCCTACATTCAATAGAGTACATTACATATCAATGTAACCATTGATATGACACATCTCATGTGTTATTCGTCCAATTATATTGGACTTATAACACATCATGGTATACCAACATTGGGGTGTTGGATGTGATATCTATCATATCTTGATGTATCATTTCCCTCAACACCTTTATCTTACTTGAGTTCATACACTTAGTTTGTATTAGGGTATTCCCCATCCTAATACTTTATGCACCATTTCATCACAATTATGATGTAAAGTATTGGTCATTAGTCACCCACTTAGATTATAGAACCATTTCCAATACTATAGACTCATCCTTAAGTTAGGAACTATTAATATAAGGATATCCATTATCAACCTTTCTAGATGTTACAATTGTCATAACATTAATCACTATTCCACTATTAGGAATAGTATTCTCCACACTTATAATTTGAGGATTCACATATCATATTCCATATACTTATGGATTTCACATAGTATTACTCTTCAATATAGTTTTACATAATCATCCTTCTATATCAAAGTTTCACCTAGTATTATGTGAAATTAGGATTTCACAACACATCACCCAGTGCTAGGTCTTCACATAGGATTAGTAGCACAACCCTATATTAGGGTTTCATATACCTTTATCCCATTTTAGGGATTAGGGTTTATCATTCACATCTAAGTGGGGTTTCTCTTTCCTTATACCCAAATTAGGGTTAGGATATACAATTACCATTAAATTAGGGTTTCCTTCATTATTACACTAAGTTAGGATTACATCATCACCCTAGATTTATGATAACACTCAACTTTTCCCTAGATTAGGGTTTCACACATAGCATTGCTCTAGTTAGGGTTTCACACATAACATTGCTCTAATTAGGGTTTCACACATAGCATTGCACTAATTAGGGTTAGGGCTCATTGATTAGGGTTTCATGATCTCATTATTATGAATCAACCCTTATCACATAGTTTACTCATAATGAGAAAATTAGGGCTTAATTATATAAGCAATCATCTCTCTCATTCCCTCTCTCATCCTCTTTAGGATGTTAATTACACCAAGATTAATCTAGGTCAACTCTTCACTTGAGTACACATAGCTAGGGTTAACCTTCACAATCATCATGGGTCTACACCTTTAATAATCACATAGCTGATTGACCTTTGATCATATTAGATGTCCAAATGGTCTAATCAATTAAACCATCAATTATATAAGGAATTCAAAAGGATTGACCAATTAAACTTTCAATTCCACAAAATGGTCAATTGGGTTAACCATTGAAATCTTCAAAAAATTAATTACTTAGAACCTCAATGATCTTGGTTCTCATAAATCAATTGGTTAAAAACCAATTGAACATGTTATACTTGAAACCAATTGGACAAGGTAGGTATTGAAAACCGTTTGCACTTTGGTCTCCAAACAGTTTGAGATCGTTTGGTCCCAAACGGTCGTGAGACCGTTTGGATACAAACGGTTTTGAGACCGTTTGGTCCAAACCTCCTCAAAACCGCATGGACGAAATATGGTCTCAACCAATCAAATTGGACTAGGGTTTCCAATGTTGATTCCTTCAATCATTGAATCTATGGAACCAATCATCAATTGGACCTGTCATCATACTTCAATTGAGTTTAATAGGTCAACCTTCAACTAATTTGACCCTCAATTAACCCTCAATTGGTCATCAATTAGGGTTTGAATCAATTGAATTAGGGTTTGGAATCAATGATCCTTCAACATTAACCAATGTGAAACTAGTTACTTTAAAACCATTGGACCATCATCCAAATTGGGCATGACCTGACCCCAAACGGTCTTGAGGTCGTTTGGATGACCTCCAAATGGTCTTGAGACCGTTTTCCCATGTCAACATCAAAATCCAAGTCAATCAATCAAAGTTTGGATCATTAGATTGATCACCAAATCAGCATTTGATTGCACTTCAACTTAGTACCTTTGGATCTTCAATTGCTTAACCATACTGAACCCTAGACCTCCAAATGGTCTTGGGTGACCTCCAAACGGTATTCAGACCATTTGTATGAGCTCCAAATGGTCTTGAGACCGTTTGGCTCATCCACCCTTGGATTCTAGTGAAAAATAATTAGGGTTTGAGCTATTGAGTTGATCATCAAATCAACACTTAATTGCAAAGTGATTTGGTACCTTTAGACCTTCAATTGGTCAACCATGCTTAACCCTAGACCTCCAAACGGTCTTGGGTGATCCCCAAACGGTCCTGAGACCGTTTGGGTGATTCCCAAACGGTTTTGAAATCGTTTGGGTCAATCAACCCAAAACATCAACTCATTTCAATGCAAAATCAGCACTTAGCCGATTAGGGTTAACACCATATCTTTTGTCCTTCAAACACTTAACCATATCCAACCCTAGACCTCCAAACGGTCTCAGGTGACCCCCAAACGGTCTTGAGACCGTCTGGGTGATCCCCAAACGGTTTTGAAACCGTTTGGGCTAAATAACCCAAAAAGTCAAATCAATCAAGTTGAAAATCAGCACTTAATCCAATTAGGGTTTGCCTAATTGATTAGCCTTCAAATCATGATTTATTTGGAATTAATCCATAAAATTTGGTGGGTTATCAAAGAACATAATTAGGAACAGGATACGCAAACGGTCAACCCTTGTTAAACTCTTTCAAATGGTTTTGAAACCGTTTGCTCTCAAACGGTCTCAAACTATTTGCTCTCAAACAGTTTGGTGAAACTGAATGGGCAAACATGTTGAAACCATTTGGTCTAGATATTTTGGGAGGTGTGTGATAATAATGATGTTATAATCATCAAGCTCTAGACCTACGAAACCTTCTGTGATTTCCATGGAAATTGCATCAATCAACCAAATCAATAATTGTAATAGAGAAATGATCATTATTTGATGGGGAATTGAATACAATAACAAAGATAAGGTTTCAAGTTATAAAACCCGCCTCCAATTGAGCTCCAAAGCTTCATGTTCAAGTCAACAATGGTGGATGCAACTCCCTTCACCATTCCAAGGCTCGTCCTCAAGATTTGAGTGAAAAGGAATTGTTAGAAATGAAGAGGAGATCGAAATAGGAAGAAATCCATAATTTATTTTTGATTTCCACCATGGAATCAAGGTGAAATGTATCAACAACCTTACCAACAGGTTGGGGGTCGTCCTCCTGACCCTCCCAAGCTCCCTTGGTCGTTTCCCCAAGCAAGGAGAAGAAGGAAATCCGAAAAGGCCTTTGTTTTGGCTTAGAAGAAAGGGTACTTTTATAAGACATTTGATGAGAGAGAATATACTTTATAAAAGTCTTTTAATTCCAAAATTGTTGCCACCACTTCCCCCTTGGTTTCTTGCATGCAAGGGCATCTCTATCCCCACCGAACTCCCTTCCATTATCCATGAATTAAGGGAAAAGAAATTAAGCACCTTAACCCTTATAATAAGAATATCCATATTTGAGTGGAAATTCTTTTTCTTATAATAATGGTGAGTGGAATTTCACCTCCTTAGGATATGCTCGTGCCTTTGCAAGGCTTTAGGCTTATCCACACACATCTGAATCCAACCATTTTAATTTTGGCTGAAGGCCCTTAAATTAATACATTCATTTTTGCCCTAAATTGGATTAGGGTTTCACTTAGGATTAAATCTTGATTATTTTAATATCAAGATTCTCTCTCCTCCAACTTAATTCAAATGAGGAGCCCTTCTCATTTTCTTTGCTCTAAAAGATTCCAAGAAACATTAGGGACCTTATTGAAGTGGTAATTTGCATATTGAACCCTAGGTTTTGGGTAAATTGCACATTACACCAAAACTAGGTTTTAATGCACATGGATTGCTTTACAAGCTTAATCTTGGTGCCCAAGCTTGTGAAAACCATATCACTACATCATATTCATTCTTATGATGTATCAACATCATAGGAACATCTTATCATGCAACATTTGCAATTTAACCCTTCAACTTGGGTAATTTGCACTTTAGTCCAAAATAAGCAAACATTGCTGAAACATTGCTCAATCAGGACCAAAATTGAAACATAAGTTTCTCATGAGCCCTAATTACTTTTCACAACATAATATTAAGAATCTACTCAACCTTATTAGGAAAAACATCTAGGGTTAACAGATAACCCAGGTCAGGGATGTTACAGTTAGGTTCAACCATCAACCCTATGTTCACAACCTCCCCTCATCTTGGAGTATTTTAAGGTTAGAGAACATTATTAGAGTTGATTAGATATTATCTAAATAGAATTATGCATGGCCTATGCATCACACATACAAGATTATCACTAATTGTCCATGTATACCTCTCAACCACCTATTGTCACCATGTGTTGACCACATAACTACTAGGTTGTGACCACCCTACTTGATCCATGTCACGACCGTGACTCCTATGGTGTCTCGACCACTCATGCCAGTAGGTCGTGACCTATTCCACATAGACCATGTCTCTCCTGTGACATCTAGGGTGTGTCGACCATGACATATAAGGTTAGGGTTCCAACCCTACACAAAATTGACGGGATCCCAAGGAACATGGTTGTCTCAACCCCAACCAAGGCAGCATGTCCCGACCTCTCTCAAGGTCATGTCATGAGTAAGACAAGGGCAAGATTGTAATTGAAAAAACTAGAGCAACAACCCATCCAAGATAGGAATCAAATTGGTCATCAAAACCAAGTGTCGCGACCTCAATCACCACTAAGTCCATATCAACATAAAGGGGAGCATCTTGACCAAAAATAACTATGCTTGTGACCATCAGGTGGAAGATGTCTCAATCATCTGAAGAGATAACATCTTGGTCTAAAAATAGAACCAAAACCAAGGAGAAAACCTTGGTCACCATGGAGGAAGGGCTCAAGCAAAGGATTAAAAAAATGCTAAGTTGTGGGTCAAGAAACCACCAAGAAAGAACTTTGTCCAAAGATGAGAAAACCATGATCAAGGCACCCAAAATAGAACTTGTAACATACTAGATCTTGAACCCTACCCTAGAAGTTTGATCTTTTAGACTTATCTAAACAAGGTTTAGTATAAAACTAATGAGATAATGCATGAACATATCACCTTAATGTAACCCAATGTTCTCACATTATATTTAGACTAATAATGGAACATAAAAGGTGTCTAATGGGGAATACATGATAATTCGAGCTTAACAATCACACATAAATCTTTAGGTGAAGTTTTGAACATAATTAGATGGATAAAAATGTAAGGATAATAGGCTCAAATACTAAATGTGACATAACTCATTAAAGGAAACCCCAAAAGTGGAATCTAAGTTAAAAATTGTGTTCCTTGGGTCCCAATTGTCCTGGGAGTCAAGTTTCACATTATTCACATAATAATAATTAATTCAGTTTATTTTGGATAAAGAAGATCTAAGTTTTCTCCAAAATAGAAAATAAAATAATAAATGACTCCAAAAGAGGAAAATAATTTTGGATTTGTAATCTACATAATAAATATAGCCTTTGGGTGAATTTTCATCCAATTTGGAGAAAGTTTGCTTAAAAGGTGAAATTAGGAAAGAGAAAGTGTGTAGAACCTTCAAAATATTAAATAATTATACAAACAACTCCAACATGTAAAATTGATGGCAAATTCGTATTCAACACATTAAGCATGACTTGTGGGTTAAGTTTCATAAAATTTGGAGAATCTTAAAGTCATTAACGCATGAGGATAGAGAAAATAGGATTTGATTTATTTAACACAATAAAAGTTCTCAAAAGGTAAATTGAATTGCATAATCGGAATCTACATGCCTTAATTAGTCTTTATGCAAAATTTTATTTGATTTAGATAATGATTGAACCCTTAAATGAAGAAAGAGAAAAAGGAATTTAATGCAATATCACTTTATTAAATTATATTGATTTTGTCACACGCCTTGGCTTCCTAATATGATTATACGTGTGATCTGGGCCATAAATTTTTTTATCCAACGGCTGTGGTGTCGTCTCCTACCTTGAGTAGGAGAGAAATCTACCTTGTACAGTAACAACTGGATTTCTTTTTCTTCTAGCATCTTCGTTTCTCAATCGTTTTCCATGATTTTTCTTTCATCAGTTTCCTTTTTTGACTCCAAACAGATTGATCCCTTAATCGAGCCCTGGCACTCTATAAATAGTAAATGCCTAATTTGGCCCTCTCCACCATGTTTCTCTGACGAACATCCTCTGTGTCTCGTTCTCTCGTGAGTACCCTGGAACCTTTCCTGGTCTTCTGGCAACCCTCCTATGCCGCCAATTTGCCCTGATACTCTGCCTTTGCACCCAACCAACTCATTTTCTTCTTTGAGATTCAGAGGCTGTTGCTGTGGATAAGTGAATTGGAACTCAATTACTCACCCTTGAACGCTCCTGGTAACCTCCTTTACCATTTCCCATCCTTCTTTGTTCATGTCGTGGTGTGATTTGGCAGGTCGTGTAGGGCGCCGATATGTGTTGTCGTCCTGAGTATTTTCTTGAGTATGTCATTGCATTTTGAATATGTGTTTCAATTTTTGTTGACTTATATTTGTTGGCTTCAGATGAAGGTGCTTGGACGTTTGCTTCATTGGTTTCGATTGTCTATGACCTTGGTTTCCTTGCGAAACCATTGATCTTCGACTGAGGTTGTCGACCCGGTTGCTCGATGCACTAGTGGTTCTATGTTTGAGGTCATTGGCTCTGACTTTAAGTCGAGAAGCTTTAGAGAACTTCATCTGTGGTAGAGAGAGATCGAGGAGAGAGTTGTGGCTTCTTATGGATGGTCGAGCTCCATCCATGGAGAGGGATCGTGTGTGGGGAACAATCCTCGTGTGATAATTCCTTGGATACCTGTATGTTCCTTCTATATTCGATATTTCATCTTAGGGGCATTTTTGTCTTTTCAAAGTCATTTGTTTTCCTTTGGCGTTGATACGAGTAGCCAGTTTGTTGGTGGGGACGGCCGAGTTGGCCCGACCTGATTGGGCCACCTCATTCGCACAACCCACTCTCTCTCTCTCTCTCTTTCCCTTTCTCAAGTTTTATGCCACATGAATTTTTTTGATTAGCCAGATTTTATAAAATTCATAACTAATTAATTAATGATCAGAAAAATATGAGTAAATTGTCAATAAACTCAAAAAAAGTTAGCTTTCTAATGGTGTCTGTATTGTCTCCTAATCCAATTATCAATAATAAGTAATTTTAATGGATTAATCTAAATAAGTAATAACCTATAAAATTCATAACTAAATATATATAAGTCAGAAAAGTATAACAAAATATATTTTGAAATCAGAAAAACATAATCTAAAACATGGAATGGTTTTGATAACCTAATTCACTAAACATAAAAAGGTGACTTTTTAGGGTTTGTGAAATCAATGTAATTCTAACTCTAATTTCACATACATCATAAAAGGTGCTTTAGAAACCAAGATTTAGACCTAGAAGTGATTTTGGACTATTAGCCTCTGTGGAGAGGTATGTTTGCATCCTCAATTATTCTTTTGAGCAATTAACCTATGTTTATTCTTTCTCATGGTCCTATGGACATTAACCTACATCATATCTTGTTCTTTTAGAAAATATGCTTCATGTGAAGTACCTTTTATTTGTTATTGATCTTTGGACTTTCTTGCCCACTTTTGTGGTGATTGCTTAGATTGTAATTTATGTAGTGACAAATCTTGTTATTCTGACTATACTTTTACTTACCTCTCTATTAAGCATGTTATGTGACTCAGTATCCCTAGAGTAATATAATTTGCATTGGTTTTTGGGTTATGTGCCCTTATTTATTTTTGGGATGGAGGTTATGTGCCCCATACTTGAGTTTTGATGAAGCCCTATTTTAGGGATCCATCTTGTGCCATTTTGTACTTTATTCACATCTAAACATAGTAGAATGCAAGTTAAATTCCTCAATATGAGTATTACTGTCAAATGCACTTATGGATGTTCTTTGCATTATTTTCATGCACTTAGACCATGATTTGTATGGATGAGAGATAAGGAAGGAGTTCTAGGGTTCCTCCACTCATGAAGGAGTCCAAAGAAGGCCCCAAAGCTCACTCAAACTACCCCTAATGGCCAAGATTCGACATCAAGCAAAGAAGTCCTTTGATGATGAAGATTGAAGCTCATTTTGCCATTAAAGACCCCAGCACGGCCGTGGTGCCAATGAACGGCCGTGCTGGCTAATGCACAAGTTACATGGAAATTCTCAAGATTTGCAAGCTACAACAACTCAGCCACCACGACCATGCTATCCAGCATGACTGTGCCATGAAGCCCCCAAAACGGCCGTGCTACCCAGCATGACCATGCTAGCTGAAGACAGAACAGGCGTGCTCAAGGGAACAACCTCCTCTCAAACTTCACCACCACGTTCGTGCTACCCAGAACGACTCTTCTACCTAGACCTCACCACGTCTGTGTTGCCCAACACGGCCGTGCTACCAGCCTCCATTCCACCACTTCAACCTGTGATTTTGACATTTTCTTTGAACGACCATTCTCCACCACCACGGTCATTCCCACTACTACCCAACACGGTCGTGCTGCCCAGCACGACTATTCTACCACCTAAGCCCTACCAATTTCTACACTATTTTTCCAACAATGCCCCTACTTTCTCTAGTGCTTCCACCACCACCTATATATACATGGGTGGCGGCCACAACACTAGGTTACCTGCCATTACTCCTCTTCACCTACTCCTTGAGCATTTATTGCATTCTACTTGCATTTATGCTCTCCACCCACAATTTCCACCTCATTTCCACCTCGGAAACCTAGATTCTAGGTTTTCCTCCATAATCCCCCATATTCTCATGCCCATCTACACCATTGGAGGAGAGAGGATGTCCCCAAGCTGCTAGGAGGTGAAGAAGGAGGCTTCTACTTCAAGCTCCATGGAGTTTTACCCCCTTCTTCCCCTTTCTTTTGCTATTTCTTTTATCATGTCTAGATGAGCCCCTAGTGGTGGGATATTTGGGGTTAAAATGTGACTTTGATACCATGTTGGGGGAAAATAACTTGTAATGAACATAATTTCTATCTATGATGATTGCTTCTTGCTTCTACCTCATTTCCTACTTTATTGCATGTAGTTTGTGCTTATAACATGGGTTGCTTGCTTTGAGATGTTTGATGACACTTAGCTTCTAGGAAGAATTGGAGTGTATGTGGCCAATCTTAGGAATGGCTCCTAGGTCCAATTAGTGGATCCCTATATATCATCATTTGTTCCTACATACATATCCCTCCTTCTACAAGTGAGTGTGAGATCTAAGTGGCTAGTGTAAGTGTGATTAGTACAATTGTCTAGAGCTTTCTAAAGGCTAGATGGCTAGTGACATGAGGTGAAAAACCCTCATCTCTACTCCCATTTCTACCCTTGGCTCTCAATTGCCCTAATACCACTTACCCTAGAGACCTAGACTTGTCAAGTCCTACTCGAATTACATCTAATACTAGTTCTCCAACTACTAGTATAGGGTACATTCTAATAGCACTTGCCTTGTTGTTTGGTTTGGTAATCTAGATAGAATTGTGATAATTGCTTTCTATGTTGACACCCCCCAACTAATATCAAATCACATCCCCAAATGGCTCACCTGCCTAATATCATTGCTTAAAACCCACTTTACCTTCTAAGCTTATTCATGCTAGTCTAGTTTAGTTGCTTTTGTTCAATCTAGTTAATTGCTTGGTCTTGCTCTTTAGTGTTAACTTAGGTTCTTGCTCTCGCTAGTGGTTAATTTAGTTCTTAGTTGCTAATTTCTCTACTAGTGTAGTGTAGTTAACCTTGGCTCTTGTTTGGCTAGTTGCTTAACCTAGTCCCTTAGACTTGCTTACTTAGGATATTTAGGGTTGTGATAACTTAGATTTCATAATTGCCTTTACTTTCTTGTTCACCTAGTTTAACAACCCACTAAACCTATTTAAACCCTTCAACCCTAGTCTCCACATTAGGAACGTAGCCAACACTAACTTAGCTCTAGTGCCCCCCTTTATCCCTAAGGATCGAACCCTACTCTTGCCTTTCACCTATGCTACAATAGTACCCCGTGCGCTTGGGGGTGAACTATTTGGTATTGTGATCGAATATTGTTAGGGTGATTATAAATTTTGAAAGATACACACGTGTGTGTTTCCTTAGGGCTGCACCTATCCACCTCTAGTTGTCTAGTGTGTAGCCTTGATAAGAATCGCACCAAGCTTTCTGGCACTGTTGTCGGGGATCGAGGTGTTCATCCTAGCTAGTTAGTGTAGCTTAGCCTTTCCTTTTGCCCTCATCATTGCTATTATTTATTCTTTGTTCATTTTTGCATATTGCATATTGCATATATATATATATATATATATATATATATATATATATATATATATATATATTGCTCAATTTCCTTTTTTGTATGCACATACCAGCCTTTGATGATGTTTCCTTTTCTACTCCTTTTTGTGGGGTATGCTTCCATCCCCATGTTTAGATCAAGGAGAGGATAAGCAAGGTGGATTTGGACAACTTTTGTAGCTAAGATTTTCGGGAGACTTAGAAGAGGTGGTTAGATGACCCTCAGCTGATCCTAGTTTGATTATGATAGTTTTCCTTTTTGACTCACCCATGTGTGGTGTTGTGATGTATAATGGTATCCAACTTTGTAATAGTTAGATAAATTTCTCTTCTGCTTCTACTTATTGTGTTATGATACATACATGTTGAATGAATTGGTCATCATCCCTTTGGTGAAAAAAACTATGTGATACATACATGTTGAATGATACATACTAATTGTGTTATGATACAACTCAGCCTAAGCTCTAATACCAAGTTGTTACACCCACATCCCATAATTACCACGATTCATGAGATCAATGCACTAAAACAAATCTCACTTCATAATTACCACAAGTTTGAGGATTATACTTAAAACAAATCTCACTCCCAACTTTTTTTCCTTTCAAACTCTTTGTTTTCTTGTATCCAAACACATAAACAAACTTTACAAGAGAATTAAACTTTGATTACTCTAATATGATATCAACATTAATGATACACATCCATACATTCATTCTATTTCTCACACTTCCATATACATACAACATGATAGCCAAAGTTACACGTTATCATTTACAACTCTCTCACATCTATACAAGGACCTAGAGTGACAGGGACTGACTAAACTTAACTAATCTCATAATTAAATCATGTGGTAGATCTACTCTGATGCTTTGACCTTCTTCAAGTCCATGTGGTTTACCTAAAAATTGTGAGTAGAGGGGTGAGCCTACTCGCTCAGTGAATGAGTACTTCATAGAAAGAATTTAAAGCATTTATTTAAATACAAATATATTTTCGAGCGACTGATATCAATTATAAAAACTGTAAGCTTTAAAGAGTCTAATCATTCACAATCATAAATATGGCATGATACTCTAGATATCTACAAGAGTGAATCAATATATGAACATCCTTGATTGATCATACAGAGAACTAATAATTTAGAAACATACAATGAATAATTGGATAACTTCACACACTTATTTAACCTCTCATTCGTCTTATTATGCCCTAAACCCACATGAGATGTACCACAACATGTGAAAGAATCGCAGCAAGCTACGATCTCACTACACAAGGCATAGAAGCATGTCTGGGTTCCTAAGTCTATCTCTTGAGTAAGACCCTGTATGTAGTGGGCCTTGACACATCTGCCTCTCGACGGCTAATGGGAGAGGCCGAATATCTTAGACTCCACCTCTCAAACTGGGTACTCATGCGATGAGTCAAAGCCCCCAGGCTTATTGTGCATCAGTGGACCTACTAAATACTGATCACTCAACATGTAACACAGGTACCACCAACATCCCCGGTTGGTGTTGGGTACCACACAATTGTAAGGAGTCTTCCCTATGAGTCAAGGCCCCCACACCCTACTAGTGTTCTCTGGCTTACCTCGATCTGGACTACCTCCATTCGGGGAGCTATTTCCTCCTCATAGCACATGCCTCATCCTGGGAGGATTCTACAGTGTTTAGGGCATCTACATGTCTAATTCACTCTTTAAATTCACAATTCAATCATCACATCAACATATCTTAGTTCACCTTTGTAAACTGTTCATTTCATAAACCATCTGATAACATTTACCACAACTGAATTGTTAAGCATAACCACATCTCGTACTGAGAAACATTAATATCACAATACTTGATTTACTAAACACCCTATCCTTAGGATTTCAATGACCTCATTCACTTCTCACATGACTCACATAAGGATTTAATACATCATAACATCATTCAATAAAGATTTCTCTTAGCATTTCACATATAATCGAATATATATATGAAATCAAGTAATGAACTGAACTAGGGTTTCCACGCCATTTACTAAAGCATCATACATCAAGAATAACATTAGATTAAGATGTTCATTTGCAAACCTTTAACTTTCCATTCATTTAGGATTTCACCCTCCTTACTAATATATCAAGAAAATATTGATATCATCAAATGAAATGTAAGATCTTATCTGACATATATGTAATACGCTTACAAATAAAACAATCACTTGTAAGCAAGGAGATTCAACTAGGCAAACTTCTTTATTCAATTATACAACAATTTCAATCATATATGAATACCCTAAATTTTAGTTTACTTTTATAACCTCTACAAATACTTTAAGAATTATCATTTAGATGGATTATACCCATTTCTTAGTATGATTTCATCATCTGAATTTCATCACAATTGACAAATAATCCATTTCATACCAACTTGCAAAAGCTAGATCAAATAGACCATTTAGGGTTTGTACTCACATACTAAGCAATTGAAATTTTTGATGATTTAACTCATTTTCATGCAATCTATAGTTTAAAGGAAGTACCCACTCACCCTAAGGTGTGAAACACCTTTAAAATGCAGCCCATCTCTAAAAATCTTGAATCCATATAAAGACCCTAGCAAAAATTAGTGGTTTCTTCTTCCTTTCAACCTTAAAGGAGGTCTATTTTAGGTAGAAGATGAAGATCATAGGTTAACCCAAACCTCAAACTCATTGGATTAGGGATTCCAAGCAAGGGAAAGTGGAGAGAAGGAAGAATTAACAGTTAAAACTACTTACCAGGTCGAATCTATGGCAACCCCATTGGATTTTCATCATTCTCCACATTCTTCTCTAAAAATTGTCCCAAAAATCACCTTCCAAGTCACCCTCTCATTGAGCAAAGAGTTTGAGATGATAGAGGATCGAATTGCAGTTCCAACGCACTTTGTTTCATTGAAAACAGACAAGTATAGCCCAGATATGATTGTTTTATGATTGGCTATCTTGGGCGGCATCTGTCGTGGTCGCGGCACATGACACAACGTTGCGGTCGTGGCACATGACACAACGTTGTGGTCGTGGCATACTGTACATGTTTACTAAAAAAGACATAACTCTCTCATTTTAAATCTGATATGGTTCATTCTTTTTTTGTTGGATTCATAATTGAATTCTATATAATCCTACAATATTATTTTTATAATATTATCAAATGAAAAACTATTATTTAATTATTTCCTCCAATGTCATTAACTCTCTTCTTTCATACATGTATGAGTTAATGCTATATTAACTCCAACTCAGATCTTTATAGTATGCTTAAGTCATGATTATGAGTTTCCCAAACAAGTATTTCAGGTTACTAAAGTTAAGATAAAGCACAACATAGAATATTACTAACAAAAGCATGACAAGCATTAAGATTATCTTAAATCTCTAGGATTACCAACAAAGCTAGGAATGGATTGTAACAAAAAAGATCTAGGCCAAACTAAAAAGGAAAGAGAGAAAGAGAGGAGAAAAATTCCTCACACTTGGGTCTACCTTGTCAAAACATGGTCTATGACCCTTGTGATGAGGAGTTTTCCTCCAAAACGACCACCATGGAGAAACCATGGTCTAGGGCTGAGAAAATAGAAGGAGATGGAGGTAAGAGATCCAAAGAAACACCATCATAAAACACTTACCAAGGTTTAATATGAGATATGGTCACCACTAGCACCACATGTAAGGAGAGGTTGGTCACCAAGGGCTCTAAGGTCGGATCTCCTTACTCCACCAAGCTCCAAGAACAAATAAAAGAGAAGGAAGAAGATGTAGGGTCGAAAAGGGTCACAAGCATGGAGAGATAAGGGTTTATACAGGTGGAAGATGAGAGAGAAGGCAAGAGGTGAGGTGTCAACACTCTAACACACCAAAGGGACACTTGTCCACTCAAAACACCAACAAGAAACCACTTAAGACCAACATGCAAGACATGTAGATACACTCTATCTTGGATCTCGACCACCTAGGCCACCCAACCCTCATGTCACAACCACAACACACCAAGGGAACCACCCATGGTCATGACACAAGATCACCACAAACCCTAGGTCGAGACACTCTACACAAGAGCAACCATCTCGACCCAAGACACTCAAGACCATATCATTCATGAAAACCATACCTAGGGGAGGTGTCTCGACTGTGACACCCTCCAACCAGACCCTAGGTCATGACCTAGGTCGAAACAAACCAACAAGGTCACATGGTCAAGGCACACCAAACCCTAGAAGACCCTAATAACCACTAAGGGTGCTAACTCTCAACCAAGGCTCAAACAAGGCGCCCACATCTTTCTATTTCCTCTAGATGATGTTGAGAAATAGAAGAAACACTCAAAAGGTGACACATTGCACATCAACCCCTACTTTGGGTAAATTGTAATTTGTGCCAAAACTAGCACATAAAGCACAAACAACATCCAAACAAGCCCAAACTTGAAACTTAAGCTCTCCACAAGCCCTAATTACATCTCAAAATATTAGAGCAAGGTTTTAAGCATATAATGAAACCAATTCAAACAAGGTTACTCCAAAACTCGTTTCAGGGATCTTCCAACATCGATGTGGTAGAAAATCTTGTTTCCCATCATGTGCTAAGACTTGACGAGTGGGTAAGGATTCTAAGGCTACCAGTGAAGGTAGAGGGTCTTTGATGTTTGTTCTTGGGGATCTTGTTCCAATAGGCCCAGTTAATGAAACAACAATTTTTAGAGGTGGGAGAGATGGGATTCGAAGGACTCACAAAGAATCACCAAAATTAGAAAAAACATGTTCATCATCGCCATCACCTACAATAAACACTCTAGATAGCAAAACTGTAAAGCGTATGTCTAGGGCAGAGACTCCCAAAACCGCCAAGACATCCTCCTCATAAGCCTTGAGGAGCACCAGTCGACTTGAGGATCTCAAAGCATTATCCCTCCAAGGAAAAACCAACTTGACTCGAGGATCTCCAAGGTGAGTGTGCACGTGCACTATCAATTGGTACACTTAACCAATACCCTATAGGGGAAGGATAAGGGTAAATATTTTTTTATCCTTTACTTGCCAACCTACTATCAGCGGTGTAGCCAAAAATTTCTGGTGAGGGGACACACTCATCATGTCTTAACGGTGGATACTATAAATCATTTTCATATAACCCGATTGCTTCTATATATAACTTTCACATGTTTAGGGACCAAGGATAGGGTTGGTGCCTACTTTGGTCTCTATGTGGTTCCACCACTGCCATCTACCTTCTAACTTGCTAGCTTAGTGGGAAAGTGCAAGGTAGTCAATTATACACACCCTCTAACTAGCTATTCGTCAACTATATATATATATATATATATATATATATATATGTGTGTGTGTGTGTGTGTGTAATATGAAATATATAAGCATTGTGTTGTTTAACTCTGTAAATTATTCAATATTATGTGGTCGTCATTTTAAACAACACATGATATACTTATCTACTTCTTATAGTTATTTTGATCATGTATATAGCAATACTTTGGAGGTGTAAGACACACATGCATGGAATAACAAAATTTTATATTTTATGGACAATTTTATACACTATGTGTGATGTTTTTTTATTTTTTTTTTGAAACTAACTTTATGTTATACACACATTTTATATAATAACAAACTTTTATCATTAATTAACCATTTGATACATTCTTGTGGTGTTATCTACTTGTTTCTACTTAATAAAATAACATTTTGGAGAGTACAAAATATGTATGTATTAAACAATGAAGTATTGTCTTTTAGTATCATTTTAGTTTACTTTTTTTTGGGGTGGGGGTGATTTGTTTATTCATACACCAATATTGAGAATTCTACTCTTTGTATATGCAACAACACTAATCTTGTTAGTATATTTTAAATATAACATAACTATTGTATAATGTTGTAGAAGATTGTGTATAATAGTTTTGAATAGTTAATAGCCATTATAGAGCATCTTGATATTTCAATTTAAATAAAAAATGTATATGACAGACCATTATTGTTAATGTTAGCATAAATGTTTTAGAATACATATAAATTTCCCACTTCACTCTTACTCTCCATGTTTACGCTTTGGGTAATAAGGTAAGGGTAAGGGTAAGGGGAGGGTAGGGAAATTTCCCATATCCTTACCCATCACATTTGATGGGTAAGGGTAAGGGTAAGGACACCCTTAGCCTCTACATACCTCCCCATTATGAGGTGGCAGATGGGGGAATCTACAAGTAAGCTTTGTAATGATTATATGTGTGACTTACAATTATCTAAATGCACTAATATTCTATGTGTGGCCCATTTATATGATGCTTAAGAACATAAATAGTTTACATTTTCCAAAAACATGGCCTTCATACAAAATGAAACCTGAGTGTATGATGTGATCCACACACTCAAGTGTTATCTTATATGAGACACTTTATCTCTCTTAAAAAGAAACCACATCCCACAATTTTCTATATATTAATATAATCACAACATATATAACTTATATTTTATTCTCAATTCATTTTGAGAATGACCTTAGTCAAATTTAAGATATATTGAATAGAACAAAAGGTATTAAATCTCATCTTTTTAAGTAAATGTCTATTATAACTTCAAATATTAGATATAGTAAAAAATGAACATTTACCTAGTGAAATGACAAAAACCTCATGCCTTCATCCAGTGATATAACTATTTTGAGTAGAAAGAAAAGCACTATCATATGATTAGACTAAGTGTTTTTTGTGCTTATAGGCGTCTAGGAAAATACATCAGATTTGTAATTAATGAAACTCTATATGCTATAGATGAGAGGGTTTTTTCAATAAAAAATTTCTTTTGGAAAGTGCCAAAAGGATTGAGTTCTAAAACATCCAATGAAAACCTTCACTATCTAACGTATTTTACTTCTTATAAGAAAAACTAATGGGATTAAGGCTAATCAAAGAACTAAATTTTCAATATATATATATATATATATATGTGTGTGTGTGTGTGTGTGTGTGTGTGTGTGTGTGTGTGTGTGTGTGTGTGTGTGTTTGTTTGTGTGTGTGTGTGTGAGTGCACATGTGAGGATAAAATCTTGCTATTAATAAATGACACATTGATGATTTATGTATATATTGATAAAAAAATAGCAATGTGGAAAAACAAAAATCTTTAAAGAAAAAAAACTTTATGTATGTCCATTCATTTGTTGAACAACGAAATTATATATCAAATGTAACACACTCTATATATATGGGATAAAGAGAGGCATTCTCTCCCCCTCTCCCACGCCCGTGATGGAGGCCGAACGTCTGGGAGGGTGATAACACACTCTATATAGAAGTTGTTATAACATTTGTATAACATGTTGGATTTTGGGTAATTCATATATTTTTAAGCTATAGTTTCAAATTCTTCTCATTTGAATAAAATTTTACAATCTAGTCTCAATTATACTTCATTAACCCCTTTAAAATCAACTTATGCAACTTAAAACTTTTGGTACTTGGGTATTTTGATCAAATTTTGTGTTCTAATCGTCAAACTACTTTCTTAACTAATTAAATTAAAATCAATAAAAGATATCACCTAGAACATTATACATAATTTAAAGATTCATATTACTTAATTTACATTATTTCTTTAAGATTATACATTTACAGGCTGAATTAAATAAATGCCTACACTGAGGCACGAGCTACAAATTGGGCTACCAAACCTTTTTGTATGGCAAATCCCAATGATCTAAAGACAAAATTTGAAGAAATAGATGATGGCATCATCACATTTCTATTTATGATATGTTGTATGCGTTGTAGCAGGGATTTTGAGTCATTAGTAAGAATGCCAAAGACATCAAATGAAAAGGGAAGAAAATGATGATGGTTTTCTTCACATGCAGCCCCATGTTTACGAACTTTGTGTGGCCGCATCAAAAGCTGCCTAACCAGCCTTAAAATTATTTGAAATATTCCCAGTCAATGGAGACACACTAGTGAGATGAACACAAGTATGCTTTCTGTCGGTCCAATCAAATAATAAAATATTTGTTGGTCTCTAAGCCTAAATACCATCATGATGTGTCCCTAGAAATGCAACTGGAGCTTCTTTCAAAACGTTTATCCTGATTTGAGAAACAATGTCAAAGAGGGAATCTTGAACGACATCATGGAGGAACTTAAAGCCTGGGTGTATGTGACAGTGCATCGCATGGTCTTTAAAAGAGTCAAGACCTTACAAATAGGAAAGAGGGCACCTCTCATTGCCTTGATATAGAGGAATCATGAACCGATAATGTAAAATAACACGATACTCAACCAATGTCATAGATAATACAAGATCATCAATAGGATTAGCAAGAAGGAAGTCTTGTTCATGTTCAATCTATAGGGAGGTTATAATAGCTTCTTATTGATGAGATAATTTTAAAGCCTTGAAGCGCTGGAAGACCATGTTGTAGTAGGCCTCTACCAAATAAGATTGTGTCCTGGGGGGGCATAATTAGTACATGACAACTTGGACCAGAAGAAAGGACGATAGAAGATCACAAACAGAAGCATATGCAGTGTAAATAATGTCACCAACGATAATAGGACTAACCTCACAAAGAATATGGTCTTGAAGCTTTTTGGTATGAACCTGTAAATCAACATATGCATAACTTCCTACATTCTGGGCAGTTGTTATAACCAACCCCCTAGATGCATGAGAAGTGTGGCCACACACCACTGTAGATCACCAATGCCTTGACCTTCACTAACAACTATGCGTGAAAGGCAATGACAAAGTCCAAAATCAAAATCTTAAGGATGAAGAAATACATCCATGTGGTGTTGTCTCGAGAGTAAACAACAAATTGGGCATCCCAACACATGACCTAAGCAGGTGAAGTTCACTTTGAGGGTCATTAAGTGAGGCAAGGAGGCCCATTATATCCAAAGATTTGGCCACATGCTTCCTCAACAAATCCAAAATAAAACTTGGATCAATGGAAATTGGGCCACCAAGAAGCTTCACGCCATGTATAGGTCAAGAAATGTTAAGAGGAAATAAGCCATACCCTAAAGATCTTCTTGGGTCGTCAGATGGCCAAAAGATTTCTATTTTTTTAATATTGAGATGAAGTCCAAAATATGGGCCCAATTCTTGCAAGAGAGATAAGGCCTTACACACTTCAGCAGTATCAAAAATGAGAGTGTCATCATATAGGTAGAAAGATAATAAGTCAAGGTTACAAGTATCCTTCCATTTTAAGATCAAAAGATGAAGAGCCAATGAGAAAAGAAGTGGCCCAAGTGGGTCACCACATTGGAATCCAATAGAGGACAAAATAGACTCACCCTTATCCAAATAAAGATGAGAAGGAAAAGAATAATAGAATTTGACCCAACGTGCAATAGTTGGGCAGTGGAGACAAACCTCACGAAAAATGTTGGACCTATCAATCATATTGAAGGTGTTGGAGAAGTCCACAAGATCCAACGTGTGTGTATGAACATGCTCTTTTCATGAACGAGACATGTCACGACGTGCAATAGGGCTTCAAAACCCTCAAAGATACCAACACCAAATTGGTGTTCCTGAGATAAGTCACAATATCTGATATTACTCCCTTTGCTGCTATCGTAGAAATAAGACGACAACAAATGGTACCAACTGTAATGGGACGAATGTCATTGTCATGCTTTAAGAAGAGGTGTCAAGGTAGTGCTAGCAATATAAGGTGCCAAAGACATGGGACAAGTCCCAACAAACCAACTATTTACAACAATAGATTTATGATATAGTAATATGTCCTTCACTACAGCAACCACACCCCACATGACATCAAGAAGATATTGTGCATAAAGGTCATGTCATGTACAAGTTGTGCCTTTAGGAAATGACAAGATAACATCTTCAACCATACTACAAGAATCAACAATTGGAGACGAAAACAATTCATAGGATGGTAGCACCATTGGAGGTGTGAGTTGAGGATGCTTGGACTCCAGATGCAACTGTGTGGTACCATTATTTGGTACAATACCACTAGAAGAGAGAATATGAATAGTTGAAGCAAACTGGCCATCTTTGACCTTAGACTTGGACTGACAAACATTTGAGTTTGAGGTATGATAAATATTAGATGGCTGGTGTAGTAAAATACAGATAAGAAGTTGTTGAATTCCATCTGGGCCGGAGTTCCAAGTCTCTAAAGCTTTAAGAATAATCAATTGTTGCAAAGAAGAATGTTTCTCATAGTTAAAATCTTAGGATAGATTAGAGATTTAGATTAGAGAACTAGTGTTTTAATAAATTATTCTAATAGATATTTGAACTCATGGTTAAAATCTCAAGGAAATTAGAATTTTCATTTAGAGATATATATTGGAATCTACTCCAAATTGGAAAATTATCATATCTTAAATCAACTATTTTATCTAATTTGTTGGGAAGAGATGTATGCTCTTCTATAACACCTCTCTGATTGTTATAGGAAAATAATGAGCCCTCAATGACATTATCCTCCACCTATCTATCCAAAAGGTAGCACTTGATCTTTGTCACTACATCCCCCACACGAACAACCATCTCTGTGATGGTCTTGAAGTCTCTTAAAATCCCGTGTTATGTTGCCACTTTCAGACAACTAGATGACATAACCTCCTTTACAGGTGTTAATTCTCCCTTACCACCACTGTAACCTCCCCTCACTCCAGCCACTCCCCTTTAACCACCGAAGGTCCCCGAAACCATGTGTCACCTTTTTTAAGTTTATAAGATCCTACATACCCCAATCTAGAAGAAAGACAAGACCTGCTCTATAGTAGTGTCTTCTACCTATACCCTATCGCCGTGGTTAGACCTCTAAATGGATCAAATATGGGGTGAAATTTTCTCTATCTGGTATCTGAATCAAAGAAAAAGAATTGATCCAATAATTGATTTGATTTCTAATGGATATCATATGATAATATCTGAATCTGACCAGAATGGACAATATCCGAATTCAAATAAATATCCGATATGAATAAAAAATATATTTAATGTTAATAATATTTTAATATAGAAAATTGATATTACGTTAAAAACGTATGATAAAGTATTGATATTTTCATACTTCTAAATATAAATAATGTATTTTCAATGATATATGTATATATTTGTCAAGTTTAATTTTTTTCAGAGTAAAAACAACAATATCTGATACCCGATTTGAAATTCGAAACCTGAAATCCAATCCAAATTCTAAAGATGGCGGATTTTTCTTAAAATTTCAGAGTCAAATGTGGATCAAATGTGCGGATTCTAGATATCCATTTACAATTTTAGCCCTGTTACCAACCAACAGTAAACAAATGCGTCCAAAACTTTATCATACCAATTGAAGAGAAGTTGTTACACCCGAATCTCACATTACCCACTAATCATGAGATTAGGGCGTAAGAAGGATTAACACGTCTCACAAAAACCACACTTAATATTTTATTTTCTTAGTCACATTAAACATACCAATAGGAAAATCTTACAAATTACTTAAATACTGAAACTTACACAACTTGCGGAGGCATTTCAAATTTTACTTGCTAGAAACATAAACAGAGTAATCGTCATATTACATTTACATGCGGAATATAAAGTTGACAGTTAATTACAAAACTGATTTATATATTAAACACTCTCTCTCTCCACACCATGTCCCAAGGACCGAGGGGAAAGGACTAAGAGACCACTATCTAACTAACTACATATACCTTCTACTGACTAGGGTGGTAAGATCCTTCAGATTCCTGGAACTGTCGTTGACCTGAAAATGTTTGAGTAGAGGAGTGAGCCTACTCGCTCAGTGAATAGTTTTTCATTTAGCTATCACTAAACAACTCATCAGATATATATAATTGAAATAAAGCATAAGTGCAATACTATACATGGCAGTTCTAATGACATAGAAGATTTTACAGATAATAATCACATTTCTATACAACAACAAATATCGCATAACTGTAAAGCATAAAATATCAGAAACTGCATATCTTGAATCAATAAAGCAATTATTGAGAACTAACACAGAAGTTCTAAACTCTTAACATATGAAATTTACTGTGATCCTATGTGAATGCATTTTTATATTATTATTATGCCCCAATCATATGCAGTGTACTTTGCATATAAAGATCTGTAGCGAACTACGATCCCACTGTATAAGACTTAGCGACACTCCCGGGGAATGCTAAGTCTGACTGCTGTCCTGGTCTACGTCAGGACTCTCAGGCTCACACGGCCTCACTGCACTCTCAAAGAGTGTACTCTAGACTCCTCCTCTAACCTGAGCACACAGGCGGAGAGTCTGGGTTACCACCGTGACACGCGCACGTATTATTGTTGAATAACCCCTATTTACTCCAGTGCCACCGTGACACACACACAGATTATTGTTGAACACTGCCTTTCTGTCCTCGTGCCACCGTGACACACGCACGGATTATTATTGAACACGAGTCACCGACCATCTAGACACACACTAGGTAGGTTGTTTCACCCCAAGGTGCAGACCTCTCGAGGGGTTCTACGGTGTAAGGGCACCTAAGTCTATTAACTGATTAACATATAAACACTTAAACAGGAATATCACATTTCATACTTATTTCACATTCTGAACATCACTTGAAATGACATATACATCATTTGTCATCTTTAAACATGACTCACTATCAACTTATCCAGTTTCGATGCTAAACATCCATTTTATGCTCAACGTATACATTACAGTTGTAATACAGGAAATTCTATCATTTTCATCAATCATATTACGTATTTCAAGTTCCAATGAATCTATCATACTCTATTATATGTGCTACACTGTTTAGGAGTTATACCAACTGATACTGAAGCAATTAAGCACTTAAATTGAGTTAAATAATGATTTCTAAATGAACTGCTACTCACAGTGGTTCGGGATGTCCAGATTCGTCTGGAATTGCGTCTAGAGACCAATTTCCGGGCAAATTCGGTTGTCTTCTTCCCTGGACTTTTCCAGTTCACGAACCTGCTGCAACAACAGCTTCACGCACTAGGCTCAGGTTGAAGAGGAGCTCGACTTGGAGCTGAATCCAGGGCTAACGACTACGGATTCTTGCTCCATCTTGGTCGAGCTCGGAGCTGACCTTATCTTGCTCTGTCATGCGCCAAAGGGCCCTAGGTTGGACGAGCTGCTTACAGTAGCTTCTACTGCTTGCTATATGGGGCGTCGCCTCTGCTAAACTGACGCGCAGGTGGCGCAATAGAGGCGAGGAGTTGCATTTTCTGGTCCTAGCATCACATCCAGACTCGACGGCATCGATTTGAGGTATTGCTCGGCCAAGAACGGCCCCTGGCCGGCTAATGGCAGTGTTGCTAGTCGACACTGCCCTAACTGAGCAGGCCGCAGTTGGGGCGGAACGAGGAGGAAGAAGAGTGGAGGAGGTTCGGACAGTGCTAGATCATAACTTAGGAGCCTAAATCGGCCGCGATTTCCCCCCTCCTAGCTGCTGCGATCGATCTGGCTTGGTAGGCTGCTTTGGGCGCCACTCTGCTTAAGAGGTTCCGTTAGATCAATCTAGAAGATGAAGAAATAAAAGGGGGAAAAAGTAGCCGACCCACTTAAGGAAAACAAATTCTGGTAAAATTACATCCAAGTCCAAAGGAACATGAAAACATCATAACTCTTGCCTCGAAAGTCCGATTAACACGGTTTATTTTGCAACTTTTAAAGTGCGAGATCCTCTACAACCCCAAGGCTTAAAAACATGCTAATTAGCTTATCTCATCTAACCAAAACTCTAATCACACATAATCACTTAGCTTAGGTCAATTAACTTGATTATGCACTAATCATGATACTTACTAGTTAATCATGGAGTGGGTCATAACAATCTCCCTCCCTTATAAGAATTTCGTCCCGAAATTCCTAAAAGAGAAAAGGAAATTTGTTACGCATTTCTGACTCAAGCTCCCACGTGGCTTCTCTAAGTTATGATTCATCCACAGAACTTTTACTAACGGTATCTCGCGATTCTTGAGCTTCTTGATCCTCCGATCAACTATCTGTATTGGTCCCTCAACATAGGACACATCTGATCTGAGCTGTGTCGGTTCTGGGTCCACTATCTTCTCTGTACCAAGATAACACTTCTTCAACATTGATACATGAAACACATCGTGTAAATTAGCCAACTCAGTTGGCAAATTCCAACCTATAGGCTACAAGTCCAATCCTCTCAATGATAGGATATGGGCCCATAAACCTAGGACTCAGTTTGCCTCTCTTACCAAACCTCAACACTCCTTTCCGTGGTGAAACCTTCAGATACACTTCATCACCAACCTCAAACTCAAGACGTCTACATCTCTTCTCAACATAACTCTTTTGTCTATCTTGTGCAGCTTTCAACTGTTCTCTAATCACTGCAATCTTTCCGATAGTCAAATCTACTATCTCTGGTTCAAAAATATGTTTTTCACCTACCTCATCTCAACATATGGATGATCTACACTTTCTACCATATAGATCTTTATACTGAGCCGTACTAAGACTAGAATGGTGATTATTATTGTATGCAAACTCTATAAGGCTCAAGTCTTCTTCCCAACTTCCATTGAAATGCAAAACACATGCTCTCAGCATGTCCTCAAGAGTCTGAATGGTCCTTTCTGACTGACCATTCATTTGTAGGTAAAAAGTTGTACTGAATCTCAACTTTGTGCCCAAAGCAAGATGCAACTGATTTCCAAAACCTAGATGTGAACTTAGGATCTCTATATGATATAATTGAAACTGGGATACCATACAATCTGACTATCTCATCCATGAATATCTTAGCCAACTTCAGAACATCAGAGGTTGACTTTACAGGAAGAAAGTGAGCAGATTTAGTCAATCTATCCACAATCACCCAAATCTAGTCACAACCTCTAGGTGTCCTGGGTAACCCTATCACAAAATTCATTGTGATATGTTCCCATTTCCATTCTAGTATAGGAAGAGATTGCAAAGTACCTGCAGGTTTTTGATGTTCAGCCTTAACTTGCTGACACACACTACATCTAGCCACATATTCAGCTACATCCTTTTTCATACCTGACCACCAGTACAATTCCTTAAGATTCCTGTACATTTTAGTGTTACCTGGATGTATAGCATACATCGATGCATGTGCCTCCTCAAGAATCTATTCTTTCAAATCACCATCTCCAGGTACACACAACCTGTAATGCAGATATAGCAATCCGTCATCTGAAAACCTGAACCCCAGTCTTTTTCCCTTTGTCATATCCTGCATGATCTGCTGTAACTCACTATCATTCTGCTGAAGTTCTTTAATTTGATAATAAAAAGTAGGCTTGACTTGCATCTGTGCAATCAAACCACTCTGTTCTGTCACCCCAAAGTCTATGTTCAACTTCCACATTTCTACTAGCAGGTCTCTCTTGAAACATTCCATAGAGAATGCATCAGTTGTTGAACTTGACTTCCTGCTGAGGGCATCTGCTACCACATTCACTTTTCCAGGATGATAATCTATCATTATATCATAATCCTTAATCAATTCTAATCATCTCCGCTGTCTAAGATTCAGATCCTTCTGGGTAAAGATATATTTTAAGCTCTTATGATCTATAAACACCTGGCACACCTCACCATAAAGATAGTAACGTCATGTCTTATGAGCATGAACTACAACAACTAATTCCAGATCATGTGACGAGTAATTCTCCTCAGTCTATGCTACTTTCTTGTTACTTATCCTTCTCATTTTGATCATATAGAATAAACATCCCAAAAATTGAAACACACAAGGTAAGAATAGATTATTCCTCATTCTTATTATTATTGTAAGAATTTATTTCATATCGCACTTCACTTATATTGTATTTCTCCTTTTGTTTCAAACACATTTGTTACCTTTCAAATTTGTATCTTATTCTTTTCTCTGAATCATTTTCATATTGTGTATCTACCTTCCAGATTAGCTAACTTTAAACCCTGGATTTTATTAGTGCCAGGTTACCTTTCATAGTGCAAATCGTATGATCTTGTTTTATAGAGATACTAGTATTCAAGGTCAAATCACTAGTGACATCCCTTGAACTACTACAACTCTAAACATTCTAGGGTTTGGTCCTTATCAGTAACATAACATTATTGTGATGTGACTTTGCTTCCTTAGTTTGAAATCAAACTTTAGATCTCATAAGTTCATCCATCTACTTGTAATGAATACAACAGATATGAATAATCATCAATGAACTATAGATATATAACAGAAATGTAACATCAACCAAGTTCTCTAGCATAACTTATTAACACAAATGCTACAAATAAACATGATACTTGTTACCCAAGCATCACACATGGCTCACAAGGCCATTCATATCTTGTCACCTCTCACTAGGCAACAACTTATTCACATGGCTCACAAGGCCATTCACATATTGTCACCTCTCACTAGGCAACAACTTATTCACATGGCTCATAAAATCCGTACACATTATTACTTTTATTAAGCAACAACAACATCAACACACAAAAAGCCAATCAACATTTATTATATAAATGTCACAGCCCAAACTTGGCTATATTCATCATCTCATCATACATGCATGGTTATTAGGCATGATAATAGTCATACAAGATATTCATCACATCATGTGATACAATAGTAACACCATCATTCCTTAACCAGGAATTAGGGTTCACTATCAAACAGGGCTTATCATTCTCTTTTCCCCAAATTAGGGTTAGGGTTCCCCATTTCTCATTAATTCAGACCCTCTTGAGTTAACCAACTTTATCTTGTATTAAGGTATTTCCCCTCTTAATGCATTCCATCACAGAATACGCACCCTTAGCATATAATGCATAGGCCACACATTAGAATTGTCTAGCTATCTCACATTATATGGACTTATCTTAGTTTAAGGCATAACTTTATTATAAAGTTGCCTATAAACAATCGCAATGATACACCCTCAACTAGGGTTTCACAAGGATACACCCTCAACCATGGTTCACAATGATACACCCTCCACTAGGGTTTCACAAGGATACACCCTCAACCAGGGTTCACAATGATACACCCTCCACTAGGGTTTACTAATCATGTATTGGATCCATGCATTTGTTATGCATTATTGATTAGTACCATTAAGGGTATTTCTCACCTAATCATTAAATTTAATCTGAACCTTATTGTGTTCCTTTATTTCTAATTAAGGATTGCTCATATGAGGTCCCAATGTTGGGTCTCCAATATCAGTTCCAACTAATTCTTAGTTGTTCTAATCTTTCTCTTATATCTCAACATCTTAGTGTATGTACATTCTTACTATGATGTGAGTCTAAATTATCTAGAGTCTACTCTTATTATACTGTTAATAGGAGTCATTAGATCTCAATAACGCATCCTGCCAGCCGGACCAGGCCGAACCTGTAGTCCTGAAGCCAAGAGCTACTCAGGATTAACCAACTCCTATTAATCTCAAACATGTGGAAAGAATATCCACTTAGGGAAAACTCATTTAAACATAACTTCTGGTATACTTAATACAAATAATATAAACAATAAATAAATCACTTCATGACACACAACAATATAAAAGAATCATATTTATTCTATAAACTGAAAATCTAAATCCATACATATAAGATCATTTCTAATGATTTCCAATCAAATAAGCAATATAAAACAAGAGTTGCATCACATCCTATGTTTAATCTCTTACTCCTGTATTAATTTCCGATTTCTTAACCCTAAGATTTCTAGGGTTTGTCTCTAGCCCATCCTTCCTCTACATACCTGGCCAGGGCATCCAGAGAAGAATGGACAGAGTAGCTTGATACTGGTCAATCTAAGTACTCAGATACCTGGCCAGGGTACCTAAATACTCAGACTTCCCAGAGCTAAAGACACATCACTTCTTATTTTTCTCACTTATAACTCTATCTTTCGACCCTAATGATCCCTGACGATTCAACATAAACTCTTTACTTGGTTCTCGTGACCACGTCCTCTTCCTGCCATCTGCAATAGTATAACAGAACACTTCCTGTTAGAAAATTGCAGTTAGAAGGAAGACACTTAAGTCCTAATCCTATTGGTCTCTTGTCGTCCCCAGACCTTGACGTAGAGTAACCATGTACTCAACCTATGCTCTGATACCAAAACTGTTACACCCCGATCTCACATTACCCACTAATCATGAGATTAGTGCGTAAGAAGGATTAACACGTCTCACAAAAACCACACTTAATATTTTCTTTTCTTAGTCACATTAAACATACCAACAGGAAAATCTTACAAATTACTTAAATACTGAAACTTACACAACTTGCGGAGGCATTTCAAATTTTACTTGCTAGAAACATAAACAGAGTAATCGTCATATTACATTTACATGCGGAATATAAAGTTGACAGTTAATTACAAAACTGATTTATATATTAAACACACTCTCTCTCCACACCATGTCCCAAGGACCGAGGGGAAAGGACTAAGAGACCACTATCTAACTAACTACATATACCTTCTACTGACTAGGGTGGTAAGATCCTTCAGATTCCTGGAACTGTCGTTGACCTGAAAATGTTTGAGTAGAGGAGTGAGCCTACTCGCTCAGTGAATAGTTTTTCATTTAGCTATCACTAAACAACTCATCAGATATATATAATTGAAATAAAGCATAAGTGCAATACTATACATGGCAGTTCTAATGACATAGAAGATTTTATAGATAATAATCACATTTCTATACAACAACAAATATCGCATAACTGTAAAGCATAAAATATCAAAAACTGCATATATTGAATCAATAAAGCAATTATTGAGAACTAACATAGATGTTCTAAACTCTTAACATATGAAATTTACTGTGATCCTATGTGAATGCATTTTTATATTATTATTATGCCCCAATCATATGCAGTGTACTTTGCATATAAAGATCTGTAGCGAACTACGATCCCACCGTACAAGACTTAGCGACACTCCCGGGGAATGCTAAGTCTGACTGCTATCCTGGTCTGCGTCAGGACTCTCAGGCTCACACGGCCTCACTGCACTCTCAAAGAGTGTACTCTAGACTCCTCCTCTAACCTGAGCACACAGGCGGAGAGTCTGGGTTACCACCGTGACACACGCACAAATTATTGTTGAATAACCCCTATTTACTCCAGTGCCACCGTGACACACGCACGGATTATTGTTGAACACTACCTTTCTGTCCTCGTGCCACTGTGACACACGCACGGATTATTGCTGAACACGAGTCACCGACCATCTAGACACACGCTAGGTAGGTCGTTTCACCCCAAGGTGCAGACCTCTCGATGGGTTCTATGGTGTAAGGGCACCTAAGTCTATTAACTGATTAACATATAAACACTTAAACAGGAATATCACATTTCATACTTATTTCACATTCTGAACATCACTTGAAAACACATATACATCATTTGTCATCTTTAAACATGACTCAGTATCAACTTATCCAGTTTCGATGCTAAACATCCATTTTATGCTCAACGTATACATTACAGTTGTAATACAGGAAATTCTATCATTTTCATCAATCATATTACGTATTTCAAGTTCCAATGAATCTATCATACTCTATTGTATGTGCTACACTGTTTAGGAGTTATACCAACTGATACTGAAGCAATTAAGCACTTAAATTGAGTTAAATAATGATTTCTGAATGAACTGCCACTCACAGTGGTTCGGGATGTCCAGATTCGTCTGGAATTGCATCTAGAGACCAGTTTCCGGGCAAATTTGGTTGTCTTCTTCCCTGTACTTTTCCAGTTCACGAACCTGCTGCAACAACAGCTTCACGCACTAGGCTCAGGTTGAAGAGGAGCTCGGCTTGGAGCTGAATCGAGGGCTAACAACTACGGATTCCTGCTCCATCTTGGTCGAGCTCGGAGCTGACCTTATCTTGCTCTGTCATGCGCCAAAGGGCCCTAGGTTGGACGAGCTGCTTACAGTAGTTTCTGCTGCTTGCTAGATGGGGCATCGCCTCTACTAAACTGAAGCGCAGGTGGAGCAATAGAGGCGAGGAGCTGCAGTTTCTGGTCCTAGCATCACAGCCAGACTCGACGGCATCGATTTGAGGTATTACTCGGCCAAGAACGGCCCCTGGCCGGCTAATGGCAGTGCTGCTAGTCGGCACTGCCCTAACTGAGCAGGCCGTAGTTGGGGCGGAACGAGGAGGAAGAAGAGTGGAGGAGGTTCGGACAGTGCTAGATCATAACTTAGGAGCCTAAATCGGCCGCGATTTCCCCCTCCTAGCTGCTGCGATCGATCTGGCTGGGTAGGCTGCTTTGGGTGCCGCTCTGCTTAAGCGGTTCTGTTAGATCGATCGGGAAGATGAAGAAATAAAAGGGGGAAAAAGTAGCCAACCCACTTAAGGAAAACAAATTCTGGTAAAATTGCATCCAAGTCCAAAGAAACATGAAAACATCATAACTCTTGCCTCGAAAGTCCGATTAACACGGTTTATTTTGCAACTTTTAAAGTGCGAGATCCTCTACAACCCCAAGGCATAAAAACATGCTAATTAGATTATCTCAGCTAACCAAAACTCTAATCACACATAATCACTTAGCTTAGGTCAATTAACTTGATTATGCACTAATCATGATACTTACTAGTTAATCATGGAGTGGGTCATAACAGAAGTTGTATTCAATTTTCCACACATCTAATTCACAATGTACACTAGTGTTTATATACATTATTACAAGGATTCATGCAGTAACTAGTTCTCCTGTTTGTTAGGTTGGTGTAATGGTGTGGCTTTCAGATCCAATTGACACAGTAATAGCTGTAGACATGGAAACCCTTTTGCAATTAACTCTTCTAGATATATCTAATGACATGGATGTTGCTGTTGCAGATAAATATGCTACTTTTGAGGATGGTGTATGGAGTGGATCAACACTGGTGTATGGAGTGGATGTCTGCAGTTGGATTTATGATGATGTCACGTGATGAGTTGCGCCTGTGTCTCCCTACCATTCTTTGAACAATGACTCCACATAAGTATTATATGTTTATACTGAGAAGTTATACTACACCGGGAAGCCGAGGGAGGAAGGACCACTGATATTGTTGGCATTATTGATACTTATTGGTTGACAATGGTAGTGGCGACAATAAGGACTATGTCCGTGGATGTTGCATAAGGGACACAGGCCTCAGTGGGGTTGAGGTTGATAACTAGGGCCACAACCGTGAGTTAAGTGAGGAGATGATGGGCATAGCTTCTTATTATACGGATAAGTGAGGGTGACATTTTCTAGAGGTGGTAGGGTTGGAGTCTTAGAAAAAATGAATCTCATTCCTAAGAAAAAGTTCATGGTGCTCCTCAATGTAAATAGGGTTGGCACGCGCTGATAAGGTAGCAACTACAGGACCAAATTCATCATGGAGAGTGTTGAATAGAATAGCATTAAAAGTTGTTGTAGATAGAGGGTGGCCCACTATAGCTAGTTGATCAAAAATGTATTTGTCCTGAAGAAGGTAATGGGAAACATACACATTAGTTTTATGAAAACTTTGCAATTGGTCTAAAGTTGCATCATGTGAGCATGAGAGGGAGCATCATATGCTTATTGAAGAGAGAGCCACACATCACAGGATGTATTCATATGGATGTCTTAAAGCAGGACTTCTTCATAGTGGGATGCAACCATCCAGGATAAGAATTGTTGATGTTGACGTAGCCAGTTGAGATATGCAGGATTGGGTTGGGATGGGTCAATAGGGAAGGTAGCAGGTGGTGGCATAGTAGTTCCTTCAACCATGCCAAGGAGATTGTAAGCATGAAGAAGGGGTAACAATTGAGTTCTCCAGAGGAGATAGTTGGTTGGGGTGATTTTTTAGGGATAATAAATGGGTAATGTGGTTGAGAGATGGCAGGGAACTAGTGTTAGTGTTGATGAAAGTAGATGAACTGCTTGAAGACATTGCGGTGGAAGTGGATGGGAAGATTAACTTGGCTCTTGATACCAACTTGAAGAGAAGTTGTATTCAATTTTTTGACATATCTAATTCACAATGTATACAAGTGTTTATATATAGTATTACAAGGAGTCATGCAATTACTAGTGCTCCTATTTGTTAGGCTGGTGAGACAACATGGCTTTCAGATGTGGATTATGTGGTAATAGCTGGAAACATGGAAACCCATTTGAAATTATCTCCTCTAGATGTTTTTGGTGACTCTTATGTTGACGGTGTAGATATTTCTACTTCTTCTGAGGATGATGGTTTAACAATACCTTTCCTAATACTCTAGAAATCACTGGAGCCTAAGCAAGTTCTACCCATTCTCCATTTGTGAATTGTTTACTTTCACTATGATGATTCCCAAGCTCTCACAAACCACATGCTTGCCAATCCCCCAACCATGTCAACACTTAATCAATGAGATGCCTCTTACCCATTCCTCCACTTCAATCTTTTAACAACCAACTATTATATGAAGTAACGAGAGAGAGAGAGATTTAGAATATGATACGTAAATATGCAAATCATACATATATATGTATATATATGTATGTATATATATGTATATATATGTATGTATATATATGTATATATATACATATACATACATATATATAAGATGCATCCCTATTTTAGGGCTTCATCTTGTGTCTTATTACACTTCAATCACATCTAAAGATGTTAGATAGCATGTAATTTCCCTCAATATGCATATTTCTATCAGATGACTTATGAATGTTATCTACATGTTTTTTAGGTACTTGAACCATGCCTGGATGGACAGGAGAGAAGAAGGGTATCCTAGGGTTCCTCCACCATTGGAGGGGGTCCAAGGAAGGTCCAAGAACTTCCCCAACCTACCCTGGTGGCTAAGACTCAAGTGAAGCAAAGACGGCTATAAAATCTGAAGTTGAAGAGACAAGTGCTAGTGAAGACCCCAACACGACTGTGGTGCTAAGGAATGTCTATACTGGCCAAGTTAAAATTCATAGAAAGAGTCCATTTCAAGAATTGAAGAAAAAACTTAACAGAATGGTTGTGCAGGACATCATGGCCACATTGTGAAGGACTCAAAACAGTTTTACTTCTCAACACAACCATGGTGTCAAACCTCAGCATGTCCGTATTCAGCAGAACGACCAGCACACTCCAGCCCAGAATAACTATGTGACTTATCGCGACTATGTAGTCAATGACCCACCACGATCGTGGTGATCACCTTGGTCGTGCCACTGGCCATTCAAAAATAAAAAATCAACCTTATATTTTCACCATTTTCACCTTGAACATTCCACCCCACTACACCCATTCTACTCACTACCCACCATGGTTGTACTACTTGAAAATCTACCCATTTTTAGCACTGCATTAACCATTCTACCCTCCACTTGACCTAGTGCTTCCCCACCACCTTTATATACATAGGTGGCAGCTGGTGCTCGAGGTTAGCTACCCTACACCCCCTCTTAGCTCCCCCAGTTCGTACCTCAGTCATTTCATCACTTCCCTACCCCATTTCACTTCCATTTCACCATTTCCACCACAAAAACCCTAGTTTTCTAGGTTTTTGACCACTTTTCACCACCATACCATAACATTCCATCTTGGAGGAGGGAGGAGCACATCCTTGCAGTTTCTAGAGAGGGAGATTTCTTCATCTACACTGAGCTCCATGGCTACTTATACATCTTTGTTCTCCATTTTTGTATTTTTTTGTTTTATGAGTAGTTAGGCCCCTTAGGTGGGTTGTTTGGGGCCAAAAATGTTACTTTGATACCATGTTGGGGGAAAGTGATATGTAAACATTATAATCATTTGCTAATGATTATGTTCTATTTCTATCTTATTTCCCATAAATTGCTTTGTGGTTTGTGCTTGAAATCACCTAGGATTCTAGAAAAATTGCTTATATGTGGCTCTTTTAGGAATTGCTCCTAGGTCCAATTAGTGGATCCCTAGTTAGTTTTTTACCTTCCTACATGCTATTCAACTATCATACACCTTGGTGAGAGATCTAAGTAGCTAGTATGGAAGAATTTAGTGTAATTATCTTGGATCTTTCTCAAGGCTAGAATGTAAGTGATGTGGGGTCTAAACCTCATTTCTACCTCCCATTACTACCCTAGACCCCTAATTACCCTAAGAATTTGTATCCTAGAAACCTAGGCTTGACTAGATCATAATTCAATTCCACCTAGACCCTAATTCAATTGAGCCCCGTAAGGGTCAATAAGAGGTGATATGGACTAGTTCCCCTATACACACCCTATTGTATTCATGACTAGTTAATATTTTAGGGAAATTTATTAGCATCTAGCTTGTTGTTTGATTTAGTAATATAAAGGAAAGAATAATATTTACATGTTATCACCCCCAACTCAATTGACGAATGCATTATCCCAAACAACCCACATGTCCCTTTTTTGCATGAAAACCCCAATTGCCTTCTTGCTTAGCTTGTCTTTACTTGTTTAGCTCTTAAATTGCTTAATTAGCTTCTTGGATTGTTCTTACCTTGTTATTACTAGTTTATGTCTTTAATTACCATCTATTCTTAACTGCTAGTTTAGTTTAGTGTTAATCTTGCTTTGCTTGAGTTAGTGTAGTTTGCCCCTTTCTTGCCTTTCCTTGCTTAGCCTATCATTTTTTTCCCGTTAGAACTCATTGTCTAGGGTTAGCTTAGGTTTTCATTCTTTCTCTTCCTTTAATTGTTTGCTTGTTCACCTTTAGTTTAACAATAAAAATCAATCTACAAACCCTTCAACTGTAGACTTCGTAGTATAAACCTAGCCCAAACCTAACTTAGCTCTAGTGCCCCCTCTTCTCCCTATGGATCCACCCTATTCTTACCACTTACCTATACTATAACACGACCCCGTACGCTTGCGGGTTAGTGTATTAGTCTATGCATGTGGGTTAGTTTAGGCCCCTTTATAAATTTGAAATATCCATGTTGTGTGTTCAAGCCTTTGAGGTGATCATCTAATCAATATTCAATTGGTAAGGTGTAATCGACAATCCAAGGATAAACACACCAAGATTTCTGGCACTGTTGTTGGGAAGAAAGGTGCCTGACCTAGCTAGTTAGTTTTACTTTGATCTTTTCCTACTTCCCTCATCATTTATATTCTTTATTATTTATATTATTTGGGCATATTGGTTTGCTAACTTGTTTCCTTTTGTTGGGTTGTGGCTTATGCATGTGATGGGTAACCCGTGGAAGACAAGATGGAAGGACAAAATGTACCTCACAAGCCACTTCATGCATACTTCATACCTAGCAACTACAAATCACCAATTACTGATAGAGTTGATCAGATAACAATGGAGCAATTATCCCTCCACATCTTCTTGGGCTCCTACCCACCTTCTATGTCCTGGGAGAGTGAGAAACCCTACAAGCACTTGGACTCCTTTCTTGATGTATGATCCACCTACATGACGTCAAAAGCTAATGATGATGCAATCAGGTTGACCTTGTCCTTATTCTCCCTCAAAGACAAAGCCAGAGATTGATATGATTCGATAAGAGGTATCATGAGTTGGGAAGAGATGAAAAATGCCTTCTTAAGGAAATTATACTCCATTGCAAGGTTGAAACAAAATGTGGTTTGCCATAGTGAGTTTTAATCAAGTGGGTAATAATAAGTGGTTCCATGATGCTTGAGAGAGATTTCAAAAGATGTTGAGAGAGTGTCCACACCATGAAATTCCTTTATGGAAGCTTGTTCAATCCTTTTACTCTAGTTTATCTCAAATGATTCAAGCTAAATTGGATTCTTCTTGTCGAGGAGATTTTATGGCTAAGTCATCTGAGGAGACATGACCCTTGTTTGAGAAGTTAGTAGAAAATTCAGGGATCTGAGCTTCAAGCATGATTAATGATGGTGACCACCCCTTTGGTGTGACACCTTCAACTCCTAGTGATTCAATCCCACAATTTATGAAGATTCTTTGGGAAATTATGAGCTTTATGAAGAATCAAGTGGGAAGTGTTCCTTACCACTTGGTTAATTTTGTTGAGTCCATTGGTGAAGAAGTGATGACACCTCATTATTATAGCTACTAGGAATAACAATTTTCAAGATATAGCATAAGATTTGGGGATGAAGTTCTCACTAGGTTAAAAAGCTTTAATGATGTGCAAAATAATGTGACAAAGCCCGAGCAAAAAGTGGAGCATCTCTCTTTAGTACTTGCTCTTGAAGCCGAAGCAAAAATGTCCTCCCAACCCGTAAGAAATTTCAATGAATCTAGTGGACCAATGGGTGCCTCACAAGTTTTCTATAGTCCACATCAAATGCAACTACAGCCCATATATCACTTTAAAGGTCATCCTAAGCCTTATACGCCTCCACCACCTCCATCACCATAACCATCCCACTACTTCACTTACCACCCTCAATTCTATCCTCCACCTCAATTCTAATACTAAGCAACACCTCCACATGCTCCATAGCCACAACCGACTCCCCCTCTCCACCATGAGCAAGGTAGTGTTGTGATAGTTCTAAGGAGTGTAAAATCTATTGAGAAGCCCATAAGAAAAGGGAATATTGATGAGACAGTGCCGAAGAAGCCAAATGGTGATATTGTGATTGATATTGTTGAAGATGATTATGTGACACCTCATGTTGAGTATGTGATACCATGTGCTCCACCTTACAATCCAGATGGAGGTTCTACCATTCCTAGTGTTCCACTTCATGACATGCCACATAGAAATCATGTTGGTGCAAGTAAGGCAAAAGTAGGTGAGTCAACATTCCCTGAAGCATTGGATGAGCCCCCAATAGTAAAATGGAGGCAAAAATAGAATGTTGACATTCTAGAGATGTTTCAATAAGTTAACATAAATATTCAATTGTTGGATGCTAACAATAAAATCCCATCTTATGTCAAGTTTCTCAAGGACATGTGTACTGTAAAAAGTAAGTCAACGGGGAGGATGCCTAAG
Source organism: Alisma plantago-aquatica (assembly GCA_963693085.1). Taxonomy (NCBI): domain Eukaryota; kingdom Viridiplantae; phylum Streptophyta; class Magnoliopsida; order Alismatales; family Alismataceae; genus Alisma; species Alisma plantago-aquatica. The sequence continues at coordinate 665,461,532 of OY856414.1, forward strand.
AAAATCAAATTGGCTAAACATGTGAGCTCAACATTCACTTCCCATGAAGATGAAAGGCCCACGAGCCCCGCTCATACCTATCTACATAGGGAGACATCACATAGACTAATCCCTACTTGATTTGGGATCTAGTATGAATTTTATGACATATAGTGTCTATGTGGTGTTGGGGTTAGGCAAGTTGGAATCAACTTATTACACTCTCCAATTGGTGGATCATTCCATCAAGGTTCCTAGAGGATGAGTGGATGATGTTTTGGTGATGGTAAATAAAGAAAGGGCAGTAGTGTTCCCATTGGATTTCATTGTTCTTGACATGAACCTAGAGCATAGAAATATTCCTATCATCTTGGGAAGGTCATTCTTATCTATAGTTGATGTTGAGATACATGTGTGTAGTAGTTCAATGACAGTCTCTTTCATGGACATGAAGATAAAGATAAATATGTTCAAGACCTCAACTCGGAGAGACCGAGAAGAGGATGTCAGGCATGGTCACTTGAAGAGTCCAATTGATTACATGAAAGAAGGAGACCTAGATGGAAGACCTCATGATAGATTTTGTGGTCAATGGGACAAGGAACACATGTTGAATGCAAACAAAGGATGTATCTATTGCAAGAGTGGAGACATGATGATGCCCAATGGTTTGAGTGATTAAAGAATCTATAAGAAGCCTAGATGAAGGCATGAAACTTGCACTAGTGGGAGGCAACCCACTTGGGTTTGGGTAATTTTTCACCCAACCTTTCATTTTTTGATACTTTTTGGTTATTTTCACACTTTTACAAGAAAATGCACACACACACACTTGTTTTTAATAACGTTTGTTTAGATTTTATATGCACAAGTGAAAAGAGTGATGACATGAAGAAAATCAGTTGAATTGTGGAAGAGAATGAATGGAAATACATTTAGTTCAAAATTTCGATGTTTTGATGAAATTCAATGTGGAATTACCTACTACATTGTCCACCATAGATGTGGTACCATAGAATGACCATGGTGGGACACTTAAAATCAACAAGTAAGATCAATAAAATCAAGAAAGCATAAGAAGACCCAGAACGGGTGTGTTGTGTAGAATGGTCATGTGGCATACCAACCAACATGATCGTATGGTGTAGAACGACCATGTCAACATCCAACCACCATGGGCGTGTGGCATAGAATTACTGTGCGGCCGACCAGCCAACATGTCTGTGTCACACAACACGGTCATTCTTCCTACAAGTCCAATCACTTAAGTTACCCGATCCAACACTTTCCAATGACATTTCTAATTCATTATCCATGATGCCACGACCTTTCCGCGTGTCTAGAAATTGTGAAGTGACTTTGGCACCTCCCCAGCCTCCAATTTTTCCATCCGTTCACCCCCCCAATCGAATCCCAATCACTCCCATAATGTTTCCCCTACATCCATCTACCATTTTCACCCCCTTTCCCCACCAAATAATCCCTTGTCTATCCATTCTGCCCAACAATCCAGAAATTTGAAAGAAAAAAATAGTACTCTTCATATTCTCCACCAAAATCTACTCAAAATGAAAAATATCACAAAGCAAGTGGTGTCGGGAACCAAGGACATCCTTCCTACCAGTGTTAGACCAAAGAAGGGATGTCTTCAGCCCAAGCGGCATCTCTGGCTCCTCCACCGCCATTGTGCACCTCTAGTGCTTATGACAAAATACCTTGTATGATTGAGGCTTACTTGGATACATTAGTGGATCCCATAGTGGAGGAGTCCACAATGCAACCCACCAAGTGGAGGAGCTGTGGAAGCCTAACCCTCAACTTCTTTGAGGGCACTACCACTTTCATCACCTCAATCATCTACTTCAGTTGCTCGGCCTTTGATGTCTGTACCGCTCTACAACCACAATAGTATCTGCAATCCCAAAGGTGGCTACTTCTTGATGATTAGATTGAATAGATGCAAGATACACCACATGAGGAGGTATGAAATGAAAAGTGTGGGTAGGCCCCAAATGCAAGCAATAGACAAATAAAGAAGTTGGGGCATCCATATTGTCTGACGTGTAGGGTGATTGCCACCCACTACGCCTGCCAGGAGACAATGAATGATTTGGGTATATTGTCATATTTTAAGGAATTCATGAGTGAATTGGGTGTGTTTGATATACTGATGATTGTTAGGAAACTTTTGTTGAGCTTACATAGTAATTATTTTTCACCTTAGAGAAAGTCTCACATGATGCCCTTGTTGTCATATTGGGGAATGAGACTCGCCTCATCACCGCCTCCTTTCTCAACAAGATTTTCACTCTGAACCCTAAAGTAGAAGCCATCCTTGACAAAGGAAAGATGGATTAGGACAATGTAAGTTACTCATCTATGTGGGAGAGGTTCAGTGGGCACATAAAATTTGTAGTTGGAAAATAAAAAATCAGCTTGATCTATAACCCCTACTTGAGATATGTGTAGAAGGTCTTCGAGAATACTCTTTTTTCCTGGTATGAGAACTGAGGGAATTGCAATAAGAAAGATTTGTTTGTAATAGGATGGATGGAACAAGGGAAGCATGAAATTCTAGGGGTGATTATTATGGATCATATGAGGATCATTCTGTCCAAGAACAAAAATACTTTTGTGATTAGGGGAATTATGACTTCTATTGATTGAGCCCTATATCATGATTTGTCTGGATACACCAAGGATGAAGGGGGGCTCTACTAGACATATAATATTTGATTTGTTCATCCATGATCTCAGTTGTTGATAGGAAGATCATATACATGGTCAACCCCCTATATTCAGGGATGAGACTTAAGCTACCTTACCATGCCACCCCTCTCCTAGAGGAGTATGGCCTGTCTCTAGGATTCTGGTATACTGTGAGGAGATGGGAAGAGGAACATCTTTGGGAGACATGGCACAAATGCCTCACAGATATGCCTGAGGGACTTGGAGAGTCACAAGAAATAGAGTAGAGGATAGCAGAGGAGAGGAGAGAGCCTTCTAGGGTGTGGAGACAAGAGGTAGAGATGGAAGTGTTGGGTTTTACATGGCTAGAGTAGGCAGCAGAAACAAAATATTTACTTGACCATAAACCCATAACCAACATATCACATCAATATCTATGTAATGGGAAGGATGGTTTTAGCGAGATATACCTGGTCCTGAGGCTTGCTCAGCGACAATACCTCACAGCAAGTGTGGTTTTCAACCACCTATCTTCGACGGCATCTGTGCAGCTCTTGGTCTTGACCTAGACTGTGGTTAACTGTCATCCTCCTAAGTGACATAAGTCTCCTTCCTCTATAGATAGTCCACACAGACTATCGGGAACTCTAGTCATCCTAAAGAGTGGACTAGAAGGAGTCATCCCTTCTATTGGCGTGCTAGTCACCAACACACTCTCCCATAATCAGTTGCTTTTCTACATTTGTCTTTCCCTCATTGTTCCTCCCTAGACATGTAGAACTTGCTTGGGCTCTCTCAGTTACCACAACCAGAGAGGACAACAACTTTGCAGAGCAACTGATGTTCTGAGTTGTGTGTCTAGAGAATCCCTCTGTACCCCTCTATTTATAGTGGAGGAAAGGGTCAGGGTTCCCAGTCTGTGTGGGAGTAGAAGGGTCTAGAATTTCCATGATCAATTTGTACTGCGGCAGGCGAACCTGTCATTTCATAATTGAAACGGTCATTTGGCATGGTGAGCCGATTGGTTCACTTGTGAACTGGTCGGTTGGGAGTGTGGACTGGACATTTCACTTAGTAAACCGATCATTTCACTTCCCAAACATTCCCATAATTGACTTTCCTTATTCATTTCTAATTAATGCAAAGATTAATTTTTATCTGAATCGAATTGAACAAGTGAAACAAAAAAAAATTTCTCACAAAATGTGAAAATCCAACACTGTTCGTTTGGCCAAATGAACTAATCGGTTCACCAGAGTGAACCAGTCATCTCACTGGACATGAGCTGATCGGTTCACCCAGTGAAGTGGTTGGTGGTCCAGATTGTGCAGAACACAGTCAATTCAGTTCTCAATCAATCTGACACTCTAATAAGTTGTTTCAACACTTGAACTTGATGATTCCGAGTCAAGTCTATTGATTGAATGTTTGATTGAGTACCTAAACACTTTAGTAATCAATCCAAACATCATTCATGGATAAACTCCTCTTCTAGGTTAATCCTTTGTGTGTGACCCTATAGGTCCCATTTCACATTGGCAGTGAATGTCCATAACTAACTTATGACATCACAAGAAAAGAGTGGTGCCAAGTCGCACATTAGTGCTACCCAAGTGAAAAGGAAAGTTGGAGTACAACTTTCAATCCTACAGTCTGTGATTGGTGTTCTAGTGAATGTACAATTCCTTTGTCTCTGATATCCTGAATGAACTCAAGGCATGGAGTTTTCATCTTTCAACATTCATTCATTTTTCTTGAACTAGAGCAGACTGTCTGAGATATGTGTGATACCAATGTCATATATTGATTCACATGTGCATGCGCATGCCTTTTTAGTCTCTCTTATCAAGTGGTTTGGACATGATACTCCCTTAGGAGGGACAAATCACAAATCTATCACTCACAGTCTATGTCATGTGTCAAAGCCACCCAATCATCACCGTTATAACAACCCATGTTTCAGGACTGCATTTGATGATGTCAAAGTGTACCCAATCATATTCGACGATTGTAGTGATTTCAGGTCTAACAATCACAATCACCATCATCACTATGAGAGATGATTCTGAGTACCATGTCATGGTTCCATGTATCACTCTCATGGTGGGTCTGTCTGATACACTGTTCTCCAACATGTATCTGTGTGCTTGGTTTGATATAATATATCGAGACTAATGAGGCATTGTCATCAACCAACACATCTAGTCTTTACGTGTCATTGTTGTTTATCAACCTTCCATAATGACATCCAACTAGGGACATAGAAAGGATGTACATACTCTTAGCATCCGTATGATCACATTGTTCAAGTCATGTACTTGAAGACATACATCATTGAGTATTGTCATTCTTTAGACATTCATTCTGCTCCATCATTTATCTCATAATCGATTGAGATTGAATAAATTGGAATCTTGCCTTTGATGTTTATAAAATTAATCATGATGTACGCCAATCCAATCATCAATATGATTGGATCTCAGGGCATACATACCAATAGAATCCCACTTGCACTTAGAGCCAATCATGTTTGAATCATATTCTCAATGATCTCTAAACATGTCCCACATATTTTTGTTGCGCTAGTGCTAATCCAGTGAGTTATCAACATTTCACTATAGTCGGTATATTTCATGTTTCACATCTCCTCGATGTACGACATTTTGTATGAGATGGAGTTGCTATAATATGCTATATGATATTCCTTGCCTAACAATTAGCTCCATTGTTTGACTAAGTATTTCTACTTTGTCATCAATGGTTGGAATATCTATAAGTTCATCCGTATGAACTTCTAGATCCATATAGTATCCTATGGTGTTCATAACACAAGGATACTCGACATTCCTTTTAGAATTAAATGGCCTTTTAATTTTACTCGGAACAGTTCCTTTTAACAACTAATGTTCACTTTATAATTGAATATAACTTTTATATTTTGCATTTTGCGATCATTTTCTATCATTTTGGAAGCTTGCATCAGTGTAAATCGTTTACACTCAACTCTTCCTTTTATTACCATAGAAATAGTCCTTTAATACTTCACAAATAATTAAATAAGTTCTTTGTGGTATTCCAGTGACTCTCAGTGGAAGTAGACAAACATCCACTCATCATGTCCATTACATACGAGATAAGTGGATGAGCATATCATATTGTCATGTCCAATACATACAAGATGATGAATGCATATTTTTTTTGTCATGTCCGATACACACAAGATAATGAGATGATTACATACATGATAGATCCAAATGTGAATGCATAAGACATCTATCTTTGTGTTCCTATTCTTCATAAGAATTTGGGACACTTGGCATCTTGAGAGACTAACTCCATGTTACATGGACATGTTTTCTCCCACGGAATCTTTGCATACTTAACCCTTCAGTATAGACTGCCAATGTATGCTCTCTCTTATCCGGTCAAGAGACTTTTGAGAACTATCTCTATAGGTTTCTATTCCTATCACATAGGACATTTCTCTTTATTCCCTTAAAGAAGGTATTTCCACACCAGTTTTGTTTTCTTCCTCATCATCATGTGGAATATGAATATGCACTCACTAAATCTTTGTAATCATAGATCCCTTCTTTATTTTGATATATCATTCAAACCTTTTGACCATATAATCAAAGTAAAGACTCCAATTCTGAGGTGCTTGTATTTAATCAATCATATTGATTAAACTCTTGTAACTTATAGAATGCATTTGCATTAAAGGAATTATAAAACCCTTCAGGTTGTGTCACGTACACAACCTCATGTTATTCCTTCTAGGAATGTGATTTTAATATCCATATGCCAAATCTCATAGTCTTCAAGTTCCAATAGCAAGCATGATCCTTTATGGCCTATAGCCACTGCAATTAGTTAAATAAATTCATCATGTTCAACACCTTGAACTCACTTGAATTCATCTCAACCAATCAGCTCTTCAAATGTCATCCATGTGAGTCTTAACTCTTAAGACCCAATTTCACTTATGGTCTTTATCCCTATAAGTTCTACCATTTAGGTCATACCTTATTTTGTTCACATGGAAGTCATTTTGGATCTTATGGTTTCAAGCCATAACTCAAAATATGGCTCCTCGGCATCATCTAAATAGATTATCGGCTCATCATCATATGACCAATTCATCACCTTTGAGTTTGTAGGATATCATTATCCATCAAGCTCAAGGTGTTTTCTTCTAGATATATGAGGTGTATCTATTACATAAGGAATTTGAGATTCCACAACACTTGTGATTCTTAATCTCCTTTTATACGTTTATTTAGTGTAAAGCATGTTGTTTAGAAGAATTCTAGAAGATTAGTTATCTATTTGATGATCATGCTCTTACTATTTAGAGTATGATTCCTTATTTGATTTAGACATCATTATTCCTTAATCATGAGTTCTCTATGATACACTATCATAGTTATTCACAAGGTCCTCAAAAATATGGTTTAAGTATCTTGTTCATTGATCATATCAAGAATTAATACTTTTACCAAGTTTGTTCTTCATTTATTATACTCTTGAACATTTCAAGATATCCATATCTGAAGTATTAGATTTTACTCCAATAGGCATGTATATACATCAATATGTATTATACCTAATAAAATAGTCATTCTTCACTACATCTAGTGAAGATTGACTTGTCATCATGCCCAATAAACAAGACATTCATATCTCTTAATGGTTCATTAACCAAGAGAGTCTAGTTTATCCATCAACATGGAACCTAGAGATGAATTTCTCATTCATTTATTTAGATGATAATTCTAATTTATTATTTGAGTCATAAATAACTTTTAGGTATTATATATTTAATCTCATGCACATAAAGTACCACAAGATAAATAAGGCATTGCCATAAAAGATCATATCTTTGAAATTAAAATATGAACTTTATTGATAGACATCCTTGTCATTACAAGATACAAAAATAAAATGTTTCTATTTATTGGCAAAATGAAATAGAAGTTCATAACTCTATTACATGCCCTTTGGGCTGAAATAAACTAAAAGGTACTACTATCTATGGCAGAAACACTTGCTCCAATGTTGATGAGTGTTCCTTCTTGGTCCTTTCATAAAGGCCATCACTTCTTTTTAGATCTAGCACATCATATATGTCAGATCTATATCTTGGTATCATATACCTAAGATAAAGAAGCATTTAAGTTTATTTCATAATACCTGAGGTGGAGACTTCCATGCCCTCCCTCTTCTTCTTTAGTTCATCTATGTAGAGAGGGTAATTTATCTTCCAATGTCCTAGATCATGACAATGGTGACATTTGCCTCCCTTATTCACCCCTCCCTTGGCTTTGAGAGTTGAAGATTACTTGGGTTTTTGGTTAGCATTAGAAACTTTCTTTGCTTTGCCCTTGCCCTTGCCTTTAGACTTTCCCTTCTTTCTGCTGATCATCATCACAGATTTGGGTTTGTCTTTCTTCATTTGTGCCTCAGCTGTCCTCAACATGCCCAACAACTCTATCAGTGACCTATCAAAGTTGTTCATGTTGTAGTTCATCTCAAACTGACTGTAGGATTCTGGAAACGATTGTAGAATCACATTAGTAGCCAACTCTTGGCTCAGAGGGAATCCCAATTGAGTTAGGTTCTCCACATACCTAATCATCTTGAGTGAGTGAGGGCCTACTCGATCTCCTTCTACCATGACACACTTGAACAGTGCCTTGGAGACATCATATCTCTCTTGTCGTGCCTGGTCTTTATACATGTTCTTGAGATGTTGAACCATCTCAATGATGTCCATGTTCTCATGTCTCTGCAACTCATAGTTCATTGAGCACAACATCAAGAACTTCATATCAATGGCATCCTCAGTATGCTTCTTGTAAGCATCCCTTTCATCCTTTGGTGCGGCGGGAGCGGGTTCTTATGGCTCTGGTGTATTTAGGACATAGAGATTTTGCTCTTAAGTGGGAACAATTCTCAACGTCCTAAACCAGTCGTGGAAGTTATTCCCATTTATCTTGTCCTTCTCAAGGACCGATCGCAATGAAAAGTGATTGTTATTAGTAGCCATTTATTCTACGAAAAGGAATTTTGCAATTTTAGTCTAAAACTCTTTTGATTTGATTTGATTTGAAAATTGATGATATTTAATTAAGTCTTTAATTAATTATCACTCCCACTATTTTGATCAAACTGATAACCCTCACCATAAATTCGGAAGATTGTAGCGTACAACCTTCTAGTGAGCCAAGATCCAAAACAATTGAGTTATTACTCAAACAACACCCATGTTTATAATCAATCATTAAGGTAGGTAACATTTACCAATTGCATCATATGCAATTCCTAGATAGATGATATGCACAACTCTTTGTCATAGTCATCTGCATGCCTCTAAGTGCTTAATCTCATTAAGACCACTTAGTATATCCTGACCCAAAAGCCAACATGATAGGAGTGCACCCTGGTTGGCGGGCCCACACAACTACCATCACACTTCTACGAGATAGATAGCGCACCACCCTTGGGATGCCCATGCTTGTCGATCAAGCTTTTCATGTGTTCTTCTCATGGAAAACATCCAAGACTTAATATTATATTGAGGGGTTTTAAATATGCTTATATATGCATATATGTATCTAATCACCACATATATAGTATGTATCATATACATGCTATATCCCATAAATAAAAACATGAAATAATGATAAAGAGATGATTATGGCCATCTTATTGTAGTTCCTTGGAGCCACAAGGAACTACGGTCATGTAAGGTCTACATCACATGCAACCTATTATTTGTGCTTGACAATCCAATTTGACTGGTTCAACCTTTGAAACGATCGACTCGCCTCTTAATTGGTCGGTTGGTCTCCTCCATTCGGTCATCTGGCCCAGATGGTTGGCTCATCCGGTCATTTGGGCTTCTCGTTGGTCCACCAACTGCTCCTCAGTCAGTCATCTCAGTCCATCAAGCGGTCATCTTCAATCTGCATCATAACAAGAAATTAAACTAATCCTATTTTATATAATCTTGTGAAACCTTGAGTTACATTCGAGGGGAGAGAAGGTAGAAGACAATCTTGAGTTATGTCGAGTTACATTTAGAATAGAAGAAGAAGGCTCAGTGCGTAGACCGAGATGCAAACAACCATAACCAACCACACACATGCACATAGGGTTTATAGGCCAAACCATGCTACACATCCACCATCAAAACCATTTTAGGGCGACGCGTATCGATTGTATATATACCATATCATATATGTATATATTAGTATAGTATCATGTGGTATTAATCATATATTCACATTAGTCATTTAAATATTTGCATCATATGTAATAAATAAAAGACGGTAAAACTAAAATCTGATCATATCAATTATCCCAAAACATAGAGTATTAACGTAGTTCTAATACCATTGTTGGGTTTTACATGGTCGAAGTAGGTAGCGGAAATAGAAATTTTACTTGACCATAAGGCCATAACCAATAGATCACATCAATATCTATGTTATGGGAAGGTGGTTTTAGCGAGATATACATGGTACTGAGGCTTGCTCAGTGAAAATACCTCACAGCAAGTGTGGTCTTCAACCACCTGTCTTCAACGGCGTCTGTGTAGCTCCTGGTCTTGACCCAGACTGTAGTTGACGATCATCGTCCTGAGTAGAAGAAGTCTCCCGCCTCTATAGATAGTCAACATGGACTACTGGGAACTCTAGTCATCCTGAAGAGTAGACTAGAAGGGGTTGTCCCCTTCTGTTGGTGTACTAGTCACCAACACACTCTCCCACAATCAGTTATTTTTCTACAGTTGTCTTTCCTCATTGTTCCTCCCTGGATGGGTAGAACTTGCTTGGGCTCTCTCAGTTACCACAACCAGAGAGGACAAAAACTTTGCAGAGCAACTGATGTTCTGAGTTGTGTGTCTGGAGAAGCCCCCTGTACCCCTCTATTTATAGTAGAGGGTAGAGTCAGGGTTCCCAGTCTGTGTGGGAGTAGAAGGGTCTAAAATTTCTATGATCAATTTGCACTACGGCAAGCGAATCAGTTGTTTCATAATTGAAATGATCATTTGTCAAGGTGAGTCGATCGGTTCACTTGTGAATCAGTCAATTGGGAGTTTGAATCGGACGTTTCACTTCCTAGACTTGCCCACAATTGACTATCCTTATTTGTTTCTAATTAATGCAAAGATTAATTCTTGTCCCAATCAAATTGAACAAGTGAAATGAAAAACCTTTTTCTCACAAACTGTGAAAATCCAACACTTCTCGTTTGGACAAATGAACCAATCGGTTACCCGGTGAACCAGTCGGTTGGTAGTCCAGATTGTACAGAACACAATCAATTCAGTTATTAATCAATCTGACACTCTAATCGGTTGGTTCAAGTTGAACTTGATGATTCCGAGTCAAGTCTATTGATTGAATGTTTGATTGAGTACCTAAGCACTTTAGTAATCAATCCAAACATCATTCATGGATAAACTCCTCTTCTAGGGTAATCTTTTGTGTGTGACCCTATAGGTCCCATTTCACATTGGCAGTGAATGCCCATAACTAACTTATGACATCACAAGCAAAGAGTAGTGCCTAGTCGCACATCAGTGCTACCCAAGTGAAAAGGAAAGTTGGAGAACAACTTTCAATCCTATAGTTTGTGATTGGTGTTCCAGTGAATGTATAATTCATTTGTCTCTGATATCCTAAATGAACTCAAGGCATGAAGTTGTCATCCTTTCAACATTCACTCATGTTTCTTGAACTAGAGTAGATTGTCTGAGATATGTGTGACATGAATATCATATATTGATTCACATGTGCATGTGCATGCCTTTCTCAGTCTCGCTTATCAAGTGTCCTGGACATTATACTCCTTTAGGAGGGACAAATCCCATATCTATCACTCACAGACTATGTCATGCGTCAAAGCCACTCGATCATCACCGTTACAACAACCCATGTTTCATGACTACGTTTGATGATGTCAAAGTGTACCCAATCACATTCGACGAGTGTAGTGATTTCAAGTCTAAGAATTATAATCACCACCATCACTATGAGAGATGATTCTGACTACCATGTCATGGTTCCATGTATCACTCTCATGATGGGTCTGTCTGATACACTATTCTCCAACATGTATATGTGTGCTTCGTTTGATATCATATTTCATGACTAATGAGACATTGTCATCAACCAATACACACTCTAGTCTTTATGTGTCATTGTTTTCTATCAACCTTCCAAAATGACATCTGACTAGGGACATAGAAAGGATGTACATACTCTTAGTATCTGTATGATCTCATTGTTCAAGTCACATACTTGAAGACATACGTCATTGAGTCGTTCTTTAGACATTCATTCTGCTCCATCATTTATCTCATAATCGATTGAGCTAGAATAAATTGGAAGCTTGCCTTTGATGTTTATCAAATCAATCATGACGTATGCCAATCCGATCATCAATATGATTGTCTTTCAGGGCATACATACTAATAGGCAGCACCACAACAACCCATAGTGAACACTTATGACATGTTTATCACACATGCACAACTGGAGGGTATCTAAAGGACTCAGGAGCGCATCCTAAGGACACATAAGGGATTTTAGAGGACACATGATGCATTATAGTTGGATCATGAACAGATGCACCATTAGATCAACCACATGTATCGCTTTCATCACACATACATGTAGACTAACCCCCAATGGGGGGAAGACTGGTAGGGAGAACTGTCTAGATATCAAGAGACCTATCCACCTCTATAGGAGGATACTAGGGAAGTTACTATCAATAGCCCTCACCACAAGGAGGAGCATCACGAAACCCACCACAACAACCATGATCAACTATCCTATCTCTCATATACTTTGTTTATATGTTGAGGACAACATGATTCAAAAGTTTTGAGTGGTAGGGTGGTACACCCTTCTTTTCACTCATTCTGCAATTCATCATGCCATTTACTTTTGTTTTATATGTCCTTCTATCTAGATTAGATTTTTCTTGCTTGGCATACATGCATATCATGTATTTCATTTCCTTGCATTTTTTTGCATAATTTTCTAAATTTTTTCTCTTTTTCCCATGCATTGCATATTATGTAGCCTTTGTAATATTTGCATGTTTGTAGCCAGGATTTTCTTGTTTCTTGCTTTTTGTTACATAAGAAAGTCTTAGATGTTATTGAAGGCGATTTGGAACCATTTTGACCAATTTTGACCAAATTTGGAATTTCTTTCCTAAAAGCATCTTTTACCCCAATCTCAACTTATTGAAGTGAAAATATTGATCTTTGACAAATGCATGCTATGTTATCATGATCTATTGCTAAATGGTCTCAGTTCTTGAAATTTTAGATGTGAATCACCTCTCTCATGCTTGTAAATTTCTTGGTTGAATTGTGATTTAAGCAACCCGCAAAATGCTTAGGGTTTGTAGAATCTCATGATAAAAATACGGCTTTCATATTGGTCATTCATGTGGTATGTCATTACTTGATAAAATTGTTGAAATTATCTCGATGCAGTAGATCTCAAGTTGAAACTCACACTAGTGACCCCTCTTTGATTCACTTTTCTTTCATCATTTTTATCTCTTTGCCTCATCAAAGGATGCCAAAGAGCACATATTCAGCCTTGGCCACCTCCAAAAGTTTGGGTGGCCATATATATATACCTTGCTTCATTCTCACCACCATGTTCCCTATCTACACCACGGGCAAAGAAAAAGAAAAAAAATGCAAAAATTAAATAAAAGATACTCCTATGTTTTAGCATCTAAATAAAGAAAAGATGAGTGCTCCTACGTAATAGCACTCCAACCCCTTACCACAACCCTTTCTTCTATTTACATGCCCATTCAGTTAGGAAACATCAAACCTAGCTCTTTTTTTCCTTTTTGTAGATGCGTAGGTCACTTAGTGTGGATTGACGTATGAGATTGAATGTATGATGTATATGCAACCCTAGTCATTTTTTATTATCACCACCATGAAATAGTTTACCCAAAGTTATATGACAAGCATATGGATAGATTGTGTATTTGATGCTCTATATGTGATGTTTGTATGCTCAATGCTTTAATCATGATTGGTTTTTAAAAGAGGAGAGGAGAGAAGTGAAATACATGTATTTAGTCACCCTTGAGCTCATTTAGTCAATATAAATATGTTGCAATGCATTTGCATTTCTTGTTTGTTGCAAAATTGAAGAGAGATTGAGTTGGAACATACTTGAGGACAAGTATTTTTTAAGTTTGGGGTGGTGATGAAGCCCCATTTTAGGGCTTCATGTTGTGTCTTATTTCACTTCAATCACATCAAAAGTTGTTAGATTGCATGTTATTTCCCTCAATATGCATATTTTTGTCAAATTCACTTATGGACGTTTTTAGCGTGTTTTTAGGTACTTGGACCATGCTTGGATGGAAGAGAGAGTAGGAGGGTGATCCTAGGTTCCTCCGCCATTAGAGGGGTCTAAGGAAGGTCCAACAACTTCCCCAACCTACCCCAGTGGCAAAATTCAAGTGAAGCAAGGAAGACCATTGAAATCCAAAGTTGAAGAGCAAAGCACAACTGAAGACCCCAGCATGATCGTGGTGCCAAGGAATGGTTGTGTTGGCCAAGTTAAAAATCAAAGAGAGAGTCTAGTTTAAGAATTGAAGAAATAGTTTGGGAGAATGGCATGTAGGACAACATGATCATGCTATGGAGGACTCAGAATGACCACACTTATCAACACGGCCGTGGTATCAGACCTCAGCACATCCATCTTCAGCAAAATGGCCAGCACACTCCAGACAAGAATGGCCATGCGACTCACCACGACTGTGTAGCCACTGACCCACCATGGTCGTGGTGATCACCATAGTGTTGGTATGTATGCCCAGAGACCCAATCATATGATGATTGTACTGGCATATCTTGGAAATGATATGATTATTAATAAAGACAATCTTCATATATATGTTTTTAAATTATGAGATAATGTTATAACACGATATATGTCTAAACATTGATGTTACTCAATGATGTATGTCTTCAGGTTGATGACTTGAATAGTGATATCATATGAATGATAAGAATACACACATTCTTGTTGTGTCCCTAGTCTGATGTTATTGTGGAAGCTAATAGATAGAAATAACCATGATACATAGAGTGTGTGTTGGTTGATGAATGAATCTCATTAGTCATGATATGTGATATCAAACCAAACATAGAGGTACTTGTTAAGAGAATAGTGTATCAGACAGACCTAGATTGAGAGTCATGCATGGAAAGCATTGAATGGTAGTCAAAATAATCTCTCATTGTGATGGTAGTGATTTTGGTTATTATATTTGAAATTACTACACTCATCATATCTCGCTCAGTGTACTTTGACATCATCTAATGTCACCTTGAATAAGGGTTACCATAAAGGTGATGCTCAAATATGTTGTGACACATAAGGAATGACTGTGAGTGATGGAGATGGAATTTGTCCCTCCTACTAGAGTTGATATCTTGGCCACTTAATAAGCGAGATTGAGAAATGTACGGTCATACTCATGTGAATCAATATATTATATGTGAGTTCACATGTATCTTAAACAGTCTGCTCTAGTTCAAATAACATGGATTGAATGTTGAAGAGGATGACGATTCCATGCCTCGAGTTCAATATGGATATCAAAGACAGAAACTATACGATCACTGTAACACTAATCACATGTTGTAGGTTGAAGTTGTTATCCAATTTTTCATTTAATTGGATAGAAATGATGTGTTGCTAGATACTATTCATTTCTTGTGATGTACAAATTAGTTATGGACATTCACTATCGATGTAACTTGGGACCTATAGGATCACATGCATAGGATACACCCAGAAAAGGAGTTTCTCATGAATGAGGTTTAACTTGATTACTAAAGTGTTTAGGTATTCAATTTAAACAATATTCACTCTCAAAAATTTGAAAAGACTGTTCAACAAGTGAATTGTTCAGTTCATAAGTATGAATGGACTGGCTCAGGCTGTGAACTGACCATTTGGAAGATCAATAAGATTGGATCAAGGATTAATGTTAACGTCATGCTATGCATTAATTAAATATTAGAAGTGTTGGTATGCATGCCCAAAGAGCCAACTATATGATGATTGCAATGGGGCACTAGATACCTGATTTGATAATAATAAAGGTAGTTCCATCTATTATGTTTTTCTCAAATATGAGATGATGACACATAAATTTAAAATGTCTAAAGAATGATGTTACTCAATGACATATGTCTTCATGTTGATGACCTGAACAATGAGATCATATGTATGATAAGAGTACATACATTCTTGCTATGTCCCTAGTCAGATATTACTATAGAAGCAAAATAGAAGACAGTAATACAAAAGACTAGAGTGTGTGTTGACTTATGACATAGTCTCATTAGTCATGATATCAAGCCAAACACATAGGTACATGTTAGAGAATAGTGTATCAAACAGAACCACCATGAAATTGATACATTGAGACCATGGAATGGTAGTCAGAATCAGATCTCACAATGGTAGTGGTGATTATGGTTCTTAGACCTGAAGTCGCTACACTCATCACATGTCATTCATTGTATTTAGACATCATCCAACGTGACCTTGAGTAAGGGTTGCCATAAAGATGATGCCCAAGTGCATTTTTATACATGGGGATTGAGTGTGAGTGATGTACATGGGATTTGTCTCCTGCAGGAGATTGATATCCATGCCAGTTGATAAGCGAGACTAAGAAATGTATGGTCATACTCATGTGATTTATTATGTCATATGTGAAATCACATGCATCTCAGAGATTCTGCTCTAGTTCAAGGAACATGGTTGAATGTTGAAGAGGTTGACGATTCCATACCTTGAGTTCAATATGGATATTAGAAACAAAGGAACTATACGATCACAGTAACACTGATCACGGATTGTAGGTTGAAGTTGTTGTCCATATTTCCAAACTACTTGGGTAGCAATGATGTGTTTCTACATAGCGCTCATTGCTTTAATGTCATAAGTATGTTATGGACATTCATTTTACATAATTTGGGACCTATAGGGTCACACACATAGGATACACTTGGAATAGGAGTTTATGCATGAATTATGTTTACCTTTATTATTAAAAGTGTTTAGGTATTCAATTAAACAACTGAGGTTCAAAATTGTCTGATTGGACTCTAAAATGACTAGTTCAAGCGTTGAACCAATCGTTTGAAGTGTCAGGTCAATTGTAATCAACATCGGTTGAATAATGCCTAAACTAAGGCATGAAACGACCGGTTCACCTAGTGAACTGACCAGTTCATGGTCCCAACCCATTGGTTCATATGATGAACTGTCTGGTTCAATGGTCAATTCGATTGGATCAAGGATTGATGTTGATGTCATGATTTGCATTAATCATGCATTGAATACAATGTGATTCAGAATAGGAAACTACACAAACTGACTGGTTCATGGCAAGAAACAATTGGTTCTTGCACGAACCGACTAGTTGGGCATGTGAACCGATTGGTGTGCCATCTAAAGTTTCCAAAAAAATCATGAATTTAGTCTTTTTGACTCCCGCATAGACTGGGAACCCACACCATAGCCTCTCCAATAAATAGAGGGGTAGTGGAGGCTTTCCAGACACAACAATAATCTCTAACAATTGTTATCCTCTCTGGTTGTGGTAACCAATAGAGAGCTCGAGAAAGTGTTACCCGATAAAGGGATGGGTAGTAAGGGAGACAATTGTGAGAGAGTGAATCAATGCTAGTACACCGATGTTTGAAGGGACAACTCCTTCCCGATGGCTCTGGTAGCACATCGTGGAGTTCTTAGTGATCTGCGTGGACTACTATAGAGGTGAGGAGTTTTCCCTGATAGGAGTACACCTCCAACCTCCGCCCATGGTGCCAGACCTGGAGGCCATTGCTGACGATTGTTCGAGTGATGTTGAAGAAGGAGCACGTTGTTGCCTAAAGAAGAAGTGTGTTGCTGCTTGGAGAAGAAGCACGCTATTGCACCAAGAGTTTTCATTGGACTTTCTCCAAGACCAGGTATACCTCTTGTTACCTTCCTTTTTTGATACATTGTTGTTGACATGATCTTGTTCATTAGGTAATCGGGCTTTAAATTTTTTTTCGTTGCCTTATCTGATGCCCTGATTTCCCAATAGTTGTATTAGAGCCACATCAATTTATGGTGTATGTAGGTTTAAATCTATATGTTCAGATTTATCTTTTATTGCATATGATACAAATATTAATCTGGTTAATGTACATATCTGATTAATTACCACACACACACACACACACACACACAGATATATATATATATATATATATATATATATATATATATATATATATAGTCAGGCTAGAATACACTCGAGTGTATCCGGAGCGGAATACACTCAAGTAGTTTTTTATGATGCAATATTTTTTTGAAAATCTAATCCATTGATCTTCTTAAACATCTCGTGAACAACTCATACACAAAATTTGAGCACATTTGTATATGTATAGCTCATGTTATGAAGAGCGCAAAAATTATGCATTTCAAATTAGTTTCGCGCGTCGATTTTGTTGCCCTTGGATGAGTGACTTACACTCATCCAAATGAGCTCAAAATTTGTATGTAGCCTAGTTATAGTATGACGGTGAAGATCAACGATTTACATTTTGCAAAAAATAGTCTTCATATGAAAACACACTTGAGTGTATTCGTGTGATCCATACACTCGAGTGTATTCTAGCTTGACTCTCTCTCTCTCTCTCTCTCTCTCTCTATATATATATATATATATATACATATAGATATATATATATATATATATATATATATATATATGCAATTCACTAACGTCACCCTAAAAGTTGGTTTTGAAGGTGGATGTTAGCATGGTTATGGCCAGTAACCCAAATTTGTGTGTGCATGGTTGTGGTTATTTATTCCTATTGATATCTCAGTTTTCTTATGAAGCCTCTCACCTCCTTTTCAAATGTAAATAAATGGTGTTCTTCCTATTTTCCCTTGAATGTAACTCGAGGTTTTCCCTTTTACAATATGATATGAAATAGGATAGTTTTAATTTATATTTCATCATGAGAACATATTCTACACCAGACGAACCGAGCAGTTCAGTAGACGAATTGATCAATTGAAGGATGGAGGAGACGAGGTGACATGACAAATTGATCAACTGGTGGCCCAACCGATCGGCTGGAAGAATCTAGACATCTATTGAACCTGAGACCAGACGACCATTTCAAGAGTCCAACCAAGTGGTCGGGAGGGTCAACCTAGATTGGTTCGATCATAGATCTTCACCAACAATAGGTGTTGCATATGATGTAGAACCTTAGGTGGTAGTAATTCCTTGTGGCTCCAAGGAATTACAATAGTATGGCCATAACCATCACTTATGTTTATAATTGCATGATTATGTTGTGGTTATAGCATATACATGATGCATACTATAAGTATGTGTTGATTGGATATGTATATGTATTTATATATAAAATCCATCAATCAAACATATTAATTCTTATATTCTTTCTATAAGAAACACACATGAAAATATTGATCATGTATGTGTGGGAACGCCAAGCATGGTGTGTTGTCTATCTTGTGGAAGGGTGATGGTAGTTATGTGGGTTTGTGGTGCGATTGTTGGGTTTTATGGGAGGCAGAGAAGGCAGCGAAAACAAAAAATTTCTCCTCCCCAAACCCAGAACAAGGAAACGCGTCAACGTCTATACAATAGGAAAGGATGGTTTATGGAATCATACCTTGTCCTGAGGCTTGCTCGGCGAAAATACCTCACAGCTTACGCAGTCTTCACCTCTGGTCTTGGACAGTGTCTGTGCAGCTCCTGGTCGCACCAGGACTGATGACTCTTGGTCTCACTGGGACTGTCAGGATTGACAGTTGTCCTCCGAGCGGTAGAAATCTCCCGCCTCTAAAGTAATCCACATGGACCACCTGGAACTCCAATCTCCTTGTCTCACAAGGAATTGGAAGGAGTCGCACCCTCCTATCAGCGTACTAGTCACCGACACACTCTCCTGCCACCAGTCACTTTCTGCAGTTGTCTTTCCCTTGTTGTGCCTCCCTTATCGGGTAGCACTTGCTTGGGCTCTCTCTCAGTTGCCAAAACCAGAGAGAACGACAACTTTACAAAGCAACTGGTTGCACTGAGTTGTACTTTGAGAAGCCCCCAATACCCCTATATATAGGAGGGTTATGGGACAGGTCTCTCTATCCCGGGAAATATGGGACTAAAGCAGGAGTAGAAGGGTTCGAGATTTTCCACAAAAACAACCAACTGCGCAACCTGAACTGGTCGGTTGACACCTCAACCGATCGGTTGGGACCCATGAAATGGTCGGTTCACTTCTGAACCGGTCGGTTCACTTATGAACCTGTCGGTTCGTGGTCCTGGTCAGTTCCCGATTGACTTTTCCTCTTTTGTTTCTAATTGGTACCAAATACCAATCCTTGTTCCAATCAAATTGGGCAAGTGAAACGAAAGGAAATTTCTCACCAATCCTACTTTCCCAACTTGCTCGGTTGGACCAGTTGAACCGATCATTTCAACACTTGAAGCAATCGTTTCACCCTGTCCATTCACCATCTGAGCCGATCAGTTCACCAAGCTGAGTCAATCGGTTCATCACATGAGCTGATCGGTTGGGAGTGCATATTGTGCAGAATTAGTCAATTGCAGTTTCAATCAATCTGATACTCCAATCAATGTGTCTAACACCTTGAACATTATGACATTGAGCTATCAATTAATTGAGTGTTTAATTGAACTACTAAACTCCTTTAGTAATCAATCTAAACATTTTTTGTGGACAAAACTCCTTTTCTAGGTTAAATCCTATGTGTGTGACCCTACAGGTCCATTTCACGTTGGCAGTGAAAATCCATAACACTTATGACTTCACAAGCAAAGTGTGGTGCCTAGTCACACATCAGTGCTACCCAAGTGAAATAAAACGTTGGAGAACAACTTTCAATCCTACAATCCGTGAATGGTGTTACAGTGAATGTATAATTCCTTTGTCACTGATATCCTGAATGAACTCGAGGCATGGAATAGTCATCCTGTCAATGTTCATTCACTTTCTTGATCTCAGAGTAGATTGGAAGAGATATGTATGACATCAATATCACATACTGATTCACACATGCGCGCACACCTTTCTCAATCCTACTCATCAAGTGGCCATGGATATCAAACTCTCTCAGGAGGGACAAATCCCATATCTATCACTCACCCCTCAAAAGCCCCATGTGTCAAAGCCACCCAATCATCACCTTTATAACAACCCATATTTCAGGACTGTGTTTGATGATGTCAAATTGTGCCCAATGACATGTGTTGAGTGTAGTGATTTTAGGTCAAAGAATCACACTCACCAGTATCACTGTGAGTACTGACTGTGACTACCATGTCATGGTTCCATGTGTCAAACTCACAGTGGGTCTGTCTGGTACACTTATTCTCTAACAAGTACCTATGTGTTTGGTTTGATATCTCTATATAATGACTAATGAGATTCTGTTATCAACCAACACCACAATCTAGTTTTGTGTATCATTGTTTTCTATCTACCTCCCACAATGACATCCGACTAGGGACATAACAAGAATGTACAAACTCTTAGCATCTGTATGATCTCATCATTCAGGTCCTCAACCTGAAAGCATACGTCATTGAATACTGTCATTCTCTAGACATTCAATTTGTTCTATCACTATCTCATATGACTGAACCAGAAAGAATTGGAAGCTTGCCTTTGATGTTTATCAAATCAATCTTAATGTATCCCACCAATCATCCCATGATTGGCTCTCAGGGCATACATACCAACAGTGATGTTGTATGCACATATGATCTTTCGATATCTATAGGGTTCCCCAAACTAGGTTCACTCACAACATTAAAATATGCTCCCGCAAGCACACAGGGTCATGTTATAACATGATGAGAGGCAAGTAATGGGGGTCGAATCATAGGTTATCCTAAGAAAGTTAGGTCTATGAGGCTAGATTAAGCAATCAACTAAATAGGAGCAAGATGATATACACTACTCTATCAAGCAATTAGCAACTAAGAACTAAGCTAAACACTAAAGAAAGAAAGAATCTAAGTTAACCCTAATTAGCAAGACTAAGCAATTGACTAGAATGAACAAAGGCAATTAATCTAAACTAGCATTAACAAGCAAGAAGACTAAGGTGGGTTTCAAGCGATGGATTGGCTAGGTGGGCCGTTTGGGAATGTGATTTGATATTAGTTGGAGGGTGTAAACATGGCATGCAAATCTCATAATTCAATCTAGATTACCAAACCAAACAACAAGGTATGTGCTATTAGAATGTACCCTATACTACTAGTTGGAGAACTAGGGTTAGGTGTAATTATAGTAGGACTTGTCAAGTGTAGGTTTCTAAGGTAAGTGGTATTGGGGAAATTGAGAGACAATGGTAGGAATGGGAGTAGAGATGAGGGTTTTACACCTCATGTTACTAGCCATCTAGCCTTTAAGAAGCTCTAGGCAATTACACTAATCACACTTACATTAGCTACTTAGATCTCACACTCACTTGTAGAAGAAGGGAGATGTATGTAGGAACAAAGGGGGCTAGCTAGGGATCCACTAATTGGACCTAGGAGCCATTCCTAAGATTGCTACATACATTTCAATTCCTCCTAGAAGTTAGTGTCATCAAGCATCACAAAGAAAGCAATTTGTGTTTGAAAGCAAAAACCACATGCAAGATAATGGGAAATGAGATAGAAGCAAAGGCAATCATCATAGAATGAAATTATGTTCATTACAAATTAATTTCCCCCAACATGGTATCAAAGTTACATTTAACCCCAAACAACCCACCACTAGGGGCTTAGCTAGACATAATCAAAGAAAAGATAAAAGAAAGGGGAAGAATGGGATAGGACTCCATGGATCTCGAAGTAGATCATTCTCCTTCACCTCCTAGCTATTGTAGGATGACCTCCCTCCTCCAAGGTGGATGATGGGCATGAAAATGAGGAGGTTTATGGTAGAAAACCTAGAAAACTAGGTTTCTATGGTGGAAAAGAGGTGGAAATGGTTGGTGGAGAGCATAAATGCAAGGGGGTGCAATGAATGCTCTAGAGGAGTAATGGCAGATGGGGGAGTATAACCTTTGTGTTGTGGCCACCACCTATGTATATATAGGTGGTGGGGAAGCACTAGGGAAAGTAGGGGCAAACTAGGAAAATTAGTGGTGAAAATGGGTAGGGTAAGGTGGTCACCACGGTCGTGTTGAGGTATCACGGTCATGGTGGGGGTTAATTGCCATGGTCGTGGGCTATGGAATGGCTGAGGTGGGAAGTGGAGTGGAAATGATAAGTATGTATGGTGGCCATGGCCGTGGCGGGGTGCCACGGTCATGGTGGGTAAGGGGTACCACGGTCGTGTGGGGTACCACGACTGTGTTGGAGGAGGAGGCCATGAGTGCGGCAGCTTAGAGGTCGTTGTGTCTTTAGTTTGCCACAAGCGTGGGAAGCACCATGGGTGAAGTGGTCTTCAAGGGCCACGACCGTGGTGATGGCCATGACTGTGGTGATTCACATGTTAATGGACAAATTCCCTATTTATTTTGGGGATCTTTGTGCATAAATTGCCACGGGCGAGGTGGATGACCATGGGCGAGGTGGAGTGTGTTGGCCACGGATATTCTGGGGGCCACAGTTGTGGGGTCTTTAGTGACCACAGACATTTTGAGCTCCACGGTCATGGTCATTCATGTGTAAATTAAGCACATTACTTGTGACTTTTAGGGATCTTTGTGCATAAATTGCCACAGTCGTGGTGAAGTACCACAACCGTTTTGGAGCTTTTTGGTGCTGATCTTTGCTTCATCTTCTTCATCTAGCCTCCTTTTTCTTTGAATTTCTCTTGTGTATCCAAGGAAAGCTCGGGGAAGATATAGGTCCACTCTTGGGGTTTAAGACCCCATAGACGTCCTTCATCTCTCTCCCATGCATCAATGCATGTATAAGTGCCCTAAAATACACACAAAAGGAGGCATAAGTGCATTTATCATAAAAGATCATATTACGGGGAATAACTTGTAATCTAAACTGTTTAGATGTGATTATCATGCAAAAAGGCACAAGAAGAAGCCCTAAAATACTACTGCATCACCACCCTGAACTTAAAACATACTTGTCCTCAAGTATGCTCCAACTTAATCTCTCTCTTCAATTTCTTTCAATTAAACAAGAATGATAAAATGCATTACAATAGAATATTATTGACTAAATGGTCTTAAAAATGACTAAGTGCATGTGTTCCACCTCTCTCCTCTCCTCTATCACATACCAATCATGAAATGAGCACTGAGCATACAAACTTCAAATATAGAGAATAGAATACACAAGTTTTCAATATGTCCTTCTTGCAATTCTGGGTAAACCATTTTATGTTGGCATTAATCAATGATGACTAGGAGTGTTGAATCACTTTCATGCATTCTATCTTATGCCTCAAACCACACCAAATGACCCACATGGTTATAGAAATGGTAAAGTGAGCTATATTTGATGTTTTCTAGCTCAATGGGTATGAAAATGGAAGAAAGGATTGCGGAGAGATTTTAGAGTGTTTTTATACACTCGTCTTTTCTTTATTTAGATGCTCTTAAATAGGAGCATCTTTTTTTCTTTTTGCTTTTTCTTTTCTTCTTTTCTTTTCTTTTGCCTTTGGTGTAGATAGGGCATATTGTGGATAGAGTGAAGTGGGGAGATGTAGATATGGCCACCCCAAACTTTTGGAGGTGGTCAAGACTGAATATGTGCTCTAAGGCATCCTTTCATGAGTCAGAGAGGTATGAAGATGGTGAGAGAAGAGCTGGATCAAAGAGGGGTCATTAGTGTAGTCCTTGACATAAGATTTCCTACATGAAAACTAATCCAACATTTCATCAAATGATATCACACCACATGATTGAACAACATGAGATTCACATTTATATCAAGTGATTCCATAGGCTCTAAGCGTTCATAGCAACCAAAACATTAAAAAACTTGAGGGAAGTGATGCACATATAAAAAGTCAATAATCAAGACCATATAGTAACAAACTCTAAGAAAACGACATGCATTTGTCAAAGATCAAAATTTTAGTTCAAAATTGGAGATTAAGTTAAACATGCTTTTAGGCAAGAATATCTAAATTAGGGCAAAATTGGCCAAAATGGTGCTAATTCGTAAGAAATCACATCTAAACCTATATTTAAGGAATTTAAAGTATAAAACAGTAAATCCTATTTAAAAACACATAAAAATACCAAAAACTACATGAGAATGCAATGCATGACATGGAAGAGCAAAAAGAGCAAAAATTTTGAAAAATTATGCAAAAATGGATGAAACTAAACTACATGTATGCATGAATGCTAACAAGAAGAAATCTACACTAACAAGAGCTAAAACGAGCAATTCCAAAAATCAAGTAAGATAGGTGCAAACAAAATGAGAGATCAAGATATGGTTGTGCATGCCGTCCTACCACCCCAAACTTTTGAATCATGGTGTCCTCAGCATGAAACTCAAGTTTAGGGATAGTAGGGTGAAGATCACGACTGGTGTTGCAAATCAAAGAGTAGGTTTCCCTATTGTGGTTGATCAGGCTAGTTCGGCTGGTGCTACTGAAGAGGTGGAGGTCATGGACATGCTGGAGGGAACTGGTAGTAATGTCCCCAATATGAATCCTGAGGGGGAGGGTAAGTCTCCTGGTATCCCAAAATACCACCCCAAAAGTCTTCACCCCATTCGGGGTTTCTCAGTGCCTATGCATGGTGGTAATGGTACAAGTGGTTGACCTATTGGTGCATTTGTTGTTGGTCTTGCCACATGTACTGTTGGATGGGCTGCATGTCTTGTTGTGTCCTCTGGATGCCTTAAAGTTGTGCATGGATGGATGACATATCATATGCATTCATTGAAGGCTCCTACATCTGGGATGTTGCCTCATCCCTCCTTCTCACCCTTCGGGGGTGTCTTCTTTGTTCTCCTCCCTCTTCTTCTTGTTGTTGTGCATTTGATTCTGCTATTTCTTCATGTGCAGCAGTGGGGTTGAAGTTTTGCTGGGGGTTGGCTTGCTCCCATTGATTCAGACTGTCGTGTAGTGATTCAGGAGGGCCCAAGGCACAGAGAAATGGGAACGTGTGATAGGACATCTCATGAATTCTTTGTGGTGATACATATTTTACATTATAGATGAGCCTCTTGTTCATGAGTGTGATCATTTGAGAGTGCACGAGGTACTTTAGATCAACAAATTGAGATCCTTCATCCTCTTTCAGTCCAGTGACATCAAAACCTAGGGATATAGAAATTGATGTTACAATCCTTCCCATAAAAAATGGGGTCTTTCTTTTAAAGGGAATTGTCCTCATGTGATCTATCAAGACCGACTCTATGTTGATGTGCAGTTTCTTATTTAAACCATGTAGAACAAAGAGGTCCTTTTGTGAGATGTTGCCCTAATTGTCATACCTCCCTACAATTGTATTGGCGATGAATTTTTGCACATATCTGAAAAATGGATTACTGATGTGCATGGTTTTTTATTTGCTGACAATGTATGTTGGCTTCATTGTCAACTCATACCAGAAGGTATTGTAGTCTATGTCAGCCTCCCTCTTAATTAAGCAATCACTCATTTTTTTTCTTCTTGAGGGTCCCTTACAAAGATGCAATTTAGTTGAGAAGCAGTCAATGTGTGTATTTTGTTGAACATTGCAAACTTGATAGCTTCCTCCCCTTTGACCTTGATCTTCTCTAATGTGGCAAAGAAGTGTTGAGTTAACTCCAAATATGTGGTTTGTTTTGTGAAAAGAAAATTCCACAAACCGATCCTCTTCAGCTGCCTTACCACCTCTACTTTGATTCACATGTCTTCAATTACCTTTTCACACCCATATCTAGTGGAGATAACTCTCCTAGACATGTACTTGGGGTTGATGGGTATGATTTGCACCTTCCATTGTCCTCTGCCATATGTCATTCCCTCTGGAGCTTTGCCAAACCCCTTTAGCCTGTCTGCCTCTAAGTATGCCAAAGTGTCCTCTGGCTCATAATACATTTCCTCCTCAACAATGTCATCATCATCTTCTTCAATTGGTTAGGATCTTGACCCTGAGCTTGTGTCAAGATTTAGTGGTACACATTTCTCGGGGTATCATCGTGGGTGATCCTCCTCTTCTATCATCAATTTATGCCTTGCTTGTGGCTGTTGCTATGGTCTCTCCCCCAATGAGGAGGTAGAGTGACGTGCTAGCATGGTCTGTGGAGGCAGCCTTGATGAAGATGGGGATGCAGCCCCCTTGCCCCGCTTTTGGCGGGTTGTGACCTCTGGGTCAACCTCACCGATCATATCATTGAGGTTATCCTCCTATGCTTACTCCTCCTTCTCTTCCCTATATGTCTCATTTGTGATGTGGTGGTTGTTGGATGACTTGGTGTGGGATGCACTCACAGACATCGAGCGGGGGAGTGATTTGGAGATGGAGTTTGATGGTTATGGGGTGTGGGAAGGCATGGAGATTTGGGAAGAGGCTCTCTTGGTGCACACATTGCCTCTGGTGATCACCTCAAAGCTATTTTGATCCCCATTATTCACTACCTTGGTAATTTCCTTCATTTTGTGGGTGTGGTATGGCTGTGATTTTTGGATTTTTGTGGAGAAGGCAAAATGGAGGTTGATTGATGAGTGGAAATGGCTAAGATAGTTTCTTGGAGGATGGAGGATGGATTGGTTGGAGGTTTTGGGAAAAATGGGTGGATTTCAGTGAGTTTTGTGTGGGGATGCTGTAGGTGAGGTGGGGAATGAAAATGGAGATGGAGGCTTGATTCGTGGAGGTTTTGGGGTGGAAACGATAGAGGGAGAGGTGGTGGAGGTGTAGGAGTTGATCGGAGGCCGATTTGTTGGAGGATTTGGACTGGAGAAGCAAGATTGTAGGAGTTATGGGTGGATCATGCCTCCATGGCCATTCTGGAGTCAAGCGAGTGAGTTTGCAAGTGAAGAGGGTCATGGTGTTTTGTGGGGTTTAAGTAAAAAAATGGGTGGGGTCGGGTCCCGCAACAGCCGTGGTGGGTCTCCATGGTCGTGGTGGGGGTTTGGTAGCACGGTCATGGAAGGTGCCATAGTCATGGTGGGGATGGAGATGGTTGTAGATTGACCCTCACCATGGTCGTGGTGGACACCATGGCCATGGTGTGCTCCTCTCGCCTCAGTCGTGGTAGATCACCACGGCTGTGGCCGTTCATGTACAAAATCTCATTCATCCATGTAACTCCTTCAAATTTTTACACTTAATTCACCACGACAACGGTGGTCACCATGGTTGTTTTGCCTTCATGTCTCTATGACCGTGGAGGTGGCCACAGTCGTGTTGTTCAGTATGTTCCACAACCATTTTGATCTCCACGGTCATGGCCATTCCTTCACAAATTTGGTGATGTTGTTGTAACTTTCTTGATATTTTGCACTTAAATCACCACAGCCGTTTTGAGGCAACATGGATATGGTGGTTCTTCATGCAATACTTTGTTAACTCAAATTTGAAAATTTTGAAACATTTGCAAAAAAAATTATTCTTGGCCACATTTCTACTCCAACAACCATGTATTTCCCTCTCTATATCTCTCTTCAACCTATTACCTCCATCTCATCAAAACTCAAACAAAAACTATTAAGCACAAGAGTGTGTGTGTGTATTTCATGTAAAAGAAAATAAAAGTATCAAAAAGTGAAGGTTGGGTGACAATGTTCCCAAACCTAGGTGGGTTGCCTCCCACTAGCACTAAATTTTATGCCTTCAGTCGGGCTTATTGATTCTTGACATTGATCACTCTCGCGGGATTTTCAAAGCATATTTTTAGTAGATATCTCTCTCATCTTCATTTAAGAAAATCTCCTCATCAAGTTGATGTTCCTCCACTAGCATCACGATATCAAAGCTTTGATTGGCTTTGTCCGAACCTACTTCCACAACTGATTCTGGCCTTTGGCCATTCACGATAAATTATTTTTCTCTTCTTTCACACAAATCAACACAGCCCCAAATAGATACACCTTTTTTATTAGATAAGGCATTTCCCATCTAGACCGGAGTTTTCTGAGAAAGAACTTCATCCTTGAGTTATATAGCCATGCCCATTTTTTGGGCTGAAAATCTTTCTTCTTGATCATCTTATCATGTAGAAACTTTGTTCTCTCCTTGTAGCACTTGCACAATTTGTAAGCTTCATTTCGCACCTCCTCTAATTCATTCAGTTGAAACTTCCTCTTCATCTCAATATTCTCTCCATCAAAGTCCATGGCCTTCAAATCCCACAATGCCTTATGTTGCATCTCAATCGGTAGATGACATCTTTTCCCATAAACAAGCTTGAATGGTGTGGTGCCAATCGGGGCTTTGTATGCAGTCATATAAGCCCATCAAGCCACATTGAAATGTGATGACCAATCCTTGCAGTTGGTCTCACTGTCTTTCCTAGAATGATATTTATCTCCCCATTGGACAACTCAACTTGACCACTTGTTTGAGGGAAGTAAGGAGTGGCCACACGATGATTAACTCCATGTTTCTTGGGTGGCCCTTCAAAAGTACAATGGATGAAGTGACTTTCACCATCACTAATCATGGCTCTAGGAACACCACATCGGATGAAGATATGAGATTTCACCAAATTACACACCACTTTGTGATCATTTGTCCTTGTAGCAACAACCTCAATCCACTTTGACACATAATCAACAACAACCAAAATGTAGACATATCTGAAGGAGGGAGGAAAAGGACCCATGAAGTCAATCCCCCAAACATCAAACACCTCCACCACAAGAATGGGTGATAGAGGCATCATGTCCCTCTTTGAGATAGTGCCTACCTTTTGGCACTTCAAGCAGCACTTGTGACATTCATGAGAGTCTTTAAACAAGGAGGACCAATAGAATCCACTTTGGAGAACCTTGGCAGCCGTGTGTTTCCCACCAAAATGGCCTTCACATACCCCGGAATGGCACATAGATAGAATTTCTTACTGCTCCATCTCCAGAACACATCTCCTAATAAGTTGGTCGGGACAATATTTGAAAATATGAGGATCATCCCAAACATAATTTTTTACCATAGCAAACAGCCTTTTGCTTTCCTCCCTTATCCATGTGCTTGGTATCCTTCCACTAGCTAAGAAGTTAGCTAAGTGTTTATAACATGGCCTTTGAGTGGATGAGAGTAGGAAGATTTGCTCATGCAACATTGTTTCTTTGATTCTACTTGTATCATCAAAGGGTGCTTCAATTCAGGAGAGATGGTCGGTGGTAGAATTTTCCACTCCCTTCTTGTCCACAATCTCAATATCAAACTCTTGAAGCAACAAAATCCACCAGATCAACCTTGGCTTTGAGTCTTTCTTCACCATGAGATACTTCAATGTGGCATGGTCCGTGTATATCACTACCTTATTTTGCAAAAGATATGATCAAAACTTGTCAAGAGCAAAGATAACCACAAGCAACTCTTTTTCTGTAGTCGTGTAGTTCCTTTGTGCTTCGTCTAGAGTCTTGCTAGCATTATAGATGGCATGCAGAATCCAGCCAACTCTTTGGCCCAGCACAGCCCTCACTGCCATGTTGGATGCATCAGTCATGATCTCAAATGACAAAGAGAAATCTGGGGGTGGCATTATAGGAGCATAAATGAGCTTTTGCTTCAAGTGCTTGAAGGCTTCAACACACTTATCATCAAAGTGAAATTCAACATCTTTTACAACAAATGACAAAGAGGTCTTGAGATTTTTCTTTAATCCTTGATGAAGCGACGATATAAGCTTGCATGTCCCAAGAAGGACCGGACATGTCTTACGATAGAAGGAATGGTAAGAGTAGAAATGAGGCCTACCTTGGCCCTATCAACCTCGATACCGTATTTTGAAACCCGGTGACCCAGAACTATGCCTTTGGGCACCATGAAGTGGAGCTTCTCCCAAGATAGCATGAGGCGAACCTTGATGCATCTCTCAATAACGGAAGCCAAGTGGAGCAAATATTCATCAAAGGTTTTACCAAAAACTGAGAAATCATCCATGAGCACTTTGAGTGACGAATCAAGCATGTCGACAAAGATGAAGGTCACGCATATATGGAAAGTGGAAAGGGCATTACACAACCCAAATGGCCTTCTCCGGTAAGCAAAAGTACCACTAGGGCAAGTGAATGCCATCTTTTCTTGGTCCGTAGGATGAAAAACAATCTGGAAGTACCCAAAGTATCCATCAAGAAAATAATAGAAACTTTTCCCTACCAACCTCTCTAGAATTTGATCAAGAAATGGAAGAGGATACTGGTCCTTCTTAGTCTTCTCATTGAGCTTTCTGTAATCTACACACATTCTCCATTTGTATTATTCTCTAACTGGCACCATATCACCATCATCATTCTCTACTAATGTGATACCACCCTTCTTTGGTACAACTTGGATGAGACTCACCTATGTGCTATCAGAAATCAGATAAATAATTCCAGCATCTAATAATTTCACGACCTCTTGGGTCACAACTTCCTTCAATTTTGGGTTCAACCGCCTTTGCATTTGGTGGGTTGGCCTTGAATCATCCTCCAAATAGATCCTATGCACACAAATGGAGGGGTCAATACCCCTCAAATCAGTAATGGACCATCTAATGGCCTGAATGTTCTTCTTTAGGACTTTCATCAATGCCTCTTCTTGTTCCAAAGAGAGAATAGAAGAAATGATCACCAAGAGGGTTTCGTTGGAGCCTAGAAATGCATACTTCAATCCTTCGGGGAGTGACTTGAGCTCAAGAGTTGGAGGTTCTTCAAGACAGTTCTTGAATGGATCAAAAATTGATGGGATGTCATCACTTGCAGCCACCAAGGCTAGCTCATTCACTTTATCCTCTTCATCATCATCATCGACGAACTCAACAATGGGCTCTAAACCTCTACCTTTAGTGGTAGTATGAATCCACATAGGTAGGCACTCCCCCACAATCTCATCAAGGCATTCAACAAGATAGCAATATTCTTTTGTGGAGCCTATCACCTCACCTATAGCTGAAGACTTGAAGATGTTCAACCGGATCTTCATGTGCATGAATGCCACATACATGGTCCTGGTTCTCATGTGGATCACTGCATCAGCTATAGCTAAGAAGGGCCTCCCCAAGATGATAGGTACTCTTCTTGTGTCCTTTTCTACATCTAGCACAATGAAGTCAGTAGGGAAGAATGTGGAAGTCTCATCATCAAGTCTAACTAGCACATCATCAACACGCACTCTAGGTGTCTTCACTGATCGATCGGCCAAGTGAAAAGTGTAATGATCTGGATCTAATTGTCCCATTTGGAGCTCAACAAACACATCATATGGCATCAAGTTCATTCTAGAACCCAAGTCTAGAAGGGATTGGTCTATGCAGTGTGCTCCAATGTAACATGAAATGATGGGAGCGTCGAGATATTTCCTCTTCCTCAACATGGTGTGCTATAGGATTGAGCTCACTTGCTTAGTGAGCTTGACTTTCTTTGGCATTCTCCCCATTGTTTTCCTTTTAAACATGCACAGATATTTCTGGCATAGGAAGGGATTTGCTTGACCACAAAAAGCAAGGGAATGTTTATATTCACTTTGTTGAAAGTTTCCATGATATCTTCAGTATATTTCTTCTTTCTTCTCTCGTCAAAAGGCTCCTCAAGAGCATCAGGAAATGGGGGATTTGGGCTCCCAACTGGCTCAGATCAACATAATCATCAACTAGAATCACGGGAATCACAATATCACTGCTCGGTATCACATTATCATTGCTCGGTGTCATGGTATCAACTCTAGTTCCTGTCATAGTATCATCAATCTGGATCTCGGTATCTACATGTCTGATCATAGTATCACCTCTATCCTCACTAGTTGTCCTATGAACAATAGTATCACGGGGCTGCTCTAAGGTCTGACCACTCCTCACTACCTTCTCCACCTTCACATGCTCATGGGTAGTGGAAGAAGAGGCTTATGGAGGGGGTTGTGGTTGTTGAGGGGGTGGTGGTCTTTGGTGGGGTGGGTTGGTATTTTGAAGGATGAACTGTGGTTGTGGTTGTTGGAGTGGTTGGGATGATATTTGGGAGGGGATTGTTGGTATGAGTGAGGTGGAGGTGGAGCATATTGATAGTTGAGAGGAACTTGAGGAGGTGGTGGAGCATATCAGTTTGGTGGTGTATGATATGAAGGTGAAGCATATGAACTTTGACCATTTCCTATGAAAGTGCCATCATTGTTTGGATTTGGCATTGGTTGAGATGGGAGTCTCTCTTCCTCCCTTATAGCATATGAAAGTGATATATGGTCCAATCTTTGCTAAATACGGTTAATGGACTACCCATGAGAGGACACATCTTTCTTTACCTCATCCAAACTTCTCAATATCCCAAGCACTTCATCTTCAAATTTTGAGCTATACCTTGTCCTTAGCTGCCCTTGTCCTTGACCATCCTCATTTTGTTGTTTCCATGAAAAGTTGGGATGGTTTCTCCACTCAGGAGTGTAAGTGTTGGACATATGACCTTGGTTGTTTTCGTCACCAAAAGATTGCATAGCATGAAATTCTTCTTCATATTTAATTGCCATGGTGGATTGACTAGAAGAACTACCAGCTTGGATCTTTGTCATATGCATCATGTCCGCCAACATTTGCATCATGTTAGGGTTGACAGCGGTCTAGGCTAGAGCTACAGGAGGAGGTGGAGGGATGTAGTTCCAGCCACAATGTTCCCCTTTGGTATATGCCCGATGGTGAGAGTTCTCAGTAAGGTTCTCAAACAAGGGCCATGACTCCTCAAATGGTTTTCCCATTAAGGGGCCTCCACATGATGAATCAACATTATTCTGGCTCAACTCTTCCAACCTGGTGTAGGAAGCTTGGACCAGCTGCCACAAGGGTACCTCGTGATGGGGGAAGTCATGCAGGAGCTTTTGGAACCTTTCCCACACCTCGTGGAAAGGTTCATTTTCCTTTTGGGAGAAGGTGTATCTACACCTTCGCATTTGGGTCAGCTTGGCAATTGGAAAGAACTTCTTAAGAAACTCATTTTGGACCACATTCCACGTCACCAGCTCCAGCTTTAAATGTACCATTCTTTGGCCTTTTCCTTTAGAGAGAAAGGGAAGAGTGTCCTCTAGATGGAATCATCAGTGGAAGAGGGTGTACAGAAGATGGAACAAGTCTCAAGGAAGGCGTCGATATGATGGTAGGGGTTTTCATTCTTTATCCCATAGTAAGTAGGGAGGATTCCAAGAAGTGTGGGTGGAATGGATAATTGTTAACCTGACATTTGGTCAACTAGTGTGGCAATGAGAGAATTGTAGTTTCCCGGGGTGAAATACTCGTGGAGGGGGTGGTTGGGCTGCGGTTGGGCATTTCCATGAGGTATTTCTGCTGTCTGGTCACCCATATCAGTTTCTTAGTGTTGGTTGTGATGGCTTTGGCGTCTCCTCCAACCTATCTCAGGGTCATACAACACCAAGTTAGTAAAAGTACAATGTGTATGACGCATGCACAATTGTCACTTGCACAATATACAAACAAGCAACAAGAAACCAAGTTAGAATGATGGTATGCAAAAGTGAACAAAGAATCAAGAATAGTAATGATGAGGACAGTAGGAAAGGCTAAGCTACACTAACTAGCTAGGACGAGAGCCTCTATCCCCAGAAATGGCACCATAAAGCTTGGTTTGATGTTGCATGCACGTATGATCTTTAGAAATTTATAAAGTTCCCCAAACTAGGTTCACTGACAACACTAAAATATGCTCATGCAAGCCCACAGGGACATGTTATAGCATAGATGAGAGGCAAGCAATGGGGTCGAACCACAGGGGTAGAGGGGGCACTAGAGCTTAGTTGGTGTTGGCTACATTCATAAAGCATAGACTAGGGTTGAAGGGTTTAAAAGTGGTTTTGGTTTGATTACACTAAGAAAGCAGGCAAGCAAAGGTAATATTAAAACTAGATTACCAAAAACTAGGTTATCCTAAGAAAGTTGGGTTTAAGAGGCTAGATTAAGCAATCAACTAAATAGGAGCAAGATGATCTACACTACTCTATCAAGGCAATTAGCAACTAAGAACTAAGCTAAATACTAAAGCAAGTAATAATCTAATTTAACCCTAATTAGCAAGACTAAGCAATTGACCAGAATGAACAAAGGCAATTAATCTAAACTAGCATTAACAAGCAAGAAGACTGAGGTGGGTTTAAAGCAATGGATTGGGTAGGTGGGCTGTTTGGGAATGTGATTTGACATTAGTTGGGGGTGTCAACAAGGCATGCAAATCTCACAATTCAATCTAGATTATCAAACCAAACAACAAGTCAAGTGCTATTAGAATGTACACTATACAACTAGTTGTAGAACTAGGGTTAGGTGTAATTCTAGTAGGACTTGTCAAGTCTAGGTTTCTAGGGTAAGTGGTATTGGGGAAATTGAGAGCCAAGGGTAGGAATGGGAGTAGATATGAGGGTTTTTCACCTCATGTTACTAGCCACCTAGCCTTTAAGAAGCTCTAGGCAATTGCACTAATCACACTTACACTAGCTACTTAGATCTCACACTCACTTGTAGAAGAAGGGAGATGTATGTAGGAATAAAGGGGGCTATCTAGGGATCCACTAATTGGACCTAGGAGCCATTCCTAAGATTGCTACATACATTCCAATTCCTCCTAGAAGCTAAGTGTCATCAAGCATCACAAAGTAAGCAATTTGTGCTTAAAAGCAAAAACCACATGAAAGATAATGGGAAATGAGATAGAAGCAAAGGCAATATAATAGAATGAAATTATTTTCATTACAAATTCTTTCCCCCCAAAATGGTATCAAAAGTCACATTTAACCCCAAACAACCCACCACTAGGGGCTTAGCTAGACATAATCAAAGAATAGATAAAAGAAAGCGGAAGAAGGGGATAGGACTCCATGGAGCTTGAATTAGATCCTTCTCCTTCACCTCCTAGTTGCTATAGGGTGACCTCCCTCCTCCAAGGTGGATGATGGGCATGAAAATAAAGGGGGTTATGGTAGAAAATATAGAAAACTAGGTTTCTATGGTGGAAAAGAGGTGGAAATGGTGGGTGGAGAGCATAAATGTGAGGGGAGTGCAATGAATGCTCTAGAGGAGTAATGGAAGTTGGGGGAGTCTAAAATTCATGTTGTGGATTCCACCTATGTATATATAGGTGGTGGGGAAGCACTAGGGTAAGTACGGGCAAAGTAGGAAAATCAGTGGTGAAAATGGGTCGGGTTAGTGGTCACCACTGCTATGTTGAGGTGCCACAGTCGTGGTGGGGGTTGCATGGCACGGTTGTGGGATATGAAACATCTGAGGTGGGAATTAGAGTGGAAATTATAAGTATGTATGGTGGCCATGGCCGTGGAGGGGTTCCAGGGTCGTGGTGGGCAGGGGGTACCATGACTGTGTGGGATACCACAGTTGTGTTGGAGGAGGAGGAGGCCACGGGCGAGGCAGCTTCGAGGTCATTGTGTCTTCAGTTCACCATGAGTGTGGGGAGCACCATGAGTGAGGTGGTCTTCATAGGCCACAACTGTGGTGATGGCTATGACCGTGGTGATTCACATGTAAAACGGACCAATTCCCTGTTGATTTTGAGGATCACTGTGCAAAAATCGCCACTAGCGAGGTGGAGTTTTTTGGCCACGGCCATTTTGGGGGCCACAGCCGTGGGGTCTTCAGTGATCATGGCTATTTTGAGCTCCATGACCGTGGTCATTCATGTGTAAATTAAGTACATTCCTTGTGACTTTTAGGGATCTTTGTGCATAAATTGCCACAACTGTGGTGAAGTACCACGGTCGTTTTGGGGCTTTTTGGTGATGATCTTTACTTCATCTTCTTCATCTAGCCTCTTTTTGCTTTGAATTTCTCTTGTGCTTCCCCAGAAAGCTCGAGGAAGAGATATGTCCACTCTTAGGGTGTAATACCCCATAGACATCCTTCATCTCTCTCCCATGCATCAATGCATGCATAAGTGCCCTGAAATACACACAAAAGGAGGCATAAGTGCATTTATCATATAAGATCATATTGTAGGGAATAACTTGTAATCTAAGCTATTTAGATGTGATTCATGCAAAAAGGCACAAGATGAAGCCCTAAAATAGGGTTGCATCAGCTTGCCAAGCGGGGTGCATTTCGATCGTGTTGGCTTTTGGGTCAGGCTTAATTGGGTTGTCCTTAATGTATTAAGCACCTAGAAGCATGCAAATGGACTATGGCAAGGAGTTTCCATACCATCTATCCAAGAATTTCATAAGATGCAATTGGAAAAATTTCCTACCTTAATAGTTGGTTATGGATGGTGGCATTGGTCGTATAATAATTCAATTATTTTGGGTCTTGGCTCACTAGAAGATTGTACATGAGGGTTATCAATTTGAACAAAAATAATGGGAGTGATAATTAATTAAAGGCCTAATTAATTACAATATAAAATCAAATCAAATCAAAAAGTGTTTTGACAAAAGTTGAAATATTTCTTTTGTAGAATTTAATGGGAAACAATGTGATCAATCCTTGAGTAGGAAAAACTAAACAAGATTAACTTCCACATCTGGTTTAGGACTTTGAGAAGCATTCTCATAGATGAGTGAAAGCTCTATGTCCTTGAAACACCAAGGCAAGAGAACCCCATTCCAAATGCTCCTAAGGCTGAAATGGATGCTTATTGGATGCATGCCAACAATGCCTTAGACATGAAGCACATTATGATATGTTGTATGAACTATGAGTTGCATGAACAATATGAAAACATGAACATTCTTGAGATGGTAGCACATCTAAAGAATGATATAAAAAAGTATGTTATTTGAGTGCAAACTGACATAGGGAGATCCAATAGAGCCCCATGTGCTCAATATTATTGAGCATGTGAAGAGATTGGGATTTCTTTTAGGTTAAGATTTGGCCATGGATATGATTCTACAATCGTTGTTTGAATCACATGGCTAGTTTATCGGGTGATGTCACTTGAGTAACTTGGCCAAACCACTATCTGAATTGCTTGGTATGTTGACAAATGTTGAAGCACAAATGAAGATCGACAAACCCGTGATGATGATCAGTGGAACAGAGTCCAAAGACAAAAGCAAGGCGAAGAAGAGTTCTGAGGCTAAGCTGAAGTGAAAGTCTTTTGCAATCAACATATGGAGAGGGGTAAGTGCAAAAGGAATTTGTCCTTTTCACTTAAATGATTAAGGAAGGGAAGTGCCACCACTGTCACCAGCTTGGACATTGAAGAGGTAAGTACAAAGAGGATATCGGGAAGAAGAAGGAGATAGAGATCTTCACTTCAGGACCTGAGAATAAGTAAGCTAGAACTGTGCGGAGAAAGAGTTGTTGCAACTATAGTCAGAATTTGTCATTCATATAATGGGCATGTAAAAGAATTAATGAGTTGCTATTATGTACTGACATTAATGAAAAACATCATGTATCTTGTATGGACAAGAATATTATGAATAAATTGATGTTTCATTTTAAAATATGTGGTCTTATATGGTAATGTTTCACAATCTATACTCGATAGTTGTATGGGTACATGTTTATGACGCATATACCCAATGACTTTATGACTCAAACATTGAATACCAATAGCATTGTCATCTATAACACGTAAATGAGAATTGCATTTATAGAATCCATAATGATGGTTATATAGACTCCTTTAGTGGACCAATAGAGGCATGCCAGTCTTATTTATTGGGAATATGAAAAAAGCATCTTCACTAGATGTAGTGGGAGAGTGAGTATTCTATTAGGGATCATATATGCTGGCGTATATACCTTTTAGAATAAATGCTAGAGGTGGTTATTAGAACTTCATTATAATTACTCATGATCTCAGTAGATATGGTATATTATATTTAATGAAATACAAGTCTAAATCTCTTGAAGTGTTCAAGAAGAATAGGAATGAAGTACATAATCCACTTGGTATAAGTGTTAAAACTTCAATATGATCAATGTGGAAATACTTTGAACCAAGATTTTCAGGACCGTCTAGGAACTCATGATAGTGTATCATGATGAACTCTTCCTGAAAAATTATGATATATTAGAAAGAAGGAATCACACCATGTTAGTCATGGTGTGATTATCAATAAATCTAGCTAATCTTCCAATTTCCTTTTTGGCACATGCTTTACACTAAAAAAATATACCGTTTAAAGTGGTTCAAAAGAAATCATATGAGATATGGCATGGGAAGACTCCTGATATGTCTTTTATAGAAATTAGGGATTAAATCTTATATAATAAAATAGTTTCTTGGGAAATATTTGTCCACAAGTCACAAAAATGTTACTTTTTGAAATAATACATGTAGATTCCAATCCAACAACAAAGTTGTTTGTTGATTAGGATGGTTGTATTCCTGAAAGAGAATTTAAATCCAAAGGAATTAGTGGGAGTAAAAGTAGAACTTGAGAAGTTCGAGACAAACAAGAAAATATTGAACTTAATAGGGTATAGTGGGAAAATGAGAATCACAAATTGTTGTGGAATATCAAGTTCCTTATGTAACACAAAACCTTGTATTTCTAGTAGAACATTCCTTGAGTTTTAAAGATTATGATATCTTATAACTCAAAAGGTGGTGAGTTGATCATAGATGATGAGTCAAAAATCTACCTAGAGGCTAGTGAGGGACTAGAGTCTAAGAAATGGCTTGAGGCCATGAGGTCCAAGATGGAGTTCATGTACACCAACAAGGTATGACCTTGATGGATCCACTTGAAGGGGTAAAACCCATAGGGTATAATTAGGTCTTCAGGAGGAATACCAACATGGAAGCATAGATTGGTTGCAAAGGATTTCAAACTAGTTCAAGGTGTTGAACATGATGAAATCTGTATACTATTTTCCATGGTTAAATCCATTAGGATAATGCTTGCTATTGTATCTTAATGTGACTGAGATTTGGAAAATAGGATGTTAAAGTCACATTATGTAATTGGAATATTGTACATAATGTATATGTGACACAACCTATATGTTTTATAAATCCATATAATGTAAATAAAGTCTATAAGCTACAAAGGTCAATCTTTGGATTGAAGAAAACATCTCAAAGTTGGAATCTTAGATTTGAAAAGATAGTCAAAGAGTTTGACTTGAATCAAAATGAAAATGAAATCTTTGATTACTAAAGTTGACTGGGAGCATATTTATATTACACATAATGATGGGAATAACATCCTTATATAACAAATTTTGAAGCTTGGCTGTGAAGTACCTTCTCTATGAAGGATGAAGGCAAAGCATCCTATGTGATAGGAATAAAGATCTATAGAGATAGATCTAGATAGCTTCATGACCTAAGAAAGAGCACATACATTGGAAAAATGCTTAAAGAGTTCTGCATGCAAGACTCAATGAGAGAAAATTTGTGAAATTGTTGTCCCAATTCTTGGGAAGGATGAGAAAACATGAGTGAGATGTGATATGCATTTGCAATTGGATCTATGTTTTAGACAATATTGTGTACTCATCATGTGTCTCGTATGTATTAGACATGATGAGAGGATATGTACTCATCTAATTGTCTCGTATGTATTGGACATGACAAGTGGATTTGACATGAATGTCACTAGACTACCATGAAGAACATCCTTAAGTACCACATAATCACTAAAAGGATTGATTCCTTGATTATGGTGATAAGGAAGACTTGGGTGTAAAGGGTTACACCGATGCAAGCTTCCAAAATGACAAATAAAATTAATGACCGCAATCTAAATTTTTTGTTTAACCTTAAAACAAGAATTGTAAGCTAGAAAAGTTCCGAGAAAGAGATATTTGTTTAATTCTACAATAAAAGTTGTGTATCTTGATGTTATGAGAATAACAGAGGATATTGTATGGATCAAGAAGTTCATACAGATGAACTTCTGGGAGGTTCCAACCGTTGATGACACGGTAGAGATATTTTGATAATAATGGAGATACTAGAGAGTCAAGGAATCTTAGATAGCATAGTATGACACTTCCATCTCATACGATAAGTCGTACAATGAGGAGGTCTGAAACTTGCAAAATACTGACTTGAAGCAAACATTGCTAACTTGATATAGAAGCACTTGCACAGCAAAAACATGATGGACATGTTGAAATCACTTGAAACAAAAATTTGTGGGTGATTGGATCTAAGTGCTAGTAGGATTATATTGGTATGTATGCCCAGAGAGTCAATCATATGATGATTTCAATGGGGAATTAGATACCTGATTTGATAATAATAAAGGTAAATATGTCTATTATGTTTGTCTCAATCATGAGATGATGACACATACATAGTATATGTATAAAGAATGATGTTACTTGATGACATATGTCTTTAGGTTGATGACCTAAAAAATGTGATCATATGTATTATAAGAGTACATACATTCATGTTATGTCCCTAGTCAGATATTATTGTGGAAGCAAAATAGATGACAGTAATACAAAAGACTAGAGTGTGTGTTGATTGATGGCAAAGTCTCATTAGTCATGATATCAAGTCAAACACACATGTACATGTTAGAGAACAATGTATCAACAGACCCACCATAAGAGTGATGCATGGAGACCATGGAATGGTAGTCAGAATCAACTCTCATAGTGATAATGGTGATTGTAGTTCTTAGACCTGAAGTCACTACAGACATCACATGTCATTTGTTGTATTTAGACATCATCCAATGTGAACTTGAATAAGGTTTCCCATAAAGGTGATGCTCATGTGCATCATGACACACGGGGATTGAGTGTGAGTGATTTAGATGGGGTTTGTCCCTCTTACATGATATTGATATCCAGGTCACTTGATAAGCAAGATTGAGAAATGTAAGTCCACACTCATGTGATTCAATATGTGATATGTGAACTCACATGCATCTCAGACAGACTTCTCTAGTTCAAGGAACATGGAGTGAATGTTGAAGAGGATGATGATTCCATGTCTCGAGTTCAATCTGGATATCAGAGGCAAAGGAACTATACAATCATGGTAACACTGATCATATAGGTTGAAGTTGTTCTCCAAGTTTTCAAACTACTTGGGTAGCAATGATGTGTTGCTAGATATCGCTCATTGCTTGTGATGTCATAAGTTGGTTATGGACATTCATTGCCAATGTAAATTGGGACCTATAGGTTCACACCCACATGATACACTTGGAATAGGATTTTATTCATGAATGATGTTTAACTTGATTACTAAAAGTTCTTAGGTATTCAATTAAACAATTGAGGTTCAAAATTGACTGATTAGACTCTAAAACAACTGGCTCAAGTGTTGAACTGATCGGTTGGAGTGTCAGGTCAATTGTAATCAACATTGGTTGAATAATGTCTGAACTAGGGCATGAAATTACCCACTCACATAGTGAGTCACTATTTCATGGTCCCAACTGACCTGTTCATATGATGAACCGCTCAGTTCAATGGTCAATTCATATTGGATCAAGGATTGGTGTTGATGTCATGATTTGCATTAATGGTGCATTAGATACCAATGTGATTTAGCACAGGAAACTATACAAACAATTGGTTCATGGCACAAACTGACACATTCATGCACGAACTGACCGGTTGGGCACTTGAACTGACTTGTTCGTCGTCTGATATTTTTAGAAAATTTGTGAACTCAGTACTTTCAACTCTTGTACATACTGGGAACCCTGACCCTAGCCTCTCATAAAAATAGAGGGGTATTGGGGGCTTTCCAGGCATGACAATAAGCTCTGACAATTGTTGTCCTCTCTAGTTTTGGTAACCAATAGAGTGCCTGAGCAGGTCCTACCCAATAAAGGGAGGGAAAGCAAGGGAGACAATTATAAGAGAGAGAATTGGTGCTAGTACACTGATGTTTAAAGGGATAGCTCCTTTATGTTAGCTCTGGTATCACAATGTGGAGTTCCCGGTGGTCCGCATGGACTACTCAAGAGGCGAGGAGTTTTTCCCTCTAGGAGGACACCTTCAACCACCTTCTGTGGTGCTAGACCAGGAGGCCATTGTTGACGATTGTTCGAGTGCTACTGAAGAAGGAACATGTTGTTGCCTGAAGAAGAAGTGTGTTGCTGCTTGGACAAGAAGCACAGTACTGCACCAAGAGTTGTCGTTGGACTTGCTCTAGGTCTAGGTTTAACTCTTGTTACCTTCCTTCCTAGATACATTGTTGTTGACATAATCTTGTTGATTAGAGAATCAGGCTTTAAATTTTTGTTTCCGCTGTCTTATCTGATGCCCCGATTTTCTAATAGAAAGCCTATATGATTGTGAATAGGAAACATAATGAAGCAATCAATTTAAGTGTTGAATCGATCAACTCAAATGTGAGTTGACCGGTTGATGGTTTGTATGTTCCAAAAAAATTATGAATTTATGTCTCTTCGACTTCAAGCTGGAAACCCTAAACATGGCCCTCCTATAAGTAGTGGGGTAGTCAAGGCTTTTAGAAGACACAACAATAAGCTCTGACGATTGTTTTCTTCTCATAGTTGTGATAATGTGAGAACTTGAGCAAGTCTTACCCGTAAAAGGGAGAGACAACAAAGGAGAGAACAAGGGTAAGAAACCAACTCTAGCACGATGAGATCGAAGGGACAACTCCTTTCTATCAGTTCCAAAAGAA
Organism: Alisma plantago-aquatica; assembly: GCA_963693085.1. Classification (NCBI taxonomy): domain Eukaryota; kingdom Viridiplantae; phylum Streptophyta; class Magnoliopsida; order Alismatales; family Alismataceae; genus Alisma; species Alisma plantago-aquatica. Next base: position 665,504,976 of record OY856414.1, read on the forward strand.
CAACATGATTTCCCAGTGGTCCGCGTGACTACGTAGAGGTGTGGAGGCCTTTTATACCCAGTAGGAGGATATCATCAACTATTACTCAAGGTGCTACATTAGGAGGCCATCACCGACAACCATTTGGGAGTTACTTGTGAAAGAAGCACGTTGCTACAAGGATAGTAGTTGAACTTGATCCATAACTAGGTATATACCTTGCAACCTTCCTTCCCAATGTATAGTTATTGACACGATACACTATTCAATGGGAATATGACAAGAATTTTTTGTTTCACTTCCATCTTTATCACCATAATTTCCAATAGTGATATTAGAGCCATGCCAATTTACTATATTTTGGGATTTAATCGGTATGATTAGATTTTTATAATATCATATATTTATTACATGTGATGTGAATATTTAAATGATTAATATGCATATCAGATTAAATACCACATATTATTCCTATATATATGACATGATATATATGTTTATATGTGTCTCCCTGAAATTATTTTAATGGTATATGTAAGCATGGATATTGCCAATACCCTCTTGGATATTTATGCATGGTTGAATGGTTTATATTCCTATCTTTTTATTGGGTTTGCATATGAGCCTCTCTCTCTTTTTCCATATGTAAAGTTAATGCTTTCCCTCCTAAACTCCCCTCAAATCTAAGTCGGGGTTTCACTGTTACAATGTAATAATTAAATAGGAATAGGATAGTTTTATTTCCGATTATGGAAAAGACAAGGCATTCAACATCAGGTGAGTCGATTGACTTAGAAGTTGAACTGATTGATTGGAGTACTAAGGATGCCAAATGACAAGAGGAGTTGTGTAACAACCAGATTCTTTCAATTCAATATTTACAAAACAATATCATAAAATATAAACAATTCTCTTTTTCTTAAATCATGATTTACATAAGAGTCTCGGAAGCTTTACATAAGATTACAAAAATAAGCATAAATTGCTATCTACTCTTCAACAGTGGCCAACTCTTGCACGTCTCTTCTATGTCTTCTCTAATCACCTACCCATGAGTTCCCAGAGGGAATGAAACCACACATGAGCCTCAATAAGGGAAATTGACGTCAGGAAAGCTGGTACAAAATGGTATTTGGAAAGCAAAGCAATATGAACATATCTACAAAGAATTAATATGAAAAAATGCAAAGGAATGAACAGTATAGGCAAGTATGAAAAGGTAGCGATGGATTTTCAATCCAACAATATTCAATATCTAAATTTTGAAACTAGACATTCAAATTTCAATAATTAGCTCATGTCAATGTCTATGTTGTTGGGGAATCCATATGTTCTCTTCATGATAATGACAACACACCAACTGTGTTTCCCAATATACTGAGGGAGCTCATGTTCTTCTCTCTACATAGAGTTGTGGAAGCATTATTCCACTAAGTCATTGGGCATTAGCATGCCCTTTTTGACATTTAAACAATGTGCTACTATCTTCCAAGATTTATTGTTGGGGGCTTTCAAGGAGGGGGCTAAGGTCTATAACAATTTTAAGCCAACCAACCTATCCAAATATGCATGCAATCAATGAGGGAAAAACTTTCCAAATAGAAATATAAATTTCGTACCTTTGAATCAAAGTATGTGAAAATTCCAAGTATTGACTCCATAGGACAATCAGAGAGAGAGAGAGATCTACAAATTTAGAAGTATTTGTCATGATTTGTCTTGGAATCAGGTGCGGTTCAAAATGACTTATTTATAATTAGATTTTTCCCATCTAGGTTTTATATTCTGTATTTTTTCCATTATTATTATTTCTAGATTTCCAATTAGGTTATAGAGTCAATTATGTGAAAGTTTTCAAATTTCTATCTTATATATAAGAAAATTCTATTTATTTATTGGGAGTGTGTTACACCTAGTAGGCATATCTAGGGTTTAAATTAAGTTATATACATATGATCCAAGTCTTTTACATTCATCATTATGTCATAAGATAGGTCTCAATGCATTCTTGGTCTTGGGCATTACATTCACTTTTATTATATGATTCATTTTATCCAAATAAGTATAAAGATATCTAAGTTACCCACATTTATATCTTAGAAGTATCTTCCCTGTAAGTATGTTTTCTCTCTTGTACCAAAAGTATTTAGATTAGGACAAACATACTTCCTAGATTCGTCATATATTTCTAACTACCATAACATATATATGATCTAGGGTTTTACTTGAGAACAACAATAAATTTATAGAGCATAACTCACTTACTAATAATAATTGAATTCACAATTTCCTCATCTGACCATTTATTAATTCATGTGTATTAGTGCTCACATGACTAAATTAAGATAATAGATCAAGTATGCCATATTATCCTAATAACCACATTTTATATAAACATGTTCTGATCATCATTAGTCTTCCATATTATATATTTGTACTATTTAATTTCATAAAATTATTAATAATTATCCTCATCCTAATTTCTTAAATTTTAATCTAGTGTCTAATTAATACATTGATGTCATCCTACATAATTTTGGGCTTCTTATTTACTATCACAATACACTACTATAAAATTAGGTAGTTAGATGAGCAGACTAGGTTAGATTATCTAACCAAGGACTCTCATTTATCTTATTAAGTATAGATATACACAATACTACAAATGTATTAGAGATTTACATATTTGACTCATTAGGATAGGTTGTTACGTACTATAGCAATGTCCATATTTAATCTTCTATATAATGTATTTGGATTAATTGATTTCTTGAGATTATAAGTGATACATAAATTACATGTTTGTTATAACATTAATATCGATACCCTTTTATGTGTTCTTAGTTAGGTTATATTCATCGATTGAGGGGTTTGTTCATTTCACTTGCTAAGTGTATTTGGATATTAGTATTCTATGTCCCTTTCGGTTAACTTAAACAAAATTGGAATACAATAATAAGAGAGTTCCCGACCTATGGAGGATGAGTTCCTTCCAACTTGTCTTCCACATGAAAGATAGTTAAGATTAGATTCATCTAGACCCATTTAGAGACAAACCTCATTATGGGAGTAGCCCTCATGTTCCAAGGTGACTGTGCTTGTGCCTTACAGAACCTTATCATCTCCAAGTAGGGTGATGTAGTATCTCCATGGCTGTGAGTAGGCTAGTTGAGTTGTAGGTCTACTTTTCAAGACCTTCTTGTCTTCATCAGGTGGCCATCAAGCCCTATATATTTTTTAGAGCTAGTCCCCATCTTAAGTAGCATGGTAGTAGAGTGAGGCGGATACAATAGGTTGTTGGAGTAGGTAGTTGGAAGGGGCGTCATGGTGTCAAAAGTCTGTCAGGCCAATGGCTCAGACTAATGGTTTGTTGGGTTGTAGAGCTTGGTTCTTCCTTGAGAAACATTGGTCTGCCATAGTGGAGAAACTCTAACATATTCTGCTCATATGGACACTGGCATATGGAGTTGCCCTTGGTTTCCGTTCATCCTACCAGAATTTGTAGAGAAGGAGTTAACGGGAGCCAGGTGATCATGGACCTCCACAATCGCCTAGACCTAGGGAGGTGTCTGCTGAGACTTGTAGGTGTCTTTCAGAGTCGAGCAAAGTCTTTGGTGGCACTTTGAGTTCAATTATGAACCCAATGTGTTTCAAGAAGCTAGGATGCTTGAGGCTTGCACTGGTGCGATGACGCCAGAGGGGTAGTGGGTGCAGGCTTCAGATCGGAGCAGGACCATGAGAGGTTGGCATCACTGCTGATTAGCATGTGATGATTGAGATAGGCATTGGCAGTACTAGGAGTCCATGTTGTAGGTCAACATGTGTTGTTCTGCATCTAGGTTGGATGGGTCTCTCATGGTGGTCGGGTGAAGGAGGTGATGATGGTTACTGCATCTTTGGTTGGCAGTAATAAGGAAAGAATGCAGGCCATTGCGATGATTACTAGGGGAGGCAATGTCCATGGCAAGGGACTCAGAGAAACTTGTATATATAGAGGAAGGATCTAAGGTTTTCGAGATCTATTCTTAAGGAAGGGGAATTAGGAGATAAGGAAGGTCTTCGGCAGTAGTCACACCACCTGGGCTGTAGTTTCACAGCTTTAGATCACCTGGTCTTGGGGGAAACTATTGTTCAGCCATTTTCTTCTGATAAGCTGAGGAAGCAGTCTCAACGGCTCAAAAGTTGAGGTTTACCACCATCGTTGAGGTGTCCGTTTGGTTGTGGTATTCATGAAGAGGCCAATGGTTGTTTGATGACCGAATAGTGGGGTTGTATGATCCCATCTTCGTAGGTAATTGCTGACTCTCTTTTTTTATAGTGGGGAGTTTCACCCCTGTCCAAGGTAACAGCAGAGGGAGAAAAACCAATAGCAAACATTATCAGCCTATAGTCCCTTCATGTAGTGCCCCAACATGATTCACTGAGATTTGATCCCACAACATGTACTTCACACGTAGCAAGCTTGACCAAATGAGCTAGCTAGAAAGTGTAGGTAATTTTCAACTCTTTTGAAGTTACATAGAGGAGTCTCTCCTTCAAACGTTTAATATCTTAACCCCAATAAAGATTACAACCCTTCTCTTCTAAATTTATTTCTAACTCTCACAAGTCCCAAATTAGACATCCAATTGCATTGAGAACTTTGAACCTTTGTTTAACTTGTAGTAATGTAATAAAAGTATCATCACCTATAGTTATGTCTTTAGTTCATCATAATGGAATTAATAATGCATTATTTCAATATATAAGTAATAATTTCCATTGGTATAAGCCATAAGTATTAAAATGGGGACTACTCCATGAATGAGAGGCCAAATGGAGATATCTAGGAATTAATGATTCAAATTGACCTCAAAATGATGCATGGAGCCAGTTGATGGATTGATTTGTAAATATATCCAAATCTAGGATAATGAATGCATGAAACTCAAAATGAGACTGGCATTTATTAAGGAACATGAAAATAAACCAAATGATCATATAGATTTTGGAGGGAAGGATTGGATTGCAAAATTTTTATTCTTGGTGAGATAAAATTTGGAGGAATCTACCTTGGGCACTAATGGTATCAATATACTAGATAAAATCTCAATGTGGGTGCATAAAACTAAGAATGAAGGACAACTTTACAAAAATGAATCAATCTTAGGGGAAATAATAGCAATATCCCATAATTTCAGTATGTTACAAGTTGATTGATCGACCGGTGGTCCAAATGATCGACTGGAGGAGTCCAGATGCCGCTTGAACCAGAGGCCAAACAACTGATTCAAGAGACTAATCAATCGACCAGGTGCCAAATGACTGACTCAAGGGTTGAGTCGACTGACCGGACTTGTTCCAGCACATATTCCTACAAGTATGGGTTGTCGCATACGATGTGGACCTCAGGTGGTAGCAATTCTTTGTGGATCTAAAGAATTATATTAGCATGGCCATAACCATATCTCGTATTTTATAATTGAATGTTTTGTTTGTGGATATAGTATGTATATGATACATATAATAAGTATGTGGTGATTAGATATGTATATATGTTTATATAAATATAAATCCCTCAATCCAATATTAAGTCTTAGATGCTCTCCATAAGCAAAACACACAAAAAGCTTGACCAACCAAGCATGGGCATGCCAAACATGGTGTGTCATCTATCTTATAGAAGTGTGATGGTAGTTATGTGGGCTTGCCAAGCAGGGTGCATTACTATCGTGCTGGCTTTAGGGTCAGACTTAACTAGGTGACCTTGATGAGATTAAGTGCCCACAAGTATGCATATGGACTATGAAAAAGAGTTGTGCATACCATCTATCCAATATTTGCATGAGATGAAATTGGCAAATGTTGCCTACCTTAATGATTGGTTATGGACGTTGGTGTTGGCTGGGAAATGACTTTATTATTTTGGGTATTGGCTCACTATAAGATTGTACACTATAATCTTCTGAATTGATATGTGAGGGCTATCAATTTGAACAAAATAGCGGGAACAATAATTAATTAAAGGCCTAATTAAATATGGTCAATTTTTTAAATCAAACCAAATCAAAAGGGTTTTGACGAATTGCAAATTTTCTTGTATAAACAAATGGCAAACAAAATGTCATTGCAATCAGTTCTTAAGAAGGAAAAAATTAATGAGACAAACTTTGGCAACTGGTTTTGGACTTTGAGAAGGGTTCGCAATGATGAGCATAAGATCTATGTCCTAGATGCACCACTTCTAGAGGAATTCACTTCTGATGCGTCTAGGGCTGAGGTGGATGATTATTGGAAGCATATGAATGACACCTTAGACATTAAGCACAATATGCTATGTTTTATCAAATATGAGTTGCATAATCAGCATGAAGATATGGGGATTCTTGCGATGGTAATACATATTAAGAACATGAACTAGAATCATACTAAGAAAGAAAGGTACAATGTCTCAAAGACACTCTTTGAATGCAAATGATAGAAGGAGATCTGGTAGAGACCCATGTGCTCAATATGATTGGTCATGTGGAACATCTAGAAAGACTGGGATTCCTTTTGAGCCAAGAGTTGGCCACATATATGATTCTACAATCGTTGCCTCAATGATATAGCCAATTTATCGAGTGTTAGTACTTGAGTAACTTGGCCAAGCTATTATTAGAATTTCTTGGCATGTTGATAAATGTTGAGGCACAAATGAAAAAGGACAAACCCATGAAAATGAACAACAGAGTGCAATCCAAGGACAAAGATAAGGCCAAAATGAGGTCTAAGGCTAAGCTGAAATCTAAGTCTTCTGCACTCAAGATGAGGAGAAAGGTAAGTGCAAAAGGAATTTGTCCTTTGCACTTAAAGGGATTTAGGAAGATGAAGAAAGGGATAGAGATCTCTACTTTAGGTATATACATTATTGAGATAAGTATTTCTACTTCTTCGTCATGGGTACTAGATACCATATGTGTATCTCACATATATTCAAATGTGCAGGACCCGAAAAGAAGTAAGCCCTTAAGAAAGGGTGAGGTCGAACTGCGCATTGTGAATGTTAGAAAAAGTTGTTTCTATTTCAGTTGTAACCTATCATTTATCTCCACCCACGGGACTTGTAATAGAGTTAGAGAACTTCTATTGTTCACCTTCTGACACGAATTTACCGTGCGTAGAATGCAAGTGCACGCGTCAGAGTAATATAGTCCTTTGTGAGGCCCGAGTCGAACTCAGGGAAACATAATTATTGGTAGACTACTACTAACTACTTGCAATCAGATAGACCGATTAAAATGATTGGAGAGTTGCTTGAAAAAGAAAAGAAAAATAAAAGAAAACATAACAATCGATTAAATGTTTGGTTTAATCAATTCAAATGCAAATCTTTATGATTGTAGTTTCACCACATGTTCTCGTTGTATTCATTCCTACACAATTAACCTAATCCGTCTCTCATTCTGGGTAGTGGCCTATATTCAGAATTTCTCACTTTCGTGATACAATTCACTACCTCAATCTAGGTCGGTTCCACAGTAGTAGTAACCTATACCCTAAACTAGGTGCATGAAGACCATACTCTGGGTTTCCACCATTAACTGTACATCGCCTTGTTCAAAGGATTTATTAGTTAATGTGAATTTCGTCTCTTTTCAACCGTTAATTCTTCTTTCAAAGTAATTAAAGGCATTAGATTATCATTAGGGTGATCAATCATAATGATATAATGGAGAAAATGAAATCATACCACGGATTTAAGAGACAATTTATGAAATACTATGGTAAAAATGGCATACAACAATCACTCGGGCTACTCTCGGTCCTAAAGATAAAGGGGATTAGCCCTGCATGTTCATCTCAATAAAAGTCATGATGAGAGAAATGGAAAACATGGGGAAAACGTGGATAGAAGTGATGTAACCCCTGAACAGAGGAGATCTGGGCATTCCTCGGCATAGAATGAGCAATCTACAACCTTCTGATAATTAAAAACTCCTTCTACATCTCTCAGAACGATCGGGGTGTGGCTTTGGGCTCTGTTCTTCTCTCCTCTCCTCCTTGAGACTTGTGTAATGACTAATGACGTGATCCTCTACTTAGGGCCACCGTAATTAGGTATATGCACCACTTTCGATCACCAAAAGATCACCATCGTCTGATTAAAAACGATCTGTAACAAAACCTGATCTGACGGCGTCGATACCATCGACGCGCATAATATCGACGATTCTTCCTTTTTATGATGTTTTGTGCTGATGCAGACTGGATACCATCGACTTTAGTGTCGATGATATCGACACCTTTAGGCGTCACTTTTATCACCAATATGACGCTGAAGCTGGACGAGGTCGATAGTATCGACTTTATGTCAATAGTATCGACCAGTTGACTGTTGGCTCACTGTAGGTATCTCACTACCATCGACTTCAGTGTCGATGGTATCGACTAATATTGGTTCCTTGTAGCTATCTCACTGTGGCCAAATCGATACTATCGAAAACTGCATGTATTCATTTTTCCTGAAAATTCAAGATAAATTCGAATCAGCCTTGCTAAAACACATATATGATCATTTATAACTAAAAAGATGAAATATAGTAGATTTGATGCAAAATGAGATTATAGACTAAAGCGAGTGAATCATGTGATACTAACCACAAATGTGACTAATAAACACATAAAACGCATGTAAAACTAGTCTATAAAAGCGACTCAAAATCCTTGCATCAAACTCCCCTAAGCTTAAACCTTGCTCATCCTCGAGCAACAAAAATTTGGATCTGGTTGAGATAAGTCAGCATAAGGACATAAATACATGAAATGCATCTTCATCATCCCCACTTTCTTTCCACAAACCGACCCTCCTTGACCACTGAACACTAACCACCCATTAGGCGACAATAATCGTTCATGAAAGATGTCCACCCCAAAATCATAGAACACTATCAAGTAAAGTAGTTAATATAAGACAATCCTCCAGTTTAGGCTTGGTGCATCTTGTGATCTCCTATCTACGTTCTCCGTTTCCTAACTACCATCTAAATGGAAGCAGATCTCCTGATGTTCATGAATGAGGAGAATATTATGGGTGGCCTACCACTTAGAGCAACGGGTGGATGGAATGGGTGGATGTGGAAGAAAAAGAAGCACATAACAGTCAATCATGCAGTATAAAAATTAATGACCTATCATGATGCAAAATGCAAGTGAAAAAGTCCTAATGCTACATTTTTGGTGGAATGATGCATGCACTATCATTCCGTCTCAAGGTGAGATGGAATATCTAAGAAAACTACACCATGTGCTTATTCTTCTTAGTTCTCAATTCTTTTTTTTTCTTCTTCTTTTCTTCTCTTTTTTTTTCAATTTTTTTCATTTTTTTCAAGCCCTTATTTTCATAGATGACAATGAATTATTTGTCAGTCTCACCTCTTGTTACATAACTTGTACATTTGAAGCATTCAGAAGGTATGGAACAAGTTTAACACCTTTCATGTTTTCACAAGAACATACAACACATGATGTACAACTATATGCTCAAAAGATGTGAATGCAACTATATAATGACAGTTATGTAACTACTATGACATGCACCTAAGGATAATGTGCATGTATAACTACTCTCTATATTTTTTTATTTTTCATGCAAAACATTCAAGAATAACTATAATGCAAGACCTATCTACATGGAATGCAGTCAATGAGTGAAAGATAGTAATGTGCTCCCAGTTCTTATGATGGAGTGTGAATGACATTGCGGTGGATTATATCACAAGACTAATTGACAGAACCTTCAGAAAGAATTATATGTCCCTCCTTACTGACTCGTGTACAAATTAATCAAGGGGTTTCTCTCTCTCACTTCAAATTAAAGTCACATTAACGTTTGGTCGGTTTGGGCTCAAACATCCTTGTCAATCACTTTTCCTCGGATGATACAGACAGTCATTCATGTCCCCATTTCCTGAAGCTGAATCACCCAAGCACTTCCTTAGTTATGCAACTCAATTACTCACAAGAATAAGCTAAAAAAGTTTTCAATATGCTCATTTTTTCATGTACACACAACTCAAGAGTAAAACTCCCAATTGAAACCATGCATTTATTGCTCCACAGATTACACTAGATAGACGTGGATCCTACAAAAGCGGTAAACCTAGAAATAAAAACAACTAATATTTCAAAAATAAAAGCAACATGAATAAGTAAGTAAAAACTAAGATAGAGGTCTGTTCCAACACCCTCCCTAAGCTTGAATATGACTATGGCCTCATAGTCAACATTCCCACTTAAGAGGTGGAACAGCGGTACCATTCGCCTTGAAGTGTGGTGAAGAAGGATGGTTGGATGCTCAAGTGGACCAAATGATGCTTGCTATCTTCCTCCTTTTGGTGGCCCATTTTTGTGTCTTAGTGGTCCTAATACGTGACTTGCTTCATCCTTCTTTTCTCTATAAAAAAACGGTGCGAAAAAATCTCATTTCGACACCTTTTATGGCCTGTTTTATGTAGCTGTCCTGCAGGTGTCGATACCATCGACACCAAGGTCTATGGTATCAACTCAGGTTCAGCAATTTTGGTGTATCGATGTATCTAAAAGCCTGGGAAATCAAAAGTGTCGATACTATCGACATGGGTGTCGATGGTATAAACATCTCTATCACCAATTTTTCTAAAAATCTTCAGGAATCTCAATACTATCGACACTAAGGTCGATGGTATCAACTCTTTCTCAGCGTTTACTGATCCAAACTCGATACTATCGACATGGGTGTCGATAGTATCGACCTTAAAATTTTGCACACTTCAAAACACGAGTTAGGGTACCATTTTTACAAAAATTATCAAAACCTAAGAACAAACTAAGTACATCAACATAAAAGATCATAACCAAACATAAAATAAACCTAAGGTTGGGTTGCCTCCCAACAAGCGCCCTTGTTTAATGTCCTAGGCTTGACATAAAGATACCTTTAACCTGGGTTGTCAAGGGATGTCTCTAATGATTCATTTGGCCATTTGAATTCAACTCTATCAAAACCAATCCCAAGTGTCAAGTAACCTCACCCAATGGTAGTGATTACATCATCCGTAGCTTGGAATGACCTTCCCAATAACATCTCACCTCCTTCCAGCTCATGCATGTCCATGACCACAAAGTCAACAGGGAAGATGAATTTGTTGACCTTGACTAGTACATCCTCGCATATACCTTGTGGCTTCACAATGGATCCATCCGCCAACTCAATTGTCATGGATGTTGGTGTTGGCTTATTTAATCCCAGCTTTTGAAAAGTAGCAAGTGGCATAAGATTAATGCTTGCCCCTGAGTTACACTGTGCTCGTGGAAAATTTTGGCCACCTATGGAACATGGGATGTAGAAACATCCTGGATGTTTCCTCTTCTTTGGAAGCCTTCCTTGGATTATATAACTCACTGTTTCATCAACACACACAACATTTGTATCTTTGATCCGCCATTTCTTGTTGATGATGTCTTTCATGAATCTTCCATATGAAGGAATTTTCTCTATAGCCTCCACCAATGGAATGTTAATGTGAAGCTTCCAAAAGATCTCAAGAATTTTTTTGAAGTGCCTTTGGTCTTTCCTCGGCTTTAGATTATCCAGGAATGGCACGCTTGGCTCCTTTATGCGCTTGTGAAGTGGCACATATGGGCTATCTGGGGTCTCCTCCCCTAAGCTTGCTTCAATGTCACCATCTGGCGTAGGCTTTGGCACATCATTCATGGTTGGTGTGGCTCGTGGCTGCTCATCCTTATCGGTGGTAGTAGCTCCACTGCGAATTATGGCCTTCACCTGCTCCTCTTGCCTAGGAGTGGGCATGGCTGTGATGGGTTCTTGGTGGGATTTCCTAAACAGGTGACATCCTCCAGGTAGTCCATATAAACTACGGGGGTATGGGAACATTAGGTTTAGCCTCCGTTTCAAAATGCATTTTCCCCTTTTCATGGACCTCACCCACCAGGGGCTTTGTCTCCTTAATCACAGTATATACTTCACTTGATGATGAACTTGAGCAACCTCTACATTCCCATTTGGTCCTTGTTGATTTTGATGCTTCATGGTCGACACTTCATTGGAAATTTGGGCCACAGTCGTCTCCAGTGCCCTCATATGCGCTCCATGACTATGCAACGTATGCCCAAATTTGTTCAAAATCTCGCCCTGGGACTGTAACTGCTTACCGAACATATTCATCAACTCTTGATTTTGTTTCACTATTTGGCTGAGCAATTCGGTGCTTTTGTCCTCCGTAGTGGGTTGTGGCATTCGGGTCTTGTAGGAAGTTGTTTGGATCCTTCCATAAGAATTTTCTATCCTCTCTCCAGGAGTAATCATTGCTCCTGTAACCCTGTTGTTGAATGAATTTAACTTGGGCCTCCTCATCAGACTCTTCCTCTTTCTCTACCAATTTCTTGGCTATGAGATCCATTTTGTCTTTCAACTCTTTAATTGCCTTTGATTCCCCTACAGCTCTGGCTTGTTCCGATGCATCTCTATCACCCCATGACTGCTTTTTAGCCATGTTTTTTAAAATCTCCCAACACCTTGTATCTGTGTTGTTCAAGAAGAACCCTGAACCTGCTGAATCCAGGTTTCTTCTATCATGCTCAGAAAGAGCAAAATAGAAAATCTTGACCTAGTTCTGCTTGTCTAACCCATGATGTGGGCACCTCCTCAACATTATCTAAAAGCACTCCCAAGTCTCAGAATATGTTTCACCGGCTTTCTGACTGAAGTTATGGATTTTTCTTATGAGAACATTTGTCTTCTCATGCGGGAAAAATCTTTCAAAGAAAACTTCAACCATGTGGTCCCAAGATTCCACATACTCTTCATCCAGATTATGCAGCCATTCTCAACCATTTCCTGCTAGAGAACTGGGAAATAACTTCAAGTAGAGCATCTCCTATGGAAATCGGTCTATCTTGATCATATCATAGTTCTCCATGAACTGGCTTATGTGGGTCACCAGATCTTCATTTTTGAGCCCGTGAAACGCATTGGACTTGACCAAATTGATTAGGCCTGGGTCAATTTTATAATTAGAAATGTTGATGGCCTGCTTGTTAATTGGCCCCTTAGATGCAGAAGAGGATGACGCCTTGATTTTCTCCCAGATTGTTTGTTCCTCAGCCATTGCTTCAATGTCAGAATCTGAATTCTCGTAGTCTGATCTAAAAAATGGGACCTCTGGTAATGACTGCGCGTAGTCTGTGCTACGCGTGCTCACCATGCACTAGTACCTACAAAATGATATATTTAATTAAGTGCAATGCTATACGAATATAGATTTATGAAAAATAGACAATCAATTGAAAGAATTAAAAATGTAACTAAAAGAAAAAGGTGGCCTAGAGTGGTCACTTGTAGCACTCGTAGTGCCAACAATTGTCATTTCCCCGGCAACGGCGTGAAAAACTTGACATGAATTTACCGTGTGTAGAACGCAAGTACACGCATCAAAGTAATATAGGCCTTTGTGAGGCCTGAGTCAAACTCAGGGAAACATAATTATTGGTAGACTACTACTAACTACTTGTAATCAGCTAGACTGATTAAAATGATTTGAGAGTTGCTTGAAAAAGAAAAGAAAAATAAAAGAAAACAGAACAATCAATTAAATGTTTGGTTTAATCAATTCAAATGGGAATCTTTAGGATTTCGGTTTCACCATAGGTTCTCATTGTATTCATTCCTACATAGTTAACCTAATCCGTCTCTCATTCCAGGTAGTGGCCTGTATTCAGAATTGCTCACTTTCGTGATACAATTCACTACCTAAATCTAGGTCGGTTCCACGGTAGTAGTAACCTATACCCTAAACTAGGTGCATGAAGATCATACTTTGGGTTTCCACCATTAACTGTACATCGCCTTATTCAAAGGATTTATTAGTTAATGTGAATTTTGTCTCTTTTCAACCGTTAATACTTCTTTCAAAGTAATTAAAGGCATTATATTATCATTAGGGTGATCAATCATAATGATATAATGGAGAAAAATAAATCATACCACGGATTTAAGAGACAAATTATGAAATACTATGGTAAAAATGTCATACAACAATCACCCGGGCTACTCCCGGTCCTAAAGATAAAGGGGATTAGCCCCGCATGTTCATCTCAATGAAAGACATGATGAGAAAAAGGGAAAACATGGGGAAAACGTGGATAGAAGTGATGTAACCCCTGAACGGAGGAGATCCGAGCATTCCTCAGCGTAGAATGAGCAATCTACAGCCTTCCGATAGGGAAAAACTCCTTCTGCAGCTCTCAAAATGATCAGGGTGTGGCTCTGGGCTCCGTTCTTCTCTCCTCTCCTCCTTGAGACATGTGCAATGACTAATGACATGATCCCCTGCTTAGGGATGTTGTAATTAGGTATATGCACCACTTTCGATCGCCAAAAGATCACCACCGTCCGATTAAAAATGATCTGTAACAAAACCTGATCTGACGGCGTAGATACCATCGACGTGGGTCGATGGTATCGACCCGTCATAATATCAACGATTCTTCCTTTTTCTGACATTCCGTGCTGATGCAGACTCGATACCATCGACTTTAGTGTCGATGATATCGACACCTTTAGGCGTCGCTTTTATCACCAATCTGACGTTGAAGCTGGACGAGGTCGATAGTATCGACTTTATGTCGATAGTATCGACCAGTTGACTACTGGCTCGCTGTAGGTATCTCGCTACCATCGACTTCAGTGTCGATGGTATCGACTAATCTTGGTTCCTTGTGGCTGTCTCACTGTGGCTAAATCGATACTATCGACAATGTATTCGTTTTTCCTAAAAATTCAAGATAAATTCAAATCAGCCTTGCTAAAATACATCAATATGATCATTTATAACCAAAAAGATGAAATATAGTAGATTTGATGCAAAATGATATTATAGACTAAAGCGAGTGAATCATGCGATACTAACCACAAATGTGACTAATAAACACATAAAATGCATGTAAAACTAGTCTATAAAAGTGACTCAAAATCCTTGCATCACCTTCCATTAATAGAAACATTATTTCTTTGTCTTATATGCACAATGATAGATTTGAATTTCATATAAAGAATGATCAATGTTCTATTTCAAAAGATGAGATCTTTTATGGTAGTGGCCCAATGTCCTATGGTATTTATTTGCTAGATCTAGAGAGAAAAGTTTATAACATAAATACCAAAAGATTAAAACTTGATAACTCAACTATAATATACCTTTAGCATTGTCGTCTAGAGAACATCAATGAGAAATGTATTTCTAGACTCCATAAAGATGGATATCTAGACTCTTGATTTTCAATTAATATAGACATGTGAGTTTTTGTTTGTTGGGCAAAATGATAAATAATCCCTACACTGGCAACAATGAGAGGACAAGTGATCTATTAGGACTCATACAAACTGATATGTGTGGCCCTTTTAGATCAAATGCTAGAGGTGGTTATCAATACTTCATTACTTGTACTGATGATTTCAATATGTATGGTTATGTCTACTTGATGAGAAATAAGTCAGTAACCCTTGAAAATATCAAGGATTTCTTTAATGAAGTATAGAATTAACTAAGTATTAAAGCACTTCATTCTGATCGAGGTGGAGAATACTTAAGCCAAGAGTTTGAAGACCTTCTATGAGACAGTGGTAGCGTATCACAATGGAATCCACCTAGAACATCACACTATAATGATGTGTTAGAAAGAAGAATCACACATTGCTAGATATGGTGTGATCAATAATGAGTTTTGCTAATCTTCTGACTTTCTTCTGGGGACATGCTCTAGAAACTATAGTGTTTTCACTAAACTATGTACCATCTAAATCAGTACAAAAGATAACATATGCAATATGGTATGGAAGTGTCCCAATATGTCTATTATGAATATTTGGGGATGTGAAGCTTATGTGAGAAAGCAATTTCCCAAAAGGCTTGGACCCAAATCAGATAAATGTCATTTTGTTGGATATCCTAGGGAAACCAAAGGATACTTATATTATACTCCATCTAACAACAAAGTGTTTATTTCTAAGGATGTTGTATTCCTAGAAAAGGAATTAGTTTCCAATGGAATTAGTGGGAGGAAAGTGGAACTTGAATAAGTTAGAGACCAATAAGAAAACATTAAACCTATAGAGGTATAAGAGGAACATAAAGAATCACAAACTGTTCTGGAATCTCAAATTCCTCATGTAGCATAGGAACCTCACAAATCTAGTAGGACATACCTTGAGGCAAAAAGATTAGTTATCTTGTGACTCAAGAAGGCAATGAGTCAGTCATCGATGATGAGCCAACTACCTACCTAGAAGCTGTTAAGGGATAACAATCTAATAAATGGCTTGAGGCCATGAGATCTGATATGGAATCCATGTACGTGGACCTTTTTGGATCTACCTAAAGGGGTAAAACCCATAGGGTGCAGGTGGGTCTTCAAGAAGAAGACTGACATGGACGGTAATGTACAAACTTACAATGGTCAATTGGTTGCAAAGGGTTTCATACAAGTTCAAGGTATTGGCTGTGATGAAACCTTTTCTCCAGTTTCCATGGTTAAGTCCATTAGGATCATGTTGCCATTTCATATTATTATGACCATGAGATTTGGTAGGTGGATGTTAAAACCACTTTCCTTAATGGGAATTTTCTTGAGGATGTGTACATGACACAACCCGAGGGTTTTATACATCCAAAGGATAAAAATAAAGTTTGTAAGGTACAAAGGTAAAGCTATGTAGGATTAGCGAGAAATACTTAAGGAAGGTATCTTTCTGGTTGATTGAAAATTCTATAAACTATTCTTGGATGTTTAACAATGTGATTCGTATGAGGAGTAGTCTTTTGAATTTGGTTGATATTAAAATTGGTGATGGCAGTAATGTGGATATTTGGGGAGACCCTTGGCTCAACGGTAAGTTTTTTCATGAAGTCGTTGAGAAAGGGATTTCTATTAGAGCTAGCATCCCCATTGGTGCTAAGCTGAATTCTATTATCAAGGATGGGAATTGGAGTATTAAGAAGTCGAGGTGTTCCTTGGCAGTGCTTGAAAAGTTGAGTAAAGTTCAGATTGCTAAAGGCTACAGAGATAGTGTTTTGTTGAAGGGCCAATGTGATGTTAAGATTAAGAATGTTTGGGAGATGATCAGACATAAAGGCAATGAGAAAAACATTTTTAAATGGCTCTGGAAGTCAAAAAGCAGTATGAATGCGAAGTTGTTTACTTGGAAAGCTATTCATAACAAAATTCCAACTAATGACTATATGAGAAGAAGAGGGATTTCTATTACTTAGATTTATATTCTTTGTATGAAAGGCTATGAGGATACGAATCATATTTGTTTTGAATGTGAGTTCGCCAAGGCTTTGTGGAACTGTGCTTTGAAAGATAAGCTTATCAAAAGTATTCCTTTAAGTTGGGATTCAATTGCTGATATAAAGGAGAGGAAATCTGGGGTTATTATCCCTCTTATTGTGTATCACTGTTGGTCTAAAAGGAACAGGAGGGTTCATGAGAATATCCACAAAGATGTGCTTACTCTTTGGAAGATTGTTGATTCTGACTTTTACATCATTATCAATTAATTGCGCAGGGTTGTTGTCCCATGTTGGTTGTTCTCCTTTGGAGGTTTAGTTGCTTTTCAGTCTGTTCTTTTTGGGTCAAGGAGTTGTTGGCGTTGTTCTCTTAAGGAGTTGGTGTTTGGCAGAGATTTATCTGTGGTAGCTCGTCCGTTGGCAGTTTCTACAGCTTCTATTCTGTTTGGTTAGATTTGATGATCTATGGAGGCCTGGGGTTATGTTTTCTTGTTGCTCGTTATCTGGATATGGTTTTATGGAGGTTGGTTCTTTGTCTGCTGAGAATGTTGTTAGGTTGCTGAGATCGCGCTCTCTTCGTTGTTAAAGAAGTGTTGCAGGTTTTCTTGATGTTTGTTCTACTCTTTCTGGTGATGGTTGAGTCCCCATCCTACTCTGGATGTCGACGCTCCCCTCTCACCGTTTATTTGATGGCTGATGAGAGGGTTGAGTCACCATCTTGCGTGGATGTCGATGCTCCCCTCCCATTCCATCATGGTGGTCGGTCTTTGTTTTGATCTAGACCATGTTTAGAAGCTGCTGTATCTATACGTTCTGCAGGTGATGTGTTTGTTGATAGAATTTTGGGTGTTGATTTTGTATTGATTTTTTTATGTTGGATGGTGCTGGAAAGAGATGTCTTGGTGTTTCTCTCTTTGGATATTTTTATAGCCTTATTTTTGCTTAAGATCGGCTGGTTCTGGATGTTTTGGTTGTGCTGCTTGCTGGTGTTATGATGGAGGATCATCTTAGTTCGTATATCTTGCTGCTCTTGAATTGAATCATATGATGGACAGTCATACATGAGACATTTTCTGCTGAAGATTGAGTTGTGATGATATATCTTCTATCTCAACACTGTTCTTCTTGGTGTACAGTCGTTTGGATCCTTGGATTCTGGGTTTTCAGAGTGGCATTAATGTCATAGTCTCCTTGGTGGCTTTCTGTTCAGCGTTTATTCGAAGAAAAGAAAAGCTTGCAAATGTGTTTGTTGTTGTGGCTGTTTGTTTCTCTAGCAGGTCCTTTTGTGTGGGATTCCTCAGTTCTGTGGTGTGGTCTATTTGGTTCCTATGTGGTCGTTGTTTTGCTGCTGGTGGGCGTGATGTTCATACATACTAGCTGGCTGGGTTCTCTTTTGTTCTTCTGTTGATGACTGGAAGCGGCTAGCGGTTTAGGAGTGCTACTTGTTTGCTGTGATCTTTTTCTTTTTTCCTTCTGGTGCTGTCCTTCTCCCCTCTCATTGCTTTATGCAATGATGGTCGGGTTCTTTATGCTGATCTGTGATGCTATGCTCCTCGGGAGTTCTTCTGTTGATCTGCTGAAGGCTGTTTTGATCTGTTAATCTGTTTCGGATGTCTATTGGTCTTCATGACAAGTGTTTTTTCTCTAGAATTCCTGAAGATTCTTTAACTCTGGAGGAGTTGGAGCATTATTGTTGCTCAGTTTTTCTCCCTCCTCTTCCTCCCTTTCTTTGAGTACATTGTATAGTTATACTTCCTCTTTTGTTCTTTTTCTTTCTCCATTTTCAGTTGAAGATGGACTGCATTGTACAGAAACCAAAAAGAAAAATACAAAAAAAAGCAACACGAGTTTTAGACCGACCAAAAAAAAAGGTAAATCTATGTATTAAAGAAAATGTCTCAAAGCAGGAATCTTCAATTGGATGAAACTGTCAAAAAGTTTTTCTTGAGTCAAAATTAAGATGAACCATGTGTTTACAAGAAGGTTAGTGGGAACAAGATTGTATTCCTCATACTATATGTAGATTTCATACTATTGAAGGTGATACATCCCTACTTTACATATGGTAAAGAATTGGATAGGAAATACATTCTCTATGAAGGACTTAGGTGAAGCATCCTATATCTTAGGAATCTAGATCTATAGAGATAGATCTAGCATGCCTTTTCCCCTAAGCAGAGCACATACATTGAAAAAGTGTTGAAAAGGTTCAACATGGAGAACTAAAAGAGAGCAAAGTTACCCATGTCTCATGGTGTTAGTATCTCTATAGCTCAATGTCCTGATTCTTATGAAGAGTTGGAATGCATGAGTAAGATTCCATATGCATCTGTAATTAGATCTGTCATGTTGGAAATGTTATGTACTCACCCGATGTCTCATATGCCTGAGTATGACTAGCATGTATTAGTCAGATACCAGTGAAAGTCATTGTACTGCTATAAAGAATGTCCTTAAGTATTTAAGAAGAACTAAGAATCAGTTCCTTGTCTACGGTGGTGAGGAAGTGTTACTGGTAAAAGTTTACACCAATGCAAGCTTCCAAACTGACAAAGTTGACTATAGATTGCAATTTGGATTTGTGTTTTACCTTAACAACTCAGTTGTAAGTTGGAAGAGTTCTAAGCAAGAAACAATTGCTAATTCTACAAAAGTGGTTGTTATATTGATGCCTCCAATGCAGCAAGGGAGGATTTTCAGATCAAGAAGTTCATCTCTAAACTTGGGGTGGTTCCAATCATTAGTGATGCAGTAGAGCGACAACAATGGAGCTATAGCATAAGCTAAGGAACCCAGATCGCATCAATGTTCCAAGCACATACAATGATGGTTCCATCTCATGTAAGAGAACATACAACGAGGAGATGTGAAAATTTGCAGAGTACCAACTAAAAGCAATGACCCCTTGACAAAAGCATTTTCACAGTAGAGGCATGAAGGTCATGTTAGATCACTTGGGATTAAGCCCATGGGTGATTGGATCTAAGTGCAAGTGGGAGATCTTTTGGCATGTATGCCCAAAGACACAATCATATGATGATTGTAATTTCATGTTTTGTAAATGATTTGATTAATAATAAAGGAAATCTTCATCTATATGTTTGTTCAATTATGAGATAATGGTATAACTCAATAGATGTCTAAACAATAGTGTTAATCGATTGGGTATGTCTTCATGTTTAGGACCTGAACAATGATATCATATGAATGATAAGAGTACATACATTCTTGTTATGTCCCTAGTCAGATGTTATTGTGGAAGCTAATTGACAACAATAACACATAAGACTATAGAGTGTGTGTTGGTTGATCACAGAATCTCATTAGTCATGATATGTGATATCAAAATAAACACATAGGTACTTGTTAAATATACAATGTATTAGGCAGATCCGCCTTGAGAGTGATGCATGGAAACCATTGAATGGTAGTCAGAATCATCTTTCATAGTGATGGTGGTGATTGTGATTCTTAGACTTGAAATCACTACACTCATCACACATCATTCGATGTACTTTCACATCATCCAATGTGAACTTGAATAATGGTTACCATAAAGGTGATGCTCGGATATATTGTGACACATGGGGAATGGTTGTGTGTAATATAGATGGGATTTGTCCCTCCTACTGAAGTTGATATCCTAGCTACTTGATAAATGAGACTGAGAAATTTAAGGCCATACTCATGTGAATCGATATATGATATGTGAGCTCAAATGTATCTCAGACAGTTTGTTCTAGTTCGAGGAACATGGATTGAATGTTGAAGAGGGTGATGATTCCATGCCTTGAGTTCAATCTAGATATCAGAGAGAAAGGAACTATATGATCACTACAACACTAATAACTTATTGTTGTTTGAAGTTGTTCTCCAACTTTCCATTTACTTGGGTAGAAATGATGTGTTGCTAGATACCACTCATTGCTTGTGATGTCATAAATTAGTTATGGACATTCACTACCAACACAACCTGGTACCTATAGGGTCACACACATAGATACACCTGGAAAAGGAGTTTACTCATAAATGAGGTATAACTTTATTACTAAAGTGTTTAGGTATTCAATTTGATTAAGATCGGCTTTCAAAAATCTGAAATGACCAGTGGATTAATCAAATATTGAAAGCCGATATGATTTCAAATAGGAAACATAGTGAACTAGTCTATTCAAGTGTTTAACCAATCGACTCGCCTGTGAACCTGCTAGTTCAATGGTGAACCATTCGGTTCATGGCTCATAGGTCTTCAAAAACTCATGAAATTCGGTCTCTTCGACTCCCAACTGATTTGCAAAACCTAACCCTAGCTCACCTATAAATAGAGGAGTAGTTGAGGCTTTAAACTCTGAAAATTGTTGTCTTCTCATAGTTGTGGTAACGTGAGAACCTGAGCAAGTTTTACCTATAAAAGGGAGAGGCAACAAGGGAGACACAACAATGGAGAGAAGTCAATGCTAGCACGTTGACATCAAAGGTACAACTCGTTTTCATAAGTTCCAAAAGAACGACATGAGTTCCTAGTTGTTCGCATGGACTATGTAGAGGTATGGAGGCCTTTTCCACCCATGAGGAGGACATTGTCAACTGTCATCCTTGGTACTACACCAGGAGACCGCCATCGACAACCATCTGGATGCTACTTGCAAAAGAAGCACACCGCTACAAGGATAGTCATTAGACTTGCACCATGACTAGGTATATGCCTTGCAACCTTCCTTCCCAATCTATAGTTGTTGACATGATCTACTGTACAAGGGGAATATGGTAAGAATTGTTTTTCCCACTACCGTCTTTGTCACCATATTTCTCTACACTTGGACGTCCACCGACCATTCGAAATTCAAAAATCAACCTATCATTTTCCACATTTTTCACCTCAACTGTTCCACCCCACCAAGGTTGTTCTACTCACTACCCAGCACGGTCGTGTCACTTGAAAATCCACCCAAGTTTTTGCACTGCATTACCCGTTATACCCCCCACTTGACCTAGTTCTTCCCCAGTACCTATATATACATGGGTGGCAACTAGATATCGATGTTAACTACCTTCTACACCCTCTAGCTCCCCTATTTTGTACCTTAGCCATTCCATCACGTCCCTACCCCATTTCACCTCCATTTCACCATTTCCACCACCAAACCCTAGTTTTCTAGGGTTTTGACCACTTTCCACCACCATCCCATGCCATTCCACTTTGAAGAAGGGAGGAGCACGTCCTTTCAACTACTAGAGAGGGAGATTTCCTCATCTACACTAAGCTCCATTGCTACTTCTATTTTCCTATTCTATGAACAGCTAGACCCCTTAGGCGGGCTGTTTGGGGTCAAAAATATTACTTTAATACCATGTTGGGGGGAAAGTGATATGTAAAACTTTTAAATTTCATTTTATAATGGTTATATGATATTTTAATCTCATCTCTCATACATTGCTTTATGGTTTGTGCTTGAAATCACCTAGGATTCTAGGAAAATTTCTTATATGTGGCTCTTTTGGGAATTGCTCCTAGGTCCAAATAGTGGATCCCTAGTTAGATTTTCACCTTCCTACATGATAATCAATTCTTTTACACCTAAGTGAGAGGTATAAGTAGCTAGTATAGAAATATTTAGTGTGATTATCTTAGAGTCATCTCAAGGCTAGAATGTAGGTGATGTGAGGTCTAAAACCTCATTTCCAACTCCTATTACTACCCTCACCCCCTAATTACCCTAAGATTTTATATCCTAGAAACCTAAGCTTGACTAGATCCTAATTGATTTCCACCTAAAACCTAACTCAATTGAGCTTTGTAAGGGTGGGTAGGAGGTTATAGGGACTAGTTCCCCTATACGCACCCTATCCTGTCCATGGCTAGTTAGTACTTTAGGGAAATTCATTAGCATCTAGATTGTTGTTTGGTTTGGCAATCTAAATGAAAGAATAATGTGTATGTGTTATCAATCCCAACTCAATTAACAAGTTCATTCCCCCAAACAGACCACACTCCCCTTTATTGCATTAAAACCCCAATTTCCTTCTTGCTTAGCTAGTCTTTACTTATTTAGCTCTTAACTTGCTTAATTATCTTCTTGCCTTGTTCTTACTATTTTAGGTCTTTAATTGCCCTCTAGTATTAACTGCTAGTTGAGTGTAGTTTTAATACTACTTTGCTTACCTTAGTGTAATTTTCCCCTTTCTTGCCTTTCCCTGCTTAGCCTGTCATTTTTTGCTCATTAGAACTAACTGTCTAGGGTTAGCTAAGGTGTTGATTCATGTTCTTCATTTAATTGTTTGCTTGTTCACCTTCATTTTAACAATAAAATCAACCTCCTAACCCTTCAATCCTAGACTCTGTAGAAGGAACCTAGCCTAAAACTAACTCAGCTCTAGAGCCCTATTTTTCTCCCTATGGATCAACCCTATTCTTGTCGCTTGCCTATACTATGACATGACCCCATGCACTTGCGGGTTAGTGTGTTAGTCTAAGAGGGTGTGTTAGTTTATTCCCCTTTATAAATTTGAAAGACCCAATGTAACAACCTCACTTTTCAGCAACCCCCAATTAAGGAAGACCAAAAAGATGAGAGACATTACCTACAAAAATTACCCAAGGATCCAAATTTTAATCGAACAATATAAAATAGTTGTTAATTTCATTCATTTCAAAAATTGTTTACTAGATGCTTACATGAACTTCCTATAGGATTGTACTTTTGAGAAGAGATGACTAGTTAATCCTCCTTTTAAATCTTATGCTTTCATGACATTTCCATCTTTATCTTCATGTCCTTTATCATGTATATCAACTTATACCTAAAACAGTGTGAAACATATACACGATTAGTATGCTTCCATGTCGGTACATGGGGTGCATCGAAAAATATGCAAGTAATTAAAAACATATTATTCCAACAAATACTTGCAAAAATAAACTATCATTTTCTTCACATGATTTTATATGATACTCATAGTGGCAGTATAATTGAATAGAACTAAATAAACATCCAACACTTAGTTGTTAAATTCTCAAGAAATCTTGGAGAAACATCGGCAAACTAAACCAATTAAAATTATTTGTAACCATGTACCTTGATGGTGAGAAATGTTGATTTTCATGTAGAATACACTTCTATTATATTCAAGCAATCTCATTAACAAAGATGAATCCAGTAAATCACATTCTATCTGCATTTATATGAATCCTAAAGTGCCACTGTCACTATAATCACATTAAACCCAACCCAGTCCTAACCTAGGGTTCATGTGTCCTTGGTATCAAGCTTTCATTATAGTTAGGTTTGAAATTCCAATTCTCATGTTCATTAATTTAATGACTCACGAACTCTAATTCATGTTAAGTGTTACAATGATTATCATATCTACCATGTTATTGCACTAGGAACACTTACATCAGACTAGGCACATTCAGGAATAGAAAGTTACATCATTTATGTTCAAGACCTTAATTACACATGTCAGGGATCATTCTTCCTAGAAAATCTCATTTCTCATCATCATGATCATAACCAAGCTTGATTACCATTATAGTCCATAACATCAGATAATAGCATAAAAGAGAGGTTTTTAACATATTCGACGTTTTAATATTCAAAACTAGGGTTTCCATGTACTCATCACCACTTAAACCTATATTTGCACTCATTGTTAAATTATAATCATAATTAGACTCTAAATACATTTTGTTTAGATTATGTGTCTTTTTGTGATCATTATGATATATAGTTTTATTATCATCATTGTTATTAATAATTTATTGGGTTTTTTGCAATATAAACTCCAATTAGGGTGTGCCACGTCCTCAAGATAAACATTACTCTAACCTATATTCGGCCATATTAAAAACTCATGAAAATATTTATGTGCCCTCTACCTTAAACGTGTGTCGGGGGGTCATTCTGGTCATTTCATTTTGACCCATCTCCTTCCTCATGGAAGGAGGGTCCCGTCCACTTGGTGCATCTGCAGCCACGGTAGCTCTTCTCCCCACCACCCTTGTATGGTCGGCATAGGGCCCAATCCCCTCTGTCGGGTCCCTGCAAACTCCATGGCCTCCTTGGTCTAGTTAGAGACCGCCCAGGTTGACGTGGTGAAGCTTTCCTTCATCTATGTGTCATACGTGGCCAAAGATACAACCTCATACCAAAAGAATCTCCTCGGTTCTACCTACCATCTTTTCCATCCTAAGGCTTCCTCTTCCTCAGATCCACAAGTCGCATCACCTTCCTTCTACCCTGTCGACCTTTGTGCAAGCCTTACTTGGACGCTGGCCTGTATTTATATAATTCACCCCCCCCCCTTAAAAGGAATTTTGTCCCCAAAATTCATATCTAGTAAGATTAAGGTGAATGATAACTCATCTTAGTTCCAAACCTTCGAGTTAGCAACCCTTCTTAGGTATTTTATCATCTTTTATTAATATGCAAATTCCACACATTATGACTAAGATTGGTACCCGAATTCAATTTAGGATATTTCCACATTCTTAGTATTACACGACATCATCTCTTGGTGATTACATGTTTCATTTGTTATTTCAATTTTACTTGGTGATTACCTTTTCACCTAGGTTCTCAACCTATCATTCATTTATTTCCCCTTAAGGGCTAGGTAACACCTCATACCCTAGGTCACGTCATTAAGATTCAACTTAATATATTCATTCTCATATGTCACTTTTAAGCCTATCTTGTGTCTACCCAATTTCTCTCCCTCATAACGGGATGAAATCAGCTTTTAAATCTAGCTCAAAAACAAAGTTCATCCCTTTCCAAGAGCAGAGACAGTATATCCACACATTATCTCCCAATTTCACATTTTAAGTTGAATCATCCTCAACATGAATCTAAACCATACTTTCTTTTAATTCCACAATGTTTTTATATCAAATGCCTCTTTCACTCTTGAGTTTGTACACAACTCATCTTATGATTTCATTATTACATGACTTCTTTGTATCTTTTACATTTACATCTCAGGTATTATGAGCCTTAGACACTTCCTTGAGGTCTCTAGGGGTATAGGTACCTTTTGGAGTGATCTCATCCTTATGAATCTATGGAGTGCCTCTCACATTCACCCATTGTACCATATGAACATCATGAAGGTGGCCAATCTCCTGAGACATGTGCCTCGAGTAAATGTAGTTGTTCCTCCTAACCAGATGGTCTTGTGTATTCCCTACTTGACCCTAGGATTGACTTCAGGATCTACCCTTCCCAAGGTTCATTTATAGCACATTATTTTCATATGTAATTCTTTAAGATAGATTCCTACATCTCTTATAATGCTCATTATTCACTTTATGTCCTCTAATTGGACTCATGGTAACATTTCATGGCAACATTTCTTTTCCAGGCTCATTCTCATATGGTCATCCACTTCCATAATGACTTTTCCTCATGTCCCTTAGATATTGCATACTTGGGTTCAAAGGTTCATCCTCAATATATGTACTTCCATGTTTTATATCCTTAATTCTCCACCCTTTAGGTGACAGTCAAGGTTACCTCAATCTTTAAGTTGGTTCAGTCAACTTCCCTTTCTAGGGAAGGTCCGATCCTAGGGTGCCTTCTCTTCTCATAGGAGGAAGTTAGGCTCTCTAGATACAACCTGACCCTAAGGTCTAAGGTTTTCCTTCACCATACATCATCTTCCCACTCTTGGGTTGACCCACCCCGGGTTGACACACTATCCCTAAAGTTTTCATATTTTCATCTTTATGCATTGTTTTCATTATAACTTCTCAACTTAATCTCTGTGGGGCACTCCCTCTCTAGAGTATTCATGTGGGGAACACTTTCTCTAGGGTGGTCCCTATAGTGGACGCAACATATATATAGGCCTTATCCCGATCACTTGTCAACTTAATGTGGACCTTTCTCTCACATAAGCATATGACTTTGATGTGACCTGATCACCTATCAACTTAATGTGGACCTTTCTCTCACATAAGCATATGACCTTGAAGTGAACCATCATCATAGTGACATTTCTTGTATCCCACATGTATCACTTACATCCACCAGAGATAGTTGATAAGTTATTTATATAACATGTTGTTCATAAGTTTCTTATAATTTTTCTTATTAACGCCTTGTTCCACATTCACACCTGCATGAGAGACTGGGTTACCTAACTCATTATATATATATGGCTCATCTTTAATACCCGTGTGAGTAGCTACCCGCCCCCTATTTTGGTTACTTTTTTCAAGTTTCTTACTTTCAACATGTACATGGTTACTTTACCTTGCTACCTATTACTTTTCATGCATAGATAGTTCCATTTGCAACAACAGATTTCAAAATACAATTACATATATATTTCTTGTGTATTCTGCCTGGTTTTACTTTTTTAGTCATATACTTACTTTGTTATCAACATAGTTACTTTTTGGTCCTTCCAGTTGCTTTGTTTGCCATATGGTTACATTCGGGACTGACGGGTAGTGAAAATCCAGGCTACCCGCGTGGGTATTCAATGAACGCCCATATATATATATATATATATATATATATATATATATATATATATATATATATATATATATATATATATATATGTATATATATATACATATATATATATGTATATATATACATATATATATATATATAGAGAGAGAGAGAGTCAGGCTAGAATATACTCGAGTGTATTCGGAGAAGAATACACTCAAGTAGTTTTTCATGATGCAATATTTTTTTCAAAAATCTAATCCGTTGATCTTCTTAAACATATTGGGAATAGCTCATACGCAAAATTTGAGCACATTTGGACATCTATAGGTCATGTTATAAAGACCGCAAAAATTATGCATTTCAAATTAGTTTCGCATGTTGATTTTGTTACCCTTGGATGAGTGACTTACACTCATCCAAATGGGCTCAAAATTTGTATGTAGCCTAGTTATAGTATGACGGTGAAGATCAATGGTTTACATTTTGCAAAAAATAGTCTTGATATGCAAACACACTTGAGTGTATCCGTGCGATCTGTACACTCGAGTGTATTCTAGCCTGACTATATATATATATATATATATATATATATATATATATATATATATATATATATATATATATATATATATATATATATATGTGTGTGTGTGTGTGTGTGTGTGTGTATGTGTGTGTGTGTGTTATAACATACCAATCTTTATTTTTCCCATGTTTGTGGTATACCCACTCGCTGGGGGTATTCATACTCACTCTTGGGAGTACTCTCAATGATCTACCCACTCTCTAGGGGTTATTTCCATTGATACCCACCTATTGGGATATTCTTTATCCATTCATTCCTCCAGAGATAGCATCAGGGCGATGAGAAAATTATATTCATGCTTTCATTTTCATGTACAACCCTTGGTTTTTTATGTTTCTCCTATATATTCAAATCTTTTTTCTCACGTGCATCATTCATACATTTGTTCACATTCATACATGGAAATCTATGTCATGTAGACTTTTTTACATTTTTTTAATCCTCATTACTCTTACCCTAATTTGGGTAGGGTTTCCATTTTACCCATTCTGCTTCCATTTCCCACGATTAGGGTTTAGTATGTCGGTTAAGAACTACACTTGCATCTTTAGGGTTTTTATGTTTCTCAAACCACTAGGGCTTTCTTCAACCCAACTCTAGTTCCATCTAGGATTACCATCATAAAGAAAGCTCATAAAATATTTTCTCTTTACTTTTACATGTACATTATTATTTTCACATTACATGTACATTAATTGGTGAAGGATACCTTAATCCTACTTCTTATCAAAAATCCTAACTTTAGATGGTGAGAGAAATTCCTTTATTAAGAAAGAGAATGAGAAGTGGATGAATCAAGATGAGAAGGCACCCTAAAGGTATTTTACTTCGGGAAAAATCGTCCTACTTTGGCCAGGTAGGATGCACAGGCCCGGGAGTCCTCGTAAGTCGACTAGTGGTGTGAAGGAAAATATTACCAGCCCCCAGTTCTTGGTCCATTATAGACACCATTGTCTTTAGAAAATGCCCTAATAATTCTCTCATATTTCTACAAATTACTTGAAATTATAAACTATTAGATATTATTTGAAAATTTTAGTGCTCTTATACCAAGTGTAACGACCTCACTTTTCAGCAACCCTCAATTAAGGAAGGCCAAAAATATGAGAGCCATTACCTACAAAAATTACCCAGGGATCTAGATTTTAATTGAACAATATAAAATAGTATATAATTCCATTCATTTCAAAAATTGTTTACAACATGCTTACATGAACTTCCTATCATTAGGACTGTACTTTTGAGAAGATATGACTAGATAATCCTCCTTTTAAATCTTTAATGCTTTCATGCATTTCCATCTTTAGCCTCATGTTCTTTATCGTGTATATCAACTTATACCTAAAATGACATGAAACAAATACGCGATCAGTATGTTGTCATACTGGTACGTGGGGCGCATCCAAAAATATGCAATTGATTAACAACATATTATTCCAACAAGTACTTGCAAAAGTAAACTGGAATTTCTTCACATGATAAATGTGATATTCATAGTGGCATTATAATTGAATATAACTAAATAAACATCCAACATTTTAGTTTTTCAATCCTCAAGTAATCTTGAAGAAACATTGACAAACTAAATCGATTAACCTTAGGTGTAACCACTTAGCTTGATGGTGAGCCATGCAAATTGTCATTCAGTATACACTCCTATTATATTCAAGCAATCCCATCAACAAAGATGAAACTGGGAAATCACATTCTATTTGCATGTATATGAATCCCAAAGTGTCACCATCACAATAATCTCATTAAACCCTACTCGGTCCTAACCTGGGTTTTATGTTTTCTTGGTATCAAGTTATCATTATAGTTAGGTTTGATATTCCAATTCCCATGTCCATTAATTTTTATGACTCGTGAGCCCTAATTCATGTTAATTGTTACCATGATTGTTATATCTACCATCTTATTGCACTAGGAACACTTATATCATACTAGGCACATTAAGGTTATAGCAAGTTACATCATTGATGTTCAAGACCTTAATCACACATGTCAAGTATCATTCATCTCAAAAAACCTAATTTCTTATCATCATGGTCATAACAATGTTATATTACCATTATAGTCCATAATATCATATAATAGAATAAAAGAGAGGTTTTTAACATATTCAACGTGTTAATATTCAAAACTAGGGTTTCCATGCACTCACCACCACTTAAACTTGTCTTTGCACTACTTTTGAAATTTGAAGCATAATTAGACTCTAAAACATTTTATTTAGATTATATATCTTTTTTTGATCATTTTGATATATAGTTTTGTTATCATCAGAGTTATAATAATTTTCTAGGTTTTTTGCAATATAATTAGCTATTGACCAATTATGGCATGCTAAGTCCTCAAGATAAACATTATACTCACCTATATTCGACCATCTTAAAAACTCAGGAAAATATTTATGTGCCCTATGCCTTGAACGTACACCAGGGGTCATTCTAGTCATTTCATTATGACCCATCTCCTTCCTTATGAAAGGAGGGTCCCGTCTGCTTGGAGCATCTGTGGCCATGGTAGCTTTTCTCCCCACCATCCTTGCACGACCAGTTCAGGGCCCAGTCCCCTCTATTGGGTCCCTACATACTCCATGACCTCCTCAGTCTAGCCAGAGACCGTCGAGGCTGGCATGGTGAAGCTTTGCTTCATCAATGTGTTGTACGCGATCGGAGATACAACCTCAGACCAAAAGCAACTTCTCATATCTGCTTACCATCACCACCATCCTAAGGCTTCCTCTTCCTCTGATCCACAAGTTGTGTCACCTTCTATCTACCCTGTCGACCTCTGCACAAGCCTTACCTAGATGTTGGCATGTATCATGTCGACTATTGTTCCCCCAACACCCAGGCTGCTCGTGAGAAGGTGGCACCCTTCGGGTTACTTATAGTCCTAGAGGGGCATTGCCACCAACCTTACTTCTCTCATCTGTGTGAGTTTCCCATTGTTTATTGTATGGGCCCTAGGAGGTATTTAGGGTTGGAAGGAGGAAGAGGATGAAGAAAGAGAGGGGGGACTATGGGCATTGACCATTTCCTCTTCCTCTTGATACTAATTGATCTAAGGAATTCAGGTGGTTGATCACTTCCTTGTATTGCCCTTTATTGGTTATAGGGGTACAAGTTGATGAGTTTGTTTCCCATAAAACACTCTATGCAAAAAGCAAATCAATTAATACATATTCCTCTCTTTTCCTTTCTCAAGAAAATTGTGGTTATATTCATTATAGACTCCAAAGGCTACATAGGAAAATCCCCACTTCCTCACTAGAACTGAGATTTGGTGAAAACCTTGACTTAAAAGGGAAAGTTTATCAATACCTTTCTCAAATATTAGATATTGTTCGGTTTTCTATTGTGCATAGTTGGGAAGTAATTAACTATATCCTTACATTCTCTTATATGGAAATTCCTTGGCTTTTATTCTTATAATTCCAAAAGTCTCGAAAACATACCTACCTTTTTTTTGGATTTGGAAAACCAAAAATCCTTTAAGGTAAACACATAAATATATGGAACTTTATTCAGTAATGAATTCTAGATTATTCATATATTTCGCTCTTTGATATATTCTTCCAATTCATTCCTTTTATATTTACTTTTATTGGGATGTCTTTTGTACATAAAACTTTCTCCTTTTAAGCATTCCATTAAAATGGTTACCATTAACTCATGGAATATCCTTTTACACTCCCATTTCCATTACTATTTTCGAAGTTAGATCGAAATAGAACTAATTGTTGATTCATACATTTTGTTTCCACTTAAGGCTAGATAATTACTCTTTCACTTATCGAAAACACCATGTATTTTATTTTCTTATAGAAAAATGCTTACTTTTTCATATCAAAGACCCTTATTATTATTCATGTATGAATTCCTCTATTTATTTATCTTGTGCCACAAGCACCCATGCCTGAAAGGTCATTATAATTCCACCAATAATACCATTGAAGAGTTTACAAATGAATTTATTTATATAATTCAATTTTACTAAAATTAAGGATATTACACCCATGTTGTGACTATGAGCCTTTGAGGTGAGCATCTAATCAAGATTCAATTGGTTAGGTCTAATCCACAATCCAAGGACAAAACACACTGATATATAATGTGCATGTCATGTTGGTGATAACCTAACTAATTTGTGTATAAATTTATGCTTAGTGTATTAGTATCAATACTAGTTTGTTTGTATTAGTGAATAGAAAATTCTTAAAGTTCACTTTGAGCATCCTATATACTAATTGAATCAAATTCTATATTGTAGATACTTTGAAGAGATTTATAAGAAGCTAGACATAAGAGAAGAGGATATATTATATATAATTGCTTATATAAGAGAAAGGAAAGGAAGAGACTTGCATTAGGTAAATGCATCAAGAATGAAGAAGGTAGAGTGTTGGTGAAGGATGATGATATCAAGAACCAATGGAGAAACTACTTTCATAGGCTTTTCACTAGAAAGACTATGAATATTTTAAGAGACTCAAGTGACATGAATATAAGAGATATCATTTACACTCGGCAAGTTTCACTATTAGATATCAACAATACTTTAAAATAGATGAGAAAATTATGTAGACCATACATATATATTCTTGTTGATGTATGGAAGAGTATTAAGGATGAAGGAGCTATGTGGTTCATATTATTCTTTATTAATATTATGGAGACAGAGAGGATGTGAGATAAGTATAAAAATACTACTATAGACCTCTACCATGTACAAGAACAAAGGTCGTGTTCAAAATTGCACAAACTATAGAGGTGCCAAGTTGATGAGTCACTCTATGAAGCTCTGGGAGAGGATTATTGAGCAAAGATCTATAATGCATATATCTAACAAATAAATTGATTTCATTCTGGGAGAACAACAACAGATGTCATCTTTTCAATAAGGAGGCTTATGGAGAAGTATAGAGAGAGAGAAAGAAACCTTCATATGGTTTTTATTGATTTGGAAAAGTCATATGATTGAGTACTCAAGGAAATGTTTGGGATGGTTTTGGTGAAAAATGATGTGCCAATCAAATATTTTGACTTTATCTAAGACATGTATGATAGATCAATTGCAAGTGGGATGACTCCTATAGGAGGAACACCAACATATCATTGTTGGGGTACAACAAGGATATACACTAAACACATATCAATTCATCCTTTTTATGGATGAGTTGACATAGCATGTTCATGATGATATTCATTAGTACATGTTTCTTTGTTGTATCCAGCGTGTTTCTCTTTGTATTGACTTTTTTTAAAATATCTACAAAACTTGAAAAAAGGGAAAGAAATTAAAGTTACCATTTACAAATATATGAATCACTAGCTATTCTTGATCAAACACTATCTAATCTAGTATTAAAAGCGTCAAAATTTTGTGATTCATTTCCATCAAGATTTGATAAACGAAAGAGCATGCCATAATCCTCGTAGGACCTTCAAATATCAGGAAATCCAAATTTTCAGAAGGCATGGACCCATATATCTAGAAACAAATCCCCCCATAGACATATAGAGAACACACTATCATAGAACAAATGAACTCTAGTTTCCTTTGTATCACAACACAAGGAGCACCCTGAAGAAAAGGAATAACAAAAGTATTTGAGCATGTTCACAATCACCAGTCTATTCAGAAAGAATTTCCAAAGAATTATGGAGTATTTCCTAGGTAAAGGGTTGGACCAGATCCACTTCCCCCAAGCAACCAATGGATACTTCAACCTACATTCCTTCCAAATCTCTCTTCTCATGGTGGATTTCTTTCATTGAATAAAACCAGATCTTCCATTTCAAAATAGGAGGTGGAAGACCTTCCAAGAAACCTTGAACCTTTCCATCTCCTCAAACATCCAAAAAACTCCAAGAATTACCAACCACACAAGAACTAATTCTATGTTTCACGCCAACTTTTATTATGAAGAAATATGTTAATCCACATGATCTAACAAACTGGACTTACCAAGGAACCAAGGATCAAGCCAAAGCAAGAACGAATTCCCCTTGCCTACTTTGAAATCAAAGAGGGACATAAGAACATCTCTTTTACTCAGAAGCCTCTTCCACATCCAACAACAAGAAGCTTTTGGTTCCACATCCTTATTGTGTGTTATTTTCTAATATATTGTGTTGGTTGATGAAACTAAAGATGAATTGAATGATAAAGTTGAACTTCAAAAGAAATGCATTAGAATTAAATGGATTTATTAGTACGAGCAAAATTGAGTATATGGATTGTAGTTTCAACCAATCTAGAACTGTGAATGGTGGAGCCAACTTGGATGGAATGGATGTACCAAAATTTATTGAATTTCATGACTTTAGTTATATATGCAATACATGGTGACGTTCAAGATGTTTTTGCTCACATGACTACTATAGGTTCACAACATCCCAAGTCTTTAGACCTCCGATACAATGATCTTTAAAGAAATTATTTGAGTACCCTTATCACCAAGGTGCACCTCCTTTTCAGGGATCCCATCATTAAGAACACCAAAGTTAAGTGTGTTCAGCTTGAAATAGTACTAGGATGGGTGACCAGTCGAGAAGTTGATCCCATCTTGTGTGTGAGTGAGGAGAAAATGCACAGTTAAGGAAAGTGGTGGTATGTGGGGCCAATCGTCATTCCTAAACCCTACTAGAGTCGTGAGTAGTGGTCTTGGGAATTTACAAATTGTATCAGAGTCATAACTCCTCCATTAAATGGGGCATGCATGGGCATGTGGCATGCAAATCTTGAGATGTGTGGTCCAACCATGTTGGAAAGGGTTATCCATGGTGATGTAGCCACCCTTACATTGGTAGTCATGACTAGAAGTTGGGTGTCTATGGGACATTCTAGGTCTACATTGAGGGGGAATGATTATGAGGCCTTATAGTTGAGACTTGACGAGGACGTCAACAATCTAAGTGGGGGGGTATTCTTGAGACCTCAGATGAAATGATCTTAAAAGGAATGATTTGACTACCCACATCACCAAGGTGCACCTCCTTTTCAAGGAGTTCATCACTAAGAATTTTAAATTTAGGTGTGCTCAGCTTGGATTACAAGGATGGGTGACCAGTTGAGAAGTTGTTCATGACTTGTGCGTGAGTGAGGACAATGTGTACAGTTAAGGCCAATGATGATCTATGGTGGCCAATCGTCATTCTTGAAATTCTACTAGAGCCTTGGGCAGTAGGCACGGGCATTTACAAGGTTGGATGAAATGGAACAGTGCAAGTAGAGTATAATGTGCCTGGAAGATCCCTCTCAAATTAAAAAGTAAGTTTCATAGAACAACTATACTACTAGCCATTCTATATGGGGGTGAATGTTGGGTGGTTAATAAACAAGGTCTCAACAAAATGAATTTGGTTGAAATTCCTATGCTGAGAAAGATATGTGGGAAGATAAGAAAAAATCACTTGAGAAATGACTATTATCATGAACAAAGATGGTTGGCAAGTATTGCGGACAAGTCACATGAGGATCGAATAATTTGGTATAGACATGTGCAACACAAGATGACTAGTGTACCTATACGAAGAAATGCTACTTAGTCAAGCACAACTAAAACAAGAAGAAGCAAGCCTGAATTAACTTGGGAAGAGCTTATACTAAGGTATTATGAATCTTTACATCTTCATCAGAATATGGCCTATAACATAGTTGATTGGAAAAGAGGAACCATGTAGCCAACCCAAACATGGTTGGGATTGAGGATTAGATAATGATGATGACGAGTTCCCAAAAATGATGATGACAATGATGATGATGATGATGTATAAATGAAATTCTACAACTGCAGATATGTTGTTTCTTGAAAATTCGAAATATATATTCACTTGGTAAACAATATGCATACATTGAAAAGGAAAGTGAACATAGATTTTGACTTGCAACTTTTTAATATCTTAATTGAGGTCTCATGTTACCAATAAGAAAATATAAAATAGAAAAAAAAG
The DNA here is from genome assembly GCA_963693085.1 of Alisma plantago-aquatica. NCBI lineage: Eukaryota > Viridiplantae > Streptophyta > Magnoliopsida > Alismatales > Alismataceae > Alisma > Alisma plantago-aquatica. Next base: position 665,541,277 of record OY856414.1, read on the forward strand.
AAATAGAAAGTGAGTGACGTGTGGGAAAGTGATTGGTCATCTATATATCTTGTTTAGGCAAGCAACTTTGGTCAAAATCAAACCATTTCATAGTGCATTCATAAGCCTTTTTCTTAAAATATGTTGAGTGACTAATTAATACTATTATCTACACAAGTGGTTTCTAATATGTATGATACTTACAAAAATATAGGAACAACAAGACTTAAGCAACAAAAATATTAATGTTATATAGTACACCTTAATGCAATATGTGTTTATTATGTGGAAGAAAAAGAAAAGATAAAAGAAAACACAAATGAGATTTAGAGAGAGAGAGAGGAAATAGATACATGATGAATTGGGGACTTTGAATGATAGAGAGATGCAACCACAGAGATAAATTCATATTCACAAGGAAAATTACTTTTTGTTGAAGAATCATTGAAGAATATTATTTATGTGTGATGAGGAGAGAGAAGTTCTATAAAATGTTAGAAAAGGTATTAGAAAGAACACAATTATCCGAATTTATGTATTCTAGTTGGATGCAAATGGTTAGAGAAATTCAAAAAGGCATAATGAAAATTTCAAGACAAACTCATTCTATTTATACTAGTTTATATTTCAAAATTTTAGTATACATGTTTCAACTTAGTTTCATGCAAGAAGATGATAGAACTACATATATCTATGTATTCTTTTGTTATATAGATTGGTATAATTATAACATATTTATATAGAGAACAGCGAGTTGGGTGGTAAAATTAAGAAAAAAAGAGTAATAGAAGGTATTAAACCCCATGAACATCAAATCACCTAATCCCTAGAATTATAGTTAGGTTAAAAATTATATTTAAGATGAAATGTTTTGGAGTATTCACATAAATGTTTGTAATTATGATAAGTAAGATAACCAATATCTATTTTAAAATGAAATGTAATTTAAATTTATCAACTAGCTATATATTATATGAAATTTTAATGTTTATAAATAGAATTAATAAAATATAATCGTGACTTGTTTGGAAAGAATAAGAATGCATGATCATGCAAGGATCTGAAAATGTAGTCATTTCATGTGTTAAAAGCATTCCCTCTTTGTCCACTACATCACAACACTAACTTTATTTTAGTGGTATGTCACATTGTATATGTTCACAAAGTACACCCAAATCATTATATATGTATATGTATATGTATATATATATATATATGTATAAATATATTTATTTATATAAATATAAATTAATGATGTAAATGTGAAATTTTAAGATGGGGCCAAGGCATTACTCACTTCCCTTGGATATGTTCCTATTTATTCTTTATACCACTTGAAGTATGTTCTCTAGTTATTAGTTATAAGTATGACAAATGTTGGGACACATAAAGAAATCTTTAGGCTAAAATATATATAATTAAGTTGAAAAACAAACATTTTACATTGTTGTTGTGAAGAGAAATTCGTATTATGAGAATAAAGGCTACAAGGAGTCATATATATAGCATTATCTCAAGGTATAATGTACGAAGACACAACATAACATAACGTAGACTGATACTAATGGGAAAGGAGAGAGTAAGATCAATTAAGTAATATAAGAGAAAATAAATAACAAAAAGTACCATTGACACTCTCCCTCAATATGGAGAGTATACATCATGTATTCACAACTTACCACACATGTAGGCAAATGATGAAGGTGGAAGAGGCTTTGTAAATATATTAATAGTCTATTTTCCATTCTTTACATATGTCGTAATGATTTTCTTATCATGAATTAGGTCTCTCGCGAAGTGGTAATCAACCTCAATGTGCTTGGTACATTCATGAAGAACAAGATTATTAGCTATATGAATATCTCATTTATTATTGCACTTAAGAGTTGTGGGAGAAGAGAGAGGAAATCCTAATTCTTGAAGTATATACACCACCCATTGAATTTCACAGAACGCATGTACATGACATGATATTCTATCTCATTACTAGAACAATCCACACCAGACTGCTTCTTGCTTTATCAACTAATTTGATGACCTCCAAAAGAACAAAGAAACTATAAATAGATCTCATGTCATTCACATCCCCAACCCAATTAGCATATGCATAGCAATTAAAAGAGATATCTAGAAAGTGTGGTTTCTTGTAAAGGAAGCCTTTTCCATGTGCACTTTTCAGACATCTTAGAATGACACACAAGTGACACACAAGAGGTTTAGCCATGTGTTGACTAAAAACACTACATCAAAAGCAATATCTAGGATAATTATAAGATAGATGATTTTGCCAACTGTACGCTAGTGTTGTTCATGATCAGAAAAACATCCCCCTCAGACTGAAATTTTTTTTGATAATCTATGGGAGAAGATACAAACTTATAATTTAGCATACCATAGTCCTTTAAGAGGCCAAGGACGTACTTCGCCTTGACGAGAACATAACACCTCTATGCCCAAGAAGTAGTGAATTTATCTAAGATCCTTGGTATGGTAATGTTGTTGGAGTGCATGTTTTAGTGTTGAAATCCCATCAACATCACTACCAGTGATAATGATAACATCAACATAGACAACAAGGATGACTATTACAACTTGAGAAGACTTCAAGAATAGACTATGACCATTACATATCTAAGAAACCCAAAATAGAAACAACACCATTGAATTTTTTAGACTAGGCATGTGGTGTTTGCTTGAGACCATACAAAGAGTGTTTGAGATGACAAACTCTTTGTGAAGACTCCCCCCCCCCCCCCCGAGTACAAAATCTTAGGGGTTGTTTCATATTCACTTTCTCCTCTAAACACCTTGAAGGAAGGTATTTTTAATGTCAAGCTAAGATGAAGGCAGTCCATGTGAGTGGCAAGGGAGATTACAATCCTGACTGGAGTAATTTAGGTGCCCAATGAGAAGGTTTCAATGAAATAACGTCATATGATTGGGTGAATCTTTTGGAAACAAGTCAGACTTTAAATCATTTCATCTATCCATCTAAATTAAATTTGATTATGACACCCCACAACACAAAAAAGGATTACTCAAAATTAAAACAAGCAATCAACTACTAATTAACCACATATCCAGGAAATAGTGCAATTTAAAACTGATTGAAATGTTGATATAATGTTCAGAAAATAGTACATAAAGGTCCAACAACATGTGTCACAATACATATCATACCCGATATTACATATCTATTCCATGTCCTTAGCCATAACATGTATACAAAAGATCTTGTTCCACATATACATGCCATATACACAAATGTAGGGATATTGCCAAAACCATGTGTCATTATACAAATAATCTATAAAACATATTCCATGCCCGAACCTAAGAGTACAAGGATGACACTAGGACTCTACACAACTATTATCCAACCTTCTACATCTACTTCTCTCCAAGCTTCTCTTCCTCAGCATCACAATCATGACCTCGTCATTGACGACCACATGAAAATATGTGGTGACCCACAAGGTGAGACCCATGTCCCGGTGAGAGATATAACTCTCAAACAATAGTTATTGATTACAACAAGTATCATTATTTAAAAGCATGAGCATATTCAGTTAAATGAACAATTTAAACAAGTTAAGAATTATAAATTGATTAAGTAGGTTTAGCAGATTAAGTAACTAAATAGGAAATTCATGGCTAGCATAGGAAATGAGTAAAGATACTATTTTATATACAGTTGATTTCTCTTACCTTATTATAGAATAACTAAAAATTTAAGAAACAATGTAAGTGCTAACATCCAATTTGAAGTGTGTTTAACCCTTAATAGATATATCACGTAGCTGGGTTATGTCTTTTATTAAACCCTAAGGAGTTGATGTTTACCACCCAACTCGAACTGATCATTGGAAAGTCAAAATTAGTACCATACAACATCTATAGGAGAGCCAGAATCTTAAGATCTCATCCTCCCTCAGCCAGTATGAACCCGTCACAGTGACACATAAGGTCAAGTTGCAAAACAACCTAGTCCACCCTTAGTATGTAGGTCACATCACTAGTGAACAACCTAGTCCACCATCAAAAGGTCACGGTACTAGTGAAACACGAGTATACAGCACCCAAACATACAAGGTACAACCACAGTTTCCTTCAATTGCATCATATATATACAAAACTTGAGATACGACTACAGTCGATCTCTTTCCAAGGTATGACAGTAGCCATCCTTGTGAGCATGCATATACTCAACAGTATATGACTCTGAGATTCCATTAAAGGAGAACTCATTTCACCATCCAACAAGTCCTGGCATTGGAATGGATCTATGAAACAAGGCACTACATGATTAGGGTTTCATTTAATTAGTTAAGTTCATTCAGTTGATTCAAGGTTGCATCAATCAAGTTATGTACAAACCCTAAAAGAATTCTACAAAAAGAGTAGATTGCAACCTCAGAAGATATAAAACATATGAAGTATAAGGTTTGTCACATGACCACATGGTATTGTTTCACTGCCATACATGTAGCCTTACTCATCATCATACCATCACATTATATAGAGGATAACACCTCGCATAGAGCACAAAGCCATGTCCAAGGTCATAATACCTTTCACATCATTTCCTACAAGAACATCATTATCTTTCCATGCCTCATCAAGACTCATTATCCCATCACTATACATGTGATGCATTAGTTGATATAACATTACACTTAAGAGTCATGATGTCCATAAGATAGCAAATTAGGGTTACAACAATGTAGAGAGAGAGAGAGTACTCAATTAACATGCTAGTCACATAAGAAGCTATGTGTCATCAATAATTACTTGAATTAGGGTTAGGTTCACTGAGAATAATTGGATTAAGATTTCCAAACAACACATTACTTAAAAACATTAAGCTTGTATTCATTCGAAGGAAAAGGTAAGACTACTAAAGCATGTGTAGACAAGAACTAATGGATCAAGATTACTAAATGGAATCACCATAAATCATAAACCAAGAAACATAATGATCATGGACATACTACTTCATAGACCACATATGGTTAGGAGACATATTGGCAATTGTTGAGCCTTGGTTCACCACCTTCATTGACCACTAAGGTTAAACCTGTTCAGCGACCACATAGATTCAGGTGACATCATTGACCACTGAAAAACACAAGTACGGGGACTGAAGAAAAATTGAGTTCAACCCTTCATTGGAAATTGAAGATCAAAGGCGTTGAGGTCCAATAAGGTCCAAAGTTTAGCAACCACATAAATTCAAATCTTGGTGATCGAAGGTGATACAAAGATTGGCGACCAAACACATCAAAACTTGGTGACCTAATAAGGTGCTCAACATTGGCAACCTCATGAAGAGAGAGAGAGAGAGAGAGCAAGAACTCATCGATCTCATGAAACCAAACAAGTTGTCCATCACCATGAAACTAAAAAAAGTCATCAAGGTGTAAATTGCAAGAATAAGATCAACTCCAAAACCCTAATTAACCACCTTCATGAGAGAAAGTAAAACCATGTATTGTGAGAGAGAAAACCCAACATTTCCACAACATGCATGCATCAAAACTTTCACCACCAAGGAAGGATTCATGCACAAGGATTGGGGTTTATCCAAGAAGAGTTACCTACTCAAGATTACCATGTGAACACAAACCTTAGGTGAGGGACACTCTCTCTCTACTTGTATCCATGTTTTAGAGCAAGATTAGGAGAATGAAAGGTAAAAGGTAAACAACAATAGTGGAGAAAGTTATATAACTTGCCTTAGAGTTGATGTAGAAAACTCCAAACAACAAGATAGATTGAAGGAAAGGGGGAAGAAACCCTAGCTTGGGTATCCTCATGATCAAGATAGCTCCACATCTAATAAAGAAACAACCCTAGGTCAAGGAGAAAGAAAGAGAGAAAACCATATGTAGAAAGGCAAAGAAGAGACGTTCTTCAAGATCTGATCAAGCACTACCATGGAATACCACGGGTTGGCCAAGAAGAGAAAGAACAAAGGTAGGTTAATAAGGAAAACATAGGTATAGAGGGGTATATAACTTACCAAGATCAAGAAGAAGAGTAAGGAAGAACCAAATGATCACAAGAACGGTAGATCCAAACCCTAGCTCAATATGCAAGGGAGATTCCCCCACCTTCTTCTCCTTCTTGGAACCTCCTTCTCCACAAAGCACCAAGGGAATGAGCTCTGAGAGAAACCAAGGGAGAAGAGAGAGGAAACTAGGGTGCAAAGTGGTTATTTGCATGCAAAGGAGGGGTTTATATAAACATGGGGTTGGAGAGAGAGAAAGGGGGTTAGGTGTCAAGCTAAACATGCCACGTGTCCAAAGGATCTCATCCATGCAAGCACCAAACTCATGCATGCAACTAAGGGCGAAAAAACCAAGAAAAATCATCAACCACTAATTCCAAAAAAAGCAATCAACCGATGAGAATACATAGCAACCACGAAAGCACCTTGGCGACCGATGATAATACAAAGAAGCAAACAGTCACTAACCCTAGGGTTCCTTGGCGACCTAGAGGGGTCATGAGCCTCATCAACCGCCAAGAATAGAGGATACACTCAAAACATCATCAACCGCCAAAAACATAAATCACAAGATCCTTGGCAATCAATAAAACTAGGGCTCATCAATCAAACATACATCAAGGTCAACCACCAACTAGGGCATCCATGTAAACCCTAAATCTCAACACAACATGCCATCACTCAAACCAAGGTGTAACAACACACCCAAGGCACTAATATATCCAACATGAAGTCAAAAAATGTGAGCCACAACAAGCACATGACAAATTGCAAGAAACACCCTAAATATGGGTAGATTGCCATTAGGTCCAAAACAAGCATATAAGAACATAACTATTTGAACAGTGTCCAAACAGGATCAAACCTGAAACATAAGCTTGTCACGTGATATCAAAACACATCACAAGGTTAGATTAAGGTTTAAGCATCCAATTATGATAAACAAGGATGTCATTATTACTAAGAAGAGAAGGATATTAGATTTTGATGTGGTAGTTCTATATGAGGAGGTTAGCAAGCTGGTTTAATGGAAGCTACATAGAAAGAGAGAAGATTGGGGGTGCTTCAACATAACATGCTCAATAGGCCAGTTTCACTTTGGATATGCCTTATGCAAATCTAGAGCCAATATCAATTTGATGCTTTTAAAGACCTTTAATAAGATGGGTTTGCCACATAGCCAGAAGACCAACATGATAATTCAGCTGGAAAATAAATCCTTGTTTGACCCTATTGCATATGTGAAAATGTTTTAGTCAAGGTGAACATATTCATATTTCTTACATATTTTGTGTTTATGAATGTGCAAAAGGACTATGGGTCTGAGTTACTCCTAAGAACACCATTCCTGACCATAGCATATGGTACACTAGAGATGGGGAATGGAATAATGAAACTCAACATTCAGAATGATAGGATGGAGTTCAAACTTCCAAAAAGGCCGAATAAATTAGCAAAATTAGGCACCACGATTGCATGACACACTGTACAACATGTTGATTCAAATGTTTCCCTACTCTTGGGAAAGCCTTTCTTAGACATGACAAACACAATGTGGAAGGTGATAATGTGCATCCTCAGGTAGAGGCAATGGAGGAAGTTTATACAGTCTCACTTGTTGAAGTTGTTGGATACCTAGAACAACCAGATGATCTCCTCATGCCCACTCATATTTACAAAGGAGTGTCAGTATCCTTAGAAAATTCATATCCAACACTTCCACTGAATGCATATTTTATTAACCTCACAGAGGTGATCATTGATGAAGACCTCATAGAAGAATGTGTGTTGTTTCTGAAAGCATTACCAACACACTACTTGAGGAACTTTGAGGACTTCGGTCCGCCACCAACTCCGCTTTGTGATATCACTCAAGTGTCCCCCATATCTGAAATTGAAGCCATTGCTACCACATATAAAGTATACTTTATTGGTGACATAAGAGAAACTTCATGTGATCATCTCTTCTTTGTTGAGCAGTTCAAAAGAGGAGCAATTGACAGTTCTAATCAAGAACTACCATGCAACTTTTGAGTGGAAAATAGCATACATATCAAGGGGATTTCTCTAAGCGCATTCCAACACAAGATCCTCTATGTTAAGGTGTCAAGGTAGTAATTCAGACTCTAAGATGACTAAATCCAATCATGACAGAGGGGATGAAGGAGGTAAGAAAACTCCTATATGTGGGTGTAATTTATGCAAATTCTAAATGGGTAAGTCTGACACATGTGGTTCCAAAGAAGGGTGGTATTATTTTTACCACCAATGAAATGAATGTGTTAGTGTCTACTAAGCTAGTGACATGTCGGCATATTTGCATATACTACCGTCGCCTCAATGTTTTTATGCTTAAAACCCCACTTTCCTTTATCTTTTATTGACCAAATTTTGGAGCGGCTCGCTGCTTACACATATTTTATTTCTTTTATGGTTATTCCAGCTATAATCAAATATAGATAGAACTTGAGGATCAATAGGATTCTATCTTTTCTTGTCCTTATGGAAAATTCTCCTATCGTTGTATGTCGTTTGAACTTTATAACACACCTACAACTTCCCAAAGATGCATGCTCACCATCTTCACTAATATAAGGTAGCAGTTCCTTGAGGTTTAAATGAATGATATTTCTATGTATGGGGAGTCTTTTGAGGATTGTCTATCGAGTTTATATTGCATGTTACAAAATGTGAGGATTCTCATCTTGTTTTTATTTGGGAGAAATGACACATGATGGAAAACAAGGGCACAGTTTTGAGATACAAGGTGATTAGCAAGGGAATAGAGGTTGACTCGGTGAAAATTGAGGTTATCTTCAATCTTTCTAAACCATAACCGGTGAATTCGGTGAGGAGTTTCTTAGGACACATGGGTTTTTACATGCGATTTATCAAGGATTTCTCAAAGATCACCAAGCCTCTTTTGAAATTCTTAAAGAAGGTTGTGGATTTTTTATTTTGATAATTGATATTTACATGCCTCAAATGTTTTAAAAGGAGAAACTGGTTCTAGACACATGGTGATACCCCATATTGGAGTTTACCATTTGATCTAATGTGTGATGACTAAGTCTTTATTGTAGAAAAAGGAAGCCAAATCTCATCTGATATGTTGGACTTTCTTTTCCAAAAGTTTGATATAAATATTAGGGACAAGGTTGGCACAGAGAATGTTGTGACAGACCATCTCTCTCAACCAAAAAAAGTTGATGAAACTGGACTAGCAATGCCCATTCAGGAAACTTTTCTTGATGAAAAATTGTTGGTTGTCAAACACAAAAATCATTGGTACGTTACGATTGTGAATTTTTAGCAAGTGGGATGATGTCTGATGATTGGAATGTCTAAGATAGGAAGAACATTTTTAGTTCATTGCCTTATTTTATATAGGACTATCTTATCTCGTTAAAACAATACAAAGATGGTGTTTTAAGACAGTGTGTCCCAGAGTGGGAGATGGAGAGCATTCTTGCTCATTGTACTCATTGCCCACAAGAGAACATTGTGCATGCTCTAGAACATTCACTAAGATTTAGAGTGTGGTTGTCTTTACTGACCCTTTTCAAGTACGCATATAATTTTCTGAAGAGATGTGATGTGTGCCAAAGAGTTGGCAACATATCAAAAAGGCACAAAATGCCCCTAACTATATTTCTGGAAGTAAGAATTGATTTTATGAGGCCATTGGTGTGTTCAGATTCAAGTATATATAATTTTTTGGCCATAGACTACATGTCCAAGTGGATTAAGGTGATACCCACTTGGACCAATGATGCACATGTACTTTGCAGATCCATGAAGAACAATATTTTTTGTAGATTCAAGGTGCCTAATATAATTATTAGTGTCACATGTCTGCATTTGATGAACCGTCAATTTGGTGCTTTTTTTAGGAAATATGGATTCTCACACCAAGTAGCCACACCATATATCCCCCAAATCCAAGGTCAGATGAGGTCTTCAATAGGGAGGTGAATATTATTTTTATTAAAAAAAAAGGTGTTTCTAACACAAGAACTAATTTGAGCATGCAACTTAATATTTCCCTTTGAACATACATGACCTATTTTAAAACTTTCATAGGTATCGCACCCTACTAGATTAGCTTAGGGCAGGGCATTCTATCTTCTAGTGGAATTAGAACATGGGAGATGCAAGTGCTTAATAAGTTAAATTTGGATCTATCTTTTACAAGTGAAAAGTGCAAATTGGAGTTGAATAAATTGGATGAAATTAGACTGGATGCATATAAAATGCAATTGTACAAGGAACATATAAAGGATATTCATGATAGGTAAATTTTGCATAGGACATTCCATCTAGGGAAAAAGGTGTTATTGTTCAATTCAATGTTGAAATTGCTTATTGAAAAGTAGAGGTTTAGATAGATTAACCCTTACATCATGGTCAAGGTGTACCCCCATGGAACCATAGAGTTGATAGATGGACCAAATATTTTCAATATCAATGGACATATTTTGAAACACTATAATGGGAGAGAGACATTTCATGACCATGAAGAGATCACTCTCTTGACCATCACTTGATTTGAAGTGACTTAGTCGAGCCTAAGACTTTAAACAAAGGCATTTGGTGGAAGGCAACCCACACACTTAAACTTTGTTTTGGTAGATTTAATCTTGAATTTTTATCATAAATGTTGATTAATTAGTGTTTCTGCATATTGATGGTTCTTGATAAGTTCATTACATGTGTAGGAACATAGGAAATCGATACCACTGACCAAAAAATTAGTGGCATTGATTCACCATTAGTAAGGACTAAGATTTTGATCACTAAAAGTTTGTAGCAATGACTCATAATTAGGTGACTCAACAAAATTCTATAGGTCATTATCAGTGGAGTTGAATTAAACCTCGACTCAGCCGATTATCTTATCAGTTAACTACTGACATTAACAGTTATATATTTAGAGATCTTGGTACCACCAACATCCCGATCAATGGCACCAAATTCACTAATAGAATTTGGTTGTGTTGTAGAAAAAACTCAGTGGCACTAACTCCTCGTTGGTACCACTAATGTATTTTTTTATGTTTACTGGCCCTTTGTTAGAGGCATGCACATTAAATCTCAGTGGCATTGACATGCTAGTCGATACCACCATGGTGATTATTATTTTTTGCTTGATTCTATAGGAGTGGCACCAACCACTAAGTTAGAACCACCAAAATATTTTTTTATGTTCATGGATGGTTCTAATCAGGATTGATGAAACCAAGATGAAGAGATATTTGTGGCCTCTAGTCCAATGGCCACAAGTGTAGATAACCAATGATGGTCGAGCACCAATTCACAACATTTTGGGAAATCACTACCATTGACTTCTACCCATACCACTAATGTTAAGGGATCTACATGTCGATACCTCAAGCAATCAAGGTTGTTAAGACCAACGGTATATAGAGAGAGTACATGGATAAGGGTGCATGATGGTATCACAAACATTCAAGTTGGTGGAACAAACTTTTCGTTGATGGGGTGCCTCTCCTCCCATATAAGGAAGAGGATTCATTTGAATTTCTCACAACGCAGGAACCCATTCCTCAAGCACTCTTATGTAGATTCCCCAAGCACTTCTTCACTGAGAAACCACTATACCAAGCTCTCATCTACCTTCTCCTTCTCTTAATAGCTAGAAAGAACCTTGGAAATAAGTTGCTTCATCTACAGTAGATCCTTCCCAGCTCATCTCCAAGCCACATATATCACTTAGGAGTAATGAGAAAATGAAACCATATGTTTAGGTAGCAAAGCATGACCTCAAAAATGCATGTTACAGTGGTAGGACCTTCATTGAGTGACTCAACTTCACCGACAACTACATAGTGTGTGTAGGCTATGGGATGGAAGCAAATGACCTCTTCCTAGGGGATGGCCAGTGTACATGGATATTACATTAGAGTTCTTGGTGTTGTTGGAAGTGTGCTTCCTTGTACACAACACCAGGATCAGTGAGTGGGGGAAGATGGGTGAAACGGTGACTCTAAAATGCCACCCACCATCTTACATCGGAGGGGTTCAACTCCATCTTTGGATGGGACAATCACAAAATGATATGTTTCCCAATGACTTTGACCATTTTGTGCCATGGCCCAAGATCACAGGGATGTCAGTCCATGCTAGGATCAGCTAACATCATTCTAGTGTCATAGACATTAAGCATCCCTTCACCCATCTTCTTCACTAACTCCTGATAAACACACTATTGTTTAGGTCTACACATGGGCAAGGGAAGTTCCAAGCGACGGACCTCCACATGCTCTTGGTATTCCTCTCACTAGTGATTGAGAAGGTCAACTTTGGTGCATTTTTCTTGGGATATGCATACTCTATGGAAAAAAGTGAGAAGAGGAAGATCCCATTCACTTTGGTAATCTCACCACAAGGATTTCCATCTACTTGAACCTCGATCTCTCGCTTCTCTAGCCAGTAGAATCAAAGGGGAACTTGAACTTCAAGCATTTTTCACAAAGCCAATTTCTTTGCCCAATACACAGCGAACATCCATGCTATGTCCAAGATGGGAGAGCATGAGCTTCTAGATTCCATCTTCAACATCACTGATCTCGATCATCTATGTTGGTTGGATCATTATGTGAGAGACACTAGTTAGGAGCGGGAGGACTCTGGCAAAGAAGTTGAAAACAATGACGGCTACTAGCTCATGAAAGTGGTAGCTACGTCGATGAGGACTCATAGGAGGCCACATCATTCGCTACCCTTCCATGGTTCCTCTTCCTACACCCCTACTTAGTCTCATGATGGCCCATATTCATTTGAGGTCATGTACAACATTCTTAGTTCCATTCAAAAGGGCTAGCAGTAGCAACATGCAATGATTGTCCAGATAGCATAGCATTAGGAGAGGATAATAGAACTAGGAGCAGATCTGCATGCACCAACAAGCAATGTTTTCCAATGAGTGCCTCCTATTGAGAAACCAAGAGAACATCCATCAGTACCTACAATGTGTGGAGTATGCACAATATCCTCTCTATGACCACTACTAGATCCAGGGAAACTTCTTTAGCTAGATACAACCACCACCCATGACATCTGATCCACCCCCATTAAATGGCACATTCTATCCAATGGATTCAAACTTGTCCCTGGGAACTTTCTTTCCACCTAGATCCTGAGTATATAGTACACATGTTCCACTTACAGGTTTGATTTATGATAATGAGGACATTGCAAACTCAAACTTACAGAGGGTATGGAATGGGATCTATCTTGCATCTATGTCATTTTGTGTCATTGATCTTATTTTATGTTGTTAGTAGCTTCATGTTTTCTTTCATTTTATTTTTTATTTTTTGTTTTGTGTAATCCATATCTATGTAGTGTAAAAATGAATTTAGAATTAAATGAACACGTCTCAATTGAAGCAATAGTTTTTGTGTACTCTTAAAATTAAATATTTTTAGTTAACAGTACACTCCATTAGGAATTGAGTGGAATAGTCAATCCAAAGACATATGTGGTGAACATCACACCTAATTCTACTCTTGGATTCTGAATGAGGATAGAGTTTGTGTCCAATCTAATCAAGAAATATCATGACCATGTATGTTAATCAAGAATAGATTTTAGATCACCCTAACACCTTAGTTAATAGAAGAGAGACGTATCATGATTAGAAAGATTGTGTCTCTTAGTTATATGAACTCATCCACCTTAATTTCAATTTGTCACTACCATAAGATGAATAAGAGATTCAAGTCATTTTTATCCATTGATTGCACTACATGGAACAATAGGAAGCATGTAGTTTTACCTTTGCATCAAAACAATAATAACATGAATAGTTAATTTATATAAGTTAGTTTGCATGTCAAAAAGTCATGTAGTTTCATTTTTATTACATTGTTATTAGAGGTGTAATGTATGTTTTCCACATCATTTCTGAATAAAGAGAGTATCAAGTGGTATATAACCTTACTCTGTCTCCATGTTTGTAAAAATCATTAGCTTTGACAAAAAAGAGAAGAAAAAAATTATAAAGGAGATTGGAGGAAAAAAGATTTAGAAAAGAATCATATCACTAAATGGAGTAGAAAGAATAACTATATTGAAACTATATTCTAAAATACTCTCCACCTATTCTCATCATTAGGATGAGGCATCCACATCATGCATTCCACCAGAAACAATAGGCATTAGGACACGTTAAACTTCACTACATCCAATATTTAGGAGCATCATATTATTTAATTGCATAAATGACTTGGATTATGTGTGAATCATATTTCATGCCACCCATTCTGTTCATCCACTAATCTATAAAGTATTCCACCAATAAATGTTTAATTTATTATTGCTATAATATTTAGTGAACATCATCAAATTATATATATTTTTGGTAGAGCAATGTAGATAGGGAGATCATGTGATACACGAAGCATATTTTGGACTTTCCCTTATCTCTTTTCTTTGACTTACTTGTGTGATTAGAGGTCTAATTTGGATGTTATATTTTCATGTTTGGCTGCTTGTAGCAGTTGTTTGTTTTGTGGTTGCACATGACCGGTTTGGGTCTGTTGAGTCAAGGATGGCTGGAATGATATAGTTTACATATGTGTCTTTATTTTGATTGTTTAAACCAAATCCAAAGTAGTGTTACTTGAGGATGAGAATTTCGAATTTAGGGAATTTGATGTAAGTGATTTTACTACTAGTTTTTGGGCAAATTTACGCATGTTTTCATATAAAATTCTTTTTTATTCACATGTTTTATGAATATTTAATCCAAATAGCCTGTAATAGCTCTTGTGCATCCATTCTATCTTACATTAATGCATTGTGGTTTAAAATTATTGTTTTTTATTATAGCAAAATGGATTGTTTGCTTTATTGCGGATAAATTAAGTGCCAATTGAACCAATTTGGTACCACCGACATCATAGTCAGTAGCACTAGCAAGGAGAAAAAGAGGTTTCATCATAGAGTCATCTTGGTAGCACCAAGATGAGTCAGCGGAGATGCCGAGTCGGTCCACCAACGGTCAGCTCAGTGGTTCTGACAACAAGAACTAGAAAACCTCACTAGGATCTTAGTAACACTAACGATCAGCTTGGTGGCACCAAGACATTGTCGTCCTAGTCGAGCAAAGAGGCAACTCCATGTCACTAACTTCCAGGTCATTGGTGCCAAGATTTTTTTGACGGCCATGTTTAACAAAGGAAGCATTAAACTGTTCATTAGATAAGTTGTGTTTTAGCCTCTTTGGTCAGATCAAAAAGGAAAATCACAAAGGGGGGCATCAGTTGTTTTACAAGGGACTAGATTCTGAGGAGATAGAGATGAGGAGACATGAATCAAGGTTCATTTTGACACCTCCGAGGAGAATTTTGGCAGTTGAAATGTTGTCCTATTGTGGAAATCTTTAGAATGGATCAACCTTACACAATGGGTTTACTTCATTCACTATGTTGTTGTTATCCTCCAACCCTTCCTTGGATCTCATGTCAAACATGAGGAGCTAAACCCCCTATTTTGTAAGACCAAGGGGTACCTCGGTGTTGACTATGTGCATGTTTATTTCAATTTCAATGTAGATTTGTTTGCTTTATATTTTTATGATGGAAGTTCATCATGCCTTATTTATGCTTGAATGCCAAGAATATGTGGTAGATTGTTAATTACTGTGAGAATGGATCAATAATTATAGAATCAGTTATCAACACAACTGGTAACACAATGCAGGAGTAGGAAAACCATTGTGAGTTAAATTGTCCATAGAGAGATCATACTACTTGACTTTCTATATTGACACTAAGAGACAGGGTTCGTAATTATATTAAATGGTGTAATTCATAGTGAGAAAAAGTAGTAAAAGGTACAGATAGCCAATCCAAAGAAGCAAGATAATTTATATTAATTGAAGAGAATACATACATAGATCACACTGTGGTGAAACTAGTATCCTACATACTTCATCAATTTTGATCTTCAAAAGATTTTAATTATTTGTTATTTAATTTTAGTTTTTATTTTAATCAATCAACCAACTTTTTTCTTAGGTCGATCTGATATTTTTTAGTTGTAGTTGGTTGTAGTAGTCACAACTCAATGAGATGACAACTCGGTCCTCTTTAAGTCACACACTACTTTGACATTTATGCTTGCATTTAGCATGAAAACTTAAGTTGTGTCAGCTTGCAAACCATATTTGGCCTATCAGAACATGTGCATTCATTTAATAGAACTTCCATGCATGCTTCTATTACTCAAGTACTTCCAACACCAGATGTATATACTTATCTACCACATCTTCAACACCCTTATAACCAAAACACCTCTAAAAACACTCTTTACACAAGAAACATTACTTATTCTCTCATAGCAACCGCATATAGTTTCCTCGGACCCACACACACCCATCCATCATGGCATATGATAGTACATCTACACAATAGCTTGTAGATAAGATATGCATTGACCTTTCTATTAATGACATGATACTTGGTAGGGACTTTTTAAACCTAGCATTCAGATTTCTCTAATAGACTCTTGCATTGATATCTTCATAAATCCTATTTATGTGACTAAAGATATGGGGTTCATTTACCAGGTACCTCCTTTAGTAGACCATAAGTTCTCTCCAAGAAAAAACCTATTTGCACGTAACCTAAAATTATTTCCATAAAATGCCTTCTGGGATCATCTCTCACTTTTCATTTTGGGAGTGGATATGTTCAAGACACTATCTTTAGTTGGTCTTCTGATCAGGCAGAAAATTTTTCTATTCATCATGCCAATATATGGACTTTTATCACTACTCTCCCTCCACATTTTAGGGATTTTAGAATTTATAAAATAATTTTTACAACGTGGATTTTTTCATATATGTATTGTGAAGAACATATATACATAGTCGTGAATTGTGAATAAGGTGTAACAAAGTGCAAGTTGGCACAACCATGGTTTAACTACTCTAATAACCTCAATCGACTTAAATTTTCTCACTCCTAATGTTGCCCATGACTTCATGACTCTATAATGGCCTCCAAAGTTAATAACTCACATTTTGAACCAATGTGATACTCATATATGCACGAAACCCTAGCGCTTTGCTATACCCTTGAATCCTTTTATTGATTCCTTGGGTATACTTGCTCATTTTGATTTGACAGTTTTCACATTTTTTTACTCATAACATATATCTATGGTCCAAATCTAAGATTTCTACAATTTTATTTGAATTTGCAAAATTCTACTCTTTTTCTAGCATGAATACCTTCCCTTTTCACTTTTTTTATCCTTGTTGTGCTCAGCCCACCAAGAGTTTGGGTGTCATGCCAGGCCTGAATATTCCATGGACTGAATGAGGGATCAAAATTCTTGATTTTTACTTTTGAATTGGGTTTAATCCCTGGCCCTTACATGCACGAGCTCAGCTCCCCCACTAGTCGAGTTGTCGTTAGATGGCAATCCAATAGAAGGTGGGTCTTCTTCAAACTCATGCCAAATGGGAAAGTCCAGATGTATCTCTGAGGATCGTAACCCTATGGATCTTCCACTTTTCTTGATCCTTGCCCGGACCTCTCCCTCTCCTCTTCACAGACCTTCTACACCATTTGATTTCATGAAAACTTGGCTTGGAAGCCAAGGAATCTTTCCCCCAACCTAGCCTAAGTGAGCCCCTCCAAACCCTTAAACCGAACCCCCATATGACTATAAAACCCCATCTTCAACTTTGTGATGTTCGCATGAACATTGTTGGCACCCTATTTCTCCCTCTCTTACCCTCTTATTCCTTTCCCTACTTTTCTCCAATGACAAAATGTTGTGACATGGCCTTTCCAGGCATGCGGGTTGTTGAGAAAGGGAGGCCTCTCCCTACTGTCGATCCTAGTCCATGGTCAAAGGGTGACTGGGATCCAACAAACGCAGCATGGTGCCCCCTTCCTATCATGTTTCCTTGCCGCACAGGTATTGGGGAGCCTGCTTTCTCAACCGTAAGATCTCAGTCATGGTCAAGGGTTGACTGACGATCTGACAATTGTTGTTTTCCCCCATTTCTCCTTTTCTCCTTTTCTAGTCATTTTCTCCTCCTATGCACCATATTCCCTTTAATCGGTCAAAAAATCCTATGTTTTGATTCCTAACTCCAAAAATTACAAACAAGTAGTCAATATTGATCAAGAAAAATGAGCGTAATACAAATAAAATAGATTCACTGCCTAATTCTAATCCCAATTACAGAAGTGGGGCTAATACCAAAGTGAGTGGTGATTAATACATGAAAACCTTAGAATTGGTGATTAATGTGTTGAAATATGTCAAATACATTTCCCTTGTGTTATAATCTAATATAGTTGACTATAATATGATATTATATGGTGATAATGAGGATGATGGATAAATAGAGTTTGTAGACTCATAATCATCAATATGTGTAATTAGATTTTGAATACCAATGATGTAAATTGATATGATCTTAATACTCATAATCTAATCTAATGAAAATTTATCAATCTAATGAGAATCAAATTCTTGAATATGTTTTGGACAATAATGAACAAGATTAAAGGTTTTAAGTCACAAATATGTTAATTAGGATATTAAGATGCATAATTTGACAAAGTTGTTCAAAACGGTCCAAAAGGATTAACTTTATAATTATAGTTTCACCTAGTGTCTAATGTGGATTAATAACATAAAATATGGTGTGATGGAATTAGGGTTTGATACCCCTATCTCTTATCTAAAACTCAAGACCACACTAAACTCTAGAGTAGTACCCCAGTAGGGTTTAATCTGAATAATGTGTTGTTGACACTTTATGATTTACATACATGCAGATTTAATGATGAATTGCTTGGGTTCCTTATTGCTTGCTTGATTGGATGATATGCTTAAAGCATGACTGCATGATATA
This sequence comes from Alisma plantago-aquatica, assembly GCA_963693085.1. Lineage (NCBI taxonomy): Eukaryota > Viridiplantae > Streptophyta > Magnoliopsida > Alismatales > Alismataceae > Alisma > Alisma plantago-aquatica. Next base: position 665,560,173 of record OY856414.1, read on the forward strand.
TGCATGGTTCTACAAAAGATATGTGGTTACGCCTATGACTACTCACCTTAACTGAATTGTGTGGTTTTTTAGTGTTTCTCGATTGGATTGTAACTAAATTGCTTGATTGTTTATATACTTTTTATAATCTATAAATTCATTATGGATTTCATATTATATAAATGCAATCTACTTAAAACTTGAATAATCTTTGATGATTTAAAGAACATGGGGTGAAAGAAGTCATTATTGGTAACAACGGGTGATCAAGCCCGGAAAGGAAGATCACCTTAGGCCAAGCCCAGAAAGGAAGGCCTATCTATGAAACCAAGCCTGAGTGAGGAAAGGTTATGAATGTCCACTGCAAGGACCAAACCTTAAAGAGAGGGTTCCCCATAAAGAGGCTCCCCTAAAGAGAGGGCACACCATATAGGAAAAGAGGATAAGGGTGGTAAGGTTGAAACAAGAAAATGATTTTTGAATTTGTATTCTTAATTGTTGATATGGTTGATATATTGTTACACCTACATGAAAATATTTTGTTTCCCCCATGTACATAGTATATTTTAGTATGATGATCTATAATTTTGTTTCACGCCATTTTAGGTACATGAAAAATAAGAAGATATCAAGACATAACAATCAGCTGAAATTATCTGAAGTCATTATAATTGAGTAAAGGAGGATTAGTTAGATACTTATTCCCATATGTGTAGTTTTGATTATAGAAATTCATGTAACTCCATAGAGGATCATCTTGAAAACAAATTTTGAATTAATGGAAAATATTTGCTATTATTTGTGATTTGGCTAAATCTAGATCCTTGGAAATTTTAGTAGGTAATGGCTCTCAACTCTTTAGGTCTTTCCTTAATTGAGGGATGTTGAAAATTTAGATCATTGCATTTTGGTATCATAGCCCTAGATTTTTCACATAGTATTTAATAGTTCATAATTTCAAATAATTTGTAGAATTATAATGAAATTTATTAAGGCATGAGTTGAAGGTAATGGTGTCTAGAAAGGATTGTGGTTTTGGAGCTGGCAATATTTTCCTCTGCACCATTTATTTGGTATAGCAAGGACTCCTTTAGCCAATGTGATACCGACCTGGCCAGAGCCTAGGGTTTTCATAAAGTAATGTTTCATCTAGGTCTTCTCATCTCTAATTTCGTCCACTTCTCATCCTCCTTATTACTAAACTCTAATGATACTTCCCTCCTCATTTCAAGTTAGGATTTTTGAGAAAAAGTAGGATCAAGTCATCCTCTGCCAAATAATGTAAATTCAATGTGGAAATATTTTTATGGGTAAACCCCAGATGGAGCTAGGGATGGTCTAGAAAAACACTTAGTGGGTCAAGAGAATCACAAAACCCTAAGATATAGGGTGTAGTCCCTAACCCTAACCCTAAACCTATGAGAAAATAATAATAATAATAGCCCTATCCAGGCAAACTTGAATCAACGAGAAGAGGAAAAAGGAAATACAATGAGTTTGGATACCTTAGTTTATCCATGCATGCAAGTACATGGAGAACGACATGCATGATACATGTGAAAGATTTGAATATATTGGTGAAACATAAGTAATTGAGGTTACATGATAAGAAAAATATGGAAACTCGTAGTGCAACATGTAGGGTTGGTGTCCTGACCTGGGATGGGTCATTCTAGGGTGATGAAAGGAATTGTGAGGGAAATAACACCCTAACCTGGGAGGTCAGGGTGTGATTAGAAAGTCTAAACTTCTTTTGGTAGGTACCCTAACAGGAAGTATGTTCCCACTTAAGTACGAGTAGGAGGAAATCATGCATCAAGTGGAAGTGAGGGGCATCAGGCTAGAAGAGAGGTTAGCTATAGAACATATACCTAAAGCCTTGTTGGAATACATTAATAGGATGACTATATGAAATGATTGTAGTCTTACATAATGAGATACTACGGTTTATGATGATTGTCGTTGGATTGAGAATTTGACTTTAGTTGTGAGGTGTTGACATAGGATTTGAAGATACAAGTGTGTGAGCTTCTATAAAATAAGATGAGCTAACTGAAGATAAGATGTGAATCTTCAAGAGCCTCAATCTCTTCTACAAATAGGGACCCCTATTATTAGGACCCGTTATATGGTTAACTCCGTGAGAGAGAGGGACCCATAGGGAGTTAGGAACCTAAACTTTCCATGTATGAGAAACTAATAGGAATATTTGTGCAATTTGATCTAAGCTAGACTACCCCTGATGAGTTGAGTTGATATATGCATAATCCCTACAGGCTTGTCATACCCTAGATGTCCTTGGAAGGACCAAACCCTTGAGATAAGAAAGCATTTGCTTATATATATATATATATATATATATATATATATATATATATATATGTGTGTGTGTGTGTGTATATGATACAAATATCTACCATCTAGGTGAGGGAGAGGGAGTCCCAAGACCTTGAAAAAGGAAGGGAATGATAGTAAAGCCTCATACTTGGGTAGGTGGTTCCTCATTAGGAATCTAGTAGTTGTTGATGAGAAAGAGAAAGTTGGGTAAGAACATTTCATGAATAGTGATCTATAAAGAGAAGAGCATATCATGTTTGGGTGGATTATGAGAGGATAGATCATGTGAAGTTGATAAACCTAGGAACCCTAGACCAAAGTAGAAAGACATATCTAGTATATGTGATAGACTTGAGTGATCTCATAGCGTTTGAGCATGGAACCCCTTTAGGTAATGGGTTAAGGGAAAACACACTTGGACTTTGATATATATGTTCGATGAGCCTCTCATACAAGTTGGTTTAGCGCCACCATACTATCATGAAGTTCATCCAACCTAGATAGGTGAGGTATGGATATGGCATAATGGAAGATTTAGAAATGGTTTAATCAATTTTATATCTACAATGGGTTAGCCATATGCATGAAACATGATAATATGAAGTAACTAACTAACCTCATGATCAACCTTAAATAAAGATTGCAATCTAATATGAGAAAGTGGAATGAGATAATGCTCATGATGAATATTGAATGTGGTTGTAGTTGACATAAGAAATATGATGTAATAATATTTGTCTCCTTCAAAGTATGATTAACCTCTTACTCGCCTACTACATAGTATGGATTCTATTATGTGGATACAAAGTACTTGGCATATGGTATTAAATGGAATGATTTCCTGAACACATGAACATAATATACTGATTCCAATGTATTTAAATGCTCCCACACTTAGTAGAAAAGTACTTGATAGTGACCCAACTCTTGGGTAGTAGATCACATGGTATAATGACATAACTCTCAAGGGGAGAATTCATGGATGACATAATGGAAAATATGCCTAAAGGACATGTCCCTTGTGGTAATATAACTCTTGGTTCAAGCTTGTTTCTGTTGGTTCCTATCAAATGTTAATATTATCTTATCCTAGGATAGGACCTCCCCTATAAGTGGTGAATTAAAAAAATGTAAGAATTGAGGTAACCAAAAATTTCATTTAAAGCTTGAGATATTAAGTGCATGAAGTAAGGAAGAACATATATTAAGTAAAATTCTTTGGACCCATGTATGCCATCTCTACAAGACATAAGGGTCATTATGGAAGTGATTGATGGTATGGGACCGAGACCAGATCGGAAGGTATCCATGAGACTAATGAAGGGACATAAAGTAAATTGTGTATGACCTAAGAGATGAAGGAAATTTGGGTGAAGTAATTTGAAGGATATAATGTGCTTGTATATTATCAATGAAACCTCAAGCAAAATGTGTAACAAAATAAAATAAAGTTATGACATCAAGGTACATAAGACTAATGAGGTCAGGAGGCAATCCTGTACTGATTGCATAAAACCATGAGGAGTGGAGATATCCATCCATGTGTACCCAAGGTGCATGGGGTCAAGATAATGGTCGCCTTCATGAGTTGATGAGGCCTAAGATACAGTGTCTGAGGAACTTCATAAATGCATCAGGCCATTGAGGGTCAAGAGGAGATCACTTCAAAGGTACCTATACCCCTAGACATCTTAAAGAATGACTAAGGCTAAGGAAACATGAGGTGTAAATGTCATGTGACGATGTTGAATAAGAATGCAAAATGATTTGTGCACAGACTCAAAATTTTGATAAAGATAACATTCTATGTGAGTGCATGAAATAGTGAGAAAAATTGTGGAACTAAAGGTATTTATGGTATGGGGTCATTGTAAAGAGTAAGTCAAACAAAATTTAGAAATTAAAAGATAATGAGTGAATACACCATCTCTTCCCTTGGAATGGGATGAACTTTGTATTTAGATTGCAGCCAAAATATTTGTTTCAACTTGTTGTGAGTGTGAGAGGTCAGATAGATACATGTTATGATAAATTAAAATAAAAGATATATATGAGAATGAATACCTAAGTTACAATTTAATGGCATAATCTAGGGTTTGAGTTATTTCCTCACCCTTAGATATAATGGATAGGAAACCATGGTGAAAAGGTAGTCACCAAGTGAAATTGAAATAAAAAGAGAAATGTAATTACCAAATGGAATTGGAATCACAAGTAATCACTAGGTGATAAAATCATATAATGAATGAGGTTGTGGATATACCTTAATTATTGAATTTGAAGATAAACTTAGTATGGTGAGAATTGTACAAACCAATAAAAGTTGTGAAGAGTGATCTAGATAAAGATATCTGAGAAGGTCTTTGTAACCCTAAGTCTTGACATTAATGAAAAGTTACCCCTCACCTTAATTGATTTTTGCCTTGAAGTTTGGGTACAAGGTTCCTTTTAAGGAATGGTGGATGATTAGATCCTCAACATTTGTAAATTCAAATTCTAGAAATATAAGACTTAATTTGACAAGTAGATTCTCTAACTATAATTTATATAATGATGAAACTATCATTTTGTATCATGAGTTCAACTGATGTCTCAAATGAGGCCCATATGACTATTTTCTTTGCAAATAGATCTTTGTGGAACGCATCTAATAAATAAAATATTTTATGTAAAAATAAATGATTTTGTCTTTTGCAAGATAATTGAAATATGGAGTAATGCACAATTTCCAAAATTTTAAAGTTATAATATAGATAATTAAGAGAATAATTATGTAGCAATGAATGGCAACATAGGTGTAAGGCAACTGATGAAGATAATAATAAAATAATTTTGTAATTGGAGGTGGTAAAGGGTCCTTTGGAAACACCATGAGGAGGTTGAGACCACATGAGAACTAAATACAGACATGCAAAGCCTCATCCTCATATTTTGGGGTGACGATCTAAATTTTGAGGACAAAGTTCCTATAAGGGGGTAAAGATGTTATAACTTGGATTTTTGCATATATGATTGCTAAGAACATATATATAGTTGTGAATTGTGAATAAGGTGTGACAAAGTGCATGTTGGCACAACTATGGTTTAATTACTCTAATACCCTCAATTGACTTAAATTTCCTAACTCCTAATGTTTCCCATGACTTTATAATGGCCTTCAAAGTGAATAACTCACATTTTGAATCAATGTGATACTCATATATGCATGAAACCCTAGCTTTGTTATACCCTTGAATCATTTGATTGATTATTTGGTCATACTTGCTCACTCTAATTTGAGTTTCTACATAGTTCTTGAACTCAACATGTAGAACTAGGATCCACATTTGAGACAAATTTGATCTTTCGACAATTTTATACCAATTTGCAAAATTCTACTCTTTTTCTAGCCTAAATATCTTCCTTTTCACTTTTTTACCCTTGATGGGCTCGGCCCACCAGGAGTTCGGGTGCCACGTCTGGCCCGAATGTGCCATGGATTGAATTGGGGATCAGATCCCCAAATTTTCACTTTGAACCGAGTTTGATCACTGGCCCTTACATGCATGGGCTTGGATCGCCCACTAGTCGAGATTTTGTTGGATGGTAATCCAACGGAAGGCGATTCGTCTCGATCCTTTCTCGTACCTCTCAGACTCCTCTTTGCGGACCTTATAAACCCTTCAATTTCAAGAAAACTTGTCTTGGAATCCAAGTACTCTTGCCACCAACCTAGCCTAAGTGAGCCGCTTCCAAAACCCTAAACCTAACCCCCATTCGACTATAAAACCCCACCTTCAAATTTCTGATGTCTGCATGAACACCTCAGGAACCCTATTTCTCCCTCTCTCACCCTCTTGTTCCTTTCCCTATTTTGCTCAGACGATAGACTGATGCAACATTGCCTTGCCAGGCGTGTGAGCTATTGAGCAAGGGAGGCATCTTCATGTCATCAATCCTAGTCCATGGTGATCGAGATCCAACAGACACAACGCAGAAGCCCCCTACATACCCCCTTTTCTTGTCGTGCACGTGTTGGGGATCCTGCACTCTCTCTTCCACAAGATTTCAATCATGGTCAAGGGTTTACCTATGATCTGACAGCTGTCATTTTTCCCCCATTTCACCTTTTCTATTAATTTTCTTCTCCTCTTCCAATATTATCTTTAATCGATCAAATCTTGCAAAAATCCTATCTTTTGATTCCTAAATCCAAAAGTTATGAACAGACAATATTGATCAAAAAATGAGTAGAATACAAATAAAAGAGTTAACTATCTGGTTCTAATCCCAATTACAAAAGTGGCTCTAATACCAAAGTGAGTGGTGATTGATACATGAAAACCTTAGAATTGGATATTTGTGTTGAAATATATAAAATACATTTCCCTTGTGTTATAATCTGATATAGCTGACTATAATAAGATCTAAGATGATGATAATGAGGATGATGGATAAATAGAGTTGGTATACCGATAATCATCAATATGTGTAATTAGATTTCGAACACAAATGATGTAACTTGCTATGATATTAATACTCATAATCTAATCTAATTGTTCAGAATAAATGAAATTGCTCAATATAATGAGAATCAAAGTCTTGAATATGTTTTGGACAATAATGAACATGATCAAAGGTTCTGAGTCACAAATATGGTAATTCATATCTTAAGATGCATAATTTGATATAGTTGGTCAAAATGGTCTAAAAGGATTAACTTGTAATTAGGTTTTCACCTAGTATATAATGTGGATTAATAACCTAAAATATGGCGTGATGGGATTAGGGTTTGATATCCCTATTACTTATCTAAAACCTAAAACTACTCTAAACTCTAGATTAGGACCCGAGTAGGCTTTAATGTAAATATTGTGATGGTGACACTTTAGGATTTACATACATGTAGATTTAATGATGAGTTTCTCAGCTTCATCATTTCTTGCTAGATTGGATGATATCCTTAAAGCATGACTGCATGATATCAGCATGGTTCTACAAGACGTATGTGGTTATGCCTATGACTACTCGCCTTAACTAACTTTCGTGGTTTTTTAGAGTTTCTCAAATGGATTGCAACTAAAATACTTGATTGTTTATTTATTCTTGCAATCTATAGAGTCACTATGGATATCATCTCATATAAATAAAACATGCTTAAACCCTGAATATTATCTGGTGAGTTAAAGTGCATGGGGTGAAAGAAGTCATTATGGGAATGACAGTTGATCAAGTCTGAAAAGGAAGATCACATCAGGCCAATCCTAGAAAGGAAAGCCTATATATGAAACAAAGAACATGTGAGGGAAGGTTATGAATGTCCACTACAAGGACCATACCATAATGAGAGGGTTCCCAATAAAAAATATCTCCTAAAGAGAGGGCACACCATAGAGGAAAAGAGGATAAGGGTGGCGATGTTGAAACAAGAAAATGCTTATTCAAATTATAATCTTAATTGTTGCTATGGTTGATATGTTGTTACACCTACATGCAAACATTTTGTTTACCCACGTACACAGTATATTTCAGTATGATGATATGTGCTTTTGTTTCATGACATTTTAGGTACATGATAAATAAGAAGATATCAAGACATGACAATCAGCTAAAATTATCTGAAGGCATTAAAATTAAGTAAAAGAAGATTAGTTTGATACTTCTTCCCATATGTGCAATTTTGATGGAAGAAATTCATGTAACTCCAAAGAGGAGCATCTTGTAAATAATAATTGAATTAATGTAAATTACCTGGTATTGTTTGATACTTGGTTAAATCTAGATCCTTGGAAAATTTAGTAGGTAATGGCTCTCAACATTTTGGGTCTTTCCTTAAATGAGGAATGTTTAAAATTAAGGTTGTTACAATAATCCTCTTCCTTGGGAACAAAAATTCACTACATGCATCATGATACCTTCAATCACATAATTATTCAAAAAAAATATGCTAAATTGTTGTCACTTAATTCACTGGCATGCCTAATTTATTAAGGAAGAAATATTTTCAAAATATCTTTCAAAACAAAATCACTAATAATATACCACATAACCTAACCACGTGATTTATGAACCTTGTCGACCACCACACTACTGCAATACCATCTGTATGGGTTAGGAATGAAAACCTCACCCAACCCCACATAATCTAGAACCATTATAGACTACATCTTCAAACCAACCAAGATAGGTCGATTCCCTATTATGGAACAGTTGGATCTACTCAAACTACTGGAGCATAAGAGACTATAATCAATATCACTACCAATCGAAGCATCAATAAGAAAGACAAAGACACATAAATGTATATTGAGAAGATAGCTTATAGTGTATGGGAAGCATTTGATGGTGAGACGGTCAACACAAATGAAGCTAGTGCCAACTTCACTCAAGGGGAAACTTTAAACTTCCAAAAACAATGAGAATTCTCCTGAAAAAAATGTATTTCAACCACGCAAAAATAATGATAATCCCGGGCTAGGTACTATGCCTCATTACTACATTTCTGATTGGAATCATGGTGATATGTTGTATGATCCACACACTATTGAACAGAACACCTCATTGGGTTATGGGGAATGTAGTTTAGTTTTCATTGAACCTGTGCATCTCAAATTTGATAGTCTACTTGATGCCCAAACATCACACATGGTAATGGAACACAATCTAATTCAACACAATAGAAGACCCCTCGGTATTGCAATTGGACACTTGTAGAATCATTAATGTTAATCCTCTATTATTATTTTGGTCTGTATTGACATGTTAATCCTCATATAAGGGGTATCGTAGAAAATCAAAGTATATACTTCACTAAGAAGGCAACATAAATCCCAAAGTTTTGTTGCCTTGATTTTCTTAAAGATGGGGGGTACAAATGATGTCCCAAAGTATTGCTCGCTTAGGTATCAATGTCAGCTCAAAGGATTTTGTGTATGTAACTTGGGAAACTTAGTAAGTCAAGTTTTCAATAGGTTTCCTATTATTCAATCAATATGAGTGAGAAATACAGTTTTCTCACTTCATGGGATTATGTCAGTATACATCGATCATAGTTTAAAGTTCCTTACCAATGTTGGATTTTGAACTTTTTATAATTATCATGCATATATACTAAATAAGATAGTGAATGCAAAGACATAGAATGTGAATACTACAGTTCTCAAAATTAAAAAAAGGCTAGCACCAGGGGGTTTCCCTAAACATAGACCTAGAGAGTAGGATACCCAGATAGTTAACCCACATGTGGGGAATTTTGCATCCTAAGCATCAAAATAATAAAAGATATGGATAGGAGTGGCACCCCATCAAGATGGAGGGATAGAATAAGGATATGATGAGACAAAGACTTTGTGGAACCATCATCACAAATGGGAACGGGCTCCCCGTAGTACAAACCAACTATGACATAGGATAAAGTGGCAATGGGATCGACCAGATCACAAAAAGGGGGTCATATGAGCAAGACAACATACCATAGATCCAAGAAATCTTATCATCTCCTCAAGGAGTCATAAAATAATCTCTATTAGAACTTTCTATGTTTCCAATTCATAATTAATGAGCCCCACATGGATGGAGCATTCATCATCCATGTGTGTTATGTAGAATGGATAAGAATCCATCATGGATTTTTGAGCTAAGGAGGCATCATGTAAAAATCATATATTTTATCCAAGTAGTATAGAAAGCAAATGTAGTTGGCCCCAAGCACGGGCGAAGGAGGGTTGGTGGTAGGTTGACAGCCAGCCATAAAAAATTTGTCACTCTTTCTATGACATGCATTCTTAAAAAAATCATCAGAGCGTCCCTATCTAGCAATGTACTGCATCAGCACCTATGTGTTGCAATAAATATGCAAGGGGTTTCAACACAACGGCATCCGATTGCGTTGAAGGTGAAACAAGGGTTTCCACATCTTAGAGAGGTGTGGATAAAGAAGCTACTCTTGTTGCATCACTGCCTGGGTGTAGTGAAAGTGAAAGGGTTGCCACATCTTAGACGAGTGTGGATAAAGAAGCTAGTCCTGCCGCATCATTTCCCAGATGTAGTGAAAAATGTACAAGGGCAACATTTTTTATGAAGTCATGTAAAGAAGCAAGTTCAACAAAAAAGGATTCGATTTGGATCTTGGAATATTGGCTCTTTGAAAGGGATCTTTGGAGATAGTGGATACCATGATGAGAAAAAAAAAGTCAATGTAGCTTGGTTGCATGAAACCAAATGGATAGGGGAGCGTTGTAGAGAGATTGGAGACACAGGATATAAAATATGGTATACAAGTATTGATTGACATAGAAATGGCGTAGGTATTATTGTTGATAATATGTTGAAGGATGTTGTTGTCAAAATCGCAAGGATGGGTGATAGAATGATAGCTATAAAGGTTGTTATCAGGGGAAAGATTTTTAATATTATTAGAGCTAATGGCCCCCAAGTTGGCCTTAGTGAGGAGGCTAAGAAGGATTTCTGGGATGACATGGATGAATTGATGTAAGAAATATCGACAGATCAGAAGATCATTATTGGGAGTGATTTAAATGGCCATGTGGGGAGTAGCAATGCTAGATATGAGAGATTTCATGGTGGTTTTGACTATGGAATCATAAACGGATAAGGAGAGAGGATACTAGACTTTGCAGTTGCATATGATATGATTTTGGCAAACATCTCTTTGAAGAAAAGAAAATCTCATAAGATTACTTTCAAGAGTGGGCACAATTGTAGACAAATTGATTGCCTCCTTACAAAGCAGGTGGATCATAAACCATGCAAGGATGGTAAAGTGATTCTAGGTGAAAAACTCACAACCCAACATAGATTGGTGGTTTTAGATATTGACATGAAGATCAATAAATGCAAGAATAATAGAAACCAAGATAGTAGGATCAAGAGGTGGATCTTCAAGGAGAAAAGAAATGGACCTTTTGTGATAAACTCATCAAGGGGGGAACTTGGAACTTTGATTCTGATGTTAATACTATGTGGCATAACATGAGATCTTGCATAATAAAAATTTCCAAAGAGGTTTTGGGGGAGTCCAAAGGTTGTGGGCCTCAACATAAAGAGATTTGGTGGTGGCATGATCAAGTTCAAAAGGCTACTAAACTGAAAAGGGAGATCTATAGGAGCATGCCCAAATCTCAAGATGATGCAATGTTCCAGAGATACAAGCAATCAAAGAAAGAAGCTAAAAAGGTTGTTCAGGAGGCAAGGTCTAGATACTTTGATGATATTTATAAGAAGTTGGACACAATAGAAGAGGAAAAGATATGTATAAAATGGCTCGTATAAGACAAAGGAAAGCAAGAGACTTGAGTCAAGTAAAATGCATTAAGAATGAAGATGGTAGAGTGTTGATGAAGGACAATGATATCAAGAACCAATGGAGACATTACTTCCATAAGCTTTTCAATGGAGATACTACAAAAAAATGTTAGTGACTTGTGTGACATGAATACAAGAGATATCATTTACACACGATGAGTTTCACTATTTAAGGTCAAGAATGCTTCGAAAATGATGAAAATGAGAAAGGCATGCATACCAGATGGTATTCCCATTGATGTATGGAAGAGTATGTGGGATGAAGGAGTTGTGTGACTAACAAATTTCTTTAACAAGATCATGAAAACCAAAAAGATGCCAAATTAGTGGAAAATAGTATTACAGTCCCCATCTACAAGAACAAAGGTGATGTTCATAACTGCACAAATTACAGAGGTATCAAGTTGATGAGTCACATAATGAAGATTTAGGAGAGCATTATTGAGCAGAGGTTAAGATCTATAACGTAGATATCAAACACAATTTGGTTTCATGCCTAGAAGATCAACATAGATGTGATTTTTCTAATAAGCATGCCTATGGAGAAGTATAGAGAAAGAAAAAGAGATCTTCATATGGTTTTTATTGATTTGTAAAAGTCTTATGATCGAGTACCCAGGGAAGTGTTGTGGATGGTTTTGAAGAAAAAAGGTGTGCCAATCAAATACATTGACTGGATTAAAGACATGTACGATAACTCTACTGCAAGTGTAAAGAATCCAGGAGGAGAGACACCAACTTTTCCTGTCACAGTTGGGGTACACCAAGGATTCACACTTAACCCATGTCTGTTCATTCTTGTTATGGATGCATTGACAAAGAATGTTCAGGAGGATATTCCTTGGTGTATGTTATTTGTTGATGATATTGTATAACCAAAGATGGATTGAATGATAAAGTTGAACTTTGGAGAAAGGCATTGGAATCAAATGTATTGATGATTTGTAGAAGAAAAATTGAGTATATGCATTACAATTTCAGCCAATCTCGCAGTGTGAATGGTTGATCCACGTTGGGGGGAGTAGACATACCAAAATGTGAAGAATTTTATTACTTGGATTCTATTCAAATAGATGGGGATGTCCAAAATGACGTTTCTCATAGGATCACTATAGGATGGTAGAAATGAATGAATGCAATTGGAGTATTATGTGATCAGAACATCCCTCTCATATTAACAAGAAAGTTTTCTAGAACTGTTGAACAACCATCTATTCTCTATGGGAGTGAATGTTGGGCGATGAAGAAACAAGGTCTCAACAAGATGAATGTGGATGAAATGTGTATGTTGAGATGGATGTGTGGGAAGATAAGAAAATATCGCTTGATAAATGACTATATCATGAATAAAGTCAGGGTGGAGAGCATTGAGGTCAATTTGCATGATGGCCGACATAGATGGTATGGAAACGTGCAATGTAGACCGACTAATGTGCCGATAAGAAGTAATGATATTGTGTCAATCACAATTAATAGAAGAGGAGGAAGGCCTAAATTAACTTGAGAAGAGCTTATAAAGAGATATTTTCAATCTCTACATCTCGAGCAGAATATGACCCATGATAGAGATAAATGAATGAAAATGAAGGACCCATGTAGCCGACCCCAACATAGTTGGGACTAAGGCTTAGGTGGTGACTATCATGATGATGAATATAGAAAGAAAACACATTGACTATTATATTATTTTTTGAGAAGGATTCTGTTTTTTAAATAATGATGGTTTCTCTTTGATTATATATGCCACAAAATAAAGCAACTAACCAAACAAGATTTCACTTTAAGGATTACATCAATACAAGCATCAACATTAAATACAACACTAAAAATACATATTAAAATATCTTGTGTATTATTTTCCAAACCAGTAGTTCATTTGATATCATTTTTTGTATCAACAGCTTTAGAGACTTTAAGTCACATTCTATGTAGAAAATACAAGGTATTTACTAAAATTCTAGGGGAAATTTTACATTTTCACCTATAATTAACTGATCACCTAAAAGTTAGTTGAACCCAAATTCCAAAAAAACTATAGTTCCAAAAGGAACAAGTTGTAGATATTTTACCTTTTACAAGAAACCAGTTGGAAATAGGGAAATGTTCAATCATTTGGCAGGTCCAGTGATCACAATTTCTTGTGATTCTAATCATGTTCAAGTGATCATATCCAAATGATCCACTGCATATGGTGTTGAAACTAACCATGAAGATGGTATCCTATGGATATCCATCACTAGCCCTCCCTGCACTTGTGGGATATGGAGATTTTCAAAAATATCACCTTTGTTGTGGATGTTATTTTACAATTTCTTCTCCCAAATACTCTCATTCCAACTAACTACAAAAAACCCTTTTGTGTTTCTTTGTTGTTAAAAAACTCATTGGTTGAGAAAATTCAATCTTATGATTGAGGAATTATTTTACATTATGAAACTAAAATGTGAGGAGCCCCATGATCTCTCATCCATTTTCACAAACCTTTATGATCACCCCACCTCTTGGTATATTCATAAAAACATAACTATTTTTTATGTTACTGTTACTTCTCTCCTAAAAAAATGAAGGACATGTCTGGACATGAAAAAGACTCTAAAGATCTCAAACAACTTTCAAGAATTCATTGATAGTAGAACACCAAGGTTTTCATAATATAGATCCTAATATACCACTTCATTTAGACAAGAAACAAAAGCAATTCTAAAAGCATCCTCCTCTACCATAACATCTAGTATCTAAGACTAATCTAGTCAGTGCAAATCCTACTCCATAAAACTCCAGCATCCTCAATTCAATATCAAACAAAGACTTATCATCTAACATTCCTCAATCTCTGGATATAGAAAGAAACAACATCATTTCCCAAAACAAAATTGAGATCTTGGTTGGCATGGAGAAAGAGAAAATTAAAAATGGGGTGGTATCAAATGCAAGCATTTTCTAGCAACCTACCACCATGAAGTGGACAATGCTCTTCATGATAACAGCTTCACTCTCATCATAAAAGAATACGTGGAAAAAAAATATTTTAGACAATGGTGTAACATGTACATCTCCTTGTGCACATTTATCATTTACTTCATGCAACTATGATTTTGACCCCATTTCTTTATAAACATCGTGGTATAATATCAATGATTTTAGTAGTTTCTCAAACATTTTGGGTACACACTACAAAACCATTTGCATGCTACTCTAGTTCTCATAGAATTAGAAACAAATCTTATTTGGAAAAATAAAAGGTCATTGACCGTAGAGGTTTATCATATACCTAAACTCATTATTTGAGTTACTCTACTAACATCCTCAATATCTTTATTGTTTACCTATTGTTCTATACGAGCATTGCAACCTAGAATGTTTGTAGTGGAAATTTTAACATTTTGTTTGATTATACAAAATTAAACCCATCTCTAAATAAGAGACAGAAAATTCACTTAGTGACTTCCAACTCAGCATAATCAGCAGTAACTATATCAGCTCATGGTTACAAATCCCCTCTTTAGGGCTTGTTTGTGGTCTCCTTATAGGGTGGGACCCTAACATTTGGCACCATTGTGGTACCTCTTTTCAAACATATTCCATTATTGTTAACTTCCATAACATAACTGATAATAGCAATTTTTTGTGTAGGTGTTTATGGTGAACCTGGGTATAATCAAAATATGTTTTTCACCGAACTTTGGCTCCCTTAAATACTCTTTCAAAAACATGCCTTGGGTTATAGGATGTGACTTTAACCTCACTTGATCCTTCACAGAATAGATTGCTACAAATGACTCTAGTAGTAATCACAACATATCTAACCATTGGTTCATAAAGTTTATCATAAACAACTATCTTATTTATATGTAGGCATCCAATACAAATAATACTTGGAATAGAGGTGGCTCATGGGCCCTATTGGACAAATTTCTTTGCTCTCAAAAGTGGATATCATATATTCAATGAGATCAACACCAATTTCGAGCCTCGAGGTCCTAAACTCTTTCACTTTGAATGTTTGGGAATGGTCACCCTACATTCCATGGTATCACCAAATTATTATACATCATTATAAACTTGACTCTGAACTTGGTGTGATTATCTATCAAAACTTATGAAACTCATAACCAAACTTTTCCACGGAAAAAAAATGTACTTTATAAAATATATATACAGGATATGTT
The DNA here is from genome assembly GCA_963693085.1 of Alisma plantago-aquatica. Classification (NCBI taxonomy): domain Eukaryota; kingdom Viridiplantae; phylum Streptophyta; class Magnoliopsida; order Alismatales; family Alismataceae; genus Alisma; species Alisma plantago-aquatica. Next base: position 665,575,961 of record OY856414.1, read on the forward strand.
CCCTTGAATAATATCTTCTTGATGTCGAATGATCTCCTCACAATAACCACACCCTCATCCTATATCTTTGCTTTGGTATTCTTTCATAAAATGTGCAAATCTCGAAAGCACCCACAAATTTTCATGATTGCCAATGCCCATATTGTCATTGAAAACTTTAGTGACTTCCACATTTTTATCTATTATGGAAGATCATATTCATGTCAGTTTCACATCAATTAGGATACTTCGGCCTCATGGTAAGTATCTAAACATTACGACCTTTTGCACCCTTCACTTTGAATGATATTTCTATTGTAGTTAAGATCCTAGGTTCTAAAAAATCTCCTAGCCCTGGCTTCAATATTCATTTATGTCACAGCCAATGGGACTTCATTAGCAATCTCTTCAAAATTTGTTCAATTGCATCCTTCATCACGATGATATCTCAAATTAGTTGGGTATCTTAAATCAAACCCATAAAGTCTTATAAAAAAAATTGATGTTTCCTATGTTTTCTGTCACTTCGGACCTTTTAGTCTAATTAATGGATCATACAAAATTGTCTTCAAAGTTTTCAGATCTTGACTCAAAACAACTCTAAATGATTTTATTGGTTTTCAAAAAATATCATTCAGCAAAGGACATTCTATCCATGACACATATATCATTGTAAATGAGGTCATACATTCATCTCATATAAAACATACCCCTCTTATTGTTATAAGACTTAATTACAAAAAAAAATTTCACAACATACATTGTAAATTCATTGTTGATTGCCTCTAGGGATTTGGTTACTCATCTCTATTGGTCTACTAGATACATAGTTGCATTATCTCTTCCCATTTCCCTACTTCATAAATGGGTAAGCATTTGACTACTTCACCTATTCAAATGACCTTGGATAAGATGATCCTCTTTCCACATATCTCATCATCATTATCACTGCTACTTTTACTAAATTTGTCCAACTTGCCACTGAAAATGACTCACTCAACAAAATTAGATAGTCTAGAGTATATTATCCAATATGTGGATGATACTATACTAGTACATTTTGACCATTGGTGTCACTTTTCTCAATGTTTATCTTTAAAGAAAACTGACAAGCCTATAGCATCTATTGGTAAATTACAAACGTCATTACTGGTCAAGTCTTGTCGGGGTACCACTGTTATTATAACATTGGTTTCTTCGTGAAGAACCAACATCTCAGATAGATTATGAAATTCAAGTTTTTTGAGAAAAAAATTGATATAGGTATGTTGTATCAGTTGTAAAAAATGACAAATCCCTTCCTGTGAAATAAATTTGCTTCCAAAAAGACTCTGTCGTCAGTTGCACTCTATAAAAACTAGCATCATAGGTCACGCCCACCGTGAAAATCTTTACCTCCAAAAATATATTGTGTCAGTTTTTTCTTAAAAAGCCAACAACAAAGGGTTCCTGCCACGTATCCCACAAAAAATATTTTCCCCCCAAAATGAGTTATGTCGTCAGTTTTTAGCTAGAAACTGATGACACATTACTTAGTGACATTTCCATTTTTAATAGGGATAAGTACATATGGAGTCAATTGTTGCCAACAATTAATACTTAACTATGGTGTCAACTTTTCCCCAAGAATTGACAACTAAAGTGTTAGTGAGGTCAGTATTTTTAATAGGGATAAGTACATGTAGTGAATTACTAACGACAGAGACTGAACTATGTCATTAGTTTTTCCCAGGAAATCAACGACTAAAGTCTTAGTTGTCAGATGTTTGTAACAATTGACGACTAAGTTCCATTTAACATCACCCACAAAATTTCTTTTCACCATTCTCTGTTTCATTTCCGTGATCCTTAGCTCTAGCGATGATGATGACCTAACTTCATCTAGACAATGTTGTTGCCTCCATTGTTTCCTTTTCTTCCATCGTCGCCTCAGCACTACCGCCTTTTCCCTGGTTAGAGGCACCGCCACTGCCATGATGTTGCCTCTAGTTGTCGTTGATTATTGTTGGTTTCCACCGCCATCACTTCTACCCCTACTATTACTGCCTAGTGATGTATTTGCCTCTACCACTGCTACAAGAATCGCCTACCTACTGTTGCTTGCTTGCCACCAACCCCACTATTTTTGTTATTGCTCGTGGCCTCTACTTCTTGCTTGCAACTATTGCTCGCACTCTCTACCACTTCTACAAGTGTGTCCTCTGTCCATGACATGGAAGGTCCTTCTTCTCCTTCTCTTTGTATGCTTCCATGTCATTATATGCATGTATAGTTTGTTGAACTTGAGCAATATACCCTCTGCCTATCTAATTTTAATTGTTTACTAAGTCATTATTTTATAGTTGTTTGTTGAGTGAATTATTGCACAATTATTTAATTAACTTGATATGAGTTAAACATTGATATGAATTTACCTAAATTGATATGAATTGAATGATGAAATGTAACTAGGTTTTTAATTTCAAAATTGGAGAAATCGTACTTGTATCGTCAGAATTCATGTATAATTGCTTGTATAATTTGGTTTATTATTCAATTTGAATGTTGTATGGATAAATAATTGCACCTAATAATTAATTAAATTAAATTGATGTGAATTACCTAAATTATCTTGATTTAGACTAAATTTTTTATATTTACCTAAATCCTAAATTGTAAATTGTAACTTAGACATACATCTTATTGCATAGAAACTCGTCTGAGATTTTCTCATTAGGAGTACATCTTGGATAGTCATCAGTTTGGGACTATTCTTGAACATTTAATCTCACATAGGATGTAAGTGTATAATGTGTATTTAGTTTTCAAGATCTTTTGAAAGAACTTCCCCATTTATTCTCTAAGTACATATGTAGGTGGGTATTTGTGCATCGACATTGTTGTACTTAGAGAACTATGAGAAAATGATATTGAAATATTCTTGAAGACCAAATACCCATTGTACACATACTAGTCAGATTTGGTATTCGAGAATGGGATAGGTGGTACACATTCATTACTAAAACCTAAGCCTTAACCCTAATATGTAAACCTTAAACCCTAAGCCCTAAACTCTAAACCCTAATTTGCAAACCCTAATATGTAAACCCTAAACCCTAAAAAATAAACCCTAATATATAAATTCAAATTTCTAAATACTTGATTCAATACTCATTTTCTCTGCTATCATAGAATGGTTCAATCATGGATTTCCATTTCAAATCACTACACTCCGAAGTTTATTACTTGTCTTGATCAGTTTGTAAAAATTTTGGAGGAATACGGGAAACAACCAAGACATAGGTTTTTTGTCCATTTAGGAATTGTAGTAACAACTTAAAAGTCTACATTGTTGACGAAATCAAAAGTCATGCCATGTGCGAAGGGATTGTATATGTCTATATAAAATGGTACTGGTATGGAAAGATTCCTACTAGAGATCAGAAGACGTCAATAGCAGTACTCGTGTTGAGGAAGAAATAGTCAATGATGTAGATGTGAACGAACCTACTTGATGTGATGCTAGATAGTTGTGGGGTAAATCTTACCGATCCACCTTCCTTATTTAGAAACATCGTGCATGATGTTGAGAGGTCATTATACTTAAGTTGTACTAAGTTCAGGAAGTTGACTGTTGTTTTGAGATTTTATACTCTAAATACTAACAATATATGGAGCAAGAAAAGCTTAACGTCTTTGTTGTCTTTGTTGAAAGAAATTCTTTCGGAAGGCAATGAGCTTCGGATCTCAACATATAAATTAAAAATATGTTGTGTCCAATGGGAATGGAAGCTAACAAGATACATGCATGTATGAATGACTATGTGTTATTTCAAAATGACTATATAATATGAAAGATTTTCCAAAATGGTTGGCATCAAGGTACAAAATGACAACTTTGGGTAAGTCCAATCTGACTTTCATGCCAAGGTCATGTGATATCTACCTATAATTCCACAATTTTAACACTTTTTTCCAATATCGTAGATGTAGATAATTTATCTTGGCTTGCAGAGGCAATGAAAAATGATGGGACCTATGAGATGCATTTTTTTCTCCAAAATGGAAGAAAATTGATTTATTGTACTCTAAACTTGGTGAAGATTGTAGGAATCTAAGACTTGAGCTTTGTACAGATAGGATGAATCCATAGCACTTGGATTGTTATGATTATTATAGATGGATATATATATATATAAAGTAAATGTATATTTAAATATAAAACTCATAAGATGTTATGAAGTTCTAGAATAGAAATTATATACAATCTTCCTCACTGGTTGTGTAGAAGATAAGTATGTCATAATGTCTTTGTTGATATCATGCTCCAAACAACATGGCAATGATATTGATTCCTTTCTTGAACCACTAATTGATGAATTAAAGAAACTCTAAGGAGAAGGTGTGATGACATATGATGCTTTGAGTAGAGAGAGATTTTGTTTGCATGCTATGTTGTTTTGCACTATTAATGACTTTCCAGCATATGAGAATTTGTCTGGATACATTTTAAAAGAATCCAAAGATTGCTCTATTTGTGAGGATAATATTGATTCAATACAACTAAAACATGGCGGCAAGACTATATATCTTGGTCGTCAAAGATTTATCCAAAAGTGCATCCTTATAGAAGGTTGTGCAAAGCATTTAATATATAAACTAAGGAAAAGAGTGCCCCCAAAACCTATATCAGGGGAGGTTATTTATGAAGGAGTAAAAGACTTTTGTCGATACATTTGGTAGAGATCACAATGTACTATTCCCACACAGAGTGACAAATGTATATTCAAGAAGAGGTCAATATTCTAAGATCTTCCTTATTGGAGTTTACACGCAATTACGCATTGTATAAATGTCATGCATGTTAAGAAAAATATATGTGATAGCATCATTGGTACTCTATTAAATATACTAGGTAAGAATGAAGATGGCATCAAAACTAGAATGGACCTATGTGATATGGGTATAAGGAAAGAATAACAACAGAAATTAGCAGTGATCAAAATACATATTTACCTCCTTCTTGTCACACGTTGTCTAGATAGAAGAAGAGAACTTTTTTCCAATGCTTGCTTAATGTTAAGGTACCACAAGGATACTCTTCTAATATTCATAGATTGGTATCAAGAAGGATCTAAAGCTAAGAGGTCTTAAATCTTATGATTGTCACACTCTAATGCAGCATATTTACATGTGTTTGTTCAATCTATATTGTCGAAGTATGTAAGTTTTGCAATCATTGGGCTTTGTTTCTTCTTCAACACCCTATGTCGTAAAGTTATTGATCCTAAAAATTTTGATAAGTTGCAAAGAGAACTAGTTGTTACCCTATTCCATCTTGAGATGTATTTTCCTCCTTCATTCTTTAATATCATGGTACATATTGTTGTCTATTTGACTAGGAAAGTGAAGATGTTGGTTCTGATTTTGTTGCATTGGATGTATCCTTTTGAATGGTACATGAGTGTTTTTAAAGGTGATGTATGAATCCATTATCAGATTGAAAGGAGTATTATTGAGGGTAATGTGGATAGGGAGGTTATGGGTTTTTGCAAGGACCTTTTGAGTTGTAATGAAGCTCTTGCTAGAAAAAAGAATATTGGTTGTTATTCTGGAAAAGAGACCTTAGGAGCATGAGTGGAAGTAATTATCTGTGAACTATGGGAACAAGCACACTTGTATGTTTTCCACAACATCGACGAAGTGAGTACTTGTGTCACCAAACACACCAATTTTGTCAAGGCAAAATTTCCTCGAGCCAATTCAATGTGGCTTGTTGAGAGCATATTAGGATATTTATAGGTGGTTTGAAGATAAAGTGTATTGTCAACATCTCAAACATCAAATAATATTACTAAAAATATCAAGTGACTTGCCTATTACCAAAAAAAATGTTATGTCTTATGAAGGGTTTGACATAAATGGATTTTTATATTACACAAAACATCAAGATGTTAGGAGTCACGTCCCAAATAGTGGGGTCACCCTTCAAGCATCTTTACTGTATTTTTATAGTACAAAGGACAAGAGTCCACGTGAAGCTAAAATTCATTATTATTATGTCATTGAAGATATATGGGAGTTTGACTATATAGATTTTAGAGTTTTCGCCTTTAGGTGTAAATGGGTTGATAATCCAAAGGAATTGTAATGGATGAATTAGGTTTCACATTAGTGAATTTTGAAAAGATTGACAAGAAGGGTGAACCATTCATAATGGCATAATAGGTGAAGCAAGTATTCTACATCGATGATCCTCAAAATGAAAAATAGGTGTGTCATTCCTCATGGAAAAAGGTCATTCTTTGCAGATCATATAGATGAAGAAGAGTACTATGACAAGAATGTAGTCCATTCTCAGTTGGATTTCCAACACCAAATGTTGAAGCTAATATTTACTTATATACGTGTGGATATAACAAAGAAGGAATATATATTTATCAAAGATTCAAAAGTCACTAGAGGCATGTATTTTATTTTATAAATGTTATATCTACATTTTACATTCTTTATTATAGTTATTTATATTTCATATGCTACATGTACATTTTACATTCTTTATCACTCATATTTTATTCTTTGACTATTTTTAATATAACAGTTTTAGATGGCGTATGACCATGAGAATGAGCATCGTAACGATGTGGATCATGAGGATGAGTCTAATGTAAGTTGTATTATTTATTACATAAATGTACATTCTACATTCTCTATAATAGTTATATAAATTACATACTTTGCAGTTATCTGTGTTTCTTGGCAGTTTTAGGATGATAACTGTGAGGATGTGCACCCTAAGAATCTTGTTGGGTATTCTAAGGAGCAGTTGATCATACACATAAAAGAGGCATCAACTTAATGAATAAGTTAGTAGCGCAAAGGGGTAAAGGGTTGAAGCTGTCTGTTGACTTTTGATGATGTAGGAAATCCTATTGGAAAGAATCATAGTACTTTCATGCAATATCTAGGAGTTATTACCGGAAGCAAAGTGCATAACACAATACAATCTTGACATAAGTTGATCCTTCCATGAATGACTACAAATGGAAGGACATCGTTGTGAGATAATCTAATTTTTAAAAATATTCACAATTCATTTTTTAAAATAAACCAATAGGTATATCAAATTTTATAGAGAATCTTTGACCCTTGATGAAAAATTACATCATAAAAAGGTGATGCAATGTTGTGGGAGGATATTAAGGAATTATAGGACAAATATGATAAGAGAATATATAATGAGCGGCAAGAAGAAGAAGTTTGCTAGTAAGCAATGGTCATATCTTGATCCAAAGGTGTGGGAAGCATTTGTTGCTTCGTGAAAAATCGATCAATTCAAAGTATTATGCCTCCTCATTTAAAATATATTCTTATCAATTCAATGTATTGCGTAATTGACATATGTTTTTCATTAAGCAGGCTTTACACAATGCTCAAAAAGAAAGGCGTGTAAAGAATGTGTATGACCAAAACTTGGGTCTAGGTGGTTGTGCAAGGCATCACCAACAGAGATTGGAAGCATCTTGTTCTGATCAACCTAATCCTAGGTCTACTAAGTCTTCTACTACTCCTGCATATTTACTTCGCCACAAGGAGTGGATAGTTGCAATGACAAATTGATATGGAGAAATATCAACCCCGCAACCAAGAGAAGCTTGGATCTTCCACCTTTTACTTCACCTTTACTATTGACTTGGATCTTCCACCTTTTACTCTACCTTTACCAAGGAGAAGCTTTCAACAAGGGACTCCTTCCCATCTTCTTCTTCACCTCTCTTAGCCAAGAGTGAGAACCTTCATCTTCATGGTAGAAAGAGAGATTGGGTGGAGGAAGTGAGAGCCTCACAAGATATACATATAGGACTATCTCTCTTACAAATTTCCTACTCACACTAATGGATGTTGCAAGTCATTAAGCTTAAGAGTAGAAGGAGGCTCTTAGAGGCACTCAACTATGATATAGAGACCTACGTAGTGTTTGTATAACCATGGGATGAAGCCCAAGGGGTCCTATTTATAGTTGAAGATGCTACTAGATAGTAAAAGCACTTAAAGACAAATTCTAGCCATTTGGGGTGTTGCAATGGTTATATTTTTTAGTTCTGCGACACTCTAACGGTTATAAACACTTTTTCTGCACATTCCATACGGTGTGATCTATTGAGTTTGCTTTTGGGAAACTCGACCTATAGCACTATGCAACAAATCAAATTTGAGTTGTCGGTTGATTTTATCATGGACAAAACTTGGACAACAACTTAGATTTGGTTTGCTTGTGTAGAGGTGTCAGTCAGGTTTGCCATGGGAAAACTCAGCCAACCCTATAACTTAGTGTTGGTATATGTATGCCCATAGATCCATCCCAAGCGATTGCATGGAGTCGGATATTAATTAATCAATTAATGTGATTATTTGGTTAATTAATGAATTCCAGAATATTCTAATTAATCTACGAGCATTTTAATTAACGCAACGTTTATGTTTACCGATGGGTTTAGGAAACCCTACTTCCCTTCATATCCTATTTAAAGGAGGATTGACGACCAATATCTATATAATATATCGAGAGACGCTTTTAGTTTACGCTCACGCACGTAAACCCTAGTCGTCATCGTCCTTAGGAGAGAAAGGAGATAAATGCGCCACTAGCACGTCGCCGCAGAGACACGACTCCTTCCCTCCGGCTTGGGAAGCACGACGTGGAGTTCCGTCCATCCGCGTGGATGAAGTAGAGACGCAGACGCCTTGACGCCTATGTTCGGAGGACGTCGACGACCACCTGTATGCGCTATGAGCAGCGTACATCACTGTTGCAAAGGAGCACCGCCAGATCTACCTACGACAACAAACGGGAGAGAAGTTTCGTCCGTATAGGTCAGCAGTGTTGCACCATCGTGCAGCGGGACATCGCCGGACTTGCTCCGCGATAAGGTATATCCCGCAAACACTCCTTACAAATACGTTGTTGTCGACGAGATCCTGTTTCGGGTTGCGTAGATTTTATTGCTTCCGCCGCGCATGTTTTCTCTACAAAACCCAACACTTAGATCCATAAAGGGTGTCGATCGAGTTTATCCTAAATAAAAATCGGCCGAAAAAGTCCATTTGATGAATTTTGAAAAATACCATGGAAGTTCTTAAATGTTTGATTTAAGTCCTCCTGGATTTTTCTAATCTTAGTCACAAGTCATACAATCATTACAAGTGGTTTATAACACTAAATGATTTGAGGCATATACCATAAAAGTGCACTTGCATTTATTTTTACTTGTCTTCCTCCAAGTTAGGATGTGCAAGTGAGGGCATTTGGAGTGTGTCTATACCTAATTTGAGATCACTCAAGTAGAAGTATTAGACACAAATAAGTGGAATGGTTAGTCATCATCAAAATAAGGGGTTAGTCAATTAGACTTTGAGTCAACATTGTCTCCCTTTTTGAAGATGACAAACCATTCTATTAACATGTTGAAAGATTTTAAGTAAAATCATAACTTTGGAGAAACCTAGTGGTTTCCATGGAATTTAGTTCATATGCTCCCCCTCAATTGATGTTGATTGAGTTCTCATACTCCCCCTCAATTGATGCTAATTCTCATGCATAGTTAGCTTTCATAACATTTGTAGAAACTATACTTCTCTCCCTTTGTTATTTCAATAAGTGAGTGGTTGAAGAGCTAAAGCACAACTTGTTAGAAAAAGGGAGTACAAGGGAAAAAACTAGGGGCTTGTCCAAGCAATACATATATGAAGTAAATTAATACATGCATTAGAACAACCCTTGATGTAATTCTAGCAATAAGAAAGCCAATGCTATGCAAGCATGTCACTCAAGATAGCAGATATACAAGTCAAGGAACAAGCTTGAGTATTTATGAAACAAGATACAAGCATAGCGTATAATTGGATAGCAAAAGATGAATAGGGCTAGAACTACATGTATATGAACTACTAGTAGATGATATCATAAGTTAAGACTACTAGTAGGATCTAGGTCATAGTAGAAGGTTCACATGTGAAAGAACAAGCTATGAGTAGATGTAGAGAAATATCTGAAAAAAGAGATAAGCAATTTCAAAAGCATGAAAAGATATTTCTTACTAGAAAATATGCATAACTACCAAAAGATGAATTCCACTCAAAGACTCAAGGTTGCCCAAAAGATATGTAGATGGATAGATGTAGCAAATTAGAGCACAACAGAAGCAATTTATATCACAGCCATGAGATCCAAACAGAGATACATCAAAAAAAGCATAACAAATCAAGATAAGTAATTGTAAGATATAGAGAAACTAATTTATAGTAATAAGAGAGATAGATTTGTATGCAAGATAGGCAATTTAAAGTATGACAATATGCACATATAAAGGTACCAAGTGGAGTGTCAAATAATAAGGCTATTGGTTGAGAAATTCTGGTTGAGAGGGAAATTCTTATCCAAAAACCACATGTATGTTCTGTGTACAACTTTGTTAGTCGAGTTTCTGGGTTGAACTTCTCGACCAACAACAGCTATTGGAAACACCCATTGATGTTTATTGATCGAGCTTCCTTAGGACAAACTCTGCTGACAATAGTTTCTAAAGCAAATAGATTTCAAAAATCATATCTAGAGGCATGAAAAAAATATAAACCATATCCAAACATATATTACCAAGTTAAAAATGCAATATGAAAGCATCATGAATAGTTTTTGAGCAAGAAAGTGATGAGAATCACAATATGCCAACTTTGACTCAAAAATCATATGTATATTGCATACTAACTTGGTAAAACACACAATGATTGGATATAAGTAAGAATAACATTACCTCTATTTTTAACATTTCTTTTCCACTTGTTTCCACCCCATACACATCTCAACTTTCTTTTTTATTTGGATTAAGAGACCAATTTGCAAATCAATACATTAGTAAGTGACCTACAAGAAGAAAAATGAAATGGTCCCCAATCATATTCTTGGATCCGGAGGAGTTAGCTTAGCAGCCCAAGTTCTATTTCTCTTGGGTGCTTTTGTGAAAGGGAAATATGTATAACGATGACCAATTTCATTGCAAGGATTACATGATCTCATGTCCTTGTAACTAGAGGATTACTCATTGAAAATTGAAGGTCCTTTGTCTTTGTTGTTCCTTTGTCTACTATCAAGTCCAATATCATTTCTACCCATTTATTCAGTAGTATGATCCAGGATTTGATTTAGATTCTTTTTATCATCTAAGAATCTTTGCATAGAGGACCTCAAACTACAATTGTCATGTATAAGAGAAGTAATAGTATAAGACAATTGATTGATATCATCTCTAACATGCAAAAGGTCGGTTTCTAAGCAAAGAGCTTTGGTCATATAAGAATATTTTTCAATATGAAGAGCAACAACATTATCCTCTCTAATAGTAGAACTAGAATAAGATTCAAGACATTGATTTTAGCACGTAAGGAAACATTTTCTGTTTCAAATGAAGCAATCTTAAAAATATATATATTATTTTAAGATTATTTCCTTGCAAAATAAAGTCTTTGTCCTCTTTTTAAGTTTTAAGAGCATTAATGTCAAGCATGAGAGAATTCACAGTTTTAGTATGCTCTTCATTACAACTAGACATAAGAGGTTGATCTTCAAGAAATCTAATTTTATCAAGAAAATTAGCATTTTTAAGCTTTAGAGAGTCTACTTGGTTAAGATAAGAATTGTTTTCATCTAGAAAGAAAATTTTAGCATGTTCAAGATCAACTTTTTCTTCAAGCAAGTTATCAACAATTCTAGCAAGCTTTTTCTTTTTCTTTTTAGTAGACTTAAGAGAGGCACAAGAAGCATGAATAATTGCAATTAAACATTATTTATCTAAAGATTTTAGTTTTACCTTATTTGATTCTTCATTTGAACTTGTCATAAGAGCAAAGTGGCATTCTCCATCTTCACTAGAGCTTGAGCTAGATCCTCCACTAGATTCTTCACTTCAACTTGAGTTGGAGGAATCACTAGAGGTTTTGAGCCATTTATTCTTATTGTGCTTCTCTTCCCTTCTCTTGTGATGGTGGGTCTATTTGTTGGGAAATATGGCATTAGATATGGCAGCAGAAATAAAAAATTTACTCGCCATATTCCCCATAAATAGTAGATTGTGTCAACAAATATGAGATGAGAAAGAGGGTGCAAGGTTATACCTGGTCCTTGAGCAAGTACAGCGACAATTCCCTTGTAATAGTGTGTGTCTTTTTTTAAGTCACACTTGGAGAGTTGTCATTATCAGCCTCTTGGTTGGACACCATCGATAGTGGTTAACGGCATCCTCCTAGCAAGGCCAGTGCCTCTCGCCTCTAGAGTAGTCCATGTGAATCATCGGGAACTCCTGTCATTCTAGATGAAAGGATAGGAAGGAGTTGCCCCTTCTAGTCAACTTGTTAGCGTCGACTTGCTCTCCCACAATTCTCTTTCCCTTATTGTTCCTCCCTTTGATGGGTACAACTTGCTTAGGCTCTCTTGGTTACCACAAGAAGAGAAAACAACAATTATCAGAGCTTATTGTTGTGTCCAGGAATCCCTCAATACCCATCTATTTATAGGAGATTTAGGATCTGGGTTTTCGGTCAGTCTGGGAATCGAAGAGACTGAATTTCATAAATTTTATAGAATCTATGAATTTTTAACTGATCGGTTCACCTATGAACCAGTCGGTTCCCACATGATATGATTGGTTCAACACTTAAATCCGTCATTTTAGTATGTTTCCTATTTGCAATTTTTTTGGCAATTAATATCTAATTAATGCACAACATGACATCAACATCAATCCTTGATCCAGTCTCATTGATCTACCAAATGGGTGGTTCACAACCTCAGTCTATCAGTTCATGCACCTGAGCTGATCTGTTCATGCACCTGAGCTGATCGATTGACTTGATGAATAGGTTGTTCTAGGTTGTAGATTGTCGATGTTGTTTAAATTGAATACCTAACACCTTACTAATCAATGTTAAACGTCATTCATGGACAAACTCCTATTCCAAGTGCATTCCTATGTCTGTGACCCTATAGGTCCCAAGTTGTGTTGGTAGTGAATATCTATAATGAATTTATGACATCACAAGCAATGATTGATATCTAGAAAGACATCATTTCTACCCAAGTAATTAGAAAGTTGGAGAACAAATTTAACCTACAATTCATGATTGGTTTTATAGTGATTGTATAGTTCCTTTATCTTTGATATCTAAATTGAACTTGAGGCACAGAATCGTCGTCCTCTTCAATATTCAATCCATGTTTCTTGAACTTGAGAAGACTATATGACATATATATGAACTCAACATACAATTATTAATTCACATGATCATGGCCATGCTTTTCTCAATCTCGCTTATCAAGTGGCCCACATATCAATTCATGTAGGAGAGACAAATCTTGTAAGCATCACTTGTAGTTGTTCCCCATGTATCATAATGCATTTAAACTCCACCTTTATAGAAACCCTTATTCAAGGTCACGTTTGATGATGACAAAGTATATCAAACAACATGTGATGAGTGTAGTGATTTCAGGTCTAAGAACCACAATCACCACCATCGCTATGAGAGCTGATTCTGACTACCATTCAATGGTTTCCATGTATCACTCTCAAAGTGGGTCTGTCTGATACACTTTTCTCTAACAAGTATCTATGTGTTTGGTTTGACATCGCATATCATGACTCTAGCCTTCAGTGTTATTGTTGTCTATCATCCTTGCACAATAACAACCGACTAGGGACATAACAAGAATGTTTATACCCTTAACACATGTATGATCTCATTGTTTAGGTCCTCCACCTGAAGATATACGTCATTGAGTAATATCATTCTTTAGACATTTATTATCTAACATCATTATCTCATAATTGATAAAATAGAATAAATTGGAAGATTGCCTTTATTATTAATCAAACCATTTACAAGTTATGCTATTACAATCATCATATGATTATCTCTCTAGGCATACATACCAACAAACTCCCTCTTGCACTTAGAGCCAATCACACATGGTTGTAAGCACATGGTGGATGACATAATAATTTATGGGGAATACCCCCTTCTAGAGCCTGTCTTGATTGATCCCACATACAATATGAGGAATAAAGTTTATAAGATACAAAGGTTAATCTATAGATTGAAGCAAGCATCTTGGAGTTAGAATCTTCTATTTTACAAAACATTCAAAGAGTTTGTCTTTAGTCAAAATGAAGATGAACCATGTGTTTACAAGAAGATTAGTAGGATCAATGATGATGGGTTCTAGAAGGGGCAATTGAATAGAGATACAATACTTAAATTAAATTCATTAGACCTTCAAATTACTTCAAGAGATAAGGTTGCAAATATGGAATTTGAGTGCAAGTAAACATACATAGCAAGGATGAGAGAGATTGAATAGGAACAAGAACACAAGATATGTATAGTGGTTCCAAACTCCAAACTAGGAGAGTATACATCCACTGCCTAGAGAGTTCAACCTCTAGGATTTTGCAACTCCTTATATTTCATTATAGGAGTTACAACATATGACCTTCCTTTTTTGAGACAAGGAAACCCAGTCTTTTCTTTGACGAAAAGGGATCCAATAACCTCATAAAGGACTTATCCATCCATGACCAATAGTCTTCTACCTCACCAAGGACTTATTCCCTTTTGCAATGAGTCATCCGTCTTCACCAAGGACTTACCCACTCTTGCAACAAGTCTTCCGCCTTGAAGGAATTACCCACTCTTGACTTAGATCTTGTGCCTTTTACTTCACATTTGCTAAGGAGAAGCTTTCAACAAGGGACTCATTCCCTTCTCCTTCTTCACCTCTCTTAGCCAATAGAGAGAACCTTCATCTTCATGGTAGAAAGAGAGATTGGGGGTGGAGGAAGTGAGAGCCTCACAAGATATACATGTAGGACTAGCTCTCTTACAAATCTCCTACTCACTCTAATTGAAGTTGCAAGTCATTAAGCTTAAGGGTAGAAAGAGGCTCTTGGAGGCACTCAGCTATAATATAGGGACCTTCATAGTATTTGGATAACCATGGGATGAAGCCCAAGGGGTCCTATTTGTAATTGAAGATTCCTACTAGATAGTAGAAGCACTTAGGGACGGACTCTAGCCATTTTGGGTGTTGTAATGGATATATTTTTAAATTTAGCAATACTCCAACGGTTATAAACACTTTTTCTACACATTCCATCCAGTGTGATCGGTTGAGTTTGCTTTTGGGAAACTCGACCTATATTACTATGCAAAAAATCAAATTTGAGTTCGTGGTTGATTTTATCATGGATGAAATTTGGTCGACGGCTTAAATTTGATTTGTTTATGTAGAGGTGTTGGTCAAGTTTGTCATGGGAAAACTCAGCCAACCCTGGCACTTTCCAAGATCCATCAAGGGTGTCGGTTGAGTTTATCCTAAATGAAACTCGGCCGAAGAAATTCCATCTGATGAATTTTGGAAAATACCATAGAAGTGCTTAAATATTTGATTTAAGTGCTCTTGATTTTTTCTAAGCTTAGTTACAAGTCATACAATCATTACAAGTAATTTTTAACACTGAATAATTTGAGGCATATTCCACAAAGTGCACTTGCTTTGATTTTGACTTGTCTTTCTTCAAGTTAGGATGTACAAGTTAGGGCATTTGGAGTGTGATTATACCATAATATAGGGAAGGAGGTTCTTAAAGGCACTCAACCATATTATAGGGATCTTCATAGTGTTTGGCTAACTATGGAATAAATCCCAAGGGGTACTATTTATAGTTTAGGATGTCTACTATCCAGTAAAATCACTTAAGGATGAATTATAACAGTTAGAGGTGTTGCAATGGATAAATTTTTGAGTTTTACAACACTCCAACGGTTAGAAACATTTTTTCTGCACATTCCGTACAGTGCGGTCGGTCGAGTTTACTTTTGGAAAACTCGACTGATGTCACTATACGACAAATAAAATTTGAGTTGTCATATGAGTTTATCATGGATGAAACTCAGTCGATGGCTTAAATTTGATTTTTTGTGAAGAGGTTTTGCTCAAGTTTTTCCTGGGAAAACTCGACCGACCCTGGTACTTCTCAAGATCCATCAAGAGTGTCGATCGAGTTTATCCTAGATGAAACTCAGCTGATGAAATTCCATATGATGAATTTTGAAAATTTTCATAAAAGTCCTTAGATATTCAATATAAGTTCTCCTAATTTTTTTAAGTTTAATTCCAAGTAATACAATCATTACAAACAACATGATTCTAAATGTTTGGGGCATATTCCACAAAAGTGCACTTACATTGTTTTTAACTCATCTTTCACCGAGTTAAGATGTGCAAGTTAAGGCATTTGGAGTGTGTCTATACCTAATCTGATATCACTTAAGTAGAAGCATTAGACACAAATTAGTAGAATGGTTAGTCATCATCAAAACAAGGGTTTGGTGTAAATTTTTTATGATATAATAGTCTTTCAGGTGAATTTATAATATATTTGTGTTTAGGTATATATAACATAACTTTGAAAAAGGTTATATATAACAGTATACATAGTTTGTATGGGTTGAGGTCATGTCACCTTACATTACTAGAACATGGCTTCTATGTTGTTACACTGGACAATGCTTACCTACCCCTTCTAGGTGACATGATTCATGGTGCTCCAATGCCCGCCGATGTGGTTTGTGTGTCTATAGGCTAGTCTACGATACTTGGAAAAAGACACCACTATCATTTTTCCACCCCCATCACGAGACGATAGATAATGTAGAAGGTGGTGTGGTTGTATGGCCTAAAGTGGGAATTGTATGGCCCAAGGCGGGAGTTATATTTTAGATGTATGCTAAATTTTCATTACATTTGTATTTGTGATTCTTTTCTACGTATGTATATAATTGGAAATTTATATGAGAATATATATGCAGATCATAGCACATAAGAAACCCCCTACACTTCCTCCTCAACTTCCTCCTCCAAATATTCAATTACATGCTTGGATTGCAAAACACCTATTCAACTCACTAGATGCTAAGTGTAGGGGATTCGCACTATGACTATGCGACTTAGAAGAAGAGTCAACTATGATGGTCCATATCTAGGAGGATGTTATAGGTCAAGATCACAATACCAGTGTATTCTTAATACATATTGTAGAGTTGTTTACTTATAATTGGTTGAATACAACTATGATAGAACTTTGGATATCGTGAGATCTTATAGCTAAATACCTCGTTCTATATATGTGAAAATATATGTTGATCTATTTTCTTATATGTTAATGCATACATGTTTTGTAGCTACTTATATAAGGTGTGTGGATAGTTTGTACTAACCAATGTGACATTTCTAGTTTTATCATTGATTTGTTGTATAGATCAAGACTTAGAATTTGTTAGTGATTACTTCTCTACTGCATTTATATATTTTTTGGTACTGCAGAAAAGAGCGTGATTATGGATCCTTCTAATATTGGGTAAGTTTCGGGCACTTTGCTTTTAATTTTGACTTATAAATTATATTTCATTATGGAATTTGAGTTTTCTTTTGTTTGCCTTCTTTCCACTCAGTAATAAGAACTGTGAATTGTTGGTAATTGTTCCTGAGATGCTAATTGCGTATTGTCTAGATCCTTCGGGTGACAAAGTAGGGTTTGGGGGACACGCGATGAAAATGTCATTACACACGTAAGTAAATTTTTATATTCATCAATATATATATATTAATGTCTAATCATTACATGACTATTTACTAATTCAAATGTATCACTTTAACTTATAGGGAAATAAAAGT
Organism: Alisma plantago-aquatica; assembly: GCA_963693085.1. Taxonomy (NCBI): domain Eukaryota; kingdom Viridiplantae; phylum Streptophyta; class Magnoliopsida; order Alismatales; family Alismataceae; genus Alisma; species Alisma plantago-aquatica. The sequence continues at coordinate 665,593,704 of OY856414.1, forward strand.
ATTCAAAAAGTCTAGAGGAAAGGTATATAAAAAGAAATCATTAAGTTAGAAGAATGTTGAGGTAGTTTTTTGACTCCAATGTACGTGATGTTGTATATGGACTTGATTGTCAGATAGGAGGAACTAAACATCCATTGTATACAAAAGTTTATATATATAGTCTTGATCATCATAAGTAAATAGTCTCATTTGATAATATCAAAAAACAAATCAAACTCTTGAATTATGGCGTTCTCTTTGTAGTTGTTTGACATGACAGAGCCCTATACAAATGAAGAGATATATGAGATACAAGAAGAGTTGACACACTCCTTCGTTAAGGAAATCAACCTTGAATTTGATTTGGACAAAATAAAAGTTTTCTAAACCTTGATGTCATTTTTTCTACATATATGCAATTGTTATGACTTTTTGCATCTTTAAATTTGATGTAAGTGAATTGTTGGTGCATATGTGAATAATAGATGTATATATACATGTGTGAGAATGAATGTGAAGAGGAATGAATTCAATGAGAATTGCATATATACATATGATAGAATGGAATTGGAGAATGAAATTTTGTATGTGTGTTTTGTAAATTGTATATGTGCATGAGAATGGAATTAAGTGTTAAAGAGAAAGGAATTGGCGAATGGAAACGTATGTGGTGGATGAAATATGTGTATGTGTTTCTTATCACAGGTTTGATGGTCTGTTGTTAAGCTGAACACATGATGGAACATGTAGCTCTAATGAATTATAGGCTCTACATCCTGCTGAACAGTCAGACAGCAGGTCTACAGACATGTTATAAAAAAAACATACATGTGGTGTTGGTTGCTATAAAAAATTGATGATTTAGATCTGTAGCGTTATTTTTCTCATAAAATGGCAACACAGCTATTCTAAAAGAGTTGTGCCACCAAGCACAGCCATTTTACCTACCCCACAACACGGTCGTGCTACCTAGAACGGTCATGTTATTAAGTTGTGGCATATATCTACGTCATCAATTCTCAATACAAAACTGACAACACAGCTTGCGTCTTCAGTTCTTCACTACATGACGACTCATATCACATATAGCGTCAATTTTTATCGTGGAACTGGTGACATAGAGCGATACCCGACATTGATATTGCTCTGAGTTGTCAGTTGAGTTATCAATTTCTATTTTCATAGCAACTGACACTCACTATATTTTGTCGATTTTTCCTTTCCCTTAAAACTAACGCAGAAGGTCCTTAGTTGTAGTGTCGGTCACTTAGGTGTCGGCATAAAACTGACGTTATAGAGGTCTATTTTAACCAACAATATAGGTGGTATGTGTACCAATTATATTATTTTTCTTATAATAAATGACAAAAATATTATCCATATCATTAGCATGTTGGGCATCCTCTCACACCCCTCAGGGTCAAAATAAATTGTAACAAATTCAATATTTGTAGAACTCACATTAGCCACATGATTTCATGAGATTCAAATTTACGTTGGACTGCAATGTGGAAAATTTTTCCATTAAATATCTTGACCTAACTCTTGCCCCCACATCTCTCCACAGTACAGTTTTGTAACCATTTATTCAAAAAAAAAACAAAAAAAATATCACTTTGAAAATTTAAAAAAAAATCTCAATTTGGTCAGAAGGTTGGCACTCTTAAATACCTCTCTCACAAATATCATCAAATATTTCCTAAGCTTCATCCCTCTTCGATCATGTGTGGTAAACCAAATTGATAAAATCGGATGGTGAATCCTTTGGGGATATTCAATATTAGACACAAAATGCATCATGTCAATTAGCACCATCTTTGCAAACCTAAAGCTCAAGATGGTTGGTGTGTCGTCAACTTCAAAATTCACTCACATTGCCTCATTCACAAGACCACTGGTAGCACTCGGCTTTGGCACAGTAACTATCTGATGGGATCACATCTACCTAAAATACTACATGCATAATCATCCCTGCCACTGAACTAGAAACATAAAAAACTCTCCTATGTGACATTACATCAAGCGCAGTCTCTTTATCATCCAAAATATCATAAAGACTCAACATGGACACTTCCCACATTCCCTTTTTGGATTGATTTTAGTATATATAAAAAATCTTTTAAAAAAATCAAATTTTGCTAGTGAGAGGTCCCAAGATCGAGCCCAAGCCACGGGATGAATAGAATGGCCAATTTAAAAAAAACTTTAGTATATAAACAGCTCTTTTGTTAAATCCAAATTAACTACTTTCATCCCACATTCTCTTTTACACATCACTACCTCAAAGGCCAAAGACCCAATTACTTCAAGTCATGATAAATTGATAATGCCATCCAACGCTACCTCATTTCAAACCACTTTTCACATTCTAATTTTACGGCTATACGAAAACTTTTTACGTATCCCTCAACACCACAGCCTATCAAATGGATCTGGGGTGAGCAATTCAAAGTTGGTAATGCTTATAGATTAAATATCCTTACAAGATGCTTATAGCACTTGGCAGACTAGTTTAGATAAGCTCATAATTGGATACTATTGGTTCTCTTGAGGTTTTTTGAGATCCTAGATTTGATACTTATGTCAACAACATGGTGAGCATTTTCTTCACCTCTTCTTCGTTTGTCCCTTCACCATCTTGATATGGAATCTCTTCTTACACTGTTATAATGATCCAAACAATATCACGATTTGAACCTAAAACAAAATCTTATGTGATCTATCTAGACAACATCACTTAGAACATACAAATATTTTGACTTGTCTCATGTTTTGGTGTATTTGGAATGAAATTCTTTGGCCTTTGGAAACACATCAATGTTATAATTGATTGGGTATTTCCCACAACTTATGCAAGTTTAATGATCTAGGTCCAGGATGAGACCACCTTGCAATCCTGCCTCATTGCTGATGATATTAACTATGCCTCCAATGGGCCTTTTTACCTTTGAGTGCAAAACAGAATGCGCAGGCTCTGAAAAAGGGGATGCTTTGTTAATAGCTTCACTTTCTCTTATTCCAATTTGCATGGAGGACGGACTACGGGTACCTTCCCCAAAACTACTACTTTCCTATTATAAAAGTCTGTTTTAGACACGTCTTGTGCCTAACAACTTCTACTCTCCTTTCTGTCGGCTTTAAGGCATCTTTTTGGATGCAAATTTGCATTCTCTTTTATTAAGAATGACATTTATCAAAGAAAACGTCCACTACGTGAATCCTTTGACGGCTTTACATAGATATTAAAAATGAAAGATCGTTATGACCAACTCTTTAGTGGAAGAATTTGTCGACTAATCAACTAGCCACAGCCAATCTACCCCGACTTCACCACTCCGGATATATTATTATTTTATCAGACAAAGTATATAATTAAGGTCTCGTGTTTGTTAGTTTTGACTGTATATTATGTTTTTTATCAAACAGCAAGTATATAATTTAGGTCTCGTGTTTGTTAATTTTGTCTGTATATTATGTTTTCTTATCAAACAGCAAGTACATAATTAAGGTCTCGTGTTTGTTTTTTTTTCAATCTTTTATCAAACAGCCAAGTACGTAACTCAGCATTTCAATGACAACAAGAACGCTCCCAGGTGCTCAACCGACAACCTCCCACCAGGCTATTTACGTGTCACAAATGCAGATGATAACTGTAGTGCTGCAAGCCAACCATACTGAGAGACACCCCACAACCACTATTAGCTGCAGCTTATGGCATTCCAACTTTATCCCAGGCAGGGACGTATCCCCGTAGCCTCTCTCTCTCTCTCCCCCAACAAAAAAGCAATACTTAAATGTACTTATAGAAATTAAAATATACTAATAATATTGATATATAAATATTGTTTGCAATATGCTAAACAATGGAAATAGCTAGAGTGGTACTTTGCTTGTTTAGTAATGTAAGTAGCGCAGGTTTCTATCCCAACAAAGGGAGGGCGATTATTATGAACAGAATCCCTTTGCATACCCCAAATGGCATTTGAACTCCAAAGCCTACTTGATAGCACCAACACCACTGAGATTTCGCCGCTGAAGTTATTGGTTGCTCTGTGTCGCTATTTTTTATAAATACTTTGTTCTGCATTATGAAACAAACTGGGACAGACCCCAATTAACCAATTACAAATTACAATATTGCAAAACTGCTCAAGTCTTTGTTCGAAAGTCATTTGCCGCAGACTGCGCCCACAGAATCATAATGGGGCAAGCCAAACATCTCGATTCATTATTTCCGGATATAAACTAAAGCTTCATAATTAGTATAGTTCTGTTTATATTGCAAAGGGAGATAAGACAGATCAACCAGATTTTGAGACTTCATGGATTGCATTGGCCAAGTAGCCAATATTTCCCGTAGTAACCCCAGCCATACTGCAAGACGAGCTTTGTATTATAGCACAAGCTAGAATAGACATGTAACAAATATAGAAATATTATCCACGTACCTGATTCTACCATTTCTAGTCATGTAAATGTGGAACTCATTGGTCAAACGATCAACTTGATCAGGAGTTAGTCCACTGTAGCAGAACATTCCAATCTGTTTGTAACAAAGCAAAGCAAAGGTCAATTTAATCAGAACAAGGTAATAGTCATACAAAACACTTGTCACGTCACCAGTCACCACCTCCAATGGAAACATGTAGAGACAATTTATGAGAGATAAGGGAAGCATTTCTTTCTTGTTATGTGAAGTCAGTCCCCCATTTATTTCGCATCCGGAGAAAGTTGTAAGGTGCAGGCATGCTTTATCTACTCAAAGAAATCAAGGAATCTCTATGTACCTCCAGATGATGACTGGATCACTGATAGTGGTGCCACAAATTACATCACTGGTACTCTATTTATCTATAAATAGGATATGATCAGAATACCATGGCTCATGGCTCTCAGACAAATGTGACACTCGTTTATAATCTTACCTTGTCTAATGCCCTGTGTGTGTCAAATATCTCCCTTGATTTACTTTCAGTCACAAGGGTACAGGAGAACTGAACAGTTGTCTAAGTTTTGATTATAATTGATGTATCATGCCTGACCTAGGGACAGGAAAAAAGGTTGGGTTTGGCACTTTTAATCCTTACAAGGTACCTAGGGAGGTAAAAAGTGCTCTGGGACATATCCAATGAAGTATTGCCAGCTTTGGCATGCTCGTCTAGGTCCTTTAAGTTAAACTCCTCCAGAGACTTCTCTGATTTGTTGTCCATAATCAGCCGAAGCATTTTAGTGTGATATTTTGTGAGTTTTTGAAGCATTATCGTACTTCTTTTTATAAATCTAGTAACTAGAGCAAAAATAAACTTTTATTCACTCTAATATTTTGGGGCCTTCTCCCATGGGAGGATTTCATTGTTTTCTGACCTTTATTGACAAGTATTCCCAATATACATATTTTAATATCTGATAAAAAAACATGTCAGATGTCACTAAATTCTTCTGAGCTCTAATGCTATGGTCGAAAATCAATATCAAGCAACCATCAAAAACCTTGTAATTTGATAACGCACCGATAGATAAGGACAGAACTACTACATCATTCATTAAATTAGAGGGATGTAATTCATGAAAAGCTGTTTGGTTATAGCCCACAACACAGCAGGGTTGCAGTACAGAAGAAAAGAAATCTACTTGAAGTTACCAGAGTGCTACTCTTAAAAAGGAACATTCCGCAATGCTTTTGAGAGATATTTGTAGTGATTTATGATAAGCGAACCAGAAATCCTGCCAATCCAAGTTCCAACTCATCTCCTCAAACCAGGTCAGTCCTCAAATATGGATGTGTTGTAGAAAGACACGTACTTGTGAGGATCAGCCCATAACTAATTAGAAAAGCAATTCCTGAGTGTACTTGACATCCTAATCAAAGATACTTCTTTCTCGTCTTAAAGCACGATGTAGATGTTTTTTACTTGAGATGTGCAATGTTCCCAAGTACGCAGAAGAAGCCTATCTTGATCCGACATAGGCCTAGGATATGAAACAGGAGATGATTGCTCTTGCAGAGAACTAAATTTAGGATGTCGTGGATATGCCCAAAGTGTTCACATTGTAAGATCTATAGCATAACATCTATGATTCGAATGCCATTTCCGATGGTCAAAAATAGATATTTATCAAATTACAAGAGAGATTTTGATAGATACATTCATGTCAATGCATGACACGGTTTCAATGACCAAATAAATGAATTACGATAAGATTTTTTACCATCATAATCTACAAAGATAAATATACCTTTTCAAGCCAATAATATTATATATTAATGCAATAATATTATATAATGATATATTAAGGGAGATCCCTTCCATGTATGAGTGAAAGGAAACTGAACTTTTTTTATGGTGATTTTGATGGCATTACGAAGGAATTACTTTATAAAACTTTTCAAACAAAATCAATATTTAAAAATGTCTATGCAATGATATGTAGAATATGTATGGGTGGGGCCTTCGTCATGTCATGTGTGATGCTACTTGCTAAGGTGGAGCACAATGCATATATTACTATTATTGCACTCTGCAACAGTAGTGCATAATTTTTATGAGATCTGAAATTATTAATCAAACAGGTTGAAATACATAAATTAGATGATATTAATAATTTAACTATATTGCTAAAATGTAAGCACATAATTGATACTAATATATTGAATATATCTATTGAATAAATTAATCCATAGTTTAAAATATCCATTCACGTTGTGAAAGAATATTGTATTTAACTGATTCAAAAAAAATATTACAAGACTGGACGCCCCTATCCTATACATAGGAGAGGGGAAACACTAAAGACTTGGGACTCAAGTAATCTAAACGGGCCGAAATATTAAAGCCCAATAACTAATTAACCTATTAACAAAATAGGCTAATTTATAATCTCTAACACTCCCCCTCAAGCTGGAGCATGGGTGAAACACATGTCCAAGCTTCGAGTTACATGACTCGATAAAATGATAAAAGAAATGATAAACAAAAAATAGAAATGACAAATGTCACTCCCCATACAAAAGATTGATAGTCTCCCTTAAACAATACTCCCCTTAAATCATATGATGGTGACTCTTTTCTTTGAAGTTGTATTCTGCAGGCCGGAGATCCTCGAGCTTTGATGAAGGTCTTTTGGAGTGCATTCTGGAATGAAGAACATCTGAAATGGAACCTGAATACTGCAGCAATAATTCGCCACTAGGAGCAGACGATCATCAATACCACGACTACGGCAACTTCACTGGAATATGTACTTAACGCGGCACGAACGCAGATACACAGTGTCGATGTAGCAGTAGCGGAATCTTCAAATTGTCGGCGAAGACGTGCATAACGTGGCGTGAACACGAACAGACGATATGTTGGTGATACGATGCATGTACCATAACTCTGTCGCAAGAACCTTGGGGGCTTGACAGGAAAGGAGATAGCATCCATCAAGGAAAGTCCCAAGAAGATCAGTGGAAGGCGATGCTAATACAGCAGATGCAGCTCGAAGAAGACGTGATAAAATAGCTCGGTGACGATAAAACTGGATGAATCAACCTTGCAGATGTAGACTTGGCAGACTTGAAATTGCTGAGCTTCTGAGAAGTATGAAAAAGCACCCATATGTCTCTCAAGAATGCAGCAAGAGTGATCAACTGAACCACCATTAACATCAAAGGAAGAGGAACTAAGAGGGCTGAAATATGCATAGCAAACTCTTATCCCGACATACATAATGCGGTATGAACGCGAGAAGCTCGGTGTCAATGCTACAGTGGAGATCCTTCAATGTTGTCTGGAAGTGGAAAACAACAAATGTGCTGAACAATACGAAGCTCCATAGTAGCCTGGAATAAGTAGCCTGAATACATATATCATCTATTCTCATACTCTCTCTCTCTCATACATATTCTCTCACACACACTCTCCCTCTCCTCTCTATCCCCCCCACACACACCAAATACGATGAGAGTGAGTGTTTGGTGTGGAGAAATGGATATATGACCCCCCCGCACGTGAAAAAAGAGAGACACACATGATGGGTGGGTGGGAAAGGATTTGGTGGATATATGACCCCCCCCCCCGCACGTGGAAAAAGAGAGACACACATGATGGGTGGGTGGGAAAGGATTTGGTGGATTTGAGAGGAATTTGTGATATGGAGATGTGTAATATGCGGAGAATGAAACTGATAACCGGAGAGAATATGCTAAATGGGTCAATGTAAGATCTGGGTAGAAAACTAAATGGATCTAATCCCGACCCGAAAAGGGGATTTGTTTGGCCCGTTAGGGCAACAAATCTGGGGGTGCGGGGGGCGGAGACCCCGCCAAACATCTGATTAGGCTTAAAATTGGATCTGATTAGCCAAAGATGTAGAGTAGGATCCGATTATCATAAGTATTGGAGGATGTCAATAACTTGGGAGAAGATAGCACAATTGGGGTTGATGGAGCATCTCTCTAAGAGAAGCAAGGTGGCAGCAATAGGACAACAGGCATCAATGGACAGAGATAATGGGTGTTGATGGCGAGATAAATAGCAACAGGCGGCAACGTGGAACAATGACCAAGGGGCTTGGATGATGACGACGGCGACTGAAGAGTGAGATTGTCGACTGGGGATATGGTTGCTACTAAATGAGGCAGCAACACTGCAACAAACAAACACAGGATGATGATTGTCAAGCAATAGTGATCGGATAATGACAGTGACGGTGGCGGTTGTTGCTCTTAGGATTAGCAGCGGCGATGGTTGTTGTTGCCGATGGTGATGGCGTTTCGCATGGCTGGTAGCGGCAGCACTAATAGATGTTGCTGGTGAGGACCGGCGACGGCATGAAGTAGCTGCTAGTCGATGGATGTGGTGTGGTTATTGGGATCTGATGGCGCTGGAAATAGGCGACGTTGTTGTTGGCCGGCGGCACTTGTGCGGGAAGCGGCATCAATGTTGTTTGATGTCGACGATGGCGGCGTTTGTCACTGATGATTTGCAGTGGTTGCAGGGATTGGCGGCAGCGGCACGTTTGTTGTTCTGGTCGGCGGTTATTTGTTGATGTTTGTTGGGGATCGATAGTGATGGTTACGGCTGTTGGTGCTGATGTTGGACAGCAACGGAGACTAGATGACGACCAACATACAGAAAGAAGATGATTGTTTAATAAAGGAGAATAGATACGACCATGGAGTTCGGGATATGCCTGGCGAGCAGCCGGCCTAAGCCATGGCAATGGCGGCGGCCGCCCGCAGGCGGAGGCACCCCCTTTGTTGCTCTCTCTCGGAGAGTGAGGCGGCAGCTAGGGTTGTGTGTGCGCCGAAGAGGAGGAAAGAGGGGCGGCGGCTAGGTTAGGGTTCCCTAGGAGCAAACATGCTCTGATACCATGTGAAAGAATATTGTATTGAACTGATTCAATTAGATGATTACAAGACTGGACGCCCTTATCCTATATATAGGAGAGGGGAAACACTAAAGACTTCAGACTCAAGTAATCTAAACGGGCCGAAATACTAAAGCCCAATAACTAATTAACCTATTAACAAAATAGGCTAATTCATAATCTCTAACACGCGCCGGTTTTGATGGTTCAGAAATAGAAATTCATAGAAATTTCGACCAAAATTTGAACAACTCAGGTTCCTATCGACACAAGATTTTTTACACACATTTCAACAACCAAATAAAGGAACTAAGTCATTTTTTACCATAATGATCTCCATACATAAATGCGCCTTATGCAATAATATCATATGTTGGTATTGGGTGAGGGGTCTCCTACATGTGTGAGTGAAAAGATACAAAACTGCTTCGATGGGGATTTAGATTGTGCAATCTATACATAAATATATATTCTTAAGCAATACATGTTACATCTTATGTCTGCACTCAATTAAGCAATACATAAAAATTTTCATTTTTTTTAGATTTTTAAATTTATTTCAGTTTTAAGAAAATTACAATACCAAAAATTCCGACGATTGGAGTGTTCGATGTCTGGTAATCATGGAGACCAAAATTTCGGTCAAAATTTCACAATTTTGAAGGAAAATCAAACCATGATACAAATATTTCCCACCAACGGGGTACAAGGGTGTGGTAACATGCGGGAGGGATGGAGGGGGGTCCCTTGAAACTATTTGGAGTTTGATGTATTTAATATTATTGACATAATACATAACAATCCCCAATTTTCCAGATTTTTTTATATACTTTTTGTAAAACAATATAACAGCATACTTTTTTTAGAAACTATGGGGGAATTATATTCATCCTGGCATACTTGTTAAGGGGCACGACGCCCCAAGGGGGGGTGCGCCTTGCCTTGCACCTCGCTTCCCGCCATGGTCACTTTATACATATTTTGGGACATATTAATGGGTTTATAAGTTTCCATTTATTGTCACAATGTTCGACTTAAATAGTTTTGTAAATGTATGTGCCAAATATCAATTTCATACGCAATTAAATACTCCTAATGCACTTATTTTGTAGTTTTATGTCTTCATTGTAGCATGTGTTTCAAGGGCTATGTTATGAAGGTAGCAATTAATGGGCTCATATTTTTTTTCTTATTGTTAGTTTGCCACAATATTCAAATCTAATATTATAATTTGTTCTATGAGCCAATTATCAATTTTATTGGCAATGAAATACTCTTAATGGATATATTATGTTGTCATATCTTGTGTCCTAGCTATGGCTTCTGATTTGGGAGCTATATTTTATGTACAGCCATTAATTTGTTGAAGACTTGGAGCTATTCTGTTTATTCTTGATTTATTTACTGATTCTCCATCTTTACATTGTTTACAATTATCTCTTCGCACTGATATACTTAGAAATTAATAGAAATGTTATATGTTATGCTTTTATACCATAAGGGGATTAATACTAAATATACGTATCAACATACATACATAGCTATAAAAAAATATGAGGGGATGTGTATGAAGATCATAAAAATATGTATATAAATAGATATGTAATTTATTTTTTTGAAAGGCAATAAGGTGACACCAAGGTGTCAAGGCACCCAGGCTTGGCGCTTTGCCGCCTTAACAATTATGCACAGTATAACAGTTTCCAGCACCTTGTGTACATGCATTTCTATTTCTGGTAATAATCCAAAACCAAATTTTGAAATTTTGGTGAATTTTAAATATTAGAAGATACAAGTGGGTGCACATCATAAAACACAAACCAAATGAAACTATGGATATACATAAAGCCAGATTAGTTGCAACTAGCAAGAGACTTCACTTACAAAAATGGGATTAATTATCTCAAAACGTTTGTTCCTGTTGCTAAATGAATAGCGTCAAGATATTGTTAGTTGTTATACACTTCTAATGGAAGCTAGACCAACTGGATGTGAAGAATGCATTCATGAAAAGGGACCTTGCTGAAGAAGTTATTTATATACACCACTTGGATATGAACACGAAGAAAAATGTTGCAAGTCAAGGAAAGCTTTGTGTGGTCACAAAAGTCTCTAAGATCTAACTTGAAAGATTTGAGGATTGAAATGGAAAAGTTAGGTTTTTTGGCAAGGAATGGTGATCACACTATTTGTCACCAAAACAATTGTAAATGTTCTTATTGCTTCTAGTTGTAGATGACATGATAATTATTAGGGATGACGAGGCTGAGTTCAATGAGATAATGAGATCAGAGAACTCAAAAAATAACTAGCCAATGAATCCAAAATCAAAGATCGGACAAAAAACACACCCTATGGAGTCAGATGGCAAGGCGTAAAAATGGTCTTGGTTTACTTCAACACAAATATGCTTTGGATATACTCAAAGAAACAGGAAAAATTGGGGTATAAACTTATTAATTTTCTAATTGATACAATCATAAGTTGAAATTCAAAGATGGAAATCTTCTGGATGAAGAACAAATATCAAAAACCAGTAGGAAAACTTATCAATCTTATCCTAACAAGTTTGGAATCAAGGAATGGGGCATCTGATAACGATAGGAATAGGAGTTTGACAAGGTGGATATTAGGAGTTTACTTTTGATAGTGACAGAAATTTCAAAAGATGTGATACAAGCTGATTTCACAATTACACCTAATGAACGAATTAAGTCATGAAATTTTACAAGTATAATCTCAACACTCAAAATACACTCAACTATCCAATAATATTTTATGAGATAGTAGGGGGAGGGTCCTTTATGTGTTTGAGCCTTGGAGGTAAAAGATGTGTTGTTTCCTAGGGATTTTAATGAGGAATTTTAGATGTACAAAGAAGGAACTAAGTAACATCATTTGCAAGCATCGTATATTCACATATATATACCTATTATACAATAACGACGTATCTTGAACATATAAGGGGATCTTCTTGTATAATCTGAGAGAATAGAATGTCGGTTCTAAAGGAAGATCAAGTAAAAATGTTACTATTATTGGAAGAATGGAGTCTAGTAGATACAACTAATAATATACAGTATATAACTATATTGTTACAATATATTCCTGTTTATATATATATTCTGTTAATTGTTGTGTTATTTCCATATTATATGTGGACCTCTCTGTAATTGTTTCAATGTTATATATATGAGGGTGCACACATTGTGCAACCCTACGCTTCCCAAACTGCTTTCTGCTTCACATGGTACCAGAGCAGTAGATCCAGGCGGCCGTCTCCCCTCCCTTCCCTTCCCTCTCTCTCTCTCTCCGGGCGCCGCCCCCCCCCCCCGCGCGGCACCGCAGCCGCCGGCCAGCAACAGCCGGGCCGCCGCCGGCCCCGCAGCAGCAGCAGCCGGCCGGGCAGGCCAGCCGCCGCCGCCGCCGGGCGGGCAGCAGGCGCGGGCCAGCCCCCAAGGGCCAGTCCTCTTCTCCGCCGTCGGGGCCTCATACGCCTCCGCGGCCCGTTGCCACCGGGCAGTTGGCTACGTGAAGGTCCGGTGGCTTGAACTGACGTAAACGTTTTTTTCCGGTTCCGTGCCTGCCTGCCCGTGTAGACCGTTGTGTCACCGGGCTTTGATCTGCGCTTAGACGTAGATCGTATGTGAGAGGTCTTCTCCGTGTTTGTTGTGCCTGATGTGCCTGTCTGACGGCGTAGACCGTCTCCTGCCTGATCGTGCCTGTTCCTGCTGTGCCTACTGCTACCATGGAGTCTTCGCATGATGACTTCCGCCGTCAAGTTACTACTGTGAAGCTTGATGGGCGCAACTACCCACACTGGGTCTGCTCCATGACGATCTATGCTAGATCTCAGGGCAAGTACTCACACCTTATCCGTGCGGGTCCAGCCGCACCCGCCGAGGACGCTGATGCTAAAGATGTGAAGGCGTATGACGACTGGGTTCGTGATGACTCCACCGTGATGACCTGGATTCTCAACAGCAGCATTGAGAAGATCAGTGTCACACTTCTTCACCTGCCTACGGCGAAGCAGATGTGGGATCAGCTCGCCGGTACTTACTCGCATAGTCAGAACCCCAAGAAGGTGTTTGACATCACCAAGCAGCTGGGACGTCTACAGTTCACGGGGACAGATATTTCTGACTACTTCTCTGACTTCACTGGATTATGGGGTGAGCTGGAATCCTATCATCCTCTCTCCACGGACCTGGCTACTATGCAGCGTCAGCGCCAGGAGCTTCAGTTGGTTCAGTTTCTCTGTGGATTGCCCGAGTCATATGTTGGAGTTGTGGACCAGATCCTAGCTAGTGACCCTCTGCCGTCACTACAGAGTGCCTACAAACGCCTTCAGCGTTTGCCTTCGTCGTCTTCTTCTCTGACTCGTGATGTTGGAGACTCTTCGGCCCTTGCCGCTGCTTCTGGTCGTGGTCGCGGTCGTGGCCGTGGTCGCTTTACTGAGAGCCGTCCTCCCCTGGGTGGAGGACGAGGCCGGACTGCTCCAGGTCGTGGAGCCTCTTCTACTGCCCCTACTGCTGGTGCGCGTCCCCAGTCAGGACAGCGCCTTTGTACCTTCTGTGGCCGGTCCAACCATATTGAAGAAAAATGCTGGGAGAAATATGGTAAACCGGCGTGGGCTAATGCAGCTGCGGACTCCACTCCTACTGCTTCAGAGGGGACGACTCAGTCTACTGACTCTGCCTCCTCAGGTGCGACTGCTGATTACATCCGTGCTGAGGTGGAGCGTCTTCTTCTTGAGCGCGCTGGTGCGTCGTCTCAAGCTTCGACTAGTGGAGCTCATGCCGCCACCTATTCTGGTTATGACACTGCCTTCCTGAGTTCTTCCTCTACGCCTGGTAATACTAAATGGGTCATAGACTCCGGTGCCTCTTCGCATATTTCTGGAAATAGATCATTGTTTCACAAATTATTTAAACCTGCTAGACCCTCTTCTGTCATGTTGGCCGATGGTTCCAAGTCTGCTGTGGTTGGAGTAGGGGATATTTCTTCTGACTTTCTGCTGAAATCTGCCTTATATGTGCCGCGATTTCCTTTGAATCTGTTGTCTGTTAGCAAGATATTGCGAGGCTTACAGTGTAGTCTGACTTTTATTCCTGGTTCTTGTGTTTTTCAGGACCTTCGCACGAGGATGAAGATTGGTGGGGGGTATGAAGGTGTTGATGGACTCTTCTATCTGGATCAGTTGCCTAAAGCTGCTAAAGCATCTGTGACGTCTGCATTATCTACATCTGTTTCTGCATTACAGTGGCACTACCGGCTGGGCCATCCCTCATCTGAGAAGCTTCGATATTTGGTGTCTGATCTTGGTGTTTGTCGTTTTCAGTGCGAGTCATGTCAACTTGGAAAACAAACTCGTGCTGTTTATCCTAGACGCAGTCAAATTAGCAGTAAAAATATATTTGATATAGTGCATTCTGATGTATGGGGACCTTGTCATGTGCCTAGTTTATCTGGTCATAAGTATTTTATTCTGTTTCTTGATGACTTCTCACGGACTACTTGGTTATTTATGATGAAAAGTAGGTCTGAAGTCTTGTCTGTCATCAAGTTCTTCTTTGCTGAAATAAAAACTCAATATGGCATGCCTGTTAAAGTTTTTCGTACTGATAATGCACTGGAATTTGTTAAAAAAGATGTGGATGTTTTCTGTAAATCTGTGGGTACAATACATCAGACCTCATGTGCTTATACACCCCAGCAAAATGGTGTGGCTGAACGTAAAAATCGACATGTGTTAGAGGTTGCTAGAACTATTATGATGCATGCACATGTTCCTCGCTCGTTTTGGCCTGAAGCTATATTGACTGCTTGTTTTCTGATAAATCGAATGCCATCCTCTGTGATTGGAAACCAAATACCTATTCAGGTGCTCCAACCCGATACTCCACTATTTACTGTGTTTCCTAGGATTTTTGGATGTACCTGTTTTGTACGGTTAGTTGGACCTACTTCTGATAAATTGTCTCCTCGTGCTGAGAAGTGCATTTTTTTGGGGTACTCCCGTACCCAGAAGGGATATCGGTGCTATAGTCCTACTGCAAGAAAATGGTTTACTAGCAGTGATGTGGTTTTCTTTGAAGATACTCCTTACTATTCGACTCGTGGTGACAGTTTACAGTCTGATCTTATTGCTTCACCTCTCCCTGTTATTTCTGAATGTGTGCCTGATACTACTGACAAAGTCACTACTGAGGCTGATAAGCCTCCTCTTATAGTTTATCAACGCAGGAACAGAGTGCCTTCTACTCCAGAAACCCCCCATGAAAACCAATCTTCACCTCCAGAAGGTTCTGCTACACCTGAGGTACCTTCTGATCTTCACTTACCCATTGCTCTTAGAAAAGGTACTCGTTCCTGCACATCACAGTATTGCTCAGTTTGTTTCTACTGACCATCTGAATGTCCATTCTAGCAATTTTGTATATGCCTTATCTGCTGTTGCTGTTCCAAAGAATATCCAGGATGCTCTACAGAGTACTGGTTGGGTGTCTGCTATGAAGGAGGAGATGTTAGCTCTTGCTGAACGAGATACTTGGGAGTTGGTGGATCCTCCTCCTCAGTGCAAACCTGTCGGTTGCAGATGGGTGTATGCTGTGAAATATCAACCTGATGGCACTGTTGAAAGGCTCAAGGCACGCTTAGTTGCTAAAGGCTACACCCAGACGTATGGTATTGACTATTTTGAGACATTCTCTCCTGTTGCTCGCCTTAATTCTGTTAGAATTCTTCTGTCTGTTGCTGTTAATCTTGACTGGCCTTTGTTGCAACTTGATGTCAAAAATGCCTTCTTGTATGGTGATTTACAAGAAGAGGTCTATATGGAGCAACCTCCTGGGTTTGTTGCTCAGGGGGAGTCTCACAAAGTTTGCAGATTAAATAAGTCTATTTATGGGCTTAAGCAGAGTCCCCGGGCTTGGTTTGATAAATTGAGCAAAATTATGATTGATTTTGGGTTTCTGCGGTCTCAGGTGGATCATTCTGTTTTTACCAAGACGACTTCAGCTGGTATTATTATTCTGATTGTCTATGTTGATGATATTATCATATCTGGCAGTGATTCTCTTGGTATTCAGGCTACTAAATCTCATCTGGGCAAACATTTTGCTACTAAAGATTTGGGCAAACTTAGATATTTTCTAGGCATAGAAGTTTCTAGAAATTCTAATGCTCTTGTGTTGTCTCAGAGAAAATATGTCCTAGACATTCTGCAGGAGACTGGTATGCTGGGGACGAGACCTGCTGATATTCCTCTAGATCCTAATGTAAATTGGGATGATGATTCTTCTCCTCTGTTTGCTGATCATAAAAAGTACAGGAGGCTGATTGGTAAACTCATTTATTTGACTGTCACCAGAGCTGACATTTCTACTGCAGTGGGTCTTCTTAGCAGATACCTTGATAAGCCCAGACAGTGTCACTGGGATGCTCTTTGTCAGATTCTACGATATTTGAAGAAGTCTCCTGGCAAGGGACTTCACTACAGGAAGCATGGACACTGTTCTCTTACGGGGTACTCTGATTCTGATTATGCAGGTAGTAGAGTTGACAGAAAATCTACTTCTGGATATTGTACATATGTTGGAGGAAATCTTGTTACCTGGCGAAGTAAAAAACAAAATGTTGTGGCCAGGTCCAGTGCTGAAGCCGAATATAGGGCCATGGCCCATACTGCCTGTGAATTGTTGTGGGTGCGCTCTCTGTTAAAAGAGTTCGGGGTTGACTCTTCTTCTTCGCCTATACCTATGCACTGTGATAATAAAGCTGCTATCTTCATTGCAAATAATCCAGTCTATCATGAGCGCACTAAACATATTGAAGTAGATTGTCACTTTATTCGGGAATCTATTCTGACTGGCAAGATCTGCACTCCCTTCACTCGTTCTGAAGACCAAGTTGCTGACATCTTCACCAAGCTGCTGGCGAAGAAGCAATTATGCATTCTGATGGACAAGTTGGGCATGATTGATATCTATGCTCCAACTTGAGGGGGAGTGTTACAATATATTCCTGTTTATATATATATTCTGTTAATTGTGTGTTATTTCCATATTATATGTGGACCTCTCTGTAATTGTTTCAATGTTATATATATGAGGGTGCACACATTGTGCAACCCTACGCTTCCCAAACTGCTTTCTGCTTCACATATATACTAATTAATATAAATAAAAGAGAATGTCTGAGTAGCATGGCTGATACTAGGAAGCAAGGAAACTTCAAAACAGGTCTTGTACCTGTATTGAATACGTATTGGATGCTAGTACTCCTTGAATATGCCTTGATACATACACGACACTTCTCCAAACATATCCAGATTTTTTTTCACCTTTTATAGAGTGGATACATCTTGGATACTTCGTAGGTATGAGTCGGCCCATATACATAGAGATGCATATATTAATCCGATTTATTTATTTTCAGAGTGTGCCTATTGCTACTTTTACTTCTACATTTATATTATTTTTCTTTCTTGGCTATCAAATAAAACTTGAGAGTTTTAGAACTACCACAAAATCAGTTATTATGGTAATTATAACTATAGACAACATTGCCCCATATGCCAAGTTGACATTCTAATGAAACTAGGTTTAGTTTGTTAGTGACAGTTAGTTATTTTTAATTCTTGTTAGTAACTTACTTTTACTTCTAGATCCATGAGACTTTCTAGTACCTCAATGTTGTCGGCCTAGTAACTTAATGTTAGTTCTTAATCTTCATAAAACACTTTGGCTCTGTAGATAGTAAAGGGGTTGTTTATTCAGTGAGTAAAAAGGTTTACAGGGTACTCTCTTATATAGCTACAGAGAGTTGAGACACATATACAAGCGAGCAATATGGGACTAATACAATAAAGCAGTAGGAGGAAAAACACAGCAGAATAAGGAAATAACACATTATTTCTATACTCCCCCTCAAGCTGGAGCGTAGATGTCGAATAAGCCCAGCTTGTCAATCAGAGTCTGGAAGCGAGCTTTAGGTAGAACTTTGATGAAGATGTCTGCAAGTTGCTTCTCAGTGTTGAGATATGGAGTGCAGATATGTCCAGACAGAACTTTCTCCCTGACGAAGTGGCAATCAACCTCAATATGTTTTGTTCTTTCATGAAAGGTGGGGTTGCTCGCAATAGAAATGGAAGCCTTATTGTCGCAGAACATAGGAATGGGGCTAGAAGAGGTGATATCAAACTCATTCAGAAGACCACAGACCCACAGGAGCTCACATGCAGTATGAGCCATGGCTCGATATTCTGCCTCTGCACTAGATCGGGCAACAATTGTTTGCTTTCTGATGCGCCATGTAACCAGATTTCCTCCCACAAAGGTGCAATATCCAGATGTAGATTTCCTGTCAGATCGACTTTCTGCATAGTCAGAATCAGAGAATCCAGATAAATTGCAATGACCATGCTTTTTGTACAGAAGACCTTTCCCTGGAGAGCTTTTGAGAAATCGTAAGATGTGACAAATAGCATCCCAGTGGCATTGTCGCGGTTTATCAAGATATCGGCTTATGAATCCTACAGCAACAGCCAAGTCAGCTCTAGTAACAGTCAAATAGATAAGTTTGCCAACCAGTCTCCTGAACTGTTGATGATCAGCATAAGGAGGAGAAGTATCATTATCCCAATCCATATTGGGATCCAGAGGAGTGTTGGCTGGCTTGCAACCCAACATGTCTGTCTCCTGCAAAAGGTCAAGAACATATTTCCTCTATGACAGGCATAGTCCTGCAGAAGATCTAGCAACTTCAATGCCTAGAAAATATCGTAGTTTCCCTAGGTCTTTGGTGATGAAGTGTTGTGTTAAATACTTTTTGGTTGCCTGTATCCCTGCACTATCACTGCCAGATAGGACAATATCATCAACATACACAATAAGGATGACCAGCCCTGCTGCAGTTTTACGAATAAATACAGAATGATCAGATTGTGAACGCCGAAAGCCAAAGGTAATTAAGATCTGACTGAGCTTGTCAAACCATGCACGTGGGCTTTGTTTCAGACCATAGATTGCCTTTCTTAGTTTATAGATTTTAGAAGCAGACTCCCCCTGAGCAACAAATCCTGGAGGCTGCTCCATGCAGACCTCCTCCTGTAGATCTCCATATAGAAAAGTGTTTTTGACATCAAGTTGAAACAGAGGCCAGTCTTTATTCACAGCAATAGATATCAGAATACGAACAGAATTTAAGCATGCAACTAGAGAAAAATTTTCAAAATAATCAACGCCATATGTTTGAGTATATCCTTTCGCAACCAATCGGGCTTTCAGGCGTTCAATGGTACCATCCGGTTGATATTTAATAGTAAAAATCCAACGGCATCCAACAGTATGGCATGAAGAGGGACGATCAACCAGATCCCATGTCTGTTGATCACAAAGTGCATGCATTTCCTGCTCCATAGCATGTTTCCAGGCAGGATGGCGAAGTGCCTCTTCGGCTGATTTAGGAAGTGTCACAGCAGACAAAACAGAAGTAAAACAAGCAAAGCTACCACAGAGATTTGTCAGATGAACAGAAATTACTGATAGGATGCTGAGTACATGAGCGAACACCTTTCCTTAAACTTATAGGAAGATCCAGGTCAAAAAATACCTCAGTGGATGGTGGATCAACCGCAGACGCAGGATTTGGTTCGGCCAGGGCTTCAGAAGCATTGATGTTCTTTGACCGGCGCCGATAGACTTGCAATGGGCGTTCTTGAGGCACATCAGGAGCTAGTAATTCCTCAACAACTAATGGTAATGGTGTGGTAGCCATAATATCAGTCGACAATTTGTCACTATCAGTAGAATAGTAAGGCATATGCTCAAAAAAGGTCACATCCGCACTAACAAACCACTATTTTTTAACAGGATCAAAACAGCGGTAGCCTTTCTGAGTACGGGAATATCCCAGAAATACACATTTGACTGAGCGAGCATCAAGTTTGGTGAGGCCAGGACGAAGATGTTTTACAAAACAAGTACTCCCAAAAATGCGAGGAAGCATAGAAAATAAGGGTTTATCAGGAAACAAAATGGCGTACGGGACCTGATTTTTCAAAACAGAAGAAGGCATGTGATTGATAAGATAGCATGTCGTAGAGACAGCTTCAGGCCAGAAGTGATGGGGTACTTTGTAGTGTATGAGAAGGGTGCGAGCAACCTCAAGAAGGTGACGGTTTTTTTCTTTCAGCGACGCCATTTTGTTGAGGGGTGTAAGGACAAGTGGACTCATGTATGGTTCCTTGGGCAGCACAAAAGGATGTAACATATTGTTGCATGAATTCCAGTGCATTATCGGTACGAAAAATTTTAATAGGTCGATTAAATTGAGTGTGAATTTCAGCAAAGAAGGTGCGAATGGTATCTAACACAGTATCCCGACCTTTAAGCAAAAACAACCATGAGGTGCGAGAATAATCATCAATAAAGGTCATAAAACATTTCACACCCGAGTGACTGGATACAGAGCACGGTCCCCAAATATCAGCATGAACCAGGTCAAAAATTTCTTTAGAAGCAATAACTTTCTTAGCAGGAAAAACAGACCGAGTTTGTTTGCCCAAAACACAAGTTTCACAGGAAAAATTATTCTCAGATAAAGTAGGAAATAAATGCTTTAATTTGGCAGCAGATGGATGGCCCAAGCGAAAGTGCCACTGCAATCCCGTCACTGAAGTAGATAACATAGCCGCAGCAGTAGGAGGTCCATCCAGATAATACAGCCCATCTGGTCCTTCACGGCCCAAACCAATCCTCGTCTTCGTGCGGAGATCCTTCAAAATACAGCCAGAAGGATCAAATTTAATAGAGCACTTGAGTTGTTTAATCATCTTACTGACGGACAATAAATTAACAAGAAACTTTGGAATATATAAAACAAAATTCAAGTGCAATTTTGGTGAAAGCAGAACCGTGTCAGTGCCATGAACAGCAGTTTTGGAACCATTTGCAACAGTAACAGATGATATAGGAGTAGTTTTATGGAGACTCGAAAAAAGATGAAGGTCACCAGTCATATGAGTGGATGCACCTGAGTCAATGCACCACTGTTTGTTACCAGATGATGGAGAGGCAAGCATGGCAGAGGCTCCTGGTGTAGACGAGGATGGCATCTATACGAGACGTTCCTGGAACATCTTCTCGAACTCCGAACGTAACCAGTCTGTATTAATTGGAGCAGCAGGTGTGTCAGGGGTAGATTCAGCAGCAGTTTCTGTAGCAGCCTGGTTAGCCCAAGTTGGCTTGCCGTGCTTAATCCAGCAGCGGTCTTCGGTATGATTGTCCCGACCACACCAGTTGTAGTAGCGAGGGTCGGGACCAGTACTACGTCCAGGAGTAGATGTGCCTCGACCTCGTGAAGAAGGAGGGCGACCGCCACGGCCACGGCCGCGACTACGGCCAGAATCAGCAGAGCGGGCAATAAGCGCAGGATGCTCAACAGCAGGTGTAGGAGTCATGGACGGCAGGCGTTGGACACATTTCAGAACATCTCTAAGGGTTTGCAGCGGGTCACTTGACAGGATCTGGTCAACCACTCCAGAAAAAGAGGCAGGAAGTGCAGCCAAAAATTGCACCAGTTGCAGTTCGTTGCGCTGCTTCTGAGCAATTTTGATGTCCGTCGTCAAAGGGTGGTAGAGTTCAAACTCATTCCATAGAGTCGAGCATTGATTGTAGAAGTCATCAATGGAAGTATCAGTAGAGAAATCCTTCGCCAGAGTCTAGAAAATTTCAAATACACATTTGGGATTCTCCTGATGAGAATAGACATGGGACAGTTGATCCCACATAGCCTTAGCATCATGAAGGCAGAGAAGAGATTGGCTGATGCGAGGCTCGGTACTATTGAGGATCCAAGACATGACGCCGGAATCATCCTTGGACCATTGGGCATAGTTTTGTCTGGTTTTGTCATCTGAATCAGCAGTAGGAACAACAGGAGGCTCTGTCGTAAGGTGGTGATACCGTCCTTGTGCTTTGACATATAGAACAAAGGACGCCGACCAGAGATGGTAGTTGGAGCCGTCGTCGAGCTTCACCGTGGTGACACACATGGAGCACGGAGGCTCAGGGAAGGCCATAGCAGAGGCAGGAGTTGGTGCAGTAGCAGAGTAGAGACCCACAAAGGGCAGATAGCAGCAGCAGGGATCTGACGAGTCAGATCAGAAAACACGTATCGGGCAGAATATGCATTGAGAAACCTACGTCGTTATGAGGAAAACTCAACGTTCCTTCATGAGGCGTAGGCAGATAGAATGGAGAGACGAAAGGACTCTCAACTTAGCCGGCCAGTGGATGTTCGATCGTAGATCCGAAGAGCACCCAGACGTAGATGGAGACGGGAGGTAAAAATCAGTGGCAGTCGGCCGAAAGGCTAGAAGCCTGGAGGAGGAAGGATGATGCGGGTGGAGTGGGTTGTTAAGGCGGCGGTGGGAGGAGAGGAGGCGGTGGGGAGGGAGGGAGGACGGAGGAGAGCGGCGGCGGTGGGGGTGGAAGGAGGAGAGGGAGGGGCGGCGGTGGGGGTGGAAGGAGGAGGGAGGGGCGGCGGCGGGAGAGGAGGGAGGGCTGGGCGGGCGGCGGGCAGGAGGAGATCGGGGGGGGGGGGGGGGGGCAGGGGGGATGCTTACGTCATGGGTGGGTTGATGGGTGGGGAAAAGGAGAACATGCTCTTAATACCATGTAGATAGTAAAGGAATTGTTTATTCAGTGAGTAAAAAGGTTTACAGGGTACTCTCTTATATAGCTACAAAGAGTTGAGACACATATACAAGCGAGCAATATGGGACTAATACAATAAAGCGGTAGGAGGAAAAACACAACAGAATAAGGAAATAACACATTATTTCTATAGGCTCGTACATTAAAACTCAGAAGTCGAAACTACAATGAAATCAGGTCGAATGTCAATTGTATAGCACTATTTTACACGCTCAGTTGTTAATAAAATTAACCCCTAATAGACTATTGATTAAATATATGGCAAATGGCCAATTTTAAGTTCCAGCTCAAATATTAGTAACTCACGCTTAATTCCAAATCAAATGTGTGGCCAATGGACATCCTTGTATTACTCCGGCCTGCTAAGGGTAGCGGGACCCCCTCACTAGGGGGCGGGGGTGCACCCCAGACTCCCTAGCATTATTATGCCTAAGTTTACTGGGAGCCCGTTTACCATTGTTCACCCATACCATTCTCTTCTTCATTGTGGTTGGTGTGAGAGGGAGATATAGAGAGAATAGAAGATCGTTGATCTCGTACATGTCGTCCAACTCAAGCATATTCATCTGTCGTTGTTGACATATGCTATAGCGCAACTTTCCTTTAACAGCGCATTTCACATGTGTTAGTCATCTGCTCTGGCGTAATATTCCTATAGTAGTATCTTTTATCAAGGTTGTTGTACATCATTCTGGTGTTGGTGCTTGTTGTGGTGAACTATTTTCACAACTATGACAACTCAGAGACTTCTACAAATATCTTCCACCATCTACTATTGCTCGCTAAAGTTTCAGATGTTTTGCTCATATGGGTCTATCTATCATCAATTTCATGGAGAGTCTCATATGATATCACTGCTACGTGTTAACTTCTTCAAGGGGAGTGTTTGAGTGTATAGATGAGTGAATAGAATTGTATTGGATGATTAAAAGGTTCACAGTGCATTCTCTTATATAGGATAAGAGAGGGGATACAAAAACAGAGATGAGCAATATGGAACTAAACCACACAAGTAAAACATAAGTGAGTCAGTGAAACATAAACATATCTCTATAGAGTGCTTCAATTATTGTATTGAAAGATTCAAGGGGAGATAATTGTTTATATTGGCTATTGTTGCCTTTTTCAGTATTGCCAAGTTGGACGTGTGTTTCACCCATAGAATTAAATGTCTGATGGCCCAGAAACATAAATTTTTCAAAATTTCGCACGAAATTTCAATATTTACGGCCCTAACGATTCCGACGACCAAATAAGCGAATTAAATAATGAAAATTTACCAGGATGATCTAAACGCCAAGATCTACTCAAATATGCAATAATATTTCATATTGGATAGTGGGGGGGAGGATCTCCCACATTTGTAAGTGAAGGAAGCTGAATAATTTCGACAGAATTTCGATGGCAATTTCGATGACAAAATGAAGGAATTAAACTATGAATTTTGCATACACAATGTCTAGACATAGATACACTAGATTATATGATAAATTTATATGTTTAGAGGTTAGGGTGGGATCCATGTCTTGATGACTGAGTGCACAAATGAACAGAAATGACAAAGTCTGTTAGACTGTTACAAACTTGCAAACTTCAAGTTAAAACAACTAGACTACTAGACTAGAGTACTACAAAGTACAAACTACATTTACCAACTTACATATTACAACTTATAATATATAAAACAAATTATAAACTAACAAACTTACACATTATGATGTTCCATAAGTCTTACAGAGTAGGATTAAGAGACCAACAGTCCTAGTTGAAGCTTGAGTGTCGTGGTGGTTGTTGTCCTCCTCGTTGTTGACCATACATATGCTCATTGATACTATCAACATATGTTGCCCAACTCATATCATTCTTATACACGTGGTTATATGTCTCACCATGCTCTTGGTAGATCTCCTTAGACACAAACTGCATCATCCCATGTTTTGGGAAAAAATCCTCAAGTGCTTTTGCTTGATCAATAGATGGTTGTGAAGCAACTGGAGCTGAAGGAGCAACAGCTAATGGAGGAACATACAAAACATCACGGTATCCTTGCCAAGTTTGCCCACCATCATTAGATTCCATATGAACATGTTCTCTAGTGTAAGAATAACTTTACATCAATGGGTCATTGTATCCTCCATACATATAGCCTGGTTGTACTTGTATACCTCCAGAAGAAGAATAACCATCACCATAATTATAAGTCCCATGACTCCCACCATAACCATAGCCATAGTTATAGGGATCTTGTTGTGGTGGTTGTGCGACTGCAGGTTGTGTTTGTGGTGCATGAGGGTACCCAAATAAAGAATCAGCAATAGAAGATGAATCCATGTCTGAAATACTCATGCTCCCAACTGATTCAGCCAAATCAGAAATATAATCACTTTGGTATTGAGGAGCTAGAAGAATAGCTAGAGTGACGGTGTTGGACCTTGTGGTGTGCCAATATATTCTTTTGTACCTCTGGTTTTTCTTCTCTGGAATGTCTTTTGAGCAAATGGTTGTTGAGTTTCAATTGGTGCAACTTCAGCCCTAGGGGCAGAGAGATAAGGTCGATCATCATTGTCATTCTCAAATCCTGCCCACTCTTCATTATTATCATTACCTTCTTGGTCATCACCATCACCATCATCGTCAAGATCATCATCGTCGTCGTCGTCAAGATCATCATCATCACCACCATCAGATTTGGAAGAGTGGCTACTAGAACGAGTTCCACCTTCTTCAACTGCCTGTGCAATATCCATCTCATCTTGAATGTGCTCTTCTTCTTCTTCAAATCTTTGTACAAGGCTACAGTCTCTTGTAGTTGTCTCTTCTTCTGCTCTAGTGCTAGGCATGAATGTTGCTTCAACAGTGGGATCCGGCCTGCCATCATTTCTATCTAAAACTGGGGCACCACCAATATTAGTCATCCATTGCTGCAATGGATTATCCTCCGGATCAATATTCTCATCACCACCACCAAAGGTAAAAGCAATATCAAGTGGATCATGGATGACAGAGAGGTCCACTTCTCTAAATTCGGGCTCTCTAAGATCTTTTGCCCTCAACCTCATGTTATAGTGAACGTATACCAAGTCATTTAGACGTTGTGCACCAAGTTTGTTCCGTCTTTTGCTATGAATGAGGTTGAATGCGAACCAATTTCTTTCGCAACCACCTGCAGAAGTTGTTTGTGATAGAATTCTCACAGCAATTCGACGTAGCTCTTCACAACCTGTGCCATGCCATGACCACCACTCACATGGAACAGCTTTTTCTCTGTCAGCAATAGCGCTTGGATGCGCAAAGCATCCAATGGCTTCTCTGAACTGCCTCAACTGCAAATTAACATGACTACATTAATAAGGTCAAGGGTAATAAAATCTGAATTTTTTTCTCAATAATTAGTAAATACAGAGTTCCAGACTATATGTATTACCTGGTCCATAATAATCACCCTCTCTTCAGATGTGGTGACAAGTTTCTCCACAACTTCTTTAATAGCTGCCATGAAGTCACTCTTGAACCCTAACTTGTATTTGTATTGGAATCTAGGGTTCAAGTAATGAGCTACAAGAAATAGAAATGGCTATAAATAAAATTGTCTTGTATTGAATAAGTGTCATCAGTTATCAAGATATAGAAATGTATATAATTATTGAATAAGTATCAGTTATGCTCACCAGCTTTGTGCATAGGGTGCAAAAGCATTTTCTCCCACCGCTTCCTTATAATTTTCTTGTATTGGGCACTTCCTCTTGGAACAACTTTTGATATTGAATCTGTCATCAGGGTCATTGCTTCATACAAGTAGGGTATGGTTGGCGACTTATCTCCATCCACCAACCTGAGCACCTTCACTATTGGTTCCATGATTCTAAGAATTTTATTAACCCTCTCCCAGAAGCTCCTACTGCTGACAATGTCTTCTATCTTGCCCCCTACGGTTGTCCTACTTTCCTTCATTGAACTTCATTCAACTCCGGAAAATAATTTTCTCAACCCATCTCTCTTTGACTTCAGACTTTGCAATGCCAAAAAATTGGTAGCAAAACGGGTGACTCCTGGTCGCACCAAGTCACCACCACAATACTCCTTCCTCCTCATAGCAGCTAAAAGAAATGAGCGATTGTATATGAAGCTTGTGATTGTCCTGGCTTCAATGATCAAATTTTTCACATGCAACAACCCACCTACATTTGAAAAAAACAGAGTATGAAATCAAATAATGACACTATAAGTCATTTGGAATTGGAAATTGGAATACAAGGAGTCAAGGAGTCAAACATATATCATATATGACTCACCTATATCTTTCAGAATCAAATCAATGCAGTGAGCTGCACAAGGAGTCCAATAGATTGGAAACTTATCCATCAAAGACTTTCCAGCTTTCTTGAAATTGGCTCCATTATCAGTTACAATTTGAATCACATTTTCCACACCAACTTCTTTGATATACCTCTTCATCAATTTAGATATGTATCTAGCAGTCCGAGCCTCAACGGAAGCATCTACAGATCCAAGGAAAATGGTGGATCCATTACAGTAGGCAAGAAAGTTGATGATCTGTTTTCTAGTTCCAGATGTCCAACCATCAGCCATTAATGTCACACCATAAGATTCCCACCTACAAGTACAACAAACAAAAAGTAGATGTAGAGTTAAAACCTCAAAGTCTTGAAGACTTCAACAATCAAGAATGGAATGGACAATAAAGAAATAAGCTTAGTTACCTTTGTTTCATTCTCAATCCATTTTTGGATCTCCAATTTTTGTTCAGGAAGGTAGACATTCATAAGCTCGTATGCAGTGGGGTCTTTAACACCCGGTCCAGCCTCCCTTGCAGTTCTCAATAGGTGTTGTAAATATGGCTCAGTAGCCATGTGTGCAGGGATCCCATAGGCAAAGAAGAATTTACCTACTGCTTTACCAACCTTATTCTTTACACCAGATACATAGATTTCAACTTTTGTTGTACTGGTTTTGGCCTTCTCGTACCTGGCTCGTCTACATCTACACCCAACCTACCTCTTATTGTGCTGTGAGATCTGAATAGGCTAACAATTGTCCCTTTCTTTCTTTTCACTTGGGCAGGCATATCACTATCATCTCCTAAGTCAACCGTGGGGATGGATGCTCTTCCTGAACGGTAACCAGCCGTATGACCTGCACCACTGCCTCCACCATGCTCAAAAATAGATGGGCCAATGCCCCTCCTATATGAATCATGTTGTTCTCTCTCCCATGCTTGCCTTTTGGAATCTCTAAGCGCCCCGGCGTTGTTGGGAGGTGATACAACCTTCAGGATAATCTACATCTGAGTCAGACTCGGCAGAAGAACCTCCTCTCCCATACTCAAAGAGGGTATCAATCGCGAGTTGGTCAAGTTCTTGTTGATGTTGACGAATGTTTCTCTTCTGACGATTTCCCTGAAGTCGTCTCTCACTCCTTGAGGACATTGCTTGCACATTGCCACGTTCCTGTCACCGCCAACAATGTGGGATTTGAATCTTGTAATCCCCCCACCGCTTATTTTCTTGATACAATATTTGCAAATCACTTGTTGCTTAGTGCCAGGAACTTGCTCACAATGAGCCCATGCAAAATCAGTGATCTTTGCCTTTCTACCACCATCATTTCTCCTTCCACCATCACTATCACCAGCTGAAGAACCCATCTACTGCAATTTAGAAAAATAAAAACATGAAAAAATAATCACAACAAGTCAACACGTGTATAAATAAACCATAGCTAGTTACTAAAGCCTAAAATTGCATGTTAGAAACTTAGAAGGGCAAAGTATAACTAAGTAATTCATCATTTTTATTTTTATTAATTCATTTTTATAATATTTGTTTAATTTAAGGTCTGAAATTAATATTTAAATTGGTATAAATATACAAATTGAACTTGTAACACTGAAATTAGTTAGCATTTATGGTATAAGTCTACTAGTGTAATATATTTAGGGTTACATAAGCGAAAAATAAAAAATATAAGAAATTTCATTTTTAAAAAAAGCTTTTTTTAGCCATTTTGTATATAAATACGAAATATATTGATTAGATTTTCAAAACAAGTGTAGTTGTATGTATTTCACACTATTGTTTCTTAGATGTACAAGCTTCACTTCAAGATCTTGAGTTTTTAAAGAGAAATCTCACTTAGAAATTTAGGATTTTCGGAGTTCTTATTAAGCTATGTCTAAATGAGAGTAGAGTTAGGAGGAGGAATAGATGGGCTAGGAAGAGGGGTTACATACCTTAGAATCAAGTAGAGAAGCCTCCGGGAGCAAGAAATCCCAAGAAAATTGCCAAAATTGCCAAATCCCAGCAGCAGCAGTCCGCAGAACACTGTTTCGCAAAACAGTGACTGCGTTTCGCAGCCATTTTGCAATTTGAAGGCCCAAACTGGGCTTTTTGCACCGAAACCACGCCGCTTTTGCAAAATTTCTACAGTAGTGCAAAATATTTTGCAAAATGAAAGACGTATCCCTGCGTACCAGCGTTTCGATGTCGGATTGAAAAAAAATTGGAAATTTCGGTCAAAATTTCGCAATTTCGATCAAAATTTTGTACCATGGTTTCACCCATGCTCGAGATTGAGGGGGAGTGTTAGTTATTTAGTTTATTAAGTAAATGAACCTTGTGGTATGTTTGGTCCATTAGGGTTTCTTCCTATGTTGTGCAACTCCCCTGTCCTATATATAGGGTCAACTCATTAGCCTCCATTTTTTCCCACAATATCAATCCATCATGGTGATTGTTAGGATTTTGATCTATTATAATACTAATTTATTTCTTGTATTATGTCAATGAGAATCTCTCTTATATTCTCATAATTGTCAAAGTCCCAGATCTTTTTGTAGCATAGTTCTTAGGGATTTTTCATGTGAGTTATATAACCAACTCCTTGAGCTATGTCTTTTTTTTTGCCTTATGGTATCCAATATGCACTAATTGTTCTATCTTTGTTAGCTATTCTTAATCTCTCTTATTAAAAGACACATCTCTCAATTGAGCGTGATGATCACATACACATGCAAAAATATGTGATGATAATATCGGAAGCATGATATGGTGGCAATAGTAAATAATTTTACAACTATGTTAAGAAGAGTACATGGGATCCCATAGTAGAGCAAAATCACACTTCCTAAAGATTCCATGGAATGGAATCAGAATCTGCCAAAAGTCATTGTAGAACACCTAAGTGAAATGTAAGAAGTTGCCCATGATGTTTGTCAAAAAGTTAAGTACAAGGCAAATCGATATATTTCATAAGAGGAATCCCCCTCCTTATATAGGAGAAGGGGGGAGCATACAAACTTTAGACTAAACCCTAATAGGCCAAGACACACTTGGGCCCATATACAAATCGACTCAATTAACTAAATTAACCAAACTCTCCAATAATGTTAAACATTCATTGAAGATCTCATGTCCAAAAGATCCCTTTTATTAGATATATCATGCTCTTAATTTGCATTTCTATGAATAATAATATTATCATATATTAATTTAAAATAAATGGTATTTTCCTTATATGTTGTCGTACATGTCATGGAACAAAAATTAAATCAAAATGGCAAAAAATTTTATTGAAATTTCATTTTTTTTGGCAATCAGACATTCAAACGTGCAACCAGACATGCGAGACGCACAAATGCAGGGAATGAGACGTAATTTTACAAACATTTTGACCCTAGGTGCAAAATTTTTCCAAACAAGGTGAAATTTTGCAACAAAATGCCAAGTATGGGTCGTATTTCGCAAAATGGCACAGAAACACAGCTTAAATTTTGAGGAATTTGTTCCTAGGACTGCTAATACTACATCTTGGGTATTTTGGCAAAAAAAAAATCTCTTTCTTCTAAAGGCTATTTTTCTTAATTTTAAGGTATGTTTCCCCTATCCCTAGACCATCTACACATTACCTTCATCGATGTCTACATTCTTTTCTAGAGATCTGGTGAAATACTCTGAAAATAACATAGTTCTTTCTTGGCTCTATATATAATGTCCCGCATAACCTAGTTAAATGCTAACACTAGACTTGTACAAGTTGTACTTTGTAAGTTTGTAACTTTTTTATTGTATATTTTAAAATTTAAGTTGTAATTTGAAGTTTTTAATAGTGAACTGTCTAGCAAACTTGACATTTCAGTTCATTTGTACACTTACTCATCAAGATGTAGATCCCACCTTGACCTCTAAACTTATATTTTTCATAAATAGTCTAGTGTGTTTATGTCTAAACATTGTGTTTGCAATATTTCATAACTTAATTCCTTCATTTTGCCATCGAAATTCTGTCAAAATTGGTAAGCTTCCTTCACTTACAATTGTGGGAGACACCCCCCACACATCCAATGTTAAATATATTGCATATTTGAGTAAATCTTGGCGTTTAGATCGTCCGGTCAAATTTTCATGATTTAATTCGCTCGTTTGGTCAAAATCATTAGGGCCAAAGATATCGATTTTTTGCTAGGAATTTCTATAAATTTCTGTTTCTGGGCCATCAGATACGGCATCGAAATCGGACATTTAATTCTATGGTACATTTAGTCAATATCAAAAGTAGTCATATTATGTGTTCGTATTTGTATATGTATCATGCTTCATAAGGTGAATGTGGTGGTTGATCACCCATCAAGAGTTATCATCCATACACGAATTATCAGATGTTATTATATATTAGTTCCAACTCATGCAAGCCTAGGTGTAGGTCTCTATATGCATCATATCAAAATTTAATATATAGAAGTAGATCTAGGTTTGGAGGGGTGCTTTGCATACAGCTTATCTTTTGGGAGAAATAAATTTTTTATTAAGAGTGAGAGACGATAAGGAAAATGATAGAGAATATTAAACATAATTTGGATTAGACTGGCTTAAACTTCAATTGCCAAAATCTCCCTCGCCCCCCCCCCTTCTTCTCCTCTCAAACAATAGTAGTACACTCGCGAAAAACTCGGTGTTTGTGTTTGACAGATGATAACATCCAATTTTGTGGATGTATCTTGCCTAATTTTGTCATTAGTTTCCTCCCATCTTACAATTTTGCCTTAGCTTTCTCACATATTGCTCATATTTTCCATGTATGCCTTGATTTAAAGGTAACTATCATTTCTATGAAGGTAACTCACCATAATCCTATAATCATAAATAGAAACAGCGTACCATCAATAACTATGTAGTTAGTGTACTATCGAACTTATCCTATAATCATAAATAGAAACAATAACATTGCTTCATCCATCAAGCATGATTGTCATCCTCTTAATCTTAAGAAACTTTTTTAACCAAACAACTATTTTCTTCCATGTGTGCTTCCATACCTCAATTCAGAAGTCATCTTGCTCTATTCAAAGAATTTAAGAATAATAGGATAGGACAAAAAAGATGGAGAGAACATCATTTAGGAAGATATATTATACCTGACAAGATATATATGACCAAGACGCAACACCAAAAAAAATTAACTACAAAAAGAAGAGAGAGATTGAAGAACCAAACATATAAGAGGTTGAGACCATACCTGATTAGTAATGTGTTCCCAAGAAAGAGAAGAGCCGAGCTTTTCCAGATTTTCTCTTAATGAAGCTCGCATGCCAATTATACGATCAGCCATGCCCTTCAAGATAAAACAACTATAACATGTCACTCTCAAAACATTTATATGCATGTAGTGAGCAAATTTGATCATTTTGGACTACCTTTACTTCCTTGAGCCACAAATTCTTTAGCTCTGGATCACCAAGGATGGTGGAAACCACAAGAGCCCCATGGACAGGTGGATTACTGTACATCGGCCTTGCTATTTGTTGCAACTGACTCTTCACTGCCACAGCTTGCAATTCATCTTCACAGAGGACACTGCTAGGAATTATGAAAATGTTCAGTTAGAGACTAAAATACACTTCAGTAAACTTAATTAGATCAACATGTACATGCAACACAATAGAACATGTTCTTGCCGACAATAGAAAAAAGTTAACTATAGTGTGCATGGATATGTGTTGATCTATTGAACCAGTCTGACTCCGATATTATATGTGGAATTGTCTAACACAGTATAAAAGAAATGCAAAGCCTTACTAAGCCCCATTATCCCAAAAGGTAACAAAAGCATAGTGACAATTTGACATGGAAATTTAAGGTATTGCGTGAAGGTGAATCCTAATGGACAACAGAACTACATTATTAGTCTCAGAGAAATTCTTTGAGGCAAACAAATGATCCTATGTCAATAAAAGCAGCAGTCCTGTAGTGGTAAGTAACTCTACAAAGCAAAAGAAATGACATCAGCTGAAACAGCATAACCAAACATGGACAACCAGTAGTGGTAGACAACCCTACACAGCAGAAGAAATGACATCAGCAGAAACAACCTAGGTAAGATGGACAATAACCCTAATATCATTTGAAGAACTTTGAATACCTTATACACATAAAACTCCTTCCAAAAACAGAATCAATTCATCAAGATTGACCTCCACTTTGCACAGCCGAAAATGAGGTAGTCATCTCTCAAAAAATATGTAGGAACTAATGCGCAAAACTGTGTGGGAGCATATCTGTAGACGCGGCTAGGTGCCCAAGGGCGTCAGTCTGGGCCACCCGCCTATCTAGTTAAACTGACATTTGGACAACTAGGCGGCCGCCTAGGCAGTCTGGGCAGTTTTTTCCCAATTGTTTATTTATATATTTATGTGTCATACTATATTTTGAAAAGCGGCTCAGGCGACCGCTCAAGCGGCCCAACCCATCTGCCGAATGGTTAGTGGATTAGGCGCCAGTTGAGCGGGCCTGGCCGCCTAACAATCGCCTGATCCGCCTGAGTGCCCGCTTCCTTTCCCTGTTTAGGCTGCCGCATTAGCTTGCTTAATTAAGAAGCGGCTTCTGGGCCCAAAAGAAAACGTGAAATTGCTGCACCTATATTACATTACACCTCTATTAGTGCATAGTTTTTGTAACTGTTAGTTGATCAAGGTAAGTGTGTGTTTCTAATTATTAACTGAGTTATATATGTATCAAAATCATTCCTACTTCCTACAAGCTATGTATGTATGTACTGCTGCACCTATATTACATCTTTATCTATGTCTGCTGCACCTACATTACATATTAATGTATACATTACTGCTGTGCTATGTACAAAATTACTAATTATATACTAATATACTATACTTATATCTATGCTACCTATACTTTCATATGCTTGTTTCTCTTGTACTATTATGTATACAACTAATGTACTGTCTATGTAATTGCACTTTGTAGTATGTAATATGTACCACTGTATAATGTATATATCATATACTGCCAACTACTGTATGATGTATATTCTATAATTCTGTACTATGTAGTATGTACCGCTAAAGTATTGTTAGAATATTAGCCTATTTAGTGAATAGATTAACTGGTCTAATGTCTACACGGTCATGTTGCCCATGGCCTATCAGGGTTTAGTTGCTTCCTTTGTGCTTTCTTGTAATAGCCCCATTTCCTATATATAGGATACGGCCATAGGGGTGTACATATCAATATAACAACGAATACACTTCTTCACAAGTATAATGTATATATCATGTACTGCCTACTACTACATTCACGTACTATACTACCATGTAGTATGTGCAGCTAGCGGATATATTTTAGTTGTGTAATTTTGTATAAAATTATAGAGGAAATTAGGCACCCACTTTTATACATATTATTTATATGATGTGTGTAATTTTGTATAAAATTATAGAGGAAATTAGGCACCCACTTTTTCAAAAAGCGCTGGTCTGGCGCTCAAGCGACCACAGGCCACAAGGTCACATCGGTTCCCTCCTGCTTCCCACTTTATAAAACATTGGTGTCATGTTCATATCATATTTAACATGTATAAATGATTTTGATGTGTTTTTGGGCTTCTACTTCACTCTAACATGACTATTTAGGATGTAATACACTAAATAAATACTCAAAGTGCCTTATATATGTGATATATATTGTATATTATATAAAATATCATGCAGAAATTAGAACGATAACCATGAGGAGGCCTAGGCGGTGTAGGCATCCAGCCAGGTCACGCCATTGCCAGGCAGTCTTGACAACCATGTGTGGGGCATGTTTGAATTATATGGAAGCTCTACTCTTTACCTCTCCTTGTTGGAATTATATGGAAGCTCTACTCTTTACCTCTCCTCCTCTCCATATTACTTGAGAGTGTTAGAACAAGATGACCTGATGGATAATATGACGAAGTATAGGTATATTATGTGAAAACCAAAGTACTCATTCGCATTTATAAGTAAATGGGATGTATTTCCACAATACTTTTTTATCTCAGCACGAAAGGAGCAAAAATGGAAAATACCTATTTTCCTCCATCGATTAAGATCATGATGACAGAAAAAAATTAATTAAAGCAACAATCTAAAAGTAACCAAGTTTTGATGACATGTGACTCTGATCCACACACAATGCAACAAATCAAAACCGAGATGCGTTTGATTTTGAGCTTTGCACCCAAAATTAAATAATCATTGTTCACCCAACTAAGAGGAGAGGAATCACATTCAACATTTTATGACATGTTAACCTTGGATGTCATTCATACAATAAATGCATAAAAATATGGGAAGGAAAGTAATTGCAGCTTGAAAGATTGCCCAGATGTGGTAATTGAAGCGAGACTAAAGGAAACTTACATGTAAAAACAAAAGTCAAGCAACGAGATATGATTTCTATATGCCAACTGACATTCTGGAGCTATTTACTGCTGTTACACTGGTAAGGACACACCACAAGCATAAATGATGAATTTACTGGATAATGGATAGACATCTTATGTGAGCAATAGGAGATGAACCGTGACCCAAAAAGAGGCATCTCAGGAAGGACAAAAGTTTGCTCAGAAAAAGGTAGCTGACCCACCTCTGTGGACCAACAAAGCAACGATCAAAGGCATATGTCGAGAAGCATGAACTGGAGAAAAATGGCATAATCAATGTTCAACTTGATGCTTTATAGTGTAATGTGTCATCTCCATTCACAAAGCGACCAGGTTGGCTGCATTAATAGGATTTTGAATCATAACTAATCTCTTTAATAAGGTTCCCTCCTCACTGTATTCTGAGTATGTGCTGCCTGACAGGTAACTATACTCTCCCCTTAAAAGTCTGCCCTTCCCCCCACCCCTCTCGCAGAATACCTCCAAGACAATGGCTAAGTCACGGCAATGGTGTTGTATACTCTAAGATACAAATCTTAACGTCACTCTAGGAAATGCATCAGATCATGCAATGTTATGCTTAAAATTGTGTGATACCAGAAGAATGCCTATATAAGGATGCACTACATTCAGACAAAATTGGATACAGAACTTTCCACTGTCAGGTTATCATGGCATGTCATTCACCAGTTAACTAAAAGATTACTTCCCTGTTTGCTTTAAGGAGATGACACTACAAATTTACAGCATACGTCCATGTCAAACTATTGAATGGATGGGGATACATACCAAAGAACCTCACTTGGGAGAACAAGCAGAGTGGAACATACCAAGATTGAAGTGTGTTTTGCAAAATGGAATTTCAAATTTCTAACATCTGGGTGAAGATCTCACTACTCAGTGACCAACACAAAATAGCTGTCCTCTGGACAGCAGGGAGATCAATAGGAAATTTACCTTTTGATCCATCAACTATTGGACTGATATGGACGGGTTTATGGATGTGGCTGAACAAGCCTGGAGATTGAAATAATCAGTTTCTCCATGTTTATTGATCAAATTGAACATGGAAAGGATGGATAACAAATATAGTAATGCTTGCGATAAGACGTAATAGACACTCTTGATACAAAGGCATGCACACTTTGACCTCACAGATCAAAACCTAGAGGTGCTTGCGAATATGGAAAGGAAGCTTTGAAAGCCCCGGAGGCTGAAGAGAACCTTTTGGGGCAAAAACTGAGAACTCGTCATCATCATCATCTAAGCCTCAGTCCCAACTCCCAACCATGTTGGGATCAGCTACATAGATCTTTCTTTTCCAATCAGCTCTGTTATGGGTCATACTCTGATCAAGATGTAAAGATTCAAAATCTCTCTTTATAAGCTCTTCCCCAGTTAATTTAGGCCTGCCTCAGCTTCTTTTAATTGTGTTTGACTTAATAATCTTGCTTCAAATAGATGCATTTGTCGATCTGCGTTGCACATGTCCATACCTTCTGGTCAAAATATAGGGGTCGAACTCAGGTTGTTCTATGCTCATACACCCAAAAAAAGTTGTTTTGTGCCTTCTAGAAAATACAAGAACCTGATCCACACTCTTCAGAACAAGGGAGGTTGGGCTTCGAATTAAAGCATATAAAATGCCATGTTAGTTGTTCTGTGAGAAATTATTATACAGCAAGAACCGCTCAAACCACGAAATAAGTAATATCAAACATTCTGTCTTTTCGTCTCTAAGGTTCTCATCTCAAATTAGTGAAATTCAAGTAGCATTCGGCAAAGGCCGCAACGTCATGGTATTGGCCCGAAATGACGTCTTAAACCAAATTTAACAAAAGCTTATGATTCGCTGAGTAGAGAGTATGCTCTTCTCATGCTGTAGAAAACGGGTTTCACCTCGCTGTTGAACCAACTACACGCATATCTCAACATTTTTTGCAGCCTTCAGGGTGCTAATAACGGCTGACAGTAGGGTGATCCCCTTAAACTCTGTTGGTTTATGTTAAAATTCAACGCTCCTGGCAAATAAACTAGTTCCACTGACGGCCTTATGGACCTAGGGGGTCTAAATTTGTTATCCGATAATGGCATGGTATTATTCTTTGAATATGACATATATCATATGCTAAGTAAAAAACAAGTCTTGACCGAATTTAGGGATATCTCGGGCCTCAACTTACACCACAAAATATCTGCTCTTCACTAGTAAGAATATTAACAACACCTCCCTCTGGCATGCTAGAAACTAAACCGGTGAGATCACTTGTCCATTATCTCGGTCTACACCTATTCACTAGGGGGTTGACCAAGACAATGGCTCCCCATTGGCAGATAAAATAGAATAAAGTGAACTCCGGACGGGCACTTCAATAGGTGTTTTTCAGAAGAGTTGATCAGTAAGTTGTGTGTGTCACTGTGTGCGTGTCCACATAAATCGAATACCTTAAACCTTAGTGAAAACCGAAAACAACTAGTAGACTGAAATGTGTATGTTATGTAACAGTAAATAAAATATGTAATAATACTTAGTACCAGTAGCATACTTTTTTATAAGAGTACAGTAACAGAATAATATTTAATAAATAATAATAGCATTTTATAAATAATAGCATTTTATAAGTCTGAACAGTAAGTACATCAAGTACATTAGGGTACAGATGTACTATATAACAAGTAATAATACTTAAACGGGTATACTAAACAATTAATGATGCATTATTATACATAATTAATAGATTATAATATGTAATTTTTTATAAGTCTGGACAGTAAGTACATCAACTCTATGTTAACAGATGCACAATATTGTATGCAATAAAGTAAAAGACTCGGGGCATGTTTGGTTAGCAGGATTTTCAGAAATCTTGTAAATTGTCCATCATGCATTAGTGAAAAGTTGCATTTTCAAAATCCAGTAAAGTTAAATTTAATGTTTGTTTCTTTCGATTTGATAAGTGTGGGATTTATTTTTTTCTTGGTCCATCGTCTAGTCCAAGCTGGATTTTGGCATCCAGGAGAATTTTATGGAGACCGACATGCGGGATTCCCATTATGTCTAAATATTATGGGATTAGCTTCATTTTCCAATTCCAGCAAACCTAAAATAAAATTTGCACACATGGATCCCAAAATATAATTCAATACAGCAAAATCTGGGTAATCGGTCAGTCCCTCAGAGGATTACCTAATAACACAATTACAACAATTTTAGAATAATAGAGTCAGAATAAAGTGATACACAAATAGAATTCCACTACATAATAAGTGTTCAT
Source organism: Alisma plantago-aquatica (assembly GCA_963693085.1). Classification (NCBI taxonomy): domain Eukaryota; kingdom Viridiplantae; phylum Streptophyta; class Magnoliopsida; order Alismatales; family Alismataceae; genus Alisma; species Alisma plantago-aquatica. Next base: position 665,632,756 of record OY856414.1, read on the forward strand.
AGGAGCAAAGCAGCAGTAGTAGACACACATGGAAAACATGCTGAAGGGAGCAGGTAAGGCCCACAAAACCCTTCAAAACAGTCACTAGCTAGTCAGAGTGAGCTAACTCTCCATGGCTCCATGGGCAAACGTTGGTTTGCCTTGCACATAGCCTCAACAAGTGAGGGGAGAAAGATAGTTAGAATTCTCCACCTTATATGTCAGTAATTGTAAGCAATGCTGCATGAAAATGGGTTTTTTAAGAATCGTACTCGGCCGTCTATCAAGTGCTGGGTCTAGCCTACTTTGCACAGCCTTAAATAATGGGTCTCTATACAACCGCCTTGTGTTGGTGCTAAACAAGAGGGTGCAAGCAGCTGCTTAGGCGAGAAAAGCAGCTTTAGGAGAGCACTTCTTACCTACCAGCTCGATTGGTGAATTCCGAGCCTAATTTGATGTCATTAAATTAAATGAATTTAATCATTGCTCAGTTTTTACTACAATACTGATGATGATCAAAGAGAAAAAGTCAAAGCATTGCTGTACTCTCATCCTTACATAAACTCAGCATATATAAGACTTCAAGATTGTACAAAAACAAAAGGTTTATCTCGAAACAAATCCCCATCTAATTATGAAACAGTACAATCGATTTGTAGCTGTTATTTTATCATTTCTATGAAGGATGGATTATAATGTATGGAATTTTGTGTCGCGTGCCTTGAAAGACACTTCTGCAGGCTTTAGCGCATTTAAAGTTTCTAAATGTAGAAAAGAATATTGATAAAAATGCACTAAATATTCACGTTTTAAGGCATTGAAAAAAGAAGAAAATAACAGTACCTGAGACATCCTGCCCTTTGCCCATATAGTCCCATGTTTTTGGCAAATGACTGTGCGCAACCAATTAGATGACCATCCTCAAGAAATATGCGAATGGATCTTGCATCTTTTTCAGGATCACCACTAGCAAAGCCTTGATAAGCCATGTCAAAGAATGCAAAATGTTTTTTAACCTGAATCAACCCCAAAATAGCACTTTATTACATGAACAATTGGAAAAACAACAATGAAATCTTTTAGTTATTATACTTGAGCTTAAATACCTTAAACTGATACGAAATTTCTCTCCATTGTTCCTCAGTGGGATCCACTCCGGTGGGGTTATGCGCACATGCATGAAGTAGAAAGAAAGATCCACTAGGTGCGTTCTGTTATGATGTTAGACACATGTCAAAATAGAGGTTTATGTTACATGTGTCACAATTATTAATTTAAATTTGAAAATAAGATAATTGATATACCTTGACATCATCCATCAATGCTGCAAAGTCTAATCCTCTTGACTCGGCATGGTAATAATGAAATGTCCTTTGAGGGACTTGTGCATCCCTCCATATGTTGTGGTGGCTAGAGAGGAAAAAAAGATGTGTTGTAATATGCCAGATAAAGGGGGTGAATGAAGCACTGAATGCTACTAATAGAATATATACTTATTTCTGAGGATAGAATTGTATATGGCAATGAAAATCTCTACTTCAGCGAAAGTGTGTATATCAAGGATTTGAAGTGAAACAGGGATTAATTAGAGTAAAGTTACTAACCGTACTCATACAATAATACAACATGCACAATTTCTCATATCTCAAAACAAACAAATTTGATGAAACACAAGAAGATAATATGCATCAAATTGCAAAGGATGGTATAGTTTAGGCTCAATGGATAACAACTAACAACTTACTGACAAGAAAATAAGGCCCAACCAAATATTTCATTTCCTATTTCCCATGGGTACTCACTTAGACCATGTTGGAACAGGTATATATATCTGTGAATCGGACTGAAAGCGGCGTTGAAATTCTGCAAAAAGCCGACATGCTCCTGTCCCAGAAAGTGCTTGCACCGCAGCAATGCGTTTATCCTTAACAAAATCAGAATCTTCTCCATAGGCCAACTTCAGGGTTTCTTCTATCATTTTTGTACTTCCTCCCATGGGAAGGTATTCCCTGAAATCAACATATTCAAAATTTCAACAGCCAAAAAACCTTTAGATAAAGTGCATAAACTTGAATGTGTACAACAATTGAAGATGACATATTGGGATGTATTGCCGCTTTGTCATTGTCCACATACAATGTTTAATTTCGATTTTTAAACATATTGTGCTTTCATCCTTCTTTTGTACTGTTTCTACCAATTCCATTATATGAGTTACTCTAGAAAACTTTTAGATATTTCATATTTTTTTATGTCAATGTGTGTGTGTTGTGTCCTGTATTCTCTGAAAACTTGTGTGTCCTATATCCATGTTGGTGTACATGTCCATCACTGTCCAGCTTCTTAGCCACCCCACAAAACAAGCCTCTTCACCAGGCAAAAGTGCCAGAAATAGAACTGGGACATAAGTCATAAGCATTCTTCCATTCATCCTCAGTGGGTGAAAGGCAACAACAATTGGGCTCCAGGGTTTTACCTCTGCCACGCACTACGCCATAACTTGACCCACCTCCGGCTTCCTCTCCTCTGCCACTGCCACTGTCACCTCATTCACTCCGCATTGTGTGTTGCAGCAAGAGAGATCAACGGCACAGCACAAGCAATAGGGGATGCCAGAGGTAGGATATGCAGAGAGGGGATTGGGGTGACATTCTGGAAGTAGAGGACCAAAGTAAGCAGGAGGCAGCAAAAGCAGTAATAGCAAAGTGCAGGACCAAATGAATGAACAAGGACTTGTAGTGGAGACCAAGGAAGTGGCGGCAGCCGCAATGCACATGGCGGTGGAGTTGGTGGTGCAATGTGACCATGTAAACACAAAGTGGTGCTGTGGTAATTAAATAAATGACAGAATTTCTGGTGCAATTCAGGATTTGTTGAGATAGATGGGGTTTTAACTTTTAAGTGTCTAATGATGCATATTTAGCATGTGCCCGTGTTGTTTTAGATGTTAAGAAGTAGAAAGCCTTATTTGTTGCACAAAAGCTGAGTATATAAGAGAATATAAGAATAAAGTAACCAGATCTTGTGCTATTATTGCTAAAGAAATGGAGAACCATGGACCACGCAAAGAGAATAGTGCTACAGGAACAAGATTCTATATCGTGTCATCTAATTACATTCCTCTCCGTTGTTTTTTGCAGCTCGCATCAATGGCTCAACATTATTCTCGCAGAGTACATACTACGCGATCAGGTTCATGATTAACTGATAAAATGGCACGTGGCTAAGGAGATGCATTGCGTATAGATGTCTAAGGAGAAAGAACAGAAATCGATACATGTTATGTCTTCCTGCAATCCTCCTTTCAGCTTCCCTGACGCACTCCAGCACCACCGGCTTCCCGTTGTCATCGCGGTAGGCACCCTGTGAGAGAGAACTTAGACCCCGTGGAAGTAAGGAAGCAGGTGCCATGGGACTCTGACAAAAACTAAGAAATTCACGAGTGTTTCCGATATCGCAGGCTCCAAGTTAAGGGAAGCGATCAAAGAGTGACCATTAACTTACCACGCCGACATTAACCTTGTCCGGGTGAGGATCCGCGAGGAAGGCCTCTGTGACGCCAAGGATAGGGTCCTTGGGAGCCGGCTCGACATTCCGCCACCAAGATGAGATGGATCGAGCCGCAAAGGCCACGCGGGGGGTCAGCTTGCTGGTGATCCCACGGCACCTCGACGCCATCGCCATGAAACCAAGATGGTAGTTTGCACTCGCCTTTTCGCGTTATGGAGAGCTGAACGGTGTGAGAGCTAAAACAGAGGAGGAGATTGAAAAAGACCGGGAAGGAAGAACCCTAAAGGGGAGGAGGGAATTGAGAAGGCGAGGCGAGGGGAGAGTGGCAGCAACACGGAACTAGTGTGCTATGTGGACTGGTCGGAAGACATAAGTCACGAGAACATCGAACTGAGCGCCCGTTGTAAGGGACGAGGTGGTTTTTTCAAGGGAGTGAGGTGGTTTTGACGAGGGAGAGATTGAAGAGCTCGGAGCTGTCGGGAATTGTTGGGTTAAAATCATCTTGACCGATTGATATCATCCTAAAGACCCCATAGATTAAAAGATGGGTTGAGTTTTAGGTATGCTCACGCGGCTCGTTCAAACTACCGCTTAAAAATCAATGTTTTCATAATGGAACCGGTGATGGTGGTCTGACCGGTATTAACTCAGACCGGATTGAGTCGGGTTCAACTGGAGTGGTTGATCCAGTTGAACCGGAAATGATGTCAGCATGACATTAAAAAAAATTGAATCGGAAAAATCGAACATGTCACCGTGATAAAAGGCAATCAGCTGTCGGACCAGTCAAACTGGTTGAACCGGGCATATTATATATATATACACATTTATATATATTATTTGTGTATATAGACATATATATCGTATCTCTCTATATATATAGAGAGAGAGAGAATCAGGCTAGAATACACTCGAGTGTGTTTGCATATCAAGACTATTTTTTTTAAAATATAAACTATTGATCTTCACCGTCACACTATAACTAGGCTACATACAAATTTTGAGCTCATTTGGATGAGTATAAGTCACTCATCCAAGGGCAACGAAATCGACGCGTGAAACTAATTTGAAATGCATAATTTTTGCGGTCTTCATAACATGAGCTATACATATCCAAATGTGCTCAAATTTTGCGTATGAGTTTTTCATGAGATGTTTAAGAAGATCAACAGATTAGATTTTCAAAAAAAAAAATATTGCATCATAAAAAACTACTTGAGTGTATTCTAGCCTCACTATATATATATATATATATATATATATATATATATATATATTTTTTTTTTTTTTTTGCTACCCGCTAGAGTAACTCGGGGTTAAAAGAGTAACTATATGGTACATTGGAGTAACTCTTCTGAAACAAAAGAGTAATTGTATTGATATATAGAGTAACTCTGAGAGCAAAAGAGTAACTCCGTAGAAAATATACAGTAAATATATGAGACGGCTTTTTTAGTTTTGGGAGGGCAAATAATATTATTTTTGGATCAATTTTTTTGGGGAGCTAGATAAAATGCTCATCTACAATTGTGAAAAAAATTAAAAAAATATCAGGAAGTGTGCGCGGGTAGCTACCCGCACGGGTATTAAAGATGAGCTATATATATATATATATATATATATATATATATATATATATATATATGTGTGTGTGTGTGTGTGTGTGTGTGTGTGTGTGTGTGTGTATTCAAATATGTATATATATTAATACAATATATATAATATAAATATATATTTTTTTGAATATATATACATTGTACATATATGTATACATAAATTTATCTATATATATATATATATATTTGAATATATATACATTGTATATATATGTATATATATAAATATATATGTATATATATATTATTATTATTATGTAGACGTACACATACATACATTTATTTGGATATATACAAATATCCATATATTTTACATATATACATATATATATATGCATTCTACCTTATAAGTATATTTTCTATATAAATACATACATACATATATATGCCATATGTATATACATATATAGATAGATATATATAAATTCTTATATGTATTCTACCTTCTTTTTTCTCTTCTCTTTGAGCCACTAGTACAAACCGGTTTGGTCCCACCGGCTGGTTGGACCTTATTTCTAACCGGTTGGACCGGAAAAATCCACATAATTGGTTTTTTAGGCTTCCGGATCGGTCACCTACCGGTTCACCAGTCTAACCGGTTGGACCGGCCGGTCCGATTTGGTTTTAAAAACACTGCTAAAAATTACTCTTCATTTTCCAGCTATCTCCTATTATCTTTTTTTTTGGATAATGGGAATTTTATTTTTGTTCATGGTAACTACGAGATAGAACAACTAATTACATTTGTAAAGGGGTTTTAATCTCGTCATGTAGTGCCTAACGGGATGCGTTGAGATTCTATCTCGTAACATGCGCTTCATAAGCAACAGACTTGACCAGCTGAGCTAGCTGGCAAATGCATCCCCTACTACCCTTCACATACTCGTTGGTTCCCACCAGCTATCCTTTTTTATTTCTTTTTATGTGACAAAGAGAAATAAAAGAGGAGAAAGTGAAGAAGAAAAAAGAAAGAAGAGGAACGAAGAAATGAGAAAAGAGGAGAGGAGGGAAGTATTGAGGGAAGAGGAGGGAAGTATTGAAGAGGATAAAAGAAGACAAATAATAAGGGAAGAAGAGGGGGGTAATTAGAGGAGGGGAGATGAGAGAAATAATGAGAAGAGGGGAGACGACAGAAATAATGAAGAAAGAGGAGGGAAGTATGAGTAAATAGGAGAGGAGTATGAGGCCATATGAGGGAAGTAATGAGTAAGCATATTTCACCCATTTTTTGGCAGATACGCATCATTTTTCTGAGAACTTTTAGCGGTTTTAAGCGCTTTTACCCATTTTGGGTCATGTTTTCCATTTCCAAGCGCTTTGTTTTCGTGGGCACGTTTTCTCATTTTTTGGGTGCTTTTAATGGTTTTTTAGCACTTTTAGCTATTTTTGGGTGCATATTCACTAGTTCAGACGCTTTGTTTTTGGGAATGTATTCATCATTTTTTGACGTTGTTAGTAATTAGTGGACGCTTTTATCCATTTTTGGGCGTGTGTAGCCATTTTTGGACACATGTGCACTATTTTCAAAGAATTTATTTCTAGACACATATCCATCATTTTAGGGGCTTTTACCCATTTTGATGCACTTTTAGTCATTTTTAGGCGCATATTCACCATTTTCAAGTGATGTGTCCATAGTATTCATCATTTTTTGGTACTTCTAGTGATTTTTAGGCACTTCTGTACATTTTTGGGGTGCTTTTACCCATTTGTAGGCATATATATATATATATATATATATATATATATACTACTTTGTGGTTTTTTAGCCATTTTTGGCGCATATTCACCATTTTGAAGCGTTTTTTTTGGGCATGTATTCATTATTTTTGGGTGCTTTTACACTCCTATTTATTTGATGAATATAGTCTTATTTACTTCCCTCACTTTCCTCCTCTTCCCCATTATTTTTCTCCTCACTTCTTTGGTCTTCCATCATCACTCCTCTTTTCTTTATGTTAGTGAGAAATTGAAGATCCATATCTTTTTTCTCAAAAATATTTCAAACATTAGTATTGTTTGAGTGTATTTTTATCACATATCTAATAATTTTTATTGTATTAAAAAATTCATCACAATTTAAAAATTGTAAACAAAATAAATTTCTCTCTCATCACACCACCTCTACAAGCCACACCTTTGTATTTTTTTATCAAAAATATATCAACATTAGTCTTATTACAATACATTTTTATAAGGGATCTAACAATTTTTATTTTTTCAACAAATATATCACGGTTCAAAAGTTATAAATAAAATAAATTTACTTCTCTATCACATAACTTCCACGTACCAGCCAATTTCTGTGTGTCATGTCAACCTTTCAAAATCAACTTTTCCACCACAAAATTTGTCATGTTTTCCACAAAAATCAACCAACCCCAATGCGTAAGGCGCACGTCACGGGATCATTTTCTTTAAAAGATCATTTGTAATGCTTGTTTCCAGAAAAAATACTATAGTGCCTTGATGTGATGTTTATATGTCAAAGTGATCGCTCAAACACTTTGATTGTCAAATGGTCATACGGGGACTTCGTTTTTTAATTGCTTTGTTGTAAGTTTTAATTTAAGAACACTTTTATTTTTCAGGAGTCCACTTCAGATTTAGAATTTTAATCCTTATAGTTTTTGTACGACAGGTTTGTTGCAAATATGAACAAAAAATGTTAATCAATGTGGATTTATATCACAAATTTAGTTTAGATGTTATAGTATGTATGGTAAGTGTGAAATTTTGGATTATTTGTAGGCCAAAAACTTATGCCAAGACTACCGAAAAGAAAACTTTCCTTTCATAGGTTTCATGTCTTATTTGGATCGTCAGTTTTCATATTTATATGACAATCGCATAAAAGTGTCATGAAAACACAAAAAGTAAGCTAAAATGAATGATCAAATGAGTTTACAAATTCTTAACTTTATTTTGGGCTATTTCGCTCATTCTAGTTATGATTTTTTTGTCCCATCACACATTGTATATTTCATAGATAACTTTGCTATATTTTGACTTTTTCCAAGCCATACGATGGAAATCAATAAGATTCTTGTCCAAAACTAAGAGCAATCCTAATAGGATGTTTTGATATTTCCATAGTTCGAAAAGGGATGGCGATGCAATCATTTTTTTCTAGATTTATCTCCTTTTTCCAATGCATGTCAACTACGGCATCATTGAGCTAAGGCACACTGCTATCATCTCAATATGGCCTTGCTAGGATGATGAAAAGTCACGAGTTTTGAAATTGCACTATTTGGCATACATGATTGCTAATAAACTAAAGAAGACGATGAATGTGACAAGTTGTTAATAACTAGTTTAGGAGAGAATGTTATTGAGGGACTTGGTTGTCATGATTAACACCATTATTGTTTGTGTGATTTATTAGTGGGTATCACATGTATCTTTATGTCATCTCATGGTCTAATTGAACATGTTGTCTCACATCGCAATGAAAATTATTAATGAATCTAAGAATTACATAAATTAGATGTTGTCTGTAGTGGATCATTGTCATTTGTTTTATAGTTTAACATAATGTATAAATCCATGAATTTGGAGAATTTTCTTAACTAGAAAATTACCAGTGTGATATAAAGTGATCTCATATAGTGAGTTTGTACCACGTGACTTGTATGCAACTATATTGAGCCAAGAAAATCTCAACTAATGGAAATAAATAAACCAAAAGGCATGCATGGAAGAAGTAGAATACCAACCAATGTTGCATGAAACTTCATTTGACTAACTTGCACCAAATGGATTCAATTCAACTAGATTGAATTATATGAGGTCAATCTAGTAGAATTGAATCTACATAACAAAAATGTAATATCATCCAGTGGAATTGAATCCATATGACAATGAAGTGAAAAAAAAATTTAACTAAGTTAAAAATAATTGAATTATATCCAAAACTATAATAGTGAAATAAAACCAAATTAATTGATTATAATATAATTGAATCAAATTGAGTTAGCCCAATGGTTTTAGTTATACATGAACTAAGTCAAATACATGAGTTAAATGGAATGTCCAGAAAAGTGCAACATGTTAACTAGACGCATAACGACCCAAACTAAGTTACTCCTAAATCTTATATTAGTCTTCGTGACTAGTCTAAACCTTGACTCATTTGGTTAATTTAAGAATTATATTATGATGATTTAATGAGAAAACACTAGACACTTACTAGATTAAATGTGTATTAAGTATGGATTGGAAGTTAGAACCTTAATAAAGGCAAAAGAAGAAGAACACATGTATGAAGAATCTCTCTATACTCAAAGACTTGAGTAAAAAAATACAAAAATATTCTTTGATATTTTGTTAACTAGTACTTTATATTTGTAGATAATGGAATTATAAATTCAACAGAAAAAGAATGAACTAAAATTGGAGTTAAAATGAGAAAGTTGTTTTATTTTTTATACTTATGTACAGAACAGGCAATAGTGAACAAGCGAACAGATGGTGGCGAGTGGCGACGCTTTTCAAGACCGGTCATGAAAAATGACATAACTTTTGATATACTCAATGGATATTGATATGTTGTTTTATGGATTTGTATTTCAGTCCTCTATCCAATTAAACTATAAACAAAAGCTTTGGAGATCCACATGGTGATTTCCATGGTGAACAAGGGAGAACTTTGATAAAGAGGGTTGAACACAGTTGTTTTTTTGCGGATTTCTATCTGAAGAGATTGAATCTTCTTTTCCATTCTCAGATTTAAGGTTGGTTTCGTATAATCTTTAAATACCTATTAATTTTACTTTACCTTACTTCAGTTTAGTTTTCTTTGGAGCAAAACATTCTGGTTTGAGAACAAAACATACTAGAAGAAAGTTTGACTATGCTTTCCTTGATAGTTTTTTAATTTTTCTCTTCTAGTGTAAGGCGAGTAGATACACAATTGTATTACTTGTGCTATACCTTCTTCTTCCTCATTTTCTTAAAACAACGTGTTGTCTAATATATGTGAAAAGAGATCATAAGGGAAGTATAAGATTGACATGTCATGGTCCATATCACTTCGTTTATGCTTAATGTAATTTCCAAAATTACGAAAGATAAAAAAATATATGAGAGTTGTATATATATATATATATATATATATATATATATATATATATATATATATATATATATATAGGGAGATTATCTACTGTATACTACAGACCTTGCGGACTGCTAGTTCCATCAGTCCCCGCTTCATCTTCCGTCATAAGTCTTCGTTTGCTTGGAATTTTTTAATTTATTTAATAGAGTCTGGCCACTACACGCTTTTCTCGGCACCATCCTCCTTATTTCACACACTTGTTCCACCGGCTTGATAAGATAACGTCAGATGCAGCAACTCAATTACACATATCGTTTCTTATCCACTCAATTACATGTATCATCACAAGTCCTCATTTGCTTGGAACTCGTCATCTGCTCCTTGTCATCTCCAACTTGTATTGGGGTGGGAATCATTATTTACATGGAGGTGAGACACCTTTTAATCTGCTTGCTTGCCTTCTAATAAAAATTAAACTAAACGATTCATGTTTATGATTAAATAGCTATTTCCATATACATGTGGTACGACAATTGCATTGAATCCTAGATTCACTTTTATTATAGACATCCTATTCTTTTGGTGAAAATAAATACAAAAATACCGTACAAGAAAAAGTCTTATAAAACCTAAACAGTTCAAAAAACTATAATGCAAAGAAGGGAAGTTGAATTAATCTTAAAAATGCAGTGTTCTTCTGAAACAAAACTAATTATAAAATGTGACTACGACAATAAATAGACTACGAACAATGTCTTCTACAAAGGCAAATAATATTGCCTAATACATCAGATTTGTTATTGGGTCCGTCTAGCATATGTATCTTTTTTCTTTAATCTGAAGTGACGTCCCTTGATTATGTCGTTCTAGAATATTCTGTTAGCTTGCGGTGTCTTGTCATCTACTATTCTTTATCTAATATAATACTCATAATGTTGTTAGAATATTAATCCAAATAAGAAACTCAGATGTGCCACTATTTTTTATTATATAAAGCGGTCCCCTTGATCTCATTTTCTGGGAAGTTCCCATATGATATCTTCTTCACTTTCGTTTATGTTGGTTTGTGACGTCTTTTTAGTTAGATTTGGACTGATCATCGTGCATCCGTAAGGCTTTGTAGCACCACGGATAAGATATTTATGGATAATATTGCAATTGCACGTAGATAAAAAATTTCAATTTACTTCACATTCTCCGTAACGTTGCGATGAACCAGCCATATTTGTTTTATTTTAATTATTATTACCACCACTTGCATCGTCTTCAAACTCATAGTTTTATATTCTTCCTATCATGATTCGTTCATTTTTTACAATGCTATATGTGAAAACCCTCGTTTCTTTTACTTCACGTGGTCATTATCTTCTCATAAGTTTCTTGGTTGTTAAAATTACATGATGCAACTACGTAGGAATCTGTTCTCAATGCATCGTAAATATACATGGTCTTTGTTATTTGATTTAAGATTTTACACCTATTAATCAATCATCTAATCCAAATTGAATACTTTGTTGATGTCAACATTAGATACATCTGGTACTAATGTTTATTGTTACATAACTACAGACCAAATGAATCGTGATGTTGGAAGTTTTCAAATGAATAACCACACTGACAATGGGATACCTATGGTCGAAGAGAACATGAAACCACATATTGGCATGGCTTTTGACTCATTAGATGAAGGTGAAAAGTTCTATTACAATTATGCTAAACAAAGTGGCTTTGGTGTTAGAAAAAGCACCGCAAAATATCACGGTAAAGAGAAAGAACTTTACTGGAAGCAATTTGTATGTTGTAAACAAGGCCATCCAGATACAAAGAATGATCAAGTTGAACTTGAAAACCAACCAAGTTCTACAGATAATACTTCCAAAGTTAAAAGAAATAGGGGACTGATAAGAGAAGGCTGTCTTGCAAGAGTCGTTCTTCACAAAAAGAACATTGATAAGAGGGTTGTGAGTATTTTTGATGAACAACATAACCATGCTTTATCTACTCGTCGAAAAACTTCATTTATACGTTCACATAGAAAAGTAACTCCTGCAATGAAGTCTATGCATGAAAACTTTCAAGAAGCAAATATTACATCTAAATTATTTACAGTTCTTGACATAGAAAGTGGTGGCTATAATAATATTGGATGCATGGAACGTGATCTTAGGAACTATGAAAGGGATCAAAGACAAGAGGTCAAGGAGATGGATGCACAAATATTATTGAATCAATTCAAAGAAGAAAAGGATACCAATCCATCATTTTTCTATGCCTATAATGTTGACAAAGAAAATAAGTTGATTCATATTTTTAGGCCGATGGTCTTTCAAGAAAAGCATATGCTAAATTTGGGGATATTATGATATTTGACACAACATATGATACAAATCAATATTCACTTATATTTGCACCATTTACAGGAATAAACCACCATCGTCAATCAATTAGTTTTGGTTGCGGTCTGATTAAGGATGAGAAGATGTCCTCTTTTGTTTGGTTATTTGAGAAGTTCCTAGAAGCAATGTCTGCAAAGCTACCAAATGTCATTATCATAGATCAAGATCCCGCAATGACAATAGCTATTCAGGATGTTTTTCCAACTACACAACATAATTATTGCATTTGGCATATTCTTGATAAGGTTCCTGAAAAACTGGGTGCCATATCTAAAAAGTCAATTTTTATGAATAGTTTCAATGCTTGTATTAGATATTCCACTAGTCCGGGAGAATTTGAAGAAGGGTGGAAAAAAATCATAACTGAAAATGGTTTAGAAGACAATTGTTGGCTACATTCGATATACAATTTGAGGAGTAGATGGGTGCCTATTTATTCTAGACATATTTTCACCGCAGGTATACTATGAATTCACAAGTTTATTGATTTATATTTTCAATATGCTCCTCATTCTTAATTTTAGCTTAATTGTACAGGAGAAAAAAGTACCCAACGAAGTGAAGGCATGAATTCATTTTATAGCAGGTACGTTGGAAATAAAGTTTCCCTGGAAAAGTTTTTTAGCCGCATTGAAAGAGCTATTAAATGGCAAAGACACAATGAAAGAAAGGCTGATCATGACACAGAATATACCAAGCCAAAAATGAGAACAAAATTACAAGTAGAGCAACAAATGTCACATATTTATACAAGAATCAACTTCAATAGGTTTCAAGATGAGTTGGTGGAAAGCCTATATTACATCACCGAATTAGTTAAAGATGAAGGGAATGAAAAAATGTTTATAGTGAGGAATTGTCAAAGGACCATATCCTACAATGTCAAATACATTACCCTTGAAAAGTTTGGTTCATGTACATGTATGTTGTTTGAATCAGAAGGTATTCCATGCCGACACATTCTCACGATTTTGAGGTGTGAATCATTGATGGAGTTACCCACCATGTACATTTTGAAACGATGGACATCAGATGTTATGAAGGAGACTATCTTTGATGAAGAAGGCACACCTCTAGATAAACTTGAAAATCCACAACAAGATTTGAAACGAAGTCAATTGGCAGTATTGTTCTCAAAAGTACTAGAAAAGTCACTTAAAAGTAATGAGAAATATCAAACGACATTGGCATGTGTAAGCTCACTTGTTGATAAACTAGATTCTATGCAGTCTGAAGAAGTTGTTGATAGACATCAACATGTTGGCCCAAGTTCAATTGAGATTCACCCACCAAATCAGTGCAGTACAAAAGGTAGTGGCAAGAGACTTAAAAGTGGAAAAGAAACAACTATGGAAAGAATACAAAGACCGAAAAGGTTGTGCAAAGGATGCAATACACTATCCTATCATGATATAAGAAATTTTCCGGTGAACCCAAAGAAAAGGTATGCTTTTACACATTTACCCAACAAAAAATACATTCACTTAATAATAAAACATATACTTGTTTGTAGGTTTAACACAAACTTTGATGGTATAATCGAATTGGAAGCAACAGAAGATTCTAGCACGACATAATCAAGGGACGTCACTTCAGATTAAAGAAAAAAGATACATATGCTAGAGGGACCCAATTGCAAATCTGATGTATTAGGCAATATTATTTGCCTTTGTAGAAGACATTGTTCGTAGTATATTTATTGTCGTAGTCACATTTTATAATTAGTTTTGTTTCAGAAGAACACTGCTTTTTTAAGATTAATTCATCTTCCCTTCTTTGCATTATAGTTTTTTGAACTATTTAGGTTTTATAAGACTTTTTCTTGTACGGTATTTTTGTATTTATTTTCACCAAAAGAATAGGATGTCTATAATAAAAGTGAATCTAGGATTCAATGCAATTGGCGTACCACATGTATATGGAAATAGCTATTTAATCATAAACATGAATCGTTTAGTTTAATTTTTATTAGAAGGCAAGCAAGCAGATTAAAAGGTGTCTCACCTCCACGTAAATAATGATTCCCACCCCAATACAAGTTGGAGATGACAAGGAGAAGATGACGAGTTCCAAGCAAATGAGGACTTGTGACGATACGTGTAATTGAGTGGATAAGAAACGATACGTGTAATTGTGTTGCTGCATCTGACGTTATCTTATCAAGCCGGTGGAGCAAGTGCGTGAAATAAGGAGGATGGTGCCGAGAAAAGCGTGTAGTGGCCAGACTCTATTAAATAAATTAAAAAATTCCAAGCAAACGAGGACATGTGACGGAAGATGAAGCGGGGACTGACGGAACTAGCAGTCCGCAAGGTCTACAGTATGCAGTAGATAATCTCCCTATATATATATATATATATATATATATATATATATATATATATATATATATATATATATATATATATATATATATATATGGGCGTTCATTCAATACCCGCGCGGGTATCCTAATTTTTTGCTACCCACACATCCAAAAGTGTAACTATATGGTACACAAAAGTAACTCTAAGATCAAAAGAGTAACTATATGACTAAAAAAGTAACTACGCAGAAAATATACAGTCAGTAAATATATGGACATATTTTTTGAATTTGGTGGGGCAAATGATATTATTTTTGGATGAAATTTTTTGGGGAACTAGATAAAATGCTCCTCTACAATTGCAAATTTTTTTAAAAAAAAAGTGACAGTAAGGGTGTGCGGGTAGCTACCTGCGCGGGTATTAAAGATGAACCATATATATATATATATATATATATATATATATATATATATATATATATATATGTATATCATTGTTGTTGATTTTACTTAAAAATATCATATTATGAATTTATCTTCCGTTTGCCTTCTAAATCTGACTTTTAGAAGAGTAAATAGCTCGTAAAATGCACAAGAACATGATAGGAATGATTACGTGTTATTTGTTAAAAGTGAATCATTAATATTCGTGATATTGCTCTCTTATTCTTGAGAAGTTATGACTAAAAGAAAGCTTAGAAAGGCCTTACATGAATTTATAGTTTGTTGAATTTTATCTTATGCTAAAATAGCGTATGTGGCGGTGACAATATGAACATTTTAAGAAATAAGGGTTAAATTAGTACTTGATATATTGAAACAATACTGAATATCTATATGATAATCTTATGGCCTATGAATGCTTAAATACAATTGAATGTTATTGAAATAATTATCTTGTAACCGATATTTACTTATTATGATGCTAATGTTTTGCATCTGATGACATGAAAGAGGAGCTTGAGCTTGAGATGAATACAAGGGAAGGGTGTGTGAAGGAAGGAAGGAAGAAAGGTAGAGATCTATAACCCCTACCTGTACAAAGGGGGTGATCTTGGACTTGTTTATATGTGTCCAGAGGGGGGAATCATGGACTTATTAATATTTATCCAGAGAGGGAGAATCATATACTTAATTTTGTTTGTCTAAAGGGGGGTTTGAAATTATTTTTATTTGTCTAGACGGGGGGATCCTAGACTTGCTTTTATTTGTCCAGCGTGGGAGGAATCCTGAACTTATTTTTATTTTTCCAGAGGGGGGAATCCTAGACTTATACAAAACATAATGCTTCATATACAATTATGTTATACTACTTATTATCCCTAAGTAATGTGTTGATTATATTCTTTAGTTATTAGTTATTAAATTATTATTAAGAGTAATGAAGTTGCAGAAATGTATTACATTTATGTATATACTTACTTCGACATTGGCTAATAAACAAATAAATAATTTTTAGGTCTTGAAGGCAAGGCACCAACTAGCCAACCCTCTTCTCCAACCCAGTAGCTTATTCAGATTGGCAAAGTCCTTACCTGATGTGTGATGTCTAGACTATTCTTGTATTGGGGTCAATGTATGAAGTTGTGATTTTTCTTTGAGTTTTATATCTTATCATGCCATTTTTATGCACAACCTTGTATATAAGATGAACAACTAATCTTTTTGAGAAAATTGTAGATATAGTTATGAAGAGATAAAAGAGGTAATGCTAGTTGTATTTGTTAATCAATGAGAAATGTTACATCTGATGAGTTGTTTTTAGTAAATTGCTATCTGCATGAAATAGTTGCTTACGTGTTATCATATGTTGTTGATTGGGGGTTAGTGTGTCTTAAACCATCAGGTTCAGTCTCGATAATCGATGTTTGGGTCGATTGTTGGGATTGGGTTCTGACAAGACGCTAGACATAAAAGGAATCCTAACTAGAAATCACAAAATTGAAAAACTTTTAAAATCATGCATTGGTTCCACATTGTCATGGCAAACAAATTCACACCAACAAACAAATTACACTTTTAGCATAGAGAAAAATATCAAAGATAAATCCACTTTTTTTGAAGTAGATGCATAGTTATATTTACACCAACACAATGATGTGTAATATCTCCCAACAAAATCATCATAAATTGCACCAAATTAAAATATAGAGTTAATAAGACTTGATTGAATCACTATTTTTTATGTCCACAAAAAAGGTTAGCTAGAATGTGCGTAAAAAACACAACACCCTGACCAATCAACCCTGATAGGCTGATCCATAGGCCTAATCATCTATTACAACAACAAAATATTGTGTGCATTTCATATGTCATCTCAAGTAACTTTATTTACATCGAAATATAATAAGTAGTTTGTAGTGGGTAAGAATAAATATTGCATGCATCAACCTCCTTGGTGTAGCACCCACCTCCTGGATTAACCTAATTAATAAAAAATGTTTGGCCAAAAAGGTAACTAGCCTCAAATTGTACCACAAAACTATTAAAGGATTGGAAAAAAATCTTGATAAGATCAGGAAAACATAGTGAAAGCATAAGCACAAAGATGGAAACAACGTAGAAAGGCTTGACCCAAAACAAGCATGGTCTATGTTAACTGATTTGAGTTTGATATGAACTCATAAACAATTCTTAACATGAGTATATTCTCCTAGCATAAGAGCATAGCTCATGTATAGAAGTATCACATCTAGCATGTTTCTCGTATAGAAACAAGACATGCTTCTCGAAAGCACAATAATATGACAACTTCTCCTAAACCATTTAAACCAGACTAATACAAGTTTGGGTGTGTTGGAACTCTAGAAAACTAAGACAACCTTATCGGTAGGGATGTCAATGGAGACGGTATGGGGAGGGTAAGGTCTTACCCTTACCCTTTCCCACCAAGTGTGACGGGTAAGGATATGGGTAATTCCCCACTCCACCAATATCCTTACCCTCCCCTTAACCTTACCCTCTTACCCACAAGGTAAACGGGGAGGATAAGGGTAAAGTGGGGAATTCATATGTCTTCTTCAAATTTGTTATAAAATTAATAATTGTAAGATCCCTAACATGGGTTTGGGGTAGCTGTAACATACTAGATCTCGGACCCTACTCTGGAAGTTGACATTTTAGACTTAGCCAAACAAGGTTGAAGGTTAGACCTAAATAGATGTTTAGTATAACCCCAATGAGCTAATGCATGTATAGATCACCTTAATGTAACCTAATGTTCTAACATTAATCTTAGGTTTATAATGGATACATAAAATATGCCACATGACTCATTTTGGTGGTAATATGAAGATAAGAAACTTAATTGGATGAATAATTTAGATAATGGGTCGTTAGTGGGCCATATGACATATCTCATAAAAAGAAGTCTCAACAGTAGAAACAAACTTCAAATTCAAAATCTACATATCAAAATTAGCCTACATGTCAAATCTCATCTAATTTGGACCACCTTGAAATATTGGGATAAGTTAAGGAGAGAGAAAATGAGTAAAAGGCATAAGTAATTAATGATGTGATTATATAAATTCAAAATATGGAAATAATGGAAAATTCATATTCAACACATCAATGATAACTTGTGGATGAAGTTTGATCCAATTTGGATGTTGTTTGTGCAAGTTATGCAATTTTAGGTACATTCTAGACTTTTCTACAATTTACTCAATTGGGAGGTTTTCTTTGCAAATTGTCACATGCATTATAATCCTTATATATTCCCTTACCATTATAGATTTTTTGAACCATGGGGCACCTAGTTGCACCTTGGTTTGAAGGTGTTTCTTTCCAAGGGCATTTTAGGGATTACCCTCGTTATAAATGAGCTTATCCTTAGAAGTTATCAACCAATGGGGTTATTTCTTTGATTGGAGGTCGTTCGGGATGGACTATAAGTGTCCATAAACTGACATTTGATATTCAAGAATCCTCTATGAGTTGTCCTCTTGCATGGCCATGAAATCCCTAGGCTAAGGACACATGGAAAGCTCTATGGACACCTCATGTTTGACTTCTTCCTTATCCATAAAGGTTTGCATGTCCATAGGCACCCTTAGCATTTGACACATGGAAAGTAACTTGAAACCTCGTTCTTGACTTCTTCCTTATCCATAAAGGCTTGCATGTCCATGTACACCCTTATACATGACACATGGAAAGTCTCATAGACACCTCATACTTGACCTCTTTCTTTATATAGCCATATCTACCCCTTCCCAACTCCCAATTCAAAAAATCTTACTCTCCTTTATTTCCTCTAGATTAGAGCATCATTCCTACTCTATTTTTACATGAAGGTGTTGTCCCAAGGTAAAAGGAGGTACCTACCTTGGTGAAGAAGGCTCCTAGGGTTCCAAATTTCTCTATTTAGGATTTCTTACGCTCCTCCTTGGTGACTTTGACCAAAACTAGTAAGTATCCTCCTTTCCTTCCCTATTTTCATGTTGTTAGTCTTCCTTCCACCTTCCTCCAGGTCGGAACCATGGCCTTCCATGGTGAAACCCCACCTAGAACCCATAAACACCTCATCCCCATGTTCTTTTGCTATGGTTTTTCACCTCTAAAGTGGAGAAGGTGCTTCTTGCTCGAGATAGGAGATCTGTTGGAGAAACCAGCCTCTCTAAGCTTGGAAACCTTACTTATTGGACATGTCCACCTTCCCTAGAGGTTCTTTGGAGGCCTAGGCTTGGATCTAGGATTGACTTGGACTGTTTAGACTCTGAAGTTGAGGTATGATGTATCCCCTATGTATCCCCTATTCTTATATGTTGAGCAATTCACTGATGCTTATTGATTCTCTTTGTCATATGGACATTAGCCTATACACAATGTCTTTTCTTTTGAAAATCATGGTTCATGTGAACTACCTTATTTGATATTTATCATGTGATCATGGATATTCTTTTAAACTCTTATCTTATGCTTTGTTCATGATGGAACTCTAAAAGATGACATGTGATGTCTTTTACCCACTTATGAGGTGGATGTATATGTTGGTCACTTATGTGGTGACTAGTTTATATATTCTAACTATACTTTATACTTGCCTCTACATTTAACATGCTATGTGATTCAATAGCACTAGAGTAGTGTAATTGCTTTGGTTTTTACGACATATGTGTTATTTCCTGCCAAGCAGACGTGACATTTCCTGTTTTTTTGGGATGGAAAGGAACCTCATACCCAGGGAAAGATGTGTGATTCTTGGCCCATGCTTTAATATTTGGGAGATTGGCAATATTCCTTTCTCTATCAGGTTTCAAGTTTATGAGACTTGGTCGCCTTTGTGTTTATATTATTCTAGGGCTATGTTTATCTCACATGCATGTTGGTTGATGATATGGGGTGTGTGCCTTAATTCTTTACATGTGATTGTGTGGCACAATATTTATGTTTTATTAATTGCAAGTATTCTTTTGTTATCATATGATTACAATTCCTTTTCTCTTGATACCCATTTGGATGGTCCTTAACCTTTCTATGGGAAGCTTTTTATATTTGATGTCCTTTATTCCATATATTGCTCAATTTCCTATTTAGTATGCACATACCAGCCTTTGCTGATGTCATCTATTTTCTCTTCTTGCTAGGGTATGATTCCAACCCTAGGTGAAGGACTTGGATGATAATGCATGAAGTTTTGGACTAGCTTAAGGAGTTAAAGCTTGGAGACAAAGTTGTTATGGTTTAGATTTCCCTCTACTTAGATCCTTATGTTGTATCATACATGTAAACCCTTATGGGATATTATGATGTGCTTTTGTAATCTTTTGTGAAAATTGAATATAGTCATTATTTTTATTCCACTGCTATACTTTGGTCTTTTGCATACCATTATAATAAATTTGGAAAATTTATACCTATTCCAACATACCTTTGAGTGTGTTTGGAATGGATGTTAGTTCTTCAATTTTTTTAGTAAGGGGGTGATCATGCCTCCTTACAATAGCCCTGTTTGTTTGGATTAAGTAAGTTGCTTAGGACCTTGATCTAATATTTTGAGATGTAATTAGGGCTTGTGGATAGATTAAGTTTCAAGTTTGAGCTTGTTTGGATGTTGTTTGTGCTTTCTGTGCTAGTTTTGGTGCAAATTGCAATTTACCCAAAGTAGGAGTTTATGTGAAATTTGTCACCTCTAGAGTGTTCCTTCTCTTTCTTGACATCATTTATAGGATAGAAAAAGAAATGGGTGCCTTGTTTGAGCCTTGTTGGAGGAGTGTCACCCTTAGTGGTGATTAGGGTTTCTATGGGCGTTGAGTGTCTCAACCTATGTATATATGGTGTGTTGTCTCGACCTATGTCATGGCATAGGGTTGGTTTGATGGGAGTCACGGTTGATACACCCTCTCTATATGGTAGGGGTCACGACCAAGGTGGTCTTGGGTGGTATTGGGTCGAGATGGTTGTCTTCTTATAGGATGTCTCAACCTAGGAGATGTGGAGATCCCTTGTCTCGGCCTAGTGATGACGGGTGGTTTTGTTGCGATCACAAGTGGTGAACCATGTAGGGTCGTGACCACAACTATTTGGGATTCCAATGTGGTTGAGACCCAACCTAGAGTGTATCACCATGTCTTATGTGGTCTTTTGAGTGGACAAGTGTCCCTTTGGTACCTTGGAGTGTTGACACATCATCCCTTACCTTCTCTCCCATCTTCCACCTATATAACCCCTTATCTCTCCATGCTTATCACCCTTTTGGCCTTCCTTCTTCCTTCCTCTCTTTTTCTTGTTCTTGGGTTTGGTGCAGAAAGGAGATCTGACCTTGGAGCTTGGTGATTGAACTCTTCTTGCATGTGGTGCTTGTGGTGACCATAACTCATCTTCAACTCTTAGTAAGTGTTTATCTTCCTTGATGGCGTTTCTTTTGATCTCCTACCTCCATATTTCTCTATTTTCTCACCCCTAGACCATGGCTCATCCATTGTGGACGTTTTAGGAGATAAACTCCCCATCACAAGGGTCATAGACCATGTTTAGATGACGTAGATCCAAGTGTGAGGAGGGTTTATTCTCTTTTTCTCCTTTACTCTTTTGGCTTGGCCTAGAGTTTTTTGGATCTCTTTCTTGGATGATATTTGACCTTGGTGTCTTCTCCTTCTTGAGGTGATCTTGTAGCTGGGAGTGGAGCTTCTTCAACCCTTGGATTGTGTGCTTGTAGCTCTTAATCTTGGAGCTAATCCTTGGTGGTGATCTTCTTAAGGCAGGTGATGTAACCCTTTACCCTCTCTATTAATAAACATTATATTGCTTGTATGATGATACATCTCTCTCTAAATCATGTTACTAATAAGGTAGTAAGTGATACCATGCTCTAGAACTCGTTTCATGGTGTTATCTTGCTTGGATTGATAAAAATATGAAACCCTAATTTCATATACCTGATTTTGGTGATTGTGGTGTTATGGTGATCTCCCTCTACCCTTTTAACCTTGGTTTTGCTCACATGCGTGATGTTCTAATATCTAGATGTTATGACGAGTTTAGGTTCTATTTTGTGTGCCTTAAACATAGCTTAACCTATCTTGCATCATATCCTTTCATGGTGGTTTCATGGTGTATGACCTAGGGTTTTTGGTGATTGTTTTGCATAGGTTCTCTCTCCTTCATGTTGATCATAGTCTTCCTTGACCTTGTTTTCAATTTGGGACCAAAACATCATACCTTTGGGTGGTCGATACATTTATCTCCATGTAGGTCGTGACCCATAGTTGATCTTTGTCGAGATGCTCCCCTTTCTTTTAGATGAACCTAGTGTTGTTTGAGGTCACGACACTTGGTGTTGAAGGCTATGTTGACCTGGTTTAGGTTGAGTGGTCGCATCCTAGTTGTGTGGGTGGTCGAGACATGATGATGATAGATGGTTGAGAGGTATGCTTGGATACATAATGATACATTTGTATGAATAATGCATAAGCCATGCAACATGCTGATTGGATAATATCTAAACACTCTTAATCATGTTCCTTAACCCTATAGATGCTCCAAGATGATGGGAGGTGGTGAACCTAGGATTGGGAGTTTAACTTAGCTGCAAAACCCTAATCAACTATGAATGGAAAACCCTAACCCTAATGATGAGTATGGTGACACGATTGCTTCTCTTTCTTAGAATGACTATTATACTATGATGATATCTTTCTCTTGTTTTGAACCTCTAACCTTGCAAGATTAATGCATGCCATGTTGGGTATGCAATGATGATGGGTGTGTATAATTGACACATGTGGAGATGTCTTGTGGATATGGCAATGTGACACATGGATTTAGGACGTTTCCTCTCTCTTGTTTATCAATTTCTAACCATACATGTGATATGAACTTGAATATCTTAGCTAGTGCATGTTATATTGAGTATGATGTGACACAAAATGAGTCTTCACGAGGCATGTTGAGACACTTGTGATATAGGGATAATGTGAATGGGTCTTATGACCTGATGATGGCTTGATGCCTATTGTGAAGTGATACCCTCTAGTGCTATGATTAAGGGATTGATATCCCATAGTGATGTGACATTAGTGATAGCCTTGAGTGGTTGTGTAACAGTGATGTTGCCATTGTGAATGACAATGTTATTGGTGCTATGTGATTATAGTGTGACAAGTCCACATCTTATACATTTTACATCTTTAAAAGTTGTATAATGCCCTTATCTTTGTAGTGCTTGTTATGGTTTTGTACATTATAACTTGATTGATGCTAAAATTTAAGTGGCATAACTATTAGATGGCCATGCATGAGCTGATCTCATTGTGATATATGGAACGGCCATGCGTGAGACAATTTCCTTATTAGATATGGATGGCCATGCGTGAGCCACTCCTTTTTGGAACAACTATGTGTGAGTCGATTCCCTTGTGATATATGGACAACCATGCGTGAACCGATCCATCTGTTGACTATATGTCACTTGTACAAGTTGACTAATATGTCACTGTAGTGTCACTCTCATGCTAGCTGGGAGCTGTTAGAAAGGTAATGGAATCCGGCTTTTTCATTGACCATGTGTGGTACCAATAAGGACTTAGTAGTGATACTTTCGTAAGAGATCAAATACAAAAATATTGGATGAGGCCTTGCTTGCTTTTGTATAATTTGGTTGGTAGAAAATATACATGTTCTCCGTATTCCTTCTTAGTTATAAAATATTCCACTACTCTGTTATAGTTATTTTAATATGCTTATCATAGATATAGCTTTACTTCTATTTTTTAGTTGTTTTATCTGTGCTTTAATAGCATTGGTGGAGAGTTATATCTCTTACTAGGACGTTTCATCTCACCCCATGGATTTCCACATCTTTTAGATAGTTGTGCCAAGGAGGTAGAGATCGTGCAACTGAGGAGGAGCAACATCAAGATCAATAGATGATAAGATTGAATGTGATGCTTGTTGGTCTTTTTGTGTTAGAGTCCTAGAATCATCCATGTACATTCATGTCTCAGGGATAGTTCAATGTGTTTTGTGGTTGTGCTATCAATATGATTTTTTTGACTTATGTGCCCTTTTGTTGTATATAGTTAGCAAATGTACATGTATATGAAAGTGAAACAAAATTCATGTGTCATAGGTATGTCTATGGAACATGTTGTAAGCATGCCATTTTATGTGATATATAATCCACATGACATGTTTTTGGACCTTTATGTAATAAGTTTCCTGATGTTGGTGCTTGTTGTAAATCGATTTTAATTTTTTATATTTTTCGGTAATCTGATGTTAGTGTTTTGTTTCAATCTCATGATTTGTGGCGTGTGGCGTCACAATAATAACGGTCTAGCTAATACATTTATATATTTGAGTGAAATATCAAGATGCACAAAAATGACTTAAGTCTTCTATAATATTATATAAATGATTTGTGTTGTATTGAATGCATATACATGCAGGGGCAACGGGGGAAGCCTGGCGGCGGGGTTGCAGCACAGAAGCCAGACTCCAACCATGGTAGTAGTAACGAAGGAAGCAAAGAACTAGTAGATCGAGGAGTGACAAACAATGATCGAACCAGTGGAGTCGCTATCCGATCCCGAAGATCAGATTCCTTTTATGATATTGAGGAATGCGGGGGAACATCTACTCGGGCCTGACGTAAACCCCACCCCCTCTAGATCGTGATACCCAACCAGTCACATCCAACAGTAGTATTCAGAAGTCTGCAGATATCCTCGCTAGGGATCAAGAAGCATGTGGGGTGGCGGCCACAGACCCTAAGTACGGGGGGAACATCTTGCTCAGCCATCTTCCATAGATCTCCTTCAACCTTCAACAACGTCATCACAAGCAGAGGAAGAACCGAAGCTATGGAAGGGCTTCTAGATATTTTATTTGAAGAGGACTTGTTAGCAGAAGATGTCACACTACAAGTGTTCAATGGCAAGCCTGCATTGGCCATTGAACCAAAAGCAGAGGATCACCTTGCATGGCTGTGGCAATTTTCTGTAATCGTAAAGCTCATTGGTGCAGAAATCGGATATATGACTCTACGAGAAAGGCTACAATATCGCTGGAACCCAAGAAGTAAATTCAATGTCTACGAATTAGACAAAGGTAATTTTGTTATTCAGTTGTTACGTAGGAGAGATTTTAAGACGACACTCACTGGTGGTCCGTGGAGGGTATTTGGTTGTTGCTTAGCAGTGTGGGAATGGAGTCCAACCTTCTTACCTTCTGGTGAACTTCCTCCATACATAGTCACATGGGTACGAATACACAATATTCCACTACATCTGTATGTTCCAACTTTATATGAATACATAGGGAAGGCACTCGAGAAACTAATTAAAGTTGACGTCCGCACAGCTGCCAGATCCCGCTGCAGATTTGTTTGGTTAGAAGTAGAGCTGGATACATCCTGTGCACTGGCCCCATCAGTTTGATCAATGGGATTGAATATTCAGTGAATATGAAGCTATACCCTTCCTCTGTGCGACCTGTGGAAAATTGGGCCATGAACAACACCGATGACCATAGCAACCAGCTGTCACCGATACCCAAAGAGAGCACAAGGTCCCAAATGTTGAGAAAACACAAATGGCAAACCCGACGATGACGTCGAGAAAACATGAGACGAGAAACCATGTAGATAACATACCTAAAACCAATGGTAGCAACAATTTTCAATGTTTGGTGAATGAAGAGGAAGGAGAAGAGACGAGAAGGAAAGTGTCACAATGCTGATTTCACAAAGCCAGGAAACTGTAAAACAAGCCACGAAAATCTGGAAGAAAAAGAACATCGGGATAGACGAGAATGACAAAGTAAAAGAAAGATGGAAAGATAACCCAAAAAAATCACACACAGTTGTCTACCCGGATGTGGATGAGGTGATTGAATTCGAAGAAGAGTTTGACACGATTAACATGGTTATAAATGAGACTCCACTAAAGGAGTTGATGGACAAGGAAACAGTTTCAGTCAGGATAAGCTTCACAGATCTAAGAAAGGAAACACCAGAACAATGACAGGGAGGATGATCAAGGGGAGTAGTACTAAGATGAAGAGGAAGGGTAAAGCCGGTTCCATCTTGGTGCAAAGAAGGAGCCCTAGGCGACAAGTGGATGAGGAAAAACCTGAAGAGAATGAGATAGCAGTTGAGCAAACCGTGCATGTGGGACATGAAATAGGAGGTTGACATAGGTCATGATTGCAAACCAACAACACTATAAAGATCGAATTGATGTGTGCACGGGATAACTCAATTATAAAGTGTGGGGCAACTAAGTCTTTGATGAACCATCTACGCCTAAGGATGGTATTAAAGAAGAGCTGTGGACTTATAATCCATCCTTATTACCCTGTGTAAGTTGAGTATTAAGTGAGTTATATCATTTTCCTAAAAAAATGATAGTACCTTAACATTAGTATGTGAACAAATAAATTGTTCCCAAAATAAAAGATTGCTACATTAAAATGATACTAAACGATGACATGTCACAAAGAGTTATTATTGGAAACATACAAATCTTATACCCTCTAAAATATTGTTACATACAAAAAATAAGCACAATAACACCACCTTACATATGTATCAAATGCTAGATTAATGTTAAATCTTTTTATTATATACATGTTTGTCTTACACCACACAAGTATTAATGGAAAATAGAATATTTTTATACATGTGTCTTGCACCTTCAAAATGGTGTTGCACACAACCAAGTTAACTATATAAGAAGTAGATAGGAATATCATATATTGTAAAAAATGATGATCACATAATATTATATATTTAATAGACTCAAACAACATGATGACTATATATTTAATTTATTATTGGCGGGTAGAGGATCAGAGGATATGAGTAATAGCATACCCTTACCCATTAAGATAGTGGGTTAGAGGGTAGCAGGTAGGGGGTAAAAGGTAACAAAATCATTTACCCTTACCCTTCCCCTACATGGTATGGGTAAAGGGTAAACAAGTTTATACTTACCCATTGACAACCCTACTTAACAAATCCACCTCCAAGGCTCTACAATAACTCCTCACCCAAACTTGTATCCGATGTGCACTTTTAATGACCTAAAACATTTGTGGCAAATTTAATGAGTTGTTGCTGCCCCGGTGAATGGGAAATTCAATAAGGAATATATCGTAATGTTGATCTCTTCTTGTATAAAGATTCATCAAATATGGGAGTGATACACAGTTTCTTAGCAAAAAATTGATAATGACTTCTACTCGTTCATAAACATCCTTCCCTAAATAAGTTTTGGGGAACTTTGTTCGTCACTAGATCCACGAAGTGCTTTCAGCTACCTTCAAAAAGGTTGTGGTGGTGGGAAATATCTTTGATGACTAATATATATGGTATTTCCAACACATTTTCTTTAGATTGAATTAGTGTCTAATCACATATAGGACATGCTTTTGATCCTTCTACACTATATCTGTACAAATTACTATAAGCAGAAAAGTCATTAATCGTACAAAACAACATAGAACAAAAATTAAAGGTCTCTTCATGTGAAGCATCATAAGTCATAACGCTCTCTTCTGAATGTTTGTTAAGTCACTAATCACGTAAATTAAAGGTATCTCCTCATAAAGCATCATTACTAAATTGCTTGGGCCATAAAATCAAGATTCACAACATGACATACTTATTCTTCGTACACAACTAAGGAGAAAGATTGTATGTAACAATCATACGAGGCCATGTGTTATTTTGATTTCTTAATGTACCAGTTAGATTCAATCCATAGATGCAAAATCTAAGTCTTAAGTTCCTCTCTTATTCGCTAAAATTGTGGGTGCATTATATGAACTTTTATCCTTTGTGCAGAATCAAAAGCATGTCATAGGACCCCATCAGTGTTTGCATTTACCTTTGCATGCTAAGATACATTATGCACATCTTCTAGATTAGTAAATAAGTAAGGAAAATGATAGTATTATAGGTATACATTACATCACATTGGAAGGACAGTCATTCTTTATCTTACTTTAAGTCATCATTTTCTTCGTAGATACCTAACATATTAGACAAACTTTAAAATTATAGTCCTTAAAAAATGACAGTCATTTGAGCATGCATGTATCTTCTTAGACTCTATTATCATTGGGCATATCATTTTCTTTTCTTTGTATGTCAAGTTTGAAAGTTTATTCCTTTAGGAAGTATTTATATTAATGGAGACAAGAGAGTTGTGAAACATTTGTGGCTCCATATCTTGTTAGCTTTTAGACCATATAATCTCAACACATTGATTAACCTCTAGAACATGGTACAACCCATATATATATTGGTTTCTTAGCATCATGTATAATGCTTGTAAATAAGAAGGTGTATCAATAAGATTATCCCCACAACAATTTAGCATCACATCAACTATATCATCCAAAATTAGTTTGTTCACAACAATAACATTCTTCATTTCTTCTTCCACACAATTACTAATACCATCATTTTTGGGTCTCACAATGTGAATATCTCCGTGTCAATAGCATTCATATAGCTCTGTATAATCTCATTGTACATGACATGACTTTTAAGGTCCTCAACAACGTCGACTTTCAAAATGTTACCACAATTTCTATAGAGGAATTTTGATAAAAGAATCCTCTACCTGGGTTATTCTGATTGAAGAACCTGACTCCCACCTACAAAGAGGAAACATCAACTCTCATCTATTATGTTCCTTGTCCAATATCATAAAATGATCAAGAGCCATGTATACTCCAAAGTGTAGCAATTTGGAAAGGACATCCAACTTTGATCATTTCTCTAATGGTGGGACATATTAGGGCAATATCATTGAACTTGAGTGTTAGATCAATTTCATATTAAAATATACTTAAATTGCTACCAAATTTACTAATTTTTACTAGACATTATTTAACATACACATTGGTGAATGTATACCATCTATCCCATACTGGAACACTTAATCTCACTAGTAAATGTATAATGTGTGTTTGGCTTTCAAAAATAAATTGGATAATACATTTCCCTAAAGTCTCCAAGTACACCAATGTAAATGAAAAAATACCCATGCATATCTAGTTAGATAAAAATGGGAAAATAAATACTAAATATCTTAAAAACAAACACACATCATACTCACATCCTAAGTGAAATTTAGTGTTTAAGAACAATCCCAAATTGATGTCCATCCCATATTTACTCTGGGTTAATTTACTTGTAGAAAGGTTTGTAGGCTAGTAAAATATATGCATTATCGTCAATACATATATAATTTGGATTAAATACCTCTGATCTAAGTCTAAATTAAGTTAACTCAACATAATTCATGTCAACTTCAGTCTATTCCAAGGTGTGATCATTCATTTCCTTAGGATTGGTGTTTATATCCCACTTGTGTGTCCTAGGTGTTGACATTCATCCATCCAACATTCACGTTACTAATAATAAGAAAGGCACTTGCATAAAAATTGATAAAAAAACCTTCATCGTCATTTGAATATCAAATATAAATTAAGTCAGAGAACATGACTCCCATGTTTAGATAAGGATATTCATCAACCTATATTTTATTTCATTTTTTAATCAACCTTACATTTTATTTTATATTCATCAATATTAGATTCATTTCATGCTCATCAACCCTAGATTTCATTTCATAGTCATTAGTA
This sequence comes from Alisma plantago-aquatica, assembly GCA_963693085.1. Lineage (NCBI taxonomy): Eukaryota > Viridiplantae > Streptophyta > Magnoliopsida > Alismatales > Alismataceae > Alisma > Alisma plantago-aquatica. The sequence goes on from OY856414.1 coordinate 665,662,726, forward strand.
TTATATTTTAGTTTCATACCACTCAAGAAGAAGAAGATAAACAAGAAAGAAGGGATTGTACCTCAAGGTGGCGCTCGCACCTGCAACAACAACAACTAGCAACGATGAGTGGTTGTAGCAGCAACAACAACAGTGGTGTGATGTATCATGATAATACAACAACAGAGGGCAACAATAGCAAGAAGAAGGTTGCCAGTGGAAATTACAAGCTGCAACAACAACAAAAGGGGTCAAAGATGATCCTTTCGAAGGATAACAAAAAGGAGGAGATAGGAATATGATGATGGCGGTGCGAAAAGAATGGAAACAAAGTGGAAATAGGAGAAGGTGGCGAAGAACATTAAGTCAATGTTGCAAGGGGAAGAAGAAAATATATTTACATGGGAAGAACAAATGGAGGAAAAGAAATCTCCCACAATATTTAGTGGCATATGTGTTAACATAAGCAGATACTAGAGACAAGAAATACATGTACAATTTTAAAGTTTTTTGCATGATTTTACTATTTTTGTATATCATTCATGTATGTTTCTGATATTTTTTTTATGTTTTTTCTTTTACTTTAAGTTCACACACACACGACTCTAAGATCCACTATCATTATGATACATTTAATAATTTTGCACATCATAAATCCTTTTACTTAACAATACTAAATTGTGATGTCAAACGTCCAATCACAATATAAGATACCAAAAAATATGAAAATAATGTCAATAAAAACATTTTGAGTAATATAAAAATATACAACTAATACATAAAATAATTTTTTATTCTCTATTTTTCTACTTATGATTTATTTTCTTTTACCTCCTTCCTCTATTTTTATACTTTCCTCCTTTCATTTGCTTCTCATCTCTCTTTTTTGTACAACCTGGAACGTCTTTCCACAGTACCATATCTTATATGTAAATTTTTTTGGTAAAGTAAAAAATATGAAATTTCATACATAACTATACTATCTTTAAAAATATTATGGGATAATCACTAGTGCTCTCTCTTTTTATCTCTCTCCTAGAATACTAATAATATAATGCACAAACATAAATACACCACTTTCTCAGTCCATTTATTATTTGCATGAGATGAGTAGGACATTGTGTTTCTACATGTTGGCACATTACAAATCATGGGTTCCCAAGGTATGAGTGGACTATGTGTGATGTCAAGAATTTTTCAAAACAAAAACACTTATGAAAGAAGATTTCTGTCAATACCACAGCCTACCAAAACTATTGATGTAGTGTCCATACAATCCAACGGAGCTGGTCTTCCTTTTTGGCTCGGGCAATACAAAATCCCAGTAATTAATATTTTTAGATACAATTGAGGTATATTTGACAAGGTTTTATGGCTGCAGTTTAACCCATATAAGACCTCGTTTGGTTGGATGAAAAAAGGAGTCATGCAATTTGAACTCCAAACATCTTCTAACCACCAATATTTGGTTTCATGCACTTGCAATTTGTACTGTGAAAATGAATTGCACTGTCTACTCCACTTATACAGAATTTTAGGAAAACAACTACGTTGCTTTGGGGTGCGTTCATTTTCCATAGCCTCTCTGCTGCCTTAATCTATACAAAAATAATAGAGATTGAAGTGAAGGTCACTTGAGGGTCTAAATCAACTACTTGTTGTTTAAAAGTTCATCATACCAAATAAAAAAAATATGAATTTAATATGTTCCATTATTTGAACCAAATAGATACAATTACATTGAACTCATGACTTCTGATTTCCAAGTTTTTAAATTACAGGTACGGGTTGCTTTTACATTCAACCAAATTAGTTCTAAATATGGTACTCACAAATCATATCAGACTAGGGAGAGGCTTGTTGTGTTGGTGTGTACTCCATCTTAGGGGTTATTTGGCTCTATACATTTTCTTTTTCATGCATGATTCTATGAATTCTAAAATAGAAAAATGAATCACACAATAAGAGTGATTCCAAAGCTCACTTTTTCTATTTTCAATATATAATCATGTATTAGGGTTTTACGTATGCATAAAGGCAAGGAAAACTCTTGTTTTGGACTTTTCGAACAAAACTCTTACTTAGACTCTAAAATTATCACCATTGATCTAGTTAGGTTCTTCTCATTAGAAAAAACATATATTTTGTCTATTTTGGAGTTATGAGGTTTAAAGTGCATTTTTGGTGATTTTTATGTATTGAATTCATTTTAGAAAACAACTTTTGATAAACCTCAAAACCAACTCTTACAAAAAATTTTATTATAAAGCTTACATTTTTATGATTCCAAAACATATTTTCTTTTAATTTTTGGACAAAGGAGTAAAAAGATGTGATTTTACAAAATTGGCAAATCGGGAAATGCCGCATCATCAATTAAACTCGTGAGAGAGGGAGATCGGCCCCAGCTGACTTGGCCCAATCAGGTGAGGCCAAGTCACAGGTCAAAGGTGCAGTTGACTCATCCCAAAACAAAGAAGAATGAGGGCTAAATTACGAAACTGCCATTGGTGAGAAAACCAAAGAAAGAAGAAAAACAAAGGGTGAAATCGGGAAATCACAACCATGGGTATTCCTTGACTAGCAGAAGCGCCATGGCTGGTGTCCACGAGATGCAACTTGTAAGGATTTGGGAGAATATGCAAAATGCAATCAAACAATGATCTAAGAGAACAAATTCGAATAACGAGTTGCCACAAACTCACCTGCAAGGCGGATCATCGACCAAAGCTATATGCTGCTTGCATCAGGACCACAAGATATAGGGGAAAACTTGATCGATGGCAGTAGAACACGATACCTCAAAAAAAATTGAGAGGAGAGAAATATAGTATGGAGGGAGGCGAATCTAGGGAGGGAGTTACCAATTTATAATGTCGGGTGATAGGGATTATGCAGGTTGGCCGTGAGAAGCTCAAGCCCCTAGGCTTGGGTGTTTCCCAAATCATCAACCAAACGACACAAGAATTGGATCAAATGATGTGGAATTCGATTTTGAAACCTTTGGAAAAAGAATGGCAAGAAAAGATCAAGTATGGAGGAAGAAACTGAGATCTGAAAAATCACAAAACTGATGCCTGCTTTCCTGTTTGGCTCGAGGAAGAGGACGTGTTGTGAACCGTTTGATCGCCAATCCAATGACCCACATCGCATGCTCCCACCAAAGAAGGTGTGACAAATATTTAAATCAAAACCATATCCAAATCGGAATCCAAATAAAATGGAACATGAAATTATTTCTCTTTTTTTCTCTCCTCATTTGAGGGTGCAAACAAACCCCAAATTATGTGACACCTAACTTATCTTGGATATGAGGAATCAGAATGTGTAATTGGATTTGCCTTTTGAGAACTTTTGATGTGTTAAATAAACCAAATCTTATTTTCTCTTTCCCCTATTATTAATGGTTATAAGATTATTCAAATTTGATGAAACTTCACCCACAAGTCACATTAAGTGCATTGGATACGAATTTGTCATCAATTTTACATGTTGGAGTTGTTTGTGTATTTATTTAATATTTTGAAGGTTCTACACACTTTCTCTTCCATGATTTAACATGTATATTAAAGATTATCCAGATTACATAAAAATTCACTCAAAGGCTATTTTTAATGTGTAGATCATGAATCTAAAATTAGTTTCCATTTTAAGTATTTTATTTCATATTTTGGGGAAAACTCACCTTTTCTTTTCAAAATAAAAGAGATACAATTATTATTGTCCCAAAATTATGAAACTTGGCCTCCAAGACAAATCAAACCCAAGGAAAATGAATCTCAAGTTATCTTTAACCAATTAAACTTCCTTTTATGAACTTTAGTCCATAAACCATTATTTCCAATATTTCACATATTAAATATTTCAATAACACATTAACATGTTTAAAGCATCATTATTCATTCATTTGTCTCTTCCTTGCTCCAAAAGGCTAAGGAAGAATCTAGAATGAATTATTTTATCATTATCTCACATATGTGCTAAATTTTCATATTAGACCCTTATTAAAAAATTACTGAGGTATTTGTGCATAAACCCATATGTTGGTAATAATAATGAACAAATGTTCACCAAACCACTATTATTTCCACAAATTGAACATAAACACCAAAAATGATAGAAATGAAAGGAAAAGCTTATAAAGAGGGTTAAAAAGATAATATGTCCAAGTTTTGATATGTTGCAACACTCCAACCCTTAAAAAGGATTTTGTCCCCGAAATCGTAAGCAAAGAGATAAGGGCAAACATGCAACATCTCAACACTAACTTCAGGGTTTTCCACCAACCATGAAACTTCCACCAAAACTTCCGCTAACAACTTCTCATAGGTCAGATTCTCAAGGACCACCTTGGGTTCCACTATTAATATTTCTTGTATGATATTTAATCATTATTAATATTTTTGGCTCATTAACATTATATTTATTAAGATATCACATTATCATTATTATTCTATTAATTGTGTCATGCCATATTCACTTTATTGACAAAAGAGTTATGTTTCATTATAATGCAAGAGACCCTATATATATTTTATTTATCTCATTAAGAGTTTTAGCACAATTAGGGTTTACTAGATTATTTCAATATACTTGATCATTATCCTTAATAATTTGGATTTAGGCTCCATTATTCTCATACTATTATCATATGGAATTATAACAAATTATTTACATGAAACAAGACACTTTATCCAATTTGTTGTTAAGTCTCCAATTAATCCAATTAATTTCACATTAGTTACTTATATCCATATTACACATTGTCACATTACCTTTCTTGCTCACATTAATGTCATCATTAATATTTTTTTCATATTTATCCATTTCTTATTATCGATTATGCACATTTGTGTGAATCCAATTACTTCCTATCAATATTGAAGTCATTACATGTATTTTACTGAACAAGATGGAACATATTACATATTAAAGATTTGATTTACATATCAAGCCATGATCAGGTGACTAATTAAGTGTGTTTTAGAGAACAAGGTGATATGAATTTCATATTGATGACTTGATTAATCTATGATTAAAAAATATATGACATTCATGTAAACCAAAGTATGTTATCTGATTATGGCATCTAATGTCACTAATGTATCATGAAATGTATTAAAGATGTATATATTAAGGTTAGATCATCACAACTTAGGGCTTAGGTCAACATGATCATTATTCTTCACATATATCTTCTTAACATGTATTAAGTCTAAGATTAGGTTTGAATTATCTTGCTCATCATACCATTAGGGATTATTGGTTCATGACATGGTTAGCATCATGCTTATTAATATGTGAATTATTCATATTAGGTGTATTAGGTATTCATTAGGATTCAAACATATGAACTATTCATTAGATGATCATTATATGTGCATTAATATATTAACAAGCATGCTAGGTTATAACTATAACTCGTTTGGTGGAGACTAAGGATCCAAGCACACTAACCTCCTAGTCATGGAGTTAGGGTTTCTAAAGTCACGTAGCTAGATCTTGATATGGCACATGGCTCCATCCCCATAAAAAGGATTTTGTGCTCAAAATCTAACTACCCAACATCAACAACCAACAACTCTCCACCCCTTAAAAGGTTTGACCTACCAAGCCTAACCAATTTATGGGTAAAAGGGTGAGTCTAACTAAACCATGTATAAGATCCATCACACTTCCACTGTGCACTCTAATAGCTTACTAAACACCAAACTTCAAAGTCTAGGTTCTAGGATATACTTCCAAACATGTGGTCCTAAGGGACATAAGGGAACTATATTGATATCCATACTCAAAACAAGTCACAACACATGAAGGACTAGATCATCACATAAGGTTTCCAAAGATATCCAATATAGATATATAAGCCTACTATTGCCTAATGGTATGCTATTTTGAATGATCAATATCAAGCTCAGGCCAGGCAGGTATCATATGGATTCGAGAGTCCTAGTAAACCAAGCTAGTGGTGCAGAGCAAAATCTTGCCAGCCCCCGAACCCTGATCCTTTCTAGACACCTTTGCTTTCAACTTCATATCCTAGTAGTTGCCTAAATGAAAATCTAAACAACCTCAACTTACTATGGTCACTTACATGTTTTAATTGTAAATATTTTAGGGGGTTCAAACAACATGATTCTAATGTGAAAATCCTAGGATCCAACATCAACCTTTCATCATCTCAAGGGTTGCATCGATAAATTCTAGGGAAAGCATGTCACTTAAAGGGGAACTATGTAAGACAAGGATTCTAATTAGGGAGACAAAATTGAAATAGTCAGATTCTAACTACCATGGGCTCTGATACCACGCTATAAAGGAGTGAAAGTACCCCTTTACTAAAAATTTGAAAAATAAAACATCCATCCCAAAAATACTCAAAGGTATGCTGAAACGAGTGTAAAATTTTGAAATCTTTATATATATGGTAAACCAAAAACCAAAGAGTATTACAGTGAAATATAATTTCATGACTATAATCAATTTTATAAAATTGTACAACATCATTCTCCCATATAGGGTTTACAACAACAAAAGGATATATAGAGGGAAATCTAAACTACACCAACTCTATATCCAAGAAACAAATTCATTATATACATCCATGCTTAAAGCCATGTACTCCCTATCCTATTCCTAGGATGGTCCTCCACACTCCTGTTGCACAACTATGATCCTAGGCCTTATTCAACACCTTGATCTAACCCTGGGTGGTTGAGAAAGCACCCAACAAAAGGGAAAGAAAACACGGTATGTGTTAGAGATAATGAACAAGGATAAAAGATAATAAATAACATGGAAATAAAGGCTAAGATTTCATCATAAGATGAAGATAGTCAAAAGTATGAGGCACAATAAATAGATTATTGCCATAATAAAAACAGTAAAAGTCTTGCATGCATGATTAATATTGACTACTTAAACTATGTAGGGTTGAGGAACCTACCTATCCTAAACCAATAGGTGAGGGAGAGTAACACATTCCAATCACCTACAAATATTCTATATTGGGGAGAGTAACACATTCCCCTGGGTGATTTTACACATGCCCTATCTATGGGTGGTTGTACAAAAGTACCGATATACTATTTAAATAGTCTAATAAAATCAACATGCTAAGAAATATGACAAGTATAAGCACCAAGTAAATATAGACATGGCAGTGGGGTACAAGACCCAAGAAATACATAATAAAACTGATTTTGAGGCAAATATAGCAAAGGATTTATCAAATAGAAATTAGGGTTTCATAGAAGCCTCATTAGGGAAACTAGGTTAGGGTTTGCAATTATTCCCAACTTAAGTGTAAGGAAAGAACATACCTTTCTTAATGAGATCCAACTACTTCTCTTTCACTACTTTAATCGATTCCAAAGCCCATTTTTCCTATTTTCAATATATAATCATGTATTAGGGTTTTACATACGCATAAAGGTAAGGAAACCCTAGTTTTGGACTTTTCATACAAAACTTTGATTTAGACTCTGAAAACATCACCATTGATCCAGTTTGGTTCTCCTGAAAACATATAATTTTATCTATTTTTGAGTTATGATGTTAAAAAGTGCATTTTTGGTGATTTTTATCTATTAAATTCATTTCAACAAAACTCAAAACTAAGTCTTTAGACATTTTAATTAAAAATCTTACATTTTTCTAATTCCAAAACATATTTTCTTTTAATTTTTGGACAAAGGAGTAAAAAGATGTGATTTTTACAAAATCGACAAATCAGGAAATACCACATCATCAATCAAACTCATGAGAGAGGGAGAGAGAGGGGACCAGGCCCATCTGACTTGGCCCAATCGGGCGAGGCCAAGTCCCGGGTCAAAGGTGCAATTGACTCATCCCAAAACAAAGAAGAATGAGGGCTAAATTACCAAACTGCCCTTGGCGAGAAAACCAAAGAAAGAAGGAAAACAAAGGGTGAAATCAAGAAATCACAACCATGGGTCTTCCTTGTCTAATAGAAGTGCCACGGCTGGCATCTGTAAGATGCAACTTGTGAGGATTTGGGGGAATCCGCAACATGCGGTCAAACAATGATCTAAGAGAACAAATTCAAAGAACGAGCTACCACAAACTCACCTGCAAGGCAGATCGCTGCCCAAAGCTATATGTTGCTTGCACCGGGAACTGCAAGGTATAGGGGAAAAACTCAATTGGTGGTGGTAGAACATGATACCTCGAAAGAAATTAAGAGGAGAGAAAGATAGTATGGAGGGTGGCAAAGCTAGGGAGGGAGTTACCTATTTATAATGTCAGGTGATAGGGTTTATGCAGGTTGGCTGTGAGAAGCTCAAGCCCCTAAGCTTGGGCGTTTCCCATATTCTCAATGAAACAGTGCAAGAAAAGGATCAAATGATGCGAAATTTGATTTGGAAACCGTTAGAAAAAGAATCGCAAGAAAATATTAAGTATGGAGGAAGAAATCGAGATCCAAAAAATCACAAAATCAGTGCCTGCTTTCCTATTTGGCTCAAGGAAGAGGACGAGTTGTGAACCATCTGATTGCCGATCCAACGGCTCAAATTGCACGCTCCCACCAAAGAAGGTGTGACAAATATTTAAATCAAAACCATATCCAAATTGGGATCCAAAGAAAGTGTAGCATTAAATTATTTCTCTTTTTTCTCTCCTCATTTGAGGGTACAAACAAATCCCAAATTAATTAAAATTTGACATCCAACCTATTTTGGACATGAGGAATCCAAATATATAATTAGATTTTCCTTTTGACAACTTTTGATGTGTTAAATAAACCAAATATTATTTTCTCTTTCCTCCATTATTAATGGTTATAAGATTCTCCAAATCTGATGAAACTTCACCCACAAGTCACATTAAGTGCCTTGGACACGAATTTGCCATCAATTTTATATGTTGGAGTTATTGTATATTTCTTGAATATTTTAAAGGTTCTACACACTTTCTTTCTCTTAATTTCACATGTATATTAAAGATTATCCAAATTGCATGAAAAATCACCCAAAGGCTACTTTTAATGTGTATATCACGAATCTAAGATTAGTTTCTACTTTTGAAGTCATTAAGTATTTTATTTTATATTTTGAGGAAAACTCACCTTTAAAAAAAGAGAGATATAATTATTATTGTCTAAAAACTATGAAACTTGGCCTCCAAGCCAAATCAAATTAACCCAAGGAAAATGAATTTCAAGTTATCTTTAACTGATTAGTCTCGCTTTTATGAAATTTAGTCTGTTAACCATTATTTCCAATATTTCACATATTAAATGATTCAATAACACATTAACATGTTTAAATCATCATTATTCATTCCTTTTCACTTCCTTGATCAAAAAGGTTGAGGAAGAATCTAGAACAAATTATTTTATAATTATCTCACATATGTGGTAAATTTGCATATTAGACCCTTATTAAAGATATTTACTGAGGTATTTGTGTATAAACCCATATGTTGGCAATAATAATGAACAAATGTTCACCAAACCACTATTATTTCCACAAATAGAACATAAAGGCCAAAAAGGATAGAAATGAAAGGAAAAACTTATAAAGAGGGTCAAAATGATAATATATCCAAGTTTCAAAATGTTCCAGTTGGCTTATTTTTGAGAAAAAAAATTGTCAAGCGTTGTACTGCAATGTCATGTTGTAATAAATGCTTTGAATGACACAATTAAGGAGGAAATGGTTTGGCTACTATGGTTGTTGGAGAGAAAAAATAACCCAACAGTCTAATGTAACATCTGATGGCTATTTTTGGGCACTAATGCATCATATGACCCATTTAATGGAGAATATGATGTCTCTCTTGCCATAGTTTATTGAGAAAATTATTTTTATTGAAGGAAATTCATTTAAGTTATCGTACTTGGCAGATTTTTTCAGCAAAATCCAATGCCATTCATTCCCCATTAATGCATTGGTTGACAGATTTAAGACGAAAAACTGATTGCTACGTTGAATGACACATTTAAAAGGGAAAATCGAATTTTGGAGACCAACTACTTGGTCTTCTTCCTATTCAATAACTTTTCTTCATTCTCCTCATTAAATCCTCCTTCTCTTCTTCTTCTTCTTCTTCTTCTTCTTCTTCCTCCCCATTAAATCCTCCTTGGTGTTCTTCCTCCCCACCTAGTTGTTCCTTTTCATTTATTACTTTATTGTTTTCTTGGTGGGGGTGAAATGGAATTTGAAATAGGTAAGTCGTACATAAATGTTGCTCATCATTTATTACTTTTGTTAAAATATATATTCTTGCAATATAGTCTCCTTATAATCTCATACATCTTTTAAATTTAATATTTAAGTAGATGGTGAATTAGGAAGTGATTATGAAAAAAAATATTCTTCTGAGGAAACCAATGACACCAGTGATGGAGAATCTGGAGAATATTTACAGGAGGAAGATGTAGTTGCAAACGAATTTAATGATGAATCTTAAGAGGAAGATGTAGTTGAAGAAGAATAGGATGTAGAACATGAACATCATGTTATATAATTTGATTTTAACTTATCACATGCAGAAGAGGAAGAAGATTTCCCTACTGATCAATGTCAGTCATCAAGAACTAATCTTTTATTGGATCAATGCAATATCAAATAGATGCACTCTGTTAAGTCGATTAGCATTACATACGAAATGGGCACATTGAATACTAAATGGCCGTTGTTAAGCATGCAATATTGAGTAATTATATAATTGAACGCCTTGGCACTAAAGTATGTACATTTGAACATGAACTAGGATCATTGAATAATAAATACAAGCTATTAAACATGCACTTGTACGGTAAAGTTCTAAGTAAGCACAAGAAATAGTTCTAATTGGGCGCATTGGAACACCAACTAGGTGTGTTAGTTCACGAACTAGGCACAATAGAACACACACTAGGAACAATGGAACACACAATAGGTGCACATGTACACTTAGTGGGCGCAATGGAGCATAATTAGTGGGTGCAATGAATGCTAACATGCTTTACAAGAATCTTCACATTAGTACACAAAGTAAGCACATTAGCAGAGAAGTGGACACATGAAACACAAAATGGGTGCAATGAAATACAAACCTTCAAGGGGGTAATGAACACACCTTAGGTGCATTCACACAATGTATGGGAACAATTTAACACAAACTAGGCTCGTTTGTATTAACTACTAGGTGCATTGGCACACTTTTGAACTGCATGCATAGTAGTACAAGAAGTGGGTGCATTAGCCCTTTCATGGGCACAATAACTACTAAATGGGTGCAGTTAGACACTAAGGTGTCATTCTAATTAGAGCAGGTGCAATGAATGCTAATGGGCTTTACAAAAGTAGGCACAATAGTGCAAGATGTAGGCACATTGAAACAGGAGTGGGCGCATGAAATACAAAATGGGCAAAACACAGATTTTCAATGGGGCAATGAACACACATTAGGAGCATTGACACATTTTATGGGTGCCATGGAAAACAAACTAGGCACGTTAGCAACTTTGTGGGCGTAATAGTACACTACGTGGGCAATTTGGAACCATTTGTGGGAGCATACTAAATAATGTTCTTATTATTTGAATACTAAATGGTGTTTTTTTCTTCTGTTGTAGATTCGAGTATCCCTGTTGTTGGAATGATTTTTGCTACTCTTGCTTAAGTGAAAGATTTTTTATAAAAGATTTGGTATATCCCATGCTTTTGATGTTAGGGTTCGTAGTTCTGGTAAGAAAGAAAAGGGTGAAATATCTAGGCTAAAGATGGTTTGTGTAAAATAAGGGGAAACTATACGAAGTACCAATAATATGGCTCAGAGGTGTAGTGCTAGAGTGAACTGCCCTTCTCACAGCATTATCCATCTGTAGAATGGGTTGTATATGATTGACCACTATAATGATGACCACAACCATGTTATGCTTGGAGCAAATCATGTACAATTTTTACCGTCCATGAGGACCGTCTCTTTGATGCAGCAGAGAAGGTTTCTAATTAATGACCAAGTTGGTATATCCACATCACAGATAATGGTTGCACTTGTTGTTAAAGATGGTGGAGTAACCAATCTAACTTTTATAGAGAGAAATGCATAGAATCTATAAACCCGGTCTAGGATAATAAATCTTGGCAAAGGAGATGCCACATCAATTCAAGAGTACTTCACAAAAATGCAGTGTGCCCATCATAACTTCTTCTACATGATGGATGTCAATGACTGGAGTGTTTTAAAGAATGATTTCTAGGTTGATTCAAGAGAAAGATCTCCCTACAAGTACTTTGGTGATGTTGTATCGTTTGACAGTACACATCTCACCAAAAAATACAGCATGCCATTTTCTCCTTTTGTCGGTGTCAACCATCATGGTCAAACAATCTTGCTCGGTTATGGACTTCCATGAGAAGAGACAACACAAATTATGTATGGTTATTAGAAACTAGGTTGTCATGCATGGAAGGTAATGAAAATGATCTCAAATATTTTTATAGATCACTCAAAACTTGTTCATTTGTGCTCACATATGTTATTACTTCAATTTTCATATGTCCATCATAAAGGCATAATAACAGACCAAGCTCAATCCATTATCAATGCTATTGTCGAGATATTTCCCACTACCAAGCATATATTATCTTTGTGGCACATAATGAAGAAGCTACAACAGATGTCTGAAAAGACTTTTGTATGTCGAAAAAATGTCTTTTGCATGTTTAGTTAATTTTGTAAGGGTCACAGGAAGTGGGCGGTAAGTCATGAGTGGGCACATTAACTCATTAACTGGGAGCAGTGACAACAATGTTTTGTTGAATGTTAAGAAATATCACTCAAATGTTTTGTATGGTTTGTAACTAAATGTTGTAAATTTTTATGTATGTTTAGTGAATATCTTCATCATGTTGGGAAATACGAGCACTGAGCATAGTAGTGGAAATAGAATTTTATCTATCTGTATTCCCATAATAGTAAGATCATGTCAACTACTATGAAATAGGAAGGATAGTTTTAGCAAGTTTATACCTAGTCCTGGAGCAAATCCAACGACAAAACTCACTTCTTTACAACTGTTGACAAGTTGCACTTAGACGGTGGTTGTGCAGCTCCTAGTCTTCACCACGAATAGCTGTCTAAGCAACCACTGCAGTGACTCTGGGGTCTCTCCATGGACTGTAGGATGAGTTTGCTCTCCGAGAAAGAGCCAAATGACTCCTGTCTCTAGAGTAGTCCACACAGACCAACTAGAACTCTTATTGTTCACCAAAAATGGATAGGAAGGAGTTTTCCCTCCCATTAGTGTACTAATCAACAACATTCTATCCCACCAATAACGATCACCAATTGTTTCTCTCTCGTAGCTATCCCTCCCTGTCAGATAGGACTTTCTTGGTCTCTCTCACTTACCACAACCAGAGAGGACAATAGTTTTTATAGGAACTGGTTCTCCGATGTCAGTGTTGTGTATTGGGAAGCCCCATTATCCCTCCTTTTATAGGTGAGGTTAGGGTCAAGGTTCCCAGTCTGTACGAGATTGTGTGGGAGTAAAAAGGACCATAAGAACTTGAACTTTTGCATCCTACGAGACGCCAAATAGTCGTCTGGAACACCCAGACAATCGTCTGGTGTATGAGACGGTCGTCTCACACTGCCAAACGGTTTGGTAGTTTCCCAATGGGATACAAATTTGGCAATTTTGATTCCAATTAATATCACATATTCATTTACTTACACTCCAAGTTTGTGCAATATAAACTATCAAAAACATTTAGAATATTCGTTCAGCGCAACTGAGCCATCTCACACAAGCGAGACGCCCGTCTCACTCACCCATACAACCGTCTGGTGAGTTGAGTTGAGTTGGTCGGTTCTATCACATTGAACTGGTCGATTCAAGGGCAAAACTAAGCCAATTTTAATTCTGATTAGCCTGACAACCCAAATGACCATCTCAACACTTGAGACGCCCGTCTGGCATGCCCAAATGGCTGTCTCACTCAATGAGATGGTCATTTTGCAGCTCAGTCAACCAATCAATCAATCTGTTGCATGAATTAAATACCTAAACACTTTAGTAATCAATCCATTTGTCATTCAAGATCAAACTCCTCTTCTAGATGAGTTCCTATGTGTGTGACCCTATAGGTACCATGTCACGTTTGCAGTGAATGTCCATAACTATCTTATGACATCACAAGCAAAGAGTGGTGCCTAGTCGCACATCAGTACTACCCAAGTGAATCGAAAGTTGGAGAATAACTTGAACCTACAATCTGTGTAAGGTGTTTTAGTGAATGTATAATTCCTTTGTCTCTAATATCCATGATGAACTTGAGGCATGGAAGGTCATCCTCTCAACATTCAATCTGTGTTCCTTGAACCAAGAGCAGGTTGTCTGAGATAATGTGACCTCAATATCATATATTGATTCAGATGTGCATACACATGCATTTCTCAGTCTCGCTAATCAAGTGGCCAGTATATCATACTCCAATAGGAGGGACAAACCCCATATCTATCACTCATAGTCTATCCCCATGTGTCAAAGTTAACCAATCATCACCATTATACCAACCCATGTTTCAGGACTACATTTGATGATGTCAAAGCGTACCCAACAACATGTGACGGGTGCAGTGATTTTAGGTTTAAGAATCACAATCACCGCCTTCACTATGATAGATGATTGTGACCACCACAACCATGTGTTACTCTCAAGGTGGGTCTGTGGTATACACTATTCTCTAATATGTATTTGTGTGCTTAGTTTGATATTTCCATATCATGACTAATGAGATTTAGTCATCAACCAACTCACACTCTGATCTTATGTGTTATTGTTGTCTACCAACCTTCTACAATAACAACCGATTAGGGACATAATGAGAATATGTATATGTACTCTTAACATCTATATGATTTCATCCACAAGGTTAGTAACTTGAATACATACGTCGTTGAGTAATATAATTCTCTAGACATTCATAGTATTTCCTCATTATCTCATAACTGAATGAAACTGAATGAATTAGAAGCTTGCCTTCATAAGTATTAATCAAATCCTTTAAGGTATACACCATATCAATCATAATATGATTGGATATATGGACATACCTTACCAATAGACTCCCACTGCACTTAGAGCCAATCACCAAAGGATCTCATCCTCCGTGACCTAAACATGTCCAACATGCTTCTGTTGCGCTAGTGTTGATTTTTTGGGTTAGCAACACTTTGCTTATTGTCGATGTATTGCATGTTTCCTTATCTCTTCACTCTGAGATGAAACTATCATAGTATTGTATCTTGATATTATTTTCCTAACATGTAGCTCCATTGTTGTCACAATAAGACTATTAAGTCATCAATGGTTGGAACATCTATAAGATCATCATATGAACCTTTAGATCCATATAGTATCACTCTGTATTCACAACACAAGTATACTCAGCTTCTATTGTAGAATAAAGTTAATGGCTATTAGTTCATAACCCTTCCAACCAATCATCACTTGTCCCTTTAAATAAAAACATATTTTAATTTGCAAACATATTTGTCATTTTTGGAAGCTTGCATCGATGTAACTCTTTACATCCAACTCTTCCTTTTATTGCTATCATTATTGACTAGAAATTTATCCTTAAGTACTTCACAAGTACTAATCCATGTCCTTATGATATTTCCAATAATCCTTATTGGATTTTAATATTATCTTGTCATGTCTAATACATAAAAGAGTATATGGGATAAGCATGTTAATATCTTACACGATAGATCCACTGTTGAGCTATCCCATGAAATCTTATTCGTGATATTTCCATTCTTCACAAGAATCAAAACATACGTTTCATGAGAAACTATCTGGATTCTCTCTCACTGAATCCTTCCATGTTGAACTCTTTCAACACATTGCTATTGTATATGCTTAAACTTCCATTGTGAAACATTCAAAAACTATCTCATAGGTCTTGATCCTTATCTCATAAGATGTTTCACTCATTCCTTCATTGCTGAAGGAGTTTTTCATGCCAGATCCCAATATTGAGATGTTATTCCCCATCATATGTGTAATATTCATGTATGCTCCCATGAAATCTTTCATATTCACAGATTTCATATTTTATCTTGATTCAAGTCAAACTCTTTGACTATCTTATTAAATTAAAAGATCCCATTTCTGAGTTGCTTGTTCAATCTCAGATTGAACTTTGTAGTTTATAGACTTCATTTGCATTCTTTAAGTTATAAAACCCTTTAGGTTGTGTCACATACACATCCTTTGATGTATACCAGTAAGGAATCCAATTTTATCTTCATATGCCAAATCTCTTAGTCTATTTAACTACAAAACAAGCATGACAATTGGTAAAGGAATCATGTTCAACAACTTGAACCGATTTGAAAACCTATTCAACCAATCTGTCATTTTACGTTATCCATGTAGGTCTTTGCCACAAGACCATATTGCACCCTTAAGGTAATACCCCTTTAGGTGGCGCTATCAAGGTCCTACCTTGTTATCTTACATGGATCCCATATTACTAATAAATAGCTTCTAGTTGACTAGTTAGCTCATCTATTATGACTGACCCATCTGAATTGTTAGATTCATAATCCTCCAATCCCATATTTGTTCTACTAGAACAAAGTCTAAGATTCCACAACAACTTGTGATTCTCTTAGTTCTCATTATACCTCTTTGTTGATCTCAAACATTTCGAGTTATATTTCTACTCCCACTAATTCTTTAGGAACTTAGTATCCTATCGACAAAACATTTTGTTATTATATTGGGATTAACAGTAATCTTCAACAATCATGATTTATGGATAAACCTTCTTCAAGAAACTATTTTCTTAATGTAAGTTTCCATCCTTTAGACATATTGGGACATTCCCAAATCATATCATATATGATGTTTATTAAACCATTCAATCGAGACATTGTTTATTGATAGCTTTATATTTATGAGGATAAGAAGATTAGATTAATTGAAAATCATATCATGACTCATCATGGTATAATTACTTCAATCTGACACATCATATGTTCACATGGATTTGACTTGTGATGCATTATCACAGCACGTTCCTGAAGGTTCTCAAGATATTGATGCAAAGTATTGCAACATTTGATCTCATCAAGATTCTTAATACTTTTATCAAAATTATACGTCATCTATAATCACTTTGAACATTTCAAGAGATTTCTATTTTACTGAGTACATATCATCATATTACCATTAAATGGATATGTGGTACAAGTAATCATCTATAGAATTCTTCCATAAGATCTTCATGCATCATATGCATGAGGTCTAATGAAAGTTTTACCCTCCCACTACATTTAGTGAAGGATTCCATGTCATATTATGTGTGAATAAGACTTACATGTTTCCTTAGGTCCAATAACCAAGGGAATCTAGATCAACATCAGGTTTGATAACCAAGGGAATCTAGATCAACATCAAAATGTATTCTAGACATACAATTCTCCTATTTGCACAAGATGACTAATGCTAATGATAGTCTTGAGTTATTAATTATAATCCTTTGGTGTAAACATTATAAACATTCATCTTTGGATTATTTCACATAAATATCACAATATGTTTTTAGGACAATGCCATATAAGATCATATCTTTTAAATAGAAGCACTAACAAATCTTTATTTAGAATCACCTAGTCCATACAAGATGCATAAAGAAAATGTTTCTATTTTAATGGCATAATGAAATAGCAGTTCTAATAACTCTATTACATGCCCATTGGGCTATGATAACTTTAAATGAAGATTGTGGCTTCCACAACACTTGTTCTTCCTTGTCCATCTTTATCCTTCTATGAGGGATTTTACTTCTTGTTAGATCCTGCACGTTAGTATATCAGATCCCTCATCTGGTATCATATACCAAAACTTAAGAATCAATTAAATTTAACTTCTATTGTTTATACATGAAGTGGAGGCCTCAGTGCCATCCTTATTCTTCTTTAGTTCCTCTAACCTGAGTGGGAAATTTCTTTTCCAATGTCTGGGCTAGTGACAATATTGACAATTGCCTCTTTATTTCTTTACTCCACCTTTTGCTTGAGATCTGCAGATTTGGACTTCTAGTTAGCTTTAGAACCCTTCTTAGCTTTGCATTTGTCTTTGGACTTCCCCTTTATCTTGGTGATCACCATTAGAGACTTAGTCTTGTCTTTCTTCATTTATGTCTCATCTCTTCTAAGCATGCTCAATAACTATGTCAACGACTTGTCAAAGTCGCTCATGTTGTAGTTCATGACAAACTGACTATATGATTCTGGTAGAGAATACAAAATTACGTTAGTGGCCAACACTTGACCCAAGGGGAATCCCAATCTAGCAAGGTTCTCCACATATCCAATTATCTTGAGTACATGAGGACCTACTGGATCTCCTTCTACCATGTTGCACTTGAACATTGCCTTGGGGACATCATATATCTCCTGTCTTGCCTGATCTTGATACATGTTCTTAAGATGTGTGACCATCTCAATCACCCCCATGTTCTCATGTTGCCTTGGCAACTCATGGTTCATGGAGCATAACATCAAACACTTGACATCCATGACGTCTTTAATATGCTTCTTATAAGCATCCTTGTCAGCCCTTGGAACATTTTGAGTTGGTTCCTCTGGTTTTGCCATTTCCAGGACATAGAGCTTGCGCTCCTATGTGAGAATAATTTTCAACATCCTAAACCAGTCATGGATATTGTTCCCAGTAAGTTTGTCCTTCTCAAGGACCAATCGTAGAGAAAAATGATTGTTTGTTTTTGCCATTTGATTCTACAAAATAATTTACAATGTTGTCAAAAACTCTTTTTTGATTTGATTTGATTAAAATTTGGATGATAACAATTATGTCTTTAATTAATTATCATTCTCATTATATTTTATACAAATTGATAAACCTCAAGTATCGATTCGAAAAATTGTAGCGAACAATTTTCCAATGAGCCAAGATTCATATTTCATCAAATCATGAGTCGAATCTTGTCGATTGCCCACAATTTGATTATTTAGATAGGCCATCATACCAATTGCATCATATGCAACTCTTGGATAGATGATATGCACAACTCTTTTTCATGATTATCTGCATGCCTCTGGGCTTGGGCTCTCCAAGTTACCAGTTAAGCCTGACCCAATAGACAATACAATAGATACGAACCATGCTTTGTGCAAATCTACATATCTACCATCACACTACCACGAGATACATGACGCGCCATGCTTTGTGCAAATCTACACTTGGTCGATCAAACTTTTCATGTGTATTGCTATTGTAAGGCATCTTAGACTTAATATGTTTGATTGAAAGGTTTATATATATATATGTATATGTATATATATATATATATATATATATATATATATACTATATCCAATCACCACATATATAGTATGTATCATATACATGCTATATCCCACACCGTAAACATGCAATATAAAACAAAAGGCGATGATTATGACCATGTATACTTGTAATTCCTTAGAGCCACAAGGAATTACTACCACCTAGGTCAAATTATCACATCATATGTATGAACCTACTATTGGTGTAGACCTGTACTTGCCAATCTGGGTAGATCCATTGAACCCTTGAACCGGTCGTCTCGCCTCTTAGTCGATCGATTAGTCCTCCTATTCAGCTAATGTTTGGACTGCTTCCAATCGGCCGATTGGGCCTTCTAGTACGTTCGTGTGGCCTCCTTCCAAACAGTTAGTTGGGTCCACCAGGAGGTCCTCTTGTTCCATCATTTTTCCTCCATGGTCCTCCAGACAATTGGCTTGTTTTACGAACTGGTCGTCTCAACCGGCGGTGAGCGTCTTCAATATTGTTGCATGAAAAGAAACTATCATATTGCTACTTTATTACATTGAGTAAGAGAAATATCGATTCATATTTGAGGGGAGCAAAGGTAGGAAAAAAATAACTATAATTGGGAAGAGGGAGGTAGAG
This sequence comes from Alisma plantago-aquatica, assembly GCA_963693085.1. Classification (NCBI taxonomy): domain Eukaryota; kingdom Viridiplantae; phylum Streptophyta; class Magnoliopsida; order Alismatales; family Alismataceae; genus Alisma; species Alisma plantago-aquatica. Next base: position 665,682,653 of record OY856414.1, read on the forward strand.
GCTCAGTGTGCAGACTGAGATAAACAAGAACCAAACCATCCAACCTCGCACAGATACATGGTTTAGGCCATAACCACGCTACACATCTACCATCAAAGTCACTTTAGGCGAGCGTGTAAATTGCATATATATATATATATATATATATATATATATATATATATATATATATGGTATTATGTGGTCTTTGATTGGATATGCATATGAGAGAAGTTTGAATATTTTCATTGCATGTAATAAATTAAAAATTAAACCAAAAATCCAATCATAGTGATTATCCTAAAACATAGTAAATTTGCGTGACTCTGATACCACTGTTGGAATTTACGGGCACACAGTATAGCAGCGGAAACAAAATTTTATCTATCCATATTCCCATAACAGCAAGATTGCGTCAACTACTATGATATAGGAAGGATGGTTTTAGCGAGTTACACCTGGTCCTAGAGCAAGTCAAGTGACAAAAGTCGCTTCTTTGCAACTACTGACAAGTTGCTCTTGGAGGGTGGCTGTGCAGCTCTTAGTCTTCACCATGAACAACTATCTGTGCAACCTTTGCAGTGACTCTAGTGGTCTCTCCATAGACTGTAGGTTGAGTTTTCTCTTCGAATAACAACCAAAGGACTCCTTCCTATAGAGTAGTCCACACAGACCAACTAGAACTCATGACGTTCCTAAGAACAGATAGGAAGGAGTTGTCCCTCTCATTGGTGTACTAGTCACCAACTTGCTCTCTCACCAACAACAATCACCAATTTTTTTTCTCTTCCCTAGCTATCCCTCCTTGCATGGTAGGACTTGTTTGGGCTCTCTCGATTACCATAACCAGAGAGGACAACAGTTTTCAGAGGAACTGGTTCTTAGTTGTCTGTGTTGTGTCTTGAGAAGCCCTAATACCCCCTCCTTTTATAGGCAAGGCTAGGGTCAGGGTTCCTAGTATGTACATGACTGTATGGGAGTGAAAAGGACCAGAAGAACTTGAACTTTCACAACCGGCGAGATGTCAAACAATCGTCTGACACACCCAAATGGTTTTCTGGTATGTGAGAGGTCGTCTCGCACTGCCAAACGGATGTTTGGCAGTTTCCCAATTAGATTTGGATTTGGCAATTTTGATTCCAATTAAGATCACATATTAATTACTTGCACTCCAAGTTTATGCAATCAAAACTATTCAGGAACATCTAGAATATTCATTGGTCCCAACTGGGCCATCTTACACAAGAGAGACACCCATCTCACTCACCTAGACGGGCGTTTGGTGAGTTGAGTTGAGCCAGTTGGTTCAATCACATTGAACCAGTTGGTTCAAGGGTAGAAACTGGTTGGTTCAAGGGTAGAACTAAGACAATTCGAACTTTGATTAGCCTTACAACTCAAATAAGCATCTCAACACTTGAGACACCCGTCTGGCATGCCCAAACAGCTTTCTCACTGAGTGAGATGGTTGTTTGGTAGCTCAGTCAACCAATCCATCAATATGTTGCGTGAATTGAATACTGAAACACTTTAGTAATCAATCCATTTATCATTCAAGATCAAACTCCTCTTCTACATGAGTTCCTATGTGCATGACCCAATAGGTCCCATGTCACGTTGATAGTGAATTTCCATAACTAGATTATGACATCACAAGAAAAGAGTGGTGCCTAGTCGCACATCAGTGCTACCCCAGTGAATGGAAAGTTGGAGAACAACTTCAACCTACAATCTGTATAAGGTGTTGCAGTGAATGTATAATTCCTTTGTATCTGATATCCTTGATGAAATCGAGGCATGAAAGGCCATCCTCTCAACATTCAATCCATGTTTCTTGAACCAAGAGAAGATTGCTTGAGATAATTTGACCTCAAGTGCATGTGCATGCGTTTGTGCATGCACATGTGTTTCTCAGTTTCTCTAATCAAGTGGCCATGATATCATACTCCAATAGGAGGGAAAAATCCCATATCTATCACTCACAGTATATCCCCATGTGTCAAAGTCACCCAATCATCACCGTTATTACAACCCATGTTTCAGGACTACATTTGATGATGTCAAATTGTACCCAATGACATGTGATGAGTGCAGTGATTTCAGGTCTAAGAATCACAATCACCACCTTCACTATGAGAGATGACTGTGACCACCACAACCATGTGTCACTCTCAAGGTGGGTCTGTCAGATACACTGTTCTCTAACATGTATCTGTGTGCTTAGTTTGATATTGCCATATCATGACTAATGATATTTAGTCATCAACCAACTCACACTATGATCTTATGTGTTATTTTTGTCTATCAACCTTCCACAATAACAATCGATCATGGACATAATGAGAATATGTGCATGTACTCTTAACATTTGTATGATCTCATCCATAAGGTTAGTAACTTGAATGCATACATCATTGAGTAATATAATTTTGTAGACATTCATAGTGTTTCCTCATTATCTCATAAATGAATGAAACAAAATGAATTGGAAGCTTACCTTCATAAGTATTAATAAAATCCTTTAAGGTATATACCATATCAGTCATAATATGATTGGCTCTATGGGCATACCTTACCAACATGTGGTATGCCATATCAATCTCAAAAGGAATATATAACAAAGCATAGAAAAAGTATGTGATGAGACACTTGTTTGCTTAAAAATATGGCATGCCACCCTTTCATGGGCGTCCCACAACAGATGTTGAGGGAATTCTTTTTTCACATGGTACAAGCATGCAATGTTGTAGTGGAACATCATTTTTTGGGTCATGCAAATCTCTAGCAAATGCCAATGGTAATTCAAGTGAATCACCATTATGGCTTTGTCATTTGATTTTAATTCATTCAATTGCCTGGTGAAGTGCATTACTATTTTATTGTTATCACCACCTTCTTTTGAATGACGCATATTGATACGTAGTATTATGGGCATTTCACAATCAAGTATTGTCACATATTGATCTTGAAAAATTTGGCACATGAACTGTATATACTAGACAAAAGAAAAATGTAAGAGTGATTAGAACGTATGTGGGCATAATGGAACGTACATGGGTGCAATGAAACATATATGGGCACAATGAAACATATATGGGGGCAATGGAATGAAAGGGCGCAATGAAACATATACGGGTGCAATGGAACATATATGGGTGTAATGGAACATATATGGCACAATGAAATATATATGGGCCCAATGAAACATATATGGGCGCAATGAACCATATATTGGTGCAATGGAACATATATGGACGTAGTAGAATGTATATGGGTGCAACAGAACATATATGAGTGTGATGAAACCTTAACTGGGTGCAATGGAACATAAACGGGCGCAATGGAACATATATGGGCACAATGGAACATATATGGGCGCAATGAAACCTTAACCGGGCTCAATGGAACATATATGGACGCAATGGAACATATATGGGCGCAATGAAAACTTAACTGGATGCAATGAAACATACATGGGCGTAATGGAATGAAAGGGCACAATGAAACATATATGGGTGCAATGGAACATATATGGATGTAATGGAATGTATATGGGCGTAGTGGAACATATGTGGGTGCAATGCATCATATATGGGTGCAATGGAACATATATGGCCGCAAAGGAACAAATATGGAGGCAATGGTTCATATATGGGTGGACTGGAACATATATGGGCGCAATGGAACATATATGGGCGCAACAAAACCTTAATTGTGCGTAATGAAACATATATGGGCACAATGGAAAATATATGGGCGTAACCTTAATTGGGCACAATGGAACATAATGTAGGTGCAACGACAAAACATATATGTACATTTCTTACCATTTCTGAGACAAAACCTTGATATTTCCGACTTGGCAATATGTCCTCCCCCAACACTCCAGTATCTCCATGCAGCCACAGGGTTTGATAAGATTGCACATTTATCAAGAAATTGGGGGACTCTACTTCTGACAGGTCAATTACTGAAGGAGACTTAGGGATCGATGACAACCTACATTCTGTTAAACAAGACAAAAATGTAATCTTGGCTCAGGGTTTGTTAGACAATATTGGCAACAGTTTAACACTTGTTATAAGTGAATACCTTCTTTTCACTTGAACATTATTCTTTATCTGGAGATTTTGGGGAGAACTCTTCACTTCCAAATTGATCATATTGTTGCTTATGCGGAGAGTCTTCTTCCCAAACATACAATTTGTGTTTCTTTTCCTTAGGATTTGCCCAATGCTCTACGTAAGGTTGGTTGTAGTCATCAATCTTGGAGAGTCTTTGCTTCATTGCCATGTCAGCAGTGTGCAACCCGTCGTAGTAATCATGAAGTTTGTCTAAGCATTTTACATCCTCATGAACAAGTTCTTGTCCACTTCTTACTTCTCCTTTGCAATTCTCTTCTCCTCCGCTAGCTCAGTCATTTCAAGTGATGTGTGTTGTTTGCTTGCATCTTGTGTAGGTTCACTTCTGGATATAGTTGGTTGACCCATGGAATCCTTAAAAATTATCAAAGACAAGTAAGTTAAGTTTAGTTTTTTTTGTTGAAGTATGGACGACAACCTTGTCATGTAAGACCACATATTTATGATTAGTTGTTCGTTGGGGTGCTCCACTTGTAGGAAGTGTCCATCTTCAATAACCAAGGTTGTGGCGGTTTATGAAATGAGGTATTAATATGCATTACAACCAAATAGGCATATTGTTATGCTAAGTGGGTGCAATGCTTATTTAGCAGGAAAATAAATAAGATAAAAATGTAATACAATTAGCAACAGGGTGCATCCTTTCATGTATCCTCTGCCTTTCTTGATGTCCTTTACAAGATCAAATCTTTGACAAAGTAGTATTTGTACCACAACGGCCCAATCATAACTGTCAAATTTATCTAAATCTTCGGCAAGCGGGTACAAGTAATTCATCATCTGACTGGAGCCAGAGGGGAAAAGGAAGTGCCAGAATAATGCAACTACCAACATCTTGACACGGTCCCTCCTCATCTCATCCGTATATGTAGGAGAAAGAGTTTGTATCTTCTCCACAATTAATGTTGACCTTGGGTCCTCTCCACCAAAATATTTTTGACAAATGTATGACTTGGACACTAACTTGTTGAAAGTGACCCTGCCGTCTGTATTACATGAAAAAGATACAAGTTGCTATGTAAGGTTTGTTTTGTTGTTGTATGAGTTGCTATGTTAGTTTTGTGCGATGTCACATTAATTGGGTTTAGTTTTGTGCGTTGCCACATTAATTGGGTGTGTTGCTATGTTAAGTGGGAACAATCCCACAGAAACTACGTGCGTTGAAACTGCAAACTTGGATCGTCCACAGAAATAGGGGGCAATGCTACAAAAGGGGGTGCAATGAGACGTATATAGGCTCAATTCGTGTGGGTGCATTGCCGCATGAATTGGGGGTGTTGCAATCAAATAGGGTGTGTTGCTATGATATGGAGCGTGTTGATATGTTAGGTGGGTGGTAATGCTAAGTGTGCGCGTTGATATGTAAGTTGGATGCATTGGTACATAATTTGGGGCATGTTGCTATGTAAGATGGGTGCACATTGCCACAAAAATTGGATGCGTTGTTATGGAAGTTGGCCACATTGCCACAAAAACTGGGCATGTTGCCACAAAATTTGGATGCATTAGTACTAAAGAACGCCCTTTGCCACAAAAATAGGACAAGTTGTAATGTTCAGTTGGCGCATAAACACATTTGTATGCTAAGTGGGCACCTTGATATGTAGTTGGGCACATTTCAACAAAAACTAGGTGCATTGCTATGAAAGGGGGTGCATTGCCACACAAACAGATGGGCACAACGAAATATATGTAGGCACAACGAGATGTATATAGGCGTGTTGATGTGCAAAATGGGCTCATTGCTGAAGGAATCAAGCGTGTTGTAATCATGATCAGTGGGCGCATAAACACATTCATATGCTAAGTGGGCGCATTGATATGTAAGTTGGGCACATTTTTAAGAAAGGAGGATGCATTTTTTTTACAAAACTGGGCATGCTACCCCAAAAAGTAGGCACGTTGCTATAATATGCCCCAAAATTTGAGTTCGACTATGTTCAGTAGGCGTGTTACTATGTAAGGGTGTAATATAATATAAAATAGAAGCATTCGTAGTTAATAGGCATGTATAAACAGGAGTAATACATGCCTCTCTCAAGAAGATGTAGGAGCTGCCTTATTTCTTTTGCAATGTCTGACTCCCAAAGTTGAATGTCCCATCTTAGTTGTTGTAACAAGATGCCAGAGCTCTATCAGAATCGTGTCATTAACTAGCACTCTTCTGATGTCAAGTAGGCATTTAAAAGGTGTTTTTGCAAATATGGTTTATTCCTCTTTGTTGAAAGTGTTGTATATGTCTTTGAAGATTTTCCACGAACACATAAACGTCAACCGTCTGTACTTGTCTGCATCAAATGTTTATGCCTCTTCAAGTTCTTCCGCCACTTTGGCGTTCTTTGTTGACACTTCTATTTTTCTTACATTGTGTGCCCTTTGTTCCTTGTGTCACTCTTCTTTGTTCCCTCTTGTTGCGCAGGAGTTGGTTGAGATGTGGAAGTTGTCGTCTCCGGTGGAGGAGTTGTGCCCCTTTCAGAAGTAGCTTTCTTATTTGCATTAGGCGTGGTCATCTTTCTCTTAACCACCCTTTTCAGACTTGTGGGCTATTTAGGAACTGTCGCCGGTGTTGGAATTTTTGCATGTCAATGAACTATCAGAGGTGGGGGAGCCGCTATCTTCAGCGGTGGACCTACTGTCTTATGTGGATGAGCTATCAGCGGACAGCGGTGGACTTGTTATAGTCGGTGGAGAAGCTGTTGCCGGTGGACAAGCTCTCACCTGACCAATTATGAACAACCTTCTTTCGCTGGAAATCATCGCAAGAGTGGAGGGGTTTTTTTCACCCTTCAATTTTGAAACAAAAGTTGCGAGCCCAGATAATGAACAAGTTGCTTGAGCAATGTGAATGTTGAGAGAAGTGGGTGGGGTTAATAGTGTCACTCTTCACTGAGTTACGTGACTTGGCAGCTGAACAAAGGGTAGGTCAGGCAACAGTTAGACTGACGTAACTGGCACGCAGGGCGCAGTGCTCAAGGGCCAAGGCAGACCTGGGAGCGGTATCGGGAGGGGGCTGTGCGCGTGCCAAACTTACATTTTTGCAAGTGCACGTGAACAAATTTTAACCTTTATTTCTATTTCCGTACCTTTTGGTTCTAAGTGGTTTGTACACATGCTTAGAAACGCAACTGCACGAGGATGTCGAGTCAGGCAGAAAAGGCAGGAAAATGTAATGCATCGATTTTGCTCACAGTTCGTTTTCTCTGCCGCTTCCTACCTTTTCCACTTGTTGAAGCAGGCCAGCTAGTTCACCGGACATACCAAACAGCTGCAATTATAATTATTAGATAGGTAAAGAGAACATGTTTTAAGGTGGTAAGCTCACCATTTGTCACCACAAAAATAAACCACCTTCAACTAAACAGAAACCATCGAAGGAATTTGAGTTGCAGCTACATTCAAGCAAACGATCAGCATTCTATTATAAATTATGTTTTGCATTTTTTGTTTCTGAAATCATCGAGTGTGTTGCAACTACTTGCAAGTTGCAACCAAACCAACCCTTACACGAGTGGAAACCCGGGGATACCCTGTTTCAATAACTTTTTAGAAACCATACTCAAACCCTCTCCAATTAAGCTCCTTGGAAATGTATAGCTGTTCAGGGAGCGGCTATTTTATACAACTGTAAGCAGAGTAACTACTTCACGTTTAGTGCGTTTATCTCTGCAATATAGTACTCACTCAAATAAACAGTTAACATATATGAAGATTGCTAGCAAAACTAAGGCCACTAATTCATGGCCGATTCTCAAAGTAATACAAGATGTCATCCCATAAAATAAAAGGTATAATAGCAGCACACACCCTGCTTAAATACGACTTTTAATGGGGAAATCGGACATATATTACAGACAAAATTATTCCCAAAAGGGTTTCGTAAGCAGCATTGTTTCCCCGCAGAAGTCCAAGTGACCACACAATTTTGCAGGCACACATTGAGAATGGCCCAAGATCCACCAATCTTTTCAGAGTATGGCCTTCTTCTTTTTACTTGGAGGCTTTTTTGCTTGTCCTCTAATCTTCCATTTTCCTTTTCCACCAGGGCGCCTGGATTCCTCGATTTCGTGAACCTTTCGTTTCCTATCATTACATAACACCATATGGCAAAATGTCTTATTAAGGTAGTGGTTCGATGAGGTAGCTATAACAAGATTGCAATTAGAGGTCTTTTCAAATAAGATTGCAAATTTCCCAAACACTACAAAACAAGCTATAATCACAGTGACTACATGTATCAAGTATTTAATTAGTCCGTGGAAAAAGAGGAAAAAGAAATTGCACTCTCACCGGTAAGACTTGAATGTACGGCTAGAGAGCAGTTCATCAGCAATGGTCGCCTTTCTCTCTTGTTTTGTTAGCCTGCCGGAGTAGAAATCTGTAGATGACTCGATAACTGTACCCATCTGTACCCAACAAAGATAGAATAAAAGGAATATCAGCCATCAGCAAAACCATGTTGTGGCACTAGGGTTGGGGCACATTCTAAGACACAAATGCTTACCTGGAAATACTTGGGAAGATCCTTCTTCCTGGAACCTGCTTTCTTGTAGTGCCTCTTGGGATCTATAACGCCTCTCAACTGCAATACAGAAATATGTCAGTCTCTGATAGGCACATAGTTTATTCGGCAGTAATCTGAAGCCAAATTTCACTAGCAAACTGAGAGTGCCTGAATGGCTTGCTTTAGTTTTAAATTTAGTGAATATGCGTATTGGGTATTGGCTCCTAGGAAGCAGGGACACTTGGCGGTGACTGTCGTGGTCGTCCTGGACACGAACGCGCTGTGGACACACAGCACAGAAATCTTGGAAGTGTCCCACGCATTATTATATTAAATTCGGGCCAGGACACCGGTGAGTGAACTAGTCAGTATATTGGTTACTGATGGTTCAGCCACTTCAATCTATGACATCAAATGGCATTATAAATATTAAGTAGCTGAAAATATGGATGAATATTGAAGATAAGTTTACAATAATGGCAAACATCTTTATCAAAACTATTAAAAAAAACTATGCTACACATCCTTTCAAAAAAAAAATACACTAAGCTCATAAAGGTATAAACAAAAACTTCACTGATGATAATGTAAGACAAATCTAACCCTGGTTTCGTTGATAAGCACGAATTCAAAGACAACTATTCAGTTCAAGTTTATTGTGTGCAAGCTGGCACTCCAAAAGATCCTGCTGTTTTCTGGAGTACTGAATATGAGTAGACTGAAGAACTCTTTATAAAACAACAATCTGTTGGCATTGATTTAAAAAGCGGATGGTGCGGCCGCATTAGCGGCAGACCATCTAATCCGCTGTGATTTGCTGTTTTGCGTCAAATAGGCGTTTTTCTCTGTAGCGGCCGCTTTGGGCCGCTTTTTTAGAGTCCGCTTCAGCGGCTGTAGCACCCGCATGAGGGCAAGAAGGCCCGTTGCCTTGCATTAACTTGCCGCGTTGTGTCCTTGGGGAGTCCCCGATACGGTAGGAACCCGACTCCTCGGTTTCCATAAGGAAACACAGCCGCTGCCCTAGCGGACTTTCCCGATGAGGAAAGGAGTCACAATGGCATCAACTGGCTTATTAAAAGCCCTCTCCCGCATGGTTCATCTCCACACAAGCGGAGTGAAGCAAAGGAGTTCGGCGCACAACAGCTTGAAGCAGAGCAACGGCCAGACGCAAAGCAGCCGCTTGATGCGGAGCAGCGCCTGGACGCAGACCAGCGCCAACCAACAGCACCGGCGGAGGCCATTGAAGGCGGCAAGCGACCAGAAGACATCGGTGGAGTCCCTTGAAGGCGCCAACACCAACGTGACATTTGCTGACTAGCGGAGACGCCCCAAGGAGAGTCGTCCACGTCAAGTAAGTTTGTTGACCCTGTTCTTCAGGTCTTCTTCTCAACCTTCTTCTTAATTCATTTTTCTTTTCTCTCTTCTATCCGTCTTGTGAAAACAAACGCTAGCTTGACAGTAGATAAATACCATGTTATGCTATTACTGACTGATCAGTAGGACTAAACTCCCTGTAGTACAGGGTCTGTACGTTCTATTGTCTTAACTCTTAATCAGTAATTCAGTACCATGGTTTGATGAGATTGAAGAGGATACATTACTGTCCATTATTCTTATAAGTACCCTACTACCCTGTTATGATCAATCCTACAGTCCTACTGATACGGTGACACCTGTGTACGGTGAATCACTTAATTGGCACCATGGGAAAAAAAGGCGAGCCTCAAGGCATTAGAGGCGCACGCCTCGAGGCGAGGCGCATGGGAAAGCGCCCTGAGGCTTACGCCCCAGCTGTTTCTAACGAGGCGGACGCCTCAATTTTGTCGAGGCGTTAAAAAGCGTAGAGGCGTCAAGGCGCTTGTGAGGCGCTCGCCTCAGTCTTCCGCCCAAAATAGAAGGTATTTGGACTGCAAATGGGCTGGCCCAATAGGGTTTAAGTGAAAAAAGAAAGGAAAAAAACCCAAAACTATTTGGCTATCGACCACAGAAGCTGCGCTCCCATCCGCCGATTCCACCGGCTTGCCCAAGGTCCGTCACCTGCTGCAAGACGATCTCCGGCGAGAAGCGCCGGCTAATCTTGCTCCTCCACCTCCGGCCGACCACCCCTTTGCCATCCTTGGGCTGCTACAGCCTTTGTTGCGGCGGTGGTGGCTGATCTAGCTGCTGCCAGACGTGCCAGTGAGAGGAGCCGAGCTGCTGCTGCTCCTTGGGTCATTTTTCCATCTCCGACGGCCACCAAAGGTGTCGTCCCTTCCTCCTTTTGCACCTATTGTACTGAAACATAGGTTTTCTTGCCTCCTTGGATGATTTCCACATCATATAGTGGGATTTTTAGTTACTTTTTTACTGTTTTTCTGAAATTTCGGGTCCTTTGATCCTCTCCTCTCAAATTTGGGTATTTATTATGTTTGTTTGTTTTGTTTTGCTATTTTATAGGAAGGTTACTTCCCAATTCTCAAATATGCCAAGGAAAAGTGCACCCTCAAAAGCTAGAAGTGACCCGGGATGGAAGTATTGTGAGGAGGTTGAGGGAATTGAAGGCAAGGGTTATGTATATGTCAAGTGTAATTTTTGTGGCAAGAAGATTACAGGAGGGATAGAGAGGTTGAAAGATCATTTAGCCAAAACTCATAAGAATGTTGGTGCTTGTGACAAAGTTCCAAAAGTGGTTGAGCTAGAGATGAAGTTGTATTTGGGTGCACATGTGGAGAAGAAGAAGAGGCAACTGGATGAAATGGAAGAGGTTTGTCGTGTTGCAGCATACAACACAAGACTTGATCCTTCATCATTATACACTGCAAGTAATTCTCAACCAACTGCTGGAAGTGGGGTGGAGAAAGTGTTGCTTGTAGAGAAACAAAATAGAGGGCCAATGGATGCTTTTATAGCCAATGCAAATGTAGATGGTGATGTGCAGCCTAGTGTGAAGGATGCTTGGAGGAAGGAGCAAAGAACTCAAGCTTGCTTGTCTATTGGCAGATTTTTCTTTGAAAATGGTATTCCTTTTAATGTTGGCAATAGTCCATCTTTCAAGAATATGATACAATCTGTTGGGAATTATGGTAGGAACTTGAAGACTCCCAAGTGTTTATGAATTGAAGACTTGGATTCTAAATGAAGAAGTTCAAACTGTAAAAGCCTTTGTTGATGAAGCTGCTGTCTCTTGGAGGGCTACTGGATGTAGCATTATGTCTGATGGATGGACAGATGTGAAAGGCCGATCTTTGGTAAATTTCTTAGTGAACAATCCTCAAGGTACATGGTTTTTAAATCAGTTGATGTATCTGATAAAGTAAAAGATGCAAAACTGTTGTTTGAGTTGTTAGATGACATTGTTGAAGAAGTAGGAGAAGAAAATGTGGTGCAAGTGATTACAGACAATGCACCAAACTACAAGCTTGCACGCTCACTTTTGGATCAAAAGAGAAAGAAGTTGTACTGGTCTCCATGTGCGGCACATTGCATTGATCTTATGCTGGAGGATATTCTTAAGTTGCCATTATATGCTTCTATATTTAATAAATCCAAGGCTGTCATCAACTACATATATGCACATGGATGGGTTCTTGCTGGTGTGCGGAAATACATAAAGGGAGACATTGTTCGCCCTGCCATGACAAGGTTTGCTACTGCGTTTCTCACTTTTCAGAGTTTGCTATCTGTGAAAGGACCACTTGAGTCCTTCTTTGCTTCTCGTACTTGGACACATAGTCGGTATGCATCTACATCTTCTGGGAAGTTGTGTAGGAAGACTGTATTGAAAAGCAAATCTTTTTGGCCTGCTATAGCATACTCAGTGAGAACATTGCAACCTTTAGTCATTGTCTTGAGGATGGTTGATGCTGATAAATATCCTCCTATGGGGTTCATCTATGAAGCCATGGATAGGGCAAAAGAAGATATTGCCAAAGGTCTAAACAATGACAGGAACAAATACCAAATCATATGGGACATAATAGACACCAGGTGGGACAAGCAGTTGCACACACATCTACATGCTGCAGCATATTTTCTAAATCCTCAGTTTCAGTATGAGCCTACTTTCTCAAGACATGTAGAAGTGAAACAAGGGTTGTATAATTGCATGGATAAGTTGCTCACTTCTGAGGACAACGCTAAGGTTGAGTTGCAACTAGATGCATTTGTTAATGCACGTGGCCTATTTGGTAGACATAATGCAATCAGTACAAGGAAGTTGAGAAGTCCTGGTAAAATTTAACAAGTTTAAGTTTCAATAAGATGGTAGTTGGTAATGTATATAAGATCTAAGTCTTCATTCTTTAATGTCTTGTAGCTGATTGGTGGAATGCATTTGGTGACGAGACTCCAGAGTTGACTAGGTTTGCTCGTCGAGTTCTTAGCTTGACTTGTAGTGCATCTGGATGTGAACGTAATTGGAGTTCGTTCAACCAGGTAAAAACATAAGAACTGATTTCTATATGCAACTAATTAGCTTAGTTCTTATCTAGCCTTTTTCTTTATTATCTTTAGGTGCATACTAAGAGAAGGAATCGTTTGGCACAAGAAAATATGAACAAGCTAGTCTATGTCATGTATAACTTGAAGTTGAAACAAAGAGGAGTGAAGAAGAAGACAATGGAGGATCCTCTAGTGTTAGAGTATCCAGATTCTGATGATGAGTGGATAGCTGAATTTGAAGGCAATAAAGTTTTACAAGATTTGGATGCAAATGTTGCACTTGAGGATGATGTATTGGACTTAGACGAGGGACATGAAGAAAGACCTCAAAGGAGGAGGCGTGCAGGTAGCCTGAATGTTTTATATTTCCTTAGACATTGATGGTTGCTAATTGCTATGCCTAATGTTACACATATATGTTTTCATTTAAAATAGGAAAAGAACATGTTGGCGAGGAAGAGGAGATAGAGAATATTGATGATGAAGGAGTTGGGGATGATGCTGAGATTCCTTACATGGATGATTCTTTTGATGATCCAATTAGTAGCTCCAGTGATGATGATTTGATGGATGAAGCCACATCGTGCGCATGATGATTGATGAGTGATGAGTCTGATGACTCATGTTGATGAAATCATAACCCTTTCTTTGTTATTGTAGTTGTACTTTTTATAAACTGCGTGTCTACGCAACTAGTATGTTGTTTGTGTGGAATTTTATCTTGTGACTTATGACTTGTGACTTGTGAAATGTCTCACTTGTGCTTCAAATTTGGAATGTAATTAGCATGTGTTTTGTGATTTGATTATTATCTAGTTGTCTATCTTTAAGTATAACTTACATATACATATATAATATATTATATACTATATGAATAACATATAAAGACACATATTATATATATATATAAACATATATATATATATATATATATAAACGCCTCGGTACATTCTGAGGCTTACGCCTCATGCTTTTTTCAACCTTGATTGGCACTCTTCCTTGCTGCTTAATCTTCCTTGCTAATGCTAATAGCAATTGCTATCTGATCCGTATGAAAACTGCTGTGATGTTGTTCCAATGCTATGAAATCATCCATCGTCAATGCATACGGTATACCTAATTACCTAGTCACCTACTATCAACGTCCCTAGTAAAATATTTTTTTTTTACACTTACTGATCCGTATGAAAACTGTTGTGCTGTTTTTCCAATGCTACTACCGTTTTATCACAGATTGCATAAATTTTGAATAAGTAATTTCAGTACTACTGTTTTGAATCAGTAATTTCACTTCAGTAATTTTGAACGAGTAATTGCAGTACTACTGTTTTATCAGTAAATTAATGATGATTGATGACTTTTGAACGAGTAACATACATCAGTAATATCAACATTCAACAATATGCTATACTCTTAAAACAGTAATTTACATGATATGTATGATGTGGAATATCAGTAATTGGATACTAATATTATGATTACAAATTGAACTTACATGACTATACTTTAATAATTGAGTATCAATAATGACTACTCAATCACTGATTATTCTTTTGTCAATCACAATTAGTATGGTCGGTGGTGCTCAAATGTCGGCTAAATCAAATGATCCCGGGTGGAAGTATTACACTCTTCCAAACCCAAGCCGAAGGGAGAAAGTTAAATGCAACTTCTGTGATCACATATCAACGGGTGGAATTTTCCGATTGAAGAAACATCTTGCAGGCCAATGTGGCGATGTCAACGCATGCAAGAAGGTTCCTCCCGAGGTGCAGAGGGAAATTACTGAGTATTTGGAGAAGTTTGTTGCGAAGAAGAACAAGAGGGCTCAAGAGTTGAAAGATTTGCGTGGTGATGTCGAAATTGAAAAAAGTGGAGATGAAGTTGTCGATATCGGGGATTCACATAGGAAGAAGCCAAAAGTTGTAGGTCAACTGGACACTTATTTCTTTAGAAACCCAGAAGATATTGTCAAAGACAGGGCGTTATCAAAGCAATCAACATTACCAGATAAGTTAGGTAAAGAGCGAAGGGCTAAGACATGTCAATATATAGCTCGATGGATTTATGAGGCTGGTAAAATCCTAATTTGTGCTCGTAGATTTCGGTTATGATAGTACATTTTAAAAATTGTAAGACCCTAATTGTAATAATTGTTTTGTTTTTTCTAACTAGGGATCCCAATGAATATTGTTAACCTCAACAGCTTCCAAGTGATGCTAGAAGCTATAGGTCAGTTCGGACCTGATTTGAAGGGACCTTCCTATTATGAGTTGAGGGAACCGTTACTTAGGCAGGAGGTGGAAACTACTAAAGAAGCCCTTGCACTACATAGGGAAGAATGGTAGCGGTCTGGATGTTCTTTGATGACAGATGCTTGGACAGACAAACGCAATAGAAGTATCATGAATATATGCGTCAATAGCCGTTATGGGACTTATTTTCTCAAGGCTGATTGTTCAGGTCAAATACACAATGCAGATTACATATTCAACCTTATCGATGATGCTATTGAAGAAGTAGGAGAGGAGAACGTTGTCCAGGTGGTTAGTGACAATACTCCAGCTAATCTTGATGCGGGTTGCCAATTGAAGGAGAAGCGACCAATGATCTTTTGGACCCCATGTGCAGCACACTGCATCGACTTAATGTTGGAGGCGATCAGGAAAGTTGCACCGGGTACAAAATGTCCTTAAAAAGGCAAAATCACTCACTATATTTATCTACAACCATCATCTAACTCTGAGTATCATGAGAAGCTTCTTGGGACGTGATCTGGTCAGGCCGAGTGTTACTAGATTTGCTACAGCATTTTTGAGTTTAGAAATCCTTCTAAAAAAGGGTCCAGTCTAAGAAGGATGTTCATTTTTTAAGAATGGCTCAAATGCAAATTCTCAAAGAGTCCCGAGGGCATTAAGGCTGCAACTACTGTTGGTGGGTCCCAATTTTGGAGAGGAGTTCAGTTGGTGCTTAAAATTTTCAAACTGTTGGTCAATGTTCTACGACTGGTTGATGGGGATAAAACACCTGCTATGGGCTACATACAACAAGCTATGGTCGTCACACTTGATGAACTAGATACAAAGTTAGCTGATGATGAGTCGCTCCGCAAGCAGGTTGTTTCAGATAGTCTGAGAAAAATGGGACAATAAGCTGAATCGACCCATACATGCTGCAGGTAGTTGAACACCACCACTCTTTTTGTGCAATTAGTTTGATGAAATTAGATATTCATATTATACTGAGTTACTAACACTCAAATGATATAGGTTATCATTTGAACCCATTTTTGTATTGGAGAGACCCTGACATCGATAGTACCAATTCGATTATGGATGGTCTCATGGAGTGCATTGAGACATTCTACCCCAAGCCAGATATCCAAGATGGCATCATCATGAAGGAGTCACCAGCCTATCAGGATGGGTCAAGTTCTTTTGGAAGAGCAGCTGCTATTCGACAACGAAATGACATCAACATAAATCCAGGTGTGGGCTATAGAAGGGTCAAGGGTCTTTTTTATTAAATAGATCCTGCCTCACTAATTCCAATTTACTCCTACCCGTAGTTCAATGGTGGATAAATTTTGGTTGCGATACACCTTACTTGCAAAAATGGCCATCCGAGTGTTGAATCTAACTTGTTCATCGTCAGGATGTGAGAGGAATTGGATCACCTTCGAGATGGTAATATAAGCAACCCTCAAATGAATTTTTCATATTATTGCTATAATGACAATGTATGATTACTTATTTATGTTAATAATATATTTCTTGCGTAGATTCATACAAAAAGGAGAAATAGGTTGGATGTGAAGAGGCTTGAAGCAATGGTATTCATTCAATTTAATGCCAAACTCAAGGAGCGGAAGGAGAAAGATGAAAAAGATTATGATCCAATAGTCTCAAGATAGAGACAAGGCTAAAGATTGGATGGTAGCTAGACCCAGATGAAGAAGAAATCTATCCAGGTGTTGGACTTACTTGGGGAGAAGTTGCAAAAGCAAGTGGGGCAGAAGAAGTGGCAGAGACTAGGAAAAGCACAAGGTTGACTACTTCAAAGGTGGATGCAAAGAAAAAAGCACACAAGGAGTATGGTGATGTTGAATCTGATGGTGATGATGACAACTACATGGATGGTGACAATGATCTTAAGGACATTGAGGCATCTTTAGATGATGAATTTGTTTACACTCGCTCTACGAGCGAGGACTATGATTTTCTTTGAAGTTTCTTTGCTTTTTAGCTTGTAAACATTTACTTGTGTTATTAGGAACCGGTTTGATCTATGAAAGTCATTTGTAGCAGCAAAGTATTATTCAAAATACTTGATTGTTGAGTAATATTTCTTTATGTTGGTGGTAGGACAATCACAAAATTTTTACAAATTAATTTAAAACAATGTGAACCGCTTTTTCAAAAAGCGCCCGCTTTTGTCCGCTTCAAAACCCGCTTCCCGCTTCAAGGAGGGAAATCCGCACGCTTCGTGCTTTCCAAAACACAGGTTGTCAGATTGCTTGAGAGATAACTTGTATGATAATTTGATTGTTTTCTCCACTTTCCCTGTGCACTTTTTCGTATATCAGTGTGCAGTCAAAATACTCAGCTTACAGTAGGATATATATAACTAGAATAACAATATTTCAAAAGCAGTATCCAATGTCAGGGCTTGGCAGGTGATAGCACCTATCATCCATGAACCGATATGTTGCCTTAAATTCTGAATCATGCCTCTGACCTAAGATATGAGTAGCTCTTATTAGGCTAGTCATCTGTAGATATTTTATTCATTTGCTTCTCAATAAATGCAGAGACGTATGGTCGATACATTTAGAGACATTGTTGATATCTAGCAATTCCCCTTCTCGTTTTGGATATCAAACTCCGTTGTCAAGCGCAAAGGTGAAGAAAACTCCGTCAAATTTGCCTCTCTTTCTAAGAATAATTTTTGAAAATCTTTGGCATCTAAATCTATAAAAGACCTGTGGAAGTCTGCAAAGATAGTATTCAAACTTTGTAGCACAATCATCTGCATCTTTTAACCCCGTGGAAGAAAAAAAGTTAATGTCTCTAACACCAATTCACATGACAAGATAAAGTAATGACAAGGAGAAGCGAACTTCGGTTCCTTCTAACAGGATGAAGGGGAATTCTAAGAAAGATTCTGCAATTGATGGAGAGTCATTGGCTAATCTTTGCAGCCATGCTTCAGCTAAACCAAAGATATCAAGTCAGAGTGTTGATTCTGGCAGGCTGCAACCAGATCTTTCAGGTAAGTGTGTTTTTTACTATATCGAATTCAGTTTGGGTTGTCACTCACTTTGAATCCAAGCCAAAAAAAAGTCTGGGTGGTCATAAGTTTCTATTTTATAAAATTTTGCAACTACAGTAAACAAGAAAAGATCATTTGAGAAATGGCTATATCTATATCATGAACAAAGTGGGGGTGACAAGTATTAAGTACAAGTTATGCGAGGGCAATCTGAGATGGTATGGACATGTGCAACGCATACCGACTAACGTGCCTATACAGAGCAATGTTATCAAGTTAATCACAATTAAAAGAAGAAGAGGCAGACCTAAAATAACGTGGGAAGAGCTTATATACAGAGACTTTGAATCTCTACAGTAAACAAGAAAAGATCACTTGAGAAATGACTATATCTATATCATGAACAAAGTGGGGGTGACAAGTATTAAGTACAAGTTATGCGAGGGCAGTCTGAGATGGTATGGACATGTGCAACGCATACCGACTAATGTGCCTATACGGAGCAATGTTATCAAGTTAATCACAATTAAAAGAAGAAGAGGCAGACCTAAAATAACGTGGGAAGAGCTTATATACAGAGACTTTGAATCTCTACATTTTAGTCAGAATATGAACCATAACAAGGCTGATTGGAAAAGGATCCATGTAGCCAACCCCAACATGGTTGGGATTGAGGCTTAGATGATGATGATGAGTAGAGGCAAAATCAATGCCTGCTTGTAAAACCCAAGAGTCAATAAATAGTGATGATGAAAAGCAAACTTTTAGTATGAAAAGGGAGTAACTTGTGGCAGTGGCAAGAAGAGAAAGGTTGTTTTTGTCTTTTCAGATGATGAAGACGACGAGGACAACATTGTGAGTTTGATCTTTTTACTAGAATCCCCTGCAAGGACTTCTGTTTCTAACTAAAATCAGAGCAATGGGCATTCTTATATGGTAACAAGTACACCAAATGAAGAGAAAAACTCAACCAAAACAGCATAGACACGTTGATGTAGCCAAGCTACGGAGAAGGGAGAAATAAATTTGCAACCAGCAAATAAAATTCTAATTCATAATCGACTGCCTGGTGGCTTATATAAGACTCTACGACTTGACGTGCAAGTCAATAAAATAGGAAATTAAGTCCTAATGTAAAATAAAACAAGGAACTAAAAAGAAATTCAAAATTAAATAAAGCGTCAATTTTCTAAATGCATAAAGAACTAAATAAAAGCACAACTTGAGCCCAATAAGCTCTAATCAGGATTGTCTTGGATCTGGGCAGTGAATTGAAAAATGGCCCAGGCGGCCGCTTAATCGGCCATGACCCTCATCCGCCTAATTTAGCCCCTAAGCGCCCGGTTAAGCGTTTTGAACATAATCACCCACTTTTTGCCCGCCTCACCCGCTTTTTCCCGCTTTTGTTTAAAAATACTAATGTAAGCATCTAACATTAATTAATTACATAGTCCAAGTAATGTTGACTATAATATATGAAACTTGTATACATTAAATGTTCTATGATATAGCTAGTCCTAATTTAGAATGCATACTTTGTGTGTAAGCTGTAAAAATTGGTTACTGCTGTAATACATCTAAGTAAATATCATATTGCTCTATTATACTTCAAATGCATGATTAGTTTTACTGATTTCCTTGATGCTTTCATTGATTAATGATTGGTACTACTGGTTAGTATTACTTTAGTGATTACTTTAAATCAATAATTCATAGTTTGTTATTTACAATTACTGATCTGCTTACTGATTTTAGTGATTAGAGATATTGATTGATAGTGAATTATTGATGGATACTTAGTTAATTATTGATTTGCTGATTAGATATGTATAGAAGTTCCTTAGAAATATTTTTTATATATACACATACATGTAATTTTGTATAAAAATATATAAAATTTAGACACCCGCTTTTCCAAAAATCGCCCGCTTAATCGCCCGCCTATCGCTTAATCGCTTACAGGGTGTTGTTCGCACGCTTCCCGCTTTCTAATACCTTGGATCTGGGCTTGCTTCTTATGCAAATTCCCTTTTACGAGTTGCATCAATCTCCTCCCCTTAAAAATGTGAACCTCTGGTGAAGCAGGGGCAGGTCCAATGACTCCTTGCCATGAGCTGACGGGAGGCATCTCTCTCGGACACATCCTAGCTGCCTGGAACTATAGGATGTCCATCGAAAGAGTTGTCGGGCGTTGTCAAGTCGAAAGGAGTATGTGTTGTAGAACCCATCATGTCGTACATGACGATCATATTGCCAAGGACGACCAAACAGTATGTGAGAAGTTGTCATATTGAGCACATCGCAAAAGACAATATCGTTGTAAACACCATGAAATGAAAAAGGAACTCTGCAGCAATGGGTCACCATCTGAGAAGTGTCATCAACCCACCGTATGCTATACGGCCTGGGTTAGGGCTCCAGTTGCAATCCCGACTCCTGAACAACCGAAGAAGACACTGTATTGGTTGAAGATCCTCCATCAACTGTTAGTACGCACATACGACCTCAAACCTCTACCATTGAATATAACAATGACGTGTGACGCCAATCATCAGGAGGTGGACTCTATACGGTTGAGGACCCAATTTTACAGAACGAGGTCTCCTGTTTCGTCTTCCTCTTCTTCCTCGTCGCTAGGTTCTGAAGCCCCAGAAAGACATCTTCGTATTCTATGCCATCATCATCTTTCGTTGTTGTTGTAGTCAACACACGACGTGGGCACTGGTTGGAACGATGACCATATGCATGACAGAAAAGCATTGGATAGGCTTGGTAACAACTGGTTTAGAGGGTCCGCCTTCAGTAGTCAGTGTTGTTGTAGTAGTCGCCCCTTGACGTGGTTTTCACCCAGGTGACCACGGGGACGACGCCTGATCTCTTCAATTCTTTCAGCGCTTTGAATAGCATCATCTAGAGA
Organism: Alisma plantago-aquatica; assembly: GCA_963693085.1. Lineage (NCBI taxonomy): Eukaryota > Viridiplantae > Streptophyta > Magnoliopsida > Alismatales > Alismataceae > Alisma > Alisma plantago-aquatica. Next base: position 665,703,882 of record OY856414.1, read on the forward strand.
ATTGAAATGCATGACTATTAGACGATCAGCCACCTCATCACGAAGTCCCCTGCGAAAATTGGTGATTGCGACGGTGGCATCAATCCGAACCTCAGATCGGTTGCACAATTCTTGAGATTTGCTGCCATACATGGCGACAATGTCGTCACCCTGCTTGAGATCTTGATACGCCAAGTACGCCTGCTGCTTGTAATCTCGAGGTAATCAAAGGACGCAATGCTCCCCATGTGTCACGGGGTCGTCTCGCGGTTGATTACACCATGCTAGAGCAGCTCCCCAAAACTTGGAGGTGGCTACCAAGACTTTGGTTGCCTCACCAAAGCTTCTGTATAACTGAAAATAATGCTCGGCGCAGTGCAATCAGTCAAGCACAATCTTGGCGTCACGCTCGTCATGGAATTCTGGTAGCTTCGTTTTAACAATGTGTTCTGCTTGTAAGGGTTGAGGGGCTGGTTGACGGACATTGTTGTTGCGGTTAACCTCCATTGCATTCAAACGTTGTTCAAAGGTTGTAACACAAAGGAGAAGTTCAAAAGAGTCATCGTGTTCGGCTTGATGTTGAATTATTTCCTCTTGTCGTTGCATCAGGGTACCCAATTGTTGTTGTTGTTGAACTATATCACCCTGTTGTTGCTTCATCATGTTGTCTAATTGTTGTTGAATAGCCTCCAAGGTGGCAGCGGTTGTGGCCAAGCCCTTTAGTTTGTCGTTGACGTGTTGAACAGTCACCACGCTTTGCTAGAAGAAAGCCTCCTTGAAGTCGATGTAAGAAGGAGGTGCCTCGGAAGGAAGGTTGATCCAGTATGAGTTGGTTGGGGGTTGCAGGGGGCAGCGGCCTCTTGCTTGGGGGTTCGGGGGCGAGAGTCCTCGAAAAAATTTTTGGAGCTGCTTACTAGCAGTCTAGAGGCGTGTTGTTGATTGCCATAGGTACTACTAGCCATAGAGGCGTCGTTGCCTTGCGGACGTTGGTGCAGAGAAAGGAGGTGAACAGGGTTGTTGGAGGCCTTTGTGGGATGTAGGGGCTTGGACATGTGATAGGTCGGAAACGGCAGGATGGGAACGAGATATGGGCGCAGAGAGGAGGTAGCAGATCGGTTGTCCAGTTGCAGTGCTAGTTGCGTGAAGGGCAACCCGAGTCTGGACGGCAAGAACATACGGTGCGGTCTCTTCCTTGTGAGGGATCGGGAGACCAAGAAGACGGTGGGCAAATCTAAAGATCGGCAGGACTCTGGACCATCGGGATTACCAGGAAGACTGTGGGCGAGTCTGACTGATGACGATGACAGAAGTAAAGCAGTGGAACTGGGAGCCTACTGTTGCTACTGTTGGGCGCGTTGAAAGGCAAATCTGCTGCGGGCGGGATTTACTGCGGAAGTAGAACGAAGATGGCAGGTTGTGGTTGTTGCTCTCACAGAAACGGAGATGGCGGGTGATTGGGTACGTTGAAGGGTGGGCTATCGGCTACGCTGAAGAGCGGGTCGGGGGGATGACGGGTCAGAGGATGACGGTAGTTTGCCGCTGGGAGCAGTTGTGATGGGATCGGGCGTTGAAAAGGTGCGTTGAGCGGTGGTTGTGTGTTACAACAGCGAGAAGATAGATTTGCGGGAAGGAAGTGGCAGGTGCGTGCGGTGGGATGAATTTGTTGGGACAGAAATGTTGCGGCCGGTGGGCTATTGTTGGGTGACGGAGATAGGTCGGCGGTTGATGATCGTAGAGGACTGCAACAGAAGCCTGGAGAAGATGGTAGGAGCTGGTAGGAGCGTCCAACGACTGTCGTCGTTTCTAGAGAGCAGAGGCACGAAGATGTAGGTAGCGGGGAAGAGAAGGGAGGTCTTGCCCTAATAATTTAGGGTTTGGCTCTGATACCACTCGATGCAGTCAAGCTACGGAGAAGAAGAAAGGGAGAAATAAATTTACAACCAGCAAATAAAATTCTAATTCATAATTTACTGCCTGGACAAAGACCCCAAGGCTGGCTTATATAAGACTCTACGACTTGACGTGCAAGTCAATAAAATAGGAAAATAAATCCTAATGTAAAATAAAACAAGGAACTAAAAAGAAATTCAAAAATAAATAAAACATAAATTTTCTAAATGCATAAAGAACTAAATAAAAGCCCAACTTGAGCCCAATAAGCTCTAATCAGGATTGTCTTGGATCTGGGCTTGCTTCTTATGCAAATTCCCTTTTACAGGTTGCATCACACGTGAAATTAGTTTGCAGGTTAATCTAGGAACTTCGGCTAAAGGTACTGAAGATTCTAGTAAGAGCAAGACCACCTGAGTTACCTTTGCCAGATGGAGCAAAAACCACCATCTCAAGTTAGTTCAGATATTACAAAGTGAATGTGACAGTAAAGCCGATTAATGTCAGTACTAAAATGAAAAAGATGCTAAAGACAAGATTTGATGAAAAATGACGGGAGTTTGGTTATACCGTAACTTCCTATTCATCATTTTCTCTTATAAAAATAAGGGAAACTAAAGTTATTATCTATCTCACTTTGATTGGAAGCCACTATAAACGATGTGAAATATATTCTGTCTAACTGCTAATCCAACGATGTAGGAGACGAGATGTTTTTCGAATGTTGAACATACTTTGATATATGGAGGGACTAACTGTTCATCAGTAGGAACTCAATTACTTGTGGTTTATCTTTCACTAATTAAGTCTGCTGTAACCGTTGATAGTTTGTGGGGTTTTGGTCCTGAAATGGCTGGTGACAGGTGTCACTGTCAAGTCATCCAGTTTCTGGTTGTTTGCTTAAGCATTTGTATCCCCTTTTGCATTATGGATCTTCAATAACTGGAATTTATTTATTTTGGCTTTCTTGTATACATAAATATAAGTGGCAGATTAAGCGATTATGTTTGGCAAAGAAGAAAATTCATAAGGAAACTTTTGTTTTTCATCGGAATTCATGAGATTCATAGATCTCAATTTCCTTTCAATTACCAAAAAAATATATTAAAAAGATCTCTAAACACACACACATGTTTTTCATGTTATCTAATGTAAAACTTAGTCTGCAGTCCGCATTGAAGATACCTTCCTCTTAGAGCATTGAACTTTAATGGAAAAGATAGGCCCGTCAGGACCCAAGACATACACCCGTTTTTCTACATGTAATTCAAAATACCATTAATATAGCAATTTATTGTTTAGGTCTAACTATATGTAATGCACTAAATTCTTTATAAGGTTTTTGCATCATAACCACACATGAAGAAGCTTAGTGATTAATTTGGAAGAAGCTAGATGATTACAAGATGCCTATGGAAAATAGTTGTCAAATAAATACGCCTGAAAATACTTTTCTATATAATAGTTGTAAGATGATAGAAAAAGAAATAAGTGTGCAGATCCTAAAATTGTCTTTACCCATTAATCCGTATCCATCCATCTTGTTGGGAACTTATGTAGGGTCTACAAATTGGGCTAGGGAACATAATGAAATGTATTTGGGGGCTAGCGACGCGGAAGGTGGATTAGGTAAGGACGTGCCTATATGTGTTTTTATTAGTGTGTGTTGTCTATGTGTTTATTTGTACCACTGTCATAGGGTTTTCCAAATATAGTATCGTGTCAATGCCTACAAAAATATTGTACACACCTGGGTCATGTGTGAGATGTTAAATGATGCCAGCTTTCTATCATGAATGCTAGGTGGACTGCAATGAATGTTTGAGTTTCTTAGTTGGTAGCTGAGATTTATTGGCGCCGTCAATATATATATGTCGGTGTGGTGTTGTTCCACTAGAGATGCCTATGCAAAATATCATTAATATAGCAAGTTATTGTTTAGATCTAACTATCTGTAATGCACTTATAAGGTTTTGCATCAAAACCACACATGAAGAAGCTTAGTGATTAATTTGGAAGAAGCTAGATGATTACGAGATGCCTATGGAAAATAGTTGCCAAATAAACATGCCTGAAAAGACTTTTCTATATTATTTTTTGTAAGATGATAGAAGAAAAAAAATAAGTGTGCAGATCCTAAAATTGTCTTTTCCCCTTGAACCATATCCATCCATCTTGTTGGGAACTTATGAAGGGTCTACAAAATGAGCTAGGGAACATAATGAAATGTGTTTGGGAGCTAGCGACGCGGAAAGTGGATTAGATAAGGACGTGCCTATATGTGTTTTTTTAGTGCTTGTGTTGTCTGTGTTTATTTGTGTCATAGGGTTTTCCAAATACAGTATCATGTCAATGCTTACAAAATATTATACACACCTGCGCCATGTATGAGATGTCAAATGATGTCAACATTCTATCATGAATGCTAGGTGGACTGCAATGAATGTTTGAGCTTTTTAGTTTGTAGCTGAGATTTATTGATGCCATCAATATATATGTCGGTGTGGTGTTGTTTCACTGGTCATGCTTGGTAAAGTTTGTACACTAAGCCATTAGGGTTTTGTCTGTCACAAGGGTGAGCAAAGATTGACATACCCAACTTTGTCTGTGCAGTCTATCTTCGGGACAGACTTCTTGCGAGGCCATTGAATACTTCATCATAGTTAGCTTTAGAAGAGTAGCTATTCACTTGATATACGGCATTGGAAAGACCTCTGCCCAGTATTTCTCCTAGTAACCCTGTACCTTTTCTGACGGTAATTTGTTTAGGGCACATGCAAGTCAAGAAGTCATGACTAGAATCTTCTCTACCTTATGGGTGAATGGATGTATGCTTCCTTGTTAAAGTTTTATTCCATTCTGAAAAGCTAATGGATGTAGCTAATAGAAGGGCATGTGCAACCCAACAGTAGACATTATCCACCTTATGAGTGAATGGGTGTATGCTTCCGTTCTGATCGTAATTTGTTTGGGGCACATACAACAACCAGTCATTCAATAATCCTAGCTCACATAGTTAGCAAATGTGATTTCTACTTTTCTTACATATCTAATTAACTATTTAGTGTGAAGGCGGATTGGGTTCACGAAAAAAAATCCACTTTTAAGGCCATTTGGATGGTCCATATGTAGCTTTCAAAGGAAAGTTTGACAACAAATACCACATGTGATCCTAATGATTTCGATTGGCAAAATGAAGACTGAACTCAGTTTTGCCAAAACCAGTTATAAACGGGTGTATTCATGCAATCGTATTATGTGGCGAATGTTAGGGAGCAGAGTCCAACATGTGTGAATGAAGGAAGTTGAATTCTTGTTTTAATGGGGGCTTTGATTTCACGATGAAATAAAGGAATTAGCGGGTGAGGTTTTGCAAGCACAAATATCTATAAAAAACATGTTGGCAACAATGTCTTATGTTCAATATGTAGGTCTTTCATGTAATCATCTTTTGAGAGGTGACTTGAGGGGAGTGCACATACTAGTCATTACTATTAACATAAATACACGTAGGCAACAATATTTTCCCCTTCGCATGTACTATAGTAACAAAAAGCACCGATATTTCACGATATTTTGGAGGGCCAAATCTTACGGTCGTTTAAATCGTGGTTTGTCAATTATACACATTTTTTCAAGATTTTTCATGTTTTTTCTCAAATTTTCACTTTTAACACGCTTTTTTCCGATTTTTTGTGTTTGGTTTGTCTGACCAAACCGGTCAAGTGATATGTCATTCTGTCCCATGTGAGTGCTTTACCCATAAACCCTGACTCCGACTTTCCCTTCACACTCCACCACTCCCGATAGCATCTCTGAGCCCTAGCCTCTCCTCTATGTCTATGGGTCCCTATTGTTGGCGAGCACCATTACCTAGTAGAGGCACGGCGACAAATAGAGCTTGAGGAACCGGCAGTGGCGGCAAATAGGGCTCCAGGAACCGGCAGCGGAGGCAAGTGGAGCTCCAGTAACTAACGGTGCTGGTAAGTGGAGTTCCAACAAGCAACTGCGACAACAGCCACTAAATCAAGCACGGAGACAACTCGCTCTTCTTCCTCTTCCTTTTCCCTTTTCACTTTACCTTGTTGTTCCACTCTTCTTTGTTGCTCCTCTCTCCTTCCCCCTTCCTCATCATCTTCTCTTAATCCTAGGTGTTGCTCAACACCTCATTTGTGCCCCCTTAGCCTCTTCACATCTCCTTCCTGTTTTTTCTCTGCCACACCTTGCAACTTATTCTTCTAATCCAACCCAACTTTGTACTGCTAATCCTCATCCCTCCTCAACTCCCACTTCACCATGCATCCTCCCCTCCTCTTGAACGCCCTACTAGTTTCTTCCATTATTTCTTCTCTACCAATTCCTCCTCTCTTCATTCCTCAACTCCCACTCCACAATTCAGCCCATGCTCATGTCCTTCCCTCTTAACCCAACACCCTGTTGGCTGTTGTTTCTTCTTCTTAATTTCTTCTCTATTAATTCCTATTCTCTTCATTACTCAACTTTCACTCCATAATGCAGTCCATGCTCCTGTTCTTCTCTCCCAAACCAACTTCCTTTTGTTGTTGCTGCTCCACCAATTCCTCTTCTTTTCATTCCTCTCAACTTTCACTCCACCATACATCCTCCTCCCTCTTGGACGTCCTTCCAGACATCTTTTTTTATATATTAATTAATTTTGTGTTTCTTCTCCTTGTCCTCCCTTGCAGTATTCAATCCCACAGAGATGTCAACAATAACCCATATTATCAACAATCAATCAGAAAACTAGGTACAATCTATTTTTTTTAAATCCATTGTCACATTTCCTTAGTTGGATTTGAAATACTAAATGCCATGATATTCTATTGTAACTAGATTTGCCAAATCTTGTCCATTTGAAATGCCATTATGTGTCATAAATCATAATATTCTATTGTGTGAATATATATATATATGTGTGTGTGTGTGAATATATATATATATATATATATATATATATATATATATATATATATGTCTGATTTATTCCCAAATAGTTGACCGAATTATCGATGTTCTCCCGATTTTTTCCCAATTCCGTCTTATTCAAGCCAGTGGAAAAGTTGTTGAATGTCAAATTTGTTACAATGGCATGTAGGTATCATAATCAAACAACCAATTTGGTTTCATGCCCGGAAGATAACAATGAATGTTGTAATTTTGATGAGGAAGCTTATGAAGAAGTATAGAGAAAGCAAAAGAGACAGTATGGTTTTTATTGATTTGGAGAAGGTTTATGATTGAGTACCAAGTGTTGTAAATGGTTTTGGAGAAAGAGATTGTGCCAATCCAATACATCCACTTGATTAAAGACATGTATGATAGCTCAATTGCAAATGTGAAGACTCCTTGAGGAGATACACCAACATTTTCAATCAATGTAGGGGTACATCAAGGATTGAGACTCAGCCCATATCTATACGTTCTTGTTATGGATGAGTCGACAAAGCATGTCCAAGATCATATTCCTTGGGGCATGTTATTTGCTAATGACATTGTGTTGATTGACGAAACGAAAGATGGGTCGAATGACAAAGTTGAACTTCAAAGAAATGTGTTGGATCCAATGATTTGAAATTAGTAGTAGAAAAATGGAGTACATGCATTGCAAATTCAAGCAATCTAGAATTGTGAATGGTGGGGCCAAGTTAGACGAAGTGGATGTATCAAAATGTGACAACTCTCATTACTTGGGTTCTATTATTCAAATTTAATGGGGATGTTCAAGATGATGTTTGTCACAGAATCCTTGTAAGATGGTTGAAATATAGTGCAATTGGAGTATTATGTGACTGGAAGATATCCCTTACATTAAAAGTAAGTTTTATAGATCAGTTATACAACCAACCATGCTATATGGGAGTGAGTGTTGCTTGGTGAAGTAATAAGGTCTCAACAATATGAATCTAGCCAAAATGTGTATGTTGAGATGGATGTATGGAAAAACGAGTAAAGATCGCTCGAGAAATGGGGCGGTGAGCATTGAGGACAAGTTGCATGAGGGTCGACTGAGATGATATGGATGTGCAACACCAACTAACACACTTATACAAAGCAATGCTACTGAGTCAAGCACAATTAAAAGAAAAGGCGGACCTAATTTTAACTTAGGAAGAGCTTATAAAAAGAGATTATGAATCTTTACATCTTGATCAACAATAACGAAATTGATTGGAAAAGAAGGATTCATGTAGTCAACGCCCCACATGGTTGGGACTGAGACCTAGATGATGATGATGATGACTATTTATACAAGCTACTATTCATAGATACTTTGATGTCGGAATGAAGAAAATAGGTGCTCAATTTTGACAATGTATAGACATATAAACCCATTTAAGCAATGATTTCATATACATCATATATGCAAGGGGAGATATTGGATATGAAGGGCATTCTCTATGTGAGTGAAGTAATGATCTAGTCTATGGAGGATTGAAGGCATTACTATCTTAAAATCTACAATGATAGTAAGGTTAACAATTTCCTATGCCCCTGGTTTGTTACAAGTTAATACTTAAGGGTAACAGATCATTAAAGAAGAAAAAATGCAATGCTGACTTGTAGCTCTAAATTAAATATAAGTTTGTAAAATATTGAAGATTGAGGATGCTTATAGCATTGTGTTTAGATTATGAATACCAAAGGCTGATCCACAACTTGTAAATAATCTATTATTGAATTAATTGTCATTAATATTGATGCAATGGAGGTAGATATAGATGGTCGTGGAAATAGGGAGCTAGACGATCTCTTAAAGTAGTAGCTCCCCTCCAATTATTAATGCATAAACACAATAGTTGTGTACTGTATCAAGTCAAGATGAACGAGTAGAATCATTTAATGCGTGGCAAAATTAGCAAAATGAATTCCGAAAGTGGGCAAATATCAACAAAAATCTCAAATTTGTTGTCAAAATATGAGAAATATGTGATGAAGTCATTGCCAATGCCGTTTTATCTTAGATCCTTGCCAAAATTCGAAATTTTGATTCAAATTTTGAGCCACGGTTGGGCTATTGTCCAATCCAACTTCATTCCTTTTTTTAGTTGGCTTGAGGGGAAGATATAAGGGAGTGAGAGTGTGAGAGAAGTAGATATGAAGTGCTATATAGGAAAGAAAGGTAAGGAAGTGAAGGAGAATGTTGGTGATGCTTTTTGCTACCACTGGTAGACTGAAGTAGTCAACTTTTTTTAATGGATATGGCATTGAAAATAGTTATTACCAAACTTTAGTTGTACGATATACAAAATACTAGCTGATTACGGACCTAGGATCTTCATGAGAAAGTTGAAACCTATATAAACTCTTCCCTAGGATATTTTTGGTACCAATGCAACTTCCTATAAAAGGTTTTTGTACAGTACTTGAGATGTAGGCATTCTATTCTTGATGATTAATCTCTTTTTGGCCCAACTCTATTTTATGGCCTATTACATGGGTGTTATTAGGCTTTTCTATATGAACTACTATTCCTGATTTGTCTTCTTCTGAACTGGCCTTATAATTCTTCTTGAGCTAGGCACTTCCGGTTTAGCATATTTGTCACAAAACTAAAATTGCTAAGGTCCTTTAAACAGAAACATGCATGTCTCACCAGATCACTAATCATACTACATTAGTGGATGTCGATCCATAAAAAAGAAACAAGAACCAAAGCAAGCCCTCCATCCACATTGCCATTTATCCTTCAACAAGATGCAACTTCCATGCATGTACAATGTAGTTTTCAGTGGTAAGTCTCTGAAATGCCGACACGCAAATATGAAAACTTACACTATTTACATGAATAGTTAAGAATGGACTCACTGTCGTTGCCCTTGACTAACCTACTTCATTCTATAGTCTGAGGGGTCCTACATGGAGAGTACCTTCCTTTGGACTTGAACCAATTCACAAGAACAGAAACATTTTTCGCATGAACAGTTAAGACCAGCCCCACTGTGACTACCCTTGATTAACCTTGTTCATTCTAAACCAGGCATTTGTATTTGAGGGGTCCTGCATGGGGAGTTCTTCCTTTGGACTTGACACAATTCACATGAACAGTCGCTGTCGATGTTGTTTTCCGATTTATTACCAAGTATAAGCATTATGAAGCATTAGTTTATGTTCATCTGTTAGTTCTCTAACACCCTAACTTTGGTAGCTATGGGCAAGAATTCTATACCCAAACAATGTTGCAATTGAGGCTTAATAGGAATCTCAGTTATGTAAAATCACAAGCAGCAGATATCAAATAGACTCTTTTAGAATTGCCTTTTTTTGGTCCTTTAAGAATGATATTTATTTTGCCGAATGGAGGGTTATATATCATTAGTCGGATTACCAGTAGCAGATTACAACTTTCTCTCCACATACAACAAATGAAAAAGTTATTAAATGTTCCAAAAGCTAGCTAAGAATTTTAAAATATCAAACAGCTTAGCAATCTACCTTGAATGAGGGAAACATAGTAGTAGAGGAGAAAACACACCTTTATGATCTCAAGATCCTTCTTAATCTCAGGAGTGATAGTTGGAGCTGGCATGTCAAACCTGTAAAGAAAACAAGAACGTGCTACAACCTACCTCTTAAGAGCAACAGCAAGAAGCAAAATACATTGAATCAAAGACTATTCTTTCACATACCAATGCCTCCCAGCAGTGTCTTTCCTACTTTTTCTTATCAATTTATTCATCTGTGTTGGATCAGATGGAGGAACAAATAGCCCATCAACCAGTTTGGATTCTGGCAGCCATAGGGGATTTCCAGGAGCCTTGGGATTCTTACAGTCAGGGATCTTGGCGGAGGCAATTTTGATTTCAGGCTTCCATGAAAGACCAATTAAAGGCTTGCTTTTTTGCATCCTGGAAGAGAAAACAATCTGAGGGTGTGTTAGATACTGAAACCTGGCAGGTCAATTTTAGTCAAGTCATAAAAGAAACTAAATCATAGAAGCCTGCAATGTCTGCATCAAACTCTTTATAGAAAAAAAACCCATGGTTTGATTTAACTATATTGGCAAGTCTCATTATTGGTTTGGGATATGAAGGTTGTCGGAACCAAACCGGTGAGTGAACCGATGAGGCCTCCAGTGCTCGTTTCACTGGTTCAACTGATGATGTCAGCATGACGTTGTAAATTATTAATTATATGTTAAATATGTGAAAATCGTGGCAACTATATATGTAAAACATGGGCAAGAGCAAAATTTCACACTGCTAGTTATGAAATTTCCTATATCAAAGTTCCACAATCCATATACAGATCTTTTTAGAATTTCCTATACCAAAATTCCACAATCCACATAAAGAACCACATACAAATATCAAGCACTACCAGAATATATAGTTATGAAATTCCACATTTAAACACATTCCACAAACCAATATTATCAAGAAATATCAGAACCGATTAAGAATACATTAACAAATACTTATCAATAGAACAACCACAATATGCAATTGTCAACTTAGTTGCATTTAGGGGACAGCAGAGATTAGGAAGTATTGCATCATTTTTAAGAGACTAGTAGATAGCAGGAAAAAGAAAGAGGGGGACAAGCAGTAGTGTGGAACAAGGTGGGGGGACAAGCGGTAGTGACGGTGGCGAAGCCAGGAATTTTCGTCAGGTGGGGCACACATAAAATAACATTGCAAGAATCCAAACGATGCATGATGTTTAAATTGTATCTCTCATGTTCTTAACGAGCTTGATGCTTGTATCCGGCTTCTCTTACAAAAAAAAATCATTTAGTTTATAACTGTGCAGTAATTTTATCTTTGAGAATCACAATATGACAATAAAATAAAATAGTGCATTATCAAAGTCTTAGCTTAGAAACTGCTATTAGATTTTGAAAATATTTGATTCAATATTTATAAGGAAATCCAGTTATCCTCAATTTACACTAAAATAAATTGGCGTGTAAATCATGTGGATGTATATGTGTTGTATTCGGCTCAGTCTATGCTCTTAGAGCTATAGTGAACTTTGGTATATCACAACAACTATTGAATATTTTTTAAGTTTCAATATTATTTTTGACGGCCGGACAAAAAACTTGTTTGTTAATCTTGATGTATCTATTTGCTATAAGATTACCTTTATGGGACTTTTTAATTGCCTACAAGGTATTTTATCTTTTTTAAAACGAATGACCTATAAAATTCTAGTCACACAAATACAAACACTAGAGTTTACGGAAACCAACTTACTATATGGTGCAACTTCTAAGTGACAACTTTATTTCTTTAAGTGTGAGCTTTCAAATTATCTTGCTACTATTATGCAAAAAATCTTTTGATTACTGTTTTATTATGGATGAACAAAAAAAATCAACTCAAAAGGTCAAACTTTATTAAAATTGGCTTAATTCATCGTGTACATCAATACGGCCATGCAGTTTATCCCATCTGGCTTAGAAAACCAGGACGAATTACACCCTACGTTGCTTTCCCATCTAGATAATAAATTCCCTTAACAAAAGCATGTTACTCAGATGAAGAGATAGACAGTGAAAAGCATTAAAGAAAGAGTTATAGCCGTCTCTCATAACCGAACGTTAAGTTTGTAAATTTGGCAAAAACAGCTTAGCAAATCCTGTAGCCGTGTAGGGCACAACAGTCATGAGGATGGGTGGGCACGATTTTTGTTTCAACGCTGGAATTGATTAAAATCTATTGATGAATTTGTTAACCTCAAAAAAAATGGGTGGGGCACGTGCCCAACCGTGCCCCAATGTGGCTCTGCAGCACGGAGAAGAAGAACAGAGGAAGAAGAGGAGGAGGACAACGACGACGAAGGAGAGGCACCTGGAGGTGGCTTGTGCAGTAGGCGACGCAAGCTCCACCACAGGAAAAAGCAGCTACGGCCTCCAGAATCAGCACGGCGGCAGAGGAGCCCGATGGTCTTTGCGGCGATAGAGAGGAGCCAGAGCTCGACGGCAGAGAGGTTGCACCGTCACAGCAACCCAAGCGTAGCTAGGGCGCAGACAGGGAGGGAACTCGGAAGATCGGGCGGAGGGGGGTCGCAAAAATTTTCCCCTTCGCTGACTTGAGTTGCACACGCCCTCACGTGACATTTAATTAGCTGGGTTAGGGAACCGGCTGGATGCTCTAAAGCCGGGTCGGTTTAGGCGGATCAACCTGTCGGTTCACCGATTTCGGAGAGGTCAGACATCTGTTTGGGCTCCAGAGAGGATAACTTGTGAGGGTCCGGTTCCCGATTCAACTGGTTGAACCTTGAACCCAATGATTTCATTCCGACATGTAGTGCCACAGTCATCAATAGGTGCTGCTAAAAATATTGTGTGGGAGTTGTAGATTTTACCCTTAGTTGATGTTAAACCCAATCAAACACCTCTCTGAATTTTATGATTTGAACACACTTTTTTCACAATTTTATTAGGTACTACATTTTTATTGCTTTTCCTCTCATTTTTTTTTATTTTAATGCCTATTATTTCATGTATAATCTTTACTAAAACCATATTTCATGGTAACCGATAATTACTCCTCATCTGCAAGGTCTGTACTGAAACAGTAAGCAACGAGTACAAGAGGTGAATGAAGAGACCGGGAGGGAAGAGGAATGATAATAGGACTTACCTCTTTTCCAAGGCGGCGGGCTGTCAGTCCAAGCGGCTCCTAGCTACCTTAGTGTCGTGTGTTGCTTCGTTTGTTTCTATTGTGAATAGAAATAAAGCAGCAAAGCTAACTAGCGGCGGCGACGATTGATGGTCTGTGGCGCCTAGGGCCTGCGTAGTGAATGAAGGGTTGAGGGAAGGCAAAAGACTTGGCAGTTTGGTTAGACAAAGTTAGTAATGAGGAAAAAATTGAGTATATTTTTAGTCATTTTTCTCCCAAGCTCTCCACAACGAATTCAAGTGGAGACAAGATGAAAGAAATATATTTAAAAAGTTGGAGGGAAATATGAAATGTGAGAGAGAAATTAAAAATAATGTAGCAGAAAAAGTATAGTCCACAATTAATTCGATGAAGCAATATGTCACGTATATTTTACTTTACTTGGAGGAACCTATTGAACGATAAAGGAGTATTTGCTAAAATTTGGAGGATTTTTTTAAAACAGAAGTAAAATAAAAGGAAACTAAAGATTTTGTGTATCACTTAGAAGGAAAATTAAAAATGTTAAGATTTTTAGTTAGAAATTTTAAATATTTGATATCATTATACAAATATTAAAAAAATAAAAGAAAGAAAGATAATTGGAGAAAATGCAGTAGAATGTGATGGGAATTATTTAAACACACAAGTGGAAAGCTTGTTGTAAATAAAAAATATAAAGAAAACTACTTCTATGACCACAATGAATTTCAAAAAACTTGTACCCCCAGTATTATACAAGCATATATTTTATTGCCCCTTCAGCACATAACCAGTAGGAACATTATCATGTCTTCGTCTATATTTTATAATTTTATTTTAAAATCTAGCTCGGTCATCTAGAAAGGACTAACAACTTCTTTTTCCCGCGTCTTTGTGAAGGCACTTTAAAAAATAATATATGTTAATAAATATATAAATATAATTATTATATGTAAAAGTATTTTTATACCACTGACATTCTATGTCACTAATATTTTTATATTTACAGTATTTTTTACATTTTAATATTTTCTTTCCCTTCCCCTCGTCATGTTAACTAAGGCCCCGTTTAGTTGATGGGATACAAGGGAAGGTTTGGATGGATATACAATATCCGTTCATTTCTTGTGTTTGTTGCATTCCCGGATCGGATGTGAAATCGTTCCTCCTGGATTCTATTATATTCATGTATACACAACATTAACGAAAGGCGCCTTCTCAGTAGGTTTTATTAATCTGTTAGGGACGGATCCGCGGTAGTGTCAGGACCACTGTTCCTCGATAGCGTCGGGACGGCCGATCATCCTATGGAGTTCTACTGTGATAGCATTTTTATTATGAGATCGTTGCCTCTACTGTATGATCGACTATTTTGACCGGCCAAGAGAGGCTGAGATCACATGACGGCAAGGACTTCCTATATGGACGAAGATAACATTGAAGCATCGGGGCCACTATAATGAAGGATTTCTTGGTTGGTTCCTCCATTGTATTTGTCATTGTGGTTTTGCCAAAACACGGCAGACGATAAACTCAATGAAATCTAAACCTTGACGACATGGTGGGTGCCTCTAGAAATTACTCCGAAGTGGATGCTGAGAGAGACAGTTTTAACCTCGGCGCCCGTACAAAGAAAGAACCTGGCATTGCAGTGCGGTAGAGACTGATGAGCAGCTGTGGATAGCGGTTGTGATGGAGGACCACAGAGCCCATTCGTTAGCAGAGCATGAACCCAAATTAGTGGACTAGTGCTGGTAGTGACAGATGCTTGGCAGCTTGCACTCATGGAAGGACCTTGATTCCCTTGTCGGGTTGTTGCCTCTTCATTTAGGGCTAGTTTAGTTGGATGTAATACTAACCAACATCAAGAGTTCTAAAACAGGAAATGGTAAACGATGACTTGAAGCTGCAACATATCCGTCTGGTACCTAGTAAATTGAATGCATAATGTTGAATTGTTGACGTCTGGTTGGATGCAGTTCATAGTTGCAAATGACAGCTGTTATTAAAAATTACGTATCTGCGGCAGCCACAACTGTATGCAATAGGCATTCGAATTGATGCAGCACCAGTTGCAGAAATGAAACTGCGCCCGATCAGCTTGCGGTTCATTTTCTTAGTTTTGTATGGCGTCCAAGATCACAGTGCAGTTGATTCCCTCACCACGAACTGCAAGCACGCCTAACCAAACGTAAAACTTTCCAACTAGTACGTAGTTGCAACCGGACACCTTGGTTTACGGCCCAACCAAACGGGCCCTTAGCCCCGGAATTTACTAAGTTTCTTTTTACCCTCTTCATTTAGCTGCAGGATTTGTTATTACTGATTAAACAAGGAGCAGACTGTTTCTTATGTTGGATGATGCCACATGTTAAGTCAACAAAATCCACACCCTACCATTTAATGGGGAGGGACACGTGCAAATAGATTAGGAAAGAAACACCCTACTCTTATCAAAATGAGTAACAATAGATCCTAACTCCTTCATTTAAGACGTGTTTGGTATGTGGTTAATGCAGGGGAGGGGAAGGGAGGGAAAAAGGTTTGAGTTGTCTGGTTGGACAAAGTGATGAAGACGAAAGGGGAATGGGAGGGAATGGAGAGGAACAAGACAGATGTATTTTTAGAGACTTCTCTCCCACTCTCTTCCCATCAAATCAGAGTCGAGAGAAGGGGAAGGAGAAATACTTAGCAAGAAGTATATTATAAATGTTAGAGGAAAGTATAAAATGTGAGGAGAAAATATAAATAATATTACAGGAAAAAATCAATGTGCAACTATTATTAAAAGAATAGTATGTCGTGTATATGTTAAGTTACTTGGAGGGGTATATGAAATGTTGGAGGAGTATTTAGTAACATTTGAAAGAATTTTTTTGTGAGAGAAAGAAAAATAAAATAAATTGAAAACCATAATAAAGTTTTATATATAATTTACAAGTAAACTTGAAATGTTATATTTTTACTAGAAAAGTTAAATTTTTTTGAGATTATTATACTTGTGAAATGTGGTGGATTATGGAGGGCACTACTTATCTAAATAAATGATGGAAAGTTAAATATCTCTTCTGCGACACTTTCAACACATAACAAATAAAATCCCATAAGTTGCCTTAATGTACATCTGTTTTTTAATCTATCTAGGCTACCATCCATAAAATGTCGATAGCCTTTTTTTATTCTTTGCACCTCTATGTGAAATCAATATATAAATATAATTAGTATATGTACAAATATTTTTATATCACTAATGTTTCACGCCACTATATTTTTTATGTTTACATTGTTTTTCATATTTTACTTCCTTCCCCTCCCCGTGCTTAACCAAACACACTAACATAAGTGGCCCTTCCCCTTCCCTCCCTTCCCTCCCCCCTCCCTTCATTCATTACTTACCAAACATAGTGCTAGGCTAGGTCGGTCGTCTTCTAGACGAGTCTGACTTGGCCTAAATAAAAGAAAATAACTTGGACCATTGCAGGTGCATGTGTGTGTGTCTTTACGAGGACTGCTATTATACTTAGGAATGTTGACTTGTGAGTTATACATTGTCCATATGTTGATGATGACTTAACCATTATATTCATATGTATATAATATGTTTGTTTATGATTGATTCCAGGCTTTAGGTACATAAAAAGGATCAAATTACACAAGTCATAACTTGTCCAAGTTCAAGTCAAAAGCAATGCAAATGTGCAATTTGAGAAATCACTCCAAACCACCTTAGAATATTTTTGTAATCATTTGTATTGATGATATGACTTGTAACTAAGATGTGAAAAAATCAGAGACACTTAATTCTAACATTTGATCACTCAAAAATCATTTTGAAAAATGTATCACAACAACTTTGTCGATCGAGTTTGGATCTCAATCGATCAGTGATGGATTTTTGGAAATGGATCAATCGTTCGAGTTGTACACTCGACCGATCGACTCACTGACCAAAACTGGTTTGACTCGTTGGTCAAGTTTTCCCAAGACAAATTTGACTGATGCTTTGAAAATTGGCTTTGTCAATTAGTGGATTGGTCGAGTTCTCTTTATTGAACTCGACCAAATGTATTGTACAGAAAACACAGAAAAAGTGATTCCAAGTGTTGGAGAGTTTTTAGAAATGAAAATAGATCTGTTGCAAGTTGTAAAATGACTATTTTTTGTTCTCAAGTGATCCCACACTCAAAGGAACACCCCCAGCTATAAATAAGACCTCTTGGAGTTCATTCTAAGGTTGCTCATTCATGCTATCATTGGTCCTTTCTATAGTTGAGTGTGCTACAACCCTTTGAGCCCCTTTCTCTCTCTCTCATTTATAAAGAATTTTGTGATTATGAGTGAGTTAGGCATGTTGTAGGAGAGCTATCTCCAGGTTATCATGTAAAGCTCTCATTCTTTTCATCTTTCCAATCCCCTTTCTCAGAGAGAAAAGGTTCAAGTGATCTTCTCCAGGTGAAGGAGGAGTTGTTGTTCTTCTTCAAGGTTGAAGAATGTGTGAAGATCTTCTCTAGGTGAAGCATAAGTATAAGGTGGAAGATTCAAGAAGAGTGGGTAATTCTTTCAAGGCCAAAGACTTGATGCAAGTGTGGGTAAGTCCTTAGTGAAGGCTGAAGACATCTTGATCAAGTGGGTAAGTCCTTGTGTAGGTGAAAGACTCTTATCTTGAATAGGTAAGTCCTTGTATGTATGGTGGTCTTCTTGTGTCTCTTATAATGGAATATAAGTATACATGGGTTGCAAAGTCTTAGAGGTTGACTCTCTAGGTGGTAGATTGTTGGTATCCTAGTTTAGAGATTGGAACCATTCTAACCACCTTGCCTGAGTGTATGTTTTAATATATCTCATCCTTGCTATGCTTGTTTAGATAGAACTTCAAATTGAGCTTTAGCATTTGGTTTCAATTGATAGAATTTAAAGGTCTAACTATTCTTGTGAGAATTTTGAAGCTCTATTCACCCCCTTCTAGATCCCTTAGATCCAATAAGTGGTATCAGAGTAAGGATCTTCTCTAACGAATATCCCACGAGACGAGAAGATGGGTGAGAATCTACTTGGTTCTCTCAACCTAGAGGAAAGCTTCTCCATGCCCTCTCCCGATCTTTAACGACACCAACTTCCTCTATTGGAAGCGGAAGATGTAGTTCTACATTTAAGGGATGAACTTTGATATGTGGAAGGTGATGATTATACCTTACAAGGAGCCAACCAGAGTTGCGTCAACATGGGATGAACTTGCCCTAAAGAATTCCCAACTCAATGCCAAAGCAATTAGCATCCTCTATGCATCCCTCACTCCATCTGAGTTCAACCGCGTCTCCTCATGGGTTACAGCCTATGAGATATGGGACAATTTTTGCATCACTTATGAAGGCACAAAGTAAGTGAGGAGGCGAAAGATCTACATGTTGAACAACCTTCTTGAGAACTTCAAGATGGGGAAGAAAGGAGTTGTTGAGATGTACTCAAGGCTTAACATCATCATCAACGACCTAACTGCTTTGGGACACACTTTGGATGGAGGAGAAATAAACTCAAAGATCTTGAGGTCTCTTCCAAAAAGTTGGGAGTCAGAGGTGACATCTATTGAAGAAGTGATAAGTCTTGGTGACATTCCAATCGAGGAGCTTATTGGAAATCTACAAGCTCATGAACTAAGACTTGACAAGCAATAAGAGGAAGCTAAGCAAGAAGAGAAGGAAGCAAGGAAGATCAAAGATAGTGCCTTTAAAGCTCAAGTTGAGGCCCTCATACTTAAACAACAACTTGCTTGGTGGACCTCTCCCTCCTCCTCAAGTTAAGATAATGGCCTTAGTGAGCATGAAGGCAACTTCTCAAAGAGAAAGCACTTCAAAGGAAAGCAATCTTCTTCCTTTACTCTAAGGTGCTACAAGTGTGGTAAAAAAAGGACACTACAAGAGTGAATGTCCTGAGGCTAGAAAGTCACATCACAAGAGAAGCTCCAAGAAGGAGGAAGAGTACATGAAAGATAGTAAATACAAGAGGAAGGACAAGAAGGAGAGGAGACATAAATACACAACTCATGCAGCTTGGGAAGGATCATCCTCTAGTAGCTCAAGCTCCGATGAAGATGGAGAGTGTCACCTTGCACTCATGGCCTCTACAAGTGAAGATGTTGGTAAGGTAAGTGAGGTAATCTTGCATGAGTTTAGCTAAAGAAACTCTTATTTACATGCTTGTTACTACCCGTTCTTCTTATTTCAAATGTAAATCTAAAAAAAAGAGGTTAGGTAAAATCATTGATGATTTGTATGTCAAACTTTATATTCTTGAGCAAAATGAGAAAATTCATCTTGAGAATATTGATAACTTGCAAGGCCAATTTCTTGATCTTGAGCTCCAATACAATGGAGTCGAGGTAGAGAGTGGTGTCTATATTAATAACATTGAATCTATTAAGGAAGACAACCAAAAGTGCCAACATGAGCTTTTGATACTTAAAACAGAAAATCTGAATTTAAGCTTGTTGTCGATGCTCATAGAGATGAGAGAGATGTTTATCTCAAAGAATTTCAATTGCTAAAATCTAAAAATGTTATATTGCTTGGTCAAGTAAATGATTTAACTTCTAGACCAATTTTTCCTAGCAATGATGTTGCTTCCATTACTCTTGAAAAGGACTCTTATTTGACTAAAGCCCTATGTTTAGAGGTTGACCTTGTTCATGCTAGAGATGATCTTCCTAGTTTGTCTTCTACTGTTATAGCTCTTATTGATGACAATCATAGACTTAGAGCCTCTCTGCAGAAATTCCTCAAAGGGAAAAACTCCCCTAAATGAAATCCTTGACCATTCTACCAAGCAAAGTGGTAGTAGTGATTTGGGATTTGTAGGGGGAGCACCTAAGAGCAAAAATAAGGCCAAAGGTAAGTAAAAGAGTAAGGAAAGTTCCTTTTTAATTGGATAGTCTTATGGCACTAAGAACCTATGATTTGTTATCATTGTAAAAGTGAAAATCATTATTCTACTTATTGTCCTTACAAGCCTAAGGGGACCAACCCAAAGATGAAATGGGTCCCCAAGCTAACTCCGGATACCAGAGTTTGAGTTGGGAACTGTCACTCTCCTTTCTTGCATGAAAAAGGAAAATGGATTGTTAATAGTGTCTGCACTAAGCACATGACAGGTGATATAAGCCATTTCAACAATTTCACACAGAAGAAAGGAGGTTTGGTTACTTTTAGGGACAACAAGAAAGGTAAGATAAAAGGTAAGGGTGATGTAGGTGAATCCTTATGTATCAAGAATGTTCTCTTTGTGGATGACCTGCATCACAATTTAATAAATGAAAGTCAATTATGTGATAATGGTTACCTTGTTCTATTTACCTCTTTTGATGCTTGTTTCTAGATTCCATCACATATCATATCATATTTAAGGGAACTAGAATGGTAATCTTTGCTTGTTTCTAGATTCTATCACTTATCATGTCATATATAAGGGAACTAGAAATGGTAATCTTTATGTAATTGTGATTGACTTTACTAAGCATATTGTTGCTAGATGTCTTGTAGTCAATTCTAATGATATTTCTCTTTGGCATCATTGGCTTGGTCATGTAAATATGCATCAATTGAAGAAGTTGAGCAAAAAGGACTTGTTCAAGGGGCTTCCAAAATTGGATTTTGAAAAACATGAGGAATGAAAACCTTGTACCCAAGGAAAGCAAACTAAGTCCTCCTTCAAATCCAAAAGAGTCCTTAGCACCAAGAGAGCTCTTGAACTTCTCCATATTGATATATTTAGAACTATGAGAACTCAATCACTTCGTGGTTCCAAGTATTGTTTTGTTATTTTTGACGTTTTCTCTCGATATATTTGGACTTTCTTTCTCGTTTTCAAGAGTGATACACTTGATGTTTTTTGTAGTTTTTGTAAATGAGTTGAGAATGAAGCTTCTTGCCGGATTGTTTCCATTTGTAGTGAACATGGGGAGGAATTTGAAAATGATCTTTTTGAATGTTTTTGTGAAGAATTAGACTATGCACATAACTTCTCTTCACCTCGAACACCTCAACAAAATGGGGTTATAGAGAGGAAAAACATGTCACTATAGGAAATGGCTAGGACCATGCTTTTAGAGTATGATACTCCAAAGAAGTTTTAGTCTGAAGCTTTTAGTACCTCATATTTTGTGCAAAATCTGCTTTTCACACATCCGTCTTTGAAGAAAACCCCCTTATAAGCTATGGCGTGGTAGGAAGCCTTATATCGAGTACTTTCATGTTTTCAGATGTCCTTGTTTTGTTTTTGAACACGAAAGATTCTCATGACAAGTTTGATCTAAAATCACATAAGGTTGTCTTTCATGGCTATAACACTACTAGAAAGGCTTATAGAGTGTTCAATGTTGACCTATCTAAAGTAGAAGAATCTATTAATGTCAAATTTATTGAGACTAATCCCTCCATTCCCAAAGATATTGTTCCAAATGATGATGTTGTAGGTGAGGTGATTTCTATCTTAAAAGAACTCAACATCACCCATAGGGAAAAGAAGTGGCCACTCAAGAAGAAGAGAAAGATGAAGAGAAGAAGGATCCAACTCTCCATTTTGCAAAGAATCATCCCAAAGAGTTGATCTTAGGTGAACCCTTTGAAAGAAAAAAGATGCGGGCTGCTTTCAACAAAAAATAGCAAGCAATGCCTTCATCTCACAACTCGAGCCAAAGAACATCAAAGAAGCTCTTGGGGATGATGAATGGATTATAGACATGCAAGAAGAATTGGATCAATTCGATAAGAACAAAGTGTGGACTCTAGTGTCAATACCATGTGAAAGAAAGATCATTAACACTAAGTGGGTCTACCGCAACAAGCTATATGAAAGCGACAAGGTGGTAAGAAACAAAGCAAGGTTAGTGGCTCAAGGCTATAATCAGCCAGAAGGTATAGATTTTGATGAAACATATGCACCTCTAGCTAGACTTGAGTCTATTTGTATGTTGCTTGCTTTTTCTAGTTATAAGAACTTTCTTCTTATTAAAAGTGTGATTTTGAATGGTACAGTTGAGGAGGAAGTGTATGTTGCACAACCTCAAGGCTTTAAACATGATAGTTTATCTAACCATGTTTATCTATTGCAAAAATCTCTTTATGGACCCAAACAAGCACATCGAGCTTGGTATGAGAAATTAAGGATTTTTTTGCTAGATCATGGGTATATCATGGGCAAAGTGGATTCTACCCTATTTCTCAAGCACACTTCTAACAATTTTCTTATCATTCAAGTCTATGTTGATGATATCATTTTTGGCGGAACTACTCTTGATCTTTGCAAGAAGTTTAGTGATCTTATGCAGTGTGAGTTCGAGATGAGCATGATGGGTGAGCTTACATTCTTCCTTGGCTTTCAAGTCAAGCTAACTAAAGATGGGAACTTCATCAACCAAGACAAGTACACAAGTGAGCTACTTAAGTGCTTTGGGATGGAAAACACCAAGACGATGGACACCCCCATGTCAAACACTACCAAACTTGATAAAGATGAAGAAGGTGAGAAAGTTGATGAGAAGCTCTATAGAGGTATGATTGGAAGTTTACTTTATTTAACTACCTCTAGATCTAACATAATGTTTAGTGTTGCCTTGCGTGTTTGCTTTCAACCAAATCCCAAGAAATCACATCTTATAGTTGTTAAGAGGATTTTAAGGTACTTTGCCAAAACTCCAAATTTTGGACTATGGTCCCCAAGTCAAGGGACTTTACTCTTACGACTTATAGTGATGAGGATTATGCATGATGCTTGATTGATAGAAAGTGCATAAGTGGCACTTTCTTCCTCCTAGGACCATGTTTGGTGTCTTGGTTTTCCAAGAAACATATCACAATGGCTTTATCGACTATCGAGGCTGAATACATTACAACCGAGAGTTGTTGTGTCCAGGTTCTATGGATGAGGCAAATGCTCTGAGACTTTAACATTTATTTTGATGCTTCTCCTATTTATTGTGATAATACTGATATAATCAATTTATCTTACAATTCTATATTGCATAGTAGAGCCAAGCATATAGAGGTTTGTCATAATTTTCTTCATGATCACATTGTGAAAAAGGATATTTATATCATGCATGTGGACACAAAAAATCAGTTGGCAGATATTTTTACTAAACCTCTAGCTAGAGAGTGATTTAATTTTATTAGATGTAAACTGCTCTGCTTTAGATGAATTTGATATGCCTTCTAGTTAGTTTCTATTTGTCCTATGTGCTCTGATCATGTCTTGATCACCCTTGCTTGCTAATGTGCTAAAATTTCATGTTCCTATGTCTTTTTTTTGCTTGTTTTGGGTATGTTTTACAAACAATTGTTTCATTGCAAAATAGTACCCAATGATGAGTGATATGTGCCTATGTATGTTTAAAATACAAAATGAACTAGAAAAATAAATTAAATTAGCACTCAAATGGATAAAAATTAATTTTTTTAATTATGGTTCTGGTTGATTGTCTGAGGGCTTTTATAAAAGCCATTCTGTCGAGTTTCCATCTCATAGAACTCGACCAATGTCTGGGTTGGAGCAAAACTTAAGTATGGTTAGGCTGACTTTTCTCCCTCTCAACTAGAGAAAAATCGACTGATTCCCTCTCCAGCTCCCTCAAGCTCTCAACCCTAGCCTCGACATCCCTTTCATAACCATATCCAGCCCTTCTTGACCTTTTCAGACCTCTTACACATCAACCCTAGGTCTTTGGTCATCTTTCGGTGGTGTTTCCTTCATTTTGACCTCTCAATCTCCTTCTTTTCGCCTCCATGGCCTCCAATAGGAGAAAGAGAACTGCCCCTTCTGGAGCATCATCCTCCTCTTCCAACTCTCGCCTCATTGTCTTCGATGATACCTTCGTTGTCTCTTATGAAGCTCTAAATAGGTACAAGGAGCTCCTTCCTAGGAACCCCTTCCCTTTTTGGGCCTTGTTTGAGCCTCATCCACGTAGAAAAAAGGTCATAGATGAGGTAGCTCAGTTGTTGTATGACCACCACCTCTCTGCCATGAGTGTTGAATGTTAGTGGTATAACAATTCCATCACAAGCACTAAGGAAATTCATGAATTATATGCAATATGTCATGGAATTATGCCACTCTTGTACCCCCACCTAGTATTCAAGTCATTCTTACTTCCATGATTGTTGGTAAAAAGTTTAAGATCTCAGAAGATACCTTGAATATCTTATTCTTTGGTACTGAGGTCACCGACACAGGGAGAAAGGATTACCCTGAGCATATTGACCTCCTACACCCTAAGGCCTTCTACAAGCAATATGATATCACTCTCCCTCACATATCCCTGAGGCCTTCTACAAGTAATATGATATCACTCTCCCTGACATACATAAATTCTTGAAGAAGCCTCAGTTTCCCTATAGGAAGAATTCCATCCTACCCTCCCATGTCTTAGACCTAAAGAACCACATTCTCGCTCTGGTAGTCAACTACAATATTCACCCCAAGAAAAATCAAACTGAATTTGTAGAGAATACCGTAGTGATTATGTTTTTCCTTCTAAAGAACACCAAAGTCAAGTGGTCTAGATATGTTCTCTACCACATGACCTACTTTGACCCCAGAAAGAACACCCAAGGCACCCACCCACCCTACCCAGCCTTGATTTGTGGTCTATTTCAATCTGCTACTAGAAAGTCTCTTTTTCATGACCTTCATTGCAAACTTGATCAAAAATGAGTTTGTATGAGTGAGACCACACTCAAGGAAAGCTTGCCTCCATCCTCTTCTACCACACCTCAAGCCTCTACCTCCACCCAGGCACCTCCATCTCCCCAGCCATCCCGACCTACCCACACCTCGTTCAATGTATCAAATGAAACATGGGTTACATGATGCATCAGCATGCGTATAACCTTCAGGTTCAGGAGCATACACAACAAGGTCTATGTGCTATCATGTCTACCATGAACATATCATGTGCCCATCCTTATCCTGCCTACCAGCCCTACCCATGTGGTGATTATGCATCCTATACATATAATCACTTTTATCCAGCCCCTCCACATGTTGCTTCCACTGCTACACCCTCTATTGCTGATGGATCTACCCCTGGAGTGATACCTTTCCATTTTGGTCCTATATCTACTTTGCTTGCGGGACTTGGCACCTCTTCTCCCACTTTTCCTCAAGCCCAAGAGTTGCATTATGATGACCTGACAGCCGAGTCACCATGGGTAATTATGCAGAATAACCATTAGTATTGGATTAACAAAAATCACTAAAAGTTAAAACCATTTGCAAAGAGATACATTGCCAGGAAACTCTTAAAGGAAGAATCAAATCAATATATACATCATGGTTCACATTATACATACATTGTACCATCTCATCTCGAGGATATCATATACCAGTTGCTTTGCACAAACATATACAGAAGCAACATAAAACCTTGAGGCATACAAGCCAAAATCTTAGATCATTTATAAAAGCATTACGTACTAACTCCTAATGACCTGAGGGTACAGAGACGACACATAGGACTTCTATCTACAAGACATGACAGACAACACACTCAACTTGAGTTGTTACTGTTGTTCCTGTTGTTGTTGCCCTTCCTCTGCAGTACGGTCTCTACCTCCTTATCTGCGTCTACCTGAAAATGTTGGGATCAACGGGATGAGACACAAGTCCCAGCAAGAGATATAACTCACCGCCAAAAATGTTATTATCATAGGTAAACAATATAAAAATGAGCAGAGGATCTATTATGGAAATAATCATGCTAAATCATTAATTAATTGCAATGCAAAGCAATAGCATTGTTTAAGCAGTTCAACTATCCATGACAGAGCTATAAATCATCTATTTGCTTTGTAAGGAATATGAAAAACATTCTATCTAATTAATATGTATAAAAGAAATGTAATATCAACCAATGTTTCCGTATTCAATCCTTAAGTAGATATGCTACACGACTGATTACATATTTATAATCACACTTATGCCCAAAGAAGATGAGGTATACCGCTCATGCTCCAACTAACCACTGCTTAGTCAAAACCGGTACCATACAAGGTCAATGGAAGAGCCGTCTGCCAAGACCTCACCCGTCTCGATCAGTACGAGACCACTGGAAGTGACATCATGTCAAACTACAACTAGCTTGTCGGGGCATAACGACATCTTCGCTAAAGAGCTACAGCCGCAACATGCACTCTCTTCGGGGAGATATCACATAAATCCCCAGTGCATTTTCATCAGGGTGATCACACAGTAACCCTGGCATTCATCGAGGAGATAACACATCAATCCCCATCTGGACGTAAGGATATATTCATCCTTTACCCCCACATATTCAAAAATATGCACTCCGAGTTAAACATGTTTCACCATTCAGCAAATCCTAACACCAAATGGATCTATGGTCTGGGCAACTACATGATAAGGCTCCATTTGATTAATTAGGTGTATTATAGTATCTTTTAGCATCAATAAAGTTACAAGCATGAATTATAACAGATGCTACAAAGAAAGGTGTAATACATTTATCAAGTACTTTCATAATCTCTGGAACACATTGAATGCATAACACTTGGGATCTCAGTCCCTTATCACATTACTGGGAATTCTCATCCCTTAACATTATCATCATCATGATTGCTAAATATAGGTATTCAAACCCTTAGTTCATCACTGAACATTGTCACCTCTTATCACGTAACTATTACCTCTAGGCCTCAGACCCAGGTATACATTGTACTTGTTGCATAAGTATATCACATGGATCACAAGGCCCATTTAATCTATATCATATGAAACACCATAGCTCTTACTTGGTTATGCTAATCATCTCTTGATACCTGCATGGTTAGTATTTCATGATAAACACAATATCAAGTGCATAACATCACCATGCAATACAAGAGAAATACAATCTTCTCATTCTTAGGGTTAGGGTTTCCCTTTCAAGCCGATTAGGGCTTCAAACCAATTAGGATTTCAAACTGATTAGGGTTTCAAACCGATTAGGGTTTCAAGCCAATTAGGGTTCAAGTTCATATTATCAAGAATCAAAATCCTGATTCATTGCTCCACACATATTAGGAGTATCAATGTATGTTCATTAAATGTTTATCACACAAGTATGAGTTTCTCTCTCATCCTCACTAGGATATAGAATTCATCATACTTTATTAAGTTGCCTCACTCCCTTTTCTCAAGCTACATTGGCCTACATTTATCAAAATGCATTAAACTCTATACCTCTTAAGGTATCATTTGACATAACACACTTCATGTGTTACTCCATCAAGTATATTAGATTGAGGTGCTTCCACCATATCGGGGAAGAGGTGTGTGCTTGCTTCCATATCACCCAAGAGGTGTGTGCTTTCTTGTATATCTCCCAAGAGGTGTATGTGTGCTTCCATATCACCCAAGAGGCGTATGTGTTATTCCATTTAGAAATAAACTTTTTACATCCATTTGGAATAGTTTGATGTTTTTATGGGCAGCTATAGCTAGTAGCATTCTAATGGCTTCAAGTCTTGCCACTGGTGCATAAGTTTCATCAAAGTCTATTCCTTCTTGTTGATTATACCCTTTTTCTACCAACCTAGTTTTATTTCTTACTACTTCCCCGGCTTCATTTAACTTATTTCTAAAAACCCACTTAGTTCCAATAATGATTTTATCTTGAGGTTTAAGAACTAAGTCCCATACATCATTCTTAGTGAATTAGTTTAATTCTTCTTGCATTGACATTATCCAATAATCATGTTTTAGAGCTTTAGTCACCTTCTTAGGTTCAATTATATATACAAATGCCATATTTGCAACATCTCTAAAAGATGATCAGGTTTTTACTTTATCCTTGGGATTTCCAATGATCAGTTCTTGAGGATGATCCTTAATGATTCTAGGGACGGGTTGTTGTGTCTCAATTTGTTGATCATTTTTAGCATTGTGATAATCTTTAATTGATATGGTTAGATCTTTGATTTGATGAGTAACATCAACTATGTTATCACTTTGTTTTTGTTCTTCATGAAAAGTGATGTGAATGGATTCTTCAACTTTTCTAGAGATGGTATTGTAAACTCTAAATGCTTTGCTAGAAGTTGAATATCCTAAGAAAAAGGCCTTTTGTGATTTAGAGTCAAACTTTTCTCTATCATCTTTTGTGTTTAAGATATAGCAAGTTGAGACAAAAGTGTGAAAATAATTAACCCTTGGTTTCTTATCATAAATGAGTTCATATGGTGTTTTCTTCAAATGAGAGTGTACGGTTACTCTATTTAGCACATAGCAAGATGTGTTTACTGCTTCTGCCCAAAACATTTTAGGTGTATTATGTTCAAGCATCATAGTCCTAGCCATTTCTTGTAAGGACCTATTCTTTCTTTCAACTATACCATTTTGTTGTGGAGTACCTGGAGCTAAAAAATTGTGAGTGTAGCCTTGAGGTGTGTAGAATTCTTCAAATATATGATTCTCAATTTCTCCACCATGATCACTTCTAATTGTGCATATTTTATTTTGTAATTGATTTTCAATCTTTGAGCAAAATTGTATAAATACTTGAATGGTATCATCTTTATTTGCAAGAAAATGAATCCATGTATATCTACTGTAATCATTAACAATAACAAAACAATATCTTTATCCACTAATAGACTGTGTCCTCATAGGTCCAAATAGATCCATATGAATAAGTTCTAGTGATCCACTGGTGCTAAGCATGTTTTTGGGTTTAAAAGAAGTTTTAGTTTGTTTACCCAAAGTACATGGTTCACAATTTTCAGATTGATCAAAAGATAGCTTAGGCAAACCATGAACAAGATCATATTTAACTAGCTTTTTGATAACATGTGAACTAGCATGACCTAATTTTCTATGCCATAATTGGAGAGAATTATCTTTTGCAAGTAAACATTTTCCAACTACAGATTGCATAGAGTTAGGTCTGAGAATATATAGATTTCCAATTCATTTACCTTCATACACAACATTTTGCCGACCAAAAAAAAACTTGCAACAATTTTTATTGAATAAAACATCATATCCAGTATCACATAGTTGACTAACACTAATTAAGTTTTGATACAGACCATCAACAAGTAAAATATTTTTTATTTCAAGATTTGTACCAATATTACCTATTCTAACAATTTTACCTTTGCCATTATCTCCAAAAGTGATTGTTCCACTTTTCTTTTCTTCAAAAGTTTGAAAAGCATCCTTATTTCCGCTCATGTGTTTGGAGCATCCACTATCAACCACCCAATCCTGCAACAAAATATGGATTTTGGTACCCATGTGATGGTCCATTATGGTTAGGTACTTTTAATGATAAACTGAACATGATTACATTATTTAAGCTTCTCAGAACCTCATTCGGTCGACAAATACTTCGACCGACCTTGACTCGGTCGACAATTTCTCGACCGGGATTGTTACTGTTTTTAACTACAGATTTCAGATTTGGTACAGGAATTCCTTCGGTCGAATAATTTCTCGATCGAGGAGTGTCTCGGTCGAACTATTTGTCGATCGAGATTGTTTCTGTTTGTTTTCAGCAATCTATTTATGTTGATTTGGGCTTTAATCGTTGTAATATGCTAAGGTACCATTCTATTTAGTTGAGATGAGACATTAAGATATTCAAATGAAGTGTTAGGTCAAATCTCAACTTAATCATATTAAATTTTCTAAGTTTGGGGTCTTGGAACCCATACTAAATCAACATCCTTTTTCTTGTAAGGACATGAAAAGGAATAATGTCCAAAACGCAAGCAATAATGACAACAAATAGAATCAATTTCATTTCTCTTTCTAGGATTTTGAGTTGTGTTCTTGGGTACAAACATGATCTTGGTCTTGGGTGCTTGAGTTATCCTAGGTTTTGGTTGATAAGAGTTTTCTTTTGGAACATATCCTAAACCTCTTCTTCTACTATAACCAGAAGAGTTCTTTAGGATCTTACCAAGAATACCATTGTTTCTCAAGCTACTAACTTCTTTTTGTAACTTAGCAATCTCATCAATTTTATTTTGAATATCTAACTTTTCTTGATCTAGATTAGATGATAAAGCATCTCTTTCCTTAACAATAGCATCATAATCTAGATGATTACATAGGATAGGTTGAGTCTGAAAATTATTCAGTTTTGCAAGCAAATCAACCTTTTCTTGAGAAAGAAGATCATGATTTGTTTCTAAAGTAAGCAACTTCATATTGCAATCATTTAAAGATGATTTCAAGGTCAAATTTTCAAAATCAATATTGTCCTTTTCGAAAGAAAGATTATTCAATCTAGCATATAGATCCTCATTAGTTCTAGTAACCTTCTTTAGTTTCTTTTTGCAATCAACATATTTGTCATGAGTATCTTGTAGACTAACAATTAGATCTTCTTTTGGCAAATCAAGAAGGCTTACCTCTTGAGAATCATCACTATCATCTTCTTTGGCCATTAGACACTCCACATTCTCTTCTCCACTTTCATTATCACTTGACTCATCCCATGCAGCTTTGTATGCTTTTTCTCCATTCTTCTTGGATGAGCTTTTCTTTCCTTTATTTGCTTTAGGACATTCATTCTTGAGATGTCCCTTCTTTCCACATTCAAAACACCTAGGAGACGAATAAGAAGAAGAACCAATAATTTTGTTAGATTTAAATATTCTATATTTCTTACCATTTACAATTAGAGCTTCTTCTCCCTCATCTCCATCACTTGTTTCATCACTTTCTTGAGTGATGACCTTTGTAGCCTTGAAAGCCATGTCCTTCTTTCTTCCTTGTTGAAGTTCACGCTCTCGTGTTTCTTCCTCCTCTAAGGTTGCTTCATGTGCTTCTAAGTTGCCAATGAGTTGCTCCATCCTTAGTCGGGTGAGGTCATTGGCTTCTTCAATTGCGGTCACCTTAGGCTTGTATTTAGGAGGAAGAGACCTAAGAATTTTTGACACTTGATCTTATTCACTAATGGCTTTACCTAATGCATTCAAACCATTAACAATAGAAGAAAACTTTGCATACATTTCACTAATAGACTCATTTGGTTCCGTACGAAACTGTTCAAATTTTTGTTTAAGCATGCCAATTTTGGAATTTTTAACTTGAACAGTTCCTTCATAGGTAATAGAGAGTCTATTCCATATCTCATATGTTGTTTCACAATTTGATATTCTATTGAATTCACCAACGGAAATTGAACAATAGAGTATACTTACAGCTTTTGCATTCATTTGGGTTGATCTTACCGTATTAGCATCTCAAGTTGCATACTCTATTTGAGGAAAGTCATATGGATTTGACACCATCCTCCAGAGATCCCAGCTAATTCCCTGGAAGTAGAACTGCATCCTCCTCTTCCAGTAGATGTAGTTAGTGCCATCAAAAGGTGGAGGTCTAGCCACGAGTGTCCCTTCCAAGTTGAGGTTGTTGAGTACCCCGTCACCCGTTCTTTAAGACTTTGTTAGAGTTCCTTGAAGCTTGCTCTGATACCAAATGAAAAACCACTAGAGGGGGGTGAATAGGGTTTTATAAATATTTTAACAATAATTCAACTCAAGCAACCACGATTGAGATAAGAAGAAAGAGGCAAGGTGTTTAGAGTGGTTCCACCCTTAGCAAAAACTAAGGGAGTCAGTTCACTACCCAATTGTTTCCAATTGAGATTTGAAAGTATTTGAATTTTATTACCTTTTTAGAATGTTACACAAAATTACAAATACCTTCCTCACCCTTTGGACAACCTTCACCCCAAAGTCGTCTCACCAACTATGAAACAGCCTTCACTTGAAGTAACTTCAAGCTCCCCCTTGAAGTAACCTTCCTCCTTGAAGTAGCTTCCCGTTGAGACCTTCTAGAAGCAGTCCAAAGTCCTCCTTCTCCACCTAAGAAGATAGAACCCTCTCCAATCCGTAGCCTCCAACCCTAGGAGTATCAAGGAGAGTACAAGCAATAAGAAGGAACAAGAAGGGAAAATGGAAATTACAATTATCGTTGTAGCACAAGGCTTGATTTCCTATTATCAATCGTTTTGATCTCCTAACCAATGTGTGTGAAAGTGTAAGTATGGTGGAAAGGAGATTCTATCCTATAGGAAACGATCTTGTAGTAATGGGAAAGATTAGCAAGTGTATAAGTTGCTCAATTGCTCACAAGAAAGGATAGCCAATTGCAAGTATGTATGCTCAAGTATTGCATAAGTGTGTTTTGGGTGTCCTAAGGTATGTCCTATTTATAGGAATGGCCTATGAATGATTAAGGACGTTCTAGACACTTTCTAGGGGGTTCTAAGTGCTCAACTAGCCGTTAGGTATCCACTAATTGCTTTAGCAATAGATAGTTTATTAATTCTGAAAAGTGCAGACAAAGTTCTTCTCGGTCGAGAAGTTTGTCAACCGAGAGTCAGTCGGTCGAGGACTTCATCGACCGAGGGATGGTCTGGAGTAAGTGTATATAACGTTCGATTCCAACTCTCAACCACCTTGTCTGCTAGGTCTAACGGCTATAGAGCCTTTTAGAAGGATTAACCCAGGAGACTCTCGGTCGAGAAGATGTTCGATCGAGTGTGTCTCGGTCGACAAATAGTTCGACCGAGAATGTCTCTGTTTTTGTGGTTCTAGATGAATACTAAGTGTGTGTATGAGTGTGCAGTTGTGACACTATTCTAGGGTATGACCTATCTAAGTGTTGTGAATGGCTAGGGAAGATCTAAATGCTTGATTTACATGATATCTAAATACTTGTACATTATATACTTATACAAGTTTTTACATTTGATTACAATCATGAAATTAACACACTCTTCCAAAGTTATGTCATCCACCTAGTTCCTGCAACACTCAAATAGCACGTTCGCTCCACAAGAATGAAATATTTATTATTTTCAAAACAAAGAGATTTTGATGATGTCCATTTAGCCAACATATGTGTGTGTTACTTCATATCAGGTTGCTCAAAATTAGAGTTTGTGCATATTGGGTAAGACCCTTATGCTCATACCTCTTCAAACCTTCATAGTATCGGCCTATGCTTCACCATATGTTAAGTGAAAGCCTATACAACTTATTAGTCTCCACCAACCCAAGTGTACAAACTGATAGGGGTGTGGGGTTCCAAAGTATATCGGATTTGATATCACCATCTAGGGTTTCATCACCATATCGGGTTAGAGGTGTGCACTTGACACCATATCGTGCATAAGGTGTGTTCTTGACAACATATCGTGCATGAGGTGTGTACTTCATCACCATATCATGTTTAAGGTGTGTGTATGTTCCCCATATCGTTCAAAAAGGTGTATACTCATCACCATATCGTGCTAGTAGTGTGTGCACACCACCATATCGAGTTAGAGGTGCTTCAACCCGATATCAGTTTGTGCCGTGATGATATCATCATCTTCAAGCTAAAGATTTCGTTCCTTACTATCCTAGTTCATGGAAAAGATTCCTATGTCACTATTAAAACTCATGGATTCATCAATTATTCAAGAAAACTCGAAATTGAAAGTAAATAATCAAGTATAGCAAGATTGAAGGTGAATAATAACATAATTGGGTTCAAGTTATATAACCCGCCTCAAGAACAACTTCAAAGCTCCAAGCTCTAAAGCTTCATGTTCCCAGGGTTGAAGATGAACTTATCAAGAGTCCAAGACTCGTTCACAACTCCTCTACATGCAAGGAATCACCACAGTTAAGATTTTGTGAAGAAGAAAAGGAAGAAAGAATCACAACCCAATATCATGCTTTATCCAAGGTTGAAGGTGACCATGGATTCACCTTAAGCTTAATGGCTCGAGCTCCTCCTTTATCCTCAACTCTATGCATGATATCTAAGAGAAATGGAGTGATAAGGTTCAAAAATATTCATTAGTAGGTGAAAGGAGTGGTATATATAATTGAGGTACATGAGAGAGTGTGTATAGGAGGTGTCATCACTTTACACTACTAGGTGCCACGTGTCCATGCATGAAAAAATATTTATCTTGACATGTAAAACTCTTGAGGATAATATAGGGATAAGATTTCTGCCCTTAGTTATCTTGTTGAGCAAGATATTTCAGCTCAACATCACTTTATTCACAAACTGATACACTTTTTCTAAGGAAAGTTGTAAACTGATATCCATCACCTCCTTGAGATGCTTAACCCATAATGGAAAAGTCTAAGAGTTAAAAAAATGATATGGGACCTCCTCTATGGATCCTTGACCGATAGGCACTCCCATATAAGCCCTACAACTCGATACAACTCAAATAGGGTCTCAACTATACAACTCTTCTTGGTCTTTTCATCACCAAGAATACCACTACTAAAAAAAATTCAAACACGGTGCCACTTTCTTCATCTCTCCTCTAGATTATGACAAGATATAGTAGGGACACTCTAGAGGTGGTAATTTGTAGATCAACCCTACATTTTGGGTAAAATGCAAATTGCACCAAAATTGGTACACAAGGCACAAGCAATATTCAAACAAGCTCCAACTTGTAACTTCGTCTTTCCACAAGCCACTCCTAAGCATCATTCTCTCCCTTATGATGCTAAAGCACTTGAAGCAGGTTCAAAATGTGACATATTGCAATATGACCCCTCATCTTGGGTAAATTGCATTTTCACCCAAACTATCATATAATGCACAAACAGTTTGCAAATAAGTTCAAACTTGAAAATTAAACTCAAGGTGAGTATTAATTACTTTTTAAAAGATTAAAACAAGTTTATGAATAACTTAATTAAGCAAACTTCCAGGTTTATGGCATAACCTAGGTCAGGGATGTTATAATTATCAACCCCTAATAGGGATTTCATCCTTCAAATCTCAAGAGAAAAGATAAGGGTACTTCCTCCTCATTTCTTCCTCCAGCTCCCATGTGGCTTCTTCAACGCCACGGTGATGCCAGAGAACTTTCACAAGAACTATATCTTTCTTTTTCAACTTCTTGATTCTTCTGTCAAGAATCATCATTGGACCTTCCACATTTGATATATCTTTATTCAATTCTACCTCTACATGTTGCAATACAGGATGACACTTTTTCAGCATAGATATATGAAACACTGGATGTAGTCTATATATCTCAGGTGACAACTCCAACCTATAGGATACCTTTCCAATATGTGTTGTCACTGGGTAAGGTCCCATAAATCTAGGAGATAACTTACCCTTCTTCCCAAATATGAGAACACATTTCCAAGGAGAGACCTTGAGATACACTTTGTCTCCAACTTGGAATTGTAAAGGTCTATGGTGTTTATCAGCACATGACTTCTGTCTATCCATTGCAACCTTCAAATATTGTTGTATTACTTTAATCTTTTCAGTTGTCTATTGCACTAATTCAGGACCCAGAAGTTGGTATTCCCTTATCTCATACCAACATAACGTAGATCTACAACGTATACCATATAATGCTTCATATGGTGCCATATCAATACAAGTATGATAACTACTATTGTAGGCAAACTCTATTAAGCTCAAGTGTAAGTCCCAACTTCCTACAAAATGAATAACACATGCCCTAAGCAAGTCCTCCAAAGTCTGTATAGTTCTTTCAGATTGTCCATATGTCTGAGGGTGAAAAGTGGTGCTAAACTTTAATTGTGTACCCAAGGCTTTATGTAGTTGTTCCCAAAAATGACTTGTAAATTGGGGACCTCTATCAGACACAATTGTAGCTCGAACTCTGTGTAACCACACTATATCATCTATATAGATCTATGCAAGCTTTTCAGCAATATAGGTTGTTTTAATAGGAAGAAAATGTGTTGACTTAGTCAACCTATCAACTATCACCCCAATGGAATCATGACCTTTGGTTGTTATGGGTAGACCAAACACAAAGTCCATTGTCACATGATCCCATTTCCACTATGGTATAGGTAAGGGTCGCAATGTTCCTACAGGCTTCTGGTATTCTGCTTTAACTTACCGACACACTAGACACTGCATAACAAACTCAGCTACATACTTCTTCAAACAGGCCACCAGTACATATCTTTCAAGTTATGATACATTTTAGTACTTCCTGGATACATTGCATACATGGATGAATGAGCTTCCTCCATACTATATTTCTTAAGTCATTGGCATCATGTACTACCATCCTACCATGGTAACATACTACCTCATCCTTTGACTCATGGAAACCATCCCATTTCTCACTACCATACTCTGACCTGATCTGCTGAATCATTGTATGAGCCTGATGTGCCTCTTTAATCTACTATCTCAGAGTAGGTTTCACATACATCTCATCCAGTAATCCGAATAACAAAGATACTTCTAACTGCACATTCATTTGTCTCAAAGAGACAAACATGTCATGTTTAAAGCACATCAAAGAATTCAACTGTGCTTTATCTATGGGTGGAGATGAAGATTTTCTACTTAGTGCATCTCCCACAACATTAGCTTTTCTTGGATGATAATCAATTGTATAATCGTAATCCTTGATTAATTCCATCCAGCGGTGTTGTCTCATGTTCAACTCATGTTGTGAGAAGATGTACTTTAAGTTTTTATGGTATGTGAAAATCTCACACGTTTCTCCATAAAGATAATGCCTCCAAATCTTCAATGCGTGGACCACTATAGCTAATTATAGATCATGTATCAGATAATTATCCTCGTGTTTCTTAAGCTGTCGGGAAGCAAAAGAAACTATATGATCACTCTGCATCAGCACACATCCTAGACCATTCTTAGAGGCGTCACAAAAAACAATGTATCCCTTTCTCTGCTCAGGTAAAGCCAACACAGGTGCACTAGTCAACCTCTCTTTCAACAACTAGAAAGAACGCTGACACTTGTCATTCCAGACAAAAGGAACCTCCTTCCTAGTCAACCTAGTTAGGGGTAATGCTACATAACTGAAGTCTTCAATAAACCTTATGTAGTAACCTACCATACCTAAGAAACTGTGAATCTCAATTGATGTCTTGGGCTATTCCCACTCTACCACAGACTCCACTTTCTTAGGATCAACATGAATACCTGAAGCAGATATAACATGTCTTAGAAAAGACACTTGTAACAACCATAATTTACACTTACTAAACTTAGCATATAGCTTGTTTTGTCTCAACAAAATCAAGGCTTGACGAAGGTGTTGTTCATGTTGTTGACCATCTCTACTATATATCAGGATGTCATTTATGAAGACCACTATGAATTGATCAAGGAATGGCCGGAATATTCTATTCATCAGCTCCATGAATGTAGATGGTGCATTAGTTAGTCCAAACTACATAACTACAAACTCATAATGACCATACCTTGTCCTAAAGGCCGACTTAGGTATGTCATCCTCCTTGATACGTAACTGATGATATCCTAACCTTAAATATATTTTAGAGAACACTGTTGCACAACACAACTTGTCAAACAGATTATCTATCCTTGACAAAGGATGTTTGTTCTTTATAGTCACCTTATTAAGATGTCTATGGTCTATGCATAATTTCATAGACCCATCCTTCTTTTTAACAAAAAGAACTGGAGCACCCCATGGTGAAGTACTCAGTCGAATGAAACCTTTCTCAAGCAACTCTTGTAACTATTTCTTGAGTTCTGCCATCTCAGTAGACGTCATCCTATAAGATGTTTGAGCTATAGGTTGCATACCTGGAATTAGATTAATCTCAAAATCAATCTCTCGAGGTGGATGAATATCTAGAAATTCTTCAGGAAACACATCCTTGAATTCCCTGACATCAGGAACTTTGGAAAGACTAGGGCTCTTTGCTTTGGTGTCTACCACATGTGCCAATAATGCTTCACATCCTTGTCACATCAGTCTCTCAGCTATCATTACTAATACTAGGTAGGTTGGAAGAATCTTTATGTCCCCCTGAAAGACCCATGTCTCATCACTATCTAAAAACATAGCTTGCTTGGAATCACAATCTAAGACAACCTTATACTTTTCTAGGGTATCCATCCCAAGAATTACATCAAACCTGTGCATCTCTAGTGGTATAAGATCCACCTAAATGTTGTGTTCTGAAAAAGAAAGAACATAGGGAGAACATACCTCCTGCAACACTAAAGATCTGACTAACATAGTTTCTAATAATAGATTATCTGCTCTACGACTGACAGTCATATTGCAGTCATGAATCACTTCTCGAGTGATAAAGGAATGTGTAGCACCCAGATCAATCAAAATAGATATGAAGCACGATGAAGACATGTCAGAATGAAATAATTCCATCTGACTTGTCATGACTCATGGATTGATTACTGCCTCCAGCTGATTCATAGCATAGAATCTCACCGTTTCCTATTGTCGACTCTGTGCTTTGTTGTTTGGTGAAGATGAACCTGCTTGGGATGCATGTCCACGTCCTCGTGTGCCACTACTGAACTGTTGCCTATGAGAGCCTTGTTGACTCTACCTCGATGGTTGGGTTACCTCCATGTCTCTAACTAGACATTCTCTCATCATATGTCCTATCTGCCCACACTTGAAGCAGTTTATGTCCCGTTGTGGTCTAGATGGTCATGTTACTGACATAGATGTCATACTATGGGCTCCACTTGGTAAAAAAAACTACGAACTCTACCTTTGCTTGACATCTATTGCGTTTGAGTATTGAACCTCTATGGTGCTACAGGTGCAGAAAATCTCAGTTTCTTGAAACTTCCAGACCTCTATCCCTGGAACTGGGCAGGTACTTTCATATTGTTAGCCTCTCATTTCTCAGTCATGGACCTCTCTATCCGCCTAACTGACTCCACAAAGGTGGCAAACCTCTCTCTATTCTCTAGAGCATCTACATGTGTGGTTAACTCAACATTTAGACCCTTCTCAAAACATTGAATCCTCTCCTGATCCATAGTAGCCATATGTGGACAAAACCACAGAATCTTCATGAATTTAGCTTCATACTCACTAATCTTCATCGGTCCTTATTTAATCTGCTCAAACTGTGAGATTTTCTCATCCAGATAAGTCTTGGGAAAGTATCTACTGACAAACTCACATCAAAATTCCTGCCATTCAACCTCAACACCATGTCTTTTCTCTTCTTCAATGGCCCACCAATGGCCAACGCTTCCTTTTAAAAGGTACACATCATGCCTAACTTTATCAGTTTCTGGGATTCTAAGGATTCTAAAGGATTTTTCCAGCTCAGTGAGCCATGAATCTGTGTCTGCTGGGTCAACTATACTGGCATATTCAGTGGCTCCTACCTGGCATAACCGCTCAAAGGTCTTACCAAATCCATGTCCCTCATAGGGAACTGGTGCCCTAGGTGCTGGTGCTGGCATCTGATCAGCCATATGTGTCATTGTGGTCATGAACTGCCCGAAAAGATCACGAAAGGTTGGGTTTTCTAGCATAGCTTGATCAAGCTGGGGATTCTTAGGCATTGATTCCTCTCTAGCATGTTCCCTTACACCTCCTGGTACACCAACATTTCTCTCACCAACATGTTCTTCATGTGCTCTAGCCATCTTTCAGCTTTACTTCTTCTCCTATATGAGCAAAAGTCACTATAAGATCAATTGGAGGACACTAGAACAGACCCAACAACCTTAATCCTATGTCTCTATAGACTCGACAAACCTTAGGCTCTGATACCAAAACTTTATGATGACCCGACAACCGATTCACCACGGGTAATTACATGGAATAACCATTAGATGTAGATTGAAGAAAATCACTATAATTTAAAACCATTTTGTAAAGAGATCCATTGCCAGGAAACTCTTAAAGGAAGAACCAAAACAATATATACATCATGGTTCATGTTGTACATACATTGTACCATCTCATCTTGAGGATATCATATACCAGTTGCTTTGCCCAAACATATACATAGGCAACATAAAACCTTGATGCATACAATCCAAAATCTCAGATCATTTATAAAACCATTACGTACTAACTCCCAAAGACCTGAAAGTACAAAGACGACACATATGACTTCTATCTATAAGACACGACAGACAGCACACTCAACCTGAGTTGTTACTATTGTCCCTATTGTTGTTGCCCTTCCTCTGTAGTACAGTCTCTACCTCCTCATCCGCATCCACCTAAAAATGTTGGGATCAATGGGGTGAGACACAAGTCCCAGCGAGAGATACACTACTTCAGAAACAACATTCAATGTCACTTTTCTGGGCGTCGATTATTTAGGAAAACCGACGCATATAATAATCAATGTCGGTTATTTATGAAAACCGACGTCTATATTCGAAGACCATCCAGACACGGGTACCACTTTGTATTCATCGTCAGCTGGGTATAACAAACTGACGCCTAAAATCGCCCACAAAATCCAATTTTCGAGTGAAAAAAATTGGCCCCAAAGTGTCACATACAGCGGCGGTTGTTTAACTATTAACCGACGCCTATTTAAGATGAAAATTTGCACGAAAAGTTCCACTTTCGGTGTCGATTATCCTTTGATAACCGACGTTGATAATGGTTCCTGACAAATAATTTAGGGTAAAGATTGTCTAATTGGACGTCCGTTTTTACTACCAACCGACGCTTGAGAGTAATAGGTGTCAGTTTTGTAGATAACCGACGTCGTTGACCAACTTAATAGACCCGATCACCCGGATCTTCCCCCTTTCTTCTTGTTTCATCGCGATATTTCTCATGTGCTCGCCACTCTCGCCTAAAATCGTCCGACGACCCCCGTTGCTGCTCGCCGCCACTACTGCTGGTACGCCTCTACTCGTCGATGTCGCTGCTGGTGCGCCTCTGCTCGCCGCCGCCGCCGCGTCCTCTTTCTGCTGCTGCCGCCACTGCTGCTTTGCTCTTCTCTACTGCTATGCTCTTCTCCTGGTGCCACTACGAGTGCCGCTTTGCTCTGCTTTTCGCCTGCTCGCCGCCACTGCTGTCGCCGCTCGCCGCCGTTGCTGCCACCGCTCTTCTCCACGCTAGCTCCAGGTAGCCCTAGCTCCTTCTCCCTAGCTCCTTACCAACAGCAAGCACGACCATGGCTGTATTGGCCTACCACGACCGTGCTGGACAGCACGACCGTGGTAGGCCAACACATCCACAGCCGTGCTTGCTGTTGGTAATGATATGAACAAATCTTTATGTAATTCTTTATGTAAATCCTTGGATACTAACACATCTTTTGCTTGCATATATTTGTGCTTCTAATCCTAATGTTTGACCTAATTCAGTAAATTTTGATGCATGTTGAAATAAGATTTAAACTTGTCCATTCTAGCATCCTAATTTGATTT
Organism: Alisma plantago-aquatica; assembly: GCA_963693085.1. Classification (NCBI taxonomy): domain Eukaryota; kingdom Viridiplantae; phylum Streptophyta; class Magnoliopsida; order Alismatales; family Alismataceae; genus Alisma; species Alisma plantago-aquatica. The sequence goes on from OY856414.1 coordinate 665,745,557, forward strand.
GATTAAACCTAACATTGATGAAACCCTAACATCAATTTTGATGAAACCCTAACATTAATTGTGATGAAACCCTAACATGTACATATCTATTATTGTGTTTCTTGGCCTAGAAACTCGTCCAACATTTACTCATTAGGAGTAAATCTTGGATAGTCCCCAGTTTGGGACTATTCTTGAACACCTAATCTCACTTAGGATGTAAGTGTATAATGTGTATTGGGTTTTTGAGAAAATTTCAGCAGCATTTCTCCGTTTTTTCTCTAAGTACATATGTACTTAGAGAACAGCGGGGAAATGCTGCCGAAATTTTCTCGAAAACCCAATACACATTATACACTTACTAGTGAGATTAGGTGTTCAAGGATGGGATAGGTGGTACACATTTATTATATATCAGAATGACATCACATGTGTTTGTTGGCCATAAAATATTGAAGCTAATGATGACTTATATGTGCGCGGAGATCACAATGAAGGATTGTTAATTGATAAAAGATCACAATTTTAGAGGCACGCATGTTTATATTTTTTTATTGAAGCTAAATGTTTGCTTTTTTAATATCAATATCATTTTTAGATTTGATGTTTCATTATCTTCTAGTTAATACAAATGCTAAATGTTTGCCTTTTTAATGACATTTTCAGATGGCTGACCATGATGAGCATGATGTCCATGATGAGCATGAAGTCCATGATGAGCATGCTGTCCATGATGATCATGGTGAGGATATCAATGTAAGTTCTAAAAACATATCTTGTATTTCTATAAAATTCATTATCTTCTAGTTATGTCATATATCCCATATTTCTATATTGGGCTAATTCAGTGTGTTTATTTTTGTCAAATTTTAGGTTGATGATGCACATGTACCCACTGAAGCACTAGAGGAACTTGATGTGCATCACCAAACAATTAATAAGAAAAGGGGCATCACTCTGTTGAAGAAGTTAATAGCGCTAAGTGGTAGTGGATCCATATTGGTTGTGGAGTTTGATAATGGAGGAAATGCAATTGGTGTGAACCACAATAATTTTGTAAACTATCTTGGGGTTGTCACTCGAAGCCATTGTGGTGTTAAGTATGATAATTGGCATAAAGTTCCTCAGGCTAAGAAAGACATGATATGGAAGGATTTATGCGTGAGTTATTATTATTTGTAATTCTATTTTGTAGATTACAAATTCTATTATTTGCATTTCTATTTTTGGATACTAGTTAATAACAATTCTATTTTACAGAATCTGTTTGCATTGGATGAGAAGCTGCATCGTAAAAGTGTGATGAAACGTGCTGGAAAGATGCTAAGGAACTATAGGATAAATCTCAACAGAGAATACATAAAAGATGGTGATAAGAAGAAGAAGTCAGCCCTTGAACAGTGGAACTTCTTGGACAAAGAAGATTGGGACACATTTGTTGCTTCAAGAAAATTTGAAGAATTCAAGGTATTAGGCGTCACTCCCAATTTAATTATCATACGTTGTATTCACCTATTCAAGATTAACATTTAGTGCTACTAACCAAATCATTAATGTGCATACTAACTAGGCCCTCAGTGAGGCGCAAAAAGCAAGGCGTGCACTGAATGTGCATGACCACACTATGGGTCCAAAGGGCTATGCAAGCATTCACCAAAGACTACAGGCGGAGTCTGCTGCTACTCAGAAGTCCTCTACTACATGTGCCACACCCATGCCTCGCGATGATGTCTGGATAGCTGGGAGACAAAACAAGAAGGGTGAAATAAAGAAGCCCGTAACTGCTGAGGCAACTACGAAAATGGTAAAATACAACTCTTAGAGCCATCGTTTGAATATTGATTATTTGTGGTGTTAACTTACCAATTTCTATTGATGGTGATTAGCGGGAGCTGCATGAGCAGAGGAAACAAGGCACGTTCATCCCTCAGGGCACAAGGGATGAATTGACAGTTGCTCTAGGTAACCCAGAGCATCCTGTATGTGTTAGGGGTGCAGGCGCTGGTGTGGGCATCAAAGCATTCTTTGGGCCATGCCAACGCAAACCCAGAGCGGTACTTTCACAAGAAGAGGTAACCTATTATTTTTTTAGAATGTTACTACAAAAGGAAATTCAATAATAAGAAGCTAATGTTTCTTTTATCCATGTATAGGAGAATAAGAGAGTTGAGGATATAGTTGCTAAGAAGGTCAATGATATAGTTGCTGAGAAGGTCAAGGAAGAAATAGTGCGGTGGTAGGCATCTCAGGCTTCCAATCAGCCTATGGAGACCCACTCTTCTCCTGATGCACAGACTGAGAGTAATCCTGTAGACCCACCACCTAACACGTCTATTGTAAGTATTGTTTATGATATTGTAGCTAGTCTTTTCAAGATGATATGTTTTCAAGATGATATGTATATATGTATAACATTCTTTACGTAAATTTGTAGGCAGTGAAGCCATGCCGCTTAAGAATGCAAGACTATGTTGTTGCAGAGGCACAAGCTTACCCGTCCCTTCCTAGGGCAACGTTTCACGGGACTCCAATGCCACCGGGCTACGTTCGTGTGAGCCTGATACGTGTATTACCCGATTGGAGGGAAGCTACATTGCCATATGCCCACCCGGATATTGAGACACTTGCTGAGGCAGAAGGCGGGGTGATATTGTGGCCCAAAGAAGATGTCGTCTACACTACTAAAATTGTAAGATAAATTTACATTACTTTAGATTGTTAATGTGTATATATGAGGTTAATTGATCTGAAATTATATATACAGGTTAAAAAGAAGACACCCAGAGCACCTAGGCCTCCACCTCCACTTCTTGCATTACCAAGTTGGGTTCCAACTGACCTAAAATACCCGTTAGGTCCTGCTTGTAGGGGAATGGCATGTTGGCTACGGGCACATAATATACATTGCCCTATAATTGTTTCTTTAGAAGCGAATTATGCAGGTCAATCATACGAAAGCTCTTTATTTATACAAGATATTATTGAGTTGTTTATATATGATTGACTGAACACATCAATGATAGAGACATGGATAAGGTGAGATCTTGTTTATACATCCATATACCTTGTGTAAGATCTGATGATCTGGTTTCTTATATATTAATGCATACGTAATACATATTTTGCAGCTACTTATTCGAAAGTCAATGCAAACAATTTGCATTTGACCATGTGGGATTTTTGATTCCATCATTGATTAGTATGGTAGCTAAAGACCCTGATAGTGTTCAACAATACTGTATAGATGCTTTTACAATTTTCGGTCAGAAACAGAAGACGATAATAATATCTCCATTCAATGTCAAGTAAGTTTACTTATAATTTGGACTTAAGAAAATTACATTTTTATTGTGGATTTTGAGTTATTAATTTTAACTTTTTTACCTCTAGCGGTAGGCATTGAAAGTTACTAGTTATTCTCCCTGGGACATTCACTATTTATTATCTAGATCCTGCGGGGAGTACATTGAATACTAAAATTGGACACGTAATGAGATTGCCATTATTTTGGTGAGAAATATTTCATTTTTATATCTATTAACATCTGTTATTACATTACTATTTAATTATGCAATTTAATGTGTTACATTAACATGTAGGGGTTTAGATGCATTCAAAAATGATGGAGGAAAGGTCCCAAGGAAAAAGAACCAGCCAATAATTTGGGAGAACGTAAAAGTAAGTTCCCGACTATAATGTATATATTATTTATGTGAACTGTGCTTAGTTGTATTTTTTAATATTTTGTATGTTTCAATTTATAGTGCGCTACACAAGACAACGGTTGGGCATGCACATACTATGTGATGCGATTTATGGAGATGATTATCCAATATGTCGCATTGGACATTGATACCATACATGAGGTATTATATATAGTCTCATTAGTTAGTATGAAATATATCAATCTTATTTTTATATTATTACTTATATATATACATCATTCTCTTTACAGGTGTTTAAAACTGACCACATTATAGGTAAACGCTTAAAAGATTTACATGCTCCATATATGATGGAAGTATTAAATAAAGTAAGAGAAGAATGGGCAAGAGCCATACAAGCAGTGGTGATTGTAAGATATAATTGGGATGCTGATAGCGATGTTGAATGATATTTTGTAAATGAATATTTCTGAATGTTTATACATGTCTGAATGTTCCTACATGTGTGAATGTGAGAATTGAATTGATGTCTGAATGTATCTACTTGTGTGAAAAGTATATTTGTTGATTTTGCAAGTTTGTGGCCTGTTTGTAGGCTGATATCAATGGATGTCGTAAACCTACAGTTCAAAAAACTGAACTGTAGGTTCTCATCCTGCTGACCAGCCACGGTAGGCCTGCAAACTGATAAGAAAAAAAAATAAAACATAGGCATCAGTTATTTATAGAACACTGTCCTCAAAGGCTTACAACGTCAGTTATTGGATAAAACTGCCGCCTAATATGACAAACAACCCGACCGTGCAGGAAAGTACGGCCGTGGCGAAAAAAGCATCGGTTATGAGTATAAAACCAATGCCTATAGTACTAAACATGGCTGTGCAGGGAAGCACGGCCGTGGCGTCTGGGAATATGGCGTCGATTTTTTAGTTGCAAACCGTCGCAGAAAGTGTCCTAGATGGCGCCCTTTTTGTGGCGCGAACCCTTTTGGCGTCGGCTTACTATACATAACCGACGCCTATCGGTGCCCTACTGGCGCGTTTTCGGTGGCGTGAAGCCTTTTGGCATCGGTTATAAAACTGACACCGAAGAGTTCGACCTTTAGCGGCGCCCACATAGGCGTCGCTTGAGAACCGTCACTAAAAGGGCATAAACAACCGACACCAAAGACATGTTCTGTAGTAGTGATATAACTCTCCACCAACAATGTTATTATTACAGGTAAATAGTATAAAACTGAGCAGAGGATCTATTATGGAAATAAGCATGTTAAATCATTGTTTAATTGCAATGCAAAGCAATAGCATTGTTTAAGTAGAACTATCCATGATAGAGATATAGATCATCTATTTGCTTTGTAAGGAATATGAAGAGCATGTATAACCTCTATCTAATTAAGATGTATAAAAGAAATGTAACATCAACCAATGTTTCTGTATTCAATCCTTAAGTAGATATGCTACACAGCTGATTACATATTTACAATCACACTTATGCCCAGAGGAGATGAGGTATACCGCTCATGCTCTAATCGACCACCGCTTGGTTGAAATCGGTACCATACAAGGTCAATGGAAGAGCCGGCTGCCAAGACCTCTCCCGTCTCAGTCAGTATGAGACCATTGGTAGTGACATCATGTCAAATTGCAACTAGCTTGTTGGGGTATAGTGACATCTTCACTAAAGAGCTACAGCCGCAACATGCACTCTCTTCAGGGAGATATCACATCAATCTCTGGTACATTTTCATCAGGGCGATCACACGGCAACCCTGGCATTCATCGGGGAGATAACACATCAGTCCCCATCTGGACGTAAGGATATGTTCGTCCTTCACCCCTACATATTCAAAAATATGCATTCCGAGTTAAACTCATTTCACCATTCAGCAAATCTTGACACCGAATGGATCTATGTCCTGGGAAACTACATGATAAGGTTCCATTTGATTAATTAGGAGTAATACAATATCTTTTAACATCAATCAAGTTACGAGTATGAATTATAACGGATGCTACAAAGAAAGGTGTAAATCTTTTATCAAGTACTTTTGTAATCTTTGGAACACATTGAATGCATAACACTCAGGATCTCAGTCCCTTATCACATTACTGGGAATTATCATCCCTTAACATTATCATCATCGTGATTGCTAGATATGGGTATTCAAACCCTTAGTTCATCATTGAACATTGTCACCTCTTATTAGGTAACTATTACATCTAGGTCTTCAGACCCAGGTATACATTGTACTTGTTGCACAAGTATATCACATGGCTCATAAGGCCCATTTAATATGTATCATATGAAACATCATAGCTCAAACTTGGCTATGCTCATCATCTCCTAATACCTGCATGGTTAGTATTTCATGATAAACACAATATCAAGTACATAACATCACCATGCAATATAAGAGAAATACAATCTTCCCATTATTAGGGTTAGGGTTTCCCTTTCAATCCGATTAGGGTTTCAAACCAATAAGGTTTCCAAAATGATTAGGGTTTCAAGCCAATTAGGGTTTCAAGCCAATTAGGGTTCAACCTCATATTATCAATAATCCAAACCCTGATTCATTACTCCACACATATTAGAAGTATCAATGTATATTCATTAAATGATTATCACACAAGTATGAGTTTCTCTCTCATCCTCACTAGGATATAGATTTCATCATACTTTATTAAGTTGGCTCAATCCCTTTTCTCAAGGTACATTGGCCTACATTTATCAAAATGCATTAAACGCTATACCTCTTAAGGTATCGTTTGACATAACACACTTCATGTGTTACTCCATCAAGTATATTGGTGTGAGGTGCTTCCACCATATCGGGAAAGAGGTGTGTGGTTGCTTCCATATCACCCAAGAGGTGTTTACTTGCTTCCATATCACCCAAGAGGTGTATGTGTGCTTCCATATCACCCAAGAGGTGTATGTGTGCTTCCATATCACCCAAGAGGTGTATGTGTGCTTCCATGTCACCCCGAGAGGTGTATGTGTGCTTCCATATCACCCCAAGAGGTGTATGTGTACTTTCATATAGCCCAAGAGGTGTATGTGTACTCCCATATCACCCCAAGAGGTGTATGTGTGCTCGCATATCGCCCAAGAGGTGTATGTGTGCTTCCATATCGCCCCAAGAGGTGTATGTGTGCTTCCATATCGCCCAAGAGGTGTATGTGTGATTCCATATCACCACAAGAGGTGTATGTGTGCTCCCATGTCACCCAAGAGGTGTGTCCTTGATCACCATATCATGCAGGAGGTGTATCCTTGATCACCATATCGTGCATGAGATGTATGTGTGTGTTACTTCATATTGGGTTGCTCAAAATTAGGGTTTGTACATATCGGGTTAGACCCTTATGCTCATACCTCTTCAAACCTTCATGGTATAAGCCTACCCTTCACCATATGTTAAGTGACAACCTAGATAACTTATTAGTCTCCACCAACTGAAGTGTACAAACCAATAGGGGTGTGGGGTTCCAAGGTATATCAAAGTTGATATCACCATCTAGGGTTTCATCACCATATCGGGTTAGAGGTGTGCACTTGACACCATATCGTGCATAAGGTGTGTGCTTGATACCATATCGTACATGAGGTGTGTACTTCATCACCATATCATGCATGAGGTGTGTGTATGTTCTCCATATCATTCAAAAAGGTGTATGCTCATCACCATATCGTGCTAGTAGTGTGTGCACATCACCATATCGGGTTAGAGGTGATTCAACCCGATATCAGTTTGTGCCATGATGATATCATCATATTAAATCTCAATACTTCTTTCCTTACTATCCTAGTTCATGTAAAACAGTCCTATGTCACTATTAAAACTCATGGATTCATCAATTATTCAAGAAAACTCGAAATTGAAAGTAAATTATCAAGTATAACAAGATTGAAGGTGAATAATAACATGATTGGGTTCAAGTTATATAACCCACCTCAAGAACAACTTCAAAGCTCCAAACTGAAAGCTTAACATTACCAAGGTTGAAGATGAACTTATCAAGAGTCCAAGACTCCTTCACAACTCCTATACATGCAAGGAATCACCATAGTTAAGAACTTGGTGAAGAAGAAAAGGAAGAAAGAATCACAATCCAAGATCATGCTTTATCCAAGGTTGAAGGTGACCATGCATTCATCTTAAGCTTTATGGATCGATATCCTCCTTGTTCCTCAACTATATGCATGATATCTAAGAGAAATGGAGTGATAAGGTTCGAAAAGATTTGCTAGTAGGTGAAAGGAGTGGTATATATAATTGAGGTACATGAGAGAGTGTGTATAGGAGGTGTCATCACTTTACACTACTAGGTGCCACATGTCCATGCATGGTTGACATGTGTCCATGCATGCACACATATTTATATTGACATGTAAAACTCTTGAGGATAATCTAGGGATAAGATTTCGGCCCTTAGTTATCTTGTTGAGCAAGATATTTCAACTCAACATAACTTTATTCACAAATCGATACACTTTTTCTAAGGAAAGTTGTAAACTAATATCCATCAACTCATTGAGGTGCTTAACCCATCATGGCAAAGGTTAAGAGTTGAAAAAATGATATGGGACCTCCTTTATGGCTCCTTGGCTGATAGGCACTCCCATATAAGCTCTACAACTCGATACAACTCAAATAGGGTCTTAACTATACAACTCTTCTTGGTCTTTTCATCACCAAGAATACCGCTACTAAAAAATGATTCAAACATGGTGCCTCTTTATTTCTCTCTACTCTAGATGATTCCAAGAGATATTAGGGAATCTAGAGGTGATAATTTGCATATCAACCCTACATTTTGGGTAAATTACAAATTGCACCAAAACGGGTACACAAGGCACAAGCAATATTCGAACAAGCTCCAACTTGTAACTTAGGCTTTCCACAAGCCACCCCTTAGTATAATTCTCTCCCTTATGATGCTAAAGCACTTTAATCATGTTCAAAATGTGACATATTGCAATATGACCCCTCATCTTGGGTAAATTGCAATTTTCACCCAAACTATCATATAATGCACAAACAATTTGCAGATAAGCTCAAACTTGAAAATTAAACTCAAGGAGTGTCTTAATTACTTTTAAAAAGATTAAAACAAGTTTATGAATAACTTACTTAAGCAAACTTCCAAGTTTATGGCATAACCCAGGTCAGGGGTATTACAATTATCAACCCCTAACAGGGATTTTGTCCCTAAAATCTCAAGAGAAAAGAGAAGGGTACTTCCTCCTCATTTCTTCCAACAACTCCCGTGTGGCTTCTTCAATGTCATAGTGATGCCATAAAACTTTCACAAGAACTATGTCTTTCTTTTTCAACTTCTTGATTCTTCTGTCAAGAATCATCATTGGGATATATCTTCATTCAATTCTACTTCTACATGTTGCAATACCAACTCTGTATCAGGATGACACTTTCTCAGCATAGATATATGAAACACTGTATGTAGTCTATGTAGCTTAGGTGGCAACTCCAACCTATAGGCTACCTTTCCAATTCGTGCTGTCATTGGGTAAGGTCCCATAAATCTAGGAGCTAACTTACCCTTCTTCCCAAATCTGAGAACACCTTTCCAAGGAGAGACCTTGAGATACACTCTGTCTCCAACTTGGAATTCTAAAGGTCTATGGTATTTATCGACATATGACTTCTATCTATCCTTTGCAGCCTTCAACTGTTGTTGTATTACTTTAATCTTTTCAGATATCTATTGCACTAATTCAGGACCCAAAAGTTGGTATTCTCATGTCTCGTACCATCATAATGGAGATCTACAATGTATACCATATAATGCTTCATATGGTGCCATATCAATACAAGTCTGATAACTATTGTTGTAGGCAAACTCTATTAAGCTCAAGTGTAAGTCCCAACTTCCTACAAAATGAAGAACACATGCCCTAAGCAAGTCCTCCAAAGTATGTATAGTCCTTTCAGATTGTCCATCTCTTTGAGGGTGAAAAGTGGTGATAAACTTTAACTATGTACCCAAGGCTTTATGTAGTCATTCCCAAAAACAAATTGCAAACTGGGGACCTCTATCAGACACAATTATAGCTGGAACTCTATGTAACCTCACTACCTCATCTATATAGATATATGTAAGTTTTTTAGCAGTATATGTTGTTTTAACATGAAGAAAATGTGCTGACTTAGTCAACCTATCAACTATCACCCAAATGGAATCATGACTTTTGGCTATTTTGGGTAGACCAACCACAAAGTCCATTGTCACATGATCCCATTTCCACTGTGGTATAGTTAAGGTCGCAATGTTCCTACATGCTTCTGGTGTTTTGCTTTAACTTGCTGACACACTGGACATCGCACAACAAACTCAGCTACATCCTTCTTCAAACCAGACCACCATTACATATCTTTTAAGTTATGATACATTTTAGTACTTCTTGGATGCATTGCATACATGGATGAATGAGCTTCTTCCATAACTATCTTTCTTAAGTCATTAGTATCAGGTACTACCATCCTACCATGGTAACAAACTACCTCATCCTCTGACTCATGGAAATCGTCCCGTTTCTCACTACCATACTCTGACCTGATATGCTGAATCACAGTATCAACCTACTGTCCCTCTTTAATCTGCTCTCTTAGAGTAGGTTTCACATACATCTCAACCAGTAATCCAGCTAACAAAGATACTTCTAACTGCACATTCATTTGTCTCAAAGAGACAAACATGTCTTGTTTAAAGCACATCAAAGAATTCAACTGTGCTTTATCTATGGGTGGAGATGAAGATTTTCTACTTAGTGCATCTGCCACAACATTAGCTTTTCCTGTAGGATGATAATCAATTGTATAATCGTAATCCTTGATTAATTCCATCCAACGGTATTGTCTCATGTTGTGAGAAGATGTACTTTAAGTTTTTATGGTATGTGAAAATCTGACACATTTCTCCATAAAGATAATGCCTCCAAATCTTCAATGTGTGGACCACTACAGCTAATTCTAGATAACGTGTCAGATAATTCTCCTCGTGTTTCTTAAGCTATTGGGAAGAAAAAGAAACTACATAACCACTCTGCATCAACACACATCCTAGACCATTCTTAGAGGCATCACAAAAAACAATGTATCCCTTTCCCTGCTCAGGTAAAGCCAACACAGGTGCACTGGTCAACCTTTCTTTCAACAACTAGAAAGAACACTGACACTTGTCATTCCAGACAAAAGGAACCTCCTTCCTGTTCAACCTAGTTAGGGGTAATGCTACAGAACTGAAGTCTTTAATAAATCTTTTGTAGTAACCTGCCAGACCTAGGAAACTGTGAATCTCAGTTGGTGTCTTGGGTTGTTCCCACTCTACCACATATTCCACTTTCTTAGGATCAACATGAATACCTGAAGCAGATATAACATGTCCTAGAAAAGACACTTCTGACCACCAGAATTCGCACTTACTAAACTTAGCATATAGCTTGTATTGTCTCAACAAAGTCAAGGCTTGACGAAGGTGTTGTTCATGTTGTTGACCATCTCTACTATATATCAGGATGTCGTCTATGAAGACCACTATGAACTGATCAAGGAATGATTGGAAGATTCTATACATCAGCTCCATGAATGTATCTGGTGCATTAATTAGTCTAAATGACATAACTACAAACTCATAATGAGCATACCTTGTCCTAAAGGCTGACTTAGGTATGTCATCCTCCTTGATACGTAACTGATGATATCCTGACCTTAGATCTATTTTAGAGAACACTGTTTCACCACACAATTGGTCAAACAGATCGTCTATCCTTGACAGAGGATATTTGTTCTTTATAGTCACCTTGTTAAGCTGTCTACAGTCTATGCATAATCTCATAGACCCATCCTTCTTTTTAACAAAAAGAACTGGCACTACTACAAAAAATGGTTTTTACAATGGTTCATTTTTCCATTTTACAACGGGTGTCAACTGTTGTATTAGACCGCGTGGTCTTATGGGGGGGTTCTTTATACAATAGGTGTTGCACATGTTGTAATATATGTATTTTATACAACAATTAATACATGTTGTAGATCATTGAACACACCTGTTGTAATATGGGTGTTCTATATAACATGTTGAGACAAAAGGAAATACATCTAGACAAAAGGTTTCAAACTTGAGACCACTTGAAAGTAAGGCACATCTCAAACCGTTGAACCAGTTTCATTTTATGCAACACATATATTCTTTGTTGTACAGATACAACAAATGACGTGCAAACCTGTTGTGTGATTGTGGTCTATTACAACGGGTAACTATTACAATAGGTGAAAGCCTATTGTGTAATTATAGTATACTACAACGGGTTATAGTATGTTGTGTAATGATGGTCTATTACAACGGGTTAACATATGTGACTATTACAATGGGTAGAGCATGTTGTGTAATTCTGATCTTTTACAACGGGTTAGAGTATGTTGTGTAATGATGGTCTATTACAACGGGTTAACATACATGACTATTACAATGGGTTAGAGCATGTTGTGTAATTATGATCATTTACAACGGTTTAGAGTATGTTGTGTAATGATGATCTATTACAACAAGTTAGCATAAGTGACTATTACAACGGGTTAGAGCATGTTGTGTAATTATGGTATTTTACAATAGGTATGAGTATGTTGTGATATTACAGTCTATTACAACAATTTAGCACATGTTGTAGTAATCACATATACTAAAACGAGTTTGGCCTGTTGTATATAACTTATGTTGTATAAAATATATAATTCACAACACACAAATAGACTTGTTGTAAAAGATATGCTAACTACAACACAACCAACAGAACTGTTGTGTTAATCCTGTTGTAAAAAGCATTTTTTGTAGTAGTGTGGAGCACCCCATGGCGAAGTACTCAGTCAAATGAAATCTTTCTCAAGCAACTCCTGTAACTATTTCTTGAGTTCTGCCATCTCAGAAGGCGCCATCCTATAAGATGCTTGAGCTATGGGTTGCGTACCTAGAAATAAATTAATCTCGAAATCAATCTCTCGAGGTGGAGGAATATCTGGAAATTCTTCAGGAAACACATCCTTGAATTCCCTATCAACAGGAACTTCGAAAAGATTAGGACTCTTTGTTTTGGTGTCTACCACATGTGCCAAGAATGCTTCACATCCTTGTCACATCAGTCTCTCATATACCATTGCTGATACTAGATAGGTTGGAAGAATATTTTTGTCCCCCTAAAAGACCCATGTCTCATCACTCTCTACAAACATAGCTTGCTTGGAACCACAATCCAAGACAACCTTATACTTTTCTAGGGTATCCCTCCCAAGAATTATATCAAACCCGTACATCTCAAGTGGTATAAGATCCACCTAAATGATGTGTTCTAAACAAGAAATAACATAGGGAGAACATACCTCCCGCAACACCACATATCTGACTAATAAAGTTTCTAATAACATATTATCTGCTCTACGACTGACAATCATATTGCAGTCATGAATCACTTCTCGAGTGATAAAGGAATGTGTAGCACCCGGATGAATCAAAATAGATACGGTGCATGATGAAGACATATCAGAATAAAATAATTCCATATGACTTGTCACGACTTGTGGATTGACTACTGCCTCTGGCTGATTCATAGCATGTAATCTCATTGTTGCCTGTTGTCGACTTTATGCTCTATTGTTTGGTGCAGATGAACCTGCTTGGGACACCTATCGACGTCCGCATGTGCCATTATTGAACTATTTCCTCTGAGAGCCTCGTTGACTCTACCTCGGTGGTTGGGTTACCTCCATGTCTCTAACTAGACATGCTCTCATCATATGTCCTATCTGCCCACACTTGAAGCAGTTTATGTCCCGCTGTGGTCTAGATGGTCATGCTACTGACATAGATGTCGTACTATGGGCTCCACTTGGCAGAAAACTACGGCCTCTACCTTTGCTTGCCATCTATTGTGTCTGAGTATTGAACCTCTGTGGTGCTACTGGTGCGGAAAATCTCAGTTTCTTAAAACTTTCAGACCTCTATCCCTGGAACTGGGCAGGTACTTTCCTACTGTTAGCCTATCGTTTCTCAGTCACATACCTCTCTATCTGCCTAACTAACTCCACAAAGGTGGTAAACCTCTCTCTATTCTCTAGAGCAACTACAGGTTTGGTTAACTCAGTGTTAAGACCCTTCTCAAAATACTGAATCCTTTCCTCATCTATAGTAAGCATATGTGGACAAAACTGCAGAAGCTCCATGAACTTAGCTTCATAATCACTAATATTCATCGGTCCTTGTTTTTTTTGAAGGTAAGCTTGGCATTAAAATAAGAACAGCCAAACGACATCTACAAAGACAAGAGATTCATACAAATTTGATGACATAGAAGTAAGAGGTACAAAATACAAGTTTGATTGGATGAGACTAGGACACTTCTACTCGAATTCCTCCCCATGCTGGACAGAGCAGCCTTTAAACAGAATTCTTCCACAATCAAGGGTAGAGCTTGCATCAATGAGACCTCCACTACTAAGACCAAAATCACCAGAACAAATGTCCAAATAAGCACCGCCAGCTTTCCATAACCTGCATACCAGTTCAGAGCCACACACCAAACACCGGGATGCATGAAGATAATTCCCATTCTTTAACTGGAACACAACTAACATCCTAAACCAACACACATGACACCACAACAAAGAAGAAACCAGACAAACAGACAACAGGCAGCTGAGACAAAGGTGGATAGGCCCCCGAAACACTGATCAACTTGTGTAGAAAAGAGTTGGTGTGAAAAGATAAAGGGGTGGACTGCTCGGGAAGAACCACCACCACAACCACCAAACTATGCCTATCCCCCGACTCAAGCCAAAGCTCAAGAAAGAAAGGATCAACCCACACAGAAAGAGGTGTCCAACACCCAACCGAGAACCCTGAAGATTCCCCCACACATATAGACCAGGGCTTAGGCAAAAGCAGCACACCGCCAGACCAAGGCAAGCCGAACCGAAAAAACAAAAGACAGGAACAGGAAAAAAACAACGGAAAAAGAACGGAGATGAAGAAATGGAGGGGATCATAGGATCCACTCGACACAATAGGACCAGAGGAAAGGAGAAAACCAGCACCCAACCTTCAGGGCACCACGGTTGGAAGAATCAGAGAGGTAACCCGGGCTCCAAGGAACCACGAGCAGCTCTAGACTCCTAAGACACCGTCGGAGAAGCCAGGCCAGGGCAACCCAAGCCACTGACGCCGTCACACCCGTGATCCCGCTCGGAAGCCAGCCACACGACCACCAGACCACGGCCCTGCTACACCAGACGAGGAAAGGGCCTAGGGGGAAAGGGGCGACGCACTCCAGTCGCCGGAACCCCCTCCCCCCAAGCCGATCGCAGCGGAGGAAACCCTAAATGCGAGAATCGCCAGAGCAGCGGAGAAAAACCTAGACGTGGAGCCAGATTCCTTCCTCCTATATTATGAGATTTTCTCATCCAGATAAGTCTTAGGAAAGTACCTACTGACAAAATCATGTCGAAATTCCTACGATTCAATCTCAACACCATGTCTTTTCTCATCTTCAATGGCCCACCAATGGCCAGTGCTTCCTTTTAAAAGGTACACATCATGCCTAACTTTATCGGTTTTTTGGATGCTAAGGATTCTAAAGGCTTTTTCCAGCTCAGTGATACGTGAATCTACGTCTGCTGGGTTTTCTATACTGGCATATTCAATGGCTCATACCTGGCATAACCGCTCAAAGGTCTTACCTGATCCATGTCCCTCATTGGGAACTAGTGCCCTAGGTGCTGGTGCTGACATCCGATCAACCATATGCGTCATTGTGGTCATGAACTGCCCAAAAAGAGCATGAAAGACTGGGTTTTCTAGCATAGTTTGATCAAGCTGGGGATTCTCATGCATTGATTCCTCTCTAGCCTATTCCCTTCCACCTCCTCCTGGTGCAGCAACATTGCTCTCACCAGCATGTTCTTCGTGTGCTCCAGTCATCTTTCAGCTTTACTTCTTCTCCTATATGAGTATAAGTCACTATAAGATAAACTGGAGGACACTAGAATAGACTCAACAACCTTAATCCTATGTCTCTATAGACTCAGTGAACCTTAGGCTCTGATACCAAAACTTTATGATGACCCGACAGCCAAGTCGCCACGGGAAATTATGTGGAATAACCATTAACAGCAGATTAATGAAAAACACTAAAAATTAAAACAATTTTGCAAAGAGATCCATTGCCAGGAAACTCTTAAAGGAAGAACCAAAGCAATATATACATCATGGTTCACATTGTACATACATTGTACCATCTCATCTCGAGGATATCATATACCCGTTGCTTTGCCCAAACATATACATAAGCAACATAAAACCTTGAGGCATACAAGCCAAAATCTCATATCATTTATAAAACTATTACGCACTAACTCCCAAAGACCTGAGAGTACAAAGACGACACATATGACTTCTATCTACAAGACACAACAGACAACACACTCAACCTGATTTGTTATTGCTGTCCCTGTTGCTGTTGCCTTTCCTCTACAGTACGGTCTCTACCTCCTCGTCCGCGTCCACCTAAAAATGTTGGGATCAACAGGGTGAGACACAAGTCCCAATGAGAGATAAAACTCTCTGCCAACAATGTTATTGTCATAGGTAAATAGCATAAAACTGAGCAGAGGATCTATTATGGAAATAAGCAGGTTAAATCATTGTTTAATTGCAATGCAAAGCAATAGCATTATTTAAGCAGTTAAACTATCCATGTTAGAGCTATAGATCATCTTTTTGCTTTGTAAGGAATATGAATAACATGTATAACATCTATCTAATTAAGATGTATAAAAGAAATGTAACATCAACCAATATTTACATATTCAATCCTTAAGCAGAAACGCTACACAGCTGATTACATATTTACAATCACACTTATTCCCAGAGGAGATGAGGTATACCGCTCATGCTCCAACTGACCACCGCTTAGTCAAAATTAGTACCATACAAGGACAATGGAAGAGCCAGCTGCTAAGACCTCACCCATCTCGATCAGTACAAGACCACTGGTAGTGACATCATGTCAAACTGCAACTAGCTTACTGGGGGTATAGTGACATCTTCGCTAAAGAGCTACAACCACAACATGCACTCTCTTCAGGGAGATATCACATCAATTCCTGGTACATTTTCATCAGGGCAATCACACGACAACCGTGGCATTCATCAGGGGGATAACACATCAGTCCCCATCTGGATGTAAGGATATGTTCATCCTTCACCCGCACATATTCAAAAATATGCATTCCGAGTTAAACTCATTTCACCATTCAACAAATCCTGACACTGATAGGATCTATGGCCTGGGAAACTACATGATAAGGTTCCATTTGATTAATTAGGAGTATTACAATATCTTTTAGCATCAATAAAGTTACAAGCATGAATTATAACAGATGCTACAAAGAAAGGTGTAATACATTTATCAAGTACTTTTGTAATCTTTGGAACACATTGAATGCATAACATTCAGGATCTTAGTCCCTTATCACATTATGTGGAATTCTCATCCCTTAACATTATCATCATCATGATTGCTAGATATGGGTATTAAAACCCTTAGTTCATCACTGAACATTGTCACCTCTTATCAGGTAACTATTATATTAAAACCCTTAGATATGGGTATAAAGAACATTGTCACTGAACATTGACACTCTTATCATCTTGACACTTTGTGTAATATGTGAATCCATTAATGTCAAACCCTTCATAAGACATAACATTCGGTTTTGGTTTAAAGGCGAGGCATTTGAGAGTTTCTATAATATCATTTGGTGTTTGAGATAGTTGATGTAAGACTTTATCTTCAAAACACTTAGTAAAAGTCTTATTATGCTCTCTAGCAAGCCACATTGAACTTGCTCGAGGATGTTGTCTCTTTATGAAATTGGTATGTTCCTCGATATAAACACTCACTTCGTCCATATTGTGTAAAATATACAAGTGAGCTTGTTCCAACTGCTCACGGCTGATTACTTTCACCCGTGATCCCAAAATTCCTTTTCCCTCCTCAATATTCTTGTCATTATCAGGAGTGTCATTACCACTGAGAAAGTCATTGCAAAAATCCATAACCTCTCTCGCCACATAACCTTCAATAATACTCCCTTCAGGCCGATAACGGTTTCGAACATCACCTTTAAAAATGCTCATGTATCGTTCAAAGGGATACATCCAATGCAAGAAAACGGGTCCCAACATTTTCACTTCCCTAGTCAAGTGGACAACAAGATGTACCATGATATCAAAGAATGAAGGAGGGAAATACATCTCAAGCTGAAATAGGGTAACAACCACTTCTCTTTGGAAATTATCGAGAGTATCAGGGTCAATAACTTTGCTGCATAGACTGTTGAAAAAGAAACAAAGTCTGGTAATTGCAAACCTTACATGCTTCGGCAATATAGATCGAATTGCCACAGGCAATATTTGTTGCATTAGAGTGTGACAATCATGAGATTTAAGACCTATCAACTTCATATCTTTCATTGATACCAATCTACGGATGTTGGATGAGTAACCATGTGGCACCTTAACATTTACCAAGCATTCACAAAAAGTTTTCTTCTCCTTTCTAGACAACGTGTAACAAGCGGGAGGTAAGTATGTTCTTTTATTACCCATTTCATGTAATTCTGTTAATTCTGACCTTATTCCCATTTCACGTAGGTCCAGTCTAGATTTTATCCCATCTTTAGTCTTACCTGGTATATTTAACAGAGTACCAATGATGCTATCACAAACATTTTTCTCAACGTGCATTACATCGATACAATGCCTGACTGTCAAAGAACTCCAATAAGGAAGATCCCAAAATATTGACTTCTTCTTGAATGAAGAATTGTCACTTCGTGTGGCCATACTACATTGTGATTTCTTACCAAATTCATTGACAATGTCTTTTACTCTTGCATAAACAACATCCCCTGGTATAGGTTTAGGTGCACTCCGTTCATCATTCCATCCATTGAATGCTTTGCGCTTCCTACGATACGGATGGAATTTTGAAAGAAACCTTCGATGACCAAGATATACAGTCTTGCCGCCATGTTTTAGTCTTATTGAATCAGTGTTTTCTTCACATATAGGACACGCTTTAGCTCCTTTGACACTATATCCAGACAAATTCCCATATGCTGGAAAGTCATTAACAGTGCAAAATAACATAGCGTGCAAACGAAATGTCTCTCTTGCTGAAGCATCATAGGTCATCACACCTTCAGCCCAAAGTTTCTTTAAGTCATCAATCAAAGGTTCAAGATAAACATCGATATCATTTCTGGGTTGTTTAGGGCCCGATATCAACAACGACAACATAACGTACTTATTTTTCATACACATCCAGGGAGGAAGATTGTATATAACAAGCATGACTGGCCAAGTGCTATGTTGGCTGCTCAATGTCCCGTATGGATTCATCCCATCTGTACAAAGCCCAAGTCTTAGATTCCTATCTTCTTCACCAAATCTGGGGTACAATAGATCAATCTTCTTCCACTGTGGGGAATCAGACGCATGTCGTAGGATCCCATCATTATTTTTCTTAACATCTGCATGCCACCTCAAATTCTTCGCATCTTTTGGATTTGCAAACAAGCGTTGAAACCGTGATATTATAGGTAGATAACACAACACCTTGGCAGGAGAACCAGTTTTGGACTCCCCCGAAGTCGTCAATTTATACCTTGACGCACCACATTTTGGACAATTTTTCAAATCTACATAGTCCTTTTGAAATAATACACAATCATTCAGGCATGCGTGTATCTTCTTGGCCTCCATTCCCATTGGGCACAACATTTTCTTTACCTGGTATGCTGAGATTGGCAGCTCGTTTCCTTCAGGAAGCATTTCTTTCAACAAAGTCAACAATGAAGTGAAGCTTTTGTCGCTCCATATATTGTTAGCTTTCAACTTATACAATCTCAACACAACGCTAAGCTTCGTAAACTTAGCACAGCCTGTGTATAACGGTATCTCAACATCATGCACAATGTTTCTAAAGATAGGAGGTGGATCGGTGTGCTCTACCCTACAACTATCCAGCATCGCATCAACGATGTCTGCTGGAACTGGTTCGTTCACATTTACGTCATCAGAGGCAATTTCTTCTTCCACCCAAGCACTGCTATCGACATCTACTGGTTTCGATTTTGAAATCTCTCCATGCCAGTGCCATTCTATATAGCCTTGTACGATCCCGTTGCACATGACATGACTTTTGATTTCCTCACCAGTGTTGACTTTCAAGTTGTTACCGCAATGCCTACATGGACAGTAGAACCTATCTGTAGGTTTTTTCCTATGTTCCTCGGCAAATCTAATAAACTGATCAAGACCAGATATAAACTCTGGGGTGCAACGATTACGAATGGACATCCATGATCTATCCATTCTATGATCAGAGAAAACAAGTATATATTAGGAAACAAGTATATATTAGGAAAAGATTAGGGTATACACTTACATCCTAAGTGTATAATGTGATGTCATTCTTATATATAATAAATGTGTACCACCTATCCCATCCTTGAACACCTAATCTCACTAGTAAGTGTATAATGTGTATTGGGTTTTCAAGAAAATTTCGACAGCATTTCCCCGCTGTTCTCTAAGTACATATGTACTTAGAGAACAAATGGGGAAATGCTACCGAAATTTTCTCAAAAACCCAATACACATTATACACTTACATCCTAAGTGAGATTAGGTGTTCAAGAACAGTCCCAAACCGGGGACTATCCAAGATTTACTCCTAATGAGTCAATCTTGGACGGGTTTCTAGGCCAACAAACACATTTGATGTCATTCTTATATATAATAAATATGTACCACCTATCCCATCCTTGAACACCTAATCTCACTAGTAAGTGTATAATGTGTATTGGGTTTTCAAGAAAATTTCGACAACATTTCCCCGTTGTTCTCTAAGTACATATGTACTTAGAGAACAAATGGGGAAATGCTACCGAAATTTTCTCGAAAACCCAATACACATTATACACTTACATCCTAAGTGAGATTAGGTGTTCAAGAACAGTCCCAAGATTTACTCCTAATGAGTCAATCTTGGACGGGTTTCTAGGCCAACAAACACATTTGATGTCATTCTTATATATAATAAATGTGTACCACCTATCCCATCCTTGAACACCTAATCTCACTAGTAAGTGTATAATGTGTATTGGGTTTTCAAGAAAATTTCGGCAGCATTTCCCCGTTGTTCTGTAAGTACATATGTACTTAGAGAACAAACGGGGAAATGCTACCGAAATTTTCTCGAAAACCCAATACACATTATACACTTACATCCTAAGTGAGATTAGGTGTTCAAGAACAGTCCCAAACCGGGGACTATCCAAGATTTACTCCTAATGAGTAAATCTTAGACGGGTTTCTAGGCCAAAAAATACATGTGCTGTCATTCTTATACCTACAATCCTAGTTCTTCAAGTTAGGGTGATTATTGATGTCTTTAAAAGCATGATTGGCAATTTAGGGAAAAGTTCATTATTTACATTCCAAGCATGTCACATGTGTGCATTACAATTCATCATTAAGCAAGAAGGGTGATTAGGATTCTCAATATACTCAACAATATTGAAACAAAGACAATCATTTTTTTTATTAATATACTGCTGCTTCAGTCGTGTACCAAACATGAAACATGCATAGAGTAACATCACATTAAAATATAAGAAGTATAACTAGAGCTTTCAAAAAAAATCAAGCAATTCACTCATTTGAGCTAAATTTTCACCATTGTGATGTACCCATTATACATGTTCCTACTCCCAGTTCTTCAGTTACTTATTCTACATGTTTTGATAAGTTACATTGCAGACAAATGTTACTTCCCCTAGTTGACCACAGTATGAGGCAATGCCACCATGATGAATAGGATGAAGAACCAAAAGTCAGATGGATAATCAAATATCATTGTCAACAAACTGGCTTCCTAACTTACTTCAACATCAATGGATATGAGTTACTTATCAAGTTACCAATAAGTAAATAACTTAAATAAAAAAATGCCCAGCAGCAGCCTTGGCACTGCCCAAGTAGCCGCCTAGGCGGAGGAAGGAAGGAGGAAGAAGGCAGTACCTTGAGGGAAGAGGAAGAATGCCTGGCCTGGAGAGCAGCGGCCTGAGCAGAGACCTACAGGCAGCCGACGCCGACAAGGACAACACCAAAGAAGCCACCGGCGGCAAGGAGAGCAGCGGCGCGGCGGCAAGGAAAGCTGAGGAGAGGAGCGGCGCGGCGACGAGGAGAGGAGCAGCGACGCGGGGGAGCAACAACGGTGGCGGCGTGAGGGAGGGGGCAACGATGGCGGGGAGCACCGGCAGTAAGAATCGCCAGACCTAGCAGGAGGTTCGCAATGAAATAGAGAAATGGGGAAGAGTTCTCTATTTCACGGGGCTATTAAGTTCCCAACTAGCGTCGGTTGTTTCAAACAACTGACGCCTATTATCTTCAGCATCGGTTGATAGTAAAAAATTGACCCCAAATTAGTTGGCGGGAACTATTATCAGCGTCGGTTATCCAAGGATAACCGATCAAAGTCGGTTATCCAAGGATAACCGACACCTAAAGTGGAACTTTTCGCGCATAATTTCATTTTAAATAGGCGTCGGTGAATAGTTAAAAACCCGACGCTGTATGTGGCCCAATTTTTTTCGGTCGAAAATTGGATTTTGTGGGTGCTTTTAGGCATCGGTTGGTTATAGTAAGCCGACACTGAATACAAAGCGGTACCCGTGTCTGGCTGGTCTTCGAATATAGACGTCAGTTTGCCTAAATAACCGACGCCTGATATTATAGGCGTCGGTTTTCCTTAATAACTGACACCCAGAAAAGTGACACTGAACGCTATTTCTGTAGTAGTGTTACCTCTAGGTCTTCAGACCCAGGTATACATTGTACTTGTTGCACAAGTATATCACATGACTCACAAGGCCCATTTAATTTGTATCATATGAAACATCAAAGCTCATACCTGGCTATGCTCACCATCTCCTGATACCTGCATGGTTAGTATTTCATGATAAACACAATATCAAGTACATAACAACACCATGCAATACAAGAGAAATACAATCTTCCCATTATTAGGGTTAGGGTTTCCCTTTCAAGTCGATTAGGGTTTCAAACCAATTAGGATTTCAAACTGATTAGGGTTTCAAGCCAATTAGGGTTTCAAACCAATTAGGGTTCAAGTTCATATTATCAAGAATCAAAACCCTGATTCATTACTCCACACATATTAGGAGTATCAATGCATGTTCATTAAATCATTATCACACAAGTATGATTTTCTCTCTCATCCTCACTAGGATATAGATTTCATCATACTTTATTAAGTTGGCTCAATCCCTTTTCTCAAGGTACATTGGCCTACATTTATAAAAATGCATTAAACTCTATACCTCTTAAGGTATCATTTGACATAACTCACTTCATGTGTTACTCCATTAAGTATATTGGATTGAGGTGCTACCACCATATCGGGAAAGAGGTGTGTGCTTGCTTCCATATCGCCCAAGAGATGTGTGCTTGCTTGTATATCGCCCAAGAGGTGTATGTGTGCTTCCATATTGCCCAAGAGGTGTTTGTGTGCTTCCATATCACCCAAGAGGTGTATGTGTGCTTCCATATCATCCCAAGAGGTGTATGTGTACTTTGACATCACCTAAGAGGTGTATGTGTACTTCCATATCGCCCCCAAGAGGTTAATGTGTGCTTTCATATCGCCTAAGAGGTGTATGTGTGCTTCCATATCACCCCAAGAGGTGTATGTGTGCTTCCATATCGCCCAAGTGGTGCATGTTTGCTTCCATATCGCCCCAAGAGGTGTATGTGTGCTTCCATATCGCCCAAGAGGTGTGTCCTTGGTCACCATATCGTGGATGAGGTGTGTACTTCATCACCATATCGTGCATGAGGTGTGTGTATGTTCCCAATACAATTCAAAAAGGTGTATGCTCATCACCATATCGTACTAGTAGTGTGTGCACATCACCATATCAGGTTAGAGGTGCTTCAACTCGATATCAGTTTGTGCCATGATGATATCATCGTCTTCAAGCTCAATACTTCATTCCTTACTCTCCTAGTTCATGGAAAACAGTCCTATGTCACTATTAAAACTCATGGATTCATCAATTATTCAAGAAAACTCAAAATTGAAAGTAAAACATCAAGTATAGCAAGATTGAAGGTGAATAATAACATGATTGGGTTCAAGTTATATAACCCTCCTCAAGAACAACGTCAAAGATCCAATCTCCAAAGATTCACATTCCCAAGGTTGAAGATGAACTTATCAAGAGTCCAAGATTCGTTCAAAACTCCTCTACATGCAAGGAATCACCATAGTTAAGAACTTTTTTTTGGAGAAGGTAAAATATTACCTAGAAACCAAAAAGTTACACGTATAGGGATATACAAAACCCCGTATACATAGAGGGCTACTCTACAAAACCCCACACTCTGAGTAAGAGAGTATCTAATCTCTTACCAATCTTAGGTTTGGTTTTAAACAACCAACCTAGATTATGTACAATATGGTCAAAGACTATAACACAATCAGATCTAGAAAGTCTGTGCTTTTTGGCATTTCTCTCCTGCCAAATAGCATGACATACGACAGAGAAAACCACCCCAACAAACTCTCTGAAGGGGCCCTTACCCTTGGTTTTCATGAGACACCAAGGGATAAAATCGTCAAGATTATTGGGGGGGGGTTGACCACCCCATCCCATCTTCAAAGACATCCTTGCTAGCAGGTATTTGG
The DNA here is from genome assembly GCA_963693085.1 of Alisma plantago-aquatica. NCBI lineage: Eukaryota > Viridiplantae > Streptophyta > Magnoliopsida > Alismatales > Alismataceae > Alisma > Alisma plantago-aquatica. The sequence goes on from OY856414.1 coordinate 665,770,057, forward strand.
AGAAACTACAGTCAAAAAACAAATGTCGATGACACTCTGCTTCCTCTTCACACAACAAACACATTGGGTTTACAGGTAAACCCCATTTTATCAACCAGTCAGCAGTGGGAAGCTTCCCAAGAATGCATCGGTATGAGCAACAACTCCATTTAGGAGAATGGAACTTGTTCCATAGCAGTGTATCCCACGGTACTTGAGGTGTGTGATAAGAAATCCTCCTCCCTGGCAGGAAAGAAGAAGTCAGGGACTAGCTACCTCCATCAGGAGCCCGCATATAATCAATCTTGAGATGGGTCCAAGCACTAGCCATCGCTCTCCAGGTGCTTGAACACTTGGTTGGGCAAACATCCAGATCATCCCCATATCTCTGAATTATCCAACCTCTCCAAGTGGAAACACTAGCAGTAAGGAAAGAGTGAACCCTTTTAAACGTAGAGGCTAAGGCCAGATCACCAATATCACGTATGTTCAGCCCACCCTCATGGTATCTTCTGGCAATAGATGTCCACGCAAGTCCATGGTGCCGACCTCCCCAAATGAAGTTCACACAAATGGATTTAATTTTCAACAACACAAACATGGGGATAGCCACTTGAGCACACCAGAATATGATCTTCCCTTCCAGCACTAACCTCACAAGGACAAGGCAGCCAGCAAGGGATAGATGAAGACTAGTCCATTTGGAGATTGTCTCACGGAGGCTGTCCAATCAAGGAGCAAAGTCACTACCTTTTCGTCGACCCCCTGTAATCGGGATACCAAGATAACGAGTGGGAAACAAACCTTCCTCAAGTTGTACCACATTTTTGAGTCTACCATGTCTAGAGTCACAAGATCTAGAGAAGAAAACTCTGGATTTGATATCACTGAGAAAAAGCCCCATCAAGTTCCCAAAATCAGTCATAAGGGCACGAAAGCCTCTCAGACACCTGACATTGGCTTTGATAAAGAAGAGCACGTCGTCGGCAAAGATCATATGTGCCAACACACGATAGCCACCCACTTTGAAGGGCCTAAAGGAATTACTTATCTCAACCACATGTATGAGATGAGATAAAGCCTCCATCACCAAGGTGAATAAGAGAGGGGACAAAGGGTCCCCCTACCGAAGCCCATTAGAAGCACGAAAGAAACCATAAGGGCAGCCATTGACAAGCACAAAGAAAGAAGTTGTTTGGACACACTCTTTCATGATATCAATCCATCTTGGAGAGAACCCCAAGGCATCCATAATCTTCCACAAGGTAGAGCACTTGACTCTGTCATAGGCTTTGGCGAGATCAATCTTTATGCAGGCTTTCTTCGAACTATTTTTGACCTTAAAATCAAGCAAGAATTCCGCAGCCAAGAGGGTAGCATCAGAGATCGAGCGTCCAATGATAAAAGTGCTTTTCTCCTGAGACACAATGCCAGGAAGGATGATCTTCAGTCTACGGGCAAGCACTTCGGCAATGATCTTATACACCACATTACAACAGGATATGGGTCTAAGATCGGATAAGGATGATACATGGTTTTGTTTGGGGATCAGTCTGAGAAAGGCATGGTTCACCGACCGAACCATTCTACCACCAACAAAGAACCATCTAACAACATAACATATCTCATCTTTAAGCGTATCCCAGAACACCTGGAAGAACTTAGCATTAAACCCATCGAGTCCCAGGGCTTTAGAGGCGCCAATAGAAAAGATTTCATCCTTTATCTCATCAACAGAGATCGGTTTAAGCAGCTGGTGATTCATGTCATCGGTCACCTTCCTGGGGGGCATCAGAGTACTGCTTACATGAATGGATGTACTATTGTAGAGATTGGAGAAAAAGGACACAACCAGCTCACCCACCTCATTTTGACCATTGACCGTGGAGCCATCATCTTTTATGAGAGAGTGGATGATATCCTTCATATTGTTCTTTCTGACAGCAGCGTGGTAAACCCAGGTATTACGGTCACCATACCAGATCCATTTGATTCTACTACATTGCCATAGCATGAGTTCCTCTGTTTTTTTTGAGCTGAAGGATTCTTTTACCTTTATCATCTTCAAGACGTATAAGATCCGGGGAGAAAGGATTCTCTCTGAGATTTGCAGCCACAGTATTAAACTCCTCCTTGGCCGTAGCAATTAAGGTAGGGATGTCAGATAGCTCCTTGGCCCAAGGCTTTAGCATAGCTTTGACTCTCTTAAGTTTTTCATGGAGGATATACAAAGGGTTGCCACTGATTTGTGTTTGCCAAACTTTTTTCACAAGGACCGAGCAAGAGTCCCAACCAAGCCAAGCATTTAGAAAACAGAAAGGTTTGGGTTTAGATGCTTGTCTAGAAAGTTTCATAAGCAGCCAGGCATGGTCGCTATTAGGATGGCAACCTGGGCTGATAGGAACATCAGGAAATATCTCCAGCCACGCTTGGTTAGCAAGGCCTCTATCAAGATGAGAAACAAAAAAAATAGCATAGTTAAGAACTTGGTGAAGAAGAAAAGGAAGAAAGAATCACAACCCGAGGTCATGCTTTATCCAAGGTTGAAGGTGACCATTGCTTCACCTTAAGCTTAATGGCTCAAGATCCTCCTTGATACTAAACTATATGCATGATAACTAAGATAAATGGAGTGATAAGGTTCAAAAATAATCACTAGTAGGTGAAAGGAGTGGTATATATAGTTGAGGTACATGAGAGAGAGTGTATAGGAGGTGTCATCACTTTACACTACTAGGTGCCACGTGTCCATGAATGGTTGACATGTGTAGATGCATGCATACATATTTATATTTACATGAAAAACTCTTGAGGATAATCTAGGGATATGATTTCGGCCCTTAATTATCTTGTTGAGCAAGATATTTCAACTCAACATCACTTTATTCACAAACTGATACACTTTTTCTAAGGAAAGTTGTAAACCGATATCCATCACCTCCTTGAGGTGCTTAACCCATAATGGAAAAGGCCAAGAGTTGAAAAATGATATTGTACCTCCTATGTGGATCCTTGGCCAATAGGAACTCCCATATAAGCTCTACAACTCGATACAACTCAAATAGAGTCTCAACTATACAACTCTTCTTGGTCTTTTCATCACCAAGAATACCACTACTCAAAAATGATTCAAAAATGGTGCCTCTTTATTTATCTCTCCTCTAGATGATTCGAAGAGATATTAAGGCCACTCTAGAGGTGGTAATTTTCATATCAACCCTACATTTTGGGTAAATTGCAAATTGCACCAAAACTGGTACACAAGGCACAAGCAATATTCAAACAAGCTCCAACTTATAACTTAGGCTTTCCACAAGCCACCCCTTAGCATCGTTCTCTCCCTTATGATGCTAAAGCACTTGAATCATGTTAAAAATGTGACATATTGCAATATGACCCCTCATCTTGGGTAAATTGCAATTTTCACCCAAACTATCATATAATGCACAAACAATTTGCAAATAAGCTCAAACTTGAAAATTAAACTCAAGGAGAGTCTTAATTACTTTTCAAAAGATTAAAACAAGTTTATTAATAACTTACTTAAGAAAACTTCTAGGTTTATGGCATAACCCAGGTCAGGGATGTTACATGCATGACCTTGGTATTCTTGGGATGAGAAGAATGCCATGTGGCCCGGTCGTGGTTTCAGTCCTTCTACCGACGAGGAGATGCCCAACCAAGTTGATGAGGAAGCTATTGCTACTGCTGATGAGGAGGCATATGAGCATGATGACAAGGATGGTTCAGATGGTTCTGATGATGGATTTGTTGGTGCATCTGGTGATGAAGGTAAAGCTGCTATCTCTACTGCACCTTCAGATGGAGATGATGACTACAAGCCTGAAGCTTCTAATGATGATTTTGATAATGATGATGTTGTGGACATAGATAGCCTAGACGTTTAGATGTTTTAGTTTTTAGTCTTTGGATGCTGATCATATATATCTTTGTAGACTATTTTGTACTAAAACATCTGGGCACATTATTTGAGATGTACTATTTTTGTCATCATGTTGTTTTCATCATTTTGGCTTGTAGTTGTTTCGAGGACATGCCTTCGATGTTGTTATCTTAATCTTATGTACCCTTACTCTCTATTGATTATATGTCATGAGTTGGTGGTATGTTACTGATATTTTGATTAAGACATGGATTTCTCGTCTCTCTCTCATCTTTGTTTGATGTGTGCTATGAGGTTGCATGTTTTATCTTGTAGTTATGCTTGGAGAAGACCCATTTATGTGCTCTTCCACCCCCTTACTTTTTGATAATGCCAAAAGGGGAGAGAAGTTCAATGTTTTTAAGCTCAACCATATTGTTTTTATTGCCTATGTGGTCCTTTTCTTGTATAAATTTATGTTTTGTCATGTGACTCGTTAAAGGACCATATTAATATACATGTTATATTGCTTTGTGTAGAAAGACTAACTATGCGAGTAAGAGTGAGAATAGATTGAGGGGGGAAATTCACATTGTTAAAATTATGAATCCTTTGCAATTTACAAGGCTAAGGTATAACTTTACATATCCTTCTCAATATGACAAGGAATCGTTTGTCATTTTCAAAAAGGGGGAGAATGTTGACTTGAGAGTTATATATTGTCCATATTTTGATAATGACTTAGCTATTCCATTTATATGTATCTAACATGTATGTTAAAGATTGATTTCAGGCTTTAGGTACATGAAAATGATCAAATTACACAAACCCTAGCTTTTCCAAGTTCAAGTCAAAAGCAATGCAAATATGTAATTTGGTAAATCACTCCAAACCACCTTAGAATATTTTGTAATCATTTGTATTGATGATATGACTTGTAACTAAGGTGAGGAAAAACCAGGGATGCTTAATTCCAACATTTGATCACTAAAAAATCATTTTAAAAAATTTGTCACAATAACTTTGTCGGTCAAGTTTGGATCTCGACTGACCAGTGATGGATTTTTGAAAATGGATCAATCAGTTGAGTTGTACACTCACAGAACTCGACCGACCGATTCACTGACCAAAACTGATTTTGACTCACCGGTCGAGTTTCCCCAGGACAAACTCAACCGACCGATTCACTGACCAAAACTAATTTTGACTCACCGGTCGAGTGTTCCCAGGACAAACTCGACCAATAGTTTAAAAATAGCTTTGTCGATTAGTGGATCGGTCGAGTTATATTTATTGAAACTCAAACAAATGTATTGTACAGAAAACACAGAAAAAGTGATGCCAACTATTGAAATAAGACCTCTTGGAGTTCATTCCAAGGTTGCTCATTCATGCTATCCTTGGTCCTTGCTATAGTTGAATGTTTTACAACCCTTTGGGCCCCTTTCTCTCTCTCATTTACAAAGCATTTTGTGATTATGAGTGAGTTAGGCATGTTGTAAGAGAGATACTACCTCCATGTTATCTTGTAAAACTCTCATTCCTTCCATCTTCCCGATCCCCTTTCTCAATGAGCAAAGTTTCAAGTGATCTTCTCCGAGTGAAGGAGGAGTTGTTATTCTTCTTCAAGGTTGAAGAAGGTGTGAATATCTTCTCCAAGTGAAGGAGAAGGAAAAGGAGGAAGATTCAAGAAGAGTGGGTAATTCCTTCAAGGCCAAAGACTTGATGCAAGTGTGGGTAAGTCCTTGGTGAAGGCTAAAGACATCTTGATCAAGTGGGTTAGTCCTTATGTAGTGAAAGACTCTTTGTCTTGAATAAGTAGTAAGTCTTTAGATGTATGGTGGTCTTCTTGTATCTCTTATAATGGAATATAAGTATACATGGGTTGCAAAGTCCTAGAGGTTGACCTTTCTAGGTAGTGGATTGATGGTCTCCTAGTTTGGATATTGGAACCACTCTAACCACCATGTCCAAGTGTATATTTTAATCTCTTTCATCCTTACTATGCTTGTTTAGATAGAACTTCAAATTGAGTTTTAGCATTTATTTTCAATTGATATAATTTGAAAGTATAACTATTATTGTTAGAATTTTAAAGTTTTGTTCCCCCCCCTCTAGAGCCCTTAGATCCAACAAGGAAGTGTATGAATAGATTGGAGGTGTGATCATTGTAGAAAGCGTAAAAACAACAATGTCATGTATTATGAGTTGTTTTACGTATGGAAGGTGGTTCAACTAGATCAAATGTTTGGAAAACTTCAAACCCATACCAAGACCTTTTTTGATATAACCTAACACTACTCGAATAGAGAAAAAAATATATTTTAGATATTGGTTTGTAAAGGAGAATATAAAAAAGTCTAAATGAGACTTTTTTAACTTGATGTTTTTCTTCTAAGTTGGTATGAATCTATACTGAATTGTTTGTACACACAAATTTGATATTTGTAGCCCAAATGAATTAAATTTAAATTTTTATATGATTTTATAGTGTAGGAGAATATAAAAATAGATTAAAAGAAAAAATTTAGATTTTTGCAAACAATCAAAGTCTAAGTGGGACTGAGTTGGACCATACAACAAGCCTAGATAAAAAATTGTCTTAATGAGTTTAAAATTTTGCAAACAACTTGTGGTAAGTCTAACTGAGTTGGACTATTATGACATGCCTAGAAGATTCTTTATATATCCAAAATTTTATAAACAATCAGAGTCCAATTAGGGTTACTTCGGACGACCCATACACAAATCTGTATATTTATCGGCTCCGAACAACATTATTTTTTAATAATTTGCAAGGAGAATCAATTTTAAACAAACTATCAAAACCAAAATTAGAAATTAAATTAACTAAATCAGATAATGTAGACAAGAAAGATACCCGGGTTTTGGCAAGCCCTGCCCAAACTCATATTTTTTAACTAGGTTGCGGGTCATGTTTAGGCTTGCCCAAACTATCTAAGTCGGGTGTGATATCATCCCATTAGAAAATTTGACCCATACCCGGCCAACATAATACAAGACAATTTTGTTAGACCGAGTGGGCCCGTGTAACATAACCAAATGAATATATTTCTTTAAAAAAATGGCAATTCATTTATCTTATTTCCAAGGTTTCTCGAACTTGTGACCTCTCTCGAGCATACACCATCAACTTTACCATTAAGGTGCCATCCACTACATTGGCCCAAATGAAGATATTTCTAACATAATAACATAGTTTTAGAATGTAACTTGCTATACGTAAAGTAAACTTAATTTCTTATATAAATCAAATGGATTAAAATTATATTATAGTTAATTAACATTGATTTGAAGTGGTACAGTACACATTTATTGTAATTGACCAGAAATAACATCTATTTATTGTATGTAGTATAAATCTAAGATTTTTTTGTAAATTATTATTTACAAATACATTAAATAATATTAGTAGTTAAATCTGGTCCGGTCTGATCTCATCCCTAATTGTGTGTGATTGATGACTTCACAGTTGGGTCGCTATGTAGAGAAAGAGCGGGGTGCACTTGTCAAACTCAACTGGTCATGCCTGCTGCTTATGAAGCGCAGGTTGCGGGATCAAATCTTAGTGAAGGGGGACTAAAAGGCTAGCGACGTTCACTATTGACTGCTATCTTGGACCGGGGTGAAACTCCCCCACTATCTAAAAAAAAGAACAGAATAATATAAGAAGTAAAAAGATATAGGGAGTTTACTGAGATTTCTTCAAAACCAAAGGGGTCTTGTGACAAACTTAAACTAAAACAAAATATGGAGGTGCGGGGAATCGAACCCCGTGCCTCTCGCATGCGAAGCGAGCACTCTACCATATGAGCTACACCCCCGTGTTGCTGGTAACGACGCAGAGTTTTAGATATTAATAAACTAGTTGTACTGGCTACCAAGCCAGCGCTAGAAACTGAAGCCGGAACAAAGAGCTAGACAGCTGATTCCAAACAGAAAGTATCTGGACTGGAGGATCCAATGGCCAGATGTGATGTGATGTGATGTTTATTTGACTTATGCGCGATCTGATTATCTGATATAAAGTTTGCCAGCGTACGTGTGAACAAAGCCGCGTGTGAATCAAACAAAGTTGCCCCTCGGTTTTATATGCAACATGCTGCTCGTGTGAATCAAACTATGCTCGCACTATATTCTCCGTCGTCATTTTCAATTTGAAATTATGTAATAGAAAAAGCAATCCGTTGTGTGTGCTTCCCTTGCACTACTACATACCGTGAAGGAACAATAAATCTTTAAGTACACCAAGGTTCCCAATTGCCATTGGCAGATAAAAAAAATTAGAATGGGCGAGACCAAGTCATTATAGTTTGACATGCTAAGATCTGGTTTTAAACTTTTCTTATCAGACACACACATCAATTTGATTTGGAAAAGATGTGATAACCAATTTATTCACAAACGGCGACATTGTCTCCAAATTAATGGTCTCGACTCAAACATAAAATACAACAAACATATTTCTCATATGGCATACCTTGTTTAGAGATTAAGACATTGAATCACATATCTTTAACAAAATTATTCCTTCATTTGTTGTTTAGGACCCATGGTTAGTTACTGCAGAGGCGGAACCAGGTTGGAATGATGGGGGAGGGGATCCAACTTTTCTTAATAAGTGTTGGAAAATATATAAGCGACAACAAAAATAAAAAAATATTGTCTATATTTTCTAACTAGTAGATCAATCAATAATGATGTATTAGGAAAGAGGGTGTTATATATGCTTGTCTTGAAGCCAATAAGTGACTATCCTTGCAGTAGATGTGTGACCTTCTCAATGAGCACACGGACGACGGATGACGACGTCTTCTGAGCTTAGTAGCAAAGACTTCCACACATCTACATAATCCACACAGACCACAGGGAACTCCACGTCATACTTCTTAAGCAAGTGGGAAAGGGTTGTCCTTCGTTGGTCAACATGCTAGCGTCGACTTTAGTCTGTCTTACTATCTCTCCCTTTTACGAGTAAGACATTTTGGGTTCACATGTACTACAATTATGAGAAATTAACACTAGTACAAAAATGGTCTATAACGTCGGTTTTTTTTAAGCCTATAGCGTCACTTTTCAGCCGACGCCTAAGTGGCCGTCACTACAAAAATTACTCTATAGGGTCAGTTTTTTTAACAAAAAAAACCGACCTTGTATAGCAAAAACCGACCCTATAGGCTCTCAAAAACTAAACCCAAATGAGAAATGAAACTGTACCTGAACCCTATAACGTTGTTTTTTTTACTAAATAACCGACTCTAGAGTCTTGGAATATGATAGAACGGCCGTGCCGCCTAGCACGGCCGTGTTGCTCTATATTAGCACAGCCGTGCTACACGGCACGCCCGTTCTACCATATCTCAACACGGACATTCTACGCGGCACGACCATTCTACCTCATCCCAACACGACCGTTCTATGTAGTACGGCCGTTCTACGATGCAACACATCCGTTCTACGCGGCACGGCCAAGATACCTATAAGGTCAGTTTTTTAAGAAAACCGACGCTATAGGGTACAATTTTTTTTTTAAATTTCTGTAGGAACTGAACAGAACAAAACAGAAGAACAAGAATAAGATATGGGAGAGGGGAGCATTGATGCTCAACCATCACCATTCCAAACCACACATTCATAACAAAAATGATTCATATATTGAGTTGAGTACACATAGTCACATCATAATTTACAAAATGATAGATTGTAAGTCTAAGATGATATTAAATGTTAGATACAAAAGTAAATATGAAAGAGTACTAAAACCACATACATAAATGGAACGTAATTGACATATTTATTCTAATGCTATATTGACTTCATTTAGAAAAGCATCTGACCACTCTTCTCAGAATTCATTTAAGTCCTCACGTGTGTAAGGCTGAGTTGTAAAGATCTGTAACAGAAAATACACATGCTAATATTTTATAAAATGACTATAACTCAATTGTAAATTTATGATGTTATTCTTTATTACCTGATCTAGAGTCTGAATGTCATTTGATGCTTGTTTGACAATAGCTTGCATATATTTCATTACATAGTAGCCACAAGCCCAGTCATTATTTTGTATATGACACTACAAATAACGAATTATACTTAATGTTAGTAAACTACTATAAATAGAAGACTATATGAGTTGACATTTAAGAGTTGAAAATTAATACATATAAGACTAAGCAGTTGTCAAAGTAGCTACCTTGACATTTTTCAAAGTCAATGTCTTTAATTTTGTGGGTATTTGTCCTTCACCTTCACAAAAAACTTTTATACCCCTATCAATTAAACGATAGTTGGTAAAATATAAATTCTAAATAGAAATATCATGTTGAAGCATTGACTATATTTATGCTTACGCCATAGCTGACAATTTCAGTTTGTGACCCCTTATTGTTTTTCCCATTGGGTCAAGATAATAAAGAGTCATCAATTTTGGGACAATCACCACTAATTCTCAATGTCTAGATCTGAGTAAGAATAAAACAAACATTAAAATAAATATATTTATTCATTATTAAAATTATATTGAATAATAATACTTACTGGACGTTAAAAGAAATTAGGATAATTTCCTTTCCCACACTAGCAAAATATTTGAATGCATTAGAGAAGTACTCACTCACTTCCTCAATATGTGACTCCACCTGACTAGTGACCGAAGGAACTAAGAATCCAACATTCTTTATATCAAAGTTTGTGTCCTCGGTATATAAATGGCTGTTAAACATTTGTAATTATTTTCATATGTAGAAATAAGCTAAAAATGTGTATTAGAATTTTCTATATTGATAGATCCTTACCTTATCCATACTTCTAATATCGAAGTATTCAACCAATCATACCGGAACAACTCTATAATATCATTAAGCAAAATATAATCGTCAAAGTCCCTCCCAGTTGCATCTTCTATTAAATTGATCAACATTTGTAGTCCAGAGCTTTGGTTCGCTAAGTATCGACACAAACATTAAATTTACTTCCCAACTCATCGAATGTGGATTCTGGAATAATAGATGGCTTGGACATAGGAGGACGAATAGTAGAATTTTTACTTTTTTGTTTGCAAACATGTTAATTAAATTACATACTTCTATTACACGAGTTCACATATGCAGTGAAATGTGAAAAACATGGTAGAATTCAAGTATACCTTATCATTGATAACCAAGTGTCTAGGCCAACCCACCATAGCACCCTCTGATTCTTCAACTGTACTATATTCAGGAATAGGTATGGGTAGTGATTTTTCGCCCATTCTGTCATATACAAGATGGATGGACACACGACAAATGTCATCAGTAATTTGTTGGCAATGCAATGTACCACCAAGGTTGTACACCTTGCCCGCTGCCACACCATTATATTCTGGAACCTCCACTGCAAGTTTATAGTTCATACCAAGCTAGATTGAAATAATATAAGTTATATAAGAAGCAGTAGAATAGAGATATGTTACAACTATATATATTATCATATATATATCATACTAATAACACAACATATAGAACAAAAACTTACTGCAGATTGTTGTGGTGGGTCATTGGGAGTGCTCCCATGACCTTCTACAACTGTAGCATGGGCTTGTACCTCATCACTTGAGAGACGCACAATATGAATAGGTTGAGAAGATTGAGTAGGCTGAAATGAAGACATTATTTCTTTTACTTTCTGTGCTACTAATACTTCAACCTCCTCTTGTGTAAGACCTCCTGCATGACCTCTTTTAGATTGTGAAGGGCCAAAAAAAGACTTGAATCCTATGCCAACTCCTAATCCCCTAACACGGCCAGGATGCTCCTTTGTACCAAGAGCAACTGATAGTTCATCTATGTGGCCAGTTGGGATGAACTTTCCTTCCTTCCTTTGCTCGTGGAGATCAATCTATTCATAGTTAATAAAAATATTAAATCACAATATCAATTAGATATAAATAAATCTAAGTTTTTGGGAATTACTCTTTACTTAGTTGGGATAAACCTACCATCTTTTGTGCCACCTCCTTAGTTGCAGGGTTGACAATTTCACCTGCTCGATTCTTTCTAGCATCAATCCATGTCATGTGTCGGGGTGGACGCTGAACTGGACTTGTACTAGATTCTTCTCCAGAAGAGGATTGCTTCTCTTGTATTTGGCGGCAGAAGGCATAACCACCGGGCCCCAAGCGATGGTCATGTACATTTTGTGCCCATCTTTCCTTTTGAGCCTGGTGGATAGCCTGATCATTTAAAACGAGGTATTGCAATTTAGACTTGGCAAACATGTATAAAAAGATTCACCTCCTTAATTGTATAAAATTAAAGATTCATACAATACATCACAATCTTTATTACCTGAAACTGTTCCGATCTCCTAGCTGTAACAAATCTTTCCTACACCTCAGGATCTATAAAAATATATATATCTGTTGCTTTCTTATTTTGTTTAGGATTATCTATAAATTCCCTTGCGAGATATGTCTTAAAACCCCTCCATCGTACATCACAACGTTGTAGTACTCTTTTCTTGTGATCTTTTTCATTTAGATGAAAAACACCCTATACATAAAAAAGCAGCAATTAATAATGTTGTTTTGAAAAGGAATTAATTCCAAGCAAACTAAATTAGAATCAATAGATAAAAAACATATTAAAATAATATCACTTCCACTCACAGATATATCTTTCCATATGAGGTCTTTTTTGGTATTAGGAACATCATGCCAATTTTCTATATCGATTGCCACCTTACTGCGCGCAGTCGCCCCTACGTAATGCTTGAAAGCACTAGCATTTTCTCCAACAGGTGCTCCTGTGATATCAAACTGGACTGGCAATTTGTCCCCTTTAGCCCTGAGCTCCTGCAGCCTACGCATCAGTGTGGGACCTCTACTTTTCTTAGCATCACCACTACCATCCTCATGGTGCTCATGCTCATGCTCAGAATGTTCATCTTCACTCGCCATTTTAGAATCTGCAAGTATACATGATAAAAAAAAGTGATAATAAAAGCACAAGTGATAAGGTATACATGATATATGATGTATATTTAAATGATTACTTGCTTGAATGATAATAAAATAAATAATTCAAAGAATACATGCCTCTAGTATTGGTTGAGTTGTTAGTCAAGTAAAATTCCTTCAGCATGGTCTTGACGTTTATAATATTCATCGGTGTTATCTTCAACATTTACACTTGGCAAACCAACTGAGAATGGACTGGAATCATCTTACTTTTTGTAGTATTCTTCTTCATTTATAGGATCTATAGTAAATTGTCTTTTTCCATGAAGAACGACAAACCAATTTTTATTTGCTGGGTCATAAATATAGAATACTTGTTTTGCTTGGTCTGCCATGATGAATGGCTCATCTTTCTCACCAATCTTTTCAAAATTCACCAATTTGAAACCCAACTCATCCACTAAAACTCCTTTGTTGTTGTCAACCCAATTACACCTAAAGATAGGAACTCTACAATTTGTATAGTTCAATTCCCATATGTCCTCAATGATGCCATAATATGACATCTCAGCTTCGCGTGGTCTTTTATCTTTGGCACTAGCAAAATACAACGAACAAGCTTGAACAGCGACCCCACTATTTTGGACCACACTACTTTTGTCTTGACGCTTTGTGTAGTATGAAAATCCATTTATGTCATAAGCTTCATATGACATGACATCCATTTTTGGCTTAAAGGCAAGCCATTTTATGTTCTCAACAACATTATTTGGTGATTCAGATAGTTGATTAAATACTTTCTCTTCAAACCACCTAATAAATGTTTGATTAGCCACATTGAACTGGATCGCAAATGATTTCTCTTGATAAGATCATTATGTTATGTGATGTAGCTACTAACTTCATCGATGTTGTGTAAAATATACAAATGTGCTTGTTCCCACAACTCATGATTGATTCCTTTCACTCATCCTCCCAGAGTTCCTTTGCCACAATAAGATTCAGTGTGATGGGAATTTTTTAGATCACTAGAAGTTTCATTGCAATTTAAAAAATAATTACAAAAGTCCATCACCTCCCTAGCCACGTAACCCTCAACAATACTCCCTTCAGGACGATAACGATTCCGAACATCACCTTTAAAAATACTCATGTAGCGTTCAAATGGATACATCCAGTGTAAGAAAATTGGACCCCGACATCTTCACCTCCCTTGTAATATGTACTACAAGATGAACCACGATATCAAAAAATGAAGGAGGAAAGTACATTTCAAGCTGACACATGGTAACAATTACATCTTTCTATAATTTATCGAGAGTATCAAGATGTATCACTTTGTTGTATATTTCATTGAAGAAGAAACAGAGTCTTGTGATTGCAAACCTTACATGCTTTGGCAATATAGATCGAATAGACATAGGTAAAATTTGTTGCATTAAGGTGTGACAATTGTGAGTTTTGAGACCTATCAACTTCAGATCCTTCATTGATACCAATATATGAATATTAGAAGAGTATCTTTGTGGAACCTTAATATTATACAAGCACTCACAGAAAGTCTTTTTCTCCTTCTTTGACAGTGTAACAAGCTAGTGGTAAATATGTGCGGCGACCCCTGATCTCTAGTGATAATTCTTTTCTTATACCCATTAATTCTAAATCTTTTCTAGATTTGATGCCATCTTTAGTCTTTCATGGTATGTTCAATAGCGTACCAATGATGCTATCATAAATATTTTTTTCAACATGCATGACGTCAATGTAGTGTCTAATTGCCAAATATCTCCAATAAGGAAGATCCCAGAATATTGACCTCTTCTTGTATAGAGATTTGTCACATGCGAGTGTACGACTACTTGAACTCTTTCCAAATTCATTAACAATATGTTTCACCCTATCATATACAACTTTTCCTAGTATAGGTTTAGGAGCACTTCATTCCTCAGTTGACCCATTTAAGGTTTTGCGTTGCCTTCGATAAGGATGCACTGGTGGGAGAAATATTCGATGACCAAGATATACGATTTTACCACCATGTTTCAGTCTGATTGAATCAATATTTTCCTCACAAACAGGACATGCTTTGTATCCTTTTATGCTATATCCAAAAAAATTTCCATAAGCTAGAAAGTCATTAATCGTGCAAAACAACATAGCACGCAAACTGAAGATCTCTTTACATGAAGCATCATATGTCATAATACCTTCTTCCCATAGTTTCATTAGGTCATCTATTAGAGGTTGAAGGTAAACATCAATATCATTTCCAGGTTACTTGGGCCCTGATATCAATATTGACAACATGACATACTTATTTTTCATACACAACCAAGGAGGAAGATTGTATATAAAAATCATAATAGGCCACGTGCTATGTTGGCTGCTTAATGTACCATAGGGATTCATTCCATCTGTACAGAGTCCAAGTCTTAAGTTTCTTGGTTCTTTACCAAATTGAGGGTATAATAAATCAATTTTCTTCCATTGTGGTGAATCAGATACATGTCGTAGGATGCCATCATCATTGGCCTTTAACTCCCCATGCCAAGACAAATTTTGCGCATCTTCTGTATTAGCAAATAAGCGTTGAAATCATGGTATTATTGGTAGATACCACATCACCTTGACAGGAGAGCCATTTTTAGCCTTAGCTGAATTTGTGGTCTTATACCTTGACGCACCACATTTTGGACAATTGATTAAATTACTATAGTCCTTCTGAAATAACACACAATCATTTAGACATGCATGAATCTTCTTAGCCTCCATTCCCATTGGGCACATTATTTTCTTTGCTTGATATGTTGACATTGGAAGCTCGTTGCCTTCAGGAAGAATTTCCTTTAACAAAGACAACAGTGAAGTGAAACTCTTATCGCTCCACCAGTTTTGAGCTTTAAGAGTATATAATCTCATCACAACACTCAACCTCGTGAACTTAGTACAACCCTTATATAAAGGTTTTTCAGCATCATGGACAATGTTTGCAAATAAAGAAGGTGGATCAATGACATTGTCCCGACAACTACGTAGCATCTCATCAACCATATCATCCTGAATCGGGTCATCCTGAATCGGTTCATCATTGAAATTATCATCATTATCTATATCTTCTATGCCACAACTATTAGTATCAACATTTTTTGATCCATTATTAATTTTCTCTCCATGCCAATACCATTCATTATAACCTTGTATGATCCCATTGCATATGACATGATTCTTAATTTCCTCAGCAGTATCAACTTTCAAATTGTTACCACAATTTCTACATGGACAATAGAACCTATCTGTAGGTAGTTTCCTATGTTCCTCAGCAAATCTAATAAATTCATCAAGACCTTTGGCAAACTCTGGACTACAACAGTTCTTGATAGACATCCAACTTCGATCCATTTTCTATATCACATTAAAAATTAATTATAAAACTAAGCATTTAATATTGATACTATAAGCTGTAAGTTTTTATTGATAGGAAGTTAATTACTTTTATACTAAAGTGTACCACCTATCCCATTTTTGAATATTTTATCTCACTAGTAATTGTATAATGTATGTTTAGTTTTGAAGAAAATTTCAGCAGCATTTCCCCCAAGTTCTCCAAGTACACCAATGTAAATGGTAAATAACCACTCACATATGTACCTAGAGAACAAATGAGGAAATACTACTAAAATTTTCTTCAAAACTAAACATACATTATACAGTTACATCCTAAGTGAGATTAAATATCCAAAAACAGTCCCAAACTGGGGACTATCCAAAATTTACTCCTATGAGTAAATTTTGAATGAGTTTCTAAGTTGATACATGCATAAATGTATTATTGTCATATTTATATATTAAGTTAAACATCATGCATCGATGATCTCATATATAAATCCTAAAGTGTCAATCTGAGACTATACAATGTCTACCCTCATATTTCTGGAATGTATATATAATGATTACATATGTGATTGATAACAAAATGTAGATATGAATGAATACATATTTTTATTATTGGTTGATTTACTAGTCAAATAAAATGGTACATTGGGAGAGTGAGAATATTATACCTCACTTGTAAGATGAAGAAGAAATATATGCAAGTCAACAACAAGTCAATAGCACCTGCAACAACACAAATGCATGATTCAATTCTGTTATAATGTATTAATTAGGGGTTAGTATATATCAATTTTATAGGAGCAGTAACAAATTCAAAATTGACAAATTTTGATGATTCTGCAACTCAGTCGACACGGCCGTGCTGCCCAGCACGGCCATGCTAACTGGTTAGTTGCTTGAAAGTAAGACGTAAATGGAGGAGTGAGGCGGCAAAGACAATACCTTAAGAGGAACCGGTCGGTGAGGGAGCTTGTGTGGGAAAAGAACCAGAGAGAGATGCGCACGACCCTTGCAACGCCTAAGGCGTCGTCGCCTTTCAATGGAAGAAAGCACCGGAGAGAGATGCAACGCCTAAGGCGTCATCGTCGTCCAAAAAAATGACGCCGGAGATGGTGGTTAGGAGCGTCGTCGTCGTCGAAGATGGTGTAAGAAGCTTGGGCGTCGTCGTCCAAGGAAAGCGACGCTAGTTTGCCTCTTTTCAGACGAGGAGATGGTTGGGGGAGGTCACCTTTGTAGAGGTGGCACTACCTTTCTTCAGGCGCGAGAGCAGAAATGGGGAGTAGCAGCAACAACAAATGGCAACCTAAGCCTTACAATCGAGCCTGCTATGTGCAATGTAGAAGACATATAACATCGGTTTTGGGTAAAAAACTGACCCTAAAAGTCTATTAAAAAATGGTGCCTGGACTTAACCTATAGAGTCGGTTTTTTAAGAAAACCGATGCTATAGACCAACATCTGTAAGTTCGGTTATATATAAAAACTGACTCTAGAGTTCTAAAGTGGTGCCCACGTTTTTTGTTGACCCTATAGCAACGGTTATTTTAAAAAACCGACCATATAGATCAAGGCACGAAGCCAAAATCGTGCAAATTTTCGCCGCGTGAAACATATAAGGTCGGTTTTTATGGTAAAACTGATACAGTAGTCTATTAGGCCGGTTATTCTAATAAAAATGACACTATGGGCAGTGACGTTACTGGCAAAAAATGTAGTAGTGCAAGTGTGAGAGCCTTGGCTACACCCTCTTTATATAGGAGTAATTAGGTTGTGGTTTCCACAACCCCCGAGGAGATGAAGGACCATGTCTCATGGTTGGACGACGGTTGTGCATGACTAGTCAGTCGACTGGCATGTTGGTTGTAGCTTGCGCATAGCCAATCGATCGACTAGACATTCGAGTTAGTCTATTGGTCCATTGTTCACGACACACTAACACTAATTTAATGCAACAATTAATGTGTGTCATTTTGACTATCATTAATTGTTTGAGCCATTCAAACTTTATTGATTTGACTCATTCAGTCGATTGGATACTCTATTCATCCATTGGCAACGTTGATTAGTCGGTCGGTCGAATAATTCAATCGGTCAACTGGCTGGTTACATCGACCATAGTCAACATAGTCCAATTGGTCGACTGGATACTCCAATCAGTCGATTGATAACCAATATTATTCATTTCGATTACCTAAACACTTTGAATCTTGTCCATGATTAAACTCCTCTTCCAAGTGCATCTTATGTGTGTGACCCTACAAGCTCCATATTACATTGGCAGTGATGTCATAAGTTATCTTGTGGCTTAAGAGATTAAGGTGGTAATTATCTAATATTTACTTGAAAGGCAAGGTTTGATGGATAAACACATTATATTGGAGATAATATCTGGTCTAAGAGAGGATGCCTGGAAAAGGAAGACAACACCAAAAATGGGATCAAAAGGAGTAATAAATTAACCTAGATATTAACTTGTCTGTTTTGGGCTTTTATCTAAAAGGGATAGAAATAAGAAAAAAAGAACCAGATCCTAGTGGGACTATGGATAATGGTGGTTTGTGGCCAATGGATTCATATCCTTAAATTGAGAAATCAAACAAATGTGTACCGCTATCCCAAAATCCCACTCCACCTTTAACTATCACCCCATTACACAAAATCTTACGATAATCATCCCAAAGACTTTGAGAGGTTGCAAGCTACACAACAAGCCCTGGTTTTAGCATTATCACGAAGAATGGAAGATATCCACAATTTTAGATAATGTAGTCATTTCTCCTAGATTGTCTTTACTTGACCCTGTCAATCTACAACCTATATAGGGATGTGGATACCATCAGGATACAATGCTAAGGTACCAACACATAAGTTCCTTTTTTTGACGCTTTAGACACAACCCAACTGAGTTTGACTAGATGGGATCCAAACTAAATAAGGGTTGTTCATCCATAGCTTTATAGAATAATAACATAGAACAAAGGCATAAACAAGGAGAGATGAAAAGTTCCCATGTTTCATGAGTCCACGGGGCCCCTAGAAACTATTTTCCAAACTTCTCCTTCACCATATGCAACTCCCCAAGTCTAGATCAACAATTGTCGACCATCCCAAACCTTGTTAAGATGCCAAGGAACTTTGTCAACATCCTACAAGCCACACCAACCATCTCATGAACATCTTAGAGAGGTAATTCAACTAAAACTATGTAGTGTATAGACATTTTTACTGCCTAGTCCCTTGTTACTCCTCCTATGGGATGTGGTCATGGCGTAATGGCTTGAGGCCCTAAGGGCATCTCTAAGTCTAAGGAGGTTGAACGAAAGAAAGTACATCTTCAAATCTTTTGTTGGGAGTGAGGTGCTAAGGTCAACCACACTGTTGACCCCCCATACCTGCTAAGACCAACATGTCAAGGCACATGGGAAAGAAGAAGGTCCCTAGGATAGAATGACCCATTTGTCCCTCATCACGTGACAATCCAAACTCACAATGGGAGGGTAGTGATGTATTTTGACTCTTGTTCCAATAATCCACCCACATTAGATTATCTATTTAATATTGTTGTAGCATTGGTCAAAGTATGATTATTTTCAATTATGTAGCAAATAGACTGTAGACTAGACGATACTAAAAGTAAATACCAAAATGATTAGGAAAATGAGCAGATAAAAATTATTTAGAGCCTAATTATTCTTCTAGTTCAAGAAGTGGTTTTTTGTGCTCATGAATATGATAAAGTAATATGAAAATTCTAGATTTGTCACTTATAATGATAGACACGTTTAATATGCTTATTTTGTAATATATCCTAATATTATTGAATGGTTTGAGATACCAAGGTATAAAATAATTAGGATGATAATGATTACTGAATAAGGTTCTAAGTCATAAACATTACTAATTAGGGTGTCAAAATCAATGTTTATCTTGATGTGATCTTAACCCACATGATCAGATCTATGTGTTCATAATGGCATGATATGATCAATCTAGGAGTTAGGGGTTCACCTATTCTATAATTAGGATTTGTAAAAATTCTAAAACATGATATGATGGAATTATGGTTTAGTAGCCTTATTCATATTCCAAACACGAGATGATCCTAAACCCTAATTTAGGACCTAACTTAGTTTTAATGTGTATCATATGGATACATAGTGACACTAGGACATTATGCAATTTTAGATAATGTTGAGTTTCTTGGATGTGATATGGTTGATTGGATTGCATTCTAAAAGTACTTGGAG
The DNA here is from genome assembly GCA_963693085.1 of Alisma plantago-aquatica. Lineage (NCBI taxonomy): Eukaryota > Viridiplantae > Streptophyta > Magnoliopsida > Alismatales > Alismataceae > Alisma > Alisma plantago-aquatica. Next base: position 665,790,518 of record OY856414.1, read on the forward strand.
TATATTACATGGATTATTAATGACAATGGTATGTGGTAGTTATGAGTATCCATATACATCCAATGAGTTTTGAAGTTTGTCAAGATATGTCGATGATTGATGATGTGGATATCTGCTTAATAGTTTGTTTTTTACTGATGCAATGATATCGCTAATATGAGTATCACATAAAGTGAACTATGATATTTTGAACCCAGGGTTAGACCTGCCAACGGGTAGTTCATCTAAGTCCAATGATGGATAGATAAATGTGATTACACCTAAGGTGGTATGAAAACATGGGTTAGCTTATCTTAATAAAAATATGATTTAAATATTTGATTACTGAACAATATATGTTGTTGACACTTTTGTATGCACTTAAGTACACGGTATACCAATATATATGGATGTTTTATTATTGAACAATATATGTTGTTATTATAGATGCCCACTTTTATACACACTTACGTGCATAGTATAACAATATAATGATCTGTGTTTTTGTCTATCATTGACATTAGGTAACTCCCATATACAAAGCTATGAAAATATCGAGATTCACATGAAATCAATGAAGATATGAAAGTTAGTACCAAGGATGATTGGTTATATATATTAGTATATCTTCTCATGTACATGTCCATTTCCTTAAAAAATCATGTAGCTCCTTGAAGGAGTATTGTTTAAGCATGTGTATCCAATTTAAGTTCTACCAATGAAAATTGTTGATTAATATTTTTATATGCTAAATCTCAATCTTATAAATTTAGATAACTTTATGTTCTCTCTTAACTGGGGGATACTCAAAAGTGGAAATTGTTACATTTACTCTTTGGTAACATTCTGCTAATATCTTTTTTAGTTAATGCCCAATTTATGGCCATTGATTAATTGAAAAGAACCCGATCGTCAAGATTTAGGACTTAGTAATGTATTATTTTTACTTGGAAATAAAAAAAAAGATTAAATTAGGATAATGCCACACTTCACGTACCAGCATGTGGACACTATAATGTAGCACAATTTTCAATGTTCATCCATTGGTGGTTGAGGCCACGACCTCCCTTGGCCCCAATTTGGGTCTCTACCGCTGCACTTGTTGCCCAAGCAAATCAACAATGCTTTAATAAATAGTTGAGTGTAAGGATCTTTGTTGAGGGCTTGTTTGGTTGGACGGATTTAGAGCACTAATGGTATGGTTAAGTACATTGAGATAGAAAGCCTAAATATTGACATGTAATTGTTTTCCATGGGTTATATATGTATATTCTTTGATTTGGTTACAAACTTTATGGAATTTACATTTTGTTGTATACAACTATTGATGGTATTTTTTGTTGTTTAATTTTCCTTGTATTATTAGCTAATTGGGCTTACTCTCCTCAGGTCCATTAGCATTAGTCTGGCTTATGTTATGTTGTGTCTCCAGTACATCATACCTTGAGACAAGGCTATATAAATGATGTTTTTGTAGGGAAATATAGGCATAGAGTATAGCAGTGGAAACAAAAAAATATCTATATGTATTTCCATTACAGCAAGATCGTGTCAACTACTATGAAATAGGAAGGATGGTTTTAGCGAGTTATACCTGGTCCTGGAGCAAGTCCAGTGAAAAAACTCACTTCTTTACAACTGTTGATAAGTTGCTCTTGGACGGTGGCTGTGCAGCTCATGGTCTTCACCATGAACAACGTCAGCGCAACCTCTACAGTGACTCTGATGGTTTTTCCATGGACTGCAGGTTGACTTTTCTCTCTGAGCAACAACCAATGGACTCCTGCCTCTAGAGTAGTCCACACAGACCAACTAGAACTCCTCTCATTCACCAAGAACAGACAAGAAAGAGTTGTCCCTCCTGTTGGTGTACTAGTCACCAACCTCCTCTCCCACAACGACAACTATTAGTTGTTCTCTCCCTTTGGCTATCCCTCCTTGTCGGGTAGGACTTGCCTGGGCTCTCTTGGTTACCACAACCAGAGAGGACAATAGTTGTCATAGGAACTGATATCAGTTGTATGTGTTGTGTCTTGGGAAGCCCCCAATACCCCTCCTTTTATAGGCAGGGTTTGGGATAGGATTCCCAATCTATACGTGATTGTGTGGGAGTGAAAAGTACCAGAAGAACTTGAACTTTCACAAACTGCAACAGTCGAAACGGCCGTTTCACACACCCAGACAGTCGTATGGTGTGCGTGATGGTCATCTTGCACTGCCAAACGGTCATTTGATAGCTTCCCAACCACACACAAATTTGACAATTTTGATTCCAATTAATATACATATTAATTTTACTTGCTCTCCAAGTATATGCAATTGAAACTATTTGGGAAACATCTAGAACCTTCATTTGACCCAATCGGTCCATCTCACCCAGGCGAGATGCTTGTCTCACTCACCCAGATGACCGTCTAGTGAATTGAGATGAGCCAGTCAGTTCAATCATATTGAACCGGTCAGTTCAAGGATATGACTTATCCAATTCGAACTTCAATCAGTCTGACCCCCAAACAATTGTCTCAACAATTGATATGCCCGTCTAATTGCCCAAACGACCGTCTCACCCAGTGAGATGGTCGTTTGGCAGACCTAGTCAGCCAATCAAATGATCAATTGTGTGAATTGAATACCTAAACACTTTAGTAATCAATACAATCATCATTCAAGATCAAACTCCTCTTCTAGATGGGTTCCTATGTGTGTGACCCTATAGGTCCCATATCATGTTGGCAGTGAATGTCCATAACTATCTTATGACATCACAAGCAGAGAGTGGCGCCTAGTCACACATTAATGCTACAAAGTGAAATGGAAAGTTAGAGAGAAACTTCAACCTAAAATCTATATTAGGTGTTGCAGTGATTATATAATTCCTTTATCTCTAATATCCAGGATGAACTCGAGGCATGGAAGGTCATCCTCTCAATGTTCAATCCATGTTTCTTGAACCAAGAGTAGACTATCTGAGATAATGTGACCTCAATATCATACATTGATTCACATGTGCATGCATATGCGTTTCTCAGTCTCGCTAATCAAGTGGCCAAGATATCATACTCCAGTAGGAGAGAAAAATCCCATATATATCACTCATAATCTATCCCCATGTGTCAAAGGCATCCAATCATCACTGCTATTACAACCCATGTTTCAGGACTGCGTTTGATGATGTCAAAGTGTGCCCAACGACATGTGATGAGTGTAGTGATTTTAGGTCTAAGAATCACAATCACCACCTTCACTATGAGAGATGATTGTGACCACTAAAACTATGTGTCACTCTCAGGGTGGGTCTATCTGATACATTGTTCCCTAACATGTATTTGTGTGATTGATTTGATATTTCCATATCATGACTAATGAGATTTAGTCATCAACAAACTCACACTTTGATCTTACATGTTATTGTTGTCTATCAACCTTCCACAATAACAACCGATCATGGACATAATGAGAATATGCATGTGTACTCTTAACATCCTTATGATCTCATCCACAAGGATAGTAACTTGACAACATATGTTATTGAGTAATATAAGTCTCTAGACATTCACTATGTATCCTCATTATCTCATAACTGAGTGAAAATAGATGAATTGGAAGCTTTCCTTTATTTATATTATTGTTATTAATCAAATCCTTTTAGGTAATTATGCCATGTAAATCATCATATGATTGACTCTATGGGCATACCTTACCAATAGACTCCCACTTTCATTTAGAGCCAATCACCAATAGATCTTATCCTTAGTGACCTAAACATGTCCAACATGCTTCTGCTGTGCTGGTTCCTATTCAACGGGTTAGCAACACTTTGCTTATAGTTAGAATATTGCACGTTCCTATTCTCTTCACTGTATGATTTCTCATATGAGATGGAATTGTCATAATATGGTATCTAATATTCCTTGCCTAAAAATTAGCTCCATCATTGTCATAGTATCACTATTGTGTCATTAAAGGTTGGAACATCTATGAGTTCATCATATGAACCTTTTAGATCCATATAGTATTACTCTGTGTTCACAACACAAGAGTAGTCAACTTCTATTGTAGAATAGATTTCATGGCTATAAGTTTGAAAATGTTTCCAACCAATCAACATTTCTCTTTCAAATCAAACATATTTTAATTTGCGATCATTTTGTCATTATGGAAGCTTGAATTTATGTAACCCTTTACATCCAACTCTTCCTTTTATCACTATCATCATTTACTAGCAATGTTATCCTTAAGTATTTCTCAAGTATTAATGGATATCTTTAATGACTTTCCAATCACCCTTATTGGAATTTATATCACCTTGTCATGTCCAATACACACAAGATTATATGGGATAAACACATTTATTTCACTAATGATAGATTCACTATTGGGCTGGCCCATGGAATCTTATTCATGATATTTCCATTCTTCACAAGAATAGGATTATAAGGTTCATGAGAGACTAATCTGGATTCTCTTATTGAATCTTTCCTGTGTTGAACTCCTTCAACACTTTGCTATTGCATGTGCTGAAAACTTCCATTGTTAAACCTTCAAGATCTATCCCATAGGTCTTGATCCTTATCTCATAAGATGTTTCACCACATCCTTCGTTGCTGAAGGTGTTTTCATGTCAGTTCTCAATATTTACAATATTGAAATGTTACTCCTCATCATATGTGGAATATTCATATATGCTCCCACTAAATATTTTGTAAACACATATTTCATCTTTGGTATTAATTTAAGTCAAACTCTTTGGAGGTTTTATCAATTCATAAGATCCCATCTCTGAGGTGAATGTTTCAATCCCAGATTTGATCTTTAATGTTTATAGACTTAATTTACATTCATTAGTTATGGAACCTTTTAGGTTGTGTCACATACATATCCTCTAATGTATTCCATTAAGGAATTTGGTTTCCATCTTCATATGCAAAATATCACAGTCCATTCTAACTACAATAAGCATGACAATTTGTAAAGGAATTTCTATCATGTCCAACAACCTGAACTTGATTTGAACAAATTCAACAAGTTTGTCCTTTTATGATATCCATGTAGGTCTTAGCCACAAGACCCAACTACACCTTCTGGGTATCACCCCTTTATGTGGCTCTACTAAGGTCATACCTTGTTAGCTTACATGGATTCCATATCACTCAGAAATAGCTTCTAGTTGACTAGTTGGCTCATCCTGTATGACCAACCCATCTAAATTGTTGGATTCACAATCCTCCAATCTTAGATGTGTTCTACTAGAACTATTATTCTTGTGTTACATGATGTACTTGAGATTCCACAACAACTTGTGATTCTCTTAATTCTCATTGTACCTCTTTGTTGACCTCAAACACTTTGAGTTTTAACTTTACTCCCACTGAATCTTTAGGAACTCAATTATCCTATTAACAAAATTTTTATTATTATTGGATAGTAATGTTCAAAAATCATGTTTTATGGATAAACCTTCTCAAGAAACTACTTTCTCAAGGTTGTTTTTCAATCCTTTAGACCTATTGGGACATTCCCAAATCATATCATATTTGATGTCTAATAAACCATCTAGACGGTACATGATTTAGTGACAAGTATATATTTATAAGGGTATAAGAAGATTAGATTTAATTGATAATTATATCATGGTATAATTCCTTGATTTTGACACATCACCATGTTCTGTCAGATTTGACTTGTGATACATTATCAAAGTTCTTTTCTAAGGTACTCAAGGTATTGATATAAACTATTTGAACATTTGATCATATCAAAGTATCTTAAAACTTTCATCAATGTCACACTTTATTTAAAATCTCCTTGAACACTTCAAGAGATTTATGTTTCTTATTTACTGGGCACATATATTCATATTATCAGTAAATGAAACAAAGTATAAGAAATAATCTATAACATTCATTAATAAGATCTTTATGCATCATATGCATGAGGTCTAATGAAAGCTCTATCATACCACTACGTTTAGTGAAGGATGTCATGTCATATTGTTCTTGAATAGGACTTGCACATTTCCTTAGGCTCAATAACCAAGGGAATATAGATAAACATCAATATGGATTCTAGGCATGCAATTCTCATATTCATACAAGATGACTAATGCTAATGATAGTCTTGATTTATCAATTATAATCCTTTGGTATAAACATTATAAACTTTCATCTTTAGATCATTTCACATAAACATGGCAAGATGTTTTCAGGCCAATGCCATATAAGATCATATCTTTGAAATAGAAGCACTAATAATTCTTTATTGAAAATCATCCTTGTCCATAGAAGATGTATAAAGAAAAAGTTTCTATTCTAATGGCATAATGAAATAGTAGTTTTCATAACTCCATTACATGCCCATTGGGCTAAGATAAATTTAAATGTAGACTATGGCTTGTGAAATACTTGCTATGCCTTATCCATCTTAGTCATTCTATGAGGGCTTTTACTTCTTTTCAGATCCTACACATCAATATGTTAGATCTCTTATCTGATATCATATACCAAAATTTAAGAAGTAATCAAATTTATCTTATATTGTTTATACCTGAAGTGGATGCCTCGGTGCCATCCTTCTTCTTCTTTAGTTCCTCTAACCAGAGTGGGAAATTTCTCTTCCCATGTCTCGACTGGTGAAAATGGTGACAATCACCTCTTTATTTATTTACTCCACCTTTTGCCTTGAGATATGAAGACTTGGGCTTCTGGCTAGCTTTAGAACCTTTCTTAGCTTTGCCTTTGCCTTTAGACATCCCCTTTGTCTTGTTGATCATCATCACAAACTCGGGCTTGTCTTTCTTCATTTGTGTCTTAGTTATTCTTAACATGCCCAACAACTCTGCCAACGACTTGTCAAAGTTGTTCATGTTGTAGTTCATGACAAACTAACTATATGACTTTGGAAGAGACTGCAAAATCATGTCAGTGGCCAACTCTTACCCAAGGGGAATCTCATTCCAGCTAGGTTCTCCACATACCCAATGAGCTTGAGTACACGAGGACCTACTGGATCTCCTTATGCCATGCTGCAATTAAACAACACCTTAGAGACATCGTATCTCTCTTGTCTTGCTTGATCTTGGTACATGTTCTTGAGATGTGTGACCATCTCAATCACCCACATGTTCTCATGCTGCCTTTGAAACTCATGCTTCATGGGGCATAGCATCAAACATTTGACAACTACAACGTCTTTAGTATGCTTATTATAAGCATCCTTGTCAGTCCTTGGAGCATTTTGAGCTGGTTCCTCTGGTTCTGGCATTTCCAGGACATAGATCTTGCACTCATGCATGAGAACAATTCTCAGCATCCTAAACCAGTCATGGAAGTTGTTCCTAGTAAGTTTGTCCTTCTCAAGGATCAATCGCAAACAAAAGTGATTGTTTGTGGTTTCCATTTGGTTATACAAAAGAATTTGCAATTTTGTAAAAATTCAATTTGATTTAATTTGATTTGATTAAAGTTTGGGCGATAATAATGAGGTCTTTAATTAGTTATCATTCTCATTATTTTATTCAAATGGATAACCCTCGAGTATCAATTTTAAAAACTACAACAAACAATTTTCAAATGAGCCAAGATCCAAAATAATTCAATTATTTACCGGCCTACACCAGCGTCCATAATCAATTATTAAGGTAGGAAATCATGCCAATTGCATAATATGCAATTCTTGGATATATGACGTAATGACCCATTTTTAGATTAACCATCTAATTAGGGTTTACTTGATTGATTACATGCTTAACCATGTGGATCATTATTTAAAGATTGATTAATTATGGTAGTTTAATTTTTATGTTTTGAATCTAATGAGAAACTTTAATCATACATTGATTCACATAATTAGGGATTAAGAATTGAAAACCCTAATCGGTCAGAATTAGGTTTTGATGACATATGAATGCATAATTTGATAAGTATAGTGTCTCACTAAATGATTTTTATTATTTAATGTGTTACTCTAATATATTTGAAATTTGGATATGATTTGGATATCTCAAATGTGAGAACTATTGAAAAATATCAGAATTTTGAAGAATTTTTCGACCTTTTTTCGGTCGAGTTTCAAACTCGACCGATCATAATTTTAGATTGATATAGCAGTGTGGTAATGGAATTTTATCTTCTTATTGGTATATCTAATTGATCTAAAATTTTAACTGTAGTTGTTAAACTTCATTATAGACATACTGTTAACTTGGCATAAATTTTGGATGATGTTTGATCTCTACATAGAGGGGTGTCGGTCGAGTTCTGTCCAGGACAAACTCAACAGACCATGCTACAGACTACAATATAGCAGTGTAGTATTTGATTTTTAGTTATTTATTGGTAACACTAAATGATCTAAACTTTTATGGCTTCTTATAAAATCAATTTAAGACATTGTGTTAAAGTTTCATAATTTTTGGGCTATTTTTTATTTCATAAAAGTGTGGTGTCGGTCGAGTTTATAACTCAGCCGACAACCAATCTGAGCAAAATAAAAATACAATGAAGGGCTTGTTTGCAATTGTTCTAAGCACCTCAATTCATCTATATGACTAACCTAACACACAAGGATATCTAGAAACAAAATTCTAGAGAGAGAGGATAACTAGGGTTTTGAGAAGAGAAAGTGGTGGAGATGTTGACCTAGGGTCTCTCTATCCAAGATATGATGAAATCAAGTAGGTTTAGCTTCTATGCATAGCATTTCATGGTGAATCTTCTCTCAAATGTCAAGATTCCGTCCCTCATCTGATTTTATTTGAAATCACATATAATCTCCCCCTTTTCTCATTCTTTCTCTTCTAATCCCCATTTCTAGGGTTTCTGAGTTGAGAGGAGAAATAATTGGATTCATTTGCTAGAGTTTGATTAGGTTTCCAAAGATTCAAAGGTTGACCTACGTTTTTAAGTTGCTTGGCACCTGAGGTGAGTGATTTTCTCCCTCCTAAGCTCTATATTAATGTTGAAAGCCTAATTCTATCCGGCTAAAAAACCCAAAAACCTTGCTTGTATATGTATGTGATTAGATATTGATTTGGAAAAGATATTGGGGGATCCAATTCTACTGATTTTGATTATTTCTCATTGATTGGAACTTGATTAGTTCCTGATATATTGATTGAGGATCCATGGGTAATCTTATGGGAAGACGAAAATGCTGTTTTGATGTGAAGTTTTCCTAAAAATCAATCCAATGGCCGATATGTTTGGAATTGAATTGACATGTATAAAATCATATTTGAATTGTATGAGATTGTATTATAGAATTTTATTGTTGAATGTTAATGGAATTGAATATAATATATATATAAGGATTAGTATGAGGTGACCACATATCCTGATTAGGGTTTGTGTTGAGGAAGAAAATCAAATGAGTCAATTAATCAGTGTATACTTATGATTGATGAATGGAATATGTAAAAATGGAAACTAGGGTTTCCATGTGTGTGAATAGCCCTAATGAACCTTTATGCATCATTATGAAATTACTTAGTGATATGGTTCTTATGATGTGTTGAACTATGGATGACTTCTTGAAAACCCTAGATGTTTAGTATTAAGATAAGCATGAGTGATAAAGCTAGAACTTGTATATGATGTTGTAAATGTGATGAAATGTTGAAGTTGTAAGTATTAATACTTCAATTAAATATGATGAGTCTTATTAATATTATATAATCCCAATGCATCTGTTTTAGAATGACTTACGAAATGATGAGTAATCCCTCATATGAATGTGGGTCCTTTTATACAAGCTACATAACAATGAAATTGTGAAGGTTGATTAGAGTTTATGGTGTAAGAAGATGAAACTTAAACCATTCTTTTAAGCTAAAGTGATTAGTATAATAAAGAACGATCATTGTTGATTACGAAAATGTCATTAGTAGTCAATGACATGGTACACTTATCTAAATATAAGAGATAATATGAACAAGATGTACTTAATGGTCATTGCAAGTTAAAGATGAAACTAATGAAGTTAGTATGATGAAGTATTTTATCTTTTATTTTAATTAATTGTGGCTTAACCCAAATCAAATGATATATACTAAGAACCGGACTTTGATAAATGTTAAGTAGAAGAGAAGCATTGTATGTGAATTGAATCAAGAAAGATTTGTCCAAATAATGTAATGAACATGAAATGAAAGAAGTTGAGACTATTGAATATAAAATGAAGGGAAAGAATGGGAATCAGTAGATGATTCTAAGAATATAACTCTTACCCTAAAATAATGAGTTTGATGATGCTAGTGAACGACAATCTCAAATGAGGGATTAAGGGATGCACATAAATGTAGCTGAATTCAACTAAAGGATGAAATTTAAGTATTTGAATTGATTTAGAAGAATGTATTCTTGAATTGTGACTTAAACTCTGAAAATGGACTAATAGTACAGACCTCAAATGATAGTCAACATGTGTTGATTAGTAACCCCATCAGAAGAATGTGAAATAAAAGAATAAAAGAACTAAGTCTGTTATCCATGTATATGCATGAAATTTATTTACATCTACTGAGATTGGATGGAACAAGCATATGTTGTATGATAAATCTATTCTGAGTATGATTAATGATACATGATATCTGTATGATTTTACTATTTCTAGTTCTAATGCCTCTTCTAATATTTGTCAAGAACTGTGATATACAATGAATTGATAAGAAATATGTTGAAATTGAATTTAATGTGCACTCCGTACAGTTGAGAAATCCTGATAAGGGTAAATGTTGCATAATGAGATTATGTTTTGGGATGAAAGCCCACCGATGATGATAAAACCCTAATGGGTAAATGTTGTACAATGTGATTATGTCTTGAGCTGAAAGCTCACTGATGATGAATGCTATGAGATGATGTAGAAATTCAAAGAACTATATATGTTGCAAATGACAAATTGTGGTGTTTCTTATTTTAGTCATTATCTTTCTTTATAAGCTTAATATGCTACGTGTTATTCTAGTTACACAAGAATACACACATATGATATATGATGTTTTGAATTCTTATAAGAATAGTAAAAGAGATTAATGACAAGTGGAATGATTGAAGATCTAGTTAGGTGCCCTGAACACCATGAGTTTCACTCGAGGACCAAACTGGGGAACAAAAAGGATCTCCTGGTAGTAATCGATGAATTATGAGAAGGATTTCTAGAGTGTGGATCGAGGCCTTAAAGGTTAGACCACCAAGATTTAGGAGTGATTCATCTGGAGTGGCTCTGGCCTTCAATCCTTGCTATGAAAATCTTTTTCCAAATGGAATAGACTCTGATGAAATGAATATGGCTGTGATATGTGATATACTATTTTGTTGGTTCCTATATCGTGTATCTGAGATGAGGATGTAAGCCTTTTTAGGCAACCCTAAGGTGGCCAGGGTCTATTGTTGATATCTTAGGGTGACCGACTAAAGCCTACTATAGTGACAGTGAGTCGTTGACATGAGAATCAGGCGTGGCAACTTCTACTTGGTGAGGTACAAGCCAAGTAGTTTCAGGGCAAATGAATAAAAGCTGATAAGTAGTGTAGAACATGGTTTGAATGGTGTTACATTCCTTGTACTGCTACTTGATTATTTGTCATTGTTGATTATGATTCTTGTTGTGGAAAGTAATCATGTTGCTATGGACATTTTCTATTTCATATTATGATATGTCATGTTGACAAGTTATAAATGATGGGATTTATATCCATCTGAATATGAGGTTGATTGCTTGATATTTGATAGTATTATTTGATAGATATGTATTATGTGTACTTCAGCTTCAGGACTGCATGATGTGTTCCTAATCCGACTGGTAGAGTGTCACAAAGATAATGTTATTGTTATGTATTGATTCAAAATGCTTAGAACTCAACTTATTTCTCATGTAGTAGGGTTCTTAATTTTAACTAAGAAGTATCCACTGATTTGTTCATAGACATGCTCTAAAAGATGTTTCAAAGTTATAATTGGTTTAAATGATTACCATTGTAAGTTAGATATGACTTATGATTGAACTATCTGTTAGACTTTTCAATATTTGCATGTTTCTGTTAAGTTTAGTATACTTAATTTGATGCATGTACCTAGCTCGAGTGGGAGGTATCCACTCACTGGGGCTCTATATGAGTCACATGAGGTTGTTTCAAATGTTTTTAGGTATAATGCTATCCAGCAGAGAGGTTGTGAAAAAGAAGATATAAATAGCATAATCTAGATGATTAGAATGTCCATGTACTCTCTCTTTCTCGCTATGGGTTGCAGACCAAGTTTGTTCATTAATGTACATGTATTTGATGTAAACTGAACCACATATGAGAATAAGATTTAATCCTGGGATTAACAAATTTTTGTAACAAAAAAACATGCTATTCGGCAGCGGTCCCTCTTATGGGTTTGTGATATTTGAATGTGATGACTTAATGTGACATTGTTTTACAAGGTATTGTGAAGAAAGAAAAATAAAAAATTTACCTGTGATTGTCATATATTGTTTCACCTTTATTGAAAACTGATTGTTTTATTTTCATAATCTGGGTTTATGTCTAGGGATTATCTCTAATGGTTGGCATTTATGTTGATCAAAAGAGTGGGTCTCGAAAACGTGGTATCAGAGCCTAGGTTAGATGAGTCTGCAAGGACAATAGGATCTTGGACTAATTGATAATGTTGATGTTGAATATAACCTGAATGATGTGGATACTGACTGAACTCAGTATCCAGATACTCTGGTCAAGTATTTGGGTATTGAGATAAGCTAGTATGGAACTGCTGACTGTACTTCTTCTAGATGGCCTGACCAGGTATCCAGATGAACATTGTTTGGTAGTATAATAAGATGCATGATGAAAAAGAGAAGAATGGCGATAAAATGGTGTAAAAGAAAAGGATTTTAATTCAATATGGAACCTATGGCAAGCAGGAAATTTCATATAATAAAGATAGAATCCTAATGGATTATGAATATAATCTCTAATGAGTTTGAGTCTGAAAATCTGAAATTTTAAGAAAAAGCTAAGAACTAAGATGATGCACGCTAAATGATCTTCCTTGTGAACAAAATTGATGAATGCATATGATAATATGTGAATGAGTCATCAACTTAATCCATGAGATACACAATCAAAATTTTGAAAGGATGTGAAAGGTGATATGAATAAGATCTTGATAAATGATGTATTGCTAATATTTGTGAAGTAAGTGTTTGTAATACTCAAGCAGAGATATGATGATGACAAGAGATGAAATATCCATTTAATGCAAAAAAATGTTATATGAGAGAAAAATAAAATGAAAGTTTTTATAATTTGATGCCCAAAGAGGTGAACGATTAGATGGTATGATATTCTTCCAAATCTTTTATTGGATTTTAGGATGAAATCCTAAAAGGAGGGGAGAATTTGTAATGACCGATTTTTAGATTAACCATCTAATTAGGTTTTACTTGATTGAGTGCATTCTTATATAGGTGGATCATTGTTTAAAGATTGATTAATTATGGCATTTTAATTTTGATGTTTTGAATCTAATGAGAAACTTTAATCATACATTGATCCACATAATTAGGGTTTAAGAATTGGAAACCCTAACCGGACACAATTAGGTTTTGATGACATATGAATATAGAATTTGATAAGTATAGTGTCTCACTAAATGATTTTTAGTATTTTATGCGTAACTCTGATTTAGTTGAAATTTGGATATAATTTGCATATCTCAAATTGAGCAATATTTAAAAATATCAAAAATTTAAAGAATTTTCTGACTTGTTTGTCGGTCGAGTTTCAAACTTGACTGACCATATTTTCATATTGATATAGCAGTGTGGTAATGGAAATTTGTATTTTTATAGGTATGTATAATTGATCTCAAATTTTAATTGTAGTCGGTAAACTTCAATATAGACATAAAGTTAAATTGTCTTAATTTTTGGATGATGTTTGATCTCTACAAAGAGGGGTGTCGATCGAGTTCTGTCTAGGAAAAACTCGACAGACCATGCTGCAAACTGTAATATAGCAGTGTAGTATTCGATTTTTAGTTATTTATTGGTAACTCCAAATGATCTAACATTTTTATGTTGCTTATAAACTCAATTTCAGACATTGGGTTAAAGTTTCATAATTTTTGGAATATTTTTGAGTTATGTAAAGTGTGGTGTTGTTCGAGTTTATAACTCAGCCGACCAACCAGTCTGAGTAAAATAAAAATACAATGAAGGACTTATTTGCAATTGTTCTAAGCACCTCAATTCATATATATGACTAACCTAACACACAAGGAGATCTCATAACTCGTCATGCATATCAAAGAAATGAAATTCTAGAGAGAGAGGAGAGCTAGGGTTTTGAGAAGAGAAAGTGGTGGAGATGTTGACCTAGGGTTTCTTTATCCAAGATATGATGAAATCAAGTAAGCTTAGCTTCTTTGCATACAAGTTCATGGTGAATCTTCTCTCACATGTCAAGATTCCGTCCCTCCTCTGATTTGATTTGAAATCACATCAAATCTCCCCCTTTTCTCACTCTTTCTCTTCTAATCCCCATTTCTAGGGTTTCCGAGTTGAGAGGAGAAAGAATTGGATTCATTTGCTAGAATTTGATTGGGTTTCCAAAAATTCTAAGGTTGATCTACGTTTTTAATGTGCTTGGCACATAAGGTGAGTGATTTTCTCCCTACTAAGCTCTGTATTCATGTTGAAAGCCTAATTCTATCCGGCTAAAATATTCATAAACCTTGCTTGTATATGTATGTGATTGGATATTAATTTGGAAAAGATATTGGGGGATCCAATTCTACTGATTTTTCTTATTTCTCATTGATTGAAACTTAATTAGTTCCTGATATATTGATTGAGGATCCATGGGTAATCTTATGGGAAGATTACTATGCTATTTCATGTGAATTTTTCCTAAAAATCAGTCCAATGGCCGATATGCTTGGAATTGAATTGACATGTATAAAATCATATTTGAATTGTACTAGATTGTATTATACAAGTGTATTGTTGAATGTTAATGGAATTGAATATAACATATGTATAAGGATCAATATGAGGTGACCATATATCCTAATTAGGGTTTGTATTGAGGAAGTGAATCAAATGAGTCAATTAATTAGGGTATACATATGATTGATGAATGGGATATGTGAAAATGGAAACTAGGGTTTCTGTGTGTGTGAATAGCCCTAATGAACCTCTATGAATCATTATGAAATTACTTAGTGATATGGTTCTTATGATGTGTTGAACTAAGGATGACTTCTTGAAAACCCTAGATGTTTAGTATTAAGACAAGTATGAGTGATAAAGCTAGAACTTGTATATGATGTTGTAAATGTGATGAAATGTTGAAGTTGTAAGTATTAATACTTCAATTAAATATGACGAATCTTATTAATATTATATAAGCCCAATGCATCTATTTTAGCATAAATCACAAAATGATGAGTAATCCCTCATATGAATGTGGGTCCTTTTATACAAGCTACATAACAATGAAATCATGAAGGTTGATTAGAGATTATGGTGTAAGAAGATGAAACTTAAACCATTCTTTTAAGATAAAGTGATTAGTATAATAAAAAATGATCACTATTGATTATGGAAATGACATAGTACTCAATGACGTGGTACACTTATCTTAATATAAGATATAATATGGACAAGATGTACTTAATGGTGATTGCAAGTTAAAGATGAAACTAATGAAGTTAGTATGATGAAGTATTTTATATTTTATTTTAATGACATGTGGCTTAACCCAAATTAAATGAAATATACTAAGAACTGGACTTTGATAATTGTTAAGTAGAAGAGAAGCATTGTATGTAAAGTGAGTCAAGAAACATTGGTCTGAATAATGTAATGAACATGAAATGAAAGAAATTGAGACTACTAAATATAAAATGAAGGGAAAAGATGGGAATTAGTAGATGATTCTAAGAATATAACTCTTACCCTAAAATAATAAGTTTGATGATGTTAGTGAATGACAATATCAAATGAGAGATTAAGGGATGCACAAAACTGTTGTTGAATTCAACTAAAAGATGAAATTCAAGTATTTGAATTGATTTACAAGAATGTCTTCTTGAATTGTGACTTGTACACTGAGAATGGACGAACAGTACAAACTTCAAATGATAGTCAACATGTGTTGATTAGTAATACCATATGAAGAATGTGAAATAAAAGAAGAAAAGAACTAAGTCTTTTATGCATGTATATGCATGAAATTTATTTGCATCTATTGAAATTGGATGGAACAAACATATGTTTTATGATAAATCTATTCTGAGTATGATGAATGATATATGATATCTATATGCTTCTACTATTTCTAGTTCTAATGCAGTTGCTAATATTTGTTAATAACTATGATATACAATGAACTGATAAGAAATATGTTGAAATTGAATTTAATGTGCACTCCTTACATTTGAGAAACCCTAATAAGGGTAAATGTTGCATAATGAGATTATGTTTTGGGATGAAAGCCCACTGATGTTAAAAACCCTAATGGAGTAAATGTTGGACAACAAGATTATGTCTTGAGTTGAAAGCTCACTGATGATGAATGCTATGAGATGATGTGGAAATTTAAAGAACTATATATGTTGCAAACTACAAATTGTGGTGCTTCTTGTTTTAGTAATTATCTTTCTTTATAATATTAATATGCTTCATGTTATTCTAGTTACATGAGAATACACACATATGATATATGTTGTTTTAAATTCTTTTAAGATGAGTAAAAGATATTAATGACAAGTTAAATGATGAAACATCTAGTTAGGTGCCCTGAACACCGTGAGTTTCCCCCGAGGACCACACTGGGGAAACAAAATGGATCTCCTTGTAGTAATCGATGAATTATGAGAAGGATTTCTGGAGTGTGGATTGAGACCTTAAAGGTTAGACCAAAAAGATTTAGGAGTGAGTCATATGGAGTAGCTCTGGCCCTAAATCCTTGCTATGAGAGCCTATGTCCAAATGGAACAGACTCTGATGAAAGGAAATATGTGAAATATGAAAATATGTGAAATATTATGATATGTGATATACTATTTTATTGGTTCCTATCTCGTGTACCTGAGATGAGGATGTGAGCCTCTTTAGGCAACCCTGATGTAACATCCCTGACCTGGGTTATGATTTAACCCTAGATGTTTTGCCTAATAAGGTTAAGTAGATTCTTAATCTTATCTTGGGAAAAGTAATTAGGGCTCATGAGAAACTTATGTTTCAATTTTGGTCATGTTTGAACAATGTTGAAGCAATGTTTGCTTATTTTGGACTAAAGTGCAAATTACCCAAGTTGAGGGGTCAACTTGCAAATGTTGCATTATAAGATGTTCCTCTGATATTGAGACATCATAAGAATGAATATGATGTAGTGGTATGGTTTTCACAAGCTTGGGCACCAAGATTAAGCTTGTAAAGCAATGTTGTGCATTAAAACCTAGTTTTGGTGAAAAGTGCAATTTACCCAAAAACCTAGGGTTCAATATGAATTTTACCACTTTAATAAGGTCCCTAATGTTTCTTGGCATCATGTAGAGCAAAGAAAGTGAGAGGGGTGCCTCTTTTGAATTAAGTTGGAGGAGAGAGAATCTTGATATTAAAATAATCAAGATTAATGCCTAATTGAAAACCCTAATTTGATTTAGGGCAAAAATGAATAAAAATAATTGAAGGGCTTTCAACCAAAATGTTTTGGGTTGATTTTGAATAAGGATGTACGTTCCTTTGCCAAGATAAGGAATGAAAATATCCTAAGTAGGTGAAATTCCACTCACCTTATTATAAGAAAAAGAAAACCCACTCACATATGGATATTAATATAATAAGCATTAAGGTGCTTAATTTTCTTTTCTTTAAATTAAGGATAATGAAGGAGAATTAAAGGAAAAGGAAGGTGCATCGTCCTTAAGGGATTTTAGGGGGAAGAGGCGGCCATATTTTTGGAATTTAATGCATTTTAATAATGCATTTTCTCTCTCATCAATTTCCTTATAAAAGTGCCTTTTTCAAGCCAAATGAAAGGCTATTTCGGATTTTCTTCTTTCCTTTGCTTGCAAAACCGACCAAGGAGCTAGAGAGGAGCAGGAGGACGACTCCCTACCTGTTGGTAAGCTCTTGACCTTCGTTCTCCTTGATTTCATGGAGGAAATCGAAAATAAATTATGGATTCCTTCTTATTTTGATCTCCTCTTCAACCCTAGCCAACTTTTGCAATCAAAAGCTTGAGGACGAGCCTAGGGGGATTTTCTAGAGCTTCATCCACCATTAATGGAGTGATCTTGGAGCTTTGGAGCTCAATTGGAGGCGGGTTTTATAACTTAAACCCTCAAACATTGCTATTGCATCAATCTTCTATGCTTTGTTGATTGATTTCTTCAATTTGATACACTTTTGTTTCTTGCTGCAAATTCCATCAAGAACGGTTGCTGTTCTTGGGTGCACGAAGGAATATGATGATGAAATCATCATAAGAAAGCACCTCACCAAATATCTTGGGAGCAAACGATCTCAAAGGTTGGGACTAAACGGTTTCACCAAAACCGTTTGGTGGCCAAACGGGTTGCAAACCGTTTGGTGGAAAATGGGTTCAAACCCGTTTGAAGAAGTTGACCAAGCGTTGAACGTTTGGGAATATCGTTCCTAATTATGTAAGATAATGACCCTCCAAATTTGAGGGGTTAACTCCAAAGGAATCATAGGTTGAAGGACAATCAATTAGACAAATCGAATTGAATTAAGTGCTGATTTTCAACCTGAATAACTTGACCTGTTTGGGAAAACGGGTTCAAGACCATTTGAGATGGTTGACCAAGCATTGAACGTTTGGGATTCCTGTTCGTAATGATGTTTATTGATAACCCTCCAAATTTGAGGGGTTAAATCCAAAGGAATTATAGGTTGAAGGCTAATCAATTAGGAAGACCTAATTGGATCAAGTGCTGATTTTCAATCTGATTAACTTGACCTTTTTGGGAAAACGGGTTCAAGACCGTTTGAGTGCGTTGAACAAGCGTTGACCGTTTGGGATTACTGATCCCTATTATGTTGGCTAATGACTCAACAAATTTGATGGGTTAAATCCCAAGGAAACGTGAGTTGAAGGCTATTCAATTAGGCAAACCCTAATTGAAAACAGTGCTGAAATTCCAATGAGTTAAGTTGAGATTTTGGGTTGATTAGCCCAAACGGGTTCAAGACCGTTTGGGGATCATCCAAACGGGTTCAAGACCGTTTGGGGCTCACCCCAAGACCGTTTGGAGGTCTGGGGTCAAGTATAGTTGACCAATTGAAGGTCCAAAGGTACTAATCATATTGCAATGTAGTGCTGATTTGTTGATCAACTCGATAGACCAATCCATGATGATTTTTCACTAGAATCCAAAGGTTGGATGGGCCAAACGGTCTCAAGACCGTTTGGAGCTCATCCAAACGGTCTCAAGACCGTTTGGTGGTCACCCAAGACCGTTTGGAGGTCTAGGGTTGAGTATGGTTAGGTGTTTGAAGGTCTAAAGGTACCAAGCTGTTATACAATGCAATGCTGATTTGGTGATCAATCCAATGAACCAAACTCTAATTGGATTGCTTAGATTTGAGTGATATGATGGGCAAACGGTCTCAAGACCGTTTGTAGGTCATCCAAACGACCTCAAGACCGTTTGGGGTCAGGTCATACCCAATTTGGATGATGGTTCAATGGTTTCAATGCAACTAGTTCTGCATTGATTAGTGTTGAAGAATCATCGATTCCAAGCCCTAATTCAATTGAATCAAACCCTAATTGATGACCAATTGAGGGTTAATTAAGGGTAAAATCAGTTGAAGGTTGACCTATTTAAACTCAATTGAAGTATGGGTATAGGTCCAATTGATGATTGGTTCCATGAATTCAATGATTGAAGGAATCAACATTGAAAACCCTAATTCAATTGGATACCTTATGTCATTGAAGGTCCAATGGATCAAACCTTTTTGAAAACCTAATGTGATTAGGTGGGAGATACCTTTAATGGTACTAGTAATTAATGCATAACAAATGCATGGATCCAATACATGATGTAAACCCTAATTGAGGCCGATTTCATGTATAACCCTATTAAGAGGTTGTCTACATGTGAAATCACTAATTAGGATGAATAGTAAACCCTAATTCATTTGGATACCTTATGTAATGGAGGTCCAATGTGATGATGAATGTACTATTGATCCAATGATGATTAGTAATGACAATCAATGAAAGTACATAGGTTGAAACCCTAATAGTACCTAAATGATTAAGTGTCAATTAAGGGATGAATCCCTAATTGCTTATAGGATCAATGACTTGATACACTATGTTAATCATAGTTGTATGTACACGACTAAAGAGTTGATATGAACTAATCAAGTTAAGAAGTTGATAGCATGAATTCATACATGAATATGATACATGAGATGTGTGATGGAAATCCTAATCCTAGTAAAGGATTAAGGGTAATACTGATACATGAGATTTGTGATGGAAATCCTAATCATGGTAAAGGATTAAGGGTAATACTGATACATGAGATGTGTGATGGAAATCCTAATCCTGGTAAAGGATTAAGGGTAATACCCTTAAATTATTAATATATCGTTTTTGCATGGTGATGATAGATAATTGATGTGCTGCTATCATATGTGCTAACCATGCAGGTATCATGAGATGATGAGCATAGCCAGGTATGAGCTATGATGTGTTATTAGTTTGAATTTTTTTATTGGGCCTTGTGTGCCATAATATACCTTGTGCCCGGTAAGAGGTAGCAAGAGAGTTGATGGGCCTCAAGTGCCATGATGGATGCTTGTATAACAAGTATCATGCTTATCTTGGTCAGATGACCTAAAGGTGTTAATTGCTGGAGAATGTGGTAACAATGCTCAGGTGATGAGCTAAGGGTTTAATTACCCATAATCACATGTTAGTGCATTGAAATTGTGAAGGGATGAGAATTCCTAGTGTTGAAATAAGGGATTGAGATCCCAACACCTTGTGAAAAGAGTGTGGCTACGGGCCATGACTCCACAACGATAATGCCAGGCTTTAGTTATATGATCTAAGCCTGAAGAAAGTTAATGAAGTGATAATGATTCTGTAGTTTGAATAGATGTTATACATGTTCTTCATATTCCTTAAAGGATAAATGATATGTTGATTCTATTTTAACTGCAATGCTTCTGATATAGAATGATGTTCTAAACTGTTAGACATTTACCTGCTGTCAAATAAATATGATTTCTCTGTTCATATTTATCTTCTTAAGTTGCAATAACAATGTTTCTGGCGGAGAGTTATATCTCTTGCTGGGGCAATTTTTATAATTGTCTCACCCCCGTGGGAACCACATTTTTAGGTGGACGCGGACGAAGAGACAGGAATCCTTCAGGAGGTGAAGGACAACAACAGCAGCAGCAGGGACAGCAGTGAAGTCTCAGGTGGAGACATTGGCTGTCATGTCATGTTCAGATGTATATAGAGTCCTATGTGTCGTCTCTGTACTCTCAGGTCCTCGGAGTAGTAGTTAGTGATTTCGAGATTTTGGCTTAATGCCTTGAGGGTTTTATACTACCTGTGTATAGTTAAGACAGAGTAGTTAATGTTTGCATTCCTCGAGAAGCAAAAGTACATGAGATGTATATATATGAATCAGGATGTAAAGCTTTACTTTGGTTCTGAATGAAAGGGGTTTTCCTGTGAATGGATCTCTTTGCAAAAAGGTTTAATTTTTAGTGATTTTCGCTAATCCGTTGCTTGATGAACGCTTCCGCATTAGTTAAATATGTTTTTATGAGTTGTATGCCACAATTTAGTGGTATCAGAGCTCTAGGTTCGCTGAGTCTACAGAGACATATGACTAAGATTGTAGAGTCTGTTCTAAGTGTCTTCCAGTTTATCTGATAGTATCTTCTGCTCACATAGGAGAGGAAGAACTTGAAGATGTCTGGACAACATGAAGAACATGCTGCTGAGGGCAGCACTGCTGCACCAGGAGGAGGTGCAAGAGACTAGGATAGGGAAGGGCCTGCACCTGAACAGTCTCAGATTGACCCAACTGTGATAGAAAATCCATCCCTTCATGCTTTATTTGAGAAATTCCTGACAGCCATTACACATATGGTAGACAGGATGCCACCACCTGTACCTAGGGTACCAACCCATTATGAGGGTTATGGAGCCGGCAAGACTTTTGAGAGACTTCGCCGGGTTGGAGCCATAGATTATGCTGGTACATCTAATCCAGCAGATGCTGATCTGTGGCTGACAGAGCTAGAAAAGGCTTTTAGGATCCTTGATATTCCTGAAGCTGAAAAAGTAAGACATGTTGTATACTTATTAAAAGGAAGTGCTGGTCATTGGTGGATGATAGAGGAAGATAAGAGACCAGGTGAAGAAATTGGATGGGAGATATTTCGACGAGAATTCGTCAGTAGATACTTCCCTAAGACGTATCTAGATGAGAAGATATCTCAATTTGAGAGGATTGAACAAGGACAGATGAACATTAGCGAATATGAAGCTAAGTTCATGGAGTTATTGTGATTTTATCCACAAATGGCAGTTAGTGATGAGGAAAGAATTTGGCATTTTGAGAAGGGGTTGAACACTGAACTGACCACTTCTGTGTCTACTTTAGAGAACAGGGAGAGGTTTTCCACCTTTGTGGAATCAGTAAGGAGGATAGAGAGGTCTAAAATTGAGAAACGATAGACTAGTAACAAGAAGGTGTATAGTTAGACTCAAAAACAAAAGTCTGAAAGTTTTAAGAAGCCGAGATTTTCTGTATCGACGGCATCATCAAGATTCCATACCCAGAAACAATGGATGCCAAGTAGAGATAGGGATCATAGTAATGATCCAAGAAGAGCCCCGATATAGCATCAACATCGAGAACTGGATCTCACTGACCCTATTTTGCGACCAGGGTTTGCTATCAATGTAGACAACAGGGACATCCAGTAAGGGATTGTCCATACGGGAATCCAATGATGACTCAACCTCAGGGACAGAGTCAACAAGAATCACAAAGGAGGTTGTTTCCTAGTAAAAATAGAGGACGTGGACAGATGTCCCAGGCATGTCAGAGGAAATAAAGTCATTTTGATATTTCATTTTCTGATTCTATGTGCTAAAGATATGAAAGTAGTTGTTTTTGAATTCTTTTGACTAGTCCTATAAGGACACAAGGGAGATGAGAACTTATATCTTACTCAATGTTCCTTAAAATGTTTTATAATCTCTCTTATCTGTATGTTAAAAGATGAGATTTAGAAATGATACCTGGAGGAAAATCTAGGAAATGGAAAATCTTGTGTGTATAATGATATGAAAAGCAAGGAATATGATAGCATGTAAGTGCATACTACTTGATCTCAGTATTTGTAAACCCTGGCCAGGTATACAACTATTGATGAAAAAGTAAGTATGGAAACTCTTAGATTGATATCTTTTTGATTGCCCTGATCAAGCAGTCATTCTAATACAATCTAATGAGTATCATGAAATAAGAAATATGGAACTAATAAAGGAAGATGCTTAGTGCAATTCCAATAAAGGAAGATTCTTTGTGCAATTCCAATATAGGAAGATGCTTTGTGCAATTCCAATATAGGAAGATGCTTTGTGCAATTCCAATATAGGAAGATGCTTTGTGTAATTCCAATATAGGAAGATGCTCTGTGCAATTCCAATAAAGGAAGATGCTTTGTGCAATTCCAATATAGGAAGATGCTTTGTGCAATTCCAATATAGGAAGATGCTTTGTGCAATTCCAATATAGGAAGATGCTTTGTGCAATTCCAATAAAGGAAGATGCTTTGTGCAATTCCAATATAGGAAGATGCTTTGTGCAATTCCAATAAAGGAAGATGCTTTGTGCAATTCCAATAAAGGAAGATGCTTTGTGCAATTCCAATATGGGAAGATGCTTTGTGCAATTCCAATAAAGGAAGATGCTTTGTGCAATTCCAATAAAGGAAGATGCTTTGTGCAATTCCAATATAGGAAGATGCTTTGTGCAATTCCAATATAGGAAGATGCTTTGTGCAATTCCAATAAAGGAAGATGCTTTGTGCAATTACAATAAAGGAAGATGCTTTGTGCAATTCCAATATGGGAAGATGCTTTGCGCAATTCCAATAAAGGAAGATGCTTTGTGCAATTCCAATAAAGGAAGATGCTTTATGCAATTCCAATAAAGGAAGATGCTTTGTGCAGTTCCAATAAAGGAAGATGCTTTGTGCAATTCCAATATGGGAAGATGCTTTGTGCAATTCCAATAAAGGAAGATGCTTTGTGCAATTCCAATAAAGGAAGATGCTTTGTGCAATTCCAATATAGGAAGATGCTTTGTGCAATTCCAATATAGGAAGATGCTTTGTGCAATTCCAATAAAGGAAGATGCTTTGTGCAATTCCAATAAAGGAAGATTCTTTGTGCAATTCCAATATGGGAAGATGCTTTGTGCAATTCTAATAAAGGAAGATGCTTTGTGCAATTCCAATAAAGGAAGATGCTTTGTGCAATTCCAATAAAGGAAGATGCTTTGTGCAATTCCAATAAAGGAAGATGCTTTGTGCAATTCCAATAAAGGAAGATGCTTTGTGCAATTCCAATGAAGGAAGATGCTTTGTGCAATTCTAATAAAGGAAGATGCTTTGTGCAATTCCAATAAAGGAAGATGCTTTTTGCAATTCCAACCCTAAACAAAAAGGGAAATGCTATGTAACATTCCCAATTACATAGAGTTTGCTAAGTGAACTTTATAAATAAAGGATTGCTGAGTAAATTATCTTTGTTAGATATATATGTTTCTCTTTTGGTATATATTCTTGAGTAATGATTGAAGTATGTTCTTTTATGTTTCTTCCTTTCAATAATATGGACATCATATGTTAGGGGTTTATGCTCTGCATAAACATTGATGAGGTTGAGCTAATGAAAGGAGATTTGTGTGGAATCACAGAGTTCATGATATCTCCATGATATTAAGATGATATGTGGAGACTTGAGGGCATGATTAATGAATAATCTGTTCCTCCTTTTGTCTGGGATTTCGAGGACGAAATCCTTGTTAGGGGTTTATAATTTGTAACATCCCTGACCTGGGTTATGATTTAACCCTAGATTTTTTGCCTAATAAGGTTAAGTAGATTCTTAATCTTATCTTGGGAAAAGTAATTAGGGCTCATGAGAAACTTATGTTTCAATTTTGGTCCTGTTTGAACAATGTTGAAGCAATGTTTGCTTATTTTGGACTAAAGTGCAAATTACCCAAGTTGAGGGGTCAACTTGAAAATGTTGCATTATAAGATGTTCCTCTGATATTGAGACATCATAAGAATGAATATGATGTAGTGGTATGGTTTTCACAAGCTTGGGCACCAAGATTAAGCTTGTAAAGCAATGTTGTGCATTAAAACCTAGTTTTGGTGAAAAGTGCAATTTACCCAAAAAACTAGGGTTCAATATGCAAATTACCACTTCAATAAGGTCCCTAATGTTTCCTGGAATCATGTAGAGCAAAGAAAGTGAGAGGGGTGCCTCTTTTGAATTAAGTTGGAGGAGAGAGAATCTTGATATTAAAATAATCAAGATTAATGCCTAATTGAAAACCCTAATTTGATTTAGGGCAAAAATGAATAAAAATAATTGAAGGGATTTCAACCAAAATGTTTTGGGTTGATTTTGAATAAGGATGGACGTTCCTTTTCCAAGATAAAGAATGAAAATATCCTGAGTAGGTGAAATTCCACTCACCTTATTATAAGAAAAAGAAAACCCACTCACATATGGATATTAATATAATAAGCATTAAGGTGCTTAATTTGCTTTTCTTTAAATTAAGGATAATGAAGGAGAATTAAAGGAAAAGGAAGGTGCCTCGTCCTTAAGGGATTTGAGGGGGAAGAGGCGGCCATATTTTTGGAATTTAATGCATTTTAATAATGCATTTTCTCTCTCATCAATTTCCTTATAAAAGTGCCTTTTTCAAGCCAAATGAAAGGCTATTTCGGATTTTCTTCTTTCCTTTGCTTGCAAAACCGACCAAGGAGCTAGAGAGGAGCAGGAGGACGACTACCTACCTGTTGGTAAGCTCTTGACCTTCGTTCTCCTTGATTTCATGGAGGAAATCGAAAATAAATTATGGATTCCTTCTTATTTCGATCTCCTCTTCAACCCTAGCCAACTTTTGCAATCAAAAGCTTGAGGACGAGCCTAGGGGGAGTTTCTAGAGCTTCATCCACCATTAATGGCGTGAGCTTGGAGCTTTGGAGCTCAATTGGAGGCGGGTTTTATAACTTAAACCCTCAAACATTGCTATTGCATCAATCTTCTATGCTTTGTTGATTGATTTCTTCAATTTGATACACTTTTGTTTCTTGCTGCAAATTCCATCAAGAACGGTTGCTGTTCTTGGATGCACGAAGGAATATGATTATGAAATCATCATAAGCAAGCACCTCACAAAATATCTTGGGAGCAAATGATCTCAAAGGTTGGGACCAAACGGTTTCACCAAAACCGTTTGGTGACCAAACGGGTTGCAAACCGTTTGGTGGAAAATGGGTTCAAACCCGTTTGAAGGAGTTGACCAAGCATTGACCATTTGGGAATATCGTTCCTAATTATGTAGGCTAATGACCCTACAAATTTTAGGGGTTAACTCCAAATTAATCATAGGTTGAAGGACAATCAATTAGACAAATCGAATTGAATTAAGTGCTGATTTTCAACCTGAATAACTTGACCTGTTTGGGAAAACGGGTTCAAGACCGTTTGAGATGGTTAACCAATATTTGACCGTTTTGGATTCCTGTTAGTAATGATGTTGGTTGATAACCCTCCAAATTTGATGGGTTAACTCCAAAGGAATCATAGGTTGAAGGCTAATCAATTAGGAAGACCTAATTGGATTAAGTGCTGATTTTCAATCTGATTAACTTGACCTTTTTGGGAAAACGGGTTCAAGACCGTTTGAGTGCGTTGACCGTTTGGGATTACTGATCCCTATTATGTTGGATAATGACTCAAAAAAGTTAATGGGTTAACTCCCAAGGAATCGTGAGTTGAAGGCTATTCAATTAGGCAAACCCTAATTGAAAACAGTGCTGAAATTCCAATGAGTTAAGTTGAGATTTTGGGTTGATTAGCCCAAACGGGTTCAAGACCGTTTGGGGATCATCCAAACGGGTTCAAGACCATTTGGGGATCACCCCAAGACCGTTTGGAGGTCTGGGGTCAAGTATAGTTGACCAATTGAAGGTTCAAAGGTACTAATCATATTGCAATGTAGTGCTGATTTGTTGATCAACTCGATAGACCAATCCATGATGATTTTTCACTAGAATCCAACGGTTGGATGGGCCAAACGGTCTCAAGACCGTTTGGAGTTCATACAAAATGTCTCAAGACCGTTTGGTGGTCACCCAAGACCGTTTGGAGGTCTAGGGTTGAGTATGGTTAGGTGTTTGAAGGTCTAAAGGTACCAAGATGTTATACAATGCAATGCTGATTTGGTGATCAATCCAATGAACCACACTCTAATTGGATTGCTTAGATTTGAGTGATATGATGGGAAAACGGTCTCAAGACCGTTTGGAGGTCATCCAAACGACCTCAAGACCGTTTGGGGTCAGGTCATACCCAATTTGGATGATGGTTCAATGGTTTCAATGCAACTAGTTCTGCATTGATTAGTGTTGAAGAATCATCGATTCCAAGCCCTGATTCAATTGAATCAAACCCTAATTGATGACCAATTGAGGGTTAATTAAGGGTCAAATCAGTTGAAGGTTGACCTATTTAAACTCAATTGAAGTATGGGTATAGGTCCAATTGATGATTGGTTCCATGAATTCAATGATTGAAGGAATCAACATTGAAAACCCTAATTCAATTGGATACCTTATGTCATTGAAGGTCCAATGGATCAAACCTTTTTGGAAACCGAATGTGATTAGGTGGGAGATACCTTTAATGGTACTAGTCATTAATGCATAACAAATGCATGGATCCAATACATGATGTAAACCCTAATTGAGGCCGATTTCATGTATAACCCTATTAAGAGGTTGTCTACATGTGAAATCACTAATTAGGATGAATAGTAAACCCTAATTCATTTGGATACCTTATGTAATGGAGGTCCAATGTGATGATGAATGTACTATTGATCCAATGATGATTAGTAATGACAATCAATGAAAGTACATAGGTTGAAACCCTAATAGTACCTAAGTGATTAAGTGTCAATTAAGGGATGAATCCCTAATTGCTTATAGGATCAATGACTTGATACACTATGTTAATCATAGTTGTATGTACACGACTAAAGAGTTGATATGACCTAATCAAGTTAAGAAGTTGATAGCATGAATTCATACATGAATATGATACATGAGATGTGTGATGGAAATCCTAATCCTAGTAAAGGATTAAGGGTAATAATGATACATGAGATTTGTGATGGAAATCCTAATCCTGGTAAAGGATTAAGGGTAATACTGATACATGAGATGTGTGATGGAAATCCTAATCCTGGTAAAGGATCAAGGGTAATACCCTTGAATTATTAATATATTGTTTTTGCATGGTGATGATAGATAATTGATGTGCTGCTATCATATGTGCTAACCATGCAGGTATCATGAGATGATGAGCATAGCCAGGTATGAGCTATGATGTGTTATTAGTTTGAATTTGTTTATTGGGCCTTGTGTGCCATAATATACCTTGTGCCCGGTAAGAGGTAGCAAGAGAGTTGATGGGCCTCAAGTGCCATGATGGATGCTTGTATAACAAGTATCATGCTTATCTTGGTCAGATGACCTAAAGGTGTTAATTGCTGGAGAATGTGGTAACAATGCTCAGGTGATGAGCTAAGGGTTTAACTACCCAGAATCACATGTTAGTGCATTGAAATTGTGAAGGGATGAGAATTACCAGTGTTGAAATAAGGGAGTGAGATCCCAACACCTTGTGAAAAGAGTGTGGCTACGGGCCATGACTCCACAACGATAATGCCAGGCTTTAGTTATATGATCTAAGCCTGAAGAAAGTTAATGCAGTGATAATGATTCTGTAGTTTGAATAGATGTTATACATGTTCTGCATATTCCTTAAAGGATAAATGATATGTTGATTCTATTTTAACTGCAATGCTTCTGATATAGGATGATGTTCTAAACTGTTAGACATTTACCTGCTGTCAAATAAATATGATTTCTCTGTTCATATTTATCTTCTTAAGTTGCAATAACAATGTTTCTGGCAGAGAGTTATATCTCTCGCTGGGGCAATTTTTATAATTGTCTCACCCACGTGGGAACCACATTTTTAGGTGGACGCGGACGAAGAGACAAGAATCCTTCAGGAGGTGAAGGACAACAACAGCAGCAGCAGGGACAACAGTGAAGTCTCAGGTGGAGACATTGGCTATCATGTCATGTTCAGATGTATATAGAGTCCTATGTGTCGTCTCTGTACTCTCAGGTCCTCGGAGTAGTAGTTAGTGATTTCGAGATTTTGGCTTAATGCCTCGAGGGTTTTATACTACCTGTGTATAGTTAAGACAGAGTAGTTAATGTTTGCATTCCTCGAGAAGCAAAAGTACATGAGATGTATATATATGAACCAGGATGTAAAGCTTTACTTTGGTTCTGAATGAAAGGGGTTTTCCTGTGAATGGATCTCTTTGCAAAAAGTTTTAATTTTTAGTGATTTTCGCTAATCCGCTGCTTGATGAACGCTTCCACATTAGTTAATTATGTTTTTATGAGTTGTATGCCACACCTGAGGTGGCCAGGTTCTGTTGTTGATATCTTAGGGTTGGCCGACTAAACCCTAAGATAGTGATGGTGAGTCATTGACACGAGAATCAGGCATGGCAACTTCTACTTGGTGAGTACAAGCCAAGTAGATTCAGGGAAAATGAATAAAAGATGATAAGCCGTGCAAAACATGATTTGAATGGTTGTTACATTCCTTGTACCGCTACTTGATGATTTATCATTGTTGATTATGCTTCCTGTTGTGGAAAGTAATCATGTTGCTATGGACATTTTCTATTTCATATTATGATATATCATGTTGACAAGTTATAAATGATGGGATTTATATCCATTCTGAATGTGAGGTTGATTTCTTGCTATTTGATAGTATTGTTTGATAGATATGTATTATGTGTACTTCAACTTCAGGACTACAATATGTGTTACTAGTCCGACTAGTGGAGTGTCACAAAGATAATGTTTTTTTAAGTCTTAGGGAGACCCCGCTCCCCCTCCTCCTCAAACAGGTGCCAGAGCCCGGATGACCCAAGGAGTTGGTAATTACAGTGTGCTCAGGGGGATTCGAACCCGAGTCCCCCAAGGAGGACAAGCCAGATCGAACCACCTGAGCCACACTGGCTGGGTATCACAAAGATAATGTTATTGTTATGTATTGATTCAAAATGCTTAGAACTCGACTTATTTATCATGTAGTAGGGTTCTTAATTTGAACTAAGAAGTATCTGTTGATTTGTTCATAGACATGCTCTAAAAGATGTTTCAAAATTATAATTGGTTTAAGTGATTATCTTATTTGTTGGATTAGATTACCATTGTAAGTTAGATATGACTTACGATAGAACTATCTGTTAGACTTTTCAATATCTGCGTGTTTTTGTTAAGTTTATTATACTCAATCTGATGTTGATGCATGTACCTAGCTTGAGTGGGAGGTATCCACTCACTGAATATCTATTTGAGTCTCATGAGGTTGTTTCAAATGTTTTTAGGTATAATGATATCCAACGGAGATTTCATGACAAAAAAGATATAAATATAATAATCTGTATAGATTAGAATGTCCATGTACTCTCTCTTTCCCGGGATGGGTTGCAGACTAAGTTTGTTCATTAATATACATGTATCTGATGTAAGATGAACTGCATATGAGAATAAGATTTGATTCTAGTTTTAGTGGAGTTGAATATGATTTGTGATATCTGAATGTGATGTCCTTAATGTGACATTGTTTTATAAGGTATTGTGAAGAAAGAAAAAAACAAAAAAAATTACCTATGATTTTTGTATATTATTTTGCCTTTATTGGAAATTGATTGTTTTATTTTCATAATCTAGGTTTAGGTTTAGGGATGATTTCTAATGGTTGGCATTTATGCTGATCAAAAGAGTGGGTCCCGACAGATGATATGTGCAACACCTTGCCATGATCATCTGCATACCTCTGGGCTTGGGCTCTCTAAGTCACAAGTTAAGCCTGACCCAATAGCCAGTACGATAGATACACACCATGCTTTGTGCAAACCTACATATCTACCATCACACTTTTACAAGATAGACAATGCACCATGCTTTGTGCAAATATACGCTTGGTCATTCAAGCTTTTCATGTGTATTGCTATGGGAAAGCATCTTAGACTTAATATGTTTGATTGAAGGGTTTATATATATATATATATATATATATATATATACATACATACATACATACATACATACATACATACATACATACATACATACATACATACATACATACATACATACATACATATGTTATATCCAATCACCACATATATAGTACATATCATATACATGATACATCCCACAATGTAAACATGCAATATAAAATAAAAAAAATGATGGTTATGGCCATGTCTACTTATAATTCCTTGGAGCCAAAAGGAATTACTACCACCTAGGTTAATCATCATATTACATGTATGAACATGCAGTTGATGTAAATCTCTACTTGCCAATTTAGGTAGATCAGTTCAACCCTTGAACTGGTCATCTTGCCTCTTTGTTGGTCAGTTGGTCCTCTTATCCAACTTATGTTTGTACTCCTTCCAAATGGTCAGTTGGGCCTCCAAGGATGATCATCTATCCTCCTATCCAAATGATGTCTAGACTCCTTCCAAATGGTCATATGGGTCCACCAGATAGTCGTATGGCTCTATCGCTTTGTCGTCCTTGATCCTCTAGATGGTCGGGTTGTCTCACGAACTGGTCATCTCAATCGGCGGTGAACAACTTCAACGTTGTTGCAAGAAAAGAAACTATCCTATTGCCACTTTATTAATTGAATAAGAGAAACCTCAAGTTACATTCGAGGGGATCAAAGGTAGGAAAGAATTACCTTTACATTGGGAAGAGAGAGGTAGATGCTCAGTACGTAGACTGAGATAAATAAGAACCAAACCATCCAACCACACATAAATAAAGGATATTATCCATAACCAAGCTACACATACACCATCAAAACCACTTTTAGGGCGAAACATGTAAATTGCATATATATATATATATATATATAATTTAGGGATTATGTGGACTTTGATCGAATATGCATATGAGAGAAGTTTAAATATTCACATCATATGTAATAAATAAAAGGTAAAACCAAAATTTGATGATATCGATTATCCTAAGACATAGTAAATTGATATAGCTTTGATACCACTCTAGGGAAATATAGGCATGAAGTATAGCAACAGAAACAAAAATTTAATCTATATGTATTCCCATAACACTAAGATCACGTAAATTACTATGAAATAGGAAGGATGGTTATACCGAGTTATACCTGGTCCTGGAGCAAGTCCAACAACAAAACTTGATTCTTTGCAATAGTTGATAAGTTACTCTTGGACGGTGGTTGTGCAGCTCATGGTCTTCACCACGAACAACGTCTATGCAACCTCTGCAATGACTCTGGTGGTTTTGCCATGGACTGTAGGTTGACTTTGCTCTCCGAGCAGCAGCCAATGGAATCCTACCTCTAGAGTTGTCCACACAGACTAACTAGAACTCCTGTCATTCACCAATAATAGATAGGAAGGAGTTGTCCCTCATGTTGGTGTACTAGTCACCAACCTTCTCTCCCACAACGACAACTATCACTTGCTCTCTCCCTTTGGCTATCCCTCCTTGTCGGGTAGGACTTCCCTGGGCTCTCTTGGTTACCACAATCAGAGAGGACAACAATTGTCAAAGGAACTAATATCAGTTGTCTGTGTTGTGTCTTGGGAAGTCCCAAGTACCCCTCCTTTTATAGGTGGGGTTCGGGACAGGGTTCCCAATCTATACGTGATTGTGTGGGGGTAAAAAGGATCTGAAGAACTTGAACTTTCTCAACCCGCGACAGCTGAAACAGATGTTTTGCACACCCAGACGGTCGTCTGGTGTGCATGAAGATCATCTTGCAATGCCAAACAACTGTTTGGTAGTTTTCCAATCACACACAAATTTGGAAATTTTGATTCCAAATATTATACATATTAATTTTACTTGCTTTCCAAGAATATGCAATCGAAACTATTTGAGAAACATCCTGAACCTTAGTTCGACCCAACCAGGCCATCTCACCTAGGCAAGACGCCCATCTCACTCTCCCATATGGTCATTTAGTGAGTTGATATGAGCTGGTCGGTTCAATCATATTGAACTGGTGGGTTCAAGGTAAAAACTTAGCCAATTCAAACTTCGATCAGCTTGACCCCCAAACGGTCATCTCAACAATTGAGACACCCGTCTGGCTGCCCAAATGGTCGTCTCACCCGGTGAGATGGTTGTTTGGCAGACCTAGTCAGCTAATCGAGTGATCGGTTGTGCAAATTGAATATGTAACCACTTTATTAATCAGTCCAATTGTTGTTCAAGATCAAACTCCTCTTCTAGATGAGTTCCTATGTGCTATAGGTCCCATATCACATTGATAATGAATATCCATAACTAGATTATGACATCACAAGCAGAGAGTGGTGCCTAGTCGCACATCAGTACTACCCAAGTGAAATAGAAAGTTGGAGAACAATTTCAACCTACAATCTGTGTAAGGTGTTGTAGTGCTTGTATAATTCCTTTATCTCTGATATCAGGATGAACTTGAGGCATGGAAGGTCATCCTCTTAATGTTTAATCCATGTTTCTTGAACCAAGAGCAGACTCTCTGAGATAATATGACCCCAATATCATGTATTGATTCACATGTGCATGCACATGCGTTTCTCAATCTCTCTAATCAAGTAGTTAGGATGTCATACTCCACTAGGAGGGACAAATCCCATATCTATCACTCACAATCTTTCCCCATGTATCAAAGTCACCAAATCATCACCGTCCCATGTTTTAGGACTGCGTTTTATGATGTCAAAGAGTACCCAACGACATGTGATGAATGTAGTGATTTTAGGTCTAAGAATCACAATCACCACCTTCACTATGAGAGATGATTGTGACCACCAAAACCATGTGTCACTGTCAAAGTGGGTCTATCCAATACACTATTCCCTAATAGGTATTTGTGTGCTTGGTTTGATATTTCCATATCATGACTAATGAGATTTAGTCATCAACCAACTCACACTCTGATCTTATATGTTATTATTATCTATCAACCTTCCACAATAACAATCGATCAGGGACATAATGAGAATATGTATAAGTACTCTTAACATCTATTGATCTCCTCTACAAGAATAGTAACTTGACAACATACGTCATTGATTAATATAATTCTCTAGACATTCACTTTGTATCCTCATTATCTCATAACTGAGTGAAACAAATGTATTGAAAGCTTGCCTTTATTTATGTTATTATTATTAATCAAATCCTTTTAGGTAGTTATTCTATGTCAACCATTATATGATTGGCTCTATGGGCATACCAACAGTTTTGTAATCCCATTTCTAATAATAAAAATTTATCTTCACATGATATCACGAGTTGTCATCTACTTTACAAAAAGGAGCCTCTTTTTTTTCTTCCTCTTCTTTCTTATTTTCCTCTTCTTCTCTTCCTTCTTGCCCCCACATCCGCTCGCCACCACCTACCACCTCCATCTACATCGGTGCTTTCTACAAGCTGCTGCAACCGAGCATTGGGAGTTTGGTTGGATGTCGTATGTTAGCACGCCGCCACTACCGTTTCCAACAGGGAGGTTGCACATCATGATATCCTTCATCCTAGTATCTTGTTTGATGGGATCCCTTTCTTGATTTTCTTGATCTTTAGTAGGGTAGTCGCATATCACAATCCCCTTTGGGGTTGCACCCATGACCCCTTAATTTGGTGCATTTTGGCATAGCAACCTCCATGGAAATCTGAATGGTACTCCTTCCCTTCTTTGTCATCCACTGGATCTAACTGGTGGAGTGTTGATCTTGGCATGGTAGGGAACCATTTCTAAAACAAGGTTGTAACAACCCCAGACTTTTTTTTTGAATTTTACCCCCATGTATTTCCCCTATGTATATGGGTGAGTGCCAATAATTTTTAGGGATTTATTATCTCATTTCTATATCATAATGCATCATTCTTGTGGTAGTGTTTCAAGTTGTGCTTCTGTTCAACTTTCTTCTCTCATTGTGCATCTTATCAGTGATTTCTCATATCCACCATTGCTCTAACATGTGTGCTACTACGATATCCATCTCTATTGTTGTTCTATGAGTGTGCTACCTTGATATCTTTATACACCAAACCGGTGTGAGTTTCTCATCTTGTCTGAAGACATGGCTGATGATAAACATTAACCTCATATCATTATCTACAATGACAATGCTCCTATCTCTATAATCAAGTTGAATGGAGAAAATTACCTACTTTGGATCAATTCTATGAAAACCATCCTAGAGTCCATACACAAAGAGATATTCATTGAAAAACTTACTGAGGATACAACTGAATTTGAATGGGGAAATAGTCAAGTCAAAAGGTGGCTATAAAACAATATGAAACCTTCTATTTCCTCCAAGTACATATTTTACAAAACTCTAAAGGAAATATGCGACACTATCTATCACCACTACATGCAGGAAAAGAATGACTTGAGAATTTATAACGTATGGGATAAATTGTTTGGTGAAAATAAGGGTGATAGGACCCTTGATGAATATTTTGATTCTATTGTCAGCTTGTCTTAGCAGCTTGACTATTTTCAACATGTCTCTTCTGAGGATCAAACCAAAGAGAGGACCAGTCTTGTCACATACAAGTTTCTCAATGGCCTTCATCTAGCCTATGATCCACTACATATCTAAATCTTAGTTGGTGACACCTTTCCAACTCTAGAAGATGTATTCTCTCATCTCCAATAGTTTGATGTCCACCTCTTGACCTTTAATCCACCAGGCTTGCAGCCTGTGATTTTTGTTGTTGCCCATGGATGAGGAGGTGGTTGTCGGGGATGTCCTTGTAGACCATAGTGCACTTTTTGCAAAAAGTTAGGCTATCTAGAGGATGCAATAAAAAGAGTGGTCATCCTTATGGGTGCGGTTGTAACATTGGGACTTCCATGTTTCCCAACAACCAGACAATCAATCAGTTACCATCTCTTCAATTATGTGTGAGCAACTTTGTAGGCCTCCCAACATGCTCATCCATAATCTATGGGATCTAGAGATTTTGTGACCAGGAAATCTATTGCAACTTCTTCGGTGCATCTGGCCTCCAACCATAATAATATTAGGACTTCTATGTTGGCATCCATCTCTCCTTGGATTTTTGTGCCTGGGCCACACAATATATGACTAGTATGAATCACCTTCTTTCCTCAACTGAACATCTAATTCTACCACATTTTTCAATTTTGCAAATGGGTCCATTGAAACTACTCAACAATGTGGTAGTTTTAATGTCTCACCTAGTTTCAAATTTCAATTTGTTCATAATATTCCTCACTTTCCCTTTAATTTAATGTCCATCGCTAAGTTAGTTGATGCCTTTACTTGCAGCTTCACCTTTGGTAGTCATTTTTTTGTAATGTAGGATTCTCAAACCTTTTATATGATTGGTGTGGGTTCTACAAATGGGGGCCTTTATTATTTTGGTGATGTCCATCCGTGTTCTATTCTTCTTATGAGCACACCTCTTCAACTACACCAATTTTCCAGTCATCCCTCTATTGAGAATTTGAAGCACTTGGATCCCTCTTTATCTAGTTTTATAGGTCTTCCCTATGAATCATGTGAGTTTGGAAAGCATAGTACCAATTCATTCCCTATAAAACTAATTTCTTTTCTAAATCCACCATTGATGTTATTCATAGTGACATTTGTGGTCCCTTTCAACCACAAACCCCAATAGATTTTGTTATTTCATTACCTTTAATAATGATTTCTTTCACATTACATGGTTATATGTATTGAAATCTAGTGATGAATTGATTATTTCTTTCCATTTTTTCATTAAATGATTTCAACACAATTTAATAAATCCATTACAAAGTTTTAACTGACAAACATTTGGAATATGTCTTTAATTAGGTGTTTTTTTGCTCTAGAACTGGAATGACCCATCAACATTCTTGTGCTCTCACCCCAAAGAAAAATGGGGTGGCATAATGTAAACATTGTAATTTACTTGATATCTTTCATGCTCTTATGTTTAGGGTCAGTCTGGAACTGCTCACAACCTGCTACCTAATCAATCGACAACCATCTTATGTTCTTCACAACAAGACCCCCTTTTTGGGGGAATTTTTTTCCCTCAGAAATGGTTTTACATCTTTCTTTTCATGTTTTTGAGTGTACTACTTTTGTGTATAATTTTTATCCAAGAGAGAATAAACTTGATCCCCGCTTTATCAAGAGGGTTTTCTTTTAATATTCTACCTTTCAGAAAGGTTATCAATGGTACAGTCAAAACAATCATCGCATGCATGTCTCTACTAACATTACCTATTGTGAATTTGATATTTTCTTTGATTCTACATCAATATCCTCTCTGCCTCAACCTCAACCTCAACCTCAACCTAACACTAAGTTTGTTTATCTTGGTCTTTCTAACCCAGTAGATCATGAACCCATCCCACAACCTCTTGTCATTCCTCCTCCTACGACAGATGACCCAACACCAATGTTCACGCCTGAGTATGTAGCCCGCCCCATGGCTCTCCATAAACGTATCTACTCATGCACTCTTTTTCCATCCTATATCTCATACATGTTGCCTATCTAATCTTTCATGTACTTATAAATCCATTGTCCAAAAACTTGACTCTGTCCATATTCCTAAATCCCATCAAAAGGCCCTTTAATACCCTATTTGGAAAGTTGAGATGCTCAAGGAAATGATAGTGTTGCATTGAATGGGACATAAGATCTTGTCCCTCATCTACTAGACAATAATATTTTTGATTGTTTGTGGGTCCTCTCTATCAATGTAAGACCCCAGAACTTGCCTTTTTGGTTGACAGTTTGCTAAATATGCACTTTGTTCGCCCTTCTATCTGCTCATTCTCTATCACCTTTCCACAGTGGAAAGTTACTTCTTTAGGTTGTTGATGATTCTATAATATGTCAGTATTTCCTTGGAACCTTTGCTGAGTACTTCTTCAACTGTGCTAAGTTTATTGCTATTTGTGAGATTTGAGTCTCAATTCTTCTAATTTTGCACTTAGTTCTACTGCCCTCTCTCAGTTTGGTCGAGATATGAATCCGTATTGGTTACAAATTTCCCAAGCATATCCTCTAGCTTTCAAACTTGATTGGACCCCATTCATGCTAATTTTGCTGTGAAATGTTCTACTGGTGCAGTTCAAGCGATTGCACCTATGATGGGTCCTACTAAAAAGTATTTGGATCCTTCCAAAAGAATTTATGATTGCTCCTCCATGAGTACTCATTCCTCTTGTTGTTAGACTGGTACATGTACATGCACTATTCTTTCTCTGCTCTAGATGAGAGATCAATCTTCTTCTCCAATTACTTAGTCAACTGAGCCATTTGTGTATTGAGTTTAATGACCTCACATGATTCCATGGCATTCTTAGATAATGCAAAATACTCATTTTCATCGCCCCATGAATGATTCCTATCCATGCTACTCAATTTTTTTATGACACTTTGATGCCTTGTTATTTAGAAAGAATCTTGCACCTACACTTCCAAGTATAGTCCTCTCTCTTTTATGTAAGACATAATACTTGATGTAGAAATCAATCCTGTGATGTAAAACTTTCCTTAACATTTTTGGTACCTCTCCTAGGCCTCTG
Organism: Alisma plantago-aquatica; assembly: GCA_963693085.1. Taxonomy (NCBI): domain Eukaryota; kingdom Viridiplantae; phylum Streptophyta; class Magnoliopsida; order Alismatales; family Alismataceae; genus Alisma; species Alisma plantago-aquatica. Next base: position 665,829,531 of record OY856414.1, read on the forward strand.
AGTAGGATTCATCTACATGTTGTCTGAACCCATGGATTTTTTCCACCAAATACTTGGTCTTATGGGGTGGGGGAGTACCTCTCACAACCTATAGACTTAGATGAAACCAAGTCTTTGCCTCATCCATAAATGAGTAAGGAAATACGTTCAGATAAATCACCATGTATGGGATTTTATCTATCTTCAACATATGACAACTCTTAACAAAATAATTTATATGCTGCAGTGGGTCTTCAACATTGTGTGCATGGAATGCCTGTGATTTAATCAACACAACCAATCTTGGATCAATTTTGAAGCTTCCCACATTGACTTCCTACTGCATGATAGGACCCGAATGAGCTATGACTAATGATGCCTTTATTTTCTCCCATATGATTTTCTCATCATCTGATACCACCACATCCTCATCATCATCCCTGTGGTTAGACATAGTGTCTTATTCTACCAAAGGTTCTTTTGGAATGATCACTTACTCTTCCTCATCTGCCAGTGTAACCAATGGTGTTGTTGGCAGTGTACCTGGAATTAGCATTAGAGATGATGCAACGTACTTCTTCACTTTCCAAGAGTCTTACATGGTCTAAGAATGGTGGAGTGGGATCTCTATAGTTAGTTGTTCAATCTTGTACCATAAACTAGTAACTAAAGAGCAAAGACTCATTATGAGAACAAAGAGTACTAGTTATGAGTTAAAAAGATTTTGCAATAATTTTGACTGAAAAATTTTAAAAATTAAAAATGACATAGAGTGATTGGTTTTAGCACTCATTGTGCTAACACTGCTAATTCCCCACAACAATGCCAAAAAATTGACATTATTTAAATGCTCGTTATAAACAAAAGTGTACGTGTTAGAATAGTATGGGACTCAAAGAGGCCTAAGTTGTCAATCTCAGTGAATTGGGACTATCAGAGACTAGTACTAACTAAAATAGATCACTAGATCTAAGAAAAGAGTTGGTTGAGTGATTAAAATAAAAATTGATGTAAAATAGAAAATAATTGAAATGCTTTGAAGATCAAATTAAGGAAGGCTTTAGGATACCGGTTTCACCATAGTGTGATATATGGATATATTATCTCTAATTAATATATATTATCTTGATTCTTTTGATTAGGTGTCTGTAGCTAGCACCACATGCTCTCGCACTATAGTAGACTATTTAAACTAATTACTTACCCACTCTTGTAGTGTCAATGTAGAAAGTTAAATGGTATGATGTCTCTCTAGACAATCTACCTTACAATGGTTAGCCCCCTCTCATAGTGTGTTATTGACTGTGTTGAGAATGGATTCCCTAATTATTGATCCCACCTAGTGCAATAATTAACAATCTAACACATGTTCATGATAAGAAAGTATAAATAAGTGAATGATGAACTTCCATTTTCAAAATATGAAGCAAAAACAATCGATAATAACAATGGAAATAAACATGCACATAGTCAGAAACATGCCACTTGTGAGTCCTAAAGAACAAGGGATTTTGCACCTCATGTTGACATGAGATCATAGGAAGGTTAGAGGATGAAAACAACATAGAAAATGAAGAAAATCCATATAACTAGATGCAAGGTTGATCCCTTCTAAAGATTACAACACCCAGACAACACTTTGAGCATCGAACTGCTTCTCGATGGTGCCAGGATGAACCTTGCTCCATATCTCCTCATATTTATCCCCTCAGGATATGGTCTCTCATAAAATAGATGATTCCCCCTTTATGGACGTCCTCTTAGGTTTTGACAAAAGAGTCTAAAATACAACTTATCGAATGAACCGTTGGATGTTGCCTTTGTTAGTCACCACCGTCAGAAAAATCTTGGTGCCATTAATTTGGGAGGTGATGCCATCGATTTATATCTTTACTCGACTAGGGCAAGACTATCTTGGTCCCATCAAGATGAACATTATGGTATCAAGATTCTACTGAGGTTTCTATTCCTTCTTATTAGAGCCACTAAGTTGACCATTGGTGGTACCGACTCAGCATCTTAATGGTATCGAGCCTAATCTTGTTCTTGCAAGATGCCTTTATAATAAATCCTCTTATTCTCCTTGTCAATGATACTGAATGTGATGTTGGTGCTACCGACTGTGCTGTCAGAGTTACCAACTTGGTTCAATTTGTATTTGATTTGTCTATAGTAAATCAAACAATGCATTGGTCTATAATAAAGTACAAGAATTTTGAATAAAATGCATTATGGTAAGATAAAATAGATAGACAAGAGATATTACTAGACATCTAGAAAAAATATACATAAAGCATGTGAATATATGAGAATTTTAATGAAAATAAGTCTAAATTAGCCCATATTTTGGTACTAAAATCATGTGAATCACAAGTCAATGATTCTGTTGTGTCTAATAACAACCATACTTTTTTTGTAAATGATATTGTCAATATATCTAATAGCTCCGTACCATTTGGTAGAGGCTGCACCACTTATGTTCCAACTTGTGTAAAACATGTCAAAGTCACCAATTAGAAATCAATGGTTAACATTTGATGTTATCCATGTGTTCAATACCAATATCTAGGGGTCCTTTTTCCAACCTATATCATTTTCTATTTTAGTGAGTGCTATGTTGGCATGAAATGCACTATCAAATTTGAGACCTATGCATTTTGCAAAGATAGAAAAATCTTCCCAAAACTCCCATGAGCTATTTTGTTTCAGAAGTGCATAGAAAATATAACATGTTATCAGTGTGATTCTAATGATAAAGGTAGTCATGAGATGAAGAACCTAGGATGATATTTCATCATATGTATGTGGTTATGTTGTATTTATATTAAGGTAAATATTGTTGTTTGCTTGAATTTGTTTGTCACCATCTTGAATATTATTAGCATTTCTTTCCATTATTGGCATTATCCCCTCAAAATCTCTTTCCCGTGCATCATCTTTCTTTATGATGATTTGATCAGAATTTGATTGTTATTAGTATCTCACAATCCTATATTTCAATTACATCCTATTTCGTGGTAATAAGGCATTTTTTCACCTTGGTTATCATGCACATGCAGACTTTTAGCATTTGCAACTCTCTAATTTGGGTTTTTGGAGAGGTTGTAGTTGCTAACCATAAAACGTGTATGTTGGTACTATAGAAGGGGAATGATATGAATCATATATTGAGAGTATGTTGATGATATGATAGATACAAGAGAACCCCTATCCTTTATGTAGGAGAAGGTGGATATGACTCTATATACTTTCATACCTAACTAGAATCTATATGGGCCTATTGACTCTGACCCATATAACTTATGTTATGATAAGAATATTACTTATTACATTCATCCACAAGATGGAGAATGGGAGAGTCACATGCCCAAATTGTATGACAAACATAAACAAGACATATAAAAAATAAATACACGATAGCATAATATCTGCTCTCCTCATGACTTAGCACAACATGTTTCATGATATCACAATATGTGCTCTTCCCCAAACTTTAATATCTTTGGCATTTTTGACCTTGAAGCTTCCCTTGAGATTGATGAATACCAAATCTTTGAGACATTTGAAGGTTTGTCTAGGTTGGAGTTTGTATCTTAGAGTATGCAGAAGGAACATGTGAAGATCATATGAGTCACTAACTTAATTTCTACTGTTGTCGAATTAGTTTTTAGAAAATCATCAACACGTGGTAGCTTTGATAAGATATAGGCCATAGTAAGACTAGGTTGTAGTATACAACCAACTTGCTTGACATGACATAGACAAACAAGGATGAAACACTGGTGATGTAGCTGACAAAATGATCTTTTGCAAAGATAGGCGTGTTAGACTGACACACAAACAAATGTGCGAATAATCTAGGATGCTCTAGTGCTAGAAGACTAAAGTATTGCCAGAGTAGAATGACCAAAACATGGCCAATGAAGAAACATATTCTCCTGATGTAGGGCACCAATATCATCCAATTTATCTAAGGAATCATCTTATTCAACTGACGACTATGTTTGAAGACAAATCGTGAAAGAGAGATCAATGCTTGGCAACTCAGGATCTGAATGATGAGGATGGTCACTGGCCTTAAATTGGACTGTGAGATATAGAAAACATGTTAAGTTCACAAAACTCCATATGTAGACAATGCTCTTCTTCATCTTTCCTCTTTTGAGATTTAACTCTACACCTCATATGTTCTCCTCATCCTCCTCTTCACAACTCCTCTATCTCTCCCCTACACACAACCATGAAGACACCATGTAAGTGGTTGGGGTGGACAAAGATAGAGAAACTCCCTTATGACAAGACTTTAGTAGATGTAGGGACATGGGGTGGAGAGGGAAGAAATAACTAGACAAGGATTTTGTTCGACATCATTGGAGAGTTGTGCTTTGGAATGCTCAATGGGATTGAGAGAACTCGACCTCACACTTAAGAAATATTCACTTTGTGCTTGAAAGGGACGAATCCTTGCACACGAGAGAGGTTGATCTTGTTACGGAGAGTGTACTGCATCACACATCTAGGTATATGAATTCATGGTGATTCATAAAATTTGACTAGGCAAGGAAGCTTTAGTAGGTGTCAGGGTTGGAGCCTTTCCAGGATGGACTAGGTCAAACAATTGACTTGATAAAAGAACATGTAAAGAATAATCTTTTTTGGAGGGGACATGCATTGTGGGATAGATGACACACTGTTTCAAGACTTGTTGGGGATCTTCTAACCTTTGACATGCCATGTGGACTGATAGATATGACATGTTTGAAGATGCTTAGAGAACTGATCTGGGACACACCGTGTTAGTCATATGACATGATGTGATTCTTCTACTGCTGACTGAATTAAAACCCTTATAATGAAGCCTTTTTGGGCAGTGACATGACGTATTGACTGGAACAAACTTCCGATGACACACCGTGCTGAATACATACACACCATGCTGAGTAGAGAAAATTGCTGATGACACACTGTCTTGAATTCCTACATGCCATGTTGATGAAGAAATCCATTGCGAATGGAGTTATATGTTGTGTAGATGACTTACACATTGTGCCACCTTTTGCTAGGGTTGTTTTGACTTGTATATACAACCAAAACTAATGTAGAAATTTCAAAGGACTTCTTCCCTATCTCTACATAATAATTTTGGAGGTAGAGCAAAACCTTGAAGATGATAAATCAAAGGATGTTTGGATTTATGCATGAAAAAATAGAGACAATTGTTAGATTGTGAACATGAATTAACACCTTGGAAAATATCACCATAGTGTTTCTAAGGTTAGATAAAACTTCCACTTTTTAGTGTGGTTGGACCCTAATAGGTGATAACGTGCAAGGGTGACAGCTGGATGGTTGCATCTGGACTGCTTTCTTGGGGAATATGAACCCATAAAAAAAGAACTTGGGAAATACATATACATGGGGGATGCTAGACATCGATGAAGATGATACTTGTCATATTTGGAGTAGTAGATTATGATGAAGACAAAAGCAACCATGCATAGAAAAAGGGTTATGGAGATGGTGACGACCCTTAGAGAGAGGGTGATGGAGATGACCATGTGGTTATCCATCCTAGATTGGGCGGCCACCAACAGGTGGATGACAATTCTCTCTTTATCACTATGGATAGGATCGATGCTATGGTACCATATATAAGGAGAATGATATGGATGATATGTTGAAAGTGTGTTGATGATATGATATATACAAGAGAACCCCTCTCCTTTATATAAGAGAAGGTTGATGTAAATACACATACTTTTAGACCTTTCTAGACTCTATATGGGCCTACAACTCCAACCCATATTATATTTTGTATGCCCTTAGAGACATCATGTGATGCTTGTAACAGGGTTACTTTGTACTCAATTTGATTATTCATAAAAGGAAATTCCACTTATTCTATTTGTTTTAGTATTGAGATATTGAATAGACCTAATAATGTTTGAAGAATATTTTTAGCTTGATGACATATGGTTTGGGTTAAGGAATGAATATGAGATCATATGTATAATAAGATTACTCATTTTTGTTATGTCCCTAGTCGGTTATTATTGGAGGTAGTATATGATAACAATAATACACAAGACTACTATGTCTCTTTAGTCATGATAGTGGATATCAAATCAGATGCAAGGATGCTTCTTAGACAACAAGTTGTATTGAATAAATCCACCTTGAGATTGACACATGGAATTCATGTAAGGACATGTCAAAGTCATATCTCAATGTGACAATGGTGACTGTGATCCTTAGACCCAAAGTCACTACCAGTAACAAATGATGTTCTATTTACTTCAACACTAGCCCAATGTGATTCTATAATAAGGGTTTCTAAAAAGATGGCGAATACACTATGAGACATGGGGAATATTGTGAGTGATGTAGATGGATTTTTACTCTCCTTTAAATTGATATCCCATCCACTTGATAATCAAGACTATGAAATGCATGACCATGATCATATGAGTCAATATATTATATTGAGATCACAATATCTCAAATAGTTTACTCTTATTTAAGGAACATAGAATGAATGTTAAGAGGATGATATTCCATGCCTCAGTTTCAATCTGGATATCTATGCCAAAGGGATTATACAGTCATGAAAACATTGGCCACATTACATGTTATAGTTGTTATGAAACTCATTCCTATTACTTGGGTGGTAATGATGTGTGGCTTGACACCAATCTTTGCTTGTTTTATATTTAACATCACTACCAATGTAATTAGGAACCTACCAAGTCACACGCTAAGGGAATTAAACTACACAATCAAACAAATGGGTTCGAATGGTTTTGAATCATAAAAATGATGATTTCCTATCTACTTGGGAGACCAAAATGTCTGGTCATCTGAATGGATTAGTTGGGTTAACGGATCAATTTATTGTCAATTGGTATTTGCACTAGAATGACTTGGTCATCCGATTAGGTATCCTAGTTGGCCGATCAGAATCCAACAGGGAAGGTCTCAAATTGGTAACCAATTTAGATCTGAAATTGATCTAACCTAATCGATCAATCAGATTTGTTTTTGAGTTCTAGTATGACCCTGATTAATCAAATAGGTAACCTGATCAGTCAATCAAAATTCTAGTACGAGCTTTATTATTGAGATATTTTGGGATTGCGATTAGGAAAGGGATTGTAATTAGGGTTTTCTAATCCCAGGACTTTACCATATAAAGCAACACATCCAAAAGAGTTTTATACATCTTTTAAGACAACTAATGAGACAAATAGGCCATCAAACTTCCATCTTAGAGGGAGGAAGAATCCCAATGGATGTTTTCCTGAGATAGGAGAAGAAAGGGAATTTCAGGATGAGTAGCATGTTGACAACTCCAATTCCTCTTGGACTTGGTGGAAAATATATTGCACCATGTTCTCCCTCATATACATAAATGAAGCAGAGGTTGAGGTACACTTGTGGAGGTTTGGAGAAGCAATTACATAAGATACAACAAGGTGCTACTAAGAGGACAATCATGCAACATCTTGGTGACCAATTCAGACCTCTTTCTCATCTATTTGGATTTCTTGGTGTCTTGTTTAGATCTAGATCCATAATATCAAGCTCTTCATTGACATAAGGCATTAATAGTTGTTGGACAACTAGTGTGCTCAAAGCTATAACCTTTATGCCTTGTCTTTTATTCACCGACATTGTATAGCTATGACAGATCTTATGACCATGGTATAAAGGGAATATTTTTTTATTACTCTATTGTGCGCTCATCCCAAAAACCCTACACATATATCATATGATATGATAAAAATCTTAATTCTAACATGTATTATGGTCGTTCTTAATGGTTGTTGATGCACTGAATATTACCTGATTTTCACAAACTATTTTATTATGTATTTCAGGCATATTTTCTCATTTTGGTACTACATATGCTTGGTTTATCATCTTTAGCATGTGACACACGCTTGCATCAAATATTATCTATTATTTCTATTTTATATTAATTTATCATAAATTATTAGACTTATATTCTTTGTTTAGAATTTTAGGTGAATTGACAAGTCCTGGTTTAGCTTGGTGCTACCGACAGCCTTGTCGGTGGTACCAACTATGGAAGAAAAAGATAGGCATGAGTCAAAGATGCTCAATTGTATGGACAATAGACTCATTACTATCGACTTGATAAATAGTAATGCAACCAGAGCGGTTTGGTGCCACCAACCTCCAGTCGGTGGCACTGACTTGTACGTGAAAAAATCATCATGAGATGTGAGGGATAAACTCGGTGCTATTGATGCCTCAGTCGGTAGTACTGACACATACAAAGAGTCACAAATCCAGAAGAGAACTTGGTGAGAATGACATCTCGTTGGTGGTACTGACTTGTGGTGACCCGAAGATATTCAAGATGGTGATTAATCCAATGACCATGACTCAATGACACCCTAAGTCAATCTTATAACTAGGGAGGATTTTGTCCAGACCTAATTATCATGCTAAAGTTTATTGCACAATTGAGAAGAGTGGTTACAAGATAAAGGAGAGGAGAAAACAACATTCTAGACGATTTGAGCACCTCCAATGTACAGATTTGCAACCATAAGACAACAAATCATCATGTTCGTCAGAGGGAGTCATCCAAATCATCCTCTCTAGGGCTTTTCATTGATTCTTTAATGTTTTCCTCACCTTAATCTTATCCATCTATGTGTACGGAAACTAAAATCATGAACGGCTAATCTTCTCATTCCTTAGGACCCGGAGTAGCCGGTTATGTGTTGTACTTGATATTATGAGTTGATATATATGTTTTTCTTAATTTTTGAACATACTCCTATGATTGCATCACAAATTAACTGTTCTTGTCAATGCAAATCATTTCTTAGATCCTTGATTGCTTTGAGAGAGGGATTTAGGAATGGAAAGGTCATAGTAGTACACAATTTATACCCCACCTTGAGAGAGGTCTTACGCCTATGAAGGAATAGCCCTGAGGATTCGTTACAGCACCTAGCTAGTAATTAATCGCTATAAGAGTGGGGTTTATATTAGATTAGGTAGTGCATTACCCTACAAGAGTGGGTAGTTCTTGCTATAGTTCCCTTAGTCTAGGGTTAGGATAACTAAATATTGATAAATAATGTTAATTTCCATATAAACTATGGTGAAACTATATTCCTAGGGAATCCATTCCATTTATGATCACAACCTTACTAATTTAGTTTTAATTCTTCCAATTAGTCAATTAATCAATCAATCACTTTTTTCACTAGGCCTAGTTGATTGAGTCATAGTTAGTAGTAGTCTCTGGATTCACGTTTCCCTGAGTTCAATATCTGAGCCTCTTTTGTCCTATATTACTTCGATACATGCACTTGCGTTATATACATGTAGTAAACTCACATAAAGTTTTTAGCGTCGTTGCTAGGGAATTGGAAATCCATCACTATGAGTGTTGTGACCAGACATTCTAGGCCACCGTTTTATTTTCCTTTTCATTATTTTTAAATTGAAAATTCAAGTATTCATTTAAACACTAGTATCCAGTTCTGACATTCATCAATTATTTGTAGGAGCTAGTGCATGGTTCAGACTGTGACCACCAATTACGGAGAGTCAACCCACTAAGCATAAGACTAGATAACTCTATCATAGAGCACATGAGTATAGTGATTATATGGGAGGACTTCTCTAAACTCCACCACCAGAGGCAATACAACCAGAACAAGTAGTAATGGGAGACGGTAATGTGGATGTTGAGGATCAAATCATCTAGGAAAAAATAAAGGCTTCATCGGCTATAGCATAGTTGGTACCTGTTCTGAAGTAGACAGTAAATGTGGGCAGTTATAAAATTGATCCAAGGCTGGTGGCACTTATAAAATCACATGCTTTTCATGGGAACAATGTGGAGGTCCAATGTCACATATCAATAATTTCGTGAAAAGTTGTGACATGTTGAAGATGGATAAGGTTCCTATGACATTATTTTACTTGAAGCTATTTTCATACTCACTGGAAGATAAGGCAAAGGCTTCATTCTTAAGCCTACCCTAAAAATCTATCTCCACTTGGGATGGAATGATTGATACCTTCTTTGAAAGATACTTCCCTCCACATAAGACACATGACTTAGTCGGTCAGATCTACAATTTTAAGCAACATGTAGAGGAGTCTTATATTGAAGCCTAGGAGAGGGCCCAAAATATGTTGAGGAAGGTACCTCATCATGGGATTGACCCATATGGACAAGTAGAGACTTTCTACTATGGGATGCATAAAGGGGAAAGAACCACACTTAATAGCGCATGAGTTTTCTAAATAATAAGGTATCCAGGTTTCATGAAATTCTAAAGAACATGGCTAAAAATCAATCATGGGTAGAGGAAAGAGAAACTTCAACAATAGTCAAAAGTGATGGAGAGTCCAGAGAGATCACAACACTAAAAGAGAAGATGGACAACCTTACCAAGAAACTAGATCAGAAATAAAAAAGCTCATCTGGAGGAGAGGAAGAAGAATGCATGTATATGTGGCAGCAGAACTACAGGGGTAGTAATGAATATTCATGGAGGAAGGATCCTACATTTTCATGGAAGGATCCCAACAACTTTCAACAAGACTCATCTCAAACACATCAGGCCAAGCCACAACAAGGCAGTGCACATCAGTATCATTAGCAGGATAGGTGGCCCAACAATATCGACCGCATAGAGGACATGATAGGAAAGTTGGTCAGTCACAATGAGACTATCATAGGCCAAACACAAAGGGACTTGAAGAATCAAGGAGCATAGATCCGTAGCATAGAAAACCAAATTTCTCAGACAGCAACAAAAGTAGCATCCTTGAAGAAGCCATGACAGTAGGGATTCCCCACAAATATTGACGTCCCCCCTAGTAACCATTAGATGAAGGCAATGTTACTCCGTAGTGTTAAGAAATTGTTGAATGAACAAAAGACCATCCCAGAAGCAAACAACAAGGTAGGTAACACGAGACCTGTGTCAGCTACTAATCCCCTTGATCCAGACACCACGGAACATGAGAAGGAAGCAGTAGAGGAAATAAAGAGCCAAAGGAAGCCAAGAAGGACTCATATGTTCAACCTCATCAGAGGAAGTTGGTGACTCTTGTACCATTTCCCCATATCTTGAAGGAAAAATGGTTGACCAACAATTTAAGAAGTTTCTAAATACTTTTAGAAAGCTTCATGTCAACTTACCTCTTGTAGATTCTATAGAACATATTCCATCATATGGCAAATTTTGAAGGACATAATCAATAAAAGAGGAAAATAGCTGATTCAGATGTAGTGGTATTGAATGAGGAAGTCAGTGCAATTATATAGAGGAGATTGCCATAAAAGAGGCAAGATCTAGGTTGCTTTAATATACCATGTTACATCGGCAAGGTCAAGTGTGGTGAGGCTCTCTACGACTCTGGGGCAAGCATAAATCTCATGCCCTTGACAACATTAAAAAATTGGGGCTGAAGGAATCCAAAAAGAGCAACATGACCATACAATCGGTTGACAATTTAGTGGTGTGGCCAAATGGTACTTGTGATGATGTTTTGGTCAAGGTGGACAAAATCTATTTTTCAACAGACTTTATAGTCATGGAGATGTAGGATGATCATGGCAACACTCTTAGGGAGGTCATTCCAAGCTACACTAGACATGATCCTAGAGATGGGCAGAGGAAGATTGACACCGGGCATTCTAGATGACCACTTTGAGATAAAGATGCCAGACTATCAATCAAAGGCTGATGAAAAGGCAGATTGTCACATGTTGTAGTAGTTGAAGAATGAGGTGTCTTTATTCTTGGGGAGGTCATTTTTGGATATGGCTCATGTCATGACAAAGGTGTAAAAAGGCACTTTGGTTGTGGATATTATTGAGCATACTAAAAAAGTTTCTTTGATGAATGCAGTGAAGTACCCTGAAGATGAAGAGGAGGAAGCATGCCCAATGACAATTGAAGTGGCAACATCCCCCGCTCTAACCCAAGCATATCCACAACTACCATTATAGGCATTCATCATGAACTTGGTGGATGATTACACTCTTTTTCGTTCACTGGAGGAGTGTGTTCTGTAACTGAAGGCATTGCCATGCTTATACACCAAGAACTATGAAGATTTAGGACCATCTCTGCTACCATCGATCTCGTCACTGCATTGTCCTCTAGAACTTGAGCTAAAGCCGCTTCCTACACATTTAAAGTATAGTTTTCCTGGAAATAAATGAGGAGCTTCCCATAATCATTTCATCCTCACTAAGCATGCATGAGGAGGAGCAATTGCTTCTGGTGCTAAAGAACCATCGAGCAACATTTGGTTGGTCTGTTGCATATATCAAGTAGATATCCCCTAGATTTTTCCACCATAAGATCAGAATTGAAGAAGGAGCCAAACTGATAGTACAACCTCTACGGCGTCTCAATCCAATCATAACTAAGAGTGGTAAAGAAAGAGTCAGTGAAGCTTCTATCAACATGTATAATTTATGCTATATCTGATTCAAAGTGGGTTACTCCAACCAAATTTTTTCCTAATAAAGGGGGAATAATGATTACAACAAATTTAGTAAGTGAGTTGATCTCTACTAGATTAGTAACATGATGGCGTGTGTGTATTAATTATTTTTGATTGAATGCACCAAGATTAAAGATCATTTTCCACTTCCCTTTATTGATCAAATCCTTGAGCGGCTCACTGGCCGTTCTCATTTCTATTTTCTAGATGGGTATTCTAGGTATATTCAGATTTCTATCAAGCCACAAGAACAAGAGAAGTCTACCTTCACTTGTCCTTGTGGAACGTTTGCATACTGTCGGATGCCCTTTGGCCTTTGTAATGCACTGACTACTTTTAAGAGATGTATGCTCGCTATTTTTTCTTATATGGTAGAGTGTTGCCGTGAAGTTTTTATGGATGATTTTTTGGTGTGTGGAGAGTCATTTGAAGATTACCTTGATAGTCTTGATAAAGTTTTGCAAAGGTGTGAGGATACTCACCTAGTGTTGAACTGGGAGAAGGGCCACATGATGGTGAGTGAAGGGATAGTTTTTGGGCACAATGCATCAAATAGATGAATAGAAGTCGATCTAGTAAATATTGAAGTGATGCCTAAGCTTTCCTCCACCATCATCGGTGAAGGGGTTTAGGAGTTTTCTAAGACACACCAACTTTTATCAATGTTTTTTAAAGATTTTTCAAAGATTGCAAAATGACTTTTTGAATTGTTAGAGAAAGACACTGAGTTTAATTTTGATGAGCGGTGTTTGAAGGATTTTGAGGTGTTAAAGGAGAAATTGGTCTCCACATATGTGGTACAAGCTCTAGACTGGAACCAACCACTTGAGCTCATGTGTGACACATCATACTATGTGGTAGGGGCAGTTCTAGGACAACACAAAGATAAATCCCCCACTATTATTTATTATGCATAAAAAACCTATACTGATGCCCAACTTAATTACACTACAATTGAAAAAAAAATCTTTTGGAAGTGGTGTTTTCTTTTAATTTTTTTTTCCAATATTTGATTGGGGCAACAGTTATAGTTTGGACTGACCATGTGATGATAAAATATCTATTGTAGAAGAAAGATGCCAAACCTACATTGATAAGATGGATTTTGCTATGGCAGGAATTTGATATAGAAATCAAGGATAAGGAAGGGACAAAAAATGTAGTAGCCGATCATTTGTCTAGTTTGGAGAGAATGGATGATAAGGACTTAGCAATACCCATTGTTGAGGAGTTTCCTGACGAAAAGTTATTTTCCATGAAAAATAAAGACCCATGGTTTGTAAATATTGTGAACTATTTGTCATGTGGAAAGCTTCCAGAAGATTGGGGGTATGTAGATAAGAAGAAAAATTTTCAATCTTTGAGATTTTATGTGTGGGATGACCCAATCATACTCAAACAATGTGGGGACGGGATTTTGAAGAAGTTTGTGCATGAGTGCGAGTTTGAGAGCATATTGGCACACTGTCACTCCTTACCTATTAGGGGACACCATGCTAGCTTAAGGACAATGACCAAGGTGTTAGAAAGTAGTTTTTATTGGCCATAGATATTTAAATATGTTTATAATTTTGTGCGACATTGTGATGCATGTCAGTGAGCAAGAAATATATCTAGGAGACACGAAATGCCCCTAACATTTTTCAAGTAGTTGAGGTTTTTCATTCATGGGGAATTTATTTTATGAGACCCTTTGTGTCTTCTAATTCTAATTTATATATTTTTCTTGTAGTTGACTATGTGTTTAAGTGGGTGGAGGCAATTCCAAACCGCACCAAAGATGCACAAATTTTTTTGCAAATTTGTAAAGGACCATATTGTCTGCAAGTTTGGGGTGCCCAGAGTGAAGATAAGTGATGGGGGATTTTACTTCTCTAACAAGAAGTTTGGCTATTTATTGAGTAAGTATGGAGGGAGGCATACAATAGTAACCCTGTACGATCCACAGACCCAAGGTCAGGTTGAGGTGCCTAATAGAGAGATTATGCAGATCTTCAAAAAAATAATCTCAACAAATAGGACCAATTGGAGCATGAAACTGAATGAAGCTCTTTGTGCATACATGACAAACTATGAAACACCTATAAGAACAACTCCTTTTAGACTGGTTTACAAAAGAGGTTTTCATTTACCTGTAGAGTTGGAACACAAAGCCAAGTGGGCCTTGAAAAAGCTGAATTACAATCTTGATGTTGCAAGAAAGAAACACATGTTGGAGCTCAATGGATTGGATGAGCTCGTGATAGATACCTATGAAATCTCAAGGATTTATAAGGACAGAACCAATAAAGTCCATGACCGCCATATAATGCATAGAGTGTTTTATCTAGGACAGAAGGTACTTCTATTCAATTTTGGGATGAAATTGTATCCAGGAAAATTAAGGTCTAGATGGAGTGGCCCATATGGGTGGTTAAGGCATTCACTCATGGAACAGTGGAAATTAGAGATTGACCTAATCCATTTCTTGTAAATGGGTAGCGGCTGAAACATTATTATGGGGGAGAGTTGATACATGAGGGATAGGAGTTGAAGATCCTTTAGCTTCATTGATGTCTTTCACGATCTGATCATCGAGCCTATGACAAAAACAAGGGCGCTTGTTGGGAGACAAACCAAATTTATTTTATTGTACCTTTAGTTTTTGTCTTTTACATTCTTTATAGGAGTTTTTGTTGTTATAATTTGCATTCTAATTATTAGACATAGATATAAAAAGGAATCTTGATCCTTAATGTTTGGTGTGCAGGAAGTAGAAAATTTGGTATCACCAACACAAGTCTTAGTGGCATTGAGACTAGATGCAAAAATCAACATTAGAATTTGAGAGCCAATCAGTACCATCGGCAACCCAGTCGATGGCACCAATATTATACAAGAAAAAACCACAAGTACGAGCACAAACAACTTGGTACCAATTGAAAGCCAGTCGGTGGCACCAATTCCTTATAGAGCCATAGCCAAATTTACTATGTAGGCTCGATACCACCGACACCCCGTTAGTAGAACCGACACCTGAGGACACTCCATGTTCAAGATATCAAGGTGCTGCTTGAAAGTATTGAGGGAGTTTATAGCTCGGTACCACCAACCCATAAAGTCAGTGGCATCAAAATTTTCAACAGTGGTGGCTAAAAAGTATCTCAGTACCACCAACACAACATTTAGTGGTACCGATACATGAAAACTCAGAATCCACAGATGAGAAATTTGATGGAAAAGATCTTCTCCATTCAACGATCAGTGGTACTGATCTGAAGACACATTCTAAAAGTCAGTACTGCTGACATTGCATCAGTACTACCAACGAGGAGTCATCCATGGCTCTACATCGACAGACACAAGCTGTTATTATCAACGACATATACCAATTTCACACAGATCAAGGGAAGGAGTCAGTGCGACTGACACAACTATCAGTGGTACCAAAGCGGTGCGTCAGGGTAGTTTGTGGGCTATAAAAATAGAGTTGTGGGTTGTGATGTAAACACACTGACACCATCTCCCTTGGAATTAAAGATCACTAGAGATCTAAGGCAACCAAAATCTTCCCCAAGCTCTCTTCTTCATCTCTTTTCTCTCCTTGGACCTATGGCAACAAGGAGGTCATCTTCATTGGTGGCATGAGCCAACATGATGGTGCCTAAACCTGCACACATGGCTCATGTAAGCGAAGACCGAAGAAATATTTTTAATAGCATGATGAAGAGGGAACGGTACCCACGTGGTATAGTAACCATGCCTTCCTCAAAAAGGCGGGATTCACTGAGAGTCTTCAACCAGTTTTTGCTAGCCAAGGTAACATAGGTGATCATCCATTCTTTGGTGCTTGGCCCATCTACCAGGAGATTTTCTGTGAGTTCCTAGCATCCTTGGAGGTTTTCTCCATCCTCAAATGCAAGAAAGGCTAGGAGGAAGGATGGGTGTGTTGTCGCCTCTACATCACCGTCCACCACTACACATTGGAAAAGCTCAATACCATCTATGTGTGGCCAGCAAGGAGCATACACTACACGTCTTGACAACTTCGAATACACATGGGCATGGCATCTCATGATGGACTTGTCATAAGAATTCACCAACAACTAGCACCAATCACCTGTCATGGACATCGAGCATCCATTTGCCCAGATCCTACACTGATATCTCACTAATACCATCTTTTCTAGGTCTACACAAGGGTAGGGGAAAGTGAAACAAGTCAATCATTTTGTCCTTCGAGCATTTCTATCTCGAGGGGAAGAGAAGGTTGACCTCAACTCCTTCTTGCAACACATGTTGGCAGTCAAGCGTTAGGTGCAGAGGAAGCCCCCAATCAACCGTGGAGGAATAACTACACTAGTGGCAATGTACCTCAACCTCGACCTCTCAACTTCCAACCCTTTGAGGACCTCCTCCAAGCTGGATTTCAAACACTTCCAGAGGTCTCTTCTTGTCAATAAGTGTGAGGTCAAGGTGTTTTCCTACTGCAAAGTGGACGACCGGCTGAGGGAAAGGGCTCTCCCTGACCCTATTTTTTTGTCTATGAGGGGTGCGCTTCTTGAGGTGGTCAACAAAGAGTGCGGAAGCAATATGGGAAGAGTAAGACAATCCCAAGCTAGAATGGTTTGGAAACACTGAAGACAATGAGGAGGAGGCAACCATGCCATTCACACAACAACAAGTCATCTACCAGTCTTCACAGAGACATGGAGCATCAAGCTTTGCCGCTCCACCACCTGCTCAACAAGATGATTCTTTTTCTATCAACAAGATGATTCTTTTTATATGGCAGGTATGTATGGGATGCTACAATTAATTCAACAGGGACAACAACAAAATTAGCAAACACTAGTAGAAATCCATGACGTTCAGGGGTGCCTTCTACAACAACAACATGCCATTTATGATAACGAGCGTCTTCTCTTGGCCAACCAGGAGAACATACACACTCTCCTACAATGGATTGATAATTACCAGCAATCTCTCTATGATCATTACTAGAGCTAAGGGTAGTTTTCCAACTACCCAAATCCTCCAGAGATGCCAACTCAGCAACCCAGTTTCACAGGCTCTTTCTACCCACTGAATCCAAACATGCAACCACCACCATTCTAATTTGGTACCACTATTCCACCTCTTTGATTGGATTTTGACTATGGGGATATAGTCAAGTTCAAGCTTAGGATGTGCTGGAACAACTTTATCTTCATATTTTTAGCTTTATATTTATGTTTCTAGTTGTTATTATAATTCCGTAGGATCCACAACTATCTAGTGTAATTGTGGAGCATTATTATCATGATTTCTGCCTTTATCATAGAGTGTGTTCTTTTGTGCTTTTGCAATGAAATATGAAAATTAAATACAAATATAAACTATCATATATTTGAAATCTTAGTTGCAAATTCTAAAGGTAGCATAACCTAGAGTAAGTGAATGAGTTAGTTAGCTTGAGGGCATTTGATATGAATGAAAAGTCTTAAACTCTCCATGAGTTGAGTATGACGATGGGGTTTGAGCCCGAACCAATCATTCAATTAATAAGAACTTGAATGGATTTTTTTGAAAGAAATCCTAAGGTTACCATGTCTATATATTAATAGGAGAGGGATATATCATCGTTTGTGAAAGGTATTAACTCTTAATCTTGTGATTCCGTCCATTTTTCATACATTTTATCCACCACCTAACATGATCAAGCAACCTAAATTGTTTCCTCTTGATTGCACTGAATAGAATAATAGGTGACATGGTAGCTAGTCTTCTTATTGCATTAGTTACAAAAATGAAAATTTTTCATTTTATTTGAATTGCATATCAATTATTTGCAAAAAAAAAATTCATGTAGATTGCATATCTTATGCATCATTCATTCTTTCATCATGTACCCATGTTGTTTCCTCTGAAAATAAAATGAAAGGATACACAACCATACCCCTTAAAATAAAAAATAATGAATTGTTTTAGTGAAGCCCGATCATACTCTTCAACCATGTAAAAAAATAGAAATAAATATTATAAAATAAGGAGGGAGAGAAGGATGTCTTGAGCTCATTACTGAATTTTTCTTTAGGAAGAGATGAAAACAACTACATGATGTATTCTCTTAAATCACTCTCATCAATCAGGTGATACTTTCAGTGCATGCATCATTCCACCCAAAACAGTAGGCATTAGGAATCATGCATTTCTTAATCCCTTCATTTTATAGGTTCATCATGTTTATTTTTGCATAAATGATTTGAGAGTTACTTGTGATTCTTCATAAGCCACATACTTCATTTCATCCATTTCTCTTTACAGTAGGCCACAAACATGATTGATCTCTTCATTCATTCTTATTAAGAGAATTGCTTCCAATTAGTATGGTAGGTAGAAAATAGGAATGTAGATAGAAAATCACATGATGCACCAAGTGGATGCCCTATTGACTATGATTTTAACTACTCTACTGATATTATTTCACTGACCTAGGGATGGGCATCTTTAATGAACATTTTTGGTCACTCGAGAGTAGTTATTTGTTTAGTGGTTGGTAAGGGATGGTTTGGGACCGCCAGGTGGGGGTAGTTGAGAAATGAAGTTCATATTTTTGTCATTTTTTGACTATCTCAAACAAATCCAAGTGTAGTGTTGCTCGAGGATA
Organism: Alisma plantago-aquatica; assembly: GCA_963693085.1. Taxonomy (NCBI): domain Eukaryota; kingdom Viridiplantae; phylum Streptophyta; class Magnoliopsida; order Alismatales; family Alismataceae; genus Alisma; species Alisma plantago-aquatica. The sequence goes on from OY856414.1 coordinate 665,848,654, forward strand.
ACCAACATTTAATCTTAGGGGAGTTTGATGCACTGAATATTATCCATTTTTCATAGGCCATTTTATTATGTATTTCAGGCATATTTGGTCATTTTGATACTACATATGCATGGTTTATCATCATTATCCTGTACACATGCTTGCATCAAATATTATCTATTGTTTCTATTTTATATTGATTTATCATGAAATTTTGGACTTATGTTCTTTGTTTTGAATTTTAGGTGAATTGACAAGTCTTGGTTTAGCTTGGTGCCACCAATAGCCTTGTCGGTTGTACCAACAATGGAAGAAAAAGACATGCATGAGTCGAAGATGCTCAATAGTACCAACAACTGATTTGATACTACTGACTTGATGGACAATAACGCAACCAGAGCGCTTCGGTGACATTGACCTCCAGTTAGTGGTATCGACTTGTACAAGGGAAAATTGTTAGGAGATGTCAGGGAGAAACTCAGTTCTATCGATGCCTTAGTCGGTAACTACGCATACATAGAGTCGAAAATCTAGAAGAGGACTCGGTGCCACTGCCATCCCGTCTGCAATACTAACTTTTTGCGATCAGACAAGATTAAAGATGGTGATTAATCCAATAGCCACGACTTAACAGTGTCCTAAGTCAATCTTATGACTAGAGAGGATTTGCTCCAAACATAATTATCACGCTAAAGTTCATTTCATGATAGAGGGGAGTGGTGAAAAGAGAAAGGAGAGTACAAAGCAACATTCTGGACAATTTGAGCACCTCTGGTGTACATATTTGCAGCCAAAAGGTAGAAATCATCACGTTCGTCAAATGGAGTCATCCAAATCATGTTCTCTAGGGGTTTCCATTGATTCTTTAATGTTCTCCTCACCTTCATCTTCTCCACCTATGTATATGGCAATTGAAATCATGCGGGGCTAATCCCCTAATTCCTTAGGACCTGGGAGTAGCCCCATTATATGTTGTACTTGACATTATGAGTTGATATATATGATTTTCCTAATTTCTGGACATACTCCTATGATTGATTCATGAATTAACTGCACTTGATCAACATATATAATTTCTTAGATCATTAATTGCTTTGAGAGAGGGATTTAGGATTGGAAAAGTCATAGTAGTACACAATTTATACCGCACCTTGAGATAGAGCTTACAGTTTTGATGGGAATAGCCTAGAGGATTCGTTAAAGCACTAAATGAGTAATTAAATCATTATGAGAGTGGAGTTTATATTAGATTTGGTACGAAACTACACCGTGAGAGTGAGTAGTTCTTGCTACTGGTCCCTTCGTCTAGGGTTAGGATAGCTAAATATTGATAAATAATGTTAATTTTAGTATAAATCATGATGAAACTGTATTCCTAGGGAATCCATTCCATTTGTGATCACAATGTCACTAATTTAGTTTTAATTATTGCAGTTAGTCAATTAATCAATCAAATACTTTTTCTACTATGCCTAGTTGATTGAGTCATAGTTAGTACTAGTCTTTGGATTCACATTTCCCTGAGTTTGATATCTGGTGCTCTTTTGGCCTATATTACTTCAATACGTTCAGTTGCATTATATAGATGTAGTAAACACACATCCGTTGTCTTGGTGGTGGTGTTTCCCGTACGGTTGTTGTTCTATCTTAGACTAGGTTGATGATTGGTCAACAAGGTTCATGAAGTGAGTGGTCGGGTTATGTGGTTTGGTATCAGTGATTTGCATTTGAAAGATACTCTGAGCATATCAAACCTTAAACTAGTTAAGCATGATGGTGAAGTGGGTGATAGAATATTAGAAAGCCTTCCAATGGTTGTGAGGTGAAAGGGTATTACATTGTGAATTTGGAACCCAAGACAAAGATAAAGTATTTGAAAATCATGAGGTACCAAAGGTGAGGAGGGAAAGTCGTGATAGACATCCCTCCAATTCCACCATTCTATGTTGGTCTACTAATATTTAAAGGTACTGTCTAGACTAAGGGTCTCTTTATATCCCTCCACAGGGAGTTTAGATTTGCAGCCTCATATCATGACCCTACGAGTTTTGGACAACACCTTCCATGAGGTACCTCCCACTTGGAGTGACCCTATATAGTCTAAACACCCCTATTAAGAAGAGAGCTTTCTGTATCACAAATTTCATTATTTAACCAATGTCTCATGTGCATTCGCATATAGGCACATATGACATACTTGCTTGGATTTTGGTATTATGCATGCATGTGGGACAAAGGACATAATATGGGTAATTACATCAATTTCTTTTTCATTTATTCCTATCTAGGGTTTTCTCATATGGGGGTGTTGTTTCCTCAAATTACTCCCATTATCCTAGATTAAAGTTAGGATTAGGGATTGCACCTTGAATTTTAGGATTTGTTTGGGTAGGGTTGTTATTCATTCTTTATGTATAACGAAACTTGGGGCTTCTGATTAGGGTCAAGTGTTAATAACTTCATCCTATGTTTTTTCTCTCCGTTAACCCACTTAAGTTTATAACCCACTATGTTATCCCAATCCAAGTCCTTCTTGGATGGATGGAGTATCCCAACCCATCTCCAGGTGTTTCTATGGTTTATCCTCATTGGAGGTACATACACTAAATGACACATCTTTCTTATATATTTCTCTACTTAACATTATAGGTATTTATTTTGGTGGAGGATGTCTTAATCCTAATTCTTTTTGAAACCCTAACTTGAGATGAGGAGTGTAGTGCATTTTAGGGTTTATTAAGCAAAGACATGGGAAGAGGATGAAATTAGAAGTGATAAAACTTAGTGAAATATCACTTCAAGAAAACCATAAGTTCTGGCCAGGCAAGTATCACATTAGTTAAACGAGTCCTCATATACCAATTTAATGGTGTAGATGAAAATATTGTCAACCCTGAAAGTCGTGATCCTTTCTAGATACCATTACCTTTAGGTTATGCCTAATAATTTTCCTTCAAATTTTATAGGTTATTTGAAGTTATCAACTATTAAATATCATTTGATGTATATGGGATCTGATACAAAATGTAAGGACTCCCCTTTTGAGTGTCTCCCAATCAAGGTGGACCTTAAAGTCAAGAGTAATTAGCTAAAATCTCAGGAACTAGATCCAACAAATAATAAATAATAATCAATAATTTTAATTAAATTAATAAAAAATTTATAAGATGTATAATGATGATCCTCTAAGGACTTACATGAACTTTACATTGAAACTAACATATATGAGAAGAAGTACTAAAGGACCTAACTTACTATTCCTCCTTGTGACTTAGCCTATTCCTTTTTTATGCATTCATTTGGTTCTCCATTCTTCATATCTTTATATACATGGCAGTTAACATCGACAAACAAATATGTAGATTAGTATATTTCTATCTATGTAACTGGTGCAAAAAATGTGTTGAAATATAACAACAACGTATATTTATCAACAGTCAAATATGCACATATGAACTTGCATTTTTATTGCATATTCTAACTCATGCTTGGTATGCCTTTTTAGATGCAATCATTGTCCATCATTAGACTTATGCGTTTTACCCCTTGATGGGTGTAACCCATGTTTAGAAATAAATTACTTTATGTTATACTCATAGTGACATTATAATGAACTGAAATTAATAAACATCCAACAATTTATTCATTGAATCAACACTTCAGAAATCATATGGAAAACCATATGAAGTAGATAATGTGGGTACTCATAAGTAACCCATACCTTGATTGGAGTGATCATGAAGTTATATCCATGTTATTCAATCATCAAGGTATATTCAAGAAATCCACAACCAATCAACATTATCTTCATGTATGTATAATTATAAAGTGTCACTATAGATTCACAAGATACTAACTAGGTTTTGACCAGATCCTATATAGGGTTTAGGGTTATCTCAATTTTGGAGTAGGAATAAGGTTATCAAACCTTAATCCATCATGTCATTACTTACAATGTTTAGAAACCCTAATTACATATTAGATACACGATTTATAAATGCTAATTACATATTAGATGTATCCCAAACTATTTGATTAAACATATCATGTCATTATGAACTCCTAGAGTAGATTAGGTGGATTAAGATAATATATTGGTTTTTAAACCCTAATTTACATTTGTATGATTATTGACTTCAAGACCCTTAAATATTATCATTATCAACTGAATATTAACTAACACTTAGGATCTCATCATAATAAACAACATTAGTTTACATAAATAAATAAACATATTTATGTATTCAACATGTCATTCATAAATATCTAGGGTTTGCATGAATAAATCACCATATATTCATGTATTAGTACATACTTTTTGAAATACGATCATATTTGGTTATTCAAACCATTTTATTCAAAATCTATTCATTTTTTGAGTAATTTGATATATAACATCACTATCATCCAATCTACCAATAATTTATTTATTAATTGCAATTTAAAAATCAATGGACCAATCTTGTCGTGCCATGTCAGAAAAACAAATGGATAATCTAGTCTAGAATATTTATAAAGGAGGTCTAGCGACCATATTACCCTTTTGGTGTGACTTTGGTAATGTCACACCAAATGGGAATACATGTCATATTACCACTATATTTCTTCTTCCTCCCACATGGCCTCAACACAACCAACCATGGAGTCAACCTCAATGTCAACTCTTAGTTCTAGGTTCTGTCTGCAATGTTTGGTCAAGTCCTATAATGAGAAAAACCCTGATTCTATGTTGCTGAGACATGTTCCCCAGGATCCCCCACAGACTCCCATCGACTGTCTCTACCTTTGTCGAGTCCTATCATACCCAACAAGGGATAGATGGTGCAAAAGGGGACTGGGTGTGGAATTTATACCCTACCAAGGTCCATAGAGAACAAAGGAAATAGGTAGAGAAATTATTAGAGTTCATGCCATGAAAAAGGTCGAGAGGGGATTCATAGATGTTTTTTGATGCATCTTTGCCATCACGCAGTGCTGCTTTGGCCCAATACCCTCCTTTATAGCAAAGAGATTGCTTTTGCAGCACCTGGAGTTGGGGACCCATCATGAGGGTTCCATCCTTGTTTATGAGGATTGGGACTTATTTACCGCATAACATCAAATCTATAAGCTAAAGTAATTGATGGGAAATCCCTGGATCATGGGTTTGAGTTCATGGTCTCTATAGAGAATGGTGGGGCTTAGGGATTTCTTGTAGGGGTTTAGTGTTTCAATTGAAAGTAGGGATCAGATTTGAGCAACAATGTGATCATCTCTGGGCCTTATATAGATAAGGGGAATGAGGGGAGAAGTGATTGCTAACCAATCTATTATTTATGCATCATTGCATTTCTTAGCGATAATGGCAACCCAAAGGTTGGTTGTGTTTGTATCATTTTGATAAAATTGGATTAAGAAATTCTATTTATCTCAAGCCTTAATTTCATAATCAATTGGATAATAATGTGTTTTGATCAATTGAAGTCCTAGGTTTGATTCATAAACCTTAGAATCCAATTTGAGCCCAATTGCAATATTTGAATAGCAAACATGCCCATGTGAAGATAGGATAAAGGAGTTAAAATTTCATGCATAATATGATTTCAATATTTTACTAAAATGATTAATAAACTCATAAGGATATAATTAGTAAGTTTCAATAAGATTTAAAAGTGATGAATGATCTACATAATTAAATGAGAAATTATCTATCCCTTACTTAGATTCCAATTATTCGGGTATCAAATTATCATTATATGACCTAATACTTTACACCACATGAGATAATGGTTAATTGAAGATAAAATCCAAGTTTTGGGATTATTGTATGATTATATGTGACCTAGGTGATTAAATTAGGTAGATACTTGAATAGGAAGAAAGAGGTATTTATCTTTAGTATTTTGGTAAAAAACTTGACACAATGAGATAATCAAATTTGAAAGATATTTCTAAAATTTGGTGTTATTTGGATAACCATACCGGCCTATGGGAGTTTTAGAAGAATAGTGACATTTCAAGTAAACTGGATGGCTTAATTCTAAATCAGAATTATCAAATGTCACACCTAGTGTCTGAGTTGTCCAAGACTATATGCGACACTCAGGATGATCGTATCAATCCCAGTCATAGATCTTTAATCACGTGGCCAAAGGATTGTCTCCTTCATTTAAATAAGAGTCATGTTGCATATGGATTCTTGTTTGATCTCCCTCTCTCTTCATAGACAATCTCATGCCATTTTCTTTGTTCCTTTGGTCTTATAAGGGAGAGACATACTTTGTCAATCCAAAAACCCCTGAAATTGTGGTCTAAGGTGATAACACCCAATTTCTAGGTGTACAAGATCTCCAAGACTTCAAGAAACCATGGATCCTTGCTATTGCGGTCCTATAAGAGGGGTCAGTTAGTTCTAACATGGCTCCCTCATCACAAACATACCACCAATTCTATCATCTATCCTCAAATATGGCCTTTCGGTTATTCTTCATCTTTGGCAAGTTGCTATGTCATAGAGGAGTGAAGGCTGAGGATTCTGGCCTTGTAAGACTCCAACAAGGATTTCTAGGTGATTGTGAGGCCATAGAAGAAAGCTTCTAGTATTTAGAGTAAGAACCTACGTAGTGATGGGTCCCCTTTCCCCTCTTATCCTTGAAGTTCCAAACATGAGATCAACCACCTATCCCCTCTCAGATTAACCCAGTAGCTCCTCAACTCTGCCAAGTCCATCCAAACATGATTCTATCTCGGGGAACTCCACCAGGCCTCACAGGCAAGAATAAACCTTTGGATTGACCTCGTCCATGGTTGGAGCACCAGTTTGAGTCATGAAATGTAGAATATGACCCTTGAGGTCATTTAACTAGAAAGGCCTAGTATGTGTGATACAACTATGTCACTGGTCATGGGAAGAAAACACCTTTTTACTTCTTATCCAAGCCCACCTATGTGGAACTTTGAGCCAATATGACATTGTACCATTGGAAAGATTTGTACCGCATGGATAATAGATAACATTTGTTTATGATAATGTGTCAACTTACAGTTGGTCCCAATGTATTTATCTTGCAAGTATTCAAGTAATTAATTGGTAGGCCAAAATATATTGAAACTATGTATGAAATTGATCATGAAAATAAGAGGAAGCACACAAAATACTTACAATGTCAAATTGTGACAATTATAGATAATACCTGAGTGCAAGGTAATTACTACATATGAACCCTAGATTCACTAATTAACAAGTTTAGTATATTGAATATGTTTATTTTTTCTTAGAAATTGATATTGTTGAGTATAATGTAATCCCAATTTGATGATGATGATGATGATGATGATGTATATTAGGGTTTATAAGTCATTAATACATGTACATGTGGAATTAGGGTTATTAAACCAATGTTTGTGACCTTCTATGATCGTAAGCCACATAATCAATTGAATTTGTTCTTAATGAAATAATAGGTTCAAAAGGGAAGATTAGGGTTACACCTAACATTTAGTTAGGATTTCCAACTCTTAGAAATCATGATGTGATGGAATTAGGGTTTGATACCCTTATTCCCGATCTAGAACTAAGATGACCCTAAAACCTAGATTAGGGCATAATTTAGTATTGATTTGAATAATATGAATACATGGTGACCCATTGGTAGTATACATACATCCAGATAAGCTGACTGATTATGTTAATTGCTTGGATGCTTGGCAAAAGTATGTCGAGACACAATAAAGTTTTTAGTGTTTTCCAAAAGGTAATGTTATCTAGGATTTGGTCACAAAATAGGACAAGAAATACTTTCCTCCACCCCTATAGTAGGTTTAAGACCCGATTTACAGTGAGCCCTACCTGAACAAAGCCTAAGGATTTATTATAATAATATACCTTTTTTGGGTCTTCTCATCTAAAGTTATATCTTACTCATGTCCTTGGATATAAACCCAACAATACCTCTTTCAAACCTTAGAGTCCATTTCCCTTTTCTCTTAAATTAGGATTCTAGGAATAATTAGGGTTAAGACATCCTCTATCAAATAAAACACATGTAATTCCAATTAAAGACCTAAAAGTATGAAATATGTTTATAATCGTGTTTACTTTCTTTAATAAGGAAAACCACCAAAACATTTTTGAGTATAGGAAAAGACAATCTAATCATTATAGGATGACTAGAGTGAATAATTTACATAAAATAGAGTAGTAAATACAAGAGAGTATTTCTTTAAAATCTAGGGAAAAACTCTAATCCTAGGAGAATAAGAAGAACAACATAAGGTGATAATTGACTATGTGCAAACCCTAGCATTGAGTGATTAGTGTGATACTCACAATATACCACATGAAGACGTAAGAAGGGACCCAATATACTTGGGTATGTTAAAATGCAGCCTAATACCCCCTCTAGGATTGGATGTTACCCATATATAATGCATTTATATAATTGTCATAACCAAGCAGATGGAAGGGATTTATGTCACCTAAATAACCATGTATCCAAGAACACCCTTCTCAATCCTACCTTGGGTGGAGACAAAGGCATACTCACTGGAATATATGTATCCTACTTCTTTAGGAATGGAACAAAACCTAGTGTAATGAGCATAACCTAAAATATATACATTTATGGTAGATTAAGTATAGAAGTGATGGCTTCTACAAAGATATTCTTATTGCCTAGAAGAAGAAAGAAGAACTATGTTGGCCATATGTACAAGACCCTTAAGACCCTAGTTATATGACTTTTCATCTAGTGGGGACATACCTTGGGTTATGAAGAGAATATGGGGTGATCCACTTAGGGTTTTTTATAGTAAGGAGAAGTTCCAAAAGTCCAACAACCATCACAACCAAATCAATAATATGATAACCCCATTAAGGAAAATAAGGACAAAAGGAAGGGACAAGGATGGAAAATATTGAAACATCGTGACCGTGGGTGTCACCATATTGGAGCATGGGTGTATGAAAAATCACTAGTGCTTCAATTCTAAAAGGAGAACATTCCACAGCAGGACCCTAAGTGGTCGTCAAGCTCTAAAAATCATGTTCCCCCTATTAACTTGGAGTATTACCTTATAGCATGTCTGTATGGGAGTTTTTTTAACAACCTTGTCAAGATGTATAGTGATAAAACAACATCTAGATAGATGACTTACGCCTAGATAATGAATCTCTAGGGCTATAATAAAGGTCAATCCAGGGAGAAGGCCAGGAAGAACCAAGTCCAAATAAAAATAATCTAAGCATTTTATAAGTATAACTAGATAATCTAAGTTCACTTATTATGAAGCCACTATATAGGTGGTTCACATTATCATAGTGAGAAAATAGACAAATTTGGGAGGATTAGGATTAGCTTCTAATATTACACCTATTTAATTTTACATGCATACAAGTGCATAAGCTACAAGGACAATTCAATGTGATGAACCAAGTGAGACGCAACCTATTTACCATGTAGTAGTGGTAGGAAAAGATGTGTGTCATCCCCAAATAAGAGAAAGGCCCTAGAGTGGAAAATAACCCAAGCCCATGGAAACATGGACTTGGACAGGAACCTAACCTCTTAATATGGATGAGAAGCATGATAATATATTAGACTAGGCTACTAAGAAGATGAGTTGAGACAACTTCTTTTTGGTCATAGTATGTGAAGTAAATATGCAACTCTGCTAACTAGTTTATATATATATATCCAATAATGGTTTTTATATCTTTAAAAGTGATTTACTTATATTTATGCGAAGCTATGATCCATGCGTCCCTCCGCTTCTCAGATGAATATGTCATGTAAAATGTATTGTTTTATAACATTGCTTGTAAGTTGTAAAGATACCTTGTTCACAATAGTTCCATGAGAAAGAGACTCATAAGCTGAGAGACTCCCCATTTCAAGAAATGAAGTCTAAATGATGATATACATAAAATAAAGTGTATTCATGCCTTCACGGGTATCCTTATCCAGAGTAGAGTCAAACATAGGGTTATGTGGGTGGAAAAAATATGTTGGTACACGAGATACTAGGGGCTAGGAGAAAAGGATATACCATTCTACAATTGTTTCACATAAACTAGGACACACTTTTTAATCAAAATACAACAAAATACTAAGATCACCTCAGTGTATGTATTAGAGATTGAGTATTCACAAATAATACATAGACACTTTATATAAGATGAGGATCATGATTTTATGTTGATGAAACAATGTTAGATCATTAGTTTCATGATTAGAATAACATATTCACTACCTCAACGTTTTAGGAATTATTATCTCATACATGAGTAGAAAATGATTACTAGGCGGTAAAATAAGGCAATGGATGATGACCTTGAACCATACTTAGAATGTGTGACTACTAAATCAATTATTTTGAGGTACCATACATAAAATCATCTAAGGTGGGTGTCTAAGCACCCAATTTAGTACTCGTGAAACCTATAGTAGGGTTGGAAACATAGTATGGAAGTGAAGCATGTGTGGTATCACCTTTTGGAGATATCCTTAGTGGTAGTTTGACTATTTTCCATGTCTGATCAGTACTAGATCTGACTAACTGCCCAACTTATATCCTCTATGTTCTTTATATCCTATATTTGTCTTAGCAAAGTTTTTCAGTGCATGTTTTGGTCCTCTTCCCCATTGCTTGTGAAAGGTGATCCACTGGCTCAGATACAAGATACTTCATCACCACTTGGAAAATTATATATCCATCCTATAATCCCAGTAATCTAAGTAAGGTGATCAATGTGATGTGGGGACCATCATAACCCTAGATATCCCATACAGAAGGAGAAATATGATAGGGACAAACAATTTTATCTAGTAAGAACTTTGAGAAGGGGGATCCTAAGGATCTAAAGTCTCAAGCCTCAATCAGGGAGAGACTTTGACCTGACATGACCATTCCTACAATATACAATAGTAATCTATGCTACTCTACAATATGCTAGATGGGCTTGCTTTGATGGTATCACACTGATGATATTTTGGACCCTAGAGTTTTTGAGAAGACTGTATGTATCTTAAGTCACTCATGTAGGATTGTTTTGACCCAACCACAAAATTATGATATGATTGACATGATGTGGGATATGGATGCCAGTAGGACTTTCCTTCCACCTTGAAAATGTTTTGAATTTTGCATGCAACAATATTATAAGGAGGAAAGGATGTGAGAACATGTATTTCAATTAATTAAGTAAGTTTTATTTTGAGAACTATTTGATATAATAGTTCTTTATATTATGGAAAACAAAAATACGATATGACTCAGCTCTCATATTTGCAAATAGGCTCCTAGCATACAATGTATGAATTAAATAGCTCATTTTTCTAGATAATGACTGATGCTAATTTTATTTGGTGAATCTAGTATTCTAACATGTAGGGCCTTTCCACAATATAAATTTATTTGAATATAAATAATGTCTAATAACTAGAATACTCCCATATAGTTTTGATCACTGTTAGAGTGAATAGTTGAAACATAATTACATGTAATTGTCATTTGAAGTTTCTTGAGGGAAAATAACTATGAAAAACCAATTTTCAAAAATATTATGTGGTTATATTTGTACATAAAAGTTTATCTCATCATTTAGATTTAATGAAATCTTTATTTTATAAGAGAAAGAGACTTGATAAATTTGTAAAATATACCATGGAAAGATATCTGATTAAAATTAGACGTATATACAATGTATGTGGGTTTTAGACACATGCATTTTTAAGATTTTAATTTGGCAACCGATCGTTTACTTTAGGGTTGAAAATTTGGTTAAAGTGCAGATGACTTGGTAAAGAATCCATGTTTAAAATTTTTATCATTTGGAGTAGTGGATTAGGAGTAGTGGATTTTGAAAATATCCAATGTTTGAATAAAATTGATTAATACAAATATAGGTGATTGGTAAATCAATCAATGTGACAATATGACAGTCGAGCTCCAAGTGCCCAGTTTGGATGCCCCATTTAACATGTAGCTCTAGTTTACAAATCTAGGATCTCAATATAATAGCCCTCCCATTGTCCTCTACCTTCATTCAACTAAGGAAAGAGGAGAGAAACTTGACGTGAATCTCAATCAAACAACTGTGAATCATGCATAAATCACACCATCGAACGGTAAGTTGAATCCAGAATCACCCCAACAATCACTTGATTCATATATTACTCTCATGCCTTATATGGGGGATCACCCTTTTTTCCTTTTCTCTCTCCATTGCTTCTCTTTGTGAACAATGATGACCTTAGGGCAACACAATTCAGACTTTCACACCATCAGCGGGGAGTGTCTTCAAGCTTTTACAACTCTTGCAACCTTTGTGGTGGTCTTTGAAGGTAGAGGGTCAATAAGTTCGTCAGAGCTCTTTAGCAAGGACCCCCTAACCTCATCCTTTGAGAAGATTTATAAATGTGGATTTATCCTTTTTATTTGTATCTTTTAGATATCTTTTTAGGATTGTTTTGCTATTTATTTTTTTAGTTTTGTAATTAATTATATTAGTTTAATTTTTTCTCTTTATTTGGAGTTTTAATTATATTTGTTTTTTGTAGGAAAATGACCCAATCACTCCATGATTAATTTCCCTTGAAAGATGTTTTGCACAATTTTAAATGTATACCCACACCAAAATTATCATACCTCTCACATCCCAAGACAGTATATAATGAGCAAGTATACGTTGGAAAGGGAATTGAATTATAAACATGAAAAATAAATTTGTGGATCATTTTTGAACTTATGACCGGTCTTAAAATATGCTCGAAATCACTGCTGTGGGAATCTATAGCAAAAAGAATGTGAGTGGTCAACATATCATTTTCTCTATTGATTAGATCTAGAAAGTTTTCAGTCGCCGGCCAGGAGTCTTGTATCTAGGGTTTCCACCCCCTCATTCCCATATAAAAGGAGGGGGGACTCAACAAAGAATTGGATTCCAATTTTTACACTCTTATTCTATAACAAGTAAGTTCTTTCATTTCCGTGTTATAACTTTCTTCGGTTTTCAAAAAAATAAAGGTTTATTTCAAGATTGATATTCTTGTTCTTCTTCTTTTATGATCTTCATCATTCTTGGAGAAAGGAACAAAGGGGATAGTTGTTTAATTGTCCCTAGATAACGATCCTCCTAAGGGATTCTACTTCTTCTCCTAGGCTATGACTTACCCCCTTTCTTCCTTCCTTTGTTCTCCCTTTAATTTCCATGGCTAGCGAGTAGTTTTTCTATCAAGGCGATATGAATAGATCCTTAGCTATATGTTAAATTAGATCGAAGTTTTATAAGATTACATTAAATTGATGATTTTTTGGTTGGAAAATTGTCGATTTCAACAAAGTGATCTCTCATTTTCATTGTATATTAACCTTGGTGGATGTGATCATGGAAACCATGATTTAAAATGACTAAGCCAATCACATGGGGATTTGGATGAGACCTCAGAAAAATCCCTATTAGGATTATGAACTAGGATCCATGAATGCCAAGACCAATAGGTTCACATAGAGTTCATCTTTTGTGATTCATTTACGAATGTTTTGCATACATTCTTCTATCTTGCTTATCACATGATTTCTTCAATCCTATTTTCACATTGGCTATGGTGGTGAAACCCATAAGCCTTGATACCTTTCCCATTTGTTTCAATCCACTTTTCTTTAATCACTTGTTTCCAGACACCTTTTTGTTTACTTGTAATTTATTTCTTGCTCTTAGATAATTCACCTTATTTGTGCTACCCGTTTCCTTGTTCCCTTGTTCTTAGCATAATATTTCCTTTCCATTGCTTTAGTGTAACTTTTAATTCCGTATAACTTTATTTTTATCATTAGTGTAATCAACCCCCTATCAAACAACATATTTTCCTTCCAACTAAAATATTCAAAAGACCTTTCAAAAAGAAATAAAGTTCAAAAGTAAAATTGGGTTTCAAGAATTAAATCTTAAAAAGTTATCATGTGGGACCGACCCTTATATACTAGCCTTAATTAGTAAGTAAAAATGTTAAACTCTAGGATAATTTATCTTAGTGAATTGGTGTTGCAAAATTACATCTATCAATTTTTGTGCCATTGCTGGGGACAACAGATCATTTTTCTGAACCCCAAAACTTTTTTAACAAAAAGTTTTTATATATTTTTTCTGCCTTCCAAGTACCATTCTGAAAGTGATACTCCTCTTTCTATTGAATTTCCATTCCAGCAATATATTTTTTCTATACTCGATTATATCTATTGAAATTATAATTGTGCATGTGACACATAAAATTTCAATTCTGTGTAGTCACTTTTTGATTCAAAACCAGAATTAATATTCCATCATTTGAACTGACAAAATCATTTTAGGATGGATGCGGAGGAAGTTACTCGTAGGATTGAGCAAGAATTTTCTTCTTAAAAAGAGGCCATGATGGCCGAGTAACGGATCAAGAAGCCACTTTACGAGCTACTTCCATAATCAAGCAAGAGGCTTTGGTTACCACTCAAAGGGAGGCAGAATGAAAAAAATAATTAAAAGATTTTTCTACTCCCAAAATAGGATATGCACAACATCCTTTATGCCACCCAAAATCACAACATTTTTCTGACCTATCTTCCTTAACCAAGATCCCAGGGGTTTCTAAAGATGCCATTAGACTTGGGGTTTTCAAATACTCTCTCTGAGGACATCCAATAGTTGGTACAATGCCATGGAGGGTGAAGAACGTGTCATCACATGGGAGGCTATGCAAACCAAAATTTTGGACAAATATTTCCCCCTTCCCTTACTTACAAATTTAGGTGATATATTCTTCTCTTGTATATGGTCCCCGGTGAAACATGAGGAGAAGCTTGGGAGAGATTTAGGGACCTTCTTCGATGTTGCCCCCACCACGATATCACCCAACCTCAACTCATTGAGATATTCTATCATGGTGTAGATGACTATACTAAAAAAATTCTTGATTCCTCATATGGAGGAAATTTCATATTTCATAACCTCGATAGTTCTTGGGGGGTTTGTAAAACACGATTCTAAAACTCAAACTAGATGAGGAAATGGGGGAGTTCTCAAGGTAGCCATGGCGAAGGAGAATTCCCACATTAAAGATATTGATGAAACTCATAAGCTTCTAACCTTGAAACAAGATCACCAAAAATCATCTTTTAACACCTATGAGAGGAGAGAGAAACCCCATCAAGTCAAGGCAATGACCTCCCTCTGCAGATTCTTCTAGGGATATGATCATTCCACCCTTTAATGCTAATATCTCTCCAATACCCCCTGCATTAAATGGAGGACCTCAACTCCATTTATAGCATACAAAGTTAAGCCTATTACAACCCAAACCAAATGTGAAACCATCTTGTGTTCCATTGTGGAAACCCATCAAACACTCCTCAACTTCCTCCCCAACAAAGACCCCTTCACCCTCAAGCCAATAATCACCCACCACCAAGCTTTCCTAACAACAACAACCAGTGGAATCCTGGAATCAAGAGAATCATAAAGGAAATTTATAAAACTGTGGGCCTTACCAAGGACAACAATATTGAAATATAAACCAACCACCACCACCGTTGCAACAACATACTCCTAAGATAGCTGCCTTGGAATAGATTGTCCTCTCACCCAAAAGACAGTTGATGCTTAGTTAGCCTGACTTGTTGCTCTGCTTAAACTCCCATTGGTACTATTTTCGGTCAACCAGAAAACAATCCAAAGCATGTGGAACAACTTAAGGCTATTACTACCATATCTGGCCTTACCACACCAGAAAGGGAAACCTCCTCAAAGATTTTGACTAAGTGGAAGATGAAGAGGTACATGTCCCAAAAACACTGATATCATCCGCTCGACATGATGAGATTCATGTGTATAAACCATGTATACCCTTTTCCAGTCGGCTGAAGAAGACCCAATTGGACTCTAGTTTCAACAAGTTCAAGGATATCATGAGGAAGTTATGCATTAACATCCCGCTTCTTATAGCCATGTCAGACCTACCTGAATGGAAAAAATTCTTCAAAGCATTTTTGAACCATAAGTGCACGAATGAAGATTTTGAAATAGTAAAACTGGAAAGAATTTCATCTAACATCATCCATAGAAAAATACCAAAAAAATGCAAAGACCCAGGATCTTATGGGATCACTTGTTCAATCGGTGATTCCACTATCCATTCGGGGTTAGTTAACCTTAGAGCTAGCATATCCATCATCCATTTGAGCATGTGCAGGAGCCTTGGTCTCACAGATGCTAGACCCTCTCCAATGCATATTCGACTAGAAGACTCTTCCATTACCAAGCCTCTTGACATAATTGATGATGTGCCAATCAAAGTTGGAAATTTCTAATTCATGTTTGACTTTGTGGTGCTTGATATAAAATATGACAATCGTTATCCCCTCATTTTTGGAAGGCCATTCATCCCCACATCCTGGGCGCTCATTGACGTTGAGGTAGGATTTCTCACACTAAGAGTGGGAACATAATTCATTAATTTCTAGGACTCTGGGGGTTAGCATGAAGTATATCCAAGAGGAAGAAGTCTATTTCCTCAAATGCATGGACCAATTCGATCAGATGCAACAATGTTTCCTTAATTCTAAAACCCCACTTGTAACTGAAACCCATATTTTTGTAGTGGACAAACAAGTTGCTATTCAATCCCAAACTACCCCAGCCAACCCTATCAAGATGGACACTCCCGCTCCCACTATCCCCATTGTAGCAAAAACCAAAATCGCCTTAAGAACTCTTGTTTCACAACCCATTACCCTACCTCAGCCCATACCCATCTTCTCCCCTCCCTGCATCTTCAAGGCACCAATCTATGATACTCATCAACATCCTTATGAGTCACCACTATAAATCACAACCCAAGAAGTGCAACCAAATGTCGTTGATGGATACTCTTCCTATCATCCCTTCATTCCAACCCCTATTGACACTAGTGGACAATATATAGGACTAATTGAACATCCACACTTAGGTCAAACTCTATTCCCACTAATAATAATCATCTTTGTACAACCGTGATTCCCTATAACTATTCCCCATCACATATCAAACCATGGGAACCTATTCATCCTGACCACAATTTTGTCCTTGGTATACAAATGTATGTCAAGCCCTCCAAGATACAATTCAAAGCACTCAATCAAAGATGATGGAATGTTCTAAAGTATTCAATCTAGTCAACATTACCACTCAACCTCCACCTCTGCTCCTCCACTGTATAATTATCCACCACCATCGTGATCTTCTTCCCTCCATCTCAGGTTTGGGTTTTTCTTAGGATGAGCAAAAATCTAAGTCTGGGTTAGAGGTGGTGGTATGTTTTCATTCCACCCCCTTATCTTTCCCTTTTTGCATTATCTTTTGTCTTTTGTTTCTGCATGTAGTTGTTTTTATAATTTCCTCTTTTATGACCTTTATCTAGTCAAGCATGCTTTTAGTTTCCTTAATTTGTGAAATGGCCCTTCTCTAGTCAGCCATTATGAGTAGATGTCTATTATTGTACTCCTTTTGACTTTAGTAAATATTTTGTAAAAACTTATACAAGTTTCCATGTCTAAAACCACCATGTCACCTAGGACCCCAAACTAGCATCACTCCTTTAAAAAGTTGGCAAGTCGCATGAAATCAATCAGAATCAAACACAATTTTTCTCTATGTTTAACTGTGGATTAACTTGTCATAAATCTCATATAATATGATAGATAGGAAAATTCTATCTAATTCAATGACTCTCTCTCAAAATTAAATGAAGTTTGTAAGTACTAGAACAATCCCCCCTCATTCTCTCTCAAAATAAAGCAAAGAATCACCTCCGGACAAAAATCAAGTCCGGGGTGGCATGCTTCACACATCAAAATTTCCATACCCCTAAAAAGGGGTGTACCATCAAAAGATGTCAAACAACACATGAAAAAATTATGACTAATGTAGCCACAAGTCCATAAATTAAATATATCTCGAGTCGAATAGAGGAGGTATCATCTTCTTCTGCACCCCCTTTGTCCCGTTCTTATGCAACAACTCATATAAAGAAAAAAAAATGAGAGTGTCAAATTAGAAGTAAGATGAAGCCCATTTTTCTACAAAATCATGATTTAGAAACAAGATATGATATTTGTTTTAATAGGGAATATAGGATTTTGTGTTATGTGGTTCTAGGAGATTGGGTTGCTTGGAAAATTTGGAGGTAAGGAATAAAGTGATGTTACGAGATTGAGGATAGATATGCTGCTAATATAAATTGGATTTGTTTATGATTTTATTTGCTCGAGGACAAGCAAATATTCAAGTCTAGGGTATTTTGATAAATGGATATTTATCCTTTTTATTTACATCTTTTAGATATCCTTCTAGGATTGTTTTGTTATTTATTTTCTTATTTTTGTAATTAATTGTATTAGTTTAGACATTTCTCTTTATTTGGAGTATTAATTATATTTCGTTGTTTTTCTGTACAAAAATAGCCCAATCACTCCATGATTACTTTTCCTTAGAAGATGTTTTGTACAATTCTCGTAGTGCCTGATTTAATTATATACCTCGCACCAAAATTATCACAACTCTCACATCCCAAGGCAGAATGCAATGAGAAAGTATCTGTTGGAAAGGAAATTGAATCATATATAATAAAATCATATTTTTGAACCACTTTCAAACTTATGAATGACCCTAAAAAAGCACTTGAAATCAATGTTGTGAGAATCTATAGCAGAAAGAATGTGAACGATCAACATAATTAAAAGCAATCAACCATTTTTTCTATTATCAAGATCCAGAAAGTGTTTAGTCTCCGATTAAGAGTCTTATAGAGAGCCTTGTATTTAGGGTTTCTACCCTTCATTCCCTATAAAAGGAGGGGGGACTCCACAATTTTTGCACTCTTATTCTATAGCAAGAAAGTTCTTTGTTACCATATTATAACTTTCTTTAGTTTTCACTAAAGCAAAGGTTTTTTCAAGATTGAGATCCGTGCACTTTTTCTTCTCTTCTCTTTATCATTCTTGGAGCAAGGAACAAAGGGGATATCCATTTAATTGTCCCTAGACAAAGATCCTCCTAAGGGGATATCCATTTAATTGTCCCTAGACAAAGATCCTCCCAAGGGATTCTACTTCTTCTACTAGGCTATGGCTTACCCCCTTTCTTCCTTCATTCTCTCTTTAATTTCCATGTCTAGCAAGTAGTTTTCCTATCAAGACGAGGGGAGTAGGACCTTATATTTTTGTTAACTTAGATCAATTTTTTATATGATTATATTAGATAAATGGTTTTTTGTTGTAAAATTGTCAGATTGAACAAAGTGATCTCTCGTTTTCATAGTATGTTAATCTAAGTGGATGCAACCATGAAAACCAAAACTTAGAGTGACTAAGCCAATCACATGGGTATTTGGATAAGATCTTGAAAAAAAAATCCTATTAGGATGATGGACTTGGATCCGTGAACACCAGGACCAATGGGTTCACGTGGAGTTTGTATTTTGTGATTCATTTACGAATGTTTTGCATGCCTTCTTCTATCTTACTTATCACATGATTTCTTCAAACCTATTTTCACATTGTCTATGGTGGTGAAAATCATAAGACTTGATACCTTTCCCATATAATTCAATCGGCTTTTCTTAAATTACTTGTTTCCAATCACCTTCTTTTATTACTTGTAATTTATTTCTTGCTCTTAGATAATTCTCCTTGTTATTGTGCTAACCATTTCCTTGTTCCCTTGTTCTTAGCATAATATTTTCTTTCCATTGTATTAGTGTAACCTTTAATTCCTTACAACTTTATTTTTTTCATTAGTGTAATCAACTTCCAATCAAACAAAAGATTTCCCTTCTTGTTCAAATATTCAAAAGACCTATAAAAAAGAAATAAAGTTCAAAAGTAAAATTGGGTTTCAAGAATTCAATCTTAAAAATGTCATGTGGGATTTACCCTTCTATACTATCCTTAATCGGTAAGTAAAAAATGTTAAAATCTAGGATAATTTATCTTAGTGATTGGTGTGCAAAACGATGTGTAAGACCCATTGAATTTCTCCTATATAAGGTTGAGATGGTGGAGTGCTCCCAAAGCCTACAGAAACAAAGTGCACCTTAAGATCTTGTGATGAACAGAAGGTGCTTCCATGGGGCTCACTAGATATCCTTGCCATGGTGGTGCCCACACACAAAAGACACACTTTGGATGTCTCACCCATGTAGAAAATGAGGTAATCACATGTGAAGAGGAGACCAACCAAATCATCAGGTCAGTTCCTCTCACACATCCTAGATTAGTCTAGATTGGGCAGACATTTGGTGATCCTAGCATAACTGGGATAAATCCTGGCATGCCCATCTAATCCATACACATACATGCATATGGTAGAGAGGATGAGATGCTCTCTAGGGGGTGTTTGGCACATTATCAGCCTTTGCATCAAGGATTAATAGTCAAGATTGATCAAATCAGGCTAAACCTTTCAAAAATCATAGAAACAATAGAAAAATTCAACCATGGAAAAATTATATATTACTTTGATCATTAAAAAAAGGCCTACAAGATTTCCATATTATATATTTGATTTGAATTATATATTTAAAGGATGTCAATAAGAAATGATACATAAGCTGATGAATTGTGCATTATGATATGTAATAATATAATTTTAAAATGTTATGATAGAAGGAACCCTGACGACCATGACTTAATGTGTGTATGGTCAATATCTATTATTTCGATACATATTATAGGTTTAGATGTGATGGGTCTAAGAAACCCTAACTTAGATCAAAACCACAGTTATAATATATATATGTACATATATGTATATATATATGTGTGTGTATGTATAGGTTTATATATATACACACACACATATATATATGTATATTATATTATATATATATATATAATATTCATACATACATATACATACATATACACACACATATATACATATGTGTATATATATACAAATATATGTATGGTTGGTAAAATTGGTAAGTCCCAGATGCAACAATAATCTCTATTATAGGGTATTGATAATAAAAGTAATCATATCCCTTTATGATCTTAAAAATTGATACCTTTTTAAAACCTAATATATTCAGGGTTGAAAATATGATTCATTAAGGTTTTATCAAAAGATAGGAATTGTAACGACCCCTCCCCCTATTATCCCCTATTCAAGAATACCGAGAGGAAAAGGGCCATTACCTTCATGACAAGATCGAATGTTTAACAATTGACCAAATAAATAAATAAATATAACTAAATAGGAATGAGTTTGGTACAAGGTTAAATATAAATTTTCCAACATGGTTACAAAATACATATTTTTAAAGTTTACCTTATGAAGTACAACCATATAATTATATCCTCCAGGAGTTAAATTAAATTTCTTTGTTTGATGCCTTCTTCTCTGGGTGTCCATCTTCCATCATATTTGTAGAATAAAAGTATATTATCCTAAAATGCCAACAAACAAAACAATCAGTCATTATAAGAAGTTACACTGGTATGTGGGGGAAACACAATGTTTGCACATAATTTTTTTTTGGAAAATTTGGGTAAATATATTCCAAAAACCCCAATGGGGACAAAGTTACAAACCACACCCAATCGTGTAATTACATCACTCTAGGAAATTGGTTACAAGAGCTCCCAATTCCTAGCTATAAGAGGTGGTACATCAAGACTATTATTGAAATTGAAATGGAGCATCCTAATATTGTGTGCAAGCTGATTAAAGACTTCAATGAAGTCTGAAGAGCCACCATTATGTAGTTTTTTATTGCGTTCAGACCATATCAAATGAACGACACCAGTGATCGCCCACAACTCGATAGTTCTGATGTGCTTAGACCTAAGACCAAGGTCTGATAGGTAGGTGTGGAGAGAGTAAGATGATCAAATATTTAGCTTTAACTGAGCTTGGCCCCAAATATATCTCCAAAATTTACAGCTATCAATTAGATGACTAACGAAATCTGTACCCAGCTGACATAGGAAACAAACTAGAACTGGAGAATCATTCCAAGAACTAATCCTTTCAAATTTTGGAAGGACATTCTTGAGTGCCTTGAATGTTGTAAGACTCCATCTAGGATAATATTTGGAGAGCCATAGATTCTCAAAAGATTTAGAAAGTATGTTTGCACATACTTATAACAACATAACCACATCAATTATTGTTACAGAATCAAAACTTATCAAATTCTTCATAATTTATCAACCTCATTTTACTCAACCTCTGGGATACCCTTTCAGGGTCTTGTCCCTGTAGTGGATGAAAAGACCACATTCTCAATCTGGAGCCCAGGTTCCATGTTGGTCTTCCCAATCTAGGGCTAACCTCATATGACCTTCCCAATCTGGGGCCTGGTCTTAAGTCATCACCATGACTTTTCATTCCTTTACATTTTCAATTCTCTAGAGTTGATAAGCAAGATTTGAGCAAGTTATAAGCATACTATGTGATAGACACAATGACTTTTTAGATTGCATGAAATAATTATTATCCAAGCATTTAATTTCAATCAATTGGTAAAACCTCAGAAAATTTCAGAAAACTACAATGATTATTCATAGGCATAACCACATACCTTTTCTGTCATATTGAATCATGTAGAATACTTTAAGCACACTAAATCAGTCCTATCAACAGATCCAAGCAATTCAATAATTAATCTACATATAAGTCCTGAAGTGTCATCATCTCATTTTAATCAAACTAGAACCTACTCAAGTCCTAGTCTAGGGTTTAGGTTTTCTTGATATTGTTTTATCATTAGGTTCCCACTTTGAAACCCTAATTACCATTCGATGTAGCCATGATCATTAAATATATCACATTATTGCATCATGAATACTTAGATCGGATCTCCATAATAAATTATCATCCATGTCCCTAATTATCCAATATATTACTTCTTTACATTAAGATTACTCATTCTCTTATTTACAACATGACAATATATGGTCTTTAATCCCTAATTCATCATATTTATGATTATCTACATTAATTATCATTATTATGATCACTAATATGTCAAATCACCATTATATTCCACATTATTATATAATATCATAAAAGAGAGGTTTCTAATGGTTTCAACACATTAATGCACAAATCTACGATTCTTATACTTCAATCTCTTACCTACAAGCGCCACCATCACTAGATGGTAATGGAGGCTCTTTGGAGTCTCACAGATTGTGGCTCATACCCGAGAATTCCTGAACATCGCAAAGATGCTTCCTCCTTGTGCATCGTTAGCTGGAGAGGACAAGCTACGTTTCTAACCAATCCATGTCAGATCACAGATGTCTAAGGTAGTCATACATCATTAGCGCTCTTCATTGCACCTCCGCTCCTACCTTGAAGGTCATCTAGCCCTTCCTTCAGGAATAGGAAGAAGGAAACCTTAGGGGGATGATGTTGAGGGGACGAATTGTGGCAGAGATGTTGTGGGTTGCAGAGAGTTTGTTGTGGTTGTCTAGGTACACCTAGGTCTTATATAGGCACCACAAAGGAGGGGTGAGAGACGAGGGAGGAATAACACATATAAAAAGGAGTGCCTTCCCTTGTATGACCATTGTGGGAATTACACCTCTTTTGTCAATATAATAATCACTTTCCTCATATAAAATTCTATAACCAAAGGTAACGTTGCCACCATCTTCCTTTTTTTTGTTAAAATTTGGTGTATAAGGAAAAGAAACAATCAATATATTTCCTTGCACATGTGCTACCTTCCTCATCCATAATCTAGCACCACATGGTATTATGGAGGGATATAAGGCATGTTTTCTTTCCAATTGTCTTATAATAAAACACTTCCTTTGAACTCCATCTTCTTACATTAATTTCTTCATTGGTTATGAATATTGTCCATTTTTGTAGGAAAACCAATTAATACCATTCTTATCTTACTTTTTTAATTTGGGATTTATTTGAATAAGTTTCATATATACAACTTACCATTATTTCATGGTACATCCCTTTTTCTATCAAATTACTTGTATTTATGCGTGGGCGAGAATAGAGAGCAAAATATAAAACTTAAAAATATGTTTCTTTGTCTCCAAGTATCCTCTTTATATTCTTTATTTAAGGCATCAAATTATTTCTTTTCTCTTTCTTACTTGGCCATATTTCTTATTTGATAACCTTTCTTATTATAAACCATGTGAAACCAAAAACCAACCATTAGTGGTCATCCATACCACTTTCTAGAGAATTCCACATGTTTCTCACAAGTACATTACTTATTAGCCAATATCTTTTGCCTTTTTCTTAATATTATATTTTCTTCTCTTTCTTTTCCTATATATCCTTATTGGATAAAAATAAGTAGAAACCACGAAATTCACCACAAAGAAATTTTGCAAAGGAAAAATGATACTTTTGAAGCAAAGCATACAAATTGACAATATGTCATTTCTATTGAAATAATTGCATTTCAATTATGTGAAAAACCAAATTATAATAGGAATTGAAATATGGCAACCCTATAATTTAGTGTCAAACCTTGAGCTTCCCAAACCTTGGACCCTAGAGACCCTTGCTTGGCCTAGCAACTCTAGATAAGGTTTTGTATGGTTTTGATAGAAACACTATAGTGATTACTCATTACACATATTTAATATGTTTAATTGGGGTTGTGTTTAAATTATAGTTGCATCAAATCAGGTATGTGGGACATTTGTGATTAATTGAATCGATTGAGCTTTTGGTTTCCCTTAATGTTTTAGATACCCAAACTTTTATGAATTATCATTTCAATTCCAACACAACCTTAAAATCCCTATGAGTATCACTAGAACTTAATATGATATAAACAATGGCCAATCCTATGAGGTAACTTATGGAGAAATCCACCTTCAATCATGATGAGAAATCAAATCATCACTCTGGATTTCTTTTTGGAACAAAATGGAATTAAATACTAGCATTGACCTGGTAACCCACTAGGAAAATGGAACAAAAATTTGTATTTTATTTGAATGGGTCATTTATTTATCTATCATGTTTTAAGATACTATCTCACCTAATTGAGTTGTGACTATGGGTTACATGTATTTAAAATATGCTTCCTTCCTTTTGCAAAATAGCTATTTTTTATCATGTAAATTTTACTAGATATGTTGTGATATTTTAATTATGCCCACATACCAACCCTAAAATTGAGTGTCAAACTTAGAACTACCAACATATAGGTATGTTGATGCTCACTTCATTATCATTTTTAATTAAAATCTAATGGATTTTAAGATAGAGATCACCAAGGAGGATAACATATATTTCCCCAAATATGTTCCCTCGGTATTCTAAACTTTTCCTAATTCTTAGTTTTTGATGTAGATCATTTGAGGATCTTACCATTTCTGTATCATGTCAGAATTGTATTTGAGTTGGAATGACAATGACTAATGGTTATTTTGGTGTCTCCTAGTTTTAGAGATATAGGATAACCACCCTTTACTTTGTTATAATCATTTAAGAGGAGTATGGGAGTGGTGTTCGTTACAGTTTTCTGCCCAGGAAGGAAAGATGAAAGTAAGGAAGAAGATAAAGTAAGAATATAGTAGAGGAAGAGAAAGAAAGAGTACATATCTATTTGTTTTGGGACTCTACTTTGTGGGTTATTGGCATCATTGCACATTGGAGTAGAAGGTGTAATGCCATGAAGACCTATTGGGTAGTATAGTAGGGATCTCTGATGTAGCCCTATTTTAGGGCTTCATCTTGTGTTCTTTTGCATTATAATCACATCTAAACATTATATATTGCAAGTTATTCTCCCCAATATGAACTATTTTATCAAATGCACTTATGGTTGCTTTTAGCATGTTTTTCAAGGCACTTGTACATCCATTGTATGCAAACGAGGTAGATGGATATAAATCTTCCCCGAGCATGCCTTGGATGTATAAGAATTGATCCTAATTAAAAAGAAGTCATTTGAAGAAGTTTGGAGGTAAGATCAGTAGCTTGGACCCCTAGCTCGATTGTGCTACAACACCACGACAGTGGTGAAATGGCCCAAAAATTCACAATAAAGTTGTAAGATTTGTACATGAATGCCCACGGCCGTGGAGCTTCATAATGTACATGTGCACTGAAGACAACACAACTGTGGCCAGCAAAGCAGACATGGCAAAAGCTCTCCATCACCCCATGGTGCCACACCACGACCCTGGGGAAACGTCCCAAAAACCAATAGAAACCTAGCTCAAAATACACATGAATGGCCACGGTTGTGGCCATCAGCATGACCGTATCCCATGAAGGCCACCTCACCTGTGGTGAGCACCACAACCGTGGAGAGTTAAAGATAAGATGAGCAAGACAAGCAAGACGGCTGTGGTATCCTCCCTCCACTAGGTGCCACGGTCGTGGCCACTCCATGAATTTCTCTCCACCTCACAACATTCCTCCATTACACTCGTATCATCCCCCACGACCGTGCCACTCAACCCCACCATGACCGTGACACATCACCACAGCCGTGTTGACCACGTATCCCTACCCAACGTTTCCACTGGATTTCTATTTCTATCACCACTTAACCTTGTGCTTCCCCACCACCTATATATACATAGGTGGCGGCCATAGCATGAGGTTACAGCCTCCCTAGAGACTCCTTACCTACTCCTTAGCCACTCTCTAGCATTCATTGCTCCCTTCCTTGCATTCAAGACCATCACCTACCTCCCACCTTTCATTTCATCCTAAAAACCCCTACTTTCTCATGCCATTTCCATCCTTGGAGGGAGGTGTTGCATTCTGTAGCTACTAGGAAGTGAAGGAGAAGGTTCTTCCATGAGCTCTATGGATTTCTACCTCTTTATTCTCTTTTCTTTGTTCTTTTGTTTAGTTATGAGTAGCTAAGCCCCTTATGGTGGGTTGTTTGGGGCAAAATGATATTTTGATACCATGTTGGGGAAAGATAATTTGTAAGCTTTGTGATTTCATTTTACTATGATTTCTTGCTATTTATATCTCATTTCCTCTGTCTCTACTTGTGGTTTGTATCTAAAAATATGAATTGCTTGTGTTTGTGTGCTTGAAGCCACCTAAGTCTTGGAGAAGATAGCATATGTGGGGCTATCTTGGTAATTGCTCCTAGTTCCAATTAGTGGATCCCAAGTTATCACCCCATATTCCCCTACTTACAATCCTTCTCCTACTCCTAGGTGTGTGATCTAAATAGCTCATATAGGGTTCATTGGTGCAATTGCCTTGGAGTTTACTAAAATCTAGGTGGTGAGTCATGTGGGGTGAAACACCCTCACCTCTACTCCCCAATTCTACCTTTGGCTCCCAATTACACTAAGCAACCCTATGCTAGAAACCTAGATTAGTCAAATCCTAGTGAAATCTCACCTATACCTTAGGCTAACTAATAGTGTAGGGTGATTTCTTAGCATTTGACTGGTTGTTTGGTTTAAGTAATCTAGAATAAATGATTAAGCTTGCTTTTTCTATCTTCCCCCAACTAAAATCTTAGTGTCATTTCCAAACGGCCCACCTATCTTTATCATTGCTAAAACCCATCTTGTTAACTTAGCTTGCTCATGCTAGTATAGTTGCTTGTTTTAATTTCCTTGTAGTCAATTGCTCAATTCTTGCTGGTTAGGTTTTGCTTGAGTAGTTAATGCTCTTTTGAGTTTACTAGTTTTCATCTTTCTAGTTAGTTGTAGTCTAGGTTATTAATTTCTCTATATCCTTAATTGCTAGTGTGGTGTAGTCGCTTACTCCTATTTTGTAAATTACCTTGTCTTGCTTCTTAGACTTAACTTGTTTAAGTTAATTTAGGGTTTTTGGTAATCTAGTTTCCTTCTTATCTTTAATTGCCTGAAACATAAGAGTAATCAACCAAAATCACCAATAAACCCTAAAAACCCTACTCTCTGGATTAGGAACGTAGCCCACACTAACCTAGCTCTTGTGCTCCCTCTTTCTATGTGGATCAACCCCTCTACTTGCCTCTCACCTATACTACAACATGACCACGTATACTTGTGGGTGCATATTTTGTTATTGTGAGTGAATCTGGTTTAGGGTGTTATAAATTCAAAAGATCCCAAATGCGTGAAATAAATGCACCAAGCTTTCTGGCACTTTTACCGGGGAGTAGATGTGCTTGACCTAGATAATGAGTGTATCTTAGCTTTTTCCTACTGCCCTCACCATTTCTATTCTTTATTATTTGTTTACTCTTGCATACTTGCCTTCTAACTTGGTTCTTGTTGTTTGTTTGTGTATTTTGTAGGTGACAACTATGCATGCTTGGTAGACGCTCTACTTCTACCACCTTGGTGCCCTTCAATCCAGAGATACGCAGAGCCAACATTGACACAAGAAACATCAAGAATCTAAAATGAATGGCCCTGAAGCTCAAATCCCTCTCGGGGCCAATGTTTGAAACCCTCCTGGGGGTGTCCCATAGAATCCTCCCAGGGGATTTCCACAACAACACAACCACCCTCTCCACAACTACTTCACCCCGAGGAACCACACCTCCCCAATTGCCACCCTTGTTGATCAAGTTTTGGGTCAACAATTCTCCATCCCGCCAACCCTTCTCAGACTCCTCTTCACTTACAATGACATGGAGAATAAGAATCCCTACCACCACATAGATGCTTTCCTAGAAACTTGTTCAACCTTCCTTACCCCAACTACCACAAACGATTCTATAAGAAGGACCCTTTTTCCTTTCTCCCTCAAGAAAAAAGGAAAAGAATGGTATATGTACAAGCCTGAGTTGGTGACATGGGTGGCGGTGAAGAATGAATTCCTCAAGAAGTTCTATACGATATCAAATCTCACTCAGATGAGAAGGTGCATCACCTCCTTCACCCATAGAGCAAATGAACCTTTCCATGAAGCATGGGAAAGCTTTTAGAAGCTCTTGTGTGACTGCCCTCATCATGAAATACCTCTATGGAAGCTTGTACAGTCGTTCTAAACTGGGCTGGTTGAGCTGAGTTAGACTACTACTGATTCTTCATGTGGAGGGACATTCATGGATAAGCCACCATAAGAGTCTTGGCCCCTATTTGAGCATCTAGATGAGAACTTTGCCCATCCAGCTTAAGTAAAGAGGAGCACTATGACCAGAACTACATTCCTCTCCCCTCTCCTACAACTCCAGTCAGAATAGAAGCCAACACCCAAATGATGAAGATGATGGCTGACATGATGAACATGATGAAGAGCCAAGTTGGGGGTTCTTCTAGCCGATCTACCATGGCAGTTGATGTTGTTGATGAAGAAGTGAAGGCATAAAAATCTTTTGGAAACTGCAATTACCAAGGGTCACTATCAAACTCCTACAACCCGGAATGGAGGAATCCCCCAATTTCTCATGGAAACAACATGGTGAAGATGGACAAGGGCAACCAAGAGAACATCAAGGGACAAGACAAAGTTCAACATTTGAAGATGAATTCTTGGGAAGATTAAGGGGCCTTGATGATGTGAAGAAAGATGTATCTACTCAAGGACAAAACATTCGCCGCCTCTATCAAAGACTTGATCAAATATCGCTTTCACTTGCTCGTCGTGAGGAGGGAAGACTCCCCTCCCCATCTATGGACAATCCCAACAATGCTAGTGGGACCATGGGTGCTCCTCAAGATATTTATGGACCACCACAAGGATAAATTCCCACATTGGAACAATATCAAGCACCCCAAAATCCTTATGCTCCCCCATATCTACAACCTCCATTCAACTACCATTACACTCCACCTCCCCTACAAGCCTACCAACAACATCCACCCCAATATTAACCCCCTCCACAACAACCACCTCCATAACAACCTCCACAACAAACCACTTTCATTTTCCAAAACCCAGACACCCCTCACCAAAGACCACCACCACCATCATCATCTTCATGAGCTCCCCCTTATTCCCTTGAGTACGTGAATATGGTGTTGGTCATGGGGGGGAACGGCTGTTGGAGGACTCATGTGAAGGGATAATGAGGTAACTGAGGCTTGTGATGAAGATTCACTACTGGAAAAGTCTTGTAAGATTTGTGAAAGTATCAAAGATCCTATTGTTCTGTTCTTGCTTGAATGTACTGACTGCATCAAAGTTCTTGCTACACCATCAAAGATCCCACAAGATCCCCCACCATTTCTTGAGAAAACAATGCTAATGCCCCACCTTTTGTTGAGAATATGACTTCCAACATTCCACCTTTTCTTGGGAACGCACCCCCTCTTGTTCTATCCTTGTTTGAAAAAGAAGAATCTATTATCCCACCATTTTATAGAAGTACGATGAGTACCCAAAACTTTTCCATCCCATCCATTATGAAAGAGATAAGACTGGACATGCCATTTTATGAAGAGTCAATGACAACCCAAGCTCCACCCCATGAGACAAGAATCACCATTATACTACCTCAAGGTCCACAACTTTCTACAGAAGAGGTTGACACAAGGGGTCAATAATTCCATGATGCTCTAGAAGACCCCTTTCTCGAAGAGAAACATGGTTATATTTGAACTTTTTAGGGACATTAAAAAAGGATGAAAGGTATCAAAACATTCCTTTCCTTGGTAAAGGGTGTTTGCACAGGGAGGAGAAAAGTGGTGTTATTGTCACCCAAAGAGATCATTGCTTCTAAACATGTTAGTTTCATTGTGGGGGGTCACTTTTCGAAGAAAAGGGGAGACCCAGGAACCCCTCTCATAAACTTCCACATAAATTCTCAACCCTCTGTGCATGCTCTTCTAATTGGGCTCAGGTGCAAGGATCATACTATTTCATATATATTTATGACTCGACTTGGAGAGACAAGAACCAACAAATTGTTACATTTCAATGGAAGACGGATCAAGGAAAATGTCTAGAGGCATAGTGACCAATGAAATGGTGGTATTAGATAGTAGAGTAGACTTCACCTTCCCGACCGATTTTCTAGTCATGGACATTGATCCCATGGTTGTGTGGGGTTACATCATACTGGGGAGGCCCTTGTTGGCTACAGTAGGCACAAAGATCAATGTGTGTACATGTATCTTGATAGTGTCCTATGCTAGGATATCGATGGATATCTCTATGTTCACCAAAGAAGAAAGATAATGGTTGCATGAGGAGGATCAATCAATTCATATTCCTTGAGAGGAAGACCATGTGATCAGAGTCTTAGAGAGAATCACTATAGAAGAGGAAGGAAACAACTTGGATGAAGGTGCCTGACAATCAAGAAAGTGTAAATAAGCTAGGTTGATGGTGTAAAATTGAGCGCTAGTGGGAGGCAACCCACGTGGTTTGAGATTCTCAAACCCCTCCTGTTTGGATTACAGTTTAGCTTTTCCAAGAATACACACACGCATACTTGTGCTTGATGGTTTTTGTTTAGTTTTTGATGATATGGTATATGATAGGTTGAAGAGAGAGTAAAGATGAGTGCAAGCACGGATATGTGAAGAAAATATGGAATCCATGCATTGAAATTTGAAAATATGAAGTTTTGTGAAATTTTCAATGACAAGGCACTTTTGAGGGACTCACCATGGCTGTGGTGATGCAAAATTGCCGTGGTGTAATACAATGAAAATGTTACAGAGATCTACAGAATTTTGTGAAGGAACGGACACAGATGTGGAAATCACCATGACCGAGGAACTTGAAGTCCAACACGACTGTGGGCACCACCACGGGCATGGAACAAGAAGCACACCACAACCATATTGATCCCCCATGACTGAGGCATTTTATGAAAAAGTAATAGGAAGATGGGAAGATTTGTGAAGGAATGACCAGGACCATGGCCGCTACCACGGTCGAGTTATAAGAAAATTAACACAACTGTGGCATCCACCACAGGCGTGGCGAGGTTCATTCGGCAACTTCCATCACCGACAACACATTTTTGGACCCCACCACAGTTGTTCCAACCCCTCTCAACCTCGCCTGTGGCCTCCCACCACGGTCGTGGGTGGGTCCAACCCCACCAAATTTTAACTTAACCTATCCCTCTCACCACAACCCCCCTCTCATTCTAACAGACTCTACGTTAACTCCCTCATCTGTGGCAACAAATGGAGATCTGCTGCTCCTCCAATCTCCCTCCTCCAGTCTCAATCCACCACCAATCCACCTTCCAATCACCTCCCACACCTTCACCTACTCCTCTTCCTTTTCCACCACCCAATCTCCATTGAATCAACCCCTATCTCCATTTCTACCACCACTGGCTCCTCCATAGTTTCTACCCTAAAAGCTTCATCCAACCCCATATCCACCACCAAAACGACCCCTCAAATCACTCCTCTACCTCACCTGACCCTCCCCATCAATTCCACCCCATCCACGCCTCCATTTCACTCCTCCACCACCAAATCCAAAAATCACATCCCTCAACTTCACTACTACCTCCACACCATGAAGGGGATATGACTGGATGTGAAGAAGGGGGCTCAAAATAGCCTTGAGATGATCGTAGGAGGAAAGGTGTGCACAAAGAGAGCCTCATTCAACATTTCCATGTTGTTGCACACCCCATCTCCTTCAAATTTTCTCTCTGCCTCATTTGGTCGTTCGACATACGTAAGTGCTTCCCGCACCCAATCTTCAGACAACTACCACATCATTGATGCCACTTATGAGGATGAGGAAGAGGAGGCATCCTAGGAGAATCTTGATGCCATGATTGATGAAGTGGTGCCAAAGATCCAAGAGTGCCCACAACAAGCAAAGGGGGAAGCAACCCCATGTTCATCAAGGATCCCTCCATGACCTACACCAACTCGCCACTCCACCTCTTCATTTGGGGAGAGACCACAGTAGAAGTCATAGGAAAGGTGGTGGTTGACCATTGAAAATAAGGGGA
The DNA here is from genome assembly GCA_963693085.1 of Alisma plantago-aquatica. NCBI lineage: Eukaryota > Viridiplantae > Streptophyta > Magnoliopsida > Alismatales > Alismataceae > Alisma > Alisma plantago-aquatica. The sequence goes on from OY856414.1 coordinate 665,881,467, forward strand.
GACATCATTGCACCACCCTGAGCACAGAGTACCACTCAACCTTTATACAAGCTCAGGGTCACAGACATACCGTGTTGGTGAGTAGGATGATGACAGTGATGAGGAGGAGCTCATTTCAGAGCCAGAGGACATGTTGGCCTATCTAGAGGTGGGTAGACTCAAGGGTCTTGTTAAGGATCGTGAGGGAGTATCTTATGGGAGAGGTAGCCAGAGAAGGATAAAAATCAACCCCCCTCTACCCTGAATGCATGACCAGGAGGGTCATATCAACATTATATGGATGCAAGAAGGTGATCAGTGACTTGGGAATCAAAGAGGCAGTGGAGGACAAGCTGTTTGACATTGGGTTGTGGTAGGTGTTATTCACAACACAAACCACATATGTGGAGTTGGAACACCAATTCTTTGCTACACTTGAGAAGGTCAAAGTTAGATGAGAAGAAGCTATCAAGTTTGGAATTCTTAATAAGTTCCACATGCTTCTTGTTGCTTAGTTGATTTACATATTCACCACGGACCCTGAGGAGGCCAAGAAGCTATATGATGGTTGGATTGAAATGGAAATGAACATTGACTATTCTGGATTATGGTATGAATTTCCTGGAGCACAAGGATACACAGTTGGAAAGTCAAAAATCTTGGAAATTAGCAACCCTTTGATTTGGTATGTGCAAAAAGTCATCACTAATACAATTGTGGGAAGATATGACAATTAGGGGAGCATCTCACATAAAGATCTCATTGTTTTATAGGGGATTATAAAAAAAGAATACCTCAACCTAGGGGCACTATTGATAGACCATATGAGATCAATTCCTTCCAAGAGAAAAACTCCATATGTCATGGGAGGGAATGTAACCTCAATTGCAATAGCCCTAGGGTGTGATATCTAATGTCTTACAGAGAGATGAAGGAGCTCAGTTCATTGATTCAAAATACCTCATTATCTCCTAAATGATCACTATCAAAAACAAAAAATGATGTATAATGTGAAGCCCAGAGTGATGTTGACACTAGATCTTGAGTTTCCCTATCAAGATGTCCCACTCCTCTTTGCTATGGGTTTCCCTAACCTTCTAGATGAAAAGTTGAAATTGTGGGAGAAGAACAACCCCAGGGAGAACTACAACACCTCTATTGTACATGAAGGAGTGGGGGAATCAGATGTACAAGGACAGTAAGAAGAAGAAGGAGAGAAGAGAAGACAAACTCAAAGGGTGAGAGGAAGGGATGATGCAACATCCTAACTGTAGCAACCTTCAACAAATGCCTACGACATGTCATCCATACATGCACAACTTGAAGGCAATAAAAAGACACAACAAGACATGCATCTCATCCAACAATACATGTGGCATGACCAACAAAAAATGCACTACCAGGTCAACCACCTGTATCATTACCACCATGCACAAGCTCAAAGGAACCCTGAATGGGGTGAAGATTTCTAGAGTGGCATATCGGGCTACTAAGAGACATATCCACCACCTCAATATGCCTACTCAGGTCACTTCTACCAGTTCCCTATGGCCCGCCTAGGTCCTCCACCTCATCAAGCAAGCCCTCATCAGCACCAACAAGACCATCCATAGTAGGGAGACCTTCCACCTGATCAGACGCACCAACCATGATTCTTACCCTAACTTCCCTAAGCTTTAGTTTCATGTTGAGGACAACATCATTCAAAAGTTTGGGGTGGTAGGGCGGTATGCACCATCCTCTCTCTCATTTTGTTTGACATGTTCAATAGAGTGATTGATTGTTTGATACCACCATATCTGGCATAGAGTTCCTTTTGCTTGCATTCATGCATACATGTAGTTTAATTTTATGCATTTTGAGTAATTTTTCAAAAAGTTTGCTCTTTTTGCTCTTCCATTCCATGCATTGGATTTTCATGTACATTTTGGTAGTTTTTGTGTGTTTTAGCTAGATTTTGTTGCTTTATGCTTTAATTTTCCCAAAGTAGGTTTATATGTGATTAGAATGCAAATTGGCACCATTTTGGCTAATTTTTCCCAAATTTGGAATTCTTTATCCAAAAGCATGTTTCAACTTAAATATCCAATTTTTGAACTAAAAGTCGTTGATCTTTGACAAATGCATGCAATTTTCTTAGAGTTTATTGCTAAATGGTCTTGATTGTTGACTTTTTAGATGTGCATCACTTCTCTTATGTTTGTGAATGTTCGGATTGAATTGTGAATTGAGAAAGCTATGAACTCTTAGAGCCTATGGAATCACATGATAAAAATGTGAATATCATGTTGTTCACTCATGTGGTGCGATATCATTTGATGAAGTGTTGGATTAGTTTTCATGCAGGACATTTTGTGTTGAGAACCACACTTATGACCCCTCTTTGACCTGACTCTTCTTTCATCAACTTCATACCTCTCCACCTCATGAAAGGATGACTAAGTGCACATATTTAGACTTGGCCACCTCCAAAAGTTTGGAATGTCCATATCTACATCTCCTCACTTCACTCTCTCCACCATATGCCCTATCTACACCAATGGTAAAAGAAAAAAAAAAGAAAAGGAAAATAAAAAAGAAAATAAAAAATGCTCATGTTTAAGAGCTCCTAAATAAAATATGAGTGTTAAAATACTCCAATCTTGTACCATAATCCTTTCTTCAATTTCATACCCATTGAGATAGGAAACATCAAACCTAGCTCAATTTACCCTTTTCTACAGACACGTGGGTCATTTGGTGTGGTTTGAAGCATAATATTAAATGCATGAAAGTGAAACAACACTCCTAGTAATTGTTGATTAACGCCATCATGAAACCATTTACCTAGAATTACATGAAGGACATATGGAAAGCTTGTGTGTTTTATGCTATATATTAATTTTTTAGGTTGAGTGCTCTTTTCATGATTGGATTGTGGAAGTGGAGAGGAGAGAGGTGGAACACATGCACTTAGTCACTTTTGAGACCATCTAGTCAATAATACTCTTTTGCAATGCATTTATTATTCTTGTTTGATTGAAAAAAATAGAGAGATTAAGTTGGAGCATACTTGAGGACAAGTATCTTTTAAATTTGGGGTGGTGATGCAGCCCTATTTTAGGGATTCATCTTGTGTCCTTTTGCATTATAATCACATATAAACAATGCAGATTGCAAGTTATTCTCCCCAATATCAACTATTTTATCAAATGCACTTTTGGCTGTTTTTGCATGTTTTTCAGGGCACTTGTGCATGCATTGGATGAAAAGGAGTTAGACATATCTAAATCTTCCCCGAGCATGCCTTGGATGTAAAATAATTGATCCATAGAAAAAACAAGTCATTTGAAGAAGTTTGGAGTCAAGATCAACAACTTGGACCCCCTACCTCAGTCGTGCTACAATACCACGACTGTGGTGAAATGTCCCAAAAAGTCACAAGATTTGTACATGAATGCCCACAGTTGTGGAGAACCAAAACGATCGTGGCCACTGAAAATAGCATGGCCGTGGCTAGTAAAACGATCGTATATGAAGCCCTCCATCACCCCCGTGGTGCCACACTACGACCCTGGGGAAACGTCCCAAAAACCAACAGAAACCTACCTCAAAATACATGTGAATGGCCACGGTTGTGGCCATCAGTACGACCGTGGCCCATGAAGATGACTACCATGTCAAGGTTCCATGTGTCAAACTCACGGTGGGTCTGTCTGGTACGCTTGTTCTCTAACAAGTACCTATGTGTTTGGTTTGATATCTCCATATCATGACTAATGAGATTCTGTCATCAATCAACACCACAATCTAGTCGTGTGTGTCATTGTTGTCTATCTACCTTCCACAATGACATCCGACTAGGGACATAATAAGAATGTACAAACTCTTAGCATTTGTATGATCTCATCGTTCAGGTCCTCAACCTGAAAGCATACGTCATTGAGTATTGTCATTCTCTAGACATTCAATATAATCTATCATTATCTCATATGACTGAACCAGAAAGAATTGGAAGCTTGCCTTTGATCTTTATCAAATCAATCTTAATGTATCCCACAAATCATCCCATGATTGGCTCTCAAGGAATACATACCAACACCGAATGACATGTGATGAGTGGAGTGAATTCAAGTCTAAGAACCACAATCACCATTATTACTATGAGAGGTGATTCTGACTACCATTCCATGGTACCCATGTATCACTCTCAAGGTGGGTTTGTCTGATACACTACTCTCTAACATGTACATGTGTGTTTGATTTGATATCACATATTATGACACTTTGTCCTAGTCAACACACACTTTAGGTGTATGTATTATGGTTGTCTATTTTGCTTCCACGATAATATCTGACTAGAGACGCAACAAGAATGTATGTACTCTTATCATACGTATGATCTCATTGTTCGGGTCCTTAACCGAAAGACATATGTTATCAAGTAACACCATTCCTTAGACATCTACTATGTTTGTGTCATCATATCATGATTGAGACAAACATAATGGATGGACTTATTTTTATCACTATCAAATCAGGTATCTAATGTTCCATCCCCATCATTATGTGATTGGCTCTATGGGCATGCATACTAACAGACTCCCATTTACACTTAGATCCAGTCACTTACGATTCATTCCAAGTGATCTTCAACATGTCCATCATGTTTCTATTGCGCAGGTGCTTTTATAGTAGGTTAGTAATGTTTACTTCTAGTCAGTGTTATGCAAGGTTTCACATCTCCTCATTGTGTGACTCCTCGCATGAGATGAAATTTCTATAGTATGTTATTGAGATTTCTTGCCTAACAACTAGCTCTGCTTTGTCATAGTATTTCTACTATGTCATCACGGTTGAAACACCCCATAATTTCATCTATGTGAACGTATAGATCCATGCAATATCCTCTATTGTGTTTATAACACCAAGATACTTAGCTTCTATTGTAAATTTAGCAATTGTCTCTTACTCAGAAATTTTCTAGCTTATAGTTCTACTTTAAGGTCAAACATAAATTTAGATTGTGATCATTAATTTTATTTTTCATTTGGGAAGATTGCATCAGTGTAACCCTTTACACCCAACTCTTCCTTATTTTCATAACTAAGGAACTAATCCTTTTAATGCTTCTCGAGTACTTAGGGATGTTTTTTATGGTAGTTCAGTGACTTTCATTGGAATATGACAGATTTCCTCTCATCATGTCTAATACATACTAGATAATGGGATGAGTACATAACATGATAGATCCAATTGCATATGGAATCTTACTCATATTTTTCCCATTCTTCACAAGAACTAGGACACTGGACTCTTGAGAGACTAATTTCACAAATTTTCTCTCATTGTGTCATGCATGTTGAACACCTTCAGGATCTTGCCAATGTATGTGCTCTTACATAGGTCAATAATCTCTCTAGATATATCTCTATAGATCTTGATTCATGTCATATTGGATGCTTTGCCTAAACCTTTCATAGAGAAGGTACTTCCTAGCTAAGTTTTAACATTTGCAGTATAAGGATGTTCATTATGTGGAATATGAATATGCTCCCATTCAATTCTTGTAATCACAATTTTCATCTTCATTATAACTAAACTCAAACTCTTTCACAGTCTTGTTAAATAGAAGATTCTAGATCTGAGATTCTTGCTTCAATCCATAGATTGAACTTTGTATCTTATAGACTTTATTTGCAACAATTGGATTTATAAAACCTTCAGACTATGTCAGGTACACACCCTATACATTATAATCATTAAGGAATGCAGTTTTAACAACCATTTTTCCAAATCTCTTAGTCATATTAAGTTGTTATTGTAAGCATGATCTTGATGGATTCAACCATGACAACTGGTGAAAGGATTTCATCATGTTCAACATTTTGAACTTGTTTGAAAATCTTTGCAACCAATCTGCCTTATAGGTTTGTACACTACCAATGTTGAATCGAATAGCAACTCACCAAGGTCTGATGCATGTCTAGACCAGTGTAAACTAGAAATATGGGTGGCAAAGTGGTTGGGCTAGAAGTAAATAAAACAAAGATTGAATTTATTAGAAAAAGCAAGAACACACCCAAAAGGGAAGCTATGGTAGAATGGTCCCACTATTCTTCACCAAAGAATAACTAACCCTGTTATATAGTTAAAACTATTACCCAATCATGCACCCTGGGGAATTTGAATCGTACCATTCAAAGTCCAACCGACCCCTGCGAAGGGCTATTTGGTTCCGTACAAGATCTAGGAGTGTTGGTATCCCAAGATCTCTTCCCCTCGGTCAGTACAAGTAAAAAGGTAGTGACATATCAGTCAAAGCTTCCATCACAATGACATATAGTCAACCTGCTAACCACTAGTCTGTCCTTGGTATAGGTCACCGCACTAGAAACCAGGATATTCAAACCCAATCATTGAGGTACAACCGTTGTTGTCCTCTAATCACATCATGTTATAATCACCGAGACACGACCACAACCATTCTCAATCACATCATATGTATGAGGCATGACCATAGCCAACCTCCACAATCTACATTATGGATGACAAGGATATATCCTCAACTTGCCACCCCCACATACTCAACAATATGCGCTCTGAGTTTCCCTTAGGAATACTCATTTCACCATCCAGCAAGTTCTAACATTGAAGATGGCTCTACGGCACTGGGCTCTACATGATTAGAGTTGCACTTAATTAGTTATGCCAATTGGGTGAATTAAGGCTGCATCAAACAAGCATACATACAAATCCTAATTCAATATCACAACATCCCGACTGGACCAGTGAATGCCTGCCACCTAGTGCCATGTTGGGCATGGTTTGGTCACCCGCAGACACGAGGACTCCTAGAATATGTATGACTTCCTGGCCGAAATCAAAGGATTTGACTCGAAAAAAGATACCTCTAGGTTTTCTCTCATCTATCTTCTTCCCTTCTCCACCCCATTTCATTGAGTAAGTCTAAGTGCTTATGGTTTCTCTCTCTCCACCCCCTCTTGAGTTTTGGGGTTAAGAATAATAAGGATTAAGGAATGCTCCACCAATTAATAAAAAGCTTGTAGGAAATATGTCATGTACATAAGTATAACTGCTGAAACTTAGACTGAGTTTAGTTACATGCTTAGGTTGCATGTCCTGTGTTGCCGTGCCCTTAGGAGAACGCTGAGGTTAGACCATATCATAGGATGAGGAGTAGAGGGATAGCCTTGGAGGAAGAAGCCTCCAGAAAGAGGAAGAGACATGATGTATCCTCTGAGGATGATGCACAACCCAAAACCTTAAGCAGTAGTTAGAGAAAGAGAGAACACGATGAGTTGGATACCGTAGTTTTCCATGCATGCAAGTACGTGGGTTAAACGTAGATGCTTTATGTAGAGGCTTTGAGTATGCATGAGAAACATAGACTATGAGTGGTTGTTTGACCCCTAGTGCCTTGAGGCGACCCGACCTTGGGTGGGTCATGCTTGTTAAGGGTGAGGGATGGCTCCCTCATGGAGAAGGTTAGTGGTGACCATATAGGAACCCTAATGGGCATATGTGAGAAGAAAAGAGGCATCCACCTACATAGAAGTTAGTGGCAGTAAGGATGGCAACATGTTTTAGACCTAAGCCAGATAGGTTATGCCTGATTTTTTTATGAGATAGGCATGCAAACCTTTGGATGATCTTGGTTGGACATATGTGTTGATAGTACGTTTCACCCAGGTAGGGATAGACATGTATCCTTAAGAGCTTGACCCATCTTCTGTTAGAGAACCTCCAATGGTAGGACTAGTTATAGGGTTACCTCTAGAGAGAGGGAGAGACCCCGATGAAGAAGGTTGGAGACCTAGACTCTAAGACATGAGGAGTCATCAGAAGGTTTGGTATGATGTGGCCTAGAGTGGATGACCTGAAATAGATGTGTGGAGTTGCTCCATGCATGATCCAAAAAGGTTGTCGTGTCTTATATATCTCTAGAGGAACCAAACCCTAGGAATAGAGAAAGAGGCTTCTGGTAGAGATATACAGATGATATAAGTGCCTACCTTTTAGGTGTAGGAAGGAGTGTTCCATAGACCCTAAAGATGTATGGTAACAAGTTGTGAGGTCTTACACCTAGTTGGTTGTCCTTGTGTAGGACTCTAAGGGTTGTTCTGGTGGAAGAGTGTTAGGAAGTATATGCCATATCTTGTATAGGTTTGTTTCATGGTTGAACAATTGAGTGTGTAGTTAAACAACTGATGCATAAGAGGTGAACCTGGGATTCCTGGACCAAAGAGGGGAAGTAGCAGTACCTAGTGCACATGATGCTCATAAGGCTAATTGAGTTCATAGGAATGAAGTATGACACCTGTTCCCATGTATTAGAGCAAAAGGAAACCCCGCTTGAGCTGAGATATATGTTTGATAAACCACTCACTCAGGATGGCGGCATATGTATGTATGATATCGGTCCAACTTTGAGGAATAATGAACAAGTATGACATACCAAGGAACATAGAATGGTTTAATAGGTTGTCTTCTTACTAGCCATGAGCATAAGTAGCATGATAGGGCTAAGCATATACATGATGATTTAAACCTTGGAGGTAAGAACATTTTTTTACCTTTTTTACTATCAAGTGATAGTTTTCTCCCGTCCTGGGAAGAGGCTCTTCATGTTGGGGTGAGCACTAACTTTTGATTAGGCATGAGGTAACCTGAAGAGGTCACTTATAATAGCTTGATGAGATAAGTGTAAGAGCACATAGTGTGAGAATGAATCTATAGACCCATGTGTGACCATCTCTAAGGGGCATGAGGATATGTTGCCATGGAGGTAGTCTGTATGAGGCCATACCGAGTTAGGTAGGTCACCGTGCTTCATATGAAGGGATGTAAGGTTAACCATGATTGCCTAGAGAGATGATAGAGATTGAGGTGAGGATTCAAGATTGAGATGTGCTATGGTAGAATCCTAAGTCAATACAAAGGTCAAGTAGGGATAAGACTGATGGGAGTAGGAGTTGTCTGTTCCCTAAATGCATAAGACCATAGAAATCGGGAGGTAACAACTACCTTTTCCCGAGGACCATGGGTTAGGAGGTTGACCACCTTCATTAGTTCATGGGGCCTAAGGGGTAAAAGTGATAGGAAGTCCCTAGATGAATAAGGGTAAGATCACCCCAAAAGTACTGGCATCATAGAGACCTTAAGGTAATGACTAAGGATTGAACATAAAAGTGATGTTAAGACCTAGAGGTGATGGGAAAAGTCTTTCCATGGGTGTAGACACATAATCAAGATGTTCATGGTGTGGAGTCATGAAAAGTATGTTTCAACTTAGACTGGAAAGTGTAATGGCGATTTGTGATGCACCATCTCTACTCTTAAAACAGGATGAACTCTATATTTGGATTGTAACCAAATGCTTCTTTCATCTTGTTATGGTTGTGATAGACAAGACAAAACACATGCCATATACTAAGGATAAAGGTGATACTAGTTGAAACCCTTCTATGATGATTGAGGATGGAAGAAGACCACACCATTTTGGAAGTATATTGGATGGATGGGATTAAGGTATAGATGGACTAAGGTAGTCATCATATGAGGACATACTCATTAAGAACGGTTTAAATTTTATGAGTTAAAGTATGGGTTTGATAATTGAGATGATGGATGCAAGAGCTCGAAGTTTTCTTGACTCAAACATATCTAAAATTGAGACAAAGACGATGAGTGGAGTATATGAAGGTTTATGTCTTCACCATCACCTAGCACACAAGGAAGCTAATGTGGTAACATGTGCTCTTAGTCAGAATACATCTTAGGTTTACAGCTATCTTGTTTATCTGTAGAGAGGCTAGGAGAGGTTTCTAGGTGGACCCTATGATCATTGAAAGACTATACCTATGTGGATAACATTCAGATACAACCAAACTTGTTGGTCGAGTTGGTGGTTTCCCAGTTAGCTAGCCTAGAGCTTGACGAGATAAAAAGTTTGTTAGAAGAACCTCCAATGCACCTCTCTAGAAGTGTAGGTGGTGAAATCTACTACTAGAGTGTTTTTTGGGTTTTTGAGGATTCATTCTTGAAGAATCATGTCATGCAAAAAGCTCATGATTCTAAGTACATTGTACACCCCGGTACTACCAAGATGGTTAAGGTTTGTAGCGGTACCTTGAAGGACAGGAATGAAGAAGGATATAGAGGTGCATGTGGCCAATTTCCATACATGCCAGAGGGTGAATGTCGAACACCAGTAACTTAGTGGATTGCTATAGATAATGAGGAGTTCTCGAGGGGGAATGGGAGAAAATGACCATGGACATTATGGTGGGTGTCCCCTAGACCAAGAGAGGTCATGATGCAATATGGGTTATGGTAGATCGCCTTACCAAGTTTACACATTCCCTTGCCTAAGAGAGCACTGCCAGTGTGACAGATCTAGGTGAACCATATATATATGAGAGAGATATTTCAACTACACAATAATCTGAGTTCAAATATTCTTGAGCATGGCCTTACGTTCGCTTCCATGTTGAGGAAGTAAGTACATGAAGAACTCAATACTAGATTGAAGTTTAGTACAGCATATCACCCCCTGATTGATGGACAATCAAGAGAGTATGATCCAAACTATAGAAGGTCTGATGAGAGCATATGTGCTCGTTTGGGGTGGATTACGAGAGCGGTAACTGCCCCTAGCTGAGTTTGTTTGTTATGACAACTATCAGAGCCAGTATCAGGATGTATGAAGCTCTGTATGGAGGTTGTGTCGGTCACTGCTTCACTAGGGTGATGTCGGTGAGAGGACCTTGTGGAGGTCAAAGAAACCACAATGTATGCTGATAAAGTCATTTTGATTGAGCAATGGCTGAGAAAGCCCAGTATGGACAGGAGTCACAACTGATGCAAAGTGGACTGACTTGCACTTCACTGTGGATGGAAATGCATTTTGGAAATCTAACCACTTTGAGATATCTCTAAGAATAGAGGAAATTTGAGTCCTCGGTACATGGTTCCATTTGAGGTTTTAGAACGGATTGGTGGAGCTACTTTTGTTTAGCCTTACCCCTTAGGATAATATGATGTATGATCTGTTCCATGTCTTTGATCTAGAGCACTATGTGATGTACCTAAGCCATGTTCTAAGCATTGAACCTATTGAACTCCAAGGGAGGATGCTTACCCTGAGTCACCTATGAGGGTACAAGATACCAAGGTGAGATAGCTCAGGAGTAAAGAATAGAATATGATAAAGGTTTTCTGTAAGCACCATGGAGAGGATGAAGCTACATGGGAGCTAAAGATGGAGATGGAAAGGTCTTATCCTGAATTGTTTGTATGTTAGGTGGAATTTTAAGGGCAAAATTCCTATAAGAGAGGAAGGATGTTACAACCCCAATTTTTCAGTTCATATTGATTGAAATGCAATTTCTCCAATAGAATGTATGATTATGAAATTGTATGATTTATGTGTAATGAGTAAATTTCTTTGATAATATTTCCTTTAAATGTAAGATTTTTTGGACCCTAATGAATTAGTAAGCCCAATGTGATAAAAAGGAAAGAAAAGTTGAATGAAATCAAATAATGCATATAAAGGAAAAGAAATTAAGATAATGACGAGAAATATGTGGAATTCTCTAGAAAGTTGTATGATTGATTTCCATGGATTAGATTTAGATTCCACATGGTTTCTAATGGTAAAATAAATCCAAACAAAGGATATAAAAGAGTAAGAGAGAGAAAATATGATTAAAATATGCCATTTTAAGTGATAAATTACATATGAAGAAAAGTCTCTCATACTTTCGAATTTGAGTCTCAAACTTGACAAAGAAGTAGTTTAAGTCATTATGGACTTTCTTCTAAAATTTGGGATTAAAAGGATGCTTGGTTTAGAAGATATGATTTTTGTAAGAATTCCTAAAGTGAGAGGGATAACCAAGCAATGTATTAAATGTAATGATTTACATTTGATCTGGGAATCTTGGACCTGGCCCATCCTTACGTCACATAGAATCTTGGTTGTTCGATCAAGGATCTAATGGTGGAGAACTTATCTCTTAGCCGCAGAAGGGAGGAACAGGGAACTAAGTTTTCATTATCAAAATTCTTGCGAACCAAGACACATATTATTTAGGAAACATTTCCAATAGAATTTGGGGATCAATCTGAGTTGATTTACCCCAAGTTTCTCAGGGTTTCGTTGCCTCTAGGACTTTTTCCCAAATCGGGATACAAGGTCTTCTCAGTCGCAAAGATGGACAAGTATATATATGGGGCCTTGGACCCCCTCCGAAGTGGTGATCAAGTTCTTTGACTTCAGCCGAGTGTCGCGAGCAATGTTGTGCTATCAATTCGTATGGATGTTGTGGTTGCTGCTCCTGTCATCACAGGGACCCCACGGGAGTATTGGGGAGTTGTTTGTTCATCTCCGATCACCCTGAGGGCAATTGAGGCCACGGTTGGCTTCAGAGGAGCATGGCAGATGTTGCAGAACCTTCACATGGTGGAAAGGATGAGAGTAGCGTGAAGTCAACTATGGAGTTGACCGTCCGCGAGAGCTGCTTCACGAAGTAGGTCGCTTGCGAGGTTGAAGAAAAGGATATGCATAATTACCAGATTGCCCCCAGCCTTGCTTTTGGGAGGAAAGGGAAAAAGGGGCTTTTTGCAGTGTCCGTGGGTGACCAAGTTGTGCCCAACATGGTGCTAGGTGGCGGGCATTCACTGGTCCAACCGAGATCTGCATGGGATTGAGAGGTAAGTAATAATTGATGACGTGGCACTTCCTTATTGGTCAATAAGGATTTACTTTATGAAAATCATCATTAATTATTGGTAACTCAGATGGCAATAAATTATGCATGAAATTTGATCAGAAAAATACAAGAATGCAATAAAAATATAATTGAAGCCTAAATCTATTCTCCATTCAAGCATTTATGAATGGAAAATCCTAATTTTGGTATTGATGGGATTTAGTAATGTTGTTTGAAAAATTAAATTTGATATTAACATGTTGTTCATAAAAGGAAGATGTAGATCTAAAAATATGATCTTTGTTATTAATTGGTTCAATTTAGGGTTTCATGTATATGATGTGCATTAATGGCTTTAGAAACCCTAATTTAGGTGAATATGAATTTTAATGGTTTTTAGTACGAAAATCCATGTATAAGACAAAGATATGATGATCTTAAGCCAAATTAAGAGTAAAGGAACTTTAATGTGGATAATTTGAGTAATTAAGGTTTTGATGTATAGAAAAGTTGTTTTAGGGTTTGTTGACCTAAAAAGGTAAAGATTGAGCAATAGATATAAGAAACCCTAAGGAAACCCCAATTCAACCTAGAAACTCTACAAGGGATTCCCAGGTCACTAAAAAAGGAATTATGATGAGTATATAATAATTAGGTAATAAATGTTTTTCAAGATCCAGATTGCTTGTGTGGTTTGCTTGATTTGGTTGATTGAATTGCTTATTGGATTGGATATTGTGCTTGATTCCTTGAGACCTCCAAATTAGTTACATGGTTATTTTATGGTTACTCACTTTGGTTTCATGATGATTTTAGAGGTTTCACCGATTGCATGAAAATAATTGTTTGGATGACTTTATTTCCTACAATCTATAAAGTGACTAGGATTATCACAGTGTAATTGTTTATGACTTGCCCGAACCTGCATACCATCTCTAGATTTAAGATTTAAGATTTATGAGGACCAAGCCTTGGAGGGAAGGTCATGAGTGTTCAAGCCCTGGATGGGAAAGACTATAGGGCACCCCGAGAGGTGACCCATAAGGTAGCAAGCTTAGGATGGAAAGGTAGCCTAAAGTCCCTTGCAAGGACTAAACCCTAAGAGAGGGTATACCAGAGGATGAGTAAAAATAGTTGGGTAGTTATAATGAAAAAGTAATTTTGGATTGTTAACAACTATTTGATGTGATTAGGTTGTTAGAATATATGTGGAAAACTTTGGTTTCCACCGGATACCAGTATATTCTTTATACTGACCAACGTTTTGTTTATCGGCATTTTAAGAATACTTGAAAGTGGACAAACAATTAAAGTGATATTTGAAGAATAAAGCTAAATAAAGATTGGAGGATTTAGTTAGATAGAAATCTACATTGGGTAAATTTCCAAACTCCTATTTTTGAAAGGTATGTGAGTAAATTTTATCATGTTTCAAGCTTAGTTGTGGTAGAATTTATTAATTATTTTTTAATATTTGCAAAACCATATGATCCTATTTTGGAATAACGTCTATAGCTTCTCGGTTTTCCTTAATTGATGTTTACCGAGGGGTGGGGTCATTACAAAACTAATCAAGTAACACCATAAAATTTGAAATCCTCAGCAAGAATAGCTTTTATATGCATAGATCTTCATTTTAGAGGAAGAACATCAGTAATAAAGATTGTAGTAAGCAATAAAAGTTAAGAGGGTTAAAAAAATAGCCTGTAGGGAGAAGATAAGAGTTCAAGAAATAAGAAAATAGAGAAAACAAGGTGAAGAACCCTAGCTTTAGGTCTGAATTCGGCCAAGTATCACCTTTCTCCACAAAAGGATCAAACCCTAGATAGAAGAAGCAAGAAAGATAAGTTCCTTGAGCTTTAGAGCAAACTTCACCATGGAACAACAATGTTACGTCCAGGAAGAAGGTAGGAGGAAGGGGAACATAAAAATAAATGAAGGAGAGAAGGAGATACTTACTAGTTTAGGTTAAGATCACCAAAAGGAAGCTTTGCAAACCCTAGATAAGGATAGATTTGAATCCTAGATGCTCCAATAAGAAGGTTGGCTATCTTCTTCTATCTTGGGCACTATATTCACCCCCAAGTAGGTGATAGACGAAGTTATGGGTAGGAGGAAAAGATAAGAGTCTAAAGATTCATTTTTTGAGCTAAAAGATAAGTATATAAAGGCTTATGGATAAAGAAAGAGAAAAGCTTGAGGTGTCCTAATAACTCTCCATGTGCCCATGGCCTTAAACTATTATGGATATACAGGTAGCCACACAAGAATCTGCCCCACTTTTTATGGAGACCTGGTTGACCACTATTTTTTGGATTTCCAAGCCAATCAAATAAACCATGGGTTGATAGCTCCTAAAGGTAGCTCATCCATAAAGGGGTAAACCCTGAAAAACCCTTGAAGAAAACACCTCCAAACCAAGGTTCAACTAGGCACCCCATGGACCAAAAAGCTTAAGAATGATAAGGAAACATATAAGGATTATAATGAATGTGACAAATTGCAAGTAAAACCTCATATTTGGGTAAA
Organism: Alisma plantago-aquatica; assembly: GCA_963693085.1. Lineage (NCBI taxonomy): Eukaryota > Viridiplantae > Streptophyta > Magnoliopsida > Alismatales > Alismataceae > Alisma > Alisma plantago-aquatica. Next base: position 665,896,694 of record OY856414.1, read on the forward strand.
TTGCATAAAAGTCCAAAATGTGCATAAAATTGCATAACTTGCACAAACAATGTCCAAATTGGATAAATTTTGAAATTTAAGCTTGTCACATGATACCAAAACATATCACAAGGTTAGATAAAGTTTAAAGCACTAAATTATGGTAATGAAACATGTTAAACACTTCAATCAAGGTTAGGGGTCCCACAACAACAATTCACCAAGCTCAACAATGTGAACATAGTCTTGGAGTTGAACTTTCTTTTGGTGGTAATTGCTATAAAGTATGGAGAATATGGTAGAGGATACAAATACAATCTAATCAAACAAATAGTTTCTATCTCACCCAACTTTTTGCTTTCAACATTAGGCATGCCTATTGTACTTCTAATAAAGTTAGTAGTTATTTTTTGGTTGTCAATGCACAAGTGTTCAACTCTAGATTTCGTAATGGAGAGCATACCTAGTGAAATAATAGTCATATATACTAGTGATATGAGTAGATATAAAGCTATCATTGTCCTACAGAAAAAAGGAGATTTGAACAAAATATTATTTCCTTGATGCATGTGTTGGGGAAGTAATTGACTTTTCATATCTATTGGAATTTAGGCTATAGAAGGATAATTTGAAGTGCTTAGTATAATGATGAAAAAGTTAAGGGGGGAGGGTTTAGATAAATCCATAATAAGTTGGATAGACTATGAAATCCCCTACACATATAATTCAATATGTTATATGATGGAACTAGGGAGATGAGACCCCAACTCCTGTGGTGAGTGGGGATGCTAGAGACACACTCGTAGACATATAATTTTGGTTGCATTGTTGCCTTAGGGTGGTCAGATAAATACTAAGTTATGAAAGGTTTGCATCACATGTTCTCATACCATGCTTACTTCTGCATGGTTTGGTTCACACCAAGTAGTTTTAGGGCATAAATAGAACAAATGATCATATTTTTAATATGCTTAATTGTATCTTGATCTTCACAATTGTTGATGTTTTATAATAATTGATATAGCTAGATCTAATCACTTTTTCTTGTAACTTCTCACTTGTACAATGGATAATAATCATTCATACACTTTTTAGGTCTTGAAGTTGAGTCATACTCTTATCTTTGTAGAAAGCTGCCCAAGAAAACTTCACCTCTTAAGGTGCAAATTTCATGCAGAGTTAAATTTTATGTATAGCTCGATAGTTTATGTACTGAGTTATGTGGGGATTGTGTGCTTAATATGGTTTACCTTATAATATTTTTGATGTATAAATTGCAAATATTGCTTTGATAGATGTAAATATCTAATTTCTACAAGAATTAACCTCTTACGAGGATGGCATGGACTGATAAATATTGATATCTTTTGTGCTTGTTTTAAGATACGACACATAATGAGAAACACATTTCTATATTCTATAAAGATGGTTATTTAGACTCTTATGATTTAAATCAATATAGACATGTGAGTCTTGTTTATTGGGCAAGATGATAAAATTTCTTTTCACTGGAAATAGTATGAGAGTGAGCGATCTATTAAGGCTCATACATGATGATGTAAGTGGACTTTTCGAACAAATGCTAAAGGTGGTTACTTGTATTGAATCACTTAAATATGATCATTTTAGAGAATACTTGAACCAAGAGTTTGAAAACCTTCTACGAGACCTTGGTATTGCATCACAATGGACTCCAATTGAAACATAATGATGTATCAGAAAGAAAAAATCATACCCTATTGGACACAGTGTGATCAACGATAAGTCTAGTTGATGTTATAATTTTCTTCTAGAGGATATGATTTAGAAGCCACAACATTTACACTAAAATGTGTACCATCTAAATCAGTTCAAAAGATATCATATGAGGTATGGCATGGGAAGTGTATCGATATGTCTTTTATAAAGATTTAAGGATGTGAAGCTTGTGAAAGAAAATAATTTCTTGAAAAGCTTGGTCTCAAATAAAATTAATATTATTTTTTGGATATCCCAAGAGAAGGAAGCCCTTTTTTCCCATCCTCCCAAAAGCAAGGTCGGGGACAATAAGGTAATTTCGCATCTCCTTTTCTTCAACCTTGCAAGCCACCTACTTTGCGAAGAAGCTCCCACAGATGGTCAACTCCATAGTTGACTTTGTGCTACTCTTGTCCTTTGCACCCGGTGAAGGTTCTGCAACCTCCGTCATGCTCCTCCGAAGCCAACCATGGCCTCAATTGCCCCTAGAGTGATCAGAGATGAACGAACGACCCAAAGACACTTCAATGGGGTCCCTATGATGATAGGAGCAGTAACCACAACATCCATAGGAATTGATAGCGCAACATTGCTCACGACACTCAGCTGAAGTCACATAACTTGATCGCCACTTCAAAGGGGGTCCAAGGCCCCATATGCAATTTATCACTTAAAAAGGCATATTTTATTCATATTTTCTCTCTCTTACTCTTTTATATCCTTTATTTGGATTTCTTTTAGTTTTTATGCATTATGCTAATTTCTTTTAGTTTTTATGCATTATTTGATTTCATTCAACTTTTCTTTCCTTTTTATCACATTGGACTTACTAGGTCATTAGGGTCCACAAAATCATACATTTAAAGGAAATATTATCAAAGAAATTCACTCATTACACATAAATCATACAATTTCATAATCAAACATTTTATTCAAGAAATTGCATTTTAATCAATATGAACCCAAAAATTTGGGTTGTAACATCCTTCTCCTCTTATAGGAATTTTTCACTCAAAATTCCACCAAACATACAAACAATCAGGATAAGACTTTTCCATGTCCATCTTCAGCTCCCATGTGGCTTCATCCTCTCCATGGTGCTTCCACAAAACCTTTATCATCTTCTGTTCTTTACTCCTGAGCTCTCCCACCTTGCTATCTCGTACCCTCACAGGTGACTCAAGGTAAGTCAGCCTCCCTTAAAGTTCAATAGGTTCAATGCTCAGCAAATGGCTCACGTACATCATATAGTGCTCTAGATCGGACACATGGAACACATCATACATCATATTATCCTGAGGGGAAAGTCCAAACAAAAGCAACTCCACCAATCTATTCTAAAACCTCAAGTGGGCCCATGTATATCAGACTCAACTTTCCTCTATTCTTAGAGATAGCTCAGAGCGGTCAGATTTCCAAAACACATGTTCATCCACAGTGAAGTGCAAGTCAGTCTGTTTCGCATTAGTACGTGACTCCTATCGATCCTGGGCTTTCTCAGTAATTGCTTGATCAAAGTTACTTTATCAGGATACATTGTGGTTTCTTTGACCGCCACAAGGTCCTCTCACCCACATCACCCTAGTCTAGCGGTGACTGACACATCCTCCTTAAAGAGCTTCATACATCCTGATATTGTCTTTCATAGTTTTCATAAGAAACAAGATCGGCTAGGGGCAGGTACTACTCCCGTGATCCACCCCAAACAAACACATATGCTCTCATCAGACCGTCTATAGTCTGGATCATACGCTCTTGATTTTCCATCAGTCAGGGGGTGATTTGTTGTGCTAAACATCAATCTAGTATCGAGTTCTTCATGTACTTCCTCAACATGGAAGTGAACTTACGGCAATGCTCAAGAGTATTTGAACTCAGATTACTGTGTAGTTGAACTATCTCTCTCTCATATATATATGGTTCAACCAGATCTATCACAATTGAAGTGCTCTCTTAGGCAAGGGAATGTCTCAACTCGGTAAGGCGATCTACCCTAACCCATATTGCATCATGACCTCTCTTGGTCTAGGGGAGACCCATCACAATGTCCATGGTCATCTACTCCCATTCCCCCTTGGGGACTCCTCATTATCTGTAGCAATCCACTTAGTTATTGGTGTTCGACCCCCACCCTCTGGCATGTATGGCAACTGGACACATGCACATCTATATCCTTCTTCATTCCAGGCCTTCAAGGTACCATTCCAAACCTTAACCATCTTGGCAGTACCATGGTGTACAATGTACTTAGAATCATGAGCTTCTTGCATGACATGATTCTTCAAGGGTGAATCCTCAAAAACCCAACAAAACACTCTAGTAGTGGATTTCACCACCTACACTTCCTGAGAGGTGCATTGGAGGTTTTTCCAACAAACTTTTTATCTCATCAAGCTCTGGGCTGGCTAACTGGGCAACCACTGACTCAACCAACAGGTCTGGTTGTATCAAGATGTTAGCCACATAGGTCTAGTCTTCCAATGATCACAAGATCCACCTAGCATCCTCTTCTAGACTCTCTATGGTTAAACAAGATAGTTGTAAACCTAAGCTATGTTCTAACTAAGAGCACATGTTACCACATTGGCTTCCTTGTGTCCTAGGTGATGGTGAAGACATAAACCTTCATATACTCCACTCATCGTCTTTGTCTCATTTTTAGATCTGTATGAGTCAAGAAAATTTCAAACTCTTGCATACATCATCTTGATTATCAAACCCATACTTTAACTCATAAAATCCAAACCGCTCTTGACGAGTATGTCTTCATATGATGATTACCTTAGTCCATTTATACTTTCATCTCATCATCCAATATACTTCCAAAAGGGTGTGGTACTTCTTCCATCCTCAATCATCATAGAAGGGTTTCAACTCATATCACCTTTATCCTTAGTATATGGTATGCATTTTGTCATGTATCTCACACCTATAACAAGATGAAATAAGCATTTGGCTGCAGTCCAAATACTGAGTTCATCCTATTCTAAGAGTACAGACGGTGCATCACACATCACCATTACACTTTCCAGTCTAAGTTGAAACATACTTGTCATGAATCCACACCATGAATGTATCTATTATGTGTCTACACCCATGGGAAGACTTTTCCCATCACCTATGGGTCTTAACATCACTCTTATGTTCAATCCTTAGTCATTACCTCAAGGTCTCTAGTGTGATGGTACTTTTGGGGTGATCTTACCCTTATGCATCTAGGGAGTTCCTCTCACTTTTACCCCTTAGGCCCCATGAACTCATGAAGGTGGTCAAACTCCTAACCCATGGTCCTCAGGCAAAGGTAGTTGTTACCTCTTGATTCTATGGTCTTATGCATCTAGGAAACAAACAACTTCTACTCCCATTGGTCTTATCCCTCCTTGACCTTGGTATTGAATTAGGATTCTATCATAACACATCTCAATCTTGAGTCCTCACCCGAATCTCTATCATATCTCTGGGCACTCATGGTTAACCTTACATCCCTTCATATGAATCATGGTGACCTACCTAACTCGATCTGGACTCATATAGGCTACCTTCATGGCAACATATCCTCATGCCCCTTAGAGATGATCACACACGGGTCTATAGATTCATGCTCACACTATGTGCTCTTACACTTAGCTCATCAAGATCTTATAAGTGACCTATTCAGGTTACCTCAAAGCTAATCAAAAGTTGGTGCTCACCCCAACATGAAGAGCCCCTTCTCGAGATGGGAAAAAACTATCACTTGGTAGTAACAAAGGTCACAAAACATTCTTACTTCCAAGGATTAAATCATCATGTATATGCTTATACCTATATTGCAACTTATGCTCATGACTAGCAAGAAGAAAACCTATTAAACCATTCTAAGTTCCTTGGTATGTCATACTTGTTCATTATTCCTCAAGGTTGGACCAATATCATATATGCATATGTTGCCATCCTGAGTGAGTGGTTAATCAAACATATATCTCAGCTCAAGTGGGGTTTGCTTTTTCTCTAATACATGGGAAGGGGTACCATGCTTCATTCCTATGAACTCAATCAACCTCGTGAGCATCATGTGAACCAGGTACTACTACTTTCTCTTTTGGTCTAGGAACCCCAAGTTCACCTCTTATGCATTGGATGTCTAACTGCATGCTCAACTGTTCAACCATGATCCAGACCTATACAAGATATGGCATATACTTCCTAACACTCTTCCATGTGAACAACCCTTAGAGTCCTACACAAGGACTACCAACTGGGTGTGAGACCTCACAACTTGTTACCATACCTCTTTAGGGTCTATGGAACTCTCCTTCCTACACCTAAAAGGTAGGCACTAATATCATCTATATATCTGTACGAGAAGCCTTTTTATATTTTCCTAGGGTTTGGTTCCTCTAGAGGTATCTAAGGCATGACAACCTGTTTGGATCATGCATGGAGAAAGTCCACACATCTATTTAGGGTCATCCACTCTAGGCCACATCATACCAAACCTTCTCATGATTCCTCATGTCTCACAGTCTAGGTCTCCAACCTTCTTCATCGAAGTCTCACTCTCTCTCTAGAGCTAACCCTATAACCGGTCCTACCACTAGAGGTTCTCTCATAGAAGATAGGTCAAGCTCTTAAGGATACACGTCTATCCCTACCTGGGTGAAACGTACTATCAAAACCTATGTCCGGCAAAGATCATCTAAAGATATGCATGCCTACTTCATTAAAAAAAATCAGGCATAACCTATCTGGCTTAGGTCTAAAACATGATGCCAGCCTTTCTACCACTCACTTCTATGTAGGTGCATGCCTCTTTTATGCTCATATATGCCTGCTAGGGTTCCTATATGGTCACCACTAACCTTCTCCATGAGGGGCCATCCCTCACCCTTAACATGCACGGCCCACCCAAGGTCGTGTCATCACAAGGTACTAGGGGTCAAACAACCACTCATAGTATATGTTTCTCATGCATACTCAAAGCCTCTATGTAAAGCATGTACGTCTAACCGACGTACTTGCATACATGGAAAACTAAGCTATCCAAATCATCGTGTTCTCTCTTTCTCTAACTATTGCTTAAAGTGTTGGGTTGTGCATCATCCTTAGAGGATACATCAGGTCTCTTTCTCTTCCTAGAGGCTTCTTCCTCCAAGGATATGCCTCTCCTCCTCATCCTACGATATGGTCTAACTTCACGGTTCTCATGAGGGCACAACAACATAGGCCATGCATCCTAAACATGTAACTAAACTCAGTCTAAGTTTCATCATTTAGACTTATGTCCATGAAATCTTTCTTACATGCTTTTTATTATTTGGTGGAGGATTCCGTAATCCTTATTATTCTTAACCCCAAAACTCATGAGGGCATGGAGAGAGAGAAACTCTAAGTACTTAGACTTACTCAGTGAAATGGGGTGGAGAAGGGAAGAAGTCAGATGAGAGAAAACCTAGAGGTATCTTATTTTGAGTCAAATCCTTCCATTTTAGCCAGACAGTCACATAATTTCCGAGAGTCCTCTTAGATCGACTAGTGGGGCAAAGGAAATTATTGCCAGTTCTTGAATCGTGATCCTTTTCTAAAAACCTCCATCTTTGGAAAATTCTCTCATAACTCCCTTGGGTTCTAAAGAGTTTGTAAAATATTATAATTATTAGAGATTAAATGGAAAACCATGCTCTGATACCAATTGTAACGACCCCACCCTAAGTAAACCCCAATTAAGGAAGACCAAGAATCTAGAGTTGTTATCCCAAAATAGGATCATATGATTTTGAAAATAATAAAAAATAATTAATAAATTCTACCACAACTAAGCTTGAAATAGGATAAAAATTTACTTTTCACATACCTTTCAAAATTAGGAGTTTGGAACTTTACCCAATGTAGAGTTCTATCTAACTAAATCCTCCCATATTTATTTAGCTTTATTCTTCAAATATCACTTTAATCGTTTGTCCACTTTCAAGTATTCCTAAAACACCGACAAACCAAATGTCGGTCACTATAAAGAATATATTGGTATGTGGTGGCAACCAAAGTTTTGCACATATATTCTAACAACCTAATCATATCGAATAGTTATTAACTATCCAAAATTACGTTTTCATTATAACTTCCCAACCATTTTTACTCATCCTTTAGTATACCCTCTCTTAGGGTTTACTCCTTGCAAGGGATTTTAGGCTACCTTCTCCATCCTGAGCTTGGTACCTTATGGGTCACCTCTCGGGGTGCCATGTAGTCTTCCCATCCAGGGCTTGACCACTCATGACCTTCCCTCCAGGGCTTGGTCCTCATAAATCTTAAATCTAGAGATGGTATGTAGGTTCAGGCAAGTCATAAATAATTACATTTTGATAATCCTAGTCACTTTATAGATTACAGGAAATAAAGTCATCTAAATAGTTATTTTCATGCAATCAATGAAACCTTGGAAATTGCTATGAAACTAAAGCAAGTAACCATAAAATAACCACATACATGATTTGGAGGTCTCAAGGAATCAAGCACAATATCCAATCCAATCAGGCAATTAAATCAGCCAAATCAAGCAAATCACACAAGCAATCTAGATCCTGAAAAGCATATATTACCTAATCATTACATACTCATCATAATACCTTTTTAGTGACTCAGGAATCCCTTCTAGGGTTTCTATGTTGAATTAGGGTTTCCTTACAATTTCTTAGATCTATTTCTCAAGCTTTACCTTTTTAGGTCAACAAACCCTGAAATAGCTTTTCTATACATCAAAACCCTAATTACACAAATTATCCACACTAAAGTTCCTTTATTCTTAATTCAGCTTAGGATCATCATATCTTTGTCTTATACATGGATTTTTGAACTAAAACCCAATAAAAGTCATATTCACCAAAATTAGGGTTTCTAAGCCCATTAATGCACATCATACATGAAACCCTAAATTTAACTAATTAGTCACAAAGATCATATTTTTAGATCTACATCTTCCTTTTATTAAAAATAGGCTAATATCAACTTACATTATTCAAAGAACATTACTAAACCCCATCAATATCAAAATTAGGGTTTTCCATTCATAAATGTTTTAAAGGTGATAACTTTATATACTTTTTGAATGGAGAATAGATTCAGGATTCAATTATATTTTTATTACATTTTACGTATTTTTATCAACTTTCATACATAAGTTGTTGCCATCTGAGTTACCAATATATAATTATGATTTTTGCAAAGTAAATCCTTATTGACCAATAAGGAAGAACCATGACAGTAATTATTGCTTACCTCTCGATTCCATGCAAATCTTGGCTGGACCAGTGAATGCCCACCACCTAGCGCCATGTTGGGCATGGCTTGGTCACCCGTAGACACGGTAGAAAGCCCTTTTTGCCCTTTCCTCCCAAAAGTAAGACCGAGGGCAATTAGGTAATTTCGTGTCTCCTTTTCTTCAACCTTGCGAGCCACCTGCTTTGCTAAGAAGCTCCCACAGATGATCAAATCCATAGTTGACTATGTTCTACTCCCGTCCTTTGCACCAGGTAAAGGTTCTGCAACCTCTGTCATGCTCCTCTGAAGCCAACCATGGCCTCAATTGCCCCGAGGGAAATCAGAGACGAACGAATGACGCCCTGATACTTCAACGGGAACCCTACGATGATAGGAGCAGCAACTACAACATCCATAGGAATTGATAGCGCAACATTGCTCGCGGCACTCGACCGAAGTCAAAGAACTTGATCGCCACTTTGGAGGGGGTCCAAGGCCCCATATATATACTTGTCCATCCTTGCGGATGAGAAGCCCTTGTATCCTTATTTGGGCAAAAGTCCTAAAGGCAATGAAACCCCAAGAAACTTGGGGTAGATCAACTCAGATTGATCCCCAAATTCTATTGGAAATGTTTCCTAAATCAGATGTGTCTTCGTTCACAAGAATTTCAACCGGGAAAACTCAGTTCCCTGCTCCTCTCTTCCATGGTGAGGAAATAATTTCTCCACCATCAGATCCTTGATCGAATATCCAAGACTCTGCACGACGTCAGCATGGGCCGGGCCCAAGATTCCCAGATCAAATGTAAATCGTTACATTTAATACATTTCTCGGTTATCACTCTCACTTTAGGAATTCTTACAGAAATCATATCTCCTAAACCATGCATCCTTTTAATCCCAAATTTTTGAATAAAGTCCATAATGACTTAAGCTACTTGTTTGTCAACTTTGGGACTCAAATTCAAAAGTATGAGAGAATTTTCTTCATATGCAGGTTATCACTTTAAAAGGCAAATTTTATTCATATTTTCTCTCTCTTACTATTTTATATCCTTCATTTGGATTTCTTTTACCATTAGAAACCATGTGGAATCGAAATCTAATCCATGGAAATCAATCATACAACTTTCCAGAGAATTCCACATATTTCTCATCATTATCTTAATTTCTTTTCCTATTTATGCATTATTTGATTTCATTCAACTTTTCTTTCCTTTTTATCACATTGGACTTACTAACTCATTAGGGTCCACAAAATCTTCAATCAATATGAACCCAAAAATTGGGGTTGTAACAAGTTTCCAGTTCTATATGAACCTGAAATCATGTGCACTACCTCCCTAAGGTAGAGGTAGACTTAGTCCTTTCTTACATACCAACAATGGTGCTAAGTACCTATAAAAGGATGGTACATACTTAGTGTTTTAGGGTGATTTTCAATTTTATACATGAACCGATGCATGACCTTATATTAGAACTGATGGAGATGCATTTGTGGAAAATGGTGGTGATGACCCATGGTGACATCTGATAATGTTAACCATTGGTCACACTTTAGTTCAGTTCTAGACTCTTTTAGAAGCTATTGATGGTGTAGTGCCTAAAAGATGATATGATCCAATGGCGATTTTATCTCAACATCTGATGGTGTTTAATTATGGTAGTATTTACCTCATCAACTAATGGTGGCATAATGTGTCACAACTTATGGTGGTTCAAGTTATCCCATGATGGTGTAACTAGGTATCATAAGTTGCTTTAATTAAGCCTTAAAATGATGGTTTCTTTGGTTATATGATCCAAGGGTTAAACCTACATATCAACGATGGTTGAGAAATGTTAAACCTGATCCAATTGTTGTGAATGGATGCTTAAACATCCAATAGTTTAGAATGAAGTATATAGTATAATGTTTTGGTTCTAGTGATAAGAATTCTATGGTCAATACCCTTAAGTTTGTAGTCTTACCTTTGCCCTCTGGTGGATATAATTGATAATCACCATAACAAGTTAATGGGTAAATCTAATGAAGTATAGCACACCTAATACTAATGTATCTAAGTGATGGTGATTGATTATGAACAGTCCCCCTTGAATGGTTAATAAAATAATGGGGTAATCTCTATGGTGGTTGAAACCCTAGTATACTATAAATTTGATGGTTTTACCTTGAGTTATGTTTGGATCCATAATTGAGGTTAGTATGGAATTTGATGGTGATGCTTCACCTTGTGTATCCATGATCTGATGGGGATGCCATGTGTTAGGGTTTGGGTATGAATGTTGATTTTTAGCATCAATGTGACTTATGTTGTTACTCCTAACCCTAATACCATTAGGTTATGGTGATAAAACATTATTAGTCTCTCGTGAATAATTAATAGAATAATGGAGTATTCTTTTATTATTGTTGAAACCGTGGCATGCTATAAATATGATGGTTACACTCTGAGTTATGCATGGATCTGTACTTGAGGAAGGTATGGAAGGTGATGGTGATGCTTTATCTTATGCATCCACGATTGTATGGGGATGCCATGAGTTAGGGTTTGTGTATGAGTGTTGAACAGTAACTTCAATGTAATCTATTTTGCTAAACCTAACCCTAATGCAAATAGATGATGGTGGTTAGTCATGTTAACCTTCCTTGAGTGATTAAATATAATAATGGAAGACCCTTCCTAATGAATTATTGTAATTTTAATGTGTTAAATGGTGGACATCATAGCTTTATGATTTACGCTTTCGTATGCTAAACTTGAACACTATAAGTATGATGATGGCAAACCTTATAGTGTCCTTATATGTGATATAACAAAGGAATTCTCTTAAATGCTAAGATAACCCCGCAATGTTATCATATGAAAATTTGTTAGTTCTTTAATGCAATATCATGCTAAGCCTGTGTATTACATGAATGGTGATGTATGTTGAGCCTTGCAATAAGGCATGGAAAGATAATGGTGATCTTTCAGGGAACAATATGATGACCTTAATGACCTTTGGGCATGGATGATCCATGAATGAGGTATAATCCTCTTATGTTGACAAGGGTGGATACACTGCAATATAGTGTTAAGGATTTATATCTTGTGATAGTATGATGACAAGTATAGTCTCATGAATGTCAAGTGAATAGTATCATGTAATGATGAGATGAGGAATAATATGTCTCATACATTTTATATCTTCTAAAATTGTTATATAGAAATGTTTTCTAGAGATGAATTAGGGTTTGTATGTCCACTTGTATGTTACAGCCTTCATTCACCCAATTGGCAATAATCAATCAAGTGAAATTCCAATCATATAGTGTCATGTGCCATAGATTCATCTAAGTGTCAGAACTTGCCAGATGGTGAAACGAGTATTCCTAAGGGAAACTAGAAGCACATATTGTTGAGTATGTGGGGTACTTGTCATTCTGAATCCAAGTGTTTAGGGAGGATGACTGTAGTCATACCTAGCCCTCAGTTTGAGAATGGTTCTGGTTGTGTATCAGTGATTATATATGTGATGAGATTGGAGGACAACTGCAGTTGTACCTCAGATGTTAGGGTATGCATACCCACCTTCTTTCACTAGTATCGTGACATGTACTAAGGACAGACTATGATGTTAGCATCTTGACCTTATGTGTCATTGTGGTGAACCTGTATTGATCAGGGGTGGAGAATATCTTGGAGTTTGACTCTTCCCTAGATCTTATATGGCACTTATTTCGACTTAGAAGTGGTCTGATGAATTTTGGGTGGTATTGTGGGCTCTGATCTCCAAACCATGATATAAACACGATTTAAACATAGCGGAAGCGGTTTGATTAACAGTGGAAGACAAAAATCACGGAAAATTAAAACTTTTCGAGATAAGAGCTTGAATCCATAAAAACTTCTTTCATAAAAGGAGATAAATTGTTTACATCTTTGATAATTACTTCTTGAGTAATTATATACAACATGATACAAAATCTCAAGAACTCAAAACCAAAATCTCAGACCAAAAGACTCCAAGGACCTGAGAGTACAGAGAACACATAGGACTGACTATCTAACTACACAACTCAACAGTCTGAATCTCCACCTGAGATTTATTGTTGCTCCTGGTGCTGCTGCTGCTGATACTGTCCACCTGCAGACTGATTCCTTCGTCCTCGACGACCACCTAAAAAGGTTGAAATCTACGGGGTGAGACAATTTTAAATAATTGTCCCAGCGAGAGTTATAACTCTCCACCAGAAGCTTTATTATAGCAAATCAAGAATAACATAGGCAATAAAAGCTTTAAGGTAATCAATAGCAGATTGTTATCAATTAGAACAACAACATTTAAGGGATATGAAAAACATGTATACTAAGTAATGTATCTTCAACCAATGTATCTCGTAGTTCAACCTAAGCAGATATGCTACGCGGTTGATTATGTTTTACAAACATCATTATGCCCTGCGGAGATGAGGTATACCGTTCATACTCCAACCGATCACTATTAAGTCGCATCGGTATCATACATAGGTCATCAAAAGAGCCGGATTCTTATGACCTCATCTTCCTCAGTCAGTGTGAGGTTCAACATGCAGGACATCTAATGTCTCTGCTACTATAGCTTACCAGGGTATTCTGGTACTTCGCTATTAGAGTCACAGTGGCATTCTGTACTCTCTTCGCCATCGAGGGATTTCTTGTTTATCTCTCATCGATGCGGTATAAAATACTTTCTCGGGAGATTAGTGTTACATCACCCCGGCATAACCCATAGTGAAGGATTGATAGATTAAGATACATCTACATCAATTCCTACACTAGGATGTAAGGGCATTCACATCCATTTTCCCCACATACTCAAAAGTATGTGATCCAGGAGTTCCCTTAGGAAAACATGTTTCACCATCATTTTGCTTCTGACAATGATGGATCTATGATCAGGGCTCTACATGATATGATTATACTTGATTAGTTAGGTACATTTCAGTATTCTTTTAACATCAAGCATGTTTCCAAGCATGTAAGTATTAAAACAATAATATACAAGAAGAATACTAAATGTATCAAGTCTGTCTCATACCTGTGATCAAATGGATATTAAATCTTAATTCTCTCATCATAAGTCATCTTATCAGCATGACCTTGATGTTACTCATGGCTCTTGCAGCCCATTAATCTCATATGTTTCTCTTATGCTTAAGGAGCATAACATATGTCACTATTCACAAGCCTATAATTATGCTTTCAGTGAATATGATATCATAACCCTTACCTGGCTATGATCATTCTCTTATAAGAACTTGCATGGTTAATTCAATAGACAACAATAAACAATTTATCTCCAGATCAACAATTACTATTGCAGAATTAACCTTTCAATTCAAGGGTTGAACCTTCATGCCTCCATTAAGGCTAGGTTCCCTGATTTATATCAATTAGGGTTATTCAATCCCTTTCATTATGTTTAGGAATAGTGATTCCTTTTCTCATGCTTTAGTCATGATGATTCATGCTTAAGAACATCACCTGGAATTAGGGTTATTGTATAATTCAATGCATCACCCTCAATTAGGGTTTACTATTCACATTATGTGTCATTACCCTAGAATTTAGGGTTTACCGTTCACATTATGGTGAATTGATCTCATAGCATCATCATGTATAAAATCGTCATCATTAGTGCCCTCAAGTTAGGTTAAGATTCACTAATTATCATAATTAGGGTTTCCATGATCTCACATAGGTGGATCATACCCTAATCATGCACATTCATATATATATTGAAGGTACATTACTTGGATTTCAACCATAATTGGGATCTTCTCTCTCCTCTTACTCATAGGTGATGATTACATCACTCTAGATTAGGTTGGGTTAAGTCCTTATTGACTATCATAAGCCAAATCACCACTATCATGTGATTAGGGTTTGATTAGAACAAGGTATTACTCAATTGAACCCTTCAAGGGAATTTTGGTAAATTACCCATTGATCATCATCATGGGTCAATTCATTAGTCATTTAGTCCCTTAATGTCCTAAGTTACCATTAGGGTTTAGATTAGATCACCATTGAACCATTTACACCTTCAAGTGATTAAGTATAAACAACCTTGAAAACCTTCAAACGGTTTCAACCTTCAACCACCAAACGGTCTTGAGACCGTTTGGTCTCAAACGGTCTTGATACAGTTTGACCTCAAACGGTCTTGAGACCGTTTGGGTGAGTTGACCGCTTGGGGAGAGTTGACTTTCAAACCGTTTGAAACTTATGCGGTTTGAAACCGTTTGATCTTAAACGATCTTGAGATCGATTGATCCAAACGACCTTGAGATCGTTTGAGCCCAAATGGTCTTGAGACCGTTTGGCCCCAAATGGTCTTGAGACCATTTGGCCCCAAATGGTCTTGAGACCGTTTGGTCCAAATGGGCTCATACCTTTTGGACCTCAAAAGTGGATTAAAGGTTATAAATGATTGGGGTTTTCTATGTTGAAGCCTTCAATTGGACAAATCCTTGTTAGCCACTTATCAATTGAGACAATTAGGGTTATCATTAACCAATTGGTCACTCAATTGACCCTCAATTAATATCCAAAAAGGGTTGGAGCTGGTTCAATTAAGGTATATAATCGTTCAACCATCGACACTCAACAATGTGAATCAAATCGAAGTTGATCCCATCAATTGACCTTCAATCGGGCTCAAACTTGGCCCAAACGGTCTTGGGATCGTTTGGATAATCTCCAAACGTTTTTGAGACCGTTTTCCCAAGAATTCATCAAAATCTAAGTTGATTTGATAGGGGTTGAACCTTAATTAAGTCACAAATCAGCAATTTGATTATTTCAATAACCCATTGTAATTGGGCCCTCAATTGATCAAATTACCTTAACCCTAGACCTCCAAACGGTCTTGGGTTGACACCAAACGGTCTTGAGACCGTTTGGATGAGTTCCAAACGGTCTTGAGACCGTTTGCCCATCCAATCTTTGGACTCTAGTGAAAATTCATCAAGGTTTGATCTATTGAGTTGATCATCACATCAATACTTAATTGCAATATGGTTTGGTACCTTTGGACCTTGAATTGGTCAACCATTCTTGACCCCAGACCTCTAAACGGTCTTGGGTGATCCCCAAACGGTCTTGAGACCATTTGGATGATTCCCCAAACGGTCTTGAGACCGTTTGGGCTAATCAACCCAAAATCTCTAATTAACTCATTGGGATTTCAGCACTGATTTCAATTAGGGTTTTCCCTATTGATTAGCCTTCAACTCATGACTCATTTGGAATTAAGCCATAAATTTTTTTGGGTCATCAACCAACATTATTAGGAACAGTAATCCCAAACGGTCAATGCTTGGTCAACCATCTCAAACGGTCTTGAGACCGTTTTCCTAAAAAGGGCAAATTAAACAGGTTGAAAATCAGAACTTAATTCAATTGTATTTGCTAATTGATTTGCCTATATCTCACGATTCCTTTGGAGTTAATCCCTAAAATTTTGATGGGTGATCAGCCTACATAATTAGGAACAGGATTCCCATACGGTCGTCGCTTGGTCAACTGGACCAAACGGTCTTGAAGACCGTTTGCCTCCATGCGACCCTGAAACCGTTTGCCCACCAAACGGTTGTGCAAACCGCATGGGCAATTGGTTAGGACCGTTTAGTAAAGTGGAAATCCGTGGATAAGAATAGGAATTAACGCCCTTATCTTCTACCTCAAGAACAGCAGCAGTTCTTCATGATTTTACTTGCAAGGATGCAAGGGAAGATAGGGAAGAAGAAGAACTAGCAACTATATGCATAGAAAAAGATGTATAATCAAAGCATAAGGTTTAGAGTTATAAAACCCACCTTAAAGGTTGTTCCTTGAGCTCCAAGCTTCCAAGCTCCAAGCCTTTAATGGCGTCCTTGAGCTCCACAGGTCGGCCAAGGTGAATTATCCAAGGAAAAGTTGGAAAGGAATGGCTAGAAAGATAAAGCTAGGTGAGCTAGCCATGAATTCAACCTTGAAATCGAGTTTCCTCCATGAATTCAAGCAAAAGGGATGATCCAAACTTACCTAGGACCCCTGGTCGTCCTCCTCTTCTCCAGAGCTTAGCCTTAGTCGGTTTTGAGCAAGGGAAACAGTGATGAAATGAAAAGGATCGTTTCCTTGCTAAATGAGGAAAGTAGCATATATACTTAGGTGAAAATTCAACATAAGAGCATTTGTTTCCTCATTTCTCATCTAAGTCCTTCCTTTATTCTTTGCACGTCCCTACCCCTTATTTCTAAGGACAATCTCCTTCTAAGGTCAAGGATTGAAAGTAAAGAAGATCAACCCATCACTAAAGTACACATATAAAAGGCTATTATACTTACACCTTGATTATTCAATCACAAAGGTGTTCTTTATTATATGATTATTCAAATGAAGTGCCTTCTTAATCATTTCTACTCTAAATGATGACAATAGTTATAAAATATATTTTGGAAGATGAAAATTACAAGTTGCACCCCAAATTTTGGGTAAATTGCATTTTACCCCAAAACCAGGGTTTCGAGCACAGGGATTGCTTCCACAACTGCACCTTGGTGCCCAAGCTTGGGAAATCCTTCAAACTTTACCATAATCATTCTCATGATGTCTCAACATCAGAGGAACATCTCAACATGTGAAATTTGCAAGTTAACCCCTTTAGCTGGGTAATTTGCACATAGGTCCATGTATTACAAAACAATACTAAAACATTGTTTAATTAGGATAGAAATGGAAATATGTGTTACTCAGAAGTTTAATTACATGCCAAAAGATAATCACAAGTATCTTAATTACATAATTAGGAAAAACACCTAGGGTTAGTTCTTAACCCAGGTCAGGGATGTTACAAATTCTCCACCCCTTACAAGGATTTCGTCCTCGAAATCAAGAAAACTTATTATTTAAGAGAAAAGGGCAGGGTATTTCCTCTTCATCTCCTCCTCTAGTTCCTAGGTGGCTTCTTCCACACCACAGTGGTTCCATAGGACTTTCACAAGACTTATGTCTTTCTTTTTCAGCTTTTTAATTCTTTGATCAAGGATCAACACAGGCCCTTCAACATAAGATATATCATCATTAAGTTCAACCTCCATAGGTTGCAACACTGAGTCAGTGTCAGGGTGACACTTGCTCAGTATAGAGATATGGAATACTGGATGCAATCTATGCAACTCAGGTGGCAGTTCTAGCTTATAAGCTACCTTACCAACCCTTTGAATGATTGGATAAGGCCCCATAAATCTAGGAGCTAACTTCCCTTTTCTTCCAAAATGAAGAACTCCTTTCCAAGGCGAGACTTTGAGATACACTCTGTCTCCAACCTGGAACTTTAAGGGTCTACGACGCTTGTCAGCATAAGATTTCTGCCTATCCTGTGCAGTCTTAATCTATTGTTGTATTACCTTAATCTTCTCTGTGGTCTGCTGCACAAGATCAGGACCTAACAACTGATGCTCACCAGTCTCATACCAACACAAGGGTGATCTACAACGTCTACCATATAAGGCTTCATAAGGTGCCATATCAATACTATGTTGATAGCTATTGTTATATGCAAACTCTATCAAGCTTAGGTGTAGATCCCAACTTCCGGTAAACTGGAGAACACATGCTCTCAACAGGTTTTCCAAGGTCTGTATGGTCCTTTCCGACTGTCCATCAGTCTGTGGATGAAAGGCCGTACTAAACCTTAGCTTGGTGCCTAAGGATCTGTGTAACTGCTCCCAAAAACGACTTGTAAACTGGGGACCTCTGTCAGAAACTATAGTGACAGGAACTCCGTGCAAACGCACTATCTCTTGAACATAAAACTGTGATAACCTCTCCACAGAATAGGTTGTTTTGACAGGTAAGAAATGCGTTTTCTTAGTCAACCTATCAACAACTACCCAAATGGAATCATGTCCTTTGCTTGTCCTGGGTAGGCCAACAACAAAGTCCATGGTAACATGGTCCCACTTCCACTGTGGTATGGGTAAAGGTTGCATTGTTCCTGCAGGCTTCTGGTGTTCAGCTTTAACTTGCTGACACACAGGACACCTCAGAACAAACTCTGCAACATCCTTCTTCATTCCAGGCCACCAATACAGTTCTTTCAAATTTCGATACATCTTGGTGCTCCCTGGATGCATAGCATACATTGAAGAATGAGCTTCTTCCAGGACTAACTTCCTCAAGTTATCCACATCCGACACTATCATCCTCCCATGATAACATGCTACATGATCATCTGAGTCATAGAAACCATCTCGCTTCTCATTTCCATACTCTGATCTAATCTACTGAACTACAACATCAACTTGTCGTGCCTCCTTTATCTGCTCTCTTAGGGTAGGTTTAATATGCATCTCAGCCAACAACCCGGCTAACAATGACACCTTCAACTGTACATTGTCTTGCCTTAAAGAGATAAGCATATATCTCTTAGAGCATACTAAAGAGTTTAGTTGTGCTCTATCCATGGTTGATGTTGTTGATTTCCTACTCAAGGCATCTGCAACAACATTGGCCTTCCCTGGATGGTAATCAATTGTACAATCGTAGTCCTTGATTAACTCCATCCAGTAACGTTGCCTCATGTTAAGCTCATGCTGAGAGAAGATATACTTAAGGTTCTTGTGATCTGTGAAAATCTGGAATGTCTCTCCGTAGAGATAGTGTCTCCAGATCTTCAAGGCATGAACCACAACAGCTAACTCTAGATCGTGTGTCGGATAATTCTCTTCGTGTTTCTTAAGCTGTCGGGAAGCAAAAGAAATCACTTGTTTATTCTGCATCAACACACATCCGAGTCCATTCTTGGAGGCATCACAGAAAACTATGTATCCTTTGCCTTGCTCAGGTAACACAAGTACTGGTGCACTTGTCAACCTCTCCTTCAACAACTGAAAAGATTGCTGGCACTTATCGCTCCAGTCAAAAGGAACTTCTTTCCGGGTCAACTTTGTCAAGGGTAAGGCTATGGAACTAAAGTTCTTAATGAACCTTCGATAATAGCCTGCTAACCCTAGGAAACTTCGAATCTCCGTCGACATCTTCGGTTGTTCCCACTGTAGAACAGATTCTACCTGTGTAGGGTCAACACGAATTCCCAAGGAAGATATCACATGTCCAAGAAAAGATACCTCCGGCAGCCAGAACTCACACTTGCTAAACTTAGCATACAGCTTGTGTTCTCTTAGCAAGGTCAAAGCTTGGCGAAGATGTTGCTCATGCCGCTAAGCATTCTTGCTAAAAATCAGAATGTCATCTATGAAGACGACAACACACTGATCAAGGAAAGGTCGAAAAACTCTATTCATGAGTTCCATAAATGCAGCTGGTGCATTGGTTAGTCCAAACGACATAACCGTGAACACATAGTGACCATATCTTGTCCTAAAGGCAGACTTGGATATGTCACTATCCTTAATACGGAGTTGATGATATCCATACCTCAAGTCTATCTTTGAGAAGACTGTTGCACCACGCAACTGGTCAAAGAGGTCATCAATCCTCGGCAAAGGATACTTATTCTTTATCGTTACTTTATTGAGTTGTCTATAATCAATGCACAACCGCATTGACCCATCTTTCTTTTTAACAAACAAAACCAGAGCACCCCAAGGTGAAGTGCTCGGTCGGATAAAACCTTTCTCAAGTAACTCTTGAAGCTGTTTCTTGAGTTCTGCCATCTCAGCAGGCGCCATTCTATACGGTGTCTGGGCTATGGGTTTCGTGTTTGGGATCAAATTGATTTCAAAATCAATTTCCCGAGGCGGTGGTATACCTGGAAGTTCTTCAGGAAACACGTCCTTGAATTCCCTGACTATAGGAACTTTAGCAGGGTTGGGACCTTCTTTGGTAACATCTACCACATGGGCCAAGAATGCATAACATCCTTGCCTCATCAGCTTATCAGCAACCATAGCTGACACAAGACAGGTGGGCAGAATCTTCCTTTCTCCTTGAAAGATCCACGTGTTGTTTTCATCAGCAAACACAGCAAGCTTGGATTCACAATCCAAGACAACTCGATACTTTTCCAAGGTATCCATTCTGAGGATTATATCAAATCCTTGCATATCAAGTGGTATAAGGTCCACTTGAATGTGATGGTTAGAAAAGAAGAGGATGTAGGGAGAGCATACCTCCTGCAACACAGCAAACCCACTCAATGGAGTCTCCAAAAACAAGCTATCTGCCCTATGACTAATTGTCATATAGCAGTTACGAATCACTCTCCGAGTGACAAAGGAGTGTGTAGCACCCGGGTCAATTAGAACAAATAC
Source organism: Alisma plantago-aquatica (assembly GCA_963693085.1). Taxonomy (NCBI): domain Eukaryota; kingdom Viridiplantae; phylum Streptophyta; class Magnoliopsida; order Alismatales; family Alismataceae; genus Alisma; species Alisma plantago-aquatica. Next base: position 665,917,934 of record OY856414.1, read on the forward strand.
CACACAAGATTTAGACATATTAGAATATAAAAGTTCCATCTGACCTGCCACTACCCGTGGATTGACCACTACATCTGGTGGGTTCAAGGCATAGAACCTCACTGTCGCCTGGTGTTGAGGTGGTGCTGATGATCCAGCTTGAGATGCTTGTCCACGTCCTCGAGCTGCTCCTTGAGATTGCCTTCTCTGTGATCCCTGTTGACTTTGTCTCGGAGACTGTGTCACACTGACAAGCCTAGATCGGCAGTCCTTCATCAAATGTCCCACCTTCCCACAGTTGTAACAGCTCCTCTCCAGTTGTTGTGGTCTGGGTGGTCCTGTGACTGACATCGATGCTGAACTACAAGTCTCTTGTTGAGGTAGGCTTCGTCCCCTGCCTCTACTCGGTGACCACTTTGTCTGAGCACTAGTTCTAGGTGGTGGAAGTATAGGTGTAGAGAATCTAGGCTTCTTAAAGTCTCTAGATGAAGAACCCTGGAACTGCGGATATCTCTTATGGGTTTGTCTCTTCTCGACTACGGATTTCTGTATCCTTCAGACTGACTCAACGAAGGTAGCAAACCTCTCCCGATTCTCTAGGGTAGACACGGGAGTAGTCAAGTCGGCGTTTAAACCCTTATCGAACCTTCTGATTCTTTCTTCTTCTGTGGCAGCCATGTGCGGACAAAACCGCAGTAACTCCATGAACTTAGCTTCATACTCGCTAATGTTCATCATGCCCTGCCTCAATCTCTCAAACTGAGAGATCTTCTCGTCTGGGAAGGTCTTTGGAAAATATCTATTGATAAATTCCCGACGGAAATCTTCCCACGAGATCTCCACTCCAGGCCTCTTCTGCTCTTCCATGGTCCACCAGTGACCAGCACTTCCCTTGAGAAGATAGACAGTGTGTCTAACCTTCTGAGCTTCTGGGATGTTGAGGATTCTAAAAGCTTTCTCCAACTCGGTCAACCACAAATCGGCATCTACAGGATCAGCTGTTCCAAAGTATTCGGTTGCTCAGACACGACGAAGTCGTTCGAACGTCTTACCGATACCTTGTCCTTCAGGCTGGGCAGGTGCCCTAGGTGCAGGCATAGGCATCCTGTCAGTGATGTGTGTCATAGCAGTCATAAACTGCCCGAACATAGTTTGAACAGCTGGGTTTTCCATGTCAGCTGGGTCAAACTGAGGTGGCTCTCTGGGTGGCTCAGGTACAGGTTGCTCTATCTCCAGGTTCCTTGCACCTCCTTGGGGTGCAGCAACACTACTTTCTGCCATGAACTCCTCATGTTCTTCATGTGGTCCGTACATCCTTAACTTATCTTCTTCTCCTGAGGAGCAGAAGACTCTATTAGACAAGAAAGAAATACTAAGGATAGACTCGACATCCTAATTCCTATGTCTCTGTAGAATCAGTGAACCTAGAGCTCTGATACCACTAATTGTGGGCTCTGATCTCCAAACCACGATATAAACACGATTTAAACGCAGCGGAAGTGGTTCAATTAACAGCGGAAGACAAAAATCACGGAAAATTAAAACTTTTCGAGATAAGAGCTTGAATCCATAAAAACTTCTTTCATAAAAGGAGATAAACTATTTACATCTTTGATAATTACTTCTTGAGTAATTATATACAACATGATACAAAATCTCAAGAACTCAGAACCAAAATCTCAGACCAAAAGACTCCAAGGACCTGAGAGTACAGAGAACACATAGGACTGACTATCTAACTACACAACTCAACAGTCTGAATCTCCACCTGAGATTTACTGCTGCTCCTGGTGCTGCTGCTGCTGATACTGTCCACCTACAGACTGATTCCTTCGTCCTCGACGACCACCTAAAAAGGTTGAAATCTACAGGGTGAGACAATTTTAAATAATTGTCCCAACGAGAGTTATAACTCTCCACCAGAAGCTTTATTATAGAAAATCAAGAACAACATAGGCAATAAAAGCTTTAAGGTAATCAATAGCAGATTGTTATCAATTAGAACAACAACATTTAAGGGATATGAAAAACATGTATACTAAGTAATGTATCTTCAACCAATGTATCTCGTAGTTCAACCTAAGCAGATATGCTACGCGGTTGATTATGTTTTACAAACATCATTATGCCCTGCGGAGATGAGGTATACCGTTCATACTCCAACCGATCACTATTAAGTCGCATCGGTATCATACATAGGTCATCAAAAGAGCCGGATTCTTATGACCTCATCTTCCTCAGTCAGTGTGAGGTTCAACATGCAGGACATCTAATGTCTCTGCTACTATAGCTTACCAGGGTATTCTGGTACTTCGCTATTAGATTCACAGTGGCATTCTGTACTCTCTTCGCCATCGAGGGATTTCTTGTTTATCTCTCATCGATGCGGTATAAAAGACTTTCTCGGGAGATTAGTGTTACATCACCCCGGCATAACCCATAGTGAAGGATTGATAGATTAAGATACATCTACATCAATTCCTACACTAGGATGTAAGGGCATTCACATCCATTTTCCCCACATACTCAAAAGTATGTGATCCAGGAGTTCCCTTAGGAAAACATGTTTCACCATCATTTTGCTTCTGACAATGATGGATCTATGATCAGGGCTCTACATGATATGATTATACTTGATTAGTTAGGTACATTTCAGTATTCTTTTAACATCAAGCATGTTTCCAAGCATGTAAGTATTAAAACAATAATATACAAGAAGAATACTAAATGTATCAAGTCTGTCTCATACCTGTGATCAAATGGATATCAAATCTTAATTCTCTCATCATAAGTCATCTTATCAGCATGACCTTGATGTTACTCATGGCTCTTGCAGCCCATTAATCTCATATGTTTCTCTTATGCTTAAGGAGCATAACATATGTCACTATTCACAAGCCTATAATTATGCTTTCAGTGAATATGATATCATAACCCTTACCTGGCTATGATCATTCTCTTATAAGAACCTGCATGGTTAATTCAATAGACAACAATAAACAATTTATCTCCAGATCAACAATTACTATTGCAGAATTAACCTTTCAATTCAAGGGTTGAACCTTCATGCCTCCATTAAGGCTAGGTTCCCTGATTTATATCAATTAGGGTTATTCAATCCCTTTCATTATGTTTAGGAATAGTGATTCCTTTTCTCATGCTTTAGTCATGATGATTCATGCTTAAGAACGTCACCTGGAATTAGGGTTATTGTATAATTCAATGCATCACCCTCAATTAGGGTTTACTATTCACATTATGTGTCATTACCCTAGAATTTAGGGTTTACCATTCACATTATGGTGAATTGAGCTCATAGCATCATCATGTATAAAATCATCATCATTAATGCCCTCAAGTTAGGTTAAGATTCACTAATTATCATAATTAGGGTTTCCATGATCTCACATAGGTGGATCATACCCTAATCATGCACATTCATATATATATTGAAGGTACATTACTTGGATTTCAACCATAATTGGGATCTTTTCTCTCCTCTTACTCATAGGTGATGATTACATCACTCTATATTAGGTTGGGTTAAGTCCTTACTGACTATCATAAGCCAAATCACCACTATCATGTGATTAGGGTTTGATTAGAACAAGGTATTACTCAATTGAACCCTTCAAGGGAATTTTGGTAAATTACCCATTGATCGTCATCATGGGTCAATTCATTAGTCATTTAGTCCCTTAATGTCCTAAGTTACCATTAGGGTTTAGATTAGATCACCATTGAACCATTTACACCTTCAAGTGATTAAGTATAAACAACCTTGAAAACCTTCAAACAGTTTCAACCTTCAACCACCAAACGGTCTTGAGACCGTTTGGTCTCAAATGGTCTTGATATCGTTTGACCTCAAACGGTCTTGAGACCATTTGGGTGTGTTGACCGTTTGGGGAGAGTTGACTTTCAAACCGTTTGAAACTTATGCGGTTTGAAACCGTTTGATCATAAACGATCTTGAGATCGATTGGTCTAAACGACCTTGAGATCGTTTGAGCCCAAACGGTCTTGAGACCGTTTGTCCCCAAATGGTCTTGAGACCGTTTGGCCTCAAACGGTCTTGAGACCGTTTGGACCTCAAAAGTGGATTAAAGGTTATAAACGATTGGGGTTTTCTATGTTGAAGCCTTCAATTGGCCAAATCCTTGTTAGCCACTTATCAATCGAGACAATTAGGGTTATAATTAACCAATTGGTCACTCAATTGACCCTCAATTAATATCCAAAAAGGGTTGGAGTTGGTTCAATTAAGGTCTATAATCGTTCAACCATCAACACTCAACAATGTGAATCAAATCGAAGTTGATCCCATCAATTGACCTTAAATCGGGCTCAAACTTGGTCCAAACGGTCTTGTGATCATTTGGATAACCTCCAAACGGTCTTGAGACCGTTTTCCCAAGAATTCATCAAAATCTAAGTTGATTTGATAGGGGTTGAACCTTAATTAAGTCACAAATCAGCAATTTGATTATTTCAATAACCCATTGTAATTGGGCCCTCAATTGATCAAATTACCTTAACCCTAGACCTCCAAACGGTCTTGCGTTGACACCAAACGGTCTTGAGACCGTTTGGATGAGTCCAAATGGTCTTGAGACCGTTTGCCCATCCAATCTTTAGACTCTAGTGAAAATTCATCAAGGTTTGATCTATTGAGTTGATCATCACATCAATACTTAATTGCAATATGGTTTGGTACCTTTGGACCTTCAATTGGTCAACTATTCTTGACCCCAGACCTCTAAACGGTCTTGGGTGATCCCCAAACGGTCTTGAGACCATTTGTATGATTCCCCAAACGGTCTTGAGACCGTTTGGGCTAATCAACCCAAAATCTCTAATTAACTCATTGGGATTTCAGCACTGATTTCAATTAGGGTTTTCCCTATTGATTAGCCTTCAACTCATGACTCGTTTGGAATTAAGCCATCAAATTTTGTGGGTCATCAACCAACATTATTAGGAACAGTAATCCCAAACGGTCAACGCTTGGTCAACCATCTCAAACGGTCTTGAGACCGTTTTCCCAAAAAGGGCAAATTAAACAGGCAGAACTTAATTCAATTGGATTTGCTAATTGATTTGCCTATATCTCACGATTCCTTTGGAGTTAATCCCTCAAATTTGATGGGTGATCAGCCTACATAACTAGGAACAGTATTCCCATACGGTCGTTGCTTGGTCAACTGGACCAAACGGTCTTGAAGACCGTTTGCCTGCATGCGACCCTGAAACCGTTTGCCCACCAAACGGTTGTGCAAACCGCATGGGCAATTGGTTAGGACCGTTTAGTAAAGTGGAAATCCGTGGATAAGCATAGGAATTAACGCCCTTATCTTCTACCTCAAGAACAGCAGCAGTTCTTCACGATTTTACTTGCAAGGATGCAAGGGAAGATAGGGAAGAAGAAGAACTAGCAACTATATGCATAGAAATAGATGTATAATCAAAGCATAAGGTTTAGAGTTATAAAACCCGCCTTAAAGGTTGTTCCTTGAGCTCCAAGCTTCCAAGATCCAAGCCTTTAATGGCGTCCTTGAGCTCCATAGGTCGGCCAAGGTGAATTCTCGAAGGAAAAGTTGGAAAGGAATGGCTAGAAAGATAAAGCTAGGTGAGCTAGCCATGAATTCAACCTTGAAATCGAGTTTCCTCCATGAATTCAAGAAAAAGGGATGATCCAAACTTACCTAGGACCCCTGGTCGTCCTCCTCTGCTCCAGAGCTTAGCTTAGTCGGTTTTGAGCAAGGGAAACAGTGATGAAATGAAAAGGATCGTTTCCTTGCTAAATGAGGAAAGTAGCATATATACTTAGGTGAAAAGTTAACATAAGAGCATTTGTTTCCTCATTTCTCATCTAAGTCCTTCCTTTATTCTTTGCACGTCCCTACCCCTTATTTCTAAGGACAATCTCCTTCTAAGGTCAAGGATTGAAAGTAAATAAGATCAACCCATCACTAAAGTACACATATAAAAGGCTATTATACTTACACCTTGATTATTCAATCACAAAGGTGTTCTTTATTATATGATTATTCAAATGAAGTGCCTTCTTCATCATTTCTACTCTAAATGATGAAAATAGTTATAAAAGATATTTTGGAAGATGAAAATTACAAGTTGCACCCAAAATTTTGGGTAAATTGCATTTTACCCCAAAACCAGGGTTTCGAGCACAGGGATTGCTTGCACAGCTGCACCTTGGTGCCCAAGCTTGGGAAAATCTTCAAACTTTACCATAATCATTCTCATGATGTCTCAACATCAGAGGAACATTTAAACATGTGAAATTTGCAAGTTAACCCCTTTAGCTGGGTAATTTGCACATAGGTCCCTGTATTACAAAACAATACTAAAACATTGTTTAATTAGGACAGAAATGGAAATATGTGTTCCTCAGAAGTTTAATTACATGCCAAAAGATAATCACAAGTATCTTAATTACATAATTAGGCAAAACACCTAGGGTTAGTTCTTAACCCAGGTTAGGGATGTTACAGGTATACTCAGATTTCCTAGGGATTAATAAAATATGTAATACAACGGTGTAGTATATCTATTTAGGGTTATAAACAATTATTCACATTGGATGATAACCCTTGCTTGTTCTCTTTACATAGTGATGATGTTTAATGCATTAAAAAGGTAGTAGATATGCTTATGTTGTGGACATTCTCATGTTATAGATGTGTATTTACAGTAGCCATGTTTAAGTTGATAGATATACTACCAGTGTTGGATATGATTATGAAATTAGTTATCACAGGTTGTTAGCTATGCTTATATTGCTAGCTATGCATGTGTAATTAGAGATGCCTATACTACTAATCTGCTTATACAGATATATAGTTGTGCTTATGTTATTAGCTCTACTTATGATGTAGATCTACCTGACCTGTTAGACACGCTAATGTTGTTAGCTATGGTTATGCTTCTAGATATATTCATGATGTTAAGATATGCTATGTTACTAAACTTGCTTATGATGTTAGTTATGCACATGCTACTGAACTGCTTATATTATTAACAAGGTAAAGGATGACAGATAATTATTATTTATTCCTCTATGTATCTTGCTAATCATCATTGTTGCTAAGCCTATCTATTATACTTGTTTGATCTTCTTAAATTGTTTAATTACTTAACATGAGTTTTAATTTTCCTATTTTATGGGTATGTGTTTAATTAGTTATTGATCATGTTTTGTGTTTTGAGTATCTCCTTTAGTGTAACAGTTTCTCACAGTTGCATGATTTCTCTGATTGCAAGGGCCTCCACCATGAAAGTTGACTTGTAACTTCTAGCTCGGCCTTAAGTGTATCTATTACTCTATAATCATGGTCAAGTAGTATTGCACCTAATCCCACAAAGGACCCCAATGTCCCACTTGCATTTGTGTTGAACTTCAACATCCTGACACTAGGTGTCTTCAAGGTAGTTTGGGTTCCTCTCTTATCGTCATGTTCTTGGATGAGAGAATTTGAAAGTACTTGTTGTAATCAATCACTTGACTCTAGAAGATGGAAACATGGATAGTGTTGTGTGCTATCTTTTCCTTGAACATTACTTTAATCTATGTTGCCCATGCATCCACATGACCATTGCAATCTCATTAACTTCCCAGTGATAATCATGGTTTAGAAGGTCATGGATAGTTGTGGTCATCGGTGATGTCGTGCTCATGGCATTTCTTAGGTATATTTTTTGCATTACTACACCCATTCAGATAGAGCACATGCACATATTGCATTTAAGGGGTCTTCAATTTTTGTCTTGCACCTCATGCACATGTCATGAGTGATCACTTGTCAAACCCCTAGTCTCCACATTGTAGACAATATGTTCCTTGCAAACCTCACGAAGTAAATTGGCTTAGGGGAATCTCCTATTCTAAAAACTTCTACAAACTTGATCATTTACATTATCCACTATTGGCTCCCCATACATTGAAAATTGGGGCAGTGGTTGCATGGAGACGACACCTCGTAGGTCAACCTCCTAAGTTAGCAAGTTTATGTAGTTTCCAATGATATTAGGCATTCTGATAATCTTCTCTGCAATGTATCGAGGTATAATATTAGTACCACCTATGATTTTTTTGATCAATTAGGCTACTCATCTAAGTTGGATCATCCTCTCTCATCACGTCATATCTTACAATTGGGCCTGAAAATCCTTGGACCCATCTGTCTTCGTATATTTTGATATGTGAACTAGTTCCTATTCTCCAAAGAAAACCTTATTTAAACATTTGCACATCCATCTACTGCTTATCCAAGTGTATATTGAGTTGATACCAATTCTTGAACATGATACCCCTTATTTTCTATAGTAGTCTGCCCCAATACTCTACTTCCTAAGGACTTTGGGTTGGAGGAAATCCACCACCCATTATTTAGAAACAACAAACTAGTTGAATATTTTTAGATAATAGAAACCTAGACCACCTATGTGTTTTGGTTCACATAAATTTCCCACCTAATCATGTGTATATTCCTTTACCCATATTTAGAAACCTATCAAAAGTGTGCTATCATTGAATCAATAGGTCCATATGTGAGCTTAAATATGCTCATCACATATGTGGGTATTGCCTCTATAATTGCCTTGATCATCACCTCATTGCCCAATATTGAGAGTAGCTTCTCCTTCCAATCTAAAAGCTTTTTCCACACTTGTTCTTTGACTGTGTTGAAGACTTGATATTTAGATCTCCCCATCGAAGGGGAAAATCTCAAATTCTTGATGCGTTTGTCTACCGTTTCCACCATTATGAATGCATATTCATCCTAGTTTTAATCACATTTTCATCTTAGGTTTGCATTTAAATTTCTCATTCTTCCTTAGAAACTACTTCATTTAGTTTTTTAGTTTTACATTAATATGTAAGGGTTTTTATATTATTTTTTTAGTGTCATGGCATGGCTTGAATTGTGTCTCTATACACCATCTTAGGATGGTCATCCCTCTAACCGATCTATGGAACCAAACCAAGTTTTGACCAAGTATAGAGCAACTGATCATGGTGTCAAGTCGTTAAATGGACCACGATGACTATGAAACAACTCCTATTCCACAAAACCATCCCCCTTGCAACTCATTGATGATATCACTACCCATAGATTCTTTACCATTGAGGGACCCTATGGCACAACATGCATCTTGTATAGTTGACCCATTGTGCACGTCCTCCCATCAAACATCAGGCCATAGAGACCCTCCTTCCATCAAGGATTAGTGCATCGAGGCCTTTAAGCCATCAAGAGCTTCCTTCCAACAAGGTCAACCATCAAGGCCCCCATCAAATGCTTGAATCCACCAAGGATCTTTGATACACCAAATATCCCACACCCATCGACCCTCAAGCCACACGATTGCTATCAAATCCCACATGTCCATCAATGTCCAACCATTGACCCTTTCTCCTACTTCATGCATGCCATCAATGAGCTGCTTTGTTAACCACCAAAGCAACCATCCATCAACTCTCAACCCATTGACCACTTTTATACCACAAAGATCTACCTCCACAATGTGTGTGACTCATCATCTTTGTCACTACCATAGATTCCATAGCGACATCCAAATAGAGATTGAAACCTCAATCTCTAAGCCACCAACAAATACAAGGCTATGTTCCTCCTTGGAAGGATGATGATGATGCAGAAGTTCATCCCCACTTATGACTCAAGTGCCCACCAGAATTTACCAACTGCAAGCATCGAGCCCATTGTTGTTGCTCCATCTACCACCACCATCACATCTTGACCTCAACATATGCAACATACTCCACTGCAACCTAAGCTGACAAAGATTGATATGTGTAAATATTAAGGAGAGAATAGGAAGTAGGCAGTCTGACAAACATACATCGTATTGGCCACATCTTGAGGCTCAAAAACTACTACCACACACCATGGTTGCACGCCTCCCATCTATAGTGATGTTGGCTATATCTTCTATTGGGGTGCAAGGAGAAGCCTCACTACCCATTTTGTTCCTTAATTTGCATCTAAACATGTATACATCTTTTTAGATTTTGAATCAATCATTTAATGCTCTCAAACTTATTTGATCATTAGTTTTTTATGTTTATTAGATCTTAGATGTTGGGAACTTTGAAACCATTATGTAGGATATCATTTGTTTGATATTAAACCCTAGATGAAAACTTGGAATATTTTTTATGAGTTGACATGTATATGGCCTCTAATTAATGTGATGACGAGCCTAGAGTGATTTTTTTGGGTAGAATCCTCATTCCAAAAGGATGGACTTAACCTCAAAAGTTATTTGTTTATGTGTGTTTATGATGCAATTGGAGAGCATGTGATAGGTAGTGGTGGAGAGACCTACTCACCCTAGTGTTCCATACGTGTGATATTATTCAAGCACTTTCTATTCTTGCAATTTATCCAATCAACCAACAATTAGACTCTTGTGATAAAACTCTTTCTAATTTGTTATTTAATTATTTAATTCTTAAAAATAATGTCCTTTTGGTTTGGTAAGGTACTATAATATGATACGTCCTCTTGTGGGTGGTGTTTTCATTAGTTTAGGTGAAACTAGGATTTTGATGCTAGTGAATCCAATGGTATGCAAATATCACATGAGACCTATAATGATTACTTATCTCTAAGCATCACTTGGAACCAATGTTGTTGCTTAGACGACCTATGGCTTCTCGTAGTTAATATTTTCACTTTATTCTCTTTTGTATTTTCTAATGATATCATGTAGATAAAATCATTCATCAGTAGCCACACATGAAAAAAAATGCTATTGTTAGCAAAAAATATGTGACATTTGTGATGTGTGTCTACTAACTTATGCACCATGAATGTTTCCTTCCTATATAAATCTTAAAAGAGAAGAGGAGAGGGGAGATCTTCAACACAAAAAGAAAATGATAGGGAGAGACACGGTCACATTGACAAAGTCCTATTTTGGGCTTTATAGACACCCTCCTAGCCCCATTGATGATGAAAGAATAAGATATTCTAGAAACACAATAATTGATTTTACATCTTCACAAGTTCAAAATTCTCATCTTTTGAATTTCTCTATCCTGAAAGCTTCTTATCATATGCCTTTCTCATATCAAGTTTGAATGCAATCATGCCTTCTTTCCTATTTTGTGTTTTATCATTTGAAACAATTCATACATGACAAATGCATTATCTATAATCATCCTCCACTTCACAAAGACGCTCTAGTTTTCATATATTGTTTTGTCTAGAAGTGGTTTTATTCTATTATCCATGAGTTTGAAAATGATCTTATAGAATACATTTCATATAATATTAGGCTAGAACTCAAAGATTCTATGCGGCTTTTGTTTCTTAAGGATGAGCATAATGACACTCATGTTGATGCATCCCAGTTCTATTCCCCTTCCACCACTCCTTTATGAAGCATAATATACATCCTCTCACAATATCTCAGAAATGCTAAATAAAGTAACTTTCATTCTTCCTGGGCCTGGAGATTTGTTCTGGTGCATCTAGTCTAGAGAGTGCAATGCCTCCTTCTCATATGGTATAATATGTCAATCTCACTTAGTTCATCCTCATCATCACTCATGGGACGTGTGCTGGAATGGGTTCCATATAAGTGGGTTGAGAGATAGAAAACATGTCTTTATAGAAGGTAGTAATAATACCCTATATGGCACCTAAGTATATCTTCCACTAATTATTGCTATTCAACCACCCCTCAATGGTATTGCATTTTCTCCTTTGGCTGGAAATATGACGAGAATGTTCAGTATTTTTTTAACCATTCTCATCTCATTTGATCTTTGTCATAATGCACCAATAACTTTCCTTCAGTCTTTGTAGATCTTGTATCTCTATAGAAATTTCTGAACATTCTTTCAACATTGCATCATATGGTGGTCTATTATGATCTCTTATGATTTTTTTCAGCTTCCTTGAACATTTTCTTTGGATTTATAATTTTTATGCCTAGGCTGAAATATTTATCCACATAAATTTGTTTAGGCATGCAAATCAACACCTCTCATTTCCTTCCATGCATCATCCCCTATCATAGTTATGTTCTCTAGTGATGCAAGCCAAAAAGTCTCAAATTTGAACTTCATGTCATCTTCCTCTCTCTTCTCTAGCTTCTTAGTCTATATTATTATGTGTACATTGTATTTGAGTTTCGAATGGGGAAGTGTAGTACTTTTTGAACCAAAAATTATTGCACCAGTTCTAATCCACTAGAAATCTATCTGGTCTTTCTATAGTCTGATTTCTTTTTTATCAGCCTCTATGCCAAGAGAAGAAGTCCCCCTTGAAGATCATGTCTCATTGATGATATCACTCAACAAGATCTATAAGTTTTATAATCTACCATTAATTTGGATAGACTTAACTTTTTTATAAAAATAAGTAATAATCCCTTTCAATTCCCCCACCATCATCTTTGGTAAATGTGACTATGAGCATTCCCTCATTAAAAAGTCCCACTCGCGGTGTCTCTCGTTCACTATTACCCACTCATACACTCCCATGAAGCCAAAATAGTCTTCCTAATTAGTGGACCCCCACCTCTATGTAGACGTGATGATCTAGAAAAAACTTACATGTAACTCCCCTCTCCACCAGAGTCCCACTCCCCACTTCCCTACACTATTCACCCCTTACCTATTTTCAAAACTAAATCATCTTCTAATACCTTCCTTCTCTCTACTATGTCACATGGTACTATGTCTCATGGTTTCCATGACAAAAACTAGGCCATGCATTTCTTTTTAGTATCTAGACCAGAGAGACTTAATCATCTCACAGGGGTGTCCATGCACTAGATGTTCTAGAATTAGATTTTAGTTGTCCTTCACATACATGGATAACGAGATTGCTCGCTAATTCCTTGTAGAAATCTACATCCATTTATATGGTATTCATGATCTTCTTTCCCACATATAAACCACCCAACTCCATCTTCATCACATTTTGGTGTCTCCTATGTCTGTCTTTCCCCCTGATCTTGATCCCTACCTTGATCCTCTGTCATTACTTTTTATCATATCATCCTTCCCACTTGTCTTGGTGATTCTACTAGATTTCTTTCCCCCATCAAACCTTTTGATATCCTAATTCCTTCAGTATAAACAAAGTTTCTTGGTCATCATGTATGTTCATGTTATCTCTACTGGCGTGTTGTGTTACATTGCTAGGACAATCATGCAACTCTATTGACTTTCCTTCCCCTAGATGTCTTTCAGAAGAAAAAAACCTCAAGGTTAGGTTTAGAACATTGTCTATTGATGTATTATATGAAAAGATCTCAAACAATGGTATTTCTAATATAGATGCTTTTTTCCCTTTGTTGGAGCTTTTATACTATGTCCCTTCTTATGATATTTCTTCTTGTCATTGTCACCATGATTGTTCTTACAGGTCAGGACATTGTGAACTCTCTCCATTATTCATGTTTTGCCATCAATTTCAGCTTTATTTTCACTTTAATGTCATTATCTTGCACTGACTATTTCATCTTGCCATGGTTATTCTTTGGTTTTGATAAAGTTCTGCTCTCATATCATACTTATTCTACATGCATCCCCTACTTTGAGTCTATATCATTTAATACATTGTCCTCCTTCTTCCCTATGTGCTTTTCTTTTTTTGGGAAACATAGAGATCAAATTTCATTCATCCCGCTCTCTATTGCAAGGCACAAAATAGAACAACTAATTTTAACATCCTTGTTAAGACAAGGTGGTACATTGGCATAAGAAAAAGTAAAAGAATAAGTTGATTTAACTGAGAAACAAGCTATGCTATCAGCTATGCTATTATGTATTCTAGGGATATATGCAATATGTGGTTTCCCAACGTCTTCACACAACATTCAGAGACACTTCATATGTGGGGCAAGAGTGTTTGTTGTAGGGATGGAAGTCATGACAGCATGAACTACCATGGTGGCATCTGACAGAATGACAGGTGACCGCCATCCTGTAGTTTTGCAGAATTCCAAGGCAATGAGTATACCTTGTATTTCTGCATCCAACACTGAGGTAGCGTGACTGGGTGAGCCATGGCCCAAAATGAAATTTCCATACTCGTCAACAATATGTATCCCAATACCAGCTTCAAAGGAGGACGAAATGAAGGAGGCATCCACAAACATGTAGATGAGGTGGTCGTGGGAAATGATGTCTCTAGCTCGGCTACGCCAGGCTTAGTGACTGCATGGTGTGGTAGGGAAAGTATAGCTCATACCCTTTCCTTGATGAAGGATAGACGTCTTTCTAATGGAGTGTTCTCTCCATCGTGCGTGGCCTCATTTATGTATCTCTAAATAGCCCAGCTTGTGACTATAGGAGATAGAGAGTTTGAATCATGACATGTAGAAGAGACAAACTCATTAATCCAGACATCTTCAGTAGCAAGAAAGAATTGGGGGCTTGCATCCATCGCCAACCTAGTTTCTTTGCTTTGGGTCACATAGGCAAAGTAGAATTGTGTCTCTGGCATTAGAGAAGACTGGGTGGGTCTCTGTAATTGGAATATGATGGCGGGCTTTCTCAACATTTGTGAGGATGGCCTTGTGCTTGAGAAGCCATAGGAAGATTTTAAGTATTGTAGGAATACATAGCTTCCATAGAGTATCCCATCACCCTACTATAGCTGGGTGGGAGTCATTGTGCAACCATTTATAAGACGAAACAGTAGTAAAAAGACCATATGGAGTAAAGGGCCAATACAAAGTGTCCATACCTGTTACATTAACGGGTGGGTAAACATGAGCAATGCGTGGCCAAATGGATTGAGGAGTGAAGTTGTGAATGAATGGCCAGTCCCACAAACTGTCATCTAACACCATGGAGGCAACCTTCAGGTCTGATAACTCCAACGGGGGCATGAAGTTTGGCTTAATCTCTGTTATGGCCAAACCATGCTACTGCTTAGAAGTCCACACATTAGAAGATATGCAAAATTTAATATGACATACGATACTTCAGAGATAGAAGAGGAGTGCTTGAGAATAAAAGACCACACAGAGGAGGTTGATTTCTTGATTGGGATGCCGTTGGGCATATACTTTTCACACATAACCCAAACCTAGAGAGTTGTTGGGTTGTTGAGAAATAGCTAAACGTTCTTAAGCATGAGAGTAGTGTTTTGGGATTAGGCATCCTTGATACCTAAACCCCCATCCTCTTTGGACATGGTGATAACCTTCCATGATAGCAAGGAGAGGTTGTGATGAGTGCGACCTCCAGACCATATAAAGTTTTTAACGTTCTTGTTAATGGCATCGCAGAGTGAGGGTGAGAGCTGAACGGGCTACATAGCATAGCTTGGGATAGCCTGTAAGGTGGATTTATCCAGTGTAATCTGACTCACAAGAGAGAGCTGACGAGCGGCCCAGCTAGCCATATGTTCTTTAATGGTAGTGAGGGTGCATGCATGTGTGGTTTTGTTGACCCGATGATGAAGGATGGGGACACCCAGATAATGACCCAGGTCATTTGTGCTTTGAATGCCCAAGCGTCTACAGAAGGATGAGCATACCGACCCTATAGTATTAGGTGAGAAATAGCACTGAGACTTTGGTTTAGAGACAACTTGTCCTGATGCATGGGAAAAGTTATTTAATATCATGTTGATCACTTTAGCTTATTTGAGAGATGCTTCAGCCAACATGAGGATGTCATCAGCGAACATCACGTGAGATAGAGGTGGCCCCTGGCATGAAAGGCAAACATGTTTCCAATCCCCAGTAGTGACTGAATTTGAGATAGCCTAGATGAGTCGTTCCATACATAGCACAAAGATATATGGGCTTATAGGATCCCCTGACAGAATCCTCTTGTATCCTTGAAGGACTTCATGGGTTGTCCTTCCCAAAGAATAGATGTGCGACCTTTGGAAATAATTTGCATGATCATGGAAATGATTTTTTCCAGTAGGCCAGTTCTATTTAAAGTATCCAAAATGAATGACCATCTCATCCAATCAAAGGATTTTGCAAGGTCCAGCTTTATATATACCATTGCTTTTCCTATCTTCTTGTTTCACAGTGTGTGGATGACTTCTTGGATAAGGATAGTATTGTTAGTGATTTTTCTGCCTGGGATGAAACTGGATTGCATCTCAGCTACCCAGTCATGCAACAGTGGCTTGATGCATTCAACAATTATTTTAGAAATAATTTGAAACAAGAGTTATTGAGTGATATAGGTCGGAGGTCACTGCAACTCTGGGGTTGTTTAGGCTTAGGAATCAGATTCATATAGGAGTCTGCTAGACGGTCATCAGTGAGGTCATCACTAGTGTTGCTACTGAATGCCTCACTGATAGTACGGTGGATAGAAAGACCAATAATACTCCATTGTTGTTGAATGAAAGAGTTATAAACGTCGTCAGGGCCAGGGGCCTTCTCAGGAGCCATCATAAACATAATACTTTTGGTTTCTTCAATATTGGTTGTGTTGTTGATTCCCAAGCAAGCGTCTATGCTGGGATGAGTGAAGGACCTGGTGAAGTTGGCTATCGCTTCCATGTCACAATTGGTGGTATTTGGAGCAGTCATGAACTCATGGAAGAAAGCACGCACCATTGCTTTAACATGGTCTGGTGTATCAACCCATTCACCATTAGCATATTTGAGACAAGAAATCTTGTTATAGTGCTACCTTGCCTTGACATACGTATTGAAGAACTTTGTGTTCTCGTCCCCCAAACTAAGCTATTTTATATTATCTTGTTGTCTCCAGTCTGCTTCTTCCTGAAGAAGGATGTTTCTATATTCTTCTTACAATCTAGCATAGGTTAGGGCATAGTTATCAACATGCATATAGTTGGGATGTACCTGATGATCATTGAGTTGCTTAAGGATCTTGTGCTTTCTAGAAAGGTTGGTATGTGCACTATCCCATTTTGTAGCAATGTCGCAGAAGGAGGGGAGGGTGGACATGAAGCATTTGTTTGTGTCCCAAGACTAAAGGATGAGGTCTTTGAAGGTGTGGACCATGAACCAACTTACTATTATACATAAGGGTCTTGTTGTAGCATGTGATGAGGGAGTTCTATGCATGAGAATAGGACTATGGTCATTTTACAGACGGGGGAGTATCACAATAGAAGTGTCAGAGGCTGAAGATAACCACTGAGTAATGGAAATCACTCTATCAAGTCTTTCAAGAAGTATCAGCACTTGAAAGTAAAGAGGACCATCAACCTTCATATCCATAAGATTGGTATGCACTAGGAATGAGTTAAATTTCCTACTGGAACAATGATCAAAATGACGTCCATTTTGCTTTTTAGACATGTCCAACATGGCATTAAAGTCACTGACTACAACCCATGCATCTTGGATATTAGATGAGACAGTAAGAATACGACTCCATAGGAGATCCCATTTATAGGGGTTTGGGCCATCATAGACAATAGTGAGGTACCATGCATCATTGATACGGCAGTGAATGAATTGGCGATGGTTTTAAAGGACATCAACGGAGCATTATCCATCATCCCAAAGTATCCATATGCCTCTGGAGAATCCAAGAGCTTCAACTCGATGAGAGGAAGAGAAACCAAGTTGTTGAATAATATTCATTGCTTTGGACCCACTGACACGGGGTTCGATGATGGCCATCATTTGAAGTTTATATCTTCACTTATAATCCTTAAAAAGACGAATTTTCTTTTTAAAATAAGTTCCTTCTATGTTCCAGCACAAGAACTTGATCATTTGAAAAGGAGGAAAAGTGGTGGTCATCAAATGAAAGCCGCAAAGAGGCCAAAGGAAGTGTCCTCGCCAGCCATCTCATCATCAGACACAACTGTAGTTTCCTATGGGAAATAAAGGACACACTTTTCCTCATATCCTTGCACATAACTACCAACCAATTGTTCTAGTTCGCCATTTTCCCTTTCCCTACCTGGACTAACTGTCTGGTAAATAACTCTTCTATTCTGGAGAATGACACTACCGCCGCTGCCCCTCTCTCCCCATTGGAAAGGTTGTTGTGCTTGGGGCATCGTCACTGGCTCCTCTCTTGCCACAAAGTAGAAAGGAGGGTCTGGAGGTTTCTCTTGTTTTCTACCTTGGCAAGTCTCATCATTGACTAGCATCCCTATATCCTTTTCTCAGTTCCCTTCTTATTTCAACATGAAGGTGATAGACGGCATCATATTATTTTTACCAAATAGATAATCCCTAATAGGAACCAACCATTGCTTGTTCAACGACGCTTTCACCCATACCCCTCAACTCCATGGCTATTATGGGCCATCCTCTTTATCTTTTGTACTCTTTGTCTGCATGGCCAATGAAACCAAATATATAGTGATACACAGATGTATTGAATTTGGATCAAGACTATGAAACCTTACTTGTGATAGATACATTGGTGTTTTTATTAATTAAGTAATGTCGAACTTGGTATGTTCCCTGCAAAAGGTGTCTTAGTATAGGTTACACTAGTCGACAAATGCCACTTCCCCCACCCTTCATGTAACTAGGGTTATCACCTCCTTTAACCTATATCAAGTGGTAGGTTGTATAAGTATGCTAAAAAATAGGTAGCGCATTAGTGCTATCTCTAATGGGACATACTACACTAGGATATCTTTTACAAAAGTAAGAAGTTTTCTAAAATTACATGGTCCCTCGTGCATAACTCTCTTCTTGGTCTTCTAGTGAAGAGATTGGATTACAAAGAGGTTGCTTGAGACATGCCTAAATGTTTCTTCTATTTTAATTACCCAAGAACTGATCAGGTGCTTTTCATTGCTTGGAGTTGGAAGACCTCTCAATCATTGTTTTTCTAATGAGTGACATTTTGAGATGCTCTCCTTCAGCTAAAATTTGTCTTCCCAACATTTCATCTTCTTCTGCCTCATCTTCAATGTTGAATCTAATGTATCTCTTTCTTATCTCTTCCTCCATACATAGGTGAAGGGGAATTGGAAAAACACATGAAGTATTATCCTTGGTATATTGTGGGGATATTCTTGTAGTGTCGTGCTCACATAAAGAGTTCCATTTGAAACCAGACCACTTTGGGTTCGAGTATATAATCTCCCTCTCAAACTTTGGGATAGTAGAATGTTTGAAAGAATCAGTTCAATGTTGGGTACACCTTTGAAAATGGATGGGCCAACTAAATTATGTATGTGAATTGATTTTGCAAGACTACATGTTTCGATGGAAAAGGAGCCTAAGTTTCCTGAGTCTGTTACTCTGTCTGGAGATGAAGGGGAAGAGTACAATTTTTTTCTAGAATATGAATGGTCTACTTATAGATGTAGAACATGTTGTTTCTTAGGCCAGGTAGATTGTTATGAAACATTAGGATACAAACAAGTTCATGAAGAAAAAAAGGTTGGCAAGAAGACAATGACCTGGGAAAAAAAGAAAGAAGAACTAATACACCAAGTTCAGAATAAAGCTAAGGAGGAACATGTCAAAGACTCCCAACTAGGAGAGGCTTTGCTTGATGATGAAAATGTTTTTGTTCTCGATGAAGTTGCAAAACAAAACAATGCAGAGCTAGTTAGGCATGTTGGTCTTCTATCCATTGAAGGGGGAGATCGATGCCTTCAACTCCTATTCCTTTTTTCTCAAACATTTCTCCAAGGAGTCAAATCAGCTTGCAGGCATAATCTAGTTCAGAAGAGAATGCTACCAACAAGAAATCTAAATCTCCACCAAAATGTCAAGCGAAGTGTGGGGATCTACTACATGGTTACTAATTCAACTTTCTCTCTTATGACTAACAAACTTGGAAGTCTGGGCACCATAAATGAAAATGTTGAGGCTGTCAGTTGAACAACCCCAACAAAAAAATGAATACATCCCTATCAGTAACCTCTTTGAATGTCAAGGGAATTGGTAATGAACTTATGAGTGTCTAAGAGGAGTTGAGGAGAGATAACAGTGATATTATTATTTTGAATGAGTCAAACTTAGGTTCTAATAAAATTGATAAAATCATGAAGAAACACTTTGAGGAGTATAATTGGATTGCCATCTTGATTCCCTTGTTTTAGGGTGAGTGATTGTTCTATGGAAGGTTGAGTTTTGTGTGATAATAAAGATTTTAGAATGTGATCAATCTTTGCATCTTAAAGTTGAAAAAAGGATATGAGTTTTATCTTATCTACTGTCTATGGGCATAATGCAAACTCTAACAGAGTGGGGCCATGGTCTAACTTGGGGATTATTAATGAAAAGTTTGTTGAACCCTGGGTGATCATATGAGACTTTAATGCTGTGAGGAAGGATGTTGAGAATATTGGAAAACTTCCACCTACGAAAAAAATCTATATCCAGACTTTAATGATTTTGTTCTTGATTGTGATCTTATTGAAATGGAATTGAGTGGTCCTTTTTATACCTAGGATAATCATCAAGATGGTGAGGATTTCATTACTTACAATATGGACAAGATTCTTTATAATGATGCTTTCGAATCTTAGATTGAATTCTTTCCTGGGGAATGTTTATCTAATATTATTAGAAGTCAAAGAAGGATAAATTTGATTATTGGAAATTCGAGGAGACCGAAAACTCCTTTCAAGTTCATTAATAGTTGATTATATATAAGAACTAATGTATTATTATTAAGATGCTTGGGAGTTGGATGTAGATGGTTTTGCTATGTATAGGTTGTATAGAATGTTTGAAAACCTCAAACACAAACTAAAGGAATGGAATAAGAAGAGCTTTGGTGATATCATCGAAAATGTTGTTTTGGCTAAGGATAAAGAATTGGTTTCTCAGAAGAATGTTGATCTGAACCCTAACAAAAAGTATCTAAGGAATATTGCAAAAGATTTCAGAGAAGAAGCAACACTGGCATCTGACATGGAGGAATCATTATGTAGACAAAAATCTTGTGTTCAATGGTTAAAAGAAGGTAATACTAATACCAAAAAAATTTCTCATATCTTAAGATTAGGAGAGCTATAAACTCCATAAATAGTTTGATGATTGAGGAAGGTCTGAGTAATGATATTGAAGATATCAAAGATTTCATTGTAAACTTTTTATAAGGAGTTATTTTGTAAGTCTGAAGTTGGTAATGTCTGGAATGGTGAATGATATGGCCCATATATTTCTAAACAACACAACATCATCCTTAATAAATTGGTTTTTAGAAAGGACATGGGTGATGCAGTTAATGAGCTTAATGAGGACAAGAATCAGGGTCCTGGTTGATTAAGTGGACATTTCCTCAAGAAATCGTGGCATATTATTGGGAATTATGTTTTTGAGGTAGTAAAAGAGTTTTTCACAGTGGAAACCTTCTAAAGGAGGCAAATAGAACTTTTTTTGACTCTTCTACCCAAGGGTGCATATTCTATTATAATTTCTAACCAGAGTCCTATAACACTGTGTAATATCTTCTACAAGATCATCTCAAAGATCTTAGAAAATAGACTTCAGTCGGTTATTCTGGGCATAATTGACATAAAATAGTGTGCTTTTTGTAAGGGTAGGAGTATCAAAGATGACATTCCCTTGCCAAATGAAATCCTCAGTGACTTTAAGAAAAAATAGTCTCACAATATGTGTATTCAAGTTGATATCTCAAAGGCATTGACATGGCTTTATACTGCACTAACAAACTCACTTTGGGCTGAAATCCCTAAGTTTTTACCAAAACCTTGTGCAATAGTACCACTTGTAAGAGGATGGATCTTATCGTAGAATAGTTAAGGATCGAATCCCAAGGGATGACTTTTTTAAGAATATTGCTAGTTAAATCCGGATCGACGAAGACTAATATTTAGAACAAAGAGTTAATTTGGGTTTAGTTAAACGAATTGCAAGTAAAGTAAAAGAGTGGGATTAAAACTGAGTTTAGATTAATGATGGGAATCACTGGGGTGGAATCGGGTTTCACCACCACTACACATGCAAACACATCCAAAATAGATCCAGTCAAGATACAACTATCCAAATGGAGTAGCAAACCATCCGTTAGGAAATAAATTTTGCTTAAGCATCTCCATGGGCTCGATGTCTCGTTACCCATGGGTCACACACTTACCACTTCGGAGATATCCCTTCAGAAGTTCTCGTCTGGGAATCAACTATGTTAATCGATATTCAAATCCTAAGTATTGAAGTTCTCACAACAAAGGAATATAATAGATCATGCAATGCAGGTGATCAATCCACAAAGCATACAGTAAACGATTAACAACGAAATGGAAAGTTATATACAAGCCATGGAATGTTATAAGATGAACATGTAAGCATGGGCAGCGGAGCTAGTCCTTGCACCCCAACAAAATGGACTACTCGCTCCTCGTGATAGAAATAAAAGAAACAAGAGAGAGGAAAGATTCCATCATGGTCATGGTGAAGAAGATGATCGCAGCTCGGCGTAGAAATGATCTTCTACATGATGGCGGGGAAGATCTAGACAAGGAGGGGAAGAACATCAAGGCATATGAGGATGATCTTCTCTCTCCTTCTTCCTTCTCTTCTCATGCTCTTGCTCGTAGGAGATGGAGCGGAAAATGGCTGATGGATGAAGGTTCTATAGATCTAAAGTCCCACCACTTTTGTGGCTAGGAAGTAGATCTTAACGAAGTGAAGATGGAGTAGCAGGACACCACAGAGGTAGTCTTTGGCGGCAGAGATCGTCTTCCTAGCTGGGCACAGAGTGGTAGCTTGTCGGCATCGTGAAGAGAAAGAGATGCCTCAAATGGATGAGGGGGTCATCTATTTATAGGTGTAGATGACCAACTTAGTACCACGGTCGAGGTGTGCACTGACTTAGTTCCATAGTCGAGAAGACGTGCCACGGTCAAGGTGAGTTTTGTAGTTGAGAAATTGGTGTGCCTTGGTCGAGGTCAAGTGGGTGTGCCTTGATCAAGGTGGCTTGCCTCAGTCAAGGTGTCGTGGTCGTTTCTTCTTGGCTGTGGTCATAGACCTTCTCTTCTTGGCCACAGTCGCAGACCTTCTCTTCTTGGTCGTGGTCACGGTTGTCTTGGAACAAACCCACTCGGGGGTTATCGTTATGGGTCGATGGGCCTGCGTTGATGAATCCTCTAACTGGTGAGGATGCTTTCTGATGAAGGAACCGCCCATCAAAAAAATGTCAAAAATATCATTTCTTGGGTCGTCTCCTACACTGGTGCACATAGTGCAATGCTTAATCCTACAATGGAGACTAATTCATTTGATCAAAACTCTGAATAATCATCTAAAACTTAGGGAAATTGTATATGAACAGATTCAGGGGGCATATGAGAACTTTCAATGCAAAACTGGGTCAAAAATGGCGACTAAAACTAAGATGAATATGCATTCATCAGGCGTATGATTCCATGAGTTGGAAGTTCCTCTTCTCTATCTTGTATAAAATTGGATTCTCCTCTAGATGGATTAGTTGGATCGAGAAAATCTTTCAAACCACTTCTTATCAAGTGCTTGTCAACAGAGAACCATCTGATCATATATTTCCTTTGATTGGTGTTAGACAAGGAGACCCTATTGCCCCCTATCTATTTGTTATTGCCATGCAAGGTTTTTTTGATTTGATGAAGGCCAAGTGCAAAGATAATTACATTCTCCCTATTCAAGCTTCAAAGAGTCACAATTTCTCTCATCTCATTTTTGCACATGATTTGATGATTTTTTCAAAGGCAGACATGAAGAATGTAGAACATATTGAAGAACCATCTGGTCTCAATATCATTAATGCAAAAAGCATGATTCTATTTGGAAAAGACGCTAAGATGATATATCTAACACTCTGGGTATGGAGGTTGGTGATATGAATAATTTAAATATGTGGGATCACCTTTATTTGTAGGAAAGTTGAATAAGAAACATTGTGTGAGGCTCATTGATAGGATTAAGAAGAGGTTGGACTACTAGAAATCAAAGCTTTTATCCCTTGATGGAAGAGTGGAACTTGTTAAGTCTACTCTTTCTACGATGCACCTATTCAAGTTGCTTTCATTTCCTATCCCTAGTTTTACTATGGAGGAAATCAACAAGCTATGTAGGGATTTTTTATGGGTCACTCTGAGAGTAAAAGGAATCTTCACTTATTCAAGTGGGACAATGTGACTCTACCAAAGAAAGAAGGGGGTTTTGGGGTGAAAAGAAGCTAAGAAGTTGCAAATGCTTACTTGATCTTGAATGCCTAGAATATTGCAAGCAAAAAAAAGACTCTCTGGGTCAAGTGGATAGGTGAAAAGTATCTGAAGAAGATTTATTTCTAGAGTATTAATGACTCTCCTAACTTTTATTGGATGTTCTTCTGAGGGTAAGATACCATTTTCTTCCTCTCATTGAATTCAAAATTGGTTCAGGGGAAAAATTCCTCGATTTGGTAGGATCCTTGGTATAATGGGAAGTTAACGATATGATTACTAGAGTGGGTCTGCCTAATGATTCTTCTCTAAGTTACAATATAAAAGAAAGAAAGTGGTCAATCCCCCCTCAAGGGTTTCTCATTCTATAGTTGAAAAGTTATCATTCATAATAATTAGTAGTTTTGACGGTGACCATATTATTTTCAAAGGATCCAAATATTCTAGTATTAGAGCAATCTGGGAATCTATTAGAAGCAGAGGAAGTGAGGATGTTTGTTATGTTTGGATTTGGAGCTGCAAAAACCACATGAATAGTAAATTTCATATGTGGAAAGCCAAACATAATAAATTGCCTACCTCAAACTATACGAGAAGGAGGGGAATTCGTGTGGCTCTTATTTGTTTTTGTATGTATGGAGGGTTATGAAGACACCTCTCATGTTTGCTTTGATTGTAACTTTGTGATTGAGCTCTAGTCTCTTGATAGTCTTGAGGGGGTTGTGGATAGAATTCCTACAAACTGGAGTAGTCTTATCAACATGAAGAATGTCATTGCTAGTATTATGTGTTCTCTCATTTTGTATTATAGTTGGCTTGAAAGAAATAGAAGGGTGCATGATAACAGAGATAAAGGAGCTGATCTTCTATGGAAGTTGATCTAGTATAAATTCCAGGTTCTTAGTATTTTTGTGTGATTTTTGGGTTTGCTCTAGTTGTTGGACTAAGTTTCTTATATGTTTAGTATTTTGTTTCACTCTAAGTTGGTTTCTTCCTTGAATTTGTTGATGAGTCTTTATCCATGGTGTGCTTTTTGTTGATGGTTAGTCTGCTACTGGGCATTTTTTTTGACTCCCAAGCTTGATGAGAGTAGAAAGATGGCCTTTTGATGTCTGAAGTGGCTTTCTAAAGAGGTTCCTATGGTGTGAGCTCTATGGTTGATCACTGGTAATCATTTGAAGTTTACCTAGAGTGGTTATTATTTTATCCATGGTGTGCTTATTGTCTGATGGTTGGTCTACTATTGGTTTGTACTCTCCCTTGTTAGTGGTAGCTGAAGGTTACCAGGGGTGCTTTCTGAAAATGTTCTGATGGTCCCTTTTTCTTTGGGCATCTTTTCAAATCTCAAGTTTAAAATTTTCTCTTTAGTATTAGTAGTTTCTTTTTTGATTTATTCTTGATGAGAGTAGAAAGGTTTCTCAAAATCATTTCATGTTGAAGGTTCTTCTTAGAGTGTTTATCTCTCTGTGATTTAGTGTTGTTAGTTATCAACTGAAGATGGTCTAGTGTTTTCTGAGACTCTGAGTGATTCTTTGGTTGGATCTGTCTCTAAGCTTTACTATATATAACTCCTTCAAGAGTTTCTCTTTTATCTTAAGACTTCCTGAAGTTTTTCTTTGTGGAGACGTTTCATTGATGTGTGCTCTAAGGTTGATCATGATTATCATATGAAGTTTGCCTGGCCATGACCTGGATTTCTAAGTGATTTTTATTTTTTTGTCTTCTCTGCACATATAGTGGGTTGAATACCCTTTCTTTAATGATTTGGTTTGTTCTTTCTTCGTTAGGTTATACTTGCGTAGTTACATGTTCAGTTTCTTTACACATGCATTGTAATTGTTCTCTAAAAATAATACCAAAAATCAAGGAGAGTTTTGGTTAACCCAAAAAAGAATTCACATTCAATTCAAAAAAGAATTATATAGTAGCAAGAACGTAAGAAAGAATAATTATTCCCATATCTTGCATACTTTAGTAAAATCACCATAATTCGTCAATTTGGGTTAACAAGGGATGTTAGTTCAACTAGGGGAGATCATGCTTAGTTATTTTGTATGAATATACTTATAATAACCTTTTACTAATTCAAGGAACCTATTTCCATCCTCCTTTAGTGCTATGTTGAAAAACTTTTGAATCTTCTACCCCAAGAAGATATTCCCTCCTCAAGAATCCTAATCCAATCTTAAGAAGGAGACAAAAGACAAAGAAGGAAGTACATACATTAGTTTGGCTCCTCATATAAAGATTAATGGCCTATAAGGTGAAAAAGGAGAAAATAAGGTAGGGAAGATTAAGGATCATTACTTGGTATTCTAGCTCCAAGTCTACCCTAGACTTGATATTAAGCTAAAATCTAGACATTTATTTAAATATCTAATCAAGAAGGCTATTTTTTGGTGAAATTAGTGACAAGAGGTGAAGAGTGGAGAAAGGCCATTTGTAAGTCAATATGAAGTGAAAAGGATCGACTAAACACGCACACACACACACACACACATATATATATACATATATATATACATATACATGTATATATATAGAGAGAGAGAGTTAAGCTGGAATAAACTGGAGACACTATACATATCAGTTGTTTTCCATCATCTAATAATTATTTTGAAAATCCAAACTGTTGATCTTCTTAAATAACTTTAGAACATTCTATATAATAAATTTTTGATCATTTGGACACTAATAGGTCATGCATCTAAAGGAGGAAAAAACCATGTATTTCAAATTAGTTATGTGTGTTGAGTTTTGTTGTCCTTGGATGACTGACTTACACTCATCCAAATGGGCTCAAATTTTGTACGTAACTTATTATTTCTTTTTTGTCGGTATGTAAC
This sequence comes from Alisma plantago-aquatica, assembly GCA_963693085.1. NCBI lineage: Eukaryota > Viridiplantae > Streptophyta > Magnoliopsida > Alismatales > Alismataceae > Alisma > Alisma plantago-aquatica. The sequence goes on from OY856414.1 coordinate 665,944,866, forward strand.
TTATTATTGTTATAACAATTAAGATAAATGGTTCAAATTATCTAAAAGTTTAGTATAGATAGGCAAACACCATTGGGGTGTGCGGTGTGATATGTACACTTGAGTGTATCCTAGTCTGACTCTCTCTCTAAATATATATACACATATATATCACATATGAAAATTATTTTCTTGAATAAAATATTCCCTAATCCCGATATACCTATTAGTCATTTGACTTCTCATTTGGTCCAACATATATGTTGTTGGTTGGTCAACCCTACTAGAAAACTCAATGACCCTCTACTAAGGGTAGATAGTTGGTCCAGTTGTAAGACCCTTAAACTTGCTTAATGAGTTTAATAAGCTTAATTATCATAATTTAATTCTTAAAACTCTAATATAACCTTTTGATATGCTTTGAAATCATAATACTATCTTAAGTTTCAAATTTGGTCCAATTTGGACACTGTTTGAGCAAGTTATGCAATTTTATGCACATTTTGGACTTTTCTGCAATTTATCCAATTGAGAGGTTTTCTTTGCAATTTATCACTTGCATTATGTTACTTGGATATTATCTCATCATTATTGAGCTTTTTGATCCATGGGGGTCCCATTTAAACCTTGGTTTGAAGGTGTTTTCTCCAAGGGTATTTTAGAGTTTACCCCTTCATGGATGAGCTGCCTTTAGTAGCTATCAACTAGTGAGTTATTTGTTTTGCTTGGAAATTCAAGAAATGAGGGATAAGAATGTCTCTATGGATGGTGGGGGAGCTTCTTGTGTGTGTGTGCTTGTATATTCTTATAGTTTAAGGCCATGGACACTTGGAAAAATACTAGAACTTCAACGTTTTCTTTTTCTTTATCTTAAAGTTTCATATACTTATCCCTAAGAACCAAAATGAGACATTTGCTCTCCACCACTTCCCTACTTCGAGAAAAATTGTCCTCCCTCTGTGCTTCTGCGAATTTCCTGTCCAAGGAAGAAGAGAAAGGGGAGCTTCTTGGAAAAAGAATATAGGGTTGCAATTGACTTCCTTTTTGGGTTTAAAAAGCTTCCTTCTAGTGATCTTGACCTAAAAGAGTAAGAATCCCCTTCTTTCCTCCATTTATTTCTTTTTTATCCTTCCTCCTACCTTTCTCCAGGTCGGAACCTTGTTTTTCCATGGTAGAAATTGCTCTAAAGCTCTAAAACCCTACCTTTCTTGCTCCTTATGCTTAGGGTTTGCTCATTTGATGAAGAGAGGTGCTAGATGGACGAGTTCACAGTTTATGATTGGATTTTCTATCCTACTTTCTTGTATTTTCTTATGTGTGGGAGTTTATATTCTCATTAGAGGCAAATTTTATAACTTGCTCCACGTTTATTGCTTACCATAAGCTTGCTAGCTCATGTTCTTGCTTGAAAATTATGATTCATGCACTAAAAAGCTATGCTTGACTTGGCTTTCAATTTTTATAATGTTCCCTATTCTGATTTCAGTTCTAGATGAACCTATGATCATGTGTAAATTATTCCTAAGGTATAATATTACTAGGATCAGGTTGGTTTGACAACCTATGGTGCTAAGCACCTATCAACCAATGGTCAATTTTAGGGTTTAAAGCTGATTTCTTCTATAAACCCATGACCCGATGATGGTATCATTGCAACAACCCTATGGTGTTGTTGCAATGATAACTGATGGTTGATATCAAAGGTGTCAGATGATTGTGACAACCTATGGTCACCCCCTAAGGGTTGATACCTTGTGATCCTCTTGTCTTATTAAGGGTTGATACCCTGTGATATTGTGAAAAGGATTTATATCTTGTGGTAGTATGATGACTAGTGTAGCCTCATGAATGGCAATTGAATAGTACCATGTGATGATGAGATGAGAAATTATGTTACACATGTTTTATATCTTTTTAAGTTGTGATATTTATATGCTTGCTAGAAGTGAATTAGGGTTTGTATGTCCACTTGTTTGATGCAGCCTTAATTCACCCAATTGGCATAACTAATCAAATGAAACTTTAATCATGTAGTGCCCTGCACCATAGAGCCATCTGAGTGTCAGAACTTGCCAGATGGTGAAATGAGTATTCCTATAGGAAACTCATAGTGCATATTGATGAGTATGCAGAGTGCTTGTCATTCTGGATTCAAGTGTTTAGGGAGGATGACTGTGGTCATACCTAGCTCTTAGTTTGAGAATGGCTGCAGTCATGTCTTGGTGATTATATATGTGATGAGATTGGAGGACAATTGTGGTTGTACCTCGGATGGTAGGGTATGCGTACCCACCTCCTTTCACTAGTGTCATGAAATGTACCTAGGACAGACTATGCTATTAGTAGCTTGACCTTATGTGTCACTGTGGTGGACCCGTACTGACTGGGGGCGGAGAAGATCTTAGGAGTCAGGCTCTTCCTAGATCTTGTATGGCACTAATTTCGATTTAGCAGTGGTCAGTTGGATTTTGAGTGGTATCCTCAAATTCCTTAGGGCATAATAAAAGATGTAAGACAGTCGTGTAGCATATCTGTTTAGGGTTATACACAACACTTCATATTGGATCATAACCCTTGTTTTCTTTCCTTTCATTGAGATCATGTATAGAAAAATAAGAGATAATAGATATGCTTATGTTGTAGTTATGCTCATGTTGTAAATATAATGACATTGATGGTTAAGATGCTACTGCTAGCTATGTTTAATATTGCTAGCCATGCCTATGTAATTAGAAATGCTTAAACTTCTAATCATGCTTATGTAGTTAATTGTGCTATGATGTTAGTTCTACGTATGATATATATATATATATATATGTTCCCTTTATTTGAGATGCCAATATTGATAACCATGTTATGTTACTAGACATATTCATGATGTTAGGGTTGCTTATGCTACTAGATTGCTTGTGTTGTTAGAAACAAATATGATGGTAGTTAGATTAATGATAATGATTGTTATTTTGATGCAACTTCATGATATTTGAGTATATATTTATCCAAATAAATGGATGTATTTGTTATCTATATATGCATTGATGATCATACTTGTTGCTAAGATTAATTGCTTAATCTGTTTAGCATACTTGAACTATTTAATCTGTTCAATTGATTATTAAACACTTCAACTGCTTAGTTATCTACTATTTAAAATGTTGTAATCAATAAGCATTGTTGGAGGTTATATTTCTTGTTGGGACATGGGTCTCACCCTTGTGGTTTGCCATATTTTTTTTAGGTAATCGAAAGTGACGAAAACAAACATGTGACAGTAAAGAGGAGCTATAGTAATGAATCTTTGAGAAAGATGATTAGATGTCTAGTGTTTCCTAGAGTCATTCATGTACTCTTAGGTCTGGGAAGAAAAAGTTTGTATATGGTCTTTCAAACGAATCGAAATTTTGTTAGCATGTTAATGGTTGTGGTGTGGTGATGTATGAGTTTTGAATCGCTTATTACAGGCCTAGTTTACATTCGTTTTGTGCATTTGTTAGTCAATTTGTTGAATATATATGCATAAATCTTGATAATTGGCTTGTATACTCTTTGTGCATCAAACTATGCTTATTTAATCGTAATTATATTATTTTATATATTTCTCGACTTAATACATATTCTTTGTCAAATTTCAGGAACTTCCATATACTTGAGTCAGTGCCACCGACCACCCAGGTCGGTGCCAAAGAGATGACATCAGGGACAGAGGCTCAGTCGACCAAAAGAGTCAATGGCACCGACCACCCAGGTCGGTGCCATTGAGATAGCATCAGAGAGGAAGAAAATTTTTTGTAGCAGTTCGGTGCCACCAACATTCTAGTCGATGGTACCGAATCAGCCAGAGATCGACCAAAGCCTGATACCGTCGGTGCCACCGACTCTGTTGGATTTCACAATCTAAACCGGCCACCCTGATCCAACGGTCCACAGTGTGTGGTACCATAAGTGACCTAGGACAAAAAGGGAGGATGACTAGACCTAAAGGGTATTAGTTTTTGCACCGCACGACAGCCAGAGAAGAGAGGGAGAGAGCATGGAGCCGAAGGACGACAGTCGGACGATTCGAGCACCTCCGATGGACGTTTCTGCTGCCAAAAGATTACAGATCGCATGTTTCTCGATGAGGATCATTCGGAGCACCTTATTTCTAGGGGTTACACAAATATCCTTAATGTTTCCCACATTTTTCTTCTCTCCTTCTATGTGTTCTGAATTGACAACCATGCGGGGCTAAACCCCTCTTTTCCTTAGGACTTGAGAGTAGCCTGGGGAATCATTGTATTGACTATTTACATGATTTAGTATAAGTTTCTCCTTATTCCTGGATATATAAGTGTGGATTTGAATGACTTATCGCTTCTTGATCACCATCGATATGATTATAGACCAATAATTACTCTAGAAGGGGAATTAACGGTTAGAAGACCATAACTTGTACACTTCCCTATGCGTTCCTTAGAATAGGTGATGTACAGGTAGTGGAAAGAACCCAGAGTTTTTATTAATGCACCTAAATTAAGAATAAATTACCACAGACGTAGAATTGTCTTAGATTTAGGTAGTGAATTGTACCGCGGGAGTGAGCAATTCAGGCTATAGGCTTTCTATCCAGGTTAGAAGTAGGAATTTATTTTAATTCAGTAGAGATAATATACAACGAGACCCCATGGTAAAACTGGTAATCCTAAGGAATTCAACCATATTCGAATCAACCGTTTTCATTTTCTCTTAATTTTCTTTTGTTTTGTTAAAATTCAATTCAACATTTTCAACCGGCTTAGCTGATTGTACCATAGTTAGTAGTAGTCACTGAGACTAAGTCTCCCTGAGTTCGACTCGGGCCTCACAAGGCCTATATTACTCGACGCGTGCACTTGCATTTCTACGCACAGTTTTGGTGTGTCATGTTTTTGGCACCACTACCGGGGAGACGACGACGTCTCAGTACTACGAGTGCTGCAGTCGGCCATTCTAGGCCACTTTTTATTTTTGTGCAATTTATTTAAAAAAATATTTTGTGCTCATAAATTGAATTTTTTCTTTAGGTACCTTGGCTAACTATTTTCAATTTTTCAGGTATTAGTGTATGGTGACAACGAGGACCACAAACTACGACGAAGCTACACCTAAGGTTCCAGTCGTTGTTGAGGCTCCAATCCAAACAACATCATTAGAAGGCATGCCAGTGTCACCCAGGCGATGAGCAATGGGGTACAGAAATCCAGGAGTAGAGAGGACCATCTGGGAGAGGATAAAGGCATCCTCTTCAGCTGCACATACATGGCCGATCAAAAAGAAACATGGGAATGTAGCTCAGTATAAGATTGATCTGGGTTTGATCGCACTCGTCAAGTCACAAGCGTTCTATGGGAACGCTCATGAAGACCCAGTGGCGCATATTCGCAATTTTGTGGATATTAGTGATATGGTCAAAGTCAAAAGGTTTCCATCATCATTGGCTGACAAGGCAAATGAATGATTGTACAATCTGCCAAAAGAATCAATCGAGACCTGGGATGAAATGGTCGAAGCATTCTTTGAAAGATATTTTCCTCCTAAGAAGACAAATGAGTTGATAAAGAATATCCACAACTTCAAGCAACATGCATTCGAATCTTATTCTGAGGTATGGGAGCACTTTTAGATCATGCTCAGGAAGGTTCCACACCATGGGACATATTTAGAAAATCAAGTGAAGATGTTCTATTTTGGGTTGTGAAAAAGCGAACGAACTACTTTGGATAGTGCAGGCTCGGGGTTCTTTCTCAAAAACCCACCCTAAACATGTCAGTATATTTTGAAGAACATGGCGAAGAACCAGGCATGGGGCAATGAGAGAGACAATCCAGAGTAGATCAAGAGCATAGGGGAATCCAAAGTCATCACATCCTTGAATGAAAAGTTGGACTTGATAGCAAAGAAGCTACTTGAGAAGGACAATAATTCATTATATGAAGAAGGCCAGGTGAAGTATATGCGACAAAAAGGCTACAAGAACAATGACTATGCGTGGAGAAAGGATCCTAAATTCTCTTGGAAAGATCTAAACAATTTTCTTCAGGACCCTGATCAACAACATCAACATAGGAATAACCAGCAGCAACGACCTGCAGCAGAGGAGACCACAAATGAGATCCTCAACCGTATAGTGAAGCAAAATGAGCAACTGATAAAAAATTTCCAATGTGATCTCCAGAACCAAGGGGCCCAGATGAGGAACTTTGAGACAACTTTGTCTCAACTAGCGACAGATGTGGTGGCTTTGAAAAAGCCTTCTCAGCAGGGGTTTCCAGGAAATACTAACACTCCAACGGGAAATTAGCAGGTCAAAGTCATATTACTGAGACGTGGGAAGAAGACATTGACCCCACAGACTGAGGAGACTGAGGTGATCAAGCCCGTTGACAGTGGTGACTCAGTGGTAGAGCAGGCACAAGCAGAACCTAAGGCAGTTAGCACCGGGGAGGAGCAAAAGCAAGAATATGAGGTGGAAAAGAGGACGTCATATGTGCCACAACATCATAGGACACAGACAATACCAGTTCCATATCCTAATAGCTTGAAGGCAACAAAGATGGATCAACAATTCAAGAAGTTTCTGGACAACTTTAGGAAGCTTTCTGTAAATATACCATTGATTGAGGCAATTGAACAAATACCCTCATATGGTAAGTTTCTTAAGGATATCATTAAAAAGAAGAGGAAGATCCCAGATTCTGAGGTGGTTGTACTAAGAGAGAAATTCAATGCCTTCATCTTAGGTACGCTTCCACCAAAGAGGCAAGACCCCAGTTGTTTCAACATCACATGCCACATCAGGAAGACAAATGTTGGTGAGGCACTCTGTGATTCGGGGGCAAGAATCAATTTGATGCCCCTATCCACGTTCAAGAATCTGGGTCTCAAAACATCAAGGAAGAGAATTATGACGATTCAGTTAGCGGACAACTCGGTAGTAACACCGTATGGCATTTGTGAGGATGTGCTTTTTAAGGTGGACGGTTTTGTTTTTCCTGCATATTTTGTTGTGATGGAGATGCAAGCTGAACATGGCAATGAGCTTCTTATAAGAAGGCCTTTCCAAGCAACAACTGACATGATCTTGGAGATGGGAAGAGGTGGGAATTAAAGACAATATTTTGAGATAACTATGCCTGACAATTCCAAGTCATCCAATGCTTAGGAGCAGTGCAATATGATGCAGCACATGAATAACAATATTTCTTTGTTCTTGGGAAAATCATTTCTGGATATGGCACATGTTATGACAAAACTGGACAAGGGTACACTTCCTGTGGACATCATGGAGAACACTAAGGTGGTATCACTTGCCAAGGAAATTGGATATTTAGATGACAGAGAAGAGGAATTGAGCTTATCTACTGTGGATAATGATGTAGAGGATTCCATACTACGGGTCCATCTGCAACTTCCCCTAGAGGCTTGTCTAATGAACATAATGGATGATTGTGTTTGGGACCGGTCACTGGAAGAGTGTGCAAGGTTACTGAAGGCTTTTCCATGTCATTACATGAGGCATTTTGAGGACTTAGGACCACTACCACTGCCATTTGTTTCTTCATTTCTAAGCCTGCCTGAGTTAGAGCACAATTCGTTGCCGCCTCATCTGAAGTATGTTTTTCTAGCAGTAGAGGAGAAGCTACCAGTCATCATATCAGCATCATTGAGTATCTCGGAAGAAGAACAGTTGATCACTGTGTTAAAGAATCGCCGAGGTGCTTTTGGGTGGTCCGTGGCTGACATAAAGAGGATTTCTCCCACCTTGCGTCAACACAAGATTCAGCTAGAAGAAGGAGCAAAGCGGGTCATTCAACCTCAACATCGCTTAAATCCAATTATGACATAGGTGGTGAAGAAGGAGGTAATAAAGCTAATGTCTGCAGGAATTATCTATGCTATTTCAGATTCTTTGTGGGTTAGTCCGACGCAGGTAGTGCCTAAAAAGGGGGGAATTATTGTCACTACTAATTCACCTAATGAGCAAATCACCACTAGATTAGTGACATGATGGCGAGTTTGCATTGACTATCGCAAGTTGAACATTGCTACACTTAAGGACCATTTTCCATTACCGTTCATTGATCAGATTTTGGAGTGACTCGCCGATCGCTCCCATTTTTTTTCTCAACGGATATTTGGGCTACAATCAGATTTCTATCGAGCCTAAGGACTAGGAGAAGTCTACCTTCACATGTCCTTATGGCACCTTTGCATATCGCCGCATGCCTTTCAGGTTGTGCAATGCACCCGCGACTTTTCAAAGGTGTATGTTGGCGATTTTCTCGGATATGGTGGAGAGATGTCTCGAGGTTTTTATGGATGATTTTTTAGTTTATGGGACGTCTTTTGATGATTGCTTGAAAATTTTGGATAAGTTCTGGTAGAGATGTGAAGACACTCATCTAGTGCTTAATTGGGAAAAATGTTACATGATGGTTAGCAAGGGCATAGTGTTAGGCCACAAGGTATCTATTAAGGGCTTGGAGGTGGATTCAGTTAAAATAGAAGTGATCTCAAAACTTCCTCCACCAACGTCGGTGAAGGCAGTTAGGAGTTTTCTAGGCCATGCCGGGTTTTACCGCCACTTTATAAAGGATTTTTCAAAAATTGCTAAACCATTGTCTGAGCTTTTGGGAAAGGATGTCAAATTCAATTTGGATGAGAGGTGTTTAAAGGCTTTCGAGATACTGAAAGAAAAACTCATATCTGCACTGGTTGTGTAGGCTCCAGATTGGAGCCAACCATTTGAGCTGATGTGTGATGCATCAGATTATGTTGTGGGGGTAGTGTTGGGGCAACACCTAGACAAGGTTCCTACGGTCATATACTATGCATCTAAAACACTTAACGACACACAACTTAATTATACCACAACTGAAAAAGAGTTGCTAGTTGTTGTCTTTGCTTTTGAAAATTTTAAGCAATATCTTGTCGGAGCAAAAGTGGTGGTGTGGACTGACCATGCGGCTATTAAGTACTTACTGTAGAAGAAGGATGCTAAACCAAGATTGATCAGATGGATCCTTTTATTACAGGAGTTTGATATTGAGGTCAAGGATAAAGCAGGGGTAGAGAATGTGGTGGATGACCACCTATCTCGTTTGGAGAGGGTAGATGAGAAGGACATGAATATACCCATTCTAGAGACCTTCCCTGATGAGTAGTTGTTCACCCTTAAACAAAAAGATCCTTGGTTTGCTAATATTGTGAATTATTTAGCTTGTAAGGAATTACCTGTTGACTGGGGTTATCAAGAGAAGAAAAGATTTTTTCATTCTTTGCGCTATTACTTTTGAGATGATCCTATTTTGTTGAAATAGTGCAGGGATGGAATTTTGAGGAGATGGGTACCTGAACGTGAGTATGAGAGTGTGTTAAAGCATTACCACACAGTACCTACAGGTGGACACCATGCTAGTTCTAAGACAGCTGTAAAGGTGTTGGAGAGTGGGTTATATTGGTCGACCCTATTCAAAGAGGCATACGACTTTGTGCGTATGTGTGATGCATGTCAGCGGTTAGGTAACATATCAAAGCGGCAGGAGATGCCATTGAATGTGTTCCAATAAGTAGAGGTTTTTGATTTGTGGGTTATTGATTTCATGGGACCCTTCGAGTCCTCTAACTCCAACCTTTACATCTTGTTGGATGTAGATTATGTGTCAAAATGGGTGGAAGCAATTCCAACCCAAACCAGTGATGCAAATGTTTTATGTAAATTTGTTAAGGATCACATTTTTTGTAGATTTGGAGTGCCAAGGATGATCATAACTTATGGAGGAACTCATTTCACGAATCAGAAATTTGGGGCAATTTTAAACAAGTATGGAGTGACACACCGTGTGGGTACACCATATCACCCACAAACACAAGGACAAGTAGAGGTTTCCAATTGTGATATTAAAAGATCCTTGAAAAGACGGTGTCGTCTAGTAGGAAGAATTGGAGTGATTTGTTATTTGATGCACTATGGGCTTATAGGACAGCCTACAAGATACCCATAGGAACCACACCCTTTAGGTTAGTCTATGGCCAAGTGTGTCATCTTCCTGTGGCATTAGAACATAAGGCTCATTGGGCGTTGAGAAGGCTCAATTTTGATCTTGATGAAGTAGGAAAGACAAGGATGTTAGAGTTGAATGAGCTTGATGAAATTCGGATGAATGCTTACGAGAACTCAAGATTGTACAAGGACAAAACTAAGCAAATCCATGACCGCCATATAGCTAGGAGAGTCTTTTTAACATGAGAGAGTGTGTTGCTCTTTAACTCAAGATTGAAATTGCACCCTGAGAAATTGAGATCTAGGTGGAGTGGACCATTCATCATAGAAGAGGTGTTTCCACATGGAGCAGTTAGGATAAAAGAGGGAGAGCGGTCCTTTTTGGTCAATGGTCAAATATTAAAACATTATTTTGGGGAAGATTTTGTAAGGAAGGAGCATGAGGTGAAACTTATTGCTCCTAATTAATCTCAACAATGGAGTTGTCTAGCCTAGGATGTTAAACAAGGGCACTTGTTAGGAGGCAACCCAACCATTAGGATGTTCGTTTCTTTCATTTCCATTAAGTTGTTTTATTAGTACTTAGTTTTTGAAATTTTATGTAAAAATGATACCCTAACTCATTTGTTTAGTGTGCAGTCTATGGCTAAGTCGGTGCCACCGACTTCCAAGTCAATGGCACCGAGATAGGGTCAGAGAGAGGGGCATATCGGCTGATAAAAGTCGGTGCCACCGACATCTCTAAAGAAAGTGAAGAGCTCAGATGCGGTTAACTGATGAGTCACCAGTACCACCAACAACCAAGTCAGTGGAACTAACTCGGCATGAGGTCCCAGGTTTGGTGGGTGCGTCAATGCACCAAAAAGAAAAAAAGGCAATCATCATGTCGGTACCACTAATACCACCGATCTGTGGACAAAGGAAACACCAATCCGTGGAAAACCCTGATCTATGACCCAGATAAGTCCACGTAGATTATCTGAAGATTTGATTCCACCCAAAAGTCAGTGCCACTGACCTAATGTCGGTGCCACCGACTCGTCAGCAATATGGAAAAAGAAGATCTCGCACCGATAGTCGTCGATGCACTGAGGGTGCGGATTCGGCCCCAGAAGTCGGTGCCACCGACTCTGTCACAATAGGTCGACACCGGCCCTATAAAAGGGAGGGTATGATTTGTTTCTTTCTCACAACTTGAAGAACCATGACTCCCAGAGCATGAGCGGATACTCTGAGCATCTAGAGGCTTCATCAAGCTCTTTCTTTCTTAATCTTCTTCCCCGCTCACTCCATCATCATGGCCAAATGAGGAGGACCCCCTGGCACTCTTATGCCATGACCACGCCTCAGCCACCCCACGAAGGAGGTGAGGAAGGTCTATGAAGAGCTTACAAAGTATTCATTCGCACCAACATGATACGGTGACTGTCAACTCCTGGAGGATATGGGCTTCACTGACAATATGGCGTACGTCCTCGAGCAACAGGAGTTCATGAGAAGGTTTGTGAATCCCATCTTTGGTGGATGGCCGGCGTACAAGGAAATCATCATTGAGTTCATGGCGTCATTGGAGATATGTGTCACCCCCGACCAGGCGCGGCCGTCAAGTGGCGAGTGGAGAGAAGGAAGGGTGGATTTTCACTTGTACAACACCAACTACGCCCTTACTCTCCGTGCCTTCAACAACATTTATGGGTGGCCACATATGCCATGTCGTCAGCCTGAGAACGTTGATTTGGACGCCATCTGGAAGGATTTTATGACAGCCCCGTAGGGTAAAAAGATGAACTTCCACCATAGTTCTTTGGCGGACTTCAAGCATCCCTTTGTTATCCCTTTGTTCGGGTGCTACATCGGATGTTGACCAACACGCTATTCGCCAAGTCAACCCAGGGGCAAGCCAAGGTACAAGTGTTGGACTTGTACTTTCTGTATCAGCTTATGGAGGGAGACTCGGTCAACTCATGAGCATTCTTTCTCGAGCACATTGTTCAAGTGAGGCGCAACATCAAGCGGGCTATGACCATGCTGTTTGGGGGACTTATCACCCCCATTGCTCTTCACTTGGGCCTTGATGTCTCTACTCTGGAGCCGCTGAACTCCAGGCTAAGCATCGACCACCTTCATTTCAAGTAGTATGGCCTCATCACTGTGGAAGATGATGTCATATACGCCACATGCTCGGTCGATGATACTTTCTACAAGCATCAACTTCCTAATCCCATCTTCAACATCAGGGGAGTCAGGCACTATAAATGGCCTGCTTTGGACGATGATGACAATGCTGGACAACAAGAAGCTCAGGCTAAGGAGGAAAACATGGGAAGTGATGGAGTGGAGGAAGTAGAGCCCACCATTCCTGTGAGACATAGAGTGGGTCCACAGAAGCGTCCTCGCCATTACGATGTCTCATCATCTTATGCCCCGTCGCCCTCTCAAGAAGGAGAGGATGCTTATTCGATGGCAGGTATGTATACTATGTTGTAGGACATTCAGACACATCAACAATAGAAAACCCAATCCCTGGCTGACATTCAAGACATGCAAGGTCAGTTGTATAGAAACCAACATGCAATCTATGAGAATGAACACCTTATCTTGGCCAACCAAGAGAATATGCATAACCGTCTGCAACAGATGGAAAATTATCAACAACCTTTCTTTGATCATTACTGGAGCCAGGGGTATTTTAGAGGTTACGCGATGCCATTGGACATGCCCCCGTCTGATCTGACCTTCCAGGGGATGTTTCCTCCCCAGGACCCTATGCAACCACCGCCACCACCATTTTGAGTCGGGTATCACTGTTCCACCCCTTAAGTTAGGATATCGACTATGAGGCCATAGTCGAATTCAAGCTTAGGGGGGTGCTGGAACAGTTTCTATCTTAGTTTCTTGTTTTCTTTCATTATAGTTTTGTTTGTTTTATTTTAGTTAGTTTTCTTGTTAGTTTTCCACTATGTAGGATCTACAATCTATCTAGTGTAATCTATGGAGAAGTAAATGCATGGTTTCAATTAAGAATATCAATCTCTGGGTTGGGTGCATTTAAAAAAAAACTATTTTTTTTGTATGAGCTTATCTTGCAAGTAATCAAGTCACATAACTAAGGAAGTGCTTGAGTAAGTCAGCTTTAGGACATTAGAGCATAAATGACCATCTAATTTTTCTAAGAAAGTGATTGACAAGGATTGTTGAGCCTAAACTGATCAAGCACTAAAGCGACCTTAAATTAAAATTCAAGAAAGAAACCCCTTGATTACCTTTACACAGGTCATTAGAGAGGGACATATGACTTTTTCTGTAAGTTTTGTCTCTTAGTTGTATGATCTCAACCACCACATACCTTTGACTCACACCCCACCATAAGAGGATTGAGCGCATGTTGTCATTCTTTCTCTTGATTGCATTGCATAATAGACCTTGCATAGTAGTTGTTTATTTTTGCTTGAATTAGTGTGGTAAAATCATACATGCACAACAAAATCATGGTGCATGTCATCTAGTTGCATAAGCATGACATTTATTCTTGCATAAAATCTTTACTAACTTCTTCTCTCTTAATTAAAGGTAGTGATTGTGCCCATTCTTTGAAAAAAAAGAGAAAGCACTTACCAAAATTAAAGGTGTAGTGTAATTAGAAGCCCAAAGCAATTTTATTGTGATTGAAAGGGGGCTTAAATGAAAAAAGAAAAGAAAAAAAAGTATACAAATATTTTTGAAAGTTCAAAGGAACAATTCCACCCTATTATAAAGAAAAGTTAGCACATGATGTAGTTTTGTAGATATTTTGTCTTATCTCGAGATGAAATAATAGTTTCATGCATCATTCCACCACAATGATTAGGCATTAGGAGCATTCTAAAAATCACATCATCATAGGTTCATCATGATTTTTTATTGCATGAATGATTTTATGTGCTCATAATTCTTCTGCAACCACCTATTTCAACCACCCGTTGTTCTTATTGGTAGGCCACTCACATGATTTTCTCCTCATTCATTATTCTAACATGAGAATTGCTTCCATGTATATGGTAGGTAGAGAAAAGAGCAACGTAGATAGGAGATCACACGATGCATCAAGTATGAACTGAACGATTCTATCATATTAACTGCTTTAACTGATAGTATCTCATTGATTGGGGGGTGGACATCTTGGATAGAGGTTTTTGGTCGCCTATAGGGCAGTTAGTGTTCAATGGTCAGTAAAGGCTGGAAGGAGGACCGAAAGGTGGAGATTTTTAAATGTACCTTATGCATGATGTCATTCAGCCGACTTATCTCAATCAGATCCAAAGATGTTGTTGCTCAAGGACGAGCAAGATTCCGCTTAGGGGAGTTTGATGTACAAGTTTTGAGTCACTTATTATAGGCCTAGTTTTCATTCATTTTGTGCATTTGTTAGTCAGTTTGTTGATTATATGTGCATAAATCTTGATAATTGGCTTGCATACTCTTTGTGCATCAAACTATGCTTATTTAATCGTAATTATATTATTTTATATATTTCTCAACTTAATACATGGTCTTTGTCAAATTTCATAAACTTCCATATATTTGAGGAGTCAGTGCCACTGAGATGGCATCAGGGATAGAGGCTCAGTCGACCAAAAGAGTCGATGGCACCGACCACCTAGGTCGGTGACACTGAGATAGCATCAGAGAGGAAGAAAAAATTTCGTAGCAGCTCGGTGCCACCGACATTCCAGTCGATGGTACCGACTCAGCTAAAGATCGACCAAAGCCCGATATTGTCGGTGCCGCTGACCACCAAGTCGGTGCCACCGACTCTGTCAGATTTCACAAATCTAAACTGGCCACCCCAATCCAACGGTCCACAGTGTGTGGTACCGTAAGTGACCTAGGACAAAAAGGGAGGATGACCAGACCTAAAGGGTATCAATTTTTGCACTGCACGATAGCCAGAGAAGAGAGGGAGAGATCACAGAGATGAAGGATGACAACCGGATGATTCGAGCACCTCCAACAAATGTTTCTACTACCGGAAGACTGTAGATCACACATTTCTCGAGGAGGATCATCCGAAGCACCTTCTTTCCAGGGGTTACACGAATCTCCTTATGTTTCCCATGTTTTTCTTCTCTCCTTCTATGTCTTCTCAACTGAAAACTATACGGGGCTAAACCCCTCTTTTCCTTAGGACCCGGGAGTAGCCTGGGGAATTGTTGTATTGACTGTTTACATGATTTAGTATAAGTTTCTCTTTATTCCTAGATATATAAGTGTGGATTTGAATGACTTATCACTGCTTGATCACCATCGATATGATTACAGACCAATAATTACTCTGGAAGGAGAATTAACAGTTAGAAGACCATAACTTGTACACTTCCCTACACTTTCCTTGGAATAGGTGATGTATGGGTAGTGGAAAGAACCCAGAGTTTTCATCAATGCACCTAAATTAAGAATAAATTACCACGGATGTGGAATTGACTTAGATTTAGGTAGTGAATTATATCACGGGAGAGAGCAATTCAGACTACATGCTTTCTATCCAGGTAAGAAGTAGGAATTTATGTTAATTCGGTAGAGATAATATACAACGAGACCCCATGGTGAAACTGGTAATCCTAAGGAATTCAACCATATTCGAATCAACCGTTTTCATTTTCTCTTAATTTTCTTTTGTTTTGTTAAAATTCAATTCAACATTTTCAACCGGCTTAGCTGATCGTACCATAGTTAGTAGTAGTCACTAAGACTACGTCTCCCTGAGTTCCACTTGGGCCTCACAAGGCCTATATTACTCGATGCGTGCACTTGCATTTCTACGTACGATTTTGGTGTGTCATGTGGCATATAAAAATATTGTTCTCCTATGTATATATGTTGTAGCTAAGGTGATAGAGCAATTTGTATCAAATTCTTGGCATAGTAGGGATATAAGAAATATTTTGGCCTCTTATGCAAATGTTTCTGAGCGGGTGCTGACATTGAAATCAATTTTAATTTATCCATATTTTTGGGTATGTGGTTAATTGGTTATTGATTGTGTTTTATGTTTTGAGTAATCTCGTTTAGTGTAACAGGTTCTCACAAGTTGGTATCAGAGCTTTAGGTTCACTGAGTCTATAGGGACACTAAGACTTAAGACTAGGATGATGTCTAAGTTAGGAACGTGAACACGGTGCATACTGCCAAATCTGAGTACTTGGATGCCCTGGCTAGGTATTCAAGTATTGAAGAAAAGGTAAGTATGGAACTCTTAGATTGTTATCTTTCTTATTACTATGATCAAGTAGTCGTTTTGAGACAATCTATGGAGCATAACGAATAAGAAATCATGGTGTGAATATCTCAATCCTACCTTAAAGAAGATTAGAATTGCATCATTATCTATCAAAACTTGAATGTTTGATAACTATAAGAGAAAGATACAACACCATGAAATCTAAATCTGAATACAAATAAGGAAAAGAGGAGTTCTTGAAAATGTGATTCAAGAAGATAATAAAGTAAAAGACATATAAGTCTATGCTTATAAAGTGATTCAAGGTATGAAATCCACATAAGATGGAGAGAACTCCATTGATAAGTATAAAATGAGAATATAAATGAGAACAATGACAAAGGAATAAGGTGGAACATGAGTTAATCTCAAACCAACCTAAGCGTGTAAGAAAGTGTTAATGTAAAATAAGCATGGCATTTGAAAGAAACTAAGGCAGATGATCCATTTTTAATGAAGAAAATGTGGAATATGATGATTTACCTGTTGATAAGTGGTTGAAAAACATAATAAAATAAGAGAACATACCCAACTGTCAAGGAAGGAGTAATGAGATATGTTAATCATGATGATTCCTATGCTAATGGCAAGGAACCCAAAATGAAAAAGGTAAAATGATACATAAGAAGTTGTAACTTGCATAATGAAAATAGAATTGGTTACCTTTTTGCTAGTGACCCTTGAACAATGTAGCTATGATGTGGGAAGTGTATTTCCCTTTGTGTCTTTCCTTTCTATGGCAAAACTTTCAAGTGGATCATTGACACTTGGTATGTGTGGATTCGTTGTAAACATGAGGGTGGATAGCTTATTATAGCATAAGGTTGTTTGGACAATGGTTCCAAGATCATAAAGTTTGTGATGATTTTGCTTTTGAGCCTTCCAATAATTAGAAAGACTCCTCTTATATATTTTGAAATTTATTATGTTGGTGAAAGTAGATGAGATAAGGATGAGAGTTCCTTATAGCACATGAGGTGGATACCAAGGTAATGAATCCTAGTATCCAAGATGTATCAACAGTATGGGAAGTATGTGAAGGTTGGAGATGTTTATTAAGTGAACATTCCTAGTGTTCCTCTCCCTTAGAGAGAGAGTTGATGATGACCCTCTAAATGTTGTTTGGAAGGAAAAACAAAAGTGATTCTATAATATTGTGTATGGTTCAATGATAGTTGGGCAAGACCACTATCAATGATAGATAGTTTGTTGATCAGTAAACATGTGCTACCGTGTATCTTTAAGATAAAATATCCTTTAGACAAGAGTTATAATGGATGACATAAGTTACATGACCATGATGAGTTTAGAGTTATGTCCATTAGACTAACCAATGTACAAATAGAATTTATGAATAGGAGGAACATAGTGTTCTGATCATGTCATACAAGTTATATCAAGCTTTGAATGATGACATGTCAAAGTATTTCAAATATGGTAAAAAATATGATCAATATTTCTTAAAAAACCTTAGGGTTGCCAAAGCAGCAATAGCTATGAGACAAGTTGAACAAGAGTGAGATGGGGTTGATTAAATGTCTTTATGGGATCATGATATGTATTCTAAGTAGGTTGTGTAAATCCTAGTAAGGTGAAGATAGTGTTGTTATTTCACCTAACAAGGTTGACCAGGAATGATGTTTCCTTGTATGGAATGACAGGTGCCAACATCAACATTTCTTTTGATGATAAAAAAGAACTAACAAGTGTTCCAGTGTCAGTGTATCTAGAAAAAAAGGATGGATAGATCACCTTTTTTTATGCTTCAAGGAATGGTATGGGACACATGCCATGATTGGTAAAAAGCTAGCAAGTATGGATTTTGAGTAATGTGTTGATACAATAGATATAATTGTTGGATGATGGCTATAATTTAAAGTTGAACATTACTACTAGAGTTGTACAGATGACACAACAAGTTTCTATGTTCCATATTTGCAAATGTCTTCTTATATGGGGGGTTTTGTGCTGACCCAAGATGAGATATGTATGAATGTTGTGACATCACCATGATATGCAAGTAACCATGTGAAGGAATAGGATGAGGTGCAAAGGAAGTACCCATCTTTGTTTACCTTGGATTTCGAGGGCGAAATCCCAATTAGGGGTTTATAGTTGTAAGACTCGTAAACTTCTTAATGAGTTGAATAAGCTTATATCATAATTGAATTTTTAAAACTCTAATATAACCTTGTGATATACTTTGAAATCATAATACAAGCTTAAGTTTCAAATTTGATCCAATTTGGACACTATTTGAGCAAGTTATGCAATTTTATGCACATTTTGGACTTTTCTACAATTTACCCAATTGAGAGGTTTTCTTTGCAATTTATCACTTACATTATGTTACTTGGATATTCTCTCATCATTCTTGAGCTTTTTGATCCATGGGGCACCTATTTAAACCTTGGTTTGAAGGTGTTTTCTCTAAGGGTATTTTAGGGTTTACCTCTTCATGGATGAGCTACCTTTAGTAGCTATCAACTAGTGAGTTATTTTTTTTCTTGGAAATTCAATAAATGAGGCATAATAATGTCTCTATGTATGGTGGGGGAGCTTCTTGTATGTGTTCTTGTATATTGTTAATAGTTTAAGGCCATGGACACTTGGAAACATACTAGAACTTCAACTTTTTCTTTTTCTTTATCTTAAAGTTTCATATACTTATCCCTAAGCACCAAAACAAGACATTTGCTCTCCACCACTGTTGGCTAAATGGACATGTGTAAATCCCTTTGTTTTGATAATGACAAACATTTCATTCTTGTTGATCTAACGTGCTACTTGAGTGTTGCAGGAATAAGGTGAATGACAAAGCACTAGGGAATCTATATGCTTGAATGTTTGTAAATGTCATAAAATGTAATCAATTGTAAACTTGTACAAATATATAATGTACAAGTACTTAGACTTCATGTAAATCAAGCGTTAGATCTTTCCTAGCTAAACACCACATTTAGATAGGTCATCTCCTTCAATAGTGTCACATATGCACACTCATACACACACTTAATGGCTTTATTTGAAACATTGAAACAGGGTCTATCTCGGTCGACAAAATCCTCGACCGAGACACTCTCGGTCGACAAACTTCTCGACCGAGAAAGACCCAAGTAGCTGTTAGACACAGCTGACAAGGTAGTTGGCAGTTGGAGATAAACGTTGCAAAATACTTGATCCAGAGAGCCTGTCGGTCGACAAAACTTCGACCGAGTAGGTGTCTCGGTCGACCATTTCTCGACCGAGATGGACTCTGACAGTAACTGCAGAATTAATTAACTAGTCATTGTTAAAGCAACTAACTTATATCTAACGGCTAGTTAAGCACTTAGAAACCCCTAGAAAGTGTCTAGAACGTCCTTAAGCACTTGTAGGACATTCCTATAAATAGGACATGCCTTAGGACACCTAAACTTACTTGTTTTTACACTTGAGCAATCTTTGAGCATACACTTACATTGAGCAATCTGTTGTGAGCAATTGAGCATATTGACAACTGGCTACTTCTTCTCTTAGCTCAAATTTCGTGTCCTATAGGCAAGCATCTCCTATCCACAGCAATCACAATTCCATACACATTGGTTAGGAGATCTATACGCTTGATCTAGGCAAATTAAGCCTTGTGCTTCAAAGGATAAGTTGTAATTTCCTTTTTCCTTTCTTGTTCACTATTATTGTTTGTACTCTCCTTGCTACTCCTAGGTTGGAGGCTGGGGATTGGAGAGGTTGGAGATCTTCTTGGTGAAGAAGGGGACCTCGAGCTACTTCAAGAAGGCTGGTGCAACGGGAGGTTACTTCTAAAGAGGAAGGCTACTTCAAGGGGGAGCTTGGAGTTACTTCAAGAAGGATACCTCGGGTTGGTGCATCTACTTCAAGTGAAGGCTGTTCAAGGGGTGTAAGAAAGTATTGTATTTTTTGTAAATCCTTGTGAAGGTAATAAAATTAATACTTTCAAAATCCCGGTTGGGTAAGCAACTGGGTAGTGGACTGACAACCTTAGTATTTTCTAAGGTTGGAACCACTCTAAACCCCTTGTCTCCTTCTTGATTTCTCATTTGTGGTTGTTTGAGTTAAATTATTGTTAAAATAAGTTTAAAACCCTATTCACCCCCCCTCTAGTGGTTTTTCAATTGGTATCAGAGCAGGCTTCAAGGAGCTCTAATCGAGTCTTAAAGGATGAAGTGTGGTGGTGTTAACAACCGCAAGCAAAGGAAAAGCATGGACCAATCTTCAACAAGTTGCAATTGGTGCTTAGGAACAAGGCACACTACACTTAACTGTCCATGGAGGTCAAAGAAGGAAGATGCACATAAAGAATGTCTTATTGCTACAATAAGTGAAGAAGAAGAAGAAGAAGAGGTAAGCCTTTTTGATTTATCTAAAGAAGAGCTAGTTGCTAGTCTTGAAGAGACACATAATAAATATATTGAGTGCAAGAAGAAATTAAAGAAATCTAATAAAAAATGATGAATTACATGCTAAGCTTCTTGCTATTACATCTGAAAATGAAGATCTTAAAAAGATCATTGAAGATCATAATATTAAGATAAAATCTATAGAGGCAGATTGCAATCTTCTCTCTTTAGAAAAGATTAATTTGCAAACTCAAGTGAACGATCTTAAAAAACAACCCGTCTTGTGATCACATCTAGATTATGATACTATCGTGAAAGAAAGAAATTCATTATCATATAATCTAGAACAAGCAAAGCTAGGTATCAAGAAAAGAATGGAGGAAATTGCTAAGCTACAACAAGAAGTTAGTAGTCTAAGTAACAATGGAATTCTTGATAAAATCCTAAATGATCCTTACTGTCAAATTGGAAGGAAAGGACTAGGTTACAAGCCTAAAGGAAAATCTTATCAACAACCTAGTAAGGGAAGAACACAAGTGCCAAAAAGTCAATCTATGTATGTACCTAAAGGTACAAATACATACGTACCCAAGAACAACCTAGAACAAAATCATAGAAAGAGATATGAAGTTGATTCTATATGTTGTCATTACTGCTTGCACCTTGGACACTATTCTTTTTCATGTCCTTACAAGAAAAAGGATGTCGAGTTAGTTTGGGTCCCAAAACCCCCAAACTAAATGAGCAAAAATAAGTTGAGATATGACCAAGGATCCAAATTGCATATTTATATGTCTATCTCAACTTAACAAATTAATTCAAGTATTTAAACATCTAACTTGAATATATAATTCTTTCATATCTACAAAAACAATTCTGATTTACTTACTGAAAATAGCTCTGAAATAGTACAGAACCTTTCTCGGTCGAGAATATGTCGACCGAGAAAGACAGTCGGTCGAGAAATGGTCGACCGATCCGGTCTCTGTTGTCAAATCTAAATCTGCTGAATGTGTTTTAAATTGATCAAATTGCTATCGATTTATTGTTAATGACTGATCTTACAAGTTGAAGACCATCATGTGTTATGACATCTAGTATAAATAATCACTGTATTTCATGAGATTATCATTATATGTTATTCTATCATTACATCATGGACATGTTTTCACTATTCAGCTCATAAAGATGATAGAAAATGATTATTGTATGCATAGATCCTTGATGACACATAGGCAAGCAAAATAATTCATTTGTGATATGAAAAAGAACTTTAAGGCTTGCAACACATAAAATAAAAAATTTCTCAATTAAAGAACTTGAGATATTGCTTTCAAGGATATATATTGGAGAATCTTATATGAAAATAAGGGTACAAGAAGAAATATAATTTGATATTTATGTACCTACAACAAAGCTTATATAAATATTCTAAGGAGAATTACAAATTGGAAATCTGCAAAATTGTCTCTTGGTAAAAATCAAGTTTGACCAAGGGGCGCTATGGTCGTAGTCAAAGTCGACCTAAAATAAGTTTAGCACAATACTTATTTGAATATCATTCTCTATATAAAAATTGTGATCAAAAGACCAATTAAAATTATGACCACAAAAATTTTCAAATATTGGTAATAATAATCACAATATTACTCCCTTTGAAAACATATATATGCTCTATAAATTCAGTCTATCATTTGCATTAAGAATCAGCTTATAAATTCATCCACAGTAAGTTTGTCGGTCGACAAATTCCTCGACCGAAAACATCTCGGTCAACCTATCTCTTTCGACTGACAGACTTCAAATAAAAATTACATCGGTAAAACTCAGACACACTTTCAGTCGACAATTATTCGACCGAGCCAATGTCGGTCGACAATTGCTCGACCGAGAATTGACCGTTGGGATATGACCGTTGGAATCTGACCGTTTGAATATGACCGTTGCCGGTCGACCGTTGGGCGACCGAGTGGCGCGCCTAGGATATGACCATTGCCGGTCGTCGGCTGACAATTTGTCGACCGACCAGGTTACTGGATTGCTATAAAAAGGACCAAAAACGGGTCAACATATTACACCTTCACATTCTTACTTCCTTGGCTTCCTTCTAGTGCATTTGTGTGCAACTCTTTAGTCTCTCCATCTCCAAGACTTTATTGCTTCTTCTCCACCTTAAAGACAAGAAATGGCTTCATCATCAACACGTGGAAAGAAGAAAGTTGCTAGTAGGAAAGAAAGGGCGGCTACTCCACCATTGACGATCATCAACGACATCCCCTTCGTCGATGCAGATGCTGGTGATCGCTATCTCAGGCTCTCCTCCAAAACTCCTCTTCCACGACGGCCGGTTGACGTCATGGACTTCCTCAGCATCGTCGACCTGGAGGATCTTTTTGAGGTGCAAAATTTGAAAGAATTTCTTAACCCTTCCTTCCCTTCCTACTCTTCCAAAGTGGTAAATGAGTTCTATGGAAACCTAATATCCCATTCCGAAAATGAAAATAACTTCTTCTACTCTATGGTCAATGGGCATAGCTTTCGATTTATTGAGGAGGATATTCTTGACATGCTCAACATAGACTCAGAAGAATACCAAGACACTCTTGACCTTACCACTGGAAATCCACTCAATACTCTTTCCCAAGATGACAATACCGTCAATCTTAGTGAGATTAAATGAACCATTTTTCAGTCTAATACAACTTGTCACGAAGATAGGGGTACCTACTATGCCATTAACCTCAAACCTGCAGCTAGGATTATCAACCTTATTGTTTCCACAAATATACATCCTAGAGCAAATAAGTCTGAAGTCCCTACCTTTTGCATGTATCTAATCTATGCCATCATCAAACACATTCCCATTAACTTTATCCGCATCATCATTAAGAATATGCTTGAGTTTTCTGGCAATCCTCCATATGCTGATTTCGTATGCCAAATCACTCAACACTTTCTTAAGACACAAATTGAGGACATGGGATACACATGGGAAAGAAGACCACAAAAAATAAGCAAAAACACAGTAGAGAAGATGGGAATTGATTTTGGTCACAAGAGGGCTAGGACGGGAGGTGAGACATCTAGTCAAGAGATACCACCACCACCTCCTCCTACTAACCCATCCTATGATCCCATCCAAAACACCCTAACCTATGTTGCTGGGTCACAATACCATCTAAGCAGACAATTAGATTATAGCCACCATGCCATGACCTACCTAAATCAAAGGATGCAAACCCTCTCTCCAAATCAATCAGATGAATGTCCATATTCTTTAAATCCTGGCATGCTCAACCCATATAATCCCTCTTACAACTACTACCAAACTCCACCTCCACCATCTACAGATCTCACACATACTCAGTTTTCCTCAATACAATTACAAGACATTGCTGCTCATTTCCGCTTTGATCGTGTTCCTACCTTCTTGGAAGCATATGCCTTAACCAAGACAGGTGATTTGGAGTGGCAAACTTTAGTCAAGTATTATGGAGCTGAGCCATTTCTTGGAAAAGACCCTGATATTGACGTAATACTTAAGTCTTTCCAGTGAGATTTGGAGTGTCTGTTGTATTAGTTGTATTGAAATGGTTATCTTTGCATGATTGTAATAATTCCATGATTCTAATGAATTGGTTATCTTTACTGATTATAATGGATATTCCTCTATGGCATCATTTGAACATGGCTTATAAGACTATTCTAGTAGAGCATACAAAGTAAGGGGAGTAATAAATATGTCATAAATCAAAAAAGGATGAAATCTTTGCAAATACCTGAAATTTAAAATTGTGGCTAAATTGACCATCTAATGAAGAAGGATATCTATTTAAGGGGGAGAAATACTTTTCATGTAATATTTAAGGATATCTTTTTGAAATGACAAAGGGGGAGAAATAAATATAAATGCAAAACTCAATCAATGAGTTTCATAAACAAACTCTTGGCTTTACATTGAAAGTTGCTATATTCCCTAAAGAATTAAATTTCATGTTCCATTATTCATGGGGAATAATAAGCACACATTTTATAAACAAGAGAAGAAATTTACAAAGGTAATCTTCAGGTATGAAACTCACATGTTTTATATTTTCTTATTTTATATTTAGGAAATGTTTGTCATCTTCAAAAAGGGGGAGATTGTTGGCTAAATGGACATCTGTAAATCCCTTTGTTTTGATAATGACAAACATTTCATTCTTTTTGATCTAACGTGCTACTTGAGTGTTGCAGGAATAAGGTGAATGACAAAGCACTAGGGAATCTATATGCTTGAATGTTTGTAAATGTCATAAAATGTAATCAATTGTAAACTTGTACAAATATATAATGTACAAGTACTTAGACTTCATGTAAATCAAGCGTTAGATCTTCCCTAGCTAAACACCACATTTAGATAGGTCATCTCCTTCAATAGTGTCACATATGCACACTCATACACACACTTAATGGCTTTATTTGAAACATTGAAACAGGGTCTATCTCGGTCGAAAAAATCCTCGACCGAGACACTCTCGGTCGACAAACTTCTCGACCGAGAAAGACCCAAGTAGTCGTTAGACACAGCTGACAAGGTAGTTGGCAGTTGGAGATAAACGTTGCAAAACACTTGATCCAGAGAGATTGTCGGTCGACAAAACTTCGACCGAGTAGGTGTCTCGGTCGACCATTTCTCGACCGAGATGGACTCTGACAGCAACTGCAGAATTAATTAACTAGTCGTTGTTAAAGCAACTAACTTATATCTAACGGCTAGTTAAGCACTTAGAAACCCCTAGAAAGTGTCTAGAACGTCCTTAAGCACTTGTAGGACATTCCTATAAATAGGACATGCCTTAGGACACCTAAACTTACTTGTTTTTACACTTGAGCAATCTTTGAGCATACACTTACATTGAGCAATCTGTTTGTGAGAAATTGAGCATATTGACAACTGGCTACTTCTTCTCTCAGCTCAAATTTCGTGTCCTATAGGCTAGCATCTCCTATCCACAGCAATCACAATTCCATACACATTGGTTAGGAGATCTATACGCTTGATCTAGGCAAATCAAGCCTTGTGCTTCAAAGGATAAGTTGTAATTTCCTTTTTCCTTTCTTGTTCACTATTATTGTTTATACTCTCCTTGCTACTCCTAGGTTGGAGGCTGCAGATTGGAGAGGTTGGAGATCTTCTTGGTGAAGAAGGGGACCTTGAGCTACTTCAAGAAGGCTGGTGCAACGGGAGGTTAATTCTAAAGAGGAAGGCTACTTCAAGGGGGAGCTTGGAGTTACTTCAGGAAGGATACCTCAGGTTGGTGCATCTACTTCAAGTGAAGGTTGTTCAAGGGGTGTAAGAAAGTATTGTATTTTGTGTAAATCCTTGTGAAGGTAATAAAATTAATACTTTCAAAATCCCGGTTGGGTAAGAAACCGGGTAGTGGACTGATAACCTTAGTATTTGCTAAGGTTGGAACAACTCTAAACCCCTTGTCTCCTTCTTGATTTCTCATTTGTGGTTGTTTGACTTAAATTATTGTTAAAATAAGTTTAAAACCCTATTCACCCCCCTCTAGTGGTTTTTCAACCACTTCCCTCCTTCTACAAACCTCGTCCTCCTTCTGTGCTTCTTCGAATTTCCTATCCAATGAAGAAGAAAGAGGGGAGCTTCTTGGAAAAAGAATCTAGGGTTGCAATTAACTTCCTTTTTGGGTTTAAAAAGCTTCCTTCTAGTGATCTTGACCTAAAAGAGTAAGAATCCCTTTCTTTCCTATGTTTATTTCTTTTTTATCCTTCCTCCTACCTTTCTCCATGTCATAACCTTGTTGTTCCATGGTAGAAATCACTCTGCTCTAAAACCCTACCTTTCTTGCTCCTTATGCTTAGGGTTTGCTCATTTGATGAAGAGAGGTGCTAGATGGACGAGTTCATAGCTTATGATTGGATTTTATACCCTACCTGCTCGTGTTTTTCTTATGTGTGGGAGTTTATCTTCTCATTATAGTAAATTTTTATAACTTGCTCCACGTTTATTGCTTACCATAAGCATGCTAGCTCATGTTCTTGCTTGAAAATGATGATTCATGCACTAAAAAGCTATGCTTGACTTGGCTTTCGATTTTTATAATGTTCCCTATTCTGATTTCAGTTCTAGATGAACCTGTGATCATGTGTACATTATTCCTAAGGTATAATATGACTTGGATCAGGTTGGTTTGACAACCTATGGTGCTAAGACCTATCAACTAATGGTCAATTTTAGGGTTTAAAGTTGATTTCTTCTATAAACCCATGACCCGATGATGGTACCATTGCAACAACCCTATGGTGTTGTCTTCATGATAACTAATGGTCAATATCAAAGGTGTCAAATGATGGTGACAACCTATGGTCACCCCCTTAGGTCAGGTTTTGGATCAATTAGAAGTTTAATGATCAAGCATTAAGTACCCTACTGATGTTATCGATCAATGATGACATTAGCTTAATATTTGATGTTGATTAATGAATATAGTATTGATATAACAACATATGGTGATTTAATGGTCACTAATGATGGTTGATCATGTCTCTACAACCTATGTTGAGTTAAGCATTGTAATTGTAGCATCAATTAAGCATTAGACCAATGGTTTCTTGGGTCACTTGATGCAATGGTCGGACCTATACTAGAATTGATGGTTTTAACATATGAACTCGACCCAATGGTCAAGATTTAATGTTTATTCCTCTAATAAAGTGGAATGATGAATAATGTAATATTTTGGTCCTAATAATTTGATTTATATGGTTTCCTTTGTATTATCAACTTAAGGAGCTTACTTGTTCACAATTGATGGCTTGTTTTATATGAACAGTCAATTGTGGGTTTTACCCTACTCTCAAAAGAACCCTTATTGTTGTTAACCAAAGTATGTATAGGGTTAAATGGTGAATTTTATAGATCAGAACTCAATAACATCATATATGATTCATTCAAGTTGTTTACTTATGCAAATAACCAATGGTCTTACCTTTTAAACATCTAATGGTTCTGGGTGACATTGTGGTATGGTGATATGGGTTGAATGATGATGGAACAAATGGAGGGTTACCCTTAATAAGGTAGTCTTACCTATCCACTCATATGAATAGAAGGGATGATAACCATATTGTGTTGATATGTAACCCTAATGAGGTATAGCTTGTTATACCTAGCTTTAATATAACTAAATCATGGTAATTGAGTATGAATAGTCCTTGAATGACTAATACAATCATGGAGTACTCTGTTATTGTTGTTGAAACCCTAATATGCTATAACCTGATGGTTGCACCTTGATTTATGTCTGGGTTCATACTTGATAATGGTATGGAATGTGATGGTGATGCTTCACCTTATGCATCCATGATCCAATGGGGATGATGTGAGTTAGGGTTTGGGTATGAGTGTTGATTAGTAACATTAATATAATTTATCTTATGAACCTAACTCTAATGCAAATAAATAAAGATGAGTATTCATGTTTAACATTCTTATATGATGGAATGATGGTGGAATGACCTCCTTAATATGATCATAACCTTGTTATGTTAATTGGTGGTTATCATAGCCACATGGTTGATACTTTCTTATGCTAAACATGTGCATTACGAATATGATGAGGGTTAATCATATCTAGATTCCTTGCATGTTGATGTAATAAAGGAATGTTCTTAATGTTAATATAACCCTACTATGATTGTTTATGAATATCTCCTAGCTCATTAATGCAATATTGTGTTGATCTGGTGTATTATATGTAAGTGATGTTGTTGAGCCTTGATATAAGGTATGCAAAGATAATGATGATCTTGCAGAGAATAGTATGATGGTCTTATCCCTAAATGAGGTGTAATCCTCTTGTGTTGATAAGGGTTGATACCATGTGATATTGTGAAAAGGATTTATATCCTGTGATAGTATGATGGTCTTAATGACCTTTGGGCATGGTTGAGCCCTAAATGAGGTGTAATCCTCTTGTGTTATTAAGGGTTGATACCATGTGATATTGTGAAAAGGATTTATGTCTTGTGTTAGTATGATGACTAGTGTAGCCTCATGAATGGTAAGTGAATAGTACCATGTGATGATGAGATGAGATGAGAAATTATGTTTCACACGTTTTATATCTTTTGAAGTTGTGATATTTATATGCTTGCTAGAAGTGAATTAGGGTTTGTATGTCCACTTGTTTGATGCAGCCTTAATTCACCCAATTGGCATAATCAAGTAAAACTCTAATCATGTAGTGCCCTGTGCCATAGATCCGTCTGAGTGTCAGAAGTTGCCATATGGTGAAACGAGTATTCCTAAGGGAAACTCAGAGCGCATACTGATGAGTATGCGGGGTGCTTGTCATCCTGAATTCAAGTGTTTAGGGAGGATGACTGCGGTCATACCTAGCCCTTAGTTTGATAACAGATGTGGCCGTGTCTCGGTGATTATATATGTGACGAGATTGAAGGACAACTATGGTTGTATCTCGGATGGATCTTATGTGTCGTGACCTTTACCAAGGACAGACTAGGCTATTAGCAACTTGACCTTATGTGACACTGTGGCAGACCCGTACTGACCAGGGGCGGAGAAGATCTTAGGTGTCTGGCTCTTCCTAGATCTTGTATGGCATTGATTTTGACTTAGCAGTGGTCAGTTGGATTTTGAGTGGTGTCCTCTAATTCCACAGGGCATAATAAAAGATGTAAGACAGCCGTGTAGCATATCTATTTAGGGTTATACACAATTATTCATATTGGATGATAACTCTTGTTTGCTTTCCTTTCATTGACATCATGTATAGTACAATATGAGATAATATATATGCTTATGTTGTAGTTATGCTCATGTGGTAAACATGCTTATGTTGTCAAATATACTGACACTGATGGTTAATATGTTGTTTCTAGCTATGTTCAATATTACTAGCCGTGCCTATGTAATTAGAAATGCTTAAACTGCTAATCATGCTTATGCAGTTAATTGTGATATGATGTTAGTTCTACGTATGATATGTATCTATTCCCTTTATTTGATATGCCAATATTGATAGCCATGTTATGTTACTAGACATATTCATGATGTCAGGGTTACTTATGTTACTAGATTGCTTGTATTATTAGCAAGGAATATGATAATAGTCAAATTAATGATAATCATTGTTATTAGATGCAATTTGATGATATTTAAGTAGATATTTATCCAAAGAAATGGATTTTATTGTTATCTATATATGCATTGATGATCTACTTGTTGCTAAGATCAATTTCTTAATCTGTTTAGCATACTTGAACTATTCAAACTGCTTAATTGATTATTAAATACCCCAACTACTTAGTTATCTACTATTTAAAATGTTGTAATCAATAAGCATTGTTGGAGGTTATATCTCTTGCTAGGACATGGGTCTCACCCTTGTGGTTTGCTACATTTTTTTAGGTAATCCGAAGTGAAAAAAACAAACATGTGGCAGCAACGAGGATCTATAGTAATGGATCTTTGAGAAAGTTGATTAGATGTCTAGTGTGTCCTACAGTCATCCCTCTACTCTCAGGTCTGGGAAGAAAAAGTTTGTATATGGTGTTTCAAACAAATCGGAATTGTGTTAGCATGTTAATGGTTGTGGTGTGACATATACAAGTATTGTTCTCCTGTGTATATATGTTGTAGCTAAGGTGATAGAACAATTTGTATCAAATTCTTGGCATAGTATGGATATAAGAAAGATGTTGGGCTCTTATGCAAATGTTTTTGAGCAGGTGCTGACATTGAAATAGGTTTTAATTTACCCA
Organism: Alisma plantago-aquatica; assembly: GCA_963693085.1. Classification (NCBI taxonomy): domain Eukaryota; kingdom Viridiplantae; phylum Streptophyta; class Magnoliopsida; order Alismatales; family Alismataceae; genus Alisma; species Alisma plantago-aquatica. Next base: position 665,975,272 of record OY856414.1, read on the forward strand.
TATTTTTGGGTATGTGGTTAATTGGTGATTGATTGTATTTTATGTTTTGAGTAATCTCATTTAGTGTAATAGGTTATCACACCATTGGTCATCTAAATTTTTAGCATTTGAAACTGACTCTTGGGTCTCTAATTTTTAGTCACTAATAAATGTGGTAGAAATCCACTCCTCCCTTCATTGGGATGCTATTGGTACCTTGACAACTCAATTTGAATTCTCAATTTGGCTAACTATTCAACCCAAATACCAACATGTCGACCAGACTTGGATCAGTAGATCTTGTTTAGGCAGCCATAAAGGTCATCCTACTTTTACAAAGGTCATTTGACTTCTTGGACCAGTGTTGCAAATAGTTAGATAAATTTTTAGAATTGAACTACAAGATTCCAAAACTTATTACACAACTGGTTTATGTATATCTCATAACTTATTAATTGGTTTCTCTTTGTTATAAATATATAATTTCTCCCCTTAATTTCTATTTTCTGACTTAGTTAGCTAATTCATCATATCCTTAAATTCTTATCACATTTCTCAACCATTTATGATTTATTCTCATATGCACATTTATATCAATATAAATCATCCAAATTTAGGGTTTCATATTATACAATAACATAAGGTTACAAAAATGTTAGCATGCTGATCTAGGTTTACATATAACACATGGATGGATCATGACGCTCCACTTCACCTTCTTACTAGTAGTTCTCACTATACCACCAATAACTCAGAGGTCCAGAAATCCCCTAAATCTATGCAACCATGCTTGAGCTTTACAACTAACTCATAAAATTTCTTCAACCATATGTCGAACCTAATGTGGATAGTGGGAGCACCTTTACCTCGATGTGTAGATTCCATAACTAGTTACCACATTGTTGAGGAAATAATACCACCTCAAAAGCCTAACATTGAATGCCTCTGAGTCCACATGACACCACTTTGAACTAGCCATGTTAGTTTATGGTTCCCAATAGAAGGAAAATCATTTGTGATGAGAGATAAAGAGAAGTAGATGCAACATATATAAGAGGGGCCCACATTTTTGTCATATATTCTAGTGGCCCATTCAACCCATGCATGCCCAATTAACATGGAAAATTATGTAAATCACTTGGAATCTTTATTTTTGTGGATAATCATGGAAACATAGACAACAAATAAATATGAGAATAAATATGGATAGATGTAGAAAAGTTTACAAGCTTAGTGTTGTAAGTTTTAAAATACTCATATAAATTATATATCAATAATGTGAATCATCAGTCTATACATTATCTTGAGTTTTCATAAACTAGAAAAAGACGTGACACAAATTTATTTCAATTTTACAGCCTAAATTTAATACCTAGATCTAAGAGTGAGAAAATATTGGTCCAAACCGCAAAACAGGACCAAACCGGTCAGTTCAGTCCGGTCCGATCTTGGACCGTTTTGAGTTCGATCCGGTCCACGGTCTAGAAATTCTGGAAATTTGATATGCGGTCCGGTCTAAAACCTGTCAGACCATAGTCCGGACCATGGATCGTTTTATACATAAAATATCTTTAAATAGGAAGTTATATTATGTCAAAATTACAAACAAATTAGACTTCTCCCGGCGGCCGCTGTTGGGGGGAGGGAGCGTTTCCTTGGCATTTTCCTCCCCCTAGCTCCCACGCAGCCTCAACAAGGTCTGTTTGAAGCTGGGCACGACGTCCATGGAGCTAAGGTGTGGTTGGGGCTCCACTTCGGTTGACCTGGTGGAAGGGGCATCTTGTTGGTTCCCTCCCTCGGCTGTGTGTGGCGAGAGGCAACACGATGCGCTCTTGGTGACAGATCTGATTCCGTGGTTCGCATCCGACGTCGTCAACTCCTCTTCGTTCAAGAGTGATGGAGGGAGTAGGCATTCCCATCTGGATCTGAAACTGGGAGTTGCTCCATCATCGCAGCTGAGTCGGGTCTTCTCCATCTTACTTGGCGAGGTTTCACCTAAGGTGCTTCGGTGGTTCCTCCCCTGGGTCCTGGCGGCCCCTGTTCTTTGTTCTTTTGTGGTTGGCCCCTGGCCATCAATGGGACTCCATACCCTCCCTCGGAGGTTTGGTGGAGGCGGGTTCTTCTCTAGGAGGCTGGGGACCTTTCCCTGATTTGCCTGGCGATGATCCCATTTGGTTACTGAGTTTGGGGCGGCGCCATCCCAGCACTAGCTCTTCCCCGACACAGATGTGTTTCCAAGGCAGGTGTGCCTGTACTACGGTCAGTCCCCTTCCTACTTCTGCTTGAAGGGACGCCCTGGCGGCACTCCATCCGGATCAATGGGTTTGTGACGGGGTCGAGCACCTTCAAGGTGTTTGTCCAGGTGTTTCTGTGCAAAAAGGAGTCTCGATAGCCTATTCATCTCTGGCATGTGAGCTATCCTGATGTCTTTCCCCGGGTGTAGGCCAGGTGTTTGACGGCAGGTTGGTTCCAGGTTCCTGTTAGCTGTCATGCTACTGTTGTTCTCTGGGCGCCTCCTAGATGCTCGATGCTACGTCTCTATGCAATTTGGGGCTTCATGCCCTTATGTGGATGCCCTTGTGTGGGTGCCTTTGGTCTCGGACAGGTGTACCAGGTTTCTGTCGAGGAGCCCTGCTACCTGTTCGACATGGGGTAAGAAGTCAAAGGTGAAGAAGTCGAAGGCAAGGGAGGTGGGGTGGGAGCTTCCTCCTAGTAGGATGGCTGTGGTAGAGCTATCCCATGGCTACTTGCTTGGTCTTTCTTGCAGGAGGAGTCAGGGAAGCTATTGAAAAAGGGAGCTTGTGTCCCTCCCATCTTTGTGGGTGTTGTTATTGCAGTAGAGATGACCAGATCCTTTTTCAGCTTCTTTCTTGGCCGATCAGAGGTAAGTTGGGTCTGCTTGGTTTGCCTAGGCTTCTCAAGTTAGCTTTAGCCGGATGTGGCATCTGGTTTTGGTCCATCTTCTTGGGTGCTTTTCTGAGAAAGATGATCGCTACTCCTCTCCTTCTTACAAATACAGGTTGAAGGGGGTGTGGCCCTTATTTTTGTGGGTGTTCGTAATGTCGTAGGGCTAGACTTCTTTTTCTCTTGTGTATGTTTGTAAGGACTGTTTGGAAGTTTTTTCTTTCTTGTTTTGCCTCGAGTGATGGTCTAAGTACCTTGATAACCAGTTGTTTGGTGTATCAGGGATTAGACTCTTTTAGGGGCACTTATGTACCTCAAGTTTTGGTTATCAGTAACACACTTTTTGGACCAACCAAAAAAAATTTACAAACAAATTACATACTAGAATGCTAGTACTATAATTGTTTGATAATAATGTGAACAATTGTTAGAAGTAATTAGAAGTATCAAAATTTTAATATTAAATAAGTTATGGAATGCTAAAAAGTTCTAATTATGGTCCAAGCGTTCTGGTCCCGGTCCGGTCTTACTTTAAAATGATCGGGTCCTACTTCAAAATGGTCTGATCTACAATCTATACTTTTATATAAATTTGATCCTCGATCTGATCCAGTCTAGTCTGATCTTGGACCAATGCTCACCCCTACCTAGATATGAGTTCAACTTATAATTTATTCTTATAGTCCTCAAAATGTAATTTTGGTATATGCTAAAACATTCCAACACCATAGAAAGAATACTCAATTGAAATCTCTTAGACTCATTTTATATTTGTGGTGTGGTGAGGATATAGTTCCATTCTCTAGACAACAAGATGGGATTGTATTTGGATACAATCCAAGATAGAACACATTATATCAATATGACAATATCTCCCACTTTGTTAGGGATACCTAAAAACTTATGAATATCCTTATATCATTAAAAGGTATCATGTTTGTCCACATCAAGGTAAAGAAATCATTAATATGCATCCTTGTTCCTTTGGATATTAGCCTCACTAGAAATTATCCACATTGCCCTCTCTACAGTGTATCCGTTTTGAAGTTCTATGGTTTACCTATGTAATATATTGTATATGTGCATTATAATCCTTGTCTGAAGGTGTACATGGTATATTTGAGGTTGATGTTAAATTCCAAATATTTTAGGAAGAGATTGCTACACCCATTCAACTTACATAACACCAAACCTTATGCCATCCATACTTATTCTTTATCTTCCCATTCCTAGTTGAACGTCACCTATATACCATGTAATATACAACATAGAAAACAAGATAACCATATAAAACTAAGAATAACACCACTATTCAAAATAGCCACTATACACTACCTTTTTATTCGACACCTCTATCTTCTTCATGACTAAGATTTTATCCCTAGCTTCATCTAACTCTAACTAATACATTGACACTTACTTTATACAAATTAATAAAAGTCCTCCAATGTTCCACTTTCCAAAGAATTACCATTTGAATTCTATATATTACCTTATCTAGGGATCACAATATAAATTACCCTCTTATCCTTGTCCACCAACTTCTCTAGCTATATTATGAATTTCACACCTCCTTATAAGTTCTTGCGGTCCCATTATCCTTCCTCTATTATATAATTAGATGTGTTCATATTCTATTATTTTTACGTCAATCATTAATTTCTCTTTCCCACATATGCACCCCTTATTCATAGCTCTAAAATAAACTTAACATCTCGCCTTCACAATCAATTATTAATTTATTGGTATTGATATTTATGCTCCCATGATCGTATCAAATGCAATTATGTGGAACATTTAATATAAAATGCATGCTACTTTATCCACCATATACTCTCCCTAATTCATAGTTTTTGAACAGGGAAATAGGAATATGTGAGCACATATGATACATAATGGTTTCTATTATTGTAACAGACAAGGGGAATGCTAAGTTTATGCAAGCATCTATAAAGAAAATAGCAACTCCTCATCCTGTGTTGTTATTTTTTAGAAGAAAATTCACACAAAATAGAGAATAATCACCTTGCCACCCAAACAGATGGAGTATGAGGTATGGACGACCTTAACCACTTTTAGAATGTATGCATATCACAAAAAATGATAGGGAAACGAATATTTATGATTCTAAAATCACCTCAAAGTGACCCATTGAGTTTCTAAATTGGCAAATGAAGTTATTGTAATGCAGAAATCTAAAACACATGACATGTTCTGACATTGTTCATTTTTCAATCAAGATGTTTCAGTAATGTAAGTGAATCCTACATCCATTGACCACATATGAATTTGGATTTTCTCTGGTGATGTTTCAAGTATATAAAAGTCAATACCACTATCAAAAGAATTGCACAACAAGCAAGTGTTATACAAGGAACAGAAGAGGTCTACATCACGAATATTAATAAAAACTAATATTATTATAGTGAATGTAATGCAATCACCTTGATGCACAATGAATGAGGGTGAGAAAATGCAGAACTGGTCAAATTTTATCCAATGCAAATTAAAATGCATTGTTTTAATCACACGACCATACTTAGAGGGGGCATGAGTAGTATAGTGCAATGTTTAATATGAGATATATAATGAATCTAGTGATGATTTTAGCCATTAGGAATACAATCAACTATTGGATGTGTGTGTAAAATCATGCTCTAAGTAGTTTCCACATAATAATATTCCTACATACACAATATCAACGAACACTTGTCAACTAGTTCATCTAGTCATGCCTATTGCTTGTCAAAGGGCAGACTGCGTCTTTCTCTATTCTGGTCAATGGTTGCCCTGAAGGTATGTTCCATGCATCTAGGGGTGGAAATCGGGTTCGGGTTGAGCGAGTTTTATTTCGGCTCATTTCGGGTCAACACTTTTTGGCTAGACCCTAAACTTGTAAAAGATGGATTTTTGGGTCAAAACCCTTGACCCTAACCCGACCCGCAAATAATTTCGGGTTTATCGGGTCTGACCCGTAAATCCAACACCAAGACAATAGTTTTTTAAAAAATGCTATGATTTCTCTAGTCATTGATAATTCCCAAGTGTAATTAACAAATTTCATTATGATAAACTTACTATGTGATTGAGAAACACATATAAAGCCTATTGTAGCTTGTTCGAGACTTTTAAACACAAATTCCTAATATAATTAGTATAATAAATCATACAAATCAATACAAAACCATGTAGAATTGTCAAAATAAACTTCATGATTGATGGATTAGTAAATTAATAGGCCATCGGGTGTATTAAAGTATAATATTTATAATTTTATTTGAAAATATAATTCTGAATTTCGGGTCAATCGGGTCAATTCAGGTCTAAAGTCCAAACTCGGACCCGACCCTAGATTAATTTCGAATTCTTCGGGTTCGGGTCAATTTCGGGTCGGGTCGAAAAATCTTAGACCCTAAACTTGTTTAAAATTTCGGGTTCGGGTCGGGTCGATCGGGTCGAGTCTTGTTTTGCCAGCCCTACGTGCATCTAATGGGTTGAGACAAGGTGATCCTATCTCTCTGTTGCTTTTCACTTTAGTTACGGAGGGTCTCACGCATGGGATCCATACAGCTGAGATGGATGGGAAAGTCAGGGCGTTCAAAGTCAGTGGGACTAAGGTTTTGACACACCTTATTTTCACCGATGATGTCTTGATTTTCTCAGCTGGACATGCTGATAGGCTTAAAGAGTGTAAGATCATCTTGGAGAAGTTTGGGAGAATTACCGGGCTCTATATGAGTGATATAAAATCAAAAGTGTTTACCTCGAAATCGTGTGATCACAGACATGGTAGACTGAGAAGGGTTGTAGGGGTGATAAGAGGGACCTTTCCTACTAGATATCTGGGGGTTCCCATATTTGGTGGACATGGAACTAGTGACTTCAATATGTTGGTGGATAAGTTCAAATAAAAGATAGATAACTGGACTGGTGTTAATGTCTCCATGGTGGGGAGACTGGTTCTCATCCGATCGGTCTTGCAGGGCATGCTGAGCTACTGGTGCCAGCTCACTCCTATTCCCAGCAACACCTTGGAGATAATGAGAAGAATTACAACTAATTTTCTGTGGTGTGGAGGGGGGCACACTATTGCTTGGGACATAGTTTCTAGACCTTTCAGAGTTGGGGGTATGCAGGTGAAAGACCCGAAAGAAATTCAGAAAGTTAATTACCTAAAGAGAATAGATAATTTTCTAAGGTGTGATACTAGCATCTGGGCTGAATGGATGAAGACCAGGTATGGTAGAGAAATCCTTCTCTGAGTAAAAGCAATCCCACACAGATCTGGAGGAATATGTGTGATAATGTTGAAGAGGTTAGCCATAAGTACCAAGTTGATAGCAGTGATAACTACAGTTTGGCTGGCAGCGGGTTACCATGGATCAACTCAGATCCAAGGCAAGATGTTGAGTGGTGGAGATTGGTGTGCAACAGGGCTGTTCAACCGAGGTGGAGCACCTTGCTATATAGGGCCATACTAAACAGACTTCCCACTGGCGATAGGCTGAGTAAATGGGGTGGTGTGAATGTGAAGCCGTGCTACCTCTGTGAAGAGGAGGAGGAGAGTAAAGATCACTTGTTCTTCAACTATAAAGTCACCAGGACGATCTGGGGCATTATTAGGCTGCGAAATAAGTGAAGGACAGAAGGAGGCGACAACCTAGGATACATTGTTATCTGGCTATCCAATGGGACAAACATCAGCAAGGAGGTTGTGAGCTTCAACAGCTTGTGCCTTGCTGCAGCCTGCTATGACATTTGGTGGGAAAGAAATTGCAGGAAACATAGAGCTCGTGAAAGATCCTACTTGGAGGTTATGGATAGTATAACCAATAGAGTTAGAGAACATGTTAAGTCTAGAAAGAAAATGATACGTGTTCTTCATAGAGATACAACTAGACTCTGGGATTTTGTAGAGTAACCCCTGAGAGCTGTTTGTATAGGTACTGATCCATTTTTTGTGGATCTAGCATTGTACAGTGCTTGCACCTTTTTTGACAATATATTTACCCATTTCTAAAAAAAAGAGCAGACTATGAAATTTAATCCCGTTGGAGAAGGGGTGCATAAGCCGCTTCATGTAGGGTTGTCAATGGGTAAGTATAAACCTATTTACCCTTTATCCATACCCTGTGGGGTTAAGGTAAGGGTAAATGATTTTCTTACCCTTTATGCGCCTACACGCTACCCTTTGACCCGCTACCTTAGTGGGTAAGGGTAAAGGTAAGCCATTACCCGTACCCTTTAACCCGTTACCCATCAATATTTATATATAATACATTATATATAGTCATTATGTTGTTTGAGTATATGGGATATTTAATATCATGTGGCCATCATTTTATACAATATATTTTATCCTTATCTACTTCTTATGTTTTTAACTTGGTTGTGTATGCCACACCATTTTGGAGGTGAAAGACACATGTATAAAAATAGTCTATGTTCCATTAAATACTTGTGTTCTGTAAGACAAACATGTATAATAAGAAGATTAAATATTTACTGTATCATTTAATAAATATGTGAGGTGGTGTTATGTACTTTATTTGAACTTTATTTTTTAGATATAAAAATATTTTAGAGGGTATAAGATATGTATATTTACAACAATAACTCTTTATGATATATTGTCAATTAATATCATTTTAATGTAACAATCTTTATCTTTGGCAATGACTTATTTGTTCACACACCAATATTGGGGTACAACTATTTGTGTATGCATTCAATAGAACACAAATATTTCATACAATATTTTATAAGATTACTTAAAATCATTTTAGATAAAAAAGACCATTATAGAGCATCTTGATATTTCACTCAAATATATAAATATATTAGCCATGACATTATTGTTAACATTAGTACAAATTTGAGAAGACATAAATTCCCCCCTTCACCCTTACCCTCCCTATTTACTCTGTCGGTAAGAGGGTAAGGATAAGGGAAGGATAAGGATATTGGTGGAGTGGAGAATTATACATATGCTTACTTGCCGCACTTGATGGATAAAAGTAAGGATAAACTTTACCCTCCCCATAACCTCCCCACCGACAACCCTAACTTCATGGTTGTGATAGGCCATTACTCGATTTACAAAATGAAAGGGGATTAAGATCCCCACTATAAGAAAAAATCTCAATGAAAATTTTAGCAAATAAGACTTGAGTATGTCATAAAATAACTCTAATAATTTTGAGGTTTGCTTATTTTTAGCCATATTGGAGAATTGCATCCTCCCTACATAATAGACACTGGTGATAAATAAGAAAATACTAAATTCTCAAGCTATTGAAATTTTCAATTCACACACAAGATACTTATTGGGTCTAATAGAAGACTTTTCATGGTGAACAGGGCGCGGTTTGGGCAACACCTGATAAAGCCTATTGACTAATCCTCACAATAGGTCAATTTTGCTAGACTCAACCCAAGCATAATCGACAAATGGAGTCCAATCCAGACTGGCTAGACCTAAAATAGACCTGGATGAGAACAAATCTGAGTGGACTCAGATCCACACATAGCCAATTGGACAAAAAACCACAAAATATACTCTAATATAAATATTAGCATTTTTTTACAAACTCAAAACCCAATTCAACTAAACTTGACAGGACCCGACAAGATCCAATCCAGAATGAAATGGACCTGACTTGAAAACTGAATGAATAAAAGAAAAGAAAACCAAATTTTCGGGCCGGACAGGGTATGGTTGGTCCAAGTCCTGTCGGGTCATATCAGATTTTGTTTGCTACCACTTATACTGACAATTCTATACTATATAAAACAACCCGTTTTGGATTAATGGTGCAATTTTTTCCAGTATTTTTTAAATTGCAAACACATTCTTTGTCTATTTGAGCCATCAGAGGGGGTTGGTTGTAGTTTTCTCCATTATCTTTTGAAATTATATACCTGTCTCAGTGTGTGTACATCACACTGGTCTTTAATTTTTTAAATTATATATTATGTTTGTCATCTATATCTATATTATATAAGAAAGTCTGTGGAGGGGTTGGATGTAATTTTATCTATTATTTTTTAAAATTACATACATGTCCTTGTGTGTTTACACTACATTTTTGTCTTCAATTTTTTCAATTATATATTATACTTGGAGACTCATCTATACTACATAAGAAAGCCCACGAAGGGGGTTAGATTCAATTTTCTTTATTATTTTTAGAAATTACATATTAGTCCATGTGTTTGTACACCAGACTTTTGTCTTTAAAATTTTAAATTATATATAATATTTGGAGACTCATCTATACTATATAAAAAAGCATGCGAAGGAGGTTGGATGGAATTTTCTCCATTATTTTTAAAACTTCATATTGGTCCCTATGCGTGTACACAATACTTTTGTCTTTAGTTTTTTAAATTATATATTATATTTGAAGACTCATCTATACTATATAAGAAAACTTGTGGATGGGGGTTGGATGCAATTTTCTCCATTACTTTATGCAATTACATATTACTCCCTGTGTGTACACCACACTTTTATCTTTAATCTTTTAAATTATCTATTATATTTGGAGACTCATATGTACTATATAAGAAAGCCTGCGGATGGGGCTGAATGCAATCTCCTTTATTAGTTTTTGAAATCACATACTGGTCCTTGGTACACCACACTTTTGTCTTTAATTTTTTAGATTATATAATATATTTGGAGACTCATCTATACTATATAAGAAAGCCTCAGAGGCGGTTGGATGCATTTTTCTCCATTATTTTTTAAAATCATATACTGACCCATGTGTATTTACACCACACTTTTACTTTTTTGAATTATATATTATATTTGGAGATTCATCTATACTTTATATAAGAAACCCCACAGAGGGGGTTGGATACAATTTTCTCCATTATTTTTTGAAATTACGTACTCTTCCCTGTGTGTGTACACCATACTTTTATTTAATTCTTTTAAATTATGTATTATATTTTGAGACTCATCTAACTATATAAGAAAGCCCGTAGAGGGGGTTATATGCAATTTTCTCTATTTTTTTTTTGAAATTACATACTGGTCTTTTGTGTGTAAAACACACTTTTGTCTTTAAATGTTTAGATTATATATTATATTTGAAGACTCATCTATACTATATAAGAAAACTCGAGGAGGGGGTTGGTTGCAATTTTTTCATTATTTTTTGAAATTATATAATCATTCATGTGTGCACACCAGACTTTTGTTTATAATTTATTAAATTATATATTATATTTGGAGACTCATCAATATTATATAACAAAGCCCGTAGAGGGGGTTGGATACAATTTTCTCTATTATTTTTTGAAATTACACATTGGTTCCTATGCGTGTACACCACATTTTTGTCTTTAATTTTTTAAATTGTATATTATATTTGGAGACTCATATATACTACATAAAAAAGTCCACGAAGGGGTTGGATGTAATTTTTTTCATTATTTTTTGAAATTACATACTGGTCCATGTGTGTGTACACACTACTACAGAAATAGCATTCAGTGTCGCTTTTCTGGGCGTCGGTTATTAAGGAACACAGACGCCTTATATTAAAGACGTCGGTTATTTAGAAGAACCGACGTCTATATTCAAAGACCAGCCAAACACGGGTACCGCTTTGTATACAGCGTCGGTTGTTTATACAAAACCGACGCATAATGTCATCCAATTTTTGAGCGAAAAAAATAATGTCACTTTCGGCGTCGAGTCTGTAGTTAAAACACCGACGCTTATGTGCGATGGAAATTTGCGCGAAAAGTGTCCTTTTCCGCGTCGGTCGTCCTTTAATCACCGACGCTGAATGTGGTTCCCGCCAAACATTTTCACAAAAATATCGTCCAAATGGACGTCGGATGTTGCGAACGACCGACGGTAAAGATGTTTAGGCGTCGGTTGTTGTAAACAACCGACGCTATTGGGGAACTTCATAACCTTCGATCGCCCGACTCTTCCCCTTTCTTATATTTCATTGCTACCCTATTTCCCTATTGCGGCGATTTCTCCGGCGATTTCTCTGCTGCTGGTACTAGTTTTTCTCCGGCGCTTCTCTCCGGCGCTTCTCTCCGGTGCCCCATCTCCGGCGTCCCCTCTCCGGCGCCCCTCTCTGACGCGTTTCTTCTCTGGCACCCCTGCTGCCCGCCCTGCTGCTCCAACCGCCTGCACTGCCGCCACGCCTGACAACCGGCGCCGTCGCAACGCCTGGTGCCCACCTGCCTGCCACGCCTGAGAACCGGCGCCGCCGTACCCCCTTCTCCTTCTCCTCCGCCTGGCCGCTGCCTGCCTGCCGCCGCCTGGCCGCCTGCCTGCCTGCCGCCGCCTGGCCGCCTGCCTGCCTGCTGCGGCTGACGCTCCTGCTCGTCGGAGTCACTGCCGCTGGTTCTGGAGCTCGTCGGCCGCCACCCACGTACTCAACCAGCTCGACCTCACCCTACTCTTCTTGCCCAGGTACCTGCAGACCTACCCAGGCGCGAAATTGGTTCTTTATGTGCTGACCTAATCTGCTTGCCTAATCTGCTTGCACGAAATTGGCTCCCTACTCTGCTTGCTTAATGTGCCTAATCTGCTTTAAGTGGTCCTAATATCATAACATGATAGTTTTATTATATCATTTGTGGCACTTTAGGGTGTATATACATGCAAATTATATAAGTGATATATGTTGGATGTTTGTCAAGGTTTCTTGAAGATTGAATAAGTGATAGATGCTGGATGTTTATTTATTTCATCTATCCATGTTGCCTATAGTTTATAACATTGCATTGTGAATTATTGCATGTTTGAAACTATGAAATTCTTGATTTATTAGATGATATTCAAGAAAACCCTAGTTTGATGAGCATGTTGTTAATCATGTTAATTATGATTCTTCTATATATTCTGATGTCATTATATAATTATGTGATCCCAACATATTAAATTGAATTAGAATGATTTCATGAATTATAGGGTTTATATAAGAATGACAACACATGTATTTGTTGGCCTAGAAACCCGTCCAAGATTTACTCAGTAGGAGTAAATCTTGGATAGTCCCCAGTTTGGGACTGTTCTTGAACACCTAATCTCACTTAGGATGTAAGTGTATAATGTGTATTGGGTTTTCGAGAAAATTTCGGCAGCATTTCCCCGTTTGTTCTCTAAGTACATATGTACTTAGAGAACAACGGGGAAATGCTGCCGAAATTTTCTCGAAAACCAAATACACATTATACACTTACATCCTAAGTGAGATTAGGTGTTCAAGGATGGGATAGGTGGTACACATTTATTATATATAAGATTGACATCAAATGTGTTTGTTGGCCTAGAAACCCGTCCAAGATTGACTAATATATACTTGTTTCCTAATATATACTTGTTTAAAAGGTTAACTGATGTTATACAACTTTTTCTGAAAATATATAACATCGTTATATGTACTTACACTTTGTTAATACTAATATTGTGCAGTCTATGTCTTCCCATAACAATGACTATGAATTGGGCCTCTATGTCAATGTTAACGTTCCCTATTGAAGAACAATTGGACATCATCCTAGATGATCGTTCCTTAAACCAATTGGTCATACCCAAACATTGGCGTTTTCTAAAAGGAAGACACTACATGCCTGGTAAAGTGACCCTAACTTTTGGAAATTATTCACATGTAATCGAGGTTGAGTATGATTTGGCGGGAAATCTTGTATCAAAATCCGGTTGGCGTGATTGGATTGGAGAGCTGTATCTGGTCCGTTGGAATAGGCTTTTTCTCCATCCAGTTGGCGATAATTCCATCAAAGTTTGGATAACCAACAACAACTGCGACACCCTCGATCATCTTCTACGGTATGAGCGCACGGCGTCGGATATCATCTATGAGGAATCGGAATCTGAATCTGAGGCGTGATTGGATTGGAGAGCTTCGTGACACAGCTTCATCATCAAAAAGAAGTTATTGATGCATGCGGGACCATGTTGATGTAGTATTTAGTTGTCTATCTATCTAGACTTGTCTGTATTAATAGTTTTTTTAATTATGCGCATGTTTAGGGGTACACCAACCCCTTTGTTTAGTTATTGTTATAACTAAAGTGTGTGTTCCCATGAATGGAACTGTAAGTTGCTACATGAATGCTTATAACTGAAGTGTGTGTTCCCATGAATGTTCCCATTTACATGATTACACTACTATTTTCTCATATTGTCTTGCCTCAAAAAAAATTCTTTTATTGTTTAGTCTATTTTAATACGACATACTTGCTTATATCTTTCTTAATGATGAACTGTAATACGACATACTTGCTTATATACTTGTTTCCTAATATATACTTGCTTTCCTAATATATACTTGCTTTCTCTGATCATAGAATGGATAGATCATGGATGTCCATTCGTAATCGTTGCACCCCAAAGTTTATATCTGGTCTTGATCAGTTTATTAGATTTGCCGAGGAACATAGGAAAAAACCTACAGATAGGTTCTACTGTCCATGTAGGCATTGCGGTAACAACTTGAAACTCAACACTGGTGAGGAAATCAAAAGTCATGTCATGTGCAACGGGATTGTACAAGGCTATACAGAATGGCACTGGCATGGAGAGATTTCAAAATCGAATCCAGTAGATGTCAATAGCAGTGCTTGGGTGGAAGAAGAAATTGCCTCCGATGACGTAAATGTGAACGAACCAGTTCCAGCAGACATTGTTGATGCGATGCTGGATAGTTGTAGGGTAGAGCACACCGATCCACCTCCTATCTTTACAAACATTGTGCATGATGCTGAGATACCGTTATACACAGGCTGTGCTAAGTTTACGAAGCTTAGCGCTGTGCTGAGATTGTATAAGTTGAAAGCTAACAATAGATGGAGCGACAAAAGCTTCACTGAATTGTTGACTTTGTTGAAAGAAATTCTTCCTGAAGGAAACGAGCTGCCAATCTCAACATACCAGGTAAAGAAAATGTTGTGCCCAATGGGAATGGAGGCCAAAAAGATACACGCATGCCCGAATGATTGTGTATTATTTCAAAAGGACTATGTAGATTTGAAAGATTATCCAAAATGTGGTGCGTCACGATATAAATTGACGACTTCGGGGGAGTCCAAAACTGGTTCTCCTGCCAAGGTGTTGTGGTATCTACCTATAACATCACGGTTTCAACGCTTGTTTGCAAATCCGAAAGATGCGAAGAATTTGAGGTGGCATGCAGATGTTAAGAAAAATAATGATGGGATCCTACGACATGCGTCTGATTCCCCACAGTGGAAGAAGATTGATGTATTGTTCCCTGAATTTGGTGAAGAAGTCAGGAATCTAAGACTTGGGCTTTGTACAGACAGGATGAATCCGTACGGGATATTGAGCAGCCAACATAGCACTTGGCCAGTCATGCTTGTTATATACAATCTTCCTCCCTGGCTGTGTATGAAAAATAAGTACGTTATGTTGTCATTGTTGATATCGGGCCCTAAACAACCCGGAAATGATATCAATGTTTATCTTGAACCTTTGATTGATGACTTAAAGAAACTTTGGGCTGAAGGTGTGATGACCTATGATGCTTCAGCAAGAGAGACATTTCGTTTGCATGCTATGTTGTTTTGCACTATTAATGACTTTCCGGCATATGGGAATTTGTCTGGATATAGTGTCAAAGGAGCTAAAGCGTGTCCTATATGTGAAGAAAACACTGATTCAATAAGACTAAAATATGGCGGCAAGACTGTATATCTTGGTCATCAAAGGTTTCTTTCAAAATTCCATCCGTATCGTAGGAAGCGCAAAGCATTCAATGGATGGAATGATGAACGGAGTGCACCTAAACCTATACCAGGGGATGTTGTTTATGAAAGAGTAAAAGACATTGTCAATGAATTTGGTAAGAAATCACAATGTAGTATGGCCACACGGAGTGACAATTCTTCATTCAAAAAGAAGTCAATATTTTGGGATCTTCCTTATTGGAGTTCTTTGTCAGTCAGGCATTGTATCGATGTAATGCACGTTGAGAAAAATGTCTGTGATAGCATCATTGGTACTCTATTAAATATACCAGGTAAGACTAAAGATGGGATAAAATCCAGACTGGACCTACGTGAAATGGGAATAAGGTCAGAATTAACAGAATTACGTGAAATGGGTAATAAAAGAACATACTTACCTCCCGCTTGTTACACGTTGTCTAGAAAGGAGAAGAAAACTTTTTGTGAATGCTTGGTAAATGTTAAGGTGCCACATGGTTACTCATCCAACATCCGTAGATTGGTATCAATGAAAGATCTGAAGTTGATAGGTCTTAAATCACATGATTGTCACACTCTAATGCAACAAATATTGCCCGTGGCAATTCGATCTATATTGCCGAAGCATGTAAGGTTTGCAATTACCAGACTTTGTTTCTTTTTCAACAGTCTATGCAGCAAAGTTATTGACCCTGATACTCTCGATAATTTGCAAAGAGAAGTGGTTGTTACCCTATGTTAGCTTGAGATGTATTTCCCTCCTTCGTTCTTTGATATCATGGTACATCTTGTTGTCCACTTGACTAGGGAAGTGAAAATCTTGGGACTGGTTTTCTTGCATTGGATGTATCCCTTTGAACGATACATGAGCGTTTTTAAAGGTGATGTTCAAAACCGTTATCGTCCTGAAGGGAGTATTATTGAAGGTTATGTGGCGAGAGAGGTTATGGATTTCTGCAATGACTTTCTCAGTGGTAATGACACTCCTGATAATGACAAGAATATTGAGGAGGGCAAAGGAATTTTGGGATCACGGGTGAAAGTAATCAGCCGTGAGCAGTTGGAACAAGCTCACTTGTATATTTTACATAATATGGACGAAGTGAGTGTTTATATCGAGGAACATACCAATTTCATAAAGAGACAACATCCTTGAGCAAGTTCAATGTGGCTTGCTAGAGAGCATAATAAGACTTTTACTAAGTGGTTTGAAGATAAAGTCTTACATCAACTATCTCAAACACCAAATGATATTACAGAAACTATCAAATGTCTCGCCTTTAAACCAAAACTGAATGTTATGTCTTATGAAGGGTTTGACATTAATGGATTCACATATTACACAAAGCGCCAAGATGATAAGAGTGTCGTCCAAAATAGTGGGGTCACTCTTCAAGCGTCAACTATGTACTTTGTAAGTGCAAAGGATAAGAGTCCACGTGAAGCTAAAATGTCATATTACGGTGTCATTGAAGACATTTGGGAGTTTGACTACATAGATTTTAATATTCCGCTCTTTAAATGTAATTGGGTTGATAACACCAAAGGAGTTATAGTGGATGAATTGGGTTTCACTTTGGTGAACTTTGAAATGATTGGCGAGAAGGCTGAACCATTCATATTGGCATCACAGGCAAAACAAATATTCTATATCGATGATCCTGCAAATGATAAATGGTCGGTTGTTCTTCATGGTAAAAGACAGTTCATTGAAGATCCTATAGATGAAGAAGAGTACTATGATAAGTATGATGACTCCAGTCCATTCTCAGTTGGGTTGCCAACTCCACAAAATATTGAAGCTAATGATGACTTATATGTGCGCGGAGATCACAATGAAGGATTGTTAATTGATAAAAGATCACAATTTTAGAGACATGTATGTTTATACAAATGGTAAATGTTTTCCTTTTTCTAATTTATACAAATGCTAAATGTTTTCCTTTTTCTAGTTGATACAAATGCTAAATGTTTGCCTTTTTTATGACATTTTCAGATGGCTGACCATGATGAGAATGATGTTCATGATGAGCATGAAGTCCATGATGAGCATGTTGTCCATGACGAGCATGGCGAGGATACCAATGTAAGTTCTAAAAACATATCCTGTATTTCTATAAAATTCATTATCTTCTAGTTATGTCATATATCCTATATTTCTATATTGGCCTAATTCAGTGTGTTTATTTTTGTCAAATTTTAGGTTGATGATGCACATGTACCCACTGAAGCACTGGAGCAACTTGATGCGCGGAGAGGACATTCCAACTCGAGATATCGTCTACCGTTTCCTCCTCCTCCGCAGTAATATCCTCATCTCTAAACGTTTCTCGTAGGATTCTGAACCCCTCCCTTCCCTCTACTACATCAAAGCCATGCCGCAGTTGAACCCTTTCGCCGAGCCCTACCCGGCCAAGCAGGCGTCGCCTGAAGCACCACCGTCGTCGTCGTCTCCACCTCCATCGCAACTTGCTGTGCTAGTCCTGACAGTTTATCACCCCACATGCCTTCCTCCTCAGTTCCTGC
Organism: Alisma plantago-aquatica; assembly: GCA_963693085.1. Taxonomy (NCBI): domain Eukaryota; kingdom Viridiplantae; phylum Streptophyta; class Magnoliopsida; order Alismatales; family Alismataceae; genus Alisma; species Alisma plantago-aquatica. The sequence continues at coordinate 665,993,407 of OY856414.1, forward strand.
CGCTAGACGACCACACAATGGATCCAAGAGGATTGCAGGCGTTCGCCAAAGACTATAGGCTGAGTTAACTCAATACTTAACTCAGCCTATAGTCTTTGGAAAACGCCTGCATATCCTCTTGGATCCATTGTGTGGTTGTCTAGCGGCAGGAACTGGGGAGGAAGGCATGTGGGGTCATAAACTGTTAGATATAATTGGGATGTTGATAGTGATGATGAATGATACTTTGTAAATGAATGTTTCTGAATGTTAAAACATGTATTTGAATGATTCTATATGTGTGAACGTGAAAATTGAATTGATGTCTGAATGTATCTACTTGTGTGAATCTTTTTATATTAATTTTGCAGGTTTGTGGCCTGTTTGTAGGCTGATATCAATGGATGTCGTAAACCTGCAGTTCAGAAAACTGAACTGCAGGTTCTCATCCTGCTGACCAGCCACAGCAGGCCTGCAAACAGATTTATAAAAAAAAAAATAGATATAGGCGTCGGTTATTTACCGATAACCGTCAGCACAGACTTACAGCGTCGGTTTTTTGTTGAACACCGACGCCAAAAGTGTTCGCGCTACAGGAAATGGGAGTCATCTAGGACACTTTTCTGCGTCGGTTTTTTAGTATATAACCGACGCAGAAATCGTCCTAGATGACGCCGTTTTCTGTGGCGCGAACCCTTTTGGCGTCGGTGTTTTATAATAAACCGACGCCTTTATGTTAAATAGGCGTCGGTTTTTTAACCGACGTTGAAGTGTCCAACCTTTTAGCGGCGCCCACATAGGCGTCGTTCAGAAACCGACGCCAAAGGGGGTTAAACAACCGACACTAAAAGGCACTTCTGTAGTAGTGACACCACACTTTTGTCTTTAGTTTTTTAAATTATATATTATATGTGGAGGCTCATGTATACTATATAAAAAGCCAACAGAGGGGGTTGGATGCAATTTCTTGATATTTTTTAAAATTACATATTGGTCCCTATTCGTGTACACCACATTTTTTTCTTTGATTTTTTAAATTATATATTATATTTGAAGACTAATATGTGCTATATAAGAAAGCCCACAAAGGAAGGGGTTAGATGTAATTTTTTCCATTATTTTTTGAACTTACATGCTTGTCCATGTGTGTGTACACCACACTTTTATCTTGAATTTTTTAAATCATATATTATATTTGGAGACTCATATGTACTATATAACAAAGCCCTCGAAGAGTTGGATATAATTTTCTCTATTTTTTTGAAATTACGTACTGGTCCATGTGTGACCACCACACTTTTGTCTCTAATTTTTTAAATTATATATCATATGTGGAAGCTCATGTATACTATATTAAAGTCCCACAGAGAGTGTTGGATGTAATTTTTTCTATTATTTTTAAATTATATATTATATTTAGAAACTCATCTAAAAGAAAACCCACACCAGGTTGGATGCAATCTTTTCTATTATTTTTTAAAATTAATATGAGAAGACTTATAAATATATGTATTGTACATATTTATTGCATCTTCTTTTCTTAAATTTCAACCTATCATTATCAATACTAATTGCAAGTTTACTAAGGCAACCGTGCATAGCACGGGTTTAAGCCTAGTTTGACTATTTTCGCGTACCCGAAAGGATTTTCGCGTACCCGAAAGGCTGAATGGACAGACTCGAGAGACCTCTGATTTGCTTTGATTGTACTCGTCGCTCATCACTAATAGTGACGAAGGCCAAGAGAAAACAACAACGGGATTTCAAGCCATCCACTTAAGTAGTTGCTTGTGAAACGCCGCCAACAAGCAGCAGATAGGAATGGCCGCGGTTGGCGTCCCAGGCTACTGCGGTGGCGTTAGTCGCCTCAACGGCCGGCTACGAGCAGTCCGGTGGTCGGCTACCTGCCGTTCCCCTCCTTCCTCTCCTCTTCTGGGTTCTTTTTTCTGCCTCTCTTCTCCTGAGGCAGCATCTGTTGCTTCCAATAAGATCTGCAGCACCTCCACGGCCGTCACTAGCGCCGCTGCAGCTCCTCTTCCTCTTCCAACAACTCCCACAGTCGCTTCTGACGAGCCAAAGAAGAAGAGCGCCGCGCCTCCCGCCTCCTTCTTCCCCAAGAAAGGGCAGATTCTGGAGCTGGAGTGCGAGTCACTTGCTTACAAAGGCAAGGGAGTATGCAAAGCGGCGGGCTCCAATTTCATATTAATGTGCGACCGCGCTCTCCCCGGCGAACGCTTCCGTGGCCTCGTCACACGCAAGAAGGAAAGCTACGCCGAGGTGAAGAAGTTGGAAACAATCAACCCACATTGGGACGCCGTTGATGCTCCCTGTGAGTATGCTTCGTATTGCGGGGGTTGTAAGACGCAGAATCTACGATATGAAGCCCAGATCAGGCACAAGGAAACGCAAGTGTATGATTTAATCGTCCATATGGGCGGCTTCTCCAGGAGAGAACTTGACTCTGAAGGCGTGTTGAAACCTATCGTCCCTTGCAGTCTCCAGTTCAATTATAGGAATAAGATGGAGTTCTCATTCAGTGATAAGAAATGGTTACCGGAAGTTGATCTGGTTAGAAAAGATAAGGATTTGGATGACCCTGCTTTAGGATTGCATGCCCCTGGTTTTTTCGATAAGGTTCTTCAGATTGATAAATGCTTGCTTCAAAGCGAGGCTGCTAATAAGGTTCTTGCCGCTGTACAAGCTAGATGGAAAGACCAACAGTTGGGTCTTTCTGCCTATAATGTTTACTCACATAAAGGATTCCTCAAGCATCTGATGCTGCGGACTGGCAGAGATGTCACCACTGGCATTCTTGAGATTATGGTTAACTTTGTGACTTCATCTCACAGACCAGAACTGTTGGCTCCACTGGTGGATGAAATATCATCTTTCCCAGAAGTGACGAGTATCGTGAACAATGTGAACTCCTCCATTGGCAACACTTCTGCCGGGGAGCAAGAATACACACTCTATGGCAAGTCAACAATTACAGAAACTCTAAGAGGACTCACCTTCCAAATTTCTGCCAATTCTTTCTTCCAAACTAATACTCACCAGGCAGAAATACTATACAAGCTCATCGAAGAATATGCCAGTTTGAGAGGAGATCGTTCAGAAGTTATTCTTGACTTGTTCTGTGGAACAGGAACTATAGGTCTGACCTTAGCCCGGATGGTTAAACACGTTTATGGCTATGAGATTGTTGCCGAAGCAGTTTCTGATGCTCGTCATAATGCAGCTCTTAATAACATCAACAATGCGACATTTATTCAGGGAGATCTTAATAAAATCAACGATAATTTTGGATCCAATTTTCCCAAACCTGATGTTGTCATTACTGATCCCAACCGACCAGGCATGCATATGAAGCTTATTAAGTTCCTGCTACAGCTGCGTGCTCTGCGTATTGTCTATGTATCATGTAATCCAGCTACATGTGCCCGCGATCTTGATTATCTTTGTCACGGCATTGTTGAGAAAGGAATAAGTGGCTGTTACAAGCTCAAGAGCGCGCATCCAGTGGACATGTTTCCTCACACGCCCCATATAGAATGTGTCTGTTTGTTGGAGCTTTGTTGACACTGAATCACAAGTTATTCTAGCTAAAGATCTGTAGGCTATTCGAGCTTTATGTTAGAACCATCAAGCAAGCACTGTCCACTTATATCCTTCTCTTTTTCCTCATCTCTGCTGCACTTGTTGGAGCATTTTTGATGACCGGTCTCATGGTAGTATTTTGTTACTTAAAGAAAATTGATTCTTTTGTATAATTTAAACTCGGTTATCTAACTGGTTCTCCTTCATATTGTTGCAGAGGAACATCAGTGCACCACCTTTTCCTCGTTTGTCTCCTACTGTGGCAGAGGGGCGGAGTCCCTGTTTAAGGTTGTAGAGAGCTGCAATTGCGTTCACAATATAGCTATAAGGGCAAGTAGGTAATATTGACTCGTCGGCTTGCTCAATTTGGTTTTTCATACTAGAATTTGTTTGCTCAGAGAATTAGTCTACTTGAGTTCCAACTTGAAGCCACAATGCCGATTCTTGATTTATTCTGAATGAGGAAGTTCTTAATGAAGAGTGAAATTCTTCTTATAAATATACACATAGTTACCCCTATATAAGTTTCCCTGTGTAATGATCAAGGCTAAATATTAATGAGAGAAGAGCTATTTCTTTAGTGTTATGTTTGGAACCCCCAAGCTTTAGTTATCTTGAGTATATAAAGAAAAGAGGAAAAAACAAAAAGTAAATTGAAATGAAATTAGCACACTCTACTTGGAAAGGAGTTGCTCCAATCTGATTACTAAAATCTAATTGGAGTAAGGCTTGGAGTGGATATGATCCTTGTAATCATATTGATTGATTGAAGTCAAGGACACTAGTTCAGTATCTAATTCTTCTGGAATTAATATTTTCGATATCTATAAAGGATGCTCAGTGTTTCAAAAAGCAGACTTATGCGGGGCATGTGCGGCCGCTTATGCGGTGCGCCCCTCTTGCCAGACCGCATATGCATATGCGGCCCAGCATGCGGTCATGAATGCATATGCGGTCCTGTGCGGGACATAAGCGGGGTATATGCGGCCTTTTTTTATTAAAAATTCTGCTGAATTTTTTTTTCCAACTTAATTTGTTTCAAATTGATCTAAACTACTTATTTACCCACACACCCACATGTACATATGTAATATATGTATATGTATTAATATCTTTCAATATCTATCTATATTGTAGAGTAATATATCAATAGGATGCTTACATATAGTACACAAACATTATCAAATGTGTAATATTCTATTTTATGTATATGCATTTTAGTATATATGGACATGAATATTTGATATATATATTAGCATCTACATACGTATTTCCGCATATATGCATATATTGTATATACATTTATGTCAATATGTATATATCATACATATTTCACATATGCTATTTATGTGTACACATATATGAATAGTTAAATATATTATACATCTATATTTGTATGGAAACACTTATAAATATACATAAGTTTTTGTATTACATATAAAATATATAATTTCTATGCTTAATATATATATTTGTATGCTATATATAATTAATTTATTAAAAAAAATCTAAAAATGCATATACTCCCGCATACCGCTTATACTCTATAAGGTGATCTCTCCGCACGCATAACACATACCACTTTTTAAAACTATGATGCTGATGACTAATGCTCTATTTGGTATGCGGTGAATGATGGGGAGGGGAAGGGATAAGTATTTGGTGTATTTGGTTAGCGTGGGGAGGGGAAGGGGAGAAGAACCCTTTTTTTAACAGATTTATAATATAAAATGTATGTATTGTAAAATATGACTGCATTTTTTTTCTCAATTGTGTGCCATTCAAATATTTTTTCCATGTTTAACAAATTTATAAAAAAATGTGTTGTAAGAGTTAATGGTACATATTATTTCCCTCAATTGTGCTATACAAGTATTTTCTCCGTGTTTCTTACCATATTTTATTTAAGTATTCAAGTTCCCTCCCTATTTAATTTTTTTTTCAAGTTTCTATTTTGTTATTTAATATCATATTTGTTTATTTCTAATACTACCTTCCACGAAGTTTTTAGGTTTCCTCAAAATTTCCTACCATATTTTTATATATCTCAAACTTTTATACGTGCTGCATGCCAAGTTTGATTCTTAGTTTCTATTATATTTTTATTTTTCCTCCCAAGTTTTTATTTTCCCTCATTTTTTCTCTCCACTTTGTATCTTTCCTTCCATGCTTACAATTAAGTTTCCGGCCCGACCTTTTCCCCTCCCCTTGTATCCACTCCGATTTGGTAGGGAGAAAAACGGTAGAATGCATCTGTCCCCTTCCTTCCCCTCCGTTCCACTTCATTCCCCTCCCCTCCCTTCCATTCCCTTCCCCTCCCTTCCATTCCCTTCCCCATCACTTTGTCCAACCAAACATGTTGAACCTTTCCCCTTCCCCTCCCTTTCCCATCTTTACCCTCCTACTAAACCGACCCTAAGTCCCGTAAAAAGGAAGAACAAAGGAGGATCATATTTTTTTGGAATGGGTTCTAATACCAAAAGCAGCAAATAGGTGATTTCCTTGGGTTTCCTTTAATATTTTTTTTGAGTGTCATACTTCTTCCCTTTTAAGATGTAGGGTTCTTGCAAGTTGCAATGCATTCTCCTATGTCTGTGTAATAATTTTTTTGAAGTGGACTCACCTTCCAGATTTCTTTCAACTCTCTCTTCCAAATTAATACTTATAGACAAAGATTATATACAATCTCGTTAAAGAATATGCCAGTTTGAAAAAAGATCTTTTAGAAGTTATTCTTGACTTGTTCAGTGGACCCCGAGCTATCGGTCTGACCTTAATCCAAATCGTTAAACATGTTTATAGCTATGAAATAATTGTCATAATAATATTCGATGCTTGTCATAAGGCAACGCTTAACGACATTAATAATGCAACATTTGTTCAGGGAGATCTGAATAGTTTAAAAGATAATTTGAATGGAAATTTTTCCCGAACTTGATGTAGTCATTTTAGAACCCAAGCGGCCTAGAATGCATATGAAGCTTCTTAAGATTTGCGTGATCTTAATTATCTTTATTGTCAGAAGTTGCCATAATGTTCTATTGATAAATGAGCAGACCTCTATCGTATAAATAGGAGGAGATACATGGAAGCAGATAAAACCCCTAATGGGCCTAATATACTTAGGCCCATATTACATAAGACTAAGAAGTAAGGAAGATGAAAAAGAGATAATAAAGAGATAAAAAATGGTAAATGTATATCTAAATACTCCACCTCAAGCTGGAGCATAGATGTCAATCATGCCCAACTTATATCATAACTTGTGAACTCTCTTCTTAGAGAAAGGCTTGGTGAAGATGTCCGTAGTTTGCTCATTAATTAACATAAAAGGTGTACTGATCTTCTGGACAATCGCATGATACAAAGAAAATCGCAGTTCACCTCGATATGGTTGGTCCTTTCATCAATAATAGGATGACTAGCAATCAAAGTAGATACACGATGGTCACAACACATCAATATAGCATGAGTGGTAGGAAACCCAAAATCTGCAAAGAGGGAGTTAGTTAATTCATATACAAGAGGAATGGCATCACACAATACTCAGATTCGACACATGATCTGGCGACAACATATTATTTCTTACTCCGGCAAATGACTAAGTTACCTCCCACGAAGGTACAACGACTAGAGATCATAGCTATCAAGGCGGGCGCCTAGGCACTCCACATGTCTCTCAAATCTAGGCGCCTAGGGATCATAGGTCAGCTGGGCAAACTAGGCGGGCTGGGCGGGCTAGGCGGTCGCCTAGGCGGTCAAGGCGGACAACCTAGGCGCTTTTGCTGCTGCAACTCTGCAAACAGGTCAGTCCGTATACTACCGTTTCTCTATTCTTTTTGTACTTCCTCTTGTGTCTCCTATTCTAGCTCCTTTCTTTTCTTTTTCTGACAATTACTCCTACATTTCCTATTCCTGCTACTGCTGCTGCTTAATTTTTTTTTGACTTCCTCCTATGTTCCCTCTTACTGCTATCTCTATGTTACTTATTTCAGAATTCCACACTCGTACAACATCTCCTTCTTCCACATCTACTATACTACTGGTACTACTTCTATTTGCATGTTTTCTTCTATTTTTTCCGACTTATTCTTGATCCTACATCTTCGACAGCTACTGTTGTTTGCATGTATGCGTTAAAATTTCTTTATCTCTTCTTCGTCCCCCAGGTCTCCTCCAACAACTCTTCTACAGCTGATTTTTTTTTTTATATATCTAACTTCTTCCTCCAAATCTCCTCTACTGCTGTTGTGCGTTCATTTTCTGACTTCTTCCTACAAGTCACTTGCATTTTGCTTTATTTTTTCCTCTTTTTTTGGTCCTACAGTTCCTACATATCTTCCTCCTGTTGTTATTGTTATTTATCCTCGTAATTCTCCTTCCTCTAATCATCCCAACAATTATCTACAGATGTTAGGCATATGACAACATTTAATGAGCAAATAGTTGCAAAATTGCATGTAGTATAATGTGTATAAATAAATAAATATGTAACTTAAAATTAATAAAAAAAAAGCCCAGAAAAGCCTAGGCGCCCATAGGCTGAAACCTACCGCCTAGCCGCCTTGACAACCTAGCTAGAGATAGATGGTCTTTACATAGTTTGCATCATGAAATAAAATAGGCAATTTGGGATGAAAAAGAAGCACAATATACCTCTCTTTATATAGGATGGAGAGACACTAAGAAAGAGATAACCTAGCGATATGGGACACAAAGGAAAACATAGCAGTAAATATATCATAGAAGATACTAAGAACTCCCCCTCAAGTTGGAGCATAAATATCTCTCATGCATATCTTATCATTAAGCTCTGTAAATCCCTTTCTTGGAAGTGCTTTGATAATAGGCCAACAATTTGATCTTCCGAGCGTATGTAAAGAGTACAACTATCTTTCTTTATTGCAGCTTCCCTGATGAAGTGACAATCCACTTTGATATGCTTGGTGCGTGCATGGAAAACTGGATTGCTGGCAATGAAGGCTAGCTTTACTATCAGAAAACATCTGCATGGGGGTAGCAACAGATAGTCCAATTTCTTTGACGAGATATCCATTCCAGCCCAAAGAAGCTCGCAAGTTGTATGAGTGATAGCCCTGTATTCTGCTGCAACATTAGATCGGGCAACCACAATCTACTTTTTACTAAGCCATGATACAAGATTGGCACTTTCGTTAGAGCGATATCCTGAAATAGATTTTCGGTCAGTAGGATTTCCTTCATAATCAAGATAAGAGCACCCAATAATATTAGTGTGACCTTATTTGGAATACAATAAACCTTTGACGATATTCGCTTTGAAGTATCTCAGGAAATAACTTTCCAATGACATTGTCTAGATTTGCCTAAGTATCGACTAACAAACCCAACAACAACGATAATATCTGCACAAGTAACAATAAGATAGATATAGTTTCCAACTACCCACCTGTATCTCGAGTGATTAGGAAACATCGGCCCTTCATCGTTGAGTTTAGCATTTGAGTCCAGAGAAGTATCCGCAACCCATGCCCCAATCATACTAATTTCTTTAAGCAGATTCAAAACTTACTTCCTCTGTGACAGACAAATAGAAGATCCTTTGTAAGCTACTTCAATGCCAAGGAACTAACCTAATTTGCCCAGATCTTTAGTAACGAAGTGCCCAGATAGATACTTTTTTTGTAGCCTGAAGCGCAGTCAAATCACTACCAGAAAGAATAATGCCCTCAACATATACAATTAGAATAAGAATTCCTGCATTGGTTTTTTTGTAAAGACAGAGTGATTAGCATGTGATCTAGAGAACCTGAAAGTTATAAATATATAACTGAGTTGATCAAACCAGGCTATATGAATCTATTTGAGATCACAAATGGCTTTCTTGAGTTTGCAGACCTTAAACTCCCCCCTGGGCAACGCATCTAGGAAGTTGCTCCATATAGACTTCTTCATGAAGGTCACCACAAAGGAACACATTCTTGACATCTAGCTGAAAAAGGGACCAGCCAAGATTAACAACAACATATATAAAAATACAAACAAAATTGAGTCAGGCCACATGAGAGAATGTCTCAAAATAGTCAACACCATGAGACTAAGTATAGCCTTTGGCTAGGGTTTTAAGTCATTGAATAGTGCCATCAGGATGATATTTCATAGCAAAAACCCATCTAGAAAACAAGAGAGCAGTCAATGGGAGCAACAAGATCCCGGGTGTGATGTTCTTGCATGCCAGATTGTTCTTTATTCATGGAAGCCCTTCATCTAGGTTGTGCCATGACCTCACAACAGTTCTTAGTACGTACTAGTTAAAGTAGAGAACACAATCTCAATATGTCATAGCTGCAATATTGAGCAATATCATGTTTGATACGTTTTCTCTTAGGATTGTGCAAAGAAATTGACAAGTCTAACTCAGAAATATTGGGGACAGGGTTAGAGACATAATACCTTCATTGTACGAAAATTGGTGGGGACCAAGGTCGTACTAGCTTTAGGCTTCAGTCGTCGATATACTTGAATAGACTTGGTCAAGGCATGACATGAAGAGGAACAATGGGAGAAGTGATCTCATCAGAGAAAGAGACAAGTTCTTGTCTAATAGAATGACCTTTAGTAGAAAAAAGGCATGGTTTCAAAGAAAACAACATTGACAAACACTCTTTTGCCGATGGGATCAAAACATTTGTATCCTTTTTTGCCACGAGGAACCCGAGAAAGATGCATTTGGTGGAGCGAGGAGAAAATTTGTTAGTTCCGAATTTTAGGTTTTTCACAAAACAAGTGCAATAAAAAACTCGAGGCGTAACGGAAAGAGAGGCATCAAGATACTAAATCCAAAAAGTTATCTTATTACAAAACACAAAGGAGGGCATGTGCTTGATCAGGAAGCAAGCAGGAGGAAACAAAGCATCATGTCAGAATGACTTAGGAACAGTAGTATGGCCCATTATCATACGAGCGACATCAAGGATATGTTTATTTTTCCATCCATAATGCCATTTTGTTGGGCAAGAGCTCTGATGCTACATACTCGTATCAATGCAAAAACGTTTTAGATCATGTTGAACAATACTCAAATGCATTGTTAGTGCGAAACACTTTCATGGTTTCTGAGAACTGTGTTTTAATTTCAGTAAAGAATAGTTTCATATTAGGCAAAACAACAGATCTAAGTCTAACTTTAAGAAGATAAAGGCAAGTACTCTGGAACATTCATCAATAAAACTGATAAGATATGGAAAACTACAACGATAATTTTGCAGGAACCCCACACATTGAAGTGTACAATATCAAACGGTAAAAACTACTCATAGAGTGACAAAAAAGGAAGAGTGGCTTGGGAGATGGAGAACAAAAGCGAGAGAGCACTTCGAGACATGACATCCCGACAGGAAGGGTGTGGCGGTTCCGGTTGCCTCGCCTGAGGGCATGGTCGGGGAGACGAGGCTTCATTGTTGATGATGGTCGTTGACTAATAGACAAACCTTCACTCAAATTCCAGGAACTAGGTCTCAACCTAGTCTACTCTCGTATGCGCGGCGATATTAGTCCTTATGATCCGGAACAAGATGAAAATTCTGGAATACCACCAGTACAAGTGCCTGATAATCTTGCTCCTGAATCTCCTACATCTATGGAAATCTCTGAGGACTCGCGATCTGCAGAATTTGGCAAAACGGCGCCTGCAGTTACAATACCAAAACTTTGTTTCAGAGATGCAACTGCCGGGTCATCTTCCTTAGCAGACACATACTTCATAGATGATGATGCACAGACATGCTTACACCCAGATGATGTCTCCATTATCAATGAACATCGTTTTAATGAGCTGTTCGTTGCCCCAGAAGCATACTCTTCTCCAGAAACCTTTTCGGTATACAATGCTGGTTTAATTGGTGGACAAATCAATTGGTTATATGACCTTATATGACAGAATTAGAACTCTATGGCAACCTATCTCACGCTTGAAACTCTTCGAATTTAGTCTCAATCATTTTGCGGTACAAGCGACATGTGAGAATGCTTGCCTTAGCGCGCTGACAAACGGACCATGGTCTATATTTGGTTGTAGTCTCATGGTAAACCGATGGACTGAAAACTTCATCCGTACTGCTGGCATATTACCAACCATAATAACATCGTGCATATTATCGATCTTCCACTGCACCTATACAATAAGGTCATATTTGACATGATTGGGACTGCCCTAGGCAAACTTGTACAGATTGAATTATCTGACTCTTCAATGTATGAGAAGCAGGTTTGCCAGGATTGCCATTGAATTATATTCTTCTAAACCAGTACAGTCGGCCATAATCCCTCAATGGCACTGACTGTAAAATTTAATACAAGACTCTCCCTCCTTTGTGTTGACGATGTGGAATTTGGCTTCTTTGGAAGCATCAGCTTGGCACAGTTCAGATATTAGAAAGCCACCGTCAAATTCCTTCACTGCAGCATAAATGATAAATGCTTTGTTACGATTGTGTATGCTCATCCCAATCCAACTATTACATGTCTGTTTTGGAAGCATCTCATCCGCATTGGTGACACTATGCATAGACCTTGGGTGTGTGCTTGGTAACTTCAATGCCATGACCAAGTCTTCTGAAAAAAATGGTAGTACACACTTCCGACATAATGAAGCATTGATCTTCCAATCCACTCTTCTTGCAGCAGGCCTGACGGATATTGGTTTCTCTGGTCCTTTCACTTCTAGACAGCTTTTCTTTCATGAGAGACTGGATCAGGCTGTTGCCAACCATTTGTGAATTCAGTCTAATTCCAATTCTTATCTTACTCATTTACCTCGCATAAGATCAGATCATAACCCCATTCTTCTCAAGCAGTGTTCAGGAAATCGGTTCGATCGGCTGATTAATTGGCCGAATAATTGGTTCGGCCAGTGTGCCGCACCGCTTATGTTGAATCAGAGCTCCAATCGGATCATACCCGATTATGCGACCGATTACCCGATTACTGGGGCGATTAATCGCCGCTTTTCAGATCAGGCCCACTTAAAGAAAGAAAAAATCAAAGCCCCACTTACAAACTCCCGACCCCTATACCTAGTACCCCGACTCAGCAACTCCCGACACCCCAACCCTCAATCAACAGCCCTAGAGCTCTCCAGCGACACAAACGACCCCTCCCCCTCGACGGTTTCTCCAGGCTTATTTCACCGCTCCCACGACGACAACACGGCGGCGAGGAGGTGCTCTTCCTGCTGGCCACCAAAGGGGTTTCTCTTCTCAACGAATACCTAGGAAGGAGGTGGCTACAGTTTTTCCTTCTTTGGCGGCTGGCGCTCTATGGGGAAGACATTGTTGACGGCCTTCTTCACCCATTACAGCTTCTTCTTCACCCTTTGCGGCATTCGTAGGAGTCCAGGTACACGGCCCTTTGCTTCCCCTCCTCTTCTTTTCTCAAACGTGTTTGCTGCATATTTTTCCGTTAGTGCCTACTGCCACATACCATTTCTTGCCTCTTCCTCCTATTCCCCTTCCTCTTCCGTTTTTGTTCCCTGTTCTTCTATTTGTTACAATTGCAGAACCTACAGAAACCTTCTCCACTTTCCCCTATTCCATCAAAGCAACGTTTATTCTTCCTCTTCCTCTTCTAATTACTCTACTGACTTCTCCAGTTTTCCTTCTTTTATTCTTTTCAACTTCTTCCTCAATTCCTCTCATTTTCTGTCACCATTTCAATATTATAACAGACCAAGCAGTCAACAATAGATTTACACACTTTACACGTATTCTGGAGTCTTGGTCCCTTACTCCTTACAGCAGCCACATTTTCCTCCAATTTTCTCTTCTTTGGGCCCATTCCTCAATTCCACCCTTCTCTTTTACAATCCTGCAATTCTTTAGATCAACACTCCATTTCAGTTCATTTAAGTTAATTTAATTTGTTATTGCTATCATTATAATATATACGTGGATTATTTCATGTTTATCTAATTGCTTGTTCATACATTCCTAAACGCCTCTTCATCTGATTGCTTGTTTATTGATGTCTTATTGTCTTTTCATGATCATCTAATTGCTATTTATCTAATTGCTGATTTGTAATTCATCTAATTGCATGATCACTTTATTAGTTTCATTTCCCTTTATTGAGTTAACCGTAATGTTCAATAGTTCCATATATAATTATATAGGCGTATCATCACAATTTATATATTGCATAATTATATAGAATCAGTACATGATTTATGTGAATATATAATTTATTTATTAAAAAAATCCAAAACCGATTAAAACCGATTATACTCCTGCTTATACTCCCGCATACCGTATATACTCTATTCGGTACCCCGTCCGCCCGTACACCGATTACCGCTTTTCAGAACACTGTTCTCAAGTGTCAACGTAATAACCATTACAAATAATATCTTCAGGACAAAGGCTTTGTGGAACTCGAACATTGTGTTTAAAGGCTTTCTATATGGCAGCCTAGGCTACAATTTACTGAGGCTCTGAAAGCTGTTAAACCTGCAAGTCAGCAACAATAAATTGGGACAGACGGCAATGCAATTGACTCAAGCAGAAAAGAAACATATTTTGTCTCAACTCTCTAGTTTACAGAATACTATTGCTATTCATTATAATTCTGATGCGGATAATGCCTGCTATCAACTGCAATCGCGTTTTCAAGACATCCTCACACAAGAGGAAGCAAATCTACGACAAAAGAGTCATGTAATTCTTCCGTACATACATTAAGGCACGTAGGAAAAGAAACATAATTCACTACAAGATGATAGTGGGATTTAGATAACGGAGGATTCAGTAGTCTCAATTCAGAACAAACAGCAGTTCTTCATTATTTCAAGTCTCTATTCAGAACAAACAGCAGCTCTTCTCAACTTCAAATGGACTTACTGCCGTCTTCCTTCCCTGTCTTGATTCCTGTTCAACTACAAGCGATAAGCAGAATCCCTCAACATTAAATTCAAAGAAAAAGAGGGTTTGTTTGATTTAATAAATTATCAAAAATAAGTATTAGGTTGCGCCATACATATCAAATAGTATACAATAATGATGTATTTGGCGAATCAAATACATGGTCTTATGAATTAAATTAGTGAGTAAGATTAGTTTCGTTGAATTTTTTTGGAAGTTTTTTTTTTTTTGCTTGAGATCTTTGATTGTTTGCAAAATATAGACAGAAACAAAGCGTCAGGCCCGGATTGGGTATATACAAAATTCTTGATATCTAATTGGGATACAGTGAAGCAGTCTGTTATATACACCGTACAACATGCCTTGTTAGGGTTGCCTCTTCCACATGATTTGTGTAATACTGTTATGGTTTTGATCCCTAGAAAGACACATCCTCAGTCATGCAATCATATAAGAGACTAAGACCTATATCTCTTAACAACTCTGTCTTAAAACTAATATCCAAGCTAGTTGTTGGCACTTTATAACCATTCATGCATGAACGGATTTCAGAAACTCATTGAGTTCTTTTGTCCCTGGCACAAAAATATCTGATAACATTATATTAGTTCAGGAGCTTATCCATAATACGAGGAGAACTTCTCTGCGCCTTATATGGCTATCAAAATAGACTTGGCAAAAGCTTATTATAGGACATCTTGGGCATTCGTTCTAGATACCCTACTAAAGTCAGGCTTTCCAGTCTCAATTATAACTTATACAATGAACTCTCTTGCTGGTGGAAAGATAAACATTCTATGGAATGGTAATCTTCTTTCTGGCTTCAAGGTGAATAGACGTTTGCTACAGGGTGGCTCCCTATCCCCTTATCTGTTTGTAATGTGTTTAAACCGCCTCAGTAAGTGAATTGAGCTTAAGTGGATGAAGGCATGTGGAAACCTATTAGATTAAGTCAAACTGGTCCAAAGGTGTCACGTGTGGCATTTGCGGATGATATACTACTTTTTGCAGGAGCCAAGAGCAGATGAATCCCTTATTCAAAGTATTCTACAATGTTTTCATATGTTTCAAGCAGCTTTGGGACAATCAATTTCAGTGGAAAAAACTCTGATCTTCTCTAAATCATACCTCAGTCAACCAAAAGTTCTATATGTTTCACAACTGGCTTTCAACAGATTGATGATCTTGGTCGATATATTTAGGACACGTTTGTTTTGCCTGAAAGGATTATGATAGGATACACAAGAGGATGGACAAGAAGGTATAGTATAGATGAACTGTGGGAGTTTGGATGATCCTCTCCTACGTTTGGATATGAGGTAGAATAGGATTAGTGACAACTTCAAAGTTTCCAAGTCGAGCTCTACTTGCTTTCATGTTTGAGACGACAAACTGCTTTCCGAATAAAAAGTTGGTGCACACTCTTTGATTGACACTTCGTTTAAGATTTTTAAACCCAAAGATTTCATAGATCGTGCATATGAGTGCTTCCAGAAAATAGAATACAATCATATTGTACGAGTTTAATAATGGCAAATATGTTAACCACAATCTAACATCGTTGCTTCTCCTTTGATCTAAAACAAAATCTATACGTACTTGGATTGTATTGTGGTCGCAAAGGAAAGATAGTACGAAGCCCTAAAGAATTTTTAATGCATCCGCTGTGTTGGCGTAGAAGCCAATTGACGTTAAAAACAGATGTGATCGTGAAGAAAGATAGCCAGCTGGGAACCAATTGTGCTATTGGTCAAGAGCTATAGCGGCAACTTTCTATAACTCCAATGATTGGCGCCCGTGAAAAAACTACCGCAAGAAGCATGTTTGTTGTGGCGGAAAGGTAATGAGAAGTTTGTTGGTTGTAATGAGGAAGATAGGTAGAAGATGCCATGACTGGTTCCGTTGCCGATGGGAGTGGATCCGTCATCTGTTCCGTTCTGGGGTTCTGTGTCCATATGCGACGGGGTTGGAGGTGTAGTTGCGAAAAGCTTTTGGGGGTCGATGTCGTGGAGGGGAGTTTGGACTTTATACCACCCAATACTTAAGGGGGGGGGTGCGGAACTCAAAAGTCCTACTTGTATACGTCCCAAACGGATTAGTAACCTTACGTCAATTTTAACCAAACAAACACGGGACTGGAAATAGCAATAGGATACCAATGCTATCCTACC
Source organism: Alisma plantago-aquatica (assembly GCA_963693085.1). Classification (NCBI taxonomy): domain Eukaryota; kingdom Viridiplantae; phylum Streptophyta; class Magnoliopsida; order Alismatales; family Alismataceae; genus Alisma; species Alisma plantago-aquatica. Next base: position 666,010,046 of record OY856414.1, read on the forward strand.
CATTATACTGCAAACCAAACATGCCGTTAGGGGTACCTGTTATACATTGACGTGTCCTTTATTCTACTTACCAAGGTGTTCTAGACTCTGTTGAGAAGGCAGTTACAGGCTGGGCTGCAAGGATGCTATTGTTAGCTGAACGGATCTGCTCAGAAAAATCCGTGTTGGCAACTATCCGAACCTATACTATGCAGACAAGTTATCTCCCTATCAAACTTTGTCATTCAATTGATAAATTAATAAGACACTTTGTCTGGCGAAGGAGGGAAGCACAAGAACCATTCTATTTAGTTGTGTCAGATCAACTCATTGCCACTAAAAGTGATGGAGGTCTAGGTATACCTTCAATGGTAGAACGGAATCAGGCATTGTTGATATGTAGTGCATGGGATCTACTATCAGGTTGAAGATTGATCTGGTGTGAAGGTGTATCGTCGAAATACAAAATATACACTGCTTCCCATCAAACTGATACAGTCCGCATGCATAGTCACAAAGTTGTCTGTAATGGTGAAGACACAAGTGTTTGGTATGATCGATGGGTACTCAGTGAATTACCTCTAATTCATCAAACTAGTATTCCAATCCATCAGCATCTGCATGATCTTCGAGTTTTGCTTAATGGTAACACTTACCAGCTACTGGTATTCCGTATTTGTCAATTCCATGTTTCCTGCTCGTATCTCAGAAAAAATTCTTAGTCTTCTGCCACCTACCACAACTATTAGGGATATATGGACTTGGACTCCAGAGATTAAGGGCCGATTTTCAACAAAAACGACATATTCCATAATTATGAATAATCAAAGTAGACAGAAAACTGGCCCTGGAAACGAATATGGCATTAAAAAATTCCTGCCAGATACAAAACTATTCTGTTGTTAATTGCTCATGAAGCTCTTATGACAAACCTCATGAGATATCAACAAAACTACACAACTGATCCTTGTCATTTATGCGCGGCTTCTTATGAAAGTGTTATACATAGGTTGAGAGACTGTCCAATTGCTACTGAAGTTTGGACAACCTTAAATATGCAAGATCATATTCAGAATTTCCTTAGTCTTTCTCTTAATCACTGGATATCTAAACACCTCAAGTCCTCATCACAGGTGCTTTCAATCTTTGTCTCATCATGTTCGCATATTTGGATCTCAGGGAATCAATTCATCTTCAAACAAATACCACAATGCGCTTCTAGAATCTGTTGCACTATAATTTCTACTGCATATTCAATGAGACAAGCTTATAAGAGAAATGTGGATCAAGTAAGTACATCAGGAACAGATACTGGATGTATTATACAAGGATCACGGTCCCATCCTCCAGCGGGGTATATCAAAATCAATGTGGATGCATCAGTAAAACAAGGAAAAAGTTCAGTAATGGCAGTAGCCAGAAACCATGCAGGTAGATGGCTAAAGCGACAAGGACATTCCTTATTTACTAAGTCTTGATGGCAGAATTCGCAGCAATCTCATTAGCTTTAAAAATGGCATATGACGAGGGCTGGACTCATATTCAGATCGAATCAGATAGTGCTACTCATGATGCAGGACTTAAGACTTTGTGTCGACTTCGCCAGGTGTGGAAGTGGAAGTTTGTGGAAACTTCGAGTAAGTTTAGACGCAAACTTTGACTAACTTTGATGTCGATTTTTAAAGAAGATGACGTGATGTTGAAGGAAACTTTGATCGAAAACTTCTATTTATGTTATACCTCTATCTTATAATTGTTAATTAAACACAAAACATGATTCATGACTCTCTAACCCTAGGTAGGTTGATAATACAATGTGTTGCTTGCAATGGTTAAACATGCGATACACATACAAATATAGTTCAAATGTTGAACATATGCATTATATACAATATACAATCAAATAGTAGTTATAAGGCCCTCTCTAGGAAAGAGTGGCAACAACAAACATAGGAGTTGATATTAGAAGTTGTGAAGAGGGTTGGAGGCAACACTTATGCCTTTTATGGCCGTTAGGGCACTAGTTAGGATTAATGTTCTGGATCGTCTCATCTTCAACTCAACTTTGCCAACTTCGAGGATACTTCGATAGCTTCGGAGAAGTTGGGACGAAAATACACACAAAAAAATTCAACTTTGACGAAAACAGGGAGACTTCGCCCCGAAGTTTGGACAAGGCTGAAGTATTGGGGATTTGACTTCGCCCATGGTCGAAGTTCGAAGTTTCGATGAAACTTCGCCCAACTTCACCGAAGTTTAGTTCCACGGTGATAATGCTACTGCTATACTGACTATTCATGAAGACATCAACTCATCTCTTGCATTATTGGACTGGATTTTGAGAATCAATCAGTTACTTGCTATACAACAATATGTATTGATTTCAAAGTTTGAATGCAAGTACAATAAAGAAGCATATGCGTTGGATAAAGTTCACGTTGCCTCCCATTTGATAAATCAGTCTTATAGTCAACCGCTCTATCCATTTCAATATGTTTATTGCTAATACAAACTGTATGGTTGTATAAACCGAAATTCTATGCCTTGTACTGCTTGCGATCATCATTGATAAGTAATTTAATAATAGGTTATCTGTTTCCATAAAAAAGGAAGAGCGAGTTTGTCTGCCTAACTAGGGTTGTCAATGGGAAGGATACGAGGAGGGTAAAGCTCTACCTTTGCCTTACCCTCTAAAGGTAAGAGGTAAGGGTAAGAGTAAGGGTAATTACCCATCTTATCAATTCCCTTACCGTACCTTTGCCCTCTTCTGTACCGGGTTAAAGGGGAGGGTAAGGGTAAACAAGCATTTTGGATGCATATGCATATTAAACACTTATACACATAAACATATATGTAACATTTATCTAATCTAAGATCATACAACTTCAATGTGACTTTATATATTTGTAAAAACTTCGATTGGCTTCCACAACGAGAGAGCTGTCACCAACAACCAATTTTCATAAATAAAGAGTAAATGAACTTTAGCAGATACATTGTAACCTAGAACAAAATATTATATAAAATCCATACTAGTGGACAGTTTATAAGTCTAAAACATTATACATGAACAAGTTCATACTTTTCGCAACAATTTCACAATCACAAAATTGACTTGCTCGATTCCCAGCTTGATGTAAACACACGGATATAAGCATTACAGAGGATGCAAGAAGATTGTAAATAAATCATCCCCACTTTCGTGTGCAGCCAAAGGCTTTCTCTCCTTCCCTGTTTTGTCCGAAATAGAAGCGAATTGGGATTTGGGAAGATAATATCAAATTATGTGGTTGTTAACAACAGAGAAACTATCGGTGGCAATTGGGATTTTGCCCAGTTCTTGTTGCAACAACTAGCCTAGTTATTGGCTGAGAACGCCAAGATAATCTGGTTAGAGAAGGACTAGACACTCTTACGGAAGAGTGAGGGCTATTGTTGCCGCTAGATCTAAGTGTAGCGAGACTTTTGCTGTGTGTGGTCCTGGGCATGTGACGTTATGCTGGAGCCATGTCGAGTGCGGCGGCTGCCTTTGGACAGTGAAGGCAAATCGGTGAGGTAGAGTGCTTGAAACGGGAGTCTTTGTGATGACACATCGTGTTTGTTAGAAAAGCATGCAATCTTCATCCCTCAAGATCCCCAAATGTGTGCTTGTGATGAACAAAAGTCCATGTGATTTCTAATACTGACCTACACCAAAACCACTGAATGAACTCAAAATAACAGTAAGATGTATAACTAACTCAAATGCATAAATCATGTCTCCAGTCTCGTGAATTATGATAACTAAAGCAATAAACACTGTAAAAGTAACACAACTACATAGTAAAGATCGCACTTATTAGGCCCAAAGAAGATAGTTCGTCCCAATAGACTTCACAGTAGCAACACTGGCAATGACCATCCACATTTTTAGAAGCAGGCGACATAGCAAATGATAGCACGACGTGTAGGCACACATACACGTCATGTAGATATAGTCAAAATAAAAGATTGAACAATTGGAGTTGTGTAAGAGATTTGCTGATGATATTGTGTTGATTGATGAAAGAAAAAAAATATTGAACGATAAAGATGAACTTTGGAGAAATGCATTGGAACATAATGAATTTATGATTAGTAGAAGCAAAACTGAATATATGCATTGCAATTTTAGCCAATCAAGAATTGTGAATAGTGGGGTCAAGTTGGATGGAATGGATGTAACAATACGTGATAAGTTTCTTATATGGATTCTATTATTGAAATGGAGGGTAAGGTTCAATGATGTTTGTCACATGATCACAACAGAATGGTTGAAGTAGAGGAGTGCAACTGGAGTAGCATGTGAACAGAAGATCCCTCTCAAATTAAAAAACAAGTGTTATAGAATAGCTAGACGGCTTGCCATGCTACACAGGAGTGAATGTTGGGCAGTGAAGAAACAAGGTCTCAACGAGATGGCTGTGGCCGAAATGCGTATGCTAAGATGGATGTGTGAGAAGACGAGAAAAGATCGTTTGAGGAATGACTATATCAGGAACAAAGTGGAGGTTGTGAGCATCGAGGACAAGTTGTGTGAATGCCATGCGCAACACAGACCGACAAATGCACCTATTTAGAAGCAATGTTATTGAGTCAAGCACAATTAAAAGAAGCAGAGACAGACCTAAATTATTTTCGGAAGATCTTATAAAAAATGATTTTGAATCTTTACATCTTGATCAGAGTATGGCCCATAATAAAGCTGATTGGAAAAGAATGATCTATGTAGCCGACCCCAATAAGGTTAGGATTGAGGCCTAGATGATGATGATGGTGATGGTGATGATGCTGGGGGTTGTGGAAGAGATTAATGTTGTGTAGTTATGGAATAGAAGCAACAAAATATGCCTTATAAAACACACGCACACTATGCTAATATTAGACAGTAGCAGAAGGACACAACACACCAGAAAGTGAAGTCATGTTGATACAGGGATCAAGATACAAAAGCAATAGGATACATTGAGGTCGCGTTTGGTACACGTGATAGAGAACCGGAAAGGATTAATTTTTCCGCCAGACACCATTTCTGCCGTTTGGTACAACCATTGGATAGCATACAATTTATCCGTCCTAGCTCTGGCGGCATTATTAAAATCCACAGTACTCCCTGGGTTTTGATTATCCCATTGAGATCGCAACCCAGACGACCTGATTGAGGGACACATCTAATAAAAGGGTACCAGTCGTCTTCTTCGTTTCTCCTCTTCCGAAAAGAAATCATGGGTCTTCTTCTCCTTTAGCTCTCACACGGCCATGGTCTCTCAGCCGGCCACGGTCTGGTGTGGTGATATGTTTCCCTTCTCCTTCTATAGGTTTCTACTCCAATGTTCTCACCATGATTGCCTAATACCTTCTACATGCCGGCTAAAGGACAACATGATTGCTGAAGTGTTAGCACTGGGAGTAGTCAAGGTGCACAACACATGACTCTAGGCACTACTAGGAAGACGGTGTTAAGAGAGCAATGGATTTCCACCAGCAATAGAAACATCTCGTTAACAGTGATACAAAAGCGCCTGCATCTCTACCTGGTACGGATTCGTTTCTTCAATGATGGTACAGCCGTGTAGACAGTTTGCACTGTGTCTAATTTATGTACAGTGCACCTTTCTCTTGGCGAGCCAGTCCAGGCAACATCCAGAGCTCACTTGCAGCCACGGCTCATTGAATCTGACACACGGTTGTGCTTGTTTGGCATCACCAGTCCTATACTTTATTGGAATCCTTTCTTAGTAGCATAAAATAGGTAACATCAAAACAAACATGGGAATGGAAAAAGAATGTTTATCCGATCTATTTCCAATGCTATACTATGCTTTGTCACATTCCTTTTTTTCTCCATCCTGTCAACCAAACATGCCCTGAGTAGAATGACTATACACAATGTTATTGTTGCTGCAGAAGTTCGATGCTGGAGGGAGACATGCTCTGTGGTGGTGATGACTCGGCGTGTATTGTACAATGAGAGCATAAGACCCCGCTGTTTTAAATAGGAGATCACACAAACAGACCCCAAACAAAATGCATCCTGAAGCAGAGATGCCCTAGAAACATACGACCATTATAGGCCAGCCAGAGAGTCGTACAGCTTCCCAATGTACAGACTTAGGGCATGATGCTGTTAGGAATACTGTAGACTTATAAGGAGAGAACCTGGAGACAAGTCACTGAGAAAGAGGACTTGTAGGGGAGTACCAAAACATAGTTTATTTGTGCAACATAAAAGAATTTTGTACTTTCGAGATGTGGTACAATAAAAACCTTTCACATTGATATTTTGGTCCTGCTAGTGACACTTTTGTGTCTTGGATGTGGATCGCTATTTCCAACCTGAATGAAAACTACTCCAACAGCGATTTTCTTTGTAGGGAGTTTCGAGAATTACTAGCTGGATCGCTGTATACGGGACATGGGCGTCTTATTTCACGATATATATATTATATTATTTGAAGCCTTCGGTATCTGTTCTCTAGGTTCATATTTGTTCTTCGGACAAATATCGTTGGATGCATTCTTCTCAGTAGAAGGTCAATAATATAAACTACGACTGGGCCAATAATTTGAAATACATTATGATGTAGGGGGTCTCGTCTAGTCTTTTTTCTTTACAAATCAAGGGTAATTTCATGTGCCTGCAACTACTAAAAGATGTTACACACGCACACATCATGAACGAAAACAGCCAAGCGAAGCGAAACAATAACGGTGCAAGATAAAAGCAAAACCAATACATTCCACATGCCGCCGTGTTCCTCTTCAAGACTGTCTTCCATCAATATCTTGTATATCCTTTTGACGAGTCATCAATATACTCACTTCCGACACCAAGAGACCAGCCAATCCACCACTTTGATAGCTTCATGCTATATGTTTAATAGATACTGTCCTTTTTCATTTTTACTCTAAATTGACACATGAAGAGAGAAATAGGTTAACTTTAGTTAGCTTGTTTTTACCATGAAGAACATCTAAAATAGCTTGTGCATCAGCTTCTACATCTACCCATCTCAAGCCAGCTACTACGGATGACAATGGTGATGTGAGAAAATCATATCAGCGGATAACTGCACCATAGTTACATTGTGTTACTGTACCAAATGATTATGATGCAGATATGATTTTAGATTTTCTAAACCGCTGTGATGTAGTGCGATTATGGTTATAGAGAAATAACCATGGATAAAAAGTGCACCAATTAATATATATTAAACACGTAAATGTATGTAAAATATTATTATAGTCACATTATTTACTTATTACTAGTTATTTATCTTTAAATGTATTGGGGAGACTTAATATATTTTATAAGAAGATAGTGTTTGAACTTTGAATGGAAAATATGTGTATAATTAGAAAATATTACTTTTGTGCATATAAGTTTTTTTATAAATAAAATCTTTGGTCACTTGAATCAATTTTTTTCCTGTAATATGAACAAGAAATTATTATTTCACATTTCTATTTTATTATTTGTATTTGTTGTGTACAACTTTTTCATAAATTTTACATATAAGAGTACTAAGATTTATAAACAACGTGTTCCTGATACAATGTAGTGTGGTGTGGTTAATTGTGATTTTTTAGTGGCGCGAGTATGATTTTCCATTTCAAACACTACAGTGGATATGATACAAATATCTTGTCTGATTTTTTTTATCATAGTGCGGTTATGGTTTTGACATAAACCACACCATATCCACACCACTGCCATCCCTACCAGCTACCATCCACAAACCAAGCTAAGACATCCATAATTTACTTGAGGGCGGTGGGGAGAGGGTTAACACTCTTGTCTCAAGTTCCATCCTTTTCCAATGACGTCGATGTTGTCAACATGGAAGCACATCCACACTTGGCGGTGGAAAGACTCAACTTCCTTCTAGATGGTTCTCATCCCTTGAGCCTAGCGCTGAATTGCCAACTCCCAATGACTCACTATTCTCTACTACATTGTGAGGAGAAGTGGGACGAGGGAGAGAGGATTGGATTCATGCTTATATGCATTAAAACCCACGATTACCGGTTCACTGCAAAGCCCACGATGATACGATCTAAACCCTGAATTGGAATTTCCAATCGATTTTGCAATTTTGGTAGTTCCTAGTGGGGTTGGAATTGGATTGGGCTAAGTCCTCCAGCTAAAACATGGGTAAAATGACTTATGCACTGTTTGTTAGCTAGGATCAACGGGCAAGGGGAGACCACATTACTAATCGTGGAGATTTTGTCCAAGACTCACACCCCAAATGGATTGGCCATTACATCTTCATACATAAGTCATGATTAACCCCACCACTGTATATAAACCGTAGTAAAAAATCCAACTACGATCTTTATTCCTCTATCTTAATAAGAAACTTAAATATCTCACATGGGAGCTCCAACTCACTTGGAATTTTGATCATAGCTCTATCATTTCAAAAACTAACTCTCGGCCAAATTTTGATCCAAACTAAATCCATTTGATCATGCAACACAACTACCAAATAGGCCTCATTGTAAGGGAAACGTATAAATACCATAGAACCCCCAACAATATTAAAGAAACTCATGTTATCTCTTAATAATAAATATATCTCTAAAGGTTTTGTGACATAGCAAAGAGTCCACTTGCTTAGTCAACCGTTGAATATATGATCATTTGGTAATTTTCATCTTCCTTCATCATATATTTTAACATATGGTTTAGAATTACCATTTAAAATCTAAAGTTTCCTAATAATCATCACCTTATCAAGGGTTTTATATATCAATATATTTTCTTGAACCATCTAGACCACAATAGTTGCAAACTCTCGAAACTCTCGGATTTCACATAAGCAATATGTCCTACCAACTTTTATGAACTAAGGTTATTCCTGTGTTCATAGTTCCATTAGATCCCATCTCAACTTGTGAGGAGAACAGAAGTTTCATAGCTTAACCCTTGGTTTGTTCCATCATATAAACAAAGATAATGTATGTATGGTTAAATAGTTTATGTTTTGAGTTCAGTTGTGTTGTATCATGTAGATTATACGGAATGAAAACCAAAATCACAATTTGCCTAATTATAGATTTAAACGGGCAACTCAGACTTCTTAATGCAAGTTCTAAATCAGTTGAGAGAGTTAGGATATATAAAGAAAGCATGGATGCCCCTTAACATCATCTCATTTAATTTCTCAATCTAACGCTCTTTGTTCATGCAATGAAGTTGATCCACTCATTAAACTTGATCATATCCATCAAACAATAAGATAGTGCGTTTGAATTTCCATGGGATTGAGAGCGGAGAGCCCAAGAATGAATCCTAGGGCAATGGGGAGGACATCGGAAGGGGTGGATTCTCATGCTGATTGCATCCCTGGTGGTGTAGGGGCACCTAGGTTGAATGCAGATGAGAGAATGCATGTGGGAAGGCACAATAAGGGAGTCACATTTTCGACCCCAACTGAGGCATAAGCTAAATCATGGGTGGATCTTTTCAAGCCAACTTTGACGTCGACACGACTTACACTCTAGAAGATGAAGATACATGTTATGGAAGGGAAGTTGATCTACCCAAAAGAGATACCTGAGAGGAACCTCACAAAATGGAGCCTATAGGCTACATCATTGGCTTGAATCCTCACTGCTGGCGCTATCTGTCACCCTACTCAACTGTGAAAGGTAAAAGGCTCAATTGATATTCTCTCCCAGGGGAAAGGGTTCTTTGTCATACATATCTGTAATGAAGAGGATCTTTTCACCCTTATGCTGAGCAGGTCCCAGACAGTGTGCAATGAGTTTCTTCTGACTTTGTTTCAGAGAATGATGTACATGTCCCAAAATACGGGAAAGAAGTTTCTTTGGGCATCGTTTCAGAGAATGTTGAGGGGTTGGAGGTACAAGAGGGCTTTGTTGTGCATGCTGCTCCTTTGGTGGATACCCTGGTTCTGCCTATGCAAAATGGTCACTCTGATGATAATTTTATATGTACCCCTATTGCTAACATAAATGATGAAGGATGGAGGATAAAGAAGAAATCCAAATGCAAAGTGTTTCTCTAAGAGTGTTAACATGGTTTCAAGAGTCATCTCATTATCTCCAAATAAGTCCTCTCTACTGGGCTATCTTGAAGATGGAGAGATAATGAACCCTCAGGGTGTTGTTGGTCTGGTTGACATCATTCCAAATGGATAGAGCCATGAACATCATTGCTTAGAATGTAAGAGGGGCCCAAATTAAAATTCCTCACATCAAGTATGAGATTAAAAGAACCAAAGCAGATATCTTATTGTTTTAGAATCCCGTGTTAAAGTTGATAATGTAGATAAAGTGGTTAATTCTATATGGAAGGACGCTTTACAATATCTGAACTTGTAATTTTATACTTATACCCTCATCATTGTGATGTGAATTGATTCTTCTATAAGTATCAATAAGTTGTTCGCTAGTGAATAAATCATTCATTGTTTTGTTAGTATTGGTAGTTATTGTTTTAGTTTTTTCTACTATATATGGGGCTAACATGGATGATGACATATGAGTTGTGTGGCAGAATATGGAGATGTTGAGCAAAAATATGTGTGATCCTTGGTACCTCGTAGGGGACTTTCTGTTGGATCTAGGGCTCTAGAGGGGGGGGGTGAATAGAGCTTAAAAATTCTCACAAAATAGATTAGACCTTCAAATTATATCAAATTAAATCAATATGTTAAGTGCAATATGAAGTCCTAACTAACAAGCATAGCAAGGATGAGAGGAATTGATAGCAAGCACTTGACAATGTCATGTAGAGTGGTTCCACTCTCCAAACTAGGAGAGAGTCAGTCCACTACCTAGAGAGGTCAACCTCTAGGACTTTGCAAGTGCTTTTCTCTATATATTCCCAATAAGAGTTACAACACAAGACCATCAAAAGACTTATCCATCCAAGCACTAAGAGTCTTCCACCTTACCAAGGACTAACCCACTTTGCAAGAGTCTTCAGCCTTCTTCCAAGGTCTTACCCACTCTAACACAAGTCTTCCACCTTCAAAGACTTTTCTACTCTTCTTGGATCTTCAACCTTTGCCTTCTCCTTCACTTGGAGAAGATCTTCATCCCTTCTTCAACCTTGAAGAAGAGCAACAACAACTCCACCTTCACTCAGAGTAGCTTGCTCCACCTTTGCTTCATGGAGAAAAGGGGTAGGGAAGATGGAGTAGATGGGAGCTTTACAAGCACAAGGAAGTAGCTCTCTTACAACATGCCTATCTCACTCATAATCACGAAATGAAGTATAAACTAGAGAGAGAAAGGGGCTCAAGGAGTTGCAACACACTCAACTATAGCAAGGACTTAGAATAACATGAATGAGCAAACTTGGAATGAACTCTAAGGGGTCCTATTTATAGCTGGGGGTGTTCCCTTGAGTGAGGGTGTTCCCTTGAGTTTGTTCTGAGAAACTCGACCGATGAGCTAAAATTAGTTTTGCTCAGTGAGTCGGTCGGTCGAGTTCTGTGAGTGTGCAACTCGACCGATGGGTCATCTTCAGAAAATCCATCTTAGGATCGGTCGAGTTTCCAACTCGACCGATGAACAACTTGTGATAAATTTTCTAAATTGACATTTGAGTGATTAAACCTTGGAATTAAGTGTCTTTGATTATTTCTCATCATAACTATAAATCATATCATCAATACAAGTGATTACAAAAGTCATCTAAGGTTATTTGGAGTGATTTCCTAAAAAGTACACTTACATTGCATTTAACTTGAACTTGAACAAGCTAGGGCTTGTGTAATTTGATCCTTTCATGTACCTAAAGCCTAAAATCAATCTTGAACAAATATATTAGATACATATGAATGAAATGGTTAAGTCATTATCAAAATATGGGCAATGAATAACTCTCAAGTCAACATTTTCCCCCTTTTTGACAATGACAAACCATTCCTCAATCATATTGAAAAGGATATTGAAGTTATACCTTTGCCTTGTGAATTGTCAGGGGATTCAAGATTTGAACAATGTGAATTGTTCCCCCTCAATCTATGCTCACTCTTACCTGCATAGTTAGTCTATCTACTCAAAGCAACATGACATATATATACTATATGGTCCTTTAGTAAGTCACATGATAAAACATATAATGAATAAGAAAAGGATCACATAGGCAATAAAAGCAATATGGTTGAGCTTCAAAACATTGAATTTCTCTCCCCTTTTGACATTATCAAAAAGGAAGAGGGGGCAAAAGAGCATAGAAACATATCTTCTCTAAGTACAACCAAGCATACATCCATAACATGCAATCTCAAAAAAAATATGCATCAAATAGAGACGAGAGAACCAAACAGTCTAAGTCATAATCAAAATATGATAACACATGACACCAACTCATGAGATATAGTAAATCAAACAGTAAGTGTGCATAGAATTAAGATTACAACCCAGAAAGTAAGTTCTCAGGAAACAACTACAAGCCAAAATGATGAAAGTTAGATAATAAAATAGTACAACTCAGAACATGTGCCCATATGTTTCTAATAAAAAATAGCCTCGAAAGATATATATGATCAACAACTAGGATAAAAATCAAGAACAACTAAACATCTAAGCTATCTATGTCCATAACATCATCATCCTTAGCATCAGAAACATCAGACTCGTAGTCGTCATCTCTGTCTGAAGGTGCAACAGAGAGAACAACATCACCTTCATCACCTGAGGCACCAACAAAACCATCAGAGCCATCACCATCAGATGCCTCACCATTATCTTCATCATCACCAGCCTCCTCATCAGCCTGGTCTGGCATCTCCTCATCAGCAAGAGAGCCAAAACCTCGCTCGGGACAACGTCATTCTGCTCATCCCAAGACATACCAAGAGCATGGAGCTCATTGGCCTGTGGGAAGGAAGGAGCAGAATTGCCGAGGCTGGCAAGCAGAGTGGCGAAGGGGCCAACAGTCAGAGGCAACACACCAGGGGTAGATCCACCAGCAGTAGAGGGTTTAGCAGTGAAAGATGTAGGTGGAGGGATAGGATAAAAGTGATAATATGTATATGATGCAAAGTCACCTCCTGGGTAGGGCTGGTAGGCTGGGTAGGGGCGTGCACATGATATGTTCATGTTGGACATGATATAACAGAGGTCATGATACATGTGCTCCTGAACCTAAAAGTTGTATGCCTATTGATGCATCATGTAGCCCATAAGGGTTTCATTGGACACATGGAACGACGCACAAGCAGGTCGGGAAGGTTGAGGTAGTGGAGGTGCTCGGGTAGAGGCAGAGGTAGATACACCAGGTGTGGTAGAGGATAGGATAAGCACAAACTTCTGAAGATTGGTCTCACTGATACAGACTCCTTTCCGGACAGATTTATAATAAAGGTCATGGAAAAGAGATTTGCCAGTTGCAAACTGGAATAGACCACATATCAGAGCTGGATATGGTGGGTGGGTGGGTGCCACATGTGTTCTTGCCTAAGTCAAAGTAGGTCATATGATGGAGAATATATCTTGACTACTTGACTCTGATGTTCTTTAAGAGACAATACATGATCACCGCAATGTTTTCTACAATCTCAGTTTGATTCTTCTTTGGGTGAATATTGTTGTTAATAACTAGGGCGAGGATGCGTCTCTTGAGGTCCAAGATAGAGGAGGGAATGGTGCACTTCTTCTTATACGGGAATTGAGGCTTCTTCAAGAACTTATGAATATCAGGGAGAGTAAGATCATATTGCTTGTAGAAGGCCTCATGCTCAACTAAGTCAAAATACTCTGGGTAGTCGTTACACCAGGTGTCAGTTACTCCAGTACCCGAAAAGAAGATATTCGGGGTATCCTCAGAAATTTGAAATTTCTTCCCGGATATCATGGATGTGAGGACTTCTTGAGTATTAGGAGGGGGTACGAGGGTGTCGTAATTCCAACACAAATTAGCTTAGAATTTGTGAACCGCTTTCGTGCTAGTGATGGAATTGTTGTAGCACGTACGTTCTACACCGAAGGCAGAGAGATGGTGATCATAAAGCAACTCCACTACTTGATCTATGACTTCTTGTCTTTGTGGTCTAGGCTCAAATAAGGCAAGAAAAGGGAAAGGATGCCAGGGAAGGAACTCATTGTACCTATTTACAACCTCATTTGAGACGAAAAGAGTGTCATCAAACGGAATCAAATGAAAGTTGGACGAAGATGAATGTGCATTAGCTGGGACGGCCCTCTTCCTCCTATTGGATGTCATAGAGACGAAAAGGAGAGAGCAAAAGCTAAAGAAACACCACCAAAACTCGTCCATAGACCTAGGATAGCAAGAGGGAAGGTCAAGGAAGGTCGAACTAGGACTAACTAGGGATAGGGAGAGGAAGGTCGGTGCTAGGGTTGAGAGCTTAGGGGAGTTGGAGGTCGGATCAGTCGACTTTTATCTAGTTGAGAGGGAGAATAGTCAGCCGAACCCATCTTAAGTTTGCTCCAGCCCGACCATCGGTCAAGTTCTGTGAACTCGAAAACTCGATATGCTCTCTTAAAATTCTCTTGGCCTCCAATCGGTCGAGTTGACAACTCGACCGATGGTCAACCTGATCTAAACAAACGAAACCTAGTTTCTAGCCATTAGAGTGCTAATTAAATTTATTTTTCAAGTCCATTATGTACTTTGAACATACTTAGGCACATATCACTCATCATTGGGTAATATTTTGCGGGAAAACATGCGTTTGCAAAAATACCCAAAAAAGGGAAAAATAGGCAAAATGAACATGAAAAATTGATTTTTAGCATATTAGCAAGCAATGGTGATCATAACAGAGGCAAAACATATATGATAGATGTCAACTAACTAGAAGGCATATCAGATTCATTCAAAGCAGTTATGAGCAGTTTAAATCTAATAAAGTTAAATTGCTCTCTAGCTAGAGGTTTAGTGAAAATGTCTGCCAACTGATTTTTCGTGTCCACATGCGTGATATAGATATCCTTCTTGGCAATGTGATCATGGAGAAAATGATGACGAACCTCTATATGTTTAGCTCTACTATGCAAGATAGGGTTATATGACAAGTTAATTGTACTAGTATTATCACAATAGATAGGAGAAGCATCAAAATAAATGTTAAAGTCTTGGAGCATTTGCTTCATCCATATAACTTGGGCACAACAACTCCCGACTGCAATGTATTCAGCCTCAGTGGTTGAAAATGCTATTGTGCTTTGTTTCTTGGAGAACCAAGACACCAAGCATGGTCCTAGGAGAAAACAAGTGCCACTTGTGCACTTTCTATCAATCAAGCACCTTGCATAATCCACATCACTATAAGCAGTTAGAGTAAAGTTCCTTGGCTTGAGATACCATAGTCCAAAATTTTAAGTTTTGGCTAAGTACCTTAAAATTCCCGTAACAACTATAAGATGTGATTTCTTAGGATTTGATTGAAAGCGAGCACACAAGCCAACACTAAACATTATATCAAGTCTAGAGGCAGTTAAGTAAAGTAAACTTCCAATCATACTTCTATAGAGCTTCTCATCTACCTTCTCACCTTCTTCATCTTTGTCAAGTTTGGTGGTGTTTGACATGAGTATGTCCATCAACTTGGTATTCTCCATTCTAAAACGTTTGAGTAGTTCACTTGTATACTTGCCTTGGTTGATGAAGTTCTAATCTTTTGTTTGATTGATTTAAAAGCCGAGGAAGAACATGAGCTCACCCATCATACTCATCTCGAATTTACTTTGCATATGATCACTAAATTCTTTTCAAAGATCAAAGTTAGTTCTGCCAAAAATGATGTCATCAACATATATTTGTATGACAAGAAAATTTTTAGAAGTGTGATTTAGAAATAAGGTAGAATCCACTTTGCCCATGATATACCCATGATCTAATAAAAAGTTCTTTAATTTCTCATACCAAACTCTAGGTGTTTGTTTGAGTCCATAGAGAGCTTTTTGCAACAAATAAACATGGTTAGGTAAACTATCATGTTAAAAGCCCGAGGGTTGTGAAACATACACTTCCTCCTCAATTGTACCATTCAAAAATACACTTTTAACTTCTATTTGATACAATTTTTTTTATAACTAGCAAAGGCAAACAAAATACGAATGGACTCAAGTCTAGCTACAAGTGCATATGTTTTATCAAAATCTATACCTTCCTATTGATTGTAGTCTTGAGTTACTAACCTTGCTTTGTTCCTTACCACTTTGTCACTTTCATCAAACTTGTTGCGGTAGACCCATTTGGTGTCAATGATCTTTCTATCACTTGATCTTGGCACCAGGGTCCAAACTTTATTCTTTTCAAATTGCTCCAACTCTTCTTGCATAGTTAGGATCATAGAGAGCTTTTTGCAACAAATAAACATGGTTAGGTAAACTATCATGTTAAAAGCCCGAGGGTTGTGAAACATACACTTCCTCCTCAATTGTACCATTCAAAAACACACTTTTAACTTCTATTTGATACAATTTTTTTTATAACTAGCAAAGGCAAACAAAATACGAATGGACTCAAGTCTAGCTACAAGTGCATATGTTTTATCAAAATCTATACCTTCCTATTGATTGTAGTCTTGAGTTACTAACCTTGCTTTGTTCCTTACCACTTTGTCACTTTCATCAAACTTGTTGCGGTAGACCCATTTGGTGTCAATGATCTTTCTATCACTTGATCTTGGCACCAGGGTCCAAACTTTATTCTTTTCAAATTGCTCCAACTCTTCTTGCATAGTTAGGATCCACTCATCATCCCTAAGAGCTTTCTTGACGTTCTTTGGCTCGAGTTGTGAGATGAAGGCACTGTTTGGCTTGTTCTTCGTTGAATGCAGTTCACATCTTCACTCTTTCAAATGAATCACCTAAAATCAGCTCTTTTAGATAATTCTTTACAAACAGGGGAGTTGGTCCTTTTTCTCTTCATCTTTCTCTTCTTCTTAAGTGACCACCTCTTTTTCCTTTTGGGTGAAATTGAGCTCTTTTAGAATAAGAATTACTTCACCTACAACATCATCATTTAGAATAATATCTTTGGGAATAGAGGGGTTAGTCTCAATAAACTTAACATTTATAGATTATTCTATTTTAGTAAGATCAACATTAAATACTCTATAAGCCTTGCTAGTAGTGTTATAGCTAAGAAAGAAAACCTTGTAAGATTTCAGATTAAACTTGTTGAGAGAATCTTTCATATTCAAAACAAAATAAGGACATCTAAAGATATGAAAATACTCGATAGACATCTTCACTAGAGGAGGAAGGAGAAGTCCGGCAAGCAAGTTGTTGTTGAAGGATGACTGCCTCCACTTGTGCTTTGAAAACACTATATTTGATCTTCTTAGCTTCCTTCTCTTCTTGCTTGGCTTTTTCTTCTTGTTTATCAAGCCTTGACTCATGGACTTGAAGGTTGCCAATGAACTCTTCAGTTGGGATGCCACCAAAGCTCCTCACTTCTTCAATGGAGGTGACCTTTGACTCCCATCTCTGTGGTAGAGTTCTCAAGATCTTGGAGTTGATTACACCTCTATCTAAAGTGTTGCTCAATGCAACCAACCCATTAATGATGAAATTGAGTCTTGAGCACATCTTCGCAATCCCTTCTTTCTTGCCCATCTTGACGTTCTCTAGAAGACTGTTTAACATGTAGATCTCGGCCTCCTTGACTTGCTTTGTGCCTTTAATTTGTTCCAAATCTCATAGGCGATGTCCCAACATGAGATCCGGTTGAAATCCCTTGGGATAAGGGTTGCATAGAGGATGCTTATGGCTTTGACATTAAGTTGAGCTTCTTTGAGTGCAACTTCACTCCATGTTGTAACAGATCCAGTTGGCTCCTTGTAAGGTGTGACCATCACCTTCCACATGTCAAAGTTCATGCCTTGAATGTAGAATTGCATACACTTCCAATAGAGGAAGTTGGTGCCATCAAAGACCAAAGGACGCATGGAGAAGCCCCCCTCTAGGTTGAGAGAACCAGCTAGGTTGTCACCTATCTTCTCGTCTCGTGGGAGATTGTTGGAGAAGATCCTTAGCTCTGATACCACTTGTTGGATCTAGGGCTCTAGAGGGAGGGTGAATAAAGCTTCAAAAATTCTCACAAGATAGATTAGACCTTCAAATTATATCAAACTAAATCAATAGCTTAAGTGCAATTTAAAGTCCTAACTAACAAGCATAGCAAGGATGAGAGGAATTGATAGCAAGCACTTGACAAGGTCATGTAGAGTAGTTCCACTCTTCAAACTAAGAGAGAGTCAGTCCACTACCTAGAGAGGTCAGCCTTTAGGATTTTGCAAGTGCTTTTCTCTATATATTCACCAATAAGAATTACAACACAAGACCATCAAAGGACTTACCCATCCAAGCACCAAGAGTCTTCCACCTTACCAATGACTTACCCACTTTGCAAGAGTCTTCGACCTTCTTCTAAGGTCTTACCCACTCTAGCAAAAGTCTTCCACCTTCAAGGACTTTTCTACTCTTCTTGGATCTTCAACCTTTGCCTTCTCCTTCACTTGGAGAAGATCTTCATATGTTCTTCAACCTTGAAGAAGAGCAACAACAACTCCACATTTACCTGGAGGGAGAACCACGAGGAGCCAATCCTAGTATGGTGAAATAATTAAGCACAAGGGCCCAACGTTAGGCCAATGGTTTGAGTCACAATACACAGATATGTCTAGAATTCAGCAGATCAGCGTAGAGTCGAACCTCCGAACCTTTACTTCATGGAGAAAAGGGGTAGGAAAGATGGAGTAGATGAGAGCTTTATAAGCACAAGGAAGTGGCTATCTTACAACATGCCTATCTCGCTCATAATCACAAAATAAACTGTAAACTAGAGAGAGAAAGGGGCTCAAGGAGTTGCGACACACTCAACTATAGCAAGGACTTAGAATAGCATGAATGAACAAACTTGGAATGAACTCCAAGGGGTTCTATTTATAGCTGGGGGTGTTCCCTTGAGTGTGAGATCACTTAGGGTCGAAATATAGTCATTTTTCAAGATGCAACAAATCTATTTTTGCCCAAAACAACTTACCAACGGTTATAATCACTTTTTCTGCATTTTTGTGCAGTACATTCGGTCGAGTTTTAATAAAGGTAACTCAACCGATCCACTAAATGACAAAGCCAATTTTCAAACTATCGGTCGGGTTTGTTCTGGGAAACTCGATCGATGAGCTAAAATCAGTTTTGTTCAGTGAATCGGTCGGTCGAGTTCTGTGAGTGTGCAACTCGACCGATGGGTCATCTTCAAAAAATCCATCATAGGATCAGTCAAGTTTCTAACTCGACCGATGAACAGCCTGTGACAAATTTTCTAAATTAACATTTGAGTAATTAAACCTTGGAATTAAGTGTCCTTGATTTTTCTCATCTTAATTACAAGTCATATCATCAATACAAGTGATTACAAAAATCATCTAAAGGTCATTTGGAGTGATTTCCCAAAAAGCACACTTGCATTGCGTTTGACTTGAACCTGAACAAGCTAGGGCTTGTGTAATTTGATCCTTTTCATGTACCTAAAGCTTGAAATCAATCTTGAACAAACATATTAGATACGTAGGAATGAAATGGTTAAGTCATTATCAAAATATGGGCGATGTATAACTCTCAAGTCAACACTTTCATGTTGTTATTTTAACCAATGTGAATCTAGGAAAACATCCTCCTTCAGAAAAAAGTATGACAGACTTAAATTCTGCTCTAGGTGCTACAACTCTGCTTGATGTGTGTAATAAAGGTCCCTTCTTTACTTGGGTCGGTTCAAGTAAGAATGGTATTAGCTCCTTCTCAAAGATCGACAAAATCCTTTGTAATATTAGTTTTTTGAGCAGGTTCCCCTATTTTTGGGGTGAATTCATCTCTTCTATTGCTAGTTATCGTTGTATTATTATTCAGTTAATCTAAAGAAGAACAAAAGAAATATCACTCCTTTTAGATTCATTTACTCTTAGGCACTCAGATGGATTCAAAAATATTGTAAAGATGGCTTGATCTGATGTTAATGCTAAATGTCATCAGATATATATCTTATACTATAAGTAAAGTCTCTAAAGACTAGGCTTTTACAATGGAATACATCTGTTGTGGGGCAATTTTTTGTCTAAGACTAGTGGGCTTGAAGCCAAAGCTAGACTTTTGGAGGAAGAAGTTGATCGATACCCGTCTAATGTCTATAGGGTGAGTTAGTTTCTCTTAAATCAAGAGTTACACTTCTAGAAGTGATAAAGAATGTTTCTATAGAAAGAAGTTTGGGGTCCAATGTCTCAAAGATGGAGATAGGAACAGAACTTTTTTCTACACCTTGCTGAAAACTAGAAGGTTGAAGAATAATATTTACACCCTAGACATTGATGGGGAAAGGTGTAATGATCTAAAGTGATTGAGAAGCATGTAGTGGGTTACTAGGAAGACTTGATTAATAAGAAGGGTGAAACTACTGCCTTCTAGGAAGATGAATGGTGCCTCCCTCAAATTCCTTTGGGTTTTATTTCTCTTAGAAGTTGGGTGACTAAGGAGGAGGTCGTGAGGACTGTTATGGCTCTTGATGTTGACAAGGCCTCATGCCCGAATGGGTTTAATGATTTTTCTACTAAAAATGTTGGGATATTGTTGGTAATGATGCCACCAAGGTGGTTTTGAATTTCTTTGAGAGCTCAAAGATTTTGAAGGAATGTAACATAACTTTTGTCACCCTTATTCCTAAGAGTCAAGAAGCTTGTTCTATTAAATAATTTAGGCCTAATTCTCTATGCAATGAGTGTACTAGGTCATTACAAAATTCTCTCAAATCGTTGAAGCCTATTCTAAACAAGGTGATTGATCTAAACCAGGTAGCTTTTGTCCAAGGCAAAAAATGTGTGATGTTATTCTATTGGAAAATGAACTATTAAGTTCTTTCCCTAATTAAGGAGGACCTAAACTCATGTGCTTAAAATCTAATCTTTCTAAAGCTTTTGACACGATGAGTATAGATCTTATCCTCATGATCATGAGTGAAATGGGTTTCCCTATATGGTGGATTAATTGGATAGAGGAGTGTTTTACTTCAGTTTCTTTCCAAGTCCTCATCAACAACTCTTCCTCTAGCTTCTGGTCTGTTACTAATAGAGTCAGACAAGGAGATCCCTTGTCTCCTTAATTTGTTCTTGCTATGCAAGGACTCTCTTCTATCATATACCATTATGTTAGCTCGGGAAGGTTGGTTCATATGACGACAAATAGTGGTTTTGTGGTCTCTTATATCATTTTTGTTGATGACATTGATTTTCCTAATGCCAACTGATAACACCCATTTTATGGCTGCTAAAGCTTATATCTTACTATCAAAACTGCCTCCAAGCCTTGCTTCCTTTGTTTTATCTCATTTATTGAATAGAAATAATGCCCAATATGCTCCTAGCAACATTTCCTATCTTTTGCAGAGTTTCTCTTATTTTCCCACCAAAAAAATGCTAATGGGCCCGTCCCGACCCATCCACGACAAGTTACCGGTCCCGACCCATGAACCGGCGAAGCGACACACCCTTTATCCGTCACGGTCGCTGCCCGATATGGCAACAACCTGGCACGGGTGTGTCACGCGGGAGCCCTGATGGTCTGAACGCTATTTACCCGACAAGGAGCCTTGCCCACCACGATCTGTCAGTCGACGTAGTCTATCGCGCGACACAACCACCCCTCGGTGCAGCAGCCCGCCAAAGTCTTTACCTGACACGATCCAGTGCGATTTACTCGCAACTTGGCACCCGACGACCTCCGCCAGCCGTGCCGGGCGACAGACGTGTCGACCCTCTCCCAAAGCCATATTAACGGAGCAGACAAAGGACATGTGGCCTAACGCGGGCCGCAACTCCCACCAGCCGTTGCCTATAAATAGCAGCTACATGACTCCGATGGGACGGGTCAGAACCCTAGAAGAGCTAACTCTTAGAGCATAAAGGAGCTAGTGCGTCGAGTTCCCATGCCTGCCGGGTGATACTAGGTGAGCACACCCCCAACTCGAGAGGGACGGGAGGAGTTCACTTAGAACTCGACCCGGTAGCAGCAGCGCGACACGACCTTCAAGACTACTTCAAACATGCGGGGTCTCTAGCTGGGCTTCAACTCGAGATGGTTCGCCCATCTATACCGGACACGAGGAACCGAGAACCTAAGATTAAGCTAACCCGACACATGTCCTAACATGACACGATACCGAACCCGATATGGCTTACCTGTCACGGCTGCTGCCCGACACGACCATATCGAACAGGGAGTCCCTTCCCGATACGCCCATTACCTGTCACGGTTCACGACCCGACACAGTCAAGAACCCGACACGGTCGTATCCCGATAGGGCTCCTGCCCGGTATCGGGTTAGCGTTTATCTTAGGGGTCCGCCGCTATGTATATCGACCTCCTACACCAAGGAAGCCGATACCTATCTTCCCTATTTCAACAATTTACTTTTATTTACTATTGCATTGTAACTAAACCTTTTTACCTCCTTATGCTTATGAAAACTGTGGAATTCATCTCATGTTGTCCTGTGTATGGTTTCTTTTTGTTGGATGATTTCTTTATAGCATATGAGTTGTAGTCTCTCCTGTTTGAATCACGCTTTTGACTAGCTATCGAATCGTATTTCTCGTTTTGACTCCTTCGAGAGAAGGATGTCGTAAACTCTAGAGTTTGGTCTGGTTCGGGTGTATGAGAGTATCCAGGATCAGGGTTGCCCCGACATATCTTTCCGCTGTAGTCTATGTCCAATACTCTTGAGAGAGAGAATTGGTGCATAGTCAGAGGCATCCTCTTTGAGAGAAGAGGGTGCAGGATGTATTCTGCTGCCACTTATTATGTTTAAGTTTTCCTCCTTCGTACTTTACCCCGATGATAGTTTTATCTCCTCGGTTTCCAATATACAAAACCTCTATAAAAACCTTAAAATATTAATTCTTCTGGTAACTCCCCTTGGATATAGGCTTTTTGTTTGATTCTTTATAGTTCTTTCTCATTATATCAAAATCTTACCCTTTGACTTTTTTCGACGTGCTTAGACAAGTAAAACTTGAGTTTTGAAGCGCCGTTCTTCCTATCCCTGTGTTCAACCCGAACTATTTTGACCCTGTGCTAGTTGTAGGATGTCTTAAACATTCGGGTATTATAAAATTTTAAAGTCCGATAACCTAGACATGACTCCATTCTTGGACCCACGTTTAAGGCTTGTCACCAATGAAGTGAATGCTCAATGTATTAAAGAAGTTCTAGACATCTTTGGGAACATTTTTGTTGTGAAATCAAATAGTTCTAAAATCTAGTTGTTTACTAGTGCTACAACTAATGTTGTCCCTAGTTCTGACATCATCTCTATTTCGATTTAGCACCTTCATGTCAAGCATTTTGGGCTCCCTTTATTCATTTGCAGGTTAATCAAAACAATGAACATTCTTACTATTGACAAAGCAAAAAGAAGTTGAATTCCTAGAACCACAACCTCCTCTCTCCCACAAGTAGGGTTGAACTAACTATTTCCACCCTTTCTTTGTGTCATATCTTCTGGTCCTCTATTTTCCCTCTACTTGGTTTTGTTATAAAGGAATTAGAAAGAATTCTCGTGACTTCATTTGCAGGGATTCTGTGAAGAAAAAGAAAATGCATAATGTGTCGTGGGATGCCATTTGTGAACCGAGTCCTAAAGGTGGTTTGGGCATCAAGTTTATAAAAGAATGAATTAAGGATAGGAATCTAAAGAACTTATAGGATATTGCGAGATGCAAAAATTCCTTATGGGTCAATTGAATACACAGTAGATACATCCATGAGAATTCTCTTTGGTTTGTAGAAAGCAAACATTCAGGTTATTGGATGTGGAAAAATCTCCTCAGACACATAGATTTTCTTATAAAGGTGATTGAATTCTAGATAAAATTGTTACAATATTCTTCTTTGGAAAGATCCCTGGGTTCCAGGGGAGAATCTGCTCAATATATTTGATAATTGTCTGATGTTCAGACTGGACAAAGGCACAAATTGTAGATTCGAGTGTTGCATTACTGATATGAAATGGAACTTCCCTCCTGTGCGGGGGTCCCAAGAGTTAGTGAAGTTTTTAGCACACTTGTCTGGTCGGTTTGATAAGAATGATTCTCTTAGCCAGAATGGTAACGCTAATCCAAAAATTGAGGATTTTTGGTCTGAATGTAGGGAGAAAAGTAGTATCAGGCCCAGGGGGAATCAGATCTAGGCCAAATCTATTATTAAAATGTGCTACATTCTACTTTCAAAATATTTCATGGGGAAAATCCCAACTGATGATTTCTTATGTAGCCGTGGGTTTTAGCTGGTCTCTAGATGTTACCTTTGTAGTAACTATTGTGAAACCAATTCTCATTTTTTCTTTACTTGTGTCTTTGCGGATTTCCTTTGGAGTAAGATGGTTCTATCTTATCATTTGAGGAGGGCCGAGAGTATTGACTGATCTACTAACTCTACAAGATAAATCTAAGTTCTTGTTGGTCATGATTATGCCCCATGTTTGGTTGAAGAGGTCTTATAAAATATTCTCAGTTTCGAAGATGGACAATAATATTGTCTAGTCTACTTGTAAATATCAAGTACATGCTTTTTATAGCTAACTCTTCATTTGTTTATCTTTACCCACTATACATAGCCATTTTGTACATATCTTTATATAGAGATAGAACCTTTTTTGGGCGTTTGACCTGATAAAAAGAGGCTGAACATGCTTGTTGAAACAAAAAGAACTCCATCAAATAAATAATTCATATAGAAATCAAACTTAGCTTCCCTTTTATTCTTTGTATGTTAGACTCTGAGGAATCCGATCTTAAAAATTCACTCATACACTTAAGAGGTTTTTTCACACTTCAACTGCCGCAGATTAACACAATTCGTTACATGCTCATGTTTTTTGGTAGTATATATTGGAATATTATGCTTTTCTAACAAACCATGATTTGCAATTTTTTATGACTTCTCTTTACTAACATATGTATTTTCTTTTGAATACTCTTTCATTCATGGTTGGTATACCTAAGAAGTGTATTCTATGATGACAATTCTATAAACTCAACATTAAAAGGAGCCTTTAGACCATTTGTGCCAATATAGTATGACATGTAAGGTTGGAAGACACTCTATCTAATCAACCCAAGAGTCTGAAGGAGTACTTTTGTGCCCAATGCCTACACATCACCAAATGAAAGACTGAGTTAACTGTAAGAGTGCAAAAGTTTGATACCAAACTAGCTATCCTACGTATTTCCCCATCAATTCATGCATTGACACTTTCCTACACGAATGCTCAACTTTCAAGATCCTGATTTCTTTTTACTAGTTTCTTTTAGGTAAACAAACCATGAGGAGGAAGACAAACAAGCATATACACGAGGAGGAAGACAAACAAGCATATACACGAGGAGGAAGACAAGCAAACATACCACAGAAAGGTCAAGAGCATATACAACCCATCACAAAATCTCATATCAGAATCTGATAAGAAAAATGATGCATAGGGCCCTCTTCTATTTTGTTGAAGAATGCAAAGAGATACCTTCAACACGAGCATGTATCAGTAGTAGAGTAACTGCACCAAACCAGTATTCGAAAAGGATATTGGGTCTTTACAACATGATATCAGAGTTGTTAACAATCAACACTCTGTATGTCTCAAGGAAAACAAGGTTAGTGAGGAAAACACAACTAAAATAGTGGAACTTGGTCACGAATTTGATGAAAACCCTAGCCCAACTATTAGTGTCTACACATAATACAAGTAGGAACACTAAAAGTATAATAGTCATGTATGCACCCTGATCTAGCAAGGCATGGAACTTCTAGACTTAATCAACTAGTAGTTGAAATTATTTATGAACTTTCATACCATACTAGAAGTAATAATAAGTCATAATAAAATCATCTTGAGGAAGATAAAATGATAAAATATCATTAATTGTAAATTATTAATCTATTATACGATTATCACCTTACATCACAATTTGATAAGTTTTAAATTGAATCTTGGGATTGATTATGAATATGATGAATCTTAGGCGAAATTAATATTACTCAAGATTTTCTAATGTACCAATTAATGGAGGATAATTGTCATCACGTAAGGGAAATGATATAAGATGTCTAAGGAAGGATGTTCAGTGATGGTTATGGCATAATTACTCCTAATACAATTAGATGGTGGTGGGGTTTCCTCACTTTATATGCTGAACTGGCCAAGGCAATTTCTACTACTAGGAAAAAGTCATAAATATTGAAAAAGGTCACTTAACAAAATAATATGTTCAAAAAATGATGTATACATAATCATCTTCAATATAAAAATTGATAATACGTTAAGACATATAGTAAGAACCCTAATCAATACAACTATCTGTGCTAAAAAGTGAACAGAGAAAAAAATGCAATAATATTTATAGTCTACATATATGCTCAGAGAAGTATCTCTCACAATAACTTGAACAAAAGTAACTCATAGATATAATCAAATAGAAATATGACGATCTATGAGATATATCATATGTTCTTGTTATAAATATGTCACTACAACATTGGAATGCCTATTAAGTAGAAATCAAATGTCTCTTAAAAAGTTCAACATTAGATGCATACAAATAGGAAACTGAGGGTAAAAATTCTTGAATTTTAAATTTTGACATTGACAACTATGGTCTGTCCAATAATTTTTTAGTGCAACTCAAAACTTTCACAATAATGGCTTAAGATTCAAAATTTGAATATGTCAACTCTCATTTCAAAACACAATAAGTCTTTAGTGGACTAAATGCTTAGGTATATCTTTAGACTCGACGAAGATCTTACTTACACAACTAAGGCAAGTAGTTAATATGGTGGAGTAGTAGTCAATATAATGTTGGTAGACGTGATTGTGACTTGTTCTCACATTAAATTTGGCCATTTTAGTTTTGCATCAAAAAGTTTTTCCATCAAGAAATTATTTTATTTATAATACCAGATGTAAAAATAAGAGTCTTTTTTCCTCTAATCAATCAAGGAGATTTTAGAAAAACACTAGAGGAGAGTTACATAAGGGACATGGAAATTGTTAAAACCTAGACATTGGGGTAGGGTGATACTTAATAGAAAAATAGGAATGCTAGATTTTAGTCGATATATCCTTACACATCTTTAGATTATTAGTGAATGAAATGCCTTTAAGGGGTGTAGGGTAGTACCTGACTTGACCGTGGAAGTGGGGATTTTGAGGATGCCATCCACATTAAGGGATGGAGTGTTGTAACATATCAAAATCTGAGTACTAATTCTATTTTGAGCTATAATTCATATTTTCCCCTAAATTTGAGATTATCTAAAACATTATCTGTCATTCCAAATCCCAATCAATATTTTGATTTAATTATCCCTGTCTTTGAGGCATATTAGTTTTAATTGAATTCCCTTTGTCTAAATGAATTCATTACTCACACTTGAGAAGCATTTACAAACTAGTCCCTTGATTTAGTCTTATGAATCATTTTGACATCCATTAGTGCAATTTGAATAATTGATGCCTCAATATCTTGTTATACTTCATATTTATATAATTCTCTTTCTTTTACATTATGGTTTGGAATCAATTCTTATAAATGTGCTATATATATTGAATTTTAAGTACATATATTTGTTTGAGTTGGATCTACAAATATAGGTGCTAATTTTTTTTTTGCAAAAAGTAGTTTATTAGAAGGTAAACAAGTGGTCAAGCTTAAATTACAACTGGATTTATAGTATATGAGTTGTGAAATGTTCAAATAAATGGACTATGCCATTCATTAGATATGATGTATAAAGAAATTAAGTGACTCTCTTCCCTAACCTATAATGCCAACATCAAAGATAGTTACAGACAATGTCATCATCGCCCTCCCTATCGACTCTATACATAGAATCCTTGAAAGAAACCTAATTGGCCATTCTATAAGATCCCACTCCAACAGTCACCCAATCACCCTCCTAAACCCTAGAAGGGTGCCATCATGGCTTCTC
Organism: Alisma plantago-aquatica; assembly: GCA_963693085.1. NCBI lineage: Eukaryota > Viridiplantae > Streptophyta > Magnoliopsida > Alismatales > Alismataceae > Alisma > Alisma plantago-aquatica. The sequence continues at coordinate 666,038,036 of OY856414.1, forward strand.
TTTTCTTTTGATTAGTGGGAAAAATCAAAGTACATCCATTAATGTTTTCAAACCTTCTTGAATGCATGAAGACCTTCAGTTTTACTCACCCTCCTCCTTTTCAAGCTCTAGCACCTTTCCCCTAGCCTATATAGGCAGCCCTACAACTATGGATACAACAAATTGCAGACCTACAACTAAGGACCCCGCCTATTATTGATAAATCCTTCCCCTTTGAATCACAATCACATGCGATACCATACACCTTATATCTTTGTCTATGCCATGCTCTCCAATGAATTTCTTCTCACATCTACACCTAAACCTGAAGCTAGTATAATGATCCTTAAAAGCATAATTTTGAAGAAAACATAGAACGAAGCCTACCAAATTCTCTAGTTTCTCAACGCATCCACAAAACTCGACCATATGCAACCAAGTCTACATCACCACCCTCTAACCTCTACAAAGTTCAGTTGAAGCTAAAGAAGAAACTCATCTTTCGTCCGACCACCATGACCACTTGTTTGACTGAAGATATGAGTTTAGTGCCTTGACGAAGTTTATAGACTCATAGAAAGTCCTATGACCAGGAAGGAGAGGCAAAGATTACCCCTCATAATGGGTTGCATTGAGAACAACTCTGGATCTATGTCTAGGAGTAGGATGCCAACAACAAGTTTGGTACTCCCTCTTATTATCAATTCTAGGATTGAGCCATGAAGTCTAGCCCCATTGCAATGAACTATAAGTTTACAGTCAGTATCCTATATTCCAAATTCTTAGAACGAATGTTTGATAACTCATTAGTATATAATTTTAATGTTTGATATACAAAACCTAATCATATTGATAAATTTTAGTAAGAAATTAAGCAACTATAAGTTAGTGACTCAAAATATTCCTGAAATTTTGATGTTAGCAAAAAATATAATAGTATAAGAGATAAGATGATAATAATGATGTTTCATATATAACAACTAGTTTTGATAGAGACCTAGATCAATGGAATGATTACTCTAAGGTTTATCATATATATATGTACTTATATTAAAAGAAAGTATGTAAATTTAGTAATGATCAAGAATATGATCCTTATAACAAATTCAACCTTGTTATGAAATCAATCCCTTGATACATACATTATAAATGTTTTGATATATATTAATTAATGAAATGTTTAAATAGAAGTTAGTTTAATTTGATCTATACAGATTTGAATGGAAGAGGAGGTATAAGGAAGAATATGTTTTAGATTGATGCTAATAAGAATATAATTATGCACGAAAATAATGTTTGAAAATGACTTTAGAGTCTATTATGTTTTGAACTATATGAGGAAGTACTCTATTATCTTCCATCTAGATGCATGCTTATGTACATAATTTAAGACCTAGGTATGTGTGTATGTATAATATGCATTGAACTATGTGTGACTTAAATCCTAGATTATTAATAAGAGTACTTTGATAAGTCATATCTCATATAATGAAAATCCTTGTCCATAGTGCCTAAGCAACATTATTTTTAAGAGAGAACAACATTTGAGGACCTAAAATAGGTAAAATAATCATCTATTTGAGTTGAAAATCTATATGGAAATATAGAAACTATAACAATAGAAAGAATATATAATAATATCCTTAATGGAAAACCCCTAATATTGAATTTGATTCAAATACGATCAGTAACAATATTTTTATACCTTGCAGATGACTCTTCATCAATCGTTGGAGCCACTCGAGTTGCTATTTGTGAATTTTTGGAGTGTTGAGGGAGAATTCTTTATTTCAATTATTATGCTATTTTATCCTTGTTGAATTGCATTCATAGAATCTTGTCAATTTGTGAATCTAATCTATTTATTAGCCTCGTCTTTCTATATGAAGGCCACCACAACAAATTTGAATCTTGAATATTGTTGAATGTTGAATAAATTTTGATTTTACATTGGCACAAATTTCAAATATTGTCTAGAGTTGTGGCCTCTTAATTTGGTAGGTCATATCCTAATAGAGTTGTGGCCTTTTCGAACCCTTCCTTCATGCGGAGCTTGCAGAGGAGCTGTTAGATGTCGTCCGCTTGGATTGGGTGATGGACAATCTTGGCGAGGGTGGAAAGATCTGGCTTTATGTGGAAGCGATTTTGAACCCGATGGTCCTTAGGAAGCATAAGCAGCATATTACTATCAAGCTCGAGAAGGGAGATGATACTGTGTTTTTTGTCACTACTGTATACGCAAGCTGCGACTGTATTGATCATAAAACTTTGTGGAATGAGATCCTTACTTTGTCCGGAGATATTGGAGATGATAGATGGTTGATAGCTGGTGATTTCAACGTGGTTAGAAATCCACAAGAGAAGAGAGGTGGGGACCCCCCGAGATTCCAGGACCTGTTTGATTTTAATTCTCTTATCGCTGATGCTCGCCTCAACGAGGTTCCCTTTGATGGCAGTAGATTTACCTGGGTGAATAAGCAAATCTTGACTCCGACTATTTGGGAGCGTCTTGATCGAGCCTTTATAAATGATGCATGGCTAGCTGACAGGCCATCTTTCCGATCTCTGCACCTTACTAGATCAAGAGTATCAGATCATTGCCCGATTCTCACGATACATGGGGATGGTGATTTCAATAGAAAAAGAAGAAAGTTCTTCACTTTCCAGACGAGCTGGCTACAACATGACGACTGCTTGAGGATAATTAAGCAAGCTTGGGACACTCCTGTGGTGGGGCACCCGTCTTATATTTTCTTCTACAAGATGAAGAGAGCTAGAGCTGCCTTGAAGACGTGGAGTAGAGATGTTCTCGGTGATGTTAGTCAGAAGATAAAAGATCTGGAGGATGTCATTTTCACTACTCAGATGGCCTTCGACGAAAATCCCACGGCTGCGAACGAGGAGAATCTGAGGACTGCGGAACTGGAACTACAACACTTGAGGGATTTGGAGGAAGCAAATTGGAGAGAAAAGGCCAGGATTAACTGGCTGCATGATGGGGAAAGGAATACACCTTTCTACCACGCGGTGGTGAAATCAAGACGCCGTCATAGAAGGATCAACTCTCTCTCTTTGCCCAATAGATCGGTGGTGTCTGATCCAGAGGAGATGGCGAGGGAAGCAGCGGCCCATTTTGAGATTTTTTTTCAATGAAGAGGTGTATACTGATGAAACGATGCTGGATGGGATGCTGGAAGATATCCCGGCTGTTTGCTCGGCTGAAGACAACTTTGGGTTATCTGCGGTTCCAAACCTAGATGAGCTTGCTATGACGATCAAGGAAATGGACCCATCAACAGCCCCGGGACATGATGGTTTCACCCTCCCGTTCTATAAAGCTGCCTGGCCTGTGATTGGAGCGGATTTTGTTGCCATGGCTGAAGCTTTCTTCAGAGGTCAGACCTGCCATAGGGCCCTTTTCTGCTGCCGCATTCTATTGATTCCAAAATGTGATAATCCAAAGCAACTCCCTTCTGATTTCCGACTGATTTCTATTGAAAACTTGGCTCTCCGGATCCTTGCAAGAACTCTGAATAACAGATTGGCGCCCCTGATGCCCTCTCTTATTTCCAAGTCTCAAGGTGCATTTCTGAAAGATACTGATATCACACACCATATCCGGCTTGCCAAGGAGCTCATGCACGATATCAATCAAGGCCAGCAGGCTCCAAATGTGATGATCAAGATTGACATGTCTAGGGCGTACGACAGGGTTGATTGGAAGGTGCTTAGAAGGATCCTACATGTTTTTGGTCTGCTTCCGGAGGTGGTAGAGCTTTGTCTCATTTTTTTTGTACACTCATGGGCTACGGTCACCATTGGTGAACACACGGCAGGTTTCTTTTCATTTGCTAGAGGTCTCAAGCAAGGAAATGCTATTTCCCCATTCCTGTTTATCATTTTTGAAGAGGTCCTTTGCCGGAGATTTTGCAGGTTGGGTGATGAGCATTCTATATCCAGGTATAAGACGAGAGGACCTGCGGTGGCACCTCTTATGCTCCTATATGATGATGATCTTCTGGTTCTCTTTGAAGCTCACAATATTTCGATTCAGGAGGTTTTGAACACTCTTGGCACATATGAGAGATCAACGAGCCAAAGGATGAACCGTAACAAGTCGGTCTGTGTTGCAGGTGGATCGGACCTTGCACGGGCTCATGAGATAGCTACGAAGTTCGGGATTGATAATGCGTCAAATTCATTCCTATACCTAGGAATACCGATCGGTAAAGGGAGACACAAGCTTGCCGATTATGAATTTCTCTTCAAGAAGATTAACTCCAAGATTGCATCGTGGAAGGCGAAACTCTTATCCTTTGCTGGACGTCGGCTGCTGATTGCACATGTCCTCTCTTCGGTTACGATCCACGCAGCGGCAACAGTTGGATTACCTGCTGGCATCATTTCTCGGATTGAGAATAAGCTGTCTTCTTTTCTATGGGCTGGCAGAGATGATCTCCACAGGAAAACTTGGCTTGGATGGCATCGCGTGGCTACGCCGGTCGATAAGGGTGGTCTAGGTCTACCACAACTACAGAATATCAATGAAGCTTTTACTTCCAAAGCGTGCTGGGAAATCCTTTCCAAAGACTCCCTTTGGGCGGAGTTCTGTAGGGCGAAATATTCGAATCATGCCCCTGGGCGTTCGGCCTTTTATCCTGGACATTTGAAGCTGAGTTGCTCACCCTCCCCCTTCTGGAAAAAAGTATGGAGCACCTTCTCAAAAATCTATCGACATTGCAAATGGGCGATTGGGAGAGGTGATGTTTCTTTCTGGGATGACTGGTGGTGCGAAGAAAGGATCGCCGACCATGCTATCTATGCAAGTGATAAAAGACACCCTTTCCTTGTAAAGGATTTCTGGATTGATGATCATGGGTGGGATTGGAATTCTTTAAGTCAGGTGGTTGACGACAAGGGGATGGACCTTATCAAACAGGCGGATGTGTGGATATCGAACATGGAGGACAAGTTGATCTGGGATGTGGAGGAGAATGGCAGCTTCTCTTTGAAATCGACCAAGGTTTTGCTGCGGACCGTGCAATAGGAAGGACCTGATGATCTGGGCAAGGTTTGGAGGATGGATTCCCCAAAGGCCAGCGCTCTTATATGGAAGATTGCCAGGGTGGCCATTCCGACTGACGACAATGTGCGCAGCAAATGTTGTATACAACTTGCTTCGCGGTGCAACTGTTGTGATGAGCCGAAGGAGGAAGACATGAATCACTTGTTCTTTCAAGGACAACTCACGAGGCTTTTTTGGGACAAGTTCGGCGTGATGACGGATAAGGAACCTCCTTTTGACGTTCAGACCCTGATTAGAATATGTGGGGCGGGGTTGTCTAATGAAGTTACAGACTGGTTTGCCGGTTTCATGGCTGGTAATATCCCGCTATCCATATAGAGGATGAGATGTTCATCTCGGTATGCTGATAATAAAAGATCTTTGGAGCTTGAATGGAGCAGTCTTATAGGCTATGTGAACCAGATGATTAAGATTAAGATTTTCCCTCTAACAAAAAACCCGGACCTTTTTTCCAGGATGAAGATGGCAAGCATCAACGAACCTAGGTTCAAGATGAGGAAGGTTCGTCTCATCAGGTGGACAAATCCAGACATGTTCAACCTCAAATTAAATGTGACGATTGGAAGAGGCTTGGACGAGGAAGGTAACAAACGAAGGTGGGCAGCAGGCATTGTTCGTAATCACAATGCCGACATTTGCTTGATTTTCTGAGCATGGTTCAAAAAGGAAGACTACAATCTGGCATACTTTCAGGCGTGTATCGTCGGGCTAAAGCTGGCTGGAGATCATATGCTTCATATTTCTACAATGGAAGTGGATGATAAAAACATTTATAACATCCTTTGGAACAATGCTTCCGTGCCCTGGAGAGCAAGAACGTATGTGAAAGAGCTTAGAGAGGAGCTGGGGATGGCTAGCGTCTCGAGTGGGTATGTGCACAAGCTGATTAACTCCATACCGCGAGAGATTGGCAGACTTGGACGTGGATCCTCCAATTTGCTTGTTACTACAGATTCAAATAGGATTCCTACTGGAATTCGTGGCATGGCCAGATTGGAAAAGAGGAAAATTCCCTACATTGTTGTCGAGAGAGACGTGATTGAGGCTTGATCTTTGTATGGTCCTTTTCTTGATCTTTGTTTTTGGTGGGGTTATTGTGACGATACCCGAGTTATAAGAGCGGGAATTGTATTCTTTTTGCTGATTTTAGCCCACCAGAGGGGTGCGGGATGAATAAAAGCGACCCCTGACTTATTTAAAAAAAGTATTGAGATTGATTCATTCAAGATTGGTTTGATTTTAACATTGATCATGCCTACTATAGTGAGGCACGCCCCATCTTCTTAGGACATGCCAAATTCTAGTACCATTTTATCAAGGATTTCAACAAGATTTCCAGAGAACTACACCATTTATTACAAAAAGATGTTGAATTTGAGTATGATGAAAAGTGTACACCTACCTTCAAACTATTACATTTGAAGTTTAAATCTACTTGTATTATGCAGCCCCTGTTTCTCTAGGTCATTGAAAATCATGACATGTACATTAGACTGGCTATGGGGAATGTGCTTGGCTAAATAACTGGTTAGTTTCTACACACCATCTACTATACATGCAATATGCTTGATGAGGCTCAATGAAACTATCCCACCAAAGACAAGAAATTGCTTTCTATTATTTTCTCTCTTAACAAATTTTGATTATATGAATTGATAACTATAATGTCTATTTATATAGATCACGCTGCCCTAAAGTATTTGATGGGAAAATGGGTTTCAAAGCCAAGAATCATTAGATGGATTCTTTTGTCATGATAATTTAACTCGGAAGTTTTACAAGAAGGTTTATGAGAACTCCGATGTTGACCACTTTTCTAGGACTAAAAATCCTAATGATGATAAGATGAATATTGAAGAGATACTAAACATGAGCAGTTGGTGATAGTGAATACAAGAGGCCATGGTACATGCGTATTGCAAATTTCCCAGCCAATGAACGCATTCCTAACACATGGACCTATAATAAGAGGATGATATGTCATGCCCCACAAATAATTGTGCCCATGATGATCCATATATGATTATGTAATTCTCTAATAACCTTAAAAATGTTGTTTTAAAAAAATGAGCACATTGACATCATCATAATATGTTAATAAAATGCATGTGGAGTCAAATTTAGCAGAAAGCAAACCGCAATCAAGTTTTTGCAACATGCTTTCCATTGTCAATCCCTCTTCAAGGACTCTCACAATTTGTGCAAATATTGTGAGCATTGTCAAATGGCTTGTACAATTACTTAGATGGAAAAAGGTACCTCTATCATGAATTTTGTTTGTACAAGTATTTGACATTTGGGGTAATAGGGTTCATGGGTTTGTTCCCCCATCATTTGGATTTTTTTACATCTTGGTGGATTTTGATTGTGTCAAAATGGGTGGATCTTGTTGCTATAAGAACAAGATCACAAGGCCATTTTAAACTTGTAAAATTTGACATCTTCATCTTATTTGGAGTTCCAAGGGATATGATTATTGGAGGAAGCTATTTTGTGCCTTTTATGATCTTTTGAAATGTCATGGTGCAAATAGAGTGGCCACTCCATACCATCCTCAAATAAGTACACAAGTTGAGTATGCCAATTTGGAGATAAAGCCCTTTCATAAGAGACACTATAACTTGATTGAAAGGATTCGTCACAAAGGCTCAATGAGGTATTATGGGTACATCAGACCTCATATAAAGCCCTGATTGGTACAACCTTGTTCAAGATAAATAATGAGAAAAGATTCAACTTTTTAGTTAGTTGCAACACAAAGCTCTTTGAACTTTTAAAATCATGGAGATGGATCTATATACAACTTCCATACAAGAAAATTGCAAATCAATGATATTAGTGAATCAAGACATTAGGCTTAGGATTTTCAAAGAAGTAAAAAAAAAGAATGAAGGTCTTGCATAGAAAGTTGTTATGAAAGAAGACCCTTGACCTGGGACATGGATTTAGTTGTACAATATAAAGATGAAATTAATTTTAGATAAGCTTATATCAATATGGGATGGGCCATATCAAGCAATACATGTTTATCCATATAGATCTATGATGATTGAATTCAATGAAAAGAACAAAGTTGTTGTAGTAAATGGGCAAAAACCTAAGCCAATTGATGTATAGAACCTCACAAGGTGAACCAAAGCTTTAAGGTCATGACGCTTGAGAAGATTGCCAAATATTGAAGAAAGTGGCACTTTCTAGATAAAGTCATAAACTTGAATCTGTGGGAAAGCACACAATTCATTTACTAACCCTTGACACTTAAATCTTCTTAAATACATTTTTCAGATTTATAAATTCCTCAAAGATACTTCAAAAACATATTTGTGAATGAATTTCATTTTTGGTTTTTTTATACCTATCACAGAAATATGATGTTGACGATGAATATGGAGTGGTAATCCACTCAAATATAAAATATGAACTTGGCAAATTTCAAGTTGAAGTGAAAAAAGATGAAAAATAGGCCAAAATGAACACTTTAAAAAAAAAATGTGGTGAGAAGGATGTTTCTAGTACAAACTCAAGGAGAGGATTGGCAATTAATTGTCATAAAAAAATGGATGCTCTACACTAAGTGAATGTGGTGAAAAATCACCAAAAAGAATGCGGTATAAGAGCAAAGTGGATGTGGTACCAGTAGTGCAAAACAATCTTGAAATTTGTTTTTTTAAGGATGAAAACACAAACCAATCATTTTATTTGAATGGACTATGGCACCCAATAATTAAAATTGTTGTTTTAGTACAACATGGCCTTGGTGGCAGTTTAATGAGGCTCACTTAAATAAGGAGGGGAGTATGAATTTGTGCCCCCATTGTCATTTGATATAAACCAGTGTTTCAAAAAGCATTTTTATGCGGGGAATCTGTGGATGCATATGTGGTGTGGTCCTCCTTCCAGACTGTATATGCATAGGTGACCTAGTATGCGGTCATGGCTGGATATGCGGTCGTGTGCAGGGCATAGGAGGGGTATATGTGGTCAATTTTTTATTAGAAATTTTATTCCTCAATTGAATTTGTTTTTATTTAGTTTGAACTACTTATTTACCCACACACCCACATGTACATATGTCTATATACATATATGTATTGTTAGCTTTCAATATATATATATATATATGTATGTATATATATGTGTGTGTATATATATTGTAGTAATACATCAATGGAATACCTACATATAATACACAAACATAATCAAATGTGTAATATTCCATTTTATGTATATGAATTTTGATATATATGCACATGCATATATGATATATGTTGTCATCTACATACACATATTTCCACATATATTCCTATATTATATATACATTGACATGTCAATATGTATAAATCTACATACAATACACACACATATCTCACATATTCTATTTATATGTGCACATATATGAATATTTAGTTATATTATACATCTAGATTTACATGGACACTTATGAATATACATAATTTTGTGTCTTACAAATGAAATATATAGTTTCTATGCTTAATATATATTTTTGTGCTATATATCATTAATCTATTAAATAAAAATCCAAAAATGCTTATACTCCCACATATACTCCCGCATTCACATTACTCCATAAGGTGACCTCTTCACAAGCATAACGTGTATCACTTTTTGAAACTATGATAACAAGAACAATTGCCATATGCCGTCACTGGAGCACCCTTGACTCCCATATCTACCAAATAAACCCCCAAAATCTTGACGAAGATTCCTCAAGGATTATCCAACCTTCTCCATCAAACTATAATAAAATTAAACCACAAGATCTCTGTCTTCACTGATGTTTAATCTACAAACCTCCTAAAATTTTCTCCTCAAGAGCATTCGGTAAATCAGAAGAGCATTTGTGCTTAAAAGGTGTTTGATTTTAATTCACGATAAGAGTGTGGTAAAAAACAACGCAAAGGGAGATTAAATCCTTAAAATGCCCCAATCTACGCATACAAAGACAACTTCTACAATAGCCCCCTTGATGTTTCCTCCATTACAGACATTGATTACTTATTTATCACATGGATATGACTCCATATGTGACCCCCAATAGGTTGTGGAAGAATAAGTGGACATGTTTGAAGATGAGTTAGAGCAACTTCTTGAATAATCTTCACACATGAAACTCAACGTCATCCTCAATTTGAAAGACACAACATCCCTATACTACACCAAGAAAAGTCTTCCTCATGTCTACTAGGACAAGCAAGACTACAACCTACTCCTACTCGGGCAAGGTGGAATATTAAACTTCAGGAATAAGGATTCAAATATAAGGAGCATCAACACACTTCGGTTACTTCAGATGAGTTTATGTGATAGATCTTTTGATGATGATTCTGATTAAGAGAAACATTAGTCAAAATATGACAATGATAAGATTGAGGATGAGATGACGCCTTGTCCTAGCTTGAGGCTGAGTGGAGGAGGGAATCTTCAAAGACCCATCCATTACACTTCTATCAATGAAAATTTGTTGCAATAAGTAGAAGGTTTTTACTCTAATGTGTCATCAAGAAGTGTTATTCCCACAAGATATGTTTTCATCCTCATCATGTAAAATTGATATGAAAACCTTAGATATTATGTTATGAAGACATGGATTGACAAGTTGATGATGGAAATGTAGAAATCATACAACCAACTCACCCATTAGTTCTTCAGTACTATAGTTTAAGGATGGAACCTGGTATGGAATTTTCAATGAAGTTTATGTATCAACTTCTGGAAAGACGAATGTTGGCTTTGTCCCACTAGAAAAGCTATAAATGTTCACTAAAAGTCTTTATGAAAGGAGGATGGTGATTTCTATTCCACAAGTGTGCGTTATTATTTACCAGAATGCCTACTTCTATAGTAGGGCATTAAAGGCAATTTGCCTTGGCAACCCCATGAGATAATACATGAAGAAGGTAGTAGAAAACACAACATTTAAAAAGTATCATAATCAAGGATCTTGCTCTATAAATGAGTTATATGTCATGTCTCATATGTTGAGGTTCAAGTTTGTGAATTTGATGTTAATGTTAATTGCTCATATGAAGATTGTACCCAAAAAGAGAAGAACTCCAATGAAAGTGGGAGGGTTGGTGAATTCGATTACTCTCTACCATGGATACAACCCAAGATACCTTTATGAGGCAATAGGGCCTCAATTTGTAAATATGGACTACCTTACTTAGTATTAGATGGTCTCCATAAAGGATAAGATATATTTTTATCATTTTCATCCCAAAGGAATCAATGTGTACACCATAGTTTCCTTACCACATGATGTTCATCGAGAGTGCACAACCTATTTGTAACATCATGGATGTGCTTTCATGTGACCCAAACCCACCAACCAAGGTTTAAGCCTATCAAAGATGGATTATACTAATCATCCATTTTTAGTAAGAAACTGAAATAAGCTATAATTTTCTTTTCTTTGTTTAAATTTACAAATATTATGTTAACTTAACATACACCGTCAATTTCAACATAAGAACCATGAGTTCACAACTAAGCCTACTCTTACAACATAACCAAATAAAACAAAGGAGTTATGGATTTAATATACATCATATACAACTTATTTAAAAAATTCACACAATCCTCACTCTCACATTCCCAAGACTAGAGGAAGGATAAGAGACCATTTAACTAAGCTAACTATTCCTCTCAAGACCTCAAATGAACTAATAGTGATGAAATCTAGATTCTGACACCCTCCCATTGAGTTGGACCCATTCCTAAAAAATATTTTAGTAGAATGTGTGAGCTACTACTTAGTGTGTGGAAAGTCATCAAGAAAATATGATAATTCTAAAGTATATTAATCACATAAGAATATAAGTGTGGAAATTTAAAGTTATAAACCTTATAACAAGATAAAAGTTCTAATAATAACTACAATGGGTTAACAAAATAAATTTATTCATTACTCTTTTATTCCTTTTATTATGCCTTGGACCCACATGAAATGTACCACAATATGTGAAAGTATTACAAAAAGCTACAATTTCACTCTAAGACTTAGAGTAAACACGATACTCTAAGTCTACTAAACTAGCTCCTCAGTCTGCAATGGGGCTCGCCACGTCTTTCCTCAACGACTAAACAACCAGTCAGATAAACAAGATTGCTCCTCTAAACCCGGGTACTAATGTGAAAAGTCAAAACACTTAGATTTAATATCTGCATCAGCGATTCCATAAGGGATGACCTACTGAGCAATATCTAAAATATCTCAGCCCTTGACATATGAACAAGACAACCGATATTCCCCAGGTCTGAACTATATTGGGTACCACCAGAATCTCACATTAATATTGGGTACCTTACTAATTTAAGGAGACATTCATCCTCAGGGGGATTAGTCCCCTATACCTATCTAGTACACTCCAACTACCTTATCCTAGACTCTGCCAATCAGTGGGCATGCTTTCTTCTTCATGGTGCAGACCTCTATGATAGATTCTACGGTGTTTATGACAGCTAATGTCTACTTTATTCATTAGTTTAATTTACAGAATTACTACTATATCGTTCTTAGTTTGATTCTATACTTTAAGTATTCTATTTTTGCTCTCGAAACACTGAACTCAATCTTAATCACTTGCATCAATAGAGTAATCTACTTAAGCTGTAATTACTAAAGTGAACAACTCTTAGACTTATAAGTATTGAACTGGAAATAACCATCGAGTAGATCAAAGATTCATAATATGATTAAACATTATAGAAATTAGGGCAAACCCAGGGTTCCAATGCCTTTAATTTTATAATTAAGTTTCACCATGGTCTCATAGAAAATTATTCTAGAGCTGAAAGCATATATAAGACATTACAAATTTGCGAAAACATTCAATATCTCAACTAAAATCTCAATGTTTGGGCTCAATAAATAAAAACAATAATCATCATGCAAAAGAATACATGTTCTTTACAATTCTTGGGCTTAATTATATAAAATCAAGGTTTAAAGGTGATTTTTTACTCACCAGGGTCTGATCCTGTCTTATTAATTATTAATCTAAGCTTGGTATGTCTAGATCTTGACTTACTCAGCTTCATTTCAAGCTATGAGCTATGATTCCACCATCTGTAGGTCAAAATTGAGCTACTTTTCTAGGCTCCATCTTTTGGAGGAAGAGGAAGGAGGAGGAAGAGTAAAGTAACCTTCGAGTATCCTTGCTCTAGTATTTGTTCAAGGAAAAGGAGTGATAACAAAGAAGAAGCAATCAATTTAGACTTACCTTGATGATTCTACAACTAGGAACTGTTGTCCCACATTCATTGTGTTCTTCTCTAATATCACCCTAGGAATCACATTTTTTGCGTATTTTCTGTATTTTTATAGATCTGGTTGTATAAGAGATTGAAATAAAAATTCAAAAAATAAACTTTGTTAGATTCTACTAAGTATATGAAAAGTTATGACTATTTTTGTGATTGACTGAGTTGGGCGGTAGTGCAACACATCCACAGATTTGTGGAACCATCACTTGACACCATCAGAAGACCCATTATAAAAACTATCAATATGCCCATCCAAAAAACACAGAAAGGACCATCCAAAAACCATCAGAAGACCCATCCAGAAAACCACGAGAAAACCCATCAGAAGACCTATTTGTTGTCAACCGATGATAGTTTGGTGTAGAAGCTAATAGTACCATAAATTTCTCATATTAACCCTAATTTGGTTCATTCTTTTACATTTTAGTTCATAATTGAATTATCAATAACTATACATTTGAAGTATGATAAAATTTTTGATTGATATTTTCTTTATGAAATGATTCTTCAAATGTCTATAATTCTCTTTCACATGTGTGTGTGGGATATTACAATATCACCTAAGGTTCAAATCTCATGGTATTCTTAAATTATGATTTTTAATTTATTAAAGAAAAAATGTAAGATAAAAAAGAATTAACCAACCAGTATAGAATGTAAAGTGCTAATAAAGGTGTAATTAATACAAATTTTATCTTAAACCCTTAAATTACTAATAAATTCAAGTTATTGGATGTGGAAACCTCTGCCTATAAGAAAAAAATTGTCTCAAAATTCCTATAATAGGAAAGGATACTTGTTACAGATCTCCAAGTCCAACTCCCGTTTAGCTTCACCAACTTCATGATTCCCCCAGAGGACCTTCACTAGAAGTATTTCCCTCTTTATAAGCTTTTCAGTGCTATGATCTAGAATTTGTATAGGGCCCTCTACATATGATATATCTTCTCTTACACGTAGTGGCTCTAGGTCTATATCTTCTCTGTACATGGATGACACTTCTTTAACATGGATACGTGAAACATATCATGTAGTTGGCTAGCTCAGGAGACAATTCAAGTTTGTATGCTATTGGTCCAATCCTATAAATGATTAGATAGGGAACCCTATATCTAGGAGTTAGTACGCCTCACCTTCCAAACCTTAGTGAACATTTCATGGTGACACTTTCAAGTAAACCTCATCCACAACATCAAACTGAAGCAATATGACATTTCTATGCATAACCTTTCTATCTATCCTATGCAACTTTCAACTTTTGTTTGATCATAGATATCTTTTTAGTTGTTTCTTCCACCAACTCTGGGCCTAGAATATACATGTCACCAACTTCATACCAACATAGAAGATCTACACTTTCTCTTATATAGAGTTTCATAGTGTTCCATTCCTAAATTGAAATGATAACTATTGTTATAGGCAAACTGCATAAGTCTAAGGTGATTATCCCAACTGCCATGAACTATAATACACATGCTTTCAACATGTCCTCTTGGATTTGAATTGTCCATTCGGACTGTCCATCTATTTGAGGGTGAAATGCAAAGCTAAACTTCAAACCTATTCCCAAGACGTGACGTAGCTATTTTTAGAATCTAGATGTGAACTTGGGGTCTCTTTAGATATAATAGTGATTGGTATTCCATGCAATCTAACTATAACATCTATGTATACATTAGCTAGTTAGAGTGCATCCCTAGTTGACTTAACCTAGAGAAAATGGGCAAGTATAATTAGTCTATCAAAATTTATCCAGGTAGAGTAAAAACATGTGATATTCTAGGTAACACTACCACAAAGTCCATGGTAAAATGTTCTCACTTCCACATAGGAATAAGAGTGGTTTTAGGGTACCCACTGACTTATGGTGTTCAACCTTGACTTCTTGACACACACCACACTTGGCTACATACTCATCCACATATCTCCTCACCTAACCACCAATACAATTCTTTGAGGTTTATATACATCTTGGAACTTCATGTATGCATTCCCATAGAAGAGTGAGATTTCTCAAAATATGCTTCTTTAACTCAATGCCATTTGGCACACATGATATATTTAGGTGATACAACATCCCATCATCTAAATATTTGAATTTTGTCCTCTTACTTTATGTCATATCAAGCATGATTTGCTTCAATTCACTGCCACTCTATCGAAGCTCTTTAATTTTCTCATATAATGTAGGTCTAACCTACATATGTGCAATCAGCCCACCTTGTTGTGACACATTTAAATCAAAATTCATCTCTCTCATTTTTACCAGTAAGTCTATTTTTAGACATGCCATTGAAAAAAATTGTATGTGATCTAGACTTTCTACTTAGAGCATCTTCCACAACATTGGTCTTCCCAAGGTTATAATCATTGATAACATCATATTCCTTTATAATTTCTAACCATATGTGTTGTCTCAAATTGAGATATTTTTGTATAAATATGTACTTTAAGCTCTTATGGTCAGTGAAGACCCGACATGACTCGCCATAGAGATAATGACACCATGTCTTTAAGGCTTGTCCTATTGTCTATAGCTCAAGGTCATTTTTTGGATTATTTTCTTTATTCTTCTTGAGTTATCTACAAGCATATGCCCTTTCCATCTTGCATAAGAGCACATCCTAAACCTCTCCTGGATGTATCACTAAACACCACATATCCCTTATCTGCCTCTGATAAAATAAAAAAATGGTGATGTAGTTAACTTCGACTTTATTGTTTAAAAGATTTTTGTACATGTTATAGAACACACAAAACACACATTCTAAAAAACATAGAATTCCTTATAAATCTTCTAAAATATCTAGATAACCCTCTGATCTCAGTAGGATTTGTGGTTTTCTCCCACTATAGAAAAAAATTCAGTTTCTTAGGGTCTACACTGACTCCTTGTCCTGATATGACATGTACAAGAAAGGAAACTTCACCCACAACATCTCACATTTGTTGAATTTAGTATAAAATTGTTGTTTTCTCAATAACTACAAAGCCATCCTCATATGTTTATCACGTTGTTTTGCATCTCTGGAATATATAAGAATGTCATCTATAAACCCTACTACAAACTATCTCAAAATAATCTTAAAACTCTATTCATAATGTCCATAGAACTTGTTGGGGCATTTTTTAGTTTAAAAGACATGGTTACCAACTCATAATATCCATAACTTGTTCTAAAATCCGACTTAGATACATATGATGCCTTTATTCTCAACTGATGATAACCTAACCTTAGATATATCTTTGAGAAGATTGTTTCTCCATGCAAATGATCAAATAGATCATCAATCCTAGGAAAATGATATTTGTTCTTTATGGTTATTTTATTCAAGTATCTAGAGTCTATGCACAACCACATAGTTCCATTCTTCGTTTTCACAAAAAAGAACTAGAGCTCCCCAAAGTGATGTACTAAGTTGTATAAAACCCTTATCCAATAATTCTAATGATGTACTAAGTTCCAAAAACCCTTATCCAATAATTCTAAGTTTTTAATGACTTTAACTCTGCAGGTTCCATTCTACATGCTAGTGATGCTATTGGGTGCCTACTAGGTAGAATTTATATCTCAAAGTCAATATCTCTCTCAAGAGGTAAACTTGGGTAACTCATCAAGAAAATTGTTTGGGAACTCGCATACTGTGGGAACATCATAATTGTTCTTTTCTCTACCTTTGCATCTACCACATGTGCTAAAAAGGCCTACACCATTTTATCATAATGTTATCAGCTACAACAACTGATACTATGCATGTTGGTAAGAGTTTTCTGTCTTCAATAAAGACATGGGAAAAATCACCTTGTTGAAAGATAGCCTCTTGATGAATGTATATTCATTTATCCTTTTGCATAATTTTCACAATATTTTTTATTATAACTTATCTCTTTTTACTAATTTACTAGGACAAGTTGCAATTTACCCACTTTCCAATTAGTTGTGCAAACAATTAACTTTTTCCTTCACTTTTATAGGTTTTTCTTACAAAGCAAAATCCTAACCCCTGAGCCAACGAACTGACCGGTTCAAAGTACCAGACAGACAGTTCATCTCCAAGAATATCCAATTCTAAGAGCCAGACGACCATTTGGTGCTCAGCTTAACTTGCTATCCTAACACTCCATATGAGCATCTCATGTTAGAGATCTGATCGGCTCATGACATCGAAATGATTATCTCACCATGCTAGGTTAAGTGTGCATATTGTAGTCAAACCTTAGGGTTTCAAAGTTGATCAACAGGCGCAACAATGCCAACCGAGCATCTCACACCCAAACGATTGACTTGACATTTTGCATCATGACCAAGAAAGGTTCAAAACAACACCGCCATCCCTTGGATTAGGGTTTGATCCGCTTCCCCTTTTGCCATGCCACATCATTAGCGAGATGACCGATTTGACTAGCAAAATGGCCGGTTTGTGGGCCGCAGGCAGTGAAATAACAACCACCTCTCCATTGTTCTTCTAACCCCTTGTAGGGTTTCCACCCCTCCTTCCCCTATGAAAGGGGGGGACTCCACTAACAAAGGGATCCAACTTTTTGTTCTTGCACATTACTTTGAGCACAATTGTTCTTTCAATTTATGCATTGTAATCTTTTAATTCCTTTCATAAAGTAGCAATCCTTCTAGATATTTGTTCTTGTTCTTATTTTTTTCTTCTATTCTTCTTCAAAAGCAAGGAACTAAGTGTTGCGACCATTTAATTCTCACTAGCATACAGTCCTTTGGGACTCTAAGTTCTAGTCTATGTACTCATCACTTTTTCCATTGCCTCCATTTTCTTCGTTATTACTAGTGAATAGTTTCATTATCGAGGCTAGGGTATTAGTCCCTTGGCCATGTGTTTCTTGATCAAAGTTTTATATGATTCCTTTAGATAAATGATTTTTGGTTGGGAAATCGATGATTTTAATGAAACAATTTCTCATTTTTATCACATGTTAATCTTAATGGATGAGACTGTGGAAACCAAGATTTAGAATGATCAAACTGGTTACATGGGGATTTGGATGATACCTAAGAAAAATCCCCATTAGGATGATTGAACTAGGATCTGTGAACCCCAGGACCAATGGGTTCAAGGGGAGTTCATTTTTTATGATTCATTTATAAGGGTTTGCACGACTTCCTTTATCTTTATTATCGTATCATTTCTTTGGTTTTTTATTCATGTCGACTAAGGTGGTGAAACCCCTAAGCCTCAATGTTTTTCCCATTTGAAGATGTCCCCGAGCCTAATTCTTATAGGAGGAGTGTCTCTTTGGAGGCACACGACAAAGTGACTGGACCACCACCTCAGCCCTCTCGACGTTGCACCTAGAGGCACAATGGCGATGAGGAAGGCCTCGACAAGCCCTTGGCTTCTATGGCATCCATAATAAGCTTGACAAGATCCAGGGTGAGTAGCAACGCCAGGGCCACCAACTTAATCATATGTCTTGATGCAACACTTGCATGAGTCTAGGCATGTGGATGTTGGCCACTACGCCACCAGTCATCCCCAGTACGAGGAGTATGGATCCCATCAGGCCTACCCTGACCCCAACTCCCCATACTGGGGAAACTACAACTACAATCCCCCATCTTTCTCACATCTACCGCCACATTACCCACTGCCAGAATGGTCTTCTTACCTCCATCTCTGATTTAGATTTTGCTCAGGATGAGTAAAAATCTAAGTCTATGGTGAAGGTCGGTGGTATGTTTCTATTCCACCCCCTTGCATCTACCTTTTTGCATTATCTTTTGTGTTTTGTTTTGCATGTAGTTGTTTTTATAATTTTATCTTCTATGGCCTTTATCTAGTCGGACATGCTTTTATTTTCCTTAGTTGCAAAATGGCCATTATCTAGTCATCCAACATGAATAGATGTATATCATTGTATCCCTTTTGAATTTAGTAAATCTTTTGCAACAACTTTACAAATTGCCATTTGTCAAACCACCATGTCACCTAGGACCCCAAACTAGCATTACTCCTTGGAAAAGTTGGCAAGTCATATGGAATCAATTAAAACAAAACTTAATTTTTCTCTATTTTAGACTGTGGATCAACTTGATATAAATCTCGTATAGTGACTGATAAGAAAATTCTATCTGATGCAATGACACTTTCTAAAAAAATGTGAAGTTATAATTATAGGAACAATCCTCTCTCCTCTCTCAAAATAAATCAAAGAATCACCTCTGGAATAAAATCAAGTCTGGGGTGGCATGCTTCTCACATCAAAATTTCCATACCCCTCAAAGGGGTGTACCATCAAGAGATGCCAAAGAGCACATGAAAAAAATTGTGACCAATGTAGCCACATGTCCACAAATTAAATATATCCTGATTCGAATAGAGGAGGGATCATCATATTCTGCCCCCTCTCCATCCTGTTCCTGTGCAACAACTGACAAAAAGAAAAAAGAACTTAGAGTGTCAAAGCATAAGTAAGATGAAACCCATTTTTCTATAGATTCTTGATTTAGAAACAAGATATGGTATTTGTTTTGATAGGACATATAGAATTTTGTGTTTTGTTTGTGGTTTTAGGAGATTGGGTTGCTTGGCCAAATTTGGAGGTAAGGAATAAAGTGATGTTACAAGGGTGAGCATAGACATGTTGCTAGTATAAATTAGATTT
Source organism: Alisma plantago-aquatica (assembly GCA_963693085.1). Classification (NCBI taxonomy): domain Eukaryota; kingdom Viridiplantae; phylum Streptophyta; class Magnoliopsida; order Alismatales; family Alismataceae; genus Alisma; species Alisma plantago-aquatica. Next base: position 666,058,020 of record OY856414.1, read on the forward strand.
ATTTGTGATTTTATTTGTTTGAGGACACACAAAGATTCAAGTCTGGGGTATTTTGGTGAATGTATATTCATCTATCTTTTTGCATAATTTTCATAGTAGTTTTTGTTAGAATTTGTCTCTTTTTACTATTTTTCTAGGACAAGTTGCAATTTACCCACTTTTTGATTAATTGTGCAAATACTTAACTTTTTCCTTCACTTTTATAGGTTTTTCATGCTAAGCAAAATCCTACCTTCTGAGAAAATGAACCGACCCGTTCGAAGTACCAGACAGGCAGTACATCTCCAAGAATATCCAATTCTTAGAACCAGATGATCATTTGGTCCTCGATTCCACTTGCTATCTTGACACTCCAAATGAGCATCTCATCTCAGCGAGTCGATCGGCTCGTGATACTGAAGTGGTCATCTCACTACGCTAGGTCAAGTGTCCACACTGCTCTCAAACTTAGGGTTTCAAAGTTGGTCAACGTGCACATCGTAGCCAACCAGACATCTCACACCCAAACGACCGGATCAACATTTTGCTTCATGAACAAGAAATGTTCAACAGGACACCGCCACCCCTTGGATTAGGGTTTGATCTGCTTACCCTTCAGCCACACCACATCACTAGAGAGACAACCAACTGGGCTAGCAAGATGGTCGGCTCATGGGCCGCATGTAGTGAAATAACAACCGCCTCTCCATTTTATTTTCTCCCCCTTTAGGGTTTCTACCCCTCCTTCCCCTATAAAAGGAGGGGGACTCCTTTAACAAAGGGATCTGAATTTTTGTTCTTGCACTTTACTTTGAGCACAATTGTTATTTCAATTCATGCATTGTAATCTTTCAATTCCTTTAATAATGTAGCAATCCTTGTAGAGATTTGTTCTTGTTCTTTTTTTCTATTCTTCTTGGGAAGCAAGGAACTAAGAGTTGCTATTGTTTAATTGTCACTAGCATTCAGTTCTTTGGGATTCCGCATTGTAGTCTGTGGCTTCCTCACTTTATTCAATTGCCTCCATTTTCTTCATTATGACTAGTGAGTAGTTTCATTATCGAGACTAGGGGAGTAGCCCCTTGGCCATGTGTTTCTTGACTGGAGTTTTGTATGATTCCTTTAGATAAATGGTTTTTGTTTTGGAAATCAATGATTTTAATGAAGTGATCTCTCATTTTTATTTCATGTTAATCTTGGTGGACATGACTGTGGAAACTAAGATTTAGAAAAACCAAACCGATTACATGGGTATCTGGATGAGACCTTGGAAAAAACCCATTATGATGATTGAACTAGGATCTGTGAACGCCAAGACCAATGGGTTCATGGGGAGTTCATCTTTTGTGATTCATTTATGAATGTTTTACATGCCTTCCTTTATCTTGATTATCGTATGATTTCTTCGGTTTTTGATTCACATCGGCTAAGGTGGTGAAACCCCTAAGCCTCGATGCTTTTCATGTAAAAAATCTAGGAAAAACTACTCCTTCTGAATGAGTCATAAAGAAGAGTTTCCTATAGCTTTTCCTTTTGCATGGTGTCCTTTCTATTCAGTACTGCTACTCAATTCTTCCTCTCTAGAGCTTGAAGCCACTAAATGACTTGCTTCTCTAGTTAAAACTTGCTTGTGAGGTTTGAAACTGAGACTATTAACTCTGTGCTAGTGTGATCTACAACTTTGTCTGGTGTGTTCCAGAAGCTTTGGGAAGTCTCTCTCGAAATGTATAATTTGTCAACGATATTGGCGTCCTTGAAACTTAGTTCCCCAAAAATGAACAAAGTGTTCCCTACCACAAGTGTGACATACAAACATGTCGTATCTTTGTGGACCAATCATTGATGTTGATGGCCTTGATGAGCTTGTGCACCTAGGTGGTGTATTCCATCTCCTAGGGATAGATCTTCCCCTACAATGAGAAGATACAAGATCACTTGAACTAGATCCTTGCCTTACAAAACAACCAAGACCTTGTCCTAATTTGGAAAAGATTCCACCACCACATCTATATCAAACACTAATCTATCCTCCTATACCAAAATCTCTAGATCTTTTTCTACCCTTAAAATATTGATCAGTATAAATTGACTCTTTAGTACATTTTTCTACCTCCACAAACTCTCTAAAGTTTTCTATATCCCTTCAAACAATGATTGATATGTTGTATCTAATTTTTGGTCTTAAACCCATATGAAACCTCCTACATTTCTCTATGTCATCTGGTACAATCTATGGATAAGAGTTAACCAATATCATATAATATGATTTATACTCACCACTTGTTGCACTGCCTTGCCTAATACTCTCTAACTTTTTGATCTTATCACTTAAGAACGTAGAAGGGAAACACTTTGGGTGAAACTCGTTCAAATAGTCCTTTCATGTCATCACTTTATCTCTTCTCTTATCTTCTACTCCACGCCACCACAATCCAACATCTCCTTCAAGTAGATAGATATCATGATTATCTTCTTTTCCTATGATAACTCTGTTAAGCAGAAAACCTTTTCCAGCTTTTAAAGCCACACATATACTATACTTGGATCTGTTGTCCCATGAAACTCACTCCCACCAAGCTTTTCATAGCACATAGATTCTCATCAGATCCTTATTAGAATATGAAGACATCCTATCCATGTTATATTTCTCTTTTGTCTCCAAAAGATATGATACATATCGGTTGCCTCATCTCTATCTTCTATACCTCGAACCATTTTATGAGGGTTAGTGCTATAATGGTTGTTGGCTAGTTATTCACCATGACCACATCTGCTTCCTACCGTCTGCATATCCATAACAAAAAGTTATATATAAAAAAATGTAGTTCAAAGAGGAAAACATCCTATTTCCATTGGTATCTTACCACCTTTGTCCCAAACTCAGGATTTGATAATAAGAATTGACACAATTCACACCCAGTAATAAGGGGTAAGGCCCATTAAAGAGTGATTAGACTATCCATCCACATTTATTCACTAATTGAAATCAGCCTTATATTTTTTTCTTTCTTTCTCTAAATTCATAGAACTGTTGACACATCATGTTAACTTTCTTGGTCAGCGACATCATGTTAACTTTCTTGGTCAGCGACATCATGTTAACTCAACAAATAACATATAATATAAGTATAAGCATCACGAGTTCACAATTGAGTTTTACTCATAAATCATAGCCAACTAAAAGAAACGAGTTCTTTCTTTAACATGTATCAATAGAACTTACTATAAAATTGCTCTCAATCCTCACTCTCACATTCGCAAGACCAAAGGAAGGATAAGAGACCCATATAGATAAGCTAACTATTCCTATAACATCCCTAAAATCTAGTATTGAGTAAAATAATTAAATATAAGTCCTTAATAAAGTTTTCATTGAATAAACCTAACTGCTTGGATCCCAATGCAAATAAACCTAAAATAAATTAACTTTTTCTTTAATGAGTACAAAGAAGATATAAAAGATAAATAAGTATGACATTTAAAGTCTATTAGTAAAATTGACCCTTTCACAGTGCATAACCTGACCCACTAAAAGTTATAGGTGTTTATTATGATAATAGTTGGCTTTCTCCAAACTATGAGCCTTAAGTTATTTATAGGTAATCATAAACAATTATATCATGGTTATATAAAAAGGATAAGAATTGATAGTGTTGGATCTATGAGCTCTAAGGGGTGGTTAATAGAGCTAAAACACTTAAATAAAATCCATTAGACCTTCAAAATATTTTTTAAAAATATATTGCAAGTATGCAAAGCAAGGAAGATAGATATTTTTTTTGGGAAAGTCAGGAGGTCCTTTTATTCATCTCGTCCTCCTCTTACGAGTGGTTCAAAAATGCTACTACAATAAAAGTTATGGGCTTCATTAAACTTCACAGTACTACTGCCATTACAATCTCTAACCAGGGTTTCATACAAGCATTAGGAAGATAGATATTTAGAATATACCAAAGAAGAATATGATTTATAGTAGTACTAACCTCCAAACTAGGAGATATACATCCACTACCTAGCAAGGTCAATATCTAGGTTTTTCAACCTTGTATCACTCCTTATACTTCAGAATTAGAGTTACAAGAAATGACCACCCTTTTCTATAACAAGGGATAAATTAGCATTCCTTTATTGATCAAGGAGCCAATAACCATTACAAGGACTTACCTATCTACCTTCCAAGAATGTTCAACATTCAACAATGTCTTACGCACTCTTATAGATGATTTTCTACCTTGAATCTACCACTTCCTTCTTCAAAGAAGTAATCTTCAAATCACGAAGTCTCTAAAGAGAGGTTGGGAGGAAGAGTTGAGAGATTTGACTAGAGTAAAATGAGATAGCTTTCTTACCAAAATACTAGATTGCTCATAATGAAAAACATGATGTGATCAAGCTTGCAAATGATTTAAGTGGCTCTAGGGGCTTTTCACTCAACTATAGCATATATGCATGAAAGACAACCTGTGGATGTTTTCCAAGGGTATATATTTATAGTTGAGGATGCCTACTAGCCTTTATTCTATAGAAGTTTGAATTGGATCCATTTTATATATGTTGATACCTTCTCCAACTGATATAAATCACTTTATATAAATCTCTAATGGCTAGTTTGCACTGGACGACTATGACGCCATTGGCCAGGATTTAGTGTGGGTATCTCATCTGATGACATAAAAGACAAGAATTTTAGTGCCATCGACTAATATACTTATTAATCAATATCTCAACTAATGACTCTACACGATCAAGCCAGTGGCTTGTTGGCCGAGATGTCTGCAAGACAACTAATGAAATGCATTGTGATAAAACTTAATAGATGTGTAAATGTGCATGAATCATTTACAAAGATAATCTAGTCACTAATTACAAGTCATATGATCATTACAAATGGTTTACATAAAAAATCTAAATGAATTGCTATGAAATCTTCAATCTTAGATTTTGTGATGTTTTGACTTGTGATTACACAAAATAGGGTTTGTGAATTGCATTTCCATGAGTATACCTAATGATCTAGAATTGTATAGCCAAAATATTATATACACATAAATTGAATGGAGAAGTCATTATGAATAGATGGGCAATGTGTAACCCTCAAGTAAATAGATAGTCCCATTAAAAGTGAAAACAATATTATTACTTAGATATCCATACTTCAATTAGTTAAGTTGCAAAACTTGGTTAGAAATGGATAATACTAGACCCACCCCTAATCAATTTGAAACTTTTAATGGAAAAAATGAATTAATAATCCTAATTTATCAGTTTCCTCTCTTATGGTTGGTAGGGGGAGACCTTGACTGGGTCAGACTCCTAGAAACAGAGTAGATTCTCCTGAGTTGTCTCCCTTACATGATAGGACTATGTTTCCAACCCAATGTGGAATCCTCACATCCCTGGTATCTATTTCATGTTGATAAGAACCCCACACCAGGATGCCTATAGGTCCAAATCATCTTTGTATGTTGAATGGTACCAAACTCATCTAGCTTCAATTTTTAGGAAAGTATACTCTACCCCACCTTGCCATGATCAACTCAAGGTTTGTAGCACAATCTCATTCCATAGGACCCTATTAATGGTAGATGATCACCTCTTGGACTCAATAAATGATCGTAAATTCCTCCCTTAAATCATTATGCTTCATGATCCTTTTCCTAGTTTAAGTTATGTTCCATGGAATCTAAACATACAACAAACCCCATCTATGTTGTAACAATATAGACGATGGATTTGCAGAACTGTCCATGCATCACCCTCGAAGATGCCCCTGAATCACTCAAAACACCTCGTGGAACTACACCTTTTTTCAATCCTACAACTTAGTCGGTTCTCCGAAGTGACTCTCGTAACCTAGGCTTGCACAACCACACACAAGACAACCATTATGCTAAGATAAACCTTGTAGGGTCTTCAGGGGGTTTCCTTTGAGGGTTATGGGTATCATATCCGTCCTCCATGATCTATAAGGAGATATTTCAGACCTATGCACCACCCTTGACATGCCAATCCACTCACCGGGTCTCTGATCACCACCAAGCGGTGCTATGTTCTTATCTCAAGGGATAGGGGATTTGGCGAGCCCCTAACTCACATTATTGTAGAGGAAGACAAATGGGTGTTGGGCCTTAGTTGTTGGGTGGCATTCTGTGATCCTGAAGGACTATGAACCTGCTAAGACCTGGCAGTCTAACAAGAATGAATATGAGAGGTTTAATCAGTTATGACATTTCCATTGGTCCCTACTTCAAAAAATCACCTTAATTCCATACTTCGTTAGAAAAATGTGCACAAATATTCATTGGTAGATATTTAAGTACGACACTAGATTGCATTGGTTTCACATACATATTAAATGACATCAAATTAGGGTATTATAAAGAACTAGGATTATGGTTTCAAGTTAGGTTTAAGATTGATTTTGATGAATGAATGTTAATTTCAAGTGGTTTAATATTAGACCCCTTATTCCTTAATATCTATTAGGCCACAAGATTATAGTCTGAGGTTATTAGGTGGCTAACATAAACATGTCTAAACTTTTTTCTTCTTTTTTCTTTACATATCTTCATAAGGTAAGACACATAGATAAAATCCTTTTATACAAACACCCTTATGATAATCAAACCAAAAGAACTTTTCTAATTCCTCTCTTAATAGTTCAACACATTCTACTACATGAATTGCATATTTTGCAACTATTTTACAAGGAAGGAAGATACAAGCTTTACACTTGGCTATTACATTTTTTTCTCACTATAGGACCTGGAGTGGACAGGGACTGGGAATGTCTAATTCTACCTAAGAATACTGCTAACATCCTTCTATAGAAAGACTCTTCTAAAATCTGTAGCTATCTCCATAATTAGTAGGGTTACCTAAAAAGTTGTTTAGTGGAGTGTGAGATACTAGATCAGTGAATGGAAAATATATAAAGTAGACAAGATAATACATATATTCCCTCTGAAGTGGATTGAAACATTACCATATATAAGGCAAGCTATAAATATTAAAATGAACGAGCAGTAAAGTAAAATTCACCAATATACTAAATTTTGAGAATGACTAGACAATGCATTTCTAAATCTCTTTGAATGAACAACAAATTCACAGATCTGATTTTTTAATCTTTTAATAGCTTTATTAATTCCTGGAGCCACATGAGGTGTAGCACAACATGTGGAAGCATCACAACAAACTATGATCTCACCATACAAGAGATAGAGTTGACCCGAGATTCTAAGCCTGCTAACTAGCTACCCTGTCTGTAATGGGACTTGCCATGTATGACCTCATCGACTATCATCTGGCAGGATATATTGTATTCCTCCTCTAAAATCCATGCACTCAGACAGATAGTCAAAGCACTCTAGATTAATCTTTCAACATTAGTGGCTCCATAAGAGATGACTCATTGAGTAGTAACTGACAGATTACGACTGGGAGCTCTGATTATTGTTGGGTACTTACTCGTAACTGTATTAAAACTTGGAACCCCCAGGCTCTCTGATTGTTGTTCGATACCATTGGGTATCGCCAGAATCTCCAGTTGATGTTGGATAGCCCTGTGCTATAGTTCAAGAGGTTGTCCACACTGGACTTAACCCCTCGTGCCCCACTAACACGCTCTAACTTCCACTCCTGGACTCCTCTAGAGGGTAAGCCATTTCCTCCATTTTGGTGTAGACCTTCACAAGGAATATATGTTGTTCAAGGCACCTAACTATCTAATGATTCTTTAGTTTCACTTTTCAATGTTCTATTGAACTTTTCTTAGATTTAGCCTGTACTTATATATTTTTATTTTTATTAATGAATTTGATACAACAACAATGCTATTGAATATCATACAAAAAAAATATGAGTATGTCTGCTACTTTTAAAAAGGACATCAAACTAAACTAGTAACTTTCAATATTGTATTCAAACAAGATTTTTAATCTTTCATACTAAATGCATTTTGTTTTGATCTAACTGATGCATACTAAACTGAACTATTAACTTTCAATATTTTATTTCATCTATAGTGAGCATTATATATCACTTATACATAATACTTGAGAATTTCTTAATATATGAACACAATCTATGCTATGTCAACACCATATATCTTTCATTCTAAATGTTACTTGTTATGTTCTAGCTTATTTGTACTAATCATATGATATTCACAAATGTATATAAATTGAAATATCTAAATCAAGCATCAAATTATTAAGTTCTAGAAGGAATTATGAATTTTGTCATCTCATATGCATAGCTAAAAGGAAACCAAGCTACATAATAGAACTTATTAGCATGTATTTTATTAGTGAGGATTTAGGACATACTCTAACACATCAATGCCTCTAGATTTTCTATATTTAAAATGCATACAAGTCGTATACAAGCATTTTGGAACTAAAATAATTGGATTATAAATATTTTTTAGCTATTTCGATCACCATATTATTGAAAATTCAACTAAAACATATTGAACTAAGAACACTAAAATATAAAGCACGTCAATACATGTTCTTTACATTTTGCTTATGTTCTATGAAAATCATGGCTAAAAGATGAATTTCCACTCACTTATACACAATCTATCTTATTGATCTTCGAGTTTGATCTAGATAGACTCAGATTCTAGTCTAGAGAGTAGCTCCAGTCAGCCTTATGTTGGTCTAATAGACTTAAATGAAGCCTTCTAGAGGTAGAAGATGAAGAAGGAAGGTCAAAGAAAACTTTTGGTTACTAGATCATCGAGTTCAAGCAAGGGAACATAAAGAGAAGAAGAGGCCTTACAGGTAAAACCTACTTATCAAGGTTGATCTATGCTAAAACCATCATTTCCTCCCGTTCTCCACGTAATCCCCCAGAGATCACCCTTAAAGTGATCTTCCAGATCATCTTTTCTGTGGTTCAGGTTTCTATCTGTGTAGATGATCCAAAGATGAATCCAACAAAACAATCACATTTCGATATATATAGAAAAATCTATGACCATTTCTATCATTGATTATGCTGGAGGGTAACACTTCTCAGAGCTTTAATTTTGTGAGTTTCACAAGAATTTGGTTTGTGAGTCTATCGAGCCTTCAATTGTTGAACCTTCAATTTGTGAGTTTGCTGAGCCTTTGGTTTGTGAGTCTACTGAGCCTTTGGTTTGTGAGTCTGTCGACCCTTTAGTTGTTGAACCTTTGGTTTGTGAGTATGTTGAGCCTTTGGCTTGTGAGTATGTTGAGCCTTTAGCTTGTGAGTCTGTCAATCCTTGGTTGTAACCTTTGATTTGTGAGTTTTCCAAGCCTTTAATTTGTGAGTATAGCACACCTTCAGTTGTTTAACCTTCTATTTGTGAGTTTTCCAAGCCTTTGGGTTGTGAGTCTGATGCACCTTCAGTTGCTGAATCTTCTCTTTGTGAGTCTGTCGAGCCTTTGATTGTTGAACCTTTGGTTTGTGAGTCTGTTGAGCCTTATATTATTGAACATTTGGTTTGTGAGTCCATCGATCCTTTGACTATTGAATCTTCTATCTGCGAGTTTGCTAAATTTTTGGTTTGTGAGTCTGTCGAGCATTCCGTTGTTGAATTGAAAGTATTTTTGTCTAAAAACTAAAAGTGTCTTATCTTTCTCATTTTAACTCTTCTGTGGTTCACTCATTTTTTCATTGGATTGTAAATTATTCTCTAACAATCATATAATAAAAAAATATAAAATTGTTAATGAATAATTTATGTATTCACTTAATTCATCAAATCTCTTTAATGCTCTTCCACATACACATGTGGGCTATTACTATATCAACTAGTATTCAAATCTCATTGTATGGTCAAATCATGACTTTGAACTTATCAAGGAATAAAATTAAGCTAAGATAAAACTCAAATCAACTTGTTAAAAATTCAAAGCATTAATAAGGGTGCAATAAATACCAGAGTTATCTCCAACCCTCAAATTACCAGTAAATTAAGGTATGGGTTGTAATAATTTCTCCCCCTAAGGAGTTTTGTCCTTGAAACTTATAGGTATGTCAAAATTATAACAATAAGATTATATTTTTGTATATTAACTCATACACCTTTCTTATTCTAAGATTCAAATATACATACTTATTTGTTTAACTTTTAAAGTAACAAACATGGTGTAGTAAATAATCTCAAATACAATGCAAATGTTTCTTCTGAATACGAAGTTACTGAAAACAAATCTTCCTTTATATTGAGGATGTCTTTCTTAAGGCTCCACCCTCAGTTGGAATTCTGATTTTTACTTTATCCTCTTATGCAATATGCTTTTCTACACTTTTGATCACATCAGAACTTAACAAAAAAAACATAATTTAACCTCTTTTACAATTGAAGCCCCATAATCTATAAACATGAATTAAGATAATCAAGATATACTTGACTACTTAACCAATCAAGAACACATGAACTATTGACTATTCCTTCTATTATGCACATTATACTTATGTTCATGATTGGAGTTTCTTATACATCCTTGTTGTGCCTTTTTCAATTATTCTTGTATAAATTTTACCATTCTAAAATATTCCACAAGTTCTACATGCCTCCTTTAAATCATTAACTTTTTATCATCACTCATCCTTGCTCTTTTAGTTATGTGATTGGAAATTATGTAAGCTGAAAGGATGACCATCTGGTTCAAGATGTTGGAACAACCAGGATCCACTCTCCTATGAGATAACCATTACTTCTCTATCTTTAGTTTCCTCGTCTAAAGAAGGGTAGTCTATTTCTGGTGGGTTTGGGGGATTGAATTTCACCACATCAATAGGAGGGTAACATATCTTTATAGTCTTTTACTTAATTGACATTTTGTGATGAGAAGGGATACACCATAGAAAAGTTAAACTATAACCTTCTTCAATTTATAAGACATACATAACTCTTTTCTAGAGATGGTCACAGAAGAATATTCCACTTGAATTCTATTTAACATTGATAAAATAAGATATATAAATCAAAAGTGAACTAATGTTGATCTGTGCTTTGGTATGTAACTCTTACATGCCAATCAACTAGGAAGGTTATACGCTCAACTATCAATATCTTACTATGATCTTGATAGGTAACAATGTAGTTGTTACTACTAGAGATACCCATGAATAGATGATCAATAGCAAAGTAACTAAGGGTAATAAGGATGAAAGGAAATTCATATATGCTAATACCACTAGAACCGACATGCCTTATATAGGAATCATGTCTCTTGCTTTGTGTGAAGTTGAATAAGGTCGAGTTCAAATCCTATCCTCAGTAAGAATAGTAGTTCTATGAAGGTCACCCACGTTTTTAGAGTTTTCAAAAGTACATATATACTAAAAATCAATAGAGAAGGAAGAATTATGTTGTCCTTATATTGGTATAAAGGACATTTTCATCCTTAGTATTGTCAGAATCCTTTTTCCAAGTCTATTTAATGAGTTTTTTTATTGCATGCCTTTGCTTAATATTTTCCACCATTCATATTTTATTTAACAACATTATCTCTAAACTACCATCCATGTATCCTATTTATTGTTCATTCTAAACCTTCTATCTAGCATTATTGACTTTTTCCCTTATATTCTCATTTATTACCATGATTATATATGCCAAAATTACATTTCTCAACATCTCATAACTATCTTCATACTTAGATTTGTAGATCAACATTATCCTTAAAGGTTCATATTTAAGCTCAATACATAAAATATCTTTTTCCAAGTCATATTACTCATTTTAGAGTCAAACTTTTGTTTTCATACTAAATTATATGTTGTTCAACATGCTCATACTCATGTAGCTTACTCTTTTGATTTGACACTATCTTTATCCTTCCTATTCACATACAATCACAGGGAACCCATTGAAATACACCATATAAAAACATATAATTCTTTAAAAAGGCACATATCGTCATCTCTCTTTCTTATCACATAAAACTCTCTTAAACTAGGTTCAGTCTTACCGTATCCATATGTTACATCTTGATTATTATTATGATATCATCTTTCATACGTTCAAGCAATATTCTTTGATTTTAATGCTTCTAGAAATACTTTTTTGTATATCCTTAAGTATACTTCAACCATTTCATTCTTGGACTTTCTTTGTTCCAACATTCTAAATAGAATGTCTCAAATAAATATACTATATATTTCTCTTATCTTGCTCTTTCTTTGTCATTTCTTTAAAATTATAGTTCAAGTCTTACTCTCAAACTATTATGAGTTAATGCAGTTATCGTTCTCTTTCAACTCTTTTTTTCATTACTAAAACTAATCAAACTCATTTACATCTATTGTTCTAAGCATTCCCTTCTATTGAAAACAATGTTTCTTTCTTGAACTATTTTTAAAACTCACCATGAACTCTTCTTTTTCTCTTTTATTACCCTATATTAGGGCCAATTAACATTAATTATCTTTTTTGTCAAGCTAGATGTACCAAGGGTTCTTACCATCCATTTTATATATTCTTCTTATTTAGTTTTTGTTGACTTGAGAGTTATACAATGTCCATATTTTGATAATGACTTAACCATTCCATTCATATGTATCTAATATGTTTGTTTAAGATTGATTTCAGGCATCAGGTGTATCAAAAGGGTCAAATTCACCAAGCCATGGCTTGTCCAAGTTCAAGTCAACAACAATGCAAATGCACTTTTGTGGAAAACACTCTGAACCACCTTAAAATATTTTTTTAATCATTTGTATTTACGATATGACTTGTAACTAAGATTAGAAAAAATCAGGGACACTTAATTCCATCGTTTGATCACTTTAAAATCATTTTGGAAAATTCATCACAACTTTATCGGTCGAGTTTGAATCTCAATCGACCCGTGATGAATTTTTGGAAATGATTAGATCAATCAAGTTGTACACTCACAGAACTTGATCGACCAACTTTCTGACCAAAGATGATTTTAGCTGATCGATCGAGTTACCCCAGGGCAAACTCGATTGATAGTTTGCAAATTGGCTTTGTTAGATAGTGGATCGGTCGAGTTACCTTTATTGAAACTCGATCGAATACACTATACAAAAAATGTAGAAAAAGTGATTCCAACCATTGGATAGTTGTTAGAAATGAAAATAGATCCATTACAAGTTGTAAAATGGCTATTTTTTGTTCTTAAGCCATCCCACACTCCAAGGAACATCCCCAACTATAAATAGGATCTCTTGGAGTTCATTCCAAGGTTGCTCATTCATGCTATCCTCGGTCCTTGCTATAGTTGAGTGTGCTAAACCCCTTTGATCCCCTTTCTCTCTTTCATGTACAAAGCATTTTGTGATTATGAGTGATTTATCCATGTTGTAAGAGAGCTACCTCATTGTTACCTTGTAAAGCTCTCCATCCTTCCATATTCCCAATCCCCTTTCTTCAAGAGAAAAGGCTGAAATGATCTTCTCCGAGTGAAGGAGGAGTTGTTCTTCTTTTCAAATTTGAATAAGGTGTGATGATCTTCTCTAAGTGAAGAAGAAAGACAAGGCAGAAGATCCAAGGAGCTTGGTGGGTAAATCCTTAAGGCTGAAGACATGTTTCAAGGAGGAGATGTCCTAGGAGAAGGAATCAAGCTGCTTGTAAGAGTGGGTAAGACATGTTGTGAGGTAGAAGACTAGCTCTTAGATAGATAAGCCCTTGGATGTAAGGTGGTCTTCTTGTATGTCTTATAATGGAATATAAGTAAACATGTATTGCAAAGTCCTAGAGGTTGACCTCTCTAGGTAGTGGACTGACGGTCTCCTAGTTTGGAGATTAGAACCACTCTAAACACCTTGTTCAAGTGTTTGTTTAAATCTCTCTCATCCTTACTATACTTATTTAGATAGGAAATCAAATTCTCTTTTAGCATTTGGTTTAAATTGATATAATCTAAAGGTCTAACTATTCTTGTGCAAGGTTTGAAGCTCTATTCACCCCCCTCTAGAGCCCTAGATCCAACAAGTGGTATCAGAGCAAGGATCTTCTACAACAAATCTTCTACGAGATGAGAAGATGGGTGAGAAACTACTTGGTTCCCTCAACCTAGAGGGAGTCTTCTCCATATGCCCCCAGTCTTCAACGACACCAACTTCCTCTATTGGAAGTGGCGGATGCAATTTTTCATTCAAGGAATGAGCTTTGATATGTGAAAAGTGATGATTCCACCCTACAAGGAGCCAACTGGAGCTGTAGATACATAGGATGAAGTAGATCTAAAGGTAGAAAAACTCAATTCCAAAGCAATTAGCATCCTCTATTCAACCCTCACTTCTTCTGAGTTCAACCACTTCTCCTCATGGGACACAACCAATGAGATATGTGACAAGTTGTGCATCACTTATGGAGGCATAGAGCAAGTGAAGGAGGCAAAGATCTACATGTTGAACAACCTCCTAGAGAACTTCAAGATGGGGAAGAAAGAAGGAGTTGTCGAGATGTATTCAAGACTCAGCATCATCACCAATAGCCTAGTTGCTTCGGGACATACTTTGGATAGAGGATCAATCAACTCAAAGATCCTAAGGTCTCTTCCAAAGAGATGGGAGTCAAAGGTGACCTCCACGGAAGAAGTAAGAAGTCTTGATGATCTTACAACTGTGGAACTTATTGGCAATCTACAAGATCATGAGCCAAGCCTTGAAAAGCAAGAAGAGGAAGCAAAGCAAGAAGAATAAGAATCAAGGAAGATAAAAAATAGTGCCTTCAAAGCTCAAGTGGAGGCTCTTATTGTTCAACAACAACTTGCTTGCAGGACCTCACCCTCTTCCTCTAGTGAATATGATTTCCCTAGTGAGCAAAGCCAACTTCTCTGAGGGAAAACACTTCAAAGGGAAGCAATCTTCTTCATCTACTCCAAGTTGCTACAAGTGTGGTAAAAAAGGACACTACAAGAGTGAATGTCCTAAGGATAGAAAGTCACACCACAAGAGTAGCTCTAAGAAGGAGGAAGACTATAAGAAAGATAGAAAATACAAGAGGAAGGACAAGAAGGAGAGGAGGAAAAAAGATGTTGTTCATGCCACTTGTGAAGGCTCATCCTCTAGTGGATTAAGCTCCTATGAAGATGGAGAATGCCACCTTGCACTCATGGCCTCCACAAGTGAAGACATTGGCATCTACACAAAGCACTTGATAGATGATATAAGACATTTCAAAAATTTCACAAAGAAGAAAGGAGGATCAGTTAGCTTCAGGGACAACAATAAAGGTAAAATAAAAGGTGAGGGTGATTTAGGTGAATCCTTATTCATCAAGAATGTGCTCTTTGTGAATGGCCTACATCACAATTTGACTAGTGTAAGTCAATTATGTGATAATGGTTACCTTGTAATATTTACTTCTTTTGAATGCTTATTCCTTGATTCCCTCACTTACAATGTCATATATAAGAAAACTAGGAATGGTAATCTTTATGTAATTGTGCCTGACTCTATTAATCCTATTGTTGGTAGATGCCTTGTAGTCAATTCAAATGATATTTCTCTTTAGCATCGTCAGCTAGGTCATGTAAATATGCATGAATTGAAGAAGTTGAGCAAAAAGGACTTGGTCAAGGGAATTCCCAAACTAGAATTTTAAAAGGATGAGGAATGCCAAACTTGTACCCAGGGAAAGAAAACCAAGTCCTCCTTCAAATCCAAAGGAGTACTTAGTACCAAGAGAGCTCTTGAACTTCTCCATATTGATCTATTTGGATCTATGAGAACTCAATCACTTCATGGTTCCAAGTATTGTCTTGCTATTATCAATGATTTCTCTCGATATACTTGGACCTTCTTTGTCATTTCTAAGAGTGACACTCTTGATGTTTTCTCTAGCTTTTGCAAACAAATTGAAAATGAAGCTTCTTGCCGCATTGTTTCCATCTGTAGTGATCATGGGGGAGAATTTGAAAATGATCTTTTTGAACATTTTTGTGAAGAGCCCAGATATGCACATAAATTTTATTCACCTCAAACACCTCAACAAAATAGGGTTGTAGAGAGGAAGAACATGTCACTACGGGAAATGGCTAGGACCATGCCTCTAGAGTATGACACTCCAAATAAGTTTTGAGCCAAAGCTGTTACTACTTCATGTTTTGTGCAAAACCAAGTTTTTACACATCCTTCTTTGATGAAAACACCCTATGAGCTATGGCGTGGTAGGAAGCCTTCTATCAAGTATTTTCACATTTTTAGGTGTCCTTGTTTTGTTTTGTTTTGTTTTGAACATGAAAGATTCTCTTGACAAGTTTGATCCAAAATCGTATGAGGCTTTCTTTCTTGGCTATAACACTACTAGCAAGGCTTATAGAGTGTATATTGTTGATCTATATAAAGTAGAAGAATATATTAATGTTAAATTTATTGATACTAACCCCTCTATATCCAAGGATATTGCTAATGGTGATGTTGCAGATGAGGTAATTCCTATGTTAAAAGAACTCAATATCACTCAAAAGGGAACAGAGAAGTGGCCACTCAAGAAGAAGAGACAGATGAAGAAAATAAGGATCCAACCCCCACTTTGCAAAGAATCACCCTAAAGAGATAATCATAGGTGACCCCTTTGAAAGAGTGAAGAACAAGCCAACAATGCTTGCATCTCACAACTTGAGCCAAAGAATGTCAAAGAAGCTCTTGGGCATGATGAGTGGATCCTAGCCATGTAGGAAGAACTGGAGCAATTCGATAAGAAAAAAATGTGGACTCTAGTACCAAGACCATGTGATAGAAAGATCATTGGCACCAAATGGGTCTACCACAACAAGCTAGATGAAAGCGGCAAGGTGGTAAGAAATATAACAAGGTTAATGGCTCAAGGCTACAATCAACAAGAAGGTATAGATTTTGATGAAACATATGCACCTATGATTAGACGTGAATCATTTAGAATGTTGCTTTCTTTTGATAGTCACAAGAATTATCTTCTATTAAAAGTGCATTTTGAATGGTACAATTGAGGAGGAAGTATATGTTGCTCAACCTCTGGGCTTTGAACATGATAGTTTACCAAATCATGTCTCTCTATTACAAAAAGCTCTCTATGGACTCAAACAAGCACCTCAGGCTTGGTATGAGAAACTAAATAACTTTTTGTTAGATAATGGTTATATCATGGGAAAAGTTTATTCTACCTTGTCCCTTAAACACACTTCTAACAATATATTTGGATGATATTATTTTGGTAGAACTAATCTTGATCTTTGGAAGGAGTTCAATAATCTTATGTAGAGTGAGTTTGAGACGTGAGCATGATGGGGGAGCTTACATTCTTCCTTGGATTTCAAATCAAGCAAACAAAGGATGGGAACTTCATTAACCAATGCAAGTACACAAGTAAACTACTCAAGCACTTTGGGATGGAGAACACCAAGCCAATGGACACCCTCATGTCAAACACTACCAGTCTTGATAAAGATGAAGAAGGAGAAAAGGTAGATGAGAAGCTACATAAAGGTATGATTAGAAATTTACTTTATTTAACTGCCTCTAGACCTGACATAATGTTTAGTGTTGTCTTGTATGCTCGCTTTCAATCAAATCTTAAAAAAATCACATCTTATAGTTGTTAAGAGGATTCTGAGTTACTTAGCCGAAACCCAAAATTTTGGACTATGGTATCTTAAGTCAAGGGACTTTACTCTTACTGCTTATAGTGATGTTGATTACGTAGGATGTTTGATTGATAGAAAGTGTACAAGTCAAACTTGCTTCCTCTTAGGACCATGCTTGGTGTCTTGGTTTTCCAAAAAATAGAGTACATAGGCTCTATCAACTACCAATAATGAATACATTGCAGTTGGGAGTTGTTGTTCCTAGGTTCTATGGATGAAGCAAATGCTTCAAGACTTTAACATTTATTTTGATGCTTCTCCTATCTATCGTGACAATACTAGTGCAATCAATTAATCTTACTATCCTATATTGCATAGTAGAGCCAAACATATAGAGGTTTGTTGTAACGACCCCGCCTCCTGGTAACCCCCAATTAAGGGAAATCAAAAGGTCGATGCCGTTATCCCAATTAACATGATCAAAGGTCCGAAAATTAATCAATAAAATTATCAAATTGTACCAACTAAACTGAAAATTGGTACAAAATAAAACTTTGCATACCTTTTGAAAACTTTGGAAAACTATTTATCCACAACTTGAATTATTCTATCTAACCCTCCTTATACTTTACTTCTTACTTTCATGATGTGTCACTTTACTTTTTGTGCTTTTCAAACTTGTACCTAAAATGCCGACAAACAAAACGTCGGTCAGCATATCGAAATATATTGGTATGTGGGGACAACCAAAAGTTTGCACATATGGATAACAATCTAATTATCACAATCAAGTTAATCAAGCCAATTTATGATTTTTAGTATGACATTCTCCACCGCGTTTTCCCTAACCCTGGCATACCCACCTTAGGGTTTCTTTTGCCAATGACTTAAGGCCACCTTCTCAATCCTGAGCTTGGTGCATGGGATCACCCTTCACTGTACCCGTTAGTCATTCAATATCATAGGCCACCTTCTCATTCCTAAGCTTGGTGCCTGGGGTCACCACTCATGGTGCCCATTGGTCTACCCATTTGGGCCTGACCTTTGGCATCATCCATAAGGGTGGCATGTAGGTGTGAGAATACATACTTCTATTATTAATGTGATAATCATAGTGACTTTATGATTTGCAAGTATGAACATCCAAACTGATAATTTGCATTCAATGCGATTAACCATCCAGAAAATCCTCAGAAAACTAAGGCGGTTATTCATAATTAATCGCATACCTGTCAAGATAACTTGAATGCAGAAATAACTCAACCAATCAAGAAATCAAGCAAGCACACACAAGTTGGTCCTAAAAAAGGCATTCAATTTTTCTATCATTAATCATGTCATTATGATCTATTAATCCTAGTTGTTTCCTAGGGTTATTTGTCCTTTTTAGGGTTTTGAGCATAATTAGGGTTCCACTCCATTTTTATTACTTTAAAATTTATTTTACAAAATCACTTACAAACCCTAACTATTTCATCTTTCTTTTACAAAAGATTCTAAATTCATCTTTTATCAACAGGAAATTCTAATTTCAGATTATAAGTACTTTTCTTTTCTTTTTCTCTAATTTAGGGGTTCTAAACATATTAATCAACACATCAGGTTAAAAACCCTAAACCTTGCAATTCCATTATCAAAATAGGTTAAAATACATCTTATTCATTAATTAATGCTCGAATAACTCATTTGCAAGATTAAATCTATCTTTGATTAACAATTAGGGTTTTCTAATTATAAATTAATACTTTTTCCATCAAAATATGCACTTTTTGCAAAAAAAAATACAGATTTAGGTATCCAAACCATTTTTAATGTATCCCTCGTATTTTTCTGATCATTTTTCATGTATTAACTTTCCTCATCCGAGTTTTCTAGCTCAAGATATGATTTTATTAAGAAAACCCTTTTATATAGATTTACTTGCTATTTTTAGAATAACCAGGATCGCCCGATCCATGGTCCGTGGGTCCACCGAGGATCTAACGGCCATGGATGCACGCACCTTTGTTTGCGATCAAAACAAAAGAAAGACCAATCTAACCTCGTCACGACTAAAGAAGGCGAGGGGCACTTTGGTAAAAGACCATGAGTCTTCTCCTTCTTCCTCGCGTCGAGGTACAACAACCCTGTGGTCAACTTGAGCGTTGACTCTGGGCTCTCATCCTCCTTTGCCCATGCCGATATGTCAGGGAGCTCCGCCTCCCTTCATCAAAGTCGATGACATCTCCAATTGCCCGTCCGAGCCTCGCCAAGGTCGCCCCCTACTCGCCGGACTTCAGCGAGGTTTGTTGTGGCGACGAGGGTGGAGGTCAAGATGAAAGAACCAATTGAACCCACGAAAATGTTCCTTGCCTCCCTCCGAAGAGGTCAGGCTAGTGAAAAGAGGTGTTGGTGCCCTCGCGCATCCTCCCCTATATATAGGGTCGAGGTAGGCTTGTGAGATTTGGGTGTTTCCCAAAACAACGACCAATCTTAGTCAAACCAGGGATGATTCCCTATGTTTTCTTCTCCCAAGTCCAAAGGGACTATTGATAGGCTGGCATAACCACTGGATCGTGAGAAATCAGGATGGGAAATTTCCTCCTATAACCAGCAAAGTCCCAGTCCGCATGGAACTGGACGATAAGCGTCTAGCATTGGATCTTGATCCAACAGATCTCATCGCTCGCGTTCATCCAAAGGAAATACATTTTCCTTAAATTTAGAATAATTCCCAAACTTGGAGATAACTTGAAAAATTCGTATCTCCCAAACCCTTGCTCCTTTTTAACTCAAATTTTAAGGGAAAGTTTGTCTTGGCATTATCTAGCTTTGTACGAAATTTGGGAAACAAATTGCAATGGATGAGAATGCTTCCTTCTCTCCCAAGTTATTCATTAATTTATTCAAAATTAATTGTTATTTCTTTTCCATTTGACATTATCTTATTATTTTGGGTCCCTTGGACCTCAAGGAATCCTAAAGGCGCAGATTCCCATATTGGGTAATACCTATCTGCCTTTATCTTCTTTTAAATGTCCCTTTCTCATATTCTCCTTATCCTTTCATTAACATATCTCTTTTTGAGGATTTCTTTTTATCTCTCTTTTTATTTTCCTCATTGACATCCCTTTTAATATTAGGAATCCTTTGGATACGAAAATCCACCAAGGATAACTCCATTATACCTCTTTCCACTTATTTTCTACATTTTACCATTATTTTCAATTTCTTTCTCAATAAAGAAATATTTAATCGATCTTTTCTTTTCTTATTGCATTATCTTTGCAACTTTGGATTCCTTGGGACCCAAGGAACTCATGTGGCACGAAATCCACCTTTGGATTAAGTTCTTTTGCCTTCTAGAGGTTTCCACACCTTTCTTTTCTCAAAAACTCAATTATTCATTTACTAATTGAATTTCCTTGTTATTGGGCCCAATAGCAAATAAAGCCCACAACACAATCATCAATGCTATTGTAAACGAAACTCATTTATTCAAAACAAATTATATCATTATTTGTTCCCATTTAGTTAATATGATAAATTACATTTCTCACCAAAAGAACTCAAAACTGGGGTTGTAACATCCTTCCCCTCTTATAGGAATTTTGTCCCCAAAATTCCATCAAGCAAACAAATAATTCAGGAAAAAACTTTCCTATGCCCATCATGGCCCCCATATAGCCTCACCCTTTCCATGGTGCTTCCCAAGAACCTTTATCATCACATATTCTTCCATCTGAGTTCTTTCTTACCTTGGTATATCGTACCCTCATAGGTGACTCAGGACATTTCAACCTCTCATAAAGCTGAATAGGTTCAGGGCTCAGCACATGGCTTGGGTACCTCACATAGTTCTCTAGAACAGACATATGGAACACTTTATACATCATGTTATCCTGAGGGGTAAGGCTAAACACAACCATCTCCACCAATCCATCTCAAATGGACCCATATATCAGGGACTCAGCTTTCTTAGTTGTAGCTTAGAGAGGTCAGATTTTCACATCACATACTTTCCTACAATGAACTGCATGTCAGTCTGCTTTGCATCAACTCACGACTCATGTTGTCTCTGGGCTCTCTCTCTCATCCATTGCACGATCAAAGCAACTTCATCTGCACCCACTGTGGTTCTTTTCTGACCTTCGTGAGGCCTCCTTCACCAACATCATCTTAATGAAGTGGTGATCGACACAACCTCCTTCTAGAACTTATTGCATCCCGATAAAGGCTATGGTGGTTATCATTACTGAAACGACCGTCTCACGAAAACAGGATTAACTAATGCGGAAGTGAATTATTTGCAGCGGATTACTGAAAATCACTGAAAATTTAAAACTTTTTGCAAAGAGATCCATTCACAGGAAAACTCTTTAACCATGAACCAAAGTATTCCAAATTCATCCTGGTTCACAAGTACACAACCTGTACCATTCCTTTTCAAGGATTACAACATTGACTGCCATGTTAACAAATATACACAGGCAGTATAAAAACTTCGAGGCACCAAGCCAAAACTCAGATTGATACATTTAAAACTCCGAGGACCTGAGAGTACAGAGACGACACATAAGACTACTATCTATATGACTAGACAGACAATATTTCCACCTGAGATTTTATTGCTGTCCCTGCTGTTGCTGCTGCTCTTTCCCTGTTCTAGGGTTTCTGCTATGCCTTCCATGCATACCTAAAAATGTTTCCCACGGGGGTGAGACAATTGAAAATTGCCCCAGCGAGAGATATAACTCTCCGCCAAAAACATTGTTATTGCAGTTTATCAAATTAAAACTGAGTAGGGGTTACTTTTACATTATCAGGCAGAATTATTCATCATAGAACAGAATAAGATAATCTCCATTCTCAAAGAGGTCATTGCATCTACCCATGGTAGATAAGTAATTCATCTGTCTACTTTGCAGAGAATATAAAGAAACATAATTAACATTTATCTACTAAGGAATGCACAAAGAAATGCAACATCAGCCAATGAATCTCCGTATTCAATCCTTAAGCAAACATGCTATACGGTTGATTACATTTTACAATCACACTTATGCTCTGAGGAGATGAGATATACCGCTCATACTCCAACCGACCATTACGAAATTGCCTCGGTACCATACATAGGTCATCAAAAGAGCTGGATTCTTATGACCTCATCTGTCTCGGTCAGTACGAAACCACATGCAAGACATCTCGTGTCTCTACTAACTAGCTAGACAGGGTATTCTGGCACCTTCGCTACATAGTTACATCATCAACTGCACTCTCATCGCCAATCGAGAGATTTCTTGTTTATCTCCTCGATCCGACATTAAGTATAATTGGGAGATTCATGATACATCCATCCCGACATATTCATGAAGGATTGAGAGGTTTCTTGTTTACCTTCCATCAATCTCTTCAAGAGGACGTAAGGATATTTTCGCCCATTTACCCCCACATATTCAAAATATGTGCTCCGGGTTTTGCCGCGGGCACCCGTTTCACCATCACCTATTCCTGACGATGATGGATCTATGGTCAGAGCACTACATGAATAGATTTCACTTGATTTATTAAGTACATTCTCATATTCTTTTAGCATCAGTCAAGTTCTCAAACATATTTTATTCAGATAAATTCTATAAAGAGACATGTACCACTTTCATCAGATACTTATTCACATGGCTCAGAAGCCATTCACATCTTGTCACCTCTTACTAGGCAACAACTTTATTCACATAGCTCACAAGGCCATTCACATCTTGTCACCTCTCACTAGGCAACAACTTTATTCACATGGCTCATAAGGCTATTCACATCTTGTCACCTCTCACTAGGCAACAACTTTATTCACATGGCTCATAAGGCCATTCACATCTTGTCACCTCTTACTAGCCAACAACTTTATAACAAGGCTTACAAGCCCATACTAATCTTGTTACTTCTTTTCTAAGTAACAAGAACATAATGGCACATATGGCCAATGAACTCTTATCAAATAAACATCATAGCTCATACCTGGCTATGATCATCACCTCATGAGACCTGCATGATTGTCACACATGATAATAGATTTATCAAGTTCACAACACATCATGTAATACAAGGTAACACCACTATTCCCTTACCAAGGTAAGGGTTTACCATCAATTAGGGCTTTTCATCCTTTTACCCAAAGCTAGGGTTAGGATTTTCCTTTCTTATCAATTAGGGTTTCATATTTGTATTATCACTCCAACCCTAATTTATTGCTACACTCCTCTGGGAGCATTCATTGATATCCTAAGTATTCATTCATACTTATTACATTCATCATGTATCATTAAATGATTATCATCACAAGGTATGAGCTTCTCTCTCATCCTTAGGTTGGAAATTAACAAAACGACCATGTTAGGTCACTTTCAATTCAGCTCTAAGTCAAGCATAGAGCACCACGACAGTGTAACCAAGAACGACCGTGCAAAGGGAAGCCACCACGGTCGTGCTACCGTACACGGTCGTACACAATGAAGCTACCATGGCCGTGCTACCTTGCACGGTCGTGCAAAGTGAATCCACCACGGCCGTGCTACCTTGCACGGTCGTGCCACAGGGGTTCACTTCATAAATCATATTCAAGTATGAATTCTATTCTTTCATTAGGAATTAGGGTTTCACATACCATCTCCCTTCTTTAGAATAGAGATTGTATATAGCATCACCCTTCATTAGGGATTTCATATCACATTACCCATAATTAGGGTTTCTCATGAAATCACCCTCAATTAGGATTTCACATGGATACACCCTCAACTAGGGTTTCACTTGGATACACCCTCAACTAGGGTTTACTATTCATCCTAATTAGTGATTTCACATGTAGACAACCTCTTATTAGGGTTATACATGGAATCAACCTCAATTAGGGTTTTCATCATGTATTGGATCCATGCATTTGTTAAGCATTCTTAATTAGTACCATTAAGGTATCTCTCACCTAATTACATTAGGTTTCCAAAAAGGTTTGATCAATTGGACCTTCAATAACATGAGGTATCCAATTGAATTAGGGTTTCCAATGTTGATTCCTTCAATCATTGAATTCATGGAACCAATCATCAATTGGACCTATATTCATACTTCAATTGAGTTTGATAAGTCAACCTTCAACTAATTTGACCCTCAATTGATCATCAATTAGGGTTTGATTCAATTGAATTAGGGTTTGGAATCGATGATTCAACAACACTAATCAATGTAAGACTAGTTACTTTGAAACCATTGAACCATCATCCAAATTGGGTATGACCTGACCCCAAACGGTCTTGAGGTCGTTTGGATGACCTCCAAACGGTCTTGAGACCGTTTGCCCATCATATCACTCAAATCTAAGCAATCCAATTGGGGTTTGGTTCATTGGATTGATCACCAAATCAACATTGCATTGTATATCAGCTTAGTACCTTTAGACCTTCAAACACCTAACCATACTCAACCCTAGACCTCCAAACGGTCTTGGGTGACCACCAAACGGTCTTGAGACCGTTTGGATGAGCTCCAAACGGTCTTGAGACCGTTTGGCTCATCCAACCTTTGGACTTTAGTGAAAAATCATCATGGATTGGTCTATCGAGTTGATCAACAAATCAGCATTGAGTTGCAGTATGATTTGGTACCTTTGGACCTTCAATTGATCAACTATACTTGACCCCAGACCTCCAAACGGTCTTGGGGTGATCCCCAAACGGTCTTGAACCCGTTTGGATGATCCCCAAACGGTCTTGAACCCGTTTGGGCTAATCAACCCAAAATCTCAATTTAACTCATTGGAATTTCAGCACTGTTTTCAATTAGGGTTTTCCTAATTGAATAGCCTTCAACTCACGATTCCTTGGGATTTAACCCCTCAAATTTGGAGAGTCATTAACCAACATAATTATGAACAGGAATTCCAAACGTTCAATGCTTGGTAAACTCACTCAAACGGTCTTGAACCCGTTTTCCCAAGCAGGTCAAGTTAATCAGGTTGAAAATCAGCACTTAATCCAATTAGGTTTCCCTACTTGATTAGCCTTAAACCTATGATTCCTTTGGGGTTAACCCCTCACATTTGGAGGGTCATTAACCAACATCATTATGAACAGGAATACCAAACGGTCAATGCTTGGTCAACCATCTCAAACGGTCTTGAACCCGTTTTCCCAAGCAGGTCAAATTATTCAGGTTGAAAATCAGCACTTAATTCAATTCGATTTGTCTAATTGATTGGCCTTAAACCTATGATTCCTTTGGAGTTAACCCCTCAACATTGGAGGGTCATTAGCCTACATAATTAGGAACGAGATTCCCAAACGGTCAACGCTTGGTCAACTCCTTCAAATGGGTTTGAACCCGTTTCCCACCAAACGGTTTGGAACCCGTTTGGTCACCAAACAGTTTTGGTGAAACCGTTTGGTCCCAACTTTTGAGATTGTTTGATCCCAAGATATTTGGTGAGGTGCTTGCTTATGATGATGTCATCATCATCTTCCTTCTTGCACCCAAGAACAGCAACCGTTCTTGATGGAATTTGCAGCAAAGAAACAAAAGTGTATAAAATTGAAGAAATCAATCAACAAAGCATAGAAGATTGATGCAATAGCAATGTTTGAGGGTTTAAGTTATAAAACCCGCCTCCAATTGAGCTCCAAAGCTCCAAGCTCATGCCATTAATGGCGGATGAAGCTCTTGAAACTCCCCCTAGGCTCGTCCTCAAGCTTTTGATTGTAAAAGTTGGCTAGGGTTGAAGAGGAGATCGAAATAAGAAGGAATCCATAATTTATTTTTGATTTCCACCATGAAATCATGAAGAACGAAGGTCAAGGGCTTACCAACAGGTTGGGGACGTGATCCCTGCTCCTCCCTAGCTCCTTGGTCGGTTTTGCAAGCAAGGCGAAGAAAGAAATCCTAAAAGGCCTTGGTTTGGGCTTGGAAATGGCACTTTTATAAGGAAATTGATGAGAGAGAAAATTCCTTATAAAAATTCAATTAATCCCAATAAAGTGGCCGCCTCTTCCCCCTCAACTACGTTGGGTACGAGGCACCTTCCTTGCCTTTAATTCTCCTTCATTATCCTCCATTTAAAGAAAAACAAATTAAGCACCTTAATGCTTATAATATAATATCCCACATGTGAGTGGATATTACTTTTCTTTATAAAAAGGTGAGTGGAATTTCACCTACTTAAGATATTTTCGTTCCTTATCTTGTTAAAGGAACGTCCATCCTTATTAAAAATCAACCCAAAACATTTTGGTTGAAAGCCCTTCAATTATTTTTATTCATTTTTGCCCTAAATCGAATTAGGGTTTCAATTAGGCATTATTCTTGATTATTTTAATGTCAAGATTCTCTCTCCTACAACTTAATTCAAATGAGGAGTCCCTCTCATTTTATTTGCTCTAACTGATGCTAAGAAACATTAGGGACCTTGTTGAAGTGGTAATTTTCATATTGAACCCTATATTTTGGGTAAATTGCACTTTACTCCAAAACTAGGTTTTAATGCACAACATTGTCCAACAAGCTCTATCTTGGTGTCCAGGCTTGGGAAAACCATACCACTCCATTATATTCATTCTTATGATGTAACAACATCAGAGGAACATCTTATCATGTGCAATTTGCAATTTAACCCCTCAACTTGGGTAATTTGCACTTTAGTCCAAAATAAGAAATCATTGCTTCAACATTGTTCAAACAGGACCAAAATTGAAACATAAGTTCCTCATGAGCCCTAATTACTTTTCACAAGATGAGATTAAACATATAATCATCTTTCTTAATCAAAACACCTAGGGTTAAAGCATAACCCAGGTCAGGGGTGTTACAAATTATAAACCCCTAATAAGGATTTCGTCCCCGAAATCCCAGATAAAGGGATCATATATTATTCATTCATCATATCATCATGTCTCTACATAACACCTCATTGTTATGGAGACATCATTGAGCTTTGATCAACACAAAGTTCCTTCTCACAATATTCTCATAGATTCAATTGAGATCTTATCTTAAAGACATATTTAGTTGTTATGTTTATGCAAAGCATAAACCCCTAACATATGATGTTCATATCATTTTATATGATCAGACTGATTTCATAGTTGACCACTCCAGGTAGCCAATCTAAACCATCTGATAATTCTTAGATACCAGAATCCATTACCCTGGTATCAGTCACATGTGTTGAAAACACATCATATTCTCATCATTCTTTTATCATATTTACAACTTTATTGAATAGGGATCACCTCCCTTGTTCTCTTTCTCATCATATGAGGGTCATACTTTTACTTCCTCATATACACATACTGATATGAATTCCTATCAGATCCTTCTTTCTTGTACTTAGGGTATGATACATTTATCCATACCATATTTCTTATTTCATGATACTCATTAGATTGTATCAGAATGATTGCTTGATCAGGGCAATCAAAAAGATATCAATCTAAGAGTTTCCATACTCACTTTATCATCAATAGTTGTAAACCTGATCAGGGTTTACAAGTACTGAGATCAAGTAGTATGCACTTACATGCTATCATATTTCTTGTTTTTCATATTATCATAACATAAGATTTAACATCCCTGGATTTTATCCAGGCATCTCTTCTATACCTCTTCCTCTTTCATAGAGGTAAGATCAATATAGAACATTTAAAAGAATACTTGAACAGAATTCAAATTCTAATTCTCATCATTTCTTCCCTATATGACAACTAATAGGGAAAACCAAATCAGCAGTCCTCCTTTTTATAACAAAAGGGGTTTAGTGTACTCAGCATGTACACATTTATAACATACATTGTCCTCACATCATGGTCTTATTAGTCTTATTACTGATGCAAAAACTAAGCCATGGAATTTTACAGGTGAAAGGTTAAGAACTTTACACTTACTTAGGGGATGCTGCCCCGGTACACTAGGCATTTATTGCACTATTTGTACCAAAAACCTTGGCTTTTTAGAACCATTAGGCAAATGTCTCTAAAATTATAGAGATCATCACCTACTTCTCAGCTTATTGCCTCTTCTTGGGCATTGCCATCACATATTTATTATCTGTCTAAGCTCATGGCAGAGTCTACTTTCTTGCCATAAGTTAATCTTTTCCATATTTTCCCTTGTTCCAACATGACTAGGTCATTTAGGAACTCAATTTAAGATCAAGCTTTCTGTATTAAGGACTGATTAACTAGGTTATAAGCCTAGCATCCATTTCACTCATATGCATTATTGTTGCCCTAATCTACCCAACAAGAGCATGATCATAGGATTCTCTATCCTGATCAGGTCTTAATGGGGATTCTCAGGCACTCATTCTATTCTTGCATGATCCCTTGCACCTCTTCTTGGTGCAACAACATTGCCCTTAGCAATGTGTTTGTTGTGCTCTCCAGTCATTTTAAACTTTACCCTTTCTCTACACAAGCAGAAATCGTTATAGGGTATACTGGAGGACACTAACACGGACTCAATACCTTAGTCCTATGTCTCTGTAGACTCAGCGAACCTAGAGCTCTGATACCACTAATTGAAACGACCGTCTCGCGAAAACAAGATTAAATAATACGGAAGTGAATTATTTGCAGCGGATTACTGAAAATCACTGAAAATTTAAAACTTTTTGCAAATAGATACATTCACATGAAAACTCTTTAACCATGAACCAAAGTATTCCAAATTCATCCTGGTTCACAAGTACACAACCTGTACCATTCCTTTTCAAGGATTACACCATTGACTGCCATGTTAACAAATATACACAGGCAGTATAAAAACTTCGAGGCACCAAGCCAAAACTCAGATTGATACATTTAAAACTCCGAGGACCTGAGAGTACAGAGACGACACATAAGACTACTATCTATATGACTAGACAGACAATATTTCCACCTGAGATTTTATTGCTGTCCCTGCTGTTGCTGCTGCTCTTTCCCTGTTCTAGGGTTTCTGCTATGCCTTCCATGCATACCTAAAAATGTTTCCCACGGGGGTGAGACAATTGAAAATTGCCCCAGCGAGAGATATAACTCTCCGCCAAAAACATTGTTATTGCAGTTTATCAAATTAAAACTGAGTAGGGGTTACTTTTACATTATCAGGCAGAATTATTCATCATAGGACAGAATAAGATAATCTCCATTCTCAAGGAGGTCATTGCATCTACCCATGGTAGATAAGTAATTCATCTGTCTACTTTGCAAAGAATATAAAGAAACATAATTAACATTTATCTACTAAGGAATGCACAAAGAAATGCAACATCAGCCAATGAATCTCTGTATTCAATCCTTAAGCAAACATGCTATACGGCTGATTACATTTTACAATCACACTTATGCTCTGAGGAGATGAGATATACCGCTCATACTCCAACTGACCATTACGAAATCGCCTCGGTACCATACATAGGTCATCAAAAGAGCCGGATTCTTATGACCTCATCTGTCTCGGTCAGTACGAGACCACATGCAAGACATCTCGTGTCTCTGCTAATTAGCTAGCCAGGGTATTCTGGCACCTTCGCTACATAGTTACATCGTCAACTGCACTCTCATCGCCAATCGAGAGATTTCTTGTTTATCTCCTCGATCCGACATTAAGTATAATTGGGAGATTCATGATACATCCATCCCGACATATTCATGAAGGATTGAGAGGTTTCTTGTTTACCTTCCATCAATCTCTTCAAGAGGACGTAAGGATATTTTCACCCATTTACCCCCACATATTCAAAATATGTGCTCCGGGTTTTGCCGCGGGCACCCGTTTCACCATCACCTATTCCTGACGATGATGGATCTATGGTCAGAGCACTACATGAATAGATTTCACTTGATTTATTAAGTACATTCTCATATTCTTTTAGCATCAATCAAGTTCTCAAACATATTTTATTCAGATAAATTCTATAAAGAGACATGTACCACTTTCATCAGATACTTATTCACATGGCTAAGAAGTCATTCACATCTTGTCACCTCTCACTAGGCAACAACTTTATTCACATAGCTCACAAGGCCATTCACATCTTGTCACCTCTCACTAGGCAACAACTTTATTCACATGGCTCATAAGGCCATTCACATCTTGTCACCTCTCACTAGGCAACAACTTTATTCACATGGCTCATAAGGCCATTCACATCTTGTCACCTCTTACTAGCCAACAACTTTATAACAAGGCTTACAAGCCCATACTAATCTTGTTACTTCTTTTCTAAGTAACAAGAACATAATGGCACATATGGCCAATGAACTCTTATCAAATAAACATCATAGCTCATACCTGGCTATGATCATCACCTCATGAGACCTGCATGATTGTCACACATGATAATAGATTTATCAAGTTCACAACACATCATGCAATACAGGGTAACACCACTATTCCCTTACCAAGGTAAGGGTTTACCATCAATTAGGGCTTTTCATCCTTTTACCCAAAGCTAGGGTTAGGATTTTCCTTTTTTATCAATTAGGGTTTCATATTTGTATTATCATATCACTCCAACCCTAATTTATTGCTACACTCCTCTGGGAGCATTCATTGATATCCTAAGTATTCATTCATACTTATTACATTCATCATGTATCATTAAATGATTATCATCACAAGTTATGAGCTTCTCTCTCATCCTTAGGTTGGAAATTAACAAAATGACCATGTTAGGTCACTTTCAATTCAGCTCTAAGTCAAGCATAGAGCACCACGGCCGTGTAACCAAGAACGACCGTGCAAAGGGAAGCCACCACGGCCGTGCTACCGTACACGGTCGTGCACAATGAAGCTACCACGGCCGTGCTACCTTGCACGGTCGTGCCACATGGGTTCACTTCATAAATCATATTCAAGTATGAATTCTATTCTTTCATTATGGATTAGGGTTTCACATACCATCTCCCTTCTTTAGAATAGAGATTGTATATAGCATCACCCTTCATTAGGGATTTCATATCACATTGCCCATAATTAGGGTTTACTAATCATTCCCAATTAGGGTTTCTCATGAAATCACCCTCAATTAGGATTTCACATGGATACACCCTCAACTAGGGTTTCACTTGGATACACCCTCAACTAGGGTTTACTATTCATCCTAATTAGTGATTTCACATGTAGACAACCTCTTATTAGGGTTATACATGGAATCAACCTCAATTAGGGTTTTCATCATGTATTGGATCCATGCATTTGTTAAGAATTCTTAATTAGTACCATTAAGGTATCTCTCACCTAATTACATTAGGTTTCCAAAAAGGTTTGATCAATTGGACCTTCAATAACATGAGGTATCCAATTGAATTAGGGTTTCCAATGTTGATTCCTTCAATCATTGAATTCATGGAACCAATCATCAATTGGACCTATATTCATACTTCAATTGAGTTTGATAAGTCAACCTTCAACTAATTTGACCCTCAATTGATCATCAATTAGGGTTTGATTCAATTGAATTAGGGTTTGGAATCGATGATTCAACAACACTAATCAATGTAAGACTAGTTGCTTTGAAACCATTGAACCATCATCCAAATTGGGTATGACCTGACCCCAAACGGTCTTGAGGTCGTTTGGATGACCTCCAAACGGTCTTGAGACCGTTTTCCCATCATATCACTCAAATCTAAGCAATCCAATTGGGGTTTGGTTCATTGGATTGATCACCAAATCAACATTGCATTGTATATCAGCTTAGTACCTTTAGAACTTCAAACACCTAACCATACTCAACCCTAGACCTCCAAACGGTCTTGTGTGACCACCAAACGGTCTTGAGACCGTTTGGATGAGATCCAAATGGTCTTGAGACCGTTTGGATCATCCAACCTTTGGACTTTAGTGAAAAATCATCATGGATTGGTCTATCGAGTTGATCAACAAATCAGCATTGAGTTGCAGTATGATTTGGTACCTTTGGACCTTCAATTGATCAACTATACTTGACCCCAGACCTCCAAACGGTCTTGGGGTGATCGCCAAATGGTCTTGAACCCGTTTGGATGATCCCCAAACGGTCTTGAACCCGTTTGGGCTAATCAACCCAAAATCTCAACTTAACTCATTGGAATTTCAGCACTGTTTTCAATTAGGGTTTTCCTAATTGAATAGACTTCAACTCACGATTCCTTGGGATTTAACCCCTCAAATTTGGAGAGTCATTAACCAACATAATTATGAACAGGAATCCCAAACGGTCAACGCTTGGTCAACTCACGCAAACGGTCTTGAACCCGTTTTCCCAAGCAGGTCAAGTTAATCAGGTTGAAAATCAGCACTTAATCCAATTAGGTTTTCCTAATTGATTAGCCTTCAACCTATGATTCCTTTGGAGTTAACCCCTCAAATTTGTAGGGTCATTAACCAACATCATTATGAACAGGAATCCCAAACGGTCAATGCTTGGTCAACCATCTCAAACGGTCTTGAACCCGTTTTCCCAAGCAGGTCAAGTTATTCAGGTTGAAAATCAGCACTTAATTCAATTCGATTTGTCTAATTGATTGGCCTTAAACCTATGATTCCGTTGGCGTTAACCCCTCAAATTTGGAGGTTCATTAGCCTACATAATTAGGAACGAGATTCCCAAACTGTCAACGCTTGGTCAACTCCTTCAAACGGGTTTGAACCCGTTTGCCACCAAACGGGTTTGAACCCGTTTGCCACCAAACGGTTTGCAACCCGTTTGGTCCCAACTTTTGAGATCGTTTGATCCCAAGATATTTGGTGAGGTGCTTGCTTATGATGATGTCATCATCATCTTCCTTCGTGCACCCAAGAACAGCAACCGTTCTTGATGGAATTTGCAGCAAAGAAACAAAAGTGTATAAAATTGAAGAAATCAATCAACAAAGCATAGAAGATTGATGCAATAGCAATGTTTAAGGGTTTAAGTTATAAAACCCGCCTCCAATTGAGCTCCAAAGCTCCAATCTCATGCCATTAATGGCGGATGAAGCTCTTGAAACTCCCCCTAGTCTCGTCCTCAAGCTTTTGATTGTAAAAGTTGGCTAGGGTTGAAGAGGAGATCGAAATAAGAAGGAATCCATAATTTATTTTCGATTTCCACCATGAAATCATGAAGAACGAAGGTCAAGGGCTTACCAACAGGTTGGGGACGTGATCCCTGCTCCTCCCTAGCTCCTTGGTTGGTTTTGCAAGCAAGGGGAAGAAAGAAATCCGAAAAGGCCTTGGTTTGGGCTTGGAAATGGCACTTTTATAAGGAAATTGATGAGAGAGAAAATGCCTTATAAAAATCCAATTAATCCCAATAAAGTGGCCGCCTCTTCCCCCTCAACTACCTTGGGTACGAGGCACCTTCCTTGCCTTTAATTATCCTTCATTATCCTCCATTTAAAGAAAAACAAATTAAGCACCTTAATGCTTATAATATAATATCCCACATGTGAGTGGATATTACTTTTCTTTATAAAAAGGTGAGTGGAATTTCACCTACTTAAGATATTTTCGTTCCTTATCTTGTTAAAGGAACGTCCATCCTTATTCAAAATCAACCCAAAACATTTTGGTTGAAAGCCCTTCAATTATTTTTATTCATTTTTGCCCTAAATCAAATTAGGGTTTCAATTAGGCATTATTCTTGATTATTTTAATGTCAAGATTCTCTCTCCTACAACTTAATTCAAATGAGGAGTCCCTCTCATTTTATTTGCTCTAACTGATGCTAAGAAACATTAGGGACCTTGTTGAAGTGGTAATTTTCATATTGAACCCTATATTTTGGGTAAATTGCACTTTACTCCAAAACTAGGTTTTAATGCACAACATTGTCCAACAAGCTCTATCTTGGTGTCCAGTCTTGGGAAAACCATACCACTCCATTATATTCATTCTTATGATGTAACAACATCAGAGGAACATCTTATCATGTGCAATTTGCAATTTAACCCCTCAACTTGGGTAATTTGCACTTTAGTCCAAAATAAGAAATCATTGCTTCAACATTGTTCAAACAGGACCAAAATTGAAACATAAGTTCCCCATGAGCCCTAATTACTTTTCACAAGATGAGATTAAACATATAATCATCTTTCTTAATCAAAACACCTAGGGTTAAAGCATAACCCAGGTCAGGGGTGTTACAAATTATAAACCCCTAATAAGGATTTCGTCCCCAAAATCCCAGATAAAGGGATCATATATTATTCATTCATCATATCATCATGTCTCTACATAACACCTCATTGTTATGGAGACATCATTGAGCTTTGATCAACACAAAGTTCCTTCTCACAATATTCTCATAGATTCAATTGAGATCTTATCTTAAAGACATATTTAGTTGTTATGTTTATGCAAAGCATAAACCCCTAACATATGATGTTCATATCATTTTATATGATCAGACTGATTTCATAGTTGACCACTCCAGGTAGCCAATCTAAACCATCTGATAATTCTTAGATACCAGAATCCATTACCCTGGTATCAGTCACATGTGTTGAAAACACATCATATTCTCATCATTCTTTTATCATATTTACAACTTTATTGAATAGGGATCACCTCCCTTGTTCTCTTTCTCATCATATGAGGGTCATACTTTTACTTCCTCATATACACATACTGATATGAATTCCTATCAGATCCTTCTTTCTTGTACTTAGGGTATGATACATTTATCCATACCATATTTCTTATTTCATGATACTCATTAGATTGTATCAGAATGATTGCTTGATCAGGGCAATCAAAAAGATATCAATCTAAGAGTTTCCATACTCACTTTATCATCAATAGTTGTAAACCTGATCAGGGTTTACAAGTACTGAGATCAAGTAGTATGCACTTACATGCTATCATATTTCTTGTTTTTCATATTATCATAACATAAGATTTAACATCCCTAGATTTTATCCAGACATCTCTTCTATACCTCTTCCTCTTTCATAGAGGTAAGATCAATATAGAACATTTAAAAGAATACTTGAACAGAATTCAAATTCTAATTCTCATCATTTCTTCCCTATATGACAACTAATAGGGAAAACCAAATCAGCAGTCCTCCTTTTTATAACAAAAGGGGTTTAGTGTACTCAACATGTACACATTTATAACATACATTGTCCTCACATCATGGTCTTATTAGTCTTATTACTGATGCAAAAACTAAGCCATGGAATTTTACAGGTGAAAGGTTAAGACCTTTACACTTACTTAGGGGATGTTGCCCTGGTACACTAGGCATTTATTGCACTATTTGTACCAAAAACCTTGGCTTTTTAGAACCATTAGGCAAATGTCTCTAAAATTATAGAGATCATCACCTACTTCTCATGCATCTGCTTCCACCTTATGGAAGTGAACCTTTAGGCCCTACTCAAGAACTTTTGAACTCATATCATGTTGTAGTTGAACCATCTCTCTCTCATATGTAGTTCAACTAGATCTGTCCCTTGACAGTACTCTTTCTTTCGCATGTCATCTAGGTAAGGTGATCTACCATAACCCATTTTGCATATTGACCTTCCTTGGTCTAGGGGAGACTCACAACATCCACAGTGATGAACTCTCATTCCCTCTCATGCACTTTTTATACTTTATATCCATGCACTGGGTTACTGGTGTTCGTCCTTCACCTCCTGACTTGCATGGCCACATGCTACATGCAATATCATATTAAGCATCCCAAGTACTACTATCACTTATTATCTTTGTAGTATCACGATGTTTGGTGATCTTAAACCATGATCTCCTGTATGTCATGATTCCTCAAGATCGATTCCTCAAAAACCCTAAACCACTCTCATTAGGGTTTTATTACCTTCCTATCCAAAGAAGTGCATCTGAGGTTCTACAAACATCCTTTTATTGCATCAAGGCCTAGGTTGGATAACCAAACAACTACTAACTTGATCAACTGATATCGTGACATCTGAGTGTTAGCCATACTTATCTCTTTTTCAAACTTAGGGTTAGCCTAACAACCTCAACTTCTTCTAGCTTCCAGCTAAACTAGGCAACTATATCTCAACCAGAGCATTCATTACCACTTCACCTCCTTAGGTGTTAGGTAATGTTGAAGACATACACCTCCATGTATTCTACTTATCATCTCATTTCAAACTCTAAGTCTATCTTCATCAAGAACACTCTGAGCTCATCCTCTTAGTTATCAGACTCCACCTTGTGATTCCTTGTAACACTTGCAAAAAAACCACCTAGTTTAAGATAAAACATCCTCACAAGATGATTTCCTTAATACTCTTAGTGTTTGTAAACCATCCATGTATCATTTGCTCCACAAAGGTATGTTATCATCTCTATCCTCATACCTTGTAGCAACGTTCCAACTCACATCATCTTTATCCTTGGTGTATGGCATGCGTACTGTCCTATCTCTCACTCTCATAATAAGAGGAAATAAGCATTTGGCTACAGTCCAAATATAGAGTTCTTCATGTTCCAAGAATAGAGATGGTACAACCCACGTTTCCAGTACACCTTTAAGTTGAAACGTACATCTTATGTCTCAACATCACAACCATCTTGATATCAAAGTCACTTCCATGGAAAACTGATATGGAACCTACTTGGGTCACCACACAATCCTTGGTCATCTCCTCTAGGTCTATAGGGTGCCGAAACTTTTGGGGTCATCCCTTTTCCCTTATGCATCTAGAGAGTGCCCTACTCATCTACCCTTTGGGTCCTATGAGTTCATGAAGGTGATCAATCTCCTAACCCATGGCCCTTAGACAATGATAGATGTTACCTCCTGACCCTATGGTCATGTGCAACTAGGGAATTAGGCAACTCCTTCTTCCATCGGTCTTAACCCTACCTGACCCTAGGACAGACTTAGGATTCTAACATAGTGCATGTTCAACTTAGAACCTTACCCAATCCTTCATCATCTCTCTCTGCATTCTTGGGTTGTCTTTCATCCTTTCACTGGGATCATGGTGACCTGCCTACCTTGGTCAGTCCCCATACCGGTTACCTCCATGGTAACACATCCACATGCACTTAGAGATGGTTAACTATGGGTCTACAGGTTCAGTCTCATACCGTGTACTTTTCACTTAGCTTCACAAGATCCTCTGAAACCTCTTTAGGTTACCTCAAAACCAACAAAACTGGTAAACACCCAACCAAAGGGTCCCTCTCCCAAGATGGGAGGAAACTACAACTCTTGACAACAAGGTCACAATCATCCTTATGTTTAGGGTCTGCATCCACATGAGCATGCTTAGCCCTAGCAAGCTACTAAGGCACAAGCAGATGCCTACAAAACCATGCTAGGTCACACTTGTTCTCATCCTCAACATTTGACCAACTTAGTTGTGAGGGGTTCATCAAACATACCTTTAACTAAGGGGTTTCCTTTCGTCTAAACATGAGGAGTACCATGCTCGAAACTATAGAGACTCAAATCTCGTCATGAGGTTCAGGTACTTCACTTCCCCTCTTAGGTCTAGGAACCCTATGTTTACTTTTAGGTGTCCAACTGCATGCTAAATCTCTTAACCACGAGTCAAGCATGTGCAAGGTATGTCATGTACTTCCCTGATCCTTTTATATAAGCAACACCTCAGAGTTGAGTCCTCTTCTAGGACAACCAACTAGGTATAAAGCCTCACAACTGGTTACTTAAACTTCCTTAGGGTCTAATGCACTCTTCATCTCATCTCAGCAGGTAAACACTTATACCATAGGCACATAGGTACCAAAATCATCATATTCTCTCTAGGGTTGGGTTCCTCTAAAGGAAACTGAGATATCACCAGCCTCCAGGGGTCAAACATAAGGCAACCACTATCATCCACTTAGGTCACATCATCCTCAACTTCCCACTATTCCTCATATCTCGGTGTTTTAGGCTTCCAACCTCCATGTTGGGGTCCTACTTTCTCTATCTAAAGCTAACTCCACATCCAGCCATACTACTATAGGTCCTCTCTCCATGAAGGATCAAGCTCACATGCATACCTCTACGTGGGTGAAGCCTATGCTCAAACTTATGTTTGCTCCTTATTATCCATAGCCCCTTATGCTTATCCCATAAGTCACCCATCTTGTCCTTCTGGTCTCGGTTTTAACTTTCTGCTTGTACTGATGTACTCTGGGTGCAAGCTATATCCTACTTGCAATAGCCCATAGAGTTTCTATAGGTGCTTCACTAACCTCACCAATGAAGGAGCTATCCTTCGCTCAAACATGCATGACCCTTCCCAAGGTTGGGTTGCCAAAGGTGCTAGATCATCCGACCTCTCATGGCTCATATGGCAATCCAAAGGCATGTCTATCCCAACACCTGGTTTACCATGACATCTAACTCAGCATGTCATCTCTATCTCTAACCTCCACTTAGGGTTAGGGTTAACATCATCCTCAAAGGATGTGCTAGGTCTCTACCTCTAAGACTAACTCTCTCTACTCATCCTCCTGACAAGGAGGTCTATCCTCAGGTCTCTCCTGAGGGCAATGACAACTCGTGTCATACGACCTAAGCATGTATCTATTCTTTAGTTTGCGCTTAATCTATTAAGCTTATGTCCATGACATCTTATTTACATGCTTTTCATTAATTTGGTGGAGGATTCCTTAGACCTTATTAACCTTACCCATACCTCAAGAGGGTGAGGAGGAGAGAGAAAACCCTAATCCTTAAGGTCCTTAATAGAATTTGAGTTGAGAAGGGATGAACAAGATGAGAGAGTCCTAAAGGTATCTTATTTCGAGTCATATCCTAAGACATCGTCCAGGAAGTCACACAATCTGGGAGTCCTCATATTCTGGCTAGTGATGTGGAGGAAAATATTGCCAGCCCCCAGACGTGATCCTTTTCTAGACACCTCAATCTTTTGGACAATCCTCTAATAATTCCCTCAATTCTATGGAATTTGTAAAATTTAATAATTATTAAAGATTAAGTGAGGAACCTATTCTCTGATACCAATTGTAACGACCCCGCCTCCCCGTAACCCCAAATTAAGGGAGACCAAAAGGTCGGTGTTGTTATCCCAATTAAAAGGATCAAAGGTCCGACAATTAATCAATAACAATTATCAAATTGTACCAACTAAACTAAAAACTGGTACAAAATAAAACTTTGCATACCTTTTGAAAACTTTGGAAAACTATCTATCCACAACTTGAATTATTCTATCTAACCCTCCTTATACTTTACTTCTTATTTTCACGATGTGTCACTTTACTGTTTTTTCTTTTCAAACTTGTACCTAAAATGCCGACAAACAAAACGTCGGTCATCATATCGAAATATACTAGTATGTGGGGACAACCAAAAGTTTGCACATATGGATAACAATCTAATTATCACAATCAAGTTAATCAAGCCAATTTACACTTTTCAGTATGACATTCTCCACCGCTTTTGCCCTAACCCTGGCATACCCACCTTAGGGTTTCTTTTGCCAATGACTTAAGGTCACCTTCTCAATCCCGAGCTTGGTGCCTGAAGTCACCCTTCATAGTGCCCGTTAGTCATTCAATATCATAAGCCACCTTCTCATTCCCGAGCTTGGTGCCTGGGGTCACCACTCATGGTGCCCATTGGTCTACTCACCTGGGCCTGACCTTTGGCATCATCCATCAGGGTGGCATGTAGGTGCAAGAATACATAATTTTATTATTAATGTGATAATCATAGTGACTTTATGATTTGCATGTATGAACATCCAAACTGATAATTTGCATTCAATGTGATTAACCATCCGGAAAATCCTCGGGAAACTAAGGCGGTTATTCATAATTAACCACATACCTGTCAAGATGACTTGAATGCATAAATAACTCAACCAATCAAGAAATCAAGCAAGCACACACAAGTTGATCCTGAAAAAGGCATTCAATTTTTCTATCATTAATCCTGTCATTATGATCTATTAATCCTAGTTGTTTCCTAGGGTTATTTGTCCTTTTTAGGGTTTTGAGAATAATTAGGGTTCCACTCCCTTTTTATTACTTTAAACCCTAATTTTACAAAATCTATTACAAACCCTAACTATTTCATCTTTCTTTTACAAAAGATACTAAATTCATCTTTTATCAATAGGAAATTCTAATTTCAGATTATAAGTACTTTTCTTTTCTTTTTCTCTAATTTAGGATTTCTAAACATATTAATCAACACATCAGGTTTAAAACCCTAAACCTTGCAATTCCATTATCAAAATAGGTTAAAATCCATCTTATTCATTAATCAAGTTAATAATGCTCGAATAACTCATTTGCAAGATTAAATCTATCTTTGATTAAAAATTAGGGTTTTCTCATTACAAATTAACACTTTTTCCTTCAAAATATGCACTTTTGCAAAAATATACAAATTTAGGTGTCCAAACCATTTTTAATATATCCCTCGTATTTTCTGATCATTTTTCATGTATTAACTTTCCTCATCCGAGTTTTCTAGCTCAAGATATGATTTTATTAAGAAAACCCTTTTATATAGATTTACTTGCTATTTTTAGAATAACCAGGATCGCCCGATCCATGGTCTGCGGGTCCACTGAGGATCCAATGGTTGTGGATGTGCGCGCCTTTGTTTGCAATCAAAACAAAAGAAAGACAAATCTAACCTCGTCGTGACTAAAGGAGGCGAGGGGCACTGTAACATCCCTGACCTGGGTTATGTGTTAACCCTAGATGTTTTGCCTAAATAAGGTTGAGTAGATGCTTAATCTTATCTTGGGAAAAGTAATTAGGGCTCATGAGAAACTTATATTTCAATTTTGGTCCTATTTGAACAATGTTGAAGCAATGTTTGCTTATTTTGGACTAAAGTTGAAATTACCCAAGTTGAGGGGTTAAATTGCAGATGTTGCATGATAAAATGTTCCTATGATGTTGAGACATCATAAGAATGAATATGATGTAGTGGTATGGTTTTCACAAGCTTGTAAAGTAGTCCTTGTGCATTAAAACCTAGTTTTGGTGTAAAGTGCAATTTACCCAAAACCTACGGTTCAATATGCAAATTACCACTTCAATAAGGTCCCTAATTTTCTTGGCATCATGTAGAGAAAATAAAATGAGAGGGGTGCCTCATTTGAATTAAGTTGGAGGAGAGAGAATCTTGATATTAAAATAATCAAGATTTAATCCTAAGTGAAACCCCAATTCAATTTAGGGAAAAAATGAATGTATTAATTAAAGGGCCTTCAAACAAAATTAAAATGGTTGTATTCAGATGTGTTTCGATGAACTTAAATCCTTGCAAAGGCACGAGCATATCCTAAGGAGGTGAAATTCCACTCACCATTATAATAACAAAAAGAATTTCCACTCAAATATGGATATTCTTATTATAAGGGTTAAGGTGCTTAATTTCTTTTCCCTTAATTCATGGATAATGGAAGAGATCTCGGTGGGGATAGAGATTCCCTTGCATGCAAGAAACCAAGGGGGAAGTGGTGGCAACAATTTTGGAATTAAAAGACATTTATAAAGTATTTTCTCTCTCATCAATTTTCTTATAAAAGTACCTTTTCCAAGCCAAAACAAAGGCTTTTTCGGATTCCTTTCTTTCCCCTTGCTTGGAAAACGACCAAGGAGCTGTGGAGGACCAGGAGGACAACCCCCAACCTGTTGGTAAGGTTCTTGACCTCCTTTCACCTTGAATCCATGGTGAAAATTGAAAATCAATGCATGAATTCTTCATATCTCGATCCCCTCTTCAATTCTAGCCAATTCTTTTCACTCAAAGCTTGAGGACGATCCTCGGAATAGTGAAAGGAGTTGCATACACCATTGTTGCTGTGATCTTGGAGCTTTGGATCTCAATTGGAGGTGGGTTTTATAACTTGAACCCTTAATTTTATTATTGCAATCAATTCCTTATCACTTGGTGATCATTTCTAAATTTCCAAAATTAAGTTTGGTTGATTGATGCAATTTCCATGGAAATCACAGTAGATTTCGTGAATTTGGAGCTTGATGATGATGACATCATCATAAGCACACACCTCCCCAAATATCTAGGGAAAACAGTTTCAATGTTGAGACCAAACGGTTTCACCAAACCGTTTGGTGACCAAATGGTTTGCAAACCGTTTGGTGGTTTGGGTTCCAGACCGTTTGGAAAAGTTGACCGTTTGAGATGGTTGACCATTTGAAGGTATGTTCTTTGGTTC
The DNA here is from genome assembly GCA_963693085.1 of Alisma plantago-aquatica. Lineage (NCBI taxonomy): Eukaryota > Viridiplantae > Streptophyta > Magnoliopsida > Alismatales > Alismataceae > Alisma > Alisma plantago-aquatica. Next base: position 666,100,642 of record OY856414.1, read on the forward strand.
TTGGATCTTGATCCAATGGTTTCAATTGGTTGACCTTGAAGGTTTCAATTGTGATTGATTCCTTAATTGCAAACCCTAATCGGCTAAGTGCTGATTTTGAAATTGATTGAGATGATGTTTTGGGTTGATTGACCCAAACGGTTTCAAAACCGTTTGGGGATCACCCAAACGGTCTCAAGACCATTTGGGGGTCACCCAAGACCGTTTGGAGGTCTAGGGTTAAGTATGGCTAAGTGTTTGAAGGTCCAAAAGTACCAAATTGAATTGCAACTAAGTGTTGATTTGATAATCAATCCAATGGTCCAAAACACTAATTGGATGTCATGAATTTTGATGATGGAATGGGTAAACGGTCTCAAGACCATTTGGAGATCAACCAAACGGTCTCAAGACCGTTTGGTGGTCATCCAAGACCGTTTGAGGTCAGGTCATATCATGTGATGATGATGATGGTTCATTGATTTCAATTGATTTGATTCCACAATGCCAACCATTGATGGATACTCGATTTCAAACCCTAAGTGAAGGTTTCTTGATTATCAAACCTAGTTCAATTGGGTTCAAAACCCTAAATTGAAGGTCTAATTGAATGGTGATTCAGTGGCCCAATTGATGAATGCTTTAGTGATTCAATTTATAATTGGTCCATGGATTGAAACTTTGAGTCGATTGAGTGTTGAAGTATCTTTTTGGTCCATGCAGTTTTGAGAAGGTTTGGACCAAACGGTATCAAGACCGTTTGGGACCAAATGATCTCAAACCATTTGGAGACCCAAAGTGCAAACGGTTTCAACACCTACTTTATCCAATCGGTTTCAAGTATAACTTGTTCAAATGGTTTTGAACCAATTGATGTATGAGAACCAAGATCATTGAGGGTCTAAGTAATTAACTTTGTGAAGATCAACATGGTTAATCCATTTGAATATATCATGTAATTGAAGGTCCAATATGGTGAACCTATTTAGATACTTAATGCATTTGAAGATTTCAATGGTTAACCCAATTGATCACTTTGTGGAATTCAAAGTTTAATTGGTCAATTCTTTTGAATTCCTTATATAATTGATGGTTTAATTGATTAGACCATTAGGACATCTAATATGATCAAAAGTCAATCAGTTATGTGATTATTAAATATGTAGACCCATGGTGATTGTGAAGGTTAACCCTAGCTATGTGTACTCAAGTGAAGAGTTGACCTAGATTAATCTTGGAGTACTTAACATCCTAAAGAGGATGAGAGAGAGTGAGAAAGATGAATGCTTATATAATTAAGCCCTAATTCTCTCTTTTTGAGTAGACTATGTGATAAGGGTTTGATCCATAATAATGAGATCATGAGACCCTAATCAATGAGCCCTAACCCTAATTAGAGCAATGCTATGTGTGAAACCCTAATTAGAGAAAAGCTATGTGTGAAACCCTAATTAGAGCAATGTTATGTGTGAAACCCTAATTAGAGCAAAGCTATGTGTGAAACCCTAATTAGAGCAAAGCTATGTGTGAAACCCTAATTTAGGGCAAAGTTGAGTGTTATTATAAATCTAGGGTGATGATGTAACCCTAGCTTAGTGTAACAATGAAGGGAGCCCTAATTTAATGGAAATTGTATATCCTAACCCTGATTTGGGTATGAGGTAAGAGAAATCTTACTTGGATGTGAATAGGAAACCTTAATCCATAAAATGGGGTAAGGTGCATGAAACCCTAGTATAGGGTAATGCTACTAATCCTATGTGAAGACCTATCACTGGGTGAAGTGTTGTGAAATCCTAATTTCACATAATACTAGGTGAAACCTTGATATAGAAGGATGATTATGTAAAACTCTATTGAAGAGTAATACTACGTGAAATCCATAAATATATGGAATATGCTATGTGAATCCTCAAATTATAAGTATGGAGAATACTATTCCTAATAGTGGAATAGTGATTGATGTTATGACAAATGTAGCACCTAGAGAGGTTGATAATGGATATCCTTATATTAATAGTTCCTAACTTAAGGATGAGTCCGTAGTATTGGCAATGGTTGTATAATCTAAGCGAGTGACTAATGATCAATACTTTACATGATAAATGTGATGAACTGGTGCATAAAGTATTAGGATGGGGAATACCCTAATACAAGCTAAGTGTATGAACTCAAGTAAGATAAAGGTGTTGAGGGAGGTGATACATCAAGATATGATAGATATCACATCCAACACCCCAATACGGGTATACCTTGATGTGTTATAAGTCCAATATAATTGGACGAATGACACATGAGAAGTGTCATGTCAATGGTTACATTGAGATGTAATGCACTCTGTTGAATGTAGGCTAACATGCTCTATGAAAAGGTTAATCCAAACCTATAAACTATGATGTAATCATATTCTGGCAAAGATGAGAGAGAAACTCATGTTGTGTGTTGATAATTTATTTAATGATGAATGATGATAGTAAAGAGTATGATTGAATACCTATGATTATCCATATTGATTCCTTGCTATGTGAACCCTAATACAGAATAATGCTATGTGAAACTCTATTACAAGTCAATGCTATGTGATCCCTAATATAGGGTATTACTATGTGAAATTCTAACACAGGGTAATCCTATGTGAAGCTCAAATACAGACTAATGGGTTATGAATGTAATAAGATAACCCTCGTATTGCATGATATTAATATGTAATTGTGTCATGATTACTAATCATGCAGATATGTTGAGAAGATGAGCATATCCAGGTATGGGCTATGATGCTTTGTTATTGAGAATGTTCTATAGGCCTTATAAGCCTTCATATGCTTTGTTGCTTAGTGAGAGGTAACCTACAATTAATGAGTCATGTGTGTCATATGATGTGCTAATTATATTAGATTGTTTATGAGCTTTGTGAACTATGTGCAATGCTTTGTGTAGCAATAATTATAATGTCCCTAGGTCAGATGATATGAAGGTACGAGTTACCTAATAAGTGGAAATAAGTGTTCTATGGTGAGTTATGGGTTTAAATACCCATATTCTATAATCATGATAATGAACTTGTTAAGAAGTGGAAATGTACTTGATAAGTTGAGGGACTAAGAATCCAACAGTTTGTGAAAAGAGTATGGCTACAGGCAATGACTCAACAATGACAATGCCAGACATTAGATATATGATCTAAGCCTAAAGAAAGTTAATGCTACAGTAATGATTCTATAGTGAATAAATGGTATACATGTTCTTCATATTCCTTAAAGGATAAGTGACATGTTGTTCTATCAAGTTATAGTTGCAATGCTTTTGATGAGAATGATGTTCTAATCTGTTAGACATTGAATTAACTGCTGCCAAACAAATATAATTCCTTTGTGTATATTTATCTTCTTAAGCTGCAATAATAATGTTTCTGGCGGAGAGTTATATCTCTCGCTGGGGAAATTTACAATTGTCTCACCCCCGTGGGAATCACATTTTTAGGTGGACGCAGACGAGGAGGCAGAAATCCTTCAGTAGGTGAAGGGTAGCAACAGCAGCAGCAGGGACAGCAGTGAAGTCCTAGGTGGAGACACTGGTTGTTATGCCTTGTATAGTTGTTAATAGAGTCCTATGTGTCATCTCTGTACTCTCACGTCCTCAGAGTAGTAGTTAGTGCTTTCAAGATTTTGGCTCAGTGCCTCGAGATTTTCATACTGCCTGTACTCAGCTTGACAGGGCAGCTGATGCTTGTAATTCACAGAAAGAGATGATACAGGGCATGTATCTGTAGACCAGAATGTAAATGAGTTACTTTGGCTCTATGTGAGAAAGTTTTTCTTTGATGGATCTTTTGATAAAATGGTTTTAATTTTTAGTGATTTTTGGTAATCTGCTGCTTAGTGAACGCTTCCGCATTAGTTAATTATGTTTTTAAGAGTCGTATGCCACAATTAAGTGGTATCAGAACTCTAGGTTCGTTGAGTCTACAGAGACATAGGACTAAGGCTGTAGAGTCTGTTCTAAGTGTCTTCCAGTTTATCTGATAGTATCTTCTGCTCACATAGGAGAAGAAGAACTTGAAAATGACTAGAGAACATGAGGAACACATTGCTAAGGGCAATGTTGTTGCACCAGAAGAGGGTGCATGGGACAGGCAAGAGGAGAACAAGTGCCTGAGAATTCCCACCTTGATTTAATCATGATAGAGAATCCTATGTTATGCTCTTGAAGGGCAGGATAGGACAACAATAATGCATATAGAAGATTGGATACTAGTATTACAACCTAAGTTACCAGTCTTTAATGCATGAAGTTTGGGCTTTGAAAGGATTCCTGAGTGACATGCTCATGTTAGAACAGTGGAAATGTGGGAAAGATTAATAAATGGCAAGAAAGTAGACTCTGCCATAAGTCTGGACAAACAGTACATCTGTGATGGTAGTGCCCAAGGAGGGGCCATAAGCTATGAATTAAGGTAAGGTCTCTATAATTTTAGAGACATTTGCCTAGATATTCTGAAAAGCCAAAGTTTTTGGTGTCACCATTGCAATAAATGCCTAGTACACCAGGGCAGTAGCCACTAAGTGAAGGCAAAGCAGCAATATGAAATAACTAGACACTATGTGTTGAGCCAACCTAAAGTAGTAGATAATCATGAGGGGTAATAGCCAAATGAAATATATTCATTCTGATACTTCATTTCACGATTCTATGTGTTGTAGTTGTTTTTGAACTTCCTTTGACTAGTCCTATAAGGACACAAGGAAGATGAGAATCTACATCTTACTCAGTATTTCTTAAAATGCTTTATAATCTCTCTTATCTGTGTAATAAAAGGAGAGATATAGAAGTGATGCCTGGAGAAAATTTAGGAAATAGAAAATCATGTGTGTATAATAATATGAAAACTGAGGAATATGATAGCAAATAAAGTGCATACTATCTAATCTCAATACTTATATACCCTGGCCAAGTATATGATTATTGAAGATAAGGTAAGTATGAAACTCTTATATTGTTATCTTTTTTATTACTCTGATCAAGTAGTCATTCTGAAACAATCTAGAGAGTATAATGCAACTAAAAAGGAAAAACTATGTGAACATTCCCAACTAAAAGGAAAAGCTATGTGAACATTCCCAACTAAAAGGAAGAGCTATGTGAACATTCCCAACTAAAAGGAAAAGCTATGTGAACATTCCCAACAAAAAGGAAAATCTATGTGAACATTCCCAATTAAAAAGGAAAAGTTATGTGAACATTCCCAACTAAGAGGAAGAGCTATGTGAACATTCCCAACTAAAAGGAAAAGCTATGTGAACAATCCCAACTAAAAGGAAGAGCTATGTGAACATTCCCAACTAAAAATGAAAAGCTATGTGAACATTCCCAACTAAATGAAAAGCTATGTGAACATTCCCAACTAAAAGGAAGAGCTATGTGAACATTCCCAACTAAAAGGAAAAGCTATGTGAACATTCCCAACTAAAAGGAAAAGCTATGTGAACATTCCCAACAAAAAGGAAAAGTTAAGTGAACATTCCCAATTACATAGAGATTGCTAAGTGAACTTTATGAATAAAGGATTACTGAGTGAATTATCTCTGTTAGATATATATGTTTTTCCTTTTGATAAATATTCTTGGGTGATGATAGAAGTATGCTCTTTTATTCTTTTTCCTTTCAATAATATGGACATCATATGTTAGGGGTTTATGCTTTGCATAAACATAAACATTGATAAGGTTGAATTAGTGAAAGGAACTTTGTGTGAATTACAGATCTATGGTATTTCCATAACATCAAGAAGTTAGGCGGAGACACGAGGGCATGATTAATGAATAACCTGTCCCTCATTTTTTCTTGGGATTTTGGGGATGAAATCCTTATAAGGGGTGGATAATTTGTAACATCCCTGACCTGGGTTATGTGTTAACCTTAGATGTTTTGCAGAAATAAGGTTGAGTACATACTTAATCTTATCTTGGGAAAAGTAATTAGGGCTCATGAGAAACTTATATTTCAATTTTGGTCCTATTTGAACAATGTTGAAGCAATGTTTGCTTATTTTGGACTAAAGTGAAAATTACCCAAGTTGAGGGGTTAAATTGAAAATGTTGCATGATAAAATGTTCCTCTGATGTTAAGACATCATAAGAATGAATATTATGTAGTGGTATGGTTTTCACAAGCTTGTAAAGCAGTCCTTGTGCATTAAAACCTAGTTTTGGTGTAATGTGTAATTTACCCAAAACTTAGGGTTCAATATGCAATTTACCACTTCAATAAGGTCCCTAATGTTTCTTGTCATCATGTAGAGCAAAGAAAATGAGAGTGGCGCCTCATTTGAATTAAGTTGGAGGAGAGAGAATCTTGATATTAAAATAATCAAGATTTAATCCTAAGTGAAACCCCATTTCTATTTAGGGCAAAAATGAATGTATTAATTAAAGGGCCTTCAACCAAAATTAAAATGGTTGGATTCAGATGTGTTTGTATGAGCTTAAAGCCTTGAAAAGGCACGAGCATATCCTAAGGAGGTGAAATTCCACTCACCATTATAATAAGAAAAAGAATTTCCACTCAAATATGGATATTCTTATTATAAGGGTTAAGGTGCTTAATTTCTTTTCCCTTAATTCATGGATAATGGAAGGGAGCTCGATGGGGATATAGATGATCTTGCATGAAAGAAACCAAGGGGGAAGTGGTGGCAACAATTTTGGAATTAAAAGACTTTTATAAAGTATTTTCTCTCTCATCAATTTTCTTATAAAAGTACCTTTTCCAAGCCAACACAAAGGCTTTTTCAGATTCCTTTCTTTCCCCTTGCTTGGAAAACGACCAAGGAGCTATGGAGGACTAGTAGGACGACCCCCAACCTGTTGGTAAGGTTCTTAACCTCCTTTCACCTTGAATCCATGGTGAAAATCGAAAATCAATGCATGAATTCTTCATATCTCGATCCCCTCTTCAATTCTAACCAATTCTTTTCACTCAAAGCTTGAGGAAGACCCTTGGAATAGTGAAAGGAGTTGCATCCACCATTTTTTCCGTGAGCTTGGAGCTTTGGAGCTCAATTGGAGGTGGGTTTTATAACTTGAACCCTTAATTTTATTATTGCAATCAATTCCTTATCACTTGGTGATCATTTCTACATTTCTGAAATTAAGTTTGGTTGATTGATGCAATTTCTATGGAAATCACAGTAGATTTCATGAGTTGGGAGCTTGATGATGATGACATCATCATAAGCACACACCTCCCAAAATATCTAGGGCAAACGGTTTCAATGTTGAGACCAAACAGTTTCACCAAACCATTTGGTGGTTTGGGTTCAAAACCGTTTGGAATGGTTGACCATTTGAGATGGTTGACCATTTGAAGATATGTGCTATGGTGCTTGGATCTTGATCCAATGGTTTCAATTGGTTGACCTTGAAGGTTTCAATTGTGATTGATTCCTTAATTGCAAACCCTAATCAGCTAAGTGCTTATTTTGAAATTGATTGAGATGATGTTTTGGGTTGATTGACCCAAACAGTTTCAAAACCGTTTGGGGGTCACCCAAACGGTCTCAAGACCATTTGGGGGTCACCCAAGACCATTTGGAGGTCTAGGGTTAAGTATGGATAAGTGTTTGAAGGTCCAAAAGTACCAAATTGAATTGCAACTAAGTGCTGGTTTGATAATCAATCCAATGGTCCAAAACCCTAATTGGATGTCATGAATTTTGATGATGGAATGGGAAAACGGTCTCAAGACCGTTTGGAGATCAACCAAACGGTCTCAAGACCGTTTGGTGGTCATACAAGACCATTTGAGGTCAGGTCATATCATGTGATGATGATGGTTCATTGATTTCAATTGATTTGATTCCACAATGCCAACCATTGATGGATCCTCGATTTCAAACCCTAAGTGAAGGTTTCTTGATTATCAAACCTAGTTCATTTGGGTTCAAAACCCTAAATTGAAGGTCTAATTGAATGGTGATTCAGTGGTCCAATTGATGAATGCTTTAGTGGTTCAATTTATAATTGGTCCATGGATTGAAACTTTGAGTCGATTGAGTGTTGAAGTATCTTTTTGGTCCATGCGGTTTTGAGAAGGTTTGGACCAAACGGTCTCAAGACCATTTGGGTCCAAACGGTCTCAAGGCCGTTTGGGTCCAAATGGTCTCAATGTCGTTTGGGTCCAAACGGTCTCAAGACCGTTTGTGACCAAATGATCTCAAACTGTTTAGAGACCCAAAGTGCAAACGGTTTCAACACCTACTTTATCCAATTGGTTTCAAGTATAACTTGTTCAAATGGTTTTCAACCAATTGATGTATGAGAACTAAGATCATTGAGGGTCTAAGTAATTAACTTTGTGAATATCAACATGGTTAATCCATTTGAATATCTCATGTAATTGAAGGTCCAATATGGTGAACCTATTTAGATACTTAATGCATTTGAATATTTCAATGGTTAACCCAATTGATCACTTTGTGGAATTGAAAGTTTAATTGGTCAATTCTTTTGAATTCCTTATATAATTGATGGTTTAATTGATTAGACTATTAGGACATTTAATATGATCAAAGGTCAATCAGTTATGTGATTATTAAAGATGTAGACCCATGATGATTGTGAAGGTTAACCCTAGCTATGTGTACTCAAGTGAAGAGTTGACCTAGATTAATCTTGGAGTACTTAACATCCTAAAGAGGATGAGAGAGAGTGAGAAAGATGAATGCTTATATAATTAATCCCTAATTCTCTCTTTTTGAGTAGACTATGTGATAAGGGTTTGATCCATAATAATGAGATCATGAGACCCTAATCAATGAGCCCTAACCCTAATTAGAGCAATGCTATGTGTGAAACCCTAATTAGAGAAAAGCTATGTGTGAAACCCTAATTAGAGCAATGCTATGCGTGAAACCCTAATTAGAGAAAAGCTATATGTGAAACCCTAATTAGAGCAAAGCTATGTGTGAAACCCTAATTTAGGGCAAAGTTGAGTGTTATTATAAATCTAGGGTGATGATGTAACCCTATCTTAGTGTAACAATTAAGGAAGCCCTAATTTACTGGAAATTGTATATCCTAACCCTGATTTGGGTATGAGGTAAGAGAAATCTTACTTGGATGTGAATAGGAAACCTTAATCCCTAAAATGGTTATCATGGAATTAGGGTTTACCTATCCTTTAGTATCCCTACATTAGGGTTTTACTTAAATCTTCATATGAGAATAAGGTGTATTATCAAGATCTATGTTATGAATTGTCAAACGAACATGTTCATGGTCAAGAATTTCAAACAAGACTATCATCGAGTGTGTATCTCATCTTCACTTTAAATTTTATGCATGTTTTTGTTTTCCCCAAAATTCTACCAACTCTAATCGATTACGTTCATTACTTTTTATTTCAAATCGAGAATTAAACAATTTATTCATCATGTTTTTCAAGTTATGATCCAAGAGCATCGATATCTAGAGTGAATCATTTTTTGGGTATGATATTAGGCATGATACTCTTGATTATTCAAGCTAAGATCTCTAGACATCATCGTATCAAGTTCATGATTTCAAGGCTACATCTTTTATGTATAGTATGATTTCATACTAGGTCTAGCTTATGAGAATGGCTTATCGTGCATATGTTAAATATTTAATGTACGTAAGATATTTCATATATCAAGCACCATGTGAGGAACAACATTATCATCAACTTTGAGGTTTTGAAACTTTCTCACTTGTATCTAGAAAGAGCTCCATAAGCTCGAGCCACTCAAGCTAAGACATATATATGACCTGCTAACCAAAAATTTCTACCCATAACAAAAATTTCTACCCAACTTTTGAGAAATAAGAGTAACCACTAGATTCCTTTATATGCAACTACTAACTCAAGTATGAGGCTCATCGTGGATATCACCCAACATGTACATCATCTTAGGGTCTTGGGACATCTCCCTCACCTATTTAGCAAGCATCAAATTTTCAATTGCCTCTTTCTCTAGGGTTAGATCTTTAATAGGAAATCTAGGGTTCAACATTTTCAAGGGACCATGAACTAGGTGACTTATCTCATATACTTAGAAGTATCCTGGCTAGGGATTCATCATCAAGTATTTCATCATTCATATTTTTCAACATTTCAAATATTTTGGAGCTTAGGTACTCTAACCTTCTCCCGAGGTGGGTTGACTCATATCAAAAGGTCACCCTATTCATATGTCCCATTCTAGAGGTCCTCCTTTGTAAAGAGATTGGTGTCCATGTTGGTCTCAAACTATATGTCACATATCATATCTCAACACGCATAAGACTAGGTATAAGAAAACATGCCAATCCACTAGCTATGTTTAGCACATCAACCAAGTCATATGCATCAACAAGGTGCTAGGTCTAGCTAGGGTTGCATGGTCAAACTCATTTCATATTATCAAACTACTTGTCCCTCTCAAGGGCAAACTTGGGTCTTATCAACATCAACATCATCCTCAATATCAATATCAACATGAACATCAATATCAACATCGAGATCAACATTAACATCATTATCATTATCTTAGGTTATCTATGATACTTACTATCCTAGCCCTTATCATGGCTCTAGACAACTCTAGATAGTAAAACTATCATCTAAACTCTCATCTAGACTTGATGTTACATCTCTTTCTCTTAGGTTACATAGACATTCACTGCCTTTCTGGGTGTGGTAACATTTTTTATAGGTGCATATATTAGTACTTGAAATAGATTTTCTCCAATGTTGAAACATTCAATGAAAACCACCCTACTCCATTCGAATAAAACCAAAACCAAAATGAGTTTCCACACACATTAGGAAGTCTAGTATCATGATACCTAGAGAACTAGTAAGAACATGGTGTACACTTGTGTAGACATCCAAAGCACATGTCGTGAATCATGACAAGGGAGGTAATTTATACAAGTCTACACGTAGTTCTAGAACATATAGGTCCTAACTTAGAGGCTAAGTCAACCTAGTCCACAAAGGACATCTTATTAAGTTTCTAGGGTTGAGATGTAAGGTGAGTTTAGTTTGTGTTTCATGTGAGCAATGTTTGGTGTAGTTATTGTTCATGCTCTGATACCATCTGTCACAGAACTGGAATCCCAGTCCCATGAACCAAATGTATACCAAAGGAAACATGCGGAAGCGTAAAGATTATCACACATGAATAGATAACAAGATAAAGGCACCAAAACAGTCTCAACATTCAAAAAGTATAAATTATACAAAATGTATTATATTCATGAATTCAGTTACATATTTCCAGAGTCAAGGTACAAGTCATTCATGTGCACTAAATATGGATCTTATAACAAGTACACCTAGCATAGATCACTGAGCCCATCAACCTTCTAGCCATCTCTGAACCTAAAAACAAAATACGAGAAACGGGTCAACACACGAGGTGTTGAGTATGGGGCAGAAAGATACATATATGTATAAGCTTTGCATAATTTGAAAATATTTCAAGACAAAATGAACAAGAATAAACATGTTAACTGTTTAACAAATTGTGAAACCATATTTTATGTCATTTCATTCCATTATACCAACAATATCAAGCATGTTTAAGGCCTTTAACCATCTTCCCGTCAGAAGGTCTGTAAGGGTGCTCAAGATTAGCTAACCCTTTTATACAAGAGGGACCTCAAGGCCATAGCCAAGAGCTAACCCTTTATCAACAATATTATAATTGAGTTCTATATATATGTGTGTTCAAGTTATAAAATTGACAAGGCAAACATCGAGTAAGACATATCAATACTACATGGCAATATTTTAGCAAGTAAACAAACAAGCATACAATACATGTCTTTTCAAGCAAGAAAGTGATATTCATATAACTAGATAAGGCCCATACCTGATTCATAGATTCTTAATATAACGCATCCATTACCATCTAGATCATAAGCCAACATGATTAACAACAAGATTACATATATGCATTAGATTATCATCATTAACCCTAATTAGATGCATTTTAGGGTTTTGGTCAAGATGGGTTCCAAGTTGATTATTGGTACATTAAATGATCTCATACTAATCTAGAGGTCATCATGATGGTGGGGTTCGTTTTTCATTCCATTATGATGTTCCATGCAGCTCATATGCTTATTTCAAGACTGATGACATTTATACACATAAAAGGGGTTATAAGACTCACAAAAGAGCAACCAAGGTCATGATCATCAAGACCGAAGAATCCCATCATCAAATATGGTTTATATAAGCAACATTAGGTCATAAGAAACATATTCCAAAATAGGTGTGTGTCCATTAGAAGCAAGATCAGCAATCTAGGGCAAAGTTTAACATTATAATCCAAAGTAGGCACATATGTACAATTGAGGTCATTCATGAACAATAGGGAGAGTAGGACCTTCATTTAGTTCAAGTATACATCACTAGTACTGATTTAAGGATCATAGGGTAGATTGAGTAATCAATATCCAAGTTTGCATCAAAATCATAAATCAAATATACTCCAAATGATTAAAGTATGCATCTTTTGGGAAAAGAGAGAACAAATGATGGAATTAGGCCCTTAAACCTAGTACATTGTGTAGATATTTTTCTTCTCATAAATTTTCATATATTATATGTGGGTTTTGACCAAAGGGGCAAGACGTTACATATTTTTGAAGTTTCAACCATAATCATTGGGGAGTAGTGAGATTCTACCTCAAAGATGGGCTTCCCACGCACACTGGGCCTTGGACGCCCATTGATTTGTTGGTTGGGTCTCTGGCCTTGCTGGTCCAAGCCCAAGCGAGCATCTCCCCCCTTTCTCATGATCCTCTGTTCTGGCTCTAGAATAGGGGACAAACAGGGGAGCTCCACCCCCGTTCGTAGGTGATGCGGCGACTGCGGCCGGCCTGTAGAAACACAGTCGCGGTTCGTTCTATAGGATGCGCCGACCACACACTAGCATCCCGGTCCTCTTCCACGACATGGAGTGGGTGAAAGGGTGTCCTACCCTTATAGCACCGACCGTACAGAAGGATGGCATAGCAGAAACTAGAGGGTGTTGGGGAGAACTAGCAGTGTGACGTGAGAAAGGGAAAGGAAGAGGGACGACAGCTGGTTCACTTCCTACCACGGCGCCAAAGGTGGTGGTGTTAGATTCTGCCCATGAGTCACAACATGGCTCCACTACAAAGGGAGGGCAGCGGCAAGTTGTTTTCAGTAGGTTGGTGGCCAGTCCTAGAACAAGATAGGAAGGGAGGAGCGATGAGGGGAAGAGGGGCAAGAGTAGAAAGGAGAGCTTTAAATAGTATAAGGGGGTTAGGGCTTGCGTTCTGTTCAATTGTAGGAGGGAATTTGTTGCTTTCCAGATCTGGCTGGGGAGAGGGATGACTCTCCAGTCAAATGCTTCTTTCCATTTTGGGAAGAAGGAAAGAACTAGATAGATGGGATGCACATCCAGTATTGGGCCTAAAATGTTTATTGCCACAGAAATCAATTAAATTAAGGATAGATTAAGACAACCTTCATAAAATCATAACTCGAGCTCTCAAGGTCCAAATGATGTGATTCTTGAGTTGTTAGATTTGTATTCAAAAGATATAACACTTGGCATATAATAAGGAGAAAGTATATTACATTGAATAGGTTCAAAAATTGCTTGCAAAAAGGGTGATATGTTAAGAGCTAAAAACTTAGGTCCATGAGCAAATTATGTCACAAAGGTGAAAATCAAGCATATAGTAATCAAAATGGGTCATCGACAAGTCAAGTCATGGAATTAAACTCATGTTGAGTGATCTGAGTTACTAATAAAGAGATAAAAAGTATAATGAAGGAGAGAGAAAATTGAGTTTGTCACATCCTTTCCTTCTTACAAGAAAATTCTTCCCCAAAATTCAACCAAGATCATAGTTAAGAGTCAAAGGCAATATCCATCGAGTCTAGGTATCCAATCATGGTTATCAAGGAATTTCCCATGATGGATGCACACTAGGTTATCCTCATCAAGGATGTACTCATCTCGATTATATATATATATATTACTTATTGTTCCATTGTAATGTGACATCATCATGGAATTAGGGTTTACCCATCCTTTAGTATCCCTACATTAGGGTTTTACTCAAATCTTCATATGAGAATAAGGTGTATTATCAAGATCTATGTTATGAATTATCAAACGAACATGTTCATGGTTAAGACTTTCAAACAAGACTATCATCGAGTGTGTATCTCATCTTTACTTTAAATTTTATGCATGTTTTTGTTTTCCCCAAAATTCTACCAACTCTAATCGATTATGTTCATTACTTTTCATTTCAAATCATGAATTAAACAATTTATTCATCATGTTTATTCAAGTTATGATCCAAGAGCATCAATATCTAGAGTTAATAATTTTTTTGGGTATGATATTTGGCATGATACTCCTGATTATTCAAGCGAAGATCTCTAGACATCATCGTATCAAGTTCATGATTTCAAGGCTACATCTTTTATGTATAGTATGATTTCATACTAGGTCTAGCTTATGAGAGTGGCTTATCGTGCATATGTTAAATATTTAATGTATGTGAGATATTTCATATATCAAGCACCATGTGAGGAACAACATTATCATCAACTTCGAGGTTTTGAATCTTTCTCACTTGTATCTAGAAAGAGCTCCATAAGCTCGATCCACTCAAGCTAAGACATATATATGACCTGCTAACCACAAACTTCTACCCATAACAAAACTTTCTACCCAACTTTTGAGAAACAAGAGTAACCACTAAATTCCTTTATATGCAACTACTAACTCAGGTATGAGGCTCATCGTGGATATCACCCAACATGTACATCATCTTAGGGTCTTGGGACATCTCCCTCACCTATATAGCAAGCATCAAATTTTCAATTGCCTCTTTCTCTAGGGTTAGATCTTTAATAGGAAATCTAGGGTTCAACATTTTCAAGGGACCATGAACTAGGAGAATTATCTCATATACTTAGAAGTATCCTGGCTAGGGACTCATCATCAAGTATTTCATCATTCATATTTTTCAACATTTCAAATATTTTGGAGTTTAGGAACTCTAACCTTCTCTCGAGGCGGGTCGACTCATATTAAAAGGTCACCCTATTCATATGTCCCATGCTATACGTCCTCCTTTGTAAAGATATTGGGGCCCATGTTGGTCTCAAACTATATGTCACATATCATATATGAACATGCATAAGACTAGGTACAAGCAAACATGCCAACCCACTAGCTATGTTTAGCACATCAACAAAGTCATATGTATCTACAAGGTGCTAGGTCTAGCTAGGGTTTCATGGTCAAACTCATTTTATATCATCAAACTACTTGTCCCTCTCAAGTGCAAACTTGGGTCTTATCAACATCAACACCATCCTCAATAACGACATCAACATCAACATCGAGATCGACATTAACATCATTATCATTATGTTAGGTTATCTATGATACTTACTATCCTAGATTTTATCATGGCTCTATAAAACTCTAGATACTACAACTATCATCTAAACTCTCATCTAGACATGATGTTACATCTCTTTCTCTTAGGTTACATAGACATTCACTACCGTTCTGCATGTGGTAACATTTTCTATAGGTACATATACTAGTACTTGAAATAGATTTTCTCCAATGTTGAAACATTTGATGAAAACCACCATACTTCATTTGAATAAAACCAAAACCAAAACAAGTTACCACACTCATTAGGCAGTCTAGTATCATGATACCTAGAGAACTAGCAAGAACATGGTGTACACTTATGTAGACATCCTAAGCACATGTCGTGAATCATGTCTAGGGAGGTAATTTATACAAGTCTACACCTAGTTCTAGAACATCTAGGTTCTAACCTAGAGGCTAAGTCAACCTAGTCCACAAAGGACATCTTATTAAGTTTCTAGGGTTGAGATGTAAGGTGAGTTTAGTTTGTGTTTCATGTGAGCAATGTTTGGTGTAGTTATTGTTCATGCTCTGATACCATCTATCACGGAACCGGAATCCCAGTCCCATGAACCAAATGTATACCAAAGGCAACATGTGGAAGCGTAAAGCTTAACACACATGAACAGATAACAAGATAAAGGCACCAACACAGTCTCAACATTCAATTAGTATAAATTATACCAAATGCATTATATTCATGAATTCAGTTACATATTTCCAAAGTCAAGGTACAAGTCATTCATGTGCACTAAATCTGGATCTTACACCAAGTACATCTAGCATAGCTCACCGAGCCCATCAACCTTCTAGCCATATCTGAACCTAAAAACAAAATATGAGAAACAGGTCAACATATCAGGTGTTGAGTATGGGGAAGAAAGATACATATATGTATGAGCTTTGCATAATTTGAAAAAATTTCAAGATGAAACGAATAGGAATAAACATGTTAACTATTTAACAAAATGTGAAACCATATTTTATGTCATTTCACTCCATTATACCAACAATATCAAGCATGTTTAAGGCCTTTGACCATCTTCCCATTGGAAGGGTCTGTAAGGGTGCTCAAGATTAGCTAACCCTTTTATATGAGAGGGACCTCAAGGCCATAGCCAAGAGATAACCCTTTATCAACAATATTATAATGGAGTTCTATATATATGTGTGTGTGTATGTTCAAGTTATAAAATTGACAAGGCAAACATCGAGTAAGACATAGCAATACTACATGGCAATATTTGAGCAAGTAAACAAACAAGCATACAATACATGCCGTTTCAAGCAAGAAAGTGATATTCATATAACTAGATAAGGCCCATACATAATTCAGAGATTCTTAATATAACACGACCATTACCATCTAGATCATAAGCCAACATGATTACATATATGCATTAGATTATCATCATTAACCCTAATTAGATGCATTTTAGGGTTTTGGTCAAGATGGGTTCCAAGTTTCTTATTGGTACATTAAATGATATCATACTGATCTAGAGGTCATCATGATGGTGGGGTTCGTGTTTCATGCCATTATGACGTTCCATGCAGCTCATATGCTTATTTCAAGACTCATGACATTTATACACATAAAAGGGGTTACAAGACTCACAAAAGAGCAACCAAGGTCATGATCATCAAGACTGGAGAATCCCATCATCAAACATGGTTTAGATCAGCAACATTAGGTCATAAGAAACATATCCCAAAATAGGTGTGTGTCCATTAGAAGCAAGATCAGCAATCTAGGGCAAAGTTCAACATTATAATCCAAAGTAGGCACATATTTACAATTGAGGTCATTCATAAACAATAGGGAGAGTAGGACCTTCATTTAGTTCAAGTATACATCACTGGTACTGATTTAAGGATCATAGGGTAGATTGAGTAATCAAGATCTAAGTTTGCATCAAAATCATAAATCAAATATTCTCCAAATGATTAAAGTATGCATCTTTTGGGAAAAGAGGGAACAAACAATGAAATTAGGCCCTTAAACCTAGTCCATTGTGTATATCTTTTTCTTCTCATAAATTTTCATATATTATATGTGGGTTTTGACCAAATGAGCAAGATGTTACATATTTTTTAAGTTTCAACCATAATGATTGGGGAGTAGAGAGATTCTACCTCAAAGTTGGGCCTCCCACACACACTGTGCCTTGGACGCCCATTGATCTACTGGTTGGGTATCCAGCCTTTCTGGTCCAAGCCCAAGCGGGCATCTCCCTCCCTTTCTCACGATCCTCTATTCTAGGGCTAGAACATGGGACAAACAGAGGAGCTCTGCCCCCATTTGTAGGTGATGTGGCGACTGCGGCCGGCCTATAGAAACACAGTCGTGGTTCGTTCTGTGGGGCACACCGACCACACACTAGCATCTCGGTCCTCTTCCATGACCTGGAGTGGGTGAAAGGGTGTCCTACCCTTATAGCACCGGTCGCACAGAAGGATGGCATATAAGATACTAGAGGGCATTGGGGAGAGCTAGAGGCGTGATGTGAGAAAGGGAAAGGAAGAGGGACGACATTTTGTTCACTTACTACCACGATGCCAAAGGTGGTGGTGTTAGATTCCCCCAATGAGTCACAACAGGGCTCCACTACAAAGGGAGGGCGGCGGCAAGTTGTTTTCAGTAGGTTGGCGGCCAGCCCTTGAACAAGATAGGAAGGGAGGAGCGATGTAGGGAAGAGGGGCAAGAGTAGAAAGGAGAGCTTTAAATAGTGTAAGGGGAGTTAGGGCCTGCGTTCTCTACAATTGTAGCAGGGTCTTCGTTGCTTTCCAGATCTGGATGGGGAGAGGGATGACTCTCCAGTTAGACACTTATTTCCATTTTGGGAAGAAGGAAAGAACCAGGTAGATGGGTTGCACATCCATTATTGGGCCTAAAATGTTTATTGCCAGAAATCAATTAAATTAAGGATAGATTAAGACAACCTTCGTAAACTCATAACTCAGGCTCTCAAGGTCCAAATGATGTGATTCTTGAGTTGTTAGATTCATATTCGAAAGATCTACCACTTGGCATATAATAGGGAGCAAGTATATCACATTGAATAGGTTCAAACATTGCTTGCAAAAAGGGTGATATGTTAAGAGCTAAAAACTTAGGTCCATGAGCAAATTATGTCACAAAGGTGAAAATCAAGCATATAGTAATCAAAATGGGTCATCGACAAGTCGAGCCATGGAATTAAACACATGTTGAGTGATTTGAGTTACTAATAAAGAGAGAAAAAGTATAATGAAGGAGAGAGAAAATTGAGGTTGTCACACTACAACAAGAGGAGACAAACAATTTTCAGAGGCAATTGATTTGTTTGAGAAGCACCCAATACCCCTATATTTATAGGAGGGGTTAGGGTCAGGGTTCCCAGTCTGTGTAGGAGTGGAAGGCACTAGAATCTTGAATATTCACAACCTACAAATATCAACCCAGTCAGTTCACCAAGTGAACTGGTTGTTTCACCATGCGAACTGGTCGGTTGGAACGTGAGCCGATCGGTTCGCCCAATAAATTGGTTGTTTCACATGTTTCCCAATTACATATGAATTGGCAATTCTATTCCAACTGATGCACGACATGATGACAACACTAATCCTTGATGCAATCGAATTGCACCATGAACTGGGCATCTCGTGAAGAAATATGGTCATGTCACGACCCCAACAGATAGATTCACTAAGTGAACTAGTCAGTTGGTGCCTCAATTCATGCATAATTCATCCAATACAATATCTAATCAACCTGACACTCCAACCATTAATTTCATGACATGAGTCGATCGGTAGGGAGTCCAGTCAGTTGATTTATTGCTTGAATTGAATACCTAAACACTTTAGTAATAAATCCATTTAGCATTCATGATCAAAACTCCTATTCTAGGTCAGTTCTAATGTGTGTGTCCCTATATGTCCCACATTACATTGGCAGTGAATGTCCATAACTAGTTATGACATCACAATCAAAGAGTGGTGCTTAGTCGCACATCAATGCTACCCAAGTAAATTGAAATTTGGAGAACAACTTTAACCTACAATCTATGTTTGGTGTTATAGTGTTTGTATAGTTCCTTTGTCACTGATATCCAGATTGAACTCGAGTATTAGATTACACATCCTCTTCAAGATTCAATCTATGTTCCTTGAACCAGAGCATACTGTCTGAGATGTATGTAAGGTCAATATCACATATTGACTCATATGTGCATGGCCATGCATTTCTCAGTCTTGATTATCAAGAGGCCTAGGATATCATACTTCTATAGGAGGGAAAAATCTCATCTACCTCACTCATAGTCATCCCCATGTGTCATAGTGCACCCAATCATCACTATTATGGCAACCCTTATTCAGGATTAGGTTTAATGATGTCAAAGTTTATCGAGTGATGTGTGATGAGTGTAGTTACTTCAAGTCTAAGAACCACAATCACCACCAACACCATGAGATATGACTATGACTACCATTGTAATGGTTTCCATGTGTTAATTTCATGGTGGGTCTGTCTGATGCATTGTTCTCTAACATGTATCTGTTTGCTTGGTTTGATATCACATATCATGACTAATGAGATTTTGTCATCAACCAACACACACTCTAGTGTTATGTGTTACCACTATCTTTTAGCCTTCCATAGTAACATCTAACTAAGGACATAATGAGAATGTATATACTCTTAACATCTGTATGATCTCATTGTTCAAATCGCACACTTGAAGACATATGTAATTGAGTAATATCATTCTCTAGACATTTATTATGTTACATCAATATCTCATAACTAAATAAAATAGAATAAATTGGAAGCTTTTCTTTATTATTGATCAAATACTTTACAAATTATGCCATTACAATCATCATATGATTGTCTCTCTAGTTGGTGACTTGGCTTTGTACTAATTTTGGCTCCAATTTTCGATGATGATATATACTTATATTATGAATACAAAAGAATTTTTTTTAGATTTTGTTGATGTTTTAAAAAATCAAGTTACTACCATGTAAGGTTTTGGATGGATTAACACCCTTTGGGACATAACCTTAGCATGTTGGGTCAATTGATACCCTTGACAAGGAATTGATCTATGACAGGTAAGAAATTTGGGACATAGTCTTCATACCTCATGCTATACATATAGAACAAATAGTTAGATTATCTAATGATCTTTTCTAGGTAGGGTCCCAAACCCTTAGTCTAAGAAGTAGTGAATTAGTTGAAGATGTTTGGAATAAAACGCATTAGCTAACTCTTGAGCTATTTCTTAAACCAATAGCATCTGGATATAATTACATCCTAACCTAGTATACTCTAGTAGAGACATTTTTGGAAACATGATCAGTATATACAATAAAACTATACTCACAATATAAAAATATTTTTTCATCTCTTAATTTTGGTGGTTTGGATTTTGGGATGAAATCCTATTTAAGTGGTGGAGTGTTGTGACAAACCCAAACATAAGTAGATAATATTGTTTTCCCTTTTTCACATGATCTTTTATCTTAGAACCATCTTATTAATTTGGTTGGAATTGTGATGGTAATAATCTTCGATTATAACAGAGTTGTCCAATAACATAATCATTTGAGGCTTTAATATAATAAATAGGAGTAATGCGCTAATTTAGGGATAGTTGTGCACAATTTACCAATTGAAGGATTTAAGTTCAAAATTGTTGTTCTAGATTTTTCCAATGGATAGGTATGAGAAAGGAGGAGTCATACATGAAGTTTGGTTGCTAAATGACAAAAGAATACATTAATACGTTGAAAATAGACTTTTCCTCAAATTGTAGGTTTTGGGTATTAAAGTATTCCAAGGAAAAATTGACTTTAAAGTCGAATTATTTAGGTCCTTATTGGTCTACCTACCAATTTCACTTTATTTGGATATTGTTTGCTCTCCCAATCTGGTTTGGAAAGAGATGAGTATTATTTAATTGTCACTTTAGGAAATTCTTATTTGGAAATAATTATTTGTCATGATGTGACATGGACCTGTGACTTTAGTTGATGCATGCATCTCTCTCAGCCATTGTATGTGGATCAGACGGTTGTTAAGTCATCATCAACCTTACGTCCAGAAAGGAAATTGGCTGCCAGTTTCATGAAGAGTAAAATCAAAATGTCTTCCTCTATACTCGATCGTTTCCCAAAAATGCTTCGCCCTTGTATTCCGTACTCAATTCCGCATCTAATGAGTGCTTACTCGAAATGTGGTTTTCCTTATTCATTTTTTGCCCAAAAGTTCCTCTCAAGGCTTCTCAAACCAACCCCGCAAAATCCCTAAATCGAACCCATTATATATATATATATATATATATATATATGTGTGTGTGTGTGTGTGTGTGTGTGTGTGTATATGTATATGTTTGTGTGTATATATATGTATATATATATATAGTTACACTCACCAACCCTGTTTCTCTCAATCTCTTAATTCAATTGCACTCGAGTTTCCATTCCCCATGGCGACCAAGCTACTTCCTTTTTTTGGATAACCTTCTCATCTACGACAATCTCAGTCACCAAATCTGAATTCATCAAGAGTAACATTTCTCATGTTGTTGTCTTTGATCCAGACAAATTAAATCAATGAGTGTCACCTTCTGGAGATTTTCCCCAATCTTGACCATGCTCTGCCAAGCTGCTCAAATGGCGCGGGTTCTAGGGTAGGAGATGACTCCTTACAATTTCTAATTCGGCCCCTATAGTTCTTAGTTGATGTTTTTTCACAAGGACAACACTATAAATGGAATATTGAATTTTATTTTGATCGCCTAAATATCGATATGTATATTAAACATGTGAGGCTATTATGGTCTTTTGGATATCATCTTCACCAATAAATCACTAAATAATGTGAATCCTATAAAAATCATAACTTTTTACTAAAAGCACCAAAAATTATGAAGAAAAAAATATGTTTTAGCATTGTGAGATTTTTCTCCATCTTTTAGTATGGTTTTCATCACCTGATTCCAAATTTTTAAAGTCGATATTTTTAGGGTTTTACTCTTTACTATTCTCTTAATAGTAATTGGGGAAACATTAAAATTAGCGAAGTAAAGATTTTGATTCATGATTATAATCAGTCGCCCTGAACCCTATGTTAGATTAATATTGAGAGCCAACATAGGGTTTTATCGAAGGTTTGGATTTCTAGGGTTTCACCTTATGCGGCATAAATTGAACCATAATTGATGTACAAAATACTATATGTAGGTTTGAGGTGACATTAGATTTGAAGGGTAGATTTTGGTCTCTAATTTAATATGCAAGTCAACATATGTGCATCTAATCTATTTATATTGGGCATAATATCATGGCTAAATAACCTTTTCCCATATGATGCATTGATTAAATTGTGAACATCCATATCATCTTATGATAGTACTCTTCCTTGTGAATATCTTCCTGATTTGTTAACACTGATATGTGAATACCACATTGATGGTCTTTTGACCTAATTTCATTAATGATTTGGGTACTCTAACCCCATTTGATGACAACTTGATATTATCATCCTTTGCATGAAAATAACTATACCTTATTCTTGCCTACCCTATTTGCATGTGTAGTTGACTAGACATAACTAAAAGTTGTGACACCATGTTTGTTTGAGGCACTGGGTCTTAGTCCTACTGCCAGTGCATTGAGGTTATAGTCCTCTTGCAATATATTAAATTAGGCACTGAGGCTTTATTCCTCCTCCCAATGAATTGAGGTTTTATTCCTCCTATGCTATTATATTTTGTTTGGCACTAAGGTTTTTAGTACTCCTGTCCTTGGTATGGAATAAGTGGATTCCTATCATGCTTTTTAGTATATGCTAGTATGTGCTTTTCTCACCATGCAACTATTTTTATGTGTTACTGTTTATGTACAAGTATATTGCAAGAATCCTTTTAATAATCATATCCTTGTTAATAAATGCCTCATCTTTAGGAAATGTTAAATATTTTGACAAACCCTTCTCTTTTGGATATCTTCTTATTGACATCCCTTCATTCGAATCTTATCTTGCATTTAATTTTTTGCCAATTATTTTTCTACACATACTCATCATTCATTGATGTCCTTTCTCTTGTTTCCTTCTCCTCTTGGGTATTTATTCAACCCACCCAGAGGTAGAACAGTCCATGATTCAAGAAGAGGGAGGCTTTGCACAAGACTAGTTCTAATGATGACTTCCAATATGGGTAGTTTGTTCATCACAATCTAATCCTTCTAGTTAGAATCATTTCTTGTTAGTTTCCCTCAGTGGCCCCTATGTTAAATTTGGACAATAGTTAGATTTAATTTCTACTACCACAAAACTATGCTTCTCTTATTCATTTGTTTGAGAAAATATTGTGCGCCCCTCTTATTTAAAATCATTATTTATGGTCATGAATGAATGGGGTTCTATGCTATTTATTTTCATAAATTAAGGAGTGGTCCCCTCCTGGGCCCCACTCCTTATATAGCATGTTATTTGGGGCTAAACATCTATAAGATTTCATATTATTAATGTAATGCTCTAAATCTATATTCCCCCTATCTCATACTTGTTGGGTATGTGTGTTATATGACACCTAAGGTGTCAAGAGAGGAGAGATATTGAGAAAGAGGAGGAAAAGGTCAAGCTGCCTTGTACAAACTTGACTTCTCTTCATTTTCACCTACTATCTCCATGCTATACTATCACTATATGAAAAATCTAGGTTTCTTGGCATATACCTTTCCTCCCACTTGGAAAAGAGCATGTCAAGGGTAGGATAGGAGGTGATAATGGCTGAAATACTCCCTCATACCCCTTATTCCATCCAATGCCACCAAGTGTAGAAGATTAAGCTTATGTGTGGTACTATGAATTTATTATTTTTCTTATGTAATGAGCCTAGTGAGTCTGGATAATGATGATATAAGAGCGATATGAGTAATCACTTCCATGGCCACCAAGTAGAACATGAGTTCCACTTAGTACCATATTTTTTATTTGGGTTGGTAGCATTTACCTCATTGGGTATGCTATTGTTAACCCCCTATTGCATGTGGTGATCAATACTAATCCATGAAATAGTCAACTACATATATTGATTGATTACAATCCATGCTTCCCTGCTTGCTTAGAGTTTTTTGAATTTTCTTACTGATAATTTCTAGTTGGATTGCTTAGGTAATTGCATTATGGCTATTAGTGTAGTTAAGGTTTTATTATTATTAGCTAGTTTGATAGTTTTAGTTAGTTCCCCTTTGCTTTGATCTTAACTTAGTTTGTATTGATTGATTGCATGACCATTAGTGCAGTTCACCCAAATCAACATGTATACCATGAAAACCCTAATCACTCGCTTCTAGAATTAATTCAAACTAATTTCTTTGGTTTATATCATCCTTGGGGTCGACTTATCATTTAATTACACCCCAATCATGTATGCTTGCAAATGTGTGAAATGATTGTTTTTAACTTGTGTGAAATATGGGTTCACATCACTACCTTGTAGATTCATCTAATTTTGTTTTGATGCCACATTGTAAATACCTCCCTTATGAATTATCACTATTATTGTACCTTTGCAAATTCCTTAAAATAACCTAGAAACAAATATCAAAAATATATATAGAAAACATACACATATAAAACTATGGTTAGAGAGCATAATTAAATATTCTTTAATATGATTGACTGAAAGTCAAACAATATTGAGCACAACACCACATAAACATCAATATATATTATTTCATAAAATATACATTCAAATCCATAGAGACACTAAAAACACACACATACAAACATATATATGTATGTATTTATATGTATATATATGCATATATATATATGCATGTGTGTGTGTTTGTCACATGATATGTACTATAAAAACATGATATACAAATCTACCCCCATAAAATTAATATTGTGTGCTAATTCTACTTTGAACTACAATTTACATCTTCTTGATCAAAACCTCTCATCTAGATGATATTATACTGAAACACATAAAAATTTCTAAGACAAAACTCAAAGAATCCTAGTGGATGGATACAATCTTATTCCATATATAAACATTTATAAACCATGAGTTATAAATATTAAAATAATAAGAAGATTCTATTATCCATAACTAGGGAAAACATAAAGGTTAACTAGATCCTTTGATAACTACTAAATAGTTGCACGCAATAGGCTATCAATTAACAACTAAAATTGGTAAATGTTTAGTATTAGATTGTATAAAATTTAAGTAACAATGTATATTTATTAAGAAATCTATTAAAAAACAAGTATTAGAAACTTATTGAGAAATATAAAAACTAATGATCATCTATGAATACATTGATGTAATTATTTAGTTAATGCCCAGGTTAGCTTGGGTTTCACCTACCAAAATAGGTGAGTCAAAGTATCCCATGATATGGTATTAGGATTTCTAACATGCTAGGACCACCTCAACTACCTCATATTGTATGGGGTTGCCATGTCTAGAACATAGAGAACAACAGGTTGCGACCTACAAAAAACTTGGTCTCATGATAGTGGCACTTTGGAAGAAACACACTCAACACTAAGAAGGAATTGATTAGAGATATTAAGATTAAAAATCTTCATAGTCCTTATACTTTAGAAGATGTTGTTTGATATCAAACCCTCAAAAGTATATGACAACTAAACAAGTTAATCGAGGCTAAGGGTTTTCCCTCACACTATAAGATCCCACACTAGACTAAATATAAGTTAGTGAAGCCTTGATCTATCCCTTCATGAGTGAGGTCACACATACTCTCACACATATCCTACTTCATTTTCACTAGAATATGATTTATATAAATTTGTGTTCTCATGATACCTTAATTGCTTTAAAGTATTGGATAATGACTCTAAACCCATAGAATTGCAATTTCCAATTCCAAACTATTCAATCTCACATCTTATAGTATAGATGGCCATACTTAAATAATCGATTGAATTAGTTCATCATGAAGGGGTATGATGCATTTCCATAGTACTATCGAGCATTCTAGGGATTAAGGTTGAAATCATAGATTTATTTATGTAACTTCTCTTTTCTTATTTACATTTTTGGCTGGCTAGTTATTTACTTATGTAATGTCTTTTTTACCATTATTGTGTATATCATAATACCCCATTTCACTTGGTACACATTATTAATTCTCACTTTAGATTTTTGAAAACCTCGACATAGTTCATTCATTTTAGTATAAACCCAATTAACATGAATAATGCTTATGAAATAGTGATTAAATATCATTTCAACAAGAACTATTCATTTCCTATAATCACCCATCTCATTCAATCTTTACAACCACTTCTTTCATTTTTCAACCTTCATATTCAAAATTATTTCATATATAATGACATTTTATGGTAAACAATATAATTTCTCATACCTCCTCTTATAAATAATTCATAAGAGTTTACATAGTTTCCTTTAAATTTAACATTAATACTTATTTTTTACTTAATTCAATATTGTAGGCTCATGCGTGTGAACATGCATTCATGTAGTATTTCCACTTTAACCTTAAAATGGGGGCATAATAAGAGTATTACACTTGAACACCTTCAATGATTTATTATATAAAAATATTATTTGTCATATATTACAAATTAGCTTAATATTTACTTTCTTATTATAAATCTTAATTATACCTATATTTCTCATTCTTAAGCCCACAATGTCATTTTGGGGTTGTGTAGATTTTCTTAGTTCATATTACCCTTATCATCTTTGTTATCAAGGTTATTGATACTAGGCCTCATACAAATAAAATAAATTTTGAAGGATACCGTTCATACAATTTAGATATATTCAGATCCTCAAATACAATAAATTCCTCTCAATAAACCATAGCATCATGCAGTTAGATAAAAGATCCCATTTCATCAATATCACCATATACTATACCAATTTGAATTTGTGAAAATAATAATAATAATAATATAGGAGATGATATAAAATGAGTACCATATGTAACTTGACAATACATACATAAATCACGTTCTTGATGCCTTAATCGTCTACTTTTATTAGCATAAATTTGGGTAAAATCATCTTAAAATAATCATATTCGATTCTACAAATTGCATGTGTAAGGAAACATAATATTCTTTAAAGACTGAATTTATTTCAATGGTAATGCAATTCCCTGATATGCCCAAAATTTCATGAAAACACTTTATGTCATAGAATATATACATATGAAATCTAACTTATGTATTTAATATTAAAACATAGTTCATTGTTTGCAATAGGGTTAAGGTTCTCACAAATAGTAGTTCAGACGCAAATTCATTTAGACTCCACCAAAATCAGATCTCACCATGGGTCCATATTATATGATAATGGAATATTTGAGGGATAAGGAGTTTGAATTGTGGTTGGGGAGTGTTTAATTGACATTCATCTAGAAGGATATATTATATGGAAATAAACATGAATTAATGGTGAGAAATGTTTCTTACCAAACATTAACACACATTCCATTAATAAACCTTAGTTCCTAATCATTTATGATAACATTCACCTAAAGACCCTAGTTCTCCTATCATCTTCTCTAAAATCTATGTGGTGAAACAAAAACTGAGTTTATTGTACTTGAGTTTGATTATAACATCCTGGGATTTTAATTCCACCGATAAATTTATCTTAAAAATGAAAGAATAGACTACCATATCAACAAGGTGCACCCCTTTTAGGAAGTCCATCAATAGGTATTCCATAGTTAAGTGTGCTCAACCCAACATAACACTATTATGGTTGACTTGTCATGAAGTTTTCTCAAGTTTTTAGGGGTGAGGTCAAAGCTTGCAATGGAGGCCGATGGTATGTGGGGACAATCATCATTCGTAAACTCTATTAGAGGCTTGGTCTAGGTATTAGTATTATAAATGGTATAAGAGATAGTTCCCCTTGAGTAGGTGGGCCCACATGGTCATGTCATGCAACCCTATTTTAGGGCTCCATATTGTGTCTTTTTACACTTCAATACCATCTAAAGTAGTTATATTACATGTTATTCCCCTCAATATGCATATCTTTGCCAAATACACTTATGGGTGTTCTTTACCTGTTTTTGAAGTGCTTGGCCCATGCTTGGATGGACAAGAGAGAGAATGATCATAGGGTTTCTCTTAAAGACCTCAAAGTGATGTCAAAATCTCCCCCAACCTACCTCTAGTGATCAAGACTCAAATGAAGAAAAGAAGTCCAAGGATGAGTAAAATACAAGAGAAAAGTGTTGGTGAAGAGACCAGCATGATCACAGTTGAGAGACCCCTGGCCTTGCTAAAAGTGTTGAACATACTTAATTATCATCATTGAATTCTTATAACTATAACATAACCTTCTAATATGATTTGGAATCATAATACAAGCTTAAATTTCAAGTTTGGTCCAATTTGAACAATGTTTGTGCAAGTTATGCAATTTTATGTACATTTTGGACTTTTCTACAATTTACCCAATTGGGAGGTTTTTCTTGCAATTTATCACTTTCATTATGTTCTTTGAATTTTATATCATCATTATTGATCTTTTTGATCCATGGGGCACCTAGTTGAACCTTGGTTTGGAGGTGTTTTCCTCAAGGGTATTTTAGGGTTTACCCCTTTATGGATGATCTACCTTTAGGATCTATCAATCAAATGGGTTATTTTCTTTTCTTGCAAAATCAAGAAACTAGGGCTTAGCAGGTCTCCATGGACGGTGGGTCAGATGCTTGTGTGGTTGCTTGTATATCCTTAATAGTTTAAGGCCATGGGTGCATGGAGAGATTTTATACACCGCATGCTTCTTCTCTTTCCTTATCCTTCAAGATTTATATATCTACTTTGAAGCTCCCAAACAAAAATTTTTCTCTATACCACTCCCCTCCTACTAAGAACTGTGTTCACTCTCTTATTAGTTGTGGAGGACCTGTCCAAGGTAGAAGAAGAAGATGAATTTCTTGGCGGAAGCATGTAGGGTTTTGTTTTGCTTCCTTTAGGGTTTCTAAAGTTCCTTCTTGGTGATCTTGACCTAACTTAGTAAACCTCCTCTTTTCCATTTCTTTTGCTTTTCTTCTTCCACCTATCTTTGTCCAGGTCATAACCTTGTTGTTCCATGGTAGAAGTTGATCTAAAGCTCTAAAACCATACCTTTCTTGCTCCTTATGCTTAGGGTTTGCTTCTTTGATGGAGAAAGGTGTTATATGGACGAGTTCAAAGCTTATGCTTGGATTTTCTACCCTACCTTCTTGAGTTTTCTTATGTTTGAGATTTTATCTTATCATTATAGGAAAGTTTTATAACTTGTTCCACGTTTATTGCTTACCGTAAGCTTGCTAGCTCGTGTTCTTACTTTAAAATGATGATCCATGCACTAAAAAGCAATGCTTGACTTGGATTTTGATTTTTATGATGTTCCCTATTCTGACTTCAGTTCTAGATGAACTTGTAATCATTTGTATGTTCCTCCTAATATATAAGATGACTTGGATCAGATTGGTTTGACAACCAGTGGCACTAAGCACCCATCAACAAATGGTCAATTTTAGGGTTTAAAGCTGATTTATTCTATAAACACATGACCCAATGGTGGTGCCATTAAAAAAACCGATGGTGTTGTCTTCATGACAACTGATTGTGGTTACCAAGGGTGTCTATTGACGTTCACCCCTTAGGTCAAGTTTTTGACTAATTAGAATCTTAATCATCAACAACTAAGTACCCTAATTATGCTATCAATCAATGGTGACATTAGCTTGATATCCGATTATGATCAATGAATATAGTGTTGATATAACAACCTATAGTGACTTAATGGTCACTATTGGTGTTGGATTAGGTCTTCACAACCTATGGTGAGTTAATCATGTAGTTGTAGCATCAATTAAGCCTTAAACCAATGGTTTCTTGGGTCATTTGATGCAGTGGTTGGACATATACTCCAATTGATGGTTTTAATACATGAACTTGACCCAATGGTTAAGATAGAATGATTATTCATCCAATAAATTGGAATTATGCCTAATGTAATATGTTGGTACTAATAAAGTAATTTATATGGTTTCCTTTATGAGATCAACTTAAGAAGATCATTTATTGATGGTTTGTTTTAAATAAATAATCACTTATGGGTTTTACCCTACTCTCAATGGAACTTTTTATGTTGTTAATCAAGGGATGTCTATAGTTAAATGGTGACTCTTTCTTGAGCACAACTCAATGATTTCATAGGTGGTTTATCCAAGGTTTTTACTTATGTAAACAACCAATAGTATTACCTTCTCAACAATCCAATGTTTTGGGATGATGCTTATGGTAAGTTTGTACGATTTGAGTGATGTTGAAACATAATGGAGGTTACCTTAATAATATAGTCTTACCTTTTCCCTCATGTGATTAGAATTGATAATAAATATAATGAGTTAATGGGCAACCCTGATGAAGTATATTTCGTTATACTTAGCCCTAATATAACCAAGTGATGGTAATTGATTATGAACAACCCCTTCAATGATGAATAGAATCATGGATTACTCTCTTTTGTGGTTGAACCCTAGTATGCTATAACCTGATGGTTACACATTGAGTTATGTGTGGATCCATACATGAGAATGGCATGGAATGTGATGGTGATGCTTGACCTTATGCATCCATGATCCAATGGGGATCCCTTGAGTTAGGGTTTGGGTATGCATGTTGATTAATAATATTAATATAATTTATCTTGTTGAATCTAACTCTAATACAAATAGATAAATATGAGTATTCATGTTTAACCTTCTTATATGATGGCATTATGGTGGAATAATCTTCTTAATATGATCATAACCTTAATGTGTTAATTGGTGGTTATCGTAGCACATGGCTGATACTTTCTTATGCTAAACATGTGCATTATGAATATGATGAGGGTTAATCATATCTAGATTCCTTGCATGTTGATGTAATAAAGGAATGTTCTTAATGTTAATATAACCCTACAATGATTGTTTATGAATATCTCCCAGCTCATTAATGCAATATTGTGCTATCTGGTGTATGATATGTAAGTGATGTTGTTGAGCCTTATATAAGGCATGGAAAGATAATGATGATCTTATAGGGAATAACATGATGGTCTTAATGACCCACACACAAGACAGTCGGTTCGCTTAGTGAACTGGTCGTTTCGCATGTTTCCCAATCGCATGTGCATTTGAAAATTCTATTCTAATTAATGTCTGACATGACCTGAACACTACTCCTTGATGCAATTGAATTACATCTCGAACTGGTCGTCTCGCGGAGCAAGACGGTCGTCTCACGACCACCAGCTGATCGGCTCACACAGTGATCGGTCGGTTGGCGTCCAGTTCGTGCAGAACTCAACCAATACAATATTCAATCAACCTAACACTTCAACTGATCGTTTCATCACATGAGGCGATCGGTTGGGAGTCCAGTTAGTTGATTTGTTGTTTGAATTGAATACCTAAACTCTTTAGTAATCAATCCAATCATCATTCAAGATCAAACTCCTATTATAGATCATGTCCTATGTGTGTGACCCTATAGGTCTCATATTACGTTGGCAGTGAATGTCCATAACCAATTATGACATCACAAGCAAAGAGTGGTGACTAGTCACACATCATTGCTATCTAAGTAAATGGAAAGTTGGGGAACAACTTCAATAGGTTAATTAGTTTATTATGTACATGGGCATGTTTTCCCTAGCCCATTAGGGTTTAGTCCGCTTCCTTGTAATTGCCTCCTCTCTTATATATAGGACAGAGGTGTACATATCAATATACAACAACGATTACAATGTCCCACACACTTGTCAACATGGTATCAGAGTGTGTCATGCAAACCTAACCCTAGCTTTCGCATCCGCTTCCCTCTTCTCTCTCAATGTTGCCCTAGCTGCCACCTCTTCTTCCTAGATAGAGCAATAGCGAGAGAGCACCACCTGTGGGCGGCCGTCGTCTCCATGGCTTAGGTCAGCCGCCAGTCAGGCACATCCCAGCCTCGATGGTCGCAACTCATCCTCTTTCACATAGATCTTTATCTATGTGCCGGTGTCATCCTTCCCGACAATTAACACCCTCGAGTTCGAGTCTCTGTACGGTATTAATTCAAGTTCAGATCTATTTGTCATCTCTTCCCCAAAGTTGTCCTCCCAATCATCTGAAGATAGTGTTCATCCTAGCCATCATCAAGCATCGTCGACCACGCCGTCGTCTTTGCCTATCAAGCTTCTCTGTCGTCACAGCAGCAAAGAAAGACATAGCAACAAGGGAGTCGTCGTCTTCCCTGATCCTCTAACGAAGGGCTCATGTTGCTTCAGATTCACATGACCCATGGTCACAAGTGACGGTGCTAATTCCTAGGGTTGTGATCTCCTAGACGGCGCATATTCCCATCCAGATCGTGCATCATCCGCTTCCAGCACGGCATGTAGCAGTCCAGAATTCACTTGAAGGCGCAAAGATCTATCTAGATCGCAACCGACATGGCGTGTTGTTCAACCAACACGGCGTGTTGCATTCTAGAAATCTTCCCGATGGCCCAGATCGCAACATACACAGTGTGTCATCTCCAAACATGACGCGTCATAGAAGTTAGTTTTACGCCCCCGACATCCTACATGGCGTGTTGGTGTTTTAAAAAGCTATCAGTGCAGCCTTATAAGTGGTACGGCCTATGGACAGACCCGCATAGAGTGAAGAGGACCTCAAAGAAGACTCGGCCCTTGTAATTGGTAGTACGGATGCATAAAAGGCCTATTAAGCGCCGATTTTTCAATTGGACTGTTTTTTTCTCAATTAAACCCAAACCCCAAGAATCTAACCCGACTCCCCTCATCCCCCCGACTCCCCACTCATCCCCTCGACAACCATATGTGGAGCAGCCCCCTCGCTCGCTGTGACATGGCTAGGGTACTGAGTATTCTTCTCCAGTGATCTCTCCCTCGAACAAAGGGTGCACCGGCGGCTTCACCTCTCTCCAGCAGCGGCGGCGCCGGCTTTGCTTCTCTGTAGCGACGGCGACATCATCTCTTTCTTGAGCAGGTGGCGACTGGCGACCACAGCTTCAACTACACCAGCGAATATTCTAGCGGGTGATCCACTCCAGAGGCAGTAGAACTCGGCGGCTCACTCCTCATCCAAAGTCGTTGGTACCTCATTTCCTCCTCATCTTCCTCAGTTCTTCTCTTAGTCGTATGCTTTGTTTTTTTTGCTGCATTTTCATGCTCCTGCCTGCTTCTTTTTGTTTTGATTCAGTGTTTTTTTGTTGCAATTTGATCTTCCTTATCTCCATTTGGTCCATCTTCCTTATCTTATTTTCATTTTCGGTTTCCCCTTTCCCCTTCTTTTCTTTTCATTCCCCTCATTCACAACCTATTGTCGACCCCCAAACTCCCTTTTTTCTCCTGTTCTGATTTCATCTTCCATTTCCCAATTTCTCTTTCTTCTTCCATTACCCATTTTCCATTTCCCACTTCCCCAATTCCCTTACTTCCATTTCTCAATTTTATTTCCTTCATTCACAACCCACTGTCGTACCCCCTCAACTCCACTTTTTACTGTCGTCCATGACTTGTCACCCTGTCCTCTTCCATTTTCCAATCTTCCTTTCTTCTTATATTTCCCAATTTTACTGTCTCCAATTTCCCAATCTCAATTTCACTATCCCCCATTCTAAATTTTATTGTCCCTAACTGATTCCCCTTGCCAGTTTCACTTCTTGAGTTGTTTTCATTTCCTATTCTCAATTTCATTGTCCCCAACTCACTCTTGAGTGTCGACCCATCAATTTCTAGTTCTCCTATCATCTCCTTTCTTCATCTACTTCCTGTTCTTCATAAGTTTTATTTCCATCCCCTCATTTCATGTTCTCTTCTTTTCCATTTCCCTATTTCCCAATTACCCATCCAATGAATGTCGCCCCCCATTCCCAATTTCCATGTTTGCCTATTATTCTTGCATGTGTGGTTTGGTCTAGTTGGTCTGATTCTCATCTATTATTCTTGTATGTGTAATCTAGTTTGTTTGATATGTATGATGATTGAAATGCATGATTGCATCTATTATTTTTGTATGGTGTTGATATGTATGTGTGGTTTGGTCTATTTGATATGTTTTATTTTTCCTTATCAGTTTTCTTATGGAGAGTCATGGGTTAGGGGTGCCAAACTGGTGCTAGTAACACCCAGTCACAAGGCACACCACAATCAGATCTTAGGCCACCAGGTTCTACTGATCTAGCGTGGGACTATGGCACCCTTGGGATCTATCCAATTACAATCTTGTCACTTCACTTGTAGATTGTGCGGCAAAGAATTGGAAGGGGGAGTGAATCGCCTAAAGCAGCATTTGGCTCACATCAAGGGCGGTGTGATTGCATGCACTAAAGTTGACCAAGAGATCAAGATGAGAATTAGTCATTCAATGGAGGTACGGACGAAGAAGGAAGAGAAGTCAAAAGCCATAGCAAGTGACTAACAAGGAGTTGATGATATCATTGTAGGGAACGATGAGAATTAGTCATTCAATGGTGGAGGTACGGAGGAAGAAGGAAGAGAAGCCAAAAGCCATAGCAAGTGCCCGACAAGGAGTTGATGATATCATTGTAGAGAACTAGGGCAACAGAATAGGCAATGGAAACAAAAGTTTTATTGCCATGTTCTCCATAAACCAGTGGATCGCGTCAACAACTATATAATGGAAAGGATGGTTTCGAGGATATACTTGGTCCTGGAGCAAGTCCATCGACATACTCCTCGTCGTTGTAGATGTGTAACTGTCTTCTAGTTGCACTGGGACTCGTTTGCGGCTCCTCCACGGACAGCAAACTCGAACGTCGTCGTCTGCAGCAGCTCCTCTCGCTACATATTGTTGGTTGATGTTGTCCTCCTTAGTGATGGACAAAGGCCACCTCGCCTCTAGAGAAGTCCACACGAACTGCGCCTAAAACTCATGTCATCCTACTAGAACAGACAGGATGGAGTGTCCCTCCCGTTGGTGTACTAGTCACCAACCGGCTCTCTCACAATGATTCCAATTGTTATCTCCCTCACTATCCCTCCCTAGTCGGGTAGGACTTGCTTGGGCTCTCCTGGTTACCACAACCAGAGAGGACAACAATTGTCAGAGCAACTAATTCTCAATTGTGTGCTGGGAAGCCCCCAGTACCCCTCTATTTATAGGAGTTTGGGTCAAGATTCCTAGTCTGTGCGGGAGTGGAAAGGATCGAAAGATCATGAATTTTCACAACATGCGAGTCCTAAACCGGTCGGTTGGCAACTAAACCAGTCGGTATGGTTGAGCCCTGAATGAGGTGTAATCCTCTTGTGTTGATAAGGCATGATACCCTATGATATTGTGAAAAGGATTTATATCATGCGATAGTATGATGGCAAGTATAGTTTCATGAATGGAAAGACAATAGTATCATGTGATGATGATTTGATGATAAGTATAATCAAGTGAAACTCTAATCATCTAGTGCCATGTGTCATATAACCATCTTCGGTGTCAGAACTTGCAGAATGGTGAAACGAGTATTCCTAAGGGAAACTTGGAGTGCATATTGTTGAGTATGTGGGGGTGGCAAGTTGAGGACATATCCTTGTCCTCCACAATTGCAGGTTATGGAGGATGACTACGTTCATGCCTCGGATATTGTGAAATGTGAAAGGCAGCAATATAACTACATGTGCCTCTTATAGAACAGCCATGTGTGAGCCTGTTCTCTAGTGCCATAACCCATACCAAGGGCGGACTAGTTGTTAGCAGCTTGACTATATGTCACTATAGTGGTAGCATTGACTGATATGTCACTACCTTTTTACTCGTACTGGCCGAGGGGGTGAGATCTTAGGATATCGACACACCTAAATCTTGTACGAAACTGAATAGCCCTTTGCAGGGGTCAGTTGTACTTTGGATGGTACGATTCAAATTCCCCAGGGCATACTAAAAGATGTAAGATAGTCGTGTAGCATATATGTTTAGGGTAATACACAATGCTTCATATTGGATGATAAACCTTGTTTGCTTTCTTTTCACTGAGATCATGTATAGTAAATTAAGAGATAATAGATATGCTTATGTTGTATTTATGCTCATGTTGTAAACATGCTTATGTTGTCAAATATACTAACATTGATGGCTAAGATGATGCTCCTATCTATGTTTAATATTGCTAGACATGCCTATGTAATTAGAAATGCTTAAACTGTTAATCATACCTATGTAGTTAATTGTGCTATGATGTTAGTTCTACTTATGATATAAATATGTTCCCTTTATTTGAGATGTCAATATTGATAGCCATGTTATGTTACTAGACATATTCATGATGTCAGGGATGCTTATGCTATTAGGTTAATTGTGTTGTTAGCAAGTAATATGATGATAGTCGGTTTATGATGATGATTTTTATTAGATGCAATTTGATGAAATTTGAGTAGATATCTATATAGATAAATGGATTTATTTGTTACCTATATATACATTGATAATCATACGTGTTGCTAAGATTATTTGCTTAATCTGTTTATCATACTTGAATTGTTCAATCTATTCAATTGATTATTAAATACTCCAACTACTCAGTTATCTACTATTTAAAATGTTGTAATCAATAAGCGTTGTTGGAGGTTATATTTCTTGTTGGGGCATGGGCCTCACCCTTGTGGTTTGCTACATATTTTTAGGTAGCTGGCAGTGATGACAACAGAACTGTGTAAGTAAAGAGGAACTATAGTAATGAATCTTTGAGAAAGTTGATTAGATGTGTAGTGTGTCCTAGAGTCATCCATGTACTCTCATATTCGGGTAGGAAAAGTTTGTATATGGTGTTTCAAACAAATCAGACTTTTGTTAGCATGTTAATGCTTGTTTGTGTGGCATTTATGAATATTGTTCTCCTGTGTATATATGTTTTGGATAAGGTGATAGACCAATTTGTATCAAATTCTTGGCAAAGTATGGATACAAGAAAGATGTTTGGCTCTTATGCAAACATTTCTGAGCGGGTGTTGATGTTGAAATCAGTTTTAATTTACTCATATTTTTAGGTATGTAATTAATTAGTGATTGATTATGTTTTATGTTTTGAGTAATATCATTTAGTGTAATGGGTTCTCATAGTGGTATCACATAACGGTTATGCTAGCCTAAGAAAAAATCACTAAAGAAGATCAAGTTAAAGCCACTGAAAATTCAAGTCAGCAACACAGTCGTGCATCCTAGCATGACTGGGTTTCCAAGCATCAAAAGGATCATGCCACTAAGAATATGCAACCAATTCTAGAACCAAAATATCCATGCAACACAGCACGATCATGTTTCCCATTACCCACCATGGCCGTGGTGACCACCACGTCCGTGCAACCAGTAGGCCAGAATCCAAATTTTTGCTGAAACAAATTCCATTTTCCACCTCGCCATTCTATCCCACTACGGGCGTGTTGACCCCTACCCATCATGGTCATGTTGCCCATCATGGCCATGCTACATACAACCCTGGCACCATTTTTACACTACATTTCCCATCTTACCCCTACTTGACCTAGTGCTTCCCCGCCACCTATGTATACATTTGTGGCAGCTGAAGCTTGAGGTTAGCTACCTTCTACCCCATCTTAGCTCCCCATTTTTTGCCCCTTAGCCATTCCACCTCATTTCCATCTCCATTCCACCCCATTTCACCATTTCCACCACTAAAACTCTAGTTTTCTAGTGTTTTGACCCTTTCCCACCATCATTCTATGCCATTACACCTTAGTAGAGGGAGGAGCATGCCCTTACAGTAGCTGGAGAGGAGGATTCCTCATCTACACTGAGCTCCATGGTTACTTCTACCTCTTTATGCTCTCTTTTTGTATTTTTTTGTTCTAAGTTTGGGGCTAAAATGTTACTTTGATACCATGTTGGGGAAAGTGACATGTAAACATTATAATTTCATTTGCTAATGATTATGTTCTATTTCTATCACATTTCCCATAATTTTCTTTATGGTTTGTGCTTGAAATCATCTAGGATTCTTGGAAAATTGCTTATATGTAGCTAGTTTGTGAGTAGCTCCTAAGTCCAAGTAGTGGATCCCTAGTTAGCTATTCACCTTCTACATGTTAATAAATTCTCCTACAGTTAGGTGAGAGATCTAAGTAGCTAGTATAGGAGCATTTAGTGTAATTATCTTGGAGCCTTATTGAGGCAAGAATGTGGGTGATGTGAGGTCTAAAGCCTCACTTCCACCTTACATTACTACCCTAGGCTCCTAATTACCTTAAGAGTTCCTATCCTAGAAACCTAGTCTTGACTAGACCCTAATTGAATTCCACCTAAACCATAACCCAATTGAGCCTCATAAGGGTGGGTAGGAGGTGTTAGGGACTAGTTCCCCTATACACACCTATTTTATCCATGGACAGTTGATAATTTAGGGCAATTCATTGACATATAACTTGTTGTTTGGTTTGGTAATCTAAATGAAAGAATGATGTTTGCATATTATCACCCCCAACCCAAAGTGTATCCCCTAAATAGGCCACACTTCTCATAATTGCATTAAAACCCTAATTGCCTTCTTAGTTAGCTAGTCTTTACTTGTTTAGCTCTTTACTTGTTTAATTAGTCTCTTGCCTTGCACTCACCTTGTTCTTGCTAGTCTAGGTTTTTAAATGTTGTTTAGTCCTAATTGCTAGTTTAGTGTAGTGTTATTCCTTCTTTGCTTGCCTCAGTGTAGTTTTCCCTTTTCATTATTTGTCTTGTCATTCCTTTCTTATTATAATTAATTACCTAGGGTTAACTTAGGATCTGATTCTTGTTCTTCTTTAATTGTTTGCTTGATCAAACTTAGTTTTGACAATCAAAACCAATCATAGAACCCTTCAACCCAAGACTCCGCAGTAGGAACCTAGACAAAACTAACCAAGCTTTAGTGCCCCCTTTTCTCCCTGTGTATTGACCCTATTCTTTCTACTTGCCTATACTATAACATGACCCATGCACTTGCTGGTTAGTGTGTTAGTATAAGTGGATGTGTCAGTTTAGGCCCCTTTGTAAATTCAAAATATCCTTATTGTGTTCAAAACCCCTAGGGTTGCATCTAATCAAACTCAATTAGTTAGTGTGTGACCCTAAGGGAGAAACACATCAAGATTTATGACGTTGTTTTCAGGGTGAAAGGCGCTCAACATAGCTAGTTAGTTTTGCTTTGATCTTTTCCTACTACCTTCATCATCGCTATTCTTTATTCTTTATTCTTTATGTTACTTGTGCATATTGGTTGGCTAACTTGTCCTCTTATGTCTGGTTGTACCTTGTCCATGTGACAACAACCTGGAGACAACAAGATGGAAGGCTAGAATGCACCTCACAAGCCATTGTAGAGTACTTCATGCCTAGCAACTACAAATTGCCAATTGATAATAGAGTTTGTCAAATGTCAGGGGAGAAATTCCTCATCCCTATAGGTCTTATTGGGATCCTACCCACCTTCTATGGCTCAGAGAGTGAGAACCCCTACAAGCACTTGAACTCCTTTCTTGAAGTATGTTCTACCTTCAGGACGCTAATAGCTAGTGATGACTTGATCAAGTTGACCTTGTTCTCACTCTCCCTCAAAGAAAAAGCCAAAAATTAGTACGATTCGAGAAGGGACATCATGAGTTGGTAAGATATGAAGAATGTCTTCTTAAGGAAATTCTACTCCATTGCAAGGTTGAAACAAATGCGGCATGCCATAGTGAGTTTCAATCAAGTGGGCAATGAGTGGTTCCATGAGGCTTGGGAGAGATTATAAAAGATGTCGACAAAGTGCCCACACCATGAGATCCCTTTCTATCAATTAGTTCAGTCCTTTTACTTTGGTATGTCTCCAATGGGTCAAACTATTGGGGTTTTGTGGAGAAATCATGCACGGCAGAAGCAATAAAAATAAATTTCTACACAACCCAAAATAGAATCTTGTCGAAAATAGTGTATTCAGAAAGAGTGTTCACGGGATATACCTTATCGTGGAGCAAGTTCGACGATGTCCTATTGCACGATGGTGTGCAACAATGTTGGCCTACGTGGACGATACTTCTCTCCCATTCATTGAGTGCATCGCGGGAAGATCTGGCGGTGCTCCTTTCATGCGGTGATGTGCGTCTGCGTCTCTACTTCATCCACATAGATGGACTAGAACTCCACATCGCACTTCCTAAGATGGCGGGAAGGAGTAGCCTCTGTGCAGCAACGTGCTAGCATCTTTATGCTCTCCTTTCTCTCTTAAGGACAGTGACGGCTAGGGTTTATGTACGTGAGCATAAACTAAAATCCTCTCTCAATGTCTTATATAGATATCGACCGTCAAGCCCCTTTAAATAGGAGATGAAAGGAAGCAGGATTTCCTAAACCGATCGATAAATAGAAAGACTGCATTAATTATAATGCTCATGGATTAATTAGAATATTTTGGAATTAATTAATTAACCAAATAATTGTATTAATTGATTAATTAATATTTGAATCCATGCAATCGCTATATACCAACAAACTCCCACTTACACTTAGAGCCAATCACTCCAATCAATTGGCTTAAACATTTTAATATATTCTAATATCATTCTAATGGATTACATAAACATTTTAGTAATCAATGTGATTCAGAGCAATTCCAATCAAATCTACAATTATACACCTATTCCAACACATCCTATGTGTGTGATCTGATAGGCTCCAAATTCCGTTGGCAGTGATATCCATAATCATATTATGATTTCATAAGCAATGATTGGTATCTAGCAAGACTTCATTGCCACCCAAGTAATTGGAGAAGTTGGAGAACAACTTAACCTATCATTCATGACTGGTGTTACAATGATTGTATAGTTCTTTTATCACTGAAAACCAGATTGAACTCGAGTCATGGAAATGTTATCCTCTTAAACATTCAATCCATATTCCTTGAACTAGAACAGACCGTCTAAGATATATGTAAGCTCAATATCACATATTGACTCACATCAGCATGGCCATGAATTTCTCAGCCTCGCTAATCAAGTGGCTAGAATATCAAACTCATGTAGGAAGGACAAATTCCACCTACATCACTCACAGTCATCCCCATGCGTCACAGTGCACCCAAGCACCATATTTATTGCAATCCTTATTCAGGACCATGATGGATGATGTCAAAATACACCGAACGACATGTGATAAGTGTAGTGACTTCAGGTCTAAGAACCACAATCACCACCATCATTGTGAGATGTGACTCTTTTTTTGTTTTAAAAAAAAATTGGTGATTCATTCATCCCATCGCCTGGGTTTGAACTCATGACCTCTTGGTCTTACATCATCACTTTTACCACTGGGGTGCCACTTCATTGGCATTGTGAGATGTGACTCTAACTACTAATCATGGTATCCATGTGTCACTATCAAGGTGGGTCTGTCTGATACACTGATCTCTAACAAGTATCTATATATTTGGTTTGATATCTCCATATCATGGATAATGAGATTCTTCCATCAACCAACATACATTCTAATCTTATGTGTTATTAATGTCTATGGATATTTCCACAATAACAACCAATTAGGGACAAAACAAGAATGCATACTCTTAGCATACATATGATCTCACTATTCAGGTCATCAACCCTAAGACATATGTCATTGAGTATATTATTCTATAGACATCTATAAGTTTTATGGTCATATCACAATATAAAACACAAACATATAGATTGGAAACTTTCCTTTATTGATATGATCAATGTAATATTACAAATCATTTACATAGTATCCCATTACAACCACCAAATGATAGTCTCTATGGTCATACATACCAATGGATTCCCACTTGCACGTATACCCAATCACTCATGAATCTCAATCCAAGTGATCGAACATGTCTGTAATGTTTCTGC
This sequence comes from Alisma plantago-aquatica, assembly GCA_963693085.1. NCBI lineage: Eukaryota > Viridiplantae > Streptophyta > Magnoliopsida > Alismatales > Alismataceae > Alisma > Alisma plantago-aquatica. Next base: position 666,142,981 of record OY856414.1, read on the forward strand.
TGTGAAAGTGCTTTTGTGAGCGGGTCAGCCACATTACTTTCTATAGGTACTCTGTAAATCTTTACATCTCCTCGTTGTATGATCTCTCATATGAGATGGAACTGTCGTAGAATATGTTTGGAATGTTGGTACGATCTTGGTTCTTTAGCCTATACAATTGCTCCTTTGTTGTCGCAAAACAACTCAATTGCATCACTAACGCTTGGAACCACTCCAAGCTCAGAAATGAACTTCTTGATCCAGACAGCTTCCTTTGCAGCATTAGATGCGGAAATATATTCGGCCTCTATTGTAGAAATGACAATCGTCTCTTGCATGGAACTCTTCCAGCTCACAGCTCCATTGTTCAAGCAAAACACAAATCCAAATTGTGATCTATAGTCATCTTTGTCAGTTTGGAATCTAGCATCAGTGTAACCCTTTACCACGAGCTCTTCCTCACCATCGTATACCAAGAATTGATCCTTAGTCCTTCTCAAGTACTTTAGGATGTTCATTATGGATTTCTAGTGACATTCACCTGGATCTAACTAATACTGACTCGTCATGCTCAAAGCATATGACACATCAGGATGAGTACATAACATTGCGTACATGATAGATCCAATTTCTAATGCATATGGAATCTTACTCATGCATGCCCATTCATCACATGAACTAGGACATTGGGCTTTAGATATCATAATCCCATGGGACATGATCAAGTTACCTCTCTTATAACCCTCCATGCTAAACCTCTTTAGCACCTTGTCAATGTATGTGCTCTGGCTTAGGCCTAGAAGCCTTCTAGATCTATCTCTATAGATCTTGATTCCTAGTATATAGGATGCTTCACCTAAATCCTTCATAGAGAAGGTCTTCCACAGCCAAGCTTTTACTGTTTGAAGAGTAAGGATGCCATTTCCCATCAATAGTATGTCATCCACATACAATATGAGAAATATGACTATTCTCCCACTAACCTTTTTGTAAATACAAGGTTCATATTCATTTTGACTAAAGTCAAACTTTTTGACTACTTCGTCAAAATGTAGATTCCAACTCTGAGATGCTTGCTTGAATCCATAGATTGACCTTTGTAACTTACATACTTTATTGGCTTCCTTCGAATCGATAAAACCCTCAAGTTGTGTCATGTACACATCCTCGAGTAAATTCCTGTTAAGGAATGTTGTTTTAACATCCATCTGCCAAATCTCATAGTCATGATAAGCTACAATGGCAAGCATGATCTTGATGGATTTAACCATGGCAATTGGTGAGAAGGTCTCATCATAATCAACACCTTGAATTTGATGGAATCCTTTTGCAACCAATCTACCTTTATAGGTATGAACATTTCCATCCATGTCGGTCTTCTTCTTGATGATCCACTTGCACCCTATTGGTTTTACCCCTTTGGGTGGATCCACCAAGGTCCATACCTTGTTGGTGTACATGGATTCCATCTCAGATCTCATGGCTTCGAGCCATTTCTCAGATTTTGGTCCCTTAGTAGCTTCTAGATAGGAAGTTGTCTCATCTTCTATGCCCAATTCATCACTGTCTTGAGTCATGAGAAATCCAAATATCTCAGGATCAAGTCATGTCCCACTAGACCTATGAGGTTCCTGTGTTACATTTGGAACTTGAAATTCCACAACAGTTTGTGAGTCGTAATGTTCCTTATGTACCTCCTCAGGTTCTCTGCTTTCTTGTTGATCTCGAACTTCTTCGAGCTCTACATTCCTCCCACTGATTCCTTTGGAAATAAATTCCTTTTCAAGAAATATAGCAGTCCTAGAAACAAACACTTTGTTGTTAGTTGGTGTGTAGAAGTAGTATCCCCGAGTTTCCTTGGGGTATCCAATAAAATAGCATTTTTTAGATTTGGGTCCAAGCTTTTTAGGAAATTGTTTCCTAACATAATCTTCACATCCCCAAATCTTTAACATAGACAAATTGGGATGATTCCCATTCCATATCTCATATGGTGTCTTTTGAACCAATTTGGAAGGTACACGGTTAAGTGTAAACACTGCGGTTTCAAGAGCATATCCCCATAACGATATTGGAAGTTCGGTTGAACTCATTATTGATCGTACCATGTCTACTAATGTATGATTCCTTCTTTCTTACACACCATTATGTTGTGGTGTACCAGGTGGAGTCCATTGTGATACAATACCACGGTCTCTCAGAAGGTCCTCAAACTCTAAGCTTAAGTATTTGCCACCTCGATCTGAACGGAGTGCTCAAATACTCTTACCAAGTTGCTTTTGTACTTCATTCATGAAAGTCTTGAACATTTCAAGAGTTTCTAACTTGTGTTTCATAAGATATACATAGCCATACCTACTGAGGTCATCAGTGAAGGTAATGAAGTATTGATAGCCTCCTCTAGCATTTGATCTAAAAGGTCCGCAATTCAGTGTTTCAAAAAAAGGCCACACAGACCGCATAAGGGGCCCGCATATACTTACTCACTTATAAGGGCGATTAGTCAGTGATTTTTAGATAGACATTTGTTATCTCTGCCCAAGCTAGATTATATTTTTATTGATAAAATTCTCTTGATGTATTATTTTGTAGTATGTTGTGTACACGAGACACATGTTTATTTAACATTTGTTATTTTGGAACTCTTGGACAAGCATGCATTTATTGTATGATTTGGTTAGTATTGATTGTTATCTACTTGTGATAAACCATTGTGTGCATGCTTCATTGAAGTTTATGTTTAAATGATCATAGAATGCATTTAAAATGGTGCTTTACTTTTCATTTAAACTTTATATTTGAATCTATCTCAAATTTTAGGGTCTAAATATGTAATGGACTAATTAAATATGCAATTGTGTGATTATTTTATATATACTAATTAATTACTAAAAAATCAAAACCGCATATACTTCTGCATACCGCATATACTCTATAAGGTGACCTCTCCGCACGCATAACACATACCACTTTTTAAAACTATGGTCCACATACATCAGTATGTATGAGCCCTAGCTGATCACTGGCTCTCTCACTGTGTCCAGTGAAAGGAATCTTGGTCATATTCCCTAATAAACATGCCTCACATGTCTCGAATGGTTCAAAATTTTACGAGTCTAGATAACCATCCTTATGGAGTCTAGATATGCGCTTCTCGTTTATGTGCCCAAGACGACAATGTCATAAGTATATTTTGTTTGAGTTGTCAAGTTTTAGCCTTTTAGTATTTACGTTGTATATGCTAGTCTCAAGTTCTAAAAAGTAGATACCATAAGACATACGGGAATTGCCATAAAAGATCTCATCTTTAAAAATAGAAATAATTCCATTCTTAATGTAAAATTCAAATCCACTCTTGTCCATACAAGATATAGAAATAATGTTTCTATTAATGGAAGGTACATAATAGAAATTCTCTAATTATATTACAAGGCTCGTAGGCAAAGATAAACTAATAACTCCAACTATTGTGGTAACAACTCTTACTCCATTAGCGACCCGCAGCTTGACTTGGCCCTTTTGTAAAGGCTTACTTCTTATCAAATCATGCATATTTAAACATGTGTGAGATCCACATCCGGTATCCAGTACCCATGATGAAGAAGTATTTAATTTTATCTCAATAACGTATATACCTAAAGTGGAGATCTCTATCCCCTGCTTCTTCTTCCTCAGTTCCTCCAAGTAGAGAGGACAGTTTCTTTTCCAATGTCCAGCCTAGTGACAATGGTGACAACTGCCTTCTTTGGAGATCCCACCTTTAGCTTTGAGCGCGGATGACTTTGGTTTTTGCCCGGCTTTAGAACCTTTCTTAGCCTTGCCTTTGACTTTTTACTTTCCCTTTGTCATGTTGATCATCATCAGAGACTTGGGCTTGTCTTTCTTCATATGTGCTTCAGCTGTCCTTAACATGCCCAACAATTCTGACAATAGCTTGTCAAGATTGTTTATGTTGTAGTTCATGACAAAATGACTATATGATTCAGGCAACGATTGTAGAACCACATCAGTGGCCAACTCTTGACCTAGGGGAAATCCTATCTTGGATAAGCTTTCCATGTACCCAATCAAAGTGAGTACATGGGTGCCAACTAAGTCTCCCTCTTTCATCTTGCTTCTGAACAAAGCCTTGGAGACATCATATCTCTCCTATCTTGCTTGATGTTGATACATGTTCTTGAGATGTGTTACCATATCCATGACATTCATGTTCTCATGCTGCTCTTGCAACTCATAATTCATTGAGCACAACATCAGGCACTTGACATCCACGGGATCATCAAGGTGCTTCTTGTAAGCATCCTTTTCATCCTTGGGTGCATTTGAGGCGGGTTTCGTTGGATCTGGAGTTTCAAGGGCATAGAGCTTACGCTCATGTGTGAGAACAATTCTCGGCATCCTAAACCAATTTTCAAAGTTGATTCTGGTAAGTTTGTCCCTCTCAAGGACCGATCGCAATGAGAAAGTGTGAGTGTTGTTTGCCATTTGATTGCTATAAAAGAAAAAGTTTGCATTTAGTCCAAAACATTTTGACTTGTAAAGATTTGATAAACGAGATTAATTAGGCCTTTAATTAATTACACTCCCACTATTTTATTCAAATTTATAGCCCTCACTATCAACACATAAGATTGTAGTGTACAACCTTATAGTAAGCCAAGATCCAAAATAATTGCATCAATGCCCAACCAACGTCGGCGTCAAAGACCAAATACTAAGGTATGCAACTTTTGCCAATTGCATCATATGCAACTCTTAGATATATGATCATGCACAACTCCTTGCCATGATGCATCTGTGTGCCTCTAGGTACTTGATCTTATCAAGGTTTCCTAGTTAAGTCCAACCCATAAGCCAACACGATGAGTGTGCACCCTGCGGAGGCAGACTCACACACCCACCTTCACACTTCCACGAGATAGACAGTGTACCATGCGGAGGCGTGCCCACACATAGTCGATCAAGCTTTTCATGTGTGTTGCTTTATCGAAGGCAACTAAAACTTAATATTATTAATTGAGGGGTTTTATTAATACATATGCATATCCAAAGACCACATACTTTATAGTACGTATCATATACTACTATATCCACAACCACAAACGATAGACATGCAATCACAAACACAAATACATCAGTTATGGTCATAATATTGTAATCCTTTGGAGAAACAAAGGATTACAGTCCACATAAGGTCTTATGCATCTCATGCAACAACACCTATGAATCAACCTGTAAGGATCAACATTGTAATGAAAAGCTTCATGGATGCTCCGTGAGGTTGTAACTTCAAGTTGCTTCTCTATGGATGCTCCTTGGAGTTGGATCTTCATGTTGCTTGGAATTGGATCTTCATGGTGCTTCTCCATGGATGCTCCTTGGAGTTGGATCTTCAAGTGGCCTCCTTACATCAAGTTTACAAAGACTAAAACTAATCCTATCTCTATTACATCATATGAGTAAAAATATAAAGAGAAAGAATTAATTATACTTTGAAATAAGAGATGAGGCTTGGCATGCAAGCCGAATACTTTATACATTCATAGCATTCACAAACAAACATATCTACAAGATTTACAACCAAATTCATTCACAACATTCACAAAAGGGGATTCTAGGCCATAATCGTGCATGCATTCAACACATAAAATAGATTTTAAGGTGACGTGTATGATATCATAGGTATATCTACATATATGTATATATATTAAAATTGTAGTCCTTTTAATGTAGAACATTCCCCACTAAATAAATTTTTGAATCCCACACAGACTATGTGGGGTACACAGGAGCAGCGCCCCGGTCAATAGGCAGGGGTCGAGGGGAGGCCTCCCCTCATGGGATCTCAGGGGTAGAGCCGCTGAAAGGTCTATAGAATTTTACTTCCATGCACTTAGGAAAATCAGTATTTTCCATAGTCGACCCCATATGAAATGTCAAAAATAGAAGCCTATGGCGTATGTGGAATTAGGTTTAGATATTCACATTAGCAGTTTTAAATCGCATCGTATATAACATAGAAAATAGTATACAATGATTCGATTATATTGAAATGAATCCAAATAAGTCCTAGATCGACGCTGCTCTGATACCACTGTTGGGGTTTTGTGGAGAAATCATGTGCGGCGGAAGAAACAAAAATAAATTTCCACACAACCCGAAATAGGATATCGTTGACAATAGCATATTTAGAATGAGTGTTCACGGGATATACCTTATCGCAGAGCAAGTCCAGTGATGTCCTGCTGCACGATGGTGTACAACAATGATGGCCTACATAGACGGTACTTCTCTCCCATTCACTGAGTGCATCGCAGGAAGATCCGACGATGCTCCTTTCGTGCGGTGATATATGTTGCTTGTAGCACATATGGATGGCCATTGACATCCTCCAAATGTAGGCATCTCAGTGTCTGTGTCTCTACTTTGTCCACGCAGATGGACTGGAACTCCATGTCACGCTTCCTAAGTCGATGGGAATGGGTAGCCTCTGTGCAATAATGTGCTAGCGTCGCAGTGCTCTCCTTTCTCCCTTGAGGATGGTGACGGCTAGGGTTTATGTATGTGAGTGTAAACTAAAAAACATCTCTCAATATCTTATATAGATATCGGGCATCAAGCCCCTTTAAATAGGAGATGAAAGGAAGCAGGGTTTCCTAAACCCATCGGTAAACAGAAAGACTACGTTAATTAAAACACTCATGGATTAATTAGAATATTATAGAATTAATTAATTAACCAAATAATCATATTAATTGATTAATTAATATTTGACTCCATGCAGTCACTCGAGATGGCTCTATGGGCATATATACCAACACAAACTACATTGTATTCTTCTTATAGAGGAGCTTTTATGGCTAAGCCACATGAGGAGACATGGCCCTTGTTTGAGAATTTGGTGGAAAGTTCAAGGATTTGAGCTTCTAGCATGATGAATAATGGTGACTGCCCCTTTGGTGTATCAGCTCCATCTTATAGTGATTCAAACCCACAATTGTGAATATTCTTGGAGAAATGGTGAGCTTCATGAAGAATCAAGTGAGAAGTGTTTCTTGTCACTCGGTCTTTGTTGAGTCCTTTGGTGAAGAAGTGAAGACACCTCATCTTTATAGCTACCCAGAACATTAAAGTCCAAGATATAGCTCAAAGTTTGAAGATGAAGTTATCTTTGGGTTGAAAAGATTTGATGATGTACAAAAGAATGTGACAAAGCTTGAGAAAAAGTGGAGTAGCTCTCTTCAATTCTTTCTCTATAAGCGGAAGCAAAGTTGTCCTCCCAACCCATAATGAACTTCAATGAAGCAAGTGGACCAGTGCACTCCTCTCAAGTCTTCTATAGTCCACCTCCTATGCAATTGCAGCCCATTTATCATTTCCAAAGCCATACCAAGCCTTATACACCTCCTTCCTCCACAACCATACCACCACTTCACATACCAACCTCAATTCTCATCCACCCCAATTCCAATATCAAGTGTCACCTCCACCTCCTCCATGTCCACAACAAGCCCCCTCTCTCCACCATGAGCAAGGTAACATTGTGATAGTTCTAAGGAGTAAAAGATCTCTTGAGTAACCCACAAGTCAAAGAAATGTTGACGAGACAAGACAAAGGCAACATAAGGGTGATATTATGATTGAATTTTTTGAAGATGATTCTGTGACACCTCATGTTGAGCATGTCATACCATGTGTTCCACCTTATACTCCATTTGTAGGTTCTACAATCCATAGTGCTCCACCTCATGGCATACCACACCAAAATCATGTTGATTCAAGTGTTGCCAAAGCAAGTGAGCCACCATTCCCTAAAGTAAGGATGAGCACTCAAAAGTAAAAAGGAGGCAAAAACACAATGTTGACATTCTAAAGGTGTTTTGTCAACTGAAGGTGAACATTCCATTGTTGGATGCTCTCAAGCAGATTCCATCTTATGCCACGATCCTAAAGAACATGTGTACTGTGAAGAGGAAGTCAACGAGGGAAATGCCTAAGAAAATCAATTTGTCTAAACAAATGAGCTCTATCATCCAACACTCACTTCTTATAAAAAGGAAAGACCCAGGAGCCCCACGAATACCTAGATACATAGGGGGACGTCACATAGACCAATCCCTACATGATTTGGGATCTAATGTGAATTTAATGCCATATAGTGTTTATGTGGAGTTGGGGTTAGTGAAGTTGAAGCTGGCTTATTGCACTCTCTAATTGGCAGACTGCTCCATCAAAGTTCCTAGAGGAAGAGTGGATGATGTTTTGGTGATGATAGGCAAAGAAAGGGTAGAAGTGTTCCTAACAGATTTCATTATTCTTGACATGGACCTAGAGGATAGGAATATTCCCATCACATTGGGAAGGCCATTCTTATCTACAGCTAATGCCGAGATACATGTGTGTAGTGACACAATGATGGTCTCTTTCATGTACATGAAAATAAAGATCAATATGTTCAAGACCCCAACCCAGCAAGACTGGGATGAGGATGTTGAGCATGGTCACTTGAGGATTCTATTTGATTACCTGAAGGATAGAGATCTAAATGGGATACCCCATGATGATTTTTGTGATCAATGGGACACAGAACATCAATTGAATGAAAGATGTATTTATCGCATGAGTGGATACAAGAGAATTCCAAATGGTTGAGTAAATAAAGAATCTCTTAGAAGCGCGGTTGAAGGCATGAAACTTAGCACTAGTGGGAGGCAACCCACCTAGGTTTGGGAAGCTTTCAGCCAATCTTCGATTTTTGATATTGTTGGTTATTTTTACACTTTTCCAAGAAAACACACACTTGTTTTTAGTAGTTTTTGTTTAATTTTAAGATGTGCAGGTACAAAGAATGGTGAAATGAAGGAAATTAGATAAAATTTAGAAGAAGAAAAAATTCATAAAAAATCAATTTTAGTCAAAGATTTGATGTTTTGATGAAATTTCATGTGAAATCACCCACTATAGTGTCCACTGCGGTCGTGGTATAATGGAACAGTCATGGTGATACACTCAAATTCATAGAAAAATATAGAGAATTAAGGAAAAATTGAACATAGTCAAAATGATTGTGCTATGCAGCATGGCTGTGTGGCATACTAGCCCCACAATTGTGTGGTGTTGCACGAACATGGTGCCAACAAGCCAACACAGCCATATGACGCAACACAACCATGTTGACTCCTAACCCAGTCACTTATAGAGCGGTCCAACAAATTTCTTTTTCACTTCATTTCTCACTTTCACAATATAGAACGACCATTCTCAGCGTTCGGCGGTCGTGCATTGTTGCACAAGCCTCTTCCAACCTGCGATTCTCCAACCTTCCACTTCCAACCCACCCCAATTCATTTTCATATTTTTTTTCCCTACCTCCATCTACCATTTCCACCCCTTTTCCTCCCCCAAATCAGCCCCATTTCTCCATTATTGATTTGTCACCTTTCTCAACTTACAACTTTATGTGACAAGATTCTTGATTCTGGGGAGTCTTCCATACTCCTCATTTAGTTTAGCATTTCACTTTCAAGGAAAGATCAGAGTTACGTTCTGTCACCCACTTGGGACTACAAGTCTTATCATACATCTGTTGTGCCATCTAATCTGCTGACACAACATCAAACTTTCTTACTACTTATACTAACTATCTCATTAGTTGTACATGATCTTGTCATAAGGGGAGGTTACTTATCAATTAAGAACTTATCTTAGAGGTATCTCTAGATGTTATGTATAAGTTGACTTAACATATCTAGATAGGGGTATTCTAAGGAATTATTTTTAGCTTGATAAGCTTTCCCACAATGATTTTACAATTGTTCCTTCAATTAGTACATTCTTATCAATGTTATGTTTATGCATAGCATAAACCCCTAACATATGATGTCCATATTATAGTATGTAACTAGAATGATTTCACAGTTGGCCATCCCAGGTAACCAACATAAATCATCTGATTAAGAGTTTATGTTTTCACTTTCTCATACCACCTGACACTTCTTAGATACCAGAATTCCTTACTTTGGTATCTATCACATGTGTCAAAAACACATCACATCCTTATCATTCCATTTCTCTGTTGTTATTACCAAATCCACACATATAAAAGGATCTTTCTTTCATCTTGGAACATTACTTGTTACACATATTTTTATCTTGGAACCAAAGTCCAAGATGAATTGATACTTTTCTAAGTATCCATCAATGGATTATTTCTAATCCATGCACATCAAGTGTCGTAGTACTCACTTGATTGCCATGTCCCTAAAAGGAGAGAACACAAAGAAACATATTCCTCTTATCACCCAATCATCTCCCAGGGTTGTTTATCAAAGAGAAGAGATTATCATCTCCTCTGATTATTGCATGAACTTTCAATTGTTCATGAGTCATTTACTCTTGTTTCATCCTAGGTTCCTTGCCATCAACATAGGAATTATAAGGATGATTACATTTCATCACTCCTTCCTTGTTATTGTCTAACATGTTCATGAACATTTTGTGATTTTATCACATTTCCCATTTCTACATCATGGGAAAAGATCTTTACTATTTCCACAAGCTTTATTAGATAGGGATCATCTCCCTTGTTCTCATTCTCTTATCATGAGGATTATACTTTTCATTTCCTCATACATACAGATTGATCTGATATCATCTTAGATTCCATTTAATGCACTTAGTATGTGATGCAAATGTCCATGCCATTTTTCCAGTTTCATTATACTCACTTGATTGTCTCAGAATGACTACTTGATCAGAGTAATCAGAAAGATAACAATCTAAGAGTTCCATACTTTCCCTATCTCCAATAATTATATACCTGGCCAGGATATACAAGTACTAAGATTAGGTAGTATACACTTTATTTACTATCATGTTCCTTACTTTACATATCATTATAAACACATGATTTAACATTCCTGGATTTTCTCCAGGCATCACTTCTATATCTCATCCTCTTTCACACAGATAAGAGCAATTATAGAGCATTTAAAAGAATACTGAACATAATATAAATTCTAGTTCTCATCATTTCTTCCCTATGTCCCCATAGGAAAATCAATAGGGAAGTCCATAACAGCAATCCTTTTTAGGATTATCAGATAGCATCAAGATAAGGCATATCAAAATGAAAAAGCTCTATCCGACTATTACCCCTCACGGTCATCCACCGCTTTAGGTTGACTCAACCCATAGAGTCTAATTGTTTCATGTTGTTGCTCTTGCCTTTTTACACTATTGGGTTGTGACTTTTTTAAGCACTACTGAGTCTGCCTCGGTTGTTGAGTCATTTCCTCCCTTCTTTTCAGATAAAAGAGTTTAGTATGCTCAACATGTACACATCTATAACATGTCTTGTCCTTGTACCATGGTCTTATCGGTCTTATTACCGATGTATAAGCTGAGCCATGAGTTCTTACTGGTGGAAAGTTAGGACTTTTGCCTTTACTTAGCGACTACTGCCCTGGTGCACTAGGCATTTATTGCACTGATGGCACCAAAAACTTTGGTTTTTTTAGAACAACTAGGCAAATGTCTCTAAAATTATAGAGACCTTAACTTAATTCTCAACTTATTGCCCCTTCTTGGGCATTACCATCACATATGTACTATCTATCTATACTTATGGAAGAGTCTATTTTCTTGCCATATGTTAATCTTTCCCACATTTCCACTATTCCAACATTACCATGTGATTCAAGAACCCTTTTTAAAGCTCAAAGTTTTGGCATTAAGAACTGGTAACCTAGGTTGTAGTTCTAGTATCCAGTCTGCTATATGTATCATTGTTATCTTAACCTGCCTATCAAGAGCATAAACATAGGATTCTTTATCCTGATCGTATCATGATGGGAATTCTCAAGTACTCATTCTTCCCTTGCCTGATCCCTTGCACCCTTTCCTGGTGCAACAACATTTCCCACAGTAATGTGTTCCTCGTGTTCTCTAGTCATTTATAAACTTTACCCTTTCTTCTGCATAAGAGGAAGTCATTATAGGGTATATTGGAGGACACTAACACATACTCAACACCTTAGTCCTATGTCTCTATAGACTCAACAAACCTTAAGCTCTGATACCAAACCATGTAACGACCATCGCCAAACCAAAAAACAAATCGTCATTTATTTAAGCAGAATAAACATAAACAGTGGATTAACAAAATTCACTAAAATTAAAACCATTTTATAAGAGATCCATTTCTAGGAAAACTCTTACTAAAAGATCCAAAACCTTATATACATCATTGTTCACATTGTACATACCATGTACATCTTTATCTTGAGGGTTATATATAACAGTTGCTTTCTCAAAACATACACATAAAGCAATATCAAACCTCGAGGCATACAAGCCAAAATCTCAGATTGTTCATAAAACCCAACACGTACTAAATCCAACGACCTGAGAGTACAGAGATGACACATAGGACTTCTATCTACAAGACACGATAGACAATACACTCAACCTGATCTATCACTATTGCCTCAACTATTGTTCCTCCGCTGCAGAAAGATCTTCGCCACCTCATGCACGTCCACCTAAAAAAATGTGGATCCCACAGGGTGAGACAATTGTCCCAGTGAGAGATATAACTCTCCGTCGACCATATTATTATCATATATTAAGCATTTATAAACTGAGCAGAGGTTCTTTTTATATTAACAAGCAGGATAAATCACTATATGAACATAATGAAGTAATCTCCTTTCTTAAGGAGAACATTGCATCTACTCATGGTAGAGTTTATAAATCATCTATCTGTTATGCAAGGAATGTAAAGAAACATAAATAACATCTATCCACTAAGATGTATAATTGTATTGCGCATCAAACAATGTTTCTCGTATTCAATCCTTAAGCAGATATGCTACACGGCTGAACATATTTTACAATCACACTTATGCCCTGAGGAGATGAAACATACCCCATTCATCTCCAACTGACCACAAGCTTCTCACAAGTCGGTACCATACAAGGTCAATGGGTGAGCCGGTTGCCATGACCTCACTTGTCTTGGTCAATACGAGACCACTAGCAGGACTATGTCAACTGCTTAACAAGTTGTGCTAGGGTACGTAGGCATCCACGCTTAGAACTACAACGTCGACTGCAGTCTCTTAGGGGAAACATCTACTAACAACCATCCCCAATTACTGAGTCATGGCGACACAAGCACCATACTCCGAGCCACGGGCCAGTTCACCATGCTCAACACAGAGTCTACGATCGAAGTCACACTCGATCCAGGATATGGCATATAGCCAAATCCCCATTCATTTCGAGCTCGTAAGGGGATCGGCTCACACATGGTCGTCCTTACTTACGCCCCCACATACTCAAAAGTATGCACTCCGGGTTATGCCGCGGGGAACCCGTTTCACCATTCAACAAACCCTGACGTTGTTGGATCTATGGTCAGGGCAACGTTTAATAGTTTCTAGTGATATATTACGTGCATTACAACATTCTTTTAGCATAAAACAAGTTATCATTATTAATCACAACAAATGCTACAAAGAAAGGTGTAATACATCTATCACGTACTTTTCCTATTCTTTAAAACACATGATACTTGGGATCTCAGTCCCTTATCACATTATTGGGAATTCTCATCTCTTCATTATCATGATTACTGGATCTGGGTATTCAAACCCTTAGATCATCACATAACATTGTTAAATCTCTAACAGGTAACCATTACCCCTAGGTCCTCAGACCAAGGTATTCATTTCACTTGTTGTACAAGTATTCTCATGGCTCACAAGGCCATCACACATCTTGTCACCTCTCACTAGACAACAACTTATTCACATGGCTCACAAGGCCATTACACATCTTGTCACCTCTCACAAGGCAACAACTTATTAACATGGCTCACAAGGCCATCACACATATCGTCACCTCTCACTAGGCAACAACTTATTATACTTGTTATACAAGTATTTAACATGCCTTACAAGGCTTATGCAAGAACAGAAATACATCCTTCCCTATTATTAGGGTTAGGGTTTCCCTTTATAGCCGAATAGGGTTTCATGTTCATACTATTAATCCAAACCCTAATTCATTGCTCCACACATCTAGGGGCATACATTGATATCATAAGTATTCAATCATACTTATTTATTCTCATCATTTATCATTAAATGATTATCAACTCAAGGTATGAGTTTCTCTCTCATCCTTACCAGAATATCATTACATCATACTTTATTAAATTGGCTTAACCCTTCTCGAGGCATGTTAGCCTACACTTATCAAAGTTCATTACATCTCAATGTAACAATTAACATTACACACTTCATGTGTTACTCATCCAAGTATATTGGATTTAAGATGCATCAAGGTGTATCAACCTTAAGATGATGGATGTGATATTTATCATGCATTGGTGTATCACTTCCCTCATCACTTTTAACTTACTTAAGTTCATCAACTTATCTTGTATTAGGGTATTTACCCATCCTAATACTTTATCCACTAGCCCATCACATTTATCCTGTAATGTATTGGCCATAAGCCACACACTTCAATTATGCAAATATCATCAATTGATATGGACTCATCTCAGGTTAAGACACTATTGATATAGGATTGACCATCATTAATCACTTTAGGTGTTTGAATTATCAAGGTATTAACCACACCATTACTTGGTATTATACTTATCACTCCTAAGAGTGTCTTGCCCTCACCTTTACAAGGTGTCTCGGGTTAGAGGTGTGCATATGTTCACCATATCGAGTTGTAGGTGTATAGACACCACCATATCGGGCTAAAGGTATATGTATACCATCCATATCAGGATAAAGGTGTTTGTATGTGTTACCCATGTCGTGCATGAGGTATTAAGCCATCACCATGTCGGGCTAAAGGTGTATTCAATCACCATATCGGGTGGCTCACCATCTAGGGTTGGCTGTGACAGATTAGGGTTTGTCATATCAGGCTCAACCCATTATTCAAGTCGATAGGAGTGAAGGGCACCAAGCCATATCGGGCTACACCATCAAATGTTGGGTTGCAACACCCATGCAGGGTTAGGGTTGGTTGTGACATGCACATGGTACATGTATGTGTCACCCATGGTGTTTAAGAGGTATCAACTCATTACCATGTCGGGCTAGACATCAACTAGGGTTGTGTATCGGGCTACCATATCGGGTTACATCTTACTCTTGAATCCATACCTCATATAGTGCAATAGGGTTTACTTAATTATTCCTATCATGCACCAGATGTGTGTACTTCATGATGCCTAGATCCAATGATATATTATATGATCATATCGTGTGATAGCACTTGCTATTCTTTACGCATACCGGGTTACACAAATTAGGGTTTCATATCAACTTACAAGTATACATTTAACCTTGTATCGTGCATGGAGTCTATACTTGACTTCCTATCATGCAAGAGGTGTATACTAAACCACCATATCGTGCAATAAGATATAATATCTTATTCATATCGTTTTAGTGGAGTAGGTGCATCGCCATATCGGGTTAGAGGTGCTTGCTTGTGTGCTTGAACTCGATATCACCGTTATAAGGTGATATCATCATCTTCAAGCTCTATACCTTTTTTATAACTATTATAGTTCATGGCAATAGGTCTAAGAAACTACTAGAACTCATAATTTCATCAACTATTTTAGGAAATTTCAGAATTAAAAGTAATTCATTAAGTATAGCAATTTAGATGATGAATAATAACATGGTTGAGTTCAAGTTATATAACCCGCCTTAAGAACAACTTCAAAGCTCAAAGCTCCAAATCTCCACGTTCCTAAGGTTGAAGATGACTTATAAAAAGTCCAAGGCTCGTTCAAAACTCCTTCATATACAAGGAATCACCATGGATAAGATATTGGTGAAGAAGAAAAGAAAGGAAGATCAAAACCCTAAAATCATGCTTCAATCCAAGGTTAAAGATGATCATGACCTCACCTTTGGGTTAAGTATTGAGCTCCTTATTTCTATAGAACCTTTTCACGATACCTCACAACACTTTCACAATATGCCACCACTTGTGGCCGATATCCCCCTCATTTGTGGCCAAAAAACACTTCACTATGGTCGATATCACCCTTCTTGGCTGATATCACCCTACTTGGGCGATACCCAAGGTCCTATGCACGATACCACTTCACTCCTGCACGATACAGGGACCCTATGCATGATACCTTAGGGAATTAGGGTGGTAAGATCCGAAAAATTCCACTAAGGGGTGAAACTAGGGGCATATATACTTGTTGTTCATGAAGGAGTGTAAAAATGAGGTGTCATCAATTTGAGCTAGTAGGTGCCACGTGTCCATGCATGGGTGACACGTGTACATGCATGCATCAACATTTATCTTGACATGAAAAACAGTTGAGGATAACCTAGGGATGAAAATTCGTCCATTACTTATCCTTTTGAATAAGATATATCAATTAAATCATCACTTTATTCACAACCCGATACAACTTTACTAAGGAAGTTGTAACCTGACACACCTCACCTCCTTGAGGTTCTTTGCACAACATTGTCTTTGAAAAGAGTCCACAAAATGATATGAGACTCCTCCTTTGGCTCCTTGTCCGATAGGCACTAATATATATAAGCTTTTCAACTTGATACAACTCAAGTTAAGGTTTCATATTCAACCCTTTTCTTGGTCATTTCATCACTAGGATAACCATCATTGATAATGGAATCAAACATGGTGTATCCTTCTTTCTATCTCCTCTAAATGATACTAGTAGGGAGTAGGGACACTCTAGATGTGGTAATTTGCATATCAACCCCACATTTTGGGTAAATTACAATTTGTACCAAAATTAGTGCACAAGTCGCCAACATTATTCAAACAAGTTCAAACTTGGAATTTAGGCTTTCCACAAGCCACCACCTTACATAATTCTCTCTATAATGATGTTAAAACACATGAGGCATGTTCAACATGTGACATTTTGCAATATATCCCCTCATCTTTGGTAAATTGTACTTTGATCCAAAATAAAGGAACATTGCTCAAACAACATTTAATCAGGACCAAACTTGAAACGTAAGTGTGTCACATGATAACAAAAACACCTTGGAGGATTATATTAAATTTATAAGCAACTTACTTAGCCAAAACAAACAGGGTTACCTCATAACCCAGGTCAAGGTCATTATAAGTTATAAATCCCTAATCAGGATTTCATCCCCAAAATCCCAGGTAAAGGGAGACAGATATTATTTATTCGTTATATCATCAAGTCTCCACATAACATCTTAATGCCATGGAGATGCCATAGAGTTTTGATCAACACATAGTTCTTCCACACAGGGTTATCATAGAATCTTTCACACATGACACATACTCCACTGTCTTTTTCATTATTGACTGTAGAATCAACTCTATGTCAGGTAACACTTTTCTTAGTCAGAGAAACAATACACATACCCTATTTAACTCTGGTGTCAAACTTTACTGATTTGTCACCTTTCTCAACTTACAAATTTATGTGACAAGATTCTTGATTCTGGGGAGTCTTCCATACTCCTCATTCAGTTTAGTGTTTCACTTTCAAGGAAAGATCAGAGTTACGTTTTGTCACCCACTTGGGACTACAAGTCTTATCATACATCTGTTGTGCCATCTAATCTGCTGACACAACACCAAACTTTCTTACTACTTGTACCAACTATCTCACTAGTTGTACATGATCTTGTCATAAGGGGAGGTTTCTTATCAATTAAGAACTTATCTTAGAGGTATCTCTAGATGTTATGTATAAATTGCCTTAACATATCTAGATAAGGGTATTCTAAGGAATTATTTTTAGCTTGATAAGCTTTCCCACAATGATTTTACAATTGTTCCTTCAATTAGTGCATTCTTATCGATGTTATGTTTATGCATAGCATAAACCCCTAACATATGATGTCTATACTATAGTATGTAACTAGACTGATTTCACAGTTGGCCATCCTAGGTAACCAACATAAATCATATGATTAAGAGTTTATGTTTTCACTTTCTCATACCACTTGAAACTTCTTAGATACCAGAATTCCTTACTTTGGTATCTATCACATGTGTCAAAAACACATCACATCCTCATTGTTTCCATTTCTCTGTTGTTATTACCAAAGCCACACATATAAAAGGATCTTTCTTTCATCTTGGAACATTACTTGTTACACATATTTTTATCTTGGAACCAAAGTCCAAGACGAACTGATACTTTTTTAAGTATCCATCAATGGATTATTTCTAATCCATGCACATCAAGTGTCGTAGTACTCACTTGATTGCCATGTCCCTAAAAGGAGAGAACACAAAGAAACATATTCCTCTTATCACCCCATCATCTCCCAGGGTTATTTATCAAAGAGAAGAGATTATCATCTCCTCTAATTATCGCATGAACTTTCAACTGTTCATGAGTCATTTACTCTTGTTTCATCCTAGGTTCCTTGCCATCAACATAGGAATTATAAGGATGATTACATGTCATCACTCCTTTCTTTGTTATCGTCTAACATGTTCATGAACATTTTGTGATTTTATCACATTTCCCATTTCTACATCATGGGAAAAGATCTTTACTATTTACATAGGCTTTAATAGATAGGGATCATCTCCCTTGTTCTCATTCTCTTATCATGAGGATTATACTTTTCATTTCCTCATACATACAGATTGATCTGAGATCATCTCAAATTCCATTTGATGCACTTAGTATGTGATGCAAATGTCCATACCATTTTTCTAGTTTCATTATACTCACTAGATTATCTCAGAATGACTACTTGATCAGAGTAATCAGAAAGATAACAATCTAAGAGTTCCATACTTGCCCTATCTCCAATAATTACATACCTGGCCAGGGTATACAAGTATTGAGATTAGGTAGTATGCACTTTATTTACTATCATGTTCCTTACTTTTCATATCATTATAAATATAGGATTTAACATTCTTGGATTTTCTCCAGGCATCACTTCTATATCTCATCCTCTTTCACACAGATAAGAGCAATTATAGAGCATTGAAAAGAATATTGAACAAAATATAAATTCTACTTCTCATCATTTCTTCCCTATCTCCCCATAGGACAATCAATAGGGAAGTCCATAACAACAATCCTTTTTAGGATTATCAGATAGCATCAAGATAAGGCATATCAAAATGAAAAAGCTTTATCCGACTGTTACCCCTCGCGGTCATCCACCGCTTTAGGTTAACTCAACCCATAGAGTCTAGCTATTTCATGTTGTTGCTCTTGCCTTTTTACACTATTGGGTTGTGACTTTTGTAAGCCCTATCGAGTTTGCCTCAGTTGTTGAGTCATTTCCTCCCTTCTTTTTAGAGAAAAGAGTTTAGTATTCTCAACATGTACACATCTATAACATGTCTTGTCCTTGTTCCATGGTCTTATCGGTCTTATTACAGATGTATAAGCTAAGCCATTAGTTCTTACTGGTGGAAAGTTAGGACTTTTGCCTTTACTTAGCGACTACTGCCCTAGTGCACTAGGCATTTATTGCACTGATGGCACCAAAAACTTTGGCTTTTTAGAACAACTAGGCAAATGTCTCTAAAATTATAGAGACCTTACCTTAATTCTCGACTTATTGCCCCTTCTTGGGCATTACCATCACAGATGTACTATCTATCTATACTTATGGCAGAGTCTATTTTCTTGCCATATGTTAATCTTTCCCACATTTCCACTGTTCCTACATGACCATGTCATTCAAGAACCCTTTTTAAAGCTCAAAGTTTTTGCATTAAGAACTGGTAACCTAGGTTGTAATGCTAGTATCCAGTCTGCTATATGTATAATTGTTATCTTAACCTGCCTACCAAGAGCATAAACATAGGATTCTTTATCCTGATCGTATCATGATGGGAATTCTCAGGCACTCATTCTTCCCTTGCCTGATCCCTTGCACCCTTTCCTGGTGCAACAACATTGCCCACAACAATGTGTTCCTCATGTTCTCCAGTCATTTATAAACTTTACCCTTTCTTATGCATAACTGGAAGTCATTATGGGGTATATTGGAGGACACTAACACAGACTCAACACCTTAGTCCTATGTCTCTGTAGACTCAACGAACCTTAATGTGGCATACAACTCACAAAAACATAATTAACTAATGTGGAAGCGTTCACTAAGCAGTGGATTACCAAAAATCACTAAAAATTAAAACCTTTTTATCAAGAGGTCCATCAAGTAAAAACTTTCTCAAATAGAACGAAAATAACACATTTACATTCTATTTTCAAAAGTACATAACTTGTATCATCTCTTTCTATGAATTACAAGCATCAGTTGTCCTGTTAAACTAAACACATGCAGTATGAAAATCTCGAGGCACTGAGCCAAAATCTCGAAAGCACTAACTATTACTCTGAGGACCTGAGAGTATAGAGACGACACATAGGACTCTATTTACATCTATACAAGGCATAACAGCTAGTGTCTCCACCTGAGACTTCATTGTTGTCCCTGCTACTGTTGCTGCTATCCTTTTCTTACTGAAAGATTCTTGTCTCCTCATCCGCGTCCACCTAAAAATGTAGTTCCCATGGGGGTGAGACAATTGTAAATTGCCCCAGCAAGAGATATAACTCTCCGCCAATAACATTATTATTTCAGCTTAAGAAAATAAATAACCACAGAGGAATCATATTTGATTGATAGCAGCTCATTCAATGTTTAACTGATTAGAATATTATTCTTATCTAAAAACATTTCAGATGTAACTTGAAAGAACAACATGTCACTTATCCACCAAGAAATATGAAGAACATGTATAACATTTATTCACTATAGAATCATTACCACAACATTAACTCTCTTTTCAAGCTTAGATCATATATTTAATGTCTGGCATTGTCATTGTGGAGTCATGGCATGTAGCCATACTCTTTTCACAAAGTGTTGGGATCTAGTCCCTCAACTCACCAAGAACAATTCCACTTCTTAACAAGTTCATCATCATAATTATAGCATCTGAGTATTTGAACCCATAACTCACCATAGGATACTTCTTACCACTTATTAGGTAACTTAATACCTTCAGATCATCTGACTAAGGACATCATGATTCTTACTACACAATGTATAACACATAGTACACAAGGTTCAATGATTCTTACTACACAAAGCATATGAAGGCTTATAAAACATTCTCAATAAACAAAGCATCATATCCCATACCTGGCTATAATCCTCATCTCATCATCCCTGCATAATTAGTATTCATGATAATAATTGTAATGCTTTCATATCAGTATCATTCAACACTAAGTAATATCATTATTCCCTTTTTAGGGTTTATGATTTCTCTTTCACATCAGTATCATACAACACTAAGTAATACCACTATTCCCTCTTTAGGGTTCATGGTATCTCTTTTATATCAGCACCCTTCATTAGGGTTTTCCATAAATAACCACTTGGGTTCTTAAGATCATATTATTAATGATCAACCCTATTCCATTGTTTCTCACAGCTAAAAGCCAAAATAGATATCATAAGTATTCAAACATACTTATATATCCTCATCATTCATCATTGAATGTATTATCAACACAAAGTATGAGTTTATTTCTCATCTTTATCAGACTATGATTGAATCATAGTATATTAATTTGGATTAACCTTTTCATAAGGCATGTTAGCCTACAACCATCAAGGTGCATTACATCTTAATGTAACAATTGGCATGACACTTCTCATGTGTCATTCGTCCAATTATATTGGACTTATAACACATCAAGGTATACCAGTATTGGGGTGTTGGATGTGATATCTATCATATCTTGATGTATCACATCCCTCGGCACCTTTATCTCACTTGAGTTCATACACTTAGCTTGTATTAGGGTATTCCCATCCTAATACTTTATGCACCAGTTCATCACATTTATCATGTAAAGTATTGATCATTAGTCACTCACTTAGATTATACAATTGTTGCCAATACTATGGACTCATCCTTAAGTTAGGAACTATTAATATAAGGATATCCATTATCAACCTCTCTAGGTGTTACATTTGTCATAACATTAATCACTATTCCACTATTAGGAATAGTATTCTCCATACTTATAATTTGAGGATTCACATAGCATATTCACTATATTTATGAATTTCACATAGTATTACTCTTCAATAGAGTTTTACATAATCATCCTTCTATATCAAGGTTTCACTTAGTATTATGTGAAATTAGGATTTCACAACACTTCACCCAGTGATAGGTCTTCACATAGGATTAGTAGCACTACCCTATACTAGGGTTTCATGCACCTTACCCCATTTTAGGTATTAAGGTTTCCTATTCACATCCAAGTAAGATTTCTCTTACCTCATACCCAAATCAGGGTTAGGATATACAATTTCCATTAAATTAGGGCTTCCTTCATTGTTACACTAAGCTAGGGTTACATCATCACCATAGACTTATAATAACACTCAACTTTGCCCTAAATTAGGGTTTCACACATAGCTTTGCTCTAATTAGGGTTTCACACATATCTT
The DNA here is from genome assembly GCA_963693085.1 of Alisma plantago-aquatica. Classification (NCBI taxonomy): domain Eukaryota; kingdom Viridiplantae; phylum Streptophyta; class Magnoliopsida; order Alismatales; family Alismataceae; genus Alisma; species Alisma plantago-aquatica. The sequence goes on from OY856414.1 coordinate 666,165,498, forward strand.
TGCTCTAATTAGGGTTTCACACATAGCATTGCTCTAATTAGGGTTTCACACATAGCATTGCTCTAATTAGGGTTTCACACATAGCATTGCTCTAATTAGGGTTTCACACATAGTATTGTTCTAATTAGGGTTAGGGATCATTGATTAGGGTCTCATGATCTCATTATTATGGATCAAACCCTTATCACATAGTCTTCTCAAAAAGAGAGAATTAGGGCTTAATTATATAAGCATTCATCTTTCTCACTCTCTCTCATCCTTTTTAGGATGTTAAGTACTCCAAGATTAATCTAGGTCAACTCTTCACTTGAGTACACATAGCTAGGGTTAACCTTCACAATCATCATGGGTCTACATCTTTAATAATCACATAACTGATTGATCTTTGATCATATTAGATGTCCTAATTGTAAGGACCCTGACCTGCGTTTAGGGTTTACCATGTTTGTTTTGCTTAATCTTGATGCTTTGGTGCTTGCTAATCACCTTTAAGTGGTGATTAGGGTTTTGTTGTGCTTTGTTGAGATTTCGAGGGGCTACTTGCAAATAAACCAACTTTAGGGTTTTTGTGTGCAAGTTGGTCATCTTGTGAGATGTTTTTTCCCTCTTTGCTTCCTCTAGGGTTGAGAGGAAGGCTTGGGCTTGTTTTTTGAGTTCTTTGGGCCTGAGTTGAGCTTGTTTGGGCCTTGAGGTGCCTTGGTTGGGCTTGCTTGAGCCTTGTGTCGGCCAGGACCTGCTTTGTGTCACCCAATAGGCTGGTGTGTCGCCCAGCAGGCTGGTGTGTCGCCCAGCAGAGCTGCTGCCTGTGTCGCCCATGATGCTTGGTCTTGTGTAGTGGACACTTGGTGCATGTCTTGGACAAGTGTCTTAGACCTTGCAAGTGGTGGCTTGAACCCTAGGACAAGTGTCCCTTGGGTGGACGACACTTAGCATGGTTGTACCTTGTTTTCTACACCCTTTCCTTCTATATATATGGTTCTTTCCCTTGCCTTAGTCTCCTTTGATCGTTTGGTCTCTCCTCCACCTTGAGTGCACGATATCCCTCTCCATCTTGCTTGTGCTGTCCAATACACTCCCTTGGAGTTGAAGTGGTGGTCGATACACCTTCCTGGAGAAGCCTGGTGGACGATAGCTTTGGACCTTGGAGCTGTGTTGGACGATACCCCTTGGAGCTGGAGTGCTTCTTATTCCTTGGAGCTTAAGGCGGGTTGCATAATTTCTAACCCTAACTTCTTTACCTTCTGTTCTTGTCCTTGTTCTTAAGTTAGTAGCTTAGACTTGTACCTTGCTTGAGTTTCTTTTGGTGGCCGATATACCCTTAGAGTTTAGGGTTTCTAGTGATCTAGGGTTTGGGTTCCCTTGAGTTGGAGGTTGATGGTGACCATGTGTTGGGCGATATCCCTTTGTTGTTGGGTATGTTGGAAGATATCCTCTTTGATGGATGACATGGCACCTTTGCCTTGGAGTTGGACGATAGGGTGCTCTCTATGTTGGATGATATGGAACCATGGGTTGGATGATATGATGAGTTCTTGAGGTTGGCCGATACCCTGCCCATGTGTTGGGCGATAGGGTGAGCTACGGTGTTGTTGGCCGATATGGTTAGGTTGAACGTTATCCTTTTGATGGGTGATAGGCCTTAGCATCTTGTTAGTCCTTGTGGTGGACGACAGGGCCTTCTTTGTTGAGTTGATGGAGTTGCACGACATGCAAGAGATGGTGTAACGGCTGATAGGTGTGAGGGTGTATCAGGCGATACCCCTTGTGTGTGACGGGCGTCAGGAGTGGGCTGTGACGCGCGATAGGATGTGGTTTGTGACGGGCGTCACACCCTCCTTTCCTAGAAATGTGCTGGCCGTCAGGCCTTGTGTTGTTGCACGATATGTGGGAGTGCTTCCCTCTCTCCTTTCCTTCTTTCTCTCCTTCTCTCTCCTAGCAGTTGTGAGGTTGTTAGATAGGTGCTAGCCTAGGATGTCGGGCAAGGTGGTAAGCTGTGACGGGCGTTGCTCGATGGGGTGTGTCGCGCAACACTCCCTGACGTGCGACACCCATGTTGCCTGATTCCCTTGTGACGCGCGTTGCGGGCAAAGGTTGGGTGCAACGCAGCGTTGTTGCCTCCCCATGCCTAGCCGAGTCAACTAGCTTTAAGTGAGGGTTGTGAGATCTTAGGTGAGGATATGAGTTTCTTTGGTAACGGTCACAAGTGTGATGGAAGTAGATGCTTAATTGCAACATGTGTTAATGGTGCTTTTGATAACAATGATACCAATGATAATGTGGTGGATAGCAAAGATGTTAATAGTTTTGATGATGGTAATCATGTAATGATGGTGATGCAATGTTAGTAGTAAAAGCAATAATAATATTAATGTGGGTAATAATGTGGCTAAGTAACAGTTACATTAATAGTTTGTTTAATGACATAGCAATAAAGATACTAGTGGATGATGATGCTGATAATAGTAATGATGATAGCAAGAGTAGTAATGACATGCATAATGTAAGTCTTATGCTTAATTGTTAATGGCAATGATAAATGGTAGTTGCATTAATGGTTTCTTAATGATAAAGGTAATGATGATGATAGAGGATGGTAACAGTAATGATTTTGGTAATAATAGTGTATACTCAACATGTTCCTATATAAAGTGATTACCTTGATTGTTGTATGATCTTAAGATAAGAGTGGTCTTGACTATGGTTTGTTAAGGATGTGCTTAATACGCTTGATCGCCAAGTAGTGTAATAATGATAAGTAGAGTATCTCAAATGATAGTTCATGATAATGAGCATATTCCTTATGTTGAAATTATGGTTATTATGTATCCTAACCATGCAGGTAATGTGTAGCCATGAATGGGCTATGCGACATATATGACGAGTAACATTACCTGATAATTGTTCTATGAGATTATATATGTGATGTGTTGTCCCATGATGATGATGTGAGCCTTGGAAAGGCGGTGACAGTACATGATGAGGGATTAAGATCCCATGGTATGTGATGATCCTTGAGATGGATCTGGATGGTTGGCAAGAGGCCAAGTGGTAACATGTGATGTGGGATCCTTGTGATGGATCAGGTTCATGTGGTTTCAATAATAATATAATGTTCTTTACTTTCTGTTATATCTTGCATGTTATATAAACTTGGTTGAATCCTGCAATCCATCTAAAAGATACTAATTAATCACAGTGAAATATATCATGTAGTTTGCCCTGGCCATAGATCCATCATCGTCAGGACTTGGTGATGGTGAAACGGGTTCCCCTAAGGGTTAACCCGGAGCGCATATTGTTGAATATGCGAGGTTACTCCTAGCCTAAAGTAAGGAGGTAAGAGTGTAACTTTAGTTACAGACTCAGATACGTATATAGAGCATGGTGAACATGCCCATGGCTCAGGATATGTGATGTGAACAACATGAATGCGTTCATGGCTCAGAGCACGGTGATCAGGCTCGTGGCTCGAGTGTACTAGCGCCGAAACCTGTACCAAGGCGGGCTAGAGTGAGGGTAGCTTAAAGAGCTTACCATGTGGCTTAGACCACTTTAGCATGTGACTACGGTCTTGCGTGTGTTGTACTCGTGTACTGACCACGAGGTGGGAGGTCGTGGAGTCTGGCTCTTCCATGTGACCTTGTATGGAACCAGTCTTAGGCTTCACAGCCAAAGGTTGGATTTGAATGGTACGATTCAAATCCTCGGGGCATAATAATACGTAATACAGCCGTTTAGTATTTACTGCTTAAGAATAACACGAAACATTGGTTGAGGCCTTGTTTGTGTAGTTAATTCTGTTATACCTTGTAGGTACTTCTATATATATTCTTCTGGTATGAGGTATTATGACGTATCTTGGTAATCAAGATATTTGATCTTATATCGTGTTCTGATAATCATGTTATAAAGTGATATATCTTGTCAATCATGTTCCATTGAGAAATATCTGGTTATATGCTTTTGTACAGCTGGTAAGCTTGTCAGTAAGAATAGCCTTGCTTTATATAGACTGCTCTTGTTATATTCGTTGATTAGTTATCTGCTATTATAGTATATCTTCTTGAGGTTCTGTAGTTGCGGTGGGAAGTTATGTTTCCCACTGGGACAATTGTTCAATTGTCTCACTCCGCTGGTTTTCAGGTGGTCGAGCTAGATGTGGTCGTGGTCGTGGTGTTGCGGCCGAGCAGCTTGAAGAGCAGTAGAAGGCAAGCGATGGATAGGCTGCTATTTTGGATGTTTTGTAGTAGAGTCTAGAGTCATCCCTGTACTCTCATGTCCTTGGCAGTGTTTTGACGTTGTTTTACGATGAACGATCGATGATGTTTTGTACATCCTGTTGTTGGCCGGATATGGGCCTTTACGTATATGAACAGGTGGTGAACCCATGTGACGGATAGACAGCTGTTCCTTGAAGATGTGGACACGCATCAGATCTCGTGTATGTTTATATATGACATGTTTCTGTGAAGGATGAGGACTGGAAAGTAATAGTTTCACAGTTTATCCGTTTTCCGCAATCGGTTTTAATTAACCCGTATTTTCATAATATGTGGTTATGGTGATTTCTGCACATTTTAGCGTAACATCTCGTTATCTGTGTGATAATGGGATGTGTTGCCACACTAATGGTCTAATCAATTAAACCATCAATTATATAAGGAATTCAAAAGAATTGACCAATTAAACTTTCAATTCCACAAAGTGATCAATTGGGTTAACCATTGAAATCTTCAAATGCATTAAGTATCTAAATAGGTTCACCATATTGGACCTTCAATTACATGTGATATTCAAATGGATTAACCATGTTGATATTCACAAAGTTAATTACTTATACCCTCAATGATCTTGGTTCTCATACATCAATTGGTTGAAAACCATTTGAACAAGTTATACTTGAAACCGATTGGACAAAGTAGGTGTTGAAATCGTTTGCACTTTGGGTCTCCAAATGGTTTGAGATTGTTTGGTCCCAAACAGTCTTGAGACCATTTGGACTCAAGCGGTATTGAGACCGTTTGGTCCAAACCTTCTCAAAACCGCATGGACCAAAAAGATACTTCAACACTCAATCGACTCAAAGTTTCAATCCATGGACCAATTATAAATTGAACCACTAAAGCATTCATCAATTGGACCACTCAATCACCATTCAATTAGAACTTCAATTTAGGGTTTTGAACCCAATTGAACTAGGTTTGATAATCAAGAAACCATCACTTAGGGTTTGAAATTGAGGATCCATCCATGGTTGGCATTGTGGAATCAAATCAATTGAAATCAATGAACCATCATCATCACATGATATGACCTGACCTCAAACGGTCTTGGATGACCACCAAATGGTCTTGAGACCGTTTGGTTGATCTCCAAACGGTCTTGAGATATTTTTCCCATTCCATCATCAAAATTCATGACATCCAATTAGGGTTTTGGACCATTGGATTGATTATCAAATTAGCACTTAGTTGCAATTCAATTTGGTACTTTTGGACCTTCAAACACTTAGCCATACTTAACCCTAGACCTCCAAACGGTCTTGGGTGACCCCCAAATGGTCTTGAAACCGTTTGGGTGATCCCCAAATGGTTTTGAAACCGTTTGGGTCAATCAACCCAAAACATCATCTCAATCAATTTCAAAATCAGCACTTAGCCGATTAGGGTTTGCAATTAAGGAATCATTCACAATTGAAACCATAAAGATCAAGTAATTGAAACCATTGGATCAATATCCAAGTGCCACATCATATATCTTTAAATGGTCAACCATCTCAAACGATCAACCATTCCAAACGGTTTGGAACCCAAACCACCAAACGGTTTGGTAAAACCGTTTGGACTCAACATTGAAACCGTTTGCCCTAGATATTTGGGGAGGTGTGTGCTTATGATGATGTCATCATAATCAAGCTCCAAACTCACGAAATCTACTGTGATTTCCATGGAGATTGCATCAATCAACCAAACTTAATTTTGGAAATGTAGAAATGATCACCAATTGATAAGGAATTGATTGCAATAATAAAATTAAGGGTTCAAGTTATAAAACCCGCCTCCAATTGAGCTCCAAAGTTCCAAGCTCATAGAAACAATGGTGGATGCAACTCCTTTCACTATTCCAAGGGTCCTCCTCAAGCTTTGAGTGAAAAGAATTGGTTAGAATTGAAGAGGGGATCGAGATATGAAGAATTCATGCATTGATTTTTTATTTTCACCATGGATTCAAGGTGAAAGGAGGTCAAGAACCTTACCAACAGGTCGGGGGTCGTCCTCCTGATCCTCCACAGCTCCTTGGTTGTTTTTCAAGGAATGGGAAAGAAAGGAATCCGAAAAAGCCTTTGTTTTGGCTTGGAAAAGGTACTTTTATAAGAAAATTGATGAGAGAGAAAATACTTTATAAAAGTCTTTTAATTCCAAAATTGTTGCCACCACTTCCCCCTTGGTTTATTGCATGCAAGGGCATCTCTATCCCCACCGAGCTCCCTTTCATTATCCATGAATTAAGGGAAAAGAAATTAAGCACCTTAACCCTTATAATAAGAATATCCATATTTGAGTGGAAATTCTTTTTCTTATAATAATGGTGAGTGGAATTTCACCTCCTTCGGATATGCTCGTGCCTTTGCAAGGCTTTAAGCTCATACAAACACATCTGAATCCAACCATTTTAATTTTGGTTGAAGGCCCTTTAATTAATACATTCATTTTTGCCCTAAATTGAATTAGGGTTTCACTTAGGATTAAATCTTGATTATTTTAATATCAAGATTCTCTCTCCTCCAACTTAATTCAAATGAGGCGCCCTTCTCATTTTATTTTCTATACAGGATGCCAAGAAACATTAGGGACCTTATTGAAGTGGTAATTTGCATATTGAACCCTAGGTTTTGGGTAAATTGCACATTACACCAAAACTATGTTTTAATGCACAAGGACTGCTTTACAAGCTTGTGAAAACCATACTACTACATCATATTCATTCTTATGATGTCTCAACATCAGAGGAACATTTTATCATGCAACATTTACAATTTAACCCCTCAACTTGGGTAATTTGCACTTTAGTCCAAAATAAGCAAACATTGCTTCAACATTGTTCAAACAAGACCAAAATTGAAACATGCATGATAAATCACTATATGAACAAAATGAAGTAATCTCCTTTCTTAAGGAGAACATTGCATCTACTCATGGAAGAGTTTATAAATCATCTATCTGCTATGTAAGGAATGTAAAGAAACATAAATAACATCTATCCACTAAGAAGTATAACTATATTGTGCATCAAATAATGTTTCTCGTATTCGATCCTTAAGCAGATATGCTACACAGATGAACATATTTTACAATCACACTTATGCCCTGAGGATATGAAACATACCCCGTTCATCTCCAACCGACCACAAACTTCTCACAATTCGGTACCATACAAGGTCAATGGGAGAGCCAGTTGCCATGACCTTACTTGTCTTGGTCAGTACGAGACCACTAGCAGGACTATGTCAACTGCTTAACAAGCTATACCAGGGTACGTAGGCATCCACGCTTAGAGATAAAATGTAAACTGCACTCTCTTAGGGGAAACATCTACTAAATCCCATCCCCAGTTACTGAGTCATGGCGACACAAGCACCATACACCGAGCCACGGGCCAGTTCACCGTGCTCAACACAAAGTCTACGACCGAAGTCACACTCGAGCCAGGATATGGCATATAGACAAATCCCCATTCATTTCGAGCTCGTAAGGGGATCGGATCACACATGGCCGTCCGTACTTATGCCCCCACATACTCAAAAGTATGCACTCTGGGTTATGCTGTGGGGAACCCATTTCACTATTCAGCAAATCCTGACGTTGATGGATCTATGGTCAGGGCAACATTTTATAGTTTCTAGTGATATATTATGTGCATTACATCATTATTTTAGCAACAAACAAGTTATCTTTATTAATCACAACAAATTCTACAAATAAAGGTGTAATACATCTATCACGTACTTTTCCAATTATTTAAAACACATGATACTTGGGATCTCAGTCCTTTATCACATTACTGGGAATTCTCATCTTTTCATTATTATGATTACTGAATCTGGGTATTCAAACCCTTAGATCATCACATAACATTGTTACCTCTCTAATAGGTAACCATTACCCCTAGGTCCTCAGACCAAGGTATTCATTTCACTTGTTGTACAAGTATTCTCATGGCTTACAAGGCCATCACACATCTTGTCACCTCTCACTAGGCAACAACTTATTCACATGGCTCACAAGGCCATTACACATCTTGTCACCTCTCACAAGGCAACAACTTATTCACATGGCTCACAAGGCCATCACACATCTTGTCACCTCTCACTAGGCAACAACTTATTATGCTTGTTATACAAGTATTTAACATGCCTTAAAAGGCTTATGCAAGAATAGAAATACATCCTTCCCTATTATTAGGGTTAGGGTTTCCCTTTATAGCTGAATAGGGTTTCATGTTCATATTATTAATCCAAACCCTAATTCATTGCTCCACACATCTAGGAGCATACATTGATATCATAAGTATTCAATCATACTTATTTATTATCATCATTTATCATTAAATGATTATCAACTCAAGGTATGAGTTTCTTTCTCATCCTTACCAGAAAATGATTACATCATACTTTATTAACTTGGCTTAACCCTTCTTGAGGCATGTTAGCCTACACTTATCAAAGTTCATTACATCTCAATGTAACAATTGACATTACACATTTCATGTGTTACTCATCCAAGTATATTGGATTTAAGGTGCATCAAGGTGTATCAACCTTAAGATGTTGGATGTGATATTTATTATGCCTTGGTGTATCACTTCCCTCATCACTTTTAACTTACTTAAGTTCATCAACTTATCTTTTATTAGGGTATTTCCCCATACTAATACTTTATCCACTAGCCCATCACATTTATCCTGTAATGTATTGGCCATAAGTCACACACTTGAATTGCCCAAATATCATCAATTGATATGGACTCATCTCAGGTTAAGACATTGTTGATATAGGATTGACCATCATTAATCACTTTAGGTGTTTGACCTATCAAGGTATTAGCCACACCATTACTTGGTATTATACTTATCACTCCTAAGAGTGTCTTGCCCTCACCTTTACAAGGTGTCTCAGGTTAGAGGTGTTCATATGTTCACCATATCAGGTTGTAGGTGTATAGACACCATCATATCGGGCTAAAGGTATATGTATACCATCCATATCAGGATAAAGGTACTTGTATGTGTTACCCATGTCTTGCATGAGGTATTAAGCCATCACCATGTTGGGCTAAAGGTGTATTCAATCACCATATCAGGTGGCTCACCATCTAGGGTTGGCTGTGATGGGTTAGGGTTCGTCATATCGGGCTCAACCCATTATGCAAGTCGATAGAAGTGAAGGGCACCAAGCCATATCGGGCTACACCATCAAATTTTGGGTTGCAACACCCATGTCGGGTTAGGGTTGGTTGTGACGGGCACATCATACATGTATGTGTCACCCATGGTGTTTAAGAGGTATCAACTCATTACCATGTCGGGCTAGACATCAACTAGGGTTGTGTATCGGGCTACCATATCGGGTTACATCTTACTCTTGAATCCATACCTCATATCGTGCAATAGGGTTTACTTAATTATTCCTATCATGCACCATATGTGTGTACTTCATGATACCCAGTTCCAATGATATATTATATGATCATATCGTGTGATAGCACTTGCTATTCTTTACTCATATCGGGTTACCCAAATTAGGGTTTCATATCAACTTACAAGTATACATTTAACCTTGTATCGTGCATGGAGTCTATACTTGACTTCCTATCGTGCAAGTGCAAGAGGTGTATACTACACCACCATATCGTTCAAGAATATATACTATATTATTCATATCATTTTAGTGGAGTAGGTGTATCACCATATCGGGTTAGAGGTGCTTGCTTGTGTGCTTGAATCCGATATCACTTTTATAAGGTGATATCATCATCTTCAAGCTATAGACCTTTGTTATAACTGTTATAGTTCATGGAAACAGGTCTAAGAAGCTACTAGAACTCATAATTTCATCAAATATTTCACAAAATTTCGGAATTAAATGTAATTCATTAAGTATAGCAATTTAGATGATGAATAATAACATGGTTGAGTTCAAGGTATATAACCCGCCTTAAGAACAACTTCTAAGCTCCACGTTCCTAAGGTTGAATATGACTTATAAAAAGTCCAAGGCTCGTTCACAACTCCTTCATATACAAGGAATCACCATGGATAAGCAATTGGTGAAGAAGAAAAGAAAGGAAGATCAAAACCCTAAAATCATGCTTCAATCCAAGGTTGAAGATGATCATGACCTCACCTTTGGGTTAAGTATTGAGCTCCTTCTTGCTCTAGAACCTTTGAACGATACCTCACAACCCTTTCACGATATGCCACCACTTTTGGCCGATATCCCCCTCATTTGTGGCCAACAACACTTCACTATGGCCGATATCACCCTTCTTGGCCGATATCACCCTACTTGGGCGATATGATCTTGCTATGGGTGATACCCAAGGCCCTATGCATGATACCACTTCACTCCTGCACGATACAGGGACCCTATGCATGGTACGTTAGGGAAGGATGGTGGTAAGATCCGAAAAATTCCACTAAGGGGTGAAACTAGGGGTATATATACTTGTTGTTCATGAAGGAGTGTAAAAATGAGGTGTCATCAATTTGAGCTAGTAGGTGCCACGTGTCCATGAATGGGTGACACGTGTACATGCATTCATAAACATTTATCTTGACATGAAAAACAGTTGAGGATAACCTAGGGATGAAAATTCGTCCATTACTTATCCTTTTGAATAAGATATATCAATTAAATCATCACTTTATTCACAACCCAATACAACTTTACTAAGGAAGTTGTAACCCGACACACCTAACCTCCTTGAGGTGCTTTGCACGACATGGCCTTTTACAAGAGTCCACAAAATGATATGCGACTCCTCCTTTGGATCCTTGGCTGATAGGCACTCATATATAAGCTTTTCGACTTGATACAACTCAAGTTACAGTTTCATATTCAACCCTTTTCTTGGTCATTTCATCACCAAGATAACCATCATTCATAATGGAATCAAACATGGTGTCTCATTCTTTCTCTCTCATATACATAATACTAGGAGGGAGTAGGTACACTCTAGATGTGGTAATTTGCATATCAACCACACATTTTTGGTAAATTATAATTTGTACCAAAATTGGTGCACAAGTCGCCAACAATATTCAAACAAGTTCAAACTTGGAATTTAGGCTTTCCACAAGACACCACCTTGCATCAATATCTCTATAATGATGCTAAAACACATGAGTCATTTTCAACATGTGACATTTTGCAATATAGCCCCTCATCTTGGGTAAATTGCACTTTGGTCCAAAACAAAGGAACATTGCTCAAACAGTATTTAATCAGGACCAAATTTGAAACATAAATGTGTCACATGATAAAAAAACACCTTATAGGATTATATTAAATTTCTAAGCAACTTACTTAACCAAAACAAACAGGGTTACCTCATAACCCAGGTCAGGTTCATTACAGGGAAGACGCCATTCGTGTTAGAATTGGAGACCAAACTCATCTCCTCACCTCATCCATTTTGAACAAGATTTTTGCTACTGGTGATGATATGGAAGCCCTCCTAGATCAAGGAAGTTTAGATAAAGTTTCAAATTGTTGTGCCATGTGGAAGAAATTTATTAGGCACAAAAACTTTATAGCGGGGAAGTCAAAACAAGTCTGATCTAGAATCCATTCCTTTGCAGTGTTTAGAAAGTTCTAGCCAATACCATCTTTGGCATGTATGAAAATCAAGGAAGTTTCACAAAGAAAGAGCTATTTGTTTTAGGATGGATGATAAAGGGCATGAATTGCACTTGGGAGCATTTATTATCGATCAAATGAGGACAGTCCCCTCCAAGAGTGAAAATCCTTTTATTATGGGGGGAATTGTAACTTTCGTTGCCCTTGCCTTAGAGCATGATGTTTCTGGATACACCGATGAAGAATGGGGAAAAGTGGTGGACCTACAGTATATTGTATGTTCCTTCATGATTGCAATAGCTGATCATAAAATCATATATCAGGTCACCCCCATATGTAGGTGTCTCATTGAGCTATCCTACCATAATCTACCTCTCCTAGGTGAGTATGGACCAACTCCAAATTTCTTGGATACAATGAGGATATGGGAAGAGGAGCATCCCAGAGATGTCGAGTAGACAGAGGCTGTGATGAGGGACTGGGAGAGTCATAGGTAGATGAGAGGAGGAGAGAACTAGAGGAGAGAGAGGCCCATAGGGTGAGAAGAAGAGAGGCAGAGGCGATAGAGCCACAACAACCCATAATGAAAGCATATGATATGTCTACTATACATGCGTAGTGAGAGGGTATTGAAAGGATGTAGGATGGTACCTTGAGGTACATGAGGGTTTCTAGCGCACACAGGATGCTCTATGGTTGGATCAATATAGATGCACCATCATGTCAACCATATGTATTGTTTTCAACATGCCCACGTACATAGTAACCCCCAATGGGGGGAAGATTGGTGGGGTGCATTGTCCAGTATTAGGATGCCTACATACCTCCACAGATAGACTACTGGAGTAGTTACTACTAGTATCCTTCACCATAGGGAGGAGCACCATTAGAGCCACCACAAGAGTCATGATTGTCTACCCCATCACTCCTAGATTTTAGTGTCATGTTGAGGATGATATGATTAAAAAGTTTGGGGTGGTAGGGTGGTATGCCATCATTTCACTATTTTTGTATTTCATCTTCCCATTTACTTTTGTTTTATTGTTTTCTATCTAGTTTAGATGTTTGCTTGCTTTGCATACTTGCATACCATGTAGTTCACTTTCTTGCAAATTTTGCGTAATTTTCAAAATTTTGTTGTGCATTGCATTTCATATAGTTTTCTATAAGTTTTGCATGTTTTAGCTAAGATTTGCTTGTTTTTGCTATATGTTCCATAATGTAGGCTTAGTTGTGATTGAAGGCAATTTGGCACTATTTTGGCTAATTTTGTCCAAATTTAGAATGTCTTGCCCAAAAAGCATGTTTTGACCCAATCTCTACTTTGTGAATTGAAACTAACGACCTTTGACAAATGCAAGTGCATTATCATGGTTTATTGCTAAATGGTATCAATGCTTGACTTTTTACATGTGCACCACTTCTCTCATTCTTGTGAATTGCTTGGTTGAATTGTGATTGAAGAAAGTAGCAAATTTTTAGGGTTTGTAGAATCTCATGATAGAAATGTGGTTTTCGGATTGCTCATTCATGTGGTATATCATTACTTGATGAAATTGTATGAGTAATTTTCATGCAGGAGATCTCATGTGAAGGCCCACACAAGTGACCCTCTTTGAAATACTTTTCTTCTATCATTTTCCTACCTCTATGTCTCATGAAAGGATGCCAAAAGCCACATCTTCAGCCGTGGCCACCTCCAAAAGTTTGGGGTAGCCATATCTATATCCCCCGCTTCATTCTCACCACTATGTGCCCTAGCTACACCAAGGGCAAAGAAAGAGAAAAAAAATGCAAAAATAAAATAAAATATGCTCCTTTGTAATATCTCCAAATAAATAAAAGATGAGTGCTCCTATGTAATATCACTCTAACCCCTTATCATAATTATTTCTTCCATTTGCATGCCTATTGAGCTAGGAAACATCAAACCTATCTCATTTTGCCCCTTTTCATAACCACGTAGGTTACTTAGTGTGGATTGACATATGAGATTGAATGCATGAATTTAAAACAGCAAATTAGTCACTTTTTATCTTCACCACCATGAAATGGTTTACCCAGAGTTATATGACATCCATATGGATTGATTGTGTATTCTATCCTATATATGTGAAATTTGTATGCTCATTGCTTTAATCATGATTGGTTTGTGAAAGAGGAGAGGAGAGAGGTGGAATACGTGTACTTATTCATCATTGACACATTTAGTCAATATTCATTAGTTGCAATGCATATGTCATTTCTTGATTGTGGAAAATTGTAGAGAGATTGAGTAGGAGCATACTTGAGGATAAGTATGTTTTAAGTTTGGGGTGGTGATGCAACTCTATTTTAGGACTCCATCTTGTGTCTTTTCACACTTCAATCACATGTAAAGTAGTTAGATTACATGTTATTCCCCTCAATATGCATATTTATGCTAAATGAACTTATGGACGTTCTTTGTATGTTTTTCAAGTACTTGGACCACACTTGGATGGATAAGAGAGAGAGAGAGAATGATCCTAGGGTTTCTATACCATTAGAAAGGCCCAAAGTGAAGTCAAAATCTCCCTCAACCTACCAGATGGACAAGAGAGAGAGAATGATCCTAGGGTTTCTCTACCATTAGAAAGGCCCAAAGTGAAGTCAAAATCTCCCTCAACCTACCCCTAGTGGCCAAGACTCAAACGAAGTAAAGAAGTCCAAGGATGAACAAAGTACAAGAGCATGGTGCCGCTGTAGAGACAGCACAACCGTGGCATCACAAAACAACCATGTTGGCCCAAGAAAAATCACAGAAGGAGATCAAGTTCAAGCCATTGAAAATTCAAGTTAGTAGTACGGCCGTGCAGCCCAACACGACTGTGTTTCCAAGCATTAGAAGGGTTGTGCCACTGAGAACGGGCAGCCAATTCTATAGCCAAAATGGTTGTGTAACACAACATCATAGTGTTGCCCATGACCCACCATGGTCGTGCCACATGCATGCCAAAATCCAAATTTTCACTGAATCAAATTCAAGTTTTCCACCTCACCCGTTCCATCCCACCACGGGCGTGCTAAGCCATGTGCTTCCTACAACCCTAGCACAATTTTTACACTGCATTTCCCATATTACCCCCACTTGGCCTAGTGCTTCGCCACCACCTATATATACATGGGTGGAGGCTGGATCTTGAGGTTAGCTACCTTCTACTCCCTCTTAGGTCCCCACTTCCGGCCCTTAACCATTCCACCTCATTTACATCTCCATTTCACTCGTTCACCATTTCCACCATCAAAACCCTAGTTTTCTAGTGTTTTGACCCTTTCCCACCACCATTCTATGCCATTGTGCTTTAAAGGAGGGAGGAGCACGCCCTTGCAACATCTAGAGAGGATGATTCTTTCATCTACACTGAACTCCATGGCTATTTCTACCTCTTTCTCTTCTCTTTTTGTATTTTTTCTATGTTTGGGGATAAAAATGTTACTTTGATACCATGTCGGGGAAAGTGATATGTAAACATTTTAATTTCATTTTCTAATGATTATGTTCTATTTCTATCTCATTTCCCATAAAATGCTTTGTGTTTTGTGCTTGAAATCATCCTGGATTCTAGGAAAATTACTTATATGTAGCTAATTTGTGAATTGTTCCCAAGTCCAATTAGTGGATCCCTAGTTAGCTATTCACCCTCCTACATGTTAATCATTTCTCGTATGCCTAGTTGAGAGATCTATGTGTTTAGTATAGGAACATTTAGTGTAATTATCTTGGAGCCTTCTCAAGGCTAGAATGTGGGTGATGTGAGGTCTAAAACCTCACTTCCACCTTACATTACTACCCTCAACCCCTAATTAATCTAAGAGTTCCTGTCCTCAAAACCTGGGCTTGACTAGACCCTAATTGAATTCCATGTAAACCCTAACCCAATTGAGCCTCGTAAGGTGGGTAGGTATTAGAGACTAGTTCCCCTATACACACCCTATCTTATCCATGGCCAGTTAGTAGTTTGGGTAATTCATTAGCATCTAACTTGTTGTTTGGATTGGTAATTTAAAAGAAAGAATAATCTTTACATATTATCACCCCAACCCAATTGATAAGTGCATCCACCAAACATCCCACACTTCTCATAATTGCATTAAAACCCTAATTGCCTCCTTGCTTAGCTAGTCTTTACTATTTAACTCTTTACTTGCTTAATTAATATCTTGCCTTGCTCTTCTAGTCTAGGTCTTTAAATGTCTTTTAGTCCTAATTGCTAGTTTAGTGTAGTGTTAGTCCTGCCTTGCTTGTCGTAGTGTAGTTTTCCCTTTTGATTGCTTGTCTTGTCATTCCTTGCTCATTAAAATTAATTGTCTAGGGTTTACTTAGGATTTGATTCATTGCCTTCTTTAATTTCTTACTTGATCAACCTTATTTTAACAATTGAAACCAATCTTCAAATCCTTCAACCCTAGACTCCATAGTAGAAACCTAGCCAAAACTAACCTAGCTATAGTGCCCCCTTTTCTCCCTGTGGATCGACCATATTATTGCCGCTAGCCTATACTATAATGCGACCATGTACACTTGTGAGTTAGCGTGTTATTTTAAGTGGGTTGTCAGTTTAGCCCCCTTTTTAATTTCAAAAGATCACTATTGTGTTCAAAACCCTTACAGTTTCATCTAATCAAACTCAATTGGTTAGTGTGTGGCCTTAAGGGAGAAACACATTAGGATGTCACATCCTGGTCTTGATATGTGAGGTCTAGGTATGTTGGAAAGGATTATCTACATTTATGGATACACCCTTGCGTGAAGTGTCAATAAATGGGAGGTTAGGTGTACATCATCCATTCTAGGCATCTATTGAAATAAGGAAGAGACAATGATGTCATATAGTAAAGCCTTTATGAGTATGTTAAGAGTTTAAGAGGGAGAGATCATAACATACCACACAATTTATGACTATGTATACAATGATCTTATAAGGTTAAAAGGAGTGATTAGACTAGCCATATGAAGAAGTTGCACCCCTTTTCAAGTAACCTATCAACATGTAGTATTGGTTAAGCATGCTCATCCCAAAGTACTACTAAGGTGCATGGCATGTCAGGAAGTTTTCTCATGTTGTGGGTGAATAAGAACAAAGCATAAGTTGATGTAAGTGATGATCTATTGGGCTTTTCATAATTCCTAAAACTCTTCTAGATCCTTATGAGTTAATTTATATGCTTATGTAAATTAAAATTAGCTGCTATTTTATCTTATCTTTGACAAGTCCATCTACCTTTTGAAGGGTATGATCAAAACCTTTAAAGAATGTCCAACACTTAAAGAGTGACAGGCCTTTCCAACGTTTAGTTAAGCTCAACCCCATGGAAAAGAGAAGGTCGACCAACCTTTAATAGTTGGTTTCCCCAAAATCTAGATGACATGTGCAAAGGTGGTTAACCTTTGATCTAGACATGCCAGAGTTTATCAACCTTAAAATAATCATCCCTAAATCCAAATTTTATCCATTTCTAAAATTATATATTTCATTTAATAACCCTTATCTATCTCAGAGCATAAGAAAGAGTTCGATATCATTATTTCATCATTTCCACCAGATCTCATTTGAAACCTTAAATCACCCTTTAAAACCCTTGTTCGACTAAATTCAAGGTTTGACCTTGACAATCCCTAACTATATATGTTTATAACACATATACATGTCATTCAACTAGGAAGAATAATAAGCAACTAATAAGGAGATAAACATATGTAAGCAAACAATTAATAATGTAATAAGAATTTCTTGTCTAGGCTAGGTTTATCATCTTATGTTTTTTTGTATACATATTTGAGACATGGATATAGAACTTCTACACACTCTTATCTAGGTTTTAGGCATCTATGTCGGTCAATGATCCTCAATGATCTCCTTAAAGGAGCAAGTCTAAGTGATCTATGGCAACATTTATAGACAATATGATTCTTACAGACTCCATTTCTAGATTGTGAATATGAGGATAATGTCTTACCTAAATTCTACACGTGCATTGAGCGGGTTGTACCATTTTATCTACTCTAATCCACTTGGGCTAGTTCCAACGGTCTAAATCATACAAAAAGGAATTTGAAAGAGATTTCTAGTATGCTCACATTGATTTATTATTTCACAAACAATATCCAAGACCTATGCAATCTTCGACATAGATTTTTTCACTTATAAAATCACCATGAAGATATCAACACATGATAGCTAAGAAAGGTTCTACAAATTTCCTACATATGACATAACTTTATATAGTAATAATACAATAATATCAACTGTCTCTATATGTAAGTGAAAAACCACACTCCAACTCATCAAATCCTCATGTTTATCTCACCTAAATATAGTTTTAAGATAATTATCACACCCTTGGGACTGTCTCAAAATACAAATTGTTAATATGCCTAAATGAGGGTCATGTTATTTATAATTATCATAAGTAGATCATCTATTGGTGATTTTGTATCATTGAACTTAAATTAAGTTTTGAATATCAAGAACAATAATTTGACAACTTGGAGCAAAAATTATTCTCGATTACACACATAGATGGATCCACAATAAGGTGGTGCACATTGTGCTTCACCATGAACCAAACATGATATTAAATCAACTGTTTTAATCAAAGTGATCCAAGACTAATAACCCTCATATGATTCAATAATATCTCTATGTCAAGGAAACATGCTTGAATCAAGATGTGGTGGATATGATGATCATAAGGGGCCATATTATGAGACTATCTTTAACTATAGAATATTCTATCTACAAGCCACCTCTAGAAAAATCGTCAAGTCTTGATTTCATATGGAAAGTTTCACAAAAGCATCCAATTATGGAATATACTAAATTGGGGGTACATACCATGTTTGAGATATTGATCACCATCTAAAAAATCCACCATCAACTCATGAAATATCTATTGTTCTAATTTTACATCAACTGAAGCTGCACAAATTAGTTAAAATATTAGCCATGTCAAATTCACAACTCAAGATTTAGAATTTCAAATTGGCCAACTAGTTGAACCTTTAACCTTGAACCAACAAATTCAATATTCCTCCCTACTGATGCAAGATGAATCAATCACCTATTCATAAATTACATATGATCACTATAAAGAAGTGAAACCACCTGTCTACTAAAAAATTGAATAATAGAACCCTCCAGTCCAAACACAATCATAAAGGTATGATGGAGTGGGTGTAAAATTTTCAAATATTTATTAATGGTATTCAAAACAACCAAAGTGTAGTAGCGGAATAAAATAATGACTATATTCAATTTCCCATAAGGTTTAAAAGAGTATCTTAAACTTACAAGTAAAGGTACATCATAAAGATCCATGTAGAGGTAAATCTAATCCACATCAAGATTGTCTCCAAGCTTTAACTCCATAAGATAGGCCCGAAATTTTATGCCATGTCCACCAAATCCTTCACCTAGGGTTGGAAGCATACCCCATCAAGTAGAGAAAATAGAGGACGTCAACAAAGGCTGGTATGTGCATACTAAAAGGTAAATTGAGTAATATATGAAATAAGGACAACAAATATAAAATGCTTCCCATAGAAGAGAAAAGTACCACCCAAGTGGGTATCAAGAGAATTGATCCACAATAAAAGAGATACTTGCCATTAAATCAACATATAAAAGTAGTGCCACATAAGCACATATGAAATTAGGGCACATAACCCATAATCCATAAACATCATCCTACATGCACGTGAGATAAACATAGCCTTAGAACAATATAAATACAATGGCGGCCAAGCCTCATAAACTTGAAACCTGATAGAGAATGGCACATAACCAAACTCCTATATATATATATATATATATATATATATATATATATATATATATATATATAAGTGGGCCAAACCTCATAAATTTGAAACTTGGGTATGGGGCACATAACCTCCATCCCAAAAGCATAAAGGGAACATAACCCAAAACCAATGCAATTACACTACTCTAGTGCTACTAAATCACATAGCATGTTAAATGTAGAGGCAAGTAGAAGTATAGTCAGATTTATACAAACTAGTCACCACATAAGTGACCAACATATACATCCACCTCACAAGTGGGCAAAAGAATCACATGTCATCATATGGAGTTCCAACATGAAAAAAGCATAATATAAGAGTCCAAGAGAGTAGCCATGATCACATGATCAATAAAAAATAACGTAGTTCACATGAAACATGATTTTCAAAAGAAAAGAGTAATGTGTAGGCCAATGTCCATAGGACCAAGGGAAAAAAGAACATAGATTAATTGCTCAAAATGAATAATCGGGGATGCAAACATACCTCAACTTCAGAGTACAACAACCCAATGACACTTCTATATCCAAATCTAGGTTTCCAAAGAACCTAATATCATGTATGTCAAATTAGGGTTAGAATTACATTGATTATACAAAACCCTAAAAATTCCTTTTTATTGTTAATGAATTAGGTTATCAAAACCATGCCATGTTTTAGGTTATATTTTCCTGAGTTCAAAACATATTTTGTTATATTTTTTGACTTTTATATATTTAGTTATGAAATTTACAAGTTATTACTTATTTAGGTTAATCTATTAAAATCACCTCTTTATAACATCAGATTCAGGCAACAAAACCAATACTATTAGAAAGCTTACATTTTTATGAATCCAATGATATTCATTTGTAATTTTTGGACAACCACAACAAAAGATATGAATTTTATAAAATCACCCAATCATAATAATCCAAAAATACATATAGGTAAGAAAATCGAAAGAGAGAGAGAGAGGAGGAGAGGGACCGGGCCCAGCTGACTTGGCCCAATCGAGTGAGGCCAAGTTCGTGGGTCAAAGGTCCAGTTGACTCGTCCCAAAACAAAGAAAAGGAAGGTGGAAAAGATAGTTTTTCCCTCTGTGAGAAAACAAAGTAAAAGAGGAACAGTGAGTGGCAGAAGCAGAAAAACAAGTGGGGAATCATCCCCTTCCTCACCGACACCATGGCTGGCTCAAGCAGTTTCTCTACTTTGGCCGAGAATTAGGCAAAACCCAAAGACGCCACGATTTGCCAAAAAGAGAACACTGAAGCGAGAAGGAAGGTCGACCGAACTCACCCATATTTTCAATTGTGACGCTGATGTAGCCGAAGATCCAAGATGAGCACCACAAGATCGAAACTGAAACTTGATCATCGAGTGCCAAAGAATGAACATGCGAGGAAATAGGGGGAAGAGAAGCGTTTCTTTGGAGTTGAGGATGGCTCATGTAGAGCTATTTATATACGCGAGTTGAGTTCTATGGAAAAGGCCAGTTGGCCGAGATGCCTTGGTGGCTAAAAATTGGGAAAAACCTGAAAAAAGGAAATTGAGTCTCAAATAACCGATCAATCTATGCGGAACATGCTCACAAATTTGTAGGAGAAGAAAGTTCGAAAAAAGATTGATCATAGAGGGAGAAATCCCGATTTCTCTGACTGTGCGGGCAGTTGCCTGGTTGCCTATTAGGCACGAGGTAGGTGACGACTTCAGGGCCTTTAGATAAAAAATTAGATGGATTAGATCCATGCGTGCCCAGATAATATAAAATTGATCGTGTGACAAATAAATTGGATTCCTAAACCGATTGGAATAAAGTGTGAATGCATTTATTTCTCTTTTTCTTTTTCTTCTTTTGAGGGTGCAAATAAACTTCAAATTGGATGCAATTTGACATCCAACCTATTTTTTATATAAGGAATTTGAATATGAAATTAGTTTTACCTTTTAGGGACTTTTAATGTGTTAAATAAATCAAATCCCATTTTCTCTTTCCTCATGCATTAATGACTTTAAGATTCTCCAAATTTTATAAACTTCACACACAAGTTATATTTATTGTGTTGAATATGAATTTGTTATCAATTTTATATGTTGGAGTTGTTTGGGCATTTATTTAATATTTTAAAGGTTCTACACTTTCTCTCTCTCTCGATTTCACCTTTTAAGCAAACTTTCTCCAAATTGGATGAAAATTCACCCAAAGGCTATATTTATTATATAGATTATGAATCCAAGATTATTTTCCTCTTTTGGAGTCATTTATTATTTTATTTGATATTTTTGGGGAAAACTTAGATCTTCTCTTTCAAAAATGAATTTAAATTAATTATTATTATCTGAATAATGTGAAACTTGACTCCCAAGACAATAAGGACCCAAGGAACACGATTTTAAACTTAGATTTCACTTTTGGGACTTATTTTTATGAGATATGTCATATGGCCCATTAGTGGCCCATTATCTACATTATGTATCCAATTAAGTTATGTATGTTCATATTACCTCTAAATGAATTATGTGACATATTAAATTACATTAAGGTGATTCATTCATGCATTAGCTTATTGGGAACATCTCTTAAGCCTAACCTCAACCTTGTTTGGCTAAGCCCAAAAGGTCAAACTTCTAGGGTAGGGTTCGAGATCCGGTATGTTACAATCACTCTATCCTATTATGTTATAGTAAACCAAATGTTTTAAAAGACATGAAAATAACCAATATGACCACACTAGATGTGCTTTGTGATGTTTGAAATGATCCATGAAGGAACCAATCTTCAATATATATCAGGGTGGAGCTACATGGGGACAACCAGGCTCTTGCCCCCTCCCAAATCCAAAAATATGTATCTTATGCATTTATAGCATAGTCAGCATGCTCTATGGATATGCATTTATCGAGTATAATATCAAAAACTTTGTTTGTTGGATTGTATCAGTGCCTTATATCTAACCAAGCGACCTAGGTTCAAGTCCTACTTTGAACATATTTTTACAAGTTTGTTTAACTCAGCCCTCCCTATTACTACTCATCCAAGCCCATCTCACTCAACCCCCCTATTGTGATTTTCCGTTAGCGATATAGATTGAAGTGGATGATAGGAAATGTTTGAATTAAATGAGCAGAGCATAACATTCCTAGAGTTAAGAGGGATGCTACAAAAAGTTATCATTGCTAAAAATAATAGAGGAAACACTAGGGATATGTTTGGTTTATTATATCTAGTTGAATTCCTGAGAATGCAACATTCAAATTATCCATGTAAAAGTCATTGCCGATTTTTAAAGCTCATGCAATACCAAACTTTATGTTTGGATGAGCTGTACTGTCCAGATGGACATTGCAAGGTAGGGAGTTATTTTTCTAGTCTGCTGTAGGGTAAAAGTAGCGCCGTGCTGGGTAAAAGTAGGGTCGTGGTTGTTGGATGACGACGCCCAACAGTTTTGAAAAGGGGCGCCGTGCCCAACATTTGTTATCAGACTAAAAATGCAGGATTGGTTCCGTTTTGCTAGTCCTGTTAATCAAAGATAAGATTTTCGTTTTAGAGGAAACAATCCAATACAAGCAACTCCGTGTAATCAAACGTCCCCTAAGTTTAACTTCAAATGAAAGGTGGTAGGGTGTGACAAGGTTGAAGTAGAAGGGTATTACAAGGTTGAGACAATGAATAGGCTTTTGTTGGCGTGGGAAAAGAGAATTGAAGAATAAACATATAAAAATCGGCTTCTTGTGTAGAGACATGTTGATGCAAATTATGGGTTCATGTATTCTCAAGACGTGTATCAAAGTAGCCAATGTGATGACATAATGTCGAAAACGTAAGGACAAACAACATCAGACCAAAGTAACAAGACGTCTCTCATCTCTTGTAGTAAACGGGAAAGATTATTTGGGGAGGAGAGAGCAGGTATAAGTTACACATGAACAACGTTTTGTCAATAATGAGGTCCGACGAATGATATAACTGCTCATTTAATCATGTAAAGGGATTTCAAGTTTCTTTTCGAAGGTGGATGAATCTCAAGTTGATTTGTGTTCAATTTTACAACAGGTAATTTTATGTTATTTGTTTTAGAACGGAGCGGAATTCGACCCAAGTGGTGCGAAACTTGTGACCACCTTCTTTTGTTGACCATTTTCTCTCTCTCTCTTTCTTTATAATCAGTTTCCGCTCTCCAACAACACCGAACCAATTATTACAGTAACGTACGGATATCATATCATAGAGGCGGCATTTTTCTTCCACTGGTCAAATTCGCTGGTACCGGCGGGATAGAGAGAAGGAAAGAGGAGAGAGAAGAGTAGAGTGGAAACTAGAGAGAGAACGAAATAGGAGAGAGAAACGAGGGGGGAAGGTGGGAGTTTGGCTCCTTTGCCCAATCCCTCCCACATGGCCTCGTTGCCACTAGGGCCTCATCCCATACCCCTGCCACCAGAGCTGATGGAGACGGAGATGGAGATCGACCACCCGCCGCCGCCTCCACCGTCGCAGCAGCACGAGCTTGCTGCCGGGAGGATCCCGTCCCGCCACCCCGAGTTAGGAGATGACAAGGTAGGACCGTGTTTCGTTCCCCTTCAGCTGCCTTCTCGTCTCTGGATCTCACTCTTCTTCAGCTGCCCCTCCTCCGTGCACCTAATTTGGTCTATACGGTTGAAGTACCTCTTGCTCCGATTTCTGCACCAACACGATGCATCATTTGTGTCAAGGGGTTGGTAAACTCTGCCAAACGCTTTCCAAGCTAAGGGCAGCTGAGATTCCCAGTTTTGCCGTATCCATTTTAATCTAGCGGGCAGTCACCTCTGATCTACTACTCCTTTCCTCAGCTTCAGTTGCCGCGTGCTTAGATTTCTTCCATACCTGCATTTTACTTACGCTCATCCTTCCATCACAACTAACCTGCCCCAACTACCTGTCTTCTACTATGATTACGTTTTTGGATCTCCGTTCCGATGAATCAGCAATTGGTGAGTTCAATAAGTATTGATTAACATCGACACTACAGTTCTTGGTTTGTTGATTGGTAAATTTACACTTGGCTCCATTGTTTAAGATCTTCGTCTCTTTGGACAAATTTTAGTTGACACTGCTGATTCCAGCTACCTAACGTCCCCTCTGCTGTCTCTTGTACTTGCTAGCGTTACTTTCTGACATCGCTGTCTGTTTGTTTATAGTTATTGATTTTTGTTGATTCGACTGAGATTGACAGCCGGTGTGTCCTGTAGCCATATCCCTACTCTTTCTTTAAGCTGGAATTCGTATTCTCCACTGCAGGAAGCATCGGTGGCAGATGGAAACAGTCCTCTTACGGGCCACATCATCTCCACCACTATTGGTGGAAAAAATGGTGAATCCAAAAGAGTGAGTATCTCCTTAGTCACAGAATCAGTAAAATGCTAATGTTCGCCTTAACACTGAAGATCATATCAAAAGGAAGTCACCCATAATCTTCGGACCAATGCAATGCCTAAATTTTAACCTTGATCTTAAAAGCTGGGTGCCTTTGAATGAATTGTCTTTGCATATAGTACAGGTTTCATGTTTGGAAATTAGAGTATATGTCTCATACATGATTAGACTCCATATTTCAGTGAAACATTATGTTCCTTTGTCTAAAAGCATTTCTAATAACTCGAAATTTGTTGTATTAATCTGAGACTTTGTAATAAGAAAAAAAAAACATATATGGTCTAAGATTGCTTTTATAAGCTTTACATAATTTTAGGCCTGTTGAGGGCATTTTGCTGTTAAGAGTTGGTACTGATTGATCGAATAAATATATTTTAGCTATTCTTGACTCTCTTACCATTATGGCGTGGTTTATGTGCACTCTTATAATTATACTTGTCTTCATTCGCATGAGAAATGATCACATTCTTTGAGATACAAGCATTCTATTCTTGCACTAATGAATGCTTTTAGAAAGAAATGTTGAACTGATACATATTTTATATTGTCTAGAGATATAGATACATAGTCCAGAAATCTGCTTCATTAACGTTTCTCAATCTTCTCTCAATATTTGTGTTTCAGACAATAAGTTACATGGCAGAACGAGTTGTGGGCACCGGCTCATTTGGCATCGTGTTTCAGGTAAAACGTCGTAGCTCATGTTCTTCGTCAATGCTGTCCTGTTACTTGTGTGGTTTATAACATTATGGATGCTTCGTTATATAGGCTAAGTGTTTGGAGACTGGAGAAACAGTCGCCATAAAGAAAGTCTTACAGGATAGGAGGTATAAAAATCGTGAATTACAGTTGATGCGCTGCATGGATCATCCAAATGTTATTTCCTTAAAGCACTGCTTCTTCTCCACCACAAACAAAGACGAGCTTTTCCTCAATCTAGTCATGGAGTACATCCCAGAAACTCTATATCGTGTTTTGAAGCATTATAGCAATGCAAACCAGAGGATGCCACTTATCTATGTCAAATTATATACATACCAGGTGTGATGATTCTTTCAGCTTGATTGGCTATTGATGTTTGTAGGATTTTTCATTTCATATTCTTTTCATTAATACAGATTTTTAGGGGTTTGGCCTATATTCATAATGTACCAGGGGTGTGTCACCGAGATGTGAAACCACAAAATTTATTGGTAACTATCTAAGTTTCAGCTCGTGTTTTCTCTACAAAAATCAACAAAAATATTTTTTAATGACATGTATATCGACAGGTTGACCCGCTTACTCACCAAGTTAAACTGTGCGACTTTGGAAGCGCCAAAGTTTTAGTATGTGGCTACTCTCCCTTTTCATCTAAGAATGATGAGTTTATATAGACACTTACAGTTCTTTGGATATGTGATAGGTGAAGGGTGAAGCAAATATATCATACATTTGTTCTCGATATTATCGAGCTCCAGAACTTATTTTCGGTGCAACGGAGTATTCCACATCAATTGATATATGGTCAGCAGGATGTGTTCTTGCCGAGTTGTTGCTTGGCCAGGTTTGTATTCCTTTTAGAGATTTTTGATGCAGAATAAAATCTTAAGAAACTAAGTAATATTCTGCTAAAAGAAGCAAGCTGACATAAGTTTTTCTTTAGCCTCTGTTTCCTGGTGAAAGTGCAGTTGATCAACTTGTTGAGATCATTAAGGTAGTGGATGGTGAAATGTTTTAACATTTTATATTCATCGTGTATCATCTTTTTGGTTAAATGGTCAGAACTTTTCAGCTAGTGGTAGTCTTATACAGGTTCTGGGCACCCCAACACGAGAAGAAATTCGCTGCATGAATCCTAGCTATACAGAGTTCAGATTTCCACAGATCAAAGCCCATCCATGGCACAAGGTAAATTTTTTTAGAAAATGCCATCCATGGCATTGATGAATTCCATTACGTTTGTTACCTTTTTTTCTTTCTTTTCTCTTGTAACATGTATCTGATTTTCTAAGTTCAGATTTTTCATAAGAGAATGCCTCCAGAAGCCATAGATCTTACGTCAAGGCTCCTACAGTACTCCCCATATCTCCGCTGTAGCGCTGTAAGTTGATGTATCTTCTCTTACAGCTAATGTCCATGGTTGTATAGTTAATATAAATGCTCATCTTCTGTGCACATCTGCAATCAATTGGACACTAATGTTGAATTGTATGCTACATATCAATGAATCATGTTTTCCCTAAGACAGCTGAGCACTGATCACATTCTGATTCTCCAGCTGCCATCATGACATATACTCCTTTGTTTGCAGCTAGAAGCATGCGCACATCCCTTTTTCGATGAATTAAGGGAGCCCAACGCCCGATTGCCAAATGGTCGTCCATTTCCCCCACTGTTCAATTTCAAACAAGATGTATGCTACAACTCTTCCTTCTCTTAGAGCATGCAAAACATATCCTGATATTGAGTTTTCATTTACAATTGCAGTAAATTTCAGAGAGCCAACCTATCTGATGCTATTAACAAAAAATGAATTAGGTTAACAGTTAAGCTTGTTAGATAATTTGTCATATCCAGATCATTTTTCTGACTGAGGGTGTTTGATTTCAGTTTGAAGACGTAAATAGTGTTTCACATACCATTGGCTTGTTCTATTGATCTCAACTGAAGTTTCTACCTTACGTTTTTAACGGGTTTTAAAATATGTGAACAAAATGTCTAAAATGGATTTGTTTGTTTTATTTGAAATATGTTTGTTTCTTGTTTTAGTTTTCTTCAAACTTGATTGTAGTACTACATCTTTTTAAAAAATGCTTGCAATAATCCTTTTTGTTTAAAGGGCGAACTGACTTTCTCTGTTGGTAAATCTATTTTTATTCATGCATTTCAAGTATTTGCCATGACTACGGAGAAACTCCAGGATGAAGAAACAATCAAGTAACTTGCTTCTATGCCCATTGAAAGATCTACCAAACACCAATGGGGATACTGATAAAGTTGCAAGTTGGCACTTTGATGTGGGCCAACCTGATAATTGATCTGGCCATATTGTTTCCACTGGCTAATAGTTATCTGTACAAGATATGAGCCCACTCTGAGCCAACATGAAGCATAAAGAACTATTCGCCCTCAACAAAGCTGGATCCAGAAGGAAACTAACTTCGTGATGTAAAAAGCAGAAACCAGAATGATGCTGGATCTCAGTGACTGATTGCCCTTTCTCAATTATATGCATTTTTATAGAAAGAAAGATGGGATGAAGAAATCCATTTAATTAACAGTTAGATACAGAAAAAAGTATAGCATTTCAGCCAAAGTTCTTCCTTTTATGGACCAAAAAAATTACCTGTCAGTAAGTGGAAAAAGAGAAATAGGGGACGGGGACATTCTAACATCAATGATTAGTCGGGGGGGGGGGGGGGCAGGTAAATTCAGGTGCTTGTTGACTGGTGCATGCTGTTATAGCTGCTAGGACTTGAGGTAGCGTATGAGGACTTTTTGGATGGCATACAGTTTCCACTTCAGTATCTGTTTATTTGCATTTTCCCCGTCTTTGATGCATTAAATATACTTGATAGGTTTCTTGCTGAGTGCTTTTGACTGATGATTTTGTATAATTTTATGCACAGTGTTAAAACATGCCCGTGCAATTCTTCCTTGTCTTATAAAATATATTGCTACAATCAGGATTCTATAAACTCCTAGTCGAGGCCAACAAAGCCTATTCATTCGAGCCACTGATTGCTCTTCAGTGCTTGCCAATTCTGACATCTTATTTTCTTGCAGTTAATGGGCGTCTCCCCTGAGCTTGTCAACAAGCTCATTCCTGAGCATGTTAGGCGGCAGGCTGGTCTTAGCATTTGGCACTCAACTGGCACGTGAAATGGTTCACTTATAAGTTCAGGATTAATCTGAAGCCCTCGAACAATTTGACGCCCTTGAAGCCTGTAGCAAGAGAAATTTGCAGCAAGTTGGCAAAGTAGCTCGGCCTACCGCAGTGTTTTCTGGACCGCAACTCACTCCAATATTGGCATTATTTCTCGCATGTACATTATAGTTGCCCCTTTGTTTCAGCTGTAGTTGTGAGTATATATTAGTGAAAGAGCTCTCCAAAGATCATGAAAATAACATTATAAAGCCAATTTGAGTCTGTATGTCGTATTGAGCACTTGAAGAAAAGCAGCAGTCATTTGATTTCCTTCCTCTGTACTTTCTGTCTTTACAAAATGGCCTTACTGTTAGTTTATGCCCTTCAAAAAGCCCTTCCCTTGTAATTGATTTATCTCAGGGGACGTTTTCTTTCCTGGATTCCTCTATATTTGATTTATTTTGAAATCTAGCACTTTCAATTTTATATTTGCTTTGTAGATTTTATTACTATTATAAAATGGAGCTAATTCTGGAATTTTCAAACATAATGAGAATTCGGAATTTTGATCCAGCTTGGCACTGGACGTTAAAATCCAGCTTCAGCTGACTGATGGACTGAAAAATAAATAAATTTAAATTCAAGTATATCAAACCTCAATAAACCAAATGTAAAATTCAGATTGCAGATGAAATGCAAACTTCAAATAAAAAATAAGCTAAACTATGAGATTATCAGAAATTGTGATAGCCAAACATGCCCATTGATTAAGTAATGCTAATAATTGTCATTAATTAAAGGTGTGCATAGAGGTCACACTTTGGGATAAAATGACAATTTTCTTTTTATTGTTTGGCATCCACGTTTGCATATTCCATAGCTCAACCCTTCATATTTTATTTGAATTGTCTTATCACTTTTTATTTGTGAATATGTAAAAAGTATTTTTAACAACGCTAGTTAAAGCAACATTTTTGAAACTTCTTTAAATTCCTTATCTTTGAAAGTCATGTTTACAAGCTATCACACCTAGCTTGCTAAAGTGGTGGAAAGAATAACAAAGACGAACAAAATACCATCCAAAAGTCAAGATCATAAAAAGTATAAGAAACATGCCTTCCTAGCCCAAGAAAGCACTATCTAGAAACCGCCTTTTGGGATGACCTTTTAGCTGAAACACCTAAAGTTTGACACATACACTACTCGTAAATCATGGATGTCTCAAGATCAATACCAAAGAACTATAGAACATCCTAACCAAAATCATGCGTCTTTTTCTTGGTGAGCCACTATTTGTGAATCCACTGCCCCTCTTAGTCATGAAGTGTGCCTTGCATAGGCAATCATTATTTGATATTGGACAATCTTCATTCTAGAGTTCGGTTAGGATCGACCATATGTTCTTTCTAATTAATAAAAAGAAGAGAAACTAAACATGCCCTTTGTTTCTCCAATTTGGGTCTTCCACACTGTTGGGGGCTTCCTAGATCGATTTATTTTTTCTTGCCAACAAACTCAACGGAGTAGATGTTGGGGAGGGGTTTTTGATGCAGACAATAGAGTACGATACAGCTAAAAGTGACTAGCTTTCAACAACTAAATCTCAACGTGCAACTTTAATGCCCTTTCTATGGGCTAAGAGAATAAAAGTCTAGGGAGACCGTGTGAAGTTCTTGACTGCCAACCCAAAAAGAAATTATAATTTACATTCTTATTAATAGGACAAATGAGTACTCTTCATTTAGGCTCTTAGGGTGCCAACGTATGAAACAATGAAGCAAATAACGATGGTCATAGTATAATCTTGGTGTTGCGACTGACATGCAAGAAGTCCTTGATGTGTGCACATCTTTCTTAATTTTATATGTTGTTAGTAAATCACAAGATGTAAGAATCTCCCCTACTTGAAAATATGTAAGAATAATAAATTTGAAAATTGGGCGAGTTCTTCTATAACTCATCCTTTGAGAATTTTGAATTAATGTAATTTGATTTTAAAATTACTTAAATATACATTAAATAACAAAGAAAAATATTTTTGTGCAAAAGTTCATGTAATGAAAAGACAACTACTATATTGGAGGAGTATTTCTTCTTTGAAAGTTACTTATTATTATGACATATTAAACTCAATTAGAAAAAAACTTGATTGTGTTGCTATAATTTGCATGTGAGTATATTATTAGCGATATACAAGTGCATAATTTAATGCACCAACATTAGTTGACACAAGGAGCACATGTGACACACAAAAACCTCCTCATGAATTTAGCCATCTACTTTTACTTTACCAATTAAGTATAGTATCATACCACCATGCTATGATGTAATTATGAAAAAGGGTTCATATAGACAAAAATAGAGATTATAACAAAAAAGTAGTGTTCTATCTCAATTTTTCCCGCATAGGATAGATCTATGCGGTGAATGCAAAAGTGGATCATTAGAATGATAGTGGATGATCTAGAGAGAGAGAGAGCTAAAACAAAACAAAAAAAAATAATGTAACAATGTAGGAAAGGTCGTTACGAGTCATCACTTCATCACTTTTATTATAAAATGAGAGTAGCATTTTGATCACCCAAAATTTGTGAATGGGTATTCACTAACCAAAAAGTTGGATAAGGGTTGTAGTCAGACCTAGAAAGGGGTTAAGCACCCTAGTGTCTATCAAAAGAAAACTTCAACCTAGTTATGTCTTTTGGTATTTCCAATATGAATGATTGACAAAATTGGTGGAACAATGTGAAAATAAGGTGAAAACAAAGTGTCTACCGTTGATCGATAAATAGGTAGGGACATGGTTCAAAAAATGCCACTAAGGATATTTTGAGACGAATAGATCAGAGCATGTAATATTGTAGTTGTATTAGCATGGTCAACTTATTAGGATATACACCTTATCATAAGATAATAACAATGATGGTTGGATCAAAAGATGACATAGTTTTCTATTAGATGATCTCAAATAGCCATTTGTTAGGTTTAGTTTGTGTATATGAGTCATTCAGTAGTCATTTTGTATAGTGGTGACGAAGAAACTAGAACTACATGGGTCCTCCTCGGTTGCTAGTGGTGGTGAAGAGACCAGAAGATTACACAGGTCCTCCTTGGTCGACCAAGTAGGAAAATAAGGTAAAAAAAGAACAAATTTGGTCAACATGTGACCGACCTCAATCAACATTGCTCTAGAAATTTGAATGATGCATGCACGAAATCTCCCACATATAAATCATAGATTTAGGTTTCTCATGTGAAGTTTCCCATCCTAGACATTGGTTTCCATGGAGCATGTAACTTTAGAGTTGTTTATATTTATAGAGGGCCCTACAATGTTGAAACCTATTAGATATATGATAACATCTAGGACTAATAGTTATGTTACTACATAAAATTTCGTATTATCTTTGAGAAGAATCAATCAACCAACAAAAAGTCAATTGTTGAAGGACTCTTAATACCTACAGATTATGTCAATGCCAATGTATTTCAAGCAACCCTAAACTAACACAAATATGGTCAACAAGTCGAGGGTAGGTAGACATGTGGCTCTAGTAGTCCATTAGAAGGAAAAATATTAATAATCCAAAGTTGTAAGAGTACTAAATTCTATAGTTAAAGTACAATTAGAGCAACATATAAAGCTAGATTTTGTTATTCTATTAGTGAAATATCTGAAACATCATCCGTATATTAGGGCCAACCCTGTTATGTTTCCCCAATATTACTCTGATTCTAGAATTCTGCAGAGATAGTTGGGTTCCATAAGAAGGAATAATATGGTTGACTAAAACCAAAGCCAATTTCATATAACTAACTACTCTTTCTTTCCTTAGTTATTGGTTGAAGTTTAGATTCAATCTTAAAATGCATTCATATCTAGGATTTTTATCCTGAAGTTGTAAAGTTAATTCCTTTCAGTCTGATTATACTATTGTTTATTGGGTATTATGGAAATGGCTAAAGGGTAAGATGTGTGGTAGAAGTATCTAAGTACTTATAAGACAATGTTTATTAGAGGACCAAAATGGTGTGCTAATATCTGAGTAAGAAGAAAACAAGGGGATAATATATTTAGAATCATTACAAAAAATAAAACTTCAAAAAATCTTTGATTCTCATGACATAATGTGGTTTGTATGGCAATATAGATAGAGATATTATTCTTATTGAATCCTGATAATGTTCTTCATGTGCATTTTCCATTTTTTTTTATAAAAATGATTCACATTTATTATATATATAGGTAGGAGTGTAGTGAAGATGTTTTTACGCAACAATACATGATCTCCTTTTACCTGTAACACCATGCACTTCAATTTTGTTAATAATTTTAGCAAGAAATTTGAAAAAGCTACATATTGTAAAATGACCTTTAAACTTTACATCAAACCCGTGTCTCGTTTTATCATTAGACAATATTTCTAGAGGCTTACATGGAATTATAGGGTGGCTTGGCATGTTCACAAAAACATGGGATCATTTTACTAGCATGCCAATATACCTTGGTATGATGCCATCATTTTTTGATTAAAAAAAGGCAACATCTTCACATCCCATATCATGACATGGATACTATTTTCTTAACATTTGGGTTTCATAGTTGTGCTACCTATAACAAAATTATCTACGACATGTTAGAACATTGTTTTTAACACCCTCTTTTGGTCCCTCCATCAATGAACACGATGGCATCAACCTCCCAACACATGTTAGTATATTCTCCCATTTTTTCACATTTGTTTTTCATTTTCCCAATATTTTTATCTACCCCATTTCATCCATTTCACCCTATCAAGGGTCCATGAGGAAAGATCAAATTTATCGAGGTTTGAAAAAAATTTTGAATGTAATTTTTGCTTTACACATGCCTCTTTCTAACAATTATCCTTTTATCTTCCATGAAAGAAAATAATCAACTCCACAACCTAATCAATTTTCTTTAATAATTCACGAGTTATATTTTCACAAATTATTTTGTTTAATGAAAGAAAAAACTAGAAAATGAGAGGGAAAATACTTTATACCCATATTTCCTCCATTCTTCATTTTTCTATTCTTCCTTTGTCGTTCCTAAATCAATTCAAAAAATTGAAAAAGGTAAACTACAACAAGGAGAGGTAAACAACTAAGTTCCCAAGATTCCTTAGTTCCCAAATATATCCCTTTTATGCTCTCTATTCCTCTTTCTTTCCAAAATGAATTCAAGATATAAAAGATAAAATGTTAAATCCAATTTTGATTTTCACAAGCTTATGAAGCTATAAATGCAAATACATGTAACAAAAAATATTTATCCACCATTCTCCTCACGATGTAGGAGCACAAAACATAATGTTCAGCTGCCCTTGCCACATGGTAAAATGGTAGATTTCAAATGAAGTGGGTCCCACATTACATTCCATTCTGCATGACACCTCATTATTTCTTCCCAATACAAAATAGGAACCTCTACTGCAAAATGCTAATGTTCCCTTGATCACTGGATACCACAAGAACTAGATATATATACCTAATATCAAAACTCATCCTTTTCTTTATCCTAAGATAGAGAGAAAAATTACCATTATCTTTCAAACTCCTTTCTCAATTCTTTCTAGTAGGATCCTTACTCTGGAGCATAACTTCCTCAACACCAAGAGGTTGCCAAAGACAAATTAGGTAAAAAGGTCATCTAAGTCTTGTATCTAATTTAACTAAAAATCATAAATGTTAGTACTATGATTTCTTTTAATCTGAAAACTTGTCTAATCGTATTGTTTGATATTAAAGATGACATTTTTTCAATCATAAACTTCATCTATTACGTTTGATCTTTTATTCTATTTATTAAATCATTAATTTAATGAGAAAAACTTCATCACAAATGCAAATATTGATTTCAATATGGCTCGAGTTTGAGAATCTATAATTTTTTTAAACAATTCCTCTCTAACACATAACATCCATCACAATTGTTTGAGATGGACTTAACAAATACAAGACAACCTAACAATCAGTGTTTATTGAGCTGACAAAAAGAAACTCAATGATCATCTTAAAGCCTCAAAGATTTGCCAACCTAGAACATGCAATTGGGATCCTAACAACTAGTATTTATGATTATGTGGGAGATTCTATGGCAATTGGGATCCTAACAATTAGTTTTTATTGAACTGACAAAAGAAATTTATTGATCATCTTAAAGCCTCAAACACTTGCCAACCTAGAACGTACATTTTTTTCTTGTTAACAAACAACTCAAATAAAATTAAAAACCATTTCTCAAATGGACAATACATGTGTAATACCAACTCTTATCGGGAGGAATGGGAGTGCCTAAAACCTCTTGATACTCAAACTCATGAACAACCTTTTCTTGCCAATACACCCTTGGGTCGAGTCATCTTGGGTTTTCTTTGAGATTTCCCTCTGATTCAAATGTTAATATGTAGTTTTCCTTGTTTTTGTTAATTTGTTTCATCTTGATTATCTCTTTTTATGTATTTTTAAATGACATGAACACGCTCTGGATTTTCAGACCTTTTATTGGAAAAAAAGTTTGGCAAATCTGATGAGTAGTGTTTTGCCTATATGAGTTGCTTTTCATATTCTTTTAGGTTTTTATTCTTTAAGTTTATTATAGGGTTCTCCCTATTCATAAATGAGCCTAGGGTAGGTTTTGCTTGATGTGCAGGTGATGTACTTGAGTCCCAGTTCTCCAAGTAGTTCTAAGACTTCTTCCTTGAAGATGAGCACATCTAGGGTTTCTTCACAGAAAAATTGAGTTGCCAAGACCCTTCTTGTGATCATTGTTTGGTAACTCTTATCCTCTTCTTTGGTGATGTTAAACACAATAGAGGAAAAAATGCGGGGGTAGAAGAGATCTCCCCTCGATGGTGCTTGGCTGCTTGCTTAGTGTGTGACATTAATCTTTGGTTTGAGCTTCAACCATGGAGACATGGCGTGTACATTATGACACACGACATATGACCTAGTATTGGAGAAGATGGATGACCTGAGAAAATGAACGCAACAACACAACATGTGTTGTGTGATGCACGGTGTGTTACGTTCAATTTGGGTGTTTCCAAGGTTGACGATAATGGTTGATCTTCACGTCATGTCATGCCTCGGCTACGCCATGTCTCCTATGATTTGTGGTGGCTACTTGTAGTGCTTGGAGGTGGAGAAGGAGAGGAGAAACCTCACCACCAATGGTGAGGTCTACAACTCAGAGAAGAGTGGCGGCGTTGCTTCTTGTCAGGCTTGGAGATGAGGCGTGAGGTACCTACGGGGTGGTCTTACTTATAGAGCTGGTGAGGATGGGCAGTGGGGAAGGTGGACACCTGGGCTTTGAGTTCAAGTGGATGCACGGTGTGAAGGTCACATGACAAGGGAGTGCACGACATCCAGAGGCTCTCTCCATCAAACAAATGATTTGGTGGAGAGGGTGAGTTTGAATTTGGGGTTAAACCCTAGTTCGAACTTATGCAAACACGTCGTGTCTAAAACATACACGTCGCATCGACATGTTTATTTAAAATATTTTCACCCAACTTTAGGTTGATGGTGACATGCCGTGTGCTAGTTATTGCATGACATGTAACTTTCCAGGGACCATTTCATGCCTTCGATAAGAATGAGAACACATCATGTGCTATTTAGCACATGCTGTGTAAGTTTTCAAAAAAAAAATATGGGCAAGAAATGCAAGCGTTGACACATCGCATCTAACTGTGTGCACATCGTGTTCTAAAGATATCTTTTCATGAATTTAATTTAACTGATATGACATGATGTCTTTTGTGAAGGACATGTTGTGTTTAACTAGATTTCTTTAAAGCAAGTTCTTTTCTTAATCTATCTATATAACCTACAATTATGATAATATATACATAATGAGGGTCTAGATTATTACATTCATCTAAGGAAAAATTATTTAAAAGAGAAAGTTCTTGAGATAATGAGTAAAATGAAACCTATCCTAAATGTGGGGTCAACTCCCACAAGGTCCTCCATTTTGAGTCCAGAGTGAGACTCTTCAACTTCTAAAATCATGCATCTGAGAGGGAGCAAGAAGCTGCCTGGTTAATCTTCTTTCCATCCGTGTATAGCTTGCATCAATGTCCAATAATTTAATTTGAAAGTGTATTTCTTCTCTTAAAACTCTATTGTTCCATATGGAAAGACCTTCAAGACTAGGAAGGGCCCAAACCACTTGGATCTAAGCTTCCCTAAGAAGAGTTTCAATCTTGAATTGAACAACAACACTTGAGCCCCTTCAACAAAATATCTCCTTCTAATCTTCTTATCATGCCATGCCTTTGTTTTCTCTTTACAAATCTTTGCATTCTCATATGCGTCCAGTCTAAGCTCCTCAAGCTCGTGGAGTTGCAACAACCATTTCTCACCTGCTGTCTTTATGTCAAAATTGAGGAATTTAATTGCCCACAGAGCTTTATGCTCCAACTCCAAGGGAAGATGGCAAAACTTGCCATAGATAAGATAGAATGGTGTGGCCCCAAGTCAGTCTTATAGGTTGTTCGGAATGCCCAAAGAGAATCATTTAGATTGAGTTCCCAATCCTTCCTATAGCTTGAAACCATATTTTTTTCTAAAATGTTCTTCAGCTATCTATTTGACACTTTAACTTGTCCAGCTATTTAGGATGGTAGGGGGTAGAGATTTTATGTGTCACTCCATACTTGGAGAGAATATTATTGAACTATTTCTCATTGAAATGTGTCCCTCCATCTAAGATAACAACCCATAGAATTCCAAAGAGAGGGAAGATAATTTTTTTGGAACAATTTGAGCACTGACTTTTGTTGGTATGTATGCCCATAGAGAAAGTCATGTGATGATTGTAATGGGATACTTTGTAAATGATTTGAATAATAATAAAGGCAATTTCCGATCTATATGTTTTAACTATTTCTGAGATGATAGTGTAACATGATAGATGTCTAAAGAATTGTTTTACTCAATGATGTATGCTTTTAGGTTAAGGACCTAAATGATGAGATCATACAGATGTGAAGAGTATACATTCTTTTTTAGTCCCTAGTCGGTTGTTATTGTGGAAATAACCATAGACATCAATAACACTAAAGAATATATTGTGTGTTGCTTGATGATAGAATCTCATTAGTCATGATATAGTGATATCAAACCAAGCACATAGGTACTTGTTAGAGAACAAGTGTACCGGACAAACCCACCGTGAGAGTGACACATGGAACCATGGTTTGGTAATCACAGTCAGCTCTCACAGTGATGGCGGTGAATGTGATTCTTCGACCTGAAATCACTACACTCAACACATGTCATTGGGTACACTTTGACATCATCAAACGCAGTCCTGAAACATGGTTTGTTATAAAGGTGATGATTGGGTGGCTTTGACACATGGGGCTTTTGAGGGGTGAGTGATAGATATGGAATTTGTCCCTCCTAAGGGAGTTTGATGTCTATGGCCACTTGATGAGTAGGATTGAGAAAGGCATGCACATGCATGTGTAAATCAATATGTGATATTGATGTCACACACATCTCACCCAGTCTGCTCTGAGATCAAGGAAATGGATGAACAAAGGATGACTGTACCATGCCTTGAGTTCATTCAGGACATTAGTGAAAAAGGAATTATACATTCACTGTAACACCATTCACGGATTGTAGGATTGAATGTTATTCTCCAACTTTCTATTTCACTTGGGTAGCATTGATGTGTGACTAGGCACCGCTCTTTGCTTGTGAAGTCATAAGTGTTATGGATTTTCACTACCAACGTGAAATGGACCTATAGGGTCACACACAAAGGATTTAACCTAGAAGAGGAGTTTATCTACAAATGATGTTTAGATTGATTACTAAAGGAGTTTAGTAGTTCAATTAAACACTCAATCAATCGATAGCTCAATATCATAGTGTTCAAGGTGTTGTACCGATTGATTAGAGTATCAGATTGATTGAAACTGCAATTGACTGATTTTGCACAGTCTGCACTCCCAACTGATCGGCTCATGTGATGAACCAATCGGCTCAAGACAGGTGAACCAACCGGTTCAAGGGTTGAACCGATCGGCTCAACTGGTCCAACTGAGTGTGTTGGGAAAGTCAGGTTGGCAAGAAATTTCTCTTTGTTTCACTTGTCCAATTTGATTGGAACAAGGATTGGTATTTGGATCAATTCGAAACAAAAAGAGGAAAAGTCAATCGGGAACTGACCAAGGCAGTGAACCGATCATTTTAGAAGTGAACCGATCGGCTCAGGTGCCCCAACCGATCGGTTCAAGGGTGAACCAATTGGCTCAGGTCCCCAACCGATCAGTTCATGCTTGAAATGATCGGTTCAGCTGGCGCAGTTGGTTATTTTGTGGAAAATCTCAAACCCTTCTACTCCTGCTTTAATCCCGCATTGCCTGGGGTAGAGAACCCTATCCCATGACCCTCCTATATATAGGGGTATTGGGGGTTCTCTCAGTACAACTCAGAATACCAATTTCTGTACAAAGTTATCATTCTCTCTGGTTGTGGTAACCAGGAGATCCCGAGCAAGTGCTACCCGATAAGGGAGGCACAACAAGGGAAAGACAACTACACAAAAGTGACTGGTGGCAGGAGAGTGTGTCGGTGACTAGTATGCCGACAGGAGGGTGTGACTCCTTCCGGTGCCTTATGTGACAAGGCGATCGAAGTTCCAGGTGGTCCGTGTGGACTACTACAGAGGCGGGAGACTTCTGCCGCTTGGAGGATGCCATCAATCCTGACAGTCTCGGTAAGATCAGGAGCTGCATAGACACCGTCCAAGACTGGAGGTGAAGACCGCATAAGCCGCAAGGTAACGTCGCCGAGTAAGCCTCGAGACAAGGTATATCTCTACAAACCATCCTTCTTACTGTATAGACGTTGACGCGATTCCTTTATACTGGGTTCAGGAGGAGAATTTTTTTTTGTTTCCATTGCCTTCTCTGTCTCCCCTAAAACCCAACAGTGGTATCAGATCCACATCAACTACTCTATACTTTAGGATTATCGATATGATCGATTTTGGTTTGTCGCCTTTATTTATTGCATACGATGTGAATAATATTGGCTTTATGCATGTCCAATCCTAAATCCACAAATCCCAATATACATATATAATATGTAATATAAATGCACTCGATGCGCGTCGCCCTTAAATGAGTTTTGTGGTGGATGTATAACATAGTTATGGCCAATAAACCCTATGTATGTGTGCTTGGTTGAATGTGGTTGCTTGCATCTCGGTCTGTGCACCGATTCCCTATCTCCTATTCCTGATGTAACTTGAGATTTTTTTCCTACCTTTGCTCCCCCCAAATGTAACTCGGGGTTTCTCAATTCAAATGTAAAATAGGATAGATTTTATTTATTTCTTTCCTTTTATGTCAAAGAACGACAAACATTTTTACGACCGGTTCAAGGAGAGAGATGAGTAGATGGCAGCCTGAGGAGATGCACGAAGACCAATGAACTGATTGGCTGGAGGTGCCAGTAGATCGACTGGTGGCATCCAACCGACCAATCTGATGGTGAGTTGATCAATCATGGAGATGAGTTGATCAAACCCAGAAAGGCAAAGCACAAAGTTCATCTTGTACAGGTTGCATGTGATGTGGACCTAGATGACCGTGATTCCTCTTGGCTCAAGGAATCACATTAGGATGGCCATAATCATTGCTTTTATCATTTCACATGTTTTCTATGGGATATAGCATGTATATGATACTTACTATATATTGTGGTGATTGGATATGTATATGTACCTATAAAACTAAATCCCTCATCTAAATATTAAGTCTTTTACGCCTTCCATTAGCGACACACATGAAAAACTTGATCGACCAAGAGTAGGTTACGCCAAAGCGTGGTGCACCGTCTATCTCGCGGAAGTGTGAAGGGTAAACATGTAGGTTCTGCCAAAGCAGGGTGCATGTTTACCGTGTCGGCTTTTGGGTTAGACTTAACTGGTGATTCTTAGAGCGTCTAAGCCCAGAGGCACGTAATGTTCATAGAAAGGTGTTGCGCATGTTCATTCATCAAGAGTTGCATATGATACAATTGGCTTGATGGCCTACCTAAATAGTCAAGTTGTGGGCGATCAGCCAAAGCTGACTCATGACTTGATGAAATATGAATCTTGCCCACTAGAAGATTGTGCGCTGCAATCTTCCGAATTGATGGTGAGGGCTGTCAATTTGAATCAAAATAGTGGGAGCGGTAATTAATTAAAGGCCTAATTAACTATCGTCAAATTTTATTCAAATCAAATCAAATCAAAAGGAGTTTTGACAAATGCAATTTTCTCTTGTAGAATAGCAAAAGAATCGTCTTTTAAAATGGGAAAATTAATTGAGAATAAATTTCATAACTGGTTGGGGATTGTGAGAAGTGTTCTGCACAATCTAGATATACCAGTAGCCTTTGAATCTACTCCATGTACACTTAATGCGATGTTTAAGAAGAAGGATAGTTCATTGATGAAGATCAATGTAACAAAGTCCAAGGACAAAGGTGAGGGAGAGAAGGGTTCTCTCACCAAACCAATGTTAGAGTCTTCTGCATGGAAAGGATGGAAGGAACAATGGAAGAAGAAGCGAGAGATAGAGATCTCTACTCCTGGTGTATACGTGATAGAGATTAACTTTACTACTTCTTTGTCATGGGTACTTGATACTGGATGTGGATCTCACATTTGTTCAAATGTGAATGATCTTAAGAGAAGTAGGCCTTTGGGAAAAGGTGAGGTTGAACTACGTGTTGCCAATGGGGCAAGAGTTGCCACCAGTGCCGTAGGAACCTATGAGTTAACTCTATCTAGTGGGATAATATTAGAGTTGAAGAACTGCTATTATGTACCTGCCATAAATAGGAATATCATTTCCATCTCTTGTTTGGACAAGGATGGTTTTGAATTTCTTATTAAGAATGGAAAGTGTTCCATTTCAAAAGATGGGATCTTTTATGGCAGTGCCCCAATGTCTTATGGTCTATACTTGATAGATCTAGAGACAAGTGTATACAACGTAAACACCAAAAGGCAAAAACTCAACAACTCAAATAAAACGTATCTTTGGCATTGTCGTCTAGGGCACATAAATGAGAATCGCATTTCTAGACTCCATAAAGATGGTTATCTAGACTCTTTTGATTATGAATCAATAGAGACATGTGAATCTTGTTTGTTGGGTAAGATGACCAAGACTCCCTTTTCAGGTAAAAGTGAGAGAGCTAGTGATCTATTAGGACTCATAAATACTGATGTATGTGGGCCTTTTAGAACTAATACCAGAAATGGGTATCAATACTTCATTACCTTCACTGATGACTTCAATAGGTATGGCTATGTATACCTGATGAAACATAAGTCAAAAACCCTTGAAAGGTTCAAGGATTTCATGAATGAAGTATAGAACCAACTTGGTAAAAATATTAAAGCACTTCGATCTGATCGAGGTGGAGAATACTTAAGCCAGGAGTTTGAGGACCTTCTGTGAGCCCGTGGTATTGTATCACAATGGACTCCGCCTGGAACACCACAGCATAATGGTGTGTCTGAAAGAAGGAATCACACTTTACTGGATATGGTGCGATCAATGATGAGTTTTGTTGATCTTTTTATTTCCTTCTGGGGTCATGCTCTTGAAACCGCCGCATTTACACTTAACCGAGTACCATCTAAATCGGTTCAAAAGACAGCATATGAGATATGGACTGGGAAGCGTCCCAATATGTCTTTTATGAGGATTTGGGGGTGTGAGGCATATGTCAAGAAAATGTTTCCTGAAAAGCTATGCCCTAGATCTGATAAATGTTATTTTGTTGGATATCCTAAGGAAACCAATGGATATTACTTATACCACCCAACTGACAACAAAGTGTTTGTTGCTAGGGATGTTGTGTTCCTAGAAAAGGAATTTATTTCCAAAGGAAGCAGTGGGAGGAAAATAGATCTTGAAGAGGTTCAAGCCCAACAATAAAACATTGAACCAATAGATGTTTAAGAGGAACATAGAGGTTCACAAGGTGTTGTGGAATCTCAATCTCCTCAAGTAACTCAAGGACCTCGTAGATCTAGTAGAACACACCTTGAACCTGAAAGGTTTGGATACCTTGTGACTCAGGAAGGCGGTGAGTTGATCATAGATGATGATCCAACTACCTATCTAGAGGCTATGGAGGGACTAGATTATGAGAAATGGCTTGAAGCCATGAAATCTGAGATGGAATCCATGTATTCCAACAAAGTATGGACTTTGGTGGAACCACCCAAAGGGGTAAAACCCATAGGGTGCAAGTGGGTCTTCAAGAAGAAGACCAACATGGATGGCAATGTGCAAACTTATAAAGGCAGATTGGTTACAAAGGGTTTTCGACAAGTTCAAGGTGTTGACTATGACGGAACTTTTTCTCCAGTTGCCATGATTAAGTCCATCAGGATCATGGTTGCTATTGCAGCTTACTATGACTATGAGATTTGGCAAATGGATGTTAAAATTGCATTCCTTAATGAGAATATAAATGAGGATGTGTACATGACACAACCTGAAGGTTTTGAAGATCCAACGAATGCCAATAAAGTCTGTAAGCTACAAAGGTCAATCTATAGATTGAAGCAAGCATCTCGGAGTTGGAATCTTCGACTTGATGAGGAAGTCAAAGTGTTTGGCTTTATTCAAAATGAAGATGAACCTTGTGTGTACAAGAAGGTTAGTGGGACCATGACCACATTCCTCGTATTGTATGTAGATGACATACTATTGATGGGGAATGATGTCACAGCCTTAGAGAAGGTAAAGACTTGGCTTGGGAATACTTTCTCAATGAAGGACTTAGGAGAAGCATCCTACATTCTAGGTATTAAGATCTATAGAGATAGATCTAAAAGTCTTCTCAGAATAAGTCAAAGTATGTACATTGACAAAGTGCTGAAGTGATTATGCATGGAGAACTCAAAGAGAGGCAACATCCCCATGCTACATGGAGTCACCATCTCTAGAGATCAATATCCCCAATCTTGTGAAGAGAGGGAGCGTATGAATGGGATCCCATATGCATCATCCATCGAATCCATCATGTACGCTATGTTGTGCACACACCCAGATGTCTCGTATGCCCTCAACATGATGAGCAGGTACCAGTATGATCCCGGGGATGCTCACTGGATAGCCGTAAAGAACATCCTCAAGTACTTACGAATGACTAAGGATCAGT
This sequence comes from Alisma plantago-aquatica, assembly GCA_963693085.1. Taxonomy (NCBI): domain Eukaryota; kingdom Viridiplantae; phylum Streptophyta; class Magnoliopsida; order Alismatales; family Alismataceae; genus Alisma; species Alisma plantago-aquatica. The sequence goes on from OY856414.1 coordinate 666,209,641, forward strand.
TCCTTATATACAGCAGCGAGGAAGAACTGGTAGTAAAGGGTTACACCGATGCAAGATTCCAAACTGACAAAGATGATTACAGATCACAATCAGGATTTGTATTTTGCCTAAACAATGGAGCTGTGAGCTGGAAGAGTTCCAAGCTAGAAGCAGTTGCTGATTCTACTATAGAGGCCGAGTATATTGCTGCTTCACATGTAGCAAAGGAAGCTATGTGGATTAGGAAGTTCATCAATGAACTTGGTGTAGTTCCCAGTAGCTGTGATGCAATTGAGCTTTATTGTGACAATCATGGAGCTATTGCTCAAGCTAAGGAGCCCATATCACATCAGCGGTCCAAACACATACTGTGACACTTCCATCTCATACGAGAGATCATACAACGAGGAGATGTGAAGATTTGCAAAGTACCAACTGCAGACAACATAGTTGATCCACTGATGAAGGCCCTTTCTTAGCAGAAGCATGATGGTCATGCTAGGTCACAAGGATTGAGGTTCCTAGGTGACTAGCTCTAAGTGCAAGTGGGAGTCTGTTGGCATGTATGCCCATAGAGCAAGTCATGTGATGATTGTAATGAGATACTTTGTAAATGATTTGAATAATAATAAAGGCAATTTCTGATCTATATGTTTTAACTATTTTTGAGATGATAGTGTAACATGATAAATGTCTAAAGAATTGTTTTACTCAATGACGTATGCTTTTAGGTTAAGGACCTAAATGATGAGATTATATGGATGTTAAGAGTATACATTCTTGTTTAGTCCCTAGTCAGTTGTTATTGTGGAAATAACCATAGACATCAATAACACTAAAGACGAGATTGTGTATTGGTTGATGACAAAATCTCATTAGTCATGATATAGTGATATCAAACCAAGCACATAGGTACTTGTTAGATAACAAGTGTATCGGACAGACCCACCGTGAGAGTGACACATGGAACCATGGTTTGGTAGTCACAGTCAACTCTCACAGTGATGGTGGTGAATGTGATTCTTTGACCTAAAATCACTACACTCAACACATGTCGTTGGGTATACTTTGAGATCATCAAACACAGTCCTGAAACATGGGTTGTTATAAAGGTGATGATTGGGTGGCTTTGACACATGGGGCTTTTGAGGGGTGAGTGATAGATATGCAATTTGTCCCTCCTAAGGGAGTTTGATGTCCATGGCCACTTGATGAGTAGGATTGAGAAAGGAATACACATGCATGTGTGAATCAATATGTGATATTGATGTCACATACATCTCACCCAGTCTGCTCTGAGATCAAGGAAATGGATGAACATTGAAAGGATGACTGTACCATGCCTTGAGTTCATTCAGGACATTAGTGATAAAGGAATTATACATTCACTGTAACACCATTCACGGATTGTAGGATTGAAAGTTGTTCTCCAACTTTCTATTTCACTTGGGTAGCACTGATGTGTGACTAGACACTGCTCTTTGCTTGTGAAGTCACAAGTGTTATGGATTTTCACTGCCAACGTGAAATGGACCTGCAAGGTCACATACAAAGGATTTAACTTGGAAGAGGAGTTTATCCACAAATTATGTTTAGATTGATTACTAAAGGAGCTTAGTAGTTCAATTAAACACTCAATCAATTGATAGCTCAATATCATAGTGTTCAAGGTGTTGTACCGATTGATTAGAGTATTAGATTGATTGAAACTGCAATTGACTGATTTTGCACAGTCTGCACTCCCAACTGATCGACTCATGTGATGAATCGATCGGCTCAGGACAGGATGAACCGACCGGTTCAAGGGTTGAACCGATCGACTCAACTGGTCCATCTGAGCGAGTTGGGAAAGTCCGGTTGGCAAGAAATTTCTCTTCATTTCACTTGTCCAATTTGATTGGAACAAGGATTGGTATTTGGATTAATTCGAAACAAAAAGAGGAAAAGTAAACCGGGAACTGACCAGGGTAGTGAACCGATCATTTCAGAAGTGAACTGATCGGCTCAGGTGCCCCAACCGATCGGTTCAAGTGTGAACCGATCGGCTCAGGTCCCCAACCGATCGGTTCATCCTTGAAACGATTGGTTCAGCTGGCGCAATTGGTTGTTTTGTGGAAAATCTCGAACCCTTCTACTCCTGCTTTAATCCCGCATTGCCCGGGGTAGAGAACCCTGTCCCATGACCCTCCTATATATATAGGGGTATTGGGGGTTTCTCTCAGTACAACTCAGAACACCAGTTACTCTACAAAGTTATCGTTCTCTCTGGTTGTGGTAACCAGGAGAGCCCGAGCAAGTGCTACTTGATAAAGGAGGCACAGCAAGGGAAAGACAACTACAGAAAAGCGACTGGTGGTAGGAGAGTGTGTCGACGACTAGTACACCGACATGAGGGTGTAACTCCTTCTTGTGCCTTGTGTGACAAGGTGATCGAAGTTCCAGGTGGTCTGTGTGGACTACTACAGAGGCGAGAGACTTTTGCCGCTTGGAGGACGCTGTCAATCCCGACAGTCCCGGTAAGATCAGGAGCTGCACAGACACCGTCCAAGACTGGAGGTGAAGACTGTGCAAGCCGTGAGGTAACATTTTCGAGCAATCCTCGGGACAAGGTATGTCCCTACAAACCATACTTCCTACTGTATAGACGTTGACGTGATTCCTTTATACTGGGTTCAGGAGGATTTTTTTTTTATTTCTGTTGCCTTCTCTGTCTCCCCTAAAACCCAACAACTTTGCATTCGGGGCTTGGGTAGGATTAGCCTCTACCCATTTTAAGACATAATCACATGCAACCAATATGTATTTACATCTGCAGGAGGATGGGAAGGGCCCTATAAAGTCGACACCCCATACATCAAACACTTCAATATCCAAGATGGAGTTGATATGCATTTCATCTCACTTTGATATCCCACATGTCCTTTGGCATTTGTCACATGCCTTGAAAAAAGCATGAACATCTCGAAACAAGGTCAGCCAATACAATCCAGCTTGAAGGATCTTGGTAGTTGTCTTCTCTCCCACAAAGTGATTTCCATATGAAGAAGAGTGGCAACAAAAAATGATGCTTGGTATCTTCTCTTTGGATACACACTGGTGAATCAGTCCATTGGTTCCTTGTTTAAACAACATTGGATCGTCCCATTAGTAGAAGTTGACATCATGTAGAAATTTCTTCTTTTACTGGTAGGTAGGATCAGGTGGAAGGTGTCCTATGGAAATAAAATTTGCTATTTCGGAAAACTAGGGTGCTTGTATTGCATCAACGACATGGAGTCTTTTAACGGGCATGTAATCATCAATAGGAAATTCATCTTTTGCACATGTAGTCACTCTGGAAAGGTGATCAACAACATTGTTTTTGGTTCCTGTCTTGTGTTTGATCTCAATATCAAATTCTTTAAGTAGCAAAATCTAGTGAATCAAGCGTGGGTTAGTGTCCTTGCTCAAAAAATATTTTATGGCAGTATGAACCGTGTAAACTACAACCTTTTAACCCACTAGACATTGGTGGAACTTGTTGAAGGCATACACTATGGCTAGCATTTCCTTCTCAGTTGTGGCATACTTTATCTGGGCTTCATTAAGTGTTTTACTGACATAGTGGATGGCATGCAACTGGTTGTCCTTTCTTTGACCAATGATTGCATCGATGTGTAGTCACTTGCATCACACATCAATTCAAACTGTGCATCCCAATCTAGCCTCTTAATGATGGGAGATGGAATATGTGCTTCTTTGAGCTTTCTGAAGGCGGCTTGACATTCTTCATCAAAAACAAATTCAACATCTTTGACAAGTAATGAACACACATGTTTGGCAATTTTGGAAAAATCCTTGATGAACTATCTTTAGAAACCTACATGGCCAAGAAAACTTCTAACATACTTGACATTAGATGGATTTGAAATCTTATCAATTGCTTCCACTTTTTCCATGTCAACTCAATACCTTTGTTAAAAATCACATGGCCTAGTACTTTCTAGATTGTACCATAAAATGGCACTTCTCCCGATTTACTACTAGGTTAACCTTTTTACAGCACTCAAGGACTTTAGATATATTAGTGTAATGCCTGGGCCCACTGCCCTAGGCTCTAGTAGAGTTTCAGGAATGACGTCTGGCCCCACAGACCACCACTAGCCTTAAATGTGTGCTTTGTCCTCACTCACGCGCATGCCAGGATCAACTTCGCGACAGGTCACCCATCCCATTACTACTCCAAGCTGAGCACACTTAACTATAGAGTTCTTTAGTGATGGGTTCCCAGAAAAGGAGGTGCACCTTGGTGATATGGGTAGTCTAATCATTCCTTTTAAGACCATCTTATCCAAGGTCTCAAATCCTAGGACGTTACAATATCCCCCACTTAGACTCTTGACGTCCTCATCAAGGCTCAACTATATGGCCTCATAATCATCCCCATTTCAGTGCTGACCTAAATGGCCCATGCACACCCAACTTCTGATCACGACTACCAACGCAAGGGTGGCTCCATCAACTTGGATAGCCCTTTCCAACACGCCTAGACACTACCAGCGCATGGGCGGCTCCATCAACTCGGATAGCCCTTTCCAACATGCGTGGACCGCACGGCTCAAAGACTGGCATGCCACAGACCCATGTGGGCCCCACCTACTGGAGGGGAATTGGCTCTGATACCATTTGTAATGCCTGGGCCCACTACCCTAGGCTCTAGTAGAGTTTCAGGAATGACGATTGGCCCCACAGACCACCACTAGCCTTAACTGCGTGCTTTATCCTCACTCACGCGCATGACAGGATCAACTTCCCGATAGGTCACCCATCCCAGTACTACTCCAAGTTGAGCACGCTTAACTATGAAGTTCTTTAGTGATGGGTTCCCAGAAAAGGAGGTGCACCTTGGTGATATGGGTAGTCCAATCATTCCTTTTAAGATCATCTTATCCAAGGTCTCAAATCCTAGGACGTTACAATTAGACAGTCAATCATAAAAAGAATTCACATAGACATTGAAATCATCCATAAGAACTTCCATCATTAGTTCAAAAAAATTCTACAAGATAGCCATCATGCAATGTTGAAAGGTCATTGGTGTGTTGCAAAGACCGAATGGCATGCGTCTATAGGCATATGTGACATAGGTGCATGTAAAAGTTATTTTTTCCTGGTCCATTTGATAGATTGGTATTTGGAAAAATCCCAAATAACCATCTAGATAGAAGAATTAAGAATGATTGGATAATATGCCAAGCATTAAATCAATGAAAGGTAGTGTAAATTGGTCTTTACGGGTTGCTTGCTCAATCTCCTATAGTACATGCACCATCCTCGAGTGTAGTGGGATATTCAAGGGTCCTTGTCTGGGTGGTGGACTCACCCTCTTTCATGCATGTTCTCTATGCAACTTGAGCTCGGCTTGAGTTGGGGGATCATAGTGGTGGTTGGGTAGTGGTGGTGGGGAGTCCTCGAGTAGTTCCTCTCACTTTCTCTTATCACCAATTTTGTCTTGCTTAGTTGGAGCAAGGTGGGTAGTGCTTCTTGGACAATATCCATTTGTGCCAGAACTGTCGGCTATCTATTTGTTTTTTTTTTGCCTATGTTGCATTTCATTATGTGTGTTGGGTTATGCATGTTGTTTTCTTTTTGTAAACTATTGGTTATGGTCGAGGGTGAAGCTTCTAGCTGTGCTCTCATTTGCTTGGTGAGTAGTCTTTTGCCACGTTGTCTATGGAAGAGTGATATTATCTATAAAGGCAAGTGTTCCTGTGGTTTCAAGCTTAATAGTTGGAGTGCTATCTATGTAAGTACTACTCATGATCGTGGAAGAATTCCGGTTAAAAGTTGCTTTGTTCAGCGCAATGGGAAGGTATTCATACAAAATCTTCTTACTTGTATCCAATCAAACTTGCATAACTTATATGTATCTCTTGCTATTTTTTCACCGAGATGGCTTAGGTCTCTTGACTTTGTAGATATCATATGGCACTTCTTAATATAATGGATATGCTTACCTTAAAAAAATGTTGGCTCCAAGGTCAACTAAGCCCTTATCAAATGTTGAGACACCAATCCTGCATGGCAATGTGAAGGCACCTTGATCATCATGTCTCTCCGGTAATCTATTTTGAATGAAGGAACTCATTCTTTCAAATAGCATGATAGTTTTCATTTGATTTTTCCTCCTTCTCTTAGTTAAGAGTTCCTTCAGGAACTTCGCACAGGTAGGCATTTCAACAACTTCTGCTAACAGAAGGTTGGCATAAAGTTTGTTAAGAAAGTCCATGAACCTATGAAATTTCCATTCTTATTCCTGGAATGCAAATCTTTGAGGAAATGGGGCATTAGGCTTGTAAGACGATTGTTCTTCAGTTGTACCTTTCTTCGTATGATTTTTCTCAACATTAGTTTCTTTATCATCTTCAACTTTATTCTCATCTTCTGACAAGGTTCTTTCAACAATGTTACCACTCCTCAAGGTGATGGAATTACATTCATGAGGGTTTATCTCTGGTTGACTTGACAATGCACTGGAAGAGGCTCTTTGATTTGCTAAATCTTGTTGGGCAATCTGATTTTCTAGCATCTTCACATGAGTAGCAATGTCATCCACCTTGGAAGAGAGTTGAGTGATATTATCCTTCAAGAGTAACCCATGTGCACATAACTCATCATTTTGTTGAATCTGTGTTGATACAAAAGTCTCAAGCATGGTTTACAAAGTTGAGTTTAGGTTGATGCTGATTGTAGTTTCTGTTGTTGTTGAATCCTAAAAATTGGTTATTGTTCATGGTCTGGAAGTTTCCCATTTGTTGTTGATGATTCTATCCTTGGTTCTGCTCATGTTGATTGGATTTCTAATTCTGAGGATTGTCATTTTTATAAGAGAAATTTAGGTGGTCTCTCCATCCTTGTCTATAGGTGTTGGAGTAGGGATTGTAGAGCTGCTTGTTAGGAAAACTCTCTACTGCATTGTCTTGCTCTGATGCTTCTCCAACATTTGCTTGTGGAGCAAAACAAGAAGAAGAGTCATGATGAGAGGATCCACATGCTTCACATACTTGCTCAGCTGCTTGGACAGAGTGTGTAGTTAGATTTTCAAACTTCTTTGATAATGCATCCAACTTTTCTTCAATTAGGTCAACTGCATCAATGATATGTTTCCCACTTGACTTCTCAATAGTGTCTCTTGATGAGTAGGGCTGGTTGGTTCTTTCAAAACTCCACTGACAATGATTGAGTGCCATATTCTCTATGATGTCATATGCCTCTCTGTAGGATTTGTTCATAAGTGCTATGTTTGCAGCAACATCCACATACATACGAGCATTGTAGAATAACCCGATGTAGAAGGTTTGTAACAACACCAATTGGTTAAACCATGGTGAGGACAAAGGTGTTGCATGTCCTTGAATCTCTCCCATGTATCATAAAGTGTTTCACCTTCCTATTGTTTGAAATTGGAAAGTTGGCTCCTTAGTTGAGTAGTCTTGCTAGGAGGAAAGTACTTGGTAAGAAAAACATTTAGCAGATTATCCCAACTCTTGATAGATCACTTGGGAAAAGAGGAAAGCCACGCCTTCGCTCGGTCTTGCAGGGTGAATGAGAATAAGAGTAGACATACTCCTTCATCTGGAACACCGTTAATCTTGAAGGTGTTCATGTGCTGTAGAAACTCAGCTATGTGAAGATTCAAATCTTCCATAGGAGTTCCCCAAAACCAATTTTGCTGGATCATCTACATAATGGTGGGGCTGATAGAGAAATTATTGGCCTCAATAGTTGGATGATAAATGGATCCACAAATGTTGATGGCAGTCGATACAACATATTCCTTAAGTGGGCGATTGTCCTCCATCTCTGATTCTTGATGATGATCAGGTGATGGTTGTGGTGAAGGTGTTGAATGAGATGATGATGGTTGTGATTCCTTCAATCTTGAAGAGCTATCATCCTTCTTTGCTCTCCTTCTGCTGCAAAAAATTAGCTCAATTTCTGGGTCTAGGAAGATGGATGTCTCAAGACCCCTCTTAGAGCGACATATGCAACCTACAAAATCAATAATCAAGTGAGAATCCCAATACTAAAAATGTATCACAATGTGAAAATTTGAAAATGGTGACTTAGTCTCGAATACTAATTAGCACTTTTACTCTAACTAAAAATTATGTAGCTCCCGGCAATGACACCAAAAACTTTTTGATTTTCAAAGGAAAATGAGTTTTAAATATTATTTATATCAACTCATCAATCACCTACAAGTATACATGATCAATTGTAGTCGAGGTCAAACCACAGAGAGCTAGGCTAGTTAGGTGCAAAAGTGTTAACTTTCAACAATCTAAGTCAGATTGCAATAGTTAAGTTTGATTATGGTCATATAAATGAAATGACAATTAAAAGAACAAGAGTTAAACTACGAGGATTAAGATCAGATTTTAGAAGATCATGGTCATGGGATTTTACTTCCATACTATTACTCATATGCAACAAGAAATTAACATGTCAATTATCTTGCAAAGGAGGCTGTCTTTATCATACACCTCCCAGTGATATAAGACAGTTCTGATTTGACATAACACTCCCATGACAATATCAAAATTCAAACTACAACCTTAAATCCTCAATTTACCCAAGTCACTCCCACGTTCAAGGGTTCATTGTCAAGAGATCTATTCCCTACTTCTCTGCACACTCTCCCACATCGTATAAAGAAGCATAAAATAAGTAAGTTTGATGGCCAAGCAAACATACAAGCAATTTTTTTTGGGAGAGAAAATGGATCGATCATTATATGTTGGCCATACAACATCTACAATTGGGAAGAAAGATACAAATAGAACAAACAAACATCAAGTTCAGTACCCAAGAGCACTATAACTCATATTGGAATGAGAGTGAAACATTTCTGCATTGATTCTTCTTCCTTGAGGCTATCATAAGCAGCTTTTCATGAAGAATGCCTTCAACCTGAGCATTGAGCAGTGGTAGAGGGGCTGGAACAAGATGGAATTATGCTCGTATATCAACTCAAAAAAGCCATACAATCGAGTAATAAGATCAAGCCAAAGCAAAATGGAGATCTAGCCATAGCTAGAGATCTCATCACTCTCCTAAAGAGAGGTCGCAACTAAGCGTGGACTGATAAAATGCCGACTAGCGGTGACTAACCAAGAAGATAAGCTGCCACTATCACTGACTAAACTAGCCAACACAGAATGAAAAAATAGAAAAATGTAGACTGATAAAACACACAAAGGAAGGAAGCAGGAAACTTGGGTTGTGAGGAAATAGAAAACGGACAGACTGTGGCATAAAACTATCACAGTAGCAAAGAGGGTAGTCGAGGTGTGCCTCAGCACCCCCTGCACTGTAGCCACCACCCCCTCTATGAGCACTATTGAGAACCAGGCCCTAGGGTCTAGAAGTCGATGCCGCTCGAAGCAGAGGAGGATGAAGTTGGTCCCGCCACAATTGACCACCTCGATCCAGATAAGCCCTACCCAAGTGAAGAGAGAGCACAGACGGAGCGGTCCGACACACACCAGACACTGGAACCCCTCCCCCAAGCCATCCTCCATTCACAGGAACACCGACCCTAGTCACCCCTTTTGTCGCCAGACGCGAGACTTTCCTATGTCTCAACATACAAGCAATACAACACCATATAAACTCTTAGAAAAGTAAGATTAACTAATAATATATGAGAACTAAGAGTTCACATGAGTAATAGAATGGGAGCTAGTCTCCCATGTCCAAGAAGAAGAGTTCTACTCACACATTATGTAGAAACACACACACATGACACAATGTTCAGAATTTTCCATGATTTGAGAAAAGAAAAGCTAAGAGAAACCAAGGAGTGAAATGGAAAGAGTAACAATTCGGCTTGAGGATGGAATTCCACCCTTGTAGATGCTCCTAGTTAGACTGTCTTCCCTCCTGAGAAGTCAGGACAGAGTAGAGAAGCTCTGTTTCACCCTTTGGAGAAGAAAAAGAGAATAAATGATGAATAATGGAGGTTCTTTCCCAAGAAACCTCTTCTAACTAAAAAAAATTGCCATCCTCTTTCTCTGCAACTTCCTCTGGTCGTAAAGTTTTCCAAATGATGATAGATAACCACCCATCCTAGTGTTTTCCTATTTGAAACAAGGGGTAGTTGTTTTTAAAATTTGTAGAAACTGAATGTAACACTGCGTGTTTAAGACTCAACACACTGTGTTGTTGTGTATAATTGATGACCAATTGACATTATGAAGGGGGACACATCATGTTTCCTGAGACATGGGTTGTGTCACTGAGACTTGAAGAAATCATGAGTTGAGGTCAAACAAGTTGGATAGGTCATGTGGTAATTAACACATGACGTGCAAGATGGCAAAACTTGGGGATGTAGCTTGTGATAGAGGACACGATGTGTATGAGTAGAAACACAGGGTATCAATGGTTTGTAGTTGTAGATGAAATTATCTGGAAACTTGCATGTCGTGTGACAATTAAGACACGTCGTACTCTTCAAAATCTTCAATATCATTTCTATCAAGCATGCAAACTCCTTAGGGAACCAACTGAGGTTGGATTTGGGTTGAATTAGCCCCATTTTGTCATTTTCATCATATACATGTGATCAAAATCATGCAGCGAGTATAACAACTAAAAAGATGGCAAATCAAGTTTGAATATAGGCCAAATGGAGAGAAAAATGAACTGAATTTGTGTGCAAAAGTGATCAATATATATATATATATATATATATATATATATATATATATATATATATATATATATATATATAATGCGCACATCAGGAATCATGTAGAGATCAACTAAAACCTAACCATACTCTATATGATTTGTTTGATACACACCAAATGACCTCCTATAGAGACATGCAACCAAACCAACCATCAATATTTACCCTAACTTTATTATGAACATTTTATAGTCTTTCATGAGTCCCTTACCATTAACCAATGTAACACCTAAGTACCTAGTAGTTAAGGTCATGCATCAAACCCACAATTATTGTGGTCCTTCTTTGCTTCATATCACATGATTTAGAAAGTAAAATCTTATATTTTAAATCACTCATTTACAACACAGTAATCTTTCCAAATTTCATCATGAGCTTCTTGGATTCTACTAGTCTCTTTGCATGAATAGTAGAAAAGACAAGGACATCATCAACAAAGATGAGATGGATCTTAAACTTTGTACATGTTATCTTAAAAGTCTTGATTCTATTTTGGTCCTCAGTCTATTTGATTAGAAAGTTCATTCTCTCCATGACTAGGGTGAATAGAGAGGGGATCCCCCTGGTGGAGTCCATTCTTAGCTATGAACATGCCCACATGCATTCATTGATGGATGGAAAAGGACGTATTTGTAGATATTTTTGGATCAAGAGTATTCATCTTTTGTATAATCACATGGCTCTCATGATTCTAAAGATCTTATCCCAAAGAACATTATCATGCTTTTGTGATGTCCAACGTGATACAAGCTTATATGGGTTTGATTAGATCTAATAGATATGTGAAGCAAATTACCCTAGTTTGTGTTGATAAATTATCATATCAGACCATATATGAGTTCTAAAAAAATTAGGATCCAGTAATGTGTTCATTACTTTTGAACTTCAATTAACCGTGATTCATGAGATGAGAATTTAGTATGTTATATGACATCATCCCTATTTATGCATCAAATCACTGATATTTTTGTATAATAAGGTTCCTTATGCCTTTTTAAGAATATGAGTATGTGATTACTTGTATTTTCTCTCTCCTTGGGAATGTGCCATGCACTTCTTCTTTGCACTAATTTCTCACTCTTTCAATCAATTTCAAGATTTGAGTTGTTTTGATACTTTTTGAGTTTACCTTGTGTCCACATGACATATGGTGACTTTAAACCTAGGATCACCTAGGTTACACATCATCCTCTTCATACCTATTTTTATTTTACTGATGTATATCTCTCTACTCAGGTTTCCAAAGCACCAAATTTCACTAAATTCTGAGGTCGTATGAGGGAGATATGTCCATTTATAGTTTGGATCCTCTAAACCCTAATTTCAAAACAATTGTAACTCTCTTATGAGTCTTGGGTCAGCCATACTGGGACCTAGTATAGGCATGTGTGGATCCATGAAGCCCCCTTCCCTTGCCTTGGCAATGCACAATTACCTTGCGTGCCAAATCACAAGCCTTGTCTTCATGTTCAGTCTCTAGGCCCTTGAATGATGTGGATGCAAATCACATCCAGATCCAACACCCCTCCTTCCTTGACTGTCCTTGACTAGATTTACTATAGGTTCAATGTCCTCTAGGTATTTCAAAGTCCAACATTCCACCGTAGTAATATTTTTATTATCACCCTTGTATCTCGTCTTTAGATCCAACATAAATGTTAGCGCCCTATAAACTCCTCTGGTTGTAAAAAGTCTAAAGTACTAAAGTTTTTATTTTAAATTTTCACACATGTTCCCCAAAAATGAAAAAGATCATGTATCAAAGCATAAGAGAGAGACACAATTTAGATATGCAATTCTACCACCCCTCCCTAAAAAACTGACCATATGGTCGTATGGGCAAGTAATCATGATGAACATGTTAGTTTATTAGCTTGCAAGGAAAAAGATATGGTTTCTTTGACTTCTATTAAGATTGATCATGAAAAGTAGAAGGCTTATATTTTTTGTATACATGATATATAAGTATCTGATTCTTTTACTCTAAGGTTTCTTACAATTTTTTGAAAATGTTAATTATTATTAGTATATTTTAAATAGCAAAATAGGAAGGAACTTAAATGAATTAGTAGAACAACTAAGAATATGAGTCTTATTTCCACCTCTTCTATTCCTCTTTCTTATCCTACTATTGTATTGTTTCACAATGTTATTATTTGGAGGCAGAAATATAGGAAAGGGGTGATATATGAGAGAAATAATGGTGATAAATCCTCTTTCCACCTCTTTTCTTTACTTTATCATTTAAAGGGAGAAAGATAGGAGGGATAATATAGGAGGAATATTGATAAGAGAGATATGGGATTTGGATGAACATGGATTATGTAACCTGGAAGGGATGGGTAATCCTTGCTCAGTGCAATGACATATTGATCTTCTAGTAAAAGATGGCATGGCGCCAACTGCTAGAATTTTTTATATAGTGTTATATACACCTAAACACAAACATATTACAAATTCACCTAGAATACTATTATATCACAAAAACACTTACACTGATATGCTATCTTGTGGGTCTATGAGATTACTTCCAACCACCTCTATTCTAAGGGGATCCACCTCATATGTAGAGATGGGTGACACATTTACTATCTGAGGAGGTAGAGAATGAGAAGCATGATATTATATCATTGCATCCTCTATTCCCTACACATGCTGAGGATGATCCTAAAAAGCCACATGAGGTTTTTACTATTATCACTTTCCGGCTTATCAAATGAAATTATAAGATTACTTCCAAACAATTCTGTGAGTTCCTTGAATGTCATTATGGTGGAGCAACGTCATATGCTATGGAATTTAATAATGATGATTTTTGGAGAGAGATCATTGATGATCATATGCACGAGGCTACTGAGGCTAAGGAGACCCACATTCATAGCCCTATCTTCCACTATATTCACAGGACCCTTAGAACCTGTGTGTTTGCCAGAAAAGAAACACATGGAGTATGCAAGTTACATGATCTCTTCTTCTTGCGGGCTATGATGCATAACTTCAAAATAAATGATGGGTATTACATTCTCAACCGTTTCTTTGAGCTTAGACAAGCCAAACTAGGTGATATTATGATTGGGTGACTGATTATGCACATAGCCCGCAAAGTCAATGCTGAGCTGACAAGTGTAGAAGCTGCCCCAGGGAGGACTTTGATTGAGCTCAAGCTACTTATTTCATCTAGCCTGATTGCTAGAGATCCCAAAGATGAAGACAAATTCAGACAACATATTGCATATCATCATGGGTATATCGAGTATCATGACCTTGAGGTTGTCAAGTTGAAAAATAAAGAAAACTGGAAGTTTAATTTTGATAACGAGACTTAATATGTTGACCAAGCCAACCCTTCTTTAGACGCTACTGTACCACCTCTACCCCCTTTACTGGGACACAAACAAAGTATAGATGGAGTATGCCTGACGTCCAACACCTTTATGGGTATGTTTAACACCAATTTGATCAACAAGATGCTCATTTTGACATGATGAGCCAATGGAACTATGAGATGCACAACAATCCTCTTTTGGTTAGACATATAATTTTACAAATTATAAAGGGCATGCATTAATCAAATGAAACCTTTTGGCCATCAACATGTGCTTAACTTGGTTTATGCTTCTAGCATGTACATTTGTCTTTCACATCATTGATTGCTCAAAACATGTAATGCTTTCTATTTTGTGTGTAAATCAATTTTACAACATCATTTAGAATATGGGATGCCCTTGTCGAGCTCTTAGTGCATTTTCAACCACTCTTTCAGTGAAAAAATTTCAAAACAAAAGAAGAAATCTAGCTAATGTTGCAATTTAGTTGACTCCCCTATGTTGTGATTTTTTTTTTAAAATTTCTTTTGGGTTATTTCACCTTCATACCCCATAAAGATGGCTAAACTACCCACATATCATTCTAGCCAAGTGTAAGTCATATCTTTCCATGATGGTTAGGTTGTATGTCTTAAAAGGGGGTAAAATACCCCAACTGACATTCCATGTGTGCATAAGCCTACATTAGCAGCTGAGTGCCGGAACCTGTAATACATTGTTATATCATTTTTGGGAAAGAAGGAGAGTATAATTAAAATTGTTAATATTAAATAAGATTTCATCATTTGTATCCTTAATAGTTGAGAGTTTGAGTTTGACATCCACGAATTGTTTGGCTTGATCATCCAAATTCTTCTTAGCGTTGTTTAATTGATTGATTCATTTAATTCTAACTGCCCCTACTAAACTAAAAATCTCTTTCTTGGGTGCTTAAGTTGAATTGATGGCTATGAGTATAAACATGTTGATCATGGTTGGCTTGGTCTTATATACATCTTTCATTTCATTTGATCTATGTATGAACTTGCCAATTACTTCATTTGTGTTTTTATGCTCTTTTCGCTTGAGGACAAGCAATAGTTCATGCTTAGGAGGATTTAATGTGCACATTTTATATATACTTTTTGATCACTTTTTCACACAAATTCCATTCATTTTGCTCTCTATTTGGCCTCTAATCATACTTTATTTGCCATATTTTTAGCTATTTTACTTGCTGCATGATTTTTTCCACAGGTACACGATGAAAATGACAAAATGGGGCTAATACAACCCAAATCCTACCTCAGTTGGATCCATAAGGAGTTTTCATGCTTAATAGAGATGATATTGAAGATTTTGAAGAGTACACGATGTTTGTTAATGACCACACTACATGTAAGTTTCCATATAATCACATCTACAACTGAAAAGCACAAACACAATGTGTTTCTACTCAGACACGTCGTGTTTGCGCTATCAAAAGCTACGTCCCCAAGTCTCTTCCATCTTATATGTCATGTGTTAATTACCACACGACGTGTCCAGCCCGATCAGCCTAAACTCAAGATTTCTTCAAGTCTCAGTGACACGACATGTGTATCATACAACACATTGTCTCCCCCTTTAGAATGGCAAATCATTGTCAATTATACACAACAACACGACGTGTTGAGTCTCAAACACACCGTGTTACATTCAGTTTCTACAAATTTTAAAAACAAACACCCCTCATTTCTAATAGAAAAACACTGGGATGGGATGTTTATCTCTTGACATACGGAAAACTTTACGACCAGAGGAAGTTTCAGAGCAAGAGGAGGGAAATTTTGTGGAGGAAGAAGAGGATTCTTAGGAAATAATCTCTATTCTTCATCATTTATTCTCCTTTTCTTCTCCAAAGGGTGCAACATAGCTTCTCTACTCCGTCCAAGCTTCTCGGGAGGGAAGGTAGCCTGAGTAGGAGTAGCTACAAGGGTGGAATTCCATCCTCAAGCCATAGTTTTACTCTTTCCACTTCACTCTTTGGTTTCTCTTAGCTTTTCTTCTCTCAAATCAAGGAAAACTCTAAAAATTATGACCTATGCTTGTGTTTCTACATAATGTATGAGTAGAACTCTTCTTCTTGGGCATCAGAGATATCTCCCATGATATTACTCATGTGAACTCATAATTCTCATTTAGTGTTAGTTAATCTTACTTTTCCAAGAGTTTCTATGGTGTTATATTCATGTATGTTTGCTTGGCCATCAAACTTACTTGTTTGATGCTTCTTTATGCGATTTGAGAGTGTGTGTAGAGAAGTAGGGAATAGATATCTTGGAAATGAACCCTTGACCACAAGAGTGGCTTTGTATAATTGAATATTTAAGGTTGTAGTTCGAATTTTTATATTTTCATAGGAGTGTTATGTCATATCAAAACCGTCTCATATCACCTGGAGGTTTATGATGATGACAACCTCCTTTGAAAGATAACTGACTTGTTAATTTGTTGTCGCATATGAGTAATAGTATGGAAGTGAAATCCCATGACCAAGATCTTCTAAAATTTGATCTTAATCCTCATAATTTAACTCTTGTTCTTTTCATTTCCATTTAGTCGATCATAATCAAACGCAACTATTGCAACCCGACTTAGATTGTCTCTTTTGTGCCTAACTAGCCTAACTCTCTGTGGTTCAACCTCAATTGCAATTGATCATGTATACTTGAGGGTGATTGATGAATTGAGATAAATAATATTTAAAACTAGTTTGACTTTGGAAATAAACACTTCCCAACCCAACTATTGAGACCGTTACACATCTTACCACCTCTTTCCTAGGAAATGGTAAGGGACGTGGTCTTTCTTGGAGGATGGTCCAGACCACTACAATACATGGGATCTGGTATCAAAGACATTACTGATATCCAAAGAGAATGTAACATGAAAATAATTGATCCCTTTCCTCAGAAAACCCATAGTGTGTGGGATCTATTTGTACATTGACTCTTTGTAAGCGCCTTGCACACATCTTCTGTGATTGTGACCCAACACTCTCTGGACTTTGACGTTTGCTACAAGGATGGAAATTATATGATGATACTTCTGATGACTTACATGTGTATGATGGAGGTTCATGCTTTTTTGGTACCACTGTTCATCTTGAAGTTCTTTTTGTTGCTTTATACTTTGGACACTGGTCTTTTATCTGACTACATCATCTATAATTTTCTACTATGTTCCAACACTCTATGGCTTGTTTGTGTCTTGAGAATCATAAATGAAGAACAACCATCCTACAAGACAACCATTCCTTTTCCACAGGGATTAGCAAACAAGAAGGATGACAACAAGTTCCACAAGTTCATGGACATACTCAACAAATTGTATGTCAACCTTCCCTTATCTGAAGTGATTGCCGAGATGCCCTCCTATGCAAAGTTCTTTAAAGACCTTCTAACCAAGAGGAGGAGGATTGATCATGTAGAAATCGGCATGCTATCTGAAAGGACGAGCTCCATCATTCAAAATAGGTTACTAGATAAACTTGATGATCAAGGTGCCTTCACATTTCCATGCAAGATTGGTGACATGACATTTGACAAAGGTTTAGTTGACATTGGGGCTAGCATAAGCCTTATTCCATACACATTGTGGGAGCATCTTGATATTGGAGACTTGAAGCCAACTAATATGGTGATTCAACTAGCTGATTATACCATCAAGTATCCTAGAGGTATTGTTGAAGATGTGCTTGGTCAAGTGTGCAAGTTTTTCATCCCTTGTGATTTCTTTATGATTGATATGAATGAGATTCCATCAAATCCTATTCTCTTTGGAATACCCTTCCTCCGCACAGCTAATTGTATAGTCTTATGTACGGGAGGGCAAGATCACTCTTAGAGTAGGAGGGGAGATGATGGAGTTCTCTATCCTAGACATAATGAAAGCCCCAATCAATATGGAGAATATATGCCTATTTGATTATATTGACAAGTTTCTAGAGGAAACGAATATTTGTCTGATTTCCTTATTGACTATTGTGATGAAATTGAGTTGGACACTGCCATGGAAACATAAAATATGGATGTTACTTCTAGTACCACATCATCTCCATCTCATGAAGATACTTCACCTTTTAAGAATGATTCTGGTACACCCACCAAGGAGAAAAAGGTATAACTTAAGCCTCTTCCAATGGGGCTAAGGTATGCTTTTCTTGACCCTAATTCTACTTCTCCTATGATAATAAATTCTGATTTGACTGATGATCAAGAATAAAAGTTATTAAATGAATTGTTATTGCATAAGGACGTCATTCGTTATTCAATAGATGATTTCAAAGGCATAAACCCCTCTATTTGCATGCATAGAATAAATCCAGACGATGATGCCAAACCATGTGTAGAACCTCCTAGACGCTTAAATCATAACATGCTTGAGGTTGTTAAAAAGGAAAATTTCAAGTTAAAAGATGTAGGTATAATTTATCCCATTAGTGATAACCCCTAGGTGAGTGCTATTCATGTAGTACCCAAAAAGGTAGGGTGAAAATGTAATAAAGGGGGACAATGATGAACTGATTCAGACCCGTGTTGCCTTTCATTGATTTAATGCTTGAGAGATTAACCAATAATTCTTATTTTTGTTATCTTGACGGTTATTTGGGATTTTTCCAAATACCTATTTATTTTCCAATCAGGAAAAGATGACTTCTACATGGACCTACGGTACCCATGCCTATAGATGCATGCCTTTCAACATTTGCAATGCACCAATGACTTTTCAGGGTTGTATGATGGCTATTTTCTCAGATTTTATTGAATGCTCTATGGAATTTTTTATGGGAAGCTTCAGTGTCTATGAGAATTCTTTTGATGATGGCCTATCTAATTTATGTAAAGTCCTTAAGAACTGTAAAAAGGTCAACCTAGTACAAAACTGGGGGAAGTGCCATTTTATGGTACAATATGAGGTAGTACTAGGCCGTGTGATTTCTAACAAGGGTATTGTAGTTGATAGAGCATAGGTGGATTCAATTGAGACGATGTCAACTCCTTCTAATTTCAAAGACGTCAGAAGTTTTCTTGGCCATGCATGATTTTACAAATGATTCATCAAACAATTTTCCAAGATAGTCAAACCTCTATGTTCATTGCTTGCCAAAGATGTAGAGTTTGTTTTTGATGAAGAATGTCATGCTCTCTTTAGAAAGCTCAAAGATGCAATCATTTCAACCCCTATTATTCAGCTACCAGATTGGGATGCACCATTCGAGTTGATGTGTGATGCAAGTGACTACACCATACACACAATACTTGGACAAAGAAAGAATAACAAGCTGCATGCCATCCACTAAGCCAGAAAGATGCTTGATGAAGCCCAAGTAAACTATGCCACAACTGAGAAAGAGATGCTAGCCATTGTTTATTCTTTCAACAAATTTTGTCAATATCTCGTGGGCTCTAAGGTTGTAGTCTACATTCACCATGCATTCATCAAGTATTTTCAAAACAAGAAAGATGTAAAGCCTCATTTGATTCACTGGATACTGCTACTCCAAGAGTTTGATCTCGAGATAAAGGACAAGAAAGGAACGAAAAACAATGTTGCTGATCATCTATCTAGAGTCACCACAGTTGCTAAAGACACAATGTTTATTGATGATTACTTTCCTTTTGAAAGACTGTATGTTGTTGAACAACTCAAGATTCTTGGTTTGCTGAAGCTGCAAACTTCCTTTCCGTGGGATACCTTCCACATGATCTTAACTATAAGAAAAGGAAGATTTTCTACATGATGTCAAATTCTATTACTGGGATGATCCAATGCTATTAAAATAAGGGACCGACAGACTGATTTGTCGATGCATAGCCGAAGAGGAGATACCAAGCATAATATCCATATGCCATTCTTCTTCTTATGGAGGTCACTTTGGGGGAGAGAAAATAGCTACCAAGATCATTCAAGCTGGATTCTATTGGCCTACTTTGTTTTGAGATGTTCATGTTTATGTCAAAACATGTGACCAATGTCAGGATAGGTGGGATGTCTAGACAAGATGAGATGCCTCTCAAATCCATCATGAAGGTTGAAGTGTTTGATGTATGGGGAGTCGAATACATGGGCCCCTTTCCATCCTCATGCAGTTACAAACACATTTTGGTTGCATGTGATTATGTGTCTAAATGGGTAGAGGCCATTCCTACCCAAGCCCCAGATGCAAAGTCTATACTCAAGCTATTCTAAAAGATGATCTTTCCATGCTTTGGAGTTTCAAGGGCCATTGTCTTAGATGGAGGGACACATTTAAGGGAGATACAGTTCAATAATCTTCTCTATAGGTATGGTGTAACACATAAAATCTCTACACTCTATCATCCCCAAACAACTAGACAGGTTGAAATATCAAATAGATAATTGAAGAACATCCTAGAGAAGATAGTTACAAGCTCGAGGAAGGATTGGGCACTCAAGCTAGATGATGATCTTTGGGCATTCCGTACAACTTACAAGACTACAATTGGGACTACACCATTCCGTCTTAGACATGGCAAGTCCTGCCACCTTCCCTTGAAGTTGGAGCATAAAGCTTTATAGGCAATCAAGTTTATGAACTTTTACATGAAGAAAGTAGGTGAGAAGCAACTATTGCAACTCCAAGAGATTGAAGAACTTAGACTGGATGCATATGAGAATGCAAAGATCTGTAAGGAGCGAACAAAGGCATGACATGATAAGAAGACCAAAAAGAGAGACCTTGTTGAAGGTGATCAACTTCTATTGTTCTCAAGACTAAAACTCTTCCCAGGAAAGCTTAGAGCCAAGTGGTCTGGGCCATTCATAGTCTTAAAGGTTATTCCATATGGAGCAATAGAGATACAAGGAAAGAAATATACCTTCAAAGTTAATGGGCAACGAAGCAAAATATATAAAGAAGGTGAGAAGATTATTCAAGGAGCCTCCTCTTCCCTCTCCAATGCATGGTTAGAAGATGAAGAGTCTTACTTTAGAATCTAAATGGAGGACCTTGTGGGAGTTGATGCCACATTAGGATAAATTTCTATATTTAGCATCACTCAAGAACATTTTCATTCTCAAAATAAATTTGTCATGGATGAATGTAATAATTTAGACTCTCATAGCCATATATCATCATCTCTACAGGTGCTGAGAAAAAGAAGATAGGTCTTCCAGAAATGCAATAAGACACAACGTGTCTTTTGATGTACATGGCATGTCCACCTTCATAGATGGGCATTCATAGAAAAACTCCAGAACACATGATGTGTTCATTGTGTGACACAACATTTACGACCACTTAAGTCAGCTGCTGGAAGCTCACACGACGTGTCTTTATTTGAACACATCATGTCCTTATCAGTTCAAAGAAGCCACAAGTCCACTATAATCATACACGACGGGTCCTAATTCAAACACACCATGTTTTGTTATCTGTAAGAATATCAAAAGGACTCGCTGGAATCTTACATGCCGTGTCTTTATTTGCACACAACATGTCCTTATTAGTTTGGGAAACATCAAATCTCCTAGAAATTCACATGCCATGTCTTTATTTGAACACGACATGTCCACTTCGTTTAAGAGAGTTTAAAAAGAGTAGACGATTTGTACATGGGAACACGCTGTATCTTTAAAAAGACACGTTGTGTTCAAACACCAAAAATTAGTTTCTAACCCTAAACCCCACCCGCCGACTTCATTCCACCCAAATCTCAGTCATTTGATAGAGCCCTCAGCCATGTACGCCCTCTCTCATGCGTCATTAAGCTCTGGATCATTGCCACAAGCCACCGTTGCTCTCTAGAGAAAGCTCCTCTATCCATGAAGTTCTTCGTCATCTTCCATGAGTTCTGCCCTTCCACTTATTCTTCTCCAACATATCACATCTTCTCCAGTGAACTTCTCCTTCTCCGGCGAACATCCTCACAAAGCAATCTCCAACACTATAGACTCACATTCCAGTAGTTTTGCGACACACTTGAGTGTCACTATGATGGTGAGTTGGCTTATCCTCCATCATTTGATAGTGACAAGTTTTGGAATGAGATCACATATGAGACTGTCCATGAGTCCAGTAAGGCTAGGGCAACCCCCATCCATAATCCTATTATTCGCTATGTCCACCGGCTCCTGAGCACAAGCATTTTTGCCAAGAAAGAAACTCAAGGGGTATGTAGGAAGCATGATCTTTTCTTTATGTGGGTCACGGTGAATGACTTCGAGATCAATACAGGCTACTTAATTCTCAACATATTCTTTGACATCAAGAAAATCAAGAAAAGGGAATCTGGTGACATCATGTGTGAGGGTTTGATAATCCACATTGCTAGGAAGGTTGACATAGATTTTACTGGCTTGGAGGATGCACCATGGAAAACCTGGTTGACATCTAATTCATTGTTTCTTCTGGTCTGATTGTTAGGATCCCCAATGATGAAACAAAATTCAAATAATATTTTGAAGATGATCAATATATTGAGCTACCTGAACTGGAGATCATGACCCTCACAAAGAAGACCAACTGGAAGTTTGAAGTAACTTCTCCTGATTCTGATGAGGATGAGGATGCACTGGATGCACCTGCTTCTTCTTCTACCACTCCATCACCTCCTTCTACCGACACACAGACAAACTACAGTTGGTCTATGCCTAACATCCAACACTTGTACAACTATGTCTAATGGAGGTTTGATCATATGGTCAATCGCCTTGATCTTATGGGTCAGCAATATTCTATTATGCACAGTATGCTCCAACGGATGAATATGTGGCACATTTCTCAAGGCCATTATCACATGCCTCAGCCTCCACAACCCGCACCTCCACTACCCCATCCCCAGCCAGAGCCCACTCCTCCATAAATGATGCCTGTAGAGATTCATGACGATGATGACTTTCTGCACCAGTACTTCCCTGCTGGTCATGAGGGTGTTGGCCCTTTATTATGATTTCCTCCATGATAGTTAGTTGGTTGATATCACTTTAGGTTTGATTGATGCAGTGAGGACACTGCATATTTCAATCTGGGGGGGGGGTTGCAACCGGCCGGTAGTGTAGTTTTATTTCCTATTTATCATCATTTTTCTTAGTTTGTTGTTTTTGCTTTCTATTTTTCATGGCAAATTTATTATGGTAAGATGCCTATCTTGTGTAATGGATTGATTTTCTTCCCATGTGGAACTATCTTGTCCTCCTAGTGAGAAATGTCATTTGTAGAAATTGTAAAAGGCATGCATAAATCAAATGAAACTTTATGGCCACCAACATGTGTTTAATTTCGAGTTTATGCTTCTAGCCTAAACTTTCATCTTTACATCGTTGATTGATCAACACATGTAATGGTAACAAATTTTGTGAATAAGTCAACTTTGCAACACTACTTAGAACATGGGATGCCCTTGCCAAATCCTTAGTGATTTTTTAATCACCCCTTTTCAGTAAAAAATTTCAAATCAAATGAATGAAATCTAGCTAAAGTTGCAATTTAGTTAACTCTTCAATGTTTTGGGGAAAACAAGTGAAACCCAATATCATCGAAAAATCTCCTTTGGTTTACTTCACCTTAATTCCCCCATGAAAAGATGGTTAAACCCCCATATGCCATACTAGCCTAGTGTAAGTCTGATCCCGCCATGGCAGTTAGGTGATATGTCTTAAAAAAAGGATAATATACCCCAACTGGCATTCCTTGTGTGCATAAGCCTACATTAGAATCCGAGTACCAAAACCCATGATCCATTGTCATACCTTTTGGGAAACAAGGAGAGAAAGATAAAACCTATTAACATTGACTAAGATTCCATCTTTTGCATCCTTAATAGCTCATAGTCTTGGTTGCAGATTCACTATTTGTTTGGGTTGATCATCCAAGCTCCATTTAGCGTTGCATAGTTGACTATTTTATTTAATGTGCTACCACCCCTGCTGAACTTAAAATCTCTTTCATGGATGTTTAAGTTGAAATCAGGGCTATGAGTATAAACCTGTTGATCATGGTTGGTTTGGTCTCGTTTACATCTTTCATTTCATTTGTTCTATGCATGAGCTTGACAATTCCATCATTTGTGTTTATATGTTGTTTTTGCTTGAGGACAAGCAATAGTTCAAGCTTAGAGGAATTTGATGTGCACATTTCATATATACTTTTTGCACATCTTCACACACACATTCAGTTAATTTTGCCTTCTATTTAGCCTACAATCATACTTAATTTGCCATCTTTTAGTTGTTTTACTTATTGCATGATTTTGATCATAGGTCCGCATCAAGGATGATGAAATGAGGACAATCCAATCCAAATCCAACCTTAGTTGGATTCCCTATTTATTTATAGCTGATATAGAGTTGATCCTAAAGAAATAACATCCCATTTCTTTATTTGTACACAATGTGTAACTTTTTAGGAAGGGCATTCCTCCACTCAAAGCAATGCATATGACATGTATTATTTAACACATAGTGTGTATGTTTCTAGATAACTTCATCTCCAACTACAGAACAAAAGATATAGTGTGTTATTCATCCAGACACAGCGTGTCCGCACATTCAAAAGCCAAAGTTCAATGTTCTATCAAAGTACATGACATGCGTTTATTAACACACGACGTGTGCTCCCCACCCCAGGTCGACTTCAGTTGCAACTACACAACATGTGTTTATTCAAACATGTTGTGTACTTATCTCGAAAGAGCATTTCAAGTGACAGTTCCACTATGCTACACAGTGTCTTCATAAAGACACACTGTGTCTTTGTTAGTTTTTTTCACATATTTTAGAAACAATCGCCCCTCATTTAAAAAATGAGTGCAAGCACTTGGGGTGGTTATCTCTCATCATTTGAAGCACTTTTCAACTCAAGAGATTTGCAGAACAAGAGAGGGGTGATTCTGGAGAAGAAGGTGAGATTTCTTGAGAAAGAACTTCCATTCTTCATCATTTCCTTCTCCTTTTCTCCTCCAAGGGTGTAGATGAGCTTGTCTACTCCGGTCGAGCTTCTAGAGAGGGAAGATAGTCTGAGTTGGAGCTGCTATAAGGATGTAACTTCATCCTCAAGTCAGAGTTTTACTCCTTTCACTTCATTCTTGGCTACTATTATCTTTTCTTCTCTCTAATCATGGGAAACTCTAAAAATTCTACAATGTACGTGTGTTTCTTCATTATGTACGAGTAGAACCTTTCTTCTTGGGCATGGAAGAGTATCTCCCATGCTATGACTCATGTGAACTCGTAATTTATATGTAATGTTAGTTAATTTTCTTCTTCATGAGTTTCTATGGCATTTTACTGCTTGTATGTTTGACTGGCTACCAATTGTACTTGTTTTATGCTTCTTTGTGCTATTCGAGAGAATGTATGAGGGAGTACGAAATATATCTCATGGCAACATGCTCTTGACCATAGGAGTGGCTAGAGAATGTTGAGTTGCGTTTGAATCTAAGCATAGACATGGCAGTGCTATGTGAAGATTAAAACCATCTCATGTCATCGGAAGGTGCATGGCGACGAAAACCTCCTATGCAAAATTAATTGGCATGTTTAATTTCATATTTACACATGATGTGATAGTATAGAGGTGAAATATTATGTCCATCATCTTCCAAAATATGATATCTACCTTTAAAATTAAGCTTTTTTTTGTTTACTTGTCATCCAGTTAATTGCAATCAAACCATATGTTGTAATCTGACTTAGATTATTGAATGTTAGCTCTTTGCTAGCCTATATCTCTATGGTTCTACCTCGACTCTAATTGATCTTGTATACTTGTGGGTGATTGATGAGTTGAGACTTATAATATGTAAAATTCGCTTTCATTGGGCAATCAACATTCATCTATTATCTTGTCGGAATCTTATCATGAAGAAATTTGATAACCGTTGCCCTACTGCAGTGGGGAATCCCTTCCTCATCACTCTCTGACATCTAGAAGATATGCATATATGCAAGATTAGTAAGTGTGTACCAAACATGATAATGATACATCTAGTTTTAAACCAAATATATCAAATCAACATTAGATTAGATGTTTATTAAAAATCAAAAAAATATCTCATGTGTACCATGAGATATAACCAAATACTGTCCAATGGCTTCTTCAACTTACCATTAATTAGAAGTACTCTTTTCTTGTTGGGTTGTCCAATGATGTTTTATTGGGATTATTTTTGGTGTATGTGTAATCTAATATGCGTATGGTTGGATTATTCTTTGAAATACTGGAAACTTGTTAGTGAAGAAGGTACATATCAACTATGTGTACTAAGGTACAAAAATATTTTACACTATATATAGTGTATATATATACTTTTAGTTAAGAAGGTACATATTAGCTATGTGTACTAAGGTGCAAAAATATTTCACACACACACACACTATATATATATATATATATATATATATATATATATATATATATATATATATATATATATATATCAGGAAAGGGAGCCTATCCCCAAGGGATATGAAATTTCCTATAGCTATTCCTTATTTGGCACATTTTTTAAGTCTTTTGACGTGATCAAACTGAATAGATATAAAGTACTCTAGATAGATAAGTTGTGTATAAAAAAAATCATTCAGATCATATATGTGTAGTGCCTTCATCTTAACATTTTATGATCATACAAATGAATGCTGACTCTAACAATCAATAGAAATCAGCAACTACCATTCAGGGGTATATATATATGTAAACACCGGTTGAATGTACGATACAATCTATGTACTCAAGTGGATTCTAGACTATATATATACACACATACATATATATACATATATATACATATACACATGCATATATACATGGAATTAGTTACATGTAGTGAAGAGTACATCTACTTTTGTGATGCATCTCCCCTAAAATGATAATACTATGTAATCCAAAATAGTTAGATACCCAATTATAGTTTGAAGTTAAACTTCAAATTAACTATTGATATATTGAAAATAAGATGCATTCACTGAACCAAGGGAAAACACGAGATGATTCAAAAAAACATCTGAATCATAAGAAGTGGGATAACTATAACACTGTATGTAATAAGATTGTAAATAAATGTGTAATTGGGAGTGGATAAGTTAACTAATTATAAAACTAAGAATTACCTTGTACTCTAGTCCATTCTTGTAGTGTGAAGTTGAGATAGGTGTATCATTCTCAATTATGAGTATGGTTAGATTCCTAATTGTTGGTAAATCATTTTCGCAAGGTTTTGTGCCTTTAAAATAATAAGATCATATGTATGTGGAGTTACACAAACTTTAAGAAGTAATAAATGTTTTACTACAGTCTTGATGCTTTTTGTTCTATGGAATCAACGAATGTTTGTTTCCAACCTTGAAAGATGGTCATTTATTGTCCTTTTATCACTTTAGGTTACCCACCCTCCATGATAAGGTGAATTTTACTGCATGGTGTGTTATTATCTAACTATAGAATTTTTATTCTTGATATGTGTGATTTTCGTATTATATTTTAGATACATTCAGGTGGTGACTATATTTTATGTCTTGTATAGGAGAGAGACCAAGACCTTTGAGAGACCAAATGGAAAACATCTAGTAGTACTTGTTAACTATAGGTGTTAATGTCATTTTTGGTTCATATCATAGTTCTAGACTCTAGGTTGTTAATTTCTTTAAGGGTGCCCCAATTCTACCAATTTTTATAAAGACAGAGACCAAATGGAAAACATCTAGTAGTACTTGTTAACTATAGGTGTTAATGTCACTTTTGGTTCATATCATAGTTCTAGACTCTAGGTTGTTAATTTCTTTAAGGCTGCCCCAATTCTACCAATTTTTATAAAGACCTTAAAAGTACAATAGAGTGTAGGGTGGCTAGATTCACCTTATAGTTGCATACAATAATAGTCATGAATTCCCATCATTTGATAAAAATATAGGCTAGTACCTTTCATTGATTAAATTTTAGAGGGTGTGTAAAAGTTTTTTTTCTCAAATTTATTTATAAATTTGTTGAAATAAAAATATTTGAACATTGATCCAAATTATATGATTTGACAGAATTAACAACCTTTACTAGGCTATTTGGAACTAGGATTTGTTACGAATTTGTAATTATGTGTTTTGGGATGAAATTTCCTATAAATGGAACTGGTGGGTCGAAAGAATTCTCAAAACTGGGTCATTTGTCTAAGTTTGGTGGATCATTTCAGGGATACCATATTGGAAAATTGAGTAAGTTTTATCTATTATAATAATTTGAATTTTTTATGGATGTAACTAAAAGTAAGAAAATCCATGGATGTGTTACTAGTAGTTGCAATGGTAAGAAATTAAATTGTTTCTTCATACATGTGTCAACTGGATTACAAACAAAGATGCATACAAAATTGCCTATGTAATACACGGTGCATAGGGTGGTTGATTTAATTATTTGCATGGTTCTTTATAACTTTATATAAGTGATATAGAATTTGTGAAACTTTATGAGTATATAATATGATTGCTTTTGGGGTTTTTTTTGGAGTTACAAAAAGGGAAGTGGGAAATTGGGAAAATAATAGAATCCAACACATCTTCCTTGAACATGAAATATGACTTGGTTTTTCTATAGTATCCACTATTGGTCCATGTTTGGAACTAGGATATCAGTGGGATGCATGCATGAACAATCTATAGTAAACTTCAAAGATCTCATAATCATTTAGTGCGATCGAATAGGGG
Organism: Alisma plantago-aquatica; assembly: GCA_963693085.1. NCBI lineage: Eukaryota > Viridiplantae > Streptophyta > Magnoliopsida > Alismatales > Alismataceae > Alisma > Alisma plantago-aquatica. The sequence goes on from OY856414.1 coordinate 666,238,360, forward strand.
TACCCCTAATTCTACCTTTATCTAGATTAGAGATGATGGAGTTTTTTGTTTCATACACCTAATAATAGGAATCATCGCCTATCAGGCCATCACCACCCTAGTATTAGTGGCCCCAGTCAAATATGATGTGTATGTCAAGATTCAATGACACGTTGGTTCTGAATCAAGTGATTATTACTAGAAAGACTACAAGATAAAGTCATTGGTCCTTAGGTTTCCTCTCACTCCTATCCTTATAATTCAAAAACTTTTTTAACATACTCATCATGTCATAAGACCCACAGTTTGACCATAGGAATAAATGGATGGCTAGAGTTTTCCACTGGACCCTTGGTTGGGAATCCAAAAGTGTTAACCCAGGATGATCCATTGGTGTAAGGAATAGGTTCATAGAGTTTGTAACAAAACTCACCTCCTTCCAAATGTAGAAAAGGAAAATAGAAACATACATACAATCTCAAAATCAACCATAGAGATAGACACACAATCCTCCCTCCCAAGGTTATATTCAAGGAAATTAAGCTTGTTAGTGGGGTTGAAAAAGATCCAAGGGATGTTGCACTCATATTTCCTTGTGAAAGGCTATCCCAGAAAAAGGAAAGCCTTTCCAGAGTTCAAACACTTGTTTTTTATACTTAGTAAGTAAAACATAAACAAACAATACAAGCTTGATGGTTTTGAGTTCATGGATTTGAATATTGATCAAGCTGAGAATTTGGAAACTCATAGAAGATGACTCAAGTATCGAAAGTAGTAAAATAAATCTATAGAATTATGGAATCAATATTCCCCAATAATTTTAAAGGGAAACAAGACATTCAATCCTTGAACTGAACTACGTGGAATGATCATAAGTGATTTGACTATGTTTATTTTTAGTTATAGTTTGAGGAGGAGAAATATTTTTGGACCTTGGATTATTTGGAGATTGCTAATATTTATACAAAGGTTTCTCACACCCCTTAATTTTGAATATATATGTGATACTATAATTTATGACACCCCATTTTTATCCCTCAATAAGAGGTTTCCATTGAATTACCCTTCCAATACATGTTGGAATATTCTCCCTTTTTCCACATTTGACATGTTTTGCACCTATATAATCCATCAATTTTAGACATATTTACACATGTCAAATTTTATACATAAAGGATAATCATACTCATCATTTACAAGCATTTTGAACTCTTATTGAATTTTGTACAAGATTCTTCTAATATATAATTATTAAATTATTCATGGATAAAATATTCAATATCATTTCTACTTGAAAATTTATTTGCATTCTGATGTAACCATTTGTTTCAAAAATTAATTATCTGTATGTACAAGAATAAGTAGAAAACTTCCTCTCTAAGTTTTAATTTCCCCTTTCCTTCCTCTCCTTCTGGTTCCTTTCCCAATTAAAAGTTCAATCACTCATGATCAATTCTCACACAAGAAAAAAAAGAATATATATCCAAATCAATCAAGAATCAAGTTAATCACAAAACTCTAATTGAGAATGCACTAACCTACTTCAAGAGGCACCTATAATATATCACCATCTAACAAGCCTACAACTTGGCAGATTAGAACAATTTTCTATAGTCAATGTCCCATGGATTAGGTGAATCCATATTGCATAGAGGTCCCACCTCCCAATTACACTCAAAATCAGGGAAAATATGTCCAAGATGCAAAAAGAAAACAACTCTTTGTCCCTTAACCCCCAACACCAAGAAACTACATTTAACCCATACCCAACATCAAATCTCTACCCATTTCACTCTCTAGAAGACATAGAGTAAACCTCCCTTCTCTATTTACACATTGAACCTTTGATTCATATGATTTAGGTGATGTCTCTCCTTACCCATTTTCCTTCCATTTTTTTCTCCTATTAGTTTTTCACAATAATGGTTTTCTGGCCACCGTTTTTCCTGATTTGTGCATTATTGGTCTCCATCTATACACCAAAAACACAAGATATATTTTTCTTTGAGTTTGTTTTCCTATAAGCTTTCTTTTGAGCTCTTCCTGCTTTCAAGTGATGGTGGAGGGGCACTATTGGGGTTCCAAACATATTCTACATGGGTTTTCAAGACATTAGAGAAATAAAAGTGTGGTCAAGTGGCTCTCCATATCCCCTTTACAAGAAATTGTGAGATATATCATAATTCTTGAGTATCTGCCAGATGTTCATCATGAGAGGAAGCTCGTGAACATTTTTTCATGCAGTCTCCCTTGTTTTCCCATGTTTTTATTTCTAGATATTATATGGACACAAAATTTTGAATAATTTGTATGATATATTTTGAGCTGCACAACTTTGAACATCATTACATGAATACTATGGAAGTGTCAAACATATGGCTAACAAATGGAATGTAGGGTGATATTGGTCATTCTGCAACATATTTTGTTTATAAATTAGTAAATATATCAAACTAATAATTACATAAGAATATATTAAAAACTCTTAAAAATATAACTTAATATCTTTTGTAATTGTAGAACTATCTTCTATACAATTATATATGTTTCATAAACTAATTCTAATATAAAAAAGGTGAACTTTAGAGTTTTATAAATATTACAATTAATGCAATTCATGATGATGTTAGATCTAGGTATCTACCATTACTGTGTTTTATTTTATTGAATATAGGGTGACGTCTTACATGTATGTTGTTTCTGTCAGAACATATTTTGAGAGAATATCCTACATTCTCAATTCCAAATGTTCAATAAAACAATGATTCAGTTGACTATTCTATGAGTTTTTTAAATATTTGCTCATTTAAATTTGTGTGGTCAATATATATATATATGTATATGATTTATGTCCATTTTCACTTGATACACCCTGTTTCATTGATAAATTGATTTAAAGGATTGAAAAACCTTGTATTTCCTAATTGTTAATTTGGTTGTGATCGTGATAACTAGCATAACAATAGCAAAAGTAAAACTCTATGTGGTGATGCATATTGTGTTTACTATTTTTACATGGTAATCAAGTGGTGATTTATATTAGTAGGTAATTGGTTTGTGGTTCATATGTTGGGTTATCTAGATTTGAAAATGTAGCGGAATAAAATGTATTGCTTGAGAATCCTCAAGCAGGATCTATCTAATGAAAAACAACCAAATTACGAATTACAAGGTTATGGTTCCAATGATTCAACTTTCAATGCTCAATGTAAATATAGACTTTCCAATCTATATTACTTTTTAATTACATCATATCAAAAATTAGAACTCATTTTTGGTGTCTCTGGCCCTCTAAAAGTCACACAAGATGCATGTAGAAAATTGATTTTTCTATGCTAGAACATATGAATGCACATATGATTGTAAACAGTGGATTATCTGATTCTAATAGTGATTAGTAGAGACCCCAAGGTGATAGAGTTGGGTATGTTGACCCTAAATCTGATCCCAGAGTTATCTTTGACAGAATATCGTGCTCTATTATTGAGAGCCTATACAGAATGTGTTGTTCGATGGATGGTACCATTTTAAAATAGGTTGTTCTGCAATGAATATGTCATCATCAAACAATGTTCCATCTATGAATCACTTGTTTAAAATGAATTCTATGTGAACTTGTCTCTGAGGTATCCATGCAATCACTTGAAGATAGAGTTTTGAAGTCACTAGTATCCTCCCTCTTTTTCTCTCTTTCTCATAGGTTTTTACAAACCTTGGATGTAACAATGAGAAAATGATATGTTATGTCTAGAGAGCCTCCAATCATATCATATATGGAAGGTTAGAGAGGGTAGGGTTTTCCAAACCCTATTCTATCAAGGATTGTGGACTCCCCTACGGAACGAGGAATCTAACATGCACTGGGTCTAGAGGAATGCACTATTCCATGAATCCTGGTGTAACGACCCCCTTCCCTATTGTCCCCAATTAAGGTGGATTGATAGAGCAAGGGACATTACAATAATACATGATCAATGGTTTAACAATTAACAAAAAAATAATCATAAAATTTCACTAAAAGGAAAAGAGTTTTAAATAATATGAAAGATAAAGTTTCCAAATAGGAGTTACATGATATGGGACAACTATTGTTTGCAACTAAAAGTAAAACTATCTATTTATATCCTCTAGGATTACATTAAATCTTTTCTTTTGGTGCCTTCTTCTATGGAGGATCATCTTTCATCATTAATTGCAGGTTACTAGAAGTTTAACCTAAAACACTGTGAAACAAAAGCACGATTAGTATAACAAGTTATACTGGTATGTGGGGAAATGAAATAAGCACATGTATGTGTAACTACATAAGCATCCATATGGAAAATATTAATTAGCATTTTGGTTTTATAACTTCTCATCCCACCATGATTTCATTATTTGCACCCTTACTAGGGTCTTGTCCCTATCGTGGACGCTCATACCATCCCATTTGGACTTGTATTCCTCTAGTCTTCCCATCCAAGCTAGACACCTCATATAAACATCCCATCCAGACTTGGTGTTCCATTGGTCTTCCCATCCGGGCTAGACACCACATATGACCATCACATCTAGGCTTTACCCCTTAGCAACCTTCCAATTTGGGCTAGGTTCATATTCCATTCATGGACATGAGGAAGTTATTTAATATATAATGTGATACTCATATGTACCTTATATATTTCATGAAATAAATAAATAAGCAAGCAATTTAATTTCTCGATCCATCTCAAAATCCTCATAAAGCCACATGAATCAGTTAGGTTGAGTAGTCATAGGCGTAGCCACATGTATTTATTGAGAGAGATCAAAAGTCCAAGCAATAAATGCAGATTGAGAGCAAGCAAGCAATCACCCTAAAATTAGTGCATAACACCCAAATATTACTACTTTATCCAAAATCTACCATTAAGACTGACTAGGGTTCCAAGTTAGGGTTTTTTGGGTCAACCTAGGATTTTATTAGGGTTTTTGTTTTCCAAACCCTAATTATCTCTTTCAATGCCCTTTTGGTTTACAAACACTAATTTTATCATTATATGTATTCTTGTTCACAAATTAAGCCAAAGATTTTCTTTTTTATCCAAACAAACTTCATCTATTAAGACCATTTAAACATATTATGATCATCAAAACCTAGAAATTAAGGTTTTATTCATTAAACACATTAAAGATATAAACTTTAGTCACTTTTATAATTTAAGACAAAATTAGGTCTTGAGACTATTTTTATTGCATTACTCACATTTTTCTGACCATTTTTCTGACCATTTTTCTTATATAATATGTTATTATTGGACACTCCTATAATTAGTTATTTTTTTCAAATTTAATACTAGTGGACCAATTATATGGCACAATGTTGGCAAGAAGCCAACTTATCAAAAAGGGTTGTGGGGTGGGGGCTGAGGCAATGAGCTCACACCATCTCGACGCCTCACACCCATGTGGCAACACTTAAAACACAAGCAAGACACGAAATGCCAACGTACCTATCAATAGAAGGATTAGGGAAAAGAGGGGATTTCCATGGGAGGTCATCTCCTTCATTCATCCTTAATCTCACAAGTAGAGTCGACATGGTCCAGTCAACTCCAATGTTGACTCTCAACATCAGGGCCTAGGAGCGGTAAGCGAGGGGGGTATTCTTCGTGAAGCCTTGGCGAACTTGGTCGTGACCTCTGATTGCTCAGTGGTGACAAAAGGAAGGATGAAGTGAAGGTTTCCTCGCAAGATTGAAGATGGTACAATCGGGGTTGAAGAAGGGGTTTATCCAGGGAATTGGTAGCGAGGAAATTTTCTCACAAGTTTGAGGGTCTTGTGGGTGGAATTGGAGAGAAGGTACATGGCTTTATATAGGCTTGCCTAGACCTTTAAACAGATCTAAAAAACATATTCGATATAATATCCGATCCGATATCTGACGGGTATCAATAGTGATATCCAAATCCGATCCCAGCAAATAATATCCAAATTTAATATAAATATTTGATTTGAACCTAAAATCATAAATTTATTGTTAATAAATATATTATATATATAAATATTGATACTCTTATGAATATATATGATAAAATATATAAATTTTCATATATATATATATATATATATATATATATAATATTTAATAATATGTGTATATATTTGTCAGATTTGGATTCTTTCAGAGCAGATATATCCATAACTGGTATCCTATCTGAAATTTTTGGATATTAAATTTGATATCCTAAATCCAATCCGCATTATGTGGATGCCTGATTTTTTCCCTAAATTTCAGACTCAAATTTGGATCAAATGGTAGATTCTAGATATCCATTTACAGGCATAGGCTTGCCCTCTAAAGATGCCTGAATCATGGATCCTATATCTATAGAATTGGGGAAACCCTCATTTCTCATCGAGTCAAGGCAATCTAGGTATGGTTGCACTCAGAATGGTCTTCCAAACACAAAGGGAAAGAAATAAAGAGGAGAGGTGGTTGAGAGAGATATGATTCATCACAAGAATCTAAACTTTATTATTTGCAAATTTTTCTTATCTATCACGATCTTATAGATGATCCCACCATCGTCAGATTCCAATCTGAGGGTCGAGAGTCTGTGTGTTATGTGTATGGGCTGGGCTCAAACTTTACTAAAAAGAAAAGGACTATGGCTTTTAATTATACTCTTCCTATAAACCAACACTTTTGGGAAAGTATTTAATTCATTTCTCTCTCTCCTTTTACCCTTTAAGTCCCAAATTTTAAGGGAACATTTTCAATGACATTATCTAAATGTAGGTGATATTGGAGGCCACAACACCAATGTTAAAGATACTTTTTCAAACCTCCAAGTCTCCCTCTTTGTCTTATTATTAAGGCATCAAATCTATTCTTTTCTCTTTTTACCTTTTCCACATCTTTTATTTTAATGACTTTTATCATTAGAAATAATGTGGAAATGAAACCAATCCATTAGTGGCCTTCAATTCCACTTTTCCAGAGATTTCCACACAATTACTTATGTATATTATTAATTACCCATTACCTTTTGTATTTCACTTAATATTGAATTTTTCTTCTTCAATTTTCCCTATATTCATTAATGAACTAATGAAATCAGTAAAAACCACAAAATTCACAGCAAGGAAAATTTGCAAAAGAAACCATGTTTCTAAAAGCATAGTACACCAAGTTTCCACTATATCCTTATTATTCATAAAATTGCATTTTAATAAATACATGTGAAAAACCATGTTATAACATCCTTTCCCACTTATAGAATTTTGTCCTCAAAATTCATCTAATCATATAAACAAATCAGGATAAGACTATTCCATGTCAGTCTTTAGCTTCCATGTGGCTTCATCCTCTCCACAATGCTTCAAAAGAACCTTTACCATTTCCATCTTTTTATTCCTGGTCTCTTTCACCTTGGTATCCAATATTCTCACAAGTGACTCAGGGTATGTCAACCTCCCTTGGAGTTCAATAGGTTCAATGTTCAACACATGGTTAAGATCCTTCACATAGTGTTGCAAATTTGACACACGGAACACATCATGAATCATGTTGTACTATGGTGGTAAATCTAAATGATAAGTGACCTAACCAATCCATTCTAAAATCTCAGATGGACTCACGTATCGGGGACTCAATTTCATCTATTTTTAGCTATAACTTGGAGGGCTCAAATTTTCAAAAACACATGGTTTCCTACAGTAAAGTGAAAATATATCTGCTTCATATAAACATACAACTTTTTTTGATCCTGGGGTCTCTTTAGACTTTGATTGATCAAAGATACTTTATCAACAGATAATTACAACTCTTCTGACCCAAGCAAGGTCCTCTCACCACCATCATCCCATTGAAGCGGTGACCGACACAGCCTCCCATAAAGAGCAGGCATCTTGATACTAGCTCGGTAATTATTATTGTAAGCAAACTCAGCTAAGGGTAGGTACTTCTCCCATGATCCACCCTAATCAAGCACACAGTCTCTCAATAGATTTTCTAATGTCTGAATTGTCCTTTCCGACTGACCATTAGTTTGGGGGTGATAAGCTGTACTAAAATTTAGTCTCATACCGAGTTCTCCTTGAACTTATTTCCACAACTTTGAAGTGAAATTAGGGTCACGATAAAAAATGACTGAACTCAGAACACCATGTAAAATAGACTATTTCTCTAATATACAATTCAACTAGGCTTGACACCTTGGTGTTAACTTTTAGGGCTAGGAAGGGTGCTTCCTGCGTTAGGCAGTCTATCACGACTCATATAGCACCATGTCCTTTTCTCATTTTATGAATACCCACTAAAAAATCCATAGTGATCCGATCCCAAATCCACTTAGGGATCTCAATTAGTTGCAATAATCCACCGGGTCGCTGGTGTTCATCCTCACATCTAGCACATAAGACAACCTAGCCACATATAATGTTTTGTCTCTCTTCATTCTAGGCCACCAAAAGTACCAATGTAGGTCTTTACACATCTTGGTTGCACTAGGGTGCATTGTGTACTTCAATCCATGTGCCTCTTGCTAGATGTGAGTCTTTAAAGGTGATTCCTCAAGAACCCAAATTCGAATTATATACCAGATTCCCCCATCAAAACCCACAGAGAGGTGTGTTTGAAGCTTCCCCATCAAACTTTTCATATTTTCTAGCTCAGGACTACTAGCTGGGCAGCTAACAACTCAGTCGATAGGTCAGGTTTTATTTAGATATTAGCCAAAGAGATTCAGTCTTCTAATGTCTACAGAGTCCATCTAGCAAACTCCTCCAACTCTCTCCACTGAGTGGCTAAGATAGTCTCACATCCGAGTTGTTCCTGACTAAGGGTATATGCTACCACATTAGCTTTCTGTGGATGGTAGGCTACGGTGAAATCGTAGTATTTCATGTACTCCATCCATCATATTTGTCTTAAGTTTAGGTCTTTTCAATTCCGGAGGTACTTCAAGATTTATGGCCAATGAGGATTTTGAAGGAAGTTCCATATAGATAATGTCACGAGATCTTTAGGTCATGAATAATTGCTGCTAACTATAAATCATGTGTTGGGTAGTTCACTTCATTCGACTTGAGTTGTCTTGAGGGATGGGTGAAAACATGTTTATTCTACTCTAGCACGCATCCAGGTCCCATTTTTGATGCATTGGCGAAGCTTATGAATCCTCCATTTCCTAAAGGTAGAGTTAACATCGGGGTTGAGGTTAACTTTTCCTTCAACTCAAGGATTTGTGCTTCACATAAGTCAGACCACACAAACTTCTCAACCTTTCATGTGAGCTTGGTGAGGGGAAAATCTAACATAGAACTATTTGTTACCCTAAGCCCACACTCTTAATGTCTACAAATCCAAAGGTGATTGGATCTGGGTGCCCGTCCCTAGAATGGATCGAATATTTCACACAGGCAATATATATGTAAAATCTATAACCACAATATATAACAAGATACTGAGAGGCGATAGAGAAACATGTACCCATTTCTAGATCAAACATAATCCATTGGTATTTTATTCGAGTCCAAAGTGCAGTGCATCTTTGGCAACTACAAAATCGATAAACAAAATATATTAATGCTAAAGCACTAAGTACGCTATGAAAGGAAAGTGAACAATTTAAGGCTATATAAAAGTTGCTTGGCTAGAAACATCATTTAAGAAAGAAGTAGAGACAAGGCGAGAACTATCAACCATATTGTTTTATACAAGGCATGTTTTAGGTGTATTTCCATTATACTAAACAACATATTATGGTCATTGACTAGCTTCCCATTGGAAGGGTTTGTTAAGGGTGATCAATATTAGCTAACCCTTTTATCGACATGGTCTGTCTTATCTTGACATATCAAGTAAGATGCCTGACCATGTGCCCTTACCCTGAGAATACAGGTAGGTACACCGGGTTTGTATAATGGACAAGTTCCATATGTTTGAGGTTTGTCCTACATGTATCAAGCAAAATGAACGTACTAGTCATAGGGAACAAGTAGAACAAACAAGTAATTAACTAGCCATGCATGCATATGAGCATACATACAAACAAGCCAATACCATAATAGGGTCAAGAGAGTAAGTGTACCTTGTGCGTAGAGTACAACATTAGGCATGTAATTGGGAAACGATATATATATATATATATATATATATATATATATATATATCAACTTAACTAGATCTTGGCAATTGAGTCATCATAGAGATCCTGAAATTTCAAATAAGTTTCATTGAATTAATGTCAGAAAGATTAGGTATCATCAATCATTATTATGGTGGTTGGGTGTGTCACCTAAATCTAGATGTGATATCTTTCATTAATGACTTCAACATCTCAACTAGGTTAGGCATAGGCATTATCAAGCATTATAGTATGTCTTGAGTTGATTTAGAACCTAGGGTGACACATCACAACTAAGATATGGATCATAATATTAGGGTTTCATGATCTTAGATGGAGTGATCATATGATTCAAACAACATAAGTGATTACATAGTCACACCTTGGGAAATAATCATTCAACATTTTCAGCCTTAGAGTATAGATGGGGTCTATCTGATTTATGTGTTGCAAACATCATCAAATTTCTGATTCGAGACCATTAAATAATATGGATGATCATTAGGGCTAGATTTGCATAATATTAGAGACTAGTTATCAACGTGCATGCTAGATTACATCTCAAGTCAAGATTAGGTCAATTGATCACATAATTTCACAATAAAGTTCCATAAGGCATATATGGATACAAGGCATGTAAGATTACTGATTTCAAGGCCATATAAACAACTTGGACATCAAGGACCCACATAGGAGCAGTGTCTAATATTCAACATAAAAGTATCCACATAAGGAAAGTTTTAAGGGTTAAAGTACATAATCAAACCAAGATAGGATTCTAGCATGAACAAGTTCAAACCATAGCCTAACATACATCAATAATTATTGATTTAGGTCAAGCATGAGGATTTGAGTAACATTCAACAAGGTTAAGCATTAAAGAAGTAGTCTTTAACCTTAAAAGCCCATTTTATGTTATATATGTAACATTAGACAATTTAAGGGTGTAAGGATAGGTAGACTTCAAATATTTATGCATACAGATGTTCAAGATACTGAAATTAGGCTATCATCACATTTTGGTACATAAAAGATCAAGATCATGTATGCAAATAGCATACAACATCTTAAAAAGACTTCATAAGCATACATTTTGGGATATTAGAAGAACAACAAGCTGATTTAGGAGTTGGAAGTATTTTTATTGCAATTTTCATGTTTTTTCGATCAAAATTACATATAATATGTCTATATTTGGATAAGGAATAAATTTATGTAATTTTTTGAAGTTTACCTTAGAACTAGAAGATTTGGACCATTGGATTTAAATCCAATGGTCAAGGAGAAGGGTGGTGTAGTCATGTTCTTGGGCTAGGCTTTGTGGGATGTGCACTAGCTCTGGTTCCTAGCTGTTTCCCAACAGTGTGCTACCTCACCACAACCACTACCACCGTTGCTTGCCGCTTGCAGTGAGACTAGATGCGGTTCGGGGTCTCCATCCACCGCAAACTTGGTTGTCTCTTTGCGTCGTGCCCAGGTCACAGACATGCATCTGCCTAGCCCGGTGACCTCACCAGAGCATGGATAAAAAGGCGATGGAGTCCTCAGGGGGCCTCACAACCATGCCACCCAGATTGGTCTTGGCCACACAGACCTAAGGAAGGTCTCGGTTGGCGCTGATGGTCGTGGAGTCTAGAGATCGACCAAGCCAGCCCTCAATGGTGCTGTCTTGGAGGTCAAGGAAAGGAGGAGGAAAAGAAGGATGCTCTAGGGCACGAAGTGCTGCAAAACAAGAGGGGAATGAGAGCTGATAGCTAGGGGAAGTGAACAGGTGTGTCAATTGACAAAAAGGGGTGATAATGAGGTGGATTGGGAGAAGAAAAGTGAGTTTATGTGAGCTCAGTGCCATTGGCTCCGAATTTCTATAAAGAGGAAGGAGATGAATGCCAACCCTTAGATATTGGGCAAAATCCATGCCACAAAGTGTGTATGGATGGGATTAGATGAAAAACTAAGGGATTGATGACATGGAAAAGGGCACCCAATCAAATAGGGTATGCACTCCAAATTGGGCCCATGAAGCTTAAATTCGTTGCAAAATAGCTAAGTAATCAAGTTAATTCCAACAAATTTCAAAAGGGCATATTATCTCATCCTAGCTCCAAATTGAATGAAATTTAATGCATTGGAGACTTTAGAGCGTACACTACAAATTGATCAGTGTAGTCACATGTATGAGATAAAAATAGGATGAGAGAGGATGATGCATAATATAGGTGCAACATGAATTTCATATAAAAAAGAGTATCACCACTTCTAATGTCAACATAAGATTACCTCAAAAGTATTAAAAACAACTCAAAACAAGAAATTTAGGGTTTTATAGAGAAATTAGTGCAAAGATGAAGTGCAAAGCACACACATGAGGAGAGAGAAAATTTCATGTTATCACATCCGCACCACCTTAAGAAGAATTTTGTCCCCAAAATTAAATCGAGTCATTAACCAAGATTGCTTTTTTTCATCACCAAGATCGTCCTATTATTCTCATAAGGTATCATCACTAGTTACAATATCCATCTCATTCTGAAAACTAGAAATTAAGTATCATGGTCAACATATATTCACATAGATCATCGAATTGAAAATATCATAGTCTCATAGATCATCGGATTGGAAAGATCATCATATTTGTCACAATTTAGGAGGGAGCATCCTATAGATCACAAGTTTGGAGAGATCACATATATTTTAGGTCAAACGAACAAATCTCTTGGAATCAAGAGTAAAGAATGACTTTTATTCCCAACATTTAGGATCCCATCTTCTACATTGGCCTAGGTGGGGTTATACATCCATGACTGAGAATTCATATTTCAACAAATTAGAGACAAACATCATTTTTCAACATCGTGGGCTCATGCTGAAAATCGATGGAAGGGCCCACTCTAGTCCACATGGAGCTTAACCCTAAGTCATAAATTGAGAGAGTTAATCATAATCATCATTTTACATGTTTTTGAGGTCTACAAACATGAAAGTCATCAATCATAAACCAAGGGTGATATCACAATCCAAATAGGGTGATCATAGGAGTTAAAACAATATCAAGGTCAATAGTCATGCGTCATAATTTCATTAATCAGTACCGCATCAAGAATTTGGACATCAAGGTCATGGGCCCAAACATTTTGAAGTTTGGGTTTAGGGTAATACTTTAGACCTTATGGGTGACTTAGGGATCCACCTCACCTAAGGTTTTATGTATATGTCATATACATTTTTCTTGAGGTTTCTCTAACAATATTCGAGCACATTATTTTTGGTGTAATTCTTAAACCCATATTTTATCCATCTCTTAGGGTGCACATTATTTACTTTATGTCCCATCATTGGGCTCATCACGACTTTCCCTCCTAGGCTTGGTCTTCTAGGTGATCTTCCCTCCTTGTCTTAGTCTTCTTTGTAGCATTTCCTCTTGGGATTGGCCTCTTGGTGACCTTCCCTCCTGAGCTTGGTCTTCATGATGACCTTCCCTCATTGGATTGGCCTCTTTGTGACCTTCCCTCCTGGGCTTGGTCACATATTGTTCATCACTTCTTTAGTGAATTTTCCTTTTGTCCCTCAGAGATGGCATGATTAGGTTTAAAGAATTATACTCATCAAACGTGCTTTCATGCTTTGTATACTTAATCCTTCAAACTTTAGGTGACATTCAAGGTTACCTCAATTCTTAAACCAATTGTCTAACTCACCCTAATCTAGTACATTAGTCTACATTACTCATGAGCCTTCAAGCATATCCAAATACAGAGAGTATAAATTCTCAGATTGTACTTCATAAGGTCATGACATCAAAGATCGAGATCATAATATAGCAACCATAATTTGACATTTTTGCAAGGTCAAGATCATAATCGTGTCCCCTTTCTTTCATGATCATGGTAAGGGTATATTTAGAAATTGAGAAGTCAAATGGTGCAATCCAAGAGTTAAAGCTTAATAGGGAAGCAAGAGATCCATGCCCATCACATTATTCAAAATCTAGATTACCAAAAGGCATAGGAATTAATAGGGAAGATGCCTCTTGTATCAAAGTTTTCATCATATTTTGAAAGTCCAAGAGCATAGTCATACCAAAGCATAATCATCATATATATCAAATAGGGAAAAAAATTTCTTAATCATGTTTGAGGTTTGGTCAAGAATAGGGAAACATGGATTCAATCAAATAGGGACCTCATAAACTATGAAGTATAAGACAAGAGTTCCACCTTATTTCACCATATCTAGAATTCACCTCAAACATGGAAAGCACTTATATCGAGTCAAGTAGAATTGACCCTACATGATCTTAGGTTTTTCATATGAGCACATCACTTCTAAGATAACTTTCATTCATCATATATAGGGTTTTCAATTTAAGATCAAATCATGGAATTATCTTGTTAGTCAACTTTCACGATTTCATATGAGTTTTACTTTTCCCCATGTATAAGCTACACATAATCAAGATGTTATGTGATTAATAGTTAAGAGAGAAGAATCACATGAGGGGATAAGAAGACTAACTAATCATCTACTGGGGTGGCCTAGGTGGTCCTTAAAGAAGATATGACATGCTATAAGACTCTCTAAGCTTTGAGGGAAAGGATTTTAGGTCCTCCCTGGGCTCTTAAGATGTGTTATGCCTTAAAAACATACAGAGGCCTATGTGTTTTTCTCTGATACTATTTGTCACAGAACTGTTTGTTACCCTAAGCCCACACTTCTAATGGATACAAAGCCAAAGGCGAGTGGACTTAGGCACTTGTCCTTATAATGGATCAAATATTTCACACAGGCAGTATATATGTAAAAGTAGTAATCACAAGATGTAACAAGATGCTGAGAGGGGATAGAGAAACATGTACCCATTTTTAGAACAAACATAACCCATTGGTGTTTCATTCGAGTTCAGAGTGTAGCGTATCTTTGGCAACTACAAAATTAATAAACAAAATATATTAATGCTAAAGCATTAAGTACGCCATGAAAGGCAAGTGAACAGTTTAAGACTATATAAAAGTTGCTTGTCTAGAAACATCTTATAAGAAAGAAGTAGAAACAAGGTGATAAAAATTAACGATATTGTTTTATAAAAGGCATGTATTAGTTATATTTCCATTATACTCAACAACATATTATGGGCATTTACTAGCTTCCCATTGGAAGGGTTTGTTAAGGGTGCTCAAGATTAGCTAACCCTTTTATCGACATGGTCCGCCTTATCTTGACATATCAAGTAAGATGCCCGACCTTGTGCCCTTACCCTGAGAATACAAGAAGGTACACCGGGTCTATATAATGAACTAGTTCAATTATGTTCGAGGTTTTTTCAACATATATCAAGCAAAACGAATGTACTAGTCATAGGAACAAGTATCTCAAACAAGTAATTAACTGGCCAAGCATTCATACGAGAATACATACAAACAAGCCAATAACATAGTAGGGCCAAGAGAGTAAGCATACCTTGTGCATAGAGTACAAGATTAACCATGCAAATAGGAAACCATATATAACAAATTGAATAGATCTTGGCAATTGAGTCATCATAGAGATCCTAATTTTTCAAATAAGTGTTATTGGATTAATATCTACAAGATTAGGTGTCATCAATGATTATCATGGTGGTTGGATGTGTCACCTAAATCTAGGTGTCATATCTTTCATCTTTGATTTCAACATCTCAACTAGGTAATGCATAGGCATTATCAAGCATCATAGTATGTCATGACTTCATCTACAACCCAAGGTGACACATCGCGACTAAGATACATATCATAATATTAGTGTTTCGTGATCTTAGATGGAGTGATCATATGATTCAAACAACATAAGTGATTGCACAGTCAACTAGACACCTTGGGTCACAATCATGAAAATTTTTCACCCCTAGAATATAGATGGGGGTATATATGAGTTAGGGGTTGCAAACATCATCAAACTACTGATTCAGGACCATTAAATAATATGGATCATCATTAGGGCTACATTTGCATAAGATTAGAGACTAGTTATCAACATGCATGCTAGATAACATTTCAAGTTAAGATTAGGGAAATTAATCACATAAGTTCACAAGAAAGTTCCATAAGCATATAAGGATACAAGCATGTAAGATCACTGATTTCAGGGCCATATAAACATCTTGGACATCAAGGACCCACATAGGAACAATGGTTAAGATTCAACATAAAAGTATCAACATAAGCAAGTTTCGAGGTTCAAGGCACATAATCAAACCAAGATATGATGCTAGCATGAACAAGTTCTAACCATAGCCTAACATACATCAAGAATCACTGATTTAGGTCAAGCATTAGTATTTGAAGAACATTAAACAAGGTTAAGCATTAAAGAAGTAGTATTTAACCTTAAAAGCCCATTTTAGGTCATATATGCAACATTAGACCATTTAAGGGTGTAAGGATAGGTAGACTTCAAATATTTATGCATATAGATATTTAAGATACTGAAATTAGGCTATGATCACGTTTTGGAACATAATAGATTAATATCATGCATTAAAATAGCATACAACATCTTAAAAAGACTTCATAAGCATACATTTTAGGATATGAAAAGAACAACAAGCTGATTTAGGAGCTGGGAGTATTTTTATTGCAAATTTTGTGTTTTTTCCGATCAAAATGACACATATGTCTTTATTTGGATCAGGCATAAAAAGATGTTATTTTTTGAAGTTTACCTTAGAACCAGAAGATTTGGACCATTGGATTTCAATCCAATGGTCAATACTGAAATCTAGGGTCTTTCCTACAATTTACCCACTTTTGAGATTTTCTTTGCCTTCTAGTCCATTTGGACCTTTTTCATAAATTTCCCATCCTTTTGAAGCATTTTTGGACTCCATGTGCAATTTGAGCTTTATGGATGGTGAAATCAATAATTGCCCCCATTCATGTTTATAAAGGGGTATTTGCACAAATAATTCACTTAATGTAATAATTGAGGACTAATAATGTAAAATAAAGTTTTATGAGTGATATAAGTAGATAATATTAATTTGGAGCTTTTTGGATAAATATATTAGCAATAATGTGTATTTAAGTTAATGTATGAGAACATTAACCTTAATTGTTTCTCTCTCCTCAAAATATGATTTTAATTCATGAAAATATGTTATTTAATTGAGAAATGATTATTGAAATCTTAATGTGTTTAATATCTCGAAATTTACTCACATGTTTCATAAAAAGAAGTCTTTTCATATAATTCATTCATTTTAATATATTAATAAATACTTTAATGAGAAATATATTAATTAAGGGCCTTATTGGATTTAAATACGAAATCTATTTATATGGCATCATTCTAAATGCTAATTAGAACTTATGGTCCAAATTTGGTGGCTTTTGGACATCCTTTGACCATTCAATTTATCATTTGAAGATCTAATTTTTTTTTTTGGATATGAAAGGGCCATTAGCCCCCCCTCCTCAAACAGGTGCCAGAGCCCGGATGACCCAAGAGGTTGTAAATACGCTGTGGAACGGCAGGTTTCGAACCCGGGACCCCGGGGGCACTTATAAGCCTTTTCCTCTTAACCCTCCTCCTGCAACGCCCGCACGTCTGTGGGTTTCTCCATCACGATGCCTGCGGCCATGGTAACGGCTGGCGTTTCATAGCATCTCCTCTTCCTCTCCTCTTCCCCTTCACCCCTCCGTTTCATCTTCTCCTCTTTCCCTCTTCTCTCCATAAACTCCTAGCGGCCTCCCACCTATCTAGAGCTACAGAAACAGCGAAGAGCTTGCAACCTGCCGCCATCGCCGACCCGATGCCCACAAACCTTGGCAAACTCCTCCTTCTCGGTGCCGCCGGCGATTTATCGACCTGCAACTACAGGTCATCGCCCCTGTCAGACCCAACGCAACACACTCCCTCAGATCTCGATCTCCTCTCCTTCTCTGATCTGAGCCGCTGCCAGATCTGCCGCTGCATCTCATCTGATCCGACCTGCAACAGGTCCTACAATTGTGGTCACCTCCACCACCGGTGGCCCGTCATCGCCATCCTGTCGTCTGCAAGCACACCCGTCACCACTCCTCGGTCTCCCGCCAGCCAAGCCCTCGCCTCCTCCTCCGTCTTGATACCAAGCGGCGGTCTGCAACTTAAACCTGGGCGCCCTTGCCCCGACCCCAAGCGGCCTGCAGCCACCTCGGCGCCCCGCCAGCAAACAGACAGCTGATGGCCGCCGATACGCTACAACGGTGGTTGACTCCTTCAAGGTCTCCAGCATCATCAACCTGGTGCATGGTCACGACGGCCATCTGCATCGATGCCACGACCTGCGACACCTTGCCACGAGCACCACCACCGCCACCCCCTACAACCACGACGACCTCCTCTTCAGCCTGACTCCCCACCACAACAGACATCATTAGATATCACGTAGACTGTTGTCAGCAGACCTACAACCCATCATGCCCCCATCGCCTCCACCTGCCTGCAACACCAGGTCGTAGATGTGCCCCTCCTCCTTCCTTTCGTATGAGGGTCGAACTGAAACCAGCGCCGCCCAGACCTCCTACTATCCTCGCCATAGTCTGCAGATCTGACTCCTCTGCCCTGTGCCGACGTTCAGTGCCTCTGCGGCTGGTAGTTCCATCTTTTGCTTTGAATCCGACCAGTCGCCGTCTCGCCATTCGTCTTCGTCTTCTGATCGGGACAAGGGTCACAGTTGGGAACGGGATCCCCACCTGCGTAATGGCACCGCTAAACATGGACTCATACCTGGAATGAGTCTGACCCTATGGGGATACTCCAGCAGCGGGTGCAAGTAGAGACGGATTTCCAGCCGTGCCTCCCATTGCGACCATCATGGTAGGTTCTCCTCATATGATATTGATTTGAAGGATTGAGATATTAACATATATATATAGCAAATTGCTTGGTCGACTACCTAGTTTTATTATATTAACGTACTAGCATCAGTAGAGATATTGTATGGAATACAAAAAGGTTAATAGTATCATGTTGCTTACTAATAATATGTTATACTCTATAAGTTTGAGGTATGAGACTTAATCATTCCATAGATTTGAAGTAGCCTATATGAGGTGTACGGTTTTATCTACTCTAGTTACTTAAACGATTATTCATCTAGTATCCGGTAATTTAATTGTTTTAATAATGAGAGGCCTAACAATGTTGTACATGTGTTTATTAAATCACAAATTAGACATTACTCAATCTTCTAAGAATACGACACTTGGTGATAATAATAAATAATACCACAATAGATTACCCAAATACTAATGTATTTTAGCATTTGGATATGGGGATGAAATCAACTCAATATCTAGACTACTAATAGAGGATAATATATAGTTGTAACAGTTTTAGAACAACACCTAATGTTTCAAAATGTGACTTAGAATTAAATAATAGGAAAACATTATTTATAGTAATACATGTGTGGAGTATGAGGCAATATACATACTTGTTTACCCATATATACTTTAAGAGATGCTTATGTTTTCTCACATGCTTGTAAGCTAGACTAAGATCGTAGATTCTTGGAATAAAAGCAATTCAATAAAGATAGCTAAAATTGAGGGATTTGGTTAATGCCAATACATATATGTAATAATTACATATTTAGACTTATGTGGCTAAATGTAGATGTTAGATCTCAATCGGATACCTAAGGGTAGCATGTTAAACCCAATTAAGACTAAAATCCCTAATACGCCTTTAGGCAACTAGAATCAGAATAAAATGCACTATGAAAATGGATAACATGAATATACCCACTCGTTCACTTGATTTTATCTAATGTATATAATGTGTTCCTAGGGTGAGTGCTCAACTTTGGGGACCAAGTATAACATTTAACAAGACATTAATCATGAAGATCAGGTATGTGCACCCTATTGTGTATGTGAATCATATTTATGTGAACATCTATGATGAATGTGAAATCTATGTGGAATGTATATTATGCAATCAACCTACTCTTCAGTTGGGATCTTATCCAACCCTACAAACATTATGTTCTAGCCTTGATATCCTCCTAAATGCCTTTATTTGGATCTTTACTTATTTGATGCTTTTGTTGACATTATGACTCATTCATTTGGATTATGTGAACCTTGCTATTGCTTATGTTGGCTCATCTTTTTGAAATACTTGGAAACATTGTATATTGTTGTTGCTTATGTTAGATCCTTTATTTCTTGGGTTTTATTCCCAATGCTATGTTGCAATCTTGTTATATTTCTCAATACTGCCAAGTAACTATTTAAGCATGATGTATTTTAGGCCAAATGACAATGTAGTGTACATGAGTACAAACCACCCATAGGGCACTGAGGTTTTAGTCCTCCTGTTGGGCACTGGGGTTTTAGTCCCCCTGCCATTTTATATATTAGGCACTAGGGTTTTAGTCCCCCTACCACTGGTGAGGTCCGGTAGGTGTCTCACCCTACATTGAGATGACTTTGTGTCTTAATATATTCATGCTATGTGATTATTATTGTGGTGATTGTTTATGGCAGTTTTCTCTCTCTTATTCATGTACTTGCCTCATTTCTTTTGAAATCTCTTATTGTAGAGAATCTTTTATATTGCAATGTTTTAGATTATTTAATTGTCCTATTTCTCTTGAATAACACATACTTTTATCTTTCTCTTGCTGGATGACCCCAACCATCCAGGCTAGGATCAGAGTGCGCAGGGAAGCTTGGTGAACCTAAGGCTAAGGATAGGACAAGAAGAAAAGGAACATATAGCTTGCATGATCATAGTTGCTTTTATATATTAAGTTTTTTTGTTTGGAGACAATATTGGCTTAGTCTAAGTCTTCCTCTACCTAGATCCCTTGTTCTTGTATAAAGATGTACCCCATTTGGGAAAAAAATTATAATGTACTCTTTATACATTTTGAATAAAGTCAAGTTTTATTTCTTCCGCTACCACACAATTGATGTATTTGTTTATCATGTTTAATAGTAGAGACTATGTCTTTACAAGAAGGGTGGTGTAGTCATGTTCTTGACCTAGACTTTGTGGGTTGCACGCTAGCTCTGGTTCCTGGATGTTGCCCAACGGTTTACTACTGCACTGCAACCACTACCATAGCTACCCATTGCCTACAGTGTGATTGGATGTGGTCTAGGGTTGTTGCCCACTGCAAACCTGATTGTCTCTTCACGTTGTGCCCAGGTCACAGACATGTGGCTGGCTAGCTTGTTGACCTCAGCGAAGCATGGACCAAAAGGTGATGGAGTCCTCCAGTGGCCTCACAAGCATGCTTCCTGGATTGGTCTCGGTCATGTAGACCTGATGAAGGTCTCAATTGGCATTGATGGTTGCAAAGGTTGGAGATCGACCAAGACAACCCTCAACATCGCCATGTTGAAGGTCAAGGAAAGGAAGAGGTAAAGAAGGATGCTCTAGGGCACAAAGTGTTGCAAAATGAGAGCGGAATGAGAGCCTTTAGCCAGGGGAAGTGAATGGGTGTGCAAATTGTAAAATTGGGGTGAGAATGAGGTGGATTGGGTGAATAAAAATGAGGTTAGGTGAAATCAGCACCATTGGTGCCGAGCTATTGTACCGACGACAGAGATGAATGACAACCCTTGGATCTTGGGCAAAATCCATGTCACAAAGCATGTATGGATGGGATTAGATGAAAAAGCAACTAAGGGATTGATGACATGGCAAGAGGGAGCCCAATAAAATAGGGCATGCACTCCAAATTGGGCTTATGAAGTTTAAATCCATTGGAAAATAGCCAAGCAATCAAGTTAATTCCAACAAATTTCAAAAGGACATATGTCTCTCATCCTAATTCAAATTGAATGAAATTTGATACGTTGAAACGTTAGAGTGTCCTCTACATATTGATCACAAAATCAATGTATAATGAGGCACATGTATGAGATCAAAAGAGGATGAGAGAGGATGATGCCTAATATAGGTGCATCATCAATTTCATATAAAAAGAGTATCACTACTTCTCATGTCAACATAGGATTACCTCAAAAGTCATCAAAACAGCTCAAAATAAGAAATTTAGGGTTTTAGAGAGAAATTAGTGCAAAGATGAGGTGCAAAGCACACAGATGAGGAAAGATAAAATTTCAAGCTATCACAAAAGTAGTCTTTGAGAAATCCTTGATAAATCGCCAATAGTACCCGATCAATCCTAAGAAGTTACAAATCTTGAAAGGATTATTTGGTGTTGGGAAATCATGTATCGTTGACACTTTGGCAGGATCCACTTAGATGGTCCCTTCAGATATAATGTGTCCAAGGAACATGATGCATTCTATTCAAATTCATATTTTAAGAATTCCCCATAGAAATTCTACTTTCTCATGATATCAAGGACCCTAGAAAGGTGGTCACAATGTTATTCCAGGTCATGAAAGTAAAATAGGATGTCATCTATGAACATTATGACAAAGGAGTTAAAGAAGGGTTGGAACACACTATTCATGGGGTTTATAAACACACTCGGGGAATTGGACAACCCAAAAGGTATGACCAAAAACTCATAATGGCCATAGTGAGTTCAATAGACACTTTTGGAATATCTTCTTTCTTAATTTGTAGCTGGTGGTATCCCGATCTCAAATCGATCTTTGAGAAAACACGAGCTGACTTGAGCTGGTCTAATAAGTCATCTATACAGGGTAGATGATACTTGTTTTCAATGGTAGCCTGATTTATCATTCTACAGTCTATGCACATATAGAGTGGTCCATCCTTAATTTTCACAAAGAGGACCAATGCTCCCCGTGTAGAAGTGTTGGGTTGGATGAATCCCTTGTTTAGTAATTTGTGTAGTTGTTTTTTCAACTCAAGTAACTCAGCAGGGGCCATCCTATAAGGTTCCCTGGAAATGGAATTCATCCTAGGAGTTAATTCTATTAAGAAGTCCACTTCTATCTCATAAGGATGCTAGCAAAATCATCCGGGAACACATCTGCATAATCCCTGACTACCTCTACTTCCTCTAAGGGTCACACCTTAGGCTCCATTTTAGTAACTACTACTAGGAACATATGCCAACCTTTGGCAATCACCTACTCTACCTTCATGGATGACACATACATGCTAGTAGTAGCATCATTCCTACCTCTAATGGTAAATAGTGGGTGACATGGTCTCTCTATTCTTATTTTCTTTTCCCTACAATCTATTTTTGCATTATAAGTATAAATCCAATCCATGTCATATATTGCATCGAAGTCATTCATATCTAGCAAGACAAAATCAGTAGGGAGTTCATTATTCATATATTTAATAGGTATAAATGTGGTCTAGAGAGACGAAAAGATTTAACCACTAGGAGTAGAGACTTATAAAACATATCCTAAATCCTCAAAGTCCAAATAAAGCACAGTTGCAAGATTTCTCAAAATGAAAGTATTGGTAGAACTAGAGTCAAAAAAAGCTTTTACATTTTTTCCCATTATATCAAGCATGACTACATTGAATTTATGACACTATTTTTTATGAAAGGATAGGGAAATATTTCTAAGGACGATTACCCTCTAACAAATGGTTAGCATTGGCATGTGCCTCTTCATTGTCCATGGTGAAGACTCGAGCTTGTCGATGTTATCCTACAGGTGGGGCTACTCCTAGTGGAGCTGCAACCACTGGTTGGTCCACAACTGGACCGTGTCCTTGTAGTCAGGAAGGGGAAAATTTTCTATAAGATTCTCTTCTTACTGATAATGGAAACAATTGGGACTTCTCGAAGCAACATTTTCTAGGATGCTTCTTTCCACACGTAATGCATCAATTTCTAAGACCTTCAAGACACATATTTCTTTTCTGACATTTCATGTCCTTGTCGTGATTACAACCTCACCCTTTTTGGTTGTCATTACTTGGGGGAAGAAGTGCCTTCAATGAACCCCGAATATCATGTAGGCAGGCTCTGTGCAGGAACGACCATCTTCTCCATGTCTAGGGCAAAGCTGAGGGCTTCAATGAAGTTTGTAGGTTTATTCACCATCAAATGAGGCTTGATCAAAGGGTGTAGACACTCTAAAAAATGTTCTACCCTCCTTTCATCTGTCATCATGTATCCAAACCACTCCAGGAGGTGGAACTTTCGATCAAAGTCTACCATGGTCATGTTACCTTGATAGAGGAATGTGAATTTCTTTTCTTTCTCCTTCTTGGAGGAGGTGGGTATGAATCTTATAGAGAAGATTGTACGAAAGTATTCCAAGGCCATATGTTCTTCAATCAGATCTCGGCCCATAATGTGATTCTCCCACCCGATCTTTGCTACCCCTTCAAGAAGGTCAGTGGTGCAGAGAACCTTTCTTCTCATATGCACCTCTATTATACTGAAGCCATTCTCTACTACTAGGAGTCAGGTGTCCTCTCTATCAACCACCTCAGTCTTGTCTTCACCCCATAACCGTTCTATATTTAGCTTGACAAAATCCATAATGGTGTCTCCAAGATGAGGGAAGACAAGTAGAGGTTCACCATTCTTGTCTCTGGAGACATCCTTGAGGTCCAGGGCACTAATGGCCTCAGTCTGCTTCTTCTGTTGTTCCAACCAGAGAGCATCAAGAGTGTGGAGTACCACTTGTCCCACTTCCAATCTAGAATCAAGTGCATGGCCATGGTATTCCTTAGGTTTGTTTTCTATCATAGGTTCACCTTTGGGGTCAAGACCATCTTTAGGGTTTAGTATGTCGAAGGGGATAGCCTCATGCTCATGTCCTCTCTCAACAAAGTCCTCACCTTCCCTCTTTCTCCTCTTGGAGGACTCACTCTCCATGGTCCTCCTCTTCTTCTCTAAGGAGGGTCTCTTCTTGTGGGAGGGGCTTGGTCCAGGGTATTCCCTGGAGGTGTCAGGGATGACAATGTCGTTGACGCAGGCCATGCTAGTTCACATGGACATATTATTAATCACAATTATACTTTTAGGGCATTTATTGAATTATAAAATTATGTCCACAACACCTTATTTACATGCATTTTATTATTTGGGGGAGGATGTCGTATTCCCTAATTTCCATAACCCTAGTTCTCAAAAGGTTTAGAGGAAGCAATCATAGGCTCCCAGGGTTTTGGTGACTGAAGGGGGACAGAGAAGGGATGGAATTAGTTGAGAAGAAATCCTAGAGGTATTTTATTTTGAGTAAACTCCTCTGACTTTGGCTAAGAAGGATGCACGGGTCTGGGAGTCCTTGTATTATGACTAGCGGTGAGGATGAAATTTTTTCCAGCCCCTAGATCCTGGTCCCTTCTAGATACCATTATCTTTAGAAATACTCTAATAATTCCCTTGGGATCTACAAAAATCTTAAAATTTATTAATTATCAAAGGTTAAATGATATACCAGGCTCTAATACCAAATTAAGGTGGACCCAAAGGTGTACCAAAAGGCAAAGATACAATACCATAATACATGATTGATGATTTAACAATTAACCAAAAATAATTATAAATTTTCACTAAAAGGAAAAGATTTTTGAACAATATGAAAGATAAATTCTCAACACAAGAGTTACATGATATGGGAAAACTATTGTTTGCAACTATAAGTAAAACTACCTATCTATATTTCCCGAGATTACATTTAATCTTTTCTATTGGTGCCTTCTTCTCTAGAGGAACATCTTTCATCATTTATTGTAGGTTACTGGTAGTTTTACCTAAAATGCCGTGAAACAAAAGCATGGTCAGTATACTAGTATGTGGGGAAACCAAATAAGCACATGTATGTGTAACAACATAAGCATCCATATGGAAACTATTAATTAGCTAATCAGAAAACATTTTGGTTTTATAACTTCTCATCCCACCATGGTTTAATTTCATTATTTTCACCCTCACTAGGGTCTTGTCCCTACGTGGAGGCTCATAACAACTAGTTCGGGCTTGGTATTCCTACGGTCTTCCCATCTAAGCTAGACACCTCATATAATTGTGACACCCAGCCATCACACAGACAACGAGATGACACACGAAAACGTGCAGAACCACATAATACCGAAAACACAGGTTAATTAAAACTGTTTGCGGAAAGCATACATAAGAGAACTTTCACATCCAGATCCTACAGAAAAACATGTTATAAAAATATTACAAGCTTTGATATATGTCCACAGCTTATCAGAACTAGATGTACTGTCAGCACATGAGTTCATCACCTGTTTATACATACATAACGAGCCACGTACGACCAGCAGTAGGGTATACAAAATTACAACAGCTAGACATCGTGAAACATCATCAAACACCTATGAGGACCTGAGAGTACAGGGATGACTCTAGGGATCTACTACAAAACCACCAAAACAACAACATGTCCATCTCTTGCCTTCTACTACTCTTCTTGCTGCTCGGACGCCACCTCACGACCACCACCACGTCTAGAGCGCTCACCTAAAAAGGGTGTAAACCAGCGGGGTGAGACACACAGTCCCAACAAGAAACATAACTCCCTGCCAAAACTATAACACCTCAGAAGATTAAAACAATAAAAGTAGATAACTCATAAAGTGTATAATAAGAGCAGCATACTGAGCCAGACCATTATCCCCATCATTTTTACCAAGATATCCAGGAGGCATATAACTAAGCATTTCTTTATGGAACATGATTGACAAGATAAGATTTATAAGAACTTATCAAAAAATATAAGGATCGTACACATATCTACAAGGTAAAACTAGATCAGCTATATAAGCAAGGCCTCAATCAATGTTCCCTATTTTGCTCTAAGCAGTATGCTATTCGGCTGGGTTACGTCTTATTATGCCCTGAGGAAGTGAGCCTTCCCTACTCAAATCCAACCATTGGATGTGAAGCCCAATCCGGTGCCATACAAGGTCTAAGGAGATTCAGACTCCATGACCTCACCTTCTCGTGGTCAGTACATGAATCATCAAGCAAGACCACAGTCTTATGCTTATAGGGCCTCAGCCTCTGGGTCAGCTCCGCAAGCTACCCACATCTCTAACTCACCTTGATACATGTACTAGTATATACATCTGAGCCATGAATGCATTCATGCTCTATATATATCCTGAGTCTGCAACCACAATTGCACTCAAATCCTCCTATTTTAGGCTAGGGGAAACCTCGCATATTCAACAATATGCGCTCCAGGTAGTCCCACAGGATAAACCTGTTTCACCATCACCAATATGCCTCAGGCATATCACATCATATTGGTGATACATGTTATCTCATCAACAAGGATTAGTCAAAGCACATATACCACATAGCTCTTACCTGGATATGAATCCAACTAGTATACCTACATGGTTAGCATACATATCAAGAGAGATAACTTAAGCCACCAGAAAATAGATCGTTATGATTACAACATCCATGGTTATATGAAGCATAAGCGATATCAATCACATTATTATTATCAAACCATGAGCACACATTATGCTTTATTCTTGTGAATATAACCATATATCTCATATGTATCCATCTTAGAAACCACGGTTCACAACCTACAATCATATCCCATTATAACATAGATGTGGGTTCTACGTAATTAATCCATTAATTAGGTTATCTCGGGTTAACCATAACCCTCACCAAAGGTTCCAACTTCCCTCACTATAGGTGGGGCGGGTAGCGCCAACCCTCACCCAAAGAGTATCAGACATGATCATATCCTCACTATAGATTATCGGCTAGGGTTCCAAACCCTAAAGCACTTGTGCCATCAAAGATCAACTGGAACTGAGGGGTGTCATGCATCTTGAGCTAGAGGTGTGTCGTGTACAAGAGGCACCCATATCAGCCAATAATCCTATCGGCCAGGGATCTTATCGTGCACTAGGGTTAGGGTTTCTATCAGCCAACCCTCTCAACAAGAAGCATGTCAACCAGGAGCATGGCGCCTAAGATGCCCTATCGTTCAACCATCAACCCATATCATCCAAAGGACCCTCATGTCGGCCAAGGCACTCTATCATCCAAGGCATCCTATCATGCAAGAGCATGGGAACCACTAAGGCACCATATCGGCCAACTCACTTAGGGTGTGTCAGGCAAACACACACCCCATGCTCGACACAAGGTTACCCATCTTACTCATATCGTCCAAGGAAGAGGCTAGGGTGTCGCCCACCTATAAAAAACAACAACTTAAGAAGACCTATCATCCAACTAGGCCAAACACCTCATATCAGCCACCACTAAGGCACTTATCAGGGTTCCATCATGCAACCAGCATATTGGGCAGCACAAGACCAAACCATGCCGTTCAACATAGAGATGGCTTACTAGACACCACATCGACCAAGGAGGGGCATCCAAAGCAAGAGATCATCTCATCCAAAGCATATGGTCCAAGGATACTAACAAGGTGAAAGGGTCATATCGGGCACCAAGCCAAACTCAAGGCAAGGGAGTGTCGGGCGACATCACAACAAGGGTGTATCATGTAAGGGCACAAAACCTCACCAAAAGGTTATCTTCAAGCTCAAGATCTTAGGCAACAAACCCTAATTGATAAAGATAGTTGGCTCACCTCTCAAAAACCAAGATAGAGGGATTTTACACAACCTCCATCACAAATCAGGCAACATGAAGAAACATCTCCAACTTAGGTCATCACTCAGCCAAAGGCTCACCTCTCAAATCCATGGTGAGAGGAGGGTATTGCCCAAGAAACTAGGGTATAGGCTCACCTCTCAACAACTAAGAGAGAGGGGTATTACCTATATTACTAGGGCTCAAACTCACTTCTCAAAACCAAGGAGAGAAAGGGGGGGTATTTTCCCAAAGGAAACCCTCATCTATGGGTTCGGCCAACTAGGTCTAAAGGTACATACCCAACAACAACATCACCAACAACATGATCATTATCTCCATAAGACTAAAGGTACGTGCTAGAGCAAGAAACATAGCATACAAGGTCGATCATGATCACATACTAACATGCAACATAAAAGAAGGTAGAATAGTTAGGGTTAGGAGTTATGTAACCCGCCTTAAGCAAACTCTTCAAGCTCCAAAGCTCCAAGTTTTAAGCTCCAGCTCCAAGGCACACCACCTATGGTTCGGCCACCAAACTAGAGGAAGAAGAATAAGAAGACTTCAAGAAGAGGATCGGCCACCAACTTGCTCCACCAAGTTGTATTGGCCACCAAACACACCAAAGGGAAGGTGTATCGTGCACCAAGGAAGAGAGGAGCAACAAAGAGCTAAAAGGAATCCTAAGGAAATGGAAGGAGATGTATATATAGAAGAGGATGGAGGAGAAAACAAGGCAATGTGTCGCCCACCTAGGGACACTTATCCAAGGGCAATGCCACCTCCTTATCTCACCTTATACACATGTCCAAGGCTATTGCCACATGCAAGCACTATGCTCCAAGTGTCCACTAGTGGTGACACAAATGAGGTCAAGGGGTCAAAGATGGTCCATGGACGATACTCTCCACCTCCATGCCCGATACACCCCATGGGTGACACCCCCATGGATGACACAAAACTCTCCTGCCCGATACAAGGTTCAACTAGGCAAGGAAAGGCCCAAACAAGGGAAAACAAGGCCCAACATAGCTCAACCAAGCCCAAGACAACTCAAGGCACGAGCCCAAACCTTCCTCTTCAACTTAGGGAAAGTAAAGAGGGAGAAAGACATCTCTCAAGGTGACAAACTTGCTCTTCAACCCTAACTTAGTTTATTTTGCAAGTAGCACCTCCAAGTCTCAAAAAAACACAAGAAAACCCTAATCACCACTAAAGGTGATTAGCAAGCAACCAAGCACAGGGTTTAAGCAAAACAAACAGGGTAAGCCCAAAATGGAGGTCAGGGTCCTTACAAGCCATTAACCTCTACAAAGGGATTTCGTCCTCGAAATTCGAAGAGAAAAGTGAGGGATGCTTCCGCCTCATTTCTTCCTCAAGCTCCCACGTGGCTTCCTCAATGCCACGATGATGCCAAAGAACTTTCACAAGAACTAGGTCTTTCCTCTTCAACCTCTTTACCCTCCTGTCAAGGATCATCACTGGACCTTCCTCATAGGTCACATCTTCATCAAGGTCAACCTCAACTGGTTGTATCATTGTTCCTGTGTCTGGATGACTTTTCTTCAACATGCTGACATGGAACACCGGATGTAACCTATGAAACTCTGGAGGCAGCTCTAACTTGTAAGCTACCTTGCCAACACGTGCTATTACTGGGTATGGCCCCATATACCTGTGTGCCAGTTTTCCTTTCCGACCAAACCTCAGCACACCTTTCCAAGGTGAGACCTTGAGAAACACTTTGTCTCCCACCTGAAACTCTAAAGGTCGTCAGTGATTGTCTGCATAGGACTTCTATCTGCCCTGTGCCATTTTCAACTGTTGTTGTATCACTCTGATCTTTTTTGTTGTATGCTGCTCTAACTCAAGACCCAAAAGTTGATACTCACCAGACTCATACCAGCATAAAGGGAATCTGCACTTCCTTCCATATAGAGCCTCATAAGGAGCCATGTCAATGCTTCGCTGGTAACTATTATTGTAAGAGAACTCTATCAGACTGAGATGCACGTCCCAACTGTCTAGGAACTACAAAACACAAGCTCAGAGAAGATCCTCCAAGGTCTGAATAGTCCTTTTAGACTATCCATCCGTCTATGGGTGGAAGGCAGTACTGAACCTCAACTGCATTCCCAACGCCTTGTGCAACTGTTCCCAGAAACAACTCGTGAACTGAGGACCCCTGTCAGAGACTATTGTTGATGGTACACCGTGCAAACGCACTATCTCATCTACATATACTTGAGCAAGCTTCTCCACTATATATGTCGTCTTTACCGGTATGAAATGAGCATATTTTGTCAGCCTATCCACTATTACCCAAATGGAATCATGATTCCTAGATGTCTTAGGTAGACCAACTATGAAATCCATGGTTATATGATCCCATTTCCATTATGGTATCGGCATGGGTTGCAATGTACCTGCCGGCTTCTGATGCTCAGCTTTAACTTGCTGACATACTGCACACTTAGCCACAAACTCAGATACATCCTTCTTCAAGCCAGACCACCAATACATGTCCTTCAGATTATGATACATCTTAGTGACTCCTGGAGACATAGCATACATCGACGTGTGTGCTTCCTCGAGCACTAGCTTTCTTAGATTATCACCATCGGGGACCACCATCCTACCATGATAGCAAACTAGTTCATGCTCGGACTCATGGAACCCATCATGCTTTTCGCTACCGAGCTCTGTCCTGATCAAATGCATTGTATCATCTGCTTGTTGTGCATCTTTGATCTACTATCTCAGCGTAGGATTGACTTGCATCTATGCTAACAGTCCTGCCAACCAGGAAACTTCCAACTGCACATTCATCTGCCACAAGGAGACAAACATATCCCGCCTATGGCATACCAAGGAACTCAACTGTGCCTTCTTCATGGGGAGAGAAGAAGACTTTCTGCTAAGCGTGTCAGCTACCACATTTGCCTTACCAGGATGATACTCAATGGTGCAATCATAATCATTGATTAGCTCCATCAAACGATGTTGTCACATGTTCAACTCACTCTGCAAAAAGATGTACTTCAAGTTCTTATGATCTGTAAAGATTTGACACACTTCCCTATAAAGATAGTGCCTCCAAATCTTTAACGCATGGACCACCGCTTCCAACTCCAAATCATGTGTCAGATAGTTCTCCTCATGTTTCTTAAGCTGTCGCAAAGCAAAAGAAACCACATGGTCTTCCTGCATCAACACGCAACCTAAGCCTTTCTTGGAAGCATCGCAGAAAACAACATAGCCCTTCCAAGGCTCTGGCAACACCAACACTGGAGCACTAGTCAGCTTCTCCTTCAAACTTTGGAAAGCTGGCTGACAACGATCATTCCAGACAAAAGGTACACCCTTCCTGGTCATCTTTGTCATCGGCAACACGATCACACTGAAATCCTTTATAAACCTCCGGTAGTATCCTGCCAAACCCAGAAAACTACAAACTTCTATCGGCGTCTTTGGTTGTTCCCAATCTGCCACTGACTCCACCTTCTTGGGGTCCACTCTAATTCCTTCTGCAGATATCACATGACCCAAGAAAGTCACTTCTTTCAACTAAAACTCACACTTACTAAACTTGGCGTATAACTGACGTTGGCGAATAAGAGTCAAAGCTTTTCGAAGATGTTGTTCATGCTCTTGACTGTCCCGACTGTAGATCAAGATGTCATCTATGAAAACTACAAAAAACTAATCTAGAAATGGACGGAATACCCTATTCATCAAATCCATGAAAGTAGCAGGTGCATTGGTTAGCCCAAATGGCATAACCACAAATTCAAAGTGACCATACCTCGTCCTAAATGTTGAATTTGGTATGTCATCCACCTTAATCCTCAATTGATGATATCCAGACTATAGATCAATTTTGAGAACATTGTAGCACCACACAACTGATCGAATAGATCGTCTATCCTCGGTAGTGGGCACTTATTCTTGTTCGTGACCTTGTTCAACTGCCGATAATCTATACACAACCGCATCGACCCATCCTTCTTCTTAACAAACAAGACTGGAGAACCCCAAGGTGATGTTCTTGGTCTGATGAAACCTTTGTCCAAAAACTCCTGTAACTTCTTCTTCAACACTGCCATCTCTGTTGGAGCCATTACTGACACTAAACATGTCAGAAGAATCTTCCTATCTCCTTGGAAGATCTACTTCTCTCCGTTGTCATCGAACACTTCCTGCTTGGAACCACCGTCCAACACAACTTTATACTTTTCTAAGGTATCCATCCCAAGGATCACATCGAATCCATGCATATCAAGTGGTATAAGATCCACTTGTATACTGTGTCCCGAGAAAGATAGGATACAAGATGGACACTCCTCTTGAAGCATCAAGGAACCATCGAGAGGGGTTTCTAACAACAGGCTATCTTTCTTACAACTAACAGGTAAAGGACAGCTATCAAGCAGACTATGTGCGATAAAAGAGTGTGTAGCACCCGGGTCAACCAAAACATATATAATGCAAGAAGAAGACAAATTAGAATGAAATAACTCCATCTAACCTGTCACCACTCGTGGGTTGACTATCGCCTCCGGCTGACTCATAACATAGAATCGAGCTGTTGCTTGTTGTCCACGTCCTCTGCTTCCTTGAGCAGACGATCCCTCTTGTGACGCTTGACAGCGTCCTCACCCTCTGCTACCACTGGGTTGCTGTCTGTCTGACACTTGTTGACTCTATCTTGGTTGATGTGTTACTTCAACATCTTTCCTTGGGCAATTTGACCTCAAGTGTCCAGTCTGTCCATAGTGATAACATGACCTGCCTTCCAACTGTGGCCTAGACGGCCCTGTCACTGCCACAGAAGCTATACTATGCGCCTTCAACGACGAAGAAACAAAACCTCTTCCCTTATTCAGAGACCACTGAGATGGTGTACGAGAACTCTGCATTACGAAAGGTGCTGAAAACCTTGGCTTCTTGAAGCCACCGGATCTTGGTCCCTGGAACTAAGTAGGCCTTTTCCTGGTCATGGACTCCCTTTTCTCCCTGATATATCGTTCAATCCTGCGGACAGATTCCATGAACGTGGAAAACCGCTCCTGATTTTCCAAAGCAGTAGCAGGTGTCGATAGATCAACACTCAAACCTTTCTCAAACCGCATGATCCGCTCATCATCTGTCGCCGCCATGTGAGGAAAAAACCTCAACAAGTCCATGAACTTGGCTTCATACTCAATGATGCTCATCGAGCCTTGGCATAGACACTCAAACTGGTTGATCTTCTCATCCAGATACGTCTTTGAAAAGTATTTGTTGACAAACTCTCACTGGAAAACTTCCCAACCAATATCCTCACTGGGTCGCTTCTCGTCCTCGATGGCCCACCAGTGGCCAGCACTACCCTTCAGAAGGTAGATAGTGTGCTTGACTTTGTCTTCTTCAAGTATGTCAAGGATCCGGAAGGCCTTCTTAAGACATGTCAGCCACAAATCTGCATCCGCTGAATCAGCCGTTCCAGCATAATATGAAGCTCCGACTCGGCGAAGCCGCTCAAAGGTCTTCCCAATACCCGATGTTTCACCATGGGGAGCCTATGATCTTGGCTGAGGCACTAGCAACCTTTCCACCATGAGATTCATCGTAGCCATCAACTGCCCCATGAGCTGTTGGTGGGAAGGATTTTCAAGAATGGCTGGGTCAAGTTGGAGGACCTCAGGCACCTGATCTTCATGTGCCTGCACTCTTGCTCCATCAACTGATGCATCATTGCTGCTCTCGGCAGCATGTTCTTCATGGTTTCCAGACATCTTTAAGCTTTATCTTCCGTTGAGGGAAGAAGGTTATTGTAAAAAAATATGGGAAACTCAAGAGAACAGACGAAAACCTAGTCCTGGATCTCTGTAGACTCAGCAAACCTAGAGCTCTGATACCAAACTAACTATGACACCCTGCCATCACACAGACAGTGAGATGACACGAGAAAACGTGCGGAACCACATAATACTGAAAACATGGGTTAATTAAAACTGTTTGCAGAAAGCATACATAAGAGAACTTTTGCATCCAGATCCTGCAGAAAAACATGTAATAAAAATATTACAAGCTTTGATATATGTCCACAACTTATCAGAACTAGCTGTACTGTCAGCACATGAGTTCATCACCTATTTATACATACATAATGGGCCACGTACGACCAGCAACAGGGTATACAAAATTACAATAGCTAGACATCGTGAAATGTCTTCAAACACCTCCGAGGACCTGAGAGTACACGGATGACTCTAGGACTCTACTAAAAAACCACCAAAACAACAACATGTCCATCTCTTACCTTCTATTGCTCTTCTTGCTGCTCGGCCGCAACCTCACGACCACCACCACGTCTAGAGCGCTCACCTAAAAAGGGTGTAAACCAGTGGGGTGAGACATACAATCCCAGTAAGAAACATAACTCCCCGCCGAAACTATAGCACCTCAGAAGATTAAAACAATAAAAGCAGATAACTGATAAAGTGTATAACAAGAGCAGTATACTGAGCCAGACCATTATCCCCATCATTTTTACCAAGATATCCAGGAGGCATATAACCAAGCATTTCTTTATGGAACATGATTGGCAAGATAAGCTTTATAAGAACTTATCACAAAATATATGGATCATACACATATCTGCAAGGTATAACTAGATCAACTATATAAGCAAGGCCTCAATCAATGTTTTGTGTTTTGCTCTAAGCAGTATGCTATTCAGCTGGGTTACGTCTTATTATGCCCTGAGGAAGTGAGCCTTCCCTGCTCAAATCAAACCATTGGCTGCGAAGACCAATCCGGTGCCATACAAGGTCTAAGGAGATCCAGACTCCATGACCTCACCTTCTCATAGTCAGTACACAAATCATCAAGCAAGACCGTAGTCTTATGCTTATAGGGCATCAGCCTCTGGGTCAGCTCTGCAAGCTACCCACATCTCTAACTCACCATGATACAGGTGCTAGAATATACATCTGAGCCATGAACGCATTCATGCTCTATATATATCCTGAGTCTACAACCACAGTTGCACTCAAATCCTCCTATTTTAGGCTAGGGGAAACCTCGCATATTCAACAATATGCGCTCCAGGTAGTCCCGCAGGATAAACCTATTTCACCATCACCAAACACTGATGATGATGGATCTATGGCCAGGGCAGACTACATGATATATTCCACTGTATTTAATTAGTATATTTTAAGTCGATTGTTGAGGCAATCAAGTTATAAGCATAACAACATTGAATTACATTATCACTGTCATCATCACATTGTCTTGGGATCTCAGTCCCCCATCACAGAAAGCCACTGCCTCTCAAGGCATCATGATCGCCTTACATCATCACCTGGGATAACAATCCCTGATCTCATCATCAGAGGATAACGCCTCGACTAGGCACTCAGCCTTTATTAGGTCCTCAGGCATATCACATCATATTGGTGATACATGTTATCTCATCAACAAGGATTAGTCAAAGCACATATACCACATAGCTCATACCTGGCTATGAATCCAACTAGTATACCTGCATGGTTAGCATACATATCAAGAGAGATAACTTAAGCCACCAGAAAATAGATCTTTATGATTACAACATCCATGGTTATATGAAGCATAAGCAATATCAATCACATTATTGTTATCAAACCATGAGCACACATTATGCTTTATTATTGTGAATATAACCATATATCTCATCATCTTATGTATCCATCTTAGAAACCACGGTTCAACCTACAATCATATCCCATTATAACATAGATGCAGGTTCTACGTAATTAATCCATTAATTAGTTTATCCCGGTTTAACCATAACCCTCACCAAAGGTTCCAACTTCCCTCACTATAGGTGGGGCAGGTAGTGCCAACCCTCACCCAAAGAGTATCAGATAGGATCATATCCTCACTATAGATTATCAGCTAGGGTTCCAAACCCTAAAGCACTTGTGCCATCAAAGATCAACTGGCACTGAGGGGTGTCGTGCAACTTGAGCTAGAGGTGTGTCGTGCACAAGAGGCACCCATATTAGCCAAGAATCCTATCGGCCAGGGATCTTATCGTACACTAGGGTTAGGGTTTCTATCAACCAACCCTCTCAACATGAATCATGTCAACCAGGAGCATGGCGCCCAAGATGCCCTATCGTTCAACCATCAACCCATATCATCCAAAGGACCCTCATGTCGGCCAAGGCACTCTATCGTCCAAGGCATCCTATCATCCAAGAGCATGGTAACCACTAAGGAGCCATATCGACCAACTCACTTAGGGTGTGTCGGGCAAACACAAACCCCATGCTCGACACAAGGTTACCCATTTTACTCATAACATCCAAGGAAGAGGCTAGGGTGTTGCCCACATATAACAAACAACACCTTAAGAAGACCTATCGTCCAACTAGGTCAAGCACCTCATATTGGCCACCACTAAGGCACCTATCAGGGTTCCATCATGCAACCACCATATTGGGCAGCACAAGACCAAACCATGTCGTTCAACACAAAGATGACTTACTAGACACCATATCGACCAAGGAGGGGCATCCAAAGCAAGAGATCATCTCGGCCAAAGCATATGGTCCAAGGATATTAACAAGGTGAAAGGGTCATATCGGGCACCAAGCCAAACTCAAGGCAAGGGAGTGTCAGGCGACATCACAACAGGGGTGTATCATGTAAGGGCACAAAACCTCACCAAAAGGCCGTCTTCAAGCTCAAGCTCTTAAGCAACAAACCCTAATTGATCAAGATAGTTGGCTGATCTCTCAAAAACCAAGAGAGAGGGGTTTTGCACAACCTCCATCACAAATCGGGCAACATGAAGAAACATCTCCAACTTAGGTCATCACTCAGCCAAAGGCTCACCTCTCAAATCCATGGTGAGAGGAGGGTATAGCCCAAGCAACTAGGGTATAGGCTCACCTCTCAACAACTAATAGAGAGGGGTATTGCCTATATCACTAGGGCTCAAACTCACTTCTCAAAACCAAGGAGAGAAAGGGGGGTATTGTCCCAAAGGAAACCCTCATCTATGGGTTCAGCCAACTAGGTCTAAAGGTACATACCCAACAACAACATCATCAACAACATGATCACTATCTCCATAAGACTAAAGGTACATGCTAGAGCAAGAAACATAGCATACAAGGCCGATCTTGATCACATACTAACATGCAACATAAAAGAAGGTAGAATAATTAGGGTTAGGAGTTATGTAACCCGCCTTAAGCAAACTCTTCAAGCTCTAAAGCTCCAAGTTTTAAGCTCCAGCTCCAAGGCACACCACCTATGGTTCGGCCACCAAACTAGAGGAAGAAGAAGAAGAAGACTTCAAGAAGAGGATCGGCCACCAACTTGCTCCACCAAGCTGTATCGGCCACCAAACACACCAAAGGGAAGGTGTATCATGCACCAAGGAAGAGAGGAGAAACAAAGAGCTAAAAGAAATCCTAAGGAAGTGGAAGGAGATGTATATATATAAGAGGATGGAGGAGAAAACAAGGCAATGTGCCACCCACCTAGGGACACTTGTCCAAGGGCAATGCCACCTTCTTATCTCACCTTATACACATGTCCAAGGCTATTGCCACATGCAATCACTATGCACCAAGTGTCTACTGGTGGTGACACAAACGAGGTCAAGGGGTCAAAGATGGTCCATGGTCGATACTCTCCACCTCCATGCCCGATACACCCCATGGGAGACACCCCAT
This sequence comes from Alisma plantago-aquatica, assembly GCA_963693085.1. NCBI lineage: Eukaryota > Viridiplantae > Streptophyta > Magnoliopsida > Alismatales > Alismataceae > Alisma > Alisma plantago-aquatica. The sequence continues at coordinate 666,276,642 of OY856414.1, forward strand.
GGGCGAAACAAAACTCTCTTGCCTGATACAAGGTTCAACTAGGCAAGGAAAGGCCCAAACAAGGGAAAACAAGGCCCAACAGAGCTCAACCAAGCCCAAGACAACTGAAGGCATGAGCCTAAACCTTCCCCTTCAACTTAGGGAAAGCAAAGAGAGAGAAATACATATCTCAAGGTGACAAACTTGCTCTTCAACCCTAACTTTGGTTATTTTGCAAGTAGAACCTTCAACTCTCAACAAAACACAAGCAAACCCTACTCACAACTAAAGGTGATTAGCAAGAAACCAAGCACAGGGTTTAAGCAAAACAAATAGGGTAAGCCCAAAACGGAGGTTAGGGTCCTTACAATAACCATCCCGTTCAGGCTTGGTGTTCCATTGGTGTTCCCATCTGGGATAGACACCACATATGACCATCCCATCTGGTCTAGGTTCATTTTCCATTCATGGGCATGAGAAAGTTATTTAACATATTTGGCATCACTTAAAACACAAGCAAAAGATAGTAAGGCCCATGTACCTCTCAATAGCAAGACAAGGGAAAAGAGGGGATTTCCTTGAGAGGTCGTCTCTCTAATGCCCCCCAATCACATACATGACAGTGAAAGTAAACCCTATGTTGTCCATAACATGGGTCACTTGGCTTGGAGGAACATCAGAGAACATGATAAACATAGCAATAAGATAAATGAAACACTTGTATTTATTACAAATCTTGATTCATACATTGTTCTTGGCATAAAGCAAACTACATCACATGCATCTATAAAATCTAATCTACTTGATCATAACTAAACATAGTGGAAAATATTTTGAAACTCTAGATCGAATTCGTAAATGGCACCCCACCTGGCTAAGCTTGAAGTTCTATAGTCCTTGATTGTCCTTCCTATCCTTTACTTGCTCCACATTCTATGGACATTGCGTACCCAACCATGCAAAACAAACAACACGTCCGTGAGCGGTATTTGGCACATTATTAGACATAAAAATAATAACTTGACCAAAAAAATAATAACTTGACATTTATAAACTTGACATGAAATAATTTGACATAACTTGATCATGGGTTATCTTAAGCATTCATTGGATAACTTTAAACATGATGAATTGGAAAATTAGATATATGCCACCTCTATTAACTCCCCATAGGAGCCCATGATTGCTAGCAAAGCCCATAATGACCCTTTCAGGTCCATAAATGAGGCACATATAAAAACTTAGCCAATTCCTTAATTTTCATCTTTAACTTAGGCCTTAACTTAAACATTAAATTTTCTTAGTCTCAATCTTTAACATGATGGGATTGCTCCCTCTTAATTCCACGATGGGATTTCTCCCTCTTAAACCAAGATAGGATTTCCCCTTCTTGAACATGATTCATTAGTCTTAACCATAATCTTAATTAGTGTTCTACCGTAGACCATAAATAAATAATTAGACAAATAGTGATAAATATACATGATGTATTTTTGAAAAGACATTCATAATTCATGAATTCAAGTAATGTGCATAATCATAAATAAACATTCAATCAACCAAAACTACTTGTACCAAAAATGCATGGCCCACTTACCTGGAGCAAAATTGAGTCTAAGATGGTATCTCTTGATCCTGGAGTCAATACTAGGTCAAACTTCCTCTTATCTTGATTGGGCTCTAAAACATGGTCATAAACATCATTACCTTGTATTGATATTAGGTTAGATTAAGGTGAATTAGGGTTTGGGTGTATTAAGGTTAGGCTCGTAGATCAAAATCATTAAATTAGTAAGACTATGTTGGATTAGATCACATTAGTCATATATGGTACCTTAATTATGGTTTCATGAGTCAAATTAGGGTTTCATACAAATCATCAGAATGAAAAGGCAAACCATGACTTGAAAACCCAAAAATCAGATTCTTCTCAAAAAACCTTTTCCAAAGACTATTTATTCAATTTTTTTGACAAAGCATCGATTTACTACGAATTTCCAAAGAACTAACCAATTTAAAATAGAGAAAAAGCCATGTGTGCTTTATAATCTAAATACAGTGGGATGACTCTGAGTTGGCCCAATCAGGAGTGGCCAACTCAGTAGGGAGACTCACCCTTTGGTTCATTAGTCAAAGAAAGATGAGGTGGAGTAAAATCTCTTAACTATCCTTGTTTTATTAATCTTTGATTGAAATCATGTGGACACCTAGGTCTTTTCTAGACCTGGGATCTTCTCCCTTCACGGCATGGTGTGAGGTGTGAACCCAAAAGGAGAACACCCTGATCAAACTTTACATAGGTGATCTAACTTCAGGAATAACCTTCACTGAAGGCTTCTCCATGCCCATACGATCTCATTGAGATGAAGGTCAAGCTCACAGGTGCAATGAAGCACTGAGACCCATGTTATAGCCATGGCAATGGCTGGATCTAGCCGGGGGCAAGGAGGTGATGGTGAGGCTAACAAGAAAACTAGGGTGCGTCTTAGATCGTGACTCCTTGAAGGAACTCGAAGACACATACACGAGTGTAAAGGACCTTCATGGTCAGAACATTCATCGAAAAAACTAGAAAATAGGGGAGGACAAGTTGAGAACCAAACCAATTAATGCATGAATAAAAGTATCAACTAAGACCTCAAAAACACTCATGGAGTCGAGGCAAGATTGGGTATGTGGTTTCTGTGGTCAGAATAACCCTTAAGGCCATGGTGACTAGCATCGGCAATGAGTGAGAATTGGCCCCATAAGGTACGGAGAATGGGGCTCTCGCAAAGAAAACGGACAATAGGAAGATGAAGATGAGTAGCCAATGATGCTTACCATTGTAGGAATTGATCTGAGGTGGTCGGAGAAGGCTAGATGAATCCAGAGTCACTGGAGTTGCAGGTCGAGTAGGGTGGGGTGGCTCGAAGTGGTGGAGGTGGAATTGATTGAGGAGGAGAGATGGATGGTGATCAGTGGGGCTTTTGGGTACCTTATATTGCGGCAAGGAGCATCGGGGTGGTGTCTGTGCATTCATGGCAGAGAGAAGTTCAAAGCCTTATTTAGGAATTTCATGTATGAAATGGGGAGAGTATGTGTAATAGATCTATAGGTTTGTCTTTGTTAGATTTTAGGGGAGACAGAGAAGGCAGCGGAAACAAAAATTTTCTCCCCAAACCCATACCGAGGAAATGCGTCAACGTCTATATAATAGGAAAGGATGGTTTGTGGAATCATACCTTGTCCCGAGGCTTGCTCGGCGACAATACCTCGCACCTTGCGCGGTCTTCAACTCCGGTCTTGGACGTCGTCTGTGCAGCTCCTGGTCGCACCGGGACTGACGACTCCTCCTCCTACCGGACTGTCGGATGACAGTTGTCCTCCTGAGCGGCAGTGACCTCCCGCCTCTGTAGTAGTCCACACAGACCACTTGGAACTCCACACTCCTTGTCCCACAAGGAAGTGGAAGGAGTCGCACCCTCCTGTTGACGTACTAGTCGCCAACATACTCTCCTGCTACCAGTTGCAACTATAGTTGTCCTTCCCTTGCTGCACCTCCCTTTTGCGGGAAGCACTTGCTCGGGATCTCTCACGGTTACCAAAACCAGAGAGAACGACAACTTTGCAAAGCAACCGGCTTGCATTGAGTTGTACTCTGAGAAGCCCCCAATACCCCTATATATATAGGCAGGTCATGGGACAGGGTTCTCTGTGCCCGGAAATATGGGACTAAAGCAGGAGTAGAAGGGTTCGGGATTTTTCCACAAAAAGCAACCAACTCGCAACCTGAACCGATCGGTTCACAAGTGAACCGGTCGGTTGGGGACCTGAACCGGTCGGTTGGAGCACCAACCGATCGGTTGGGACCCATGAGCCGATCAGTTCACTTCTGAATCGGTCGGTTCGTGGTCCTGATCAGTTCTCGATTGACTTTCCAACTTTCGTTTCTAATTGGTATCGAATACCAATCCTTGTTCCAATCAAATTGGGCAAGTGAAACGCAAGGAAAATTCTCACTGACCTGACTTTCCCAACTTGCTTGGTTGCACCAGTTGAACCGATCGGTTCAACACTTGAACCGCTCGTTTCACCCTGGGCTTGAGCCGATCGGCTCAACTCTTGAGCCGACCGGTTCAGCAACCTCAGCCGACTAGTTCAACACTTGAACTGATCGGTTGGGAGTACAGGTTGTGCAGAATCAGGCAAATGCGATTTCAATCAATCTGATACTCCAATCAATGCGTCCAACACCTTGAACCATATGATACTGAGCTATCTACTGATTGAGTGTTTAATTGAACTACTAAACTCCTTTAGTAATCAATCTAAACATTGCTTGTGGACAAAACTCCTCTTCCAGGTTAAATCCTATGTGTGTGACCCTGCAGGTCCATTTCACGTTGGTAGTGAAAGTCCATAACACTTATGACTTCACAAGCAAAGAGCGGTGCCTAGTCACACATCAGTGCTACCCAAGTGAAAGTAGAAAGTTGGAGAACAACTTTCATCCTACAATCCGTGAATGGTGTTACAGTGAATGTATAATTCCTTTGTCACTGATATCCTGAATGAACTCGAGGCATGGAACAGTCATCCTGTCAACGTTCATTCACTTTCTTGATCTCAGAGTAGATTGAAGGAGATATGTATGACATCAATATCACATACTGATTCACACATGCGTGTGCACGCCTATCTCAATCCTACTCATCAAGTGGCCTTGGATATCAAACTCCCTCAGGAGGGACAAATCCCATATCTATCACTCACCCCTCAAAAGCCCCATGTGTCAAAGCCACCCAATCATCACCTTTATAACAACCCATGTTTCAGGATTGCGTTTGATGATGTCAAAGTGTGCCCAACGACATGTGTTGAGTGTAGTGATTTCAGGTCTAAGAATCACACTCACCACCATCACTGTGAGTACTGACTATGACTACCATCTCATGGTTCCATGTGTCAAACTCACGGTGGGTCTGTCCGGTACCTTATTCTCTAACAAGTACCTATGTGTTTGGTTTGATATCTCTATATCATGACTAATGAGATTCTGTCATCAACCAACACCACAATCTAGTCTTGTGTGTCATTGCTGTCTATCTACCTTCCACAATGACATCCGACTAGGGACATAACAAGAATGTACAAACTCTTAGCATCCGTATGATCTCATCGTTCAGGTCATGAACCTGAAGGCATACGTCATTGAGTACTGTCATTCTCTAGACATTCAATCTGTTCTATCACTATCTCTTATGACTGAACCAGAAGGAATTGGAAGCTTGCCTTTGATGTTTATCAAATCAATCTTAATGTATCCCACCAATCATCCCATGATTGGCTCTCAGGGCATACTTACCAACAGACTCCCACTTGCACTGCGAGCCAATCACCCTTGAATCATATTCATAGTGATCTTCAAACATGTCCCACATGTTACTGTGCTCTTAGTGTGAACATAGTGAGTAATGGCAACATCTTGTAAATAGTTAGTATAAATTGCATGTCTCACATCTCTTCGCTGTACGTCACATGTATGAGATGGAGTTGTCGTAATATGCGATCTAGTATTCCTTTGCTAACCTTTAGCCACATTGCATGATCAAGGATTCCAGACTTGTCATCAATGACCGGAATATCTATAAGTTCATCTCATGAACTTCTAGATCCATATAGTATCCACTGATGTTCTCTAACACACGGATACTCGGCATTTCCTTTTAAATGGTTTTATTGGAACATTTCCAATAATCAACAAACTTTCACTTTTATACATCCTACGTATATTTTGCAATCAATTTTCTGTCCTTTCAGAAGTTCGCATCGATGTAACTCTTTACATCAAACTCTTCCTTATCTCCATAGAACTAGTACTTCCCAAGTACTTATCAAGTTCTTATGGTATTCCAGTAACCCTTACTGGAAGTAGACAGACATCCACTCGTCATGTCCTACATACGAGTTATCAGGATGAGCACATCATATTGCTATGTCCTACATACAAGATGATGAATGCATCTTATTCTTGCCATGTCAATACATGCAAGATAATGGGATGATTGCATACATGATAGATCCATATCTATTCTTAGTGTTCCCATTCTTCATAAGAATTGGACACTTGGCCTTGGGATACTAATATCCATATAATTTGGACAAGTTTTCTCCCACTGAATATGTGCATACTGAACCCTTCAGTACAGATTGCCAATGTATGCTTTCTCTTTCCAGGTCAAGAGATTTTTCAAGAACTATCTCTATAGATCTCTATTCCTATCATATAGGAAACATCTCTATCTTCCTTAAAGATAATGTCCACTTTTGGATTTCCATTCTAGAACATTTCCATTTCACATCAACATGTGAAATGTGAATACGCTCCCACTAAATCACAGATCCCTTCTTTATCTTTGACATATCAGTCAAACCCTTTGAATATATCATCAAAGTAAAGATCCAATTTTGAGTTGCTTATACTTAATCAATCACATTGATTTAGTCCATTGTAACTTATAGACTTCATTTGCATTAGTGAATTCATAAACCTTATGGATTGTGTCACGTACACATCCTTGTTTTATTCCTCATAGGAATGCGGTTTTAGTATCCATATGCCAAATGTCTCAGTCATTAAGTTGCAACCAACAAGCATCATCCTTCTCAAAATGTTATCCATGTGTCTTAACACTTAAGACTCATCTGCACTTATGGATTTCATCCAATGAGTGCTACCATCAAGGTCATACCTTATGGTTCACATGGAAATCATTTAGGATGTAATGATCATAAATCATAACTCAAAATTTGATTCCTCATATTCATCTAGATAGTTGACTCATCATATGAACAACTCATCACATAGATAATTGAGGTGTATCTGTCAAGAATATAAGAATTCACAACCCTTGTGATTCTTAATGTCCTACATCAGTGTGGGGTATTCTTTTATTAAGAAGAATTTAGTTATTTGATAATCATTCTCTAACTCCTTAGAGTATGATTCCTTCTTGATTTAGACATCACCATGCCTTAATCATGAGTTCACTATGATACACTATCATAATCACTCATAAGGATCTCAAACATTTGGTCCAAGTATTTCATTCATTGATCTCATCAAGAATTAATACTTTACCAAATTTGTACTTCATCTATGATAATCTTGAACACTTCAAGATATTCATATTGGTATTTCTCTAAACACCATTTGAAGTATTAGCATTCGCTCCAATAGGTATGTAAATACATCACATGTATCATACCTAATAGGACAATCATTCTCCCACTACCATTAGTGAAGATTGATTAATCATGTACAAGAGATTCATGTCTCTTACTGGTTCTCTAACCAAAAGAGTCTAGATTTATCCATCATATGGAAACTAGAAATGAATTTCTCATGATTGATGCTAATTTGATCGTTTGAGTTATCAATAACTTCAGGTATCATTTTATCTTATGCATACCATGTATCACAAGATAAACAAGGCATTGCCACAAAGATCATATCTTTGAGATTGAAACATCAACTTTATTAATTGCCATCATTGTCATACAATATGCAATAATAAAGTGTTTCTATCTATTAGCAATATATGAAATAGCAGTTCTCAACTCTATTTCGTGCCCTTTAGGCTGAAATAAACTGAAAGATACTCCTATCTATGGCAGCAACACTTGCTCCAATGATGGGTATTTCTTTCTTGGTCCTTTCGCAAAAGCCATCACTTCTTTGTGGATATTGCATATCATATATGACATATCCATATCTTGGTATCATATACCTCAGATAAAGAAGCAGTTCATTTCCTGATACCTTAGGTGGAGATCTCCATCCCCTCCTTCATCTTCTTTTGTTCTTCCAGATATAGAGGGCAATCCCTCATACACCCTTTCCCCATGTGCCTTGAGGCTGAAGACGGCTTGGATTTCTGGCTAGCATCAGAACACTTCTTAGCTTTGCCCTTGTGCTTGCCCTTAAGAATTACCTTTTCTTTGATCACATCAAAGACTATGGTCTGTCTTTCTTCATCTTTGCCTCTACTATCCTCAACATGTCCAACAACTTTGTCAACGCTTGTCAAAGTCATTCATGTTGTAGTTTATCATGAACTGTATGATTTTGCAACACTTGCAGTATCATACCAATGGCCAACTCTTGGCTCAGAGGGAATCCTTCTTAGTCAGGTTTTCCACATACCCAATCACATTGAGTGTGTGAATACCTTACTGGATCTCCTTCTGTCATGACATACTAGGACAGTATCTTGGAGACATCATATGTCTCATGTTGTCTCTGCAACTCATAGTTCAGAGAACACAACATCAAGCACTCCTCATCAATGTCATCCTCAGTATGCTTCCATAAGCATACTTTCAGCCATTGATGTAGTGGGATCGAGTTCATCTGGTTCTGGTATAACTAGGACTTAGAGCTTCCGCTCTTTGATTGAGAACACTTCTCATCATCATCCTAACCAGTCGTGGAATTATTCCCATTTAATTTGTTGGTCTCAAAGACTGATCGCAAATAAAGTGATTTGTTGATTAACCATTTATATTAACAAAAAGGAAATATATGCAATTTTAGTCCAAAAACTCATTTTTGACTTGTTTGATTGATTTGAAAAGTTGACAATAAAATTAGGCCTTTAATTAATTATCGCTCCCACTATTTTAGTTCAAATTGATAGCCCTCACCATCAATTTGGAAGATTGCAGCGTACAACCTTCTAGTGGGAAAGATCCTGAAATCCTCTAAGTCATGAGTCAGCTTTGGCTGATCGCCCACAACTTAGATCTCTCAGGTAGGCAACTTTTGCCAATTGCATCATATGCAACTCTTGTTGAATGAACATGCACAACTCCTTGCCATGAACATTCCTTGCCTCTGGGCTTAAACGCTCTAAGAATCACCAGTTAAGTCTAACCCAAAAGCCGACACGGTAGAGCATGCACCCTGCTTTGGCAGAACCTACATGTCTACCCTTCACACTTCCACAAGATAGACGGCGCACCACGCTTTGGCGTAACCTACGCTTGGTCGATCGAGCTTTTCATGTGTGCTGCTAATGGAAGGCATGTAAGACTTAATATTTTAATGAGGGATTTGGTTTTATATACATATACATATCCAATCACCACAATACATAGTATGTATCATATACATGCTATATCCCACAGAAAACATGCACAAACGATAAAAAGCGATGATTATGGCCATTCTAATGAGATTCCTCGAGCCAAGAGGAATCACGGTCATCTAGGTCTACATCACATGCAACCTGTACAAGATGAATATCTGTGCCTTGCCATCCGAGTTGATCAACTCATCACATGAATGATCTGTACTCTCCAGCCGGTCGTCTGGGTGCCACCAGCCGATCGGTTGGCTCCTCCAACTGATCGGTTCGCCTGGTCATCGTGCATCTCGTCATGTCCGCCACCCGCTCGTCTCGCTCCTCGAACTGGTCATCAACCGATCGGTTCACTCCTTGAACTGACCGTCTGGAACGTCAACCGATCGGTTCACGCCTTGAACCGATCGTTTCAGCTGTCGTCTTGATGTCCGCCGGTCTTCGACATAACAGGAAATAAAATCTATCCTAATCTATTTATTACATTGCTTTAAAAAGGGAAACCCCGAGTTACATTTGGGGGGAGCAAAGGTAGGAAAGAATCTCGAATTATTTCGAGTTACATCGGGAATAAGAGAGGGAAGATCGGTGCGCAGACCGAGATGCAAGCAACCACAAACAACCACACACATATAGGGGTTTATAGGCCATAATCACGCTACACACATCCACCACAAAACTCGTTTAAGGGCGACGCGTATCGAGTGCATTAATAATACATATCATATATGTAATTAGGGATTTGTGGATTTAGGATTGGACATGCATAAAGCCGATATTATTCGCATCGCATGCAATAAATAAAGGCGACAAACCAAAATCGATCATATCGATATTCCTAAAATATAGAGCAGTTGACCTGGCTCTGATACCACTGTTAGGTTTTAGGGGAGACAGAGAAGGCAGCGGAAAAAAAAATTTTCTCCCCAAACCCATACCGAGGAAACACGTCAACGTCTATATAATAGGAAAGGATGGTTTGTGGATTCATACCTTGTCCCGAGGCTTGCTCGGCGACAATACCTCACACCTTGCGTGGTCTTCAACTCCGGTCTTGGACGGCGTCTGTGCAGCTCCTGGTCGCACCGGGACTGACGACTCCTCCTCCTACCGGACTGTCGGATGACAGTTGTCCTCCTGAGCGGCAGTGACCTCCCGCCTCTGTAGTAGTCCACACGGACCACCTGGAACTCCACACTCCTTGTCCCACAAGGAAGTGGAAGGAGTCACACCCTCCTGTTGACGTACTAGTCGCCAACATACTCTCCTGCTACCAGTTGCAACTATAGTTGTCCTTCCCTTGCTGCACCTCCCTTTTGCGGGAAGCACTTGCTCGGGATCTCTCACGGTTACCAAAACCAGAGAGAACGACAACTTTGCAAAGCAACCAGCTTGCATTGAGTTGTACTCTGAGAATCCCCCAATACCCTTATATATATAGGCGGGTCATGGGACAGGGTTCTCTGTGCCCGGCAATATGGGACTAAAGCAGGAGTAGAAGGGTTTGGGATTTTTCCACAAAAAGCAACCAACTCACAACCTGAACCGATCGGTTCACAAGTGAACCGGTCGGTTGGGGACCTGAACCGGTCGGTTGGAGCACCAACCGATCGGTTGGAGCACCAACCGATCGGTTGGGACCCATGAGCCGATCGGTTCACTTCTGAACCGGTCGGTTCGTGGTCCTGATCAGTTCCCGATTGACTTTTTAACTTTCGTTTCTAATTGGTATCGAATACCAATCCTTGTTCCAATCAAATTGGGCAAGTGAAACGCAAGGAAAAGACCTGACTTTCCCAACTTGCTTGGTTGCACCAGTTGAACCGATCGGTTCAACACTTGAACCGCTCGTTTCACCCTGGGCTTGAGCCGATCGGCTCAACTCTTGAGCCGACCGGTTCAGCAACCTCAGCCGACCAGTTCAACACTTGAACTGATCAGTTGGGAGTACAAGTTGTGCAGAATCAGTCAAATGCGATTTCAATCAATCTGATACTCCAATCAATGCGTCCAACACCTTGAACCATATGATACTGAGCTATCTACTGATTGAGTGTTTAATTGAACTACTAAACTCCTTTAGTAATCAATCTAAACGTTGCTTGTGGACAAAACTCCTCTTCCAGGTTAAATCCTATGTGTGTGACCCTGCAGGTCCATTTCACGTTGGCAGTGAAAGTCCATAACACTTATGACTTCACAAGCAAAGAACGGTGCCTAGTCACACATCAGTGCTACCCAAGTGAAAGTAGAAAGTTGGAGAACAACTTTCATCCTACAATCCGTGAATGGTGTTACAGTGAATGTATAATTCCTTTGTCACTGATATCCCGAATGAACTCGAGGCATGGAACAGTCATCCTGTCAACGTTCATTCACTTTCTTGATCTCAGAGTAGATTGAAGGAGATATGTATGACATCAATATCACATACTGATTCACACATGCGTGCGCACGCCTATCTCAATCCTACTCATCAAGTGGCCTTGGATATCAAACTCCCTCAGGAGGGACAAATCCCATATCTATCACTCACCCCTCAAAAGCCCCATGTGTCAAAGCCACCCAATCATCACCTTTATAACAACCCATGTTTCAGGATTGCGTTTGATGATGTCAAAGTGTGCCCAACGACATGTGTTGAGTGTAGTGATTTCAGGTCTAAGAATCACACTCACCACCATCACTGTGAGTACTGACTGTGACTACCATCTCATGGTTCCATGTGTCAAACTCACGGTGGGTCTGTCCGGTACCTTGTTCTCTAACAAGTACCTATGTGTTTGGTTTGATATCTCTATATCATGACTAATGAGATTCTGTCATCAACCAACACCACAATCTAGTCTTGTGTGTCATTGCTGTCTATCTACCTTCCACAATGACATCCGACTAGGGACATAACAAGAATGTACAAACTCTTAGCATCTGTATGATCTCATCGTTCAGGTCATGAACCTGAAGGCATACGTCATTGAGTACTGTCATTCTCTAGACATTCAATCTGTTCTATCACTATCTCTTATGACTGAACCAGAAGGAATTGGAAGCTTGCCTTTGATGTTTATAAAATCAATCTTAATGTATCCCACCAATCATCCCATGATTGGCTCTCAGGGCATACTTACCAACAGTCTTGTCTTCATGATTGCGTTCGTGAAAGAATCGAGAGTAATGATGCACGGTGGAGGGAGAAAGAGGTCGTGGAAGATCAGCCTGTGAAATGTCTTAGTCTTGTGGATAATGCGGAGGTAGTTGATGACCTCTATGCCATCCAATTGTGGGATGATTAAAACACATCCATCAGAGCGTGACATCAATGAAAAATGGAACTTTAGGGAAAATTAATTCAATCAATGGAATCAAATTTAAACCTAGGTCAAACCATATTCAAATATACTTTAATTGATTTGAGGGTTCATACATGGGTCAAATGAGTTCAAATTTGAACCATAGGCAAATTAGAAGGTCTAGAATATTCCTATGTAATTATAATTCTTTTTTGTACACATTATGGTCCATATCTCCTATATTGACTATTAATCTTAATATTAATGCATTTAAATGGTGAGATAATTTGAAAAGGCTATTCCTATTACATTCTTGAGTCAATATTTGAGATATACTATATTTAGTATTCAAGAGACACATGGTCACTTCTCTAACCTCTTTCCTATGTTTTATGGTCATTTTGAAGGAGAGAGAAAATGCAAGAGGATTAATATGAGTTAATTGATACACATAATGCATAATGGAAAGTGAAAATGAACTTGAGCCTTATTTTAAGTTTTCCCATCCCATTTTCATATAATAATTACTATTATTGGTCAATTTGCATTAAAACCCCTCAACTATTATTATTTAGAAAAACTTCATTTAAATTGGCTTTGAAAATTGGGATGTGACAATTCTACCCAAAACAAATTTCATCCTCAATTTTTTTAGGGTACTACCCACCTTAGAACTTTCCATATCCTTAGTGCGAAAACTCCAAAATACTAATATTATCATATGAATCCATGGTTCTGAACAGTTGCATGCAACAAAAGTTTTGAAAAGAAAGGGTATTACACTACTAAACTCTACTCAGCCTTATCATCTTCACTCTCATCTACCATGGCAAAAAATCTAGCTTGTCTTTTAGGAGGTGGATTCTGGTCCTTGTTCTGGTTTTGTTCCTTCTTTAAGATCTTCAGGAAATTTGGCTTCATATGCCCTAGTTCTCCACAGTAGTAGCATGCTCCAGTACCCTACCCGCATGGGCCTGCATGGTGTCTCCTGCAACTCGGTCATTGGGGTCGTTCAACTTCTGCTTCAGGTGCCTTTCTCTTCATTGCCTGGTTGTGATATTTTTTGTTCTTTTGAGGAACTTCCTTCTTGTAGGATCTCCCAAGGTGATCTTCAAGCTCTAGGGATGCATCTAGGGCAGCCTGGAGGGTCATGTGGCCTCTTCCTGACAAGGCAAATCTCAAGTCAGGCTGGAGTCCTCAGATGAATTTCTTTGTCCCTCATCGTTCATCATAATCATATCCATACTTTTGGAGGACCCTGAACTTCATGGCATACTGGGTAACAGTCATGTCACCCACTTGAGCCAGGTTGGTAAACTCTAGATCCTTCTTCTCAATCATAGTTTCAGATAAATAATGCTCCTAGAAGGGTTCAACGAATCCTTCCCATGTGAGCGGAGGTGCTTCAACCACCCTTGGGTTGAGGTAGTTTTCCCACCATGTGTTGGATGCTCCTTTGAGCATATGGGTCACAAAGCAAACCCTAGAGTGTTGAGGGTAGTCCATGCCTTGGAAGCAATGATCCATGCCTCTAATCCACTCTTCATCCTTGGTGAACTACATCAATCTCTACTTCACTTGAGAAAGAGTTGGGACTTATCTTTAGGAAGTCTACTAGAGTTAGTTCGTGATGTCTAAGATGAGGTTGTCCTTGTGTTAAGGCATATGTGAGGGCTTGGACCAAATCCTCTAGTGTTGCCTTAGGGTTTCTTCTTGATCCACTAACCCCACTAGAAGAGCTAGCACCATCATCTATATCCTTTCCCTTGTCTTCTCTCTTAGGGGCCATCTAAAAAGGGTCACATAAACCTAGGCTTATAACATATGAATCATACTTTGCCTAGTGGTAAAGGGAAAGAAATAAAGAGGAGAGGTGATTGAAGAGAGACATGATTCATCACGAGAATCTGAACTTTACTATTCACAGATTTTCCTTGTCTTTCACGAGCTTGCAGACGACCCCGCCATCATCAGATTTTTTATTTGAGGGTCGACAGTCTGCATGTAATGTGTATGGGTCGGGCCGAAGCTTTCCCAAGAAGAAAAGGATTGTGGCATTTAATTATATTCTTCCTGTAAACAATCAATTTAGGGAAATTATTTAATTCATTTCTCTCTCTCCTTTTACCCCTCTAATCCCAAATTTTAAGTGAAAGATTTTAATTATACTATCTAAATGTGGGCGGGATTGGAGATGAAAACATTAATGTTAACGATACTTTTTCTAACCTCCATGTCTCTCTCTTTATCTTATTATGTAAGGCATCAATTCTATTTTTTTTTCTTTCTACTGTTTCCATATCCTTTATTTTAATTACTTTTCTCCTTAGAAATAATGTCAAAATTAAACCAATCCATTATTGGGCTTTCATGCCACTTTTCTAGATAATTCCACACAATACCTTATGTATATTATTAGTTACCCATTACCTTTTGTATTTCACTTAATATTTAGTTTCCCTTCTTTCTTTTTCCCTATATTCATTATTAAACTAATGAAATCAGTAAAAGCCATGAAATACATAGAAAGGGAAATTTGAAAAAGAAACTCTGTCTCTAAAACAAAGTACACCAAGTTTCCACTATATCCTTATTATTTAAAAAATTGCATTTCAATAAATACATGTGAAAAACCATGTTATAACACCTGGTGTGATGTAGACTTGAATCTTTCCTTGAAGAGAGGCTCCCTTACTTATGGAAACTAATTTACATGTTCTGGACCCATATACAAATATAGGTCCTTAAAACTTGCTTTCAGGTCCCTATATTTATAACAATTACAATTGAGTCCAAATCAGCCTTTCTTCAAGCTATGTATATTTGTATGACCCTGCAGACATCATTCTATGTCAGTAATGGATTCACCAATCAATATTAATATTAATAAGCAATGAATGCATTAATGTCCCGATATTTATAAAAATTATAATTGAGTCCAAGTTTGCCTTTCAAGCTATCTCTATGTCTGTGGGCATGTAGGCACCATACTATATTGGCAAAAATGGATGCATTAATCAACATTAAGACCCATAAGCAATGAGCATTGTCTATATACACTTCATTGCTACCCAAGTAGTAGGATTATTCAAAGAAGACTAAACCATCAACGCATAATATTACCATGGTGTATAATCATTTTCTCACATATATCCAGATTGAACTCAAAGTAGGGACACGTCATCCTTGTTATGTTCAATCCAATTTCCTTGATATCCAAGTAGACTAGAAAGATACATATTACCGTATTATCACAAACTTACTCACATAAGAATGGCCATGCAATAGTCTCACTTATCAATAGGCCAAGGATATTGCTCCCATTATATAGGAGGGACACATTCCTTGTACATAACTCACAGTGAATAGTGTGATTCGAATAACACCCAATCACTACCTTTATTGAAACCTTCTTCAATATCATGTTGGGTAGTGTTAAAGCATAACGATGTCATGTTTTTTGTGACATCAGGTAAAAGGACCAAAACATCACTGTAATTTATAGAGTTGATTATGACTAGCATATGTCCTTGAATCACTCTTAAGGTGGGTCTGTCCAATACACTTGTTCTCTAACAAGTACTGATGTATCTGACTTACTATCTGATACATATGACCCATGAGACTTTGTGATCACTCATGACATATATTATACATGCATGTATTATTATTTTCTAGCCAAAACATTACTTGACTAGGGAGGTATAAGAATATTATTCTTAGCATCCATTAGGATAACAAATTCAAGTTATGTCCTTGAAGTCCATGGCTTTGAGGCAACCATTCTAAGGACATTTATTATGTAAATTAACATCACAATAATATAATTTGCATTAATATATTGGAATTTACTTTATAAATCAAATGAAAAGAACAAAATATCCTTATAGACATCATCGGATCATTGGATTAAAGGGCATACACCAACACCCTATGACCACACAAAAATATTTTTGAGGTTGATGTGGTGATTCCTCTTATCTTTGCATTTGTGGTTGTGATTCCCTAGACTATTATTATTTCTAATTCTAGTTATCATGTTAATTTTCATGCTTCCATTATTGTTTTATGCATTATGATTTAGGCTAAGATGTGGATTACTTTATCTCTTATACTAATTATCATCCTATATTGGGCTTCCTCTTGACATCCTTTTTTTACTTTATCGTTCATGGGACTAATTTTACTTGTTGTCCCTTATTTTAATATATATGACCAAAGTACATGATGTGTACACATACCAACTTTGTCATCCTATGCAACTTTTCTTTTTGGATTTTTCCCTCAATATTCCTTAGGTGGAATTAACATTGGAGGTGTTGATCAAATTTAGGAGCCTTCCTAAGGATAGTTTGCTTGCTTGGAGATGAAGATAGAATGACCATGTTTCCCTCTACAATTTGTCATTACTAGTAGAGTTATTTAAATCTAACCTAACCATGAATGGGAAATACTGTCTTAGATTTTTGAGATTTTTTTTCTATAGTTAGATTGTTCATGTCCTTTGTTTCACTTAATTTTTTGGTACTTATTATATTTAACATTGACATTGTAATTCCATCCCTCCATGGAAAATCAATGTATGTGTTTGTCTCACCTGGAATGTTTTTATTACTTAATGAAGTGATGAACTCAAGTGCTAACCTTTACATTCTTGAAGAGGAAATATATAAATTATGGTTGGTGTTTAAGGCATTAATCTTGAAGAGCCACTCATTTTTTAAAATCATTTTATATTTATATAAAAGACATGAACAATTATCATAATAGATGTGTGAAGAGAACAAACAAAAGAAAGAATAAGAACACATGTCCAATAAGACACAAAAAAATATGTAAATAGTAGAAAGACAATCACTATGAGAAAAAAAATAGAATTAAGTACCAACAACAAGCATGGAATTAAGCCACACTGTTGTGTAAGAAGCCCCAACTTGGTCAAACACTATATTAAATCCCGAAGAACTTAGATGGGAGGAACCCTCATAGGTTTCAAGAAATAAAAAATACACTCAAGTCACTTTTTATTATTCATGTAGCCTTTATGATGAAACATATAAAATCAAGTCATTTATTATTATTCCTGCAACCTTCACATTTAGATTGTTCAAGTTGTCTACAAACAGTTTTTTTGTCTTTGTCCCTCTATGGATTATATAATCCTTTATAGTATTGAATATCTTCCATCTTGGATTTTCCAATTTTCCAATTTGTGCTAATAAACTTTAGAATCATCATATCATTATCTTAAAATATCTAAATCATGTTCATATCCACATGTTATGATACCACCTGTAAGGATGTATTTATATATGTGTTATGCGGTTAGTGCAGACACAATGTGTAAACATATAATTGATGTCTGATGATCAATCATACCAAAGAATACATTCAAGCACAAACTATCTGGCCAAATTATCTCAGGTGGTAAGAGCTAGGTAAGTCTAAATGAATGACCCGGGTCTAAACCACACTGAAGGCACTCTGCGAATGGCAATCCACACTCATTTAGCACGGGAGGGGGTGACTAGACCACACTGTCTCATGCATCAAGAGTTTACCATGTCGGGCTCGCCTGATATGGGTTCTCTTGGTCACCAAAAAGAAAATGCGATAAAAACCTCTTATTCCATAAGTGGAAAGTTATAGATCAAACAAATAGTGAATATGATTTATAAAAAGAATGATTTATAATTCCATCTCAAAATTTGTTGTAAAACTCAAATAATTTACAACTAGAGGTGCATGCCAATAATACTATTGTATAGAGAGATTGGTGTGCTTATTTCGTGCACTTGGGATCTTTCATATTTATAAATCCCTAAACTAGGGTCACTCACAATACCAAAATATGCACCCACAAGCACACAAGGTCATGTCGTAGTATAGGTGAGAGGCAAGTAGAGGGGCCAATTCACAGGGGGGGACTAGAGCTAGGTTAGTGTGGGCTACATTCCTAATGTAGAGAGTATGGTTTTCAGGGTTTAAAGGTGATTTTGGTTGACTACTCTAATGTTGCAAGCAATTAAACACAAGAAGGAAACTACATTCCAAAAACCCTAAATTATCCTAAACAAGTTAAGTCTAAGAAGCAAGACAAGGTAATAACTAAACAGGAGCAAGAGACTACACTACACTAGCAATTAAGGATATAGAGCAATTAATAACCTAGACTACAACTAACTAGAAAGATCAAAACTAGCAAGCTCAAAAGAGAACTAACTACTCAAGGAAAATGTAACTACCAAGAATAGAGCAATTGACTACAAGGCAATTAAAACAAGCAACTATACTAGCATGAGCAAGCTAAGTTAAGAAGATGGGTTTTAGCAATGATAAGGATAGGTGGGCCGTTTGTGAATGACACTAAAATTCCAGTTGTGGATAAAATAGAACAAGCAAGCTTAATCATTCATTCTAAAGTACTTAAACCAAACAACTAGTCAAATGCTAAGAAATCACCCTACACTATTAGTTCGCATAAGGTATAGGTGAGATTTTACTAGGATTTGACTAATCTAGGTTTCTAGCATAGGGTTTCTGTAACACCCGGGCCCACTTCCTTAGGCTCTAGTAGAGTTTTAGGAATGATGACTGGCCCCACAGACCACCACTAGCCTTAACTGTGCACTTTGTCCACACTGACGCGCAAGCCAGGATCAACTTCCTGACTGGTCACCCATCCTAGTACTACTCCAAGCTGAGCACGCTTAACTATGGAGTTCTTTAGTGATGGGCTCCCAGAAAAGGAGGTGCACCTTGGTGATATGGGTAGTCCAATCATTCCTTTTAAGATCGTCTTATCCAAGGCAATTAAAACAAGAAACTATACTAGCATGAGCAAGCTAAGTTAACAAGATGGGTTTTAGCAATGATAAGGATAGGTGGGCCGTTTGTGAATGACACTAAAATTCCAGTTGTGGATAAGATAGAACAAGCAAGCTTAATCATTCATTCTAAAGTACTTAAACCAAACAACTAGTCAAATGCTAAGAAATCACCCTACACTATTAGTTCGCATAAGGTATAGGTGAGATTTTACTAGGATTTGACTAATCTAGGTTTCTAGCATAGGGTTTCTGTAACACCCGGGCCCACTTCCCTAGGCTCTAGTAGAGTTTCAGGAATGATGACTGGCACCACAGACCGCCACTAGCCTTAACTGCGCACTTTGTCCACACTGACGCGCAAGCCAGGATCAACTTCTCGACTGGTCACCCATCCTAGTACTACTCCAAGCTGAGCACACTTAACTATGGAGTTCTTTAGTGATGGGCTCCCGGAAAAGGAGGTGCACCTTGGTGATATGGGTAGTCCAATCTTTCCTTTTAAGATCGTCTTATCCAAGGCAATTAAAATAAGCAACTATACTAGCATGAGCAAGCTAAGTTAAGAAGATGGGTTTTAGCAATGATAAGGATAGGTGGGCCGTTTGTGAATGACACT
Organism: Alisma plantago-aquatica; assembly: GCA_963693085.1. Classification (NCBI taxonomy): domain Eukaryota; kingdom Viridiplantae; phylum Streptophyta; class Magnoliopsida; order Alismatales; family Alismataceae; genus Alisma; species Alisma plantago-aquatica. The sequence continues at coordinate 666,296,482 of OY856414.1, forward strand.
AAAATTCCAGTTGTGGATAAGATAGAACAAGCAAGCTTAATCATTCATTCTAAAGTACTTAAACCAAACAACTAGTCAAATGCTAAGAAATCACCCTACACTATTAGTTCACATAAGGTATAGGTGAGATTTTACTAGGATATGACTAATCTAGGTTTCTAGCATAGGGTTTCTGTAACACCCGGGCCCACTTCCCTAGGCTCTAGTAGAGTTTCAGGAATGATGATTGGCCCCACAGACCACCACTAGCCTTAACTGCGCACTTTGTCCACACTGATGCCCAAGCCAGGATCAACTTCCTGACTGGTCACCCATCCTAGTACTACTCCAAGCTGAGCACACTTAACTATGGAGTTCTTTAGTGATGGGCTCCCGGAAAAGGAGGTGCACCTTGGTGATATGGGTAGTCTAATAATTCCTTTTAAGATCGTCTTATCCAAGGCAATTAAAACAAGCAACTATACTAGCATGAGCAAGCTAAGTTAAGAAGATGGGTTTTGGCAATGATAAGGATAGGTGGGCCGTTTGTGAATGACACTACAATTCCAGTTGTGGATAAGATAGAACAAGCAAGCTTAATCATTCATTCTAAAGTACTTAAACCAAACAACTAGTCAAATGCTAAGAAATCACCCTACACTATTAGTTCGCATAATGTATAGGTGAGATTTTACTAGGATTTGACTAATCTAGGTTTCTAGCATTGGGTTTCTGTAACACCCGGGCCCACTTCCCTAGGCTCTAGTAGAGTTTCAGGAATGATGACTGGCCCCACAGACTACCACTAGCCTTAACTGCGCACTTTGTCCACACTGACGCGCAAGACATGATCAACTTCCCGACTGGTCACCCATCCTAGTACTACTCCAAGCTGAGCACGCTTAACTATGGAGTTCTTTAGTGATGGGCTCCCGGAAAAGGAGGTGCACCTTGGTGATATGGGTAGTCCAATCATTCCTTTTATGATCGTCTTATCCAAGGCAATTAAAACAAGCAACTGCACTAGCATGAGCAAGCTCAGTTAAGAAGATGGGTTTTAGCAATGATAAGGATAGGTGGGCCGTTTGTGAATGACACTAAAATTCCAGTTCTGGATAAGATAGAACAAGCAAGCTTAATCATTCATTCTAAAGTACTTAAGCCAAACAACTAGTCAAATGCTAAGAAATCACCCTACAATATTAGTTCGCATAAGGTATAGGTGAGATTTTACTAGGATTTGACTAATATAGGTTTCTAGCATAGGGTTTCTGTAACACCCGGACCCACTTCCCTAGGCTCTAGTAGAGTTTCAGGAATGATGACTGGCCCCACAGACCACCACTAGCCTTAACTGCGCACTTTGTCCAAACTGACGTGCAAGCCAGGATCAACTTCTCGATTGGTCACCCATCCTAGTACTACTCCAAGCTGAGCACACTTAACTATGGAGTTCTTTAGTGATGGGCTCCCGGAAAAGGAGGTGCACCTTGGTGATATGGGTAGTCCAATCATTCCTTTTAAGATCGTCTTATCCAAGGCAATTAAAACAAGCAACTATACTAGCATGATCAAGCTAAGTTAAGAAGATGGGTTTTAGCAATGATAAGGATAGGTGGGCCGTTTGTCAATGACACTAAAATTCCAGTTGTGGATAAGATAGAACAAGCAAGCTTAATCATTCATTCTAAAGTACTTAAACCAAACAACTAGTCAAATGCTAAGAAATCACCCTACACTATTAGTTCGCATAAGGTATAGGTGAGATTTTACTAGGATTTGACTAATCTAGGTTTCTAGCATAGGGTTTCCGTAACACCTGGGCCCACTTCCCTAGGCTCTAGTAGAGTTTCAGGAATGATGACTGGCCCCAAAGACCACCACTAGTCTTAACTACGCACTTTCTCCACACTGACGCGCAAGCCAGGATCAACTTCCCGACTGGTCACACATCCTAGTACTACTCCAAGTTGAGCACGCTTAACTATGGAGTTCTTTAGTGATGGGATCCCGAAAAAGGAGGTGCACCTTGGTGATATGGGTAGTCCAATCATTTCTTTTAAGATCATCTTATCCAAGGCAATTAAAACAAGCAACTATACTAGCATGAGCAAGCTAAGTTAAGAAGATGGGTTTTAGCAATGATAAGGATAGGTGGGCCGTTTGTGAATGACACTAAAATTCCAGTTGTGGATAAGATAGAACAAGCAAGCTTAATCATTCATTCTAAAGTACTTAAACCAAACAACTAGTCAAATGCTAAGAAATCACCCTACACCACTATTAGTTCGCATAAGGTATAGGTGAGATTTTACTGGGATTTGACTAATCTAGATTTCTGGCATAAGGTTTCTGTAACACCCGAGCCCACTTCCCTAGGCTCTAGTAGAGTTTCAGGAATGATAACTGGCCCCGCAGACCACCACTAGCCTTAACTGCGCACTTTGTCCACACTGACGCGCAAGCCATGATTAACTTCCCGACTGGCCACCCATCCTAGTACTATTCCAAGCTGAGCACGCTTAACTATGGAGTTCTTTAGTGATGGGCTCCCAGAAAAGGAGGTGCACTTTGGTGATATGGGTAGTCCAATCATTCCTTTTAAGATCTTCTTATCCAAGGCAATTAAAACAAGCAACTATACTAGCATGAGCAAGCTAAGTTAAGAAGATGGGTTTTAGCAATGATAAGGATAGGTGGGCCGTTTGTGAATGACACTAAAATTCCAGTTGTGGATAAGATAGAACAAGCAAGCTTAATCATTCATTCTAAAGTACTTAAACCAAACAACTAGTCAAATGCTAAGAAATCACCCTACATTATTAGTTTGCATAAGGTATAGGTGAGATTTTACTAGGATTTGACTAATCTAGGTTTCTAGCATAGGGTTTCTGTAACACCCGGACCCACTTCCCTAGGCTCTAGTAGAGTTTCAGGAATGATGACTGGCCCCACAGACCACCACTAGCCTTAACTGCGCACTTTGTCAACACTGACGCGCAAGCCAGGATCAACTTCCCGACTAGTCACCCATCCTAGTACTACTCCAAGATGAGCACGCTTAACTATGGAATTCTTTAGTGATGGGCTCCCGGAAAAGGAGGTGCACCTTGGTGATATGGGTAGTCCAATCATTCCTTTTAAGATCATCTTATCCAAGGCAATTAAAACAAGCAACTATACTAGAATGAGCAAGCTAAGTTAAGAAGATGTGTTTTAACAATGATAAGGATAGGTGGGCCATTTTTGAGTGACACTAAAATTCCAGTTGTGGATAAGATAGAACAAGCAAGCTTAATCATTAATTCTAAAGTACTTAAACCAAACAACTAGTCAAATGCTAAGAAATCACCCTACATTATTAGTTCGCATAAGGTATAGGTGAGATTTTACTAGGATTTGACTAATCTAGGTTTCTAGCATAGGGTTTCTGTAACACCTGGGCCCACTTCCCTAGGCTCTAGTAGAGTTTCAAGAATGATGATTGGCCCCACAGACCACTACTAGCCTTAACTGTGCACTTTGTCCACACTGACGCGCAAGCCAGGATCAACTTCCTGACTGGTCACACATCCTAGTACTACTCCAAGCTGAGCACGCTTAACTATGGAGTTCTTTAGTGATGGGCTCCCAGAAAAGGAGGTGCACCTTGGTGATATGGTTAGTCCAATCATTCCTTTTAAGATCGTCTTATCCAAGGCAATTAAAACAAGCAACTATACTAGCATGAGCAAGCTAAGTTAAGAAGATGGGTTTTAGCAATGATAAGGATAGGTGGGCCGTTTGTGAATGACACTAAAATTCCAGTTGTGGATAAGATAGAACAAGCAAGCTTAATCATTCATTCTAAAGTACTTAAACCGAACAACTAGTCAAATGCTAAGAAATCACCCTACACCACACTATTAGTTCGCATAAGGTATAGGTGAGATTTTACTAGGATTTGACTAATCTAGATTTCTAGCATAGGGTTTCTGTAACACCCGTGCCCACTTCCCTAGGCTCTAGTAGAGTTTCAGGAATGATGACTGGCCCCACAGACCACCACTAGCCTTAACTGCGCACTTTGTCCACACTGACGCGCAAGCCATGATCAACTTCCCTACTGGTCACCCATCCTAGTACTATTCCAAGCTGAGCACACTTAACTATGGAGTTCTTTAGTGATGGGCTCCTGGAAAAGGAGGTGCACTTTGGTGATATGGGTAGTCCAATCATTCCTTTTAAGATCTTCTTATCCAAGGCAATTAAAACAAGTAACTATACTAGCATGAGCAAGCTAAGTTAAGAAGATGGGTTTTAGCAATGATAAGGATAGGTTGGCCGTTTGTGAATGACACTAAAATTCCAGTTGTGGATAAGATAGAACAAGCAAGCTTAATCATTCATTCTAAAGTACTTAAAACAAACAACTAGTCAAATGCTAAGAAATCACCCTACACTATTAGTTCGCATAAGGTATAGGTGAGATTTTACAAGGATTTGACTAATCTAGGTTTCTAGCATAGGGTTTCTGTAACACCCGGGCCCACTTCCCTAGGCTCTAGTAGAGTTTTAGGAATGATGACTGGCCCCACAGACCACCACTAGCCTTAACTGCGCACTTTGTCCACACTGACGCGCAAGCCAGGATCAACTTCTCGACTGGTCACCCATCCTAGTACTACTCCAAGCTGAGCATGCTTAACTATGGAGTTCTTTAGTGATGGGCTCCCAGAAAAGGAGGTGCACCTTGGTGATATGGGTAGTCCAATCATTCCTTTTAAGATCATCTTATCCAAGGCAATTAAAACAAGCAACTATACTAGCATGAGCAAGCTAAGTTAAGAAGATGGGTTTTAGTAATGATAAGGATAGGTGGGCCGTTTGTGAATGACACTAAAATTTCAGTTGTGGATAAGATAGAACAAGCAAGCTTAATCATTCGTTCTAAAGTACTTAAACCAAACAACTAGTCAAATTCTAAGAAATCACCCTACATTATTAGTACGCATAATGTATAGGTGAGATTTTACTAGGATTTGACTAATCTAGGTTTCTAGCATAGGGTTTCTGTAACACCCGGGCCCACTTCCCTAGGCTCTAGTAGAGTTTCAGGAATGATGACTGGCCCCACAGCCACCACTAGCCTTAACTGCGCATTTTGTCCACACTGACGCGCAAGCCAGGATCAACTTCCCGACTGGTCACCCATCCTAGTACTACTCCAAGCTAAGCACACTTAACTATGGAGTTCTTTAGTGATGGGCTCCCGGAAAAGGAGGTGCACCTTGGTGATATGGGTAGTCCAATCATTCCTTTTAAGATCGTCTTATCCAAGGCCTAAAATCCTAGGACTTTACAATCTCCCCCACTTAGACTCTTGACGTCATCGTCAAGGATCAACTATATGGCATCATAATCTTTCCCCATTTCAGTGTAGACCCAAATGTTGCATGTACACCCAGCTCCCGACCACGACTACCAACGCAAGGGTGGCTCCATCAACTCAGATAGCCCTTTCCAACATGCCTGGACACTACCAGCGCATGGGCGGCTCCATCAACTTGGATAGCCTTTTCCAACATGCGTGGACCGCACGGCTCAAAGACTGGCATACCACAACACCCATGTGGGCCCCACCTACTGGAGGGGATTGGCTCTGATACCATTTGTAACACCCGGGCCCACTTCCCTAGGCTCTACTATAGTTTCAGGAATGATGACTGGCCCCACAGACCACCACTAGCCTTAACTGCGCACTTTGTCCACATTGACACGCAAGCCAGGATCAACTTCCCGACTGGTCACCCATCCTAGTACTACTCCAAGCTGAGCACACTTAACTATGGAGTTCTTTAGTGATGGGCTCCCGGAAAAGGAGGTGCACCTTGGTGATATGGGTAGTCCAATCATTCCTTTTAAGATCGTCTTATCCAAGGCAATTAAAACAAGCAACTATACTAGCATGTGCAAGCTAAGTTAAGAAGATGGTTTTTAGCAATGATAAGGATAGGTGGGTCGTTTGTGAATGACACTAAAATTCCAGTTGTGGATAAGATAGAACAAGCAAGCTTAATTATTCATTCTAAAGTACTTAAACCAAACAACTAGTCAAATGCTAAGAAATCACCCTACACTATTAGTTCGCATAAGGTATAGGTGAGATTTTATTAGGATTTGACTAATCTAGGTTTCTAGCATAGGGTTTCTGTAACACCCGGGCCCACTTCCCTAGGCTCTAGTAGAGTTTCAGGAATGATGACTGGCCCCACAGACCACCACTAGCCTTAAATGCACACTTTGTCCACACTGACGCGCAAGCCAGGATCAACTTCCCGACTGGTCACCCATCCTAGTACTACTCCAAGCTGAGCACGCTTAACTATGGAGTTCTTTAGTGATGGGCTCCCGAAAAAGGAGGTGCACCTTGGTGATATGGGTAGTCTAATCATTCCTTTTAAGATCATCTTATCCAAGGCAATTAAAACAATCAACTATACTAGCATGAGCAAGCTAAGTTAAGAAGATGGGTTTTAGCAATGATAAGGATAGGTGGGCCGTTTGTGAATGACACTAAAATTCCAGTTGTGGATAAGATAGAACAAGCAAGCTTAATCATTCATTCTAAAGTACTTAAACCAAACAACTAGTCAAATGCTAAGAAATCACCTTACACTATTAGTTCGCATTAGGTATAGGTGAGATTTTACTAGGATTTGATTAATCTAGGTTTATAGCATAGGGTTTCTGTAACACCCGGACCCACTTCCCTAGGCTCTAGTAGAGTTTCAGGAATGATGACTGGCCCCACAGACCACCACTAGCCTTAACTACGCACTTTGTCCACACTGACGCGCAAGCCAGGATCAACTTCCCGACTGGTCACCCATCCTACTACTACTCCAAGCTGAGCACGCTTAACTATGGAGTTCTTTAGTGATGAGCTCCCAGAAAAGGTGGTGCACCTTGGTGATATGGGTAGTCCAATCATTCCTTTTAAGATCATCTTATCCAAGGCCTCAAATCCTAGGACGTTACAATCTCCCCCACTTAGACTCTTGACGTCCTCGTCAAGGCTCAACTATATGGCATCATAATCTTTCCCCATTTCAGTGTAGACCCAAATGTCCCATGTACACCCAACTCCCGACCACGACTACCAACGCAAGGGTGGCTCCATCAACTCGGATAGCCCTTTCCAACATGCCTGGACACTACCAGCGCATGGGCGGCTCCATCAACTTAGATAACCCTTTCCAACATGTGTGGACCGCACTGCTCAAAGACTGGCATACCACATGCCCATGTGGGCCCCACCTACCGGAGGGGATTGGCTCTGATACCATTTGTAACACCCGGGCCCACTTCCCTAGGCTCTTATAGAGTTTCAGGAATGATGACTGGCCCCACAGACCACCACTAGCCTTAACTGCGCACTTTGTCCACACTGACGCGCAAGCCAGGATCAACTTCCCAACTGGTCACCCATCCTAGTACTACTCCAAGCTGAGCACGCTTAACTATGGAGTTCTTTAGTGATGTGCTCCCGGAAAAAGAGGTGCACCTTGGTGATATGGGTAGTCCAATCATTCCTTTTAAGATCGTCTTATCCAAGGCCTCAAATCCTAGGACGTTACAGTTTCTTAGTGTAATTGGGAGCCAAAGGTAGAATTGGGGTGTAGAGGTGAGGGTGTTTCACCCCACATTACTCACCAGCTAGCTTTTAGTAAACTCCAAGGCAATTGCACCAATCAACCCTCTACTAGCTACTTAGATCAAACACCTAAGGATTTTAAGTAGGGGAATATAGGGTGCTATCTATGGATCCACTAACTGAACATATGGGCATTCCCAAGATAGTCCCACATATGCTATCTTCTCCTAGACTTAGGTGGCTTCAAGAAAACAAACACAAGCAATTCATATTTTTAGATACAAATCACAAGTAGAGACATGGAAAATGAGATATAAATAGCAAGAAGTCATCATAGAATGAAATCATAGAGTTTGCAAATTATCTTCCCACAACATGGTATCAAAGTATCATTTTTGCCCCCAAACAGCCCACCACAAGGGGGTTAGCTACTCATAACTAAACAAAAGAACAAAGAAAAGAGAAGAAAGAGGTATAAATCCATGCAGGTCGTCAAAGACTCTTCTCCTTCACTTCCTAGTAGTTGTAGAACGCAAAACCTCCCTCCAAGGATGGAAATAGCATGAGAAAGTAGGGGATTATGTTGAAAACCCTAGAAAACTAAGGTTTTTGGGTGGAAATGAAAGGTGGGAGGTAGATGATGGTCTTGAATGCAAGAAAGGGAGCCATGAATGCTAGAGAATGGCTAAGGAGAAGGTAAAGAGGCTCTTGGGAGGCTATAACCTCGTTCTGTGGCTACCACCTATGTATATATAGGTGGTGGGGAAGCACTAGGTTAAGTGGGGTAGAAATGGAAATGCAGTGGAAAAGTTGGGTAGGGTTAGGTGGTCAAGATGATTGTGGCGGTGTAGCACAACCGTGGAGGGGGCTGAGTGGCATGGTCACGGGGGATGATACGCGTACGGTGGAGGTATGTTGTGAGGTAGAGAGAAATGCATGGAGTGGCCACGATCGTGGCGGGTACCATAGTCGTGGTCAAGGGAGGGTACCACGGACATCTTGATTTTCTTGATTGTATTATCTTTAGCTAGCCATGGTCATGGCACACACCATGGGCAAGGTGGCAATCAGTTCTCACAGTGATGGTGGTGAGTGTGATTCTTTGACCTAAAATTATTACACTCAACACATGTCATTGGGTACACTTTGACATCATCAAACGCAATCCTAAAACATGGGTTGTTATAAAGGTGATGATTGGGTGGCTTTGATACATGGGGCTTTTGAGGGGTGATGGGATTTGTCCCTCCTGAGGGAGTTTGATATTCATGGCCACTTGATTAGTAGGATTGAGATAGGTCTGCACACATGTGTGAATCAATATGTGATATTGATGTCATACATATCTCCTCCAATCTACTATGAGATCAAGAAAGTGAATGAACGTTGATAGGATGACCGTTCCATGCCTCAAGTTCATTCGGGATATCAGTGACAAAGGAATTATACATTCACTGTAACACCATTCACAGATTGTAGGATTGAAAGTTGTTCTCCAACTTTCCTTTTCACTTGGGTAGCACTGATGTGTGACTAGGCACCACTCTTTGCTTGTGAAGTCATAAGTGTTATGGACTTTAACTACCAACGTGAAATGGACCTGTAGGGTCACACACATATGATTTAACCTGGAAGAGGAGTTTATCCACAAATGATGTTTAGATTGATTACTAAAGGAGTTTAGTAGTTCAATTAAATACTCAATCAATTGATAGCTCAGTATCATAGTGTTCAAGGTGTTGGGCTGATTGATTAGAGTATCAGATTGATTGGAACTAGGGTTGTAAATGGGTATGGGTAGACCCACGGACCCACAAATCTGGACCCTTAAAAAACCCGTCATGGGTTTAATTTTTTATACCCGCATACCCTTGGACCTGTATACCCTTGGACCCGCATATAAGCGGGTCCAATAATGGGTATGCTTGGACCCAGACCCGCTAGACCCGTGTACCCGCTATACATAACTAACTACTAAAAAATGTGTTATACATATCATACTTTACTAGTCTAACTAATATAATTATTGAGAGTATATCCTACTCTAACCACAATAAAGTTGAGACTAGTCATATAATTAAGAATTAACTATTCTAGTTACAATAATGAACATCATATGTAAACTTAAAATCAAAATGTCTACTAATTTACATTACTTTCTACATAAATTAAATGTTATGATCATGACTACAAATATGTAAACAATTACTCAATTAATGTTATTGTGTAGAATACAACATTGTCTAATATAACTATTACATGTTAATATACTATATGATAACAATATCTTGTTGTGTTAAATATATATCATAGTCGTTTCTGTTATATAAAAATATGATGTTTTATAGAACCGCTTACCCGCATACCCGCACCGCATACCTGCTATTATTGCGGGTACGGGTATGGTGCGGGTCCAGGTTTTGTATTATGCGGGTCTAGAACCGGAACCAGACCCGCTAAATTAGATGGGTATAGGTATGGGTATGGCCAGACCCGCATCGTACCCGCACCGTTTACACCCCTAATTGGAACTGCCATTGACTAATTTGCACAGTCTGCTGCCCCAACCGATCGGCTCATAGGATGAACCGATAGGCTCAGGTTGGTGAACCGGTCGGCTCAAGTTGTGAGTCGATCGACTCATGTATCATGAAACGATCGACTCAATTGTTGAACCGGTCAATTCGTGTGACCAACCGAGATCGTTTGGAAAGTTAGAAGACTATTTTGCAAATACAATTTGTTTCACTTGTACAAATTCAATTTGGACAAGGATTAATATTTGATTAGTTGGAAATAAATATGAAAGTCAATTTGAGTTGGACCAGGACCACAAACCGGTCGGCTCAGGTGTCCCAACCGATCGGCTCAGGTGTACCAACTGACTGGTTCAGGTGTGAACCGATTGGCTTAGGTTCCAACTGACCGTTTCATGCTTGAAACGATCGGTTGAGCTGGCGCAATTGGTTGTTTTGTGGAAAATCTCAAATCTTTCTACTCCTGCTTTAATCCCCCATTTCTCGAGGTAGATAACCATGTCCCATGACCCTCCTATATATATAGGGGTAGTGGGGGCTTCTCAGGTACAACAACTCAGAACACCAGTTGCTCTGCAAAGTTGTCGTTCTCTCTGGTTGTGGTAACCGAGAGAGAGCCCGAGCAAGTGCTACCCAATAAGGGAGGCACAACAAGGGAAAGACAACTGTAGAAAAGCGACTGGTTGCAGGAGAGTGTGTCAGTGACTAGTATGCCGATAGGAGGGTATGACTCCTTACGATTCCTTATGGGACAAGGAGATTAGAGTTCCAGGTGGTCTGTGTGGACTACTTAAGAGGCGGGAGACTTCTGCCGCTCGGAGGACAGCTATCAATCCTGACAGTCCTTGTGAGACCAGGAGCAACATAGACACCGTCCAAGACTGGAGGTGAAGACTATGCAAGACGTGAGGTAACGTCACCGAGCAAGCCTTAGGACAAGGTATGTCTCTACAAACCATCCTTCCTATTGTATAGACGTTGACGTGATTCCTTTATACTGGGTTTGGGGAGAAGATTTTTTTTTGTTTCCGCTGCCTTCTCTGTCTCCCCTAAAAACCCAACAGTGGTATCAGAGCCACATCAACTACTCTATACTTTAGGATTATCAATGTGATCGATTTTTGTTTGTCGCCTTTATTTATTGCATACGATGCGAATAAAATTGGCTTTATACATGTCCAATCCTAAATCCACAAATTCTAATATACATATATGATATGTAATATGAATGCACTCGATACGTGTCACCCTTAAACAAGTTTTGTGGTGGATGTATAGCGTGGTTATGGCCAATAAACCCTATGTATGTGTACTTGGTTGAATGTGGTTACTTACATCTCAGTCTGCACACTGATTCCCTATCTCCTGTTCCTGATGTAACTCGAGATAACTCGATATTTCTTTCCTACCTTTGCTCCCCCCGAATGTAACTCGGGGTTTCCCTTTTCAAATGTTAAATAGGATAGATCTTTTATTTCCTATTATGTCAAAGAACGACGGATATCCTGACGATGACTGAGACGATTGGTTCAAGGAGTGAACCGATCGGTTGGAGATCCAGACAAATGGCTCGAGGAGGGAGACGATTGGATGGCGGCCATGAGGAGATGCACAATGACTAGGTGAACCGATCGGTTGGAGGAGCCAACCGATCGACTGGTGGCACCTAGACGACCGACCAGGGCGAGCAAGTCATTCATGTGATGAGTTGATCAACTCAGATGACTATAGCACTTCATCTTGGACAGGTTGCATGTGATGTAGACCTAGATGACCGTGATTCCTCTTGGCTCGAGGAATCACATTAGGATGGCAATAATCATCGCTTTTATCATTTCACATGTTTTCTATGGGATATATCATGTATATGATACATACTATATATTGTGGTGATTGGATATGTATATGTACCTATAAAACCAAATCCCTCATTAAATATTAAAGTTTTAGATGCCTTCCAAATGTGACACACATGAAAAGCTTGATTGGCCAAGTGTGGGAACGCCCTAGCGTGGTGCACCGTCTATCTCGTGGAAGCGTGAAGGATGAATATGTGGGTCTGCCCTAGAAATGTGCATATTCATCGTGTTGGCTTTGGGTCAGACTTAACAAGGTGACCTAGATAGGATCTAGCACCTTGAGGCATGGAGGTGATCATGGCAAGGAGTTGTGCATGGCATCTTTCAAGAGTTCCATATGATGCAATTGGTAAGAGTTGCCTACCTGGAAGATCTAAGTTGCGGGTGATAGCCCTAGCTAGTCCATGACTTAGAGGATTTTAGGATCTTGACCCACTAGAAGATTGTACACTACAATCTTCCGAATTGATGGTGAGGGCTATCAATTTGAACAAAAATAGTGGGAGCAATAATGAATTAAAGTCCTAATTATATCATCAACCTTTCAAATAAATCAAATAAGTCAAAATTGAGTTTTGGACTAAAATTGCATATATTTCCTTTTGTAGTACAAATAAAAACAAACAATCACTTTTCATTGCGATCGGTCCTTAAAAAGGACAAGCTGAATGGGACCAACTTCTACGACTAGTTAGGACATTGAGAATTTTTCTCACTCAAGAGCGAAAGCTCTATGTCCTGGATACTCCAGCTCCAGAGGAACCTGCTCCTACCGCACCAAAGGCAGAAAGGGATGCTTATAAGAAGCATTCTGAAGATGCCATTGATGCAAAGTGCTTGATGTTGTGCTCCATGAACCACGAGTTGCAGAGACAACATGAGAACATGGGTGTCATTGAGATGATTCAACAATTTAATAACATGTATGAAGATCAAGCACGGCAGGAGAGATATGATGTCTCCAGGGCACTGTTCAAGTGTGTCATGACAGAAGGAGATCCAGTTGGTCCTCACACACTCAAAATGATTGGGTATGTGGAGAACCTGACGAGACTGGGATTTCCCCTGAACCAAGAGTTGGCTACTGACGTGATACTACAATTGTTGCCAGAATCCTACAGTCAGTTTGTGATGAACTACAACATGAACAACTTTGACAAGCCGTTGACAGAGTTATTGGGCATGTTGAGGATAGCCAAGGCACAGATGAAGAAGGACAAGCCTAAGTCTGTGATGATGATCAACAATAAGAAAGGCAAGTCCAAGCGCAAGAGTAAGGGCAAGGCTAAGAAAGGTTCTGATGCTAGCCAGCAGCCCAAGTCATCTTCAACTCTCAAGGCCAAGGGAGGCGTGACCAAGAGAGGCAATTGCCACCATTGTCAAAAGCCAGGACATTGGAAAAGGAATTGTCTACTCTATCTGGAAGAACTAAAGAAGAAGGAGGCAACAAACATCTCCACCTAAAGGTGTCATGAAATAAACTTGTAACATTTTTGAGGTATATGATACCAATATATAAAATGTAAAGCACTCAATAAATGGGGCAAGTGTTGCCGCCATAGATAGGAGTACTTTAGTTTATTTTCAGCCTTGAAGGCATGCAATAGAGTTATGAACTGCTATTTCATATTTGCCAATGGATAGAAACACCTTAATTTTTGCATATTGTATGACAATTATGGCAATTGATAAATTCGATGTTTCAATCTTTGTGGCAATGCCTTGTTTATCTTGTGGTACTTGGTATGCATAAGATAAAATGATACCTAAAAGTTATTGATAACTCAAACAATCAAATTAGCATAAATCATGAGAAATTCATTTCTAGTTTCCATATGATGGATAAATATAGACTCTTTTGGTTAGAGAACCAGTAAGAGACATGAATCTCTTAGATATGATTAATCAATCTTCACTAGTAGTAGTGGGAGAATGATTATCCTATTAGGTACAATACATGTGATGTATTTACATAGCTATTAGAGATAATGCTAGTACTTCAAATGGTGTTAATAGAAATACCAATATGAATGTCTTGAAGTGTTCAAGAATATCATAGATGAAGTACGGATTTGGCAAACTGTTAATTCTTGATGAGATCAATATATGAAATACTTAGACCAAATGTTTGAGAACCTTGTGAGTGATTATGATAGTGTATCATAGTGAGCTCATGATTAAGGCATGGTGATGTCTAAATCAAAATGAGTTATACTATAAGGAGTTAGAGGATGATTATCAAATAACTAATTTCTTCTTAAATAAAGAATACCCCACACTAATAAAGGATATTAAGAATTACAAAGGGTTGTGATTTCTTATATTCTTGACAGATGCACCTCGATTATCTATGTGATGAGTTGGTCATGTGATGAGTCAACTATCTAGATGATGAGGAACTGGATTTTGAGTTATGGTTTATGACCATTACATCCTAAATGGCTTCCATGTAAACCATAAGGCATGACCTTAATGGTAGAACAATAAGTGTGAATGAGTCTTAAGCGTTAAGACACATGGATAACATTTTGAGAAGGATGATGCTTGTTAACTGCAACTTAATGACCAAGAGATTTGGCATACGGATACTAAAAACTACATTCCGATGAGGAATAAAACAAGGATGTGTATGTGACACAACCTATAAGGTTTATGAATCCATTAATGCAAATGAAGTCTATAAGTTGCAATGGACTAATCAATGTGATTGATTGAGTACAAGCAACTCAGAGCTGGATCTTCACTTTGATGATATAGTCAAAGGGTTTGACTGATATGTCAAAGATAAAGAGAGATCTATGATTTAGTGGGAGCGTATTCACATTCCACATGTTGATGTGAAATGGAAATGTTCTAGAATGGAAATCCAAAGTGGAAATTATCTTTAGGGAAGATAGAGACATTTCCTATGTGATGGGAATAGAGATCTATAGAGATAGTTCTCGAAAACCTCTTGACCTAAAAAGAGAGAGCATACATTGGCAATCTATACTGAAAAGTTCAGTATGCACAGATTCAGTGGGAGAAAACTTTTCCCATGGTACATGGGGAATAGTATCCCAAGGCCAAGTGTCCAATTCTTATGAAGAATGGGAACACTAAGAATAGATATGGATCTATCATGTATGTAATAATCCCATTATCTTGCATGTATGGACATGGCAAGAACGAAATGCATTTATCATCTTGTATGTAGGACATGACAATATGATATGCTCATCCTGATAAGTCGTATGTGAGACATGACGAGTGGATGTCTGTCTAGTTCCAGTAAGGGTTACTGGAATACCATAAGAACTTGATAAGTACTTGAGAAGTACTAGTTCTATGGAAATAAGGAAGGGTTCATTGTAAAGAGTTACACTGATGCGTACTTTCGAAAAGGACAGAAAATTAATTACAAAACTTATATGGGATATATAAAAGTGAATGTTTTTTGATAAATGGAAACATTCCAATAAAGATGTTTTAAAAAAGAAATGTCGAGTATCCGTGTGTTAGAGAACAATAGTGGATAATATATGGATCTGGGAGTTCATAGAGATGAACTTATAATTATTCTGGTCATTGATGATAAGTTAGGAGTGCTTGATCATGCAATGTGGCTAAAGGTTAGCAAAGGAATACTAGATTGCATATTACAACAAATCCATCTCATATGTGTGACGTACAATGAAGAGATGAGAGACATGCAGTTAATACCGACTTTGGCAATGTGTTGCCATAACTCACTATGTTAGCACTAGAGCATAGTGACATGTGGGACATGTTTAAAGATCACTATGAATATGATTCAAGGGTGATTGGCTCGCAGTGCAAGTGGGAGTCTGTTGGTATGTATGCCCTGAGAGCCAATCATGGGATGATTTGTGGGATACATTAAGATTGATTATATAAAGAACAAAGGCAAGCTTCCAATTCTTTCTGGTTTAGTCATATGAGATAATGATAGAACATATTGAATGTCTAGAGAATGACAGTACTCAATGATGTATGCTTTCAGGTTGAGGACCTAAATGATGAGATCATACAGATTCTAAGAGTTTGTACATTCTTATTATGTCCCTAGTCGGATGTCATTGTGGAAGGTAGATAGAAAACAATGACACAAAAGACTAGATTGTGGTGTTGGTTGTTGACAAAATCTCGTTAGTCATGATATGGAGATATCAAACCAAACACATAAGTACTTGTTAGAGAACAAGCGTACTGGACAGACCCACTGAGAGTTTGACACATGGAACCTTGACATGGTAGTCACAGTCAGTTCTCACAGTGATGGTTGTGAGTGTGATTCTTTGACATGAAATCACTACACTCAACACATGTCGTTGGGTACACTTTGACATCATCAAACACAATCCTGAAACATGGGTTGTTATAAAGGTGATGATTGGGTGGCTTTGACGCATGGGGCTTTTGAGGGGTGAGTGATAGATATGGGATTTGTCCCTCCTGAGGGAGTTTGATATCCATGGACACTTGATGAGTAGGATTGAGATAGGCATGCACGTATGTGTGAATCAATATGTGATATTGATGTCATACATATCTCCTACAATCTACTCTGAGATGAAAGTGAATGAACATTGACAGGATGATTGTTCCATGCCTCGAGTTCATTCGGGATATCAGTAACAAAGGAATTATACATTCACTGTAACACCATTCACGGATTGTAGGATTGAAAGTTGTTCTCCAACTTTCCTTTTCACTTGGATAGCACTGATGTGTGACTAGGCACCGCTCTTTGCTTGTGAAGTCATAAGTGTTATGGACTTTCACTACCAACGTGAAATGGACCTGTAGGGTCACACACATAGGATTTAACCTGGAAGAGGAGTTTATCCACAAATGATGTTTAGATTGATTACTAAAGGAGTTTAGTAGTTCAATTAAACACTCAATCAATTGATAGCTCAGTATCATAGTGTTTAAGGTGTTGCACCGATTGATTAGAGTATCGTATTGATTGGAACTGCCATTGACTGATTTGCACAGTCTACTGCCCCAACCGATCGGCTCATAGGATGAATCGATCGGCTCAGGTTGGTGAATCGGTCGGCTCAAGTTGTGAGTCGATCGGCTCATGTGTCATGAAACGATCGTCTCAATTGTTGAACCGGTCGATTCGTGTGACCAACCGAGATAATTTAGAAAGTTAGAAGACTATTTTGGAAATACAATTTGTTTTACTTGTACAAATTTGATTTGGACAAGGATTAATATTTGATTAGTTGGAAACAAATATGAAAGTCAATTTGAGTTGGACCAGGACCATGAAACGATCGACTCAGGTGTCCCAACCGATCGACTCAGGTGTCCCAACTGACCGGTTCAGGTGTGAACCGATCGGCTCAGGTCCCCAACCGACCGTTTCATGCTTGAAACGATTGGTTCAGCTGGCGTAGTTGGTTGTTTTGTGGAAAATCTCAAATCCTTCTACTCCTACTTTAATCCCGCATTGCCCGGGGTAGAGAACCATGTCCCATGACCCTCCTATATATATAGGGGTAGTGGGGGCTTCTCAGGTACAATAAATTAGAACACCAGTTGCTCTACAAAGTTGTCATTCTCTCTGGTTGTGGTAACCGAGAGAGAGCCCGAGCAAGTGCTACCCGATAAGGGAGGCACAGCAAGGGAAAGACAACTGTAGAAAAATGACTGGTTGCAGGAGAGTGTGTCGGTGAATAGTATGCTGACAGGAGGGTACAAATCCTTACAATTCCTTGTGGGACAAGGAGATTAGAGTTCTAGGTGGTCCGTGTGGACTACTTCAGAGGCGGGAGACTTCTGCCGCTTGGAGGACAACTGTCAATCCCGGCAGTCCCGGTGAAAGCTGCACATACACCGTCCAAGACTGGAGGTGAAGACCGCGTAAGCCGTGAGGTAACGTCGCCGAGCAAGCCTCGGGACAAGGTATGTCTCTACAAACCATCCTTCCTATTGTATAGACGTTGACGCAATTTCTTTATACTGGGATTGGGGAGAAGAAATTTTTTTTGTTTCTGCTGCCTTCTCTGTCTCTCCTAAAAACCCAACATTTGGGCCATGTTTGGTTTATTGGAATGAACTACAATAGGATGGGTCACCGAGATGGAAAGGACTGTCTATGTGTAGTATAGGAAATTTATTTTTTCTTCCTATGTTTGGGTACACACAGAGGAAAGGACATTTTTCTAAGATGTGCAATGTTTGTCTTTCTTAGGTGTTGCTTCTACACAAAGGTTGGCATTCAAGCAGAACCATTTTCGGAGTAACAACTAGTCCAACTGGGGGTGGGGGGGAGAGGTTGGGGGCGTCAAAAGTGAACAACTAGCAACATGTGACCACTGTTCCCCAATTATCTTCATTATTAATTGATCATTCACCATTCATATTTACTCAGTTGTCTATGATGCAAATTAAAAATCTGGCATTGTTATGTGAATGCCATATTACAATAGTAGATGACTCTGTTGCAAAAGAAAAATAATATGTAAGATTTCAACATCGTCCTGATGCAACTACATCTGCTCGGGGAATATGATTAATGACAGAAGGCCAGATCTTGGCATCTGGAAAGATGAAGGGTGCCGAAGTGCCCAGGTAGATGGTAATGTAGAGCATGGGCATGATGAGCTAGCAGGTGGGAGAGTCGAGCAAAAGATAACGTGATGATGGAACCAAATTTGGAGGTCATCAGAGACAAGACTAAATGAGGGTCGGGAGGCTGATAGTCGTGCTTCACAATGGGAGTCGAGGTCAGGTTTGTGAGAGTCGAGGCACATTATACCACCCAAATACCAGGGGTGAGCGCAGAACTTAATAGTCTCACCTAACTGGGACATTCTGACCATCGGAGTGAAGTCTCAGATCCAATTTTTAGGCAAACAAACATAATTGTGTTAATTGATGGGGTTGAATTCCTATCATCGTCATAATACCATGAATCAAATGCGACCTTGGTGTATTTTGACATCATCCAACGTGACCTTAAATAAGGGTTTCCATAAAGGTGGGGATTGGGTACGTTGTGACACATGGGGATCGAGTGTGATTTATGTACATGGGATTTTTCCCTCCTACAGGAGTTTGATATCCTGGCCACTTGATAAGCAAGATTTAGAAATGTATGGCCATATTTGTGGGACTCAATATGTGATATGTGAGCTCACATGTATCTCATACAATCTGATCTAGTTCAAGGAACATGGGTTGGACATTGAGAGGATGATAATTCCATGCCTCGAGTTTAATTCGGATATTAGATACAAAGGAACTATACAAATATGGTGATACAAATCACATATTGTAGGTTGAAGTTGTTCTCCAACTTTCCAATTACTTGGGTAGCAATGTTGTGTTGCTAGATACCACTCATTTCTTGTGATGTCATAAGTTAGTTATGGACATTCATTGCCAACATAACTTGAGACCTATAAGGTCACACACATAGGATACTTCTAGAATAGGAGTTTATTCAACTTGATTACTAAAGTGTTTAGGTATCTGATTTAAATAAGAATGTCTGAAAATTGACTAACTGAACTGTGAACCGACCAGTTCAAGTGTTGAACTGATTGACCCATGTGTTAGGTCAATTTGAACAACATTGACTGAACATTGCCTGAACTAGGGCATGAATCGACCGGTTCACTTAGTGAGCTAACCAGTTCATGGTCTGAAATGACCAGTTCAAGTGTTCAACTGCCCAATTCAATGATCAATACAATAAAATCAAGGATTGATGCTGACGTCATGTTGTGTATTAATTTTATCATTGAAAGCTAATATGTTTGTGAATAAGAAACATAGTGAAACGAGCAGTTCAATTGTTAAACCGATCATCTCATGTGTGAACCGACCGGTTCAACATTCACAACTTCTAAAAAATTCATGAAAGTATATCTCTTTGACTCCTAGATGAATTGGAAACCTTGACCCTAGACATCCTATGTGGGGGGATTCTAGGCTTTTAGATACCCAACAATAAGCTCTAACAATTATTGTCTTCTCTAGTTGTGGTAACTAGAGAGCTCGAGCAAGTCCTACCTGTAAAAGGGAGGGAGAACAAGGGAGAGACAACACATGAGAGCGAATCAACCCTAGAAGGTTGACGTTTGACGGAACAACTCCTTTCCGTTGGCTCTGGTAGAGAAACGTGGAGTTCACAGTATCACCCAGTGGAGTGATACAGAGGCAAGGAGGTCATTGCCACCTGCTAGGAGGACGAAGTCAACTATCATCCATGGTGATCAATAAAGAGGTCACTGTTGACAACCGTCCATGTGCAACTTGAAGAAAGAAGCACACTTCAACAAGAAATTGTCATTGGACTTTCTCCAAGACCAGGTATATCCCCTTGCAACCCCCTTTCCTAGATATGTCATCGCTAGTTTTCCTCAAAGTAGCCATCTTTGACCTTCTCAGACTATGACCTAATGGAAGGAAGCGACTCTACATGTCACAATTCTTATAAAGAACAAATTCCTCTCTTCTTGAATTCAAGTGACTGCGGTCGATCTCACTAGCTAGGGAATCATACATTAAAATTTTTGTTTCTGCTGCCTTATCTGTCGCCCAGATTTCCCAACAATCTTTTATCCATGGATCATGAAGTATTAGCACATCTTCCACCTTTGTACCTAAGGGGAAGAGATGTCTGGTTGGCACATGTACCTTTTGCATGCTACATGATTGTATCGTGACACTTATGTGACATAGTCATTTAACTATTTGCCCATATTCATTATAGAGGAAATGCTCCATGTGTTTATGGGACATATGGAAGGGCACTGCTACTAGTAATCAGGCTCATTGGCACATGCTATGTATTAAGCTCCAGACCTAGAGGTTACATGAACTATTTTAGCCACCAATACCTATGGTACAACATGATCCTTCTACATGATCCAAACACAAAGCCTTATAGCCAAACCACTACCACACATACCACTCACATGCCTTCATCATATTTGAAGTAGGACTTTGTAAGTAACATTATGTCTTTATATGTCTTTATGTACACCTTTAGTCATGCATCACAAACATTTGTATGAAGTGCAAAATTTGTTCACATGGTCAAGCTATACCAAAGATAGGGGGTGTGGTGGATCAAGTACCTTAAGACGTACACAATGATGTACTCAATATCTAGGCTGAGTTCATACATCTGCCTCCAAAGCATACATCAATATGCACTTGGGATTATGCCCCACTAGAGACCATGATGAAAACTTACATGGATCCAACAAAGCTTGTAGCTTTAGTCCACCTTATTATATCAACATTGAATTTACATATGTTTGGTTACTTTTATCCATGCTATATAGGCTCTTCATCTTCTGCACTCCCACCATCCACCCGACATGTACTCCCACCTACCTAATCTTGCCATCACCTTTCACATGTGCATCTTCTAGTTCAGTCCCACCACTCGACCTCACACACACCACCCTTCCACTACATAGTCCCACCACCACGCTCTGAGTGTGTGCATCTTTCAGTTCAATCTCACCACCCACCTCACTGGAACCACCACCCTAATTAGTCCCACCCGTATTCAATTTGACCCCTACTCAATCCCACTACATCTTGTATATATCTTCCCATTTGAACTTACATCCCTTAGCACACCTTTTTATGTTGGCACATGTGCTATCCTTATATCTCCTCCCTACTTGTGGAAGGCTATACTTTATTGATATCACCCTACTCACTCAACTCTGGTTCTCCCTACACTAACTTACTATCAAGGTTGTTGAGACACCCACATAGACACCTCGGGTAACTTCATAGGAGGAGGATGCGCCTGCCCATGAGAAGGATGAGCCCTGACGTTAGACGTAAACCTTGATGTGGGTGTGAACATCGTTATTGAGATCTTAGGTTATAGATTAAATTGTGGACACAGATGTTGCATTTTCTCATGTACATGCATTATTATATTATTATGTATGTTTGTAATAAGTAACGTTATTTTGATTGCCTAGAAGGGGAGAGCGGCATCAACAAAATAACCTCGTGACTTTAGTAGTTGTTCTAAGTTAATGATGGGACTTGATGAAATTGAATATGTAATACCTGGATGTGGAAATTGAAACTCAAATTTTCAGAAAAACAACTCAGTGAAATAAAAATACATTTCCGCAAATCTGAGTTTCAAATACTAGTATCACATTGCAAATGAAAAGGACTAATTGGAATATAAAGATAATGAATTTACGTATTTTTTAAATAAAATACATTTAAACAAATTTAATATGTATATCAACAAAATAATTCATAGTATACATTGTAAATAAAAGAATTGATTGAAATATAAACACAACAAAAATATTTAACGTGACAAAGATAATAATGCTTTCACTTCAAAGAGATTGTACGTTCTAGAATGTTTGACGTATTCATTATAGATGTGTTAAATTATGAATGTGTTAAATGATTTGTTACAAACGTTCTTGACATTTGAATGTGCCAACATTTTTGACGTAAATGTTGCCTCTTCATGGGTGCTCTATACTGTTAGGTCCATTCATTGAAAAAGTAAGGCATAAAAAATGATGACACATTTATCCAAAAAAGTTGTCTTTTAGATTAGCTTTCGATATGTGCTAATTTGATAATTATTTTGGGAAGAAAAAGTACTATTTAATTTCTTTTTCTTGTTGGTGTTTGTACCCGGGTGCTACATTTAGGCCTCCATGGCTCCATATAGTGTGAGAATAAAGGATCTCGGAGCCGTCCTCCAGCAGCATTAGGTGGAGGCACTCGATGTGGTCGGAGCTTAACGTGAGCACAACGTCGGTGAAGAGGTGAGGCCACTGTCTCTATCTCATTCTTAGCCGTACTCCCATGCCATGCCAGCGAACTCATGGCCTTCCCAGACAGTCGTGGGAACGCTCTCCAGAACCCAGTTGATATACCTTGCATGGGTTACATGCTTATTCACATCTATATCCCCCAAGCGAGGCTGCATATACCAGTGAAATACAATGGTCAAGAGATGCAGGACTCCAACGCCATACATGACATAATTCATACTTCAAAAACATGTACTTATAGTGAAGCACCGACATGAGCACTGGAACTTTTCCCTCACCTCGACCGACATCTTTGAATAGCTCTCGAGTATCCTTGCGAGTCATCACCCCACACACTGGTCAACCTTACGATGATCCCACCGGTCTTGCAGTCCCGCAAGAAGCACACCCTCCACGTCCCGTATCCCTCAATGTGGTCAGACACGACTCTGCCTCCACTGCATCTCCCCACGTCGGGTATTGGTCCACCAACACAAGCATCTTTGCCACTGCCCAGAATGTTGCCTTTTTTGGATTCTGTGAGACTAAGCGAGGG
This sequence comes from Alisma plantago-aquatica, assembly GCA_963693085.1. Taxonomy (NCBI): domain Eukaryota; kingdom Viridiplantae; phylum Streptophyta; class Magnoliopsida; order Alismatales; family Alismataceae; genus Alisma; species Alisma plantago-aquatica. The sequence continues at coordinate 666,319,833 of OY856414.1, forward strand.
AGAGAATGTTTGTAAAAATCTGATTTTTATGATCGATTTTTAAAAATTATATATCAGAATATGTAAATACGTCTTTGTATATTTATATTTTACATCAGAGTTCACGTAAGTCGATATGGATTATAATTTCAAACATATATGAGTCGATTTACTCTTCAGCTGAGGACATCTCCTGCATAACTCTTTTAAGTCTTCCATTGATCTCTTGTCCATGTATATCTCAATCGCTTACATATGTCATCGGGGGAGTATCATACTTTCTTCATATACTGTCTTATGATTCTTTTATTTCTAATTGATGAGATATGTCTAATTTGTTGTAAGACATGATTGAACACTTTTGATAAACACAAGATTCATTACAGAGACCTGCTCGACTTCAAGTATAAACATGATCTTGTTTGGGATGTTCTCTATGACATACTCAGACATGCAAAAATTGCTGTAAAAAAAGAGACACCTATTAACATTTTGGCTGATCTACAGGAGGGCAGATAAATTCTAGGGCCGACTAATGTCTTAACTGTTACATGGGTTGGAGGGAAGCATGAATGTATAGATTTGATAGGAGTTTCCCCACTTGTGGTCCTGAGGAGTGGGGCATTTACTGTAGGACAAGCTGCTCGTAAAGTTGCTTCAGCAAAAGTGGCCAATCATGAAAAACTGTGCATTGACAATCAACATATTTTTATACCTTTCAAGTTTCAAACTTTTAATTTCATAGCACGAGAGACTGTAAAACTTCTCAAGAGGGTTCAAACGTTCTAAATAGTAACATCTTCATCCCCAAATCTATGTAGTATTTCGGAGGGTTGATTTTGCTATTTAGAAAGGTTTCACATAGCAACTTGTTGCCCATTTGCCTTCCAATCTTGATGTAATTCTTTCATTTATAATAAAATTTCTATTTTATTAAAAATATCCCAAAGCAATAAATTCAACAACAACATGAACCAAAGAGGAAAATAAGTCAGTCAATATTGGTAATCCTTATTATTGATCTATTTAGAAACATATACAACAAGAAAAGATTGAATCCATATACAAGTTAGGTAAGGACTAATTGGTGGAGTAAGTTTTCAAGATAAGAATTAACATTAACAAGTTTTGAGTTCCAAGATATCAAGTTCACAAGATATCAAATAGTAAGATTTCAAGGTTAATCAAATTATCCACAAGATATAAATTATTCAAAATTGATCAAAAGATTTGAGATGTTCGCAATAATAAGATATATTTCAAATACTAGAATTGAGCATAGTCTCATCAATTATTTCAAGGGTTAAGTGCATTTTGTTCAATCATCTATGAAAGAATGACACTATAGCCCAATTCACTATTTCAACCAATATAAATGAGGGAAAATAATCCATTACGATCTGCGTGCAGGGTGAGGGGACAAACCCAACTTCAAGGGAGCCAAAGCTTTACAAGGTCCTAGAGGACCAAAGTCCATAGAGAGTCAAAAATCCAATATATTAATTCTAATATAATCTTAATATTGAACAATAATCAACCACATTAAAGATTTTGAAAATTATGTTTGTAGCAAATTTCAAAAATAAAAAAGGGATTACAAATAATAATCTAGGGTTCACCAAAGTTCCAAAATCTATGCATTCAAATTAAGAGAGAAAAGAACAACTCAATAATAGAATAGAGAATTAAATACCTCAATCATTTGATAATCCAAAGGTTGCATGTGAAATCTACAAAGTATGATACAATATGGTTATAATTTGTCTTGGAACAAATTGTTCTTCAATCATACCTATTTAGGATATTCAGCCACATTTAAGATTTCAAACTTTTTATATTACTGTTTCATAGTTCGCCCACTATGCTTCTTTTTAGGGTTTATAGTGGTTTCACATATATAATCAAATTCACAAATGTATTTGATCATCTTATCATGTACTTAAGCTACTATATTATATTGCTAAGATTCCATCATATTATAATCCTATTATATTAGAATATCATCTATTATATATACATATATATTATTCTCCATGTGAATGGTCCATTCATGTAAACATTTAGTGATCCATATTTTGTCACTTGTGTTCATCAATGACTACAATCATACTTATTTAACAAAGAACTATACATAGGATGAGTAAGTGCATTTCATACTTCTTTTACTCAACTAAGATACTACACATGGTTTCTTATTGATATCCAATTTATTTCTTTCACCATTCAGGTCTTGATATACATACTTTCCAGTGACTATATCTAATGACATCCATCCATATTCTCTTTCTAAAATTTCCATTCATCAATATAAGATTAAGATATCTACAAGTCATTAAGATGCAACTGCTACTATAGAAAATTTTACATTAATTTGTAAATCTTTAATCATTTAAGCTAATACTTAAAATATATGGTCGTCCCAAAATAATATCCATATAGTAAGGCCTTCCTTTCAATATATATCTTAAAAAATATATTTCCATTTGGATATGAGTGACTTATTAATTACTATTGGATCTTTCAAAATATCTTTCCTATCCATTTCTAGGGTTGTTTTAAACATGATATACTATGAATATTTAGAGTTATCCTCATTATTATTAACTAAGTTGCATATATCTATCCAACTATCATTAGTGCACTGGTATATGTACGGTTATATATATATATATATATATAGAATTTCTAAGTTCCAATGATTAAACAAACCACAGTACCATAATGCATCTATTTATAACTGAAGAAATTATGTATATTATATGAAATTGCTATTAGTGTTCAACTCCTTACATTCAGAAAATCTAAAAACATTTTTACAAACTTAATATATACTTGCATTAATACATATACTAACATGAACTAACTTGTTATCATCAATCTAATTGATTTTGAATGTCTATAACTCATGGTTATCATCACCCTAATTTTCTAATATATTACTAGTAACAAGTTTGTCTTTATAAATGTGGGATTACAAGAGAAGAGTCTACTAAATATCCATACATTGATCTAATGGGAAATACACTAATTGACATATATATGTTATGTAGCTTATTTTAGAAAGTGTTCAAGAGTTTATTAACTAATCTATAGAAATGCCATGATTTCATTTTGTATACAATGGGATCTAGAATCATCTAATGGATATAAGCTCTACAAAATGATAAACTAAGTTAGTGGTCACGCATATACTAATACGAGCATATATATACATATCTTGTATTGATAAAAGTTTATGAATTTCACTAGGATATTCATATCATTCATAATACTCAAAGTTATATCTATAATTATCTTCATTCATCCTATCCTTTTCATTGGTTTGATTAATGAAGACATGATTAAATTGAAATTACATGAAGGTGATAATAGGCATGTAGCTAGTGGGTTCTTATGGTCTTAATAGATTGTTTCCAGATCAAGTCTTTAGTATCGGATTTTGGTAGGGATATTTATGGGCCTCCAAATGCCTCACCAATAAAAATCCTAAGGAGATAATCCTTAGGTTTAACCAAAAGTTGTGCTCTAATTCCCCATTCCAATGAATGAAAGCCTTATTGCAGTACACTTAAGGATCAGACCCAAATGACAACTTTTTTAAGATGTTATATATATTTAGAAGTATTGAGTGTAATATTTTCACTGAGAAGTTGATTGATTGATTAATCTAAATTTTTGCCAGTAGCAACAACATTTTAAGAAGTAAATAAATGATAATTAAGAGGACCGGGGCATTGGGTTCTACTTGCCAAAGCCCATGTAATTATCCTATGAAGATCTAACTCCTTAATAGTAATTTACTAAATAGAGTCTTATCTATTGCACCCTCATGGGATACAGATTGTTGCATGGACTAAAATCCCTTGGAACTGACAAGACTCAACATCCAAATTCCTCATTCATTCTGACTAGACTCCCTCACTATGACTGACCATTCTCGGTACATTAGCAGATAGTAACCCATTCACCTCACTATACCTTGCTGACACTTCAGGGGGATAATAAGACAGCTCCAAAGTTCTAATCATGATTAGAAAAAACTTACACATCCACGATGATAACAATCATGCAAAGAAAGTCATTATTTGTGAGGAAAGAAAATAAGCAGAATGATACTTTATTTAGCAATAGTATTGTTGAGTTTAGATACATACTAGAATAAAATACAGGCTGTTGGGGCTAGTCTCCATCACCCAACATAAATGTTCACCTACTAATGGTAGGAGACAACAATAGAAAGGTTGGTGAAACAATGGAAGGGGCCATGACTCTTGGCATAGGAAGACCAATCTCTCCACTACGACCTTCACCTCCTTGCTCCCACTAGGATTTGTGCTGCACAAATGTAGATTCTAATCACCGATCATACACCCCTTTAGAATGGATGATAAGGGTTCCCTTTTATGGATGCTATCCTCACTGCCAAAACCCTAATGTTGAATACTCGTGGTTGAAGGCAACTAATTGCATGGTCCGTACCCGGTCCAATAGGAAACTCACGTGGGTTACTCAATCTGGACCTTATATCCGATTCAATAGTGGATTAGCATGGATTGAACTGGAGTAGGATGGATGCAAAGAGCGTGCATCTGAATTAAAGAATCTATAAGACTCTGAATGGAGAGTGACATGAGTCAGGTGACTAGCAGAGCTATTCTCTTAACTGGGTGGTTGAGAGGTGGATATCGGAAAGCTTCTGGGGCCTTCCTTCCTTTGAGGTGTGGCACTATGACGGCTTGATCGTCCTTCTGGGTATTGGAGTATATTTTTGGCTGGTTCTGCATGAAAAACATCTTAAGTGCATTAAACTCTAGAAAAGTGAAGATAATTACAATTAAGTAAATCTAAGGCTAAAACTAGGGAATAGAAACACAACAACCCCTAAAATATGAATAAAACACTATGCAAAGATGGGTATAAATATACTCATCAGAATAGCTTGAACTTAAACCTTTACTCATCTCAAGTAAAGAAAAATAAAAAGGAGAACAAACAATTGATACTAGGATCCAAACTTCCTCTCCCAACTAAGCATACTTTATGGTCCCCCTTCCACCAAACATGATCAAGCGATCCTAGTCCTTGGAGGTCATGCAACTACACTTGGATATTGCCCAATTCAGCTTATTCCTCCATTAGCTAGACTCCAGAAAATGTGAAGAACTAATGTCATCTCAATAATAGTCTTGATCTGTACATGCAAGATAGAAGGGAGCACAATTTAGGGATGATTGGTTATTTTGTGGAGAGTTTTAATAAGTCCCTTGGGTATGAAACTTGGACAAAAGGGGGATAAGAAGACATGGACAAACCCATTTCCCTGTTCTTCCTCTATTTGACTCAAGACCTTATTTGGGATTCACTATTTTATTTGTATCTCCTTTATTTGACTCGAGACTTTTATTTGGTTGTAGTTACATTGACCGCATGTTTTCTTTGGGCTCATTGGCCTCTTTTATTAATGCCATGCTTTTAGAAGAAAAATGAGAGGGAAATATATTTTAGAAAGGGATGCCACCCTAAAATTAGGTTTGGCATATAAGGGATTTTTTTCTTGTTTTGGGATCTCTTTTGTGGTTGGTGAAGGGGTATGAAATGATGGAAGAAAGATGGAGACAAGAGGCTGACTTGTGCTTCTTCATTTAATTTCTACATTAGAATCAGATCATCATATTATATCAATTAATTCTATTTATGTAAGGTAAAGAAGTGTTTATGAATTTTGTTACAAATCATATTGGGGGCACATGCAACTTGACCTTTCTGACTCTTTTTTCTTATCATCACTTCCAAGGGGAAAAGATGTTCAATTGTTATCATTGGGGCCCAGGTCCATTCAAGACATGTTGGTTCCTCAGAATTTTCTTTATGTACGCGTTAGCTCAAGAAAAAGGGAGCAATTCTTTTATATATTTCTATTCAAATCGTCTGACTACTTAATGGCAACAACTTATTCAAAAAAAATCTAAAACAAAAGCAAGACAAATGCAAATAAAAAATAGAGAAAGTTTGTTTGAGGATGAAAAAGGGAAAGGATAGAGTTGAGGTGGTGGGGATGACGTACCACCCACCCTCCACCCCCAAATTTAGAATTCTACTGGTCCCCAGGCAGAAGGAAGTTAGAGATGGGGGGACTTGATATGGAAGGCGGTGGGGATAAAGGGGATGGAAACTATTTTTCTGGGTGATGGTGCTCTTCGTCCAAGAGCACACAATAGAAAACCTAAGAATGGGTCCTTCTCCCATTGGTGAGGTCCTCCTCCAGATCACATCATGGCCACTAGACGCCATTATCCTCATTTGACGAGGGCGAGGTTGTTTGTAGATGCACACCCCATTCTCCATAGCATGCATCCATCCAACATCTTATCTCGAGGGCGATGACCTACTGATTGAACAACCATTTGATGAGTGGATTAGGGTTGGGTAGTGGTAGGCCATGGCGGTGTGTCGAGTGCATGAAGAGGTTTCCCCAGGGGACATAAGTGTCATAGGAGTAGTGAAGTTGCAATTAATGGTCGGATGGCCATGGTGTTTCCTCTGTCGTTAGAGAGGCATGTTGTGAATGTTGAAGTGCACCTTTGATGTAGCCGATTGCTGATGCCATAGGTGTAGTCACGGGAGAGTGGGTGAGAATGCAATGCCTAATATCATCATGAGGGATATGGTTTTGTGTTTGGTCCCCTTCCCCTTTATCTTTTATACCTAAAAAATAGGGGCTTTAGGGCTACTCAAAGAGTTGGCAATTATGAGCCATGCATGCATTAGATACACTGTTTAGTCCATAAAGATCGCATGTCGCTTCCTGAAAAGTCTCAGTCATATCAAGATATTTTAGTAGAGAATATTAATGATGGAATGTTAGGATTAGAGAGGACTGAGGAACAATGCTTCTCATACAAGATAAAGATGGAATTATCAAAGAGAAGGAAATAAAATGTATTATGGAAAATAAAAGGAACTCATCCGGTGAAGATAACACCTCTTCATCGATCCACATAGCCTACTCCATGCATGTTTATCAATTTTCAAGATTGTGATCCTCACACTGTCAATCAGACTATAGGGAAAGTGATTCGATGGACAAATGGCCAATTCCATCATGAACTTGCTGCGCAGTGCCAATATCCATTAATAAAACTAGGTTTTCAAGAACATGGACTTTCTTTAAAATACTTTTGTGAAGAGAAAAGAAAACAAAATTAACAAAAAAAGAAAAAATATGAATTAAAAAGAAAGAAAGAAATTAAATGGCCATGTTACCTCCCTACAAGCATCTTGGTTTAACATCTCTGACCCAACGAATGATATCACTTTACTCACATAGAGTGCATGACTGAGGTTTCTAAACCTTTCTCTTTTAAACCCATAGGTCATGGATCGTGACTAAACGATGTACTTAGCTTGCTTTGGGGCCAATCCTTGGCACATTTGGGACCTCTTTGAGGGCCTGACTGGCTTGGTTCCAATTTACCTTCTACCTTAAAGACTTCAATTGAGTTATGTATATTCTTTAAATATTTGAGAACCCAATACTCAATAGTATTCTTTCCTGGTCTCAGAACAAGTTTTCTAGCTTCAACGTCTACTAAGGTTCTCATGGTGGCTAAGAATGGTCTCCACAAAATTAGTGGAAATCAATTATCCTCTTTGATTGCATTACCACAAAATCGCATGGGACATGGGTTTCATGTCCTAGCTTGACCGGACCATCTTCAATTATTTCCAAGGGTTTTGTAGTTGACGCATCCGCTAGCTGAATAGTCATAGTTGTGTGCTATAGATTGGTGAATCCAAGACATTGGCATAAAGTGTATGGCAAAATGGATATGGTTGTGCCCAAGTATGCAAGTTCCTTGCAGAATGTGTCATCACCTAAGAAATAATCTATCCCAGACGAACCAAGATCCTTTTGCTTTTGAGGCATTTGATTCTAAACTATATTGGAGGCCATTCATGATAGATTCATAGTCTCACATTCTTTGGTCATATAATTTTGGGATAGAAGAGTCTTGAGGTATTTTCACCAGGTAGGCATTTCATCCAGTACATCAAGGATAAGATTTCAATGTGGAGTTTCTTCACAGTGTCCTTAAATTTCATGCATTTGTTTTCCAACTTGGTCTACTTGAGGCGATCCAGATAGGGTACATGAGGTTTGTACATGGGTTCTTTGGGTGTGGTTGGTGATCCAAAGTTGACTGTTGGTGCTACAAAAATTGAGTTCTCACAGGTTCCTGGATGAACTATTATCACAAGGGGATATCATGTCTAAATTTATGCTTGACTGATCACCGAATGATCATTCAAATGACTTGAGGTCTTGATTAGGGGGTCTTTGTTTCTTCTAGGAGGAATAAATGTGGGAGCAATGGTTGGGGGTGCATAGTACACATTCCCTAACCTTGTAATTACAACATTTATGTATGACCCCTCACCTTGTTTTTTGATTGAACATGCTTGCCTATCATAATTAGATGCTTAGAACCTTAATATAACCTTGTAAATGTGCTTTGATATCATGCGAGAAGCCTATGTTTTAGCTTGGGTCAAGTTTGGACACAGTTTGAGCTAGTTATGTATATATGTACTTGTTTTGGATCTAATTGCAATTTAACCATGTATATGTTTCTTCTTGAAATTTATCACATGCTTATTGCCCCTCACAAGTTTTAACACCATGTTTCATATAATTGAGCTTTGGGGCACCTTGTCACAACTTGGTTTGAGTGGTGACATCTCATTTTGAGTTTAGGGTTTGCAAGGATGCCCTAAGTTGATGGTTGACCTTGAAGTGTGTTGGCCAATGCGTCATCGTTTTTGGCGATCACCAGGTTATGCTTTGGCCTTAGTTTTTGGTAGTCAATGATTCTCCCTTATGCTACCAAGGGTTGGCGGTCGATGAGGTTCCGCATTCATCTTGGTCGCCAACCTCACATAGGGTTAGTGACTGTTTGCTTTTCTGATCTCTTCAGTCGCCAACATCTTGGTTCAATGGTCATTTGCTTTTTCTTGACCAAGTTGGTGGTGGTTTTTCTTGTTGGGGTCTCCCTAGTTGCATGGATGAGAGAGGTGCTTGCATGGATGAGATCCTTTGTACACATGGCATGTTTAGCTTGACACCTAACCCTCTTTCCCTCTCTCCAAACCTAAGTTATATAAACCCCTCTATTTGCATGAAACTAAACCCTTTTAACCCTCTTTCTCTCCCTTCTCTCTCTTAGAGATCATCCACTCTTGCTTGCTGGTGAAGGAGGATCTCAAGTTTGAAGAAGGTGGGCTGATCTCCCTTGCATGTGGAGTTAGGGTTTGGATCTACCCTTCTTGAGATTGTTTGGTGCATCCTTGCTCTTCTTTGTGGTATTGGTAAGTGATATCTCCTTCTTTGCCTACATTTTTCTTACCGTTCTTCTCTTCTTCTTTCTCTTATTGGTCAAATCGATGGTGTTCCATGGTAGTGCTTGAGTTAGAGCTTGGATACCACCTCTTTCTTGCTTCCTTGATGTAGGGGTTGCCTTCTTTTGGGAGGAGGAGCTAGCTTGGCCGAAGTGGAGTGCTCAAGCTAGGGTTCTTACCTTTCTTATTCAATCTACCTTGCTATTTGGAGTTTCTACATCAACTCTAAGGTGAGTTATATTACTTTCTCCTTGATTATTGCTTACTTTCATCTAGCATGCACATGCTCTTGCCTCTTAATGTTGTTCTAAGTAGAAAGATGATGCCTTCACCTAGGGTTTGTGGTTATATGATAGTTCTTGAGTAGAATGATACCTTGAATGAACCCTAATCCCTTTGCTTCCAAACCTTCTTTAATGATGGAAGTTTTTTATACTTGCATGCTTGTGGAAACAATGGTTTTACTCTCTCATATGACGATTGCTTAATTAGGGTTTTGGAGTTAATCTTCCTTCTTGTGATGTCACTTGATGACCCTTCAAATTCTTAGTAGTTACCAATTTGTTTTGGTCTCTTCATGGTTGCCAAGTTTTTGGTACTTATGGTCGATGAATTTGAACCATGTTTGTCGCCATGAATTTTTTATGATAGTGGTTGCCAAGTTTTGAGTCATAGGGGTCGCTAAGATCTTAGACTTTTGATTGGCCGATGAGTTTTGAGTTATGTGGTCACCAAATCTTAGACCCTTAACAATCAATGAGGATGGTGAACCCCAAGTGGTCACCAAGTTTTGATTTCCAATCGATCACCAATGCTTCATGTTTTCATTGGTCGCCAATGTTGCTTAGCCTTAGTGGTCACCGATATGACCTAACCCGATGACTTTCTCTGATTGTCAATAGTCAATGACCCTCCCAAATCTTCAGCATTCGATGACTTACTCTGATCTTCAACGGTCGATGAACCTCTCAAATCTTCAGCGGTCAATGACACCTTTGATTCAAGTGGTGAATAAAGGTTTATGATCTCTATGTTCGTCATGTTTTTTTGACCCTATGTTGGTGATGTTTGACCTAAGTGCTTTTATGATTGATCGTATTTCATTGGTTTTTGGTTATACATGCTCCAATAGTCTTACCTTTGCCCTCAAATGAATACAAACCTCATATTTTTAGTGAAGTGTTGTTTGACAATGTTAGTTCAACTATTCTCAAAGAAGCTAACCCAAATATAAGTAAATGATGATGTTACATAGTTCCTTGTGTGACTAGTAAGATGTTAGAATGCTTTCTCTCTCCTAGTGTTGTTGTAACCCTAATTGTCTTATGAAAATCATGGCTCTTATATATAATGTTGTATCAATTTGTGTGTCTCATAGTATGGTGATGGTATGATGAGCCTTTATGAGGCATGGAAAGGTAATGATGTCCTTGCTGGGAATAATGTGATAGGTCTTATGACCTTGGACATGGCTTTGTGACATAATTCAGGTGTTATCCTCTGCATGTGTAACATACTGGATCTTGGAAACCTAACCCTAATCCCACATATATGCTAATAGGTGCTTTGGAAGCCTAGGCTTGGACCTAGAAGTGACTTTGGACTTTGGACTCTGAAGTTGAGGTATGTTGCATCCCCTATTATTCTATGTTGAGAAATTCACCTATATTTTGTCTTTCTCTTAGTCCTATGGACATTAGCCTACACATTGTCTTGTTCTTTTGAAAATCATGGTTCATGTGAACTACCTTTTATTTGTTATTGATCTTGTGATCATAGATATTCTCTTGGAATCTTATCTTGTTGCCTTGGTGCAATTTGGACTTTTGATATTATATGCCCACTGTGATGTGGAAGTTTACTTGGTGATATATGCCCACTTTGAAGTGGATTTGTTTATATGTTTGAGTTTTCCATTGTCTGATGGCAACATTGTTTAATCTGACTATACTTTCTACTTGCCTCTACATCAAACATGCTATGTGATTCAGTAGCACTAGAGTAGTGTAATTGCATTGGTTTTGTTTATAGCAGATGTGATATTTCCTGCTCTTTTAGGGACGACAAGGAACCTCGTACCCTGGGTAAGATGTGTGTCTTGATCCATTTTATATATATTTGGGAGATTGGCAGTATTCCTTTCTCTATTAGGCTTCATCTTTATGGGGGTTGGCCGCCAATTGTGTTTATATTGTTCTAGGGCTATGTTTATCTCACATGCATGCATGATGATGATTGTGGGGTGTGCGCCCTACTATGTTCCAGTATTACACAATCTTTATTATTTTGTATATGGCAAGTATCTTCTTTTATCATGTGATGATGATTCTTATCTTTTATGTCCTCTTTTGGGGTAGTCCTTATCTCTTGCAGGGGAAGCCTTTTATTTTGATGTTCCTTATTCTTTATAAATTGCTCAATTTGCTTTTTAGTATGCACATACCAGCTTTTGCTGATGTCTCCTGTTGTTTCTCTTTTGCTGGGGTATGCTTCTAACCCTAGGTGGAAGACTTGGATGCATGACATGTTGACCTGGACATAGGTTGTGAAGTTAAAGCTTGGAGACAATCTTGAGGCGGTTTAGATTTCCTCTACATGGATCCTTGTGATGTAAGCTTGTAACCCTTTGTTTTATAATTGAATATAGTCATGTTTTTATTTTTATGCTATACTTTGGTCTTTTGTTACCTTCTGAGCGTGTTTGGACTGGAGGTTTTATTATTCAAATTTTTAGTAAGGAAGTGATTTCACTTCTTTACATCATGACATGAAAAATTTGACCCTTTAATGGTATGATGATGAGCATGGTTACATGTATGGCAATGGAATAGTACCTTGTGGTGATGTGATAAGCACCATGTCTCATACATTCTATATCTTCTAAATTTGCAATCTCCCACTATTTTTGTAGAACTCTTTTAGGGTTTGTATGTAATTTGATTTATATAGTTAAAATATACCCAAATGACATTAATTAATCAAGTGAAACTGAATCATGTAGTGCCCTATGCCATAGATCCACTCCAATGTCAAGATTTGTTGGATGGTCAAATGAGTACTCCTAAGGGAAACTTAGAGTGCATATTATTGAGTATACAAGGTGCTTGAGATTGTGTGTCCTTGGTATCTTCATCCCAAGTTTTTGAGGATGGCTACAATCATGCCTCGGTAGGAGAATGAATGCTGTCGAATCTTAGAGATTTGTGTATATGATGAGATTGAGGACAGATGTGGTTGTACCTAGGATGTTTGGGTTTTCATACCCTGGTTCACTAGTGCCTTGACCTATATACCATGGACGAACTAGGCTATTTTGCATCTAGACTTATATGTCACTACAACGGACTCGTACTGATTGAGGGTGTATGAGATCATAGGAGTCTGGCTCTCCAAGATCTTGTATGGCACTAATTTTGACTTAGCAATGGTCATTTGGAGTTGAGTGGTATACCTCAATTCTTTGGGGCTTAATAAAAGGCATAATATAGTCATGTAGTATATTTGTTTTGGGTTAAACATGCTTCACATTGGATGTTAATCCTTTTCTTGTTTCTCATAATGTTTAGTTGTTATATAATGCAGTAAGGGAAATCAACTTTATAAAAAGTGGTATTGTTACCTATTTCCCTATATATCGTCCTAGTCATGATTTTACATATTTTAGCTAATTAGCATGTTAAACCTATTTAATCTATCTAAACTATTTAAACTACTTAATTTGTTTAACTTGCTTAATAATATGACTTGTTGTAATCAATAACCATTGGTTGAGAATTATATCTCTTACTGGGACATGGGTCTCACCTCGTGGGTCACCACATCTTTTTAGGTGGTCGTCAGTGGCGTGGTCAGGATCCTGGTGTTGAGGAGGAGTAGCTTGGAGAGAAGTAGAAGCAGAAGGTTGGATAATTTTTAGAGTCCTAGAGTCATCCATGTACTCTTAGGTCCAAGCATGGGATGTTTTGTAGATTATGTATATCGACACATGGTTTGGCAGTGTACCTATGTTTTGTATATGCAGAACATCTCTTTTGTATATAGGTTGTGACTGATGCCACTAGACATGCATGTAAATACATGGTATGGTATGTGATATAGGTTTTTGGACATTTATGTAATGTTTCTAAACATGATGGTAATGTATAAATCAGTTTTAGTTTACCCTCTTTTCTAGTAATATGGATGATTACATGTTGATTGTATGTTTTGTTTTGATTAATCTTGTTTGGTATGGTGGGTTTTAGACCGATAGGTTGGTGTCCGAGCTCTAGGTCCGCCGAGTCTATGGGGACATAGGACGAGGGTTTGAGTCTATTCTTACGTAATCCAATGTATCTGATTATAGATTATGCTTATGCATACATGTCTACAAAACATGAACAACATGTTGAGAGTAGTTATGTTGTGTTAGGATGTGGCACTAGGAGGCAACCATGTGAAGATAGAGTGCCTAAGACGAGGCTGGAGTATCTGGCGGTGCCTCAGTTTGACCCTACAACCATGACAAATCCTACATTTCAGTCCATGTATGGACAACTCATGGCGACGATTTCACATATAGCCAAACAGAGTGCTCGTACCTAAAACTAGGAAAGGTGTCCCTAATGCGGAATTTCGAGATCCTAGGAAGATGTTCAAGAGTGTAATACATGTCAGAGAGGTTGACTATGCGGGTATAACGATCCTGACTGATAAAGATATTGTTGACTCAAGGTCAATTAGGTCAATGTTGACTCACGTCTAAATTGACTAAACTTGTGTTTTGATGATGACTAACCATTCCACATATTGGTGTCTAATGTCTCTACTTGAGTGATTTCAGATTAGGTATAGACACACTCCAAATGCCCTAACTCGCGCATCTCAAATTGGAGAAAAGACAAGTCAAAGTCAATACAAGTGCACATTTTTGTAATATGATGTAAATCCATTAGAATCATGTTGTAAATCACTTGTAATGATTGTATGACTTGTAATTAAGCTTAGAAAAAATCAGGAGCACTTAGATCGAATGTTTAAGCACTCAAAAGCCATTTTCCAAAATTCACATCAGGTTGTTCATCGGTCGAGTTCTGTGAGTTGCAAACTCTACCGATCCTGATTGGATCTTGAAAATGACTTTTGATCGGTCGAGTTTACACTACACATAACTCGACCGATGGAGTAACTGACCAAATCTATTTTCATTGGTCGGTTGAGTTTCCCCAGGACAAACTCAACCGATGGTCTGAATATCGGTTGTCTTTTACTCTATCGGTCGAGTTACCCTTATCGAAACTCGATCGATTGCACTATACGGAAAAGTGCTTCTAGCCATTGTGGAGTTGCAACAAGTGAAAATATATCCATTGCAAGCCATAAAACAGCTAGTTTTCGTTCTCAAGTGTTCCCAAAGGTTAAGAGGCATCCCCAGCTATAAATAGGACCCCTTGAGCTTCATTTCAAGGTTGAGCATTCATTGCAAAACTCTATGTGAGGTTCCTATTCTATAGTTGAGGGCTTCCTACAACCTCCTCTCTCTCTCTCTCTAAGCTTAATCACTTGCTACATCCATTACAGTGAGTAGGAAATCTGTAAGAGAGCTAGTCCTACATGTATATCTTGTGAGGCTCTCACTTCCACCACCTCCCTATCTCTCATTTCAACCATGAAGATGAAGGTTCTCTCTCTTGGCTAAGAGAGGTACAGAAGAACAAGGGAAGGCATCCCTTGGTGAAGATCAAGGATGAAGACTTGGAGCTAGAGTGGGTAAGCCTTTGGTGAATGAAGAAGACTCCTTGCTCAAGTGGATAAGTCCTTGGTGGAAGCTTCTCTGAGTGAAGGTGAAGTCAAAGGCAGAAGATCCAAGAAGAGTGGGTAATTCCTTGAAGGCTGAAGACTTGTGCAAGAGTAGGTAAGTCCTTGAAAGAAGGTGGAAGACTCTTGCAAAGTGGGTAAGTCCTTGGTAAGGTTGAAGACTCTTTGTATTGGATAGGTAAGTCCTTTAGTTGATCATGTATTGTAAGTCTTATGATTGAATATAAGAATGCAATGGTTAGGAAATCCTAGAGGCTGACCTCTTTAGGTAAGTTGACTGACTCACTTCTAGTTTGAAGTGAGGAACCACTCTAAATAGATTGTTCTCTTGGTGTATGTTCAATCTCTCTCTCCCTTGCTATGCATGTTTTAGTTGCACACAAATTTCCTATTTAGCAACCTTATCTTATGATATATCTTGAAGGTCTAATGAATTTTGTTAAAGTGCATTTAGCTCTATTCACCCCCCCCCTTCTAGAGAATCTAATTACCCATCTAGGATCCAACAATTGGTATCAGAGCGGTCTTCTCCAAGCATACTTCAATAAGTAGGAGAAGATGGGTGACTACCAAGGAGGAAGATACTTGATCAGCCTACCAATCTTTGATGGGAGAAATTTCCTCTATTGGAGAAGAAGGCTTCAACTCTACATCCAAGGATCAAGTCTTGAGATGTGGCAAATGGTGAATAGCCCATACATGCTACCAAAGACAAAGATTAAAGAATGGGATGAATCTACCTTGAAGAAAGCAACCTTGAATGCTAGAGCCATGCACGTCCTCTATGCCTCCATGACCCCCACCGAGTTTAATCAAATTTCTTCCTATGAAACAACCTATGAGGTATGGAGAAAGCTATGCATCACTTATGAAGGGACAGATCAAGTGAAGGAAAGCAAAGTCTACATGCTCAAAGGGGTACTTGAGAACTTCAAGATGGCAAAGGAGGAGAGGATAGCCAACATGTACTCAAGGCTCAACACCATTGTGAATGGTCTTGCTGTTCTAGGACATCCTATGTCTAGTGGAGAGATCAATTCAAAGATCCTTAGAACTCTCCCCAAGATATGGGAAACCAATGTGACTTCCATTGAAGAAGCAAGGTCTCTTAAGGATATAAACCCCTCTCTTTGCATGCAATTACACCCTTTGAACCCTCTTTATCTCCCTTCTTTCTCTTAGATCTCATCCCCTCTTTCTTGGTGGTGAATGAGGATCTCATCTTTGAAGAAGGTGGGCCGATCTCTCTTGCATGTGGAGTTAGGGTTTGGATCTACCCTTATTGAGATTATTTTGTGCATCCTTTCTCTTCTTCTTAGTCTTGGTAAGTTATATCTACCTCTTTTCCTACATTTTTCTTGTTGTTCTTCTCTTCTTCTTTCTCTTCTCAGCCAAACCCATGGTTTTCCATGCTAGTGCTTGAGTTAGAGCTTGAATAACACCTCTTTCTTGCTTCCTTGACCTAAGGTTTGCCTTCTTTTGGGTGGAGGAGCTATCTTGGCCTAAGTGGAGTGCTCAAGCTAGGGTTCTTACATTTTGTCGTCAAGCTACCTTGCTGTTTGGAGTTTTTACATAAACTCGAAGGCAAGTTATATTACTTTCTCCTTGATTATTGCTTACTTTCATCTTGCATGCACATGATCTTGCCTCATAATGTTGTTCTAAGTAGAAAGATGATGTCTTCACCTCGGGTTTGTGGTTATATGATAGTTCTTGAGTAGAATGACACCTTGAATGAACCCTAATCCCTTTGTTCTCGAACCTTCTTTGATGATAAAAGTTTTTGATGATTGCATGCTTTTGTAAACAATGGTTTTACTCTCTCATATGATGGTTTCTAAATTAGGATTTTGAAGTTGATATTCCTTCTTGTGATGTAACTTGATGATCCTTTGAATTCTTAGTAGTTTCCAATGTGTTTTTTCTCTTCATGGTCGCCAAGGTTTTGGTACTTATGGTCGATGAGTTTGAACCATGTTTGGTCGCTAAGAATTTTTAATGTCAGTCAAGTTTTGAGTCATAGGGGTTGCTAAGATCTTAGACTTTTGATTGGAAGATAAGTTTTGAGTTATGTGGTCACTGATTCTTGGACCCTTAGTGGTCAATGAGGATGGTGAACCCTAAGTGGCTGTGAAGTTTTGATTTCCAATAAATCACTAATGCTTCATGTTATCATTGGTCGCCAATGTCTCTTAGCCTTAATGGTTGCCAATATGACCTAACCCTAGTTTCAAGGGTCAATGACGTTTTCTGATCTTCAATAATCGATGACCCTATCAAATCTTTAGCGGTCGATGAATTCCTCTAATCTTCAATGGTTGATGACCCTCTCAAATCTTCAGTGTTCTATGACACCTTCGATTCAAGTGGATGATGAAGGTTTTTTATCTTTATGGTTTTCATGCTTTATTGACCCTATGTTGGGGATGTTTGACCTAAGTTCTTTCATGATTGATGTCATTTCTTTGATGCTTGGTTATATGTTCCAATAGTCTTACCTTTTCCCTTGAATGAATACAAACCTAAGATTTTTAGTAAAGTGTTGTTTGGCAATGTTAATTCAACTATTCTCAATGAACCTAACCCAAGTACAAGTAAATGATGATGTTACATAGTTCCTTGTGTGACTAATAAGATAATAGAATGCTTTCTTTCTCCTAGTACTGTTGTAACTCTAGTTTGCTATCTTATGAACATCATGGCTCTTATATGTAATGTTGTATTAGCCTATGTGTCTCATAGTATGGTGATGGTATGATGAGCCACTACTACAGAAACGGCCTTTGGCGTCGGTCGTTTAACCCCATTTGGCGTCGGTTTCCAACCGACGCCTATGTGGGCGCCGCTAAAGGTCGAACACTTCGGCGTCGGTTTTTTAACCGACGCCTATTTAGCCTATAGGCGTCGGTCGTTTAGTAGATATCCGACGCCAAACAGGGTCCGCGCCACAGAAAATGGCGTCAGCTAGGGCACTTTCTGCGTCGGTTATTCATCTCAAAACCGACGCAGAAAGTGCCCTAGCTGACGCCATTTTCTGTGGCGCGGACCCTGTTTGGCGTCGGATATCTACTAAACGACCGACGCCTACAGTTTAAATAGGCGTCGGTTTGATATGAATATCCGACGCCAATTCCAGGACTGCTTTGGCCACAAAAGGCGTCGGTTTATATTAAAAAACCGACGCTGTAGGTCTTTCCTGACGGTTTTCGATAAATAACCGACGCCTATTTATATTTTTTTTTTTTTCATATCAGTTTGCAGGCCTGCTGTGGCTGGTCAGCAGGATGAGAACCTGCAGTTCAGTTTTCTGAACTGCAGGTTTACGACATCCATTGATATCAGCCTACAAACAGGCCGCAAACCTGCAAAAGTCACAAGCAAAATTCTACACAAGTACATTCATTCAGACATCAATTCAATTCTCACATTCACACATATAGAAACATTCAAATACATGCATTAACATTCACAAACATTCATTTACAAACATTCATTTACAAAGTATCATTCATTATCACTATCAGCATCCCAATTATATCTTACAGTTGCCACTGTTTGTACAGCTATTGCCCATTCTTCTCTTACTTCATTTAATGCTTCCATCGTATATGGAGCATTTATTTTTTTTAAACGTTTACCTGTAGTGTGGTCAGTTTTAAACACCTGCAAAGAGAATGATGTATATATATAAGTAATAATATAAAAATAATATAAGATTGATATATTGCATACTAACTAATGAGACTATATATAATACCTCATGTATGGTATCGATGTCCAATGCGGCATATTTGATAATCATATGCATAAATCGCATCACATAGTATGCGCATGCCCAGCCATTGTCTTGTGTAGCACACTATAAATTGAAACATACAAAATAATACAACTAAGCACAATTCACATCAATAATATATATATTCGAGTCGGGAACTTACTTTTACGTTCTGCCAATTTATTGGCTGGTTCTTTTTCGTTGGGACCGTTCCTCCAGCCTTTTTGAATGCATCTAAACCCCTACATGTTAATATAACACAATAAATTGCATAAGTAAATAGTAATGTAATAAAAGATGTTAACGGATATAAAAATGAAATATTTCTCACCAGAATATTGGCATTCTCATTACGTGTCCAATTTTAGTGTTCAATGTACTCCCCGCAGGATCTAGATAATAAACAGTGAATGTCTCGGGGGCAATAACTAGTAACTCCCAATGTCTACCGCTACAAGTAGAAGTTAACAATTAATAACTCAAAATGCAAAATAAAAATGGAATTTTCTTAAGTCCAAATTATAAATAAAGTAAACATACTTGACATTGAATGGAGCTATTATTATCTTCTTCTTTTGCTGACCAAAAATTGTAAAAGCATCTATACAGTATTGTTGAACATTATCAGGGTCTTTAGCTACCAAACTAATCAATGATGGAATCAAAAATCCCACATGATCAAATGCAAATTGTTTGCAATGATCTTCGACTAGGTAGCTGCAAAACATATAGGCGTATGCATTAATATATAAGAAATCAGATCACCGGAGCTTACACAAGGTATATGGATGTATAAACAAGATCTCACCTTATCCATGTCTCTATCATTGATGTATTCAGCCAATCATACTTAAACAGCTCAATAATATCTTCTATCAATAAAGAGCTATCGTATGATTGACCTGCATAATCTGCATCTAAAGAAATAATTATAGGGCAATGTACATTATGTGCCCGTAGCCAACATGCCATTCCCCTACAAGCAGGACCTAACGGGTATGTTAGGTCAGTTGGAACCCAATCGGGTAATGTGGGAACTGGAAGTGGAGGCCTAGGTGCTCCTGGTGTCTTCTTTTTAACCTGTACATATAATTTCAGATCAGTTGACATCATATATACACATTAACAGTCTAAATCAATGTAAATTTATCTTACAATTTCAGTCGTGTAGATGACATCTGCTTTGGGCCACAATATGACCCCGCCTTCTGCCTCACCAAGTGTATCAATATCCGGGTGGGCATATGGCAATGTAGCTTCTCTCCAATCGGGTAACACACGTATCGGGCTCACACGAACGTAGCCCTGTGGCATTGGAGTCCCGTGAAACATTGCCCCAGGAAGGGACGGGTAAGCCTGCGCCTCTGCGACAACGTAGTTTTGCATTCTTAAGCGGCATGGCTTCAATGCCTACAAATTTACGTAAAGAATATTATACATATATACATATCATCTTGAAAACATAACAACTTGAAAAGACTAACTACAATGTCATAAACAATACTTACAGCAGACGTGCTAGGCGATGGGTCTCCAGGATTACTCGCAGTGTGTGCATCAGGAGAAGAGTGGGTCGCCATAGGCGTATTGGAAGCCTGAGATGCCTGCCACCGCATCAATTCTTCCTTGACCTTCTCAGCAACTACATCGTTGACCTTCTTAGCAACTAAATCCTCAACTCTCTTATTCTCCTATACATGGATAAAAGAAACATTAGATTCTTATTAATGAATTTCCTTTTGCAGTAACATTCTAAAAAAAGAATAGGTTACCTCTTCTTGAGAAAGTCCCGCTCTGGGTTTGCGCTGGGATGGCCCAAAGAATGCTTTGATGCCAACACCAGCGCCGGCACCTCTAACACGTCCAGGATGCTCTGGGTTACCCAGAGCAACTGTCAATTCATCCCTTGTGCCCTGAGGGATGAACGTGCCTTGTTTCCTCTGCTCGTGCAGCTCCCGCTAATCACCATAAACAGAAATTGGTAAGTTAACACCACAAATAATCAATATTCAAACGATTTCTGTAAGAGTTGTATTTTACCATTTTTTCAGCCGCCTCAGCAGTTACAGGCTTCTTTATTTCACCCTTCTTGTTTTGCCTGCCAGCTATCCAGATATCATGGCGAGGAATGGGTGTGGTAGACTCCTGAGTAGGAGCAGACTCCTGAGTAGCCGCAGACTCCGCCTGTAGTCTTTGGCGAACGCTTGCATAGCCTTTTGGACCCATAGTGTGGTCATGCACATTCAGTGCACGCCTTGCTTTTTGTGCGTCACTGAGGGCCTAGTTAGTATGCACATTAATGATTTGGTTAGTAGCACTAAATGCTAATCTTGAATAGGTGAATACAATGTATATTAATTAAATTAGGAGTGACGCCTAATACCTTGAATTCTTCAGATTTTCTTGAAGCAACAAAATTGTCCCAATCTTCTTTGTCCAAGAAGTTCCATTGTTCAAGGGCTGACTTCTTCTTCTTATCACCCTCTTTTATGTATTCTCTATTCAGATTTGTCCTATAATTCCTAAGCATCTTTCCAGCGCGTTGCATCACATTTTTACGATGCAACTTCTCATCCAATGCAAACAGATTCTGTAAAATAGAAATGTTATTAACTAGTATCCAAAATAGAATTACAAATAATAGAATTTGTAATCTACAAAATAGAATTGCAAATAATAATAACTCACGCATAAATCCTTCCATATCGAGTCTTTTTTCGCTTGAGGAACTTTATGCCAATTGTCATACTTAACACCACAATGGCTCCGAGTGGTACACCCAAGATAGTTCACAAAATTATTGCGGTTCACTCCAATTGGATTTCCTCCATTATCAAACTCCACCGCCAATTTAGATCCACTACCACTTAGCGCTAATAACTTCTTCAACAGAGTGATGCCCCTTTTCTTGTTAAGTGTCTGGTGTTGCGCATCAAGTTGCTCCAGTGCTTCAGTGGGTACAGGTGCATCAACCTAAAATTTGACAAAAATAAAACACACTAATTTAGCCCAATATAGAAATATAGGATATATGACATAACTAGAAGATAATGAATTTTATAGAAATACAGGATATGTTTTTAGAACTTACATTAGTATCCTCGCCATGCTGATCATGGACTTCATGCTCATCATGGACATCATGCTCATCATGGTCAGCCATCTGAAAATGTCATTAAAAAGGCAAACATTTAGCATTTGTATTAACTAGAAAAAGGCAAACATTTAGCATTTGTATTAACTAGAAAAAGGCAAACATTTAGCATTTGTATTAACTAGAAAAAGGCAAACATTTAGCATTTGTATAAACATACATGTCTCTAAAATTGTGATCTTTTATCAATTAACAATCCTTCATTGTGATCTCCGCGCACATATAAGTCATCATTAGCTTCAATATTTTGTGAAGTTGGCAACCCAACTGAGAATGGACTGGAGTCATCATACTTATCATAGTACTCTTCTTCATCTATAGGATCTTCAATGAACTGTCTTTTACCATGAAGAACAACCGACCATTTATCATTTGCAGGATCATCGATATAGAATATTTGTTTCGCCTGTGATGCCAATATGAATGGTTCACCCTTCTCGCCGATCTTTTCAAAGTTCACCAAAGTGAAACCCAATTCATCCACTATAACTCCTTTGGTGTTATCAACCCAATTACATTTAAATAACGGAATTTTGAAATCTATGTAGTCAAACTCCCAAATGTGTACCACCTATCCCATCCTTGAACACCTAATCTCACTAGTAAGTGTATAATGGGTATTGGGTTTTCAAGAAAATTTCGGCAGCATTTCCCCGCTGTTCTCTAAGTACATATGTACTTAGAGAACAAACGGGGAAATGCTACCAAAATTTTCTTGAAAACTCAATACACATTATACACTTACATCCTAAGTGAGATTAGGTGTTCAAGAACAGTCCCAAACCGGGGACTATCCAAGATTTACTCCTAATGAGTCAATCTTGGACGGGTTTCTAGGCCAACAAACACAATAATAGACATCTACAATGAAGCCGGACTCCATACAAACAATATATAATTTGGTGATTGTTCATTCTAATTTATACCAATGTACAAGTAATATAAAAAACAATGATTGTTCACATTCTAGGCCAACAAACACATGTGATGTCATTCTTATATATAATAAATGTGTACCACCTATCCCATCCTTGAACACCTAATCTCACTAGTAAGTGTATAATGTGTATTGGGTTTTCAAGAAAATTTCGGCAGCATTTCCCCGCTGTTCTCTAAGTACATATGTACTTAGAGAACAAACGGGGAAATGCTACCAAAATTTTCTTGAAAACTCAATACACATTATACACTTACATCCTAAGTGAGATTAGGTGTTCAAGAACAGTCCCAAACCGGGGACTATCCAAGATTTACTCCTAATGAGTCAATCTTGGACGGGTTTCTAGGCCAACAAACACAATAATAGACATCTACAATGAAGCCGGACTCCATACAAACAGTATATAATTTAGTGATTGTTCATTCTAATTTATACCAATGTACAAGTAATATAAAGAACAATGATTGTTGACTTTCTAGGCCAACAAACACATGTGATGTCATTCTTATATAATAAATGTAAACCACCTATAACAAACACATTGTCCAACATTAGGTTCAACACTTGAAACATAGATTCGTTTTCTTATATAATAAATGTAAACCACCTATAACAAACACATTGTCCAACATTAGGAGATGCCTGACTGGGGGGTTGGGGGGTTGGTGGGGTCCACTTTTGACTCGCTCCCAGGTACGAGCAGGGGGCTGCACTCGGTTGTGTACTGGCAAAAAGAAAGATGAGTGGGGTAGCTGGTTTCACAGATCAGTTTTTGACTCACTCAAACATGGATATATATTAAGTGATTATTAGCTTTGCGAGCCACTATAGAGATTGTATGATAGTTTAGTTCCCAATTGGTCTATGTTAAAATAATCTTAAGAATCTCCTATTGGTGCCACAAAAATAAATTGGACGGATCCATCCGAGGTTTGACGTACGTAAATCTAATCTGTTCTACCGACAAGGTGAAAATAAAGAAACTTGCCCTAAACGTTTGTGATATTGCTATTAGGAAATCGTTTTCGAATTCAAGTGCAATAATGTTTTAGCTCCTTTATTTAGATAGTTTGTGATCATTGACAGATACTGTTCAAAAATACATATTGGAAGTCATAGTGCTCAAATGGATTAAGCAATCTGCATTCATTGTACGCAAGGTCCAAAAACTTGAATATTATGTAGTAGTCTGAGAGGGTCCGAAAACGTGGAATTCATCTGGACCTATTCTCTAAGACTTGAATTGCAGAGCAATGCACTTCATATCAAACAAGGCCTTTAGTGTATATCCAGAAAACCAGTTGGCGCATACCTGTTGGCGCGGGAGGCAGCGGGAGTCAGGTGGAAGCTGATGGCGTCAGGCAGGCTGAGGCGGCGAGCTCCAGGCTCGTCAGGCGTCGGCGGCGAGCTCCAGCAGCAGTGGCGGCGAGCTCCAGCAGCAGTGGCGGCGGGGCGGCGGAGAAGGGGGCTCCAGGCTCGTCAGCAGTGGCGGCGGGGCGGCGGGGCGGCGGAGAAGGGAGCTCCAGCAGCACGGAGAAGGCGGCGGCGGGGCGCGGAGAAGGGGGCGCGGAGAAGGGGGCGCGGAGAAGGCGGCACGACGGCGCTGTCGTGGAGAACAAGGAGAAGAAAATCGCCGGCGACAGGGTGGGGAATCGACGGAGAAACAGAAAGGGCTCGCAATGAAACAGGAGGAAGGGGAAGAGTCGGGCACCGCGGGTTATTAAGTCCCAAATAGCGTCGGTTTTTTACAACAACCGACGCCTAAATGTCTTTAGCGTCGGTTGTCCGAGAAAACCGACGTCCAACTGGGCGATAATTTCATGAAATTGTTTGGCGGGAACCACCTTCAGCGTCGGTTATCCTTTAATCACCGACGCTGAAGGTGACACTTTTCGCGCAAATTTTCATCACACATAGGCGTCGGTTTCCACCTAAATAACCGACGCTGAAAAGGACACTATTTTTCGCGGGCGACTTTAAGCGTCGGATTGTTATAAACAACCGACGCTGAAGACAAAGCGGTACCCGTGTCTGGCTGGTCTTCGAATATAGACGTCGGTTGTCGTAAACAACCGACGCCTAACATAGAAGGCGTCAGTTTTTCCTAATAACCGACGCCCAGAAAAGTGTCACTGAATGCTATTTCTGTAGTAGTGAGCCTTGATGAGGCATGGAAAGATAATGATGTTCTTTTAGGGAAAAATGTGAATGGTCTTATGACCTTGGACATGGCTTTGTGCCCTTATTGAGGTGTTATCCTCTATATGATGTGACATGGATTTGATCCTGTGATGGTATGATGATGAGCATGATTGAATGTATGGAAATGGAATAGTACCATGTGCTGATGTAATAAGCATTATGTCTCATACATTTTATATCTTCTGAGGTTGCAATCTACCCTTGTTTTTGTAGAACTCTTTTAGGGTCTGTATGTAACTTGATTGATGCAGTTAAAATTATACCCAAATTACATTAACTTATAAGGTGAATCCCTAATCATGTAGTGCCTTATGCCATGGATCCATTCTAGTATTAGGACTTGCTGGATATTGAAATGAGTACTCCTAAGGAAAACTAGGAGCACATATTGTTGAGTATGCGAGGTGCTTGAGATTGTGTGTCCTTGTCATCCTGATCCTAAGAGTTTGAGGATGGCTATAGTCATGCCTTGAAAAGAGAATGGTTGCGGTCATATCTCAAAGATTCATGTATATGATGAGATTGACGGCAGCTACGGTTGTACCTCGTATTTTTGGGTTAGCATACCCTACTTCACTAGTGCCATAACCTATATACCAAGGATAGACTATGCTAGTTTGTAGCTAGACTTATATGCACTACAACAAAATTGTACTGATTGAGAGCGGATGAGATCATAGGAGTCTGACTCTGCTAGATCTTGTATGGGTACTAATTTCGACTTAGTAGTGGTCAGTTGGAGTTGAGTGGTATACCTCAACCCCCCAAGGCTTAATAAAAGATGTAATCCAACTATGTAGTATATCTGTTTAGGGTTAAACCCACTTCACATTGGATGTAAACCCTTGTCTTGTTTCTTATAATGTTTAGTTGTATTATAATGTAGTAAGAGAAATCAACTTTATAAAAAGTGGTATTCTTACTTGTTTCCCTATATACCGTCCTAGTCATGATTTTACCTAGTTCAGCTAATTAGCATGCTAAGCCTATTTAATCTGTTTAAACTATTTAAACTACTTAATCTAGTTAACTTGTTGTAATCAATAACCATTGCTTGAGATTTATATCTCTCCTTGGGACATGGTTCTCACCTTGTGGGTCACCACATCTTTTAGGTGGTCATCAATGGCATGGTCAAGATTGTGGTGCTGAGGGGGAGCAACTTGGAGACCAATAGATGTATAAGGTTGGATAGTTTGTAGAGTCCTAGAGTCATCCCTGTACTCTTAGCTCTGAGCATGGGATGTTTTGTAGATGATGTATATCGACACATGGTTTGGTAGTGCACCTATGTTTTGTATATGGCATGTATATGTGGAACATCTCTTTTGTATATAGGTTGTGGTTGATGCCATTGGACATGCATGTAAATACCTGGTATGGTATGTGATGTGATACATGTTGTTGGACCTTTGTGTAATGTTTCTAAACATGATGGTAATGTATAAACTGATTTTAATTTACCCTCTTTCTGGTAATATAGATGATTCGCTATTGATTGCATGTTTTTTTGAGTAATCTCATTTAGTGTGGTAGGGTGTCACAATTTAGCTGCTCCAAATATTTGGGGTTGTTCTTTAGTTGACCTGTAATCGTGCCTACTAGGGGCTATTGATTGGCTTCTAGGTAGGCGATTTGTGTCTTCAACCCCTATTTGTTTCTGTGGCATTGGCCAATTGCATCTGGTATGTTGCCATCATGATGCTGAAATGTCTTGAATGGATATTTGTTGGTGCTGGCTTTACCTACTGTGTTGGGGCTTGATTTGGATTCTAGTACTGTTGTCGCTAGTTGTAGTTCCTTCTTGGGAAGTCGAATCTATAACTTCCCTGGTTTGCACTGGCCAGTGTAGTTTGACGGTGCTCTAACTTGAGTCGATTGTGGAGGGTTTTATTGATTGGGGCTGTCGGCTCCAGTTGGATTCTTGTATTGGAACCCTAGGTGTTTATATGCCTGATTTGGATTATAGTACTCCTATCTTGGGATAGTATAAAAAGAATTCTCATCTTCAACTTGGGTAACTATGTATCGTTGTTTTGCTTCATGCTCATGAAATGCAGCATACAATTGTTGACAATGAATGATGATGTGATCTACTGCATGACATAACTCGCAAGAAGGCATGATGATTTTAACTTGAGGCATCTGGTTCTTCCTCTCATATGCACTGAAGGATTTTTCAAGATTATCCTATTTGAGAGAGAGAGAGAGCTTTTAGTGATTCAAAAATGGATTGGAGTTTTGAATGATCCTCCACCATAGCTACTTCAAGATTCCCTTTTCCCCAGGGTTTGGTCCAGTGAGTTTGATTCTCAGCGGCAAGGTTGACGTCTTTAATGTGCTATCAAAACTCTATCACATGAAGTTTCCATTAGAGGAGTCAAGGAGCTTCTTTGTCTCGTTGTCAGCACCTCGATAGAAAAATTCGATGATCTGATTCTCAGGTATGCCATGATGTGGGCACTTACGTAGGAGTTCATTGAATCGTTCCCACACTCCATATAGAGATTCTTTAGGCACTGATTGAATCATGTGATCCGACCACTGATCGAATATGTCATCAAGGGTGGGTAGAATTTCTCTAGGAACTTATTTTCTAGGGCTTCCCATGTTGAGATAGGGTCCCCTTGAAGAGTTTTGTACCACACTATGGCTTTGTGGGTTAGGGAGTAATTATAGAGTAGCAATCATATATTGTCATCAGTGGCACCATGCAGATTCATTATCGAAAAAAGGTCGATGAATTTGAATAGATGTTCCTGACAGTCATCTCAAATCCTTCATGTATAGGCATAATTTTGTAATGGACTGACCCACTAGGCCCTAATCTCAATTGGATCACCTGGAGGTTGGACTAGATGAGTCAAGTCTGTGCCTTTGGGTATAGGAAAATCCATTAGTTCTTTGGCACATTCAACTGATTGAGCGGCTTCCAAGATGGTCTTGAATTTGAATTCCACATGCATCCTGGCTTTTGTGCCTAGTAATTCTCATTGGGCTGCGATAGCCGCTTCAATTCATGCTTGAATAGCTACTTCTACAGCTGATGCATCTTCCATGGTTTTCTTGTTGTGAAGTCTTTTAAGAGTTATCTCAATTTCAGGGTCAAACAACAATCCTGAGTCAAGACTCTTAGATCTTCGCATATGCTAGGAGTACTTGAAAAGGGGCAGAATGATTGTAAGTTGAAGAGTAGAGTTCTTGTAACGACCTCACTTTCCACGTCCCCCAATTAAGGAAAGACCTTCAAGTTGAGAGTCATTATCTATATCCCCAAGGATCTATATTTAGCAAATAATAAGTAATAGAAAACAATTTCATTAATTCATAAATATTATTTACAAAATGCTTACATGAAATTCCATTACCAGAACTATACATAGCGAAGAAGTGTCTATCTAAATCCTCCTTACTTAGATTAATGTCTTTGCGTGGTTTCATCTTCATCTTCATGTACCTTATCGTGTATATCATCATATACCTAAAACGCTGTGAAAAAAAACATGGTTAGTATGACAAGTCATACTGCTACGTGGGGGAAAAAAAGTTCACAAGTAATGATAACAACATAATTCAGCAATTAATGTTTAACAAACTAAATTTACATTTTCACCATGACTGGCCAATCTTGGTTTCTCCACCCTCTGTCATAACCCCTCAGGACCTCATACTATAGTATTCACTATCTTCCCCTATCCATGTGGATGACCTTTCCATAGATCTAGAGGTGGCCTAGATTTGGACTAGACATGTTCATATATAATGTGATAATCATAGTCACTTTAAAGTTTGCATGGAATGAAATAAACAAGCAAGCATATATTATCAAACCATGTGAACTAATCTCCAGGAAACCATGTGAAACTACAACAATTATTCTTAGACGTAGCCACATACTTTTTCCATGTAGATTATTCAATTATACTTCAAGCTTAGTTCAATCAATCAAGCAAATCAAGCAATCATCATATAATCTGCATAACGTAAATTCTAAAGTGTCACCAATCACATATGTCACATTAATCACACTAAATCCTACTCAGTCTAATCTAGGGTTTAGTCTAGACTCAGGTTTAGGATATAGGATAAGGGTACAATCCCTATATCTCTCACATAAATCTTTATTAGAGTTATTACTCCAAAATAGACATCATGCGTAACCCTAATTAATATATCCAACATATACCTTCATTATGATTACTTAGATCCACTTTATGTTCATTAACTACATTGCATGTAATAAAACTTGGTTTCAAAACCCTAATTCTCATATGCATGATTATACACATTAAGGATCCTAAATATCATTATACACATTATCCTAAATGTAACGACCTCACTTTCCGCATTCCCCAATTAAGGAAAGACCTTCAAGTTGAGAGTCATTATCTATATCCCCAAGGATCCAGATTTAGCAAATTCCGCATATTATTACTAAGATTGGTACTTGAATTCAGTTCAAGGCATAACCACATCCTTAGTATTTACATGATATCATCTCTTAATGATTTCATTCTCTTTTAGTGATTTCAAATTCTACTTGGTGATTACATTTTCACCTAGATTTCCAACCTATTATTCATTCGCTCTAACATGAGGTTGAGGTAACACCTCCAACCCTAGATCATGTCATTTAAGAATTCAATTAAGTGATTCATTTGTATATGTCATTTTTAAGCGTAACATATGTCTACCCAATCTCTCTCCCTCATAGTGAGATGAAATAAGCACTTGACTATAGCCCAAATACAAAGTTCATCCCATTCTAAGAGTAGAGATGGTGTATCCACATACTATCTTAAAGTTTCACATCATAAGTTGAATCATTCTCAACATGAAAATCTAAACCAAGCTTACTTTTTATATCCACATTATTCTTATATTCCATGAAGTCAGGTGTCCCTTTTCTTGCTCTTAAGTTAGAGTACAATTTCTCTCAAGTTTCCATGACTTCTTTATATCTTTTACATTTACACCTCATGTATTATGAGCCTTAGCCACTTCCTTGAGGCCTCTATGGGTATA
Organism: Alisma plantago-aquatica; assembly: GCA_963693085.1. Lineage (NCBI taxonomy): Eukaryota > Viridiplantae > Streptophyta > Magnoliopsida > Alismatales > Alismataceae > Alisma > Alisma plantago-aquatica. The sequence goes on from OY856414.1 coordinate 666,350,100, forward strand.
GGTACCTTTGGAGTGATCTCATCCTTATGCATCAAGAGAGTGCCTTTCACATTTACCCATTAGGATACCTGGTCCTCATGGAGGTAGCTAATCTCCCGAGTCATGTACCTTGGGTAAACCTAGCTATTACCTCTCGAACACATGGTCATGTGCATTCAGGGCATATCAACTCTCAACCCATCGATCCTATGTACCTCTAATACACCCTACTTGAACCTAGGATTGCATTAGGACTCTACCCTCCCTAAGAAATGATGTCACATCTTTTAAGCACATTACTCTCTCATTTAATTCTTTAACCCGAATTTCCTTCATCTCTCTCTTTTGAGTACACATTATGTTGTGTAGTCCCAAGATTAGGCTCGAGCCACCTTCCCTCCAAGGCTTGGTGCCATGTCGGTCTTCCCTCCTGGGCTTGACCTTCTGTGATCTTCCCCTCCAAGGGCTTGATCCTAAACAATTGCACTATGGACTTGGGTCACCTTCCCTCCTGGGCTTGGTGCCTTACTGGTCTTCCCTCCTGGGCTTGACCATTTCATGACCTTCCCTCTTGGGTGTGGTCGTCCACTCAGGCCACCTTCCCTCCTAGGCTTGGTGCCTTACTGGTCTTCCCAATCCTAGGCTTGACCAGTTGTGTCACTCAGAGATGGCATCCTTGGGTTCAAAGAATATATGTGCTTTCATCTTTGTATCTTTAGCTCTTCACCCTTATAGGTGAGGATTAAGGTTATATCAATACTTAGATATGCTTATTCACTTACCTTTTAAGGGAAATTCCTAGCCTAGGGTGCCTTCTTGGCTCATAGGAGGGGGTTATCTCTCTAGCCACAACCTGATCCCAAGATCTAAGGTTTTGCCTCCCTCCTAGGCCATCTTCCCACTCTTGGGCTGACCCACCCCAGGTTGGCACACTAACCCTAAAGGTTTCATAGATATCCTCTTTTTTTAGGCATAACATTTTTTTCATTATAATTTATCAACCCATGTTTTCTCAATTCTCGGAATACCCCCTCATGGTTTCTATCTATTCTGTGAACTTGGGTCACCTTCCCCTCCAGGGGCTTGGTGCTACATCGGCCTTCCCCTCTAGGGGCTTGGCCACCATCACCAAACTTCTAGAGACAACATGAGGGATTTGAGTAAGTTACATTTAGATTTTCATTTTCATATATGTAACCATTTGTTACTTATGTTTCTCATGCATATACTCATGTATTTTTTTTTCTAATTTCTCAACTTAATCTGTATGGGACACTCCCTATTTGGAGTATTCATGTGGGGAATATTTTCTCTAGGGTAAGTCCCTATAGTGGACATCATACATAAGCCCTGGCCCAATAACCTATCACTATAGTGTCAATCATACATATGCATTTGCCTGAGGTGATTATCTTTTTTGAGCCAGATCACCGACCACTGTAGCAATCATACATAGCCCCCCTATCCCGAGGTGATTAGATAGGCCCGATCATACATCCTACATGTATTGCATACATCCATCAGAGTTAGTTGAGCAAGTTATATTATATCACATGTTGTTCATAAATACCTTAAAACTTTTCTTATTAACGCCTTTTCCCACATGCACACATGCATGGGAGGCTGAATCACTTAACTCATTTCTATTCATATTCTTTCACATGCATCCCTCATACATGGGTTACCAGAACATTTATATTCTCTCTTTCCTATTATCCTAATTGGGTTCATATGGGTAGGGTACCATATCACCACATCATAATTGGGTTCATATGGGTAGGGTTAGGGTTAGGGACTATACCCTACATCTTAGGGTTTCTGTGTCTCTTAACCCACTAGGATTCTTTTAAGACAACCCTAGTCTCTTCTAGGGTTAGCCTCCTAGGGAAAACTCATATAACATTTTCTCTTTATTTTATCATTATCTCAACATCACATGTAAATTATTATTTCCACATTACATGTATATTATCATTTCTATATTACATGCAGATTAATTGATGGAGGATTCCTTAATCCTACTTCTTCTCAAAAACCCTAACTTCAGATTAAGAGGGAAGTTCCTTTTAGGGTTTATTAAGCAAGAGGATGATAAATGGATGAATCAAGATGAGAAATAATCCTAAAGGTATTTTAATTTGGGCATAATCGTCCGACTTTGTCCAGGCAGGATGCACGGGTTTGAGAGTCCTCATAAGCCAACTAGCAGTGTGGAGGAAAATATTGCCAACCCCCAGTCGTGGTCCCTTCTAGACACCTCAGTCTTTAGAAAATGCCCTAATAATTCCCTCATATTTCTACATATTACTTGAAATTATAAACTATTAAATATTACTTGACAAAATTTGGGGCACTGATACCAAATGTAATGACCTCACTTTCTGTGTCCACCAATTAAGGAAATACCTTCAAGTTGAGAGCCATTACCTATATTCCCAAGGATCCAGATTAGTCAAATAAAAAATATTTGAAATTTAATTGAAATTATTTTCTATTATTTGTTATTTCACTAATCTAGATCCTTGGGAATATAGGTAATGACTCTCAACTTGAAGGTTTTTCCTTAATTGGTGGATGTGTAAAGTGAGGTCATTATAGTTCTAGAGGATTTTCAATAGTATCAAGCATAAAAAAGAAAAACCTAATTACACTTAAACTTCTACAAATATATAACTACCATTGTCCCTGAAAATGATGAAATTTTTTGACGGGGCTCCAAATGTCACACCAACAAAAACCCTAAGGATTATGTAACCAAAAGTTGTGCACTAATTACCCTCTCCAGTGAATGAATCCTTATTGCAATATAATTATGGATTGAACCCAAAGGAAAACCTTTTTAAGTGTTTATATATATTTAGAAGTATTGAGTGTAATATTTATCACTGAGAAGTTGAGTAAAATAAAATTTTCCACTAGAAACAATGATTAAATAAGTAAATAAATGATAATAAAGAGGACCATAGCTTGGGGTTGCACTACCAAATCATGCATAATTATACTAGCAAGATCTAACTCTTCAATAGAAGTTTACTAAATAGAGTCTTAGCTACTACACCTTCACGGGATACATTGTGTTTCATGGACTAAACTCCCTCGGAAGCAACCAAACTCGGCACCTAAGTTCCTAGTTCATTCCGATCAGTCTCCATCACTACATCTGACCATTCTCAACATGTTAGCAGATTGTAACCCAATCACCTCGATATCCCTTGTTGACACTTCAGGGGGATAATAAGATCATTCTGGAAGTAATAATCATGATTACAACAACCTACATATTTACGATTATAACAAGCATGCAAAGCAAGTCATCAATTTGCAAGGCGAGGAAATAAGCAGAATGATACTTTATTTAACAATAGTATTGTTGAGTTCAGATACATGCTAGTAAAAAATATGGGCTGCTGGGACTAGTCCCCATGCACCAACACAAACATCTACTTTCTCATTGCAAGAGACAACTATAGAAATGTAGGTGGAACAATGGAAGGGGCCATGATGCCTGGTGTAGGAAGACCAATCTCTCCACTGTAGCAGCCGCCTCCTTGCTCCTCACTAGGGTTTTCACTGTGAAGATGTAGCTTCTAATCACCAATCATAGACCCATTTATAATGGATAATAAGGGTTCCCTTTTATAGATGCTCCTCGCTACAAAAACCCTAATACTAAATACTTGTGGTCAAAGGAAACTAATTGCATGGGTTGTACTCGGTCCAACAGGTGACTCACGGGGGTTACTCAACCTAGACCTCATATCTGGTTCTCTGGCGGACCAATGTGGATTGAACCCGAGTAGGCTAGATGCGAAGAGTGCACATTAGAATCGAAGAATCTAGATCACTCTGAATAGAGAGTGGCTCGAGTCAGACGACTAGTGGAGTTGGTTGCTTAACTAGGTGGTTGGAAGGTGGACATTGGAAATCTTCTGGGGCCTTCCTTCTCTTGAGGTGTGTCACTATGAGGGCTTAATCGTCCTTTTGGGCATTGGAGTATATTTTTGGCTGATTCTGCATGAAAAGCATGTAAAGTGCATTAAAGTCCAGAAAAGAGAAGATAATTAAAATTAAGTAAATCTAAGGCTAAAATGAGGTAATACAAATACAAAAGCCCCTATAATGAGAATAAAATAGTATGCAAAGATGGGTATAAATATACTCATCATATATCATCATCAGGATTTGTTGACATGGTCAAAGGTGAGCCAATGTTGTTTTAGTCGAAGAGTCACCCCACCGGAAGGAGTTACACCTCCAGTTCAAAGAATGGTTGGAAATAACTAGAAGGAAAGTCGATGATGCCTGGCATGGACTACAAGTCTAAGTAGGGTCAATACTGGAGGAAACATGGTTACTTGTAACATACTCAATTTGGGTATTAAATCTATTTTGAGGTATAATTCATAATTTTTTCAATTCCGATCCATTTGCAAATTAGTCCCTCATTCAAAATCTTATTTGATTATTTCAATCAACTATCATGTTCTTGTATATTAGTTTGTCTATTTCTCAAATCCTTGTCTAAGTGTGTGTATTTTACTTACTTGAGAAATATTTACAAACTATTCCTTCTGTGAAATACTTTGGTGTCCTTTAAACAATTCAAAATATTGGAGCTAGATATATTGGTTTCACCTTCCATTCACATAGTACTCTCCTTTTATACATCTAGTGGGTTTGGATTCAAAGAAAAATGTTATTCATACTAAAATACATAAATTTTAGAATTATTTAGGAGAGTTATTAAAGTATACATCTTAGAATCCTTACTCTATGTGTTAATATTTTATTTAGTTGTTTAGAATTTTAACATATGAAATATTAAAGGAATTAGAAGCCTCGGTTTGGAATTTATAAAAGAAATGGAAGTAATTAGTGAATTAGGAGTTTTTACTAATAAATACTTAGGTTAGTACCTAAGAAGACCGTGCCCATGACTTCATCCTTGAGCCCTTTTTCTCTGGATGTTATAAGAGGAAGGACGATCCAATCTCAACAACTAGAGAAATTGAGATCACACCATTCTCACCACATTGATGTCATAACATTGACACCCTATGAAAGAATAAACTCAAGCCTTGGGATCTCCAAACTTTAACCTTCCTCTTTATTGATTGGGAAAATAGTACTACATCCTTTGCATGCCTTGATCTTACTAATGTTAGCAATTATGTTAGCCAGCAATAACTCTTCCTCTCTCCTCTCTGATTAGCAAACCCTTGTGAATCCTCCCCACCGCCTATAAAACCATATCATGGATACCCTCACAAGAAACAAATCTACATTGGTAGGAACTCAGTCCGCTCCGACCTACAACCACAACAGACCTATCCTACAACTCTACAGTTGGCAACACAACTTCTCTTCCAGCCATCATGGTACATCGAGAAGCCACTATAGAACCTCATCAACCTTCACTCACAACACACTACACATCAATAACCCTTTTTCTTGGAACTCGAACTACCTCAACATCAAACCCGCAACCTATGGTGGTGTAAATCTTCAACAACACAAAAACTAGAATGACATCACCTAACCTTAGTGATGTGATTCAAGTTCTGGAATTAACCCTCAACGCTACCCAATGCCTATCCAGTCCTCTCACATCTCACTTGCAATGTAGGGCTGCTGAATTTGGTCTGAGCCACTACATTTGTTTCATTATCACTGGTGGACCTGAACCTGGATGACAATATGATTATTAAAAATCTATCTGAATGGCATAGCTTCCAACCTGGTGTCTTTCAAGATTGTTTGTCTCTCCCTCCACATGAGGACATAATGTATGTAGTGATTAGAGATCAACTCCAAAGTGACATGTGTGTCAAACCTAGATTCACATGAACATAGATGAAGCTTAGTCTTGGATGTAGAAAACTCAACAATGCAATATTAACTATTCACGATCATGGTGAATCATCCAATAAACTAACCAATGATGACTCAAACTTTGACTACTAATGTGCATGTACTCTGCGAATCATTCCACATCTACTGACCCCAATATTAGAAGGCTAAAGACACAAATGACCTCCTAATTTTGATGATTCAATCAAGTACTAATCACCAAGATCAACGAACTATCTATAAATGGTGAGTTAGTCATTCTGTTCTTATATCTTAGATTATTCATCATTTTCATGAAAAATAATAGGAATTAGACTACATTGTAATGACGAACTAAATAACACCTAAATAATAATAATAAAAACATTACATGTGATCAAGTATTTAGACTATTAAGTCATACAACCCTATACATGGAAATGAATAATATGATGAAACTTGTGATAGAATATTTGCAAAATTATCCAATAGTTATATTCATATATTAATAATGCATAATTAGGTTAACATAAATAGTTGAGATCTAAGTAAGAGTATTAACTAGTATGCATTAAATTATGTATGACTGAAACTCTAGATATTCTTAGTAAGAGTATATTGGTAAACGTACATCTTTGAGCCTAATGAATAAATATAATTATATTACATATAAGATAAAATAAATTTTAGGATATAATATAAATAAAATATGTTTATAATACACAGTCTTGCTAATTGGGACTATAAATAAATCAAATATGAACATATAATTGACTTAATAACCTTAATGTAGTATACTTCAATATTTGTTTACCCATATGCATAATAAGTAGTAGTTATGCATTCCGATATGGATTTATATGGAACTTCAACCCTAGGCGCACACACACACACACACACAAATATATATATATATATATATATATATATATATATATATATATATATATATATATATCATTTGGATAATAGGAGGCGTGGGTGGGGATCCATAGGGGGTTCGGGGGGGGGGGGGGGGGCTGGGCGAGGGATGCACCAAAACCACCTACCCACTCATCAAGAATGGTGTTCATCTGACATGCACTGATAGACCCCTACTGGAGGGGAATTTCACTAAAGAAGGAGCCATTTTCAAAAAAGTTTCGGATTGCCTGGTATTCTCTCTCTCTCTCTCTCTCTATCTATCTCTCTCTCTCTCTCTCTCTCTCTCTATATATATATATATATATATATATATATATATATATATATATATATGGGCCCATCTTTATTGCCCGCGCGGGTAGCTACCCGCCCACCCTTCCGAACACTTTTTTTTCAAAAACAAAATTTGCAATTGTAGAGGACTATTTTGTCTAGCTCTCCAAAAAATTTTAGCCAAAAATAATATCATTTGCCCCTCCAAAATTAAAAAACCCGTCCTTATATATATCTGTTGTATATTTTGTACAGAGTTATTTTTTTGGCCAGCAGAGTTACTTTTTTGACACCATAGTTACTTTTTTTACAGCAAAGTTACTTTCTTAGCTAGGAGAGTTACTTTTTTGGCTGCATGGTAGCGAAAATCCATGCTACCCGTGCGGGCAATGAATGAACACCCTATATATATATATATATATATATATATATATGTAGGTGCGAATGCAATATTGATTTTGCAAATACTTTATGTAGACTAGCCTAATGGAATAATATGTTTAAGGGTTATAATATGATATATTCTAGTACCTTAAAGTAATATGATATATCCATATTTATTTACCCATAAGTACAATGAAATATATATATAAATATATATATATATATATAAATATATATAAATATATATATATATATATATATATATATTCACATATGATTGAGTTAATAATCTAAACACCATATATTCCTAGTAAGGATATATTAATAAAGGAATACCTTCAAGCCTGATAACTATATAGAAGTATACACTAATCTAGGATCCAGTATAGAGGAAATGTAATATAGCAATCGAGTATATACTACTGATTATATATTTATAACCTAACTAGAAACCTTAAAAATGAGAATACTAGAAAATATGGATAGCACTCCTAGATGGAAAACTGTAGTCATGAATAACAAAACAAAAATTGAATACCAATTGAGTCTAAGACAATAGTAATAGATATTATTTTACAATTGTAAATCACCCTCTTCATTGGATCTTAGAGATATATACCCAGATTATCTGGATTTTATGCAATTTTATTCAAGGTACAAAATTTCTATTACTTTTGGAAAGTTTAATTCTCTTTTGAAAGCATGCATAGTAGATAGGCAAGTTGTCTTAAATTGTTTTAAAAAGTTTAGCCTTCCTCCTTGGAAAGGCCACCAATAATTAATTATGAAAATAGACATTGTTTAAATGTCAAAAAGGGTAGGTTAATGCCAATCCGTTTAGTGGAATTATGCTTCTATGCCAATTGTTTAGTTAAAGGAGATAGGATTCCTTGCTATACTGGGAAACTTAGTTGGTGTATTGCTGTTATCCATAAGAGAGAACACATGACTTCCCCAATAAACAAAAATTGACATGTGCTATCTATTTGATAATTCTGATTTCTACTCTAAAAAAATGATATTAAATCCCATTGATATTGAAAACCCTATTTTCATTTGATACTTGCCTACATTGTTTAGTTCTTTGCATTTTTTCATAAAAATCCTATATAGATAGGTTCTTATGTATTACTTTCCAAATATTGATTTTATACCAGTCATTTGACCGACTTATCTTCCCTTATTGGGTTCCATGTGTGGTTTCATACTCTTTGAGAATTCACGGGCAGGTGATCAAAGGAATACCTAGAAGATATTGCAAGAGAAATCCTCTATTAGAGATGAAGAATAGATTAGTGAAAATATCATTTAATAGTATTAATTGTATATGTATCTTTTCCAAGAAAATCATGTACTCCTAAAAAATTTGTATAAATGAAGAGAGTCATTTATATTTTATTATATTAATTTGCTAAAATTTTGATCATAATATTTGGTATTTACAACATGGTATCAGAGCTATAAAGATCCATCACTCATTCATGTCTTATGAAAAATTAAGGTTAGTTAGTAATACAAATGGAGTAGTTGGTACTTATAAAAATAGTTACCGAAAACCCTTGTATCATTGGCTCAATTATTATGATATAGCCATACTACAAGAAGAAACACTAAGAGCCTGGGATGTTGAGGTATGCACCTTCATATAGAAAGTTACAAAACATAACTAGCTCATCTACTAGCTTTTGGACTCCCCTAGGCATAGTTTACATTGATATATTGTTGAGGAAGAAGTATTTAAGACAATGTATGTTGACTAATGGTGATGCCTTTGAACATTACAATCACCACTATAGGTACACAAATGGTTAGAGTGCCCTAAATTTTCTCAGCTATTTGGTACAACCACAATTAATTGTAAACAAAGCTAATATATATATATATATATATATATAGATCCAACAAGGAGTGGCTCAAGTGGTCAAGCACAATGTCCCCTATCAAAGGGACTCGAGTTTGAATCCCAGTTTCCACCTTGATTTACCACTCTCTTAGGCATTCAACCTCTGCCATGGGTGTGGGTGCGGGAGGGAGAATGCCTCTCTTAATCCTAAAAATAATATATATAGAATAAAATATCATATCATATACTCATAATGGTAAGTTTCATGTATGTCTAATCACATTTGACAACTTGCATTTGGAATCTTACAATGTATTTGAGGGCAATGCAACATGAATAATTTACTTCATATTTATTAACTAAGTGAGAGTAATTCATCTACATGTAAGTAGAATGAAGTGAGGTATCTACGAAAGGATGTCTAGTCAAGATTATGACATAATGACTCCCAATCCATTTAGGCGGTGTTGGGGTTTCCATACTTTACATACTGACCTAGCCAAGGAAATTTTGACGACTTGTAGAAAACCTTAATATTTTAATAAAATATACAACTCGATTAAAAAAAATGAAGGTTATATACAATCATCCCTAATATTGAAAATTATAATATGTTAACATATATAGAGGAAACAATATATGGTAAAACAATTATATATATTTAAAGAATTCAACACTAGTTATAGTCTACATACCTAGTATTCCTCACAATAACTTCAACCAAAATAACCTATAGAGATGATCAATTGGAAATTGGAAATCTAAGAGACAACCAATATTTTCCTTTATACATGTAACTAAAAATATTAAGAAACTCCGTGGCTGCAAAAATTATGCCACTTGGAATAAATTCCATATTATATGCATATGGATGGAAATTGAGGACAAAAAAAATAAATTTAGAAGGAAAATTAAATGAAATCACGTTCAATTCATAACTTTGCACGAACTCTAAAACAATTGCCTAATGATAACTTTGAACCAAGTACCACTACACAATATGATGACTTAAATAACAAGTTCTCCTTCTATATATGTAATTGTGACATTGCACATACTAAAAAGGAAAAGTTCCAAATCCGACATTGTAACTATATAGATGCAGAAGATGATTTAAAATTGCATCCAATCCATAACAAGATAATTAAATGGTAAAATGTCATAAATATTAGGACCTCTAGATTTTTTCGACTCCTAATTTTTAGAGATATATAAAACTTTTAATAATTGATGTTTAACTAAGCATTATATTGATGTAAAACCCTATCCATTGAAAATTACAAAAAATGAAGTACATCTAAACTTTTGACCCAATAAAATGTCACATAAAGATTAGTGACACAAAATTAGGTAAACTTGTTAAAGTTTTAAGTTTGTTTATGATAACTATGGTTTATCTAACAATTTTGTAGTGTTTTAGATTCTTAATCTAGAAATGAGTACATGAACTTAGAGGAATTGCATAGACCATGCATCCCTAATTGCTTAGGTGACTCCTTATGTTTCATAGAAATCTAAATTTCCAAAATGTGTCAAGTAGTTGGGAGATGGAGTAATAATAACTAGAATGTAGACATGAGGTGTTGTGACTTGGTTCTTGTATTAATTTTGGCCATTTTAGTTTTACATCAAAATGTTTTTCTGTTGATTTTTTTCTTTATAATACTATATGTAAAAGAAGGGTTTTCTACAATTCTATCAAAGATTCCTAACCTAATTCACAATCAAAGAGGTATGAGGAAAACCTGAGCATAGACACACCTTGAATGAGAACGTGATTTATAACACTTAGACCTTATAATAGAATGATGCTTAAAAGAAGAAAAAAAAGAATACTAGATGCCATACCCTTTAGTCCTCTTTGGGTTGTTAGTTAATGAAAATTCCTTCCAAAGGGTGGAGGATGGTGCACATTAGACCATAGATGTGCAGACTTAGGGAACAAAATCCTCATTAAGGAGCAGAGTGTTGTAACATAATGGAAATTGGGTACTAAATCTATTATGATCTATAATTCATAATTTTTTCTTTCAAAATTTGAGACCATTTGTAGAACTGGTCGCTCATTCTAAATCTGAGTTCATTATCTCTGTCAAATATCATGTTCTTGAATATTAGTTTTTCTATTTTTAAAATCCTAGTCTAAATGATTGTATTTTCCTCACTTGAGAGATATTTACAAACTATTCCTTTTGTGAACTACTTTGGTGTCCTTTAAACAATTCAAAATCTTGGAGCCTAGATATATTGGTTTCACCTTCCATTCACATAACACTCTCCTTTCATACACTAATAAGGTTAAAAGAGAAATAGTATTCATACTAAAATATATAAATATTATAATTATTTAGGGGAGTGATTAAACTATACATCTTAGAATCCTAACTATAGGTGTTTTATTTTTTTAGTTGAATAGAATTTTCACTATGAAATATAAAAGGAATAAGAAGCCTTTGTTTGGAAGTTATAAAAGATCATGGAAGTAAATTAGTGAATTAGGAGTTTGTATGAATAAATGCTTAGGCTAGTTTTTTAGAAGACCGTGCCCATGCCTTCATCCTAGAGCCCTTGTTCTCTGGCTGTTACAAGAGGAATGACCACTCAATTTCAGCAACTAAAGCATCAAAAATCACACTGTTCTGTATACATTGATGTCCACAACATTGGCACCCTGTCAAAGAATAACCTCAAGCCCTAGAATCTTCAAACCTTAATCATCCTCTCTGTTGATCATGATAATGACACTACAATCGTTACATGCTTTTTGATCTTGTTAATGCTAGTAGTAACACCATCCAACAATAACTCTTCCCCTCTCATCTTCAATTATAAAATTGTAATGTATCCTCTCGACTGCCTACCTAACCCTATATTGGATATCCTCGCAAACAATAGACCTGCATTAGTGGGAACTCAGTCCCCTCCAACCTACAACCACCATGGACTTGCGGTGCAACTATGAAGTTGGAAACACCATTTCTCCTACCAGCCACCATGGTACATCAAGAATCAACCACAAACCTCATCAACCATCCCTCACAACATACCACACATTGACAACCCTTTCCGTTAGTACCCAAACTACCTCAACATCAAACCTGCAACCCATGGAGATGTAAATATGCAACACCACAAAGACGGGAATGCCATTACCAAACCATGCTAATGCAATTCAAGATCTAGAATCAACCCTTGGTGCTACCCAATTCCTATCCAGTCCTCTCACACCCTACCTACAATCCAAAACTACTAAATTTTCTCTGAGTCGCTACATACCTTTCATCATTTTTGGTGGACCATAGCTTGAACAACAAGATGACAACCAAAAACCTATCACAACTTCATAGCTTGCTACATTGTGTCTCTCGAGAGTGTTTGTCTCTCCCTCCAAATGAGTCAAGAATGTATCCAACAATCACAGATCAACTCCAAACTAACATGTGCGTCAGACCTAGGTTCACCTGAACATAGACGAAGCTTAGTCTTGGATCTAGAAAACTCAACAATGGAGTATTAACTATTTGCAATCATGGTTACCCATCCAAGAAACTAATCAGTGATGACTTAAACCCCGACTTCCAAGGTGAAGATACTCTAGGGATAATTCCACGTCTATTGACCCCAAAATTGGAAGGTTGGAAACACATCTAACCTCATCATTGCCATGAATCAAGCAAGTGAAGCATTGATCATCAAGATCAACAAACTAGCTGAAAACAGTGACTTAGTAATCCCATTCTTATATCTCAGACTATAAATTATTAGATGACAATTAATAGGATTTTAAGCTACACGGTAATGACCAACTAGACATCACCTAAATAATAATAGTAAGAACGCTAGATGTGATAAAGTATTTAGACTAATAAATCATACAACCCTATACTTGAATATAAATAATATGACGAAACTTGTGTTAAATTGTTACAAAACCATACAAATCTTATATTCATATATTAATAATGCATATTTGGATTAACAAAAATAGTCAAGATGTAAGTAAGAGTGTTAAATAGCATGCATTAAATTATGTATGGTTGAATCTCTATATATTCTTACTAAGATTATATTGGTAAATGAACATTTTTGAGCCGTGGCTGAACAAAATTATATTGCATATATTTTAAGATCTAATCTATAGAAAATATATACATATAATTGAGTTATGCACCTGTGATTATGAATAAATCAAATATGTACATATAATTGAGTTAAGCACCTTAATGTAGTATACTTAAATATTTATTGACCCATATGTACAATAAGTAGTAGTTATGAGTTCCCATATGGATGTACATGGAACTTAAACCCTATGTATGTATGTATCTATGTACACACACGCACAGATATATATATATATATATATATATATATATATATATATAGTGTGTGTGTGTGTGTGTTTCTGTGTGGGTGGGTGGGTGTGAATGCAATATGGATTTTAGTAATATTTTATGTAGATTGACATAATTAGAATAACACATTAAAGGGCAATGGCTTATTCTAGTACCTTAAGGTGATATGATATATCCATATTGATTTACCCATAATTACAATTAGAAGTATTTATGTATTCCCATATAATTATATGTATAATTTCAACCCTATATATACCGAGTAAGGGGTATATTAATAAAAGAACATCTTCATGCCTAATAACTAAATAGAAGTATACACCAATCAAGGATCTAATCTTGAGGAAATCACTAGTACATTTTTGACCTTTGGTGTCACTTTTCTTAACGTTGATTTTTTCCAAAAAAAAAGTCATGATAGGCCTATATCGTTGATTGGTATAACACAAAAATCGCTACTTGTCAAGTCTTGCCGATTGAGAAAAAACATAGGTACCACTTTTACTATAACATCAATTTCTTTAAAGAACCAACGTCTAAGATAGCCCATGAAATTAAACTTTTTAGTGGAAAATTTTGATATTGGCGTATTGCATCGGTAGTAAAAATTGATGATAAAACCCTTCATGGAAAATATAATTTTACCTCAAAAAAGACTTTGTTGTTGGTTTTTACATTTGTAACTGATGTCATAGGTCAAGTTTACTGCAAAAAGTTGCTTGTCCAAAAACCCTTTGTCGTCGGTTGTTTTTTAAAAGAACCCACAACAAAGGGTTCCCACCACGTGCCCCACAGAAAATTCCCCCAAATTGGCTCATGACGTTAGTTTCATGGTGAGCAACTGAACCTAAAGTCTTAGCAAGGTTGATTTTTTTTATTAGGAATAAGTACATGTGTCGTTGGTTTTTTGGTGGGAAAATGAAGACATAGGTAGGGCTATGTTGTTGATTTTTTAACTAGAAAGGGACACCTAAAGTCTTATCTATGTTGACATTATTTTATTAGGAATAAGTACATGTGGCATTAGTTTTTGTTGGGAAGTTGAAAAAAGTAATGGACCTATGGCGTCAGTTTTTTTTGTAGCAACCAATGACTAAGTCTTAGTGAGGTTGGCTTTTTTTATTAGGGATAAGTGCATGTTTTGTTAGTTTTTTGGTGGAAAACTAATGACAGAGGTTTACCTATGGCATCAATTTCTGAATACAAGTGATGACTGAAGTCTTAGTCATTGATTTTCTACATACAACCAATGATGAAGTTCACTTACTAGCACCCGTGAATTTTTTCTTTCTCCATTCTCTGTTTCATTTCCCTAAGCTCTATTTTCTCTGGCGGTTATTGCTATCCTCTATTGTAGTCACTGGTCGTGCTAACCACCACCATCACCACTTGGGTTGTGCTTGTTGTTGATGCTTCCTTACTTCTACTGCTTCTTTGCTGCTGTATTTTCTTACTACTGGTGCTACGTCTGTACTTGTCATCGACACTTCTCATTCTCCTTATCTGCCCCCATTGATGTAGCCCTATTTTAGGGCTTCATCTTGTGTCATATTGCACATTATGTACATACAAACATGTTAGATTACAATCATATTCCCCTATTTTGGAATTCAAAGTCAAATATGCTTATGTATCCTCTTATATGTTTTTCAGGGCACTTATGCATGTTTTAATGCGAGGAAGGAGATGAAGGAGTCCTTTGGGTCCCTGAGCTCAAGAAGCATCTCCCGATCTTCCCTGATCTATCCATGGATGCACAAGAATCAACCCAAACTAAGAAGAGATGAAAGATTTTCCAAATTCAAAATCAACAGGAAGAAACTCAGCACGACCGTGGGCATCCACCACGGTCGTGGGAATTAAATCAAAGAATCACAGGGATGTCAGTACTTTTACACTGAAAGTACCACAACTGTGGCCAGCAGCATGGCCATGGCCAACTAAAGACATCGGCCACGGTCGTGGGAATTAAGTGCTCATGTTTACCAAGATCACAACAACTTTGACCACTTTACATCTGAATGGACACGGCCGTGGCCATCCACCACGACCGTGGTGAGTTGAAGACAAAACAGCCTCCAAGGACACTACAACCATGGCTCGACCTACCCAATACGATTATGCCACATACTCTTCACCATGACTGTGACACCCTGCCATTATCGTGCCACCTCACTTAGCCAATCTACCTAAAACTCATCTACCACGATCGTGTCCCCAACCCACAACCATGCCACCTAACCCCTTCCATGGTCGTGGCCATCCACCACAGCCGTGTTGATCACTCAACCCTAATATTTTCGACACTGCTTTTCCAATTCTACCCATACTTACCCTAGTGCTTCCCCACCACCTATATATACATAGGTGGTGGCTGGAGCATAGAGGTTACACTCCCCCAACTTCCATTACTCCTCCCCACCCTCTCTTGAGCATTCATTGCATTCCTCTTGCATTAATGCTCTCCACCCACCATTTCCACCATATAAACCTAGTTTTCTAGGTTTTCTACCATAACCTTCTCCATTTTCATGCCCATCATCCATCTTGGAGGAAAGAGGTCACCCTACAATAGCTATAAGGTGAATAAGGAGGATCTACAAGGAGTCATATCCCCTTCTTCTCATTTCTTTTACCTTTTCTTTGATTATGTCTAGCTAAGCCCCTAGTGGTGGGCTGTTTGGGGTAAAAATGTGACTTTGATATCATATTGGGGGAGAATAATTTGTAATGAACATAATTTCATTCTATGATGATTGACTTTGCTTCTATCTCATTTCCCATTATCTTGCATGTGATTTTTACTCTTAAACTTAAATTGCTTACTTTGTGATGTTTGATGACACTTAGCTTCTAGGAGGAATTGGAGTGTATATAGCAATCTTAGGAATGGCTCCTAGGTTCAATTAGTGGATCCCTAGCTAGCTCCCTTTATTCCTACATACATATCCTTCCTTCTACAAGTGATAATCTAAGTGACTAGTGTAAGTGTGATTAGTGCAATTGCCTAAAGCTTTCTAAAGGCTAGATGGCTAGTAGCATGAGGTGAAAAACCCTCATCTCTATTCCCATTCCTACCCTTGGATCTCAATTACCCTAATACCACTTACCCTAGAAACCTATACTTGACAAGTCCTACTAGAATTACATCTAACCCTAGTTCTCTAACTAGTAGTATAGGGTATATTCTAATAGCACTTGCCTTGTTGTTTGGTTTGGTAGTCTAAATTGAATTTTGATAATTTCATGCCATGTTGACACCCCCAACCAATATCAAATCACATTCCCAAACGGCCCACCTACCTAATCCATTGCTTGAAACCCACCTTAATTTTCTTGTGTGTTAATGCTAGTTTTGCCTAGTTGTTTTTGCTTCTTCTGGTTAATTGCTTAGTCTTGCTAGTTAGGGTTAATCTAGATCCTTGATTGTTTTAGTGTTCAACTTAGTTCTTAGTTGATAATTTCTTTTCTAGAGTTGAGTAGATCATCTTGCTCTTGCTTTGTTGATTGCTTAACCTAGCTTCTTAAACTTAACTTGCTTAGGATAACCTAGTTTTTGGTAATCTATTTTTCATAGTGCCTTTACTTGCTTGTTGTGTAGTGTAATCAAACAAAAACCCTTTTAAACCCTTCAACCCTAGTCTCCACTTTAGGAACACATCCCACACCAACTAAGCTCTAGTGCCCCCTCTATCCCTGTGGTTCGACCCCCTTTACTTGCCTCTCACCTATACTATAGCATGACCCCGTGCGCTTGCAGGAGCATATTTTAGTGTTGTGAGTGAACCTAGTTAGGGGAAATCTTATAAATATCAAAAGACCACACATGCGTGTAAAACCAAACCACTCGTCACTTCTTCACCTGTGCTACACCATTCCTTCTCTTGCACTGCCACTGTTCCAGTGAGGTGAGTCTCTTCCCCCCTTCTCATTCCATGTTTTGATTCATTTCATCACATATATTGTTTAATTTTTATGTTTGCACTAGGTGTTTGAATGAATATACAAATAAAAAAAGTGTATGGTGATGGAATTTGTTTTCCCTTCTTTGAATTAGGAAGTGAATTCATTATATTTGGATGTCTAGTTGTCTATTTATTTTTCAATAAAATTTTCACGTTATTTAGATATTTGGATCTCTTTGTATATCTATGCATAAGTATATATGTGTATAAAACCTTAACCTTGATATAATGAGGCTTGTGGCTCTTATCCAATCATAACTAGTATAATAATCATGTCTTGTAGAACCTTAACCTTCCTTGTGCATAATTGATATAATTATTGTAATAATCATATAAAGATGATCCAACAACAACATTACATGAAACATGGACCACACTTCCTTGAAAATGCATATATTTTATTTTAATCATGTATCAATGTATATTTTTTCACCTATGATATTAATGATGACACTAAGATCATATGTATAAAGATGACAATATTATCTATTGACCTAGAAATCGATCTAAGATTTACTCATTAGGAGTAAATCTTGGATAGTCCCCCGTTTGGGACTGTTCTTGAACACTTAATCTCACTTAGGATGTATGTATATAATGTGTATTCATTTTTCAAGGTGTTTCATATGCACTTCCTTGTTTGTTGTCTAAGTACATATGTAGGTGGGCATTGGTTCATGTACATCAGTGTACTTGGATAACTACGAGGAAATGTTGCTGAAATATTCTTAAAAACTGAATATAGATTATATGCTAACTAGTGAGATTAGGTTTTCAATGATGGGATATGTGGCACACATTCATTATTACTAACTAGTGAGATTAGATTTTCAATAACGGGATATGTGGCACACATTCATTATTAAACACTAAACCCTAATTTGTAAAGTCCTTAAATATGTAAACCCTAAACCTTAAATGATAAACCTGAATCTATAAAGCCTAATCTCTAAACTCTAATATCTAAATCCTATGCTCCAAATACCTTATTCAATAATCCATTTATTTATTATCATAGATTGAAACAATAATGGATGTCCATCTCAAATTGCTACACTCTAGAGTTTACTATCGGTCTTTCTCATTCTATAAGATTTGCGAAGGAACATAGGAAACAACTAGGAGATATGTTCCATTATCCATGTAGGAATTGCAATAAAAACTTGAAAGTCAACACTGTTGATGAAACCAAAAGTCATGTAATGTGCAACAAGATTGTAGGCTATGCAGAATGATACTGGGATGGAGAGATTCCTACTATGAAATCAATAGATGTCGATAGAATTACTTGTTTTGAAGATAAAATTGTCGAAGATGATGTAAATGTGAACAAACCAATTCTGAGAGACATGGTTGATGCGATGTGTGGGGTAAATCTTACTTATCAACCTTCCTAATTTAGGAACATTGTGCATGATGCTGAGAGACCGTTATATTTAGGTTGTACTAAGTTTACAAAAATGAGCGCAATATTGAGATTGTATATTGTGAAGGCTATCAATAGATGGACCAACAAAAGCTTCACATCTCTACTATCTTTGTTAAAAGAAATTCTTCCAGGAGGCAATGAGCTTCCGATCTCAACATATGAATTAAGAAAATGTTGTGCCAAATGAGAATGGTGGTTAAGAAGATACATGCATGCCCAAATGACTATGTGTTATTTCAAAAGGACTATATTGATTTGAAATATTTTCCAAAATGCAGTGCATCGTGGTACAAAATGACGACTTTGGGTAATCCCAAAACTGGCTCTCATGCCAAGTAATGTGGTAACTACCTATAATACCATAGTTTCAATGCTTGTTTTCCAATATATGGAAGCACATAATTTATCTTGGCATGCACAAGCAAAGTGAAACAATAATGGTATCCTAAGAGATGTGTCTGATTTCACACAATGGAAGATAATTGATTTATTATACCCTAAATTTGGTGAAGAAGTCAGGAATCTAAGACTTGCACTTTGTACTAATGGGATGAATCCATAAAACACATTAAGCAACCAACATAGCAATTGGCCTGTTATTATTGTAATATACAATCTTCCTCCCTGGGTGTGTATAAAAAATAAGTACATCATGTTGTCCATGTTGATATTGGCCCAAAAACAAATTGGAAATAATATTAACATTTTTCTTGAACCTCTCATTGATGACTTAAAGAAACTATGGGGAGAATGTGGGATGACCTATGATGCTTTCTGTAGTGAGACATTTTGTTTGGATGCGATATTGTTTTGCACTATTAATGATTTTCTAACATATCAGAATTTGTCTGGATACAACGTAAAGGATCTAAAGAATACCCTATATGTGAGGAGAACAGTTATTCAATACGATCAAAACATGGCAGAAAGACTGTATGTCTTAGACATTGAATGTTTCTTCTAAAAGTACATCCTTACTAAAGGTTACACATAGAATCCAATGGATAAAATGAGGAACAAAGTGACACTAAACCTATATCAGGGGAGGCTGTTTGTGAAATAGTAAAATACTTTGTCAATGCATTTGGTAAGAGATCACAGTGTTATATTCCCAAACTGAGTGACAAATATTTATTCAAGAAGAGGTCAACATTCCAGGATCTTCCTTATTGGAGTTCTTTGGCAGTTAGGCATTGCATTGGTGTCTTGCATGTTGAAAAAAATGTCTGTGATCGTGTCATTGGTACTCTGTTGAATATACCATATAAGACTAAAGATGGCCTCCAATATAAAATAAACCTACATAAAATGGGTATAAGGAAAGAATTAACAACAGAAGTTAGCATTGGTTGAAAATATTATTTACCTCCTACTTGTTACACATTTTCTAGACATGAGAAGATAACTTTTTGCGAGTGATTGTTAGTGTTAAAGTGCCACAGGGGTACTCTTCCAATATCCATAGATTGGAATCATTGAAGGATCTAAAGATAATAGTTCTTAAATCCCATGATTATCACACTCTAATGCAACAAATATTGCCCATGGCTATTCGATTAATACTGTCGAAGCATGTAAGGTTTGCAATCATCGGGCTTTGTTTCTCCGTCAACACTCTATGCACCAAAGTTATTGATCATGAGAATCTTGATAAATTTCAAAGAGATGTCGTCGTTATACTGTGCCAACTTGAGATGGATTTTCCTCTTCATTCTTTGGTATTGTGGTACATATTGTTTTCCGTTTGATTAGATAAGTGAAGATGTTGGGTTCGATTTTCTTGCATTGGATGTATCCTTTTGAACTGTACATGAATGTTTTTAAAGGTGATGTTTGAAACCATTATCATCCTGAAGGGAGTATTATTGAGTTATATGGCTCAGGAGGTTATGGAGTTTTGCATTAACTTTCTAAGTTGTAATGAAGATCCCACCAACAAAAAAGAATATTGATCCCTATTTCCACAAAGGGACTTTCAGAGTAGGAGTGAAAGTAATTAGTCGTGAGCTGTGGAAACAAGCACACTTGTATGTTAAACACAACATTAACAGAGTGGATACTTCTATCACACGACATACCAAATTTTAAAGACAAAATAGCCTTGAGCTAGCCCAATTTGGCTTGCGAGAGATCATAATATGACATCTAGTAGGTGGTTTGAAGATATAGTCATCCTTCAACTATCTCAAATGCCAAATAATGTTGCTAAAAATATCAAATTACTCTCTTTTAAACCAAAAATGAATGTTATGTCTTATGAAGGGTTTGACATAACTGGATTTTGATATTACACAAAATGCCAAGAGGATAAGAGTGTCATCCATAATAGTGGGGTCACCCTTCAAGCGTCTTCACTATATTTTTCTAGTGCGTAGGATAAGAGTCATGTGAAGCTCAAATGTCATACTATAATGTCATTGAAGACACATGATAGTTTGACTATACAAATTTTAAAGTTCCTGTCTTTAGCTGTAATTGGGTTGATAACACCAAAGGAGTTGTAGTGGATTAATTGGAGTTCACATCAGTGAATTTTGAAAAGATTGTCTAGAAGGGTGAACCATTCAGAATGGCATCCCATATGAAGCAAGTATTCTACATCGATGACCCTACAAATGAAAAATGGTCTGTCATTCTTCATGTGAAAAGGCAGTTCATTACAGATCTCATAAATGAATAAGAGTCCTATGAAAAGTATGATGACTCCAATCCATTCTTAGTTGGCTTGCCAACACCAAATGTTGAAGCTAACACTAACTTATATCTGCAATATTAATTGATCAAAGATCCAACCAACACTAGAGGCATGTATTTTATTTTCTAAATGTTAGATGTGCATTTTTATTCTTTATTATAGTTATATATGTTTCATATGCGACATGTACATCTTACATTATGTAAGGAATTGAAATCTATGTGTAACCCTCAATTTAGCCTTTTCCTAAGCTTTTTCTTTCATTCCTGTCCTTGATGTTGAATTAGTGGAAATTATAAAGGTTTGGTGTACGTTTGTTCCCCATATTTTACATTATAAGGAGTTAAGCAAAAATACCTTAGTGAAAGTTTACTAATGGGTTTAATTTGCAAAATGTCCACTTATGAGCGATAAGAAAAAAATAAAATCAATCTAGAAGCTTCTATGGCTTTTTGTATGAGAAAAAGAAAAGAAAATCTTAAAACTAAGATAATGTGAAATTAAATGAATTAATTTTCCATTTAGTGAAAATAAGAGTAAATTGCCTAAAAATCATAAAAGGGGAACTTAAAAGATAATAATAAGTCCAAATTCATTTTCTTTGAGCACAACTTGCTTGGATAGTAAGTTTCACAACTTTTGGAAAATTATTAAGTATAATTGTATTAATTGAATGGGAAAATAGGAGATAACTCAAAAATAAAAAATAAAATCTTTAATGACTCCAAAAGTAACAATTGATGCCAAATTCGTGATCTACACATTAAAATATGCCTTTGGGTGAATTTTCACTCAATTTGGAGAATATTTGATTAAAAGGTGAAATCAGGAGAGAGAAAGTGTGTAGAACCTTCAAAATATTAAATAAATGTACAAATAACTTCAACATGTAAAATTGATGGCAAATTTGTATTTAAGGCACTTAATGTGACTTGAGGGTGAAGTTTCATCAAAATTGGAGAATCTTATAACCATTAATGAAGGAGGAAAGAGAAAATAAGATTTGATTTATTTAACACATTAAAAGTTCTCAAAAGGCAAATCCAATTGTGTATTCAAGTTCCTTATATAAAAAATAGGCTAGGTATCAATTTTCATTTAATTTGGAGCATGTTTGTCCCCTCAAATGAGGAGAGAGAAAAAACAAATTAATGCATATATACACTATATTCCAATAAAATTGGGATTTCAATTAAAATGTCACACTTTGACTTTGACGTGATCAATCACAACCATTGGATTCACTATCCAACGACTCACAGATCGTCTTCTAGATCACTTGATTGGGAAACAAGCACCGACTTATGTGGATTTTGTTTTCTTGAATTCTCGCTCATTTCTCAATCAATTCACATGAAATATCCTCCAAACAATTCCAAATGAGAAACCGCACCTAATGATCCCTTATTTTTGTGCTTTTGTGGGGAAATCAGGAAAGCCCCAAATCTTTCTCTCCAAGAAAGTTTGGGCCACTTCCTTCTCGCTTTGTTACTCAACCTTGCCTATAAATATCGGTACCCGAGTCTTCCCCAACCCTCTTGCAACTCTTCTCACCCTCCAATTGCTTGTGAGTTTGTGACCTTGCTTGCCAATGATTGGATTTTGTTCCTAGTCTTGCGGCGGTAAGTTCTTTCTCTCTACTCCATCTCGGCTTGAATTGTCTTGAGCAACAAGTGTGTTTTGGTCTTCTCTTTCTTTTCGTACCCTTGATTTCAAGTTTGGTAGTGTGTAGCAAAATCTCCCAAAATCAACCTAAGTTGCTCACAGCCATGGCTTGCGAGTTGAGGTAGGGGACTATCCCCTTGGTGCTTAGACCAAATTGCCCCGCTGTTTTTCTTCTTTCCTCTCTGTTTACTTGCAAGGCTATTCTCATCTTTTGGCTTTCTTTTCCTCCCTCGTTGACACTAGACGAGTCAGCGTGGGTCATTGACTTGGTACCCCCGCAATTGGGCCAAGTCACGCGGCCCACATCTCTCTCGCACTCTCTTCATCTCTCTGAATGGATTTGTTGATGTGGCATTCTCTGATTGGCCAGAATAGAAAAAACCATATCTTTTTATTCCTTTTTCCAAAAATTAAAAGAAAATATGTTTTGGAATCGAAAAATGTAAGCTTTCTAATAAATATACTTTCGAGGTTTGGTTTTGAGTTTTGTCAAAATATGTTTTCTGAAAATGAATTTAATACATAAAAATCACAAAAATGCACTTAAAACCTCATAACTCCAAAATAGACAAAATTATATGTTTTCTTAATCAGGGGAAGCTAATAACATCAATGGTCATAGTTTTAGAGTCTAATCAAGGTTTTGTTCAAAAAGTCCAGAAGTTAGGGTTTATTTACCTTTATGCATATGTAAAACCCTAACACATGATTATTCATTGAAAATAGGAAAAGTGGGCTTTGAACTCAATGAAAGTAGTGAAAGAGAAGTAATTGGATTTCAATTAAGAAAAGTGTGTGCTTTCCTTACACCTAAGTTATGAATAATTGTAAACCCTAACCTAGTTTCCCTAATGAGGCTTTTATGAAACCCTAATTCCTCTTTTCTTATTTCCTTTGCTATATTTGCCTCAAAAATCAGTTATGCTGCTTATTTCTTGGGTCTTGTACCCCACTGCCATATTTATATTATTTGATGCTTATACTTGTGATAGTTATTAGCATGTTGATTTTATTAGACTATTTGACTTGTGTAGTGGTACTTTTGTACAACCACCCATAAATAGGGCATGTGTAGGGGAATGTGTTACTCTCCCCAATATAGAATATTTATAGGTGACAGGAATGTGTTACTCTCCCTCACCTAATGGTTGAGGTTAGGTAGGTGCCTCAACCCTACATAGTTTAGGTAGTCAAAATGAATCATGCATGCAAACTTTTACTATTTTTTCTATGGCAAGCATCTATTTACTTATGCCTCATACTTTTGACCATCTTCATATTATGATGAAATCTTAGCCTTATTTTCCATGTTGTTTCTTATCTTTTGTCCTTATTCATTATCTCTGGCACATACCTTGTTTTCTTTCCCTTTTGCTTGGTGTTTTCCAACCACCCAGGGTTAGATCAAGGTGTTGAACAAGGCCAAGGTGACCAAGTTCAGGAGTAGATTTGAGTTTTGCAATCAAGGATGACTAGGTTTCTTATTTATAGATCCTATAGTTTCTTTTCAATTTTTCCTTTTCAAAGAAACTCATGTAGTGAACTGAGTTCAAAACGCAATGTAATAACTTAGTTTCTTTCCGCTACTATTGGCATTTCACATGTATCAAAAACATGCTTGTTTTCTTGGATTATTATACACACATACCACAATGTCTATTTTCTTGGAAAAAGTGGATGTTTTGTATTTCCTTTAAATTTTAGTAAGGAGGTGATATCGCCTCTTTACAGCATGGTATCAGATCCTATTGGGAAACTACTAGGGCATAAGTTGAAAGAAAGGGTGTTAGAAATGATCAAGGTCTGGGGGATGGAAACATTTTCCTCCGCGCCACTAGCTAAGTTTATGAGGACTCCCCGATCCATATGATACCTGCCTGGCCTGCACTGATACTGACTTCCTAAAATAGTATGCCTAGAGACAATAATAGACTTAGATATCCTTGTTGTCTACCCATGGTTATCTTATGTATACACTTATCTTTTAGGAAGGAAGATTTGTTTGGAAACATGAATAACTCCTCTTCAGGAGCCATCTCCGGTAACACTGACAACTAAGATACTCCAGTGACTCCCTCCAACACTGAGACAGTTCCTACTGCCCCTGTTGGTACATCTCTTCTGACCCCTGAACAAGAGTTGACCATGTTGTGCCAGCTGCTCTCTACTACCTTAGTGGGACAACTTTCTAATGGTGCAGCTTTTACAGCTAAGCCGAAGGAGTTCACCCTTATATACTTCATCAAGATGCAACCACTGTACTTCAAGGGTGAGAGTGAGCCAAACATGGTGGATAAACCTGACGAATGGGTTTTGGCTTTGGAGCATACCTTCGAGGTCATTGTGTGTCCTCCTCACCCAAAGGTTCTCTTTGCAATATATGTGTTAGATGGGCCAACACGGGTCTGGTAGACAGGTATGTATCGTACCTGTGATACTTCGAGCATGATCTGAGAAAAGTTCCTCAAACTTTTCCATGAGAAGTATATCTATCTCGCCTATATGAAGAGGTAGGAAGCAAAGTTCTATAGCTTGCTACAAGGTAGCATGAGCGTCTTCGAGTACGTGCAATGTTTTCTTCTCCTAGAGTGCTATGCTATGGACCTCAGAGCTAAAAGAAGATCAACCCTGTTCCTCAAGGGTTTAAGCTACAACATAGAACACGACCTTATTCCCCAGCTGTCGTTGACTTTTCAACAAATGGTGGACAATGATTTGGTGAACGATTCTTATCCCGGGTTCCTATCTTCTGGGCACAACAACAACAATAAGAGAAGGAATGTTGGTGGAAACCAAGGGCACAACAAGTGCAACTGTTGCTCCCGTTCTCACCCACCAAGAAAATGCCCTATTGGCAATGGTCAACCCCATAGAGATGATCGACCTGAACCCATCTTCCATGATTGTAGTCAAGCTAGACACATCTGACCTAACTTCCCCAAGCTTGGGCGGGGACCAGCTCCATCTCAGTAGCCTTCCCAGTAGACACAACAATGATAGAATACACCTCTAAGAAACAACAATAATCAAAACCGATAAGGCCGTCAACCTCCTGTGGAAAGGCAGAATGGTAAGGTGCTTTTCTTTAATGCCGAGGAAGCTGAAGGAGATAATGAAGTCATAGAAGGTACTTTACATCTTAATATGCATCCAGTTAAAGCAGTCTTTGATTCTGGTTCATCAAATGCATTCATATCAACTGAGTTTGCTGCAATGTTAGATATAGAATCAGAATATATGGATCACGTTATAGATGTTAAAATCCCTAGTGGTAGGATCTACTCTTCTTATCTCAAACTCCCAACCTTGGATCTCTATATCTCTAGAAGGATGTTTCCTCAGATTTCATCTTACTTGACATGACCACCTTTGATGTAATCATGGGGATGGATTGGTTGAAGAGATATAAGGCTATTTTGTTCAGTAAAGTATCAAAGCTTAGTTTGTTACATCCTATTGAGGTAAGGATATGTATCAAGGGTAAGAATCAAGAGGATCTATAATTTATCACCTCCTCCATCAAGGCTGAAAAGCTTGTCTCACAAGGGTGTTGAGCATTTTTAGCTTCTATCGTCCTCAATGTCACACCTCTTTCTCTTGATCACATAGATGTTGTGAAGGACTTACCTGATGTCTTTTTTGAGGAGTTTCATGGATTGCCCCCAACTCGCGATGTGGAGTTTTCCAACAAGCTCGCACTAGGAACCTTTCCTATCTCTAAGCCGCCTTATCATTTCTCTCCTACAGAACTCGTCGAGCTTAAGAAGTAGCTTTAGGAGCTTCTCAACATGGGATTTAGGTGACCTAGTGTTTCACCTTGGGGAGCCCCTATCTTGTTTGTGAAGAAGGATGGTTCATTATGTATGTGCATGGATTATCATATGCTTAATCAAGTGACAATAAAGGATTAATGTAACGATCCCACCTCCTAATAACCCACAATTAATGGAGACCAAGAGGTCAGACCCGTTATCCTAATTTCTGGATCAAAGATTCAACAAATAATCAATAATAATTATCAAATTCTACTAAACTAAACTGAAAGGCTGAAAAAAAAATTAAACTTTGCATACCTTTTTCAAAAACGTGGTTAACTATTTCTATACACAACTGGAGTGTATTCTAACTAATCCTCCTCAGTACTTCAATTCTCATTTAATTCCACATGCTAGTTTACGGTTTGTCCTTTTCATTTGTACCTAAAATGCCGACAAACAAAACGTCGGTCAGCATAAATGAATTATGTTGGTATGTGGGGGAAACAATAATCGTGCACTTAACCATAACAACATATTGCAGTCAATTACAGATAAACAAACAACTTTATGTTTTAAATATAACTGCGCGATCCATACATACCTTATCCTCTGCATTGTCCCTACATTGGACCTAGATGCTACCTTCCTTATGGTAGATCCCCATTAAACCCCTCATGATCCCACCTAACTGGTGAATCAATTTCTAGGGTTGAGTCACATGGCACTACCCATAGGTAGCCCATTCCTTAATCATAGTGTGCGAAAGAGTCTCATGGCACTACACGTGGGTAGCCCAATTTCTAACTCATGATAGCCTAGACCTTGCTCTAGGTTACCCTTTTTAGCCTTTGCAAAGCCATAGAGGAGGACCCAGATCTAAGCCAGTTATATATATACATTTATAGTGATAATCATAGTCACTTTATAGTTGCATGAAATGAAACTCATCCAAGCAGTTATTTTTAGGCAATCGATAAAAACATTTAGGAATCACTGTGAAACTAAAGCGATTATCCATAAGCGTAACCACATACCTGGTTTGATGATTTGAGATAGAAATATTCCATGCAAGTAAGAAATCCAAGCAAGCACACACAACAAGATCCTGAAATAATCATACAAATTTCCTTTTATTACTCATGTCATCAAGATCTATTAAACCTAGCTCGCTTCCTAGGGTTTCTAGTCCACTTTTAGGGTTTCCATAGCAATTAGGGTTTCCCTTCATCTTTTACTATTTTAAACCCTAATTTTTATACAATTACTCACAAACCCTAATTATCTCATCTATTCTTCATGAAAGATATTAAGGTTATCTTCTAACAACATATAACCCTAATTTTGATTTAAAGGCACAATTAAACATCAATTAAGTCCCTTATGCCTCTTTTACATTAACACTACCATTTTTATCCTTTTTATTTCATGACAAGACCATTAGGCCCAATTATCATCTTAAGTTCTTTCCGTATTAGCAACTTATCTCTATTTATTACTAATTCTACCTTTAACCATTATAAAACCCTAATTTTCCATATTAAGGGTATTTATCCACAATTAGGAACCTTTATAATCAAAATAGCTTAGAACTACCATATATCAACTTTAATCATGAAATTGAACAATTAAAGTCATTAAGAGTCACATTTACTAATATTAGGGTTTCAAGGCCCATTAAAGCATATTTATGTACATGAAACTCTAAATTAAACCAATTACATGCAAAGTTCATCCTTTTTGTTCTTAATGTACCTTTTTACAATTAATAGGTTAATATCAATTTTATTCATCCATTAAACCCTACTAAATTAATCAATTCAAAATAGGGTTTCTTAATCATTAAAGCATTAAAGTTGATAACTTCCATTACTTTTCGAATTGCAAGAGGAATTAGACTCTAAAACCATTTTTAGTAGATTCCTCTCATTTTTCTTAAAAATACACACACACACACACACACACACACACACACACATATATATATATATATATATATATATATATATATATATATATATATATATATATATATATATATTTGGTGACGAGGGAACCACTCCCGCACGAGCACCACATTTGTGACCCCCGCAGGTAGCGTAAACCCCCGGGTGGACCCCCGACCCGTATAGGGACCCACCAGTTAGCCACATCATTGGCCGGCCGACGCGATGGGCAATTCACATCCGGCTCGTACAGGGTACTAAAACCATTTTTAGTAGATTCCTCTCATTTTTCTAAGAAAAATACATATATTATATGTACCCATCCGAGTTACCATTAATTAGATATGAATTTTGTAAATTGCTTACCTTCCAGCCCATCACTGGCAGCCACGTTAGCTTTTAGTTTCTCTCCAGTGAGGTTAAATCAGATAAAAAGAATGGAAAGTCCATTCTACCCCTCCCGTGTTGTGCACCACTCAAGGGCAGGGATGTACTTTCCCTGGCCTTCATCTTCCTCCTTCGGTGCTCTCCTGTTCGCGAACCAGGCCATGGGCAGGTCAACTCTGTCATTGACTCCCAGCTTCAGGGCTCTTGGGAGCGGGGCAGCGGCATGATCCCCTCCGTCGTGCCTCCCTGAACTTGTAGGCACCATTGCCTTCACCAGAGAGAGATGGGAGGTGGAGAGAGGATTCAGGTTCATTGGCACCGAACCAGCAACTCCGACAACCTTAAAACATGACTAGATGGAGGGATCAGCTAGACTGGAGTTGTGGAGACTCCTTACGACATCGTGAGAGGGTTCCTGGCCCTCAAAACTACAGGCTTGAGTATATATATAGGGATGCCCATCGTGAATCAAATCCAGCAACAAAAGGGGAAAACCACCTTCCTCTCCAGAAAAGTGGACAACTGGGTATGTTTCAGTCTGTCTTTGTCTCCCATAAACAATGGGGTAGGTCCCACGAGCAGCTGTGATTTAATGAGAGAGAGAAACGTTGGTCGAGACCCGAGTTACTATTCTCATGGTTTCCTCTTTTGATCAGAAGAAGAAGATGAGATAGGATCCGTCGATTCCTAATCAAATAGTCCTCAGACTGTGTGAAAATAAATAGGAGTCAAGGCGTTGTTTCCAGTCATGACATATAATATTATCCTCTTCACTTTAGGAAAAATTGAAAATTTATATCTCCCAATCCATTTATCCTTTTAATCCCAAATTTTAAGGGAAAGTCCATAAGGACGTAAACTACTTATATTCCAAGTTTGAAACCGAAACTCAAAAGGAATAACTCTTTTTCTTCATTTTCAAGTCAATGACTTAAAAAGCATGTACTATGTATAAAAACACATATTTTCTTTCTCCTTCTTTCCTATTTTATTTATTTTGATTCCTTTTACCATTAGAAATCATGGGGGCCCGAAATCTTATCCAAGATGGATCCATTATCCATATCATCGCATATTTCTTGCAATTTCATCATTATCTCATATTTCCTTCTTAATAAAGCAATATTTAATTTTCTCTTTCTACTTATCCATTGGGACTCCTTAATCTAAGAAATCCTAAGATTTCAAAATCCTTTTTAATGGATACTCATTATCCTTCTAGATGCATCTACATCCTTTATTCCTCATTATCTTTCTTATTTCTTTATTAAGATATTTCTTTTCAAGGATTTCTCTTTATCTTTCCTTTCCTTTTTCCTCTTTTCATATTTATTTTATTAGACATCATGTGGCTTAATGCCACTTTACTCAATCGTGGCCATTAATACCACTTTCTAGATATTTCCAAGTATTTCTCATAAATACTTTGCTTAATATCCATTATCTTTTATCTTTTTCCATTATTTGGGCTTTTCCTCTTTTCTTCTCTTTTATATCCATTAATGGATTAATCGAATAATAGGAATCATGAAATTCCACTCAAAAGGAAGATTTGCAAAGAAATCCATTCTTTGAAGCAAAGCATACCACCTTTTTCATTAAGTCCATATTCACAAAATCATTACATTTCAATTATGAAAACACATGCAAAATTGAGGTTGTAACATCCTTCCCCTCTTACAGGAATTTTGCCCTCAAACTTCTACCAAACATACAAACAAGTAGGATAAGATTTTCACATGTCCCTCATGGCTCTTATGTGGCTTCACCCTCTCCATGGTGCTTTCCAAGAACCTTCATCATCTTGTATTCTTCCATCTGCATTTTCTCTCACCTTGGTATATTGTACCCTCATAGGTGACTCAGGGCATTTCAGCCTCTCATAAAGATGAATAGGTTCATGGCTCAGCACATGGCTTGGGTACCTCACATAGTGCTCTAAATTGGACATATGGAACTCGTCACACATCACATTATCCTGAGGGGTAAGGTCAAACATAGCCTTCCCCACCAATCCATCCTAAATGGACCCATATATCGGGGACTCAGCTTTCTCAGCTGTAGCTTAGAGGGGTCGGACTTTCACATCACATATTCTTCCACAGTGAACTTCATGTCGGTCTACTTTGCATCAGCTCACGACTCATGTCGCCCCTGGGCTTCCTCAGCCATCGCATGACCAAAGTGTCTTCATCCGCACACACTGTGGTTCTCTGACCTTCACAAGGTCTTTCCACCGACATCATCTTCATGAAGAGATGACCGACACAACCTCCCTTACATATATTATGCCATCTCGATAAAGGATATGGTGGTTAACATCACATCTTCAGAGGACAAGAACTGTCTCCATGTATCACCCTGAATGAGCACACTTACTCTCATCAGACCTTCTAGTCTGGATCGTACTAACCATTAGTTAGGGGTGATAAACTGTACTAACATCGAGTTCCTCATGTACCTACTTCCACCGCATGGAAGTAAACCTTTAGGCCATACTCAAGAACTTTTGAACTCATATCATGGTATAGTTGAACCATCTCTCTTACATGTAGTTCAACCAGATCTGCCTCTTACCAGCATTCTCTCTTTCTCTTAGATCATGTCATCTAAATGAGGTGATCTGCCGTAACCCATATTGAATTTTGACCTTCTTTGGTCCATGGGAGAATTATCACAACATCCATAGTGATGAGCTCCCATTCCCTCTTGGGGACTTTTTACCCTCTAGATCAATACACTGGATTACTGGTATTTGTCCTTCACCTCCTGGCTTGCATGGCGTCAAGCCACGTGCAACTTCTTCCTAAGTATCCAAAGTACTACTATCACTTACTATCTTCGTAGTACATGGTGTATGGTGATCTTAAAATCATGATCTCCCGTATGTCATGATTCCTCAAGATTGATTCCTCGGAAACCCTAAACCACACTAATCGGGGTTTCATCACCTTCCTTTCCAAAGAAGTGCATCTGAGGCTCTACAATCATCCTTTTATTGCATCAAAGCTTAGGCTGGCTAACCAAATAACCACTAACTTGATCAAAAAATATCATTACATCTGAGTGTTATCCAAACTTATCTCTTTTTCAAACTTAGGGCTAACCTAACAACCTCTTCTAGCCTCTAGCTAAACTAGGCAGCTGCATCTCAACCAGAGCATCCATTACCACTTCCCATCCTTAGGTGTTAGTTAATGTTGAAGACATACTCCTTCACTTATTATCTCAGCTCAAACTCTAAGTCTATCTTCATCAAGAAAATGTTGAGCTCATTCTCTTAGTTTTCGAACTCAACCTTGTATAACTCATAGCTCATGATAACAACATCCTCATAAGATGACTACCTTATAACTCTTAGTGTTTGCAAACCATCAATGTATCATTCACTCCACAAGGGTATGTGATCATCTCTGTCCTCATACCTCGTAACAACGTTCCAACTCACATCATCTTTATCCTTGGTGTATGGCATGCATATTGTCCTATCTCTCACTCCCATAACAAGAGGAAATAAGAATTTGGATACAGTCCAAATACCAAGTTCCTCCCATTCCAAGAGTAGAGATGGTACATCCCACCTTACTAGTATACCTTCAAATCTATGTTGAAACATGCAACTTATATCTCTACCTCACAAACATCTCGGTATCAAGGTTACTTCCATGGAAAACTGGTTTCAAACCTACTTGGGTCACCACACAATCCTTGGTCATCTCCTCTAGGTCTATAGGGAGCCGGCACTTTTTGGGGTCATCCCTCTTCCCTTATGAATCCATAGAGTGCCCTATTCATCTGCCCTTTGAGTCCCATGAGTTCATGAAGGTGATCAATCTCCTAACCCATGGCCCTCAGACAATAATAGTTGTTACCTCCTGACCCTATGGTCATGTGCAACTAGGGAATTAGGCAACTCCCACTTCCATCAGTCTTATCCCCACCTGGCCCTAGGATAGACTTAGGATTCTATTATAGTACATGCCCAACTTAGAACCTTACCCAAGCCTTCATCATCTCTCTCTACATTCATGGGCTGACTTTCATCCTTTCATAGGGGTCATGGCGACCTGCCTACCTTGGTCAGGCCCCATACCGATTACCTTCATGGTAACACATTCACATGAACTTAGAGATGGTTATCTATGGGTCTACAGGTTCATTGTCATGTTATGTATTGTTCACTTAGCTTCTCAAGATCCTATTTAGGTTACCTCAAAACCTAAAAAAACCGGTAGACACCCTACAAACGGTTCCCTCTCCCAGGATGGGAGGAAACTGCATCTTGATAACCAAAGTCACAAATGTCCTTATGTCTAGGGTTTACATCCACATGAGCATGCTTAGCCCTAGAAAACTACTAAAGCACAAGCAGACCACCTACTAAACCATGCTAGGTTACACTTGTTCTCATCCTCAACATTGGATCAAGATCATACCTTCCCATGTCATCAACTTAGCTGGGAGGGGTTCATCAAACATACCTTAAACTTAAGGGATTTCCCTTTCCTCTAAACATGAGTAGTGCCATGCTCGAATCTATAGAAACTCAAATCTTGTCATGAGCATTAGGTACACCACTTCCCCTCTTAGGTCTAGGAACCCTAGGTGCACTTTTTGGGTGTCCAACTGCATGCTCAACCTCTTAACCACGAACCAAACATGTACAAGGCATGACATGCCCTTCCTGTCATTCTTCTACTCTACTAACACCTCAAGGTTGAGTCCTTCTCAAGGACAACCATCTAGGTGTAAGGCTTCACAACCTGCTACTAAACCTCTTCAGGGTCTAAGGAACACCTATACCATAGGCACATAGGTACCAGTAGCCTCATCCTCTCTCTAGGGTTTGGTTCCTCTAAAGGCAACCAAGATATCATCATCCCCCAGGGATCATGCATGAGGAAACCACAACCATCCACTTAGGTCGCATCATCCTCAACTCCCCACTATTCCTCATATTCCAGAATCTAAGCTTCCAACCTTCTTGCTTGAGTCCTACTCTCTCTCTCTCTAGAGCTAACCCTACAAACAACCTTACTACTAGAGGTTCTCTATCCAAGAAGGATCAAGCTCACAAGCATACCTCCACATGGATGAAGCCTATTATGTTTGCTCAAGATCATCCATAGCCCTTTATGCTTATCTCATAAGCTATCCATCATACTCTCTTGGCCAGGGTTTTTGCCTATTTCCAGCACTACTGGTGTACTCTGGGTGCATACTATGCCCTACTTGCATAAGCCCATAAGGTTTATAGGTTCTTATCTAACCTCATCATTGAAGGAGCTATCCTTTGCTCTACCATGCACAATCCTTATATCGTCAAAGGTACTAAGTCATCCAATCTCACATGGTTCATATCATCATGGGCATCTAAAAGTGTGTCCACCCACACACCTGATCTATCATGACATCTAACTCCTCGTGTCATCTCTTTCTCTAACCACCACTTAGGGTTAGGGTTAGCATCATCCTCAGAGGATGTGCCATGTCTCTCTACTTATGATGGAGATCTCTACCTCCAAGACTAACCTTCTCCACTCATCCTCCTAACAAGGAGGTCTAGCCTCAGGTCTCTACTGAGGGCATGACAACTTATGTCATTTGACCTAAGCATGTATCTATTCTTTAGTTTACACTTAATCTATTAAGCTTATGTTCATGACATCTTATTTACATGCTTTTCATTAATTTGGTGGAGGATTCCTTAAACCTTATCAACCTTACCCATAGCTCAAGAAGGTGAGGAAAAGAGAGAAAACCCTAATCCTTAAGGTCCTTAACAACATTTGAGTTGAGAAGGGATGAACAAGATGAGAGAGTCCTAAAGGTATCTTATTTCGGGTCAAATCTTGAGACATTGGCCAGGAAGTCACACTAATCTGAGTCCTCATATTCCAACTAGCGGTGCGGAGGAAAATCTTGCCATCCCCCGGATGTGATCCTTTTCTAGACACCTCTGTCTTTCAAAAAATCCTCTAATAACTCCCTTGGGTTCTACTGAGTTTGTAAAATTTAATAATTATTACAGATTAAATGAGGAACCTAGGCTCTGATACCAAATGTAACGACCCCTCCTCCTAGTAACCCACAATTAAGGGAGACCAAGAGGTCAGAGCCGTTATCCCAATTTCCGGATCAAAGGTTCGACAAATAATCAATAAGAATGATCAAATTCAACTAAACTAAACTGAAAGGCTAAAAAAATTAAACTTTGCATACCTTTTTCAAAAACTTGGTTAACTATTTCTACCCACATCTGGAGTGTATTCTAACTAATCCTCCTTAGTACTTTAATTCTCATTTAATTCCACATATGCCAGTTTATTATTTGTCTTTTTCATTTGTACCTAAAATGCTGACAAATAAAATGTCGGTCAGCATAAATGAATTATGCTAGTATGTGGGGGAAACAATAATCGTGCACTTAACAACATATTTCAGTCAATTACAGATTAACAAACAACTTTACATTTTTAAATATAACTGCGTGATCCATACATACCCTATCCTCTGCGATGTCCCTACAGTGGACCTAGGATATAGCCCTCAATCATTCCTATTAGGCGCAAGGATATTTTTTTTTGGACAAGTCAGGAGGTGTTTTTATTCACCCCACCCTCCTCAAGTGGTCTCAACCAATCATCAAAAAGGTACAACTCCTGCTCATATAACATAGGTATCACCCCTAACGATACAAAACACCCAAAAAAGAAAATGTCCAAGCCACCCATCAGAAGCCATCCAACCAGCAAACAAGCTCAAAGACTATATCATCGATTCCTCACCACCACATAAGTTCTCTGCAAGGATAGCATGCCTCTAATTCTCGTTGGTAATAATCTCTCCTCCGAGCAAACAAAGGGCTCATCACTGTGTCTTCCCAACTTACCTAGGGTATTCAGACTCGTGTCAGCAGCCTTGTGAACCACATATCCCAAAATGCCCTTGGTATCAATCATCTCCTTGATGTCACGAATAAAACTAAAAGCTTTCCATGGCTCTTTCGCACCCTTCCACAAAAATTAACCGTGCTTTCATCAGTAATTTTGATCTCAGAAATATTGAGCATGTGTTGCTCTGCCAACATCATCCCAATGAAGCAAGCTTGAAGTAAGGCCAAGTCATAAGCCGCGGTCTTCAGCCAGAATCAAAAAATAAATTATTATAGGAAATTTTCACCCATTACCCCCACATATTCATAATATGCATTCCACAAATTCTCATAGGAAAACCTATTTCACCATCACCATTTACTAATGATTATGGATCTATGGTCAGGGCTCTACATGATAAGATTTCACTTGATTAATTAAATGCATTATCATATTCTCTTAGCACCAGTCAGGTTTTCAAACATAAATTATTATAACAAATGCTACAAAGAATGTGTAATGCTTCTATCAATTACTTATCGAAACTTTATAAAACATTGGGATCTCAATCCCTTGTCACATCATGGGCATTCTCATCGTCCCTTAACATCTCATCATCATGATTATGGAATATGGGTATTCAAACCCTCAGTTCATCAAAGAACACTTGCTACCACTTATCAGGTAACTAATACCTTTAGGTCATCTGACCAAGGTAAACATGATACTTGTTATACAAGCATCTCACATGGCTCTTCAAGGCCCATTTAATCTCTTGTTACCTCTTTCTAGGCAAAAAAGCATATTATAAAGCATCATAGCTCATACCAAGCTACGCCCAATATCTCATGATACCTGCATGGTTAGTACGCATGATAACAGTTATATCAATTACATATCAGCACTATGCAATGTAATGGTAGCATCGCTATTCCCTTATTAGGGTTAGAGTTTCACATCATGTCATTACCTTGAATTAAGGTTTCTTATAACATTTCCCCAAACATTAGGGATTCATATAGATTTTCCTAAAATTAGGGTTTTCATGAAGGATCCTCTTAAATTAAGGTTTTTCATTAAAATACCATGAATTGGGGTTTCTCATATCATTACCCTAAATTAGGGTTACACCATCACCCTAGATCAGGGTTCAACCAAGCTTTATCCTAAATTAGGGTTAAAGCTCATCAACCTTCTTGATTAGGGTTTTTCATGATCTCATCATCATGGATCAAACCCTAATTACATATTTTATTCATGTTGAAAGTGTTTAGGATTAATCACTACATGATTATCACTCATGTATAAGTTCATCTCTCTCTCATCCTCTCTAGGAGGTTAATTACTCCAAATTGATTGGATTAGATCAACTTGAAAGAACGGTTAGCATAGTGTATTGAGATATTTGTTTTCATAGGCATCAATTGTTAATTATTCTAGGTATACTTATTCACTAAGTATCTTAGGGATACCTCCATTGTAATCCACCTTGAGATACCTTATGATCACTCATTTAGTTTTGAGATTAATTGATCCTTCAAACGATCTTGGACTAGTAATCCTTCAAATGGTTTTGAGTTAATTGTGCCTTTAAACGGTTTGGATTGAAATCTCCAAACGATCTTGAATTAATACCCTCAAATGGTTTGAAACCGTTTAGACCTCCAAACGGTCAACTCTTTCAAACGGTCAAAGTACCCAAACAGTTTTGAAGTTCAATTTACCCATTCGATCTTGAGATCCATTACCCATTCAGTTTTGAACTCAATTACCCATTCAATCTTGAAGTCAATTACCCATTCGGTCTTGAACTCAATTACCCATTCGATTTCGAAGTAAATTACCCATTCGGACTGGAACTCAATTACCCATTCAGTTTTGAAGTAAATTACCCATTTGGTCTTGGGTTCAATTACCCATTCAGTCTTGAACTCAATTACCCATTCAGTTTTGAGGTAAATTACCCATTCGGTCTTGGGTTCAATTACCCATTCGGTCTTGGGTTCAATTACCCATTCGATCTTGAAACCGAATCAATTCAATCGGTTTTGAAACCGAATTAGCTTAATCGGTTTTGAAAACTGTTTGCCCATTCATTTGTTGAGGTGTGTGTTTAAGATGACATAATCATCTTCAATCTTCAAACCTTCAAAATCAATTGTGATTCTTATGGTGATTTCAACAACCAATCAAAAGGAAATCGAGAAAAAAGAAAGGTTCAACACATGATGAATAAATTGCAAGCAATAATGACATTTAAGGGTTCAAGTTATATAACCCGTCTTCAAAATTGAATCCAAGCTTCAATATTCACGTTATCAATGGTTAATGAAACTTCCTCAACTTCTAAAGGCCCGTCCTTAGGTCTTTGAGTGAAATGAATGGCTAAGGTTGAAGATTGAATGAAGAAAAGAAGAAATTAAGCATTGAATTTCAATTTCCACCATGAAATTAAGGTTGAAGATGACTATGCAGCTTACCTACAGGTTGGGTCACATCCTCCTGCTTCTCATAAGCTCCCTTGTGTTCAACCAAAGCAAGGAAAGAAAAAAGGAATCGAAAAAGCCTTTCATGTGGGTTGAAAATGGGATGTTAATAAGCGAATTTCAATGAGAGAGAAAGTGATAAATAATTCCTTCAACTCCCAAAATTAGTGCCACATACTCCCCTCCATCCCTTGCATACGAATCCATCTCCCCCACCTCATAATTCCTCTTCATTATCCATGAATTAAAATAAGACAATTAAAGCACCTTAACCATTTTAATAATAATATCCAATATTAGTGGATATTACTTTTTAGTTAACTAATGTGAGTGGGCTCTCCACTCACTTTAGATATTTGGGTGCCATTGCAAGGCACAAGGACGTTAAAACTTATGCAAATTCAACCATCACATTTTTGATTGAAGGGCAATTCAATTAATATATTTATTTTTTTGCATTAAATTGAATTAGGGTTTCAATTATGCTTAAATCTTGATTATTTTAATATCAAGATTCTCTCTCCTCCAAGGTGATTCAAATGAGATTCCCCTATGATTTTCTTGTCTCTAATTAATACCAAGAAACATTAGGGACTCTCTAGAAGTGGTATTTTGCATATTAAACCCTAGGTTTTGGGTAAATTGCACATTACACCAAAACTAGGTTTTAATGCACAAACAGTGCTTAACAAGCTCTTTCTTGGTGCTCAGGCTACCACAAGTCATACATCTACATCATTCTCATTCTTATGATGCTCTGAGCTACCACAAGCCATACATCTACATCATTCTCATTCTTATGATGCTTCAACACTTGAGGAACATTTTACCATGTAACATTTGCAAGTTAACCCCTCAACTTGGGTAATTTGCACTTTAGTCCAAACAGGAAAAACATTGTTTCAACATTATTCAAAAAGACTAAAATTGAAACATAAGTTCCTCTTGGGCCTTAATTACTTTTCAAGATATTAGAGAAAGAATATAATTAACTTTATTAAAAAAACATATAGGGTTAAAGCATAACCGAGGTTAGGGATGTTACAGTAACCACATACCTAATTTGATGATTTGAGATAGAAATATTCCATGCAAGTAATAAATCCAAGCAAGCACACACAATAAGATCCTAAAATAATCATACAATTTTCCTTTTATTACTCATGTCATCAAGATCTATTAAACCTAGCTCTCTTCCTAGGGTTTCTAGTCCACTTTTAGGGCTTCCATTACAATTAGGGTTTCCCTTCATCTTTTACTATTTTAAACCCTAATTTTTAAACAATTACTCATAAACCCTAATTATCTCATCTATTCTTCATGAAATATATTAAGGTTATCTTCTAACAATATAACCCTAATTTCGATTTAAAGGCACAATTAAACATCAATTAAGTCCCTTATGCCTCTTTTACATTAACACTACCATTTTTATCCTTTTTAATTCATGACAAGACCATTAGGCCCAATTATCATCTTAAGTTCTTTTCGGATTAGCAACTTATCTCTATTTATTACTAATTCCACCTTTAACCATTAGAAAACCCTAATTTTCCATATTAAGGGTATTTATCAACAATTAGGAACCTTTATACTCAAAATAGCTTAGAACTATCATATCTCAACTTTAATCATGAAATTGAACAATTAAAGCCATTAAGAGTCACATTTACTAATATTAGAGTTTCAAGGCCCATTAAAGCATATTTATGCACATGAAAGTCTAAATCAAACCAATTATGTGCAAAGTTCATCCTTTTTGTTCTTAATGTACCTTTTTACAATTAATAGGTTAATATCAATTTTGATCATCCATTAAGCCCTACTAAATACATTAATCATTTCAAAATAGGGTTTCTTAATCATTAAAGCATTAAAGTTGACAACTTCCATTACTTTTCGAATTTCAAGAGGAGTTAGCCTATAAAACCATTTTTAATAGATTCCTCTCGTTTTTCTAATAAAAATACATATATTATATGTACCCATCCGTGTTACCATTAATTAGATATGAATTTTTTAAATTGCTTACCTTCTAGCCAATCACTGGCAGCCACGTTAGCTTTTAGTTTCTCTCCAACGAGGTTAAATCAGATAAAAAGAATGGAAAGTCCATTCTACCCCTCCCATGTGGTGCACCACTCAAGGGCAGGGATGTACTTTCCCTGGCCTTCATCTTCCTCCTTCGGCACTCTCCTGTTCGTGAACCAGGCCATGGGCGGGTCAACTTCGTCATTGACTCCCAACTTCAGTGCTCTTGGGAGCGAGGCAGCGATATGATCCCCTCCGTCATGCCTCCCCGAACTTGTAGGCACCATTGCCTTCGCCAGAGAGAGCTGGGATGTGGAGAGAGGAGTCAGGTTCATTGGCACCGAACCAGTAACACCAGCAGCCTTAAAACCTGACTAGATGGAGGGATCAGCTAGACTGGAGTTGTGGGGACTCCTTATGGTATCGTGAGAGGGTTCCTGGCCCTCAAAACCACAAGCCTGAGTATATATATAGGGATGCCCATCATGAATCAAATCCAGTAGCAAGAAGGGGAAAACCCCCTTCCTCTCCAGAAAAGCAGACAACTGGGTATGTTTCGGTCCGTCTTTGTCTCCCAAAAACAATGGGGTAGGTCCCACGAGCAGCTCTGATTGAATGAGAGAGAGAAAGGTTGGTCGAGACCCAAGATACTGTTCTCCTAGTTTCCTCTTTTGATCAGAGGAAGAAGATGAGATAGGATCCATTGATTCCTAATCAAAAAGTCCTTAGACTATGTGCAAATAAATAGGAGCCAAGGCGTTGTTTCCAATCATGACATATAATATTATCCTCTTCACTTTAGGAAAAATTGAAAAATTCATATCTCCCAATCCATTTATCCTTTTAATCCCAAATTTTAAGGGAAAGTCCATAAGGACTTAAGCTACTTATATTCCAAGTTTTAAACCGAAACTCAAAAGGAATAACTCCTTTTCTTCATTTTTGAGTCAATGACTTAAAAAGCATGTACTATGTATAAAAACACATATTTTCTCTCTCCTTCTTTCCTATTTTCTTTATTTCGATTCCTTTTACCATTAGAAATCATGGGGACCCGAAATCTTATCCAAGATGGATCCATTATCCATATCATCACATATTTCTTGCAATTTCATCATTATCTCATATTTCCTTCTTAATAAAGCAATATTTAATTTTCTCTTTCTACTTATCCATTGGGACTCCTTGGATCTAAGAAATCCTAAGATTTCGAAATCCCTTTTAGTGGATACTCATTATACTTCTAGATGCATATACATCCTTTATTCCTCATTATCTTTCTTATTTCTCTATTAAGTTATTTATTTTCTAGGATTTCTCTTTATCTTTCCTTTCCTTTTTCCTCTTTTCATATTTCTTTTATTAGAAATCATGTGTAAATGAATTTTACTCAATTGTGGCCATTAATGCCACTTTTGTAACATCCCTGACCTGGGTTATGCTTTAACCCTAGATGTTTTGTTTAATAAATTTACTTATATGTTTCCTCTTATCTCTTAAAAAGTAACTAAGGCCCAAGAGGAACTTATGTTTCAATTTTAGTCCTTTTTGAATAATGTTGAAACAATGGTTTGCCTATTTTGGACTAAAGTGCAAATTACCCAAGTTGAGGGGTTAACTTGCAAATGTTACATGGTAAAATATTCCTCAAGTGTTGAAGCATCATAAGAATGAGAATGATGCAGAGGTATGGCTTGTGGTAGCTTGAGCACCAAGAAAGAGCTTGTTAAGCAATGTTTGTGCATTAAAACCTAGTTTTGCTATAATGTGTAATTTACCCAAAAACTAGGGTTTAATATGCAAAATACCACTTATAGAGAGTCCCTAATGTTTCTTGGTATTAATTAGAGACAAGAAAATCAGAGGGGCGTCTCATTTGAATCACTTTGGAGGAGAGAGAATCTTGATATTAAAATAATCAAGATTTAAGCATAATTGAAACCCTAATTCAATTTAATGCAAAAAAATAAATATATTAATTGAATTGTCCTTCAACAAAAAATGTGATGGTTGAATTTGCATAAGTGTGAACGTCCTTGTGCCTTGCAATGGCACCCAAATATCTAAAGTGAGTGGAGAGCCCACTCATATTAGTTAACTAAAAAGTAATATCCACTAATATTGGATATTATTATTAAAATGGTTAAGGTGCTTAAATTGTCTTCTTTTAATTCATGGATAATAAAGAGGAATTATGAGGTGGGGGAGATGAATTCATATGCAAGGGATGGAGGGGAGTATGTGGCACCAATTTTGGGAGTTGAAGGAATTATTTATCACTTTCTCTCTCATTGCAATTCCCTTATATACATCCCATTTTCAACCCACATGAAAGGCTTTTTCGATTCCTTTTTTCTTTCCTTGCTTTGGTTGAACACAAGGGAGCTTAGGAGAAGTAGGAGTACGTGCCCCAACCTGTAGGTAAGCTCCATAGTCATCTTCAACCTTAATTTCATGGTGGAAATCAAAATTCAATGCTTAATTTCTTCTTTTCATCATTAAATCTTCAACCTTAGCCATTCATTTCACTCAAAGACTTGAGGAAGAGCCTTTGGAAGTTGAGTAAAATTAGTTCACCATTGAGAACGTGAAGCTTGAAACTTGGATTCAATTTTGAAGGCGGGTTATATAACTTGAACCCTTAAATGTCATTATTGCTTGCAATTTATTCATCATGTGTTGAACCTTTCTTCTTTCTCGATTTCCTTTTGATTAGTTGTTGAAATCACCATAAGAATCACAATAGATTTCGAAGGTTTGAAGCTTGAAGATGATGATTTCATATTAAGCACACACCTCAACAAAGGAATTGGCAAACATTTTTCAAAACCGATTGAGCTAACTCGGTTTCAAAACCGATTGAGTTGATTCAATTTCAAGACCGAATAGGTAATTGAAACCAAGATCGAATGAGTAATTTACCTCAAAACTGAATGGGTAATTGAGTTCAAGACCGAATGGGTAATTGAACCCAAGACTGAATGGGTAATTGAGTTCAAGACCGAATGGGTAATTGAACCCAAGACCGAATGGGTAATTTACTTCAAAACCGAATGGGTAATTGAGTTCAAGACTGAATGGGAAATTGACTTCAAGATCGAATGGGTAATTGAGTTCAAAACTGAATGGGTAATGGATCTCAAGATCGAATGGGTAAATTGAACTTCAAAACCGTTTG
This sequence comes from Alisma plantago-aquatica, assembly GCA_963693085.1. NCBI lineage: Eukaryota > Viridiplantae > Streptophyta > Magnoliopsida > Alismatales > Alismataceae > Alisma > Alisma plantago-aquatica. Next base: position 666,394,099 of record OY856414.1, read on the forward strand.
AGTACTTTGACCGTTTGAAGGAGTTGACTGTTTGGAGGTCTAAACGGTTTCAAACCGTTTGAGGGTATTAATTCAAGATTGTTTGGAGATTTCAATCCAAACAGTTTAAAGGCACAATTAACTCAAAACCATTTGAAGGATTACTAGTCCAAGATCGTTTGAAGTATCAATTAATCTTAAAACTAAATGAGTGATCATAAGGTATCTCAAGGTGGATTACAATGGAGGTATCCCTAAGATACTTAGTGAATAAGTATACCTAGAATAATTGACAATTGATGCCTATGAAAACAAATATCTCAATACACTATGATAACCCTTCTTTCAAGTTGATCTATTCCAATCAAGTTGGAGTAATTAACCTCCTAGAGAGGATGAGAGAGAGAGGAACTTATACATGAGTGATAATCATGTAGTGATTAATCCTCAACACTTTCAACATGAATAAAATATGTAATTAGGGTTTGATCCATGATGATGAGATCATGAAAAACCCTAATCAAGAAGGTTGATGAGCTTTAACCCTAATTTAGGATAAAACTTGGTTGAACCCTGATCTAGGGTGATGGTGTAACCCTAATTTAGGGTAATGATATGAGAAACCCTAATTTAGGGTATTTTAATGAAAAACCCTAATTTAAGAGGATGCTTCATGAAAACCCTAATTTTAGGAAAAGCTATATGAATCCCTAATGTTTGGGGAAATGTTAGAAACCTTAATTCAAGGTAATGACGTGATGTGAAACTCTAACCCTAATAAGGGAATAGTGATGCTACCATTACATTGCATAGTGCTGATATGTAATTGATATAACTGTTATCATGCGTACTAACCATGCATGTATCATGAGATGTTGGGCGTAGCTAGGTATGAGCTATGATGCTTTATTATTGAAATGGTTTTATGGGCCTTGTGAGCCATAATATGCTTTGTTGCCTAGAAAGAGGTAACAAGAGATTAAATGAGCCTTGAAGAGCCATGTGAGATGCTTGTGTAACAAGTATCATGTTTACCTTGGTCAGATGACCTGAAGGTATTAGTTACCTGATAAGTGGTAGCAAGTGTTCTTTGATGAATCGAGGGTTTGAATACCCATATTCCATAATCATGATGATGAGATGTTAAGGGATGAGAATGCCCATGATGTGACAAGGGATTGAGATCCCAATGTTTTATAAAGATTTGAGAAGTAATTGATAGAAGTATTACACATTCTTTGTAGCATTTGTTATAATAATTTATGTTTGAAAACCTGACTGATGCTAAGAGAATATGATAATGCATTTAATTAATCAAGTAAAATCTTATCATGTAGAGCCCTGACCATAGATCCATCATCGTTAGTAATTGGTGATGGTGAAACAGGTTTTCCTATGAGAATTCTTGGAATGCATATTTTTAATATGTGGCGGTAATGGGTGAAAATATCTTTACGCCTCATAGGAATGACTGAGGTCCATATCCTATGTACATGAATGGTTATGGACCATATCCCAATAAGAGTATGGCTATGGGTCATAACTCCACAATACCAGGCATTGGCTATGGGTCATATCCTAAAAAGAGTATATGCTACAAGCTATTACTCTATAGCGAAGATGCCAGTATACCCTGGAAAGCTATTTAGCAGAGACACAAGATGTCCTACATATGATCTCGTACTGACCGAGACAGATGAGGTGATGGAGTCCGGCTCTTCCATTGACCTATGTATGGTACTGATTCTTTACTTAATCATGGTTGGTTGGAGCATGAGTGGTATACCTCATCTCCTCTAGGCATAAGTATGATTGTAAAATGTAATCAGCCATGTAGCGTATTTTCTTAAGAATGAAATATGGAATTCATTGGTTGATGTTACATTGCTTATTGTAATCTAAAGTGGATAAATATTATGCATGTTCTTCATATTCCTTATTAAAAGAATAGATGGTCTACTGCTTATTACTTTATAGTTGTCATACTTTAAGAGGTGACATTGCTCTATTCTGCTTAATAATGATTAAATCCTACTGTTTAATGAAGATTCCTCTATTTATTTTATTACTGCCCATCTGAAATAATAATGTTTCTGGCGGAGAGTTATATCTCTCGCTGGGACAATTTTCAATTGTCTCACCCCCATGGAATTCAACCTTTTTAGGTGGATGAGGAGGAGGAGGTAGAAACCCTACAACAGGGGAAGGACAGCAGCAACAGGGACAACATTAACATCTCGGGTGGAGATAATGACTGTCGTGTCATGTAGATATGAGTCCTATGAGTTGTCTATGTACTCTCAGGTTCTAGGAGTTAGTAGTTAGTACTTTTATGATCGATCTGAAATTTTGGCTTGATGCCTCGAGGTTCTTATGCTGCCTGTGTATAGTTTTTAATAGAGCAGTTAATACTTGTAACCCTCAAGAAGGGATGGTACATGATATGTACTTTGTGAACCAGAAGTATGTGTATATAATATTTTGGTTCTTGATATAAGAGTTTCCTGGAAATGGATCTCTTTGTAAATGGTTTTAATTTTTAGTGATTTTTCAGTAACTCCGCTGCACATGATCACTTCTGTTTGGTGAATGACATTTTGTTCGAACGCTTTGCCACAACTTTCTAGATATTTCCAAGTATTTTGCATAAATACTTTGCTTAATATCCATTATCTTTTATCTTTTTCCATTATTTGGGCTTTTCCTCTTTTCTTCTCTTTTATATCAATTAATGGATTAATCTAATAATAGGAATCACAAAATTCCTCTCAAAAGGAAGATTTGCAAAGAAATTCATTCTTTGAAGCAAAGCAGACCACCTTTTTAATTAAATCCATATTCACAAAATCATTACATTTCAATTATGAAAACACATGCAAAATTGAGGTTGTGACAACTATCCTTTGCCTCACATCGATTATCTATTTGACCAGCTGAAATCAGCCATTGTGTTCTCGAAGATGGATATGCAAAGTGGCAACTACCAGATGCGTGTGAAAGATGAAGATATGCTGAAGACAACTTTCAAAGCACGTTATGGGCATTATGAGTTTCTGGTCATGCCTTTCGACTTGACTAATGCCCCTGCTACTTTCATGGACTTGATGAATCGAGTGTTTCATCCTTAGCTCGATCAGTTTGTGGTGGTGTTTATTGAAGATGTTTTGGTCTACTCTGAGTCTGAAGAACAACATCATGAACATCTATGAATCATTCTGAACACACTAAGAGAAAATAAATTATATGCTAAATTCTCAAAGTGTGAGTTATGGACCAAGGAAGTGATATTTTTGGGTCATGTGATTTCTACCAGACATATTGTTATTGATCCTACAAAGGTAGAAACTATGACCAAGTGGAAAGATCTTAAGACTCTGTATGAGATCCATAGTTTCCTCAGTTTAGTAGGTTACTATAGGAGGTTTATCAAGCATTTTTATAAGTTATCTCTCCCTCTGACAAAGTTGACAAGAAAAGAAATCAAGTTTGTATGGACACTAGAGTGTGAGGATAGTTTTCAGAAGCTGAAGAGTTGTTTGACTTATGCTCCTATTCTTGCTTTACCTATCGAAGGAAAACCCTACATCATCTTCACATATGCTTCTAAGCAAGGATTATGGTGTCTTGATGCAAGAAGATCGAGTGGTCACCTATGCTTTTCCAGTTGAAACCTAATGAAGAGAACTGGACTATACATAATTTAGACCTAGCAACTATTGTGCATGCTTTAAATATCTGGCGACACTATCTGTATGGAGTGAAGTTTGAAGTTTTCTCAAATCATAAAAGTTTGAGATATTTGTTGATGCAAAAGGAACTGAACCTGGGGATACAAAGATGGATGGAGTATAACTTAGCTCACAGTTGCAAATTTCTCTATTTGTGTAGTGTAGTTAACATTGTCTCCTGTTTAGCTAATTGCAAAGACTATGACTTTACCATCACTTATCATCCTAGTAAACCAAACATAGTTGCAAATGCTTTGAGTAGGAAGAAAGATGCAGTCTGTGTTGCTATGAACCTGGAGTATGTTTCCTATTGGCAACAATAGCCTAATGATAAAGATGATGCTGAGAAGTTGTGTGTTCACATGGATAGCTTGTCCATTACACCTTCTTGGATCTCATAAGTTGTTGTTGCACAGCTTGAAAGTTTTGAACTTGAAGAGATGAAGGCCTTAGTTGTGAAGTGAAAATTTGACTTTTCAGTTGGAGTGGATGGTGTTGTTCATTTTTGACAAAGGTTGGTGGTCTATGACAAAAGGTTTTGAGAGAAGCCCATGGGTCTAAGTAAACAATACACCCTGGTATTACCAAAATGTACAAGGACTTGCAACAATGTTTTTGGTGGAAGAACATGAAGAAGGATATCACTCTATTTGTTGCAAAGTGTTTGACTTGCCAGCAAGTCAAGATCAAGCATCAATGACCTAATGTTCTTCTGCACCCACTTGAGATTCTATAATGGAAATGGGAGAAGATTACTATGAATTTCGTCACTAGTTTCCCTAAGACTAGGAAAGGTTATGATGTTGTGTGGGTGGTGATTGATCGACTTACTAAGTCTGCCCACTTTTTGCCTTTCAAGTCCACTTACAAGGTCGATGAGATGGCTTAGTTGTATGTGGATCAGATCGTTCATCTGCATGGAGTTCCTAAAGCAATAGTATCATATCATGACCCGAAGTTTACCTCTCATTTGTGGAATCAAATTCAAGAAGAGATAGGTACTGACTTACATTTTAGTATGGCTTATCATCCACAAACCGATGGTCAATCTGAAAGAATGGTGCAAATTCTATAAGATTTGATTTGTGTCTATGTTATGGATTAAGGAGGTGCATGTGATAAGTATCTTTTATTGGATGAGTTTGCTTCCAATAATAGCTAACAAGCTAGTATTGGTATGCCACCTTATGAAGCTCTGTATGGAAGACCTTGTTGTTCTCCATTACATTGGGATGATGTGGGAGAACATGCTCTTGTGAAGAGTGATTATATGCAAATGATTATAGAGAAGGTTCAATTGATCAATAAGTGGATGAAAGTTGCACAAGATCGACTGAAGATGTATGCTGATAAGAAAAGGTCTAATGTGAGTTTCCTAGTAGGTGACTATGCCTTCTTGAAGATCAAGCCTATATGTTCTATTGCAAAATCTCAAGTTAAAGGCAAGCTTAGTCCCCACTATGTTGACCATTTGAGATCTTGGATAAGGTTGGAGATTGTGCATACCGTTTAGATCTTCTACCTATGACAAGATCCATAATGTGTTTCATGTCTCTATGCTGAGAAAGTATGTGAAGGACCCTTCTCATGTACTCAAAATTGAGCCTTTGAAGATTCAAGATAATCTGACTTATGAAGAGACACCTGTGAAGATTCTTAACTCTCGGGTTAAGCAGTTGAAGAACAAAGAGGTTGAGTTGGTGAAAGTCTTATGGCAGTATCATTGTTTGGAATAAATCACTTGGAAGCTTAGAGATGAGATGTTAAGTACTCACCCTTCTCTTTTTGTATGAGATTTTGGGGACGGAATTCTTTTTAATGGGTGGAGTGTTGTAACAAACTGAAATCCATGTGTAATCCTTAGTTTATCCTTTTCCTAAGCTTTTTCTTTCATTTCTGTCCTTGATGTTTAATTAGTGGAAATTATAAAGGTTTGGTGTAGATTGTTCCCAAAATTTTACATTATAAGGATTTAAGCACAAAACCTTGGTGAAAGTTTACTAATGGGTTTAATTTGCAAAATGTCTACTTAATATGGATAAGAATTGTTGGATTTTATGGCCTCAGTGTAGGGGATAGAAACTATAATTTTATTGGACATTAACCCATAACAGGAGATCACATCAATGACTATGTAATGGGAAGGATGTTTTAGCGAGATATACCTAGTCCTGGGGCTTTCCCAGCAACAATACCTCGCAGCCATGTACAGTCTTCAACACCATGTCTTGGACGGTGTCTGTGCAGCTCTTGGTCTTCACCATGGACTCTGGCCTCCACCACAGACAACGGATGACGAGTCCTCCTAAACGGCAGACATCTCCCACCTCTGTAGATAGTCCACATGGATCGCCTAGAAGTCCTGCCGTTCTAGAAAAACTGGCAGGAAGGATAATACGCACATGTTGGTGTACTAGCACCAACCATCTCTCCCAAACTCAGACTGCTTTTCTACTATTATCTTTCCCTCACCGTGCCTCCCTATTCAGGTAGCACTTGTTCGGGCTCTCTCAGTTACCAGAACCAGAGAGGACAACAACTTTGCAGAGCAACTCATGTTTTCCATGGTGAATTAGTCAGTTGGCAGTCCTGACATTGCCAATGCAGTCTCCAATCGACCTGACACTCTAATCAGCTAGTTCAACACTTAAACTTGATAGTTTCGAGTCCAGTCAGTCAATTGTATGTTTAATTGAGTACCTAAACATCTTTAGTATCAATCTAAACATCATTCATGGACATTCTCCTCTTCCTGGGGTATCTTATTTGTGTGACCCTATAGGTTCCAATTTACATTGGTAGTGAATGTTGATAACAACTTCTGACATCACAAGAAATGAGCATAAAACTAGTAACTCATCATTGCTACCCAAGTAACTCAGAAAGTTGGAGAACAACTTCAACCTACAATCTATGATTAGTGTTACCATGATCATATAGTTCCTTTGTCTCTGAAAACCGGATTGAACTCAAGGCATGGAACGTCATCCTCTTCAACATTCAATCCATGTTCCTTGAACTAGAGAAGATTTTCTAAGATGCATGTGAGTTCACATACCATATATTGAATCACATGAGTATGGCCATACAATTCTTGATATCACTTATTAAAGGGCCCTAGATATCATACTCCTTGTAGGAGGGACAAATCCCATCTTTATCACTCACAGTCCATCCCCATGTGTCAAAGTCACCCAACCATCAACTTTATAACAACCAATGTTTCAGAATTACATTTGTGATGTCAAAGCATACCCAATGACATGTGATCAGTGCAGTGATTTCAGGTCTAAGAACCACAATCACCACCATCACCATGAGAGATGATTATGACTACCATTCCATGGTATCCATGTATCACTCTCAAGGTGGGTCTGTCTGATATACTATTCTCTAACATATATTTGCGTGCTTGACTTGATATCATATATCATGACTAATGAGACTTTGTCATCAGTCAAAACACACTCTAGTCTTATGTATTACTGTTGTCTATTTTGCTTCCACAGTAATATCTGACTAGGGACATAACAAGAATGTATGTACTCTTATCATACATATGGTCTCATTGTTCAGGTCCTCAACCCGAAGACATATGTCATCGAGTCTCATCATTGTTTAGACATCTATCATGTATGTGTCATCATATCATGAGTGAGACAAACATAATAGATAGAATTACCTTTGTCATTATCAAATTAAGTATCATGTGCCTCATTGCAATCATCATATGATTGGCTCTCTAGGCATACTATACCAACAGACTCCCACTTGCACTTAGAGACAATCACCCACGAATCATATTCCAAGTGATCTTAACATGTCCATAAGGTTTTTGGTGCATAAGTGCTTTTATAGAGGGTAAGCAACATTTTATTCATGTTGGTATATTGCATGTTTCACATCCCCTCATTGTATGATGACTCGTATGAGATGGAAGTGTCGTAGTATGCTATCTGAAATCCATTTGCCTAACCAGTAGCTCCATTATTGTCACAATATTACTACTGAGTCATCAATGGTTGGAACCTCCCATAAGTTCATCCATATGAACTTCTTAATGAATACAATATTCATTATAGTGTTCGTAACACTAAGATACTCGACTTCTTATTGTAGAATTAATCAATTGTTTTATGTTGGCACATTTACAACTAACCATTCTTATTCCAAGGTCAAACACAATTTTGTTATTTCATAAGCCTGCATCGGTGTAACTCTTTACACCCAACTCTTCCTTATTACCATAACTAAAGAACTAATCCTTTTAGTACTTTACAAGTACACAAAGATGTCCTTCATGGTATTCCAATAAATCTTACTGGAGTTTGACAGATATCCATTCGTCATGTCCAATACATACAAGATAACTAGATATTTATATCATCTTGTCATACAAGATGATGATTTCATATCTTCATTTCATGTCCAATACATACAAGATGATGAGTTCATATATTCTTATCATGTATAATACATACAAGATAATTAGGTCATATTTTCTTGTCATTTCCAATACATATAAGATAATGAGATGAGTTCATATGTGATAGATCCAATTGTGAATTCATATGGCATCTATCCATGTATTCCTTATTCTTCATAAGAATTGGGACACTCGGCTCCTGAGAGACTAACTCCATGGAACATGGACAAGTTCTCTCTCACCATGCTGAACTCATTCAGCATCTAGCCAAAGTATGTTCTCTTTCTTAGGAAAAGAAGTTGTCTTGATCTATCTCTATAGGTCTTGATTCCTATCACATAGGATGCTTCTCTAAAACCTTTTAGAATGCACTTCGTTGCTAGATTTTATAGTATAAGGATGATACTCCCCATCAATATGTGGAATATATATATGCTCCCACTAAATTCTTGTAATCACACATTACATCTTCATTCTGACTAAAGTCAAACTCTTTGACTATCTTGTCAAATCCAGTTATGAGGTGCTTGCTTCAATCCAAAGATTGATCTATGCAACTTTATAGACTTTATTAGCATTATTGGATTTATAAAACCTTTAGGTTGTGTTATATACACATCCTTCACAATATTCCATTTAAGGAATGTGGTTTTAACATTCATATGCCAAATCTCATAGTCATATTAAGCTACAATGGCAAGCTTATCCAGATGGATTTATCCATGGTAACTGCTGAAAAGATTTCACCATATTCAACACCTTGAACTTGTTAGAAACTCTTTTCAACCAACTTACCCTCCATGTTAGTCTTGTTCTGGAAGACCCAAAAGTACTCTGTGGGTTTTACCCCTTAAGGTGGATCATCCAAAGTTATAATTTGTTGATGTACATGGAGTCCATCTTGAATTTCATGGATTCAAGCCATATCTCAGTTTCTGGCTCTCATTAGCTTCTAGGTAGACTATTGACTCATAATATGATCAATTCACCACCTTCTTGTCCATAAGATATCATATATCATTCAAGCTCTAGATGTGTTATACCAGAACCATGAGTTATGTGTGTTACTTAAGGAACTTTGAGATTCCACAACATTTTGTTATTCTCTTTATCCAGTGTACCTTTTTACGTTCAATGTTTTTCTTGTTTGTCTCTAACATTTTGAGTTCTATTTTTCTCTCCCACTAATTCCTTTAGAACTAGGTTCTCCTCTAGGAATGCATCCATCCAAAATACCTTTGTTATTGGATTTGGATATCAAAGTAGTATTCAACAAAATAACATATATGTGATTTGTGGACAAAACCTTATAAGAAACATTTTCTTATTTAGGCTTTCAATCCTAATATTTAAAAAAACATATTGGGATACATCCCATTCCATATCTCATATGGTGTCTTTGAACTAATTAGATGGTACATTGCTTTAGTGTTAAGCATGTGCCCAAAAGGGAATTTGAAGTTTAGCTAGTAATCACACTCTAACTTATCAAGGTGTGATTCCTTCTTTCTGATACACTTCTCATGATACACTAGCATTGTGTTTCAGGTGGATTCCATCATGACACATTATCATGATCTTCCAAAAGATTCTCAAACTCTTGGTTCAAAGTATTTCCATATCGATCATATTGAAATTTAATACTTATACCAAGTTTGTTATGTACTTCATTTATTTTATCCTTAAACACTTCAAGAGATTCATGTTTGTATATTAAATACAAACTACCATATCTATTGAGGTCATCAGTAAATATATTAAAGTACTATTGATTACCTTTAAGTTTGAATTATCATGTCATTCATTACATATTTATGTCTTTAACTATCAGGTATAGTTGATGAGACATAGGCATTTCCATCAAAGATCATTTCTTTGAAATGAAACATTAGTCCATTACACTCTTTGATGGTATATGTATAATAGCAATTCACTAATTCTATTATATGCCCATGAATATCATATTGTAACTGTAATGGTAGCAACTCTTACTCCGCACACTTTCTAGCTTACTTCTTCTTAGGTCCTGAAGTACAAATTTCTATGTCTTTCATCTTCCCGAGATCCTCTATAAAGAGGTTATTTCCTTTTCCAACTTACCCCTCTTCATATCTTGAGTGCTAAAGACTTGGACCTAAGCTTGGCTTTAGAACACTTCTTGACCTTGCTTTATCTATGGACTTTACTGTACTGATCATTATCACAGGTTTTGTCCTTTCTTCATTCATGCTTTGGCATCAACATGCCAAGCACTTCAGACAATGGTTTGGCCAAGTTTCTTAATAACATTTGATAAATTTACTATATGATTCACACAACGATTTGTAGAATCATATGTTTGGTCAATTCTTGACCTATAATAAATCATAGTTAATCTATATGCACAATCATATTGAGAATATTATACTTGATCTCCATCTATCTAACTATACTCAAACATCACTTTGAAGACATAATACCTTTCACGCTTTACATGATTCTTAAGATGTATAATCATCTCAAGAATGTCCATGCTTCAAGATATTTATGCAACCCATAGTTCATATAGCTTAGCATAAGGTTCTTTATGTCTTAGGTATCATTGGCATACTTAAAGTAAGCATCCGATTTTAGCCTTAGGCGCATTTGGAGTGGTTCAACTGGCTCGGGTCTTTCAAGGACTATAGAGTTTACACTCACCATTGAGAACACTTCTCAAAGGTCCCAAACTAGATTTGAAGTTTATCCACTTTATGAACTGATTGTAACGATAATGTATTTGCATTTGTCATTTGGATTCTACAAAAGAATTTTGCAAATTTTTAAAATAGTTTTTATTTGTTTGATTTGATAAAGTTGACAATATTAATTAGGTCTTTAATTAATTATCGCTCCCACTATTTTGTTCAAACTGATAGCCCTCCCCATCAACTCAGAATATTGCAGTGTACAACCTTCTAGTGAACTAAGATCTAAAACAATTGAGTTATTACCTGGCCAACACCAGCATCCATAATCAATTATTATGGTAGGAAACATTTACCAATTGCATCACATGCAATTCTTGGATAGATGATATATACAACTCTTTCCCATAGTCATATGCATGCCTCTAAGTGCTTAATCTCATTAAGGCCACTTAGTTAAGCCTGACCCAAAAGCCAATATGACAGGAGTGCACCCTGCTTGGCGAGTTCCACACAACTACCATCACACTTTCACGAGATAGACAACACACCACCCTTCAAATGCCAATGCTTGTTGATCAAGATTTTTATGTGTGTTGCTTATGGAATGCATCTAAAACTTAATATTATCTTTGAAGAATTTTATATAAGTACATATACATATCCAAAAACCACATATTTATAATATGTATCATATACATGCTATAACCACAATGAGAAAACATTCAATATCAATAAAAGTGATGATTATGGCCATCCTATTGTAATTCCTTGGAGCCACAAGGAATTGCGATCATCTAAGGTCTACATCATATGCAACCTGTTGTTGATGAAGATCTTTGTACTTGAACCATTATGGGTCAATCAGCTCATCCTATGACACAATCGGCTCGCCTCCTGGTCGGTTGGTTGGTCAGTCTGGCCTCCGATGTCTGGACACCTCCAACAAGAAGTTGGGCCATCATCTGGTCGATCCGGCTCCACCTTCACAATCCTCCTCAGTCCTCTAGGTGGTCGACTCATCTGGTGCAAAGCGTCTTCTTCTTCGAGGTAATAGAAAATAAACTATCCTACTTTTACATAATCTTTGGGAAGCCTCAAGTTAGATTCGATGAGAGCAAAGATAGAAGAGAAAGGATCTTGAGTTATCTCAAGTTACATGTGGAATAGAAGGTAGAGGCTCGATATGCAAACAACCATAACCAACCAAGCACACATAGGTTTTATAGGCCATAACCATGCTACACATCCACCATCAAAACCATTTTAGGGCAAACATGTATCAATCGCATATATACCATATCATATATGTATATTAGTTTGTGGTCGCATGTGGTATTTAGTCAGATATACACATTAGTCATTTTAAATATACACATCGTATGTAATAAATAAATGATGATAAAACCAAAATATGATCATATAGATTCATCCCAAAACATAGTATGTTGACATGGCTCTGATACCATTGTTGAGTTTTATAGCCTCAGAGTAGGCAGCGAAAATAAAAAATTTGCTGGCCATTAACCCATAACAAGAGATCACATCAACTACTATGTAATGGCAAGGACAGTTTTAGCAAGATATACCTTCTCCTGGGGCTTGCCCAGTGACAATACCTCACAGCCATGTGTGGTCTTCAACACCATGCCTTGGACTATGTCTGTGCAGCACCTAGTCTTCGCCATGGACTCTTACCTCCACCACGGACAGCGGCTGACGTGTCCTCCTGAGTGGATGACATCTCCTGCCTCTGTAGATAGTCCACACAGACCACCTGGAACTCCTGCCATTCTAGAAGAACTGGTAGGAAGGAGACAACCCTCTTGTTGGTGTACTAGCACCAACCTTCTCTCCCGAACTCAGACTTCTTTTTTGCAGTAGTCTTTCCCTCGTTGTGCCTCCCTAGTCAGGTAGCACTTGCTCGGGCTCTCATGGTTACCAGAACCAGAGAGGACAATAACTTTGCAGAACAACTGATGTTTTGAGTTTTGTGTTCTGAGAATCCCCCAGTACCCCTATATTTATAGTAGAGGATAGGGTCAGGGTTCGGATAACACCCATTTTGGGCTATTTAGGGCCTTTATTTCGTTGTCAAAATTGTTTTTCCTCTCTATTTTATCTTGTTACTGCATAGAAATAACCTGCACTATGCCCCTGACTCTTTCCCCATCTTTTGTAGAGATTTCCCTCATTTTTCCACTCAAAGTCCGCAAGAAGGCCCGTCCCGGCCCATCTACAATGAGCACCTTTTACTGGTCGCCCGATACGCCCATTTACCCGTCGCGGTCACTGCCCGATATGGCAGCAACCCGATACAGGCGTGTCACACGAGGAGCCCCGACGAGCGGTACGCTCTCTACCCGACAAGGAGCTTTGCCCACCATGACTCATCAGTCCGATACAGGCGTGTCATGCATTGTGAGTTACTCATCAGAAGCAGCTTCCCACCAGGATCACCCAATATGCTTCCAGCACGACACGTGACGCTTGTCGTGCCGGGCGACAGTATGTCGACCGTCCCCGAAGCCATGTAAATGGAGTCGATGAAGGACACGTGGCCCCACAAGGACCGCAACCTCTACCAGCTGATGCCTATAAATAGCAGCTACATGACTCTGATGGGACGGGTTGAAACCCCATGAGAGCTAATTTCGGAAAGACATTAGGAGCTAGTATGTCACGTTCCAAGGTGTGTCGGGCGATACTAGGTGAGCACACCCCCAACCCGAGAGGGGTGGGAGGAGTTCACTTAGAACCCGACTCGGTAGTTGCAGTAGCATGATATGACCAGGAGGGCTACCCCTGCCGGGTCCCTAGATGGGCCTTAACCCGAGACGACTCACCCCTCTATACCTGATACAAGGAACCTAAGAACCTAAGCGATTCCTAACCTGACACGATACTGAACTTGATACGGACTAACCGTTACGGCATGTCACCCGAGAGGGCTGGTTTCCTGACACGGTCATATCGGGTAGGGAGTTCTACCCGATGTGCCCTTGTCGTCACGCCTGTTGCCTGAGAGAGTCGGTTGCCTGACACGGGTGTATCAAGAAGAGCTCCTACCCGGTACCGGGTTAGCAGTCCCTTAGGGGTCCACTGTTGTTTATCACCTTCCTAAATTAAGGAAGTTGATACCTATCTTCCCTTTTCAGCATTTTACTTTCATTACTAATGCATTGTAACTAAAACCTCTTTACATATCTATGAGTATGGAATCAGTGGAGTTTAATACCTGTTGTTTTGTGTTTGGTTCCTTTTTATTGGATGATTTCTTTATAGCATCTGAACTCTAGCCTTTTATGCATGGATCATGTTTTGACTGGCTATCGAATCATGTTTCCCATTCGACTCCCTTGGGAAAGGGAAGTCGTAACTCTAGAGTTTGGTCTGTCCCGGAAGTATGAGAGTACCTAGGGTCAGGGCCGCCCCGACTTATCTCCCCACTCTAATCTACGCCCACTGCCCTTGAGAGAGGGAAACAGTTTGTAGTTAGAGGTATCCTCTTTGAGAGAAGAGGATGAAGGATGTTTTCCATTACTTCTTGTTATGCCTAAGTTTTCTTCCTTCGTGCTTTACCTCAACGACCATTTTATCTCCTCAGATTCTGTTATTTTAAACACCTATAAAAATCTCTAAACCCCAAAACTTAAATCTTTCTTGTAACTCCTTTTGGAGATAGGGTATGTGTTTGTTTCCTTATGTTTAGTTCATGTTACAACACCTCCTTTTCTTGCACCCCCTTTTGATGTGCTGAGACAATTGAAACTCAAGTTCTGAAGCGCCATTCTTCCTATCCATGTGTTTGACCCCGAACTACTTCGACCCTATGCTAGTTGCAGGTGTCTTAAACATTCAAGTATTATAAATTTCTAAAGTCTGATAACCTAGACATGATTCCATTCTTGGACCCACGTTTAAGGCTCGTCAGGTTCCCAGTCTATTTGGGAGTAGAAGGATCCAGAAATAGCATGAATAGTTTGTACTATGGCAGGTGAACTGATCAGTTCACTAGTGAACCGGTCAATTGGGAGTGTGAACTGATCAGTTCACCCATTGAATCGGTCATTTCACTTCCCAAACTTGCCTACAATTAACTTTCCTCAATCGTTTCCAATTAATGCAAAGATTTATCCTTATTCCAATCGAATTAAATAAGTGAAATGTGAAAGTTTTCCTCCAACTAGACAAATCCTTATTTCCTCAGTTGGCAGGACTCTGAGCCGCTTGGTTCACCAAGTGAACTGGTTGGTTGGCTCACACCAGCCGATCAGCTTACCAGGGTGAACTGGTCGGTTGGAAGTCTTGACATTGCCAATGCAGTCTCCAATCGATCTGACACTCTAATTAGCTAGTTCAACACTTGAAATTGATAGTTCTGAGTCCAGTCGGTCAATTGTATGTTTAGTTGAGTACCTAAACACTTTTAGTATCAATCTACACATCATTTATGAACAATCTCCTCTTCCAGGGGTATCCTATGTGTGACCCTACAGGTTCCAATTTACATTGGTAGTGAATGTTCATAACAACTTATGACATTACAAGCAATGAGCGGAATCTAGTAACTCATCATTACTACCCAAGTAACTCAGAAAGTTGGAGAACAACTTCAACCTACAATCTGTGATTAGTGTTAATGCGATCATATAGTTCCTTTGTCTCTCACATCCAGATTGAACTCAAGGCATGGAACGGCATCCCCTTCAACATTCAATCCATGTTCCTTGAACTAGAGCAGACTGTCTGAGATGCATGTGAGTTCACATATCATATATTGAATCACATGAGTATGACCATACAATTCTCAGTCTCTCTTATCAAGGACCCTGGATATCATACTCCTTGTAGGAGGGAAAAATCCCATCTCTATCACTCACAGTCTATCCCCATGTGTCAAAGTCACCTAACCATCACCTTTATAACAACCCATGTTTCAGGATTGTGTTTGATGGTGTCAAAGCATATCCAACGACATGTGACAAGTGCACTGATTTCAGGTCTAAGAACCACAATCACCACCAACACTATGAGAGATGATTGTGACTACCATTCCATGGTATCCATGTATCACTCTCAAGGTGGGTTTGTCTGATATACTATTCTCTAACATATATTTGTTTGCTTGACTTGATAGCATATATCATGAATAATGAGACTCTATCATCAGTCAACACACACTCTAGTTCTACCCGATATGCCCTGGCCATCATGCCTGTCGCCCGAGAGGGTCGGCTGCCTGACACGGGTGTATCAGGCAGAGCTCCTGCCCGGTACCGGGTTAGCAGTCCCTTAGGGGTCCGCTGTTGTTTATCGCCTTCCTAAATCAAGGAAGTCGAAACCTATCTTCCCTTTTTAGCATTTTCTTTTCATTACTTATGCATTGTAACTAAAACCTCTTTACATATATATGAGTATGGAATCAGTGGTGTTTAATACATGTTGTTCTGTGTTTGGTTCCTTTTTGTTGGATGATTTCTTTATAGCATCTGAACTCTAGCCTTTTATGCATGGATCATGTTTTGACTAGCTATTGAATTGTGTTTCCCGTTCAACTCCCTTGGGAGAGGGAAGTTGTAACTCTAGAGTTTGGTCTATCCCGGGAGTATGAGAGTACCCAGGGTCAAGGCTGCCCCGGCTTATATCCCCACTCTAATCTACGCCCACTGCCCTTGAGAGAGGGAAATGGTGCATAGTTAGAAGTATCCTCTTTGAGAGAAGAGGTTGTAGGATGTTTTATGTTGCTTCTTGTTATGCCTAAGTTTTCTTCCTTCGTGCTTTACCTCAACAACATTTTTATCTCCTCAGATTCTATTATTTAAAACACCTATAAAAATCTCTAAACCCCAAAACTTAAATCTTTCTTGTAACTCCTTTTGGAGATCGGGTCTTTGTTTGTTTCCTTATGTTTAGTTCATGTTACAACACCCCCTTTTCTTGCACCCCCTTTTGATGTGCTTAGATAAGTGAAACTCAAGTTCTGAAGTGTTGTTCTTCATATCCCTATGTTCGACCCCGAACTACTTCGACCATGTGCTAGTTGCAGGTGTCTTAAACATTCGGGGTATTATAAATTTCTACAGTCTGATAACCTAGACATGATTCCATTCTTAGACCCATGTTTAAGGCTTGTCAACTTTTTGGCGCCGTTGTCGGGGATAGGCAAAGAAAACCATTCTACAAACTTTAGTTTCACTTGCACTTTGCCAAAACCTTGTACATATGCATATAATACTGCAATTATTTACTGCACATAATATTTACTGTTCATAATGTATAAAACGCTCTTACACCTTTGTTTCTTTCCAGGTACTCCTTTCTTTCTTTCTAGGTCATCCAAGCTCTTGACAAGTCATGGCTGACCAAGCCCCTAAAGCTCGCTCTCTTTTCTCATTCGTTCAAGTTCGAGCTAATGAAGAGAGAAACCTGGTTGTAACGCAGCCTCTAAACATCACCAACTTCGAACTGAAGCCCTCCTTCCTCCAGCTCCTGCAGCATAACAGGTTTAGTGGAAACACCTCTGAGGAGAACCCGTATAATCATCTAATGACATTCAAGAGGACGTGCAACACATTTAAGATCAACAGAGTCCCACTGATGCATATCTACATCTAGTGCTTCCCGTTCTCACTGAGGGACAAGGCACTAGAATGGTACACCAGCTTACAGGATGGGAGCCTCCCTGATTGGGAGCATCTTGCCAATGCTTTCATTGCCAAGTTCTTCCCCATCGAGAGGACCATCAAATGTCAAAACAAGATCACAAGGTATTCCCAAAAGCCCTCGGAGAATCTTCATGAGACTTGGGAAAGATTCCAGAGCTACCAGCGTGAATGCCTGCATCATGGTTCTTTCAGAACCAAAGCTCATCACCACATTTTACAATGGGGTGTGCCCCACTGAGAGGAAGTCCTTGAATGCTGCTGCTGGCAGTGATTTCTTGGTACTTAGTGCCCAAAGAGCCAGGGATATTATTGAAAACATGGCTACAAACCAACAAGATGGAGAATATGACCGAGAGTTGCTAAGTCACACTACTCCAGGTGAATCTAAGGCTATGGAGGCCCTCGCAGCCAAGCTTGACAAGATGATGACAGATGTCCAGTCCCTCAAGGAGCAAGATTACAAAGGAAAGTTTCGACGGGAGGTCGTGAAGAGTTGTGTCACCTATGGAGAGCCCGACCACATGTCAGATTTCTACCCACACACCGCACCCCAAGAAGATCTCAAAGGGGACTTTATAGAGAATGTGCGTTTTGTTCAATATCGACGGCCCGACCATCCTGGTTTCTCTTATGGGGATACCATTGCTGCTGAGAACTCTCACCAGCTAGTGAGTGGGAAACCTTTGGGAGGACCATCAAATCAACAAAAATAGACATGGTTCCAATAGCAGAGGGCCTTCCAACAAAACCAACAGCCATGACCATCTTTGACGACAGAATTTATGTCCTTCGCCAAGAGATAGAACGAAATCAATGAAAAGATGCACAAGAGCTCAATGGATAGCACGGCTCTTCTCAAACTAATGCAAAAATAGATGGGTGGTTTTTCTACCCAGATAGGGAAGCTCCAGTAGCATAACAAACAGATTGATCAGCAGCTGGCAAGCCTCGCCCAATCCATCAACCATCAGGTAGGGCATTTCCCCTCCAATACTAAAGCCAACCCATGAGGACATGAGACAGCAAAAATGGTCATTCTAAGGTCAAGAACGATGGTATCACCATCCGTTGAGAAGACAGTAACATCAACAACAGCACCCACCGAAGGAGTTAGCACAGAGGTTGTTGAGGAAGAAGTTACGTAGAAGTCAAAGAAAGTAGTCAAAGACAAGGTTAACGATGTCTCTTCTGAAGAGCATCCAAATAAGTATGCACCCCACGTACCATTCCCACATAAGTTGGTAAAAGCCCAACTGAATAAGAGGTGTGAAAAGTTTCTGGCCGCTATAAAGAAGTTTCATGTAAACGTCCCGTTCCTAGATGCCATTGAAGAAATGCCCACTTATGCCAAGTTCGTAAAGGACCTGATAATAAGAAAAAGGAAAGGAGAAGATGTAGAGACTATGAAGCTCGCCAAGATGTCTAGTTCTTTTGTCAAAACTAATATTCCTTTGAAGAAGAAAGATCCAGGGGCCTTCGTAACCCCCTTTCAAGTTGGAGATAATGTAACTCGAAAAGGTCTAGCAGACCTAGGGGCCAGCATCAGTCTAATGCCTCTGTCCCTTGCCAAGAGAGTGGGGCTCACCGATATGGTAAGCACCAACATGAGGATACAACTAGCTGACCATACCTTCACCTGGCCAGTTGGTGTCGTTGAAGATGTGCCCATCCGAGTGGGACATTCCTTTATCCCTTACGATATTGTTTTGATCGACACCAAAGAAGATCTGAGCTACCCTATCATTTTCGGGTGACCCTTCCTTGCCACTGGCTGAGCTCTTATCGATGTCAAGGCAGGAATGATTACGATCTGTGTTGGAAGAGATCACATCGATTTCAACATCAGTGATTGTATGAGGGCCCCCTCGTTCTTTGAATCCTCCTACTTTGTTGAGAACTATCAACAGTTATGTGATGACGTACAGGAAGAGAAGGTCATGGTAGATCCTTTGATGTGCGCCTTAACTGGCAAGTTACAAGAGATCAATGATCTTGAGGTCAGGGAATTGTTGGCCTATCTGGATATTGAAGAAATCATTGAGGATGAAGATCCTATTGAGACAGTTAGATATGCCGCTCTCCGAGAAGTCCCTACTGAAGAACAGAAAAAGGAAGTCCTGCCAGAGCTAAAAGTATTTCCAAAAGGCCTTGAGTATCATTTTCTGGATCAAGAGAAGATGCACCCGGTAATCATCAACTCAGAGTTGACTAATTGCCAGAAAGACCAGCTGATCAAAGAGTTAAGGTTGTGGAGGAAAGCCATGGGCTACTCAATCAGGGGCCTGAGAGGGATAAGCCCTTCGGTGTGCATGCAACGGATCCATCTGGAGGAGGACTCTAGGTCGTATGCCCAGCCGTAAAGAAAGTTGAATGGAAAGCTTCACGAAGTCGTTAGCAAAGAAGCAGTTAAGCTCTGAGATGCTGGAATTATCTACGCTATCAGTGATAGCACATGGGTGAGTCCAATCCAAGTAATTCCCAAGAAGGGGGGGATGACCTTGGTAAAGGGAGATGATGGGGTCGAGGTGGCCACTAAGATGTTCATTGGATGGCAGATGTGTATAGATTATTAGAAACTTAACACTGCCACTCACAAGGACCATTTCCCCCTTCCTTTCATCGATCAGATGCTGGAACGCCTGGCCCATCATTCCTACTTCTGCTGCTTGGACGGGTATTCATGTTTCTACCAGATCTCCATCCACCCTAATGACCAGGAGAAGATGACTTTCACTTGCATA
This sequence comes from Alisma plantago-aquatica, assembly GCA_963693085.1. Lineage (NCBI taxonomy): Eukaryota > Viridiplantae > Streptophyta > Magnoliopsida > Alismatales > Alismataceae > Alisma > Alisma plantago-aquatica. Next base: position 666,414,307 of record OY856414.1, read on the forward strand.
TACATAACTTTTGCCTTTAGAAGAATGCCCTTTGGGCTCTGTAATGCACCTACTACCTTCCAGAGGTGTATGAATGCCATTTTTGCATATCTGCTCAAAGACAAGATGGAAGTGTTCATGGATGATTTCAGCATGTACGCCAGCTCGTTTGATGACTGTTTGAACAATCTGTCCCTCATAATGAGAATATGTGAAGAACATAGCCTCACCCTCAACTGGGGGAAATTCCATTTTATGGTGCAAGAGGGGATTGTTCTTGGACACAAGGTGTCAAGTAAAGGTATTGAAGTCGATCCATCCAAGGTTGAGGTGATAGCTAAGCTCCCACTGCCTACTTCAGTTATAGGTGTTCGTAGTTTTCTGGGTCATGCCGGTTACTACCGGCAGTTTATAAAGGATTTTTCAAAGATAGCCAAGCCTTTCTCTAACCTTCTGGTAAAAGATGTGAAGTTTGACTTCATAGAGGAGTGTATGAAGGTGTTCTCAACTCTAAAGGGCACTTTAATATCTGCACCAATTCTCCAGTCCCCTAATTGGAGTCTTCCATTTGAACTTATGTGTGACGCCAATGATTTTTCTATAGGGGCCGTACTTGGCCAAAAGAGAGACAAGAAGCATCATGGTATCTTCTATGCAAGCAAGACCCTAGATGAGGCTCAGTAGAATTACACGACTATAGAAAAAGAAATGCTAGCTATCGTGTATGCCTTCGACAAGTTCAGGTCTTACCTCTTATGTTCAAAGGTGGTTGTTCACACTGACCACGAGGCTATTAAATATCTAATGCAGAAGAAGGATGCAAAGCCCAGACTGCTATGTTGGGCATTGTTGTTACAAGAGTTTGACCATGAGATCAAAGACAAGAAGGGCTCAGAGAATGTGGTTGTAGATCATGTCTCCAAGATTCAGGTAGAAGATGATCACCCGTTGCCTATCAATGAAAGATACCCCAACAAATCCATCTACGTAGCCCAGTCAGCTGACCCTGAGGGGGCGTGGTATGTAGATTTCTGCAACTACCTGGCTTGTAAGTAGCTTCCCCCAGATATATGTCTTATAATCATAAGAATAAGTTCTTCTCTGGTTTAAAGAACTATTATTGGTATGATCCTTTGTTGTTTAGGCGTTGTGTCAATGGGTTATATAGAAGATGTATACCTGAGGAGGAAGCCCCCAAAATTTTGTTTGCATGTCACTCCTCTCCATATGGAGGACATCTGGGAGGTGAGAGGACAACTACCAAGGTGCTACAATCTAGTTTCTACTGGCCAAACTTGTTCAAAGATGCTCATGCATTTGTAAAGTCTTGAAATGAATGACAGTGAACTAGGAACATTTCCCGTCGCAATGAGATGTCACTATCAGATTGGATTGAAGTTGAAATTTTCAATGTGTGGGGTATTGATTATATGGGACCATTTCCCTCGTCCTATGGTTTCAAATATATTCTCGTCGGGTCAACTATGTCTCTAAGTGGGTTGAAGTAGTGCCCGCTTCTACGTGTGATGCTAAGGCAGTGATAAAACTCTTCACCAAGATTATCTTTCCAAGGTTTGGAGTTCTGAGGACTGTCATCAGTGATGGCGGCTCTCACTTCACTGAAAGATAGTTTGAATTGATCCTACATAAGTACGGCGTTCGCCACAAGGTTGCGACGCCATATCTTCCACAAACATCCGGTCAGGTGGAAGTCTCCAATCGGCAGATCAAGCAGATCTTGGAGAAGACGGTTGGCAAGTCCCGGAAGGACTGGTCAACTAAGTTAGACGATGCTCTCTAGGTGTACAGGACTACTTTTAAGACGTCGTTGGGAACCACACCTTACCACATGATATATGGAAAAGCCTGTCATCTTCCTTTTGAAATGGAGCATAAAGCGTTATGGGCAATCAAGCAGCTCAATATGGACCAGACGCTGGATGGAAAGAAAAGGTTTCTTCAACTATAAGAGCTTGAGGAGCTGATACTCCATGCCTATGAAAATGCTAGGATCTACAAGTTGAGGACCAAGATCTGGTACGATTCACATCTGAGGAAAAAGGATGCCAATGAAGGTGATAAATATTTGCTATTTAAATCTTCTATCCATCTTTTTCTAGGGAAGTTGCAGAGTAGATGGTCTGGATCTTTCACCGTTGCAAAGATTTACCCATCTGGGATGATGGAGCTCTACGATAAGGATGATCCAACAAAAGTCTTTCCAATGAACGGGCATAGAGTAAAAAGGTTTTATGAAGATGAAGATTTTGTGAGAAGATCAGAGATGGCCCTGTAAGAAGCTAGAACAACAACCACCAGAGCGGAGTAAAAGGATTTGATGTTGTCGAGCTAACGACGGAAACTACAACGCTTATCGGGAGGCAGCCCGAGTTTTATTTTTCTAGCATAGGATGTTATTTCCCTTCCTGAAGAAAAAAATTACAAACATTATCATTGTAGTAAGGCCTGATTTAGTGCATGTGCCACGTGCATACACTCCCTCATTTTATGGGCCACCGACTTAGTTTTTATAAGCTTTGATGAGTAGTGCTATCTGAGGCTAAAAGCCTTCTGTCATGTCAATGATGTTTTACCCATCAAAGCTCTGTGATTTCAGTTTTCTACCCTTGTTTTGCTTTTCATTTTTACTCTTTTGAGAATCTTATCGGGCATGTTCCAACATGTTCCCTTGCTTCTCACCTTGCGCGACATGCGATTACTAACCGAACTGCATTCACCTCTATCAGGCGACATCATCAGCCCCTTGAATTATGTGTTGGGCAAGCTGTGAGTATCACGCGTTGCGCCGTGTCGGGCGTCTCTATTGCCCAAAGTTGTATTGGCCAGCGCACCACGCATGGTGCGATAAGTGCTTGGCCGTATCGGGCAGCAAACGTAAACACGGAAGCATGTAGCGTGACATGTCGATCCCGCACTACATGCATGCCGCACGGCGTGAAGCTTGCTTAGGAAGCCAGATCGCCCTACGATGTGACAGATTAGACTAGTTTGACTACGTCTCGGGAAATGATTCGCCTCCTCGCGTGACACGTGCCCCTATTTTTCCCAAAATACCCCCGCTCATCGTGGATATATATAGTAACTTGAGTTTAACTGTGTCGGGCACCTGCATTTACTTTTCACCTACTCCCATTGTTACGACCCCATCTGAGCTTAATTGGTAAACTAGGGTTTACCTAGACAATTGCAAAGATTAATTGGAATAATCATTATTGAAATCTAATTAATGACGATAACACAATTAGGATGTTTTAACTATGATAAGAAGTCTAAATATTCTTTTGTCTTGAGAATTAGGGTTTGAGAAGCATAAACCCTAATCGGCCCAAATAGGGTTTTAATGACATATGAATACAGAATTTGATAAGTAGAATGTCTCACTAAATGATTTTTAGTATTTTATGTGTAACTATGATTTACTTCAAATTTGGATATGATTTGGATATATAAAATGTGAACAACATTGGAAAATATCAGAATTTTTGAAGAATTCTCTGACATGTTTATCGGCCGAGTTTCAAACTCGACCGATCACAATTTCAGAATTTTACAGCAGTGTGGTAATTGAATTTTATCTTTTTATTGGTATATCCAATTGATCTCAAATTTTAACTGTTCCTGAAAAACACAGTTTTAGACACTCTGTTAAATTTGCATAATTTTTGGATGACTTTTGAATCCCTACAGTAAGGGTGTCGGTCGAGTTTGTGCAGGACAAACTCGGCCGAATATTTTGCAAACTGCAATATAGCAGTGCATTGTTCTATTTTTAATTATTTATTGGTAATTACAAATGATCTCGAATTTTAACTGAGGCTTTACAGATCAATTATAAACAACGTGATAAATTCCCATAATTGTTGAAGAAGGTTTGATCTCTGAAATAAACGAATTACAGTAACTTTTGTATAACTGAATATTCAGCCAATATAATTAAAGTTAAGTGTTGGGTCAATATGCAATTGACCCAAGCAGCTCAATTGACTTATATGATCGACCACACACACAAGCAGCTCTCATTCTTCGTCATTCACTACAGAGAAATGAAAACCTAGAGAGAGAGGGAGAGTTAGGGCTTGAGTGGAGAAAGTGGGGGAATTGCTGAATTAGGGTTTTGCGATTCCAGGAAGGGTGAAATCAAGTAAGTTTGGATTCTTTGCATAGACTTTTATGGTGGATCTTCTCTCTCATGTCAAGATTCAGTCCATGCTCTGATTTGATCCAAGATGATGTCGAAATTCCCTCTTTTCTCACCCTTTCTTCATAATCCCTCATTTCCAAGGTTCCCGAGTTGAATGGAAGAAGAATTGGGAGATTTGCTAGGGATTTGATAGGAATTCGAGATTCCCTGAGTTGAGCTGCAGTTGTGAGGTGTTTTCACACCTTAGGGTGAGTGGGTTCTTCCTTCAAACATTCTAATGCACGAATTTGATTATAGCATCCAAATCCCTAATTGCTTAGTATGTGATTCTAAAACCTAAAATGTCCGTTTGATTTAAGTTGTTGCAAATTGATATGATATGGATTCCTTCTCTATTTGAATGACTCCTTAATGGTAGATTCATATCAAGAACGTATATAACACTTCCTAGTGAGAATGCTCTTCAGATTTATATCAAACAATGTAATTAGGGTTTAACCTAATTGTGACATCACTAGAGTTTCAACCTTATTGAAAAGGACTAGTAATCCTATAAGTGGTTAGGATGTATCTCATGGGTTATCTTAATTGAATTTTATTCTTGATACATGATATCTCAGTAAATGATATGGAAAATCTAAATTTAGTTAAGTTTCCATGATTTCATATCTATATTGATTATATATGATTTGTTGGAAACAGTCTTTATTTAGTGAATGCTTATATCTTATGAGATCATGATAAGAGCCATGTGACAAGTGAATGAGGCAAATGAAACCCTAAGAGTAGGGTGTTGGCATGTGATGAATGAATAAGGCGAATGAAACCCTAAGGATAGGGTGTTCAATAAATCATGTTATGGTAACATGAAAGGTCTCAATATGAGATGTGGTGATACTTAACTGTTGAATTGTATGTTTCTAGTGCATTTAACTTTATATGCTTGTTCTCTCTGAGTTGATATCTACATACTGCAGGGCTTCTTATTTTCAATACATATCTCGTAAATTGCAGGTAATGAGATATGACATGCCCTAGAAAGGGATGTTACTAAGACATGGTATATGTTGAATACATGAGCTATGATATTTATCTGTTAATTAATTAATAGACCTAGATGCCCTAACACCGTAGAACCCCTTAGACGGGTCTGCAACTTTGGGGTGAAACTCGTGTTGCAACATCATCCGTGCTTGTGTCACAGACAAACGAGGAAAGAGAGGCAGTGTCCAACAACAATCGTGCTTGTGTCAAGATGGTACTGCGATAACAAAAGAAAACTTGGTTATCTAACACCATTCGTGCTTGTGTCGCGAAGGTAACCCTGTGACTCTCCGCCAGTGTACTCAGGTTTAAGGAGGAGTCGAGAGCACACGTGGTTGTGCAGCACACGTGGATGTGCGATGAGGCCGTAGAGCCTGTGTCCTGTGCAGACCAGGACGAGTAGTCAGACTTAGCACTTCCCGGGTGTGTCGCTAAGTCTTGTACGGTGGGACCGTAGCATGGACTTGTTGCGGATCTTTATATGCAGAGTACACTGCATATATTTAGGGCATAATCTAAAATATGATCATATAGGTTCACAGAGTTCCTTATAAATGAAAGAGTTAAGAAAGACTAGAGCATAGTTTTCTAGTAGTTATTATTTGGATGCAATATTTATATTCTTTGCTATTTCAATTATATTGTTTTAGAACTGCTCAGTGTAGTATTTATTGTTGTTAAATTTCATATCGTTTACTCAAATTATATCTTTGATCACATTAGTGCATTAGTCTGTTTCCATGAAGTACTCATTCACTGAGCGAGTAGGCTCACCCCTCTACTCAAACATTTTAGGGTTAATCGCGTGGACTTGAAGATGATCAGAGCATCAGTGTAGGCCTGCCACAGGAGTCAAGTATGAGATTAGTTGAGTCAGTCGGTCCTTGTCACTCTAGGTCCTCAGTAAGAGTTTAGAGAGAGAGTTGTAATTACAATGTGTAATATTGTTCCTCTTTGATATGTATGCTAGTTAATAAGTTTCATGTGCATAATGTGTGAAAGACATCGTGAATGCTTATACATGTATCTTTACTATTAAAGTCTGATTAGTAGAAGAAATGTTCAGATTCCTTTGTTAAGATGATATGTGGTTCAATGCGAAGAAACAAGAGATTTTTAGAAAAGAAAAAGTTAAGGGTGTTCTTTATGTTGCATACAAATCCCATCTTACGCCCTAATCTCATGATTTGAGGAAATTGTGAGATCGGGGTGTAACAACTTGGTATCAGAGCTTAGGGTGAGTTGTCAAGGACCATTAAGTTAGTAAGTTAGAGTCCTAAGTGTGGCAGATAGGAGATGTTTGATGTTAGCTTTGGGGATTTGAGTATTTGGATATCCTGGCCCGATATCTGAGTACTTGGATCAACCAGTACAAGCTACTCTGTCTATTCTCTCACGTATACCCTGGCCAGGTATACAGTGGAAGAATGGGCTAGAGAGGAACCCTAGAAATGTTAGGGTTAGAAAACGAGAAAAGAAACAAGAATTAAGAGCATAAATGTAAAAGGAGATAGAACTTACATTTCATAGTGTTGTTTTTGTTGGAAATGTATAGAAATGCTCTTATATGTTTGAATTGAAATATTCAATACCTTGAAATATGGGTCTTTAATATCTGTTGTACACTATGCAATTGTAGCATTTATTGATTTCACTCTTTGTAACAAGTAGACTAGAATTGACCTTTGAATAAACTTTTGCTTCTATGGTTTTGCCCGCTGATTCGAGTGAAATTGATACCTGCAGGTCTGTTTAGGTTTTCAGTCTGTATGCGATTCGGCCGAGTTGTATGTGATTCGGCCGAGTTTCCTTAATAGGCAATCGAACAGCAAGCTGATCGGCCGAGTTGTATGTAATTCGGCCGAGTTTCCTTTTTCAGGAAATCAAACAGCTAGTTGATCAGCCGAGTTTCAAGCGGATCGGCCGAGTTGTGAAGCAATCGGCCGAGTTTCTGACCAATCGGCCGAATTTCTGAGCTGTGAGTGGCAGTTCAGGAAGAATGTGATCCTTTGTAGTTCTTGGCTTCAGGACTTCAGGTTTGGCCTGGTCCGGTTGGCGGGATGCGTTACTAGGATCTAATGACTCCTATCAATAGCATAATAAGAATAGAATTGGAATAATTAGACCCACATCAGAGTAAGAATGTATATACAGTAAGATGTTGAAACAGATGGGCAAGATCAGAATAACTAAGAATTAGTCGAAACTGATATCTGAGGTTCAACTTTGGGGTCTCAAATGTGAAACCCTTAATTGGGAATAATAGAACATGATAAGAAGTTCATAATCAGTTTATTGATTAATATTACATGAACTATACATATGAAATATAGAAAAGATATGTGAAATGTATGTATGGTTCAAGATAACAAGAATCAATCATGAAGAATGAATCATATAATAGCGTATAATGCTTTTATGAACTCTAAAGCAAAGGCTAAGTAGAAGAATAAAGTGAGCTTTCAATAGGTCCATAGAAGTAAAGAGTCTTCAAATGAGTAAAAGTAAAGAGAATCGTATGAACATGTAATTCATAAGACTAGAACAACAAACTAGTTTCTAATCAAAGAACATAGGTGTAGTTTAACGAATGAATAAGTCATACAAAGGTGGACTGTATTCAGAAGAGAAAAACTTGATTGAAAGAGAAACTATATTTGACCCATGCATGATCCACTTGATTTAAAAATGAAGAATATGTAATGTATTCAACATGAGGAAAAACTAATAGAAGGGCTATTAATTTAGAACGTTAACTTCGCAATAGTATAAAGATAAAGGAGGAAATATGTGCAACATGGTATACATGACCATACATATGAATAAGCAACATGGTCATAAGAGAAAAAAATTTAGAATTAAAGATGACGGGTTAAAGAGTAGTATATGGTAAGAGGACTATGAAACATAAGAAAGGGTTTGATATATGATGGAGAAGTTATAAAATAAAGAGGTTGTGAGATTCAAGCAAGTTCTAATTAATCAAATATCTCTGTTGATAACTAAGTAAATCTACATACGAGAATTTATTAAGGGAATGTTTGAATACAAGTATTCCAAGTCTTAAAATCATCTTCTCTTTCATATATTCCTTAATAAGAGCAAGGTGGGAATGAAATGATAAGAGAAAATGAATCATATATGGTGCATAACTACCTTGGTGAGGTCATCTAGTGAATGTAATAGTGACATACTATATGATGAAGTGCGATAAGAAATAAAATTCTTGTGTGATAACAAGAATGATGAATAATCTATTCCTATTTTAAATGCTTCAATGTTAATGATGTTTATTGTATATAATCATATGAAAAGGATAGGTAGCAAAAAGTAAAGAAGTAATGAATGAGTAGAGAGATATGGGAAAACACTAGCTTTGTGTAGTATGTGAATTTGTTTTTACATGTATGATTTGTTGGAGGCATATTAGGGTATGAAAGTTGGTTCTACATATGATTTCAGTGTATGTGTGCAAGCTATATGTTAAACTAAAGGCGTATGATAGTAGTAGTAATTCATACCAGATATGCATCCTAGTATTGTGTATTTGTGATATGGTGTTACGGTTTGGATGATGTCAGAACACATGGAGAGATACCCTGAACAAGGTAGTCATACTTATTCACTCATATTAATAGAAAGGGATGATAATCATATTGTCTGGACAAGTAACCCTAATGAGGAGTAGCTTGTTATACCTAGCTCTAATATAACTGAGTGATGGTAATTGAATATGATTAATGCTTGAATGACTGATACAATTGTGGATTACCTTATTACTGTTGTTGAAACCCTAAAATGATATAATACGATGGTTACACTTTGAATTGTGTGTGGGCCCATAACCCACAGGTCCCAGGATCGAAACAGGATAGTATGAAATGAGGTGGTAATGCTTCACCTCATGCATCCATGACCCAATGGGGATGCCAAGAGTAGTATTGTGCAATTGATTGTTGAATTTAGTCTTTTAATTCAAGACTGTTTTGCTATCTGAGTAACATGTTATTAAAGTTTAAAACAGCATGGTGAACTTGCTTTTGTCACTTAAAGGTGATACAGAACAATAGAAATCTCTGAGCAGCATAAGTTGAGATAGTTGTATCAGAGTATCAGAGTTGTGTAGTGAAAGCGTGGTGGTTTATCTTTGCATTCTATGTTTGACTGTGGCATAAAGAATTTGCTTGATATCATTGATAACTATTTGAAATATGTTGTGATTTAGTAAAGAATTAAAAGATCTAATATTGAAAACTACATTCAGGTATGAAATACAAGAATATAATGACGTGGAAGGTTTTAGAAGCTTAGAATAACCTTGAATGTATTTTTCTTGTAGGATTATGTTTCGAGGACGAAACATTCTAAGGGGGGAGAGTTGTTACGACCCCATCTGAGCTTAATTGGTAAACTAGGGTTTACCTAGACAATTGCAAAGATTAATTGGAATAATCATTATTGAAATCTAATTAATGACGATAACACAATTAGGATGTTTTAACTATGATAAGAAGTCTAAATATTCTTTTGTCTTGAGAATTAGGGTTTGAGAAGCATAAACCCTAATCGGCCCATATAGGGTTTTAATGACATATGAATACAGAATTTGATAAGTAGAATGTCTCACTAAATGATTTTTAGTATTTTATGTGTAACTCTGATTTACTTCAAATTTGGATATGATTTGGATATATAAAATGTGAACAAGATTGGAAAATATCAGAATTTTTGAAGAATGCTCTGACTTGTTTATCGGCCGAGTTTCAAACTCGACCGATCACAATTTCAGAATTTTACAGCAGTGTGGTAATTGAATTTTATCTTTTTATTGGTATATCCAATTGATCTCAAATTTTAACTGTGCCTGAAAAACACAGTTTTAGACACTTTGTTAAATTGGAATAATTTTTGGATGACTTTTGAATCCCTACAGTAAGGGTGTCGGTCGAGTTTGTGCAGGACAAACTCGGCCGAATATTTTGCAGACTGCAATATAGCAGTGTATTGTTCTATTTTTAATTATTTATTGGTAACTCCAAATGATCTCAAATTTTAACTGAAGATTTATAGATCAATTATAAATAACGTGATAAATTCCCATAATTGTTGGAGAAGGTTTGATCTCTGAAATAAACGAATTACAGTAACTTTTGTATAACTGAATATTCAGCCAATATAATTAAAGTTAAGTGTTGGGTCAATATGCAATTGACCCAAGCAGCTCAATTGACTTATATGCTCGACCACACACACAAGAAGCTCTCATTCTTCGTCATTCACTCCAGAGAAATGAAAACCTAGAGAGAGAGGGAGAGTTAGGGCTTGAGTGGAGAAAGTGGGGGAATTGCTGAATTAGGGTTTTGCGATTCCAGGAAGGGTGAAATCAAGTAAGTTTGGATTCTTTGCATAGACTTTTATGGTGGATCTTCTCTCTCATGTCAAGATTCCGTCCATGCTCTGATTTGATCCAAGATGATGTCGAAATTCCCTCTTTTCTCACCCTTTCTTCATAATCCCTCATTTCCAAGGTTCCCGAGTTGAATGGAAGAAGAATTGGGAGATTTGCTAGGGATTTGATAGGAATTCGAGATTCCCTGAGTTGAGCTGCAGTTGTGAGGTGTTTTCACACCTTAGGGTGAGTGGGTTCTTCCTTCAAACATTCTAATGCACGAATTTGATTATAGCATCCAAATCCCTAATTGCTTAGTATGTGATTCTAAAACCTGAAATGTCCGTTTGATTTAAGTTGTTGCAAATTGATATGATATGGATTCCTTCTCTGTTTGAATGACTCCTTAATGGTAGATTCATATCAAGAACGTATATAACACTTCCTAGTGAGAATGATCTTCAGATTTATATCAAATAATGTAATTAGGGTTTAACCTAATTGTGACATCACTAGAGTTTCAACCTTATTGAAAAGGACTAGTAATCCTATAAGTGGTTAGGATGTATATCATGGGTTATCTTAATTGAATTTTATTCTTGATACATGATATCTCAGTAAATGATATGGAAAATCTAAATTTAGTTAAGTTTCCATGATTTCATATCTATATTGATTATATATGATTTGTTGGAAACAGTCTTTATTTAGTGAATGCTTATATCTTATGAGATCATGATAAGAGCCATGTGACAAGTGAATGAGGCAAACGAAACCCTAAGAGTAGGGTGTTGGCATGTGATGAATGAATAAGGAGAATGAAACCCTAAGGATAGGGTGTTCAATAAATCATGTTATGGTAACATGAAAGGTCTCAATATGAGATGTGGTGATACTTAACTGTTGAATTGTATGTTTCTAGTGCATTTAACTTTATATGCTTGTTCTCTCTGAGTTGATATCTACATACTGCAGGGCTTCTTATTTTCAATACATATCTCGTAAATTGCAGGTAATGAGATATGACATGCCCTAGAAAGGGATGTTACTGAGACATGGTATATGTTGAATACATGAGCTATGATATTTATCTGTTAATTAATTAATAGACCTAGATGCCCTAACACCGTAGAACCCCTTAGACGGGTCTGCAACTTTGGGGTGAAACTCGTGTTGCAACATCATCCGTGCTTGTGTCACAGACAAACGAGGAAAGAGAGGCAGTGTCCAACAATAATCGTGCTTGTGTCAAGATGGTACTGCGATAACAAAAGAAAACTTGGTTATCTAACACCATTCGTGCTTGTGTCGCGAAGGTAACCCTGTGACTCTCCGCCAGTGTACTCAGGTTTAAGGAGGAGTCGAGAGCACACATGGTTGTGCAGCACACGTGGATGTGCGATGAGGCCGTAGAGCCTGTGTCCTGTGCAGACCAGGACGAGTAGTCAGACTTAGCACTTCCCGGGTGTGTCGCTAAGTCTTGTACGGTGGGACCGTAGCATGGACTTGTTGCGGATCTTTATATGCAGAGTACACTGCATATATTTAGGGCATAATCTAAAATATGATCATATAGGTTCACAGAGTTCCTTATAAATGAAAGAGTTAAGAAAGACTAGAGCATAGTTTTCTAGTAGTTATTATTTGGATGCAATATTTATATTCTTTTCTATTTCAATTATATTGTTTTAGAACTGCTCAGTGTAGTATTTATTGTTGTTAAATTTCATATCGTTTACTCAAATTATATCTTTGATCACATTAGTGCATTAGTCTGTTTCCATGAAGTACTCATTCACTGAGCGAGTAGGCTCACCCCTCTACTCAAACATTTTAGGGTTAATCGCGTGGACTTGAAGATGATCAGAGCATCAGTGTAGGCCTGCCACAGGAGTCAAGTACGAGATTAGTTGAGTCAGTCGGTCCTTGTCACTCTAGGTCCTCAGTAAGAGTTTAGAGAGAGAGTTGTAATTACAATGTGTAATATTGTTCCTCTTTGATATGTATGCTAGTTAACAAGTTTCATGTGCATAATGTGTGAAAGACATCGTGAATGCTTATACATGTATCTTTACTATTAAAGTCTGATTAGTAGAAGAAATGTTCAGATTCCTTTGTTAAGATGATATGTGGTTCAATGCGAAGAAACAAGAGATTTTTAGAAAAGAAAAAGTTAAGGGTGTTCTTTATGTTGCATACAAATCCCATCTTACGCCCTAATCTCATGATTTGAGGAAATTGTGAGATCGGGGTGTAACAGCTTGGTATCAGAGCTTAGGGTGAGTTGTCAAGGACCATTAAGTTAGTAAGTTAGAGTCCTAAGTGTAGCAGATACAAGATGTTTGATGTTAGCTTTGGGGATTTGAGTATTTGGATATCCTGGCCCGATATCTGAGTACTTGGATCAACCAGTACAAGCTACTCTGTCTATTCTCTCACGTATACCCTGGCCAGGTATATAGTGGAAGAATGGGCTAGAGAGGAACCCTAGAAATGTTAGGGTTAGAAAATGAGAAAAGAAACAAGAATTAAGAGCATAAATGTAAAAGGAGATAGAACTTACATTTCATAGTGTTGTTTTTGTTGGAAATGTATAGAAATGCTCTTATATGTTTGAATTGAAATATTCAATCCTTGAAATATGGGTCTTTAATATCTGTTGTACACTATGCAATTGTAGCATTTATTGATTTCACTCTTTGTAACAAGTAGACTAGAATTGACCTTTGAATAAGATTTTGCTTCTATGGTTTTGCCCGCTGATTCGAGTGAAATTGACACCAGCAGGTCTGTTTAGGTTTTCAGTCTGTATGCGATTCGGCCGAGTTGTATGTGATTCGGCCGAGTTTCCTTAATAGGCAATCGAACAGCAAGCTGATCGGCCGAGTTGTATGTAATTCGGCCGAGTTTCCTTTTTCAGGAAATCAAACAGCTAGTTGATCAGCCGAGTTTCAAGCGGATCGGCTGAGTTGTGAAGCAATCGGCCAAGTTTCTGACCAATCGGCCGAATTTCTGAGCTGTGAGTGGCAGTTCAGGAAGAATGTGATCCTTTGTAGTTCTTGGCTTCAGGACTTCAGGTTTGGCCTGGTCCGGTTGGCGGGATGCGTTACTAGGATCTAATGACTCCTATCAATAGCATAATAAGAATAGAATTGGAATAATTAGACCCACATCAGAGTAAGAATGTATATACAGTAAGATGTTGAAACAGATGGGCAAGATCAGAATAACTAAGAATTAGTCGAAACTGATATCTGAGGTTCAACTTTGGGGTCTCAAATGTGAAACCCTTAATTGGGAATAATAGAACATGATAAGAAGTTCATAATCAGTTTATTGATTAATATTACATGAACTATACATATGAAATATAGAAAAGATATGTGAAATGTATGTATGGTTCAAGATAACAAGAATCAATCATGAAGAATGAATCATATAATAGCGTATAATGCTTTTATGAACTCTAAAGCAAAGGCTAAGTAGAAGAATAAAGTGAGCTTTCAATAGGTCCATAGAAGTAAAGAGTCTTCAAATGAGTAAAAGTAAAGAGAATCGTATGAACATGTAATTCATAAGACTAGAACAACAAACTAGTTTCTAAGCAAAGAACATAGGTGTAGTTTAACGAATGAATAAGTCATACAAAGGTGGACTGTATTCAGAAGAGAAAAACTTGATTGAAAGAGAAACTATGTTTGACCCATGCATGATCCACTTGATTTAAAAATGAAGAATATGTAATGCATTCAACATGAGGAAAAACTAATAGAAGGGCTATTAATTTAGAACGTTAACTTCGCAATAGTATAAAGATAAAGGAGGAAATATGTGCAACATGGTATACATGATCATACATATGAATAAGCAACATGGTCATAAGAGAAAAAAATTTAGAATTAAAGATGACGGGTTAAAGAGTAGTATATGGTAAGAGGACTATGAAACATAAGAAAGGGTTTGATATATGATGGAGAAGTTATAAAATAAAGAGGTTGTGAGATTCAAGCAAGTTCTAATTAATCAAATATCTCTGTTGATAACTAAGTAAATCTACATACGAGAATGTATTAAGGGAATGTTTGAATACAAGTATTCCAAGTCTTAAAATCATCTTCTCTTTCATATATTCCTTAATAAGAGCAAGGTGGGAATGAAATGATAAGAGAAAATGAATCATATACGGTGCATAACTACCTTGGTGAGGTCATCTAGTGAATGTGATAGTGACATACTATATGATGAAGTGCGATAAGAAATAAAATTCTTGTGTGATAACAAGAATGATGAATAATCTATTCCTATTTTAAATGCTTCAATGTTAATGATGTTTATTGTATATAATCATATGAAAAGGATAGGTAGCAAAAAGTAAAGAAGTAATGAATGAGCAGAGAGATATGGGAAAACACTAGCTTTGTGTAGTATGTGAATTTGTTTTTACATGTATGATTTGTTGGAGGCATATTAGGGTATGAAAGTTGGTTCTACATATGATTTCAGTGTATGTGTGCAAGCTATATGTTAAACTAAAGGCGTATGATAGTAGTAGTAATTCATACCAGATATGCATCCTAGTATTTTGTATTTGTGATATGGTGTTACGGTTTGGATGATGTCAGAACACATGGAGAGATACCATGAACAAGGTAGTCATACTTATTCACTCATATTAATAGAAAGGGATGATAATCAGATTGTTTGGACAAGTAACCCTAATGAGGAGTAGCTTGTTATACCTAGCTCTAATATAACTGAGTGATGGTAATTGAATATGATTAATGCTTGAATGACTGATACAATTGTGGATTACCTTAATACTATTGTTGAAACCCTAAAATGATATAATACGATGGTTACACTTTGAATTGTGTGTGGGCCCATAACCCACGGGTCCCAGGATCGAAACAGGATAGTATGAAATGAGGTGGTAATGCTTCACCTCATGCATCCATGACCCAATGGGGATGCCAAGAGTAGTATTGTGCAATTGATTGTTGAATTTAGTCTTTTAATTCAAGACTGTTTTGCTATCTGAGTAACATGTTATTAAAGTTTAAAACAGCATGGTGAACTTGCTTTTGTCACTTAAAGGTGATACAGAACAATAGAACTCTCTGAGCAGCATAAGTTGAGATAGTTGTATCAGAGTATCAGAGTTGTGCAGTTAAAGCGTGGTGGTTTATCTTTGCATTCTATGTTTGACTGTGGCATAAAGAATTTGCTTGATATCATTGATAACTATTTGAAATATGTTGTGATTTAGTAAAGAATTAAAAGATCTAATAATGAAAACTACATTCAGGTATGAAATACAAGAATATAATGACGTGGAAGGTTTTAGAAGCTTAGAATAACCTTGAATGTATTTTTCTTGTAGGATTATGTTTCGGGGACGAAACATTCTAAGGGGGGGAGAGTTGTTACGACCCCATCTGAGCTTAATTGGTAAACTAGGGTTTACCTAGACAATTGCAAAGATTAATTGGAATAATCATTATTGAAATCTAATTAATGACGATAACACAATTAATATGTTTTAACTATGATAAGAAGTCTAAATATTCTTTTGTCTTGAGAATTAGGGTTTGAGAAGCATAAACCCTAATCGGCCCAAATAGGGTTTTAATGACATATGAATACAGAATTTGATAAGTAGAATGTCTCACTAAATGATTTTTAGTATTTTATGTGTAACTCTGATTTACTTCAACTTTGGATATAATTTGGATATATAAAATTTGAACAACATTGGAAAATATCAGAATTTTTGAAGAATGCTCTAACCTGTTTATCGGCCGAGTTTCAAACTCGACCGATCACAATTTCAGAATTTTACAGAAGTGTGGTAATTGAATTTTATCTTTTTATTGGTATATCCAATTGATCTCAAATTTTAACTGTGCCTGAAAAACACAGTTTTAGACACTTTGTTAAATTGGCATAATTTTTGGATGACTTTTGAATCCCTACAGTAAGGGTGTCGGTCGAGTTTGTGCAGGACAAACTCGGCCGAATATTTTGCAGACTGCAATATAGCAGTGCATTGTTCTATTTTTAATTATTTATTAGTAACTCCAAATGATCTCAAATTTTAACTGAAGCTTTATAGATCAATTATAAACAACGTACTAAATTCCCATAATTGTTGGAGAAGGTTTGATCTCTGAAATAAACGAATTACAGTAACTTTTGTATAACTGAATATTCAGCCAATATAATTAAAGTTAAGTGTTGGGTCAATATGCAATTGACCCAAGCAGCTCAATTGACTTATATGATCGACCACACACACAAGCAGCTCTCATTCTTCGTCATTCACTCCAGAGAAATGAAAACCTAGAGAGAGAGGGAGAGTTAGGGCTTGAGTGGAGAAAGTGGGGGAATTGCTGAATTAGGGTTTTGCGATTCCAGGAAGGGTGAAATCAAGTAAGTTTGGATTCTTTGCATAGACTTTTATAGTGGATCTTCTCTCTCATGTCAAGATTTCGTCCATGCTCTGATTTGATCCAAGATGATGTCGAAATTCCCTCTTTTCTCACCCTTTCTTCATGATCCCTCATTTCCAAGGTTCCCGAGTTGAATGGAAGAAGAATTGGGAGATTTGCTAGGGATTTGATAGGAATTCGAGATTCCCTGAATTGAGCTGCAGTTGTGAGGTGTTTTCACACCTTAGGGTGAGTGGTTTCTTCCTTCAAACATTCTAATGCACGAATTTGATTATAGCATCCAAATCCCTAATTGCTTAGTATGTGATTCTAAAACCTGAAATGTCCGTTTGATTTAAGTTGTTGCAAATTGATATGGTATGGATTCCTTCTCTGTTTGAATGACTCCTTAATGGTAGATTCATATCAAGAACGTATATAACACTTCCTAGTGAGAATGCTCTTCAGATTTATATCAAATAATGTAATTAGGGTTTAACCTAATTGTGACATCACTAGAGTTTCAACCTTATTGAAAAGGACTAGTAATCCTATAAGTGGTTAGGATGTATCTCATGGGTTATCTTAATTGAATTTTATTCTTGATATATGATATCTCAGTAAATGATATGGAAAATCTAAATTTAGTTAAGTTTCCATGATTTCATATCTATATTGATTATATATGATTTGTTGGAAACAGTCTTTATTTAGTGAATGCTTATATCTTATGAGATCATGATAAGAGCCATGTGACAAGTGAATGAGGCAAATGAAACCCTAAGAGTAGGGTGTTGGCATGTGATGAATGAATAAGGCGAATGAAACCCTAAGGATAGGGTGTTCAATGAATCATGTTATGGTAACATGAAAGGTCTCAATATGAGATGTGGTGATACTTAACTGTTGAATTGTATGTTTCTAGTGCATTTAACTTTATATGCTTGTTCTCTCTGAGTTGATATCTACATACTGCAGGGCTTCTTATTTTCAATACATATCTCGTAAATTGCAGGTAATGAGATATGACATGCCCTGGAAAGGGATGTTACTGAGACATGGTATATGTTGAATACATGAGCTATGATATTTATCTGTTAATTAATTAATAGACCTAGATGCCCTAACACCGTAGAACCCCTTAGACGAGTCTGCAACTTTGGGGTGAAACTCGTGTTGCAACATCATCCGTGCTTGTGTCATGGACAAACGAGGAAAGAGAGGCAGTGTCCAACAACAATCGTGCTTGTGTCACGATGGCACTGCGATAACAAAAGAAAACTTGGTTATCTAACACCATTCGTGCTTGTGTCGCGAAGGTAACCCTGTGACTCTCCGTCGGTGTACTCAGGTTTAAGGATGAGTCGAGAGCACACGTGGTTGTGCAGCACACGTGGATGTGTGATGAGGCCATAGAGCCTGTGTCCTGTACAGACCAGGACGAGTAGTCAGACTTAGCACTTCCCGTGTGTGTCGCTAAGTCTTGTACGGTGGGACTGTAGCATGGACTTGTTGCGGATCTTTATATGCAGAGTACATTGCATATATTTAGGGCATAATCTAAAATATGATCATATAGGTTCACAGAGTTCCTTATAAATGAAAGAGTTAAGAAAGACTAGAGCATAGTTTTCTAGTAGTTATTATTTGGATGCAATATTTATATTCTTTTCTATTTCAATTATATTGTTTTAGAACTGCTCAGTGTAGTATTTATTGTTGTTAAATTTCATATCGTTTACTCAAATTATATCTTTGATCACATTAGTGCATTAGTCTGTTTCCATGAAGTACTCATTCACTGAGCGAGTAGGCTCACCCCTCTACTCAAACATTTTAGGGTTAATCGCATGGACTTGAAGATGATCAGAGCATCAGTGTAGGCCTGCCACAGGAGTCAAGTACGAGATTAGTTGAGTCAGTCGGTCCTTGTCACTCTAGGTCCTCAGTAAGAGTTTAGAGAGAGAGTTGTAATTACAATGTGTAATATTGTTCCTCTTTGATATGTATGCTAGTTAACAAGTTTCATGTGCATAATGTGTGAAAGACATCGTGAATGCTTATACATGTATCTTTACTATTAAAGTCTGATTAGTAGAAGAAATGTTCAGATTCCTTTGTTAAGATGATATGTGGTTCAATGCGAAGAAACAAGAGATTTTTAGAAAAGAAAAAGTTAAGGGTGTTCTTTATGTTGCATACAAATCCCATCTTACGCCCTAATCTCATGATTTGAGGAAATTGTGAGATCGGGGTGTAACACCCATATTATGCATCATGCCTTTACTTCAGTTCCTGTGTCGGCCAATCTCTTTGTGATACCCGTGTCATGCCCCAACAACCTCACCTAATACAGGTATAACACGATACACCTTATCGAGTAATCAATCGATCGTGTCACGTGACGTATTGGGGAGACCGCATCATGCGACACGCTTGTCGCGCACTCCTAAACGATATGATGTGTATCGGGTAGGACTCATTGCCCAATTTTGTTTCACGACGTGGCCCCGACTTGTATCGTCTGGCTCGCATCGAGCGGCACCTCATATCGGGCGAGACTTGTATTGGGCGGAACCTTTTCTGAGTTTATTGCACGCTATGTTTGAATAACTAATTGGAGATTGTAACGGCCTCTGATTCTTTGCCAAGCAATATGAGTATCGTGTGGTGCCCATGTCGGGCATCCATATCAGGCACCCATATCGGGAAAGCCTTATTTTACTAAATGCAACCCGATATCGGCCTGCACTACCGGTTGGATCCCTATCGCGCAACAATATGCATTTACCTCCGCCCGATACCGACTTGTTTGTATCGGGCATTCTTGAATCAGGACTCCTTTAGACTTTAACTTGTATCAGTTTTTCAAGTGTCGCCTATCTGGTGTCGGGCGACATGACTTTCTTGGTCTACCGCCCGATATCAGATAAGGTGAATCAGTCAAAAATCTCATTACTTACCCCACTTTTGTTCAAACATTACAGACATGGCTCGCACCAAGTAGACAGTGGTCCAAGTCGACAAGCAAGGCCGAAGGATCAATCCCGAGGCCACATCTGAAGCAACTACAGCCGGGAAGAAGTGCCCAAACCCTGATACAATGGGGCTATATGAGGCCGAGAAGCATGATAAACCACTAGAGGGGGTGAATAGGGTTTTTATGAAGGTTTAAAAATAATAATTCAAACAATCAACCACAAAAGATTAGACAAGGGGACACAGGGTTTAGAGTGGTTCCACCCTTAGCAAATACTAAGGGATTCATTCCACTACCCAATTGTTTCCAATTGGGATTTTGAAAGAACCTATATTTTATTACCTCACAAAGATGTTACATAAAATACAACTACCTTCCCAAACCATTTGGACAGCCTTCACCCCAAAGTCGTCTCACCAACTTTGATGCAGCCTTCACTTGAAGTAACTTCAAGCTCCCCCATGAAGTAGCCTTCCTCCTTGAAGTAGCTTCCCGTTGAGACCTTCTAGAAGTAGTCCAAAGTCCACCTTCTCCTCCGAGAAGACCCTTCTCCACCTGAGAAGATAACACCCTCTCCAATCCATAGCCTCCAACCCTAGGAGTAGCAAGGAGAGTATAAGTAATAAAAAGGAACAAGAAGGGAAAATGGAAATTACAATCAACGTTGTAGCACAAGGCTTGATTTCCTATATCAAGCATTTTGATCTCCTAACCAATGATTGTGAAAGTGTAAGTATGGTGTAAAGGAGATTCTATCCTATAGGACACGAGCTTGTAGAAATGGGAAACATTAGCAAGTGTATAAGTTGCTCAATTGCTCACAAGAAAGGATTGTCAATTGCAAGTATGTATGCTCAAGTATTGCACAAGTGTGTTTTGGGTGCCCTAAGGCATGTCCTATTTATAGGAATGGCTTATGAATGCTTAAGGACATTCTAGATACTTTCTAGGGGGTTCTAAGTGCTCAACTAGTCGTTAGGTATCCACTAATTGCTTTATCAATGGCTAGTTTATTAATTCTGAAAAGTGCAGACAGAGTCCTTCTCGATCAAGAAGTTTTTCGACCGAGAGCCAGTCAGTCGAGGACTTCGTTGACCGAGGGATGGTCTGGAGCAAGTGTATATAATGTTCGATTCCAACTCCCAACCACCTTTTCTGTTAGGTCTAATGGCTATAGAACCTTTTAGAAGGATTAACCCAGGAGACTCTCGGTCGAGAAGATGTTCGACCGAGTGTGTCTTGGTCGACAAATAGTTTGGCCAAGAATGTCTCTATTTTGGTGGTTCTAGATGAATACTAAGTGTGTGTATGAGTGTGTAGTTGTGACACTATTATAAGGGATGACCTATCTAAGTGTTTTGAGTGGCTAGTAAAGATCTAAATGCTTGAATTACATGATGTCTAAGTACTTGTACATTATATACTTGTACAAGTTTTTACATTTGATTACAATCATGAAATTAAAGCATTTTGAGAATATAGATCTTCCAAAGGTTTGTCATCCACCTTGTTCCTGCAACACTCAAGTAGCATGTTAGATCAACAAGAATGAAATGTTTGCCATCATCAAAATAAAGGGATTATAATAATGTCCAATTTAGCCAACAATATCCCCCCTTTTGAAGATGGAAAACATTTCCAATATAAATCAAAGTAATGTAAATCATATGAGTTTCATATCTGAAATTTCCTTTGCATTTCCTTTTCATGTATTCTCTTGTTCAAGCGATATCATTTTTAAAACCAAGAGATTATGAAACTCTTTTCATTTGATTTATATTGTTTCTCCCCCTTTGTCATTTTAAAAAGATAACCAAGCTAAACATGAATTATGACTTTTATTTCTGCCCCTTAATTTGATAATTTGATACTCAAAGCAAACCACTTATGTTGAATTTAGCCACAATTTATTTCTCAATCATTTGCAAAGGATGGTAAGCCTTGAAATGACATGAGATCCTTTTAGATTCATGGCATGTGTTTTGATTTCTCATCCATTTTACAAGGGATGTTAAGCCCTAAAAATGACATGAGAATCCTTTTAAGATCATGAGTATAATCAATGAATGTATCTCTAACCAAATTCATGTAATGTTAAGCCCTAATTTGTTTAGATGATTCCATTATATTCATAAATATTGTAGGCTCCAAGATTTTTAAAGATACTAAGGTCATAACTAGTTTCAAATTTTCTTTATGATGTTTACAAAATTTTGTGAACTCCTTTGTAATCTTATAGTTAAGATAGTTTTTGTGAGCTCCCCCTTAATCTTATAATCAACATAATTTAAGGATTCTAAGGTCACAATAAGCATTGGATCATAATAAGTTAACCTTTTATGAGAGTTATGCACTAAAATATTATTTTCAATATACTAAGATTGAGTGCAAGGAAATGATTTACAATTAAGCATTTTGTCAAGCTTATTTTAGGTCGACCTTGACTTTGACCTTGGCACCCCTCGGTCGAACTTTATTTTGATCGAGAGGCATTTTTTGTAGATTTACAATTTAAGCACTCTCATTGAGTTACACATTAATGTTAAAATATGTGAAACATAAAGTCTTTATGTAATATGATCAAATGTATATCAATTTGAAGCACTTTGAGTTATACCTATTTTGAAGAAGTTTTATCAATTGAAAACTTAATATAGGCATCACAATGAAGTCTTTGTTCTTGATTTTCTTAGAGCAAGTTATATCCTAAGCAAATTTTCAGAATGTATGTTCTTCATGAAATAAAGAATTTTGATATCCACAGTGATTGTTCTTCTTGCAAAAAGGCAATTGAACTACATCTACAACATGTTCAATCATAGCAAGAATGTAGCTTTCAATCATTTATTTATAAGCAAGATTATTTGCATCAATAGAAATTTCTATAAGTCATGTTGCCACCATGATGCAAAATTATATCCTAAGAGCAATCCTGTGTAGAATTTTAAGCAATATATGAATTTAGTACCTTGCTCTTGATTTGGTTATAATAGATTTTGAATGTAACATTGAAATAGCTCTTTATTCTAAACAAGCCTCTTATTTTAAACTTATTTTTAGATTAACCCTTTAGAATCAGTCATCCTTGAGTATAAATTAAGAACAAGTTTTATATCTCATAGAACTCAAGTTCTTTAAATCAAGATTTTGCTTTTCATTACTTAGAACAAACAACTAGATAAGACATTAATATTCTTGTTCTAAGAAACAAACTATTTAGCTTGCCATAGTGTCATCTAGCAAAAATCATTCATTTATTTCACAAGATGATACAAACCATGCACACAATAATCATTATCTATCATGTCAAGATGCATTTGTGCCATAGAGATTTATCTTGATGCAAAAATTGTATTTTCAATGATAACATTTTCATTATGTGTAATGAGCTGAATCACTATGATCATTTTGAAAATAATATCCATTCATGAATTTTATATAGATCAAAGATTATTTTAAGAAAACCAAGTAGAAGACAATGATCATGGTGAAATAGTAAAGGCATATCCATAATTACAATGATCATGATCATTTAAAGGAAAATTTCAAGACACATGATTTCTATATAGATAAACCAAGGAATACTTTTAGGAAAAAACCGTGTGGATTATTATAAAACAGTAATTTCCTTGATTAAATCAACATGGTTCACAATTTTCAGTTTTAAGCCAAACCATGTAGGATATTATAGCAATTAAAAAAGAACTTGCAATCTATGTTATATATGTATTGATTCATTTTTGCAAGAAGGTATGCCCAATTTTAGTTTGCAAAAAGTATACAGGTTTTTAATCAACATGTTTTGTAACAAGCTTAATAAGAATGTTATAATCAAAGTATATTTAATAAGTCATGATGCAAGTTTATCAATATCTTTAAAGAATTGTCTCCAAGATTCATTCTTGATTTGCAATAGAGCATGTCTACTTACAGTAAGAGTATAGATCAGCATCATTTTTCTTTGCAAGCAACGTTTTTTGCAGCAATTTTAGTAAAATCAATCTTTTTCTCTTGTATATTTGATAGATACAATTTAATCATCAAAAGTATTAAGTTTTGATGCTCATATATTCTTCCTTTTGATTAGGATTATTCAAATATTTAAAGCACAAGAATATGTGAAGTTCATTACATACTTAAGTTGATTGTAATTGAAATATCTTGTTTTTATTAAACAGTTCTGTCAGAGTTTCACTCGGTCGACAAAGTTCTCGACCGACATTGTCTCGGTCGACAACTTTCTCGACCAAGAATGTTACTGTTTATCCAGAAAAAAATACACATTTAAGGCAGAAATCTTATCGGTCGACCAATTTCTCGACTGACATTGTCTCGGTCGAAGATTTTGTCGATCGAGATTGTTTTTGTACTGTTTTCAGTAGTTATTTCCAAGTAAAACATAGATCACTTCCAATTCAATTATGCATTTTAAAACTTAGTTTAGTTGAGATAAAACATTAAGTATCAAAGTAACATTTAAGTCAAATCTCGACTAATCATATTCAAATCTCTAGGTTTTAGGAACCCAAACTAAAACAAGTTATTAAAGATGTGTCTCTGTAGGTTTATTTAAAAATGTGTATTTTCAAGTTAGAAATTTTAAGTACTTGAATCAATTTGTTATCTCATTATGTTAAGTTGAGATAGACATAAAGATATCCAATTTAGAGTCTTTGGTCATATCTCAACTTAATTTAATGCATTTAGTTTGGGGGTTTTGGAACCCATACCAACTCAACATTCTTTTTCTTGTAAGGACATGAGAAAGAATAATGTCCAAGTCGCAAGCAATAGTTACAACAAATGGAATCACTTTCATTTCTCTTTCAAGGAGGATTGTCTTTAGGCACATACATAACTTTATTCTTGGGCACTTGTGTCCTCATTCTAGGTTTTTGAAAAGATTTACCTTTGGGCTTATAACCTAGTCCTCTTCTTCCAATCTGACCAGAAGAATCTTGTAGAATTTTATCAAGAATATCATTGTTTCTCAAGCTACTAATTTCTCTTTGTAATTTAGCAATCTCATCCATTTTCTTTTTGATATCTAACTTTGCTTGATCTAGATTAGATGATAAAGCATCTATTTCCTTAATAATAGCATCACAATCTAGATGAGTACATAAAATTGGTTTTTTTTAAGATCATTAATTTGGGCTTGCAAGTTTATCTTTTCTAGAGAGACAAGATTGCAATTTGCCTCTATTGATTTTAGCTTAATATCATGGTCTTTAATAGTTAAGTTTAATGTCTCCTTAAGATCTTCGTTTTCAGATGTGAGAGCAAGAAGTTTAGCAGTAACTCATCATTTGCTTTATTAGATTTCTTTAATTTCTTCTTTCACTCAATATACTTATCATGTGTTTCTTGAAGGCTAGAAACTAATTCTTCTTTTGATAAATAAAAAAGACTTACCTCATCTTCTTCTTCATTTATTGTAGCAATAAGACAACATACCTCTTTGTGGTGAGTGCTAGCTTTATGGAGCTTTTGTCTCTTTATCATCTTTGGACAGATAAGTGTTGTGTGCCCCATTTCTTCACATTTAAAGCACCACTTATTGCTTGTTAAAGGTTGACTCATGTTCCTTCTTTGTTTGTAGAGGTTGAAAAGATCACCACCCTCCATCTTCAAGACTCGATTAGAGCTCCTTGAAGCCTGCTCTGATACCAATTAAAAAACCACTAGAGGGGGGTGAATAGGGTTTTTATGAAGATTTAAAAACAATAATTCAAACAATCAACCACAAATGATTAGACAAGGGGACATAGGGTTTAGAGTGGTTCCACCCTTAGAAAATACTAAGGGAGTCAGTCCACTACCCAATTGTTTCCAATTGGGATTTTGAAAGCACCTATATTTTACTACCTCACAAGGATGTTACATAAAATACAACTACCTTCCAAAACCCTTTGGACAGCCTTCACCCTGAAGTCGTCTCACCAACTTTGAAGCAGCATTCACTTAAAGTAACTTCAAGTTCCCCCTTGAAGTAGCCTTCCTCCTTGAAGTAGCTTCCCGTTGAGACCTTCTAGAAGTATTCCAAAGTCCACCTTCTCCTCTGAGAAGACCCTTCTCCACCTGCGAAGATAGCACCCTCTCCAATCCACAGCCTCCAATCCTAGGAGTAGCAAGGAGAGTACAAGTAATAAAAAGGAACAAGAAGGGAAAATTGTAATTACAATTACCGTTGTAGCACAAGGCTTGATTTCCTGTATCAAGCGTTTTGATCTCCTAACCAATGTGTGTGAAAGTGTAAGTATGGTGGAAAGGAGATTCTAGCCTATAGGACACGAGTTTGTAGTAGTGGGAAAGATTAGCAAGTGTAGAAGTTGCTCAATTGCTCACAAGAAAGGATTGCCAATTGCACGTATGTATGCTCAAGTATTGGACAAGTGTGTTTTGGGTGTCCCCAGGCATGTCCTATTTATAGGAATGGCTTATGAATGCTTAAGGATGTTCTAGATACTTTCTAGGGGGTTCTAAGTGCTCAACTAGCCGTTAGGTATCCACTAATTGCTTTAGCAATGACTAGTTTATTAATTCTGAAAAGTGCAGACAGAGTTCTTCTCGGTCGAGAAGTTTGTCGACTGAGAGTCAGTCAGTCAGGGACTTCATCGACTGAGGGATGGTCTGGAGCAAGTGTATATATAACATTCGATTCCAACTCCCAACCACCTTGTCTGTTAGGTCTAACGACTATAGAACCTTTTAGAAGGATTAACCTGGGAGACTCTCGGTCGAGAAGATGTTCGACCGAATATGTCTCGATCGACAAATAGTTCGACCGAGAATGTCTCTGTTTTGGTGGTTCTAGATGAATACTAAGTATGTGTATGAGTGTGCAGTTGTGACATTATTATAGGGGATGACCTATCTAAGTGTTGTGAGTGGCTAGAGAAGATCTAAATGCTTGATTTACATGATGTCTAAGTACTTGTAAATTATATACTTGTACATGTTTTTACATTTGATTACAATCATGAAATTAAAGCATTTTGAGCATATAGATCTTCCAAAGGTTTGTCATCCACCTTGTTCCTGCAACACTCAAGTAGCACGTTAGATCCACAAGAATGAAATGTTTGTCATCATCAAAATAAAGGGATTATAATAATGTCCAATTTAGCCAACAAAGCGGCCCAGGAAAGTAGCGGCAGCCCCATCAACAGCGGCAGAACCCCTAGCTCACTCTCCAGGCCGGTTCGTGCCCCGAGATGCGGAGCATCAGCATCGGTACTCAGAGTTGGCGGCCAAAATCTATCGGCCAACTCGGTTCTGCCACCAGCCTTCTTTCCACTAGCTCGACATCTTCAACAGGCTCGATAATGTCTTAGGAGCTGTCGGGCTAAGGAACATATGCTTTAGCTACACCGACTCGTACACTAAACTCACCAAGGAGTTCATGTCCTCCCTCCGCAAGGTGTCAAACAAACCAGAAGAAGTCAAGAGATTCAATGGGGCGGATAGGCTGCAGGGACGGCTATACAACGTTGAGCATGATATCTCAGAGAAGTTGCTCAATGAGATCTTCTCCTCCACTGAAGTTGAGAAGGAGATGCTGAACAATGGTGCCAGGATCACCGAAGGTGACGACTTCAACTTGGTTGACCTCTGGAGGAAGCTAACCGGTGGATCGTCGTTCAAGCCAGGGAGCAAGGTGGCGGCCATCCACTCCTACTTCTGGAGGATCGTCCACAAGATAGTGGTGTGCCTCCTGTTCAGCAAATACGAAATGAGAAACCTCTACACCAAAGAACTCCATCTCATGTGGTATGTGATTGAGGGAAAGGTGATCAACCCGGGGCACTTCCTACTGAGTCGGCTATACCCAATAAAGGACGCCACCAAGGAGAACTGCATGGGAGGCATCATCAACCTGATCGCGGTAGGGTTGGGATACCGAATGGAGCCATGCAGCCTGTCAAGGACACAAGGCGATGACAGGAAAGATATGAAGTTCTTGCGACGAGCCAACATAATAAAAAAGGAGGGCCGCCGCTACTTCTACATATTTGCAAGAACCATTACTCTCCTGCCCTTCCGCTCTACACCAACTACGATGTAGAGAAGCTGGTCTTCATGCCAGATGAGATCGAGGCTCTACCAAACCAGATGGCAGAGGCTACTTGCACTGCCAGCATAAGCTTCTAGCAAGGGGCAGCAGCCGCAAGAGCCGAGCCATCCACCGCCACCATGCAACCAGCGGTAGCTGCTGCTAAAGCCGTTGTTGCTGCTTCTGTATCAGCCACGGTCACCACAACAACAATTGTCACAACTACAGAAGAAGTAATGGCAATTGTGGAGGTCATCAACACAATCAAGGCTAAAACGACGATGATAACCCCGGGGAAAGTTGTCGTGGAAGAGAAGACCGCAACTCCTGAAGCTTCAACTACACCTTCGATGGCAGAAGTAGTGGTACAGCTAGACGCCAGCAATGACACATTCGCTGAGCTCCTCGAGACGGAGCTCAGGGTTGTGCAGCGACCTCCTCCTCCGCCACCAATGTCATCGGTGGTTGCTGTAGAGGAGGTCGCTGATAGTCAGATGGTGGAACAACAGCTGCCTTCCTCACGCCCTTCTCTACCACCACAAGCTGATGAGGTAGAGGCATCCACGAAGGAGACGACACCTCGCCCTGAAGCAATGCCCTCACGGACGATTCAAATGGATTCGGCCCTGCTTGAAGACGTGCACTCTTCGGGCCAAACTTCCCATGCGAGGAGCATTACGAGGATGAGAGGTCGATCAACTACAGCCCCTCCATCACTGAGGTAGGTCCTCGGTCAAGAGTTTGACAACTTGCGGGAGGTAACGAGCAACAACTCATCTACTTTTGCTTCCCTAACCTACAAGTTCAGTGTTTTCCAGAGGAGGCTGAGCGAGCAGGAGCGTCAACTTCTAACTCTAGTTGGCCTTCCTGGCCAACTAGAAGCATTGAACAACACAATGTAGTTGACGCTCAAATGCCTCCACGCCATTGAAGAGAGGATGAACCGGACGAACGACCACCCCCGTTCAAGACAACCAAGGAGGTCCCCATCATCTCCAAGCCCCGACTCTCAGCCCTCATCTTTAATGTCCTCTTCAGGAACATTGTCTTCTTCCTCCTCCAATGGGCCCTCCACAACGCCCCAGGAAGAAATGACGAACAAGACCTCTGACGGGGCTCCAACATGATAGGAGAGCACCCACAGCGTCGACATGGTTTCTCCTTTACCCTCCCTAGAAGAAGATGAAGATGTAGGCATATCCATCAGCCTAGCATAGGGCTCTTCTGAAGAATCAGAGGTAGAAGGGGGAGACATATACTCTGCCAATGACAGACACCCCCTAGAGGAAGGAGTTCAACGGTAGATGCATTTTCTACACCGTCGGAGATCCCCTCCTTCAAGATGGCTGATTTTGACCGACGAGCCATCGGATACCTGACGATCAGAGACTAGGAGCTCCTGAACAAGGTCCTGAGATCACAGGCAGATGGAGAGGACGTCGTCTGGAGCGACAGATATTTTGTCATATGACGGGAAGCACTGAAAAGTATGTTATGCTCCCCAGCTGTTGTAGGGAAGGTCCTCTTCCAGGTCCTGGAGAGTGCAATGATAGAGAATATAGGCACCAGGACAGGTTGATAGCTAATCTATACCGCCACCTCAGCCTTGGCAAGGAGATTAATGAGAGGGGCATATGACTCCATCCTGGTGGCCAACATGCTACAACACATCGAAAAACACAATCCAAACCTAGTGTTGGCCCCCTACAAGCACAAGAAAAACGGGTTCCTCTACGTCGTAGATCTCTAAAACGATGACATCCAGCTCCTCAACTATTGCACCGAGGAGGTCCCACGCTCAGGACATATATTCGTATGCCCAGAAGACAAGCATCTCAGGCTTCTCCCGTTGCATCTTCTCCATGCCATCAAGCAAGGAGTCTAATGCCACAATGGTGTTTGGAACTTCTTCTCCCTCGAAGACTTCCCCGTTCAAGAAGAGGT
The DNA here is from genome assembly GCA_963693085.1 of Alisma plantago-aquatica. Lineage (NCBI taxonomy): Eukaryota > Viridiplantae > Streptophyta > Magnoliopsida > Alismatales > Alismataceae > Alisma > Alisma plantago-aquatica. Next base: position 666,444,289 of record OY856414.1, read on the forward strand.
GGGAAGCGGAAATAGAGCCTTCATAGTCCTACACGCCATGGAGTTGCTCCACATCTTTGGATATATAAGGCACCTCCAAGGCCAGAATTTGTATCATCTCAGAAGCACATATGTGTTGCTGCTGATCAAGGACAGACACTATTTCCTAGACACAGGCGTACCAAAGAAGCTACTGGAGGGTGACCAAGAAACAGAATCATCCCAACCTAGCAGCCCCCCAGGAGAATAAGTTGAGATGGACACGAACATCTATGGGGCAGGCAAGTGGATTGACGTTCTACGAGAAATACTCACCAAGGAAGGCTCTGCTTCACCTGCTGTATCTGAAGAATTAATCAGAAACTTCGAAGGCTCCACATGCGAAACCCTATCGCATGAGCAGCTCAATGAAGTTCTCCTTAGGCTAGATAATTCTACCCCCACAAACGTCATCTACAAGACAGGCAATGTCATAGTCCCCGTTGATGACCTTCGGAACTTAGTAAAGGTAGGAGGATGTCTAGCCCTGTCGGTGGCATCAACCTAAATCCAGATTCTATAGAAGAAGTTTGAACACGCCTACATCACCCACCCAATGGTGTTCAACGATATCTACCTAGATAATGAATCATGAGTGAAACAACTATTTCTGGATGAGATACAATGCAACATGTCATGTATCATATTCTTTCCAATGTTGCATTACAACCATTGGATGCTCCTGATGGTGTACACTCGCCTGTGAGCAACAATCTTCTACAACAGCTCTGACAACAACAAAGATCATCCAGTGCAGTGTACATCAACTCCGTTGACACCCCTCGAGTGCTTAGCAAGGAAATACTACATCGAGGTGGCAACGTTGATCCAGCCATTCCTGGAGAACACGACGAACAAATGGCACGAGATTCAATTCTACCACAGCAGTCCACAACAAACTCCACAATCAAACGACTGTGGCATCTACATGCTAGAATGGATCTCTAGCTCAGTGACGCTACAACAAACACCCGACAAGCTCCACCACATCGACTATCACAGAAAATACAGAGAGTATGTGTTGGAGCTTCTATCTGGCGAAGGCGCACTCATCAGCTAAACCCTCACTGACTTAACACTACCCTTCCTCATCTATCTCACAACTCTGAGGACATAGTATGGGGTAATTTTGGGGGGGTAGCATATCAGTGAGGGAGGTACCTAAAATTTCTCCCCTTCTTATCTTTCTGTTCTTTCCCATATCATGTATACATAATACATACATGTCCGATGCAAAATAGTACATATACAACTGCTTGCCTCTCAACCATTGTACAAATACACTCTATAGTAAATATAAGATACAACTTCTTCTAAATTGTTCTTTATGTGTCTAAGGTGGTGCATGTTTTTGTTATGATCTTTCTGAAAATGCAGTCTCAAATGACAAAAAGGCTACAACTTTTCTACGCCAATTTCAAAAAATAATCTCGCAACAGCTAAGAGATGTGCATGTGAAGGAAAAAGCTGCCCAAATAGCAAAACTCTCTTTTTCCCCTATCCATCAAAAATCCCAAAAAGATAGAAAAGCCTTATGAGAGTGAATAAAAGCATGAGAGTTGTGACGAATGAAATATATATATATATATATATATATATATATATATATATATATATATATAAACCCCACTTGTCTTTCTAAAAGTACCCATCTTTAGGCATGGTAGATCTGGGGCAGTGGTACGTAGGATGTGAAATCACTACTCTAAAACCAACTGGCTTGGACTGCAGGGACCACTTGCCCGTTAATGGACCCATACTGGATGGACCAATGGAAAACAAGAAAAACCTAAAAAGCCTTAAGCCTACCCAAAAACCCAACTTCAATTTCCATGTTGTTTGGTGTGAAAGCTAACTTCGGAATCATGCACCCAAGTCTCGCCGAAGCTGAAGATAAGATTTTTTTTCTTAAAATAAGGCAGGGAAAAATAAAGTCTATTGCTCATAGACAGACGTAATTTTCCTTAAGACATATCAGAACTCACTTAAACCCCTTATCTGAGGACTATGTCTGGTATGAAGACGTATTGCAAATAAAGTGTTAAATAAGTACGATTGATTGAGGACAACCAAAATTCTAAGTTTGGGGGAGTTGATAACACCCATTTTGGGGCTATTTAAGGCCTTTATTTCATTGTCAAAACAACCTTCTAAACTGTTTTTACTCTCTATTTTATCTTGTTACTGCATAGAAATAACCTACATTATGCCCTTGACTCTTTTCCCATCTTTTGTAGAGATTTCCCTCATTTTTCCACCCAAAGTCTGCAAGAAGGCCCGTCCCAGCCCATCTACAATGAGCACCTGCATCGGCCCTTTTACTGGTCACCCGACACACCCATTTACCCATTGCAGTCGCTGGCCGATATGGCAGAAACCCGATACGGGTGTGTCACGCGAGGAGCCCCGACCAGCGGTACGCTATCTACCCGATAGGGAGCTTTGCCTACCACGACTCATCATCCCAATACGGGTGTGTCGTGTGATGTGAGTTACTCATCAGAAGTAGCTTCCCGCCAGGATCACCCGATACGCTTGCAACCCGGCACGTGACACCTTCCGTGTCGGGCAACAGCATTTCAACCATCCCCGAAGCCACATATATGGAGTCGATGAAGGACACGTGGCCCCCATAAGGACCGCAACCTCTACCAGCTACTGCCAATAAATAGCAGCTATAGGACTCCAATGGGACAGGTCAGAACCCCACGAGAGCTAACTTTGGAAATACATCAGTAGCTAGTGTGTCACGTTCCAAGGCGTGTTGGGTGATACTAGGCGAGCACACCCCCAACCCGAGAGGGGCGGGAGGAGTTCACTTAGAACCCATCCCGGTAGCCGCAGCAGCACGATACAATCAGGAGGGCAACCCCTGTTGGGTCCCTAGATGGGACTTAACCCGAGACGGCTCGCCTCTCTATACCTGATACAAGGAACCTGAGAACCTAAGTGATTCCTAACTCGACACGATACCGAACCTGATACGGACTAACCGTTATGGCATGTCGCCCGAGAGGGCTGGCTGCCCGACACGGTCGTATCGAGTAGGGAGTTCTACCCGATATGCCCTAGTCGTCACGCCTGTCACCCGAGAGGGTCGGCTGCCCGACACAGGTTTATCAGGTAGAGCTCCTGCCTAGTACCAGGTTAGCAGTCCCTTAGGGATCCGATGTTGTTTATCGCCTTCCTAAATCAAGGAAGCAGATACCAATCTTCCCTTTTTAGCATTTTACTTTCATTACTTATGCATTGTAACTAAAACCTCTTTACATATCTATGAGTATGGAATCAGTAGAGTTTAATACTTGTTGTTCTGTGTTTGGTTCCTTTTTATTGGATGATTTCTTTATAGCATCTGAACTCTAGCCTTTTATACATGGATCATGTTTTGACTAGCTATCGAATCGTGTTTCCTGTTTGACTCCCTTGGGAGAGGGAAGTCATAACTCTAGAGTTTGGTCTGTCCCGGGAGTACGAGAGTACCCAGGGTCAGGGCCACCCCAGCTTATCTCCCCACTCTAATCTATGCCCACTTCCCTTGAGTGAGGGAAACGGTGTGTAGTTAGAGGTATCCTCTTTGAGAGAAGAGGATGCAGGATGTTTTCCGTTGCTTCTTGTTATGCCTAAGTTTTCTTCCTTCGTGCTTTACCTCAATGACAGTTTTATCTCCTCAGATTCTATTATTTAAAACACCTATAAAAATCTCTAAACCCCAAAACTTAAATCTTTCTTATAACTCCTTTTGGAGATAGGGTCTGTGTTTGTTTCCTTATGTTTAGTTCATGTTATAACACCCCCTTTTCTTGCACCCCCTTTTGATGTGCTGAGACAATTGAAACTCAAGTTCTGAAGTGCCATTCTTCCTATCCATGTGTTCGACCCCAAACTACTTTGACCCTGTGCTAGTTGCAGATGTCTTAAACATTCGAGTATTGTAAATTTCTAAAGTCCGATAACCTAAACATGATTCCATTCTTAGACCCACGTTTAAGGCTCGTCAAGTTCCCAGACTTTTTGGGAGTAGAAGGATCTAGAAATAGCATGAATAGTTTGTATTGTGGCAGGCGAACCGATCGGTTCACTAGTGAACTGATCAATTGGGAGTGTGAGCCGATCAGTTCACCCATTGAACCGGTCATTTCACTTCCCAAACTTTCCTACAATTGACTTTCCTCAATCGTTTCCAATTAATGCAAAGATTAATCCTTATTCTAATCAAATTGAACAAGTGAAATGTGAAAGTTTTCCTCCAACTGGAAAAATCCTTATTTCCTCGGTCGGCAGGACTGTGAGCTGCTTGGTTCACCAAGTGAACTGGTCAGTTGGCTCACACCAGCCGATCAGCTCACCAGGGTGAACTGGTTGGTTAGAGGTCTTGACATTGCCAATTCAGTCTCCAATTGACCTGACACTCTAATTAGCTAGTTCAACACTTGAACTTGATAGTTTTGAGTCCAGTCAGTCAATTGTATGTTTAGTTGAGTACCTAAACACTTTTAGTATCAATCTACACATCATTTATGAACAATCTCCTCTTCCAGGGGTATCCTATGTGTGTGACCCTACAGGTTCCAATTTACGTTAGCAGTGAATGTTCCTAACAACTTATGACATTACAAGCAATGAGCGGAATCTAGTAACTCATCATTGCTACCCAAGTAACTCAGAAAGTTGGAGAACAAATTCAACCTACAATATGTGATTAGTGTTACCGTGATCATATAGTTCCTTTGTATCTGACATCCAGATTGAACTCAAGGAATGGAACGTCATCCTCTTCAACATTCAATCCATGTTCCTTGAACTAGAGCAGACTGTCTGAGATGCATGTGAGTTCACATATCATATATTGAATCACATGAGTATGGCCATACAATTCTCAGTCTCTCTTATCAAGGACCCTGGATATCATACTCCTTTTAGGAGGGACAAATCCCATCTCTATCACTCACAGTCTATCCCCATGTGTCAAAGTCAACCAACCATCACCTTTATAACAACCCATGTTTCAGGATTGTGTTTGATGATGTCAAAGCATATTCAACATGTGATAAGTGCAGTGATTTTAGGTCTAAGAACCACAATCACCACCAACACTATGAGAGATGATTGTGACTACCATTCCATGGTATCCATGTATCACTCTCAAGGTGGGTTTGTCTGATATACTGTTCTATAACATATATCTATTTGCTTGACTTGATATCATATATCATGAATAATGAGACTCTATCATCAGTCAACACACACTCTAGTCTTATGTATTATTATTGTCTATTTTGCTTCTACAGTAATATCTGACTAGGGATATAATCAAGAATGTATGTGCTCTTATCATACATATGGTCTCATTGTTTAGGTCCTCAACCTAAAGACATATGTCACCGAGTCACATCATTCTTTAGACATCTATCATGTATGTGTCATCATATCATGAGTGAGACAAACATAATAGACGGAATTACCTTTATCATTATCAAATCAAGTATAATATGCCTCATTACAATCATCATATGATTGGCTCTCTGGGCATACTTAGCTATGTATGGAAGACCTTGTCATTCTCCATTACACTGGGATGATGTGGGACAACATGCTCTTATGAAAAGTGATGATATGCAAATGATGATAGAGAAAGTTCAATCGATCAAGAATTGGATGAAAGCTGCACAAGATCAACTAAAGATGTATGCTGATAAGAAAAGGTCTGATGTGAGTTTCCTGGTAGGTGACTATTCCTTCTTGAAGATCAAGCCTATATGTTCTATAGTAAGATCTCAAGTTAAATGCAATCTTTGTCCTCTCTATGTTGACCATTTGAGATCTTGGTTAAGGTTGGAGATTGTGCATACCGTTTAGCTCTTCCTCCTGCCTATGATAAGATCCATAATGTGTTTCATGTCTCTATGTTGAGAAAGTATGTGAAGGACCCTTCTCATGTACTCACAATTGAGCCTTTGATGATTCAAGAGAATCTGACTTATGAAGAGCTACCTGTGAAGATTCTTGACTCCCAAGTTAAGCAGATGAAGAACAAAGAGATTGAGTTGGTGAAAGTCTTATGGCAGTACCATTATTTGGAAGAAACCACTTGGGAGCTTAGAGATGAGATGTTAAGTACTCACCCTTCTTTTTTTTTATGAGATTTTGGGGACGAAATCCTTTTTAATGGGTGGAGTGTTGTAACAAATTGAAATTCATGTGTAATCCTCAGTTTAGTCTTTTCCTAAGCTTTTTCTTTCATTTCGGTCCTTGATGTTGAATTAGTGGAAACTAAAAAGGTTTGGTGTACATTTGTTCCCAAAATTTTACATTATAAGGATTTAAGCACAAAAACCTCAGTAAAAGTTTAATAATGGGTTTAATTTGCAAAGTTTCCACTTATGATGGATAAGAATAAAATAAAATTAATCTAAAGGTTTCTATGGCTTTTTGCATGAGAAAAAAAATCTTAAAACTAAGATAATGTGAAATTAAATGAATTAATTTTTCCATTAAGTGAAAATAAGAGTTAATTGCCTAATAATCATAAAAGGGGAACTCAAAAGATAATTCTAAGTCCAAATTCATTTTATTTGAGTATAAGTTTGCTTGGATAGTAAGTTTCACAACTTTTGAAAAATTAGTAAGTATAATTGTATTAATTGAATGGGAAATAGGAGATAACTTAAAAATAAAAAAATAAAATCTTTAGTGACTCCAAAAGTAACAATTGATGTCAAATTCGTGATCTACAGATTAAAATATGCTTTTTGGTGAATTTTTGCTCAATTTGGAGAATATTTATTTAAAAGGTGAAATTAGGAGAGAGTGTGTAGAACCTTCAAAATATTAAATAAATATACAAATAACTTCAACATGTAAAATTTATGGCAAATTTGTATCCAAGGCACTTAATGTGACTTGAGGGTGAAGTTTCATCAAAATTGTAGAATCGTATAACCATTAATGAAGGAGGAAAGAGAAAATAAGATTTGATTTATTTAACACATTAAAAGGTCTCAAAAGTCACATCTAATTGTATATTCGAGTTCCACATATCAAAAATAGGCTAGGTATCAATTTTTTTTATTTTGAGGCATGTTGTCCCCCTCAAACGAGGAGAGAGAAAAGGGAATTTAATGCATATATACACTATATTCCAATAAGAATGGGATTTCGATTTAAATGTCACACTTTGACTTTGACCCGAGCAATCATAGCAGTTGGATCTGGGTTCCAATGGATCAAGGATCATCTTCTAGATCACGTTGATCGGGAAATAGATGCTGACTTGCGCGGATTTTGTTCTCTTGAATTCTCACTTGTTTCTCAACCAATTCGCATGAAATCTTCTCCAAACAATTCCTAATAAGAAATTGCACCTAAAAATCCCTTATTTTCATGTTTTCATGGAGAAATCGGGAAAGCCCCAAACCTTGCTCTCCAAGTAAGTTTGGATCACTTCCTTCTCGCTTTGTTACTCAACCTTGCCTATAAATACCGGTACCCGAGTCTTCCCCAACCCTCTTACAACTCTTCTCACCCTCTAATTGCTCGTGAGTTTGTGACCTTGATTGCCAACGATCGGATTTTGTTCCTAGTCTTGCAGTGGCAAGTTCTTACTTCTACTCCATCTCGGCTCGAATTGTCTTCACAACCAAGTTCGTTGTGATCTTATCTTTATTTCTGTACCCTTGTTTTTGAGTTTGGTCACGTATAGCAAAATTGCCCAAAATCGCTCTAAATTAGCCTAAGTTGCTCGCAACCATGGCTTGCGAGCTGAGGTAGGGACAATCCCATTGGTGCTTTCACCGAATTTCCTGCCATTTTCCTTCTTTCCTCTATGTTTCCTCGTAGGGCTATTCTCATCTTTTTGTTTTGTGTAACGTTTCAGGATTTGAGGCCTCGGATAAAAAGATCTTATAAGGAATGATTGGACTACCCATACCACCAAGGTGCACCTCCTTTTTCGGGAGCCCATTACTAAAGAACTCCATAGTTAAGCATGCTCAGCTTGGAGTAGTACTAGGATGGGTGACCAGTCGGAAAGTTGATCATGGCTTGCGCGTGAGTGAGATTAAAGCGCGCAGTTAAGGCTAGTGGTGGTCTGTGGGGCCAGTCATCATTCCTAAAACTCTACTAGAGCCTTGGGTTGTGGGCTCGAGTGTTACAAATGGTATTAGAGCCATAAATCCTCCAGTAGGTGGGACCCACATGGGCATGTGTCATGCCAGTTTTGAACCGTGTGGTCCAGGCATGTTCGAAAGGGTTGTCCATGGTTGATGTAGCCACCCTTGCGTTGATATTCCATGATCGGAAGTTGGGTGTCCATGGGCCATTCTGGGTCTACACTGAAATGGGGAAGTATTATGAGGCCATATAGTTGAGCCTTGATGAGGACGTCAAGAGTCTAAGTGGGAGAGATTGTAACATCCCAGGATTTGAGGCCTCAGATAAAAAGATCTTATAAGGAATGATTGGACTACCCATATCACCAAGGTGCACCTCCTTTTCTGGGAGCCCATTACTAAAGAACTCCATAGTTAAGTGTGCTCAACTTGGAGTAGTACTATGATGGGTGACTAATCATGAAGTTGATCCTGGCATGTGCATGAGTGAGATTAAAGTGTGCAGTTAAGGCTAGTGGTAGTCTGCGGGTCCAGTCATCATTCCTAAAACTCTACTAGAGCCTTGGGCAGTGGGCCCGGGTGTTACAGTTTGTTTTCCATTTTCATTGACACGAGACGAGTCAACGTGGACCACTAACTTGGCATCCCGTGATTGGGCCAAGTCACGCAGCCCACCTCTCTCGTTCTCTCTTCGTCTCTCTGCAATGGATTTATTCATGTGGCATTCTTTGATTGGTTAGAATAGGAAATATCATATTTTTTTATTTCTTTGTCCAAAAATTAAAAGAAAATATGTTTTGGAATAATAAAAATGTAAGATTTCAAATAAAATACTTTTGAGTTTGCTTTTGAGTTTTCTCAAAAGATATTTTCTAAAAATGAATTTAATACATAAAAAGTCACCAAAAATGCACTTTAAACTTCATAAGTCCAAAATAGACAAAATTATATGTTTTCTTAATCAGGAGAACCGAATAAGATCAATGGTGATAGTTTCAGAGTCTAAATCGAGGTTTTGTTCAAAAGTCCAAAAGTTAGGGTTTACTTACCTTTATGCATATGTAAAGCCCTAATACATGATTATACATCAAAAATTGGAAAAATGGGTTTGGACTTAATTAAAGTAGTGAAAGAGAAGTAATTAGATTTCATTAAGAAAGGTATGTGCTTTCCTTACACCTAAGTTGGGAATAATTGCAAACCCAAACCTAGTTTCCTTAATGAGCCTTTTATGAAACCCTAATTCCTCTTTTGTTATTTTCTTTTCTATGTTTTCCTCAAAAATTAGTTTTACTACTTATTTATTGGGTCTTGTACCCCACTGCCATGTTTCTATTATTTGATGCTTATACTTGACATAGTTCTTAGCATGTTGATTATTTAACTAGTGTAGTGATACTTTTATAAAACCACCCATAGATATGGCATGTGTAAATTCACCCAGGGGAATGTATTACTCTCTCCAATATAGAATATTTGTAGGTGACTGGAATGTGTTACTCTCCCTCACCTATTGGTTGTGGTTAGGTAGGTGCCTCAACCCTACATAGTTTAGGTAGTCAATATTAATAATGCATGCAAAATTTTACTATTTTTATTATGGCAAGCATCTATTTACTTATGTCTCATACTTTTGACCATCTTCATCTTATGATGAAATCTTAGCCTCATTTTCCATGTTGTTTCTTATCTTTTGTCCTTGTTTATTATCTCTGACACATACCTTGTTTTCTTTCCCTTTTGTTGGGTGCTTCTCTACCACCCAAGGTAAGATCAAGGTGTTGAAAAAGGCCAAGGTGACCAAGTTTAGGAGCAGATTCGAGTTTTGTAATCAAGAATGACTAGGTTCCTTATCGCTAGATATGATAGTCTCTTTTCAATTTATTCTTTTTAAAGAAACTCATGTAGTGAACTGATTTCAAAAATAAATGTAATAATTTAGTTTCTTGTCGCTAGTACTGACATTTCACATGTATCTAAAATATGCTTATTTACTTGGATTATTATACATGCATTCCACAATGACTATTTTTCTTGGAAAAAGTGGATGTTTTGTATTTCCTTTAAATTTTAGTAAGGAGGTAATCTCGCCTATTTACACATTGTGTATCACTTATATTTCATTCTTTGACTATTTTTTAGATGGATTCTAACTATGAGGATGAGCACCATGACGATCTGCACTATGAAAATGAGCCCAATGATAGTGTGCACTGTGAGCATGAGCACCATGATGGTTTAAGTTGTATTGTTTTATTAAATTGATGTGCATCTTACATTCTCTATCACAATTATTACATATATGTGCATTTTACATTCTCTATCACTTATTTGTGTTGGATCCTAGATGGGTGATTAGATGCTCTAGAGGGGGGTGAATAGAGTTGAAAGCACTTAAACAAAATTCATTAAACCTTCAAGATATATCATAAGATAAGGTTGCTAAATAGGAAATTTGTGTGCAACTAAAACATACATAGCAAGGGAGAGAGAGATTGAACATGCACCAATTAGACAAGCTAATTAGAGTGGTTCCACACTTCAAACTAGAAGTGTGTCAGTCCACTTGCCTAGAGAGGTCAACCTCTAGGACTTCCAAACTATTGCACTCTTATATTCATTCATAAGACATACAATACATGACCAACAAAGGACTTACCTATCCAATACAAAGAGTCTTCAACCTTACCAAGGACTTACCCACTTTGCAAGACTCTTCGGCCTTCTCCAAGGACTTACCCACTCTTGCACAAGTCTTCAGCCTTGCAGGAATTACCCACTCTTCTTGGATCTTCCGCCTTTGACTTCACCTTCACTCGGAGAAGCTTCCACCAAGGACTTACCTACTTGAGCAAGGAGTCTTTTGCCTTCACCAAGGGCTTACCCACTCTAGCTCCAAGTCTTCACCAAGGGACTCCTTCCCTTGTTCTTCTTCACCTCTCTTGGACAAGAGAGAGAACCTTCATCTTCATGATTGAAATGAGAGATATGGAGGTGGTGGAAGTGAGAGCCTCACAAGATATACATATAGGACTAGCTCTCTTACAGATTTCCTACTCACTCTAATGGATGTAGCAAGTGATTAAGCTTAGAGAGAGAGAGAGGAGGCTGTAGGAAGCACTCAGCTATAGAATAGGAACCTCACATAGAGTTTGCAATGAATGCTCAACCTTGGAATGAAGCCCAAGGGGTAGGGATGTAAACGGTGCGGGTATGACCATACCCAGAACTGTACCCAATTGTTTTTGCGGGTACGGGTACGGGTCCAGACCCACATTTCTCAATAACCAGACTCGTACCATACCCGGACCCACATGTAATGCGGGTACACGGTGCGGTTCCAAGGGTATACGGTTCTGTGAAAAAAAATTAGTACTAAAATTGATGGCTGGACTTATTTGTAGGCCCAAATTGATGTATGCATTTACTGAAGTTCGAAATTTTCAACAATGTGAGCTACTAGAGTAACAGAAAGCTGCTATTTTGAGGAGCTTTGTGCACTAAAAAACCATTCAAGTACCTACTTTTGGGCCAAAAATCACATATCAATAGCATTTAACGGATTTGAGGCAAGCAAAGCAACTAACAGAAGAGGTTTAACCATATTACAGACCATATCTGCACACATAGTCACTGACCAAACACCAACTAACAGAAGAGGTTTAATCAAGTTTAACGGATCAGACACCTATGACAGACAAGCAAGCAAAGCAATGACAAAAGAAAATAGAAGAGTTGAGATGAACAGACAAGCAAAGCAAACAAGGCAGTACCTTCTCCAACGGCCACACAACACTGTCGATCAACAGAACTAGAGCAGAGCTGAAATGGAAGACTGAAGAAGAAGAAGAACGACCACTACAAGGATGAACTGGAGCAGGCTAAGCGGATTTGTTCGCTGGTCGCTGTCCCTGGGATGGCGGTTGGCACACTTCGAGCTAAGGTGGGCAGAGCTGAGGCAAACGCAGCAGGACTTGAGCTGAGCTGAGCCGGCATCCGGCAGCGGCACTGAGGCAGTCGAATTGGAGTTGTCGAAGCTCAGCCGAGATGGAGGTGAGGCGGCGTCCGGCGGCGACAGTGAGGCGGTCGAGTTGGAGCTGTCAAAGCTCGGCCGAGATGGAGGTGAGGCGGGTGTCGGGCGTCCAGCGGTGGCGGTGGGTTGATGAGGGCTTGCGGTCAGCGTCCGACTGATGAGGGCCTGCAGACAGTGTCGGGTTGATGCCTGATGGAGACCTGGTGGGTCGATGGCATCGACGACGACCTGCTTCGTGACTCAGTCGAGCAGGGTCGGCTCAGCGATTGGGGGCGTCGGGTTGCTGAGGGGCTGAAACGGGTAGCGGCTCAGGATCTCAGCGATTGGGGGGTGCGGAGCACCAAGGGTTCAGGACGTCGGTGGACGTGCTCAGCTGAGGTGGAGCGTGGCTTTGGCTGGCGCCCGGCAATTGGCGGCTGCATTGTTGTCACTGGTCACTGCTGCCCTAGTTTCTTCGTCCAAGTCTCCAGGCGTTCAGCGGAAAGCAGAAGACTAAATGAGACCAGGTCGAAGAGTCTGAATGTGTTAGGGCCACAGTAGTTTTGATATCTAGGTTACATTAGGTTAGAAATATCCACCGTTAGATCATATGTCAAGTAGCTTTTAGCCATAGATTCTAACAAACTAATATGTATATGTATAATTTATATTTATTTATTTATTTTTGTGGGTACACGGGTATAGCGGGTATGGGTACAGTTATACCCATTAGTGGAACTGGGACAATACGGGTATGCGGGTATGCGGGTTCAGAAAATTAGACCCATGACGGGTTTTGGCGGGTACGGTTTTGCGGGTACGCGGGTATACCCGTACCCATTTATAGCCCTACCAAGGGGTCCCATTTATAGTTGGGGATGCCTCTTAGCCTTTGGCAACACTTGAGAATGAAAACTAGCCATTTTGTGGCTGGCAACGGATCTATTTTCACTTGTTGCAACTCCACAACGGCTAGAAATACTTTTCTACACTTTTCCATATAGTGCAATCGGTTGAGTTTCTATAAGGGTAACTCGACCGATAGAGTAAAAGACAAAGCCGATATTCAGACCATCGGTCGAGTTTGTCCTGAGGAAACTCGACCGACCAATGAAAATCAATTTGGTCAGTTACTCCATCGGTCGAGTTATGTGTAAACACAACTCGACCGATGCAATCTCTAGAAAATTGATCAAGGATGATCGGTCGAGTTTTTAGGCTGGGAAACTCGACCGACAAAGTGCCTGTAATCAATTTTCAAAGTTGCATCTAAAGTGCTCTAATATTTGATCTAAGTGCTCCTGATATTTTTCTAAGCTTAATTACAATTCATACAATCATTACAAGTGATTTACAACATGATTCTAATGGATATACATCATATTACAAAAACGTGCACTTGTATGACTTTGACTTGTCTTTTCTCCAATTTGAGATGCGCAAGTTAGGGCATTTGGAGTGTGTCTATACCTAATCTGAAAACACTCAAGTAGAGACATTAGACACCAATATGTGGAATGGTTAGTCATCATCAAAACACGGGTTTAGTTAATTTAGACATGAGTCAACATTGACCTAATTGACCTTGAGTCAACAATCTCCCCCTTTTTGAAGATGACAAACAATTCCATAAATGTATTGAAAGCTTTCAAGTAAAATCATACCTTTGGAGAAACCTAGGGGTTTCAATAGGATTGAGTTCATATGCCCCCCCTCAATTGATGCACATGGAGTTCTCATACTCCCCCTCAATTGATGCTATTTCTCCTGCATGGTTAGCTTTCATAACATTTATAGAATACTATGTCTTTCTACTCATATATGTTCTACACATATATGTCTTCTCCCCTTTACATGAACATACTTCTCTTCTTCATGTAAGACATGCCTTCTTCCTCTTTTTAAAAGAAGACATACCTTTCTCCCCCTTTGTCATTTCAAAAAGTGGGGTTATGAAGAAATAAGAAACATCACTTGTTAAAGAGAAAGGAGATAACACAAATATATAAGGAGAGTAGAAGATCATATATAGGGGCTTGTCCAAGCATAGAAAGAAAAGCAAGTTAAAACATATACTTGAACAACCCAAAAAGCAAGATAAAGTGCTGCAGAAAAACAATAAATTGCAATTTTGACCCTCAAGATGACGGATTTTGACCAAAAACCATCAGAGCTCATTACGATGCAATGAGTTTTACTCAAAAGGTCGTTTCTGCATGAAAAGCACTAGCCTTGCACCAAAAACTGAAACTGGAGCAAAATATGCATAAAATCCAAAAAATACTCCAATTTCTACATATAATGTAGATCTATGTACCCTGCATCACAATGTTATGTAAGCAACTCAAGATAATAGATATGCAATTCAAGGAACAATCTTGAGCATGTATGGGACAAGATACAAGCATAGCATATAGATGAGCAAAGATGCCAATTATAAACAGGGTTAGAAATACATGTATATGAACTACTAGTAGATGATATCACAAGTTAGGACTACTAGTAGGATCTAGATCATAGCAAGAGATACCAAAAGATACACAAGATAAAGCAAGCTATGAGTAAATGTAGAGATATATCCAAACAAAGAGATATGCAATTTTAGAAGCATGAAAGGATATAACTCACTAGATATGCATCCTTACCATAAGATGATCACCCCTAAGAACCTCAAGGTTGTATCAAAACAAGATATACACCTAAATAGATGTAGCAAGTTAGAGTACAACGGAAGCAATTTTTAGACACAACCAAGAGATCCAAAGAGATCATCATCAAAACCTGCAAAAACAACTCAAAGCAAGTAATTGCAACATATAGATATACCAATTTAGAAAAATTAGAGAGATAGAGTTGTAAGCAAGATAGGCAATTTAGAACATGGCAATATGCATATATAAAGGTACCAAATGAGAGTGCCAAAGAATAAGGCTATTGGTTGAGAAAATCTAGTTGAGAGGGAAATTCTCATTCAATAAGCTAACTGTGTATTCTGTGCACAGTGTTATCGGTCGAGTTATGTGCATTGACAACTCGACCGATGACAGCTATTGGCAACACCCATTGGTGCCTATCGGTCGAGTTTCAATAGGGCAAACTCGACCGACAGACCAGCTGTCAAAAGGCACATATATTTCATAAAAACATATATAGAGGCATGTTAAATATACAAACTATATCCAAACATATCTAAGAAAATTAGTAATGCACTATAGAAGCATTAGGAATAGTTTTTGAGCAAGAGTGTGAAGAGAATCACAAAAAGCCACTTTTGACTCAAAAACCATATGCATAGTGCACACTAACTTGACAAAAACAAGTTAGAGATGGTTATAAGCAATAAAAACTTTACCTTTGTTCTTACCATTCCTTTTCCACTTGTCGTCACCCTCTACACATCTCACCTTTCTTCTTTCATGTGGATTGAGAAGTCAATTTGAAATTCAATAGCTCAAGTCAATCCATTTGCAAGTACCTACAAGAAGAAAGATGAAATGGTCCCCAATCATGTTTTTGGGTCCGGAGGGGTTAGTTTAGCAACCCAAGTCTTATTGCTTTTGGGTGCTTTCCTAAAAGGACAACAAGTAGAATAATGACCAATTTCATTGCAATAGTTGCATGTGCCCATAGTCTTGGAACTAGAGGATTCTCCATGTAATATTCGAGGTCCTTTATCTTTGTTGTTCCCTTGACTACTATCATATCTTAAACCATGTCTACCAATTTGTTTGGTACAATTGTGTAGGATGTCATTAAGACTCTTTTTACCAACTAAGAATCTTTGCAAAGATGATCTCAAACTATCATTATCATGCTTAAGAGAAGCAATAGTAGAAGACAAATTATTGATATTATCTCTAGCATGCAAAAGATCATTTTCTAAGCAAAGAACTTTAGTTAAATAAGAATCTCTATCAATATGAAGAGCAGCAACATCATTATCTCTATTAGTAGAACTAGAACAAGATTCATGCCCATTGATTTTAGCAAGCAAGGAGGCATTTTCTATTTCTAATTCATGCAAAACAGAATCTTTGTCCTTGTTTTCAGATTTAAGAACATCAATATCATGCATGAGAGAATCAACAATTAAGGTATGCTCTTCATTAGAACTAGTCATAAGAGGTTGAGCTTCTAGAAATCTAATCTTATCAAGCAAACTAGCATTTTCAAGTTTAAGAGAGTCTACTTGGCTAAGACAATCATTTTTATCATCAAGCAAGCAAGAATTAGCATGTTCAAGATCATCTAGTTCTACATGCAAATTATCAAAAATTTTAGCAAGCTTTTTCTTTTTCCTTTTAGAAGACTTAAGAGAGGCACAAATATCATGAATAATAGCAATCAAAGATTCTTTATCTAAAGAGTTTAGATTTACCTCACTTGAGTCTTCACTTGTTGATGCTATAAGAGCAAAATGGCATTCTCCTTCATCACTAGAGCTTGAGCTTGATCCTTCACTTGAATCTTCACTTGAGCTTGAGTTGGAGGAGCCACTTGAGCTTGAGTTCCATTTCTCCTTCTTGTGAATATGGGTCTTTTTGCCTTGTGGGCAATCTTCCTTGTAGTGACCCTTCTTTCCACATGTGAAGCACCAGATGGAGGAGGACTTGCCTTTGTAGAGTTTACCCTTGGAGTACATGACATGTTCTTTAGCTTGAGAGGATGGAGAGACTTGTTCCATGATAGCTTCAATTTGAGCCTTCATTTCAACCTTCTTCATTCTCTTTAGCCCTTTCTTCTCTTGTCTTTCTACTTCCTCCCTCTTGTCAAGTGTAGCTTCATGTGCTTGTAGATTTCTAATGAGCTCTTCAATAGGAATATCCCTAAGAGACCTTGCTTCTTCAATAGAAGTCACCTTGGGTTCCCACCTCTTGGGGAGAGTTCTAAGGATCTTTGAGTTGATCTCTCCACTAGACATAGGATGTCCTAGAACAGCAAGACCATTCAAGATGGTGTTGAGCCTTGAGTACATGTTGGCTATGCTCTCCTCCTTTCCCATCTTGAAGTTCTCAAGCAGCCCTTTGAGCATGTAGACTTTGCTTTCCTTTACTTGATCTGTCCCTTCATAAGTGATGCAAAGCTTTCTCCATACCTCATAGGTTGTTTCACATGAAGAAATCTGGTTGAACTCGGTGGGGGTCATGGAGGCATATAGGATGTGCATGGCTCTAGCATTCAAGGTTGCTTTCTCCAAGGTAGCTTCATCCCATTCTTCAATTTTTGTCTTTGGTAGCATGTATGGGCTGTTCACCATTTGCCACATCTCAAGACTTGATCCTTGGATGTAGAATTGAAGACTTCTTCTCCAATAGAGGAAATTGCTCCCATCAAAGATTGGAAGGATGGTCGAGAATCTCCCTCCTAGGTAGTCACCCATCTTCTCCTACTTGTTGAAGTATGCTTGGAGAAGACCCGCGCTGATACCAATTGTTGGATCCTAGATGGGTGATTAGATGCTCTATAGGGGGGTGAATAGAGCTGAAAGCACTTAAACAAAATTCATTAAACCTTCAAGATATATCACAAGATAAGGTTGCTAAATAGGAAATTTGTGTGCAACTAAAGCATACATAGCAAGGGAGAGAGAGATTTAACATGCACCAATTAGACAATCTATTTAGAGTGGTTCCACACTTCAAACTAGAAGTGTGTCAGTCCAATTTCCTAGAGAGGTCAACCTCTAGGACTTCCAAACTATTGCACTCTTATATTCATTCATAAGACATACAATACATGACCAACAAAGGACTTACCTATCCAATACAAAGAGTCTTCAACCTTACCAAGGACTTACCCACTTTGAAAGAGTCTTCGGCCTTCTCCAAGGACTTACCCACTCTTGCACAAGTCTTCAGCCTTGCAGGAATTACCCACTCTTCTTGGATCTTCCGCCTTTGACTTCACCTTCACTCGGAGAAGCTTCCACCAGGGACTTACCTACTTGAGCAAGGAGTCTTCTGCCTTCACCAAGGGTTTACCCACTCTAGCTCCAATTCTTCAGCCTTGATCTTCACCAAGGGACTCCTTCCCTTGTTCTTCTTCACCTCTCTTGGACAAGAGAGAGAACCTTCATCTTCATGATTGAAATGAGAGATATGGAGGTGGTGGAAGTGAGAGCCTTACAAGATATACATATAGGACTAGCTCTCTTACAGATTTCCTACTCACTCTAATGGATGTAGCAAGTGATTAAGCTTAGAGAGAGAGAGGAGGTTGTAGGAAGCACTCAGCTATAGAATAGGAACCTCACATAGAGTTTGCAATGAATGCTCAACCTTGGAATGAATCCCAAGGGGTCCTATTTATAGTTGGGGATGCCTCTTAGCCTTTGGCAACACTTGAAAACGAAAACTAGCCATTTTGTGGCTTGTAAAGGATCTATTTTCACTTGTTGCAACTCCACAACGGCTAGAAACACTTTTCTGCACTTTTCCGTACAGTACAATCGGTCGAGTTTCTATAAGGGTAACTCGACTGATAGAGTAAAAGACAAAGCCGGTATTCAGATCATCGGTCGAGTTTGTCCTGAGGAAACTTGACCGACCAATGAAAATCGATTTGGTCAGTTACTCCATCGGTCGAGTTCTGTGTAAACACAACTCTACCAATGCAATCTCCAGAAAATTGATCAAGGATGATCGGTCGAGTTTTCAGGACCGACAAAGTGCATGTAATCAATTTTCAAAGTTGCATCTAAAGTGCTCTAATATTCGATCTAAGTGCTCCTGATATTTTTCTAAGCTTAATTACAAGTCATACAATCATTACAAGTGATTTACAACATGATTCTAATGGATATACATCATATTACAAAAACGTGCACGTGTATGACTTTGACTTGTCTTTTCTCCAATTTGAGATGCGCAAGTTAGGGCATTTGGAGTGTGTCTATACCTAATCTGAAAACACTCAAGTAGAGACATTAGACACCAATATGTGGAATGGTTAGTCATCATCAAAACACGGGTTTAGTCAATTTAGACGTGAGTCAACATTGACCTAATTGACCTTGAGTCAACAATTTGTGTTTCCTAAAAATTTTAGAATGAACGTCCTCATGATGTGGTCCCTGAGGGTCTTGTTGGCTTTGTAGAGTAATAGCATCATCATGCATGTAGAAGAGGCATCATCTTGATGAACAAGTTAGTAGAGAAAATGGGTAAAGGACCAAAACTGGCTATTGACTTTGATGATGCATGAAATCCTATTGGGAAGGATCATAGTACTTCTGTGCAATATCTAGGGGTTCTTACTCACAAAAAAGTGGATATAATAATAGAATCTTGGCATAAATTTGATCCTTCCAAGAAAGATTACATATGAAAGAACTTATATGTGAGATATTCTACTTTTAAATATATTCACAATTATATTTTTATAAATATGCCATTAAGTATATGAAATCTTACAGATCATCTTTGAGCTTGATGAAAAACTGCATCGTAAAGCGGTGATGCATCACTGTGGGAGGCTATTAAGAAATTATAGGGCAATTTTGTCAAGAGAATGCATAATGAGCAATAAGAAGAAGAAGTCTGCCACTAAGCAATGGGCCTATCTTAACCCATAGGTGTGGTAAGCATTTATTTCTTCAAGATTAATGAATTCAACACATTAAGCCTTGTGTATTTGTACATATTATGCTTAAAGACTGATCATATAAATTCAATATATTATGTAATGTATTACTTATTTAAAATACATTATTATGAATGTAATGTATTATGTAATCAACATATGGTTTTGATTAATCAATCTTTACACGATGCAAAAAAAGAAAGGCGTGCAAAGAATGTGCACAACCACAACTTGGTTCTAGGCAGATACAACATGTAGAGGAAAAAGTGATTGAAAACGTCTTCTTCTAAGCAGCCTACTCCTAGGTCTGCTAAGCATTCTACTACTCTTGCACCTTTACTTCACCATAAGAAGTGGATATCTGCAAGGACAAACTGATATAGAAAAATACCCAACTGCACAATCGCTTATGTGGTTGTAAAAATAGTAAAATCCAACTTTGCATGCTATATGTTCATTTGACCTTAATTACCAATTATTATGTTTTACTTACCAATCATTGTTGATGTTGATTAGCGAGAGCTCTATGACCAAAGAAAAGAAGGCAAATTAATCCCTGAGAGCCAAAGGGATGAATTGACCGTTGCTTTGGGTACCCCAGAGCATCATGTATGTGTTAGGGGCCCTGGGGCTGGTGTCAGTATAAGATTCTTTTTTGAATCATCAGAAAGAGCAAATCCATCAAGAAAAGAGTCTGGTCATGAGACAGGTGTGAGACATGATTGCAAAGAGAATAGAGGATGCAATGAGACAATCTCATGCTTCTCATTCTCTACCTCCTCAAATAGTACTTGTGTCACTCCGCTCTTCATACGAGGTGGACCCCCCCATAATAGAAGTGCTTGAAAGTAATCCCATGGACCCGCCAACTAGCATGCCTAGTGTAATTCTTTTTGTGATATGATAGTATTTCATGTGAATGTATAATATGTTTGTCTTTAGTTGTATATAAAACTATATACAAAATTGCAATGGTTGAGGCCATGCCATCTTTTACTAGAATATCAATATGTCTTGGCACTAGGCGAGGCTTATCCACCCCTTCCAAGTGACATGATTCATGATCATCCAATGCTTTTCGATGTCATTTGTGTGTTTATCAAGCTTGTCTATGACACTTGGAAATAAATACCACTACCACATGGCCACACTGAGCACGAGACGGTAGGTGGTGCGGTAGGTGGCATGGTTGTGTGGCCCAAAGTAGGAGTTGTCTACATGGATGTATGCTAAAATTTTGTTGCAGTAGTATTTATGATTATATTCTAATTGTGTATATATTGGAAATTGATATGAGTATATATATATATATATATATATATATATATAATGTAAGATATAGCACCTAAGTAACCCCATGCAGTTTGTCCTCCACTTCCTCCTCCATATATTCAATTACCTACTTGGATTACAAAGGTCCTATTTGAGTCCTAGGTCCTTGGTGCAGGGGGTTGACAATATGGCTAAGTGACTTAGAAGAAGGGTCAACTATGATACTCCATATTAAGGAGGACACTATAGATTAACCTCACCAAACTATTGTATTCGTGCAAGATGTTGTGGAGTTGTTTACTTATGCTTGGTTGAATATAACTGTGGTAAAACTTTCTATATGGTGAGATCTTATGGACTCCTCATTTTATATATGTATATATATATATTGATCTAATTTCTTATATATTGTTGCATACGTGTACGTTTTTCAACCACCTATATATGGTGTGGAATGTTCAACCTAACCAATGTGGAATTTCTTGTTCCATCACTGATTAGTCGTGTAGATAAAGACCTAAATTTTGTTAGTGATTACTGCTCTACTATATTTTAATATTTTGGTAATGAGAGAAAGAACATGATTATAGCTCCTTTTAATGTTGGGTAAGTTTCAGGCACTTATTATAATTTTGACTTATAAATTACATTTCATTATAGAATTTGAGTTTTCTTTTATTTGCCTTATTTTCACTCTATAATAGATATTGGATGCTATTGGTAATTGTCCCCAAGACGCTTACTACATATCATCTAAATCCTTTGGGTAAGGAAGTAGATAGTGTGGGAAACACAATGAATAATGCATTATTTATGTGAGTACATTTTTATGTACATTAACATATATTAATGTTTGGATCATTAATTACCTGATTGTCAGACATGTGGCACTAGACATCCATTGTATACAAAAGGTAATATATATTCTTAATCATCATAAGTAAATAATCTCATTTGATAATATAAAAAAATCAAATCAAACTCTTGAATCATTTCATTCCCTTTACAACTATTTGATATAAAATAAGAGATAGATGAGATACAAGAAGAATGGGCACATGCCTTTATTAAGGAAGTTGACCTTGAATTTGATTGAGATAAAATATGAATTTTCTAAACCTTGATGTCATATAGAAAACATATATTAATGTTTGGATCATTAATTACCTGATTGTCAGACATGTGGCACTAGACATCCATTGTATACAAAAGGTAATATATATTCTTAATCATCATAAGTAAATAATCTCATTTGATAATATAAAAAATAAAATCAAACTCTTGAATTATTTCATTCCCTTTACAACTATTTGATATAAAATAATAGATAGATGAGATACAAGAAGAATGGGCACATGCCTTTATTAAGGAAGTTGACCTTGAATTTGATTGAGATAAAATATGAATTTTCTAAACCTTGATGTCATATATTTCTATATAAATGTGGTGGTTATGACTTTTTGTAATTTTGGATTTGATGCGAGTGAATTGTTGGTATATTTGAATGATGTGTGTGTATATATCCATGTGTGTGGATGAATGTGAAGATGAATGAATACAATGAGAATTGCATGTGTACATGTCATGAGAGTGGAATTGGATAATGAATCTTGCATGTTTTTTTTTTAATTGTGTATGTGCATGAGAATGAAGTTAAGTGTTGAAGAGAATGGAATTAAAGAATGGAAATGTATGTGGGTGGGATGAATTTTGTGTATGTGTTTATTATTGCAAGATTTGCAAGGTGCTGGCCTACTGTTAAGCTGAACATAGAATGGAACCTACAATTTTATTAAACTACAGGTTTTGCATCCTGTTGAACAATCGAACAACAAGTTTGCATGCCTGCTATTTAAGAAAACATAAATGTGGTATAAATTGTTAAAAAATAACTAATGTTATAGGTTTATAGCATCAATTTCTTTAGAAAACCGACACTATAGACCAACTATGTTGTCAATTTTCTCCTTAACTTGATGACGTAGATATTCTAAAATGGCCATGCTAGGTAGAAAGTCGTGCTACCAGCTGGCCTCTAGCATTGTTTCTTCATAAAAAACGACACTATATATATAAAATGGTTGTGTTGCACAGTACGATCGCTCTACCATCTGGTTTGTGGTGTCACTTGTTCTAGAAAAATTGACATTGTATACATGTGGTGTAAATTATTTAACCACAACTGACGACATATATACCCTTATCAGTTAAAAGTTTACCTGATAAGGAAGTACAACGTCAATTATGGTGACTGATCCGATGACATAGTTGGCTATAGCATCAGTTCTTTCACTTGAACCGACAACATAGAGTGATTCTACGACTCTTTATCACTCTAAGTCATTGGTGGTGTTGTCAGTTTCTATTTTTATAGAAACTATTGCACGCTCTATGTCATCGGTTTGACCGTTCTAAAAAACCGACATAGAAGGTACATAGTTGTAGTGTCCTCAACTTAGGTGTGGGTAAAAAACCAATGTTATAGGGCTATATTAACTGACGCTAAAGGTGGTAAATGTACTAGTGAATGTTATATAACAATCAAGTATATAATATTAAAAATATATATATAACCTAGTTAGAAACCCTAGAAATGAGAATAATGGAAAATATGAATAAAACTCCTAGATGGAAAACCTTAGTCATGAATAACAAAATAAAATTGGATGCCAATTGATACCAATGCAATAGTAACCAATATTATTCTACACTTGTAGATCACCTTCTTGATTGAATCTTGGAAATCTTTACCTGGAATGTCTGGATTTTATACGGTTTTATTTGAGGTACAAACTTTCTATTACTTTGGGAAAATCTATTTCTCTCTTGAAACAATGCAAATAATAGGTTGGTTGGACTAAAATGTTTTAAAACTTTAGTATTCCTCCTTATAAGGCACCACCAATTAATCCTAAAATAGTAGCACACTATTTAAACGTCAAAAAAGGGTAGACTATTGTCCATTAGTTTAGTGGAATTATCTTCTAGTCCTCTCTGTAGACTTAAAGGACATAGCGTCCCTTTGTATACTAGGAAATTTAGTTAGTATGTTGTTGTTCTTCATAGTAGAGAACATATGACTTCCCCAACAAACATACATTGACATGTGCTATCTATTTGAAAATTCAAATTTCTAGTCGCAAAAACTAATATTCAAACCTATTTATATTGAAAACCCTATTCCCTCTGATACTTGTCTGCATTGTTTAGTTCTTTTCATTTTTCATAAAAATCTTTTGCAACTAGATTCACACCTATTTTCTTTCTAAATATTGATTTTGTATTGATCATTTGACTGGCCCATCTTCCCTTATTGGGGTCCATGCGTGGTTTTATTCCCTCTGGGAATTCATGGGAAAGTGGTCAAAGGAAGACCTAGAAGAGATTGCAAGAGATGCCCTCTGGTGAGATGAAGAATAGATAAGTGAAATTTCATTTAATAGTATTCATTGTAATGGTATCTTTTCCAAGAATATCATTTACTCTAAGAAAGTCGTATGAATGAAAAGACTTGTTTAAACTTTATGATATAAGTTTTGTAAAATATTGATTGTAAATATTAGGTCTTTACATTATTGGTAGGAGCTGGCATTGATAGTGAGATGTCTAAAGAGGTACATTTATCCTTCTCAGATCCTCCTTCGTAGGTGTTTAGGGGGATAAGTAGCACTATGAGGAAAAAATTCCTTCCTCCTACTAATTCTTGTAGGCCCTAGTAACGGTAGACGGGGTGTGATGTAGTTAACATAGTTTGTCTTCAAGAATGTATTTGGTGGACCGAACAAAGTATATGTCTGATGACCATAATTTATTTACATGTTGTAGGTTTGTGTTTCATGGACTATAACTTGTAGAATATGACTTCCTCACAATTTCCATTGAGTAAGATCAAGATAGTCTAAGGAATTGGGGTTGAATAAGGGGGTTGTGTTGGGAGATTGGGCATCAACCAGCGGTGTTCACCTGACTCAAAATGGTCGAGCAAGTCTCCTGCAACATGGTTGAGGGTGTTGTATATCAGTTTATAGATCAATCGATAGGTATAAAGAATATCACCAGATAGGCATTTTCTAAGACTCTACCTTGTTAAACTATTGGGAGGAATGACTGGAGGCGTGAAGGCGAGACAAAGGAAAATACAATCAAGATGAGGGGAGTCGAAGGCTATTACTTTTCATGTGAGGGACCAACATTACGGTCGACCGTCCTCCACATAACCATCAAAAAATGATGATTTGAGGGAGGTGAAGCGATTTGCCTCCCCACATGTTGAACTTTATTTTTTCTTTGAAAGCCCATCAAAACTCTCTCTCTCATAATGTTACTAACTTCAAAATTTTATAATTTTTTTATTTAAACCTCCAATCACTTTAGAACTTTAACTATGATTTTGTAATGTCAGATATTAATTATTCAAGTATTACATACCACTTTTATCATCCTAATAACCCTCATTCAATCATCCCAATTGATAGTTCTAAAATAGAATTTCTAATGTTTTGAAATATTTTTAGAGTGATTCCGAACCCAACAATTTACACTTGATGATAACTACACAAAAACTAGTCCCCGTCAATTTAGCTTGGGTCGAAATGTGAAATTTCATTTTTGTGCCCACCTTCAAGGATATTTCAATTGAGTTTATAATGAATCATGAAATTTGAGTTGATACTTCCAAATGAAAATAAGATTTGAATTTTAACTCGAAATAAGTTTCATACACAAAAATTTAGTATGTTACAATGTTATCCCACTTTTTTTGCATCACTCATGGGTGGATATCTCATTTTTAAATAGGCAAGGTGCTCCTCCAAGCAACCCACTCCATCCAAAAGCTACCCCCTTCATTTGTGTAATAGACAACCTTCCCCCTCATCCCAAAGACTACTAAATGTGGCCACATGGTTTTATTATCCAAGGAGTTGATTTTGGTCATTTGAAAATATGTTATTTATGTGGTTTCTTATCACTAACAAATTCATCTAGGGATGATATCTTTATCAAAATAACATTCAATAATACCACCTGCAAGTGGACAGGTCTTATCATAATATAATAAGGATCAAATATCAAGAGACAACGTTTTAAGAACCTCAGTAGATTGTATCTAGTTGAACTATGACTAATATTTACAACCAAGAGTTGAGTAGATTGAGTTAAAATCATTGTAAAGGAAAGTAAAAGTGCAGGATAAAAAAATTGGGTTTAGATTAATGATGGAAGTCACTGGGGTGGAATCAGATTTCACCACCACTACATGTTCATACACATCCAGGCTTTATGCAACCATTAAACTGGAGAAAAAGCAAGATACACCCATTAGGTGTGGGAAATCATGTAGATATCTCTATGAGCTCAATGTAGCATTACTCACAGATCATGTATCTACTACTTCAGAGACATCCCTTTGTAAGTTCTCATTTGGGGCATCAACTAAGTTAATTGATATTCAAATCCTAATTATTAAAGTTCTCCCAACATAGGAATATAATAGATCAAGTAGAGTAGGTTATGAATCCACAAAACACGCATAAAATGATTAACATTTAATAAAAGAGTTACATACAAGCCATGGAACATTAAGAAATTGGCATGCAAGAACAAGTAGCGAGGCTAGTTCCCACACCCCAGTGAGAATGACTACTCACTCTTTGTTTTGAATGTTGATGATGTATAATGGTTATACGTGGATCCTTTATATAAAGTATTCGGCTTGCATGCCGAGCCTCATCTCTTATTTCAAAGTGTAATTAATTCTTTCCCTTTATTTTTGTACTCATATGATGTAATAGAGATAGGATTAGTTTTAGTCTTTGTAAATTTGATGTAAGGAGGACACTTGAAGATCCAACTCCAAGGAGTGTCCATGGAGAAGCACCACGAAGATCCAATTCCAAGAAGCAAATTGAAGATCTAACTCCAAGGAGCATCCATGGAGAATCAACATGAACATCAATTCCAAGTAGCAACTTGAAGTTCCAACCTCACAGAGCATCCATGAAGTTGTTCGTTGTAATATTGAGCCTTACAGGTTGATTCATAGGTGTTGTTGTGTGAGATGCATAAGACCTTAGGTGGACCCTAATCCTTTGTTGCTCTAAAGGATTACAATAGTATGGCCATAACTGATGTATTTGTGTTTGTGATTACATGTCCATCGTTTGTCATTATGGATATAGTAGTATATGATACGTACTATAAGTATGTGGTGTTTGGATATGTATATGTATTAATAAAACCCCTCAATTAATAATATTAAGTTTTATTTGCCTTCCATAAAGAAACACACATGAAAAGCTTGATCGATAATGTGTGGGCATGCCTCTGCGTAGTACATTGTCTATCTCATGGAAGTGTGATGGTGGGTGTGTGGGTCTACCTCCACAGGGTGCACACTCATCGTGTTGGCTTATGGGTTGGACATAACTAGGGAACCTTGATAGTATCAAGTATATAGAGGCACACAGATGCATCATGGAAAAGTGTTGTGCATGATCATCTATCTAAGAGTTTGATATGATGTGATTGGCAAAAGTTGCCTACCTTAGTATTTGGTCTTTGACACTGGCATTGGCTGGGCATTGATCCTATTATTTTGGATCTTGGCTCACTAGAGGGTTGTATGTTGCAATCTTCCGAGTTGATAGTGAGGGCTATCAATTTGAATAAAATAGTGGGAGCATAATTAATTAAAGGCCTAATTAATCTCGTTTATCAAATCTTTACAAGTCAAAAAGTTTTGAACTAAATGCAAACTTTTTCATTTGTAGCAATCAAATGGTAAACAACACTCACACTTTCTTGTTGCGATCAGTCCTTGAGAAGGACAAACTTACCAGAACCAACTTTCAAAACTAGTTTAGGATGTTGAGAATTGTTCTTTGGCATGAGCGTAAGCTCTATGTCCTTGAAACACCAGAGCCAGTGGAACCCGCATCAAATGTGCCCAAGGCTGAAAAGGATGCTTACAAGAAACACCTTGATGATGTTGTGGATGTTAAGGGCTTGATGTTGTGCTCAATGAACTATGAGTTGCAAGAGCATCATGAGAACGTGAATGTCATGGAGATGGTAACACATCTCAAGAACATGTATCAGCATCAAGCAAGACATGAGAGATATGATGTCTCTAAGGCTTTATTCAGGAGCGAGATGAAAGAGGGAGGCTTAGTTGGCACCCATATACTCACTTTGATTGGGTATGTGGAAAGCCTATCCAAGCTGGGATTTCCCCTAGGTCAAGAGTTGGCCACTGACATGATTCTACAATCGTTGCATGAATCATATAGTCATTTTTTCATGAACTACAACATGAACAATCTTGAGAAATCGTTGTCAGAATTGTTGGGCATGTTGAGGACAGCTGAAGCACAAATGAAGAAAGATAAGCCCAAGTCTATGATGATGATCACCAAGATAAAGGGAAAGTCAAAAGGAAAAGGCAAGGCTAAGAAAGGTTCTAAAGTCGGGCAGAAGCCAAAGTCATCTGCACTCAAAGCTAAAGTTGGGATCTCCAAAGAAGGCAGTTGTCACCATTATCACTAGGCCGGACATTAGAAAAGAAATTGTTCTCTCTACCTGGAGGAACTGAGGAAGAAGAAGTAGGGGATAGAGATCTCCACTTCAGGTATATACGTTATTGAGATAAACTTAAATACTACTTCATCATGGGTACTGGATATCGGATGTGGATCTCACATATGTTCAAATATGTAGTATTTGATAAGAAGTAAGACTTTACGAAAGGGCCAAGTCGAGTTGCGGGTCTCTAATGGAGCAAGATTTGCTGCCACTGCAATTGGAGTTATTAGTTTATCTTTGCCTATGAGCCTTGTAATAGAATTACAGAATTGCTATTATGTACCTGCCATTAATAGAAATATTATTTCTGTATCTTGTATGGACAAGAGTGGATTTGAATTTCACATTAAGAATGGAATGATTTCTATTTCTAAAGATGAGATCTTATATGGAAATGCCCCTATGTCTTATGGTATCTACTTGTTAGAACTTGAGACTAGCATATACAACGTAAATACTAAAAGGCTAAATTTGACAACTCAAGCAAACATACTTATGGCATTGTTGTCTTGGGCACATAAACGAGAAACACATATCTAGACTCCATAAGGATGGTTATCTAGACTATTTTGATTTTGAATCATTAGAGACATGTGAGGCATGTTTATTAGGGAATATGACCAAGACTCCTTTCATAGGATACAGTGAGAGAGACAATGATGAGCTAGGGCTCATACATATTGATGTATGTGGACCTTTTAGATCAAATGCTAGAGGAGGCTATCAATACTTCATTACCTTCATTGATGACCTCAGCAGGTATGGCTATGTATATCTTATGAAACACAAGTTAGAAACTCTTGAAATGTTCAAGACTATCATGAATGAAGTAGATAAGCAACTTGGTAAGAGTATTAAAGCACTCCATTCAGATCGAGGTGGTGAATACTTAAGCCAAGAGTTTGAGGACCTTCTAAGAGGCCATGGTATTGTATCACAATGGACTCCACCTAGTACACCACAGCATAATGGTGTGTCAGAAAGAAGGAATCATACATTATTAGACATGGTACGATCAATGATGAGTGTTGGATAAATTGGATATTATGATAAATCCCTTTTGTTTCGATGATGACAAACATTTCATTCTTATTAATCTAACGAGCTACTTAAGTGTGCAGGAACAAGGTGATGACAAAGTTCTAGGGAATCTATACGCTTGAATGTTTGTAAATGTCATGCAATGTAATCATTTGTAAACTTGTACAAATATATAATGTACAAGTACTTAGACTTCATGTAAATCAAGCGTTAGATCTCCCTAGCTAAACACCACACTTAGTTAGGTCATCTCCTTCTAATAGGATCACATAATGCACACTCATGCACACACTTAGTATCTTAATTGAAAGATTGAAAACAGAGTCAATCTCGGTCGACCACACTCCTCGACCGAGACACTCTCGGTCGACAAACTTCTCGACCGAGATTGACCAAAAGTAGCCGTTAGACACAGCAGTTGACAGTTGCAAATAAACGTTAATCCAGAGAGCCTGTCGGTCGACAAATCCTCGACCGACTGGGCATCTCGGTCGACAAGTCCTCGACCGAGATGGTCTCTGACAGCAACTGCAGAATTAATTAACTAGCTGTTGCTAATGCACCTAACTTATTCCTAACGGCTAGTTAAGCACTAGGAACCCCCTAGATGTTGTCTAGAACGTCCTTAAGCATACATAGGTCATTCCTATAAATAGGACATGCCTTAGGACACCAAAGAACATCTAAGCTATACTTGTGCAATACTTGAGCTTGAATACACACTTGCAATCTGTTTTAGAGCAATAGAGCAATTCCTACACTTGCCATTCATTCCTATTGCTCCCATTTCGTGCCCTATAGGCTAGTATCTCCTATCCACTACAATCACATTGTCATACACATTGGTTAGGAGATTTATACGCTTGATATAGGCAAATCAAGCCTTGTGCTTAAAAGGATAAGTTGTAATTTCTGTTTTCCTTCTTGTTCTTTGTTATCTTTTGTACTCTCCTTGTTACTCCTAGGGTTGGAGGCTGTGGATTGGAGAGGGTTGACTTCTCAGGTGGAGAAGGGGACTTCAAGCTACTTCAAGAAGGCTATCGCACGGGAAGCTACTTCAGAAGGTTGGTGCAACGGGTGTTGGTGCATCTACTTCAAGGGAAGGCTGCTTCAAGGTTGGGCGATTACTTCTAGGTGAAGGCTGCTTGAAGGGTTTGGGAAAAGAAATTGTATTTTATGTAAAGTCCTTGCGAGGTAATAAAATAGATTTCTTTTCAAATCCCGGTTGGGTAAGCAACCGGGTAGTGGACTGACTACCTTAGTATTTGCTAAGGCTAGGAACCACTCTAAACCCTTGTGTCTCCTTGTCCAATATTGTCTTTGTGGTTGCTTGAGTTAATTAATTGTTAAATTATCTATAAAACTCTATTCACCCCCCCTCTAGTAGTTTTCAATTGGTATCAGAGTAGGTCTTCAAGGAACCTTAACACGGTCTTGAAGAAATGGGGGATGGAGTGCTCAACAACCTCAACATTGAAGGAACACTCGTTGCTAGGCCACCGGCGTTCGATGGAACAAACTACCAATATTGGAAGAGGAGAATGCAATTCTACTTCCAAGGAATCAACTGGGATCTTTGGAGAATGGTATCTACACCATACACACTCCCACAAGACGATTTCGCAGTATGGGATGCTAATACGGTAAAGATGGCTCAAATGAATGCAAAGGCAGTAAGCATTTTATATTGTTCCATTTCAGTAGGTGAATTTAATAGAGTATCAAACTGTAATACCGCATATGACATTTGGCATAGATTATCTATAACATATGAGGGTACTGTTCAAGTTAAGAATTCTAAAGTTAGTTTGCTTAAAACCAAGTTTGAACATTTTCGCATGGATCCAAACGAAACTATTAGTGAAATGTATTCAAAATTTTCTACTATTGTTAATGGTTTGAGTGCTTTAGGGAAACCTGTTCTTGAGGAAGATCAGGTATCAAAAATACTTCGATCTCTTCCTCCAAAGTACAAACCAAAGGTGACAGCTATTGCATAAGCAAACGACCTCACTCGCCTCAAAATGGAGCAGCTCATCGGAAACTTAGAAGCTCATGAGGCAGATTTAGAAGAGGAAGAAAGGAGAGAACATGAACGCCAACATGGGAAAAAGAAGGATATTGCATTCAAAGCATCAACCAAAGACACAAGTGAAGATGATAGTGAAGAAGAAACTCTCATTGTGAATGGTAAGCAATATAAAAGTTTTAAAACTAACAAAACTTCCAGTGCTTCTTCTTCCAGGTGCTTTGAATGTGGCAAGAAAGGACATATGAAAGGAGAATGTCCAAAACTCAAGAAAGGGAAGAAATCATCCTACAAAAAGAAAGAAAGAGCGTATAGAGCTGCATGGGATGATTCAAGTGACGATAGCGATAGTGGAAAAGAAGACGTAGAGTGTTTCATTGCTACAAATGAAGATGAAGAAGAGGTAAGTCTTTATGATCTACCAAAAGAAGATATAATTGCTAGTCTTCAAAATACTTATGAGAAATATATTGAGTGCAAGAAGAAACTTAAAAAGGCAAATAAAGATTTAAATGCTAGAATTCTTGCTCTTGTATCTGAAAATGAAAATCTTAAAAAGGAAAATGAAGATTATGCTCTTAAGATTAAATCGGTAGAAGCAAATTGCAATCTTCTTTCCTTAGAAAAATCAAATTTGCAAACTCAGGTGAATGATCTCCAGAAACAACCTATTCTATGTTCACATTTAGATTATGATAAGGTTGTTAAAGAAAGAAATGCCCTATTATCCAATTTAGATCAAGCAAAGAAAGATATTGCTAGGTTGCAAAGAAATGTAAATGAGTTAGGAGGAAATAACCTACTTGACAATATTCTGAAAATTTCCTCTAGTTACAATGGAAGGAAAGGATTAGGATACGATCCAAGAAGAAATAAAACCAAAAGAGCATCCAAGACTATATTTGTACCTAGGAACACAATTCCTAGAAATAGAAATGAAGTTGATGCTATTAGTTGCCATTATTGCATGTGTCTTGGACATTATTCATTTTCATGCCCTTTTAAGAAAAAGAAAGATGAGTTAGCTTGGATTCCTAAAACTTAGAAGCTTCAAATTAATTAGTTGAGATTTGACCTAAACTGACTTCTGATATCATAATGTCTTATCTCAACATCATCGAGCTATAATTTGCATAACCTCTTTTATTTGAAGTTGATTAAGATTTCTGAATATTTTCCAGAAACTTGGTCGGTCGAGCAGTTGTCGACCGAGTAAGTGTCGGTCGAGCAATTGTCGACCGAGCATGTCACTGTTTTTCAGAATGCTGTAAAATTGCTGAATTCTTTTGAAATTGTTCAAAATTGTTGTCTATTCATGGTTAATGACTGTATAATAAAGTATCAATTATGGAAATCATCCTTGAAAGATTATGAGAAATGAATTTGATCAAAAACCAAAATTATTCTTAGTTTAAAGAAAAATTTCTGTTCTATCATTCTATCATTACATAGGCAAGCAAAAGAATTTATTGGTGATATATCTCTTCGAAATGCTTGCAAAGAATACAATGTTTTTCAATTGATATCTTTAAAAGATTTGAAATATTCATTGTGCTTTCATTGAAACATGCATCACAAATTGATGTAAAATACTTAATTGGAAATCTGTAAATTTCGCCTCTTGGTTAAAACAAAATTTAGCCAAGGGGCGCTACGGTCGTAGTCAAGGGCGACCTAAAATAAGCTTTGACAAATATGCTTATTTGGACATCATTCTAGTAAACTTAATCTTAGTATATTTTTTGATAAAAGTCAAAATCACAACTTATTTGTGACCTTAATAGTTTTAAATTGCTTTAACTTATAAGATTAAGGGGGAGCTCCTAAAAACAAATTTGATCAAGAGCTCATTAAAGCTAGTCATAACCTTAGCATTCTCAAATCCATGAAGAAATATACGAATCTCCATAAAAATGATATATCTTGTTCTTAAAGGAATTCTCTAGACAAATCAGGGCTTAACATCCTTTGTATTTGGTTAGAGACATCTTCATATACTCTAAGCTTAAAGGACTCTCATTTCATTCTGGGGCTTAACATCCCTTGTAAAATGGGTGAGAAATCAATATATACATGCCATAAACCTAACATGATCTCATATCATTTCAAGGCTTAACATCCTTTGCAAATGATTGAGAAATAAATTGTGGCTAAATTGGACATCAATAATATAAAATCCAGGTTCCTAATAGGATATCTATTTAAGGGGGAGCAAAATATAAAATTAAGAGGGAAAAGAAAATAAAATATTCAAATTGAATATCTTTTTGAAATGACAAAGGGGGAGAAAGAATATAAAATCAAAAATATAAATATAAATGAGTTTCATCTTGATGGCCAGCACTCACACTTGTAAAACAAGAATGGCTACAAAAGGTAATCTTCAGGTATGAAACTCACATGCTTTATATTTCCTTATTTCATATTTTAGGAAATGTTTGTCATCTTCAAAAAGGGGGAGATTGTTGGATAAATTGGATATTATGATAAATCCCTTTTGTTTCGATGATGACAAACATTTCATTCTTATTAATCTAACGAGCTACTTAAGTGTGCAGGAACAAGGTGATGACAAAGTTCTAGGGAATCTATACGCTTGAATGTTTGTAAATGTCATGCAATGTAATCATTTGTAAACTTGTACAAATATATAATGTACAAGTACTTAGACTTCATGTAAATCAAGCGTTAGATCTCCCTAGCTAAACACCACACTTAGTTAGGTCATCTCCTTCTAATAGGATCACATAATGCACACTCATGCACACACTTAGTATCTTAATTGAAAGATTGAAAACAGAGTCAATCTCGGTCGACCACACTCCTCGACCGAGACACTCTCGGTCGACAAACTTCTCGACCGAGATTGACCAAAAGTAGCCGTTAGACACAGCAGTTGACAGTTGCAAATAAACGTTAATCCAGAGAGCCTGTCGGTCGACAAATCCTCGACCGACTGGGCATCTCGGTCGACAAGTCCTCGACCGAGATGGTCTCTGACAGCAACTGCAGAATTAATTAACTAGCTGTTGCTAATGCGCCTAACTTATTCCTAACGGCTAGTTAAGCACTAGGAACCCCCTAGATGTTGTCTAGAACGTCCTTAAGCATACATAGGTCATTCCTATAAATAGGACATGCCTTAGGACACCAAAGAACATCTAAGCTATACTTGTGCTATACTTGAGCTTGAATACACACTTGCAATCTGTTTTAGAGCAATAGAGCAATTCCTACACTTGCCATTCATTCCTATTGCTCCCATTTCGTGCCCTATAGGCTAGTATCTCCTATCCACTACAATCACATTGTCATACACATTGGTTAGGAGATTTATACGCTTGATATAGGCAAATCAAGCCTTGTGCTTAAAAGGATAAGTTGTAATTTCTGTTTTCCTTCTTGTTCTTTGTTATCTTTTGTACTCTCCTTGC
The DNA here is from genome assembly GCA_963693085.1 of Alisma plantago-aquatica. Taxonomy (NCBI): domain Eukaryota; kingdom Viridiplantae; phylum Streptophyta; class Magnoliopsida; order Alismatales; family Alismataceae; genus Alisma; species Alisma plantago-aquatica. Next base: position 666,479,368 of record OY856414.1, read on the forward strand.
TACTCCTAGGGTTGGAGGCTGTGGATTGGAGAGGGTTGACTTCTCAGGTGGAGAAGGGGACTTCAAGCTACTTCAAGAAGGCTATCGCACGGGAAGCTACTTCAGAAGGCTGGTGCAACGGGTGTTGGTGCATCTACTTCAAGGGAAGGCTGCTTCAAGGTTGGGCGATTACTTCTAGGTGAAGGCTGCTTGAAGGGTTTGGGAAAAGAAATTGTATTTTATGTAAAGTCCTTGCGAGGTAATAAAATAGATTTCTTTTCAAATCCCGATTGGGTAAGCAACCGGGTAGTGGACTGACTACCTTAGTATTTGCTAAGGCTAGGAACCACTCTAAACCCTTGTGTCTCCTTGTCCAATATTGTCTTTGTGGTTGCTTGAGTTAATTAATTGTTAAATTATCTATAAAACTCTATTCACCCCCCCTCTAGTAGTTTTCAATGAGTTCAGCCAAACTTCCAATATCGTTCTGGGGATATGCTCTTGAAATCACAGTGTTTACACTTAATTGTGTACCTTCCAAATTGCTTCAAAAGACACCATATGAGATATGGAATGGGAATCATCCCAATTTGTCTATGTTAAAGATTTGGGGATGTGAAGCTTATGCCAGGAAATAATTTCCTGAAAAGCTTAAACCCAAATCTGAAAAATGTTATTTTGTTGGATACCCCAAGGAAACTCGGGGATACTACTTCTACACACCGACTGACAACAAAGTCTTTGTTGCTAGGAATATTGTATTTCTTAAAGAGGAATTTATTTCTAAAGGAATCAGTGGGAGGAATGTAGAGCTTGAAGAAGTTTGAGACCAATAAGAAAGTAGAGAACCTGAGGAGGTACATAAGTAACATGAAGACTCACAAACGGTTGTTGAATTTCAAGTTCTAAATGTAACATAGGAACCTCATAGGTCTAGTAGGACACAACTTGAGCCTGAGATATTTGGATTTCTCATGACTCAAGATAGTGATGAATTGGGCATAGCAGATGAGCCAACTACGTATCTAGAAGCTACTAAGGGACCAGAATCTAAGAAATGGCTCGAAGCCATGAGATCAGAGATGGAATTCATGTACATCAACAAGGTATGGACCTTGGTGGATCCACCCGAAGAGGTAAAACCCATAGGGTGCAAATGGGTCTTCAAGAAGAAGACTGACATGGATGGAAATGTTCAAACCTATAAAGGTAGATTGGTTGCGAAAGGATTCCGTCAAATTCAAGGTGTTGATTATGACGAGACCTTCTCACCAGTTGCCATGGTTAAATCCATCAGGATCATGCTTGCCATTGCAGCTTATCATGACATTGAGATTTGGCAGATGGATGTTAAAACAGCATTCCTTAATGGGAATTTACTCGAGGATGTGTACCTGACACAACCTAAGGGTTTATCACTCTGAAGGAAGCCAATAAAGTCTGTAAGCTACAAAGGTCAATCTATGGATTGAAGTAAGCATCTCAGAGCTGGAATCTACATTTTGATGAAGTAGTCAAAAAGTTTGGCTTTAGTCAAAATGAAGATGAACCATGTGTTTACAAAAGGGTTAGTGGGAGCACAATCGTATTTCTCATATTGTATGTGGATGACATACTATTGATGGGAAATGACATCCCTACTCTTCAAATAGTAAAAGGTTGGCTGGGGAAGACCTTCTCTATGAAGGATTTAGGTGAAGCATCCTATATACTAGGAATTAAGATCTATAGAGATAGATCTAGAAGGCTTCTAGGCCTAAGCCAGAGCACATACATTGATAAGGTGCTAAAGAGGTTTACCATGGAGGGTTCTAAGAGAGGTAACTTGCCCATGTCTCATGAGGTTACGATCTCTAAAGCCCAATGTCCTAGTTCATGTGATGAATGGTCACACATGAGTAAGATTCCATATGCATTAGCAATTGGATCTATCATGTACGTGATGTTATGTACTCGTCCTGATGTGTAGCATGACGAGCCGTTATCAGTAAAATCCAGGTGAATGACACTGGATAGCCATAAAGAACATCCTAAAGTACTTCAGAAGGACAAAGGATCAATTCTTGGTATACGGTGGTGAGGAAGAGCTTGTGGTAAAGGGTTACACCAATGCTAGCTTCTAAATTGACAAAGATGACTATAGATCGCAATCTGGATTTGTGTTTTGCCTGAAAAATGGAGCTGTGAGATGGAAGAGTTCCAAGCAAGAGATGGTTGTGGATTCTATAATAGAGACCAAATATATTGCTGCATCTAATGTTGTAAAGGAAGTTGTGCGGATCAAGAAGTTCATTTCTGAACTTGGAGTGGTTCCAAGCGCTAGTGATGCAATTGAGTTGTTTTGCAACAACAACGGAGCAATTGCATAGGATAAAGAACCAAGATCGCACCATCATTCCAAACATATTTTACGAAGGTTTCATCTCATATGAGATATCATACAGTGATGAGATGTGAAGATTTGTAGAGTACCTACAGAAAGCAATGTGGCTGACCCGCTCACAAAAGCACTTTCACAGCAGAAACATGACGGACATGTTCAATCACTTGGATTGAGATTTATGATTGATTGGGTATAAGTGCAAGTGGGAATATGTTGGTATGTATGCCCATAGATACTATGATTTGATGATTGTAATGGGATACTATGTAAACAATTTGTAATACTACATTGATCATATCAATAAAGCCAAGTTTCCAATCTATATGTTTGTGTTTTATATTGTGAGATGATTACAAAATGTATAGATATCTACAAAATAATATACTCAATGAGATATGTCTTCGGGTTGATGACCTGAATAGTGAGATCATATGTATGCTAAGAGTATGTATTCTTATTTTGTCCCTAATCGGTTTTTATTGTGGAAATATCTATAGACATCAATAACACATAAGATTAGAATGTATATTGGTTGATGGAAGAATCTCATTATCCATGATATGGAGATATCAAACCAAATACATAGATACTTGTTAGAGAACAGTGTATCAGATAGACCCACCTTGAGAGTGACACATAGATACCATGATTGGTAGTTGGAGTCACATCTCATAGTGATGGTGGTGATTGTGGTTCTTATACCTGAAGTCACTACACTTATCACATGTCGTTCGGTGTACTTTGATATCATCCACCGTGGTCTTAAATAAGGATTGCCATAAATATGGTGCTTGGGTGCACTGTGACACATGGGGATGATTGTGAGTGATGTAGATGGAATTTGTCATTCCTACGGGAGTTTGATATTCCGGCCACTTGATAAGCGAGACTGAGAAATGCATGGCCATGCATATGTGAGTCAATATGTGATATTGAGCTTACATATATCTCAGACAGTTTGTTCTAGTTCAAGGAATATGGATTGAACGTTGAAGAGAATAACATTTCCATGACTCAAGTTCAATATGGATATCAGCGACAAAGGAACTATACAATCATTGTAACACCAGTCATGAATGATAGGTTAAGTTGTTCTCCAACTTTTCCAATTACTTGGGTGTCAATGAAGTCTTGCTAGATACCAATCATTGCTTGTGAAATCATAATATAATTATGGATATCACTGCCAATGTAATTTGGAACCTATCGGGTCACACGCATAGGATGTGTTGGAATAGGAGTATAATTGTGGATTTGATTGGAATTGCTCTGAATCACATTGATTACTAAAATGTTTATGTAATCGATTAGAATAATATTGGAGTAACTGGCTCTAAGTGCAAGTGGGAGTCTGTTGGAATATATGCCCATAGAGCCATCCTGAGTGATTGCATGGAGTCAGATGTTAATTAATCAATTAATGCGATTATTTGGTTAATTAATTAATTCCAAAATATTCTAATTAATTCACGAGCATTTTAATTAATGCAATGTTTCTGTTTACTGATGGATTTAGAAAACCCTACTTCCTTGTGTCTCCTATTTAAAGGGGCTTGGCGGCCGATATCTATATAAGATATTGAGAGATGCTTTTCTGTTTACGCTCACGTACGTAAACCCTAGTTGTCACCGTCCTCAGGAGAGAAAGGAGAGCACCGCGACACTAGCACATTGCTACACATAGACGACTCCTTCCCGCCGACTTAGGAAGTGTGACGTGGAGTTCCAGTCCATCCACGTGGATGAAGTAGAGACGCAAACTTTGAGACTCCTGCATTCAGAGGACATCAACGACTATCCACATGCGCTATGAGCGGTGTACATCACCGCACAAAAGGAGTGCTGTCAGATCTTCCTGCGACACACTCAGTGAATGGGAGAGAAGTTTTGTCCGTGTAGGCCAGCAACGTTGCATACCATTGTGCAGTGGGAGATCACCATACTTTCTCCGCGATAAGGTATATCCCGCAAACACTCCTTATGAATACATTGTTGTTGACGAGATCCTATTTTGGATTGCGTAGAAATTTATTTTGATGCTTCTGCCACACATGTTTTCTCCACAATCTTGTTCATGATCACATTGTCAAAAAGAGGAATGAAATTGATTTTATTTGTTGTCATTATTTCTTACATCTTAGACATTATGTGTTTTCATGCACTTACAAGAATAAGGATAAGATTTAGTTTGGGTTACAAAACCTCAAACTTAGAAACATGGAATATTTAGTTGATATTTGACCTAAACCTAATTTGAAAATCATATGTCTTATCTCAGCTACAATAAGCTTTAACTTGTATACTCTTGTATGATTTGAATGCTTAATTATGTTATCCAAATATAATAGCATGATTTATTTACATTAGAACTTCGAAATTTACTGAAAATTCATAGAACTTCAACTCGGTCGACAAAGATCTCGGCCGGTATCTCTTCCGATCGAAGAAAATTTCGACCAAAAAAGTTCTGTCAAAATTACTTTTACTAGAAAATCTTCCTGGTTGACAAATTGTTGGACCAAGAATTTCTTCGGTCGAAGAAAATTTCGACTGAGGATAGTTCTGACAGAAATGTTTGATAAAAATAAAATAGTTCACTTGCAATTAACTTAAGTCACTCAAATATGTGATGAAATCTACATATTAGATGGTTCTAAATATTTGAAATGATAAGATATTGTCAATAATTATCCTAACCAAAAGGACCACTAGATGGGTACCAAAACTTTTCTACTTTGCAGGTTTGGATGGCCTATAGAAATTAAGACAAGGAAGCCTTTTGCGCACTTGGAGAAAAGGCAAGCAAAAATTAAACGCCTCGAATATACTTGAATGGAGAAATGAAGTAAATGGAACCATAGTGGGAGTAAGTGATAATAAAAATAAAAAGGAATACATGTATGTGCACATAATAAAGATGAACTTGAAAGGTAATGATAATGATGAAGTATCTCTCTCGACTCTATCAAAAACTATTATATATAGCTTGCTCTAATTACCTTGAATAAATTTGAAAAATAATAACACATTGTTTAGTATATATACTTGATTTAAATATGACATAAACAAATTCAATAATCTTATTGTTTAAAATACTTCTTTTGAAAATGAAATCCTTGAATTAAAAAAGAAAAGATGCCTTATATCAGTAGTTTACCTTTTTTGTGTTCAAGCCAATCATATTCCTTAAGAAAAACTTGATGGTCAATTTGTATGCTTGAATAAGATCTCACTGAAAATTTTTGAAAATTAAAATTACTATTACAATATTTTCCTAAAGAAAGTGAAAAGTTGAACTTATCTTTTGAAAAGGTTTCAAATATTCTTGTTACATTCTCACATTGGTACTCATGAATTTGGCTATATTCCTTAACATGATCTTATCAAATGTACTAGTAATGAAACATGTCTTGCATATAAAAGATTTAGATATTGTGCTTTCTCATGTCATAAAAAATGATTTTGATACCATAAATTCTCTCTACAAAATAAGTAAAAAGATCATGAGACTTATTTACAAATAATTTGTTTGGTCTTAATATGTGCCATCACATCATGTACTTTAATTTAGACATCATTTTCTTCGGGATCATATTGTTAAAAATAACATGTCTTCATCATGTTGATACTGGAAACCAATTAGCTGATATTCTTACAAAACCCCTTGGCTTAGAACAATTTAGAATAATTAGAGATAAATTAAATATTTTTCCTCTTGAAGATGTATATTTTGATCTCTTTGTGCAATGAGTTTATTGTATACAATAATAATTTAGTATCATACTGTTACGACCCCACCTCCCGATAACCCCCAATTAAGGGAGACCGAGAGGTCGAAGCCGCACCCATGACTTCCGGATCAAAGGTTCGGCAATTAACCAAGAATAGTTATCAAATTTTAACATACTATACTGAAAGCTATAAGAAAATAAATTTTTGCATACCTTTTTGAAAACTTGGATGTCTAACTTCTATCCACTTAAGGATTCTACTCTAACTAATCCTCCTTGTATTTTACTTCATATATTTCACAATATGGCGATTTACTATTTGTCCTTTTGGCTTGTACCTAAAACGCCGACAAACAAAACGTCGGTCAGCCGAAGCTGGTATGTGGGGAAAACAATAAACATGCAACTATGATAACAATGTAATCACTCAATTAATCATTTATCAACCAAGATTACGTTTTAAGCCAAACTACTCAATCCATACTATCCACAACTCTGTGTTGTCCCTGTAAGGACTTATATGGTACCTCTGTAAAGGTAGACTTGATGGACTTACCCTCTAGCTAGGCAGCCCTATACTAAGTCATTCATGACCTGATGGACCTACCCTCTAGGTAGCCATATACCAGGTCAGCCATTACGACACAGAGGGGACCAGGATCTGAGCTAGAAGGCGTATACATTATATGATAGTCATAATCACTTTATAATTGCAATATGAAAATTCAAACAGTTTAGTTGCGTTCAATATGATTAAACATCCGGGAATCCATCAGAAAACCTAAAGCGGTTATTCATAATCGTAACCACATACCTAATTTGATGAGTCATGCAGATTAATCAACATATACTTCATGTATATACAATCAAGCCAATCAACAGATCCAAGCAAGTAATTCAATAATTCCTAAAAAGAATATGTACTCTATTTATTACACACTTCATCAAGAATCTACTTTATTGACTTGGATTCTCTTTCTAGGGTTTCTAATCCACGTTAAGGTTTCATTAATATTCATTAGGGTTTCTTAGATCAATTTCTCAAACTTTATCCCTTTTAGGTTAACAAACCCTAAAATATCCTTTTCCATTTTTATGAACCTTAATTGCTCAACTATCCATTTTAATAGTCTTTTATACCCAAATTGACTAAGGATCATCACATCCCTATTTATTCATGGATTTGAACAATTAAACCAATTAAAAGACATATTCTCCAAAATTAGGGTTTTTAAGCTCATTAATGCATAATCATGCACGAAACCCTAAATTAAGCCAATTATATAAAAAGATCATCTTTTTAAATCCTATTTTCTCTTTTGTTAACAACAGGTTAATCAGCTTGAATTATCCATCTATCATTAAATCTAAGGGTTTTTCCTTAGTTAAATCATTAAAGATGATAACTTTATGTACTTTTCACATTTCACGCATATTTATGCATATAAACTCCAAATTAGACTAATCACGTGCAAAGTTCTTCCTTTTTGAACATAATGTACCATTTTACATTTAAAAGCTTAACATCAACTCTAATGATCCATTAAACACTTTATTCATTTCAAAATAGAGTTTATTAATCATCATTACACTAAAGTTAATAGCCTCTATTACTTTTCGAATTGCAAACATAATCAGGTTCCAATTATATTTTTAATGGATTCCTCTTGTTTTTCTGAGCAAAATTCATGTATTATATGTTCTCATCGGAGCTACCAATTAGAAGTTATGATTTTTGCATTAAACCACTTACTTGACCAATCGGATGGCGCCACGTCATCCAGCTCATGCAACGTTGCTTGGCCTTTTGGAACATAACCTAATTACAACTTTACCCCCACGTAAGTCGACTGTGTCTTCAGCCCGTGGAGGGAAAAAACGTCCAATGGCAATCTGTTGTCTTCAACCTTCAGAACGGCTGCCGCAACAGCCCTAGCTGCACCATGTGGCCCTTCTCCTTCCTCTCCTGAACCCCGACAACCTCCGGGAAAGGTCCCTCCACCTCCGGCACTCCTTGGCGCAGCCGGTGAAGGTCTAAGCTGGAGCCAAGGTGCCCGAGAAGAGCTACGCGATCCTACTGTTGCAGACGTCAGAAACATTCGTGCGGGTGTTTCGGTGGGCGGTTTAGGGCACGGCGATGCTGGCTAGGTCATGTTCTGACCTCGACGCACATCCAGCCTCCAACGCAACCCCTCCTGGGCTTCTCTCTGTGCCAGGGTCGTGAAACTTCCCTTTGCTAGGGTTTATGAACAAGAAACATGGAAGAAGAAGAGAAGTTGGTGTGTGTGATCTCCTGAACTCAGCCCAATGCCTTACCCCTTATGTAGGGGGGGAGTGCAAAGCCCTAAGGCGTGCCTCCTGAGGACTCAAGTCCCAACTTGAAAGGAAACACACTTTCCTTGGTTGTGAAGCAACAACCTCTCTCTCTCTCTTCACTATTCTTTTCTAATATCCTTCATTATTTGGATGTTTTAGGAATTCGAAATTCCTTTTACTTACTCCCTTTTATTCTTGCTTTTTAATCCATTGATCACGAAATCCTATTTTCCTTTATAGAAAAATACTTTCCTTTTAAACAATACCACATAATTTATTAATAAAACAACACATTATCCTCTTATTTTGACTTTTTAGTATTTTCTCTTTCTTTCCTCTTTATTGGGACTCCTTGGATCCCAAAATACTCCTTTCTTTCGAAATTTTTTTATTGGATACTTATTATCCTTCTAGATGAATCATTATGCAATATTTCACATTATCTTGTTTATTTCTCATTATTATATCTCTTTTTGAGGATTTCTTTTTATTTCTCTTTTATTTTCCTCATTGGCATTCCTTTTAATATTAGCAACCTCATGGATACGAAATTTCCCCAAGAAATCTCATTTATGCCTCTTTCCACTCATTTTCCACATTTCATCATCATTTTCAATTTATTTCTTAATAAAGAAATACTTGATTAATCTTTTCTTTTCTTATTGCTTTCTTTTTGCAACCTTGGACTCCTTGGTACCCAAGGAACCCAAGAGGCATGAAATCCTCTTTAGATATGCCTTCTAGAGGTTTCTACATATTTCTTCAATTATCCATTTACTAATTTAATTTCCTTGTTATTTGGGCCCAATAGCCAATAAATCCCACAACACAAGCATCAAGGCTATTGTAAACGAAATCTATTTATTTGAAGCAAATTATATCATTATTTGTTCAAATATATTTAATATGAGAAATTACATTTCTCACCAAATGAACCCAAAAATTGGGGTTGTAACATCCTTCCCCTCTTATAGGAATTTTGTCCTCAAAATTCTATCAAGCAAACAAACAATTCAGGATAAGACTCTTCCATGTCCATCATTGGCCCCTATGTGGCTTTACCGTACTCATGGCACATCCAAAGAACGTTTATCATCACATATTCTTTTCTCTGAGTTCTTTCATCCTGGCGACTTTAAACTACACAGGTGACTCGGGCTATTTCAGCCTCCCTTGGGGCTCACTAGGTTCATTGCTCAGCACATGGTCGGGGTACCTCACATAGTGCTCTAAATTGGACACATGGAACTCATCACACATCACCTTATCCTGAGGGGTAAGATCAATCATAACCTTTTTCACCAATCCATCCTTAATGGACCCATACATCGGGAACTCAGCTCTCTTAGTTGTAACTTAGAGGGGTCGAATTTTCATGTCACATATTCTTCCACAGTGAACTGCATGTCAGTATACTTTGTATCTGCTCATGACTCTCATCATCTCTAGGCTCCTTTCAGCCATTGCACGGCCAAAGCGACTTTGTCTACACGCACTGTGGCCCTTTTCTAACCATCACGTGGTCCTTTCACCAACATCACCTTAATGAAGTGGTGACCGACACAACCTCTCTTACAGAGCTTCTTTAAAATCTCGATACTGGCTATGGTGGTCATCATCACATCTTTCATAGAACAAGAACTGTCTCTAGCTATCACCCTAAACGAGCACATATGCTCTCATCAGACCCTTTAGTCTGGATCATACTAACCATTAGTTAGGGGTGATAAACTGTACTAACATTGAGTTCTTTATGTACCTACTTCCACCTTCTGGAAGGGAACCTTTAGGTCAAACTCCAGAACCTTTGAACTCACTTTATGGTGTAGTTGAACCATCTCTCTCGTGGGTAGTTCAACCAGGTATGTCCCTTGACAGAACTCTTTCTTTCTCATGTCATCTAGGTAAGGAGAACTACCATAACCCAAATTGCATCTCGACCTTCCCTGATCTAGGGGAGACTTACAACATCCATTGTGATGAACTCCCTTTCTCTTTCGGGGACTTTTTATCCTTTATATCAATGCACGGGGTTACTGGTGTTCGTCCTTTACCCTTGGCTTGCATGGCCATATACCACATGCAACTTTATCTTTGGTATTTAAAGTACCACTATCACTTATTATCTTGGTAGTACCTGTAACATCCCAGGATTTTGAGGCCTCGGATAACATGATCTTAAAAGGAATGATTGGACTACCCATATCACCAAGGTGCACCTCCTTTTCTGGGAGCCCATCACTAAAGAACTCCATAGTTAAGCATGCTCAGCTTGGAGTAGTACTAGGATGGGTGACCAGTCGGGAAGTTGATCCTGGATTGCACGTCAGTGTGGACAAAGTGTGCAGTTAAGGCTAGTGGTGGTTTGTGGGGTCAGTCGTCATTCCTGAAACTCTACTAGAGCCTAGGGCAGTGGGCCCGGGAATTACATTACCACAGTATTAAGTCATTATCTCTTGTATTGTCATGATTCCTTAAGATAGATTCCTCAGAAACCCTAATTAAACCACTCTAGTCGGGGTTTCATCACCTTCTTTTCCAAAGAAGTGCACTTGAGGTTCTACCACCATCCTTTCATCGTATCAAGGACTAGACGGGCTAACCAAACAACTCTTAACTTTTCAACGTATCTTGTTATATCCGAGTGTTATCCAAACACCTCTCCTTTTCAAACTTAGGGTTAGCCAAACAACCTCTTCTAGATTCTAATCAAACAAGTCAGATGTATCTCAACCAGAGGATCCATTACCACTTCACATCCTTAGGTATTAGGTAACATTGAAGACATACACTTCCATGTATTTCACTTATCATCTTACCTCAAACTCTATGTCTATCTTCATTAAGAACACCCTCGGATTTCCTCATTACGGTGATCAAACTCAACCTGGTATAACTTGTAAGTTCCACTTAGCTCAGGATAAAAACATCCTCATAAGGTGACTACCTCATTCCTCTTAGTCTTTGCAAACCATGTATCATTCACTTTACTTGGGTAGGTTATCTTCTCTAACCCTATTTCTCATGGCGACGTTCCAACCTACATCATCTCTTATCCTTGGTGTATGGCATGCGTAATGTCCTATCTCTCACCCCCATAACAAGAGGAAATAAGCATTTGGCTGCAGTCCAAATACATAGTTCTTCCTGTTCCAAGAGTAGAGATGGTACATCCCACCGTGCCAATACACCTTTACATCTAAGTTGCAACGTGCCACATATGTCTCTTCATCACAAACATTTTGATATCAAAGTTACCTCCATGGAAAACTAGTCTTGAGCCTACTGAGGTTTATATCCTTGGTCATCTCCTCTAGGTCTATAGGGTACCGACTCTTTTGGGGTCATCCCTCTTCCCTTATGCATCAAGAGAGTGCCCTACTCATCTGCCCTTTGGGTCCCATGAGTTCATGAAGGTGATCAATCTCCTAACCCATGGCCCTCAGACAATGATAGTTGTTACCTCCCGACCCTATGGTCATGTGCAACTAGGGAATTAGGCAACTTCTACTTTCATCGATCATATCCCTACCTGACCCTAGGATAGACTTAGGATTCACCATTATAGTACATGTTTACTTAGAACCTTACCCAAGTCTTCATCATCTCTCTTTCTGCATTCAAGGACTGGCTTTCATCCTTTCATAGGGGTCATGGCAACCTGCCTACCTTGGTCAAGCCCCATACTGGTTACCTCCATGGTAACACATTCATATGCAATTAGAGATGGATATATATGGGTCTACAGGTTCATTCTCATACCATGTACTTTTCACTTATCTTCTCAAGATCTTGTGAGACCTCTTCAGGTTACCTTAAACCAACAAAACTGATATATACACCCTACCAAAGGGGTCCCTCTCCCGGGATGGGAGGAAAACTATCTCTTCACAATAAGGTCACCAAAACTCTTAGGTCTAGGGTTTACATCCACATGAGCTTACTTAACCCTAGCAAGCTATTAAGGCACAAGTAGATCACCTACTGTACCATGCTAGGTCATACTTGTCCTCTTTCCTTCATGCTGGATCAAGATCATACCTTTCTTTATCATCATCCTAGCTGTGAGGGGTCCATCAAACACACCTTAAACTTAAGGGGCTTCCCTTTTCCTCTATACATGAGGAGTACCATGCTCGGAACTATAGCAACTTAATTCTCATCATGAACATTAGGTATACCACTTCCCCTCTTAGGCCTAGGAACCCTAGGTTCACTTTTAGGTGTCCGACTGCATGTTCTATCTCTTAACCATGAATCAAGCTTGCAAAAGGCATAACGTGCACTTCCTGTCATCCTTCAACTCGAGCAACGCTTAGAGTTGGATCCTTCTCAAGGACAAACCATAAAGTACAAGGCCTCATAACCTATACAAATCCTCTTCAGGGTATACAGAACATCTTCTTCCTTTCTCTAAAGGTAAACACTTATACCGTATGCTCATAGGTGCCAGAAGCCTCATTCTCTCTCTAAGGTTTGGTTACTCTCAAGCTAACCAAGACATCATCAACCTCTAGGAAACAAGCATGTGGTGACCATTATCATCCACTTAGGTCGCATCATCCTCCACTCCCGACTTCTCCTCGTATCTCGGAGTCTAGGATTCCAACCTTCTTGTTGGGTTTCCTACTCTCTCTCTAGAGCTAACCCTACAACCAACCTCACCATTAGAGGTACTCTCTCCATGAAGGATCAAGCTCACCAGCATACCTCTACGTGGGTGAAGCCTATGCTCCCACTTATGTGTCCCCATGATTACCCATAGCCCCTTACGCTTATCTTATAAGCCATACATCTTATTCTTCTGTCCTCGGTTTTAACTTATTGCTCATACTACTGATGTACCCTGGGTGCAAGCTATATCTTACATGCAATAGCCCTTAAGGTTTCTATAGGTTCTTTACTAACCTCATCATTGAAGGAATTATCCTTTACTCCAACATGGGCCTTCCCAGGGTTAGGTGGCTAAAGGTACTCAGTTATCAATTTCTCATGGCTCATACAGCATCCAAGGCATGTCTATCCAAACACCTGGTCTAACTCATCTCTCTCTAACCTTCACTTAGGGTTAGGATTAGCATCATCCTCAAAGGATGTGCCAGGTGTCTACTTGCAATGGAGATCTCTATCTCCAAGACTAACTTATCCTCCTGGCAAGAAGGTCTAGCCTCAGGTCTCTTCTAAGGATATGACAACTTATGTCATACGACCCTAGCATGTATCTATTCTTTAATTTGCACTTAATATATTAAGCTTATGTCCATGACATCTTATTTATATGCTTTTCATTAATTTGATGGAGGATTCCTTAGACCTTCTTAATCTTACCCATACCTCAAGAGGGTGAGGAGGAGAGAGAAAACCCTAATCCTTAAGGTCCTTAACAGAATTTTGTGATGAGAAGGGATGAATAAGATAAGGAAGTCCTAAAGGTATCTTATTTCGATTCATACCCTAAGACTTTGGCCAGACAGTCACACGGATCTGGGAGTCCTCGTATTCTGACTAGCGGTGTGGAGGAAAATATTGCCAGCCCCCGGTCGTGATCCTTTTCTAGACACCTCCACCTTTCGGATAATCCTCTAATAACTCCCTTGGGTTCTATGGAGTTTGTAAAATTTAATAATTATTAATGGTTAAGTGAGGAGCCTACGCTCTGATACCAAATGTTATGACCCCACCTCCCGATAACCCCCAATTAAGGGAGACCGAGAGGTCGAAGCTGCACCCATGACTTCCGGATCAAAGGTTCGGCAATTAACCAAGAATAATTATCAAATTTTAACATACTATACTGAAAGCTGTAAGAAAATAAATTTTTGCATACCTTTTTGAAAACTTGGATGTCTAACTTCTATCCACTTAAGGATTCTACTCTAACTAATCATCCTTGTATTTTACTTCATATATTTCACAATATGACGATTTACTGTTTGTCCTTTTGGCTTGTACCTAAAACGCCGACAAACAAAACGTCGATCAGCCGAAGCTGGTATGTGGGGAAAACAATAAACATGCAACTATGATAACAATGTAATCATTCAATTAATCATTTATCAACAAAGATTACATTTTAAGCCAAACTACTCAATCCATACTATCCACAACTTTGTGTTGTCCCTGTAAGGACTTATATGGTACCTCTGTAAAGGTAGACTTGATGGACTTACCCTCTAGGCAGCCCTATACTAAGTCATTCATGACCTGATGGACCTACCCTCTAGGTAGCCATATACCAGGTCAGCCATTACGACACATAGGGGACCAGGATCTGAGATAGAAGGTGTATACATTATATGATAGTCATAATCACTTTATAATTGCAATATGAACATTCAAACAGTTTAGTTGCGTTCAATACGATTAAACATCTGGGAATCCATCGGAAAACCTAAAGCGGTTATTCATAATCATAACCACATACCTGATTTGATGAGTCATGCAGATTAATCAACATATACTTCATGTATATACAATCAAGCCAATCAACAGATCCAAGCAAGTAATTCAATAATTCCTGAAAAGAATATGTACTCTATTTATTACACACTTCATCAAGAATCTACTTTATTGACTTGGATTCTCTTTCTAGGGTTTCTAATCCGCGTTAAGGTTTCATTAATATTCATTAGGGTTTCTTAGATCAATTTCTCAAACTTTATTCCTTTTAGGTTAACAAACCCTAAAATATCCGTTTCCATTTTTATGAACCTTAATTGCTCAACTATCCATTTTAATAGTCTTTTATACCCAAATTGACTTAGGATCATCACATCCCTATTTATTCATGGATTTGAACAATTAAACCAATTAAAAGACATATTCTCCTAAATTAGGGTTTTTAAGCTCATTAATGCATAATCATGTACGAAACCCTAAATTAAGCCAACTATATAAAAAGATCATCTTTTTAAATCCTATTTTCTCTTTTGTTAACAACAGGTTAATATCAGCTTGAATTATTCATCTATCATTAAATCTAAGGGTTTTTCCTTAGTTAAATCATTAAAGATGATAACTTTATGTACTTTTCACATTTCATGCATATTTATGCACATAAACTCCAAATTAGACTAATCACGTGCAAAGTTCTTCCTTTTTGAACATAATGTACCGTTTTACATTTAAAAGCTTAACATCAACTCTAATGATCCATTAAACACTTTATTCATTTCAAAATAGAGTTTCTTAATCATCATTACACTAAAGTTAATAACCTCTATTACTTTTCGAATTGCAAACATAATCAGGTTCCAATTATATTTTTAATGGATTCCTCTTGTTTTTCTGAGCAAAATTCATGTATTATATGTTCTCATCGGAGCTACCAATTAGGAGTTATGATTTTTGCATTAAACCACTTACTTGACCAATCGGATGGCGCCACGTCATCCAGCTCATGCAACGTTGCTTGGCCTTTTGGAACATAACTGAATTACAACTTTACCCCCGTGTAATTCGACTGTGTCTTCAGCCCGCGGAGGGCAAAAATGTCCAATGGCAATCTGTTGTCTTCAACCTTCAGAGCGGCTGCCGCAACAGCCCTAGCCGCACCTTGCGGCCCTTCTCCTTCCTCCCCTGAACCCCGACGACCTACGGGAAAGGTCCCTCCGCCTCCGGCGCTCCTTGGCGCAGCCGGTGAAGGTCTAAGGTGGAGCCAAGGTGCCCGAGAAGAGATGCGCGATCCTGCTGTTGTAGACGTCAAAAACAGCTGTGCGGCTGCTTCGGTGGGCGGTTTAGGGCACGGCGATGCTGGCTAGGTCATGTTCTGACCTCGGCACACATCCAGCCTCCAACGCAACCCCTCCTGGGATTCTCTCTGTGCCAGGGTCACGAAACTTCCCTTTGCTAGGGTTTATGAACAAGAAACATGGAAGAAGAAGAGAAGTTGGTGTGTGTGATCTCCTGAACTCGGCCCAATGCCTTACCCCTTATATGGGGGGGAGTGCAAAGCCCTAAGGCGTGCCTCCTGCGGACTGAAGTCCCAACTTGAAAGGAAACACACTTTCCTTGGTTGTGAAGCAACAACCTCTCTCTCTCTTTCTCTCTTCACTATTCTTTTCTAATATCCTTCATTATTTGGATGTTTTAGGAATTCGAAATTCCTTTTACTTACTCCCTTTTATTCTTGCTTTTTAATCCATTGATCACGAAATTCTATTTTCCTTTATAGAAAAATACTTTCCTTTTAAACAATACCACATAATTTATTAATAAAACAACACATTATCCTCTTATTTTGCCTTTTTAGTATTTTCTCTTTCTTTCCTCTTTATTGGGACTCCTTGGATCCCAAGATACTCTTTATTTTGAAATTCTTTTTATTGGATACTTATTATCCTTCTAGATGCATCATTATGCAATATTTCACATTATCTTGTTTATTTCTCATTATTATATCTCTTTTTGAGGATTTCTTTTATTTCTCTTTTATTTTCCTCATTGGCATTCCTTTTAATATTAGCAACCTCATGGATACGAAATTTCCCCAAGAAATCTCATTTATGCCTCTTTCCACTCATTTTCCACATTTCATCATCATTTTCAATTTATTTCTTAATAAAGAAATACTTGATTAATCTTTTCTTTTCTTATTGCTTTCTTTTTGCAACCTTGGACTCCTTGGTACCCAAGGAACCCAAGAGGCACTAAATCCTCTTTATATTTGCCTTCTAGAGGTTTCTACATATTTCTTCAATTATCCATTTACTAATTTAATTTCCTTGTTATTTGAGCCCAATAGCCAATAAAGCCCACAACACAAGCATCAAGGCTATTGTAAACGAAATCTATTTATTTGAAGCAAATTATATCATTATTTGTTCAAATATATTTAATATGAGAAATTACATTTCTCACCAAATGAACCCAAAAATTGGGGTTGTAACACATACTTAGTCAAGCTCAATCCATGTTGTTTCTTCCATCAAATGAAGTGAGCTTGCTTGAGCATTGATTCATGGATAAATTGCACATTATTTTAAGCATTATATTAAGGGGGGTATTCGACTAAGTGGGAGTATTCTTTTACTTTTTGAAATGACAAAGGGTGAGAAATAATCTCAAAAGAAACACTTAAATTCTTTGAGCTTTCATGTTTTTAAATTTAGTTTTTGAGTTGAGAAACACACTGCCATAAAGCAAAATGGTATAAGTGTGCACACATTCTGTGACATTCAAGGAATATCTTGCCAAGGTATGAAAATTTCATTTCAAGTTTTGTTTATCGAAATGTTTGTTATCTTCAAAAAGGGGGATATTAAAAGGGGGATAGATAAGATATGACAAAGGGGGACAAATAGTTCATCCTTTGATATGTTTATTGAAATGAGTAATCTTGTATTTATACTCTATCCTTTGATATGAAAAAGGGGGACAAATAATTCAAAGCCAAAATTCGTTCATTTTTGTTTAAGAGAGCTTATTTGGATATTAAAACTTGACCTTTAGATTCAGATTTTTACTTGATTCCTTGGTTTCTACATCTAAGTTGAACGTTTTATCATGAAGTTTGGGATCTTGTTTGGTCATTTTTTTGGTAAATACTACTCTTATGTTTGAGCTCATTTTTCTTGGTATGAGATTAAGGGGGGCTCAAAATCTTTTGATATAACTTGCATATCTTTTTTTAACCTTGCTCTTAATGGCTTCTCTATATCAATATAGGGCTTAACATCCCTTATATTTGGTCTAGATATAGTTTTTTTGACCTCTTTTTGCAATCAAAGGATTCTCTAATCATTTTCGCGCTTAACATCCTTTGAAAATGGTTGAGAAATCAGTTTTTTATTTTGTACTTATTTTTCATGGCATCTCTATATCATGGTGGACTTAACATTCCTTACCATTGATCTAGAGTATATTTATGATATTTGTGCTTTATCAGGTCTTTTTATCATGAAGGACGTAACTTTCCTTTCATTGGTAATTAGATAACATTTCAATCCTTCCTTGATCATATAAGGCTTTTTGACTATGCCTCCCTATGTCTTAATGACTATCTTTTTGGATTTTCCCTTCAGTTGGTATTCAATTTATATTGATATATTGGGCATAAGTTTTTTCTCTCTAAAATTACATAGTAAGGTTTGCATTGATCCTTTTTTATATTAACAAAAGGGGGAGAATAATCATGAGATAAATTGGCTATCAAAGGTATGAAGTTCCAAATTTTCTAGTTTGAATTTATCTTATGGAAATATTTGTCATCATCAAAAAGGGGGATATAGTTGGCTTTTTATATATGCCACACACTAATATTTCGATGATGCAAATAATTATATAATTGTATTACTAACATTTGTATTAATTGTTTTAGATGATCAAGTAATTAAGTAAAGATCTAATTACAAAGACCTTGTCATTAGATTTTTGGATACTTGCAAATCAAGGTGTACTATGTATTTATATATTTGTTTAGACTTGATGTAAGGACAAGTGATGATCCTCCAAAACCTACCAAAACCCTATCCTAAACTTACATGAAGACTTTAAGGTTGATAGGTTTCATATCAGTCATGTATACGACCTCATTTACATTGCAAATCTCTTTTACAATGTATTTTCGACTGAGAATTTGGTCAAAGAAAAGTTTGACCAAAATAGAGCCGTTAGACTGAGAAGATGGATTGACACATAGCCGTTAGTGCAATTTGACCCCATAGCTTTATTGGGTCAAACTTTTCTTCTACCGAGATTCAATCCGGTCGAAGATTTTGTGGACTGAGAAGTGTTCTGAAATGTCTTTTGATTAACGATCTAATTAACTGTTGCAACCCAATTAATTTTGACCAAAGGGATAATTGACCACTTAGAACACTCTAGAGATTACTCATAGGTACCCTAACCACTTATAAATATTTCCTATAAATAGGAGTAATCTTAGGGCACCTAAACATCAACTTTGTACACAACTTTGAACATTACATTTACAACAACATTTGAGCATACTTGCCATCTTTCTCAAAGAGATTAGGTCCAGTACTTCAAGTTTCTATCATTATAATCCTAAGTCCTTCATTGGGCTATATTATCCTCTCCACAAAATACTACTTTGCATTAACCATTTTGGAGTGGATCATCATCACTTGTCCATAAGAGAAGAATTGCATATCTTTTAAGCTTATTTTGTTTCTTTCTTTCTCCATTCTATTTCTTCTTTATTGTATTATTCTTGGGCTACTTCTTGGAGTGAAGGCTGTCGAGGAACCTGTGAGAAGAAGATTTTAGGAGGTCATGTTTCCACAGACCCAAGTTTTGGCATGGATCTTCTCAAGGAATGTTTGTCTAAAACCCTTGCATTGATGTAATGATTGGTGTTGCTTCAGGACCCATAATGTGAACTACTTCTTCTCTGGTCCTATGTTGGATGCCCAAGTTGTTGTTTGGTCTTTTACCAATGACTCCAACTTCTACCTACTTTGCATTTGATGATTTTAGTTGTGGGTTTCGTCAATGTCTGACACACATTGTGGTTGGAGATGGCCAAGCTTTGGTGATTTATAGCGGTGCTTGGTCATGCTTGCTATCCACCTCATAGGTTTGCACCTAGGGAAGGTAGGCATTATATAAGGAAACTATAGATGTAGAATATGATATGAAAACTAGAGGTAAAGAAATCATGTAAAACCATTTAGAGATGAGGGAGATCAGGGAGAGAGAATGTAACATATTGAATCTTGGGTTTATTTGCTATTTAACCCATTTTCAAGATTTTATTTCCTTCATGTACTCTTTTTCTTTTTCCTAAATTTTCCGATCTTTTCTATCCTCTTTATCCTCAGTGTTGAATTTGAGAAACCCTTGAGGACTTGAACTATATTTACCCACATTCATGACAATGAATGGGTTTTTACACAAATATCTCAACTAATGTGTTAATTAGAGTCTAATTATGTAAAATGACCATTCATGAGAAATAATGAATAGATTATATTAATTTAGAACTTTATGGCTTTTTGGGATAAGAATGAGTAATAATGTGGTTTTGAGTTAATTAATGAGAGATAATAACCATTTCCTTTTCTCTCTCCTCCTAAATGTTAATAAAGCAATAAAAAGGATAATATAAGGTGGTACATGAATCTTAAATGATTTTATAATATCCATCTTGAAATTCTATGGATTTGCTAAGAAATATCTTTTGATGAATTCACCCTTTAAAATGCA
Source organism: Alisma plantago-aquatica (assembly GCA_963693085.1). Lineage (NCBI taxonomy): Eukaryota > Viridiplantae > Streptophyta > Magnoliopsida > Alismatales > Alismataceae > Alisma > Alisma plantago-aquatica. The sequence goes on from OY856414.1 coordinate 666,499,945, forward strand.
TTAGTATACACTTTAATGGACAATATGGTGATTGAAGGCCAAATCTTTTGCAAAACAAAATTCAAAATGCATATCATTAATCTAGGCAGTAATATTAGCCTATGGTTCAAATTTGGGGTCATTTGGTCAATGTTTGACCCTTCAATGAATTAAACAACAATTGCATATAGTTTGAATATAGTTTTAAATCGATTTCATTAATGTGTCGCATTTAACCTAAGGTTTTGTGATTTTCAGTTGTCACGTGTTACTTCAAATTATTTGCCTCTCAAGTGCATGATCCGACGGCATGAATTTGATCATCTAGAATCTGACTTGATCCAACGACTAAAAATTCATCAACTACCTCCATTTACGACGATTTCTTTTGCTCTGAGTTTGCGAGATTCCAATGTTTTGAACGAGCCCTTGCTCGCGTGATGAAATGCACTGTGTGCAAAATGCCCAAACTAGGGCATGGAGCTCTCTCACATCCACCCTCATTTCACTGTAGACCATCACCCCATCTATAAATAGCAACACACTCACCTCTGCTAATACCCAAGCAACGATTTCCTCGCTTCAATTTGTCCGGAGCTCCTTCATACATCCACCACAATCCCAATTTTTTTCCTGACCTTACGGTGCTCCTCCAGGACTAGTGGCGACACTGGCATACAAATTCCAAGATGAGGTGACTTCGTCATCCCTTACTCTCCATTTTACGGCCTTCAGTTCCTCATTTTATCGAGTATAGAAGAATCACCCAAATCTAGTTCAAGCTACTCACGGCATGGCTGGCGAGAGCTAGGGAATGAACTATTGGTATGTATGCCCTGAGATCCAATCATATGATGATTTGGATTGGGATACATTATGATTGATTTGATAAATATCAAAGGCAATCTTCCAATTTATTCTGGTTCAATCAGTTATGAGATAATGATAAAACAGAATGAATGTCTCGAGAATGACATTACTCAATGATGTATGTCTTCAGGTTGAGGACCTAAAGAATGAGATCATATCGATGCTAAGAGTTTGTACATTCTTGTTTTGTCCCTAGTCAGATGTCATTATGGAAGGTTGATATACAACAATGACACAGTAAGACTAGAGTGTGTGTTGGTTGATGACAGAGTCTCATTAGTCATGATATGTGATATCAAACCAAGCACATAGATACATGTTAGAGAATAGTTTATCGGACAGACCCACCGTGAGAGTGACACATGGAACCATGACATGGTAGTCACAGTCAGCTCTCACAGTGATGGTGGTGATTGTGATTCTTAGACCTGAAATCACTACACTCTTCACATGTCATTGGGTACACTTTGACATCATCAAACGTGGCCCTGAAATATGGATTGTTATAAACATGATGATTGGGTGACTTTGACACATGGGGTTTTGACTGTGAGTGATAGATAGATATGGGATTTGTCCCTCCTAAGGGAGTATGATTTCCATGTCCACTTGATAAGTGAGACTGAGAAAGGCATGCGCATGCACGTGTGAGTCAATATGTGATATTGATGGCACACATATCTCAGGCAGTCTGCTTTGGATCAAGGAACATGAATGAACATTGAAAGGATGACAGCTCCATGCCTTGAGTTCATTCAGGATATCAGAGATAAAGGAATTACACATTCACTGGAACACCAATCATAGACTATAGGATTTAAAGTTGTTCTCCAACTTTCCTTTTCACTTGGATAGCACTGATGTGTGACTAGGCACCGCTCTTTTCTTGTGATGTCATAAGCTAGTTATGGACATTCACTGCCAATATGAAATGGGGCCTATAGGGTCACACACAAAGGATTTACCTGGAAGAGGAGTTTATCCATGAATGATGTTTGGATTGATTACTAAAGTTGTTTAGGTACTCAATCAAACATTCAATCAATTGACTTGACTCAAAATTAGCAAGTTCAAGTGTTGAACTAACTGATTTGAGTGTCAGATTGATTGAGAACTACATTGATTGTGTTCTGCACTATCTGGACCACCAGCCGACCGGTTCACTGGGTGAACCGATCAGCTCATGGTCAGTGAGACGACTGGTTCACTTGATGAACTGATCGGTTCAACTAGACCAAATGAGCAAGGTTGGGTTGTTCTGATTTGTGAGAAAAAAAATTTGTTTCACTTGTACAATTAGATTGGGACAAGAATTAATCTTTAGATTAGTAGGAAACGAAAGAAGAAAGTCAATTGGAGGCAAGTCAGGAATGTTAAACGACTGGTTCAATTGGTGAACCGATCGGCTCACACTCCCAACCGACCGGTTCATTTGTGAAACGATCGGTTCGGCTGCCACAGTGCAATCAGTTCATGGAAATTTTGGACCCTTCTACTCCCGCATAGATTGGGAACCCTGACCATGCCCTCTAATATAAATAGAGGGGTACAGGGGGCTTTCCAAAAAGCACAACTTAGAACATCAGTTGCTCTAAAAAGTTGTCCTCTCTGGTTGTGGAACCCATAGAGCCCAAGCAAGTTCTACCCGTCCAGGGAGGAACAGTGAGGGAATGACAACTACAGGACAACAACTGATTGTGGGAGAGTGTATCGGTGACTAGTACGCTGATAGAAGGGGATGAAACCTTCTAGTGTCCTATAGGATAGGACGACTAGAGTTATCGATGGTCTGTGTGGACTATCTATAGAGGCAGGAGGTTTCTGCCACTGAGGATAACGACGATCAATCGCAGTCCGGGTCAGAACCAGGAGCTGCACAGACGCCATCAAAGACTAAGTGGTTGAAGACCGCACAAGATGTGAGGTATTGTCACTGAGGAAGCCTCAGTACCAGGTACACCTTGCCAAAACCTTCCTATTTCATAGTCATTGATGTGATCCATGGTTATGGTTTTGTGGTGAGAGAAAAAAATTTGTTTCTATTGCCTTCTCCCTCACCTAAAACCCAACAATAGAAGTAGAGCCACGTCAATGTACTGTGTTTTAGGATGATTGATATTATTAGTTTTTTGCATTTACCACATTTTATTTATTTCATACGATGTGAATATTTAACTGGCTAAATGTGAATATCTGATTAATACCACATGATCCCAAACTAAATATATACATATATGATATGGTATATATATATGCAAACTACATGTGTCACTCAAAATGGTTTTGATGGTGGATGTGTAGCATGGATATGGCCTATAAACCCCTATGTGTGTGCTTGGTTGGTTGTGATTGTTTGCATCTCAGTTTGTGCATCGAGCCCTCTTCTTATTTTCCTGATGTAACTCGGGATAACTCAAGATTCTCTTCTACCTTTTCTCCCCCCAAATGTAACTCGGGATTTCACAATGAGATATGTAAAAGTAGGATAGTTTATTTCCTTTTACGTCGAAGACTGGCGGGCACCCAGATGAGCGGCTGGAGGTGTGAGACAATTGGCTGGAGGTGCCAACTGATCGGCTGGTGGACCGAGATGACCGATTGATGGTGCAGCCGGAGGCCTGACGAGGAGTAGACGACCTGACAAACCGACCGTCTGGAGGAGCCAGACGGTCATTTGGAGACAACCAATTGACCGGCCAGGAGGCGATCCAATCAATCATGTCATGAGTTGATCAAACCCAGAATGGCCTAAGCACAAGATCTTCATCATCAACAGGTTGCATGTGATGTAAACCTAGATGATTGTAATTCCTTATGGCTCAAGGAATTACAATAGGATGGTCATAATCATCACTTTATCATTATTGCATGTTTTCATTGTGGGATATAGCATGTATATTATACATACTATAGATGTGGTGATTGGATACATATATGCATATATAAGCATATTAAAACCCCTCGATATAATATTAAGTCTTAGATGATTTCCATAAGCAGCACACATTAAAAGCTTGATCGACAAGCGTAGGCATCCCAAGGGTGGTGCGTTGTCTATCTCGTGGAAGTATGATGGTAGTTGTGTGGGCCCGCCAAGCGGGGTGCACTTCTATCGTGTTGGCTTTTGGGTCGGGCTTAACTAAGTGATCTTAATGGGATTAAGCACTTAGAGGCATGGAGATCTTCATGGCAAAGAGTTGTGCATGTCATCTATCCAAGAGTTGTATATGATGCAATTGGTAAGTGTTACCTACCTTAATAATTGAGTATGGATGTTGGCGTTGGCTGAGTAATAATTCAATTGTTTTGGATCTTGGCTCACTAGAAGGCTGTACACTGCAATCTTCCAAATTGATGGTGAGGGCTATCAATTTGAACAAAATAGTGGGAGCAATAATTAATTAAAGGCCTAATTATATCGTTAAAATTTTTCAAATCAAATCAAAATTAAGTCAAAAGAGTTTTGGACTAAAATTGCAAATTTCCTTTTCATAGAAAAAATGGTTGTCAATAATAATCACTTTTTGTTGCGATCGGTCCTTGAGAAGGACAAGTTGAACGGGACTAATTTTCACGACTGGTTTAGGACATTGAGAAATGTTCTCACTCAAGAGTGAAAGCTCTATGTCCTAAATACACCAAAACCAGATGAACTCGCCCCACCACACCAAAGGCTAAAAGGGATGCTTACTGGAAGCATACTGAGGATGCCAATGATGTGGAGTATTTGATGTTGTGTTCTCTGAACTATGAGTTGCAGAGACAACATGAGAGATATGATGTCTCCAAAGTATTATCCTTGTATGTCATGACAGAAGGAGATCTAATAGGTCCTCACACACTCAATTTGATTGGGTATGTGGAGAACCTGACTCGTCTAGGATTCCCTTTGAGCTAAGAGTTGGCTAGTGATGTGATACTGCAATCCTTGCTAGAATCTTACAGTCAGTTTGTGATGAACTACAACATGAACAACTTTGACAAGTCATTGATAGAGTTGTTGGGCATGTTGAGGATAGCTGAGGCACATATGAAGAAAGACAAACCCACATATGTGATGTTGATCAGTAGTCTAAAGGCAAGGGCAAGGGCAAAGCAAAGAAGGATTTTGATGCTACCCAACAGCCCAGGTCATCTTCGGCTCTCAAAGCCAACAGTGGGGTGAACAAGGGAGGAAAATGTCACCATTTTCAAGAGCCAGGACATTGGAGGAGAAATTTCCCTCTCTATCTGGATGAACAAAAGAAGAAGAAGGAGGGGATGGAAGTCTCCACCTCAGGTATCATGAAATAAACTTGAAACACTTCTTTATCTGAGGTATATGATACCAAGATATAGATCTGACATATATGATATGCAGGATCTGAAAAGAAGTGATGGCCTTTGTGAAAGGACCAAGAAGGAGCACTCATCATTGGAGCAAGTGTTGCTGCCATAGATAGGAGTACCTTTTAGTTTATTTCAGCCCAAAGGGCATGTAATAGAGTTATGAACTACTATTTCATTTTGCCAATAAATAGAAACACTTTATTTCTGCATCTTGTAATGACAAGGATGCCTATCAATAAAGTTGATGTTTCAATTTCAAAGATATGATATTTTGTGGAAATGCCTTATTTATATTGTGTTACTTGGTATGCATAAGATAAAATGATACCAAAAAGTTATTGATGACTCAAACAATTATTTAGCATTATCATGAGAAATTCATCTCTAGTTCCCATGTTGATGGATTGAGCTAGACTCTTTTGGTTAGTGAACCATTAAGAGATATGAATGTCTTGGGCATGATAACAAGTCAATCTTCACTAAATGGAGTGGGAGAATGACTGTTCTATTGGGTATCATACATATTGATGTATTTATATACCTATTGGAATAAATGCTCATGCTTCAGATGGTGTTAATTGAAATACCAATATGAATATCTTGAAGTGTTCAAAAATATCATAAATGAAGTATAAACTTGGTAAAAGTATTAACTCTTTGATGTGATCAATGAATGGGATACTTAAACCAAATGTTTGAGGACCTTGTGAGTAATTATGATAGTGTATCATAGAGAACTCATGATGTCTAAATCTAAGAAGGAATCATACTTTAAAGAGTTAGAGTGTGGTCATCAAATAACTAATCTTCTAGAATTCTTCTAAAAGAGTATGCTTACACTAAATAAAGGAGATTAAGAATCACAAGTGTTGTGGATTCCCAAATTTCCTTATGTAACAGATACACCTCATATATCTAAGTGATGAATTGGTCATATGATGAGCCAATAATCTAGATGATGTTGAGGGACCAAATTTTGAGTCATGGCTTGAGGCCATAAGATCCAAAATGACTTCCATGTGAACCAATTAAGGTATGACCTTATGGGATAACTTGACTGGGATAAAACCCATAAGTGCAATTGGGTCTTAAGAGTTAAGACTGAGATGGATGACATTTAGAGAAAGGATCATGCTTGATGTTGGAACTTGAAAGACTATGAAATTTGGCATATGGATATTAAAATTGCATTCCTGGAAGGACTAAGATAAGGTTGTGTACGTGACACAATCTGAAGGGTTTTATGAATCCAATAATGCAAATGCAATCTATAAGTTACAAGGGATTAATCAATATGATTGATTAAATACAAGCAACTCAAAATTGGAAGTCTTTACTTTGATTATATATTTAAAAGGTTTGACTGATATATCAAAATAAAGAACAGATCTGTGATTACAAAGATTTCGTGGGAGCGTATTCACATTCTACATGATGATGAGGAATGAAATGTTCTAAAATGGAAACTGGTGTGGAAATACCTTCTTTAAGGGAAGACAGAGAAATGTCCTATGTGATAGGAATAGAGATCTATAGAGATAGTTCTTGAAAACCTCTTGACCTGGTAAAGAGAGAGCATACATTGGCAATCTGTACTGAAGGGTTGAGTATGCACAGATTCAGTGGGAGAAAACTTGTCCATGTTACATGGAGTTAGTATCTCATATGCCAAGTGTCCCAAATTCTTACAAAGAATAGGAACACATAGATAGATATGGATCTATCATGTATGTAATCATCCCATTATCTCGTATGTATTAGACATGACAAGAAAATATGCATTCATCATCTTGTATGCATTGGACATGATAATATGATATGCTCATCATGTTAACTTGTGTGACGAGTGGATGTATGTCTACTTCTAGTGAGGGTCACTAGAATACCATGAAGAACTTGTTTGGTACTTATGAAGTACTAGTTCTATGGTAATATAAGGAAGAGATGGGTGTAAAGAGTTACACTGATGCAAGCTTCCAAAATGGCAGAAAATGATAGCAAAATATAAAATATAAAAGTGAATATGAGTTGATAAATAGAAACGTTCCAATTTAAAAGCCATTTAATTCTAAAATGGAATGTTGAGTATCCTTGTGTTATGAACAGCAGAGGATACTATATGGATCTAGAAGTTCATAGAGATGAACTTATAGATATTCCAACCATTGACGACAAGTAGTAATATTGAGTCAAATAATGGATCTAAGTGTTAGGCAAGGAATATCAGATCGCATATTACGGAAAAGCCATCTCATACAATTTTTTGTGCAGCAAAGAGATGTGAAACATGCAATATACCGACTAAAGCAAAGTGTTGCTAACTCACTGTGTTAGCACTGGAGCAGTAGAAACATGTGGGACATGTTTGGAGATCACTAAGAATATGATTCAAAGGTGATTGGCTCGCAGTGCAAGTGGGAGTTTGTTGGTATGTATGCCCTGATAGCCAATCATATGATGATTTGGATTGGGATACTTTATGATTGATTTGATCAATATCAAAGTCAAGCTTCCAAATTTATTCTGGTTCAATCGGTTATGAGATAATGATAGAACAGAATGAATGTCTAGAGAATGACAGTACTCAATGACGTATGTCTTTAGGTTGAGGACCTGAAGAATGAGATCATACGGATGTGAAGAGTTTGTACATTCTTGTTTTGTCCCTATTAGGATGTCATTGTGGAAGGTTGATAGACAACATGACACAGTAAGACTAGAGTGTGTGTTGATTAATGACAGAGTCTCATTAGTCATGATATGTGATGTCAAACCAAGCACATAGATACATGTTAGAGAACAGTGTATCAGACAGACCCACCGTGAGAGTGACTCATGGAACCATGACATGGTAGTCACAGTTAGCTCTCACGATTATGGTGGTGATTGTGATTCTTAGACCTAAAATCACTACATTCATCACATGTCGTTGGGTACACTTTGACATCTTCAAACGTGGTCCTGAAATATGGATTGTTATAAACATGATGATTGGGCGAATTTGACACATGGGGTTTTGACTGTGAGTGATAGATATGGGATTTGTCCCTCCTAAGGGAGTATGATGTCCATGGCCACTTGATAAGTGAGACTGAGAAAGGCATGTGCATGCACATGTGAGTCAATATGTGATATTGATGGCACACATATCTCTGGCAGTCTGCTTTGGATCAAGGAACATTAATGAACGTTGAAAGGATGACAGCTCCATGCCTTGAGTTCATTTAGGATATTAGAGACAAAGGAATTATACATTCACTGGAACACCAATCATAGACTATAGGATTGAAAGTTGTTCTCCAATTTTCCTTTTCACTTGGATAGCACTCATGTTCGACTAGGCACTGCTCTTTGCTTGTGATGTCATAAGCTAGTTGTGGACATTCACTGCCAATTTGAAATGGGACCTATAGGGTCACACACAAAGGATTTACCTTGAAGACGAGTTTATCCATGAATGATGTTTGGACTAATTACTAAAGTTGTTTAGGTACTCAATCAAACATTCAATCAATTGACTTGACTCAGAATCAGCAAGTTCAAGTGTTGAACTAACTGATTTGAGTGTCAGATTGATTGAGAACTACATTGACTGTGTTATGCAAAATCTGGACCACCAACTGACTGGTTCACTGGGTGAACCGATCGGCTCATGGTCAGTGAGATGACCGGTTCACTTGATGAACCGATCAGTTTGACTGGACCAAACGAGCAAGGTTGGGTTGTTCCGACTTGTGAGAAAAGTTTTTCATTTCACTTGTGAAATTCGATTGGGACAATAATTAATCTTTGGATTAGTAGGAAACAAAAGAAGAAAGTCAATTGGAGGCGAGTCAGGAATGCGAACCGACTGGATCAACTGGTAAACCGATCGGCTCACACTCCCAACCAACCGGTTCGTTTGTGAAATGACCAGTTCGGCTGCCGCAGTGCAATCAGTTTATGGAAATTTTAACCCTTCTACTCCCGCATAGATTGGGAACCCTAACCCTACCATATACTATAAATAGAGGGGTACATGGGGCTTCCCAGATAGCACAACTCAAAACATCAGTTTCTCTACAAAGTTGTCCTCTCTAGTTGTGGAACCGAGAGAGCCCAAGCAAGTTCTACCTGTCCAGGGAGGAACAGCGAGGGAAAGACAACTGCAGGACAGCAACTAATTGTGGGAAAGTGTTTCGATGACTAGTACATTGACAGAAAGGGACGACTCCTTCTAGTGTCCTGTAGGATAGGATGACTAGAGTTCCTGGCGGTCCATGTGGAATATCTATAGAGGCGAGAGGTTTCTACTACTCAGGAAGACGACGTTCAATCGCAGTCCGGGTCGGGACCAGGAGCTGCACAGACGTCGTCGAAGACTAAGTGGTTGAAGATCGCACTAGCGGGGAGGTATTGTCACTGAGCAAGCCTCAGGACCAGGTACACTTTGCCAAAACCATCCTTCCTATTTCATAGTCGTTGATGTGATCTGTGGTTATAGTTTTGTAGTGAGAGAAAAAATTTTGTTTTTGCTACCTTCTCCCTCACCTAAAACCCAACATGAACCCCCTATGTGGTTTCCCACTTCTGCCCTCGCCTGCTCCTCTTTCTTTGTTTTTCCCCACATGGGTATATCCGTCTGTTTTCTTTGTTTTGTTTCACCCTCGATCGAGACCACGTGGGCAATGACTATGATGTGTCCACCCATGATTGGGCCATGTCACGTGGACCAGTCCCCTTCTCTCTTCTTTTTTGCTAATTTCTAGCCATGTGGATTTATCTCAAATTTTCATTGGTCATTTCTTTAATAATTTGTAGTAAATTGATCCTTTATCAGAAAAACAAAAATAAATACTCGTTGGAAAGGATTTTTTACAAGGAATCCAAATTCATAGTTTTTTAGTATCGATTTGCATCCCTATTTCAATGTTTATTATAAAAATCATTTTAATTATATAAAATCCTTAAAATATGTAACTAATTCATTTTAACTCCAAATTTAAGAAATATTTATGTTTTCTTAATTAGGAGAATACAAGTAATTAATTGGTACAAGTTTGAGTCCTAAATCGATGATTTTCATAGAAGGTCCAAAATTAGGGTTTGTCATATACATTATGTTTTATAAACCCTAATACATGTGATATAATTGTAACTAGGATAAAGTGGTCTTGGAATCAACTTCGTGAGGAAACTTATTACTAGGACTCCATGTGAGGTATGTATGTGCAATCCTATTTATATATGAGTTTGAACACTTGTCCTTTAGTTGGTCATTTTGTCATCCAACCCTTATATTTCCAATGAGGCATTATCTTGGCCTTCTTCTCTATATTGCCTTCTTGTGGCACTTTTATTTCAATTATTCTAGGGTCTTGGACCCCACTTCCAAAGTTTTCAATTTTTTAAAGCTACCATTAAATTATTCTAGCATGATGATGTAAATGACTAATTAACTAATGTAGTGTACATGAGTACAAACCACCCATAGTTTGGGCATAAGCCATGGGGAATGTGACCACTCTCCCCACTTATATATATATATATATATATATATATATATATATATATATATATATATATATATATATATTGTAGGTGATTGACAATGTGACCACTCTCCCTCACCTATTCATTTTCTTTGAGGTTAGGTAGGTGTCTCAACCCTATATTAGCTTAATGTAGTCATATTAAATCATGCATGTAAACTTTATTATTATTTGACTTGGAAGAATTCTTATTTATTTACTTACCTCATACTTTTGACCCTCTTACCATAGTAGTTATTTATCATGCAATACTTTACTTTATGTTTGTCTTTATTCCTTTAATTGACACATACATTTTTCTCTCCTCTTGCTGGGTGATCCCAACCACCCAGGTTTAGGATCAGAGTGTGCAACAGGACTATGGTGAACCAGCCTGAGACTAGGGAAGGAGTCCATCCTACCATCATGAACTATAAGTTATTTGTTTTATTGGAGACATATTGATGTAGTTGAGTTTCCCTCTACCTAGATACTTTATTTGTATAAATCGTGTACACCCTTATTGGGAAAATTTTGATGTACTCTTTATTAAATTGAATATAGTCAATATTTTAAATTCCACTGCTATTCATTAGATTTTGTTTACCATTTTTAGTAGAGAGGTGATCTCACTTCTTTACAGAGAATGATAGTGTAAAGGTTGACAAGTTTCTTAGTCTGAAGTAAGGTAGGAGACAATCATCTAATTGTTAGATAGGGATCTGACAACTAGAAAAAGAGCGTTCATAAACAAAAATCTGGAAACTAGAGATGCAAGCATGACAATATGGTATTTCAAAAATTTAGGAAATAAATCCCATTTAAGTGAATTAATTCATTTGACTTTCCCTTTTTTTGTTCACTATGATATTTCAAGCAACAAACATTATAAAATAACATGAGATTTTATGTCTAGACTAAGACATGTATAACCCAAAAATAACATTAATTTTATGGTTTTAGGATTATTTAAAATATCATATAATGTATATTATTCCTTTCAACATTATCTAAATAAATATCATTATAATGTATTTCAATTCCATACTTGGAAAACATATTCATCCCAGTATTATTTTAGTAAGAGAGATTAACATAATTTGATTTAATTTGTTTCATATAAACTTCGATAAAGTAAATCAATCATTTTCACTCCAAATTTAATCATATTTACTTAATCATGAGCAACTTTAGTGATACACTTTCTATGGTATTGTCATTTAATTCTATTCAATTCAAGATATAATAATAAAGATATCAAGAGATATCCAAATTCCTTTTTTCAAAATAAAAGAGACAAAATGTAGTCTTAATAAATGAAATAAAATAAACAAGTTGATTATTATTTATTAGTTGGTACCCATTGGTTAATCAAATATGCTTTTGGGTGACAATTTCCAACTTATTTACACTCATAATATAGTTTTTACTCTTTGTAAGAGGGTTGAGAGATTGAGTTACTTCATATAGTATTTTAAAGAAGAAGGGAGACAAATTATTAATTAGGCTATGAGGTAACTTACTAAATCATCTATTATCTTGAAGATACTTAACCCTTCCAAATTTATGTTAAGATGCTCCATATCCAATCCATACTTAGAACTAACTTATTTTAATTTTCTCACTATGACCATACATTAACATTTCACCGGCTATAGGGAATATTACTTTCCTTTATCCTAAACCATGACTAGAATGTGAAGTAATTATTATCTCTCCCTTTAGTCATTTAATTTTGAATTTCTATTTTTAACTCTTCCTCTCTCTTGTCTAGTTATAGGAAAGTTTTGGAGAACATATTTTAAACTAAAATTCATTATGGTGGTAAAATAATAGAACTACCCATTAATTGTAAATTTACCTTAAGTACATACTCTTAAGTCTAAAATAGGATGATAATTAGTTAAAACACGATGTTTTGAGATTTTTATACATCATAGTAGATTTTAGGCCAAGAAAAATATATTAATTCCAATGTTGTTAAAAAGGCAGAAAGAAAGAGAGTATTGGACTAGACCCTAGAGTTGGGTATGTTACAACATTCCACCCTTAAAGAGGATTTCACCCCTAAAATCCAACCAACTATAACCTAGTGTATTGAGTCACTGATTAACAAAGATATGACTTTGTAAGTCTAATCATCATGTTGCCACTATTTCTCTAAAACTAAATGTCGAGATAAGAGAGTTAAAGCAAAACCAAGAGTTATCTTAACATGACATAAAATGTAGGGTAATCTTAACATGACATACTTATTAGAGTTACCTACATTGTGATGGTATCTGCATCATCATTGTTTCTCAGTATACTTTCCATAGTACTTTCTAAAGTGTTGAGATTTCTTACATGAGTTCACTAGGGTTTACTGAATTCTTTTACCATGTAATAAGTAGAATTGAATGACATGAATAGGTTCCTTATATATTCAGTCATAGGTTTAAGTAAAGGCCATTTTTGATATCTCGGGCCCTTGATAAGAGAGACTGAGAAATGCATGGCCATGCTCATGTGAGTTAATATATGATATGTGAACTCATTATATCTTAGCAGTCTACTCTAGTTCAAGAAACATAGATTGAGTATTATGAGGATGACAATTGCATGCCTCATATTCAATTTGGATATCAAAGACAAAGGAACTATATGATAATGTTAACAGTGATAACGGATAGTAGGTTGAAGTTGTTCTCAAACTTCTAATTATTGGGGAGTAAGTATGTGTTGCTAGATATCGCTCATTGCTTGTGTAGTCATAATGGTTATGGACTTCACTGCCAACATAATATGGGACCTATAGGGTCACACACATAGTATGCACTTGGAATAGTAGTTTACTCATGGATAATATTTAACTTAGTTGCTAAAAGTGTTTAGGTAATCAATTTTGACAACATAGGTTGTCAGTCGACCGACTGGAGTGTCCAGTCAACTGACTAGGTTGCTAGTCGATTAAACCAGCTAGCCCATCAATTAGAGTGTCCAACCAATCGACGGGATGACCAATTTTATTGGGTCAAACAACAGATGTGAAATGATCAGTTTGACAGGGTCAAGTAATTAATGATATGCATAACAACATGCACTAATCATCACATTAAAAGATAGTATTATTGAGTTGTTGACTACAAGTTAATTGACCAGCTCAATAGTCTATTCAATCGACAAGGTGTGTCAGTCAACTGAATGACCACACACAAAAACCATCCCATGAGATTTGACCTTTCATATCCCCTGGGTTTTGGAAACCCACGCACGTCCACTCATATATAAGGAAGTGGTGGCCAAAGCTCATGACACACAGTAGACAAATTTTAAAGATGAAGTCAAGAGATAGTCTCAAGACTGCTCATCTCATGATTCTAGTAATGTGTGAGAGAACCTAGCAGTCTTAACCTAAAGGAAGATATGGCAAGGGGAAAGGAAGTCAAAACTAGCACGTTGATAAACAGAAGGGAAACTCCTTTATGTTGGATCTGGAAGCACACCATAGAGTTCCTGGCGGTATGTGTGGATTACGTAGAGGTGTGGAAGCTTTTGTTGCCACACTAGGAGGATGTCATCAACTATCATCCGTGTGTGCTACACCAGGAGGATTCCTACAGTTGAATTTGTGTGCTACTTGAGAAGGAAGCACATCTCTCTATAAGAATAGTCACTATACTTTCTCCAGGATGATGTATCTCTTACACCCTCTTTCCTAATACGCTATTGTTGAGACGATCTATTGGTTAAGGAAAATATGGGCAAAAAAATCATTTTTGTTTCCCACTTTGTCCCCGTATTTTCCTACAGGTCCCAATACTATCTCACTCAAATTACAATTTGTATGAGATGTACATCATTTGAACTATAATTTGATCGATGGCAGTTCTAGAGAAAAATTAGTAGTGAGCGGGTAGCTATTTATTTCCCACCCAGTTATCCTATAATGATTAGTTTCCTACTAAACTCATACTAAACACTCCTAACATATACCTTATATAGCTAAGTTGACACTTACATCACGCTTGAGATATCCAACTACATACTATCTTCGTAATAGTAGAATATCACATTGCTATCTCCAGTTGCTTTCAAGCTAGCCTAAGCTTTAACTCAACCTTGGTGTCCTACTCCATCAAATATAGTCTTGCCTAAACCTATTACATCGGTGCGCACCTGGTTGACACGTGAAAATTGTGTGTTAAATGCAAGCAAACGTATCGAGTAATATAGGCCTTGTGAGGCCCGAGTCAAACACAAGGAAATGAAATCCAGAAACTACTACTAACTATGATCTAATTAACTAGGTCGCTACAAATGGTTAAAATTGGTTCAAGTAATTAAAAGTTATACAAAACTGAAACAAGAATGACAAACATGTAAATCAGAATAGAATGAATTCCTTAGGACAGTGGTCTCACCATAGACAACATGGTACTAACCTCTAAACACTAGCATGCATCATTCTTACCCCTAGATAAAGAGCTTATAGCAAGAACTACCTACTTTCATAGCGTAGTTCACTACCTAATATAATGCCAATTCTATTTTCATATCAATTGGTTGATTAGTTAGGTGCTTTACGATAAACTTTGGGTTTCTCCTCCTATTTATGCTCCACCTTTCTCAAAGGGTGCAATAAATGGGTAAATCTATGCTTTTTCAACCCTTAAACCTTCTTTCAAATGATTAAGGATCTAATTATCTATCTATGGTGATCAAGAAAAAATAGAACATAGCAATCTCATAGGTTTATATCTAGAAATTAGGAGCAAAGGCTATATTAATGCATAAAATTAGGTACAAAGCATATTTGGGCTACTCCCAGATCCTAAGGAATCAAGGGCATTTGCCCTGCATGGTTTCCATAGACAAATACATAGCAGGGAAGGAGAAAAATGTGTGAAACATTATAAATCTAAAGTAACCCCTAGAGAATAGCTGGCCCAGATGATCTCCTTCGACGTACATGCAGTCTGCTATCTTTCAGTGAAAGAATCACCCACCGGAGGTGATCGAATCATCTCAAACGTAGCTTTCGACACCGATTTCTCCTTTTCTCACTCTCTGGTGTAGTGCAATGGAAAACAGTTGAATGATTAGGTCTGACCGTACTCTCATTAAGTCATAAGAGCAACTTAGGGTGTGAAATAATGCTAGCCATCAAATTAGAGTGATGCCATCGGATTGCCTTATCGTTGTTAGAATTGAATGAGTTGGATGAATTGAGGATGGATGCCTATGAGAGTTCTAGGATTTATAAGGAGAGAACCAATATGATTCATGATCGACACACCTTGCATAGAGTGTTCAATCAGGACAAAAGGTTCTACTATTCAACTCTAGGCTTAAGCTACATCCAGGCAAGTTGAGGTCCAGATGGAGGGGACCATTTGAGGTTTTGCAGGTCTTTCCCCATGGGGCAGTAAAGACAGGAGATGGGGCTAGGTCATTCCTTGTTAATGACCAGCGATTGAAACATTATTTTGGTGGTGAAGTGGAGAGGAGAATAGAAGAGATATAGCTCATTGAGCTTGCTTAAATTCCCATACTTAATCATGTCTAGCCTAGGACGTAAAACAAGGGCGCTTGTTGGGAGGCAACCCCACCTTTATTTCTTTTCAGTTGTGTTGAATTTTGAGTTTCATAGTTGTTGTTTCATTTCTTATGTAAAAAGGTACCTTGGTCCCTTTTTTTTAGTGTGCAGGATCCTACAGGGTCAGTACTACCAAACTAAAACTTGGTAGTACCAAAATTACATAAGAACTACACCCGCAAAAGAAATCAACACTCAGTACTAATGACTTCAAAGTCGGTACTACCGAGTCTCTGGAGATGATAAATCTTAACTGATAATGATTCAGTAGTATCGACCGCATAGTCGATACTACTGACTTTTTTTATGCTCTCAGTTTTGATATACGGAAACACTTATTGAACCTACTAAGCAAAATGGCTAGCTCAATACTACCGACACATGACGTCAGCAATCCATGTGCGGCCACATCAACGGAAAATACTATCTTCATCGAGCGATCAGTAGTACCGATCCACACCACAAGTCAGTACTATCGACTCAAAGTTAGTACTACCGATGCTGGAGCGATCCACACTCACACATCATCCAACATTAGCTGTCAATACTTCTAAGGCATGGATTCATGGAGAAATCTCGCCACTACCGTGATGAACTCGGTAGTACCGAGAGGAACTTGGTACTACCGAGATAGCCATGGCTGGGCGTCTGGAATCTATATAAGGAGGCGTAGAAAGATAATTTTCTTCACACCTTCATCCACACCTCCTCAAGCAACTCCAAGCAAACATCACTGGGTGCCGACGATCTTCTCCCAACTCTATTTGTTTCCATCCCTCTTCTCACATCCTCGACATGGCACCAAGGAGGGGTGCATCTTCTTTGGAGGAACAAGGGGAGTTGCTCCCTTGACCAACCCACATTCAACACCCTACCCTAGACATCAAGAAGGTCTATGAGGAGTTGACGAAGAGGAAAATGGCACCAATACGATATGGAGATCGCGCCCTCATAGAGTGATTAGGCTTCATTGACAACATGCATTGGGTATGTGAGAATTGACTGCTTGAGGTGGATAACCCATTCTTCAATGACTGGCCTACCTACCCAGAACTTATTTGCAAGTTCCTAGCTTATTTGGATGTCATTGTCACCCCTGAGCAACAACTGGGAGGAGAATGGAGAGAAGGAAGAGTCAACTTTCGTCTCTTCAACAACAACTACTCCCTTACATTGCAGGCATTCAACCGAATTTTCAACTGGCTACATGTCCTTGAACGCTCCTCTCCCGCTGACTTCGACCAAGACTTTACATGGGAGCATTTTACTGAAGTTCCATAAGGGTTCCGCATCAGCTGGCATGTCAGCTCCATCACCGACATTGAGCATCTGTTTGATCAGATTCTTCATCGCCTCCTCACGAACATCATCTTTTCCCTCTCTAGCCAAGGCTAGGGGAAGGTCCAAAAAATGGTCCTCTTCTTTCTTTATAGGTTTTTAGAGGGAGAACCCATAAACTTTGGATCCTTCCTTCTCTTCTACATGGTCACTATCTGGCGAATGGTGTAACGAAAATCACCAATGCTTTTTGGGGGGCAGATTACCTTCATTGCATTGCACCTCCGTCTTGACCTATCCTCCCTCACGCCTTTGGTGAGCATGAAGATTTTGGATCTTCATCACTTCAAGAAGACGGGTCTCCTCAGCATGTAGTTCAACATGGTGTATGCGTGTTGCAAAGTGGGAGGATAGTACATGGAGCATCCACTCCCTGACCATATCTTCAATTAACAAGGAGTCAAGTATCTCATATGGCCGGTTGATGTCGGAGAAGGACATGCATCAGCTGAGGAAGCATCCCCCGCCAATCTTGAGAATCCACATGATGACAACGATGAGGACGAAATTGTGGAGGTGGAACCTACCATCCCCATAACCCATAGATCGGTCCCGCATAAGCATGCATGCACTTACACTGCCTCAAGATCATCTATCCTACCACCTTCGCAGGAGGAGCATGATCTGTACGACATGGCAAGCATATATGACTTGCTGCAGGATATTCAAACGGGGCAACATCAACATCAAGTGGCACTGGTAGGAATACAAGATGTCCACGGATGGTTGTACCAGAACTAGCAGACAATCTATGAAAATGAACATCTTCTCTTGGCCAACCAAGAGAGCATGCATCAATGCCTATAACGGATGGACCAGTATCAGTAGTTGTTCTTTGACCACTACTGGAACCAGGGGTATTTTGGAGGATACCCACAACCACTACCTATGCCACCGTCTGACCCTACCTTTAAGAGGATGTTCCCTCCCCATGACCCCACAATGCTACCTCAGCCACCTCCTTCATTCTGATCATGGTACCTCTATTCCACCTCTTGAGTTTGAATGTTGACTTTGTGGACATAGTCATATTCAAGCTTAGGGGGGGTGCTGGAACAACCATTTATCTTAGTTTTTCTCTTGCATTTTTATTCTAGTTGTTTTCCATTTCCTAGGTTTTTGCAATTATAGGATCCACATCTATCTAGTGTAAACGTGAAGCACTAAATGCATGGGTTTCTATACCACATACATTGTTTCTTTGGGGTGTCTTTGGAATGAAAATTTATTTATTTTTGGAAATAAATTGTCACATCTTTATAAGCTGAATTGCAATATCTTTGAGTCACACAACTTGAGGAAGTGTATGGGTTAGTCATCTTTAGGATATGGACTATGAATTAACATCTTAATTATCCATGGGATGTGAATGAAGATGATGTTGATCCTAAAATGACCAAACCTCTCATGAGACCTTAAATTAAAGTTTAAGAAAGAACTCCTAAGGTTACCCTATACACAGGTCTGTAGAGAGGGACATGTGATAGTCTTTAAAGGCTTTATCTATTAGTTATGTGATTTCATCCACATGAATCACCACCTTAAAGATGATCAAGTACACTGAATCATTTCCTCTTGATTGCATATCATGGCATAATAGATAGCATGATAGTTAGTTTATTTTCTCTTTACATTAGTAGAAAATGAAAAAATATATATATATATGAACATGCATAAACAAACTCTTGTGCACATCATGCAGTTGCATAACAACAATTATATATAGATTGAATCCTCATATCATTTCTCAATAAATGCATATTATGATTGTTCTTTCTCTCAGAATTAAGAATGTAGAGTTATCATCCATACCCTCGAGAAAAAAAGAAAAGAAAAAATAAGAAATTTTTTATTGTGCAATGAATGTGCATAGTAAGAAAAGCCCAAGAGAAAACTTTGTCATGCTAGTTATTGGGCTTATAAAAAAAGTTGGATTCTATGAAACAGAGGGAGAAAGGATGCACTCACTTCTTCATAACTAGATAGGAACATTAATATTATGGAAATTCCTTTCTTCTCATCTTATTGATGAGATGTTGAATGCATGCATCATTCCACTCATAATGTTAGGCATTAGGATTCATCTTTCATTACCAATGTCATATAGGTTCATCATGTTTTTTTTATTGCATAAATGATTCAGTTGTTTCTTGTGATTCTTCATCAACCACCCATTCCATGCTACCCATTTCTCTTATTGGTAGGCTACTCACATGGTTATTCTCCTCATTCATTTTTATCTTGAGAACAACTCCCACATAGACTGGTAGTTAGGAAAAAGATCAATGTAGATAGAAAATCACATAATGCACCAAGTGAAGTCCTGATTTGACTATAATATCAACTACTCTTCTGATAATGTTTCATTGATCTAAGGATGAATGTCTTTTATTGATATTTCTGGTCACTTCATAGCAGTTATTGGTTCAGTGGTCAGTAAAGGCAAGTTTGGATGGTTATGTGGGGATGATTAAGAAGTGAATGCATGTATTGTGCCCTTTTGCTGACTTGTTCTCAAATAGATCCAAGAGTGTGTTGCTTGACGATGAGAAATATTCAAGCTTAGGGGAGTTTGATGCATTGGTTTTTAGTCACTTTTACATGCGTATTTTCTGTGATTTTGTGCACCTATTCATCAATTACATGACTAATTATGCTCAAAATATTATCATTAGCCTATTTCACTTAAAGGCATCTAATTTATGCAATTATACTATTTCTGAATGGTTGGAGATCATCTCAAGTACTTATGTACATTTTTGTTGCCTTTCAGGTATCACAAGAGTTCCACAGTCTTGGTACTACCAAGTACACAAGCCAGTAGTATCAAAATCACATCAGTAGAAGACCCAAAGAAATTGCACAAACTCGATACTACCAACTCATCCAATCGGTAGTACCAAAGTCATGTCAGAGAGGTGCATCAAAGGAAGCAATAAATCTCGGTAGTACTGAGTACCTTGAGTCGGTAAAACCAAAATTACATCATAGAGATAGATTTGTCTCAAAATTGAGACTTGGCACTATCGACACTATTTGATAGTACCGAAAGTGTAGATCTTGCACTACCACCCTAAGTACTTGGTACTACCGACTACACAGTCAATACTATTATGCCCATAAACCAACCTAAATGGCATAGTTCATATAGGTGATTTGTAGGTTGTCCTATATGCCCAAAGAGCATCATTCAACAACATAATCCAATGTGTCTTGTTAGTTGAGACTGTCCTCTCCAAAATATGCTTCAGTTCTCTATTGGACACCTCAACTTGTCCTTGCCTCTGTGGGTGGTAAGGAGTACCCATTCGGTGATTCACCCCATACTTACTCAACAACGCACCAAACTTCCTGTTGGTGAAATGAGATCCACCATCACTAATGATCAATCAAGGGACGCCAAATCTGCAGAAGATATGATCTTTAACAAAATGGCACACAACTTGTGCATCATTGGTGCAGGTTGAAATTGCTTCCACCCACTTTGATACATAATCAATAGCAAGCAATATATATAAATTAGAATTGGAGGACACAAAAGGGCCCATAAAATCAATTCCCCACAAATCAAACACTTCAATCTCTTGAAAACATTTAATGGCATTTCATGTCGTTTAGATATATTTCCTGCACGTTGACATGCATCACAACAAAGAACAAAGTTGTATGCATCCTTAAAAAGCGTTGGCCAATAAAAACCACTCTCTAAGACCTTAGTTGTTGTCCTTAAGCTAGCGTGATGCCCCCTATAGGTAGAGAATGACAATGTAACTAAATGCTTTCAAACGCACATTTCGCTATACATTTCCTCAAAATTTTGTATCTACAGTGCTTAAGTAGTGTAGGGTCATCCCAGATGTAAAATCTCAAAGAATGGAAGGATCTCTTCTTCTCTTGGTATCCCTAATCCTCAGGCATCGCTTTACATGCTAAATAATTGACAATGTCTGCAAACCAGGGATCCTTGGCTTTTAGAACAAAAAGTTTCTCATTAGAGAACTCTTCCACAATTGGGATGTCTAAATCTTTCTCACCCACCCTTTCAAGCCTAGATAGGTAATAATGTACCTCATTCTCCACTCCTGTCTTGTCCCTAATCTCTATGTCAAATTCTTGTAGCAACAATATCCACCTAATCAGTCTAAGTTTTGCATCTTTTTTCTGTAACAGGTATTTGATGCTAGCGTGATATGTCCATACAGTCACCTTGGCCCCCACTAGATATTGGAAAAAAATTGAATACAAAAACAACAGCCAAAAGTTCTTTTTTTGTGGTTGTATAATTAAGTTGATCATCTTCTAAAATTTTAGATGCATAGTATATGATTGTAGGAGCCTTGTCTCGGTGTTGACCCAACATATCTCCCACTACATAGTCTGATGTGTCACAAATCAGTTCAAATGGTTGGCTCCAATCTAGAGCATGCACACTGGGTGTAGAGATCAGCTTTTTCTTTAACACCTCAAAAACTTTCAAGCATTTTTCATCGAAAGAAAACTCGACATCCTTTTCTAGTAATTCTGAAAGAGGTTTTGTGATTTTCAGAAGTCTTTTATAAACCAACGATAAAACCCGACATGTCCTAAAAAGATCCTCACTCCCTTCACCGATGTCGATGGAGGTAGCTTGGATATGATGTCTATCTTAACTGGATTGACTTCCATGCCCTTATTAGACACCTTGTGTCCAAGCACTATGCCCTCACTAACCATCATATGACATTTCTCCCAATTCAAGACTAAGTGAGTGTCCTCACACCTTTGTAAAACCCTATCTAGATTATACAGACAATCATTGAATGCCTCTCCATACACTAATAAATTGTCCATGAACACCTCCAAGCATCGCTCCACCATATCAGAAAAAATGGCAAGCATATAACATTGGATGGCGGTGGGTGCATTACAAAGGCCGAATGGCATCCATCTATATGCAAATGTGCCATAAGGGTAGATGAAAGTAGATTTCTCCTGGTCCTTTGCCTCAATCAAAATCTGATTATAGATGGAATACCCATTGAGGAAACAAAAATGTGAGCGACCGACAAGTCGCTCCAAAATCTGATCAATGAATGGAAGGGGAAAATGATCCTTTAAAATGGCGACATTCAATCATCTATAATCAATGCATACATGCAACCCTATCACTAACCTAGTAGAAATTAACTCACTCATGGAATTGGTTGTGACTATGATCCCCCTTTATTTGGAACTACCTGAGTCGAGCTGACCCACATAGAGTCATAAATAGCATAAATTATACCTGTCGATAGGAGCTTGACTACCTCTTTCTGTACCACCTCAGTCATGATTGGGTTGAGTCACCTCTGAGGTTGAACTATCACCTTGGCTCCATCTTCTTACCATATTTTATGTTGATACAGGCTAGGAATGCGACTCGGTGGTTCTTCAGAACAACTAGTAGCTATTTCTCCTCCTCATTGCTCAAGGATGATGAAATAATAACTGGAAGCTTCTCTTATATGACCAAAAAGACATACTTTAAATGTGGCATCCATGGCTTCAACTCCAAATGAGGTGGGCTCAATAAGGATGGGACCAATGGCAGAGGAGGTGGTCCAAGATCTTCAAAATGCTTTGTATAGTAGCAGGGTAGCACTTTCAATAATAAGACACACTATTCAAAGAGTGGTTGCATGTACAGTCATCCACTAGATTCACCAAACATGCCTCCAAAGATAATTTTGGATATGCCTACACAAGAGATTCAGCAACAGCCTCTTCTATAGTAGCTGGGAAATAATCTTCTTCTTCATCCTCTGGGTAGCGCACTACTTTTGCCAATGACACCACCTTGGTGTTTTCCATGATATCGAATGCCAGGGTTCCCTTGTCTACCTTAGTCATGACATGGACCATGTCGAGAAACAGCCTCCCTAGAAGCAAGGACATCTTTCCCGCCACTTGTTGTAGCATGTTTCACTGTGCTTTGTCCCCTGTGGCTTTGGAATACTCAGGGATCTTGATCTCAAACCGGTCATCCTTGATACCCATGGTCAAACATCCTCTACCCATCTCCAAAATCATGTTAGTTGTGGCTTGGAATGGCCTTGCAAGCAAGAGTTTGTTGCCATGATTGTCTTGCATTTCCATCACCATAAAGTCTGCAGGGAAAACAAATATGTCTACCTATACTCGAATGTCTTCACAAATGCCATATGGCTTTACCACAGAGTTATCTGCTAATTGAATAGTCATATTGATCTTCCTAGACTCCTTGTAACATAGTTTCTTGAATGTTGACAAGGGCATGAGGTTGATGCTTTTCCCTGAATCACAAACAACTTCTCTAAACTTGGTCTTCCCTATGAAGCAAGTAATGTTGAAACAACCTTGATCTTGTCTTTTCGACGATAGCATTCCCAGAATTAATGCACTCACGTGTTCCTTCAATACTACTACATAAACATCATATATCCTCTATTTCTTGGTAATTATGTCTTTCAAGAACTTTCCATATGAAGGTATCTGCTCAATCGCATCAATGAGTGGAATGTTGATGGATAATTTCCTAAAACCATCTAAGAACTTCTTGAACTGCTCGTCCACTTTCTTCACCTTCAAGCTGTTTGGAAAAGTCACCGGGGTCACTGGTGTCCTCTGGTGAGGTGGGATATATACTCTCTTTCTTGTTTCCTTCCCATCATCAACATGTTCCTCCATTGTCTTTTCCTCTGTTGTAACATCTAGTTCATCTACATCCACTATCACTACCTTGTTTAGAACTTTGTAGGTTCACCTGCATCCGAACTAGATGGTGCACTATTCAACAATTTCCTACCACTACGGAGTAAAACTACCTTGACTTGTTGATTTCCCAAAGGCACATTAGTGTTGGATCAGAACCCATGTTGGCTTGGCTGCTTCAATGTGACCACTTCCGCTGCTATTTGAGAAATTTGTGTCTCAATATTGTGGATATGTGCCCCTTGGTTCTAGAGTTCTCTTTGAGTCTGACTGAGAAGTTCATTTTGGCTAACCAACTTCCCAAACATTTCTTCAATATGATCAATCTTAATGGGACCCTTGTCCTGTTGATACTGTGATTGGCCACTACCCTGTTGCGGCTTGGACTATTGTTCCTAAGATGGGTCTTGTTGAAAATTGTTGGGATCCTTCTAGGAGAACTTAAAATTCTTCCTCCAGGAATAGTCATTATTCCTGTACTGTTGTTGTTGGTGTGCAAATTTGCATTCCTCCTCTTCTCCTTCCCAAGAATGTCCATCCTTTGCACATAGCTTTTTGGCAATTAAGTCTAGTTTTTCATTCAGCATAGAAATAACCTTAGGACTCCTTGACACTCTTGAGGGTTGTCGGGCTCTCTCTCATCTCCCCATGTTTAATTCTTGGACATGTTCTTTAAGATCTCATAACAGAGGGCAAGTTTATTGTTGAGGAAGAAACATGCTCCTACACTATCAAGTGTAGTCCTCTCCCCCTTGTGTAGACCATAGTAGAAAATCTTTGTTTGTCCTAAAAAATCAATGTTGTGGTGGGGGACCTTCTACAACATATTTTGGAATCTATCTCATGCTTTAGAATATGATTTGTCAGCATGTTGTATAAAATTGTGGATCTTCTCTACCATGTCATTCATCTTTTTTGGAGGAAAGTAGCACTCGAAGAAGGCGTCAATCATTTTCTCCCATGTCTCAATGCACTCATCATCAAGGTTGTGAAACTAAGACTTGGCACCATCTGCCAAAGATGATGGGAACAGTTTCAAGTATATGAAAGTCGTCAGTAATCTTTCTATCTTGATCATATCATAGCTTTTGACAAAGTTACTAATATGTGTCATAGGGTCTTCAGAACTATGGCCATGGAAGGCTTGTGATTTGACTAATGAGACCAATCATGGATCAATCTTGTAGCTTCTGACATTGATTGCTTGTCTTTTGGTTGGCCCTTTCTGAGCAGTAGAAGAAGAATCCTTGATCCTTTCCCAAATTTTTTGTTCTTATGCTTGGTCACCCATTACTGCTGGTTTAGGTTCTTTGGGTGGATCAGGTCCTCCAGGCAGAGGTGTTAGTGGTTGGGTTTGGTTAAATCTATCTATAGATCTTATGTACTCTTGTTCTCTATGAAGGAGTTCTGCTTGACCAAAACCTGGTGAATATTGCTCTCAGTAATCATGGGCTCGGGTGTGTACCATGCACTGGTACCTAAAAGTAGTAAAAATAGATGTAAGAGCATGGTACTAATCTTAGAGATAATAAAGATATTAAAATTCATCTTTGAATGAAATGATAAATAATAAAAAATAAAAATAAAATAAATGAAAGAAAAAGGTTTTGGCCTAAAATGGCTGATCACAACACTCGTAGTGTTGGACATTACTGTTTCCCCGGTAACGACACCAAAAACTTGATAGGTGAAAACCATATGTTAAACGCAAGCGAACGATCGAGTAATATAGGCCTTGTGACGCCCGAGTCAAACATAGGGAAATGAAATCTAGAAACTACTACTAACTTTGATCTAATCAGCTAGACCGGTATAAATGGTTGAAATTGGTTCAAGTAACTAAAAGCTACACAAAACTGAAACAAGAATGACAAACATGTAAATAAGAATAAAAATGAATTCCTTAGGACTGTGGTTTCACCACGGACAACACAGTCTAACCTCTAAACACTAACATGCATCACTCCTACCCCTAGATAAAGAGCCTGTAGCAAGAACTACCTACTTTCATAGTGTAGTTCACTACCTAATATAATGCCAATTCTATTTTCATATCAGTGGTTGATTCGTTAGGTGCTTTACAATAAAATATGAGTTTCTTCTCTCGTTTATGCTCCACCTTTCTCAAAGGACACAGTAAATGGGTAAACCTATGCTTTTCCAACCCTTAACCCTTCTTTCAAATGATTGAGGATCTAATTATCTATCTATGGTGATCAAGCACAGATAGAACATAGAAATCTCATAGTTTTATATCCCAAAATTAGGAGCAAAGGCTATATTAATGCATAAAAGTTATGTACAATGCATATCTGGGATACTCCTAGATCCTAAGGAATCAAGGGGATTGGCCCCACATGATTTTCATAGACGTATACATAGTAAGGAAGGAGAAAACGTGGGAAACATTAGAAATCTATAGTAACCCCTGGAGAGTGGTTGGTCTGGATTATCCCCTTTGACATATGTGTGATCTATTGTCTTTCGGCTGTAGAATCACCCACCAGAGGTGCTCTAATTGTCTGGATGTAGCTTTCAGCATCATTCTCTCCTTTCCTCGCTCTTTGGTGTCGTGTAATGGAAAACGGTTGAATGATTAGGTCTGTCGCACTCTCATTAAGTCATAAGAGCCACTTAAGGTGCAAAATAACGTCATCCATCGGATTAGAGAGCTCCCATCGAATTTTCTGATCGGACAGACTTAGTAGTACCAAATGTGTTGTTGGTAGTACCGAGTACTTAGGGTGATCGTGTACGATCTACACTGTCGGTACTACTGAATAATGTTGATAGTATCGAGTCTCATTTTCGAGCCAACTTTGTCTCTCTGATGTAATTTTAGTAGTACCAACTCAAGGTACTTGGTACTACCGAGATTGCTCACTTCCTTTGGTGCGCCTCACTAACATGATTTTGGTACTACCAACTGGACGAGTCGGTATTATCGAGTCTTTGTGATTTCCTTAGGTCTTCTACTGATGTGATTTCGATACTACCAACTTGCGTACTCAGTAGTATCGAGATTGTGGGACTCTTGTGATACCTGAAAGGTAATAAAAATGTACATAAGTACTTGATATGATCTCCAACCATTTAGAAATAGTATAATTGCATAAATTTGGTGCACTTAAGTGAAACTGGCTAATGATAATATTTCATGCATAATTAATCATGTAATTGACGAATAGGTGATCGGCTCCAAAGGAGGGCCAGAATTTGAATTTATAATGTGAAACCTTCAAGAACCCTAGCAACTTTATTGCAGGGTCTAAGTAGATATATGGGGTCAAACATAGGGACGTGGGGACATTTAGGACACTTAAGATATCGCTCTTAAGTCATATAAGCCAATCTAATAGTCGATAAAAGTATGGAGCTAGAACTAATCTAGTAGATTGTCACGAAGTAAAAAAAACAAAGAAAGAAAACAAAACAGAGTCTGTCAGATTCTACTAATCAGAGAGAAGGAGTTCCTGGCTATGTAACCACAAGATGGGTAGTCTATGCACCCGTTCTCGGGCGTAGACAACCCTTGAACACCTCATCAAGCAACCTACATCCAAACATAGTATGTACTGTGGTATCTGTTCCTGTGGGGTCATCCCACTCGCTTTCGCGCAGCATGACTAAAACCCATCAATGACATGATACCTCTATCGAGGATGAAAAATCAACACTCTAGAATATTCTAGATACCCTCTCAGGTCTAGAATGTTCTGAGATGCTAAGAACAAGTGTGATTTGGGAAGAACCAGGTAGTGGGTCCGACCGTGTCGGGCTAGGCCCGACCATGCCCAGGTCTATAGTTCTACACATATCACCTTGAATCGTCCTCCTTTCAGATTCTGATCCAAATTACCTTCTCTTATCTATTTCTACAATGAATCTCTCAACATAGGTAGAAATAGAAGTTCAAGCAAGAAAGAGATCAACCAAACTAGCAATCATAACCAGAAAGAGAAGATAGAACACTAAACGTACCAAATCTGAAATAAAACTTCTTGCTTAAAGTAAAAGTACATAAACATGCCTAAAATGGGCTACATAGCCAAGAAGAAGCTCAACTAGCCATGGACAAGCATAGTTGGCACCGAATAAAGGTGGAAACACATCGTTTGTACAGAAATGAAGGAGAACAGAAGAAGAAAGGAGGAAGAGGAGAGATTTATCCCGTAGAGGAGAGGTGGCTCTCACTCCTTAACCTCCATATAGACCGAATCTTGTCTTTGGGTCATCCTCCCTGGTCTTCTGGACTCCTTGGCCTCCTTTCTCTTCAATTCCGCCCCAAACAGTAGCTTGGTGGGTGTATGGAGGTAGAAGATGGTTGGGAATGGTAGGATATGGGTCAATGGTGGTGGAAAATAATGGTAGATGGAAGCAAACGGGAGGAACATATGTAGGATGAGCAATTCAGTCTTTTCAGACCTCTGAACTCTCCTACGAGGCTCTGGGAACCAAAACAGGTTGGAACCAAAATGTGGAACCTCCCAAAATTTGGAACCCCTCTTCAGGTCGTGAGGGGTGAATATTTATAGGCGAAGGCGGAAGATGTCTGTGGCCCTAGTCTCGGCCCGACTGTGCCAAGCTAGACATGGTCATGTCGGGGTCGCATTCGCGGTCAAGGAAGATGCCTCGGTCGAGAAATACCCTACGGTCAAGGTGGTCATGTCACGGTCGAGGATGACATGTCGCGGTCGAGGTCGTGCCACGGTCGAGGTTGTTGTGTCACGGTCACGGTCGCGTTGGTGTACCACGGTCGTGGCCTTGTCCTCGTCCTGACCGTGCCGAAAGGGGGCCGGTCATGCTGAGTGTTAGTGGATACAACATCTTGGCCGCGGTGGTGGCATTGTTTTCTTGGCAGCGGTCATGGCATCCTTTTTTACCGTAGTCGCGGCATCATGGACCAAACCCACCCCCAGGGGGGTTGGCTATTACTGATGGTTGAGGGGGGCACCTGATGAACCTTTTTATTGGTGAGGATGCATTCCAATAAAGGAATAGCCACAAAAAATAGGGTCTAAGATATTAAAATTTTCTTGCACATAGTGTGATGCTTAGTTCATCGTGGTCACGATGGATGAAAGTCTAGGGTGCTACGGTGCCTACAAGTCCCAAAATTAGCTAGTTGAGAATTTTTATATATGAAAAGATATAAATTACTAAAAGATAAGGATCTAGGGTTATTTTGGGCATATTAAGGCTATAATGACACAAACCCATAAATAAACGCTTAGCATAAATGTTTGAATTTGGGTGTTATCAACCACCCCAATCTTAAACCTTTGCTTGTCCTCAAGCAAGACTGTGCTCAAAGAATAAAAAGATAACATCTAAATTAAGCTTGGTGATAAATGCTAAGGTTAAGAAAAAATAAATTTAAACATCAATTCTCTTGACCCATGTCATTTCAGAGAAAAACCCCCACCAATCGAGCACAATCTTGCTAAAGTAAGATCAAAGAGTGTCCCGACAAGATTAAGTGAATTCATTGCAACTTGTCGATACTCATGAGGGTTTGAATCATAATTATAAAGCATAAAAGAATTGTCACATAGGTGATCACGCGGGTGATGATCAATGAGCCATCATCTATTCATGTAGACCAATCAGGAACAACGCACCTCCCACTTATTTAGGTCCTAAGAAGCAATAAAATCAAAAAGCCTCTAATGACTTCTGAGGATCTCGGTCTGTGTCAGGTTGGTCCATGTGATGAGCAACAGTCCTTGCAGTCTGATCTAGTTGTCCCAAAGCAGTGAGACAAACTTTTCATATTATACTTGAACCAACCCTTCTACTGGGATGATCTCATAGGTCTCCAAGGGGTTCCTAGTGACTCTCTAATGAGCCTTAGGGTGGCATTACTAGGCCCGACATACCCGCATTCATGAGTGTGGTCATACACCAGTTGGGCATCATCCTCAACTCTCCTAAAAGACAAAACAACACTCATTTATCCACACTCAGGCTTTTATTCTCTACATTCTATTTTTATAGGCTTGGGTGAGAACTATTTTGATATTTTTGGGATTTTGTGGGTGGCCAAGCCTCTTTTGCAAAGTTTTATTTTTTCATCTTTTTGACTCAATCTAAGGTGAGAGGGTGCATAGACCATAAAAGAAAAACATTCCAACTTGATTATAGCTCAAAACTCATCATTATCTGTCTGATACCTATATGAAAAGATAGTAATTATGATTCAAGGATCCTTAGAGTAGAGGCAAGTTTGTGGGAAAATGTAGCTTGGAGTTTGATCAAACTCTATCTCTTTCCAACGATCCTATATCATGGACTTGTCGTTCACAACATAGATCAAGGGAATAATGTTTTAAGCTGTGAAAAAGGTGCATAACCTTAGATTTATTACCAAACTTAAGGAAATAGTCAATGAGCAAGTCGAGCAAAATATCAAGTAGTTTAAGATGAATATTGTTCATTTAGGCATAAAGATAAGCATTTAGCTATAACATTTGCATTGCATAGCCTTAATTGCAAAGCTACAAATTATGAAACAAAGTCTTACAAGATGAAAATTTATGATAAATGCAAGGAACATATAAGATAAACATTCATGCATGCAAGAAAAGAAATAAAAGGGAAAAGAGGAAGATAGAGGGTGGTACACCCTACCCACCACCTCAAGCTTTATAAATTTGCTCATCCTCGAGCAAATCTCAAGATCTGGATGGTGCAAAAAGCAGCTGCTACTGGTAGTCACTGTTTATATACTGGTTCAAATCATCAATGCCGCCTGGTGGGTTCTCATGGTCCTGGTGCATTCCCTGTTGAAAGTAGAATGACTGTCTGAAGTCCTGGGTCGACTAGTAGAAAGGTTGGAAGGGTTGTTGGAATGGATGTTGAAAGGTCGGAGGAGATGGTGGAGGTAAGGTTGTGTCAAACCTCTATCTGAGGTACTACACATCCTGCTCCAATGCATCGAACCGTCTATTGGATTCAGCCCTGAAGTCAGCCATACACTCGTAAAGGTGCCCCAAGTTGAGATTTGGGGCATATTGCTCCTGCTAAGGAGACTACTGGTAATCTGTAGAAGGCATCTCTGAGTAGGGCCCTCCCTGATATGAGATGTTGTGGAAGGTTACCCTTATTTTCTATCGAGCCTCCTGAGTCTCTAGCATTGGTGGTGCTAAAGAAAATGATCCTACAGTCTTGCCTGCCTGATGAATGTTGCCCTGAGCGTCCAATAGAGAGATGACCATGAGTATTGTATGACATGCGAACTCTACATTTGCTGGCAGTAGTACTCTGTGCTTGTTGTGACCAAAGATATAAAGATATCTTGTGATGCATTGTTTGATCACCCCTGAGCGAATTAAGTGATCTAAGTCCAACTTGGACCACTTAGCCTTTTCCTGCATAAGTGCCAAATGTCCATCTTCAATCCCAAGATGGTGTGCCATGAAAATGATAATGTCTGCCATTAAAACATTTTATGGTGTGCAACTGGACCTTCTTGAAATAATTGTGAAATTGGCAGATGATGAAGTTCCCCACATTCACTTTCTTTCCTATTGTTGCACACCATAAAATGTAGAGATCCGCTGAGTTGATGCCCCTTGACTGTCCTACTTCTCTAGGATAAAATTCACTATCACCCAGTGCAGATAACGAAGTGTCAGGTTGTGGATGTGCGAAACTTTGGTGCCACTAGAAACATATTTATCTTCTCCCATAAGCATCTTCCATGCCTGAGCAGCGTCAAAATAATTCTCCCTTATCTCCAGTCGGCCCCTAGACATCTTTGTGTAGTCCTCAATATAGAGTGACAACGAGCTATTGAGGTGATCATCAGTGACTTGGTAGCTCTAGTCAGCAGGCAAAAATGCATGACAATGTCCTGGTGGTCCTTTTGGGTCTCGAGCGTAGCATAGAACTCATAGGTGATTCTATGATAAGCATCACACTGTGTGTATGCAAGGATGTCTAGGCCAACAACTACAAGATATTTGTCAACTTGTGCTTGTATCCTGAGCTTGATGAGTGTGGCATGGTCGACATATCGTGGGCCAACTAGTCTGCACTTGTCTTTTATTAACACATCAAACTGTTGCTTTTACTTCATATTTCTGAATAGGGGAGAAGGGGGTGAGCTTTGGTTAACACCTTAAGAAGTAGGGTACCGTCTGCTCCCCTAAACTGAATCACACGATGAAGTTGATTGATGTAAAGACATTGACCTTTCTGCTGACTCTCGGTGTTGGTCCCCTACAGATGAAACTCTATGCGCCGCTACAGCAGATGGGCCCTCTTGATGGCCTTTCAAAGTATGGAGCTCAATGTCACAGTGTGCTCTCGACCATCTCTCACTCAAGACTTCCTCCAATGAATCACTATTGTAGGTTCCCATCGGAGTGGCGGACATGGGGCGGTAATCTGAATCAGTCTTGTGCGACCCGAACCCTGCTGAAGCGGAATGCATGGTCTCATCTTCATACAGTGGGTTTGTAGTTTGCATAGCGCATGGTGCATATCGGCTCTCGTTCTCTGTCGGTGACGAGGAGCTTCCTTCCCCTTTTTTTGTGACACCGTCTTCTTGAGCTTCTTGAAGCTATCTCTCATTATGTCCATGGTGCTGATTTTTTGGTGATGAATTTTAGTCTAATCTGGTCGGGCACGGCCAGGCTGAGGTGGGCATAGTCGGGCGTAGAAATTCGACGCTACTGTGGGTTCCTGCCGACTTTCGGCACAATCGAATCTACCCTAGAACGATCATGTCGGTGAGAGGCCTACTGCAACTAACAGAGGCGGCGAACAAGTGTATGTGGTGGGTAAAGATAGCAACTACACAGGGGAGGACAGATTTCGGGCGGTGGGTGTAGGAAAGGAAGGCTCGGCCTGGGATATTTATAGGACGGGTGCGCATGTTCACCCTCAGCCCAACCGCGTCGGGCTGGGCATGGTCGTGCCGAGGTGGTAGGAAAGGCAGTCCAATGGTGAAAATCTTAGTCAAAGGTGGGAAAATCCGGTCAAAGCATAAAAGTCAGTCAAAAAGGTAGAAAAATCAGAGACAAACCGACATGGTAGTCAGTCAAGCTGACAATATTGTCGTTTGACTGATTTTTGACCGTTTGACCAAGGACTACCTGTGTAAGGTGATTTTTCACATAACACAGCAGCTGGCACGGTCGTGCGCAGCTAGCCACAGTCGTGTCGAGATGGAAAATTCAAGAAATGACCGCTTTTGACCATTGACTAACAAGTGAGAAATCTGGACAAAAACACGAGAGTGGCCCGACCGTGTTGGCCTGGAACGACTGTGTCGAGGCTAGCTCGGGCGGGCTCAGGTCTCAGAGAATTCAGATTTAGGTAGATAAAATGAGGGTGAAATGTGTTGAAAATAGCTTCAGAATCAAACACCGCGGGAGAAAAGCAAGACATACTGATAAAAGTGTATTTATCTTTTTTATTTACATCTTTTAGATATCTTTTTAGGATTATTTTGTTATTTATCTTCTTAGTTTTGTAATTAATTGTATTAGTTTATATTTTTCTATTAATTTTGAGTTTTAATTATATTTGGTTGCTTTTTTGTAGAAAAATACTGAATGACTAATTTTCCTTGGAAGATATTTTGCACAAAATCCCGCAGTGTCTGATTTAAATATATACCTCGCACCAAAATTGACGTAACTCTCACATCCCAAGACGGAATTTAATGGGAAAGTATGTGTTGGAAATGGAATTGAATTATCTACAGGAAAAATATATTTTCGGACCGCTTTTGCAGTTATGACTAGATTGAAAATTCGCTCGAAGTCATTGTTATACGGAAATCTACAGCAAAAAGAATACAAGCGGTCATCATAATTAAAAGCAATCAACTATTTTCTCTATTGACCAGATCCAGAAAATTTTCAGCCACCGGCTAGGATTCTTCTAGATAGTCTTGTATCTAGAGTTTCCACCCCTCTTTCCCCTATAAAAGGAGGGGGGCTCCACTAATAAAAGGGGCCCCAAGTTCTTTTTGTACGCAATCAAAATCAGAATTTTATCATTTTCATCTTAGTGTAATCTTCCTTTCAAAAGCAATAAAGATCAGTTCTTTCATAAAGTTAGTTCTTTTATTTTGGTTCTGGATCTCCTTTCTCTGGTTCTTCTTTTTTGTGTTTCTCTTGGAGCGGGAGAAAAAGCAAACAAGTCATTTAATCATCACCGCCTTAGACTCTACGGAGATCCGGAATTGCGATCTATGACTCATTTGCTTTCTTTCCTAGTTTCTCCTATCCTCGTCATGAGTAGTGAGTAGTTTCCTTATCAAGACGAAGGAAATAGCCACTTAGACATGTGTTAACCGGATCAAGCTTTTACACAACTATTGGGATAGATGTTTTTTGTTTAGAAATCGCAGATTTAAACGACGTAATTAATCATTTTTATCACTTGTTACTCCCATTGGATGCGATCGTAGAACCCGAAAGTTAGAACGCCTAAACCGATTTCATGAGAATTTGGATGTGACGATAGAAAAATTATCTTTAACATGAAGAATAAGGATACGTGAACATCAGGACCAATGGGTTCATGTGGAATTCCTCTTTTGCATTTTATGCACAAATAAAGTGCATATATGCTTCTTTTTTATTGTCGTGTATCGTTCGATTTCATTTTTCACAAGGGCTAAGGTCGTGAAACTCCTAAGTCTCAATACCTTTTTTCTTGATTTTAAACTGTTCTTAAACGTTTGCGTTCAATTCACCTTTTAAATTTCAGCACTTTATTTTTGTTTAGATAATCTTGTGTGCTAACAATTTCCTTCCTTTACTCTTTCTTGTCTTATAATAATCTTTTTTCTTTATTTACATTAGTGTAGTCTTTTATTCTTCTTGTAATCTACTTTATTGCATTAGATAAATCAACCCCCTCAAATCGAACTTTATTTTCTGTTTGTTATTCAAAAATGTCAAAAATAATTATTTTTAAAAATCAATCGGGATTAAAACAAAACAATTTTAAAAATGGTGTCCTATGGGATCGACCCTTCTATACTATCCTTTACCGAAAAGTAAAAAAAAGGATTAAACTCTAGGATAATTATTCTAGTGAATTGGTGTGCAAACAATGCGTATCAATTTTGGCGTTGTTGCTGGGAACAACGGATCGTTTTCTCAAACCCCAAAAAAAATTTGAAAAACTTTTTTTAATTTTCATGCCTTCTGAGTAACATTTTGGAAGTGATATCTCCTCTTTCTGCTGAGTTTCCATTCCAACAGTATGTTTCTCTACAAATGAATATAATTGTATAACTATGCATGCGCCGCCCATCGAACGATCTTACGCCGCCAATTTTTGATCATGAGCCAGAAAGAACTTTCCATCGCTTAAATCGACAAAACTGACTTAGGATGGACGAAGAGGAGGTTGCCCGTAGGATTGAGCAGGCACTTACCGCTCAAAGAGAGTTGATGATGGTTGAACATGTGGCTCAAGAAGCCAACTTGCGCGCAACCTATATCACTGAGCAAGAGGATATAGAAGTTGCTCAGAGGGAGGCCGAGAGACAAAAACAACTTAAGGATTTTTCCACTCCAAAAACCAGATATGCACAATACCCAGTTGTGCCACCCACGATCACAGCCCCTCAATTTGAGATCCGCACTCAGTGGATCACGATGCTTAAGGCCAATCCTTTTTTTAGACCAAGGGTGAAAGTTGTCAAGTTCACCTCCAATGCTTCACAGACCTTAGCTCCTTGACTAAGATCCCAGGCATTTCTGAAGACGCCATTAGACTTAGACTTTTCAAATACTCTCTTTCAGGGGCATCCAGTAGTTGGTACAATGCCATGGAGAGTGAAAATCCCGTCACCACTTATAAAGCACTTCAAACAAAATTTTTGGATAAATACTTTCCCCCTTCCCTCACCTATGAGATTAGAGGACAAATCTTGTTGTTTTCAATGGTCCCTGGGGAAACCTTAGGAGAAGCTTGGGAAAGATTTCGGGAACTCCTCTGTTGTTGCCCTCATCATGACGTATCACAATCTCAACTCATTGAGATATTTTATCATGGTGTTGATGATGAAACCAAAAAAATTCTTGATTCCTCATCTGGAGGAAATTTTATGTTCCAAAATCTAAGCAGCGCATGGGAGGTAGTTAAAAGAGCTTCTGAAACCCAGGCTAGATGAGGAACTGGTGGGGTCTTAAAAGTGGCTAAGGTTGAGGTAAACCCAGACATTCATACTATTGTTGAACCTCTTAAATTAATCTTTTTGAAATAGGACCTCTTAGAATCATCCTTTAATGCCCATGAAAGACAACCTCAATAAGTGAGGGTTGCAAAATCTTTATGTGGGATGTGCCAAGGGTATGATCATGCCACCCTCCAATGTCAATATCTCTACAGCACCCCTGTGCAGTCTAATATTGGTCAATAAGTGGAGGACCTCAACTCTATCCATAGTATCCCAGGCCAGGCTTACTACAATCCAAACCAAGCCAGAAACTATCCTGGATTTCAATATGGAAAACCCTCAGGAGCTGAAAACTTATCTCAACTTCCCCCTCCACAAAGACCCTCACAACCCCAAGCCAACTATCATCCACCACCAGGTTTTCCATACAATAACAACCAAAGGAATTTTGGGAACCAAGGAAATTTTAGGGGAAATTTCTAAAATTTTGGCCATTACCAAGGACAACAATATCAAAACCTTCATCAACCTCCACCTCAACCACAATAGAATGTCCCCACTCCTTCAACTAACGATAAGGTAGCTGCCTTAGAGAAAATAATAATAGCACATTAGAAGTCTGTTGATGCTCAGTTTGCCCCTCTTTTTTCTCAACAAAAACCCCTTGCAAACACATTTTTCAGCCAACCTGAACCCAATCCCAAGCATATAGAATAGCTTAAGGTTGTTACTACCAGATCTGGCCTTACAACAAAAGAAGAAAGAAGTCCCCCCATCATAGATTTTGACTAAGGGGGAGACAAAGAGGTTGTTGTTGTCCCTCAGGCACTGAGATCACCTCCCCCATAAGAGGAGAGTCATGTATATAAGCCGCGAGTACCTTTTGCTGGTCGGCTGAAGAATACCCAATTAGACTCTAGGTTCAACAAATTCAAGGAAATTTTGAAAAAGTCATGCGTCAACATCCCGCTTTTGGACGCTATGACTGATATACCTGAATGGAAAAAATTCTCCAAAGGCCTTCTAAGCTGTAAGCACACTACTCAAGAATCTGAAAGGTAAAATTGGCTAGAACTACCTTTCGGGATCATTTGTTCTATCATGATGCCAAAGAAATGCAAAGACCCAGGATTGGGGGAGATTAGCGTATCAATTTCCTTCAGTAGTGAAGGTAGTGTTGGAGATGAATGTGGATTGGGGAAGATTGGCGGGTGCCAGTTGGGTAACAAATCTAGTGTTGGATTTGGAAGATCGGGCAGAGAATCTAGCTCGAGTATCTTTTTGCCACCTAGATCTACATGTAGTGAAGAGGGTTCCAGTATTAGAAGAACTGGTTTGTTAGCTGAGTAAACAATCACATGGGGATGTATGTCTTCCTGGTGAATTATGCAACAACGTGCATCCGGATCATTTTCCCCATAAATGGAAGCTAGTGGATTTGGTGTGGATGACTCACAGATGGCATAATTATAGTCATAATTATTAAAAATGATCAAGCCAGGTTGTTCCATCTCTATTGGGGAATTCTTCATCTCTTCTTCATAAAAGATCCCATCAACATGGATGTTTATGGAGTCATCAGGCTCCTTTACTATGCTGGAGGGGAGATCTGATTCCTTTATAGGACATGTGCCCAACTCAATGGGCTCAGAAGGGATCGTCTCACAATATAACGGTGTAATATAAGGTTCTTGCGGTGGTGGAATCACCTCATCAAGTTCAACCAGATGTAGAAAAAGAGGTGGTTGAGTGAGGGCATAGTGCTCTTGATGAGGAAGCATTTTAAAAGAATCCATCAGTACATCTTGGGGAGGTGATAGTACATTGGTCACAATAGGCTCAACCAAAATGGGTTGATTATTGTAAACATCTAAATCTGGGCCTACAATCGAGAAGGGTGGTGGAGCCTTAGGTTGTTGGGACGTTCTTTGACCCCACTAGTTTTTAACCTTTTTGTTAAAAAAATCTTGATTCATGAATTTATCCACATAGGCCTCCATCTCGAGTTTGAATTTTGCTCGGGACAAGCAAAAATCTAAGTTTGGGGTGGAGGTGGGTGGTATGTGTCTACTCTCCCCCCTTATCATTATTTTTCTACATCTTATTTTCTCTTATTTTGTGTGTAGTTGCTATTATAATTTCTACTTTTATGATCATTACCTAGTCAGCCATGTTTTATTTCTTTTGTTACAAAAGGCCTTTATCTAGTCAGCCAATTTTTTCCTTAGTTGTAAAATGGACATTATCTAGTCGGACAATATAAATAGATGTTTATCATTGTACCCCTTGAATTTAGTAAATCATTTTCAAAAAAATCACAAATTGCCATGTCTGAAACCACCATGTCACCTAGGACCCCTAATAACATCACTCCTTAGAATAGTTGGCAAGTCATAAGGAATCTATCAGAACCAAGCATAATTTTTTCCTATATTTAAACAAATGGATTATCTTGTTATAAAACTGATATGATGTGAATTATAGGAATATTCTAACTAGAGTAATGACACTCTAAAAAAATATTAAATGTTATAAGCACAAGAACATCTCTTCATTCTCTCTATTTTTCTTCTAGAAAAGAGAAGCAAAGAATCACCACCGGACAAGAATCAAGTTTGGGGTGGCACGCTCTCCAAAAATAAATTCCATATCCCAAAAAGGGGCGTACCATCAAAAGATGCCAAAGTGCACAAGAAAAAGATTGTGACCAACGTAGTCATAACTCCGCAAATCAAAGTCCTGAGTCGAATAGAGGAGGGATCAAAGAAAAAATCTTTTGTTATTTCTTCTTCACTTGTTCACACTCCTTCTTTCTTCTTGTTCTTGTGCAAATAACTAAGAAAAAAAATTCAGAAATTGAGAGTGTTAAAGCAACAGAAGAAGAAGTTTATCTTTCTATAATATCTTATTTTTAAAAGCAAGATGTGATAATTATTTTGATAGGGAATATAAAACTTTATGTTACGTGGTTCTAGGAGATTGAGTCACTTGGCCAAAAATTGGAGGTAAGGACTATAGTGATGTTACAAGAGTGAGGAATGATATATTGGTAGTATAAATTGGACTTTATTTGTGATTTTATCTGCTAGAGGACAAGCAAAGATTCAAGTCCGGGGTATTTTGATAAATGTATATTTATATTTTTTTATTTACATCTTTTAGATATCTTTTTAGGATTGTTGTGTTATTTATCTTCTTAGTTTTGTAATTAATTGTATTAGTTTAGATTTTTCTATTAATTTAGAGTTTTAATTATATTTGGTTGATTTTTTGTAGGAAAATGCTCAATGACTTATTTTCCTTGGAAGATATTTTGTATAAAATCCCGCAGTGCCTCATTTAAATATATACATCGCACTAAAATTGTCATAACTCTCACATCCCAAGGCAGAATTTAATGGGAAAGTATGAGTTGGAAAGGAAATTGAATTATCTACAAGAATTATATATTTTCGGACCACTTTTGCAGTTATGACATGCCCGAAAATTTTCTCGAAGTCGCTGTTGTGGGAATCTGCAGCAAAAAGAATATAAGCGGTCATCATAATTAAAAGCAATCAACTATT
The DNA here is from genome assembly GCA_963693085.1 of Alisma plantago-aquatica. Classification (NCBI taxonomy): domain Eukaryota; kingdom Viridiplantae; phylum Streptophyta; class Magnoliopsida; order Alismatales; family Alismataceae; genus Alisma; species Alisma plantago-aquatica. Next base: position 666,539,974 of record OY856414.1, read on the forward strand.
TTCTCTATTGACCAGATCCAAAAAGTTTTCATTCACCGGCTAGGAGTTTTCTAGATAGTCTTGTATCTAGGATTTCCACCCCTCCTTCCCCTATAAAAGTAGGGGCGCTCTACTAAGAAAAAGCCCCCAAGTTCTTTTTGTATACAATCAAAAGCGGAATTTTGTCATTTCATCTTAGTGTAATCTTCCTTTCAAGAGCAATAAAGATCAGTTCTTTCATAAAGTTAGTTCTTTTATTTCAGTTCTGGATCTCCTTTATCTAGTTCTTCTTTTTCTATGTTTCTCTTGGAGTGGGAGAAAAAGCAAACGAGTCATTTAATCGTCACTGCATTAGACTCTACGGAGATCTGGAATTGCGGTCTATGACTCCTTTACTTTCTTTCCTAGTTTCTCCCATCCTCATCATAAGTAGTGAGTAGTTTCCTTATCGAGGTGAGGAGAATAGCCCCTTAGCCATGTGTTAACCGGATCAAACTTTTATATGACTATTGGGATAGATGGTTTTTGGTTTAAAATTTACTGATTTAAATGACGTAATTAATCATTTTTATCGCTTGTTACTCCCAGTAGATGCGACTGTGGAACCCGGGAGTTAGAACATCTAAACCAATTTTATGAGAATTTGGATGAGACCAAGGAAAAATTCTCTTTAGGATGAAGAACAAGGATACGCAAACACCAGGACCAATGGGTTCACATGGAGTTCCTCTTTTGCATTTTATTTACAAATAAAGTGCATACCTGCTTCTTTCTTATTGTCATGTATCATTCGATTTTATTTTTCACAAGGTCTAAGGTGGTGAAATCCTAATCATCGATGCCTTTCTTCTTGATTTCAAACTGTTCTTGAACGTTTGTGTTCAATTCACCTTTTAAATTTCAGCACTTTACTTTTGTTTAGATAATCTTGTGTGCTAACAATTTCCTTCCTTTACTCTTTCTTATCTTAGAATAATCCTTTTTATTTCTTTGCATTAGTGTAGTCTTTTATTCTTCTTGCAATTTACTTTCTTGCATTAGATAAACCAACCCCCTCAAATCAAACTTTATTTTCTGTTTGTTATTCAAATATACCAAAAATAATTATTTTCAAAAATCAATCGGGATTAAAAGAAAACAATCTTAAAAATGTTGTCCTATGGGATCGACCCTTCTATACTACCCTTTACCGGAAAGTAAAAAAAGTATTAAACTCTAGGATAATTATTCTAGTTGATTGGTGTGCAAACGACGCATACTTATGAGCCCATTGAGTTGGGCACATGTCATATAAAGGAATCAGATCTCCCCTCCAGCATAGTAAAGGAGCATGATGACTCCATAGACATCCATATTGATGGGATCTTTTATGAAGAAGAGATGGAGAATTCCCTAATAGAGATGGAACAACCTTGCTTGATCATTTTTTATAATTATGACGATAATTATGCCATCTGTGAGTCATCCACACCAAATCCACTGGCTTCCATTTATGGGGAAAATGATCCGGATGCACCTTGTTGCATAATTCACCAAGAAAACATACATCCCCATGTGATTGTTTACTCAGCTAACAAACTAGTTCTTCCAATATTGGCACCCTCTCCACTACATGTAGATCTAGGCATCAAAAAGTTACTCAAGCTAGATCCTCTGCCCGATCTTCCAAATCTGACACTAGATTTGTCACCCAACTGGCACCCGCCAATCTCCCCCAATCCACATTCATCACCAACACTACTTTCACTACTGAAGGAAGATATGTGGATCCTACTCGAAGGACTACGAGGTGACAAGCAACATCATTTAGAAAACCTCTTCAAGCTTCCATGACCACCCATCCATTGGGTGTACCATGAAGATCCTATGTTCAAAGCCTCAACCATCATCGACATTCCCTTAAGATGGACATATTTTGAGCTACCAGGGGAAATCCATGAATTTTCTTCCCTCCATCTCGGGTTTGGGTTTTTCTCGGGATGAGAAAAAATCTTAAGTTTGGGGTGAAGGTAGGTGGTATGTTTCTACTATCCCTCCTTATCTTCATTTTTCTACATCTTATTTTCTCTTGTTTTGTGTGTGGTTGCTTTTATAATTTCTACTTTTATGATCATTACCTAGTGAGCCATGTTTAATTTCTTTTGTTATAAAAGGCCTTTATCTAGTCGTCCAATTTTTTCCATAGTTGTAAAATGGCCTTTACCTAATCGTCCAATATAAATATATGTTTGTCATTGTACCCCTTGAATTTAGTAAACTTTTTACAAAATCTATTACAAATTGCCATGTCTGAAATCACCATGTCACCTAGGACCCCTAATAACATCACTCTTTGTAATAGTTGGCAAGTCATAAGGAATCGATCAGAACCAAGCATAATTTTTCCCTATATTTAATCAAATGGACTATCTTGTTATAAAACTTGTATGATGTGAATTATAGAAATATTCTAATTAGAGCAATGACACTTTCTAAAAAAAATTTGAAAGTTATAAGCACAAGAACATCTCTTCATTCCCTCTATTTTTCTTCTGGAAAAGAGAAGCAAAGAATCACCATCGGACAAAAATCAAGTCTGGGGTGGCACGCTTCCCAAAAATAAATTCCATACCCCAAAACGGGGTGTGCATCAAAAGATGCCAAAGCGCATGAGAAAAAAATTGTGACCAATGTAGTCACAACTCCGCAAATCAAAGTCCCGAGTCGAATAGAGGAGGGATCAAAGAAAAAAAATCTTTTGTTATTTCTTCTTTACTTGCTCACACCCCCTCCTTCTTCCTATGTGCAAATACCTAAGAAAAAAATATTCAAAAATTGAGAATGCCAAAGCAATAGAAGAGGAAGCCTATTTTTCTAAAAAATCTTATTTTTGAAACAAGGTGTGATAATTATTTTGATAGGGAATACAGAACTTTATGCTACGTGGTTCTAGGAGATTGGGTCACTTGGCCAAAAATTGGAGGTAAGGATTATAGTGATGTTATAAGGGTGAGGAATGACATATTGGGAGTATAAATTAGACTTTATCTGTAATTTTATTTGCTTGAGGACAAGCAAAGATTCAAGTCTGGGGTATTTTGATACATTTGTATTTATCTTTTTTATTCGCATCTTTTAGATATCTTTTTAGGATTGTTTTGTTATTTATCTTCTTAGTTTTATAATTAATTGTATTAGTTTAGATTTTTCTATTAATTTAGAGTTTTAATTATATTTGGTTGATTTTTTGTAGGAAAATGCTCAATGACTAATTTTCCTTAGAAGATATTTTGCACAAAATCCCGCAGTGCCTGATTTAAATATATACCTCGTACCAAAATTGCCATAACTCTCACATCCCAAAGCAGAATTTAATGGGAAGTATGCGTTGGAAAGGGAATTGAATTATCTACAGGGAAAATATATTTTTGGACCACTTTTGCAGTTATGACTGGCTCAAAAAATTCACTCAAAGTCGTTGTTGCGGGAATCTGCAGCAAAAAGAATACAAGCGGTCATCATAATTAAAAGCAATCAACTATTTTTTCTATTAACCAGATCCAGAAAGTTTTTCAGCCGCCGGCTAGGAGTCTTCTAGATAGTCTTGTATCTACGGTTTCCACCCCTCCTTCCCCTATAAAAGGAGGGGGGACTCCACTAAGAAAAGAGGCCCCAAGTTCTTTTTGTACGCAATCAAAATCAGAATTCTGTCATTTTCATCTTAGTGTAATCTTCCTTTCAAAAGTAATAAAGATCAACTCTTTCATAAAGTTAGTTCTTTTATTTCAGTTCTAGATCTCCTTTATCTGGTTCTTATTTTTCTGTATTTCTCTTGGAGTGGGAGAAAAAACAAATGAGTCATTTAATCGTCACCGCCTTAGACTCTACGGAGATCCAGAATTGCGGTCTATGACTCCTTTGCTTTCTTTCTGAGTTTCTCCTATCCTCGCCATGAGTAGTGAGTAGTTTTCTTATGGAGGTGAGGGGAATAGCCCCTTAGCCATGTGTTAACCGGATCAAGATTTTACATGAGTATTGGGATGGATGGTTTTTGGTTTAGAAATCACATATTTAAACGACGTAATTAATCATTTTTATGGCTTGTTACTCCCAGTGGATGCGACCGTGGAACCTGGGAGTTAGAATGCCTAAACCAATTTCATGAGAATTTGGATGCGACCATGGAAAAATTCTCTTTATGATGAAGAATAAGGATACGTGAACACCAGGACCAATGGGTTCACATGGAGTTCCTCTTTTGCATTTTATTTACAAATGAAGCACATATCTTCTTCTTTCTTATTATCATTTATCATTTGATTTTATTTTTCATAAGGGCTAAGGTGGTGAAACCCCTAAGCTTCGATGCCTTTCTTCTTGATTTCAAACTATTCTTAAACATTTGTGTTCAATTCACCTTTTAAATTTCAACACTTTACTTTTGTTTAGATAATCTTGTGTGCTAACAATTTCCTTCCTTTACTCTTTCTTGTTTTAGAATAATCTGTTTTCTTTCTTTGCATTAGTGTAGTCTTTTATTCTTCTTGCAGTTTACTTTCTTGCATTAGATAAATCAACCCCCTCAAACCAAACTTTATTTTCTGTTTGTTATTCAAAAATATCAAAAGCAATTATTTTTAAAAATCAATCGGGATTAAGAGAAAATAATCTTAAAATTGTTGTCATATGGGATCTACCCTTATATACTACTCTTAATTAGAAAGTAGAAAAAGGATTAAACTCTAGGATAATTATTCTAGTGAATTGGTGTGCAAACGACGGATATCATATACCAAATAACTCCTTTCAAAAAGATAGACCAAAAATAGTTGTCAAGGTGAAAAGGAGGAAATGCATGCAATAAAGAGTAAATCTAGATGATGCAAAGGGAACTAAATTTAAATAGTTAGAAGAAAGATAAAACCTAAATTGAATTTATTATGCAAAATTTTAAAATTTAAAATACATGTGTCTTTTTTATCAGACCCACCATCTAGGAGTAGAATAGGCAAAGATGTGGGCCCTTCTGAGTCTGAAGAAGAGGAATAAAATCTGGCGACTCGGTGAAGTCATCTCTGTGCTGGGAATTACTTGAACTACACTGAAATGAGTTATTTGGTAGAGCATCCTCAAGGTATCCCTCAATGTATGAATATGAATATAAAGGCCCTAGGATGTCAACACTAGATGTGATGGAGGAGAGAGGCTAAAAGTTTTCCAGAGGACTCCTCTCTTCTCTCTCCACCTCTAAACTTGAGGTAGGATGCTCAGGTAAATTCTCATGTACAGGTTGAGTCATCCAATCATCTTCTGAATAAGAAGTACCCCCAGAAGAATATGTTTGTGGTTCTACCACCCCAAGCTTGTTGCCTTCTATGGGGTTTGGGGTATCTTCATGCTCAGTGGCCATGTTGTGATGGATTGTCCATCCTGCTCCTTTGATGTCCACCAAGTCTTGTAAGGGGACAGTGGCGAATGTCAGCTCGTGTTGATCCAGTTTGTCATCATCAGTATACTCACTCCACTGAGATGAATAGTCATCATCGTCATCCTCAAACAATTTATTCCAAACCATAGTAGGTGTGTTGGTGGAAGCTAAGTGACAAGTCTCAATGTGAGAATTATCACCTTGATCTGGGATAAAGGTTGGTTCAAGCTGCTCAAACTCACCCTCACATTGTGAGGTCGTTTGGTCGCCCTGAGGAGAAAAGAAGTAATCATCATCATCATAAAAACCATTCATGTTGGTGGCTTGTATCTCCCATTATTTGATCAACTGAATCATCTGGATGAAATGAAGAGTTCCCCCAGCTGGTGGTCCTTCATAGAAAAATCCCAGTGAATCCAGTTGATGGTCTGAATAGGATGGTGAGGCATGTTCCAATTCAGGACCAATGGAATGGTTCTGATGATTGTAATCTTCATGGTTGTGCGATAATGTTTGCAATTGGATGGTAACCAAATTGATGAGCTCTAGAAGTCTCCTATCCTATTCAACATCCTTATCATGAAGTTGTTGTACTTGAGCAGCAATGTCTTCAAGATCCGTCAATTCTACCATACACTTCTGTTGGAAGCCGCTATATCAAACTGATGCACTTAGATGAATCCTCATTCAATAGTCTGAAATATACTTCTACTGCGGTCTGTGGTCTCAATGGCTACTTGGAGCTGATGATCTTGCTTTTCTAGTAGCTGTTGGTGCGGATCGACTTTTCTTGGAGATGAGGAGCTAAGAAGGAGGTGAGTGCGTTGACACTTTCTCCGGCTAGCTCCACTGCTCTAATCAGCTCTTGATCCCACATCAACGCAAAAGTCAAGGGCTGATCCACCATCTCCTTTGTTAGAATGTCGACATATGACGACAGCGGATGTGAGTATAGCTCGACTAGCTGTAGATAACAGCCTTCAATTATTTTCCAACAGTCGGAATTGTGGAAAAACTCAGGATGACAGGTGGATAAGATAACTTGTCTTATGGAGGCAAGATCCATGGTTGAAAAAGGTACAAGAAAAAGAAAAGCTATTTAGTATATATGAACAAGTTGTGTAAGATAAAAGAAGAATTGTGCATGCATATACTATGCTCAGATAAATTTTCATGTACAGTTTGAGTCATCCAATCATCTTTTGAACAAGAAGTACCCCCAGAATAATATATTTGTGGTTCTACCACCCCAATCTTGTCGCCTTCTATGGGGTTTGGGGTATCTTCATGCTCAGCGGCTATGTTGTGATGGATTGCCCATCATGCTCCTTCGATGTCCACCAAGCCTTGTAAGGGGATGGTGGTGAATGTCAGCTCGTGCTGCTCCAGTTTGTCATCATCAGTATACTCACTCCATTGAGATGAATAGTCATTGTCGTCATCCTCAAACAAGTTATTCCAAACCATAGTAGGTGTGTTGGTGGAAGCTAAGTGACAAGTCTTAATGTGAGAATTATCACCTTGGTCTGAGATAAAGGTTGGTTCAAGATACTCAAACTCTCCTTTACATTGTGAGGTCGTTTGGTCGCCCTGAGGAGAAAAGAAGTAATCATCATCATCATAAAACCATTCATGTTGGTGGCTTGTATCTCCCATTGGTTGATCAACTGAATCATCTAGATGAAATGAAGAGTTTCCCCAGTTGGTGGTCCTTCATAGGAAAATCTCGGTGAATCCAGTTGATGGTCTAAATAGGATGGTGAGGCATGTTCCAATTCATGCCTAATGGAATGGTTCTGCTGATTGTAATCTTCATGGTTGTGCGATGGGGTTTGCAATTGGATGGTAACCAAATCGATGAGCTCTAGAAGTCTCCTACCATGTTCAACATCCTTATCATGAAGTTGTTGTACTTGAGCAGCAGTGCCTTCAAGATCCTTCAATTCTACCATACACTTTTGTTGGGAAGCCGCTATATCAAACTACTGCACTTAGATGAATCCTCGTTCAACAGTCTAAAATATACTTCTACTGCGGTCTGTGGTCTCAATGACTACTTGGAGTTGATGATCTTGATTTTCTAGTAGCTGCTGGAGCAGATTCATTTTTTCTTGGAGATGAGGAGCTAAGGAGGAGGTGAGTGCGTTGACACTTTCTCCAGCTAGCTCCACTGCTCTAATCATCTCTTGATCCCACATCAACACAAAAGTCGAGGGTTGATCCGCCATCTCCTTTATTGTAATTTCAACATATGACGATAGTGGAGGCAAGTATAGCTCGACTAGTTGTAGAGAACGGCCTTCAATTATTTTCCAATAGTCGGAATTGTGGAAAAACTCAGGATGACAGGTTGATAAGATAACTTGTCTTATGGAGGAAAGATCCATGGTTGAAAAAGGTACAAGCAAAAGAAAAGTTATTTAGTATATATGAACACGTTTGTGTAAGATAAAATAAGAATTTTGCATACATATATAGGCTTAAGGATGACAGAACAAAATCTTTTAGGCGTGTAAACATGGAAAACCACGTCCCCGGCAACGGCGCAAAAAGTTGAATGGCTCCAAAGGAGGATCAGACTTTGAATTTATAACCCAAAACCTTCAAAGACCCCCGCAACTTTATTATGGGGTTGAAGAAGATATATGGGGTCAAACACAGGGACGTGGAGACGTTTAGGACACTTAAGATCTCGCTCTTAATTCAGATAAGCCAATTTGATAGTCGATAAAAGTATGGAGCTAGAACTAATCTAGTAGATTGTCACGAAGTAAAACAAAACAAAGAAAGAAAACAAAATAGAGTTTGTTGGATTCTACTAATTAGAGAGAAGGAGTTCTTGGCTATGTAACCACAAGTTGGGTAGTCTTTGCACCTATTCTCAGGTGTAGACAACCCTCGAACACCTCAGTAAGCAACCTACATCCAAACATAGTACGTATTGTGGTATCTATTCTTGTAGGGACATCCCACTCGCTTTCGTGCAGCATGACTCAAACCCATCAATGACATGAAACCTCTCTCAAGGATGACAAATCAACACCCTAGAATATTCTAGATACCCTCTCAGGTCTAGAATGTTCTGAGGTGCTAGAAATAAGTGTGATCTGGGCGGAACCAGGTAGTAGGCCCGACCGTGCCCAGGTCTATGGTTCTTCATAGATCACCTTGAATCATCCTCCTTTCAGATTTCGATCCAAACTACTTTCTCTTATCTATTTCTACAATGAATCTCTTGATATAGGCAGAAATAGAAGTTCAAGTGAGAAAGAGATCAACCAAACTAGCAATCATAACCAGAAAGAGAAGATAGAACTGTAAACGTACTAGATCTGAGATAAAAGTGCTTGCTTAAGATAAAAGTACATGAACAAGCCCAAAATGGGCTACATAGCCAATAAGGAGCTCAACTAGCCATGGACAAGCATATTTGGCACCGAACAAAGATGGAAACACGTTGTTTGTACAGAAACAAAGGAGAATAGTAGAAGAAAGGAGGAGGAGAAGAGATTTAGTCTATAGAGGAGAGGTGGTTCTCCCTTCTTATCCTAGGTATAGGCAGGATCTTGTCTTTGGGTCATCCTCCCTGGTCTTCTGGACTCCTTGGCCTCCTTTCTCTTCGATTCCACCCCAAACAGTAGCTTGGTGGGTGTATGAAGGTGGAAGATGACTGGGAATGATAGGATATGGGTGAATGGTGGTGGGAAATGATGGTAGATGGAAGCAAACTGGAGGGACGGACATAATATGAGTACTTCAGTCTTTTCGGACCTCTAAACTCTTCCACGGGGCTCTGGGAACCAAAAAGGGTCGGAACCAAAATGTGGAACCTCCCAAAATTTGGAACCCCCCTCCAGGTCACGAGGGGTGAATATTTATAGGCGAAGACAGAAGATGGTCACGGCAAATGCCTCAGTCGTGGCCCTGGTCTTGGACCGACCATGCCAAGCTGGGCACAGTCGTGTTGGGGTCGCAATCACGGTCGAGGCAGACCCCATGGTCGAGGTAGATGCCTCGGTCGAGACATACCCCACAGTCAAGGTGGTCATGCCACAGTCAAGGTTGATGTTTTGCGGTCGAGGTTGTTGTGTCACGGCCGTGGTCGCGTTGGTGTACCACGAACACATCCTTGGCCTTGGCCCGACCGTGCCAAGTTGAGCCCAGTCGTACTGAGTTTCAGTCGACACAACATCTTGGTCACAGTCGTGGTATTGTCTTCTTGGTCACGGTCGCGGCATCATGGACCAAACCCACTGCCACGGGGGTGGCTATTACTAGTGGTCGAGGGGCCCGCATTGATGAGCCTTCTGATCGGCGAGGATGCATTCTGATAAAATGACTAGCCACCAAAAATAGGTCCAAGATATCAAAAGTTTCTTACACATAGTGTGATGCTTAGTTCACCGTGGTCGCGACGGATGGAAGTCTAGCTACTACAAAAACCATGTTGGGGAGAAATCTTGGAGAATAGATGTCTTTCCAGGTTCAGTGTCGACAAGTCCCAAAATTGTCTAGTTGAGCACATTTATCTATGAAAAGATATAAATTACTAAAAGATAAGGATCTAGGGTTATTTTGGGCGTATTAAGGCTATAATGACACAAAACCATAAATAAACACTTAGCATAAATGCCTAAATTTAGGTGTTATCAATAGGTGCACAAAATCACAACAAATATGTCTGTAAAAGTGACTAAAAACCAATGTGTCACTGGTCTTTCAAATTTATAAGACCATAATGATTGGACACACTTCTATTATTTCAAAGGCTCACTTGCAAGTGTACGGGTTCATATTGTAGTATAGGAAGATGGCAAGTTAGGGGTTAATCCTCGAGGATAGAGGGGGTACTAGATATATGTTCCAAATTCTACGATTTAAGGGTTTGAGGTTGCTTTGTTTGATTACACTAATGGTGAATAGGCAATTAAATAAAGGAAAATAGGAAGCAAAATCTTAATTAACCCTAGACAATTTAGTTATAGTGAGCAAGAAAGGAAGCTGAGCAAGTAAAGGATAAATTATACTAAGGCAAGAAATTAGGGTAAAAAGGCAATTATTGACCTAAGTAGCAAGAAACTAGCAAGAGAAAAACAATTAACTAAGAAGACAATCAAAGAGACTAGATAAGCAAGCATTAACTAGACAAGCAAGAATTAGGGTTTTAAAAATTAGTTGGAAAGTGTGGGTCATTCGGGCTAATGTGACTAGAACCTAGGTTGGGGTTTCATAACATGCAAAAAATATTTATTTGTTTAGATCATAAATCCATACAACAAGTTAGATGCTAGAGAATTTTCCGAGATTACTATTTGGCCTTGGATGGGATAGGATGTATATAGGGGGACTAGTCCTTATTACCCCTATCCACCCTTGTGAGGTTCACTTTGATTTAGGGTTTATGTGGAATTATAATATGATCTAATCAAGTCTAGGTTTCTAGGATAGAAGTTGTTAGGACAATTGGGGGATGAGGGTAGTAATGGAGGGTGGAAATCAGGGTTTTACACCTAAGGTAATGTAGCATCTAGCCTTTAGGAGGCTCCACAGAAATCACACTACATGCTTCTAAATTTTCTACTTAGATATCTCACTTAGATGTAGGATAATGGATTAACATGTAGGAAGATGGGTAGCTAGCTAGGGATCCACTAATTTGACCTAGCAGCTTTTCCCTAAAATAGCTATATACAAGCCAATTCCCTAGAATCTAGATGATTTCAAGCATAAATCAACAAGCAATCCATGGAAAATAAGATGAAGTAGAACATAATTATCAAATGAGATTATGAAGTTTACTATTACATTCCCCTAACATGGTATCAAGTCACATTTTCACCCCAAACAACCCACCTAGGTGTGCTTAGCTACTCATAGAAATGGAAAATACAAAAAGAGAAGAAAGAGATAGAAGCAGCCATGGATCTTGAAGTAGAGGATGAAATTATCTTCACTAGCAACTACAATCTCAAGCTCTTCACTCCTCCAATGTCGAATGGCATGTAAATGGAAGTAAAGTGGCCAAACCCCCCAAACAAAAAGGGTTTTGGAGTGGAAGGTGATGAAATGTAAGTGGAATGGAGTAGGTGGGAGCTAGAGGGCGAAATGAATGTCTAAGGGATGAGTAAAAATAGCGAACTCATGATCCAAATGCCATTTAAGTATATATAGGTGGTGAGTAAGTACTAGGTCAAGTGGGGGCACATGGGAAAAGTAGTATAGAAATATGGTAGGGTTTCTGCACTCCATGACCATTCTGAGCATCATGACCATGGTGGGTGAGGTATCATATTGGTGGATGTGAAAATTTTAGGTTGAGGGTGAAATTTTGGATAGTTGGTAGCACAACTATGGAGGGCTCCACGACCATGGTTTGTATGTGGTCTCACATTCATGGTAGATACCACGGTCGTGGTGGATGGGTTGGCAGCGTGGCCATGGTGAATAAATGGAAGCACAACTGTGATGGGAAACATGACCACGATGGTTAGGTGGAAACATGGCCGTGGTGGAGGGTTTGTTTTAGCTGCTTTAAAACTGAGATTTCCCCTATGAATTTGACATGGGCAGTATGATTGTTCATTGTCACCACAGTCGTGCTAGGGGCATTTTCTTGCACTTCGACCTTCAACTTCACAATCCATGGAGTCCTTTGCTTTGGCTTGGCCCTTGGCCACTGGAGGTAGGTTGGGAAACTATCTGACCCTCCTTAGGCCCCTTCAGCGGTGAAGTATCCCTGGGACCATCCTCTTTCTCTTCCATCCATCCAAAGCATGGTCCAAGTACCTAAAAGACATGCAAAGACCGTCCATGAGTGCATTTGATAGTAATACACGTATTAGGGGAAACAACATACATTCTAACAAGCTTAGATGGGATTAAAGTACACAAAGGCACAAGTTGAAGCCCTAAAATAGGGTTGCATCATTAATCACTTTTTATGTAGTGCTACATTATGTGATCTTTGTGAGAGGTGTTATATTTTCCTTCTTCCTTTCTTGTTCCATGGTCTAGTTTGTTTATTTGTGTTATTTCTTGTGAGAAGGATGCAACAAAGTTCTTTGGAGATACTTATTGTGAGAAGGTTGCATCTAAAGGTGGTGGAGGTAGATTGCAATTTTCTTCAAAAAGGATGGCCTTTTAGTGTCTAGTAAAGAAGGAAAAAGTTATCTTTTCACATGGAACAGAGGTTGATGTTGATCCACAAAAAGTACTAATAATTTTATTTTGTATAGGTATAGAACATGTTATGAAGTACATATTGAGAAATTTTGGTTGGCAATGGCTAGGTAGTGAATCTACAAAATTTTATGAAGGAACCACTATCCATCTTGTGTCTTCATGATTTCTTAACATGCCCATTACTTGTTTTACTCTTTCCATTATAAAATTTGTAATCAAGTTATAATTTATTGACTTTGTGTTTCAAGTTGCATAACATCATATCTACTCTATTCAACCCCCCAAGCTTTCACTTGTAGACATGGCAACAAAATGTATGGTTATCTTAGCCATCAAATTGTATTTGGAAGAGGTGTTCAACAATATAAATTGGCAATTTTCCCTCCCTCAGGTGAAAGGATATGAATTTTTAGAGGTTGTATTGACTGGATACGCAAATGCATCAACATGATCTTCTCCTTTGTTTTTATAATATAATGTGACCATTTATTGCCTTATATATTCTTTTATATCATCTATTTTGATCTCCATGTTTTGGCCTCATGTGTCAAATGATCTCTTGACCAAAATATACAATCTACATGATAGAGGTGGAATACAAATTGTTGATGACATCATCATCTTCATCACACCAAATAATAACAATGTCATTAATAACTTTCATATTCTAGGTATATTCCAATACCTCTTTTATCTCAAAATAAACTTTCATAAAATATCTCTGGCAGTTATACTTGTGAACAAAAATCATAATAAATTTTGTTGCATGCTCTGATGTCAAACATATTTTTTCCCAATAACTGCCCTTATCATCCTGGAAATTGCATTCTTAGGTGTGCCAACATGTCCTAGATATAATGAGAACTAGACATACTTCTTAGTGTACGAAAGGTCTCATTCAAGCTAGGTATCTTATCCCCGTTAGTGCATCTATTACATGTATTCCTTCTTATTGCATTAGTTGTTTATCTCTCTTGAAAGAAATAGAAAACAACACTTACAAACTGAGAAATAATTTCCTGTGGGGTATCACCATTGATAGAAAAGATCCACTGATTAAATTGGTCGACCCTTATGCATGTGAATACAAATTTGTGATTGCATTTACATTGTATGTTTAACATATTTATTGTCTCAATTATAGAAAACAATAGTTTCATTTTACTACATTATGTAAAATGAAAATACTATGAAAAAAATAATCCTTGGATACCAATCAATAACAACAATAAGTGTTCACATGTTTGGTGTTATGCAACAATATGTCACTACCTCGTGTAAGACACTATTAGAGCTCCACCCTACTCTTGTCCTCACATGAGTTTTAAATTTAACATGCGCTCTAAATTGAAGCACATCTGTTAGTACACAATAGACATATAGCATCAAATGTTAGATCTATCAATCTTAATGAGGCCTTCAAAATGATGTGTTACTAAAGAAATAATAACATTATATATAATAGTCTCTCCGGGATTAGAAGCCTTGATCCCATATATGATGGCAAACCTCTCAGATCTCACAATATGAAAAGAAATTAATGATCTTGATGTCACTATTACAATTTCAAGAAGAAGAAAAAACATTTCTTCATTCATCCAAGACACAACTCACATTATGGCTTTTTTTAGGCACACAAATCTCCTCGTAAAATATACATTCATGTTTTTCTACTGGATACAACAAACTTCTCCTAGAAGATAATTGGTTCAAGCTTGGACATTATGATCATTGCTTTTGATAGATTTTTCATTGTTTCTCAGATAATTTAGAGTATAATTTCTATGAATGTGCATTTCTAGCCATTACATTGTCACATTTTTACAACAGCTCTACTATGGTTAACCTCAAACATGATTGCTTAATGTTTACATTCAGCAATAATGAAGCTTGTGTCATCTCTAAACTCAGTAATTATTGTAGTTCTCTAGTAACATATTTGGGAGATACAATCAACGTGGGCATAATTAACATTGGGTAGGGCACCATTCGTAGTGTGTAAATGAATTGGACACATACTAACATTGATTAATGTATAATTGCAATAGCTAAGTCTAGAACATGTCTTCCCAGGCGATATTGTGATGCCATCACTAAAGCTCACTTGTTATTTGCATCCTATGGCATACCTGGTTGGAAACAAATTATAGATTTTTTGAGAAATAATGCCACCGCCATGAAAAAAGAACAATTCATATCTACTAACGTTTTCTTTATGGTCAAATGTACTATGCACTAAAGATTAAGACAAGTTCTAGCACCTTTGTCATTACAAAAAAATATAAAGAATTGACACAAAAGGATTGATCAACTTTGTTGAGTATGAGAATGAAACATCATTGCATGAAGATTTGTGGCTACATAATCACTTTAAGAGACTCAAATATTTTTATGTACATCTTTAGATGATATCTTATATGGTGTGGGTTGCCTTAAAGGCACCCCACCCTTTCTTGTGATGGACAAGATTTATCTAACTTTGCTCATCATTTTCGATTATATTCATATAAGAACCCACCTCCTAGATACTTCTAGAATCTAATTGCCCTATGTCCTTCTATATTTCTCATTGAGATCACCCATTCAACTCACTTTAAGTTAGAGCTTCTATACCTTAAACTCTTTTTCTACGAGTTATACATCTTTATTGTCCATTCTCTATATTTAATGGTAGTTTAGTATAAGGTAATTAATTTGCAAAGTATTAACTTTGTTGTATAAAAGCATACATCACATCTACTATTTTTCAGATGACTACACCCAACTAAACATGCCCCTAGCATTAGTATTTAGGAATCATTAATTAAAAAAAAGCAGGCATATCTCATGTGATGCACATGTTTTAGAATATTATATATTACAAGGATAAATTATAATGCACTTTAGCAATAAAATATAATATATAATGCATTACATCACAACACATACTTTAAGAGTTAACAAAAAAAATTAGAGCTAATAGGAAATTATGTTGCGAGTAAGGTGATCTAAAAGGAAAAAAACATATGTTCAAACTTGTTTCCACTGATGTCATACTAGGCATAGTATTAAGGAAGAAGCTCGATATAAATAGAAGTAAATGATAAAAGGAATGATGATTACTTCCTAGCATCAACAATGTCACCGCATTGATCCTTCCCAATGTCAAGTTGAAGCCCCCAAGTCCCACCTCCGCTGATTTTGGTTTTTAAACACACTCCCAACCCTATCAATAGCAAATACATAATGCAATGTAGTGTAGAGAATTGTAGAGATCAGTTCCCACTTTGATATTACATACATATTTATGATAATACATAAGGCACTGTTAGTAATTCAAAAGCAAGTTCAAATTGTATGCAACCTTTCCACAACCTATTAAATATAGTAAGACAAGATCCAATATATATTCTAAAGACTAAAAGAAAAACATACTTAAATCCTTCTAATGATATTTCATAAAGCCTTCTTAAAATGCATAATGACCAACTTATAATTGTAAAATTGCAAAGAAAAAGGTTTCATTCAAATCCGTTTATACTCTCTTGCAACTACCCTATTAGAATTTAAAGACCAATTTTAACTAAAATATATAAAAAATTAAAAACAACACCTTTCACACTCCTTCACATATTTTATGTATTGAAATACAATAACTACTTTGTAGTTTAGAAAAATTGAGATTTTTTTTGCATCCAAATCCTTATGTACTCTCACATGGATGCCTTATCAAAATAAAAGACTATTTTGTAACTAAAAATATTAAAAATCATTGTATAAAGTACCTCCCACACTTTTTGTTATATGGAATAGATTGGAATACAAGGAGTACTTTGTAATTCAAAAAATAGAGAAAAAAATTCATAGAAAATACTCCATGAGCTTTCTTATATAGTATAGATTTAGTATACAAGGATTATTTTGTAATTTGGAAATATGAAAGGAAAATGCAAATAAAACCTTCCACATCCTTTCTTATATAGTATAGACTACTCTATAAAATAGAATAATAGAGGAAAAATTTGCATAGAAAATCCTCCGAGGGCTTTCTATATAGCATAAATATATAATACAAGGACTTATTCATAGTGAAGAAATAAAACAAAAAGTTCAATATAAAATGCACTACAACTTTCATATGTAGTACTAGGCATTAAATTGTACATTGCATAAGATTATATTGTAGAAGGGGATGATATGGAGGATATATTAATGGTGTGTATGTGTGTGTGTGTTGATATAAGAGAACCCAACTCCTTTATATTATAGAAGGTAGGCATGACACTATGGACTTCCAGATCTGATTAGACTCTAAATGGGCCTATAGACTTCAACCCATATTTCATATGAAATGATATGACTTTTACTTCTATCACTCCCATGTAAGTTGGAGCTAGCATGGGATAATCACACAGCTATATTGGATGGAAGACAAAGTTAAGATATCAAAAAGAAGTAATGAATAAAACATGATAACCCCTGGCTTAGCATGACATGTTAAAAAAACTAGGCTTCCTTCATGGGCCAATCATGTGACAAGCTCATCTATACAGGCCCTCACAAATAGGAACAATTGTGGGTCTGACCCTTACAAATGAGGCGTGAAGAGAATCCTTGTGACAAATACCAGTGTCCCTAATAAATATAATTGACATGGACTAATTGACCCTCAAAAATCTTGTATTTAGGGATATTTAGCCATTTTTTAGAAACTGTTTGATTCTATAGATTTTTGAGGGACTTGATGGTTTCAGAAGTATATTTTTTGAGGGGTTGTCTTTATTTATATGATTTGAGGGGCTATTTACTCCTGATAAATACAATTCAAATGGTCGATTTGGTCTTCTCATTTCATTTTTGGGGCTAAAAATATTTATCAATATGTTTACCATGGACTAATATAAGTTATTTATTAATTCATTCATTCATTAGTTGACCTTTATGTAGTTGTTATTCTGACAATTTTTTTGATAAAATAGGTTGTATTTAGAATCCCAAACAATATTTATACAATATTCACATGACATCATAAGAACATTCACACACCAAAGTTTGACACAAGAATGTAAAATGCCCACTATTCGATATAAAGTAGAATATTATCCATAAATTGTGCGGTCAATGTTAATATCGCTAAAGAAAAGAGGGAAAATTTGATGTTGATTACAACCAACATATCATGTTCGAAACTCCTAAGAATGATAATGTGTTCAGATTCCTTTGAATGGTGTGATTTTATTTATATACGATTAGCTCCAATAGACTCCTAAAAATGGCATGAGTCATTATATAAATAGAATTTGAATGGCTAATAAATACATAAATCATAGGAAAAAAATGATATTACCTTTGTAATTTTATTATGGTTTAATGCAAGTGCATTGAGGGTCTAAAACCATCTTTAAAAGCAAATCTACCATGCCAATATAAACATGAGAAAAAGATAAGCCAACTATTCATATGTGTGTAAAGGACGATAAACACAACCAAATAGAAATTTTGAATAGATTTATAAAGTGCATTATCTTCATAATATGATTATTCAAATCCATAACCAGTATGTTGACCATGCATGGCAACACACTCTTATTCTTCAATTTAGAATTCCATTTCCAATAACTATACATACCCCATGGCTCTAATAGGGTTTCATAGTATATCCACTCCTCTATCCTATCATGAAATGCTTTGTCCAACAGATAACTAAAGGAATAACCACAACTCAATCACTTGGTGATCAAGTTTTATCTATATCCAGGTTCAAATCAAAACTAGGGTCATTGTGTTGACTACAACATATGACAGTTGGAAAGCTTCCACATCATTCCTATAATAAGTTTTTCCTCATGATTAGAATAATTATTATCTAACCAACCCCCTTCTGCCAACTTCTCATTAGGAAGTGTCTGCTTTGAATTACCTACCTAAGAAGAATATGGAGATACTTTAGGAAGATCATTCATTGATTTATATCATTATTTCATTAATCATCTAACCTTCATTTTCCAAATAATATGTGCAAGTCTCCTTGTTCATTAACTCCTATGTTCCTTAAATAATAAGAGGCAAGATGATGCCCAAGTAGATAAAATCTACTCTATTTTCTATACATGTATATGACACTTGAATATTTTCATAGATGCTGGCATATTTGAGACACCCTACAAACAAATCAAAATCCATAAATTTAAGGGGATGATTTGTGGTACTTGCTGCTCTTGCCAGGTTATATAGAGTCAAGGGAACTCTTAGGTTATCCATCTTGACAAAAACTAGTGCAGTAGAGAAGGAAGTGGGGGAGAAATTTGTTTAGTGACTGTTTTATATGAGTTAGAATGGTTCTTCATTGGAATAATATAAATGAATCCATGTTCCTCCTTTAGATCGTGTTTAAAAGTAGTATATCACATGCTCAAAGCAATCTTTTACCATAGGGTTGGGCATTACCCAGACATGGCAGTCTACTTTGGTCATTTCATGCAATCTGGACAGATTGGGCACGACCGAGACACTTGGTGAAAACTAGCAGTTGTTGCTGCGATTTCATATTTTGTAGTGCAGATTCAAATGCACAACTACTAGTTGTGTTGTGTCTAGTAATTGATAAAGTGTAATATAAAGTTGAGATGTATCAATCCATAAGATCATAGTTGGATTTACACTTGAATTCCTAGCCAAGATTCCAATTGTCATACCTTCCCAGTTAATAGTCAAACCATCATACTAATGATTGACATTTATGTAGGACAACTGGTTTTGTGACCCTACAAAAAAAGAGCAATTGAAGTTGGGTTTTTGCAATCCTACGAAAAAAGAATGAAACTATTCACGTACATACTTCATTAAGAGCCCATTCCACAAAGTCTAAAGGGATGGGAGAAAGGGTAGGGGTTGGAACCAAAGTTTGTAGCATCATGCCCTGCCACTACCATCTATTGGTCTTGAGTTAGGGGTATTATCTAGGACAAAGTAGTGTGCAATGAGCAGGGTAACTGAGTTTTTATCCCTACAAGTGAAATTGTGCCCCCTCAAATACTCATCAATTTTGTGATTGTGTGAGTAATGGTACCACATTTCCTCCTTAAATGAACCACCCCCTCTTAACAACTCAATCTTACACTGCACCCTTTCTACTCTTGGGCATGTAAGAGAGTCAAAAATAGGAAGATATTATGTAACTTGAAGAACTAAAATGGAAATAGAAGTCTCACCTATATTGGATTCAAAGTGGGGACAATATTACTAAATACAACCAAGCTTGTACACAGAATAAATGACATTGCAGAATTGAAAATGAGATGGAAAGATGAGTTTCAAATGAGCACAATTTGAAAAGGTAAAGGTTAGTTTAAATTTAACTCTATACCCACTCAGTAACAAATGAACCAATTATTGAGTTACTTCAAATAGATGACAATAGAACAATGGGTACATGTGGGAAGAATGCCCACTAATAGTTAAATCTAACACACTTTGAAACTTATGAATCCCTTTATAACTAAAGGCCATGTGGTCTAGACGATCATTTCTTACAACAAGTTGGGATATTCAAAGACTCTTCCTCAAATGGACAAATTATATTTACAACAACATGACAGAGTAATGAAACCCATGGAACTCTAGTATATTTTAGAAATCACAAAGGTCATAGTTTCTTGCCTAAGATAACATCACTGGTGTTGACTACAGTTAAATATGTCAAAAAAAATCCTAACAGATATCGTTCAACTTCTTACAAAAGTTTAAGACAATGATGTGCATATCATACCTTCTCGATAGTGTATTATCATGTATACTTTACTTTTCATCTTTATTCAGAGACTACAGTTCTAACTGAAATCTCTTATGCTATTCAATGTCCTACCAAATGGAACCTCAATTCCTTTAAAGAAAAGACCAAATACAAATTCTTGATTACAATACGAAATGATCCAACTATAAACCTTAAAACAATGGCATGCACTACCCAATATAGTAAAAGGAGGTGTTGTTGGATCTTGAAATTGGCTATCCTATACTTCACAATTGAAATAGGCCAGACCTTTCATTATTTGAGCCTCTATAGTTCAGATTCATGAAAAAGTGTGTTCTTGTGTATATTATATGTCCTTGTTACAAAAAATATGCAAAGTGGGCCCATTGAAATTAGTAGCTACAACTACTTTGATTTTTATCAAACCATTAATATATGTGTGGACTCCAATAATTATCATATATTTGTGTGTTTAACACTCTATTTGTTATATAATCACTATGCAAATCATACCTCCCATACAAATTTTAAGATGAGGACAAATATGCAGCATAATAACGATCCAGGTTCAAAAAACTAACAGTATGATGTATGCAAATAAATTCATCTTTTTATTCTCATTACATCAACCCACAATTTACTCAGAGTTATGACGGAGACTAAATAAGTAGTTCTATAGCGATATTTGTGTACTCTAAATATATGCATCCTTGCAACTATCAGTCAGAGCATTCAGTATGTATTGATTATCAGTTCATTACCAGATTACTTACATGAGTGTACTATAAGTTTTCTTCATGAGGAATGAATCAGACTATTTTAAATCTACATATTATGGAATACATTCAATATGAAACAACATCAAAACATAAAATAGAGTGTCTGAACAAGTATATCCTACAAACATTTAATCTGAAATTATGGTCTACCGGAAATGTGTGCTCCATTGGGATAGTATGGTATCCTCCCTTACCACTGTTGTGGTACTATACATGTACTCTAGAGTATACCTTAGGTCATTTACGAATGCAACCAAGTTTGATGTACAAGGTCCTTGTCGAAAAAGTATACTCCATCACAACAAAGTTAGAAGAAACGCAAGATAATTCTATTTACTTCAACCTATTTGGGTCATAATTCAGTTGTATAATATTGCATACAGTGATATAGTGTCAACATCAAGGTTATATGTTATCCGATGGTAAGGTGAACAACTCAATCAAAGGAAAATTTTGGTGATGACACTTCGTGGCAAGTTTTAGTCTCAACTTAAGGGGTAAGGATGGAGAGTGATTTCCAGAACAAGGGTTTGGATAGATAAGATTATTATTTGATGGTTTGGTAGAGAAATACAATATGGATTGGGCATTCCAAAGGATTAGGATGGAACTAGAAGATGCAGTCCCTTACACTCATTCGTGATTGATTGTTGGATTATTAGTGAAGGAATTGTGGAAATAAATTAGTATTATTGTATTACACTTTTAGTTGAGAAGGCCAGGAAGTGGTGAATAATTGTAAAGGTGTTATTTTCCACACAATTGTACTTCAACAAAACTCATTTCTTGTAGTGCATGTACTTTAGCATCTTTGACTCTGGAGCTTCCCCTGAAATTGATAAACATCAGGTCGTCGAGACAATGGGCTTTGACTAGGTTGGAGTTTGTATCTTTAAGTATGCTGAAGGAACATGCAAAGATCATTCATGTTACAAACTTGACATGATCTTCTACAAAAGGAAGTATGTTGAAGTATTCAAGTTCCACAATAAAACCACCATGTTGTAGATTTGACATGATTTGTGCCATAGGAAGACTAGGATGTAGCTGACAACCAACGTGCTTGACAGGGCACAAACGAACATAGAGGAATCATTGTTGATGTAGAAAACTAAATGATCTTCTATAAAAGACGATGTGTCATACCGACACACAACCAAATGTTAAAATAATCCAAGATGCCACAATGAAAGAATACTAAAGTGTTTCCTTGGTATAATAAAAAAGACATGATCAATGAAGAAACATATTCACCTGATGTAGATACTTGATGACATCCAACTGATTTGAGGAATCATCTTCAACTAACAACGATGAGAGAAGATGACTTCCAAATGATAGATCAATGTTTAACAAGTCAGAATGTGAATGACAAGGATGGACATTACCCTTAAATAGTATAGTAAAATATGAACAACATGTTAAATACATAAAACTATACATGTAGACAATGATCTCCTTACTCCTTTTTCTTCTAAGCTCTAAACTCTACACCTCACCCTTCTATTTTGATATCATCTATCTCTCCCCCACACACCATTTGTAAAGATACTAAGAAATTGGTTGGGTTGGACAAAGGAAAAGAGAAACTCCCATGTGACAAGACTTCAATAGAAGTGGGGACATGGGGTCGAAAGGGAAGAAATGATTGGAAAAGGATTTGCTTGATATGGATGAAGGAGTTATGTGTTGTATTGATCAATAGGCTTGAGAGAACTTAGCCTCATGCTTGAGAAAAGTTGATTTTGTGCTTGAAACTACTGAATCCTTGCACATGATAAAGGTTTATCTTATGCCCGAGAGCAAACTACATCACACGTGTGAGTATATAATTTCATGTTGGTGCTTTAGAGAGGTTGACTTAGAATGGAAGTTGTAGTAGAAGAATTGACAACCAAATTTGGTGTATTATGTGACCTGATTACAAGATTCACAAAAAAAATGGATCTTTGTGCAACCTAAAAATGACTAGGACAGATAATAGATCTGATTAAAGATCCAATAAAGATTGCTCCTCTTCTGGACTGTACATGTTGTGAGGGATGGATGACACCCCATGTGAAGAGTTGATGGGGAGCCTTCTGACCTTTGATATTCCATGTGGAACAATAGACACTGTGTGTTTGAAGATGCATGGAATACTGATTTGGGACATGACATGTTTGATACGGACATTCCATGTTAGCCGCCATTGAAAGATTAGAAACCTTAGCGGCGACACGCCATGTTGACTTGATGACACACCATGTGCAATTCCGCTTGAGAATTGAAACCATAATGATGTGAAACAATGTTAGACACCTACGTTGTGTGTTGATTGTCTAATATTAGGACAAACTTATGGTGACACACTGTGATGGATGCCTACACATCACATTAATGATGAACTCCACTATGAATGTTATTACACATTATGTGGGTGACTTACACATTGTATAACTTACCTCCATGATGGTTTTGACATGTATATTTAGCTAAGACCAATGTAAAAAAAACATAGAACTTCCTCCCTATCTCCATGGAAGAATTAAAAAGGTAGAGACAGACCTTGGAGACAAAAAAATGAAAGATCTTTGGCTTTAAGCTTGGCATAGTAGAGGCAATTGCCAAATGGTGGAGGTGACTTCCACCATGGAAAAGATCGACACGGTTTTGTTGATGTTAGAGAGAACTTACACTTATTAGTGTGTTTGAACCTTGATCGGTGATGACGATGCAAGAAGGGTGACAACTGGATGTTCATTCTCCTGGAAGTAAACCTTAAGAAGATGAATTAGGGAAGATGGAAAGGTGGGTACATGGGGATTTCTTGACAAGGATGAAGCCAACAAGAAAATGAATATTGTTTGGAGTCAATGATGGAGATGACAACGAACCTTATAAGAAAAAGGGCGAAGAAGATGGCCATGTAGAGAGCTGATGAAGATGGCTTTACAGAGAGGGTGATGGAGATGATCCTAGTGACAATCATCCTAGATTTGGTGGTCATCATCGGGCAGAATACATTGCTCTCTCTCTCTAGAGATGGATAAACATTATGATACCATGTAGAAGTGAAATGATATGGATGATGTATTTACATTATTATGTCAATGTTACAGATATAAGAGAACCCTTCACCTTTATATAGGAGAAGGTGGACACGAATCTAAAGACATCCACACCTGACTAGACTCTAGATGGGCCTACAGATTCCGGTTCATATATAATATGATATGATATGATATGATATGATATGATATGATATGAGATGGATTTTACTTATAGCATATAAATTGATACATTAAATATCATAAGAATGTAGTTTTGATGCACATCACTTTGATGATGTGTTAAGGTTCCTCATTTGGATAACCAATTTAACATTCTAGCGCTTATAGGAAGGGTCGTAGGTACTTGAAGTTAGTGAAAAGGTTGGAGAATGTTGTACCAAATACAATGTTAAGAAAGGAAAATAAGAAGATCACTGAAAGGAGAAGAAAGTGACAAAGAGATAACTGGTCTTTATTGCACATGGACAAGAATTAGTGATGCTTCATGCATCGAAAACTTCATTGTATGAATTTTTTTCGCGTGTGAATTGGAGTGATGACCTCCTCACCCACCTCATCCGAGCTTGTTTCTTCACACTATCAACCTCAACAGTTGTGAAAAAGTAGTGTGATGTAGTGTGGATGCTAGTAGAAATTAGCTCATGTCGTTATTAGAAACACAATGCCAAATTGTATTTTAAAATAATAAATGTAAAGTTTCATACAACCCTACTTATAGTCATAAACATGTGCAATAGATGATTGCCTTATTATAATACAATTACTATTTTATAACTTAAGAAATAATCACAAAATCTCATACAACCCCTCCACGCTCTTTCATATATAACTATGTATAAAATGTACAAAATGTGAATGCCTTCTCAAGATACATGGACTAGTTTGTAATTTATAATTTGAAAAAATAAATAAAAAGTTATATAAAAATCTCTCCCACATTATTTCCTATATAGTACATGCATGGATCAATTGTGTTCTCCTAATCTGCACTTTGTAGTGTACAACATACATACCCAATAACGTGACACTTATTGTCATCATTGTTTGCATAATATACTTTGACATCCATATCGGCTCCTTTTCAACATTTTTACACATCTGCTAGAATTATGAATTGACATTTTATATTTTCTTGACCAAATATTTACCACCATACAACAAGGGATACAAATCAAATAATATAAAACCATCCTAGCAGTATGAGTGCCCCTTCATGATAGCATTGAATTTGATTATGCTCCTTTCCTTCATTTTTTAATTGATGTGTTATTATAAGATTATTAGGGTTGTACATTGGTCCAAACTCATACTCATTAGGACCGTATCAAATTAGGTTGAAATCTGTATAAAGGAAAGTACTGAAATGAGGGGCCATATAAACATGAATTGTGATGCCCCGATGTGCCTCATATGATATAACTCAAACCAATGTGCAAAAATGACACTAACCATGTGGATTGCCTGAAAAAATAGGTAATTAAAACCGATTTCACAAAAGCACCATCATCAAAAACTTATCATATATGAGTCCACAAGCCTGCCACATGCATTACATATAATATCACAAGGTGCTTACATCATGGTTCCTAAACATTCCTGTCATCAACCTGTTACATGAGATACTTGTTCCACATATATACATATACACATGCCATATCTATACAACCATGGCACACAGGCCAAAAACCTCATATCAATAATAGAACTACAAAACACCTCAAGAACACCCTAAGGACCTGAGTGTACATGGATGACTCTAGGACTCTAACACCAAAGGACTAGCAGCACATCCAACCTTATCAGCTATTGTTCTTGTTGATTCTATTCCTCAGTTGTACGACCTCTACCTCTCCATGCACGGTCACCTAAAAGATGTGAAAAACCCACGGGGTGAGACCAAATGTCCCAACGAGAGATATAACTCTCCACCAATGCTATTAAAGCACAAATAAAGATAAAGAAGAGCTAGAAGTAAAGTTATGTCATGAAGACAGATAGTACTACTGAAATAGTATAAGAAATTACAACTAGATTATAGAACATCTTATAATTTAAGAAGGAATATGAAGAACATGTATATCTTCTATCAACTAGACTATAAAAAAGCAAGGCAAGGGCTCATCCAATGTTATTTGCATTTGACCCTATGAAAATATGCTACACAGTTGTGATACATCTTTTATTATTGCCCTGAGGATTTGAGTCATACCACCCAAATCCAACTGACCACTGCTAAGTCAAAATGAGTGCCATACAAGGTTAATGAAAGAGTCAGAATCAACGACCTCTCCAACACCTCTTGGCCACCATAAGAGAAACATTGCATAGACATATCAGTCAACTATAAAACGTGACATATAATCAACAGAAGGATCATCTCATTCATGGTCGTCCATATATACACGCCTAGCCCACCTTGGTACAAGTAACGGTGCTAGAAGAACAGGTTCACGCATGGTCATTCTTAAAAAAAGGATTGGCTCACACATGGCCATCCATATCATAATGATATTATCTCATCCATGGCCGTCTCATACAACCTATAATTGTGGATGCAAGGAGATACACGCCTTCCACCCCCGCATATTCAAAAATATGTGCTCCAAGTTAAACTCGTTTCACCAATATGGCAATAAAGCTGACATTGGAATGGATCTATGGCACATGGAAAACTACATGATTAGGTTTCACTTTATTAGTTAATCCAATTGGGTGACTTTTAGCATCAATCAAGTCACAACATATAAAGTCAAAACAAACTCTACAAGAATAAGGGTATCGTACAACTTTAGAAGATATAAAACATATAAGGGGTGAACTTGTCACACTATCACCACATGATTCCTATAGCATTGCCATTCACAAGGCCACCACTAATGTCACATCATTGGGGAACATCAATCCCTCAATCATATCACTAGAAGTTATCACCTCACAATAGGCATCGTGCCATCACCAGGTCATAGGACCCAATCACATGCACCATGCATGTCCATCATCACATTATGCCTCATCGATGTGCATAATCACCAATATGTTTTGTATAATCATCACCACAACATACAGAAGCTATGGCATACTTATCACCTGCAAGGTTAGATATTTATAAACAAGAGAGAGAAAGTATGACAATATAGTAACCATTCCAAGTGAGACAAAGCAAACACATCATTTTTCTCAACATTAGGATTAGGGTTACATGTAGTCGATTAGGGTTTATAAGAGATCACCAGACCATACGTACATGTTCTCCCATTTCCTTGGAACATGTTGACATTAGCACATCATTAAGTAACATGATAAGAGTATTATATTAAAGGCACTAGCTATGTACATGTATACGTGTAACATCCCATTGTTATGCATGTCTTACGCCCAGCCATCACCCATACATGTGTCACACAACCACACACAATAGAAGTGTGTCTCAACCCAGCGTTACAACCAGAACCAAACAATGTCTCGACCCTCAACAACTCAACATCTCGACTGCGACATCCCAAGCATAGAACAACGTCACGATTGGTAAGAAACAGGCATCGCGACCCAAGCAACAAACAACATCTTGCCCACCCATCACAACAGGCGCTATAACCAACCAGCACAAATAAAAGGGGTGTCGACCAAAACAAGACCCATATGTCTCTACCTAAAGACAAAACCAAGGAATTTATGTCTCGACCCAAAGAAAAAGTTGACTCGGCTGAAACAAAGGTAAACAATAGCAAAATCAGGCGTCACGAAGATCATCACTCATGTGATCATGATCATCAAACCCTAGAACTACCATCTTTAATATCAATAAGAAAAACCACCTAGGAGAGAGAAAGCCGAACCAACAACATATGTGTGAAAAAATCCAAAGCCCCAAGGAAAACATGATGGCCGAACTTAAAACATAGTGACAAAACCAAAGCTTAAGATGCATGCAAGACCATCCTCTCAAAATCACTTAGAAATCGTGCATATAGAAATTAGGGTTTCGGATTACAAGTAAACCAAGCATGATAACCACCATCATTTGAGGTCTAGAGCATACTATCATCTACTAGCATATTGACATCACGTTTTAGAGAGAGAAATAACTACATGCAAGCAAAGAAAGTGTAATAATAGAGATGGTTAAGGGTTATATCATCCGCCTTAAGGAAGATCACTCCAAGGATCACAAGCTCCAAGCACACGATCACCAAGGATGATGAAGCTCCACCAAAGGCTCCACTCTAGGACACAAAAACACCTCAAGAATAAGAAGATACCAAGGTCAAAGATTTCTCAAGAAAAGAGGGTAAAAGAACCCTAGGCCAAACCAAGGAAAGAAAAGGGAAAAAGAGAGATGAAACTTCCTCTCACATGGGTGCTACCTTTGTCAAAACATGGTCTATGACCCTTGTGATGAGGAGTTTACTCTCAGGAACTACTACCATGTATGATCCATGATCTAGGGATGAGAAAAGAGAAGAATATGGAGGTAGGAGATCTAAGAAAATGTCATAAAGGAAAGGCAAACACTTACCAAGGTTGAAGAAGAGCAAGAATCACCACATGCAAAGGATCTCGATCACCAAAGCTCAAAGGACAACCCTCCTTGCTCCACCAAGCACCAAGGATGAGAAAAAGAGAGGGAGTATGAAGGATGATTGAAAGGGTCACTTGCATGGAGAGGAGAGGGGTCATAAAGTAAAGGAGGAGGGAAGTATGGTGGAGATGAGGTGTTAACACCCTAAGGCACCAAAGGGACACTTGTCCACCCAAGAAACCAACATGAAACCACTTAAAGCACACACGAACAGGATGGTGATAAAACCTATGTTGGGTCTCGACCATCCAACACATGGTTTTAGTCGAGACACTCCAAGGGAGGTCAGGTCGAAACAAAGCTCAAACACATGTCTCAGTCGAGACAAAAGACCACAACACATCTAGGTCGAGACACACCTCACAAGAAAACAAACTGTCTTGAACCCAAACCACCATGGTCGAGACAAGACACACCCAGTGTAGGTGTCTCTATTGAGACACACCCAAGACACCTCCTAGGTCTAGACAAGGTTGAGACAAGGCACAAAGCACACACATGGGTCGAAACTAAGCAAACCCTAGAAACCCTAATCACCTATGGTGATGCCACCACTCAACCAAAGCTCAACCAAGGTGCCTCAAAGCATCACACTCTCTCTCTCATGAAATCAAGAGAGAGAAGGAACACTCTAGAGGTGAGAAATTGCAAGATGGCCCTCACAACTGGGTAAATTGCAATTTGTCCCAAAATAAGCACAGAAAGCACAAACACCATCCAAACAAGCTCAAACTGGAAACTAAAGCATTACACAAGCTCTAAAAACATCTCAAGGATTAGAGAAAGGTTCTAAGTACTTAATAAATACAAAGTAAATAGGGTTATCCCAAAACATAGGTCAGGGGTCTTACAAGCCATAAACCCCTAACAAGGATTTCACCCCCAAAATCCAATGCGAAAAGAGATGGGTACTTCTTAGTTCCATCCAATGTCTCTGTTGCATGTTTAACTCATGTTGTGAAAAGATATACTTCATGTTCTTATGGTCTGTAAAGATATGACACTTCTCACCATAAAGGTAGTGCCTCCAAGTCTTCAAAGCTTGA
Organism: Alisma plantago-aquatica; assembly: GCA_963693085.1. Classification (NCBI taxonomy): domain Eukaryota; kingdom Viridiplantae; phylum Streptophyta; class Magnoliopsida; order Alismatales; family Alismataceae; genus Alisma; species Alisma plantago-aquatica. The sequence goes on from OY856414.1 coordinate 666,569,731, forward strand.
ACCACTATGGCTAACTCTAAATCATGGGTAGGATAGTTCTCCTCGTGCTTCTTCAAATGTCGTGATGCAAAATATATCACTTTCTTGTCCTGCATCAGCACATAACCCAAACCATTCCTTGACGCATCACAGAAAACTATGTATCCTTTCCCCTACTCAGGCAGAACTAGATCCGGCACACTCATCAACTTCTCTTTCAACAACTAGAAGGCACGTTGACATTTGTCATCCCAAACAAAAGGCACATCCTTCCTTGTTAGCTTGGTTAGGGGTAACGCTACTGAGTTGAAGTTCTTAATGAACCGCCTGTAGTAGCCTACCAAACCCAAAAAATTGTGAAATTCTATGAGCATCTTTAGATGCTCCCACTCCAACACATATTCAACCTTCTTGGGATCCACACAAACTCCCTCTACATATGTCATGTGTCGTAGGAAGGACACCTACCTCAGCCAAAACTCACACTTGCTAAACTTAGCATACAACATATTCTACCTTAACATTGTTAACGTCTGACGAAGATGTTGTTCATGTTGTTTTCTATCTTTGGAGTATATTGGGATATCATCTATAAACACCACAAAAAAAATTGATCAAGAAATGGCTAGAACACCCCGTTCATCAAGTCCATGAATGTTTTCGGTGCATTGGTTAGCCCAAATGACATAACCACGAACTCATAATGATCATAACTTGTCCTAAAAGCCAACTTAGGTATGGCATCTGCCTTGATACACATGTGGTGATACCCATATCTCATATCTATCTTAGAGAAGACTGCAACACCTCGTAACTGGCCAAACAAATCATCAATATGTGGCAAAGGATACTTATTCTTTATCATCACCTTGTTTAACTGTCTGTAATCTATACACAAACTCATGGATCTATCTTTCTTCATAACAAACAACATGAGGGCACCCCAAGGAGATGTGCTTCGTCTGATAAAACCTTTCTCAAGCAGCTCTTGCAACTGTTTCTTTAACTCGGCCATCTCTGTTGGAGCCATTCTATACAGTGTCTGAGCTATCAGTTGCGTACCTGGTGCTAGATTGATCTCAAAATCAATCTCTATGACTTGAGGAACACCTGGGAACTTGTCTGGGAACACGTCCTCAAACTCTCTAACAACTCTCATCTCTTGGATACTTAGACTCCTCACCTTAGTATCCACCACATGCACCAAGAATGCATCACATCCATGTCTCATCAATTGTTCTGCCACCATCGTTGATGCCAAACAGGTAGGGGGAATCTTCCTATCACCTTGGAAGATTCACATCACCATCTACGAATGTCACCACCTTGGAACTATAGTCCAAGACCACCTGATACTTCTCCAAAGTGTCCATTCCAAGGATCACATTGAATCCATGCATATCAAGTGGTATGAGATCCACTTGAATGATATGTCCTGAAAAAGAAAGGACACGGGAAGGGCACACCTCCCGCAACTGTACGGAACCAACTAACAGGGACTCTAAGCGAAGACTACCTTGTCTACATCTAACATGCAAAGAACAAGCATCAATCACTTCTTGAGTGAAAAAAGAGTGTGTCGCATCCAAGTCAACCAAAACAGATATAAAACAAGAAAAGACAAATCAGAATAAAATAACTCCATCTGACCTATCACCACTTGTGGGTTGACCATTCCTTCTGGTTGACTCATGGCATAGAATTTATCCATTGCTTGTTTCCACCCTCTTCCTTTATTGGTTTGTCTTGAAGAACCAACTTGGGATGCTTGTCCACCTTCTACTACCAGTGTACTACTGCCTCTACTAGCCATGCTAACTCTGCCTCGATTGATGGGTGACTTCTTCATGCTTTAGAGGGCAAAAAAACTTCATATGCCCAACTTGTTCGCACTTGTAGAAGGTCATGTTCTCATACCATGGCCTAGATGGCCTCGTCACTGATGTAGATGTTGTGTTATGGGCTCCTGCCGGTGGAAGAATGCATCCTCTTCCCTTACTGGGCAACCAATGAGTCTGTGCATTGGACCTCTGCTTAGCTGGCGGTATAAAAAACCTAAGCTTCTTAAAGCCTCCTGACGACTGTAACTGATATTGCACATGCCTCTTCTTGGCACTCTTCTCCCACTTCTCAACCATTGATCTCTCTATCCTCTGAGTTGACTCTGCAAATGTGGCAAATTGCTCACGATTCTCCAAAGATGACACTAGTGCGATCAACTTTGTACTCGTCCCCTTCTCAAAACACCAGATCCTCTCTTGATCCATAGCTGACACGTGAGGATAGAACCTCAAAAACTCCATAAACTTTGCTTCATACTCATTGATCGACATGGATCCCTACTGGCTCCGCTCAAGCTGACTGATCTTCTCATCCTGATAAGTTTGAGGAAAGTACTGACTGACAAACTCACATCGGAACTCTTCCCATCCGATCACATCACCTAGCCTTTTCTCCTCCTCTATGGCCCAATAGTGGCCAACACTCCCCTTCAAAAGATATAAAACATTCTTCACCTTGTCTGGATTGGGAATGTTATGGATCTTTCAGGCCTTTTCCAACCCCATTAACCAAAGATTTGCATTCCCTGGATCAGCTGTACCAACATACTCAACAGCCCCAACACGTCTCATCCTTTCAAAGGTCTTCCTGGCTCTTAAAGATTTGGCACCGGGGACAACCGCCCTTGGTTGTGGTATAGGCATCATATCTACCATGTGTGTCATCATCACCATAAACTTCCCAATCAAAGATTAAAAGGCAGAGTTCTCTATCGTAGTCGGGTCAAACTGGGGCATCTTAGGTGCCCGGTATTCTCTTATATGAGCCCTTGCACCACCTCTGGGTGCAACAACATTGCTCTCTACAGCATGTTCTTCATGTTCTCCAGCCATCTTTTCTACTCTTCTTCTTATTTTTCATAAGCAGAAGTCACTATAAGACAAACTAGAGGATACTAGAACAGAACAAACCCTAGTCCTAGGTCCCTATAGACTCAACAAACCTAAAGCTCTGATATCAACCAAACCGTGACGCCTTGACACACCACATATGAGATAACTCAAACCAAAGCACGGAAATAACACTAACCATGCGGATTACCAAAAAACACAGGTAATTAAAATTGGTTTTGCAAAAGCACCATAAACATAAAAACTTATCACATATAAGCCCACAAGCCTGCCACATGCATTACATATAATATCACAAGGTGCTTACATCATGGTTCTTAAACATTCTTGTCATCAACCTATTACATGAGATACTTGTTCCACATATATACATATACACATGCCATATTTATACAACCATGGCACACAGGCCAAAAACCTTGTATCGATAACAAAACCACAAAACACCTCAAGAACACCCCAAGGACCTGAGTGTACACGGATGACTCTAGTACTCTAACACAAAAAAGACTAGAAGCACATCCAACCTTATCAGCTACTATTCTTGTTATTGCTCTTCCTCAACTGCACGACCTCTACCTCTTTGTGCACGATCACCTAAAAGATGTGGAAAATCCACAGGGTGAGACCAAACATCTGAGTGAGAGATATAGCTCTCTGCCAACACTATTAAAGCACAAATAAAGATAAAGATAAAGAAGAGCATGAAGTAAAGCTATGTCATGAAGTATATAGTACTAGTGAAGTAGTATAAGCAATTGCAACTGAATTATAGAACATCTTATAATTTAAGAAGGAATATGAAGAACATGTATATCTTCTATCAACTAAATTGTACAAAGGCAAGGCAAGGGCTCATACAATGTTATTCTCATTTGATCCTATGCAAATATGATACATGGATGTGTTACATATTTTATTGATGCCCTGAGGATTTGAGTCGTACCATCCAAATTCAACTGACCACTGCTAAGTCAAAATCAGTACAAGGTCAATAGAAGAGCCAGAATCCACCACCACTCCAACACCTCTTGGTCAACACAAGAGAAACACTACAGAGACATATCAGTCAACTACAAAAGGTGACATATAGTCAACAGAAGGATCAGCTCACGCATGGTCCTCCATATATATTCACCTAGCCCACCTTAGTACAGATAACAGTGCTAGAAGAACATGCTCATGCATGTTCATTCTTAAAATAAGGATTGTCTCATGCATGGCCATCCATATCACAAGGAGATTGACTCATGCGTAATTGTGCCACTGGTACAGATATCACCATTTGACGTCGGTTAAATAAGCCTTTTGACGTCAGTTTCCAAGCGACACCCGATTGGGTGACACTAAAAGTAGATGTCTTAAGCGTCGGTTACAAAACCAACAACCTAGAGTCTTCCCTGATTGCAATCAAATGAAGAACCGCTAACAATGGTACCATAGGTGTCATTTATTCATCCAAAACCAATGCCATTCTCTATCCTAAAAAGAATTGGCCCCATGTTAGACCATAGTTGTCAGTTTTGCATAAATAACCGACTCTGTTGACCAGCTTTATAGACACTTTTTATAACTAAAAAATAGTTGACACCATTAGAACAAAAGACGACACTTTCCTGTAGTTAACTGATGATTTGGACATTTGTTGCTAGTTTTTTTTCATTTAATTGATGACTATGTTTTGTTGTTTTGTTTCTTATCAGATTACAGGCCTGCTATCTAGCTGGTTAGCAGGATGCAGAACCTACAGTTCTGAACTGCAGGTTACAACATCCTCTAATTTCAGCTGACAACATACCGCAAACCTGTAATATTAACAAGACAAATAATATTATATATAGATCATGTGATTCACATATGTATAAGCACATTTAATTCATTCATATGATTCACATACATGTAGAAACCTACAGTTCATATAAGAAGATAATATGATGGGGCCGCGCTCTGGGGGCGGCGGCGACGCCTCAGGCGAGACCCTGCGACGAACCTCGAACCAAGGAGGAAGGACGACCCAACGACGAAGATTCGCTGCAGAGGAGGCCAGAGTGGTGAGTGAGCTGAAAGAGTGGTCTGTGTTGTTCAAAAACTCAGTCGGGGATGTGGACACCAGACTGGCGGAGACGCCCCTAACCCTTGATGGAGAAACCATCATCATCCCTTAGGCGGAGGTGGACGAGACTGTGGCACTGTGGAGGAACACGCTTGTCGGTCACATCATCGACTTCAAGCCACACATTCCCACCCTGCAGGACTACCTTACCAAGCTCTGGAAGCCGATCGGGGCTATGGAGGTGATGGGAAGAGGAAGTGGCAGATTCATCATCAAGTTCAAGGAGGATACAGACCTCGCCAATGCCCTTGAAAGCGGCCCATGGTATGTGAAAGGGAAACTGGCGGTCTTAAAGAAATGGGAGAAGGGTGAGCCGCTAGAGCAGGAAAGGTTCACCTCGGTGCCGGTCTGGCTGAAAATCCATAGCCTCCCGCTCAAGCTTTGGAGTGAGATGATGATCGCGCGCATTGCATCATTCCTGGGGAAGCCGTAGTGCCTGGATCGCCAAACCAAAGCCAAGTCACGGGTAGACTATGCTCGTGTGAATGTTTTGATCAGAGCCAGCTCTTCTTTCCTAAAGGTAGTCAAACTGCGGACGGATAAGGGGAGTGCCTACACTGTCAACATAGAGTACGAGTGGATACCCATCAAGTGCCCAGACTGTGAGAGCTTTGGGCATGAGAATAGCTTGTGCAAGATACATGTGAAGAGAGGCGATCAGCAAGATGGTCAGTAAATGCAGAACGCAGGTTGCAGCCAAGCCGTTCGACAGAACTCCCCAGAGAGAAGGGGTGAGAAGCAGCCCGTGGATGTGGTTGTGGAAGCCCAGATGGAGCGACAGGAACCTCTAGTTATGTCAGAGAAGAATCCTAATGCTTCGATTGATGGGGTAGAGGAGCTAAATCCTAAAGAAGCCCATGAAGCCTTGACCTGCTGCAGCGCCATCCGGAACAATAAGGGAGGATCTCAGGACAAGGAAGGGTTTGAGAAATTGAAAAAGACGAGCAGCCCAAGGAGGACGAGAAGACAGAAGAACTCTGTGGGGAAGGAGAAGGACAGTAACAGGTTCCAGTCGCTTGATGACAGTGAGAACGTAACTGAAAACATGGCCTCGACTGGTGGTGCGCCAGTTCAGTGGTCTGATGTGTAGCAAACCCAAGGTGATGGCTTGGAACGTCTGCGGAATCTCCAGTTGGGAGAAACGGGATGCAATCCGAGCAGAAATAAGAAGAGCCAAGGCAGATGTGGCTCTCCTCATGGAAGTCAATATTAAAAGGAGGAAGATCGCCAGAGCGGTCTAGACCACCTGGCCTGGGGCAAGGTGGATCGATAACTCGAACTCAAGTAAGAAGACTAGGATTCTTGTTATTTGGGAGCGCGACGATATTTGTATCACAGCCATCACCCAATCCAGACAAACTCTCCACTTCTGCCTAAGCTTTGAGAATGACAGTGTAGATGTTACTGCTGTTTACGGTGCCAATGATGATGCCAAGAGAGCTCTTCTTTGGGAGGATTTATCAGCCATCAGTAACCTGGTTAGTGGGCAATGGATCATCACCGGGGACTTCAATGCCGTAAGGAAAGCTGAAGAGAGAAAAGGGAGGGCTTCTCCATCTGCGAGGTCGATGAGAGAGTTCAATGACTTCGTGGGGAACCACAACCTGATCGAAGTTGAAGCCAAAGGTTCGTACTACACCTGGAACAACCAACAGAGTGGCACGAACAACACAAGGAGTAAAATTGACAGGACCCTGCTGAACAGCCAAGGATTTGGAGGATATCCTAAACTCTGGGTTGAGATAGTCTCCTCTATCTACAACGATCACCATGCGCAGCTGATCCATCTGGATGATGAAGGGCAGAAGAGAGACCACCATGTTCGGTACTTCAATGCATGGGCCAGTCTTCCGGGGTTCTAGGAGGTGGTCCAAGGTGCTTGGAGAATGTAGGTTGATGGCAATCCAATGTACAGGCTATGCCAAAAATTAAAGATCACTTAAAGGAAGCTTCAAACCTGGAATTGGGAGAGAAGCGGGGACCTGAGTGATTCGGCTAAGAACAAAGAAAAGGCAGCCTTAGAAGCCCATGACAGAGCTGACAAAGACCCTCACAATGAGTTGTTATGGGATATCGCCAAAGCCTTAAAGGAGAAAGCTTTGGCTGCTAAAAACATAGAAGAGTCCATGGTGAGGCAGAAATCTAGGATTTTCTGGCTCAAGAATGGGGACTCTAATACTAAGTTCTTCTATGCGTCCTTGAGAACCAGGAGAATGAGGAACCAGATTTGTGTGCTAGAGATGGACGGGAAGCAAATCAATGACAAGGAGGCTATTGAGGGTGCCTTTGTTAATCACTACAAAAAAAAATTCAATGCCCCTAGAAGTAACAAGAAGCTTGGTGGTGGTATTTTCCCCAAGTTGAATGATACGCAAAAGCAGGCCATGTGCGCCTTAGTCACTGACGAGGAGATTTATAATATCATCAAGCGAGCAGATGATGAGAAGTCTCCTGGCCCAGACGGCATGAATGCACATTTCTTCAAAGCAACCTGGGATATTGTTGGCGCGGATGTATGTTGTGCTGTGAAGGACTTCTTCCTCAAAGGTCATTTTTTGAGGGAGATGAACAAGTCTTATATAGCCCTCATACCTAAAGTGAAGCAACCAACTAAAGTTGGGGAGTGGAGGCTGATTTCCTTGTGCAACTTCATTCCAAAGGTCATATCCAAGATCATGGCTAACATGTTGAGCGATATCCTGCCAAGACTCATTAGTCTCAACCAATGCACCTTGGTCAAAGGGAGGAGGATAGGGGATGCTATTCTCCTTGCAAATGAGTTGGTGCATGATTTCATGAAGACTACTGGTGGTAAGAAGCTTTGTGTTAAGGCTGACCTGAGCAAAGCCTATGACTCTATAGACCATGGATATCTGATACAAGTACTCCATGCTATGGATTTCCCTGATTGCTGGGTGAGGTGGATCAAGGAGTGCCTGGACTCTTCATCATTCTAGATTCTGATTAATGGTGCCCCGACTGAGATCATCACTACTACCAGTGGGATCAGGCAAGGCGACCCCCTGGCCCCTTACCTCTTCGTCATTGGTATGCAAGGGCTTACATCTATCTTTGATGAGGCTGAAAGAAGGAAGAAAATAGAACCTCTCACCAGTGGAGATACTACTATATCCCACCTGCTGTTCGCAGATGACCTTCTGGTGTTCACCAAGGCTACTGAAGAAAGCATAGAAGGCATGAAGAGATGTCTCCACAGATTCAAAGAAACGTCGGGCCTTGAGTTGAATCCTCAGAAAAGTCAATTATTCCTGAGTAGAGATGCTCCTAAAAATCTTAGTGTGTTATTGGGGGTAGAAAAGTGCGACCTCCCTGTCAGGTATCTCGGGCTGCCCTTGTTTGTAGGTAGGCTCACGAAAAAGATGTGCCACCCTCTGGTTGACAAAATCAAAATGAAGCTTGAAAGTTGGAAAGCTAAACTCTTATCTATGGCAGGTAGACTAGAGCTTATTATGTCCACTCTCACTGCCTATCATATGTATTGGACAGGTACTTTCCCTCTGCCGAGAGCCACTGTTGAAGAAATCGAAAGCCTTTGCCGAAATTTCTTATGGGGGGACAAGGAGGAAAGCAAACATATCCACTCCATATCTTGGGATGTTATCTGCAGACCCAAGATGGAAGGGGTTGGGTATAAGGAAAGTAGGGGACTGGTGTAAGGCAGGACTGATTCGAGCCCTGTGGGACATTGTTAAGAAGAAAAACTCGCTGTGGATTAGGTGGATTCATAGTAAGTACATCAAAGAAGATACTTTGTGGAGTTGCCAATATAAGCAAGCTAATAGCTGGATGTGGAGGAACATCCTCAATATGAGGGATAGTTGCCTATGTAATGTTCAATTTCACATTGGGGAGGGGACTGAAGTGAAATTGTGGAAGGACCCGTGGTTGGAAGGGAGATTTCTGGCCAAATGGGTTGAAGACCCCGGCTACCTCCAACTTAGGACCAAGCTTGGGCCTAATAGCAATCTATCTAACATCATCGTGAATGGAGTGTGGAAGCTCCCTGAGATTAGAGGAATTGAACAGCTGCAAAAGATCTGCAGCAGCGTCAAGCTGGGTAGAGGAGCAGATATATGCATGCTCAGGAATCTTAAAACCATCACCCTAAAAGATGCTTGGGAGTTCTGCAGGACTAAGCATGAGGTTTTGCCTTGGACCAGTTGGTTGTGGAAGACTCGTGCGCCTAAAAGAGCCATCTTCTACTGTTGGAAAGCTATGCACATCAGGTTGGTTACTGAAGACTATATGTAGAAAATTGGTATTAATTTAGCCTCTAGATGCAGCATGTGTTGCAAGGAAGTGGAAACAAACGACCACATCCTGTGGAAATGTGAATTTGCAGCAAAAATATGGAGCATAGCTAAGTCTTATTTGTCCTTTAATCCAGGTGACATCCGAGAAGTGCACCTGCTGAAAAACAAAAATGAAGCTCTACTTGCTGTTCTCATCATCTATCACATTTGGATACATAGAAATCGATGCATCTTTGAAGACAATAGGAGCAAACCATACAGTGTGTGGCACTGCATAGATACTGATTATAGAAGTTTGCATAGATAAGTTGCATCCTTCTTTTTGTCTAACGATATCTATCTTTACAGATGTATTGAGCTTTGCTCCCGCCCCCCTTTTTTGTAAATTTTGTGAGTAATGAAAGAGAAACGCGCTTACTGATAAAAAAAAAACCTAAGTTCCATTCATTCATCTCTTTTCACATTCACACACATGTAGAAGCACATCCATTCATTCATCTCTTATCACATTCACACACATGTAGAAGCACATTCACAAACATGTATATAGATAAGACAATTCAAAATTCATTCAGACATCTATATATAAGTGAGTCTTTTAAAGTTTAACATGTCATCAAATACAGAAAAATATTATGACATCAAAGTTTAGAAATGTCATTCTTTATCATTATCATTGTCATCATCAGTACTCCAGTGATAATAAAAAATTTCCAGTGCTTCTAAGGCTTTTGCCTATTGTTCTCTTATATCATCTAATTGTTCCATCATATAGGGACTATGTACATCTAATAACTTTTCACCTATAATGAAGTCAATAGTTTTAAGCACCTGCAAAGAGAATGGCGTATATATATAATTAATAAGTTTGATATATTTCATATTATCTAATGAGGGTATATAATATATATAATTAATAAGATTGATATATTTCATATTATCTAATGAGACTATAAAATATTTGTTGTATGTTATCGATATCTAATGCAGCATATGTGACAATCAGGTCCATATATCGCATCACTTAGTATGCACACGCCCAGTCATTGTCTTGTTTAGCACACTATAAATTTCAACATATAAAATGTTAACAAATAAAAACAAGCATAGTTCACATAAATAATATATACATTGGAGTCAGGAAACTACTTTCACATTCTCCCAAACTAATAGTTTATTCTTTATCTTGCACACATTTCCTCCGACTCTTTTGAAATCTTTTAAAGCCCTACATGTTAATGTAACACATTAAATTTCATTACCAAATAGTAATGTAATAAAAGATGTTAACATATATAAATATGAAAAATTTCTCACATGAATAATGGCCTTTTCATTACGTGTCCATGTATGTATAATTACTTCCCCTCAGGATCTAGATAATAAATAGTGAACGTCTTGGGGACAATAACTAGTAACTCCCAATGCTTACCACTAGAGATAAGAAAGTTAAAAATATATAACTCAAAATCAACAATAAAATGTAATTTTCTTAAGTCCAAATTATAAGAAAAGTAAACTTACTTAACATTGAATGGAGCTATTATCACGCTCTTCTTTTTTTTACCAAAATATTTAAAAGTGACAGAGCAGTATAAGGTAATTGTTGCAGGGTCTTTATCTATAAGACTGATCAAAGATGGAATTAGAAATCCCACATGGGTAAACGAAAATTCTTTACATCTCTTGTGTAGGTGGCTACAAAACATATATTACGTATGCATTAATATATAAGAAACCATTTCATCATATATAAAACAAGGTATATATATATAAACAATATTTCACCATATCCATAGCTCTATCATAGATGTATTCAACCAATCATACCTAAACAACTCCAAAATATCTTGTATAAATATAGTGTTATTGTATGATTGGCATGCAGCATCCTCTGGAATATGAACATTTATAGGACACAGTTTGTTATGTTCGCCTATCCATATTGCTATACCCCTACAATTAGGACCTATCGAGTCATATAGGTCCTTTGGAAGCCAACTAGGTACTGCAGGAGGAGATGGAGGCGGAGTTGTAGTGGGTTTCTTCCTTTTCTCATGTATATATAATTTCATATCAATTGACTTGTATATACACGCTAACAAATTAATGTATTGTTAAATTTGCCATACATGATTAGTATAAACGACATCCATTTTGGGCCACAATATCACTCCGCCTTCTGCTTCACCAAGCATGTCAGCATCTGGGTGGGCATATGGCATTGGATGATGCCTCCAATGAGGGAACACAAGCCTTGGGCTCACACGAAGATAACCATCAGGTACTAGAGTGCCATGAATTGTGTGCCCTAGAAAGCGTGGGTAAGCCTTGGCCTATGCAATGACAAATTCTTTGAATCTTAGACGACATGACCTCAACCCCTACAAATGTACATAGAGTATGTTATATACATATAAATAAACATATCATCTTGAAAATATTAGCTACTATGTCATAAAAATACTTATAGCGGACATGCTAGGTGGTGGGTCTACATGATTACTCCCAATTACCTCTACCTAGGAGAAGAGCAGCATGGCAGAGGTACTATCTGAGTGGCATCCTGAGATGTCTCCCACTTGCTCATTGCTTCTTGGACTCTCTTATTAATTAACTCATCTATCTATACATGGACAAAAGAAAGGATGGCTTTTGATTATTGAATTCCCTTTGCAATAACATTCCAAAAAAAGAATAGGTTACTTCAGCTTTAGAAAATCCCACTTTTGGGACATGTTTATGCTATGATGGCCCAAAGAACGCTTTTATGCCCACACCAGTGTCTACAACCCTAACACGTCCAGGGTGCTCTGGGTTACCAAGAACAACTGTCAATTCATCCCTTGTGCCCTCAAGGATGAACTTGCCTTGCTTTCTCTGCTCATGAAGCTCCCACTAATTGTCATCGATAGAAATTGGTAAGTAAACATAACAATCATCAATATTGAATGCTCTGAGAGTTGAATTTTACCATTTTTGCAACTGCCTCAGTAGTTGTGGGCTTGGTTATATCTCCTTTCTTGTTTTGCCTCCCAGCTATCCACACAGCATGGCGAAGCAGAGGTGCACGAATAACAATAGAGGACTCACCAGTCTCCTGAGTAGTAGCAGACTCAGCAACAACAACAACCAGTAGTTTTTTGTGAATGCCTGCATAGCCACTTGGACTCATCGTGTGGTCATGTACATTCAGTGCATGCCTTGCTCTTTGAGCATCGCTGATAGCCTTGTTAGTAAGCACATTGAATTAGCCAACTAGGGTGGCTAGATGCACTCCACGAGGTCGGAACGCATGGGATGGGATTTTGCTTTCGATATTTATATTGTCCCTAACCAAGTCGATCACAAAGACTAAATAGGTCGCCCACAAGCGTACGGGGTGTTGTCATAGTATAGGTGATTAGCAAGATACGAGGTCGGTCCACAGGGATAGAAGGGGAACTAGAGTTAGGTAGTGTAAGCTATGTTCCTAGTGCGGAGATTAGGGTTTGAGGGTTTTAAAAGGGTTTGATGATTGATTATGCTGATTGAATAAGTAAGAAAAGCAAGATTAAACGTAAGCTATCTTGAACAAGCAAAATAGCAAACTAAGTTAACAAAATAGCTAAGCAAGGGCAAGAACAAGCTACACTAGACCAAACAAGCAAGAAGAAATTGAGAAGCTAAGTTAACCACTAACAAGATAAAAGGCCTAAATTAACACTAGAGAACAGAGCTAAGTAGTAGACTAAGTTAAGCTAAAGTAATTAAACTAGACTCACATTAACAAGTGAGCAAAGCAGTTTGGGTTTTAACAAGTTGATTAGGGTAGGTGGGCAGTTTGGGGGATGTAACTTTGATATTAGTTGGGGAAGATAGTTAGACAAGCATGGTTCTCACTCCACATCTTGATTACCAAACCAAACAATAAGGCCAATGCCATTAGAATGTACCCTATACTACTAGTAGAAGACTAGGTTTAGGTGTAATTCTAATGGGATTAACCAAATCTAGATTTCTAGGGTAAGTGATAGTGAGCAATTGAGGGTTGAGGGTAGAGATGAGGGTATTTGACCTCATGCCACTAGCCACTCTAGCCTTTAGAAGGCCCTAGCCAATTGCATCACTCTCACTCACACTAGCTACTTAGATCTCACACTCACTTGTAGGAGGGGGGATGTATATGTAGGAACAAAGGGGGCTAGCTAGGGATCCACTAATTGGACCTAGGAGCCATTCTTAAGATTGCCACATATACTCCAAATCCTCCTAGAAGCTAAGTGTCATCAAACATTTCAAAGCAAGCAATTCATGTAAAGAGCACAAACCACATGTAATAAAATAGGAAAAGAGATAGAAGCAAGAGGCAATCATCATAGATATAAATTGAGTTCATTACAAGCAACTTTTCCCCAACATGGTATCAAAGTCACATTTTAACCCCAAACAGCCCACCACAAGGGGTTTAGCTATACATAGTCAAAGAAAGAGTAAAAGAAAGGGAAAGAAGAGGTAGAAACGCCATGGAGCTTGGTGTAGTAGCCTTCTTCTTCACCTCCAAGCTATTGTGGACGACCTCCCTCCTCCAAGGGTGCAGGGGAGCATGAAAATATGGGGGGTTATGGGTGAAAACCTAGAAATCTAGGTTTCTAAGGTGGAATGAGGGTGGAATTGGTGGATGTTGAGCTAGAATGCAAAGGGATTGCACTAGGAGCTCAAGGAAGGAAGGTGGAAGCTTGGAGCAGCTGTAGGGGAGGCTAGCCTTCATGCCCCAGCCACTACCTATGTATATATAGGTGGTGGGGAGGCACTAGGGTCAGTAGGGGTAGTTTAGGAAAAATAGTGTGAAAGCTTGGTAGAGTTGGTGGGTCACCACGGCCGTGTTGGTGTGCCACGGCCGTGGTGAGGGTAGGATGGCATGGTCGTGGGGTGGGAATACAATCGTGGTATGGAGTAGCTGTGGATATGCTAAGTATAGTGGTGGCCACGACCATGGTAGAGTGCCACGGTCGTGGTGGGTGAGAGGCACCACGGTCGTGTTGGGTAACACGGCCGTTTTGGAGGAGGGAGATGTGATCGTGGAGTAGCAACACGGTCGTTTTGTTCTTCATCGACAACGGTCATGGCGATTTAGGGGTGACTCCCTGTTGAAACTTTGTAATAAACGTACGACCGTGGCGGGTGGCCACGGCCGTCTTCAGTTCTCTTGGCCACGGTCGTCTTGTGTGACCCGACCGTGGATCTTGGGATGCAAATTCATTGTTGTCCCTGTTGGTTCTTCATAATAAACGCACGACTGTGGGGGTATTCCCACGGTCGTTTTGTGGTCTGCATCATTCAAGTGTCCTTCAAGCTTGATCATTCTTGGATGTCTTTGCTTGGTGATGACCCTTGGCCATTGAAGGTAGGTTGAGGGAGGTTTTGGGGTCTTCTTTGGACCCCCCCTGAGTGGAGGAACCCTAGAACTCCTTCTTTCTCTCTCTTCCATCTAAGCATGGTCCAAGTACTTGAAAATAGTGCAAAGAACATCCATAAGTGTATTTGCAATGATAACCATATTAGGGGCAAAAGCTTGTAATCTAACATGTTTAGATGTGATTTAAGTACAAAATGGCACAGGATGGAGCCCTAAAATAGGGCTACATCACCACCCCAAACTTAAAACATACTTGTCCTCAAGTATGCTCCAACTCAATCTCCTTTTTCAGTTTCTTTTCAACAAAAACAAATGACAAAGGCATAGCAACAGATAATTATTGAATACATGGTCTTGGGAGTGACTAAGTGCATGTGTTTCACATCTCTCCTCTCCTCTTTCACAAACCATTCATGAACTAAGCACTGAGCATATAAACTTCAAATATAAAGCATAGAAACACAAGTTGTCCATATGTCCTTCTTATCATTCTGGATAAACTGTTTCATATTGGTGTTAATCAAAGGTGACTAGGAGTGTTGTTTCACTTTCATGCATTTACTCTTATGCTTCAAACCACACTACATGACCCACTTGGCTATAGAAAGGGTAAAGTGAGCTAGATTTGATGTTTTCTAGATCAATGGGTATTAAAGAAGAAGAAAGGATTGCGGTGAGATTTGGAGTGCTTTTACACACTCGTCTTTTCTTTATTTGAATGCTCTTAAACAGGAGCATCCTTTTATTTCATTTTCTTTGTCCTTGGTGTAGATAGGGCATAAAGTGGATGGAGTGAAGTGGGGAGGTTGAGATGTGGCCACTCCAAACTTTTATGGGTGGCCACGGCTGATATGTGCGCTTTTGGCATCTTTTCATGAGGCAGAGAGGTATGAAGGTGGTGAAAGAATGGTCAGATCAAAGAGGGGTCATCAGTGTATTTTCCAACATAAGATTCCCTGCATGAAGGCTAATTCAACATTTCACCAAGTGATATCACACCACATGATAGAATCAACATAACATTCATTTTTCTACCAAGTGATTCCATAGGCTTTAAGCGCTTGTAGCTTGCTCGATTCATGATTCAACCAAAACATTCACAAACTTAAGAGATGTGGTGCACATGTAAAAAGTCAACAAACAAGACCATATAGCAATAAGATTTAAGAAAGTAGCATGCATTTGTCATAGGATTAAAACATTTCATTTCAAATAGTGGAGATTAAGTCAAAACAAACTTTTAGAGCATGAACATTCAAGTTTGGGCAAAATTGGCCAAAATGGTGCCAATTTGCACTAAATCACATCTAAACCTACTTTAGGGAATTTCAAAACATAACGCAGCAAATCCTAATTACTGTAACACCCCTGACCTGGGTTATGACCTAACCCTGGAAGTTTTGCCTAAATATGTAATTAATATACTTGTGAACACTCCCTGGCATGTAATTAAGTTCCTCAGGAACATTTACTTTCAATTTTGCTCCTTTTTGTATAAAGTTGTAGCATTGTGTTGTATGCAGGGACCTATGTGCAAATTACCCAGTTTAAGGGTTGAACTTGCAAAATTCACAAGATAAGATGTTCCTTTGATGTTAAAACATCATGTGAATGGTTATGGTAAAGTTTGAGGGATTTCCCAAGCTTGAGCACCAAGGTGCAGCTGTGGAAGCAATTCCCATGCTTAGAAACCCTAATTTAGGGTAAAGTGCAATTTACCCAAATTGAGGGGTCCAACTTGTAATTTTCACCATCTAGAACATCTTTTATGACTCTTGTCATCATTTAGAGTAAAAATGATGAAAGGGATACATCATTTAATAATTAAATGAGAAAAATGATCTTTGTGATAGAAATCACCTAAAATGGGTACAAAACCTTTACATGAATGTACCCTAATTGTAGGTTTGGATTCCTATACCCTTAGATCTTGAGTTTTCTTAAGAATTGCTTAAGAATTTGATGGGCTTGGGCGTGCTCTTGAGCAAGGAGGGACCTAGATGTGAATTTTTGGTTTTGAAAGGTCCTTGTGGTAAGAAATAGGCTTAAGCTATAAAAAGGCTTTTCCTTTGCAAATGAGCAAACGATCTTTCCCTGTTCCATTCACTTCCTTTCTTTCCCAAACGGCCAAGCCTTGCTCTGGAGCTCAGGAGAAACGACCAAGGGTGCAAGGTAGGTTTGGATTCCCCTTCTTGCCCAATTCTATGGTTAGAACTCGGATTCAAGGGCAAATTCATGGCTAGCTTACTTAACTCTATCTTTTTAGCCATCTTTCCTCAATCTTCCTTGGAGAAGTCACCTTGGCCGACCAGTAGAGCTTCTTGGAAACCATTGAAAGCTTGGACCTCGAAAGCTTGGAGCTCAAGGAGCAAGCTTTAGGCGGGTTTTATAACTCTAAACTTGATGCTTCGATTATACATCTTTTCTATGCATATAGTTGATAGATCTTCTTCTTCCCTATCTTCCCTTGCATCCTTGCAAGCAAAATCGTGAAGAACTGCTACTGTTCTTAAGGTGGAAGATAAGGGCGTTAATTACTATGCTTATCCACAGATTTTCACTTTATCAAACGACCTCCACCTATTGCTCAAAACGGTTTCAAACCGTTTGGTGGGCAAACGGTTTCAGGGTCGTTTGAGGGCAAACGGTCTCAAGACCGTTTGGTCCCGTTGACCAAGCGAAGACCGTTTGGGAATCTTGTTCATAATTATGTAGGTTAATCACCCACGAAATTTGAGAGGTTAACTCCACAGGAATCGTGAGATATGAGCAAATCAATTAGCAAAACAAATTGAATTAATTTCTGATTTGCAATCTGTTTAATTTGCCCTTTTTGGGCAAACGGTCTCAAGACCGATTAAGATGGTTGACTAAACGTTGACCGTTTGGGATTACTGTTCATAATTATGTTAATTAACGACTCACCAAATTTTATGGATTAATTCCAAACGAGTCATGAGTTGAAGGATGATTAATAGGGCAAACCCTAATTGAAATTAGTGCTGAATCTCCTATGAGTTAAGTTGAGATTTTGGGTTGCTTAGCCCAAACGGTTTCAAGACCGTTTGGGAATCACCCAAACGGTCTCAAGACCGTTTGGGGGTCACCCCAAGACCGTTTGGAGGTCTGGGGTCAAGTATAGTTGATCAATTGAAGGTCCAAAGGCACCAAATCATATTGCAATTAAGTATTGATGTGATGATCAACTCAATAGATCAAACCTTGATGAATTTTCGCTAAAGTCCAAAGGATGGATGGGCAAACGGTCTCAAGACCGTTTGGAACTCATCCAAACGGTCTCAAGACCGTTTGGTGTCAACCCAAGACCGTTTGAAGGTCTAGGGTTGAGTTAATCTAATGGTTTGAGGGTCCAATTGTAGGAAATTGATGCATTGTTGAAAATTGCTGATTTTGACCTAATTGGACTTCAACCGTAGTCAAAACGACTTGGTGTTTGGTCAAACTTTGGGCAAACGGTCTCAAGACCGTTTGGATGATGTCCAAACGACCTCAAGACCGTTTGGGCCAAGTTTGAGCCCAATTGGAGGTCAATTGATAGGTTCAACCTTGAATTGTTTCACATTGCTGAACATTGATGACCAATCAACTTGAAACCCTAATTGAGAACGATTGAACCCTAATTGGGTTACAATTGAGGGTCAATTTGATGTCTAAGTGGTTAAGGCTAACCCTAATTGGCTCAATGTATAAGTGGTTAGCATACCTTTAGCCAATTGAGGGCTTCAACATACATATCCTTGAACTTTGGTGACCTTTGAACCCTTTTGGAGGTCCAAACGGTTTGAGCCCATTTGGACCAAACGGTCTCAAGACCGTTTGGGTCCAAACGGTCTCAAGACCGTTTGAGACCAAACGGTCTCAAGACCGTTTGGGGCCAAACGGTCTCAAGACCGTTTGGGGCCAAACGGTCTCAAGACCGTTTGGGCTCAAACGACCTCAAGACTGTTTGAGCTCAAACGACCTCAAGGTCGATTGGTCCAAACGACCTCAAACCGATTGAAGCTCCAAACGGTTTGGAAGTCAACCCTTCCAAACGGTCTTCACCTCCAAACGGTCTCAAGACCGTTTGGATCCAAACGGTCTCAAGACCGTTTGAGGGCCAAACGGTCTCAAGACCGTTTAGGTGGTTGAAACCGTTTGAAGGTTGAAACCGTTTGGAGATTGGTGATGGTTTGTACTTAACCATTTGATGATGTAATCAGTTCAATGGTGATTCAATCTAAACCCTAATGGTAACCTAGGTCATTAAGGGACTATGTGATTAGTGGGTTAACCCATGATGGTGATCATGTGGCAAATTACCAAAATACCCTTGAAGGGTCTAAAGGGGTAAAACCCTAATCTAATCAAACCCTAATCACATAATGTTGATGCTTTGGCTCACATCAGTCAATAGAGACTTGTCTCAACCTAATCTAGAGTGGTGTTGCCACCATCTACTAGAGAGAGGAAAGAGAAAGTGTTTCTAGAGAGAGAAAGTATCCTAGAGAGAGAAAGTGCCCTTTTTAGGAGGAATCTCTAGTAAGATACTTCTTTTACACATGAAGGTGCATGATTAGGGAATGACCCACCTATGTGAGGTCATGGAAACCCTAATGATGATATCTAATGGATCTTAATGATAATTAAGAGTCTTAATGATGATGTTTCTCTTACATGATGATGTAATGAGTACAATTCACCATGGAGTGAATAGTAAACCCTAATTTTTGGGTGATGACATGAAAGATGAATAGTAAACCCTGATTGTAAGGGTTATTAAGTGGAACCTTATTTGAAGGTAATTCCATGTGGAACCCTAGTTGTGGGTGATCCCATGTGGAACCCTATTTTAGGGTGATTCCATGTGAAACACTAGTTGAGGGTGAATCCAAGTGAAACCCTAATTGGGGATGTATTCCTATTTACTGAAGTGTTTACTATTATCTGTTGAATTAACCATGCAGGTTGTTGTGAGATGATGGTCACACCCAGGTATGGAATACCATGTTATATTCATTGAAGGCATGTCTTATGCTTTATGAATAGTGAACCATCTTGATGCACTGCTAAGTGACATCCTTTGTGATTTATGGGCTGTAAGAGCCATAAATGTTATTAAGGTCATGCTTGACAGATGACTTGAGATGAATATCTGATAATTGTGATAAGTTAGGCCTGTTACATTTTGTATTCTCATATATAGCTGTGTTACTGTATGATGATTGGAATACTGAATGTACCTAACTAATCAAGTGAAATGTAGAGCCCTGATCATAGATCCATCATTGTCAGTTGTCTAAATGATGGTGAAACAGGTTTTCCTAAGGGAACTCCTGGAGCACATACTGTTGAGTATGTGGGGTACATGGATGTGTAGAACCTGACATCCTAGTGTAGGTATTTGATGTAGATTCTCGTAGTCCGTCATACCTTCACTATAACAGAAAGGGTGAGTGGATGATGTAGATTCTAGTAGTCCATCAGACCCCACCCCAAAGTTTTAAAGGTGAGCTGTATCCCTACACTCCCTTAAAGACATAAACCCCGTATCGGTGAAAGATAAACAAGAAATCTTCCGATAGCGAAGAGAGTACAGAATGCCACTGTAACTCTAAAAATAGCGAAGGACCAGAGTACCCTGGTGAGCTATTACATAGACATCCCGCCAGATGTCAAACAATCAATCCTCTAACTGACTGAGGAAGATGAGGTCATAAGAATCCGGCTCTCTTAATGACCTATGTATGATACTGATGTGACTTCTTAGCGATCAGTTGGAGTATGAGTGGTATGCCTCATCTCCACAGGGCATAATAATGTTTGGAAAAACATAAACAACAGCGTAGTATATCTGTTAGAGTTAATTATGAGTTATTTGATTGATGTTACCTTGAATAGCATAGATGTTCTCATATTTTAATATTGATTGAACTCTTGCTTATCATCAGAACTGCCAGTGAATATCTTGAAGGCTCTTATTGCTTTAGTTATTCCTTGCTTTGCTTATAAAGCCTAGTGGAGAGTTATAACTCTCGCTGGGGCAATTATGTATAATTGTCTCACCCCGTAGACTTCTACTTTTTAGGTGGTCGTCGAAGACGAAGGAACAAGAACTCAGGTGAACAATCCCAGCAACAGCAGCATCAGGAGCAGTAAATATCTCAGGTGGAGATCTAGCCTGCTTCATGGTGTAGTTAGAATTAAGTCCTATGTGTCCTCTGTACTCTCAGGTCCTGGAGTGTTTTGGAGTATGAATTCTTGAGAGTTTTGGTATCATGTTGTATGTAATTACTCAAGAAGTAATTGTCAGTGATGTAAACAGTTAAATCCTTTTTCTATGGAAAAGGTTTGTGGTTTCAGGCTCTTGTCTCAAAAAGTTTTAAATTCCCGTGATTTTTGTCTTCCGCTGTTTACCGATTTCTTCCGCACATGATTAAATCGGGATTAATTCGTGGTTTGGAGATCGGAGCCCACAATTAAGTGGTATCAGAGCTCCAGGTTCATCCGAGTCTACAGAGGCATAGGACTTAGGAAGTCGAGTCTATCTTTAGTATTCCTTCCTTATCTAATAGAATCTTCTACTCCTCAGGAGAAGAAGATACTTAAGATGTCAGAGCCACATGATGAGAATGTGGAAGAAAGTAGTGCTAGTGCACCTCAAGGTGGTGCAGGAGTACCAGGATTGGAACAGCATGTACCAGAACAACCTAGAGAGCCACCCCAGTTTGATCCAGATGACATGGGTAACCCAGCAGTCCAGACAATGTTTGGGCAGTTTATGACTGCCATGACACACATAACCGACAGGTTGCCTATGCCTGCACCTAGGGTACCTGCCCAGCCTGAGGGGCAAGGTATCGGGAAGACGTTCGAGCGACTACGTCGTGTCGGAGCTACCGAGTACCATGGGACTGCTGACCCCGCAGATGCTGATCTGTGGTTGACAGAGCTGGAGAAGGCCTTCAGGATCCTCAACATCCCTGAAGCTGAGAAGGTTAGACATGCTGTCTATCTTCTCAAAGGAAGTGCTGGTCACTGGTGGAACATGGAAGAGCAGAAGAGACCTGGGGCAGAGTTCTCATGGGAAGAGTTTCGTCGGGAATTTATCAATAGATATTTTCCCAAGACCTTCCTAGACGAGAAGATCTCTCAGTTTGAGAGACTGAGACAGGGTATTATGAACATTAGCGAATACGAAGCTAAGTTCATGGAGTTGTTGCGATTTTGTCCGCACATGGCTGCCACAGAAGAAGAAAGAATCAGAAGGTTTGAGAAGGGGTTGAATGTTGACATGTCTACCCCAGTGTCTGCCTTAGAGAACCGAGAGAGATTCTCTACCTTCGTTGAGTCAGTCCGAAGGATAGAGAGATCTGTAGTTGAGAAAAGACAAACCCATAAAAGATATCCACAGTTCCAGGGTTCTTCATCTAGGGATTCCAAGAAACCTAGATTCTCTGCACCTAACCCTCCGCCACCCAGATCGAGTTTTCAAACTCAATGGACACCAAGCAGAGGTAGAGGACGAAGTCAACCGCTTCAAGGGACGCACAGTTCTGCATCTGTGTCAGTTACTGGACCACCCAGACCACAGCAACAGGAAAAGAGTTGCTACAACTGTGGTAAGGTGGGACACTTGATGAAGGATTGTCGTTCTAGGGCTGTCGGTGTGACACAACAAACCCCGAGACAGAATCGACAGGGATCTCAGAATAGACAACATCAAGGAGCAGCTCGAGGACGTGGACAAGCGTCTCAAGCTG
Organism: Alisma plantago-aquatica; assembly: GCA_963693085.1. Classification (NCBI taxonomy): domain Eukaryota; kingdom Viridiplantae; phylum Streptophyta; class Magnoliopsida; order Alismatales; family Alismataceae; genus Alisma; species Alisma plantago-aquatica. The sequence continues at coordinate 666,592,170 of OY856414.1, forward strand.
GATCATCAGCACCACCTCAACAGCAGGCTACAGCAAGGTTCTATGCTATGAACCCACCAGAAGCAGTGGTCAATCCACAAGTGGTGATAGGTCAGATGGAACTTTTATATTCTGATATGTCTAAATCTTGTGTAGTATCTGTTCTGATTGACCCGGGTGCTACGCACTCTTTCATCACTCGAAGAGTGATTCGTAACTGCAATATGACAACTAGTCATAGGGCAGATAAGTTGTTGTTGGAGACTCCGTTGAGTGGGTCTGCTGTTCTGCAAGAAGTATGCTCTCCTTGTGTACTTTTCTTTTCTAAGCATCGCATTCAAGTGGATCTCATACCGCTTGATATGCAAGGATTTGATATAATCCTAGGGATGGATAACTTGGAAAAGTATCGAGTTGTCTTGGATTGTGAATCCAAGCTGGCGGTGTTTGCTGATGAAAGCAACACATGGATCTTTCAAGGTGAAAGAAAGATTCTGCCCACCTGTCTTGTATCAGCTATGGTTGCTGATAAGTTGATGAGGCAAGGATGCTACGCATTCTTAGCCCATGTGGTAGATGTTACCAAGGAGAGTTCCAACCCTGCTGAAGTTCCGATAGTCAGGGAATTCGAGGATGTGTTTCCCGAAGAACTTCCTGGTATACCACCACCCCGGGAAATTGATTTTGAGATCAATTTGGTCCCAGATACGAAATCTATAGCCCAGACTCCGTATAGGATGGCGCCTGCTGAGATGGCAGAACTCAAGAAACAGCTTCAAGAGTTACTTGAGAAGGGTTTCATCCGACCGAGTACCTCACCTTGGGGTGCTCCGGTTTTGTTTGTTAAAAAGAAAGATGGATCGATGCGGTTGTGCATTGATTATAGACAACTCAATAAAGTAACGATAAAGAATAAATATCCTTTGCCGAGGATTGATGATCTTTTCGACCAGTTGCGTGGTGCGACAGTCTTTTCTAAGATAGACTTAAGGTCTGGATATCATCAACTCCGCATTAAGGATAGTGACATATCTAAGTCTGCCTTTAGGACAAGATATGGTCACTATGAGTTCACGGTCATGTCGTTTGGACTAACCAATGCACCGGCTGCATTCATGGAACTCATGAATAGAGTCTTTCGACCTTTCCTTGATCAGTGTGTTGTCGTCTTCATAGACGACATACTGATTTATAGTAAGGATGCTCAGCAGCATGAGCAACACCTTCGCCAGACTTTGACCTTGCTAAGAGAGCATAAGCTATACGCTAAGTTTAGCAAGTGTGAGTTTTGGTTATCTGAAGTATCCTTCCTTGGACATGTGGTATCTGCCTCGGGAATTCGTGTTGACCCTGCAAAGATAGAATCTGTTCTGCAGTGGGAACAACCGAAGACACCGACGGAGATTAGAAGTTTCTTGGGGTTAGCTGGTTATTATCGAAGGTTTATTAAAAATTTCAGTTCTATAGCCTTACCTTTGACCAAGTTAACCCGGAAGGATGTTCCTTTTGCTTGGAGTGATAAGTGTCAACAGTCTTTTCAGCTGTTGAAGGAGAGGTTGACAAGTGCACCTGTGCTTGTGTTACCTGAGCAAGGAAAGGAATATATAATCTTTTGTGATGCCTCCAAGAATGGACTTGGATGTGTGTTGATGCAGGATAACCAAGTGATTTCTTTTGCTTCCCGACAGCTTAAGAAACACGAAGAGAATTATCCGACACATGATCTGGAGTTAGCTGCTGTGGTCCATGCTTTGAAAATCTGGAGACATTATCTCTACGGAGAAACTTTCCAGATTTTCACAGACCACAAGAACCTTAAGTACATCTTCACTCAGCATGAGCTTAATATGAGGCAACGTCGCTGGATGGAGTTAATCAAGGACTACGATTGTACGATTGATTACCATCCGGGCAAGGCCAATGTGGTTGCAGATGCCTTGAGTAGGAAATCAGCAACATCAACCATGGATAGGGCACAACTAAGTTCCTTAGTATGCTCTAGAAGAGATATGCTTATCTCTTTAAGGCATGACAATGTGCAGTTGAAGGCATCATTGTTAGCCGGTCTGTTAGCTGAGATGCAGATTAAACCTACCTTAAGAGAGCAGATAAAGGAGGCACAACAAGTAGATGTTTCTGTACAGCAGATCAGATTTGAGTTTGGAAATGAGAAGCGAGAAGGTTTTCATGAGTCAGATGACCAGGTGGCATGCTATCATGGAAGGATGATAGTGCCAGATGTGGACGACCTGAGGAAGTTAGTCCTGGAAGAAGCTCATTCTTCGATGTATGCTATGCATCCAGGGAGCACCAAGATGTATCGAAACTTGAAAGACATGTATTGGTGGCCTGGGATGAAGAAGGATGTAGCTGAGTTTGTTCTGAGGTGTCCTGTGTGTCAGCAGGTCAAGGCTGAACACCAGAAACCTGCAGGGACAATGCAACCCTTACCCATACCACAGTGGAAGTGGGACCATGTAACCATGGACTTTGTTGTTGGCCTACCCAGGACAAACAAAGGACATGATTCCATTTGGGTAGTTGTTGATAGGTTGACAAAGACAGCGCATTTCTTACCTGTCAAAACAACCTATACTGCTGAAAGGTTATCCCAGATATATGTCCAAGAGATAGTGCGTTTGCACGGAGTTCCTGTCACTATAGTTTCTGACAGAGGTCCCCAGTTTACAAGTCGCTTTTGGGAACAGTTACACAGAGCCCTAGGCACCAAGTTAAGGTTTAGTACAGCCTTTCATCCTCAAACTGATGGACAGTCAGAAAGGACTATACAGACCTTAGAAGATTTGTTGAGAGCATGTGTTCTCCAGTTTACCGGGAGTTGGGATCTACATCTAAGCTTGATAGAGTTTGCCTATAACAATAGCTATCAACATAGCATTGATATGGCACCATATGAAGCCTTATATGGCAGACGTTGTAGATCACCCTTGTGTTGGTATGAAACTGGTGAGCACCAGTTATTAGGCCCTGATCTTGTGCAGCAAACTACAGAAAAGATTAAAGTTATACAACAACAGCTTAAGACTGCACAAGATAGACAGAAATCATATGCCGATAAACGTCGTAGACCCCTAGAATTCCAGGATGGAGACAGAGTGTATCTCAAGGTCTCACCTTGGAAAGGAGTCCTTCGTTTTGGGAAGAAAGGAAAGTTAGCTCCTAGATTTTTGGGACCTTATCCAATTGTTGAAAAAGTTGGAAAGGTGGCCTATAGACTAGAGTTACCTCTAGAGTTGCAGAAGCTGCACCCTGTGTTTCACATTTCCATGCTAAGGAAATGTCATCCAGATACCGAGTCAGTTCTACAACCTATGGAGGTAAAATTGAATGAAGATATAACGTATGAGGAGGGACCAGTGTCAATCCTCGATAACAGAACTAAAAAGTTAAAGAAGAAGGATATAAGCCTTGTAAAAGTCCTCTGGAACCATCGTGGTGTTGAAGAAGCCACTTGGGAACTAGAAGGTGAAATGAGAAGAAAATATCCTGCTCTTTTCTTATAATATGCTTTATCGATTTCGGGGACGAAATCCTTTTGAAGGGGTAAAGAATTTGTAACACCCCTGACCTGGGTTATGACCTAACCCTGGAAGTTTTGCCTAAATATGTAATTAATATACTTGTGAACACTCCCTGGCATGTAATTAAGTTCCTCAGGAACATTTACTTTCAATTTTGCTCCTTTTTGTATAAAGTTGTAGCATTGTGTTGTATGCAGGGACCTATGTGCAAATTACCCAGTTTAAGGGTTGAACTTGCAAAATTCACAAGATAAGATGTTCCTTTGATGTTAAAACATCATGTGAATGGTTATGGTAAAGTTTGAGGGATTTCCCAAGCTTGAGCACCAAGGTGCAGCTGTGGAAGCAATTCCCATGCTTAGAAACCCTAATTTAGGGTAAAGTGCAATTTACCCAAATTGAGGGGTCCAACTTGTAATTTTCACCATCTAGAACATCTTTTATGACTCTTGTCATCATTTAGAGTAAAAATGATGAAAGGGATACATCATTTAATAATTAAATGAGAAAAATGATCTTTGTGATAGAAATCACCTAAAATGGGTACAAAACCTTTACATGAATGTACCCTAATTGTAGGTTTGGATTCCTATACCCTTAGATCTTGAGTTTTCTTAAGAATTGCTTAAGAATTTGATGGGCTTGGGCGTGCTCTTGAGCAAGGAGGGACCTAGATGTGAATTTTTGGTTTTGAAAGGTCCTTGTGGTAAGAAATAGGCTTAAGCTATAAAAAGGCTTTTCCTTTGCAAATGAGCAAACGATCTTTCCCTGTTCCATTCACTTCCTTTCTTTCCCAAACGGCCAAGCCTTGCTCTGGAGCTCAGGAGAAACGACCAAGGGTGCAAGGTAGGTTTGGATTCCCCTTCTTGCCCAATTCTATGGTTAGAACTCGGATTCAAGGGCAAATTCATGGCTAGCTTACTTAACTCTATCTTTTTAGCCATCTTTCCTCAATCTTCCTTGGAGAAGTCACCTTGGCCGACCAGTAGAGCTTCTTGGAAACCATTGAAAGCTTGGACCTCGAAAGCTTGGAGCTCAAGGAGCAAGCTTTAGGCGGGTTTTATAACTCTAAACTTGATGCTTCGATTATACATCTTTTCTATGCATATAGTTGATAGATCTTCTTCTTCCCTATCTTCCCTTGCATCCTTGCAAGCAAAATCGTGAAGAACTGCTACTGTTCTTAAGGTGGAAGATAAGGGCGTTAATTACTATGCTTATCCACAGATTTTCACTTTATCAAACGACCTCCACCTATTGCTCAAAACGGTTTCAAACCGTTTGGTGGGCAAACGGTTTCAGGGTCGTTTGAGGGCAAACGGTCTCAAGACCGTTTGGTCCCATTGACCAAGCGAAGACCGTTTGGGAATCTTGTTCATAATTATGTAGGTTAATCACCCACGAAATTTGAGAGGTTAACTCCACAGGAATCGTGAGATATGAGCAAATCAATTAGCAAAACAAATTGAATTAATTTCTGATTTGCAATCTGTTTAATTTGCCCTTTTTGGGCAAACGGTCTCAAGACCGTTTAAGATGGTTGACTAAACGTTGACCGTTTGGGATTACTGTTCATAATGATGTTAATTAACGACTCACCAAATTTTATGGATTAATTCCAAACGAGTCATGAGTTGAAGGATGATTAATAGGGCAAACCCTAATTGAAATTAGTGCTGAATCTCCTATGAGTTAAGTTGAGATTTTGGGTTGCTTAGCCCAAACGGTTTCAAGACCGTTTGGGAATCACCCAAACGGTCTCAAGACCGTTTGGGGGTCACCCCAAGACCGTTTGGAGGTCTGGGGTCAAGTATAGTTGATCAATTGAAGGTCCAAAGGCACCAAATCATATTGCAATTAAGTATTGATGTGATGATCAACTCAATAGATCAAACCTTGATGAATTTTCGCTAAAGTCCAAAGGATGGATGGGCAAACGGTCTCAAGACCGTTTGGAACTCATCCAAACGGTCTCAAGACCGTTTGGTGTCAACCCAAGACCGTTTGAAGGTCTAGGGTTGAGTTAATCTAATGGTTTGAGGGTCCAATTGTAGGAAATTGATGCATTGTTGAAAATTGCTGATTTTGACCTAATTGGACTTCAACCGTAGTCAAAACGACTTGGTGTTTGGTCAAACTTTGGGCAAACGGTCTCAAGACCGTTTGGATGATGTCCAAACGACCTCAAGACCGTTTGGGCCAAGTTTGAGCCCAATTGGAGGTCAATTGATAGGTTCAACCTTGAATTGTTTCACATTGCTGAACATTGATGACCAATCAACTTGAAACCCTAATTGAGAACGATTGAACCCTAATTGGGTTACAATTGAGGGTCAATTTGATGTCTAAGTGGTTAAGGCTAACCCTAATTGGCTCAATGTATAAGTGGTTAGCATACCTTTAGCCAATTGAGGGCTTCAACATACATATCCTTGAACTTTGGTGACCTTTGAACCCTTTTGGAGGTCCAAACGGTTTGAGCCCATTTGGACCAAACGGTCTCAAGACCGTTTGGGTCCAAACGGTCTCAAGACCGTTTGAGACCAAACGGTCTCAAGACCGTTTGGGGCCAAACGGTCTCAAGACCGTTTGGGCTCAAACGACCTCAAGACTGTTTGAGCTCAAACGACCTCAAGGTCGATTGGTCCAAACGACCTCAAACCGATTGAAGCTCCAAACGGTTTGGAAGTCAACCCGATTGAATATCTGATAATTGTGATAAGTTAGGCCTGTTACATTTTGTATTCTCATATATAGCTGTGTTACTGTATGATGATTGGAATACTGAATGTACCTAACTAATCAAGTGAAATGTAGAGCCCTGATCATAGATCCATCATTGTCAGTTGTCTAAATGATGGTGAAACAGGTTTTCCTAAGGGAACTCCTGGAGCACATACTGTTGAGTATGTGGGGTACATGGATGTGTAGAACCTGACATCCTAGTGTAGGTATTTGATGTAGATTCTCGTAGTCCGTCATACCTTCACTATAACAGAAAGGGTGAGTGGATGATGTAGATTCTAGTAGTCCATCAGACCCCACCCCAAAGTTTTAAAGGTGAGCTGTATCCCTACACTCCCTTAAAGACATAAACCCCGTATCGGTGAAAGATAAACAAGAAATCTTCCGATAGCGAAGAGAGTACAGAATGCCACTGTAACTCTAAAAATAGCGAAGGACCAGAGTACCCTGGTGAGCTATTACATAGACATCCCGCCAGATGTCAAACAATCAATCCTCTAACTGACTGAGGAAGATGAGGTCATAAGAATCCGGCTCTCTTAATGACCTATGTATGATACTGATGTGACTTCTTAGCGATCAGTTGGAGTATGAGTGGTATGCCTCATCTCCACAGGGCATAATAATGTTTGGAAAAACATAAACAACAGCGTAGTATATCTGTTAGAGTTAATTATGAGTTATTTGATTGATGTTACCTTGAATAGCATAGATGTTCTCATATTTTAATATTGATTGAACTCTTGCTTATCATCAGAACTGCCAGTGAATATCTTGAAGGCTCTTATTGCTTTAGTTATTCCTTGCTTTGCTTATAAAGCCTAGTGGAGAGTTATAACTCTCGCTGGGGCAATTATGTATAATTGTCTCACCCCGTAGACTTCTACTTTTTAGGTGGTCGTCGAAGACGAAGGAATAAGAACTCAGGTGAACAATCCCAGCAACAGCAGCATCAGGAGCAGTAAATATCTCAGGTGGAGATCTAGCCTGCTTCATGGTGTAGTTAGAATTAAGTCCTATGTGTCCTCTGTACTCTCAGGTCCTGGAGTGTTTTGGAGTATGAATTCTTGAGAGTTTTGGTATCATGTTGTATGTAATTACTCAAGAAGTAATTGTCAGTGATGTAAACAGTTAAATCCTTTTTCTATGGAAAAGGTTTGTGGTTTCAGGCTCTTGTCTCAAAAAGTTTTAAATTCCCGTGATTTTTGTCTTCCGCTGTTTACCGATTGCTTCCGCACATGATTAAATCGGGATTAATTCGTGGTTTGGAGATCGGAGCCCACAATTACAATGCACAAGAAACTACAAAAACTACATGAAGATGCAATGCATGGTATGGAAGAGAAAAAAGATCAAAAATTTTGAAAATTTAGCAAAAATTCCATGAAACTAAACTACATGCTATGCAAGATTGCAATGAACAGAGCAGTAACAAGAAAACTAAACTAAATGGTAAAGGTGGAACAAAATGAGAAAAAGAGAGATAGGGTGGTGCATACCGCCCTACCCACCCCAAACTTTAGAATCATGTTGTCCTCAGCATGAAATTATAGCTTAGGGTAGATAGGGGAAGTGTCATGGCTGTGGTAGCGGCTGATCTGGCATCTGGGGAGGATCTGGAGGTTGAAGGTGAAGAAATGAGGGTGGGGGTCGGGTTTGGATGTTTTAAAACATTTTTTTTGTTGAAATGGGCTCGACCACGGCCGTGGTAGGTGGCCATGGTCATGGCAAGGGTGTGGTGGCATGGCCGTGGTGGGTGCCACAGTCATGTTGTCGATGTAGAAATCCTCAAGCTGACCTCACCATGGTCGTGGCACCTTGCCACGATCGTGGCCATTCTTGCAAACAACCTGTAACTTTGATGGAATAAACCCATGACCATGGTGGATGCCCACAGTCATGGCCAAGCCTCTTCAACACGGCTGTGGCGGATGACCACAGCCGTGGCCGTTCTTCTAAAAACTCTGTAACTTTGGCCGAACTGATGCAATAAAACCACGACCATGTTTGTCCACTTTTACCACGGCCGTGGTCGAGCTCCACGGTCGTTTTGGAGGTGTTCCTTTGGTTTTCTTGAATCAAAAACATGAACTTCATTTTTATTTGTTATTTGGCCACAAATATGCCTTAATGACCATGATTCCCTTCCATACCTTCTCTCTCAAGTGTCTAGCACCTGCCACATCATCAAAAATCGAAAGAAAACTATCAAGCACAAGTCTGTGTGTGTGTTTGTGTAAAACAAAGTAAAAGTATCAAAAAGCAAGGTTCAAGAATCTCAAACCACGTGGGTTGCCTCCCACTAGCGCTAAATTTTATGCCTTCAGCCGGGCTTATTGATTCCAGATCTCTATCGGTTCTTTGGAATCCTTAGTGCATCCTTGTAGTAGATTCCTTTCTCATCCTCTTCCAAGCACTCTTCTTCGTCGGATTGTTCTTCCACAAGCATAACAATATCAAAGTTTTGATTGGCCTTGTCCGAGCCGACTTCAACAATGGGTTTTAATCTTTGCCCATTAACGAAAAACTCCTTCGCCCCTTCTTTTTCACATATGACAACAGATCTGGATGGGTATACTTTCTTGACAAGATAAGGTCCTTCCCATCTAGACCAGAGTTTTCTGAGGAAGAACTTCATCTTTGAATTGTAGAGCCACACCCACTTCTCGAGCTCAAACTCCTTCTTTCTAATCATCTTGTCATGAAGGAATTTCATTCTTTCCTTATAGCTTTTTGACATCTCATACGCCTCATGGCGCATTTCCTCTAGCTCATTTAATTGAAATTTCCTTTTCATTCTGGCATTCTCACCATCAAGGTCCATAGTCTTCAAAGCCCACAACGCCTTATGTTGCATTTCAACCGATAAGTGATAGCTTTTCCCGTAAATGAGCTTGAATGGTGTGGTGCCAATCGGGCCTTTGAATGCAGTCTGGTATGCCCATAAAGCTTCATTTAGATGAAGTGACCAATCCTTGCGGTCTGGTCTTACTATTTTCTCTAAGATGAGCTTTATTTCCTGATTGGCCAACTCAACTTGGCCACTTGTTTGAGGATGATACGGAGTGGCTACACGATGGTTGACTCCATGCTTTTTAAGCAATCCCTCAAAAGTGTGGTGGATGAAATGACTTCCCTCGTCACTTATCATGGCTCTAGGAATGCCAAAATGATTGAAGATATTTGATTTCATAAAATCACAAACCACCTCGTGGTCATTCGTCCAAGTTGCAATAGCCTCTATCCACTTCGACACGTAATCCACGGTGACTAGAATGTAGACATATCCAAAGGATGGTGGGAAAGGACCCATGAAGTCGATCCCCCAAATATCAAACACCTCCACCACTAGAATGGGTGATAGAGGCATCATGTCTCTCTTTGAAATAGTGCCTACTTTCTGGAACTTCAAACATCTTTTGCAGAATTCGTGTGCATCTTTGAACAATGATGGCCAATAAAAACCACACTGAAGAACCTTGGCAGCTGTGCGCTTTCCTCCAAAGTGACCTCCACATATCCCGGAATGGCACATGGAGAGGATGTCTTGTTGTTCTATTTTCGGCACGCATCTTCTTATGAGTTGGTCAGGGCAGTATTTGGAAAGATGAGGGTCATCCCACGCATAATTCTTGGCCATGACGAACAACCTTTTACTCTCCTCTTTTATCCATGTGCTTGGTATCCTCCCACTAGCCAAGAAATTGGCTATGTGTTGATACCATGGCCATTGAGTGGACGAAAGAAGGAAGAGTTGATCATGTGGCATTGTTTCTCTAATTTGACTTGTTTCATCAAAGGGGTACTCAATCCAGGAAAGGCGATCGGCAGTGCCATTTTCAACCCCCTTCTTGTCTACAATCTCTATATCGAATTCTTGCAGCAAAAGAATCCATCTTATTAACCTTGGATTTGAGTCCTTTTTTGACATGAGATATTTGAGTGCAGCATGATCCGTATAAATCACAACTTTGTTTTGTAGAAGATATGAGCGGAATTTATCAAGTGCAAATATGACAGTAAGTAACTCTTTTTCAGTAGTTGTGTAATTTCTCTGTGCTTCATCTAGAGTCTTGCTCGCATAGTAGATGGCATGACGAATTCGGCCAACTCTTTGGCCCAACACAACCCCCACTTCCATGTCGGATGCATCAGTCATGATCTCAAATGGCAAAGAGAAGTCGGGGGGCTGCATGATTAGAGCATAAATGAGTCTTTCTTTCAAATGAACAAAAGCTTCAATGCACTTATCATCAAAATGAAACTCAACATCCTTTTCAAGTAGGTGACACAAAGGTCTTGAGATTTTACTGAAATCTTTGATGAAGCGGTGATAGAAATCGGCATGTCCCAAGAAAGACCAGACATGTCTTATAGTGGAAGGAATGGTGAGGGTAGAGATGAGGCCCAATTTGGCCTTGTCAACTTCAATTCCATCTTTAGAAACCTGGTGGCCTAGAAAAATGCCTTTGGGCACCATGAAGTGACTTTTTTCCCAAGATAGAACTAGTCGGACTTTCACACATCTTTCAAGAACAGCAGCCAAATGTAGCAAGAACTCATCAAATGTCTTACCAAAGACCGAGAAGTCATCCATGAACACTTCCAAATATAAATTAAGCATATCCACGAAGATTGAGGTCACACACCTCTGAAACATGAAAGGGGCATTGCACAACCTAAATGGCATTCTCCGGTAAGCAAAGGTGCCACTCGAGCAAGTGAATGTCATTTTCTCTTGATCCACAGGATGCACGGCAATTTGAAAATATCCATCGAGGAAACAATAGAAGCTTTGTCCTGCCAGCCTCACTAGAATTTGATCAAGAAGTGGGAGGGGATAGTGATCCTTCTTTGTCTTTTCATTGAGTTTCCAATAATCAACACACATCCTCCACTTTGAATGTTCTCTAACTGGCATTAGCTCTCCATTCGCATTCTCAGCAATGGTGATGCCACCCTTCTTGGGTACTACTTGGATGGGGCACACCCATGTACTGTCAGAAATAGGATAGATGATTCCAACATTGAGCAATTTCACTACCTCTTGAGTCACCACCTCTTTCAACTTCGGATTCAACTGCCTTTGCATTTGGCGGGTTGGCCTTGCATCCTCCTATAGATAGTTTTTGTGCACACAAATGGAGGGATCAATACCCCTCAAGTTATCCATGGACCATCCAATGGCTTGTATGTTCTTCTTTAAGACCTTCATTAAAGCCTCCTCTTGTTCCGGCGAGAGTATGGATGAAATGATCACCGGGAGGGTGTCATTTGCCCCTAGAAAAGCATATTTCAAACCTTCTAGAAGTGATTTCAGCTCAAGAGTAGGGGTTTTTTTAAGAGAGTTCTTTAATGGTTCGGAGATGGAAGGGAGGTCCTCACTCGTAGCCACCAAGGCTAGCTCATTCTCTTCATCATCATCCTCATCATCATCGGGGAACTCAACTATCGGCTCTAGACCTCTACCTTGAGTGGCAGTTTGGATCCATGAGGGTAGCCATTCCTCCACAATCTCATCTACGCACTCAATGAGATAGCAATCTTCTTCTATCGCCCCTATCACTTCGGTTGTGGCTGACAATTTGAAGATGTTCAGCCAGATCTTCATGTGCATGAATGTCACATACATTGTGTCGGTCCTAACATGGATAACTACATCAACTGTGGCTAGGAAGGGTCTCCCCAAGATGATAGGAACCTTCCTTGTGTCTTTCTCCATATCTAAGACAATGAAATCAGTAGGAAAGAAAGCAGATGTCTCATCATCAAGTCTCACAAGCACGTCATCGACACGCCCTCTAGGCATCTTTGTCAATCTATCAGCCAACTATAGAGTACAGTGGGCTGGATTCAACTACCCCATCTATAGCTCTGCAAACACATCATACGGCATGAGGTTGACACTAGAGCCCAAGTCTAGGAGAGCTTGGTCTATGCGGTGTGCCACAATGTAGCATGAGACGATAGGAGCACCAGAGTCCTTTCTTTTTCTTGGAATGATGTGTTGTAGGATCGAGCTCACTTGCTCAGTGAGCTTCACTTTCTTCGGGTTTCTTCCCATAGTCCTTCTTTTTAATGTGCAAAGATCCTTCAAGAACTTAGCATAAGAGGGAATCTGCTTGATTGCATCAAGCAAAGGAATGTTGATTTTCACTTGTTTGAAGGTTTCAAGAATGTCCTCAGTGTGCTTCTTACTTCTTTTCTCAGCAGAAGGCTTCTTAAGAGACTCAAGAAACGGAGGGAGTTGGGACCCCACACAGTCCATATCAACATTATCATCAACTGGAATCACAAGAATCACAATATCAACATCCAGAATCACAGTATCAACCCTGCCACTTGTTACGATATCCTCAACCTGTATCTCAGTATCAATCTGCTCGGCCTCAGTATCACCTCTATCATCAACAACTGTATCACGGGGGTGCTCCAAAGTCTGGCCACTCCTTAACATAGTCACTGCCTTCACATGCTCATGGGTAGTAGAAGAAGAGGCTTGTGGAGGTGGTTGTGGATGTTGAGGTGGTGGAGGCCTTTGGTGAGGTGAATTGGGATTTTGAAGAATGAATTGGGGTTGCGGTTGTGATGGTGGCTGTTGTTGTTGTGGATGGGGTGGCATTGTGGAGGTGGTTGTTGGTATGTATGAGGAAGAGGTGGGGCATATTGATAGTTAAGAGGTGCTTGAGGAGGTGGTGGAGCATAGGGATTCGGCGGGGGTTGATATGATGGTGGAACATATGCACTTGAAGTGTTCCCTAAGAAGTCACCATCATTGTTTGGGTTGGGCATCGGTTGAGAGGATAGTCTTCCTTCTTCCCTCCTTATAAGAGAGAGAGAAATCTGATCCAACCTCTGCTTAAGGCGGTTGATGGACTGCCCATGTGAGTTCACATCCTTTTTCACTTCATCTAAACTTCTTAATCTTCCGAGCACTTCCTCTTCAAATTTCGAGTTGTAACATGGCTTCGGTTGCCCCTACCCTTGTCCATCCTCATTTTGTTGTTTCCAAGAAAAGTTTGGGTGGTTCCTCCACTCGGGAGTGTAGGAGTTGGACATGGGGCATTGGTTGTTGCGTCCACCAAAGGAGTGTAGAGCATTCACTTCCTCATCCACCGAATCGACTGCCATAGCGGGTTGGCTTGAAGAGCCACCGACTTGATTCTTCATCGTCATCATGTCTGCCATCATTTTCATCATGTCGGGGTCGGTAGCATTGTGGGTAGGAGCCACAGAGGAAGGTGGAGGAGTGTAGCTCCGGCCGCTATGCCCCCCTTTTGTAGAATCGCGATGGCGTGAGTTTTCAGTGAGATGTTCGAACAAGGGACATGATTCTTTGGGCGGCTTTGCCATGAAAGTACCTCTGCAGGAAGAATCCACATTGTTTTGGCTTTGCTCTTCAAGCCCGGTGTAAAATGCTTGAACGAGTTGCCATAAGGGTACTTCACTATGAGGACAGTCTTGGAGCAGCTTTTGGAACCTCTCCCATGCCTCGTGGAAGGGTTCATTTTCCTTCTGAGCAAATGAAGTGATGCACCTCCTCATGTAGGACAGCTTTGCAATAGGAAAGAACTTATTGAGGAATTCATTTTTAACTTCGTTCCATGAGACTAGCTCCGGCTTTGACACGTACCACTCTTTAGCTTTCTCTTTGAGGGAGAAAGGAAAGAGTGTCCTCCTGATGGAGTCGTCAGTGGCGGCGGGGGTGTGAAAGGTTGAGCACATCTCAAGGAACGCGTCGATGTGGTGATAAGGGTTCTCATTCTCCATCCCATAGTAGGTAGGGAGGAGTCCAAGGAGTGCAGGTGGGATGGAGAACTGTTGAACCGTCATCTGGTCAACCAAGGTGGCGATGGAGGAGTTGTAGTTCCCTAGTGTGAAGTATTCATGGAGCGGGCGATGTGGAGGTTGAGCATCCGGTTGCGGGTTGTTTTCAGCCATCTTGGCTTCTTTTTGCTGATTATGGCAAGCTTGGTGCCTCTTTCTACCAATCTCGGGGTCGTACACCACCAAGTCAGTGCAAGTAGAATGCGTGTTGCACATGCACAACTGTCACCTGTGCAAGACACAAACACACAACAAGAAACCAAGTTAGCAAACCAAGATACAAAAGTAACACAAAGAATAAATAATAGCAATGGTGAGGGCAAAAGGAAAGGCTAAGCTACACTATCTAACTAGGCCAAGCGCCTCTATCCCCAGCAACGAAGCCAGAAAGCTTGGTGTGGATTCTGCTAGAGGCGTACACACCAGCCAACTAGGGTGGCTAGATGTACTCCACGAGGTCAGAACGCACGAGATGGGATTTTGCTTTCGATATTTATATTATCCCTAACCAAGTCGATCACAAAGACTAAACAAGTCGCCCGCAAGCGTACGGGGTACTGTCGTAGTATAGATGATTGGCAAGATATGGGGTCGGTCCACAGGGATAGAAGGGGCACTAGAGTTAGGTAGTGTAATCTATGTTCCTAGTGTAGATATTAGGGTTTGAGGGTTTTAAAAGGGTTTGATGGTTGATTATGCTAATTGAACAAGTAAGAAAAGCAAGATTAAACCTAAGCTATCTTGAACAAGCAAACTAGCAAACTAAGTTAACAAACTAGCTAAGCAAGGGCAAGAACAAGCTACACTAGACCAAACAAGCAAGAAGAAATTGAAAATATAAGTTAACCACTAACAAGAGAAAAGGCCTAAATTAACACTAGAGAACAGAGCTAAGCAATTGACTAAGTTAAGCTAAAGCAATTAAATTAGACTAGCATTAACAAGCGAGCAAAGTAGTTTGGGTTTTAACAAGTTGATTAGGGTAGGTGGGCCATTTGGGGGATGTAACTTTGATATTAGTTGGGGAAGATAGTTAGACAAGCATGGTTCTCACTCCACATCTTGATTACCAAACCAAACAATAAGGCCAATGCCATTAGAATGTACCTTATACTACTAGTAGAAGACTAGGGTTAGGTGTAATTCTAATGGGATTAACCAAATCTAGGTTTCTAGGGTAAGTGATAGTGAGCAATTGTGGGTTGAGGGTAGAGATGGGAGTAGAGATGAGGGTATCTGACCTCATGCCACTAGCCACTCTAGCCTTTAGAAGGCCCTAGCCAATTGCATCACTCTCACTCACACTAGCTACTTAGATCTCACACTCACTTGTACGAGGGGGGATGTATATGTAGGAACAAAGGGGGCTAGCTAGGGATCCACTAATTGGACCTAGGAGCCATTCCTAAGATTGCCACATATACTCCAAATCCTCCTAGAAACTAAGTGTCATCAAACATCTCAAAGCAAGCAATCCATGTAAAGAGCACAAACCACATGCAATAAAATAGGAAAAGAGATAGAAGCAAGAGGCAATCATCATAGATATAAATTGAGTTCATTACAAGCAACTTTTCCCCAACATGGTATCAAAGTCACATTTTAACCCCAAACAGCCCACCACAAGGGGCTTAGCTATACATAGTTAAAGAAAGAGTAAAAGAAAGGGGAAGAAGAGGTAGAAATGCCATGGAGCTTGGTGTAGTAGCCTTCTTCTTCACCTCCAAGCTGTTGTGGATGACCTCCCTCCTCCAAGGGTGTAGGGGAGCATGAAAATATGGGGGGTTATGGGTGAAAACCTAGAAAATTAGGTTTCCAAGGTGGAATGAGGGTGGAATTAGTGGATGTTGAGCTAGAATGCAAAGGGATTTCACTAGGAGATCAAGGAAGGAAGGTGGAAGCTTGGAGCAGCTGTATGGGAGGCTAGCCTTCATGCCCCAGCTGCCACTTATGTATATATAGGTGGTGGGGAGGCACTAGGGTAAGTAGGGGTAGTTTAGGAAAAATAGTGTGAAAGTTTGGTAGAGTTGATGGGTCACCACGGCCGTGTTGGTGTGCCACGGCCGTGGTGAGGGTAGGATGGCACAGTCGTGGGGTGGGAATATGGTTGTGGTATGGAGTAGGTGTGGATATGCTAAGTATAGTGGTGGCCACGGTCGTGGTGGGTGAGAGGCACCACGGCCGTGTTGGGTAACACGACCGTTTTAGAGGAGAGAGATGTGATCGTGGAGCAGCAACACAGTCGTCTTGTTCTTCATCGACAACGGTCGTGGCGGAGGGCTACGGTCGTGGCGATTTGGGGGTGACTCCCTGTTGAAACTTTGTAATAAATGCACGACCGTGGCGGGTGGCCACGACCGTCTTCAGTTCTCTTGGCCACGGTCGTGTTGTGTGACCACGGTCGTGGCCCTTGGGATGCAAATTCACTATTGTCCCTGTTGGTTCTTCACAATAAACACACGACTGTGGGGGTATTCCCACTGCCGTTTTGTGGTCTGCATCATTCAAGTGTCCTTCAAGCTTGATCATTCTTGGATGTCTTTGCTTGGTGATGACCCTTGGCCATTGGAGTTAGGTTGAGGGAGGTTTTGGGGTCTTCTTTGGACCCCCCCCCCCATGAGTGGAGGAACCCTAGAACTCCTTCTTTCTCTCTCTTCCATCTAATCATGGTCCAAGTACATGAAAACAGTGCAAAGAACATCCATAAGCGTATTTGCAATGATAACCATATTAGGGGCAAAAGCTTGTAATCTAACATGTTTAGATGTGATTTAAGTACAAAATGGCACAGGATGGAGCCCTGAAATAGGGATACATCAGTTAGTAACACTAAAGGTCAATCATGAATAGGCAAATTCATAAGAATTTTTTAATACCTTGAATTCATCGATATTTCTCCTGGCAACAAACGCCTCCCAGTCCTTTGGTTCTAGGTAGTTCCACTGCTCAATGGCTAACTTCTTCCTATTCTCAGCATCTCGAATGTATAGTCATGTGAGAATTTTCCTATAGTTCCTTAGTACCCTCCCACAGCGCTGCCTTTTTGCAATGTAGGCTTTCATCGAGTTCAAATATACTCTACAAAATGTCATATATTTAATAGACTACTATATCCTAAAAATTAGTATTCTGCAATATAGAATTGCAAATGATAATAACTCACACATAGTTCTTTCCATATTAAGTCTTTCTTCGATTTAGGAACATTATGCCAAGAACATTCTAAATGAGGACTACAATGTCTACGAGTAAGAACCCCAAGATATGAAATAAACGAGTTGCGGTTCACTCCCACTGGATTTCCTGCATGATCAAAATCCACAACCAGTTTGTGTCTCGATATGTCTTTATAAAGATTAGTATTGAAAGCGTAAATTAGAAAAATGTTTCTTAAAAGATTTTATCCACAAATCACTTGGATGTTATTTTGTTGAATACTACTTTGATATCCTAATCCAATAACAAAGGTGTTTTGGATGGATGCATTCCTAGAGGAGAACCTAGTTCTAAAGGAATCAGTGGGAGAGAAAAGTAGAACTCAAAATGTTCGAGACAAATAAGAAAAACATTGAACTTAAAGAGGTACAATGGGAATAAAGAGAATCACAAAATGTTGTGGAATCTCAAAGTTCCTCAAGTAACACACATAACTCATGGTTCTGGTAGAACACACCTAGAGTTTGAATGATATATAATATCTTATGGACAAGAAGGTGGTGAGTTTATCATATGATGAGTCAATAGTCTACCTAGAAGCTAATGAGAGCCAAAAATTGAGATATGGCTTGAAGCCATGAAATCCAAGATAGACTCCATGTACATCAAAAAAAGTATGATCTTAGTTGATCCACCTGAAGAAGTAAAACCCATAGGGTACTTTTGGGTCTTCCAGAAGAAGACTGACATGGAGGGTAATTTGGTTGCAAAGAGTTTCTAAAAAGTTAAAGGTGTTGAACATGATGAAATCTTTTCAGCAGATAGCAAGGATAAATCCATCAAGATAATGCGTGTTATTGTAGCTTAATGGAAATTAAGTCCTTAATTTTTTTGCTTCTCAACAAGTGTTTCAAGGTTTTCAGTAGGTACATCCTCAACCTAAAACTTGGTATGTTAAGAAAACACTCATAGGATATAACTTATAAATGGACATATAGATAGATATATATGATATATTTTAAAACTTATATTGTGAGGCGACGCCTCATTGATATCCTCGCCCTCACGGTAATCATCATTATGATCATAATACTCATGGTCAGCCATATGAAAGTGTCATTTAAAAAATCATACATTTAACATTTAACATAACTAGAAGATAATATAACATTGTAAAGTTCACATTGATATAAAAACATATAAAAAAAATAAAAACATGCCTCTAATACTGTGATCTTTTATCAATTAACATTCCTTCAATGTGATCTCCGCGCACATAAAAGTCATTGTTAGCTTCAATATTTGGTGTTGGCAACCCAACTGAGAATGGACTCGAGTCATCATACCTATCATAGTACTCTTCTTCATCTGTAGGATCTTCAATGAACTATCTTTTACCATGAAGAACAACCGACCATTTTTCATTTGCAGGATCATCGATATAAAACACTTATTTCACCTGTGATGCCAATATGAATGGTTCACCCTTCTCGCCAATCTTTTCAAATTTCACTAATGTGAAACCCAATTCATCCACTATAACTCCTTTGGTGTTATCAACCCAATTACATTTAAAGAGTAGAATTTTGAAATCTACGTAATCAAACTCCCATACGTCATCGGAGGCAATTTCTTCTTCCACACAAGCACTGGTATTGACATCTACCAATTTCAGGTTTGAAATCTCTCCATGCCAGTGTCAATTCTATATAGCCTTGTACAATCCCGTTGCACATGACATGACTTTTGATTTTGTCACCAGTGCTGAATTTCAAGTTGTTACCGCAATGCCTACATGGACAGTAGAACATATCTCCAGGTTGTTTCCTATGTTCCTCGCAAATCTAATAAACTGATCAAGACCAGAAATAAACTCTAGGGTGCAGCGATTTGAAATGGACATCCATGATCTATCCATTCTATGATCAAAGAGAAAACAAGTATATATTAGGGTTTAGGATTAAAAGATTAGGGTTTAGGGTTAAAAGATTAGGGTTTAGGGTCTTATATATATATATAATAAATGTGTACCACCTATCCCATTCTTGATCACCTAATCTCACTAGTAAGTGTATAATGTGTATTCAATTTTCAAGAAAATTTCGGCAGCATTTCCCCGTAGTTCTCCAAGTACACTGATGTACATGGGTAAATGCCCACTGACATATGCACTTAGAGAACAAATGGGGAAGTGCCGACAAAACATCATGAAAACCAAATATACATTATACACTTACATCTTAAGTGAGATTAAGTGTTCAAGAGCAGTCCCAAACCGGGGACTATCCAAGATTTACTCCTAATGAGTAAATCTCGAATGAGTTTCTAGGTCAACAAAATACATGTATGTTGTCATTCCTATATCTACAATCATAGTTTCATTGTTCATATCCTAGGTTTTGAGTAACATCATTTAATTCAATTCATTCTTCCATTTGGGTAAGTTCATTCATTCAACATTAACCCTAATTAATCATTAATAATCAACTACACAATTTTGAAGAATAATTATATATTGAACTAAGTTAAATAAATCACTAACAAGAGAGAAAGAAAGCAATATTAATTAATTAAATTAATTCATTCATCATTAACCCTTATTAATCATTATTAATCAACTACACAATTTTGGAGAACAATTATATATTGAACTAAGTTAAATCTTAGAGAAACTAAGTGCAAATCTAATTAATTAAGTTCATACATTCCTCATTAGCCCTTATTAATCAACCCTAATTAATCAATAATTATACATTGAATTAACACTAGTATAGGAATGGTCTGTAGCGTCGGTTTTTTAAAGCCTGTAGCATCACTTTTTAACAGACTCCTAAGTGGTTGTCGCTATAGAATTTGACCTATAGGGTCGGCTTTTTTAACCAAAGAAAATTGACCCAATAGGCTATAAAAAATGAGGAAGAAATTGTGGCCAAAGTTGTAAGGTCGGTTATCAAGCTCAATCTGTAGACATCTAACATCAGTTTTCTTAAATAATCGACCTTAGATGTTCACTCTAAGGTCAGTTTTTTAAGAAAACCGATGATATAAGGTCTACAGATTGAGCTTGACAATCTGTAGACCTGTAGCATCGGTTTTCTTAAAAAACCAACCTTAGAAGTTCACTATAAGGTCAGTTATTTAAGAAAATCGATGCTAAAGGTCTACAGATTGAGCTTGACAATCTGTAGACCTGTAGCATCAATTTTCTTAAAAAACTGACCTTAGAAGTTTACTCTAAGGTTGGTTATTTAAGAAAATTGATGCATGTCTATAGATTGAGCTTGATAATCTGTAGACATGTAGCATCGGTTTTCTTAAAAAACCGACCTTAGAGTGAACCTCTAAGGTCGGTTATTTAAGAAAACCAATGCTACATGTCTATAAATTGTAACCACACACGGCCATGCTATGCGGCATGGCTGTGCTACCATATTCCTACACGGCCATGCTACACAGCACGGCCGTGCTACCAGAAGCCAACACGACCGTGCTACCAGAAGCCAACACGACTGTGCTACACAACACGGCCGTTGTAATTTTTTTTTTTAATTATACAAAAACAAAAATAGAACAGAAGAGCCAGGATATGGGAGAGGGGAGCATTGATGCTCAACCATCACCATTCCAAAACACACATTCATAACAAAAATGATTCATATATTTAGTTGAGTTACACATAATCACATCATAATTTACAAAATGATAGATTGCAAGTCTGAGATGATATTAAATGTCAGATACAAAAGTAAATATGAAAGAGTACTAAAACCACATGTATAAATGGAGCTGACATATTTAATCCAATGCTATATTAACTTCATTTAGAAAAGCATCTAACCACTCTTCTCAGAATTCATTTAAGTCCTCAAGTGTGTAAGGCTGAGTTGTAAAGATCTATAACAGAAAATGTACATGCTAATATTTTATAAAATGACTAAAATCACTTGAAAATTTATGATGGTATTCTTTATTACCTGATCAATAGTCTGAATGTCATATGATGCTTGTTTGACAATAGCTTGCATATATTTCATTACATAGTAGCCACAAGCCCAGTCATTATTTTGTATAGGACACTACAAATAATGAATTATACTTAATGTTAGTAAACTACTATAAACAGGAGTTGAGATAAGAATATAACAGTTGACATATAAGAGTTGAAAATTAATACATATAAGACAAAGCAATTGTCAAAGTAGCTACCTTGACATTTTTCAAAGTCAATGTCTTTAATTTTGTGGGTATTTGTCCTCCACCTTCACGAAAAGCCTTTATACCCCTATCAATTAAACAATAGTTGGTAAAATAGAATTCTAAATAGAAATATCATGTTGAAGCATTGACTAAATTTATGCTTACTCCATAGTTGGCAATTTCAATTTGTGGCCCCTTGTTGTTATTCCCATTGGGCCAACATAATAAAGAGTCATCAATTTTGGGACAACCACCAATAATTCCCAATGTCCAGCTCTGAGTAAGAATAAAACAAACATTAAAATAAAGAAATTTATTCATTATTAAAATTATATTGAATAATAATACTTACTTGACATTAAAAGGAATTAGGATAATTTCCTTCCCCACACTAGCAAAATATTTGAATGCAATATAGAAGTATTCATTCACATCCTCAATGTGTCTCCACTTGACTAGTGATTGAAGGAACTAAGAATCCAAAATTCCTTATATCAAAGTTTATCGTCTCGGTATATAAATGGCCTTAAGACATTTGTAACCATTTCATATATTAGAAATAAGCTAAAAATGTATATTGGAGTTTTCTATATTGATGAATCCTTACCTTATCCATACTTCTAATATTGAAGTATGTAGCGAATCATATTGAAACAAATATTGACAACATCAATTAGAGGTTGAAGGTAAACATCAATATCATTTCCAGGTCGCTTGGGCCCTGATATCAATATTGACAACATCACATACTTATTTTTCATACACAACCAAAGAGGAAGATTGTATATAACAATCATAACATGCCACGTGCTATGTTGGCTGCTTAATGTACCATAGGGATTCATTCCATTTGTATAGAGTCCAAGTCTTAAGTTTCTTGGTTCTTTACCAAATTGAGGGTATAATAAATCAATTTTCTTCCATTGTGGTGAATCAGATGCATGTCGTAGGACGCCATCATCATTGGCCTTTAACTCCCCATGCCAAGACAAATTTTGCGCATATTCTATATTAGCAAATAAGTGTTGAAATTGTGGTATTATTGATAGATACTCACATATGTACCCAGAGAACAAATGAGGAAATACTACTAAAATTTTCTTCAAAACTAAACATACATTATACAGTTACATCCTAAGTGGGATTAAATATCCAAAAACAGTCCCAAACTGGGGACTATCCAAAATTTACTCCTAATGAGTAAATTTTGAACGGGTTTCTAATTTGATACATAAATGTATTATTGTCATATTTATATATTAAGTTAAACATCATGCATCTATGATCTCATCTATAAACCCTAAAGTGTCAATCTGATACTACACAATGTCTACCCTCATATTTCTAGAATGTATATAATGCTTAAATATGTGATTGATAACAAAATGTAGAAATGAAAGAATGCATATTTCTATTATTGGTTGATTTACTAGTCAAATAAAATGGCACATTGGGAGAATGAGAATATTATACCTCACTTGTAGGCTGAAGAAGAAATATATACAAGTCAACAACAAGTCAATAGAACATGCAACAACACAAATGCATGATTCAATTCTGTTATAATGTATTAATTAGGGGTCAATATATATTAATTTTAGAGGAGCGGTAAGAATTAACAAATGCAAAATTGACAGATTTTGAAGTTTATGCAACTCAGCTAAGATGGTCGTGCTACCCAGCACGGTCGTGCCATCACCACGGTCGTGCTACCCAGCACGGCCGTACTACCTGGTCAGTTGCATGATAGTAAGAAGAAAATGGAGGAGTGAGGCGGTAGAGACAATTGTGCTACCTTGAGAAGAACTGGACGGTGGGGGAGCTTATGCAGGAGAAGAACTAGGGAGAA
Organism: Alisma plantago-aquatica; assembly: GCA_963693085.1. Lineage (NCBI taxonomy): Eukaryota > Viridiplantae > Streptophyta > Magnoliopsida > Alismatales > Alismataceae > Alisma > Alisma plantago-aquatica. The sequence continues at coordinate 666,615,465 of OY856414.1, forward strand.
AAGGTGCACGACCTTTGCAACGCCGTAGGCGTCGTCGCCATTCAAGGAAGAAAGTGGTTGGGTGTTGTCATCCAAAGTGCACGGCGTCGGAGATGGTAGTTGATCCGGAGGCGTCGGCACCGTCCAAAGAAGAAAATGGCGGCTGGGCGTCGTCATCCAAGAAGGGGTGTTGATTTGCCTCTCTTCGGGCGCGGAGATGGTTGGGAAGGTGGCCTTGGAAGCAGCGGTGATTTGCTTCTCTTTGGGCGCGAAAGTAGGAATGGGAGACGAACAAAATGAACTGAAACACACTAAAACACGGCTCAGCTTTGGTCTAATATCATCCCGACCTCTAGGGTGAGTTATCTCAAAAAACTGACGTTGCAGGTCGGGTCTGTAGGGTCAGTTATTTGAAAAAAAAAAATCAACTCTAGAGACTAAGTGGTGCCTGAAATTTTTGAGACCATCTATAAGGTCGGATATTTGAAAAAACTGACCCTAGAGGTCAGGGTCTATAGGGTCGGTTATTTGAAAAAACGACCCTAGAGACTAAGTGGTGCCCAAAATTTTTGAGACCATCTATAAGGTCGGGTATTTGAAAAAACCGACCCTAGAGGTCAGGGTCTATAGGGTTGGTTATTTAAAAAAACTGACCCTAGAGTTCCAAAGCGGTGTCTGCATTTTTTGTTGATCCTATAGCATCAGTTATTTGGAAAAACCGACCCTATAGATCGAGGCGGGAAGCCAAAATCGCATGAATTTTTGCCGCAGGAAACCTGTAAGGTCGGTTTTTATGATAAAGTTGATGCAATAGTCTATTAGGTCGGTTATTCTAGTAAAAATGAAGTTATGGGCAGCGACGTTACTGGCCAAAAATGTAGTAGTGTAAGTTTAATGTTAGAGAAACTCACTGCACTGGTGGAGCAGGTTGTGGTGGCGGCGTCCGGAGGTGGAGGTGGTCGCCGCTAGAAGTGAAGCATGTGGCAAGCGGCAGCAGTGGAGATGATTGAGATGAAGCTAGTGGTGAAGCAGGTGGTGAGCAGTGGCAGGGTGGCGGGCTATGTTGGTAAAGTATGCCCAGAGAGCCAATCATGTGATGATTGCAATGAGGCATATGATACTTGATTTGATAATGGTAAATGTTATTCCATCTATTGTGTTTGTCTCAGTCATGAGATGATGGCACATACATGATAGATGTCTAAAGAATAATGTGACTCGATGACATATGTCTTCAGGTTGAGGACCTGAACAATGAGACCATATGTATGATAAGAGTACATACATTCTTGTTATGTCCCTAGCCATATATTATTGTGGAAGCAAAATAGACAACAGTAACACATAAGACTAGAGTGTGTGTTGACTGATGATACAACCTCATTAGTCATGATATATGATATCAAGTCAAGTACACATATATATGTTAGAGAATACTATATCAGACAGACCCACCGTGAGAGTGATACATGGATACCATGGAATGGTAGTCACAATCATGTCTCATATTGATAGTGGTGATAGTTGTTCTTAGACCTGAAATCACTGCACTCATCACATGTCATTGGGTACACTTTGACATCATCAAACGCATTCGTGAAACACAAATGTTATAAAGGTGATGATTGGGTGACTTTGACACATGGGGTTTTGACTGTGAGTGATAGATATGGGATGTGTCCCTCCTACAAGGAGTATGACATCTAGGGCCCCTTGATAAGAGAGACTGAGAAATGTATGGCCATACTCATGTGATTCAATATATGATATGTGAACTCACATGCATCTCAGATAGTCTGCTCAGAGGTCAAGGAACTTGGTTTGAATGTTGAAGAGGATGATGTTCCATGCCTCAAGTTCAATCCGGATGGTCAGTGACAAAGGAACTATACGATCACGGTAATAATAATCACAAATTGTAGGTTGAAAGTTGTTCTCCAACTTTCCTTTTTACTTGGGTAGCACTGATGTGCGACTAGGCACTGCTATTTGCTTGTGAAGTCATAAGTGAGTTATGGACTTTCACTGCCAAAGTGAAATGGGACCTATAGGGTCACACACATAGGATTAATCTAGAAGAGGAGTTTATCCATGAATGATGTTTAGATCGATTACTAAATTAGGTACTCAATTAAACATTCAATCAATAGACTTGACTCAGAATCATCAAGTTCAAGTGTTGAACCAATTGATTAGAGTGTTAGATGTATTGAGAATTGCATTAACTGAGTTCTACACAACCTGGACCACCAACCGAATGGTTCACTGGCTGAACTGATCAGCTCATGGTCAGTGAGATTACCAGTTCACACAGGTGAACCGATCGATTCACATGGACGAACCGAGCAGGTGTTGGGTTTCCCGATTTGTGAGAAAAGATTTTCATTTCACTTCTTCAATTTGATTGGGACAAGAATTAATCTTTGTATTAATTAGAAATGAATAAGTAAAGTCAATTATGGGCAAGTATGGGATGTGAAACGATCGGTTCATACTCCGAATTGATCGATTTAAAAGTGAACCGATCGGCTCACTTGCCCAAACAACTGGTTGAGTTGTGAAACAACCGATTTGCCTGTTGTAGTGCAATCAGTTCGTGAAAAATCTGGACCCTTCTACTCCCACACATTCTGGGAACCCTGATCCTACCCTCTACTATAAATAGAGGGGTACAGGGGGCTTCTCAGAATACACAAATCAGAACATCAGTTGCTTTGAAAAGTTTTTGTACTCTCTGGTTGTGGTAACTGAGAGAACCCAATTAAGTGCTACCCGACTAGGGAGGCACAGTGAGGGAAAGACAACTACAGGATGACAATTGGTGGTGGGAGAGTGTGTCGGTGACTAGTATGCTGATAGAGGGGGAGGACTCCTTCTAGTGTCCTTCAGGACATGACGACTAGAGTTCCATGTGGTCCATGTGGACTATCCATAGAGGCAGGAGGTTTCTGCCGCTCAGGAGGACGACGGTCAACCATAGTCTGGGTCAAGGACAGGAGCTGCACAGATACTGTCGAAGACTAGGTGGTTGAAGACCATACTAGCTGTGAGGTATTATCTCTGAGCAAGTCTCAGGACTAGGTACACCTCGCTAAAACCATCTTTCCTATTGCATAGTTGCTGATGCAATCTATTGGTTATGGGTTTTTGGTTAGATAATTTTTTTGTTTCCATTGTCTGTTCAGTCCCACAAAACCCAACAGTGGTATCAGAGCCACGTCAACATACTATATTTTAGGATTAATCGATATGATCAGATTTTGATTTTTTGCCATTTATTTATTACATGCAATGTGAATAGTTTAACTGGCTAATGTTCATATCTGATTTAACACCACAAATCCCTATATACATATATTATATGGTATATATATGCAATCGATACACGTCGCCCTAAAATGGTTTTGATGGTAGATGTGTAGCGTGGTTATGGCCTATAAGCCCCTATGTCTATGCATGGTTGGTTGTGGTTGTTTGCATCTCAGTCTGTGTATTGAGTCCTTTCTTCTTTTCCAGATGTAACTCAAGATAACTTGAGTGTTCTCTTCTACCTTTGCTCCCCCCCAAATGTAACTCAGGGTTTCCTAAAGAGATATGCAAAGTAGGATAGTTTATTTCCTATTATGTTGAAGAACGACATGTGCCCAGATGAGCATTTGGAGGACCAAGACAACCGTCTCATGGAGCGAGACGATTGACTGGTGGATTGAGATGTCCGTCTCATGGAGCGAGATGAGAGGTTGGTGGCCTGACGAGGTGCACGACGACCTGATAGACCGATCGTCTGGAGGATCCAGATGATCAGTTGGTGACACCCAACCAACCGGCTGGGAGGAAAGTCGACCAGTCATGGGATGAGTTGATCAACCCGAAACGGCTAAAGCACATGACTTCATCTTCTACAGGTTGCTGCATATGATGTAGACCTAGATGACCGTAATTCCTTGTGGCTCAAGGAATTACAATAGGATGGCCATAATCATTGCTTTATCACTTCGCATGTTTTCTTATGGGATATAGCATGTATATGATATGTACTATATATGTGGTGATTGGATATGTATATGTATATAAATACCAAATCCCTCAATATAATGTTATGTCTTAGATGCTTTCCATAAGCAACACACGTGAAAATCTTGATCAGCAAGCGTGGGCATCCCAAGGGTGGTGTGTTGTCTATCTCATGGAAGTGTCATGATAGTAGTGTGGGCCTGCCAAGCGGGGTGCACTCCTATCGTGTTGGCTTTTGGGTCAGGCTTAACTAAGTAGTCTTAATGAGATTAAGCACTTAGAGGCATGGAGATGACTATGGAAAAGAGTCGTGCATATCATCTATCCAAGAATTGCATATGATGCAATTGGTAAATGTTACCTATCTTTAAATTGATTATGGATGCTAGTGTTGGCCACATAATAACTCAATTGTTTTGGATCTTGGCTCACTAGAAGGTTGTACACTACAATCTTCTAAATTGATGGTGAGGGCTATCAATTTGATCAAAATAGTGGGATAGATAGTTAATTAAAGGCCTAATTAATATCATCAAATTTATCAAATCAAACAAATCAAAATGTTTTGAAAAGTTGCAAAATTCTTTTGTAGAATCTAAATGACAAAAACAAATACATTATCTTTTCTATCAGTTCATAGACGGGATAAAACTTAAATCTGGTTTAGGATCTTTGAGAAGTGTTCTCAATAGTGAGTGTAAACTCTAAATTCCTTAAAAGACCAGAGCCAATAGAACCACTCCAAATGCGCCTAAGGCTAAAATTGGATGCTTACTTGAAGTATGCCAATGATGCCTAAGACATCAAGAACCTTATGTTGAGCTATATGAACTATGAGTTGCATAAATAGCTTGAAGCATGGACATTCTTGAGATGGTTATACATCTTAAGAATCATGTAAAGCATGAAAGGTATAATGTCATCAAAGCGATGTTTGAGTATAAATAGACAGATGGAGATCAAGTATAATCTCATTTGCTCAATGTGATTGTGCATATAGATTAACTGTGATTTCTTATAGGCCAAGAGTTGACCAAACATATGATTCTACAAATAGTTGTGTGAATCATATAGACAATTTATCAAATGTTGAGAAACTTGGCCAGACCACTATCTGAAGTGCTTGGCATGTTGATGCCAAAGCATGAATGAAGAAAGGACAAAACTTGTGATAATGATCAACAGAGTAAAGTACATAGACTAAAGCAAGGTCAAAAAGTGTTCTGAGGCCAAGCTTGGGTCTAAGTCTTCATCACTCAAGATATGGAGTAGGGTAAGTAGGAAAGGGAAATAACCTCTTTATAGAGGATCTCGGGAAGATGAAAGAGATAGAGATCTCTACTTCAGTACCTGAGAAGAAGTAAGCTAGAAACTATGTGGAGCAAGAGTTGTTTCCTTTATAGTTATAATATGACATTCATGGGCATATAATAGAATTAGTGAATTGTTATTATACATCTACCGTCAATGAAATCATCATACATCTTGTTTGGATAAGAGTGTAATGAACTGAAGGCAATGCCTATGTCTCATCAACTATACTTGATAGTTAAAGAGATAAATGTGTATGACACATGTAATGAATGACATGATAACTCAAACTTGAATGCCTATAACATAGTCATTTGCAGTTCATAAATGATAATTGCATTTCTAGAAATCCATATGATGGTTAACCAGACTCATTTTGGTTATTGAACCAATAGAGACATGCTAATCTCATTCATTGTGCAATATGACAAAGGTTCTTTACTAGATGTAGTGTGAAAACAATTATTATATTAAGGATTATATATATTGATGTATATAGACCTTTTAGAATAAATGCTAAAGGTAATCAATGGTACTTCATTATATCTACTGATGACCTCAGTACATAAGGTAGTTTGTATTTAATGAAATACAAACATGAATCTCTTGAAGTGTTCAAGGAGATCATAAATGAAGTACATAACAAACTTGATATAAGTATTAAATTTCGATATGATCGATATGGAAATACTTTGAACCAAGAGTTTGAGAACCTTCTGGAAGATCATGATAATGTATCATGATGGACTCCACCTGAAACACAATGATAGTGTATCATGAGAAGTGTATCAGAAAGAAGGAATCATACCTTGATGAATCATAACGTGATTACTAGCTAATCTTCAAATTTCCTTTTGGACACATGCTTAACACTAAAAGAGGCACACTGGGAATCAAAAAATGTTGTGGAATCTCAAAGTTACTCAAGTAATACATATAACTCATGGTTCTGGTAGAACACACCTAGAGCTTGAAAGATATATGACATCTTATGGACAAGAAGGCAGTGAGTTGATCATATGATGCGTCAACAGTCTACCTAGAAACTAGTGAGAGCCAGAAACTGAGACATGGCTTGAAGCCATGAAATCCAAGATGGACTCCATGTACATCAACAGAGTATGACTTTGGTTGAACCACCTGAGAGGGTAAAACCCTTAGGGTACTTTTGGGTCTTCTAGAAGAAGACTAACGTGGATGGTAATTTGGCTGCAAAAAGTTTCTAATAAGTTTAAGGTGTTGAACATGATGAAATCTTTTCAACAGTTACCAAGGATAAATCCAATAGGATAATGCTTGTTATTGTAGCTTAATATGACTATGATATTTGGCATATGGATGATAAAATCGCATTACTTAAATGGAATATTGTGCAGGATATGTATGTGACACAACCCTAAAGGTTTTATAAATCCAATAATGAAAATAAAGTCCATAAAGCCGCATAGATCGATGTTTGGATTGAAGCAGGCACCTCAGAACTGGGATCTTCTATTTGACAAGATAGTCAAAGAGTTTGACTTGAGTCAGAATAAAGAATAATGTGTCATTGTAAGAATTTAGTGGGAGCATATGCATATTCCACATATTGATGGGGGATAACGCCCTTCTACTTAACCTGGCAACAAAGTGCATTCTGAAGTTTTAAAAGAAGCATCCTATGTAATAGGAATCAAGATCTGTAGAGATATATCAAAAGGGCTTCTTGTCCTAAGAAAGAGAACATACATTGGCAAGATGATGAAAGGGTTCATCATGATGAGAGAAAACTTGTCCATGTTCCATGGAGTTAGTCTCTCAAGAGCTAAGTGTCCTAATTCTTATGAAGAATAAGGAGTAAATGGATAGATGCCATATGCATTCGCAATTGGATCTATCACATATGAACTCATCTTGTTATCTTGTATGTATTGGACATGAAAAGAACATATGAACTAATTATCTTGTATGTATTGGACATGACAAGAATATACAATATTATCATCTTATATGTATTGGACATGACAAGAAGATATGAAATCATCATCTTGTATGACAAGATGATATAAATATCCAGTTATCTCATATGTATTGGACATGACGAATGGATATCTGTCGAACTCCAGTAAGAGTTCCTGGAATACCATGAAGGACATCTTTGTGTACTTGTAAAGTACTAAAAGGATTAGTTCCTCAGTTATGGTAATAAGGAAGACTTGGGTGTAAAGAGTTACACTGATTCAAGCTTCCGAAATGACAAATTGTGTTTGGCCTTGGAATAAGAATTGTTAGTGTAAATGTTCCAACATAAGACAATTGATTATTTCTACAATAAGAAGATGAGTACCTTAGTGTTACGAACACTATAAAGGATATTGTATGGATCTAGAAGTTCATATGGATGAACTTATGGAGGTTCTGACCATTGGTGACTCAATAGAAATATTGTGACAACAATGGATCTACTGGTTAGGCAAAGGAATTTTAGATAGCTTACTATGACATTTCCATCTCATACGAGTTGTCGTACAGTGAGGGTATGTGAAACATGCAATATACACTTAAAGAAAATGTTGCTTACCCGCTATAAAAGCACTTGTGTAGCAGAAACATGATGGACATGTTAAGATCACTTGGAATGTGATTTGTGGGTGATTGGCTCTAACTGCAAGTGGGAGTCTGTTAGTATAGTATGCCCAGAGAGACAATCATGTGATGTTTGCAATGAGGCATACGATACTTGATTTGATAATGATAAAGGTTATTATGTCTATTATGTTTGTCTCAGACATGAGATGATGACACAAACATGATAGATGTCTAAAGAATGATGTGACTCAATGACATATGTCTTCAGGTTGATGACCTAAACAATGAGACCATATGTATGATAAGAGTACATACATTCTTGTTATGTCCCTAGTCGGATGTTACTATGGAAGCAAAATAGACAACAACAATACATAAGACGAAAGTGTGTGTTGACGGATGACAGAGTCTCATTAGTCATGATATATGATATCAAGTCTAGCACACAAATATATGTTAGAGAACAGTATATCAGATAGACCCATCGTGAGAGTGATACATGGATACCATGTAATGGTAGTCACAATCATGTCTCATAGTGATAATGGTTCTTAGACCTAAAATCAGTGCACTCATCACATGTCGTTGGGTACACTTTGACATCATCAAACGCATTCCTGAAACATGAGTGTTATTGTAACACCTGCCCAATTAAATAGCTACCAAAACCACAAGCGGAAGCATTACATCTCATACATCACTTAGAACATGGGAAAGCATCACATATCTGGCATACTAAGCATTCAAATAACCAAAGTAACTGAAATCCAACAAAGCGTCTAACATGTTGAAATGAAAAGTTTGGGAATAACAATCCCACAAAAGTCTAGCATAGAGAAACTGAGAGTCTGAATAATCTAATCCTAATAACGACAAAAGGAAAAGACTGAAAATAAAACTTCAGCTGGATGGATCGCCTAGATAATGTCCCACCAGTGAAAGATATCTCCTGATGTTGCAGATCCTCAAGCTATGCCTCAGACAGCTACTCGCTACCTGTAGACGTCGCGTCCCCAGCCATGCACAAGAAAGAAGAAACTGATGATTACAGTAAGTGACAATGAATTCTTACACAACTGCTACAACATATTTATAACTGAAAGGAAACTTGACTATATCTTTTAATTACATATTTTATCTAAGTTGTGGCCACCATTATACGATAAGTCCTCCTGAATGGTGTATCTACACCCTGGTTGGTACCAAGGTACCCTGAATGGCACTACATGCCTCTGAATGACACTGAGGTGTCTCTGAATTGGCGTGGCTACACCCTGAATTGGTGCCACAACACCTCTGAATTGGAGTATACACTCCTCTGAATTGGCAACAAATGCCTCGGAGTTGGCAACAGATGCCTTTGAATCGTCCCGGGATTACTAAATGAGGACTTATCATATAATGTCTTATGTGAAGGTTTTGACTTATTTATCTTAGGTCTAAACTTACTTAATCATTAATCTAAACTAAAACTGAATACTGATAATTGATCTTAAATTGAAATTGAGTACTAATAACTGAACTGAAACTGAATATTGATAACTGAATTCTGTTTGCATATCTAAATCTGAATCTAATTTAAATATCTAAGAAGTTTATATTACTGATGCAGTGCGATTACTTTATAACCACTTATTATATTCAACTAAACTGAATTTCTTATGCTCATCATAAGGCATAACTATGCACGTAACATCATATCTACTGAAAATCATAAATGCATTCAACTACTGCATTAAGGGAACATGATATACTGAATGAGAATTCATAGGGCATGGCCCACTTACCTGTAGTAAGCTAAAATCCTAACTCTGCTCCCAGCAGTCTGGACCTATCTCTCTCCTAAAAAATCCCAGTGTTTTTTATTAGATCACATATCCCCTTTAGGTCGCATAATTAGGGTCATTGGAGTACTAATTGGATTATTGTCAAGTGCACTTTACTTACATCAAGGTATGTGAGTTATTATGTCTTTTAGTATAGCTAGCATTATCTAAGTCGGGGTATTATGGTGCCATAGTAATAATTTAGAGTAAAGTAAGTAACATCATGACTCCATTTATAGGTTGAACGGTAGATACTATTTTATTATCTATATAGGCATCTTGATTAATATCTTAGTATTATACTGATTAGCCATCATTTATGGCTACTATAAAAACAACAGATTGCTCACTCCAAAATAGGCGTCATAACATGAGTGTCGATTTACTAGATTCAAAGTGTGCTAGATACATAATGTATATGTACGATTAGTTCTTTAGTTTATATATTGAGCAGCAGACCGGAACATTGAACTCAGGATAAAGGTGATGTAGTGCTTTGGATGTACATGTGTGTGCACATGTTACTATGTCAAGGCAGTATGCAGATAAGTTCTATCCATTGGGTTTTTATCTAGTGTGAGTCGAAGCTATACAGACGAGATATGAAACAACAATAGTGGGTAGATTAACTACTATACTGATCAAGGGACATACGACATACACAACAACAAAATAGAATCTGAAAAAGGTTGAAAAGAGCTCACAATCTATGACTTCAAATTTATAGACTCGTAGCCTGAGATCCACCGGATAAGGGATGTTAGCCTTGCGGGGTCAAGGCATCCTTGATGGTGCATGTGCAACCCAGGAAGAGGCAGAAGCAGTGAGGTTGCTCTGCCGTGGCTATATGTCGGGAACCAAGGAAACAAGGGAAACCAGACCGGAATCAACAGAGAAGAAAGAAAGGGTGTTTGGCTAGGTCCGATCAAGCCTTGGGTAGGGCTCACGGATAGTGAGGGGCAGGGATAGAATCTGCCATGCCCAAGCGCCGAAGTACAGGGGAGGGGAAGCCAATGGGTAACATGCACAAGAGGAGGTTTGGATACACAGAACACACACACAGGAGCCACACGAGGATTTATCTAAGTCGAAAAAAATGTTGCACACGGCGAATACAGGAACCAGTCGGCGGTGGCGCCTAGAAACCAACAGAAAATAGAGTAACTCACTTGAGAAGATGAAATAGCAAGAAGGGGGTGAATACCTGCCCTCTGGTTGGTTTGAGGGACAAAACACAAACAACATGCGTTCGAAAGCTCCCTCGACCCCTCTCGTTAGTCTGTGTATGTCCACAAGAGCTTGCCGAAAAAGCTCCACATAGTTGTTGTGCCGCGTTCTATAGGACCCGACAACTCGAGCTTCTGTAGCCCCAACTGAAGGTCGGGATCGACTCCTTAGGTTCCGAAGATGGTGTAGCTATGCCCAATCGAAGAACGGAGGTGTGAGGAGGAGGTGGCGACGGGAGGAAGAAGATGACGGCAAAGTTGGGCATTTTACAATCAACCAAAACCTAGGGCTAACCAGGGGTTAAATAGATGCAGGACGATCTCTCGAAGTCAAAGACGAAAATGTTTCGCGAAACGGTTGAGCGAGTTGCGAGAAAATCGAATTTGATTGCAACTAGGAAATCTGTTCTTGACATACGGAGGTTGAAGACAACCCATCTCTTATGGACGGTTGAGATCGGATGGGCCTACACTGGGCACTGATCGTACGGCCCAAACAAAGACCAAAATAACACAATTTCGGGGAAAAGGCATTTATCTAAAGAAATTAACCATTATCTTGTTAATGGTGGTTCCCTGACCAAACAAACTCGGATTAAACCCAAATATTATCCAGTTGATCGTCAAAGGGTCTAGAAAATTCCCATGTGCTTAGTTTGCGAGTTTGGTCACCAAATTAATTATTATGATTAAAATGAGTTAAAGCTTAAATATTGCATAACTAATTATTTAAAAAAGTTAGCGTTCCAAATTTTGGGATTCATCACATTTTTATGTTTCCTATAAATGGTAATTTTATCAGGGCATATTATTAACCAAAATACTATTTATTGACTTGATTATAACATGTGACAATAAAGGATATAAAATTTTGAAATTTTGTAAATAAGTACCTAAAAATGAGGATGTTACAATCCTCTCCCCCTTAAGAAAATTTTGTCCTCGAAATTTCAAGGGTTAAAGAGATCTGGGTACTTCTTTAACATCTCATCCCTCAATTCCCAAGTGGCTTCTTCTAAGTTGTGATTTTTCCACAACACTTTAACTAGAACAATGTCTTTCTTCTTTAATTGCTTTATTTGAGTATCAAGAATCTTCAATGGAATTTCTTCATAAGACAAATCCTTTCTAATCTCAATGGGTTCACGAGAGAGAATATGGGAACTGTCTTGGACATACTTCCTTAACAAAGATGTGTGGAAGACATTATGAATCTGCTCATAAGAAGGTGGCAAAGCTAACCGGTAGGCACTCTCGCCTACTCTTTCAAGGATCTCAAAAGGACCAACATATCTAGGACTGAGTTTGCCCTTCACTTTGGATCTAGCAATAGACTTTATAGGCTTGACCTTTAAGAAAACATGGTCCCCTATAAGAAACTCTCTATCTGACATGTGTGCATCTGCATACTTCTTCTATCTGTCCTGAGCTGCCTGCATCCTCTTCATAATGAGTGCTACCTGATTTGTATAAAGCTCTAGCTCTTCGTCCCTAATTAAGATCCTCTCACTATGCTCATTCCAGAGCAACTGTGGCTTGCACGGTCTCCCACAAAGAGCCTCATATGGTGCCATACCTATACTCGCATGATAGCTATTATTATAGGCAAATTCATCAAGAGGAAGATACTTTGCCCATGAACCTCCCCAGTCTAGAATGCAAGCCTTGAGCATGTCCTCAAGGGTCTGAATGGTCCTTTCATACTGACCATCAATCTGGGGATGGTAAGCAGTACTAAAGTGAAGCTTGGTACCCAACTCTTCTTGGACCTATTTCCACAATTTAGAAGTGAACTTGGGATCTCTGTCGAAAACAATAGAAGTGGGTACTCCATGCAGACGTACAATCTCCTGGATATAGAGCTCAGCCATGTCTGAAACTGTAGCAGTAGCTTTGAAAGCCAAGAAGTGAGCACTCTTAGTCAACCGATCGACAACTACCCATACTGCATCATACCCCTTTTGGGATTTTGGAAGACCCATAACAAAGTCCATAGTTATCTTGTCCCATTTCCATTCAGGAATGTCTAATGATTGCAACAAACCTCCAGGCCTATGATGTTCTGCTTTCACCTGTTGACAAGTGAGACGCTTAGTTACAAACTCTGCTATGTCTCTCTTCATGCCCTCCCACCAGAATGCTCTCTTCAAGTCCTGGTACATCTTGGTAGAACCCGGATGAATTGTATACTTTGTCCCATGTTCCTCTAATAGAACCTTCTATTGTAACTCAGATGTAGGTACCCATAACCTATTCTTCATCAAGATTTCACCATCCTTACCCTTATATAGATTTGCATTACCCTTTTGCAGTAGTCCTAGCATATGAGGAAGATCAGGACTGTCTTGCTGAGCTTGTAGTATCACAGAAGTCCAATCTGGCTGAATTGTAAGATGTGCCATCTGTAACTCCACCTCCCTAAGTTGTGGTCTCCATTCTGCCAAGTTCTGCATCATCTACCGTTCATCTACAAGAGCTACTGCATTGACCACTTCCTTCTTTCTGCTCAAGGCGTCAGCCACCATGTTGGCTTTGCTAGGATGATAAGAAATAATGAAGTTGTAGTCCTTCAAGAACTCGATCCATCGAAGTCGCCTCATGTTCAGATCCTTCTGAATCAGAATATACTTGAGACTCTTATGATCACATAAAATCTCAAACTGTGTTCCATACAGGTAATGCCTCCATATCTTTAGTGCATAGACAATAGCTACCAACTCCAGATCATGAGTCAGACAATTTTCCTCATGAGGTTTAAGCTGCCTGGATTCATAGGCTATCACTCTGTCCTTCTGTTGTAAAACAAAACCCAAGCCTAACTTCGAAGCATCAGAGAAGATAATGAAACCATCATTGCCTAAAGGAAGTACGAGCACAGGCGCTGAAGTGAGTCTCCTTTTCAAGGTCTGGAAACTCTGCTCACACTTCTCACTCCACACAAACTTTTCCTCCTTTCATGTGAATGCGGTCAAAGGCTTTGCTATAATAGAGAAGTCTTGAATAAAGTGTCGATAATAACCGGCTAACCCCAAAAAGCTTTTGATATCTGACGGAGTAGTAAGAGTAGCCCAGTTCATGACCGACTCAACCTTTGTTGGATCAACAGAAATATGACCATCTAAAATTATATGCCCAATAAATATAACCTCACGAAGCCAGAACTCACATTTAGACAACTTCCCATACAGCTAATGTTGTCAAAGTGTCTCTAGAGTGATGCAGAGATGCTTCTCGTGCAGTTGGTCATTATCAGAATAGATAAGAATATCATCTATGAAGACAATAATAAAAGAATCCAGATACTGATGGAAGATGTGATTCATAAGATCCATGAAGATGACAGGAGCATTGGTGAGGCCAAAAGACATGACAAGAAACTTAAAGTGTCCATATTTGGTGAGGAAGTTTGTATTCTCTATGTTGGAGGGTTTGATCTTCAGCTGATGATATCTGCTACACAAGTTGATATTTGAGAACACCTTAGCTATCTTTAGCTGATCAAACAAGTCATTGATTCGTGGTAGAGGGTACCTATTCTTTATTGTCATATGGTTCAACATTTGATAGTCGATGCACATGTGAAGAGAACCATCCTTCTTTTTGATGAAGAGGACGGGGTCTCCCCAAGGAGATGCACTAGGATGAATATAGCCCAGATCTAGAAGCTCCTGTATCTGCTTCTTCAGTTCGACAAGCTCTGTAGGCGCCATTCTATATGGGGCCTTAGAGATAGGTGCAGTGCCGGGAAGGAGCTCGATAGAAAATTCAAGCTCTCGATCAGGAGGTAGGCTAGGTAAGGCCTCAAGGAAAACATCGGAGAACTCACAAACTACAGGGATATCGACAACAGATTGTTCCTTTTCAACTATAACAGACACCAGATAGGTTTGACACCCCTTCTTCCTTAGTTTATCTACCTGAATTGCAGAAACAAAGAAGTCCTTGCGATGCTTCTTCCCTTGATGACTAGCGGCTCCTCTTCAGGACGAGCTATGGTAACTAGCTTCCTTCTATAGTAAAGGAGCACATAGTGCTCGTGGAGCCAGCTCATGCCCAAAATGATATCAAAATCATTCAAAGGCATAATAATAAGATCAACAGGAAACACTCTCCCCTCCAGGGTAATCCCAACCCTAGAAATCATCCTCCCATGTACATTTACATGTCTACTAATTGTTCTAATCTTAAGATCATAAGGAAGGTCCTCTACTGGTAATTCTAGCATTGCGACTAATGAGGAAGATATGAAAGCATGAGATGCACCCGAATCGAATAAGACTTTAACAGATAGTTGGCCAATATAAGCCATACCTTCAATGACCTGGTCTTCATCTGCCTCTTCTGTAGTCATAGCAAATACCCTTACATGATGCTTCTCTCTTTGATTATGTTGTCCTTGCTTCTGATTATTGTTGTCGAACTTCTGCTGCATCTTTGGACAGTTAAGCTTGATGTGGCCTTCCTCACCACAGAAGTAACATACACTCTGTCTGAGTCTGCACTCTCCTGAATGAGTTCACTGGCACTTGGGGTAGATAGGGGTTGGCGGCCTCTGGTCTCCTTTTATGGGTGGTGGTGGTCGTCTCTGGGTTGGTGGTCCTCCTGGACCTCTCTGTGTTGGTGGTCCCCCTGTACCTCTCTGTGTTGGTGGTCCCCCTGGACCTCTCTAAGCTGGAACACCTCCGGGTGCCTTCCTCTTGTTGTTCTGTCCACCATGGTGATTGTTGTGCTGATAACTATTCTTTGAAGATCCTCCATTCTTCCAGCTCTGTCCTGGGTGGTCCTACAACTCCATGCCTGCTTCCAGTGTCTCTTGTACTGTCCTGATGTTGCATCCTACCAGAGCAAAGCCAAGATTAGGCTTCAGGCCGCGCATGAACTTCTTAGCCAGGTGTGCCTCATCCTCAGTCTCATATTTCTGCAGCATACATAACTTCATGGCGTATTGGCTGACGGTGGAGTCAAACTGCTTGAGGCGCTGGAACTCCATATCATTCTTCTCAATCATAGCTTCTGAAATGTAGCGGTTCTGGAAGGCAGTAGTGAACTCCCCCCAGGTCAGCGGTGCAGCATGCGGTCCTCGGGCATTGGTGAAGTTCTCCCACCAGACACGAGCAGCACTCTTCAGCAGATGAGTCCCAAAACAAACCTCGGAATGCTCAGGGTATCCCAGATCACAAAAGCAGTGCTCCACGCTCAACAACCACTCCTCAGTACGAGTGACTATGTCTGCCTCAGCCTCGCTAGAGAAAGTCTCTGACTTGATCTTCAGGAAGTCAACCAGCGTCATCTTCTGGTTTCTCAGCGGTGGATGTCCCATGTGGGGACCAATCAGAGCGTCAGTCAGGGCCTTGACGAGCACATCAAGTGGAGGGTTGGGTTTGACATTGGTGTTGCCTCCCCCAGATGCATCGTGATCATCTCCCACATTGTAGGAGCTTTCCTCTCCATCAACATGCTCCTTGCCCTTATCATACTTCTTCTTGGGGGCCATCTGTAAAAAGGGTATCTATAAGAGGTCTATTTAATGATATCAATCACTAATGGTTATTAAATGGCTTTGATACCAAATTTGTAACACCTGCCCAATTAAATAGCTACCAAAACCACAAGCAGAAGCATAACATCTCATACATCACTTAGAACATGGGCAAACATCACATATCTGACATACTAAGCATTCAAATAACCAAAGTAACTGAAATCCAACAAAGCGTCTAACATGCTGAAATGAAAAGTTCAGGAATAACAATCTCACAAAAGTCTAGCATAAAGAAACTGAGAGTCTGGATAATCTAATCCTAATAACGACAAAAGGAATAGACTAAAAATAAAACTTCAGCTGGATGGATCGCCTAGACAATGTCCCACCAGTGAAAGATATCTCCTAACATTGCAGATCCTCAAGCTATGCCTCAGATAGCTACTCGCTACATGAGGACCTTGTGTCCCCAGCCATGCACAAGAAAGAAGAAACTGATGATTAGAGTAAGTGACAATGAATTCTTACACAACTACTACAACATATTTATAACTGAAAGGAAACTTGACTATATCTTTTAATTACATATTTTATCTGAGTTGTGGCCACCATTATACGATAAGTCCTCCTGAATTAGCGTATCTACGCCCTGCTTGGTACCAAGGTACCCTGAATGGCACTACATGCCTCTGAATGACACTGAGGTGTCTCTGAATTGGCATGGCTACGCCCTGAATTGGTGCTGCAACACCTCTGAATTGGAGTATACACTCTTCTGAATTGGCAACAAATGCCTCTGAGTTGGCAACAGATGCCTCTGAATCATCCCAGGACAACTGAATGAGGACTTATCATATAATGTCTTATGTGGAGGTTTTGATTTATTTATCTTAGGTCTAAACTTGCTTAATCATTAATCTAAACTGAAACTGAATACTGATAATTGATCTTAAATTGAAATTGAGTACGGATAACTGAACTGAAATTGAAACTGAATATTGATAACTGAATTATGTATGCATATCTAAATCTAAATCTAATTTAAATATCTAAGAAGTTTATATTATTGATGCAGTGAGATTACTTTATAACCACTGATTATATTCAACTAAACTGAATTCCTTATGCTCATCATATGGCATAACTATGCATGTAACATCATATCTACTGAAAAGCATAAATGCAGTCAACTATTGCATTAAGGGAGCATGATATATTGAATGAGAATTCATAGGGCATGGCCCACTTACCTGTAGTAAGCTAAAATCCTAACTCTGCTCCCAACAGTCTGGACCTATCTCTCTTCTAAAAAATCCCAGTGGTTTTTATTAGATCACATATCCCCTTTAGGTCACATAATTAGGGTCATAGGAGTACTAATTGGATTATTGTCAAGTGCACTTTACTTACATCAAGGTGCGTGAATTATTATGTCTTTTAGTATAGCTGGAATTATCTAAGTCAGGGTATTATGGTACCTTAGTAATAATTTAGAGTAAAGTAAGTAACATCATGACTCCATTTATAGGTTGAACAGTAGATACTATTTTATTATCTATATAGGCATCTTGATTAATATCTTAGTATTATACCGATTAGCCATCGTTTATGGCTACTATAAAAACAACATATTGCTCACTCCAAAATAGGTGTCATAACATGAGTGTAGATTTACTAGATTCAAAGTATGCTAGATATAGAATGTATATGTATGATTAGTTCTTTAGTTTAAACATTGAGCGGCAGACCGAACGATTGAACTCGGGACAAAGGTGATGTAGTGCTTTGGATGTACAGATGTGCGAACATGTTATTGTGTTAAGGCAGTATGCAGATAGGTTCTGTCCATTGGGTTTTTATCTAGTGTGAGTGGAAGTTATACAGACAAGATATGAAACAACAATAGTGGGTAGATTAACTATTATACTGATCAAGGGACATACGACATACACAACAACAAGACTGAATCTGAAAAAGGTTGAAAAGAGCTCACAATCTATGACTTCAAATTTATACACTCACAGCATGAGATCCACCGGATAAGGGATGTTAGTCTTGCGGCGTCAAGGCATCCTCAATGGTACATGTGCAGCCTAGGAAGAGGCAGGAGCAGTGAGGCTGCTCTGCCGTGACTATACGCCGGAAACCAGGGAAACAAGGGAAACCAGACCAAAATCGACATAGAAGAAAGAAAGGGTGTTTGGCCAGGTCCGATCAAGCCTTGGGTGGGGCTCACGGCCAGTGAGGGGTAGGGATAGAATCTGCCATGCCCAAGCGCCGAAGTACAGGGGAGGGGAAGCCAACGGCTAACATGCATGAGAGGAGGTTTGGATACGTAGAACGCACACACAGGAGCCACATGAGGATTTATCTAAGTCGGAAAAAAATGTTGCACACGACGAATACAAGAACCACTAAGTGGCAGCGCCTAGAAACTAGCAGAAAATAGAGTAACTCACTTGAGAAGATGAAATAGTAAGAAGGGGGTGAATACCTACCCTCTGGTTGGTTTGAGGGACAAAACACGGACAACAAGTGTTCGAAAGCTCCCTCGGTCCCTCTCGTCAGTCTGTGCATGTCCACAAGAGCTTGTCGGAGAAGCTCCACATAGTTGTTGTGTCGCGTTCTATAGGACTCGATGACTCGGGCTTCCGCAGCCCCAACTGAAGGTCGGGATCGACTCCTTAGGTTCCGAAGATGGTGTAGTCGCGCCCAATCGAAGAACGGAGGTGCGAGGAGGAGGTGGCGATGGGAGGAAGAAGATGATGATAAATTTGGGTGTTTCACAATCAGCTAAAACCTAGGACTAACCAGGGGTTAAATAAATGTGGGACGATCTCCTGAAGTCAAAGGCGAAAATGTTTCATGAAACGGTTGAACAAGTTGCGAGAAAATCAAATTTGATTGCAACTAGGAAATATGTTCTTGACGGACGAAGGTTGAAGACAACCCGTCCCTTATGGACAGCTGAGATCGGATGGGCCTACACTGGACGCCAATCGTACGACCCAAACAAAGCCCAGAGGAACACAATTTCGGGAAAAAAGCATTTATCTAAAGAAATTAACCTTTATCTTGTTCATTGTGGTTCCTTGACCAAACGAACTCGAATTAAACCTAAATTTTATCCAGTTGATCGCCAGGTCTAGAAAATTTCCATGTGCTTAGTTTGCAAGTTTGGTCACCGAATTAATTATTATGATTAAAATGAGTTAAAGCTTAAATATTGCATAACTAATTATTTAAAAAGAGTTAGTGTTCCAAATTTTAGGATTCGTCACAATTATATGTTTCCTATAAATGGTAAATTTATTAGGGCATATTATTAACCAAAATACTAATTATTGACATGATTATAACATGTGACCATAAAGGATATAAAATTTTGAAAATTTATAAATAAGTACCTGAAAATGAGGATGTTACAGTTATAAAGGTGATGATTGGGTGATTTTGACACATGGGGTTTTGATTGTGAGTGATAGATATGGGATTTGTCCCTCCTACAAGGAATATGACATCCAGGGCCCCTTGATAAGAGAGACTGAGAAATGTATGTCCATACTCATGTGATTCAATATATGATACATGAACTCACATGTATCTCAGACAGTCTGCTCAGAGGTCAAGGAACATGGATTGAATGTTGAAGAGGATGGCGTTTCATGCCTCGAGTTCAATCCGGATGGTCAATGACAAAGGAACTATACGATCACGATAACACTAATCACATATTGTAGGTTGAAAGTTGTTCTCCAACTTTCCTTTTTACTTGGGTAGTACTGATGTGCGACTAGGCACCGCTCTTTGCTTGTGAAGTCATAAGTGAGTTATGGACTTTCACTGGCAACGTGAAATGGGACATATAGGGTCACACACATATGATTAACCTGGAAGAGGAGTTTATCTATGAATGATGTTTAGATTGATTACTAAAGTGTTTAGGTACTCAATTAAACATTCAATCAATAGACTTGCTCAGGATCATCAAGTTCAAGTGTTGAACTAATTGATTAGAGTATCATATTGATTGAGAAATGCATTGACTGAGTTCTACACAACCTGGACCACCAACTGACTGGTTCACTGGGTGAACCAATCAACTCATGGTCAGTGAGACGACTGGTTCATATAGGTGAACCGATCGGTTCACATGGACCAACCGAGTAGGTGTTGGATTTCCCACTTGTGAGAAAAGATTTTTGTTTCACTTGTTCAATTTGATTAGGACAAGAATTAATCTTTATATTAATTAGAAACAAATAAGGAAAGTCAATTGTGGGCAAGTCTGGGATGTGAAATGACTGGTTCACTAAGTGAACCGAACGATTCACACTCCCAACCGACCAGTTCAAAAGTGAACCGATCGGCTCACTTGCCTAAACGACCAGTTGAGTTGTGAAATGACCAGTTCGCTTGCCGCAGTGCAATCAATTCATAGAAAATCCAGACCCTTCTACTCCCGTACAGACTAGGAACCCTGACCCTGCCCTCTACTATAAATAGAGGGGTATAGGGAGCTTCTCAGAACACATAACTTAGAACGTCAGTTTCCCTACAAATTTTTTGTCCTCTCTAGTTGTGGTAACCAAGAGAGCCCAAGCAAGTGTTACCCAACTAGGGAGTAACAGTGAGGGAAAGACAACTGTAGGATGATAACTGGTGGTGGGAGAGTGTGTCAGTGACTAGTACACTGACAGAGGGGGATGACTCCTTCTAGTGTCCTTGAGGATAGGATGACTAGTGTTCCTTGTGGTCTGTGTGGACTATCTATAGAGGCGGGAGGTTTCTGTCACTCAGAAGGACGATGGTCAACTACAGTCCGGGTCAAGGACAGGAGCTGTACAGACACCATCGAAGACTAGGTGGTTGAAGATCATACTAGCTGCGAGGTATTATCACTGAGCAAGCCTCATGACTAGGTACACCTCGCTAAAACCATCTTTCCTATTGCATAGTTGTTGATGCGATCTGCTGGTTACAGGTTTGTGGTTAGATAAATTTTTTATTTCCGCTACCCGCTCTGTCCCATAAAACCCAATGGGTTGTGGCTGTGGTCGTTGGCATAGATGACTGAGCAAGAGAAGCGGCGACAACTTAACTGGAGTGGCGACAGGCGACTGGAGCAGTTCATCCGCAGCAACACCTCTACAGCGGCGGCTCCTCAGCAGCAACAGGAGCACAGTAGCAGCGCAACTCAATAGCAGCGGCGGCGGCGAGCGGCAATAGAGAATCGCGAGATTTAGTTCTTCAGCGACAATAGAGAATCGGGAATGAAATAAAGAAAGGGAAGAGTCTGGCTCGCTCGGGTGCTATGAAGTTAACTATCAGTGTCGGTTGTTACAAAAATCTAACGCTAAATAGCAATAGGCGTCGTTTCCACACAAAAATCGACACCTATCTGCAACTTTAAACAAAAAAAATTTGCACCCGGTCAGGGTGTTCATCGTCAGTTTCTACATCCAAAACCGACGTCTATCCACATAACATGACAAAAAAAATTTGAGTTACGATCATAGTTGTCAATTGTCAATCATATACTGACACTGAATATGGAAATGGGGGGATATTTTTGCGGGAACAACGCGCGAATAAACGTCCTCATCGGTTCTTTGTTCAAAACCGATGACAAATGAGGGGATGAATTTTGCCTCACGAAGGATTCTTAGTTGTCAATTCTTTTAAGAAAACTGATGACATATGAGGGGATACAAATTTTTGCGGGGCTTGGCACAGAACATATGTCATCGGTTTTAGTACAACCTACTTTGAATTGAAAATTTTAGAGGCAACTTTTTTCCCCTAGAAATTTGTATTTCGCGGGTGATTTTGTACGTTTGTTTTTATGTTTACAAATCGACGTTAAAGAAAAAGTGATACCCGTGTCTTTTGTAAATCGGCCAGACTTCACATATATGTGTCAGTTGTTGTTTTAAGCATACGTCGTAGTATATTGGCGTCAGTCTTTTATGTTTAACTGACGCCATCAAATGTGAACTTATACCTCATTTATGTACTAGTATGGATGCAAGAAGATACTTGACTTGCACCCCCGCATATTAAAAAATATGCACTCCAAGTTAAACTCATTTCACCAATCCAACAATAAAGCTAACGCTGGAATGGATCTATGGCACATGGCAAACTATATGATTAGGTTTCACTTGATTAGTTAAGCCAGTTGGGTTACTTTTAGCATCAATCAAGTTACAACGTATAATGCCAAAACAAACTCTACAAAAATAAGGCTATAGTACAACTTCAGAAGATATAAAACGTATAAGGTGTGAACTTGTCATACTATCACCACATGATTACTGTAGCATTTCCATTCACAAGGCCACCACCAATGTCACATCACTGGGGAACATCAATCCCTTGATCATATCACTATAAGTCATCACCTCACAATAGTCATCATGCCATCACCAGGTCATATGACCCAATCACATACACCCTGCAGGCCCATCATCACATTATGCCTCATCAATGTGCATAATCACCACTCTATTTCGTATAATCATCACCACAACATACACAAGCTATGGCATACTTATCACCTGCAAGGTTAGAAATTTATAAATAGGAGAGAGAAATTATCACAATACAGTAACCACTCCAAGTGAGACAAAGCAAACACATCATTTTTCTCAACATTAAGGTTAGGGTTACATGTAGTCGATTAGGGTTTATAAGAGATCACCAGACCGTAGGTACACCTTCTCCCATTTCCTTGGAACATGTTGTCATTAGCACATCATTGATAACATGATAGGAGTATTAGATTAAAGGCACTAGTTGTGTACATGTATACATGTAACATCTCATTCCTATGCATGTGTTATGGCCAGCCATCACCCATACATGCATCATACAACCACACCCAACACAAGTGTGTCTCAACCAAGACACACCACCCAGGTCACGACTGAGACACCATGCAAGCATGGTGTCGACTGCAACAAGATCAGGTCTCGACCACACCATAGTCATGGTCTCGAATGCAAAACCACCCATCTAGGTCATGACCGCAACGCCCAACACTTAGTCACAATCGCAACACACCACCGTTAGGCATCTCGACCCAGCATTACGATCAGAACCAAATGGCATCTCGAGCCTCAACATCTCGATTGTGACATCCCAAGCATAGCACAACGTTGCGACTGGCAAGAAACAGGCGTTGCGACCCACGAAACAAACAACATCTCACCCACCCATCACACTAGGCACTACTACCCAACCAAACAACGTTTTGATCAAAACCACAGCAGGAGCTATGACCAACCAACACAAACAAAAGGGGTGTCGACCGAAATAAGATCCAAATGTCTCGACCTAAAGACAAAACCAAGGAATTTATGTCTTGACCCAAAGCAAAAGCTGACTCAACCGAAACAAAGGTAAACAATAGGAAAATTAGGCGTCGCCAAGATCATCACTCATGTGCTCATGATCAGCAAACCCTAGAACTACCATCTTGAAGATCAACAAGCAAACTAGGAGAGAGAAAGTCAAACTAACAACATATGTGTGGAAACATCCAAAGCCCCTAGGGAAACATGATGGATGAACTTAAAACATAGTGACAGAACCAAAGCTTATGATGCATGCAAGATCATCCTCTCAAAATCACTTAGAAATCATGCACATAGAAATTAGGGTTTTAGATTCCAAGTAAACCAAGCATGATAACCACCATCATCCACCGTTTAGAGAATAGTATCATCTACTAGCATATTGAGAGAACATTTTAAAGAGAGAGACAACTACATGCAAGCAAAGAAAGTGCAATAATAGATATGGTTAAGGGTTATATCACCTGCCTTAAGGAAGATCACTCCAAGGATCCCAAGCTCCAATCTCATGATCACCAAGGATGACGAACCAAAGGCTCCACTCTGGCCACAAGATAACCTAAAAAAGAAGAAGATACCAAGGTCAAAGATTGCTCAAGAAAAGAGGGTAAAAGAACCCTAGGCAGAACCAAGGAAAGAGAGGGGGAAAAGAGATAAGAAACTTCCTCTCACATGGGTGCTACCTTGTCAAAACATGGCCTATGACCCTTGTGATGAGGAGTTTACTCTCAAGAGTGACCACCACGGACAATCCATGATCTAGGGTCGAGAAAAGAGGAGAAGATGGATGTACGAGATCCAAGAAAACACCACAAAAGAAAGGCAAACACTTACCAAGGTTGAAGAAGATCAAGAATCACCACATGTAACAGATATCGATCACCAAAGCTCCAAGGATCAGCCCTCCTTGATCTACCAAGCACCAAGGATGAGAAAAAGAGAGGGAGATGAAGGATAGCTGAAAGGGTCACTTGCATGGAGAGGAGAAGGGTCATATAGCAAAGGAGGAGGGAAGTAGGGTGGAGATGAGGTGTCAACACCCTAAGGCATCAAAGGGATACTTGTCCACCCAAGAAACCAACATGCAATCACTTAAATCACACATGCACGATATGGTGATAAAATCTGTGTTGGGTCTCAACCACCCCAACACATGGTTTCAATTGAGACACTCTAAGGGAGGTCAAAACAAAGCTCAAGCACATGTCTCAGTCGAGACAAAAGACCATCACACATCTAGGTCGAGACACACCTCACAAGAAAACAAATTGTCTCGACACCAAACCACCATGGTCTAGGAAAGACACGCCCAGGGAAGGTGTCTCAGTCGAGACACACCCAAGACACCTCCTAGGTCGAGACAAGGATGAGACAAGGCATAAAGCACACACATGGGTCAAAACCAAGCCAACCCTATAAACCCAAATCACCTATGGTGATGCCACCACTCAACCAAAGCTCAACCAAGGTGCCCCAAAGCACCACTCTCTCTCTAATTAAATCAAGAGAGAGAAGGAACACTCTAAAGGTGACAAATTGCAAGATGACCCTCACAAATGGGTAGATTGCAATTTGTCCCAAAACAAACACAGAAAGCACAAACACCATCCAAACAAGCTCGAACTGGAAACTAAAGCTTTCCAAAAGCTCTAAAAACATCTCAAGGGATTAGAGAAAGGTTCTAAGCACTTAATCAAGATAAAGTAAATAAGTTTAGCCTAAAACATAGGTCAGGGGTCTTACATGAATCAAATTGAGACCAGGTATCGAATCACCAAGATCTAATAGTTGGAAAATATGAAAAATCATGAATTGGTTTTATTCATATTGGTTTTGCAATAACGCTACAATGAATAGTTTATAAATGTAGTTTAAGTGGAGAAATTTATTTGTGTGTTTTGAAGCCTTGAGATAACCTCCTTGTTTCCTATCTAGACAAATTTATTCTTAAGCATGTCATCATATTTAACAATATTGTTTCTCCCTAAGTATTAATAATAAGATAATTTAGGCATATCTACATATATTAATGTGACTTAATGTCTTGTACAATTTAACAAATACTTACATTTAAACCTTGAATAATGATAACTTAAAAAGTGTTATATAAGTTATAATTTCTAGAATCGATCATCAAGCACTCCATTTTAGGCGAACCTTGGCAAATACTAGGACTAAGGAAACATTTATTCTATTTGTTTCTTACATGCTAAAAACATCTTATATTATATGGTCTATCTAGTCTACTTCGGTTTTGGACTAGGCCCTATTGAGGATCAAGTTGATAGAAAATAAAGTACAGAGGTTTGGGTTGAAAATGAAGTCAATCCAGACAGTTTCAGTCCATCACTATGGAACTCTATATGCACAGTCCTAAAGACGCCTAGTCCCTCTCAAATTACTCCACTATTCTGGACCGTCATATGTACGTTTCTAGTGATGCATCCTAATACACCTCACGTTTAGCTCAAGTAACCACCAAATATGTGAATACGTACTCTATCCAACTTGACTCGTTGATTAGTTATAAAAGCAATTGACATACTTTGACTATGTATCCTTTTTTATTATTTTAGATTCTACATGTTTCCATTTATTTGTCCTTATTTCGGTGTATGGTATGTATAATATCTTTAAAGAACACCAACGATGATCCTTGTTGGGCGTGTGACTCGTATAGCTAGCATAACACCTAGTTCTTTTAATTGATACATATTTGTTGACTTGAAAGTAACTAAAATCAACGAATAATTAAGAACTTCAATTTTATCTTTGGTGCATGCCTTATATTATAAGAAACTTTATGGCTTCTATGTTTGAACATAATTTATCTTAAATTAATTCAATTTATGGGAAGGGACACATTACTCTTTCTAAATTTCTTTAATATAATGATTGATTTGTAATCTAGAAAAATAAAAGCAAAAAAGTTTCATTATAAATACTCCATATATATATATATATATATATATATATATATATATATATATATATATAAGGTATATGCCATGTAAAACACATGTTTGATGACATAACACTACTTTAAACACATTGACCACAATGTTGCGTCGTTTCATTCTGTTAAGGAAAAAAGAGATGAGATTATAGCTAGTATGAAATTACTTCATGAGTAAGATAGGTAGTAAGAAAAATACATAGTATACTAATATTTAACTAGCTATAATGTTAAATAAGAAGAAAATGATTACTAAAAAGAATACCAAGGAATGAGATGAAAGATAACTGCTTCTTGACATTGGAAATATTACGGTTGGGGTCCTTCTAGTATCACATCAAAGTGATCACATACTTCACCAAGTCTGACCTTGGTTGTGTCACACTCTCATCCTAATAATCATATAAAAATGGCCCGAGTGTGAGGACTTGTAGGAGTTAATCCTAGTGCACTTGTACATACAACTTTATTATATTATACACTCCCTAATTAATAATGATAATATCTTTTATGTTTTGCTTTAAAAAAAATACAAAAAGGTCTTCACAAAAGCACAAGCAATAAATTAAGTTGCCAATATTTTATGGAGGACAAATCACAATCCAATTACCCAATGACCAATCTATAATTTTAAAAAGTTATGAACATTTTTTAAAATTCAACCCTTTGAATGCCTTTTATATGGCTATATTACAATACATAATGACCAGCTTGTAATTTTGAAATCTAAATAAACAAGTTGTGTCCAAACCCTTCTATCCTCACACGTCTGCCTTATTGAAAAAAAATACTATTTTATAACAAAAAATGTAAGATACAATACTTTTCACACTCTTTCCCATTTTGTATAAATTGGAATACAAGGACACTTTTGTAGTCCTAAAAAATAGAAGTAAATGATATAGAGAAAATCCTTCACAAATATTTTCTTGTATAATATAAAAGTAAAAGCGCATTCAACCTTCACAGGGCCTTTCATATATAATAAGACAATCATGATCATCATCTAAGCCTCAGTCCCAACTATGTTGGGGTCGGCTACATGCATCCTTCATTTCCATTCAGTTCTATCATAGGCCACATTCTGGTTGAGATGTAGAGATTCAAAATCTCTCTTTATAAGCTCATCATGTCAATTTAGATCTTCCTCTTCTTCTATTTATTGTGTTTGACTCAATAGTGTAATGACCCTGACCTGGATTATGAGGTAACCCTATTTGTTTTGGCTAATAAATTTGATTATAAATTTAATATAATCCTCTAAGGAGTTTTGTTATTATGTGACACACTTATGTTCCAAGTTTGGTCCTGATTGAATGTTGTTTGAGCAATGTTCCTTTATTTTGGACCAAAGTGCAATTTACCCAAATTGAGGGGCTATAATGCAAAATGTCACATTTTGAACATGCCTCGTGTGTTTTAGCATCATTATAGAGAGAATGATGCAAGTTGGTAGCTTGTGGAAAGCCTAAATCCCAAGTTTGAACTTGTTTGAACAATGTTGGTACCTTGTGCACCAATTTTGGTACAAATTGTAATTTACCCAAAATGTGGGGTTGATATGCAAATTACCACCTATAGAATGTCCCTACTTCCTCTATGTATCATTTAAAGAAGAGATAATGAATGAGATACCATGTTTGGATCAATTATGAATGATGATACTCTTGGTGATGAAATGACCAAGAAAAAGGGTTGAATTTGGAAGCTTAACTTGAGTTGTATCAAGTTGAAAAGCTTATATGTGAGTGCCTATCGACCATGGAGCCCAAGGAGGTGTCCCATATCGTTTTGTGAACTCTTGGAAAACTCCATATCGTGCAAAGCACCTCAAGGAGGTGAGGTGTGACAGCCAACAAGTTTCCTTAGAAAAAGTGTATTGGCTTGACTTAAAATAGTGATTAAACCTAGATGACTTATCCAAATGGATAAGCAATGGAATAATTTGCATCTCTAGATGATACTCAACCTTTTTTAATGTAAAGATAAATGTTGATGCATGCATGTAAACGTGTCACCCATGCATGACACGTGGCACCTATTAGCTCAAAATGTTGACACCTCATTTTTGCCTTTCTTCATGAACAACAAGTATATATACCCCTAGTTTCACCCCTTGGTGCAAGTTTGCGACCCTTACCACCCTCCTACCCTAAGGTATCGTGCATAGATCTCCCATATCGTGAAGGGATGTTGTGGTATCGTGCATGGGCCTTGGAGTATCGCCCATGACAATATCATATCGCCCAAGTAGGTGATATTGGCCATATAGGGTGATATCGCCCATAGTGAAGTGTTTTGACTCCAAGTGAGTGCCATATCATGCAAGTGAGTATAATATCGTGCAATAGGGGTGTCATGTCGTGAAAGAGCACAAGGGTATCGTGCATAGGCCTTGGGTATCAGCCATAGCAAGTATATCGGCCATAACATGTTGATATTGCCCATAGCAAGTTGATATCGACCAATTGAAGTGATTTTGGCCACAATTGAGGGGGTATCGACCACAACCAAAGTTGTGTCGGCCAAAAGGAAGTCCATATCGCCCAAGTGTTTTAGGGTGTCTTCCAAGGAGCTAAGGAACTCAAAACTTAACCCTAAGGTAAGCTATAGTTTTCTTCAAGCTTGAATTGAACCATGGAATTAGGGTTATGATCTACCTTTCTTTTCTTCTTCACCAATTGCTTATCCATGGTGATTCCTTGTATATGAAGGAGTTGTGAACGAGCCTTGGACTTTTGATAAGTCATCTTCAACCTTAGGAACGTGGAGATTTGGAGCTTGGAGCTTTGAAGTTGTTCTTAAGGCGTGTTATATAACTTGAACTCAATCATGTTATTATTCATCACCTAAATTGTTGTATTTAATGATCTACTTTTAATTTCAAATTTTTTTGAAATAGTTGATGAAATTATGAGTTCTAGTAGTTTCTTAGACCTGTTCACATGAACTATAATAGTTAGAATGAAGGTCTAGAGCTTGAAGATGATGATATCACCTTATAAAAGTGATATCAGGTGCAAGCACACAAGTAAGCACCTTTAACCCAATATGATGATGCACCTTCTTCACTTGAACAATATGGATATGAATGAATACATTATTGCACGATATGGAGGTGTAGTATACACCTCTTGCACGATAGGGAGTCAAGTATAGACTCCATGCATGATACAAGGTTAAATGAATACTTGTAAGTTGACATGAAACCCTAACTTGGGTAACCCGATATGAGTAAAGAATAGCAAGTGTTATTGCACGATATGGTAGCCCGATACACAACCCTAGTTGATGTCTAGCCCGACATGGTGATGGATTTATACCTCATGCACGACATGGGTAACACATATAAACAACTCTAGCCCGATATGAATGGTATGGATATACTTCTAGCCCGATATGGTGGTGCCTATACACCTACAACCCGATATGGTGAACATATGCACACCTTTAACCCGAGACACCTTGTAAAGGTGAGGGCAAGATACTCTTAGAAATTATGAGTGAAACACCAAGTAATGGTGTGGCTAATACCTTGATAGGTAACACACCTAGAGTGGTTGATAATGGATAACCTTATATCAATACTGTCTCAACCTGAGATGTGACCATATCAATTGATGATGGTTGGACAATTCAAATGTATGACTTATGATCAATACACTACAGAATGAATGTGATGGGCTAGTGCATAAAGTATTAGGATGGTAAATACCCTAATACAAGATAAGTTGATGAACTAAGTAAGTTAAAAGTGATGATGGAAGTGATACATCAAGACATGATAGACATCACATCCATCATTTCAAGTTTGATGTACCTTGATGCACCTTAAAATCCAATATACTTGGATGAGTAACACATAAAGTGTGTTATGTCAATTGCTACATTGGGATGTAATAAGTTCAATACACTTTGATAAGTGTGGGCTAACATACCTTGAGAAAGGGTTAAGCCAAGTTAATAAAGTATGATGTAATCATACCCTAGTAAGGATGAGAGACGAACTCATACCTTTGAACTTGTTTGAACAATGTTGGTACCTTGTGCACCAATTTTGGTACAAATTGTAATTTACCCAAAATGTGGGGTTGATATGCAAATTACCACATATAGAATGTCCCTACTTCCTCTATGTATCATTTAAAGAAGAGATAATGAATGAGATACCATGTTTGGATCAATTATGAATGATGATACTCTTGGTGATGAAATGACCAAGAAAAAGGGTTGAATTTGGAAGCTTAACTTGAGTTGTATCAAGTTGAAAAGCTTATATGTGAGTGCCTATCGGCCATGGAGCCCAAGGAGGTGTCCCATATCGTTTTGTGAACTCTTGGAAAATTCCATATCGTGCAAAGCACCTCAAGGAGGTGAGGTGTGACAGCCAACAAGTTTCCTTAGAAAAAGTGTATCCGCTTGACTTAAAATAGTGATTAAACCTAGATGACTTATCCAAATGGATAAGCAATGGACTAATTTGCATCTCTAGATGATCCTCAACCTTTTTTAATGTAAAGATAAATGTTGATGCATGCATGTAAACGTGTCACCCATGCATGACATGTGGCACCTATTAGCTCAAAATGTTGACACCTCATTTTTGCCTTTCTTCATGAACAACAAGTATATATACCCCTAGTTTCACCCCTTGGTGCAATTTTTCGACCCTTACCACCCTCCTACCCTAAGGTATCGTGCATAGAGCTCCCATATCGTGAAGGGATGTTGTGGTATCGTGCATGGGCCTTGGGGTATCGCCCATGACAATATCATATCGCCCAAGTAGGTGATATCGGCCATATAGGGTGATATCGCCCATAGTGAAGTGTTTTGACTCCAAGTGAGTGCCATATCATGCAAGTGAGTATAATATCATGCAATAGGGGTGGCATGTCGTGTAAGAGCACAAGGGTATCGTGCATAGGCCTTGGGTATCAGCCATAGCAAGTATATCGGCCATAACATGTTGATATTGCCCATAGCAAGTTGATATCGACCAATTGAAGTGATTTTGGCCACAAGTGAGGGGGTATCGACCACAAGCAAAGTTGTGTCGGCCAAAAGGAAGTCCATATCGCCCAAGTGTTTTAGGGTGTCTTCCAAGGAGCTAAGGAACTCAAAACTTAACCCTAAGGTAAGCTATAGTTGTCTTCAAGCTTGAATTGAACCATGGAATTAGGGTTATGATCTACCTTTCTTTTCTTCTTCACCAATTGCTTATCCATGGTGATTCCTTGTATATGAAGGAGTTGTGAACGAGCCTTGGACTTTTGATAAGTCATCTTCAACCTTAGGAACGTGGATATTTGGAGCTTGGAGCTTTGAAGTTGTTCTTAAGGCGTGTTATATAACTTGAACTCAATCATGTTATTATTCATCACCTAAATTGTTGTATTTAATGATCTACTTTTAATTTCAAAATTTTCTGAAATAGTTGATGAAATTATGAGTTCTAGTAGTTTCTTAGACCTGTTCACATGAACTATAATAGTTAGAATGAAGGTCTAGAGCTTGAAGATGATGATATCACCTTATAAAAGTGATATCAGGTGCAAGCACACAAGTAAGCACCTTTAACCCAATATGATGATGCACCTTCTTCACTTGAACAATATGGATATGAATGAATACATTATTGCACGATATGGAGGTGTAGTATACACCTCTTGCACGATAGGGAGTCAAGTATAGACTCCATGCATGATACAAGGTTAAATGAATACTTGTAAGTTGACATGAAACCCTAACTTGGGTAACCCGATATGAGTAAAGAATAGCAAGTGTTATTGCACGATATGGTAGCCCGATACACAACCCTAGTTGATGTCTAGCCCGACATGGTGATGGATTTATACCTCATGCACGACATGGGTAACACATATAAACAACTCTAGCCCGATATGAATGGTATGGATATACTTCTAGCCCGATATGGTGGTGCCTATACACCTACAACCCGATATGGTGAACATATGCACACCTTTAACCCGAGACACCTTGTAAAGGTGAGGGCAAGATACTCTTAGAAATTATGAGTGAAACACCAAGTAATGGTGTAGCTAATACCTTGATAGGTAAAACACCTAGAGTGGTTGATAATGGAGAACCTTATATCAATACTGTCTCAACCTGAGATGTGACCATATCAATTGATGATGGTTGGACAATTCAAATGTATGACTTATGATCAATACACTACAGAATGAATGTGATGGGCTAGTGCATAAAGTATTAGGATGGGAAATACCCTAATACAAGATAAGTTGATGAACTAAGTAGGTTAAAAGTGATGATGGAAGTGATACATCAAGACATGATAGACATCACATCCATCATTTCAAGTTTGATGTACCTTGATGCACCTTAAAATCCAATATACTTGGATGAGTAACACATAAAGTGTGTTATGTCAATTGTTACATTGGGATGTAATAAGTTCAATACACTTTGATAAGTGTGGGCTAACATACCTTGAGAAAGGGTTAAGCCAAGTTAATAAAGTATGATGTAATCATACCCTAGTAAGGATGAGAGACGAACTCATACCTTTGAACTTGTTTGAACAATGTTGGTACCTTGTGCACCAATTTTGGTACAAATTGTAATTTACCCAAAATGTGGGGTTGATATGCAAATTACCACCTATAGAATGTCCCTACTTCCTCTATGTATCATTTAAAGAAGAGATAATGAATGAGATACCATGTTTGGATCAATTATGAATGATGATACTCTTGGTGATGAAATGACCAAGAAAAAGGGTTGAATTTGGAAGCTTAACTTGAGTTGTATCAAGTTGAAAAGCTTATATGTGAGTGCCTATCGGCCATGGAGCCCAAGGAGGTGTCCCATATCGTTTTGTGAACTCTTGGAAAATTCCATATCGTGCAAAGCACCTCAAGGAGGTGAGGTGTGACAGCCAACAAGTTTCCTTAGAAAAAGTGTATCGGCTTGACTTAAAATAGTGATTAAACCTAGATGACTTATCCAAATGGATAAGCAATGGACTAATTTGCATCTCTAGATGATCCTCAACCTTTTTTAATGTAAAGATAAATGTTGATGCATGCATGTAAACGTGTCACCCATGCATGACATGTGGCACCTATTAGCTCAAAATGTTGACACCTCATTTTTGCCTTTCTTCATGAACAACAAGTATATATACCCCTAGTTTCACCCCTTGGTGCAATTTTGCGACCCTTACCACCCTCCTACCCTAAGGTATCGTGCATAGAGCTCCCATATCGTGAAGGGATGTTGTGGTATCGTGCATGGGCCTTGGGGTATCGCCCATGACAATATCATATCGCCCAAGTAGGTGATATCGGCCATATAGGGTGATATCGCCCATAGTGAAGTGTTTTGACTCCAAGTGAGTGCCATATCATGCAAGTGAGTATAATATCGTGCAATAGGGGTGGCATGTCGTGCAAGAGCACAAGGGTATCGTGCATAGGCCTTGGGTATCAGCCATAGCAAGTATATCGGCCTTAACATGTTGATATTGCCCATAGCAAGTTGATATCGACCAATTGAAGTGATTTTGGCCACAAGTGAGGGGGTATCGACCACAAGCAAAGTTGTGTCGGCCAAAAGGAAGTCCATATCGCCCAAGTGTTTTAGGGTGTCTTCCAAGTAGCTAAGGAACTCAAAACTTAACCCTAAGGTAAGCTATAGTTGTCTTCAAGCTTGAATTGAACCATGGAATTAAGGTTATGATCTACCTTTCTTTTCTTCTTCACCAATTGCTTATCCATGGTGATTCCTTGTATATGAAGGAGTTGTGAACGAGCCTTGGACTTTTGATAAGTCATCTTCAACCTTAGGAACGTGGAGATTTGGAGCTTGGAGCTTTGAAGTTGTTCTTAAGGCGTGTTATATAACTTGAACTCAATCATGTTATTATTCATCACCTAAATTGTTGTATTTAATGATCTACTTTTAATTTCAAAATTTTCTGAAATAGTTGATGAAATTATGAGTTCTAGTAGTTTCTTAGACCTGTTCACATGAACTATAATAGTTAGAATGAAGGTCTAGAGCTTGAAGATGATGATATCACCATATAAAAGTGATATTAGGTGCAAGCACACAAGTAAGCACCTTTAACCCAATATGATGATGCACCTTCTTCACTTGAACAATATGGATATGAATGAATACATTATTGCACGATATGGAGGTGTAGTATACACCTCTTGCACGATAGGGATTCAAGTATAGACTCCATGCATGATACAAGGTTAAATGAATACTTGTAAGTTGACATGAAACCCTAACTTGGGTAACCCGATATGAGTAAAGAATAGCAAGTGTTATTGCACGATATGGTAGCCCGATACACAACCCTAGTTGATGTCTAGCCCGACATGGTGATGGATTTATACCTCATGCACGACATGGGTAACACATATAAACAACTCTAGCCCGATATGAATGGTATGGATATACTTCTAGCCCGATATGGTGGTGCCTATACACCTACAACCCGATATGGTGAACATATGCACACCTTTAACCCGAGACACCTTGTAAAGGTGAGGGCAAGATACTCTTAGAAATTATGAGTGAAACACCAAGTAATGGTGTGGCTAATACCTTGATAGGTAAAACACCTAGAGTGGTTGATAATGGAGAACCTTATATCAATACTGTCTCAACCTGAGATGTGACCATATCAATTGATGATGGTTGGACAATTCAAATGTATGACTTATGATCAATACACTACAGAATGAATGTGATGGGCTAGTGCATAAAGTATTAGGATGGGAAATACCCTAATACAAGATAAGTTGATGAACTAAGTAAGTTAAAAGTGATGATGGAAGTGATACATCAAGACATGATAGACATCACATCCATCATTTCAAGTTTGATGTACCTTGATGCACCTTAAAATCCAATATACTTGGATGAGTAACACATAAAGTGTGTTATGTCAATTGTTACATTGGGATGTAATAAGTTCAATACACTTTGATAAGTGTGGGCTAACATACCTTGAGAAAGGGTTAAGCCAAGTTAATAAAGTATGATGTAATCATACCCTAGTAAGGATGAGAGACGAACTCATACCTTTGAACTTGTTTGAACAATGTTGGTACCTTGTGCACCAATTTTGGTACAAATTGTAATTTACCCAAAATGTGGGGTTGATATGCAAATTACCACCTATAGAATGTCCCTACTTCCTCTATGTATCATTTAAAGAAGAGATAATGAATGAGATACCATGTTTGGATCAATTATGAATGATGATACTCTTGGTGATGAAATGACCAAGAAAAAGGGTTGAATTTGGAAGCTTAACTTGAGTTGTATCAAGTTGAAAAGCTTATATGTGAGTGCCTATCGGCCATGGAGCCCAAGGAGGTGTCCCATATCATTTTGTGAACTCTTGGAAAATTCCATATCGTGCAAAGCACCTCAAGGAGGTGAGGTGTGACAGCCAACAAGTTTCCTTAGAAAAAGTGTATCGGCTTGACTTAAAATAGTGATTAAACCTAGATGACTTATCCAAATGGATAAGCAATGGACTAATTTGCATCTCTAGATGATCCTCAACATTTTTTAATGTAAAGATAAATGTTGATGCATGCATGTAAACGTGTCACCCATGCATGACATGTGGCACCTATTAGCTCAAAATGTTGACACCTCATTTTTGCCTTTCTTCATGAACAACAAGTATATATACCCCTAGTTTCACCCCTTGGTGCAATTTTGCGACCCTTACCACCCTCCTACCCTGAGGTATCGTGAATAGAGCTCCCATATCGTGAAGGGATGTTGTGGTATCGTGCATGGGCCTTGGGGTATCGCCCATGACAATATCATATCGCCCAAGTAGGTGATATCGGCCATATAGGGTGATATCGCCCATAGTGAAGTGTTTTGACTCCAAGTGAGTGCCATATCATGCAAGTGAGTATAATATCGTGCAATAGGGGTGGAATGTCGTGCAAGAGCACAAGGGTATCGTGCATAGGCCTTGGGTATCAGCCATAGCAAGTATATCAGCCATAACATGTTGATATTGCCCATAGCAAGTTGATATCGACCAATTGAAGTGATTTTGGCCACAAGTGAGGGGGTATCGACCACAAGCAAAGTTGTGTCGGCCAAAAGGAAGTCCATATCGCCCAAGTGTTTTAGGGTGTCTTCCAAGGAGCTAAGGAACTCAAAACTTAACCCTAAGGTAAGCTATAGTTGTCTTCAAGCTTGAATTGAACCATGGAATTAGGGTTATGATCTACCTTTCTTTTCTTCTTCACCAATTGCTTATCCATGGTGATTCCTTGTATATGAAGGAGTTGTGAACGAGCCTTGGACTTTTGATAAGTCATCTTCAACCTTAGGAACGTGGATATTTGGAGCTTGGAGCTTTGAAGTTGTTCTTAAGGCGTGTTATATAACTTGAACTCAATCATGTTATTATTCATCACCTAAATTGTTGTATTTAATGATCTACTTTTAATTTCAAAATTTTCTGAAATAGTTGATGAAATTATGAGTTCTAGTAGTTTCTTAGACCTGTTCACATGAACTATAATAGTTAGAATGAAGGTCTAGAGCTTGAAGATGATGATATCACCTTATAAAAGTGATATCAGGTGCAAGCACACAAGTAAGCACCTTTAACCCAATATGATGATGCACCTTCTTCACTTGAACAATATGGATATGAATGAATACATTATTGCACGATATGGAGGTGTAGTATACACCTCTTACACAATAGGGAGTCAAGTATAGACTCCATGCATGATACAAGGTTAAATGAATACTTGTAAGTTGACATGAAACCCTAACTTGGGTAACCCGATATGAGTAAAGAATAGCAAGTGTTATTGCACGATATGGTAGCCCGATACACAACCCTAGTTGATGTCTAGACCGACATGGTGATGGATTTATACCTCATGCACGACATGGGTAACACATATAAACAACTCTAGCCCGATATGAATGGTATGGATATACTTCTAGCCCGATATGGTGGTGCCTATACACCTACAACCCGATATGGTGAACATATGCACACCTTTAACCCGAGACACCTTGTAAAGGTGAGGGCAAGATACTCTTAGAAATTATGAGTGAAACACCAAGTAATGGTGTGGCTAATACCTTGATAGGTAAAACACCTAGAGTGGTTGATAATGGAGAACCTTATATCAATACTGTCTCAACCTGAGATGTGACCATATCAATTGATGATGGTTGGACAATTCAAATGTATGACTTATGATCAATACACTACAGAATGAATGTGATGGGCTAGTGCATAAAGTATTAGGATGGGAAATACCCTAATACAAGATAAGTTGATGAACTAAGTAAGTTAAAAGTGATGATGGAAGTGATACATCAAGACATGATAGACATCACATCCATCATTTCAAGTTTGATGTACCTTGATGCACCTTAAAATCCAATATACTTGGATGAGTAACACATAAAGTGTGTTATGTCAATTGTTACATTGGGATGTAATAAGTTCAATACACTTTGATAAGTGTGGGCTAACATACCTTGAGAAAGGGTTAAGCCAAGTTAATAAAGTATGATGTAATCATACCCTAGTAAGGATGAGAGACGAACTCATACCTTTGAACTTGTTTGAACAATGTTGGTACCTTGTGCACCAATTTTGGTACAAATTGTAATTTACCCAAAATGTGGGGTTGATATGCAAATTACCACCTATAGAATGTCCCTACTTCCTCTATGTATCATTTAAAGAAGAGATAATGAATGAGATACCATGTTTGGATCAATTATGAATGATGATACTCTTGGTGATGAAATGACCAAGAAAAAGGGTTGAATTTGGAAGCTTAACTTGAGTTGTATCAAGTTGAAAAGCTTATATGTGAGTGCCTATCGGCCATGGAGCCCAAGGAGGTGTCCCATATCGTTTTGTGAACTCTTGGAAAATTCCATATCGTGCAAAGCACCTCAAGGAGGTGAGGTGTGACAACCAACAAGTTTCCTTAGAAAAAGTGTATCGGCTTGACTTAAAATAGTGATTAAACCTAGATGACTTATCCAAATGGATAAGCAATGGACTAATTTGCATCTCTAGATGATCCTCAACCTTTTTTAATGTAAAGATAAATGTTGATGCATGCATGTAAACGTGTCACCCATGCATGACATGTGGCACCTATTAGCTCAAAATGTTGACACCTCATTTTTGCCTTTCTTCATGAACAACAAGTATATATACCCCTAGTTTCACCCCTTGGTGCAATTTTGCGACCCTTACCACCCTCCTACCCTAAGGTATCGTGCATAGAGCTCCCATATCGTGAAGGGATGTTGTGGTATCGTGCATGGGCCTTGGGGTATCGCCCATGACAATATCATATCGCCCAAGTAGGTGATATCGGCCATATAGGGTGATATCGCCCATAGTGAAGTGTTTTGACTCCAAGTGAGTGCCATATCATGCAAGTGAGTATAATATCATGCAATAGGGGTGGCATGTCGTGCAAGAGCACAAGGGTATCGTGCATAGGCCTTGGGTATCAGCCATAGCAAGTATATCGGCCATAACATGTTGATATTGCCCATAGCAAGTTGATATCGACCAATTGAAGTGATTTTGGCCACAAGTGAGGGGGTATCGACCACAAGCAAAGTTGTGTCGGCCAAAAGGAAGTCCATATCGCCCAAGTGTTTTAGGGTGTCTTCCAAGGAGCTAAGGAAATCAAAACTTAACCCTAAGGTAAGCTATAGTTGTCTTCAAGCTTGAATTGAACCATGGAATTAGGGTTATGATCTACCTTTCTTTTCTTCTTCACCAATTTCTTATCCATGGTGATTCCTTGTATATGAAGGAGTTGTGAACGAGCCTTGGACTTTTGATAAGTCATCTTCAACCTTAGGAACGTGGAGATTTGGAGCTTGGAGCTTTGAAGTTGTTCTTAAGGCGTGTTATATAACTTGAACTCAATCATGTTATTATTCATCACCTAAATTGTTGTATTTAATGATCTACTTTTAATTTCAAAATTTTCTGAAATAGTTGATGAAATTATGAGTTCTAGTAGTTTCTTAGACCTGTTCACATGAACTATAATAGTTAGAATGAAGGTCTAGAGCTTGAAGATGATGATATCACCTTATAAAAGTGATATCAGGTGCAAGCACACAAGTAAGCACCTTTAACCCAATATGATGATGCACCTTCTTCACTTGAACAATATGGATATGAATGAATACATTATTGCACGATATGGAGGTGTAGTATACACCTCTTGCACGATAGGGAGTCAAGTATAGACTCCATGCATGATACAAGGTTAAATGAATACTTGTAAGTTGACATGAAACCCTAACTTGGGTAACCCGATATGAGTAAAGAATAGCAAGTGTTATTGCACGATATGGTAGCCCGATACACAACCCTAGTTGATGTCTAGCCCGACATGGTGATGGATTTATACCTCATGCACGACATGGGTAACACATATAAACAACTCTAGCCCGATATGAATGGTATGGATATACTTCTAGCCCGATATGGTGGTGCCTATACACCTACAACCCGATATGGTGAACATATGCACACCTTTAACCCGAGACACCTTGTAAAGGTGAGGGCAAGATACTCTTAGAAATTATGAGTGAAACACCAAGTAATGGTGTGGCTAATACCTTGATAGGTAAAACACCTAGAGTGGTTGATAATGGAGAACCTTATATCAATACTGTC
This sequence comes from Alisma plantago-aquatica, assembly GCA_963693085.1. Classification (NCBI taxonomy): domain Eukaryota; kingdom Viridiplantae; phylum Streptophyta; class Magnoliopsida; order Alismatales; family Alismataceae; genus Alisma; species Alisma plantago-aquatica. Next base: position 666,655,917 of record OY856414.1, read on the forward strand.
TCAACCTGAGATGTGACCATATCAATTGATGATGGTTGGACAATTCAAATGTATGACTTATGATCAATACACTACAGAATGAATGTGATGGGCTAGTGCATAAAGTATTAGGATGGGAAATACCCTAATACAAGATAAGTTGATGAACTAAGTAAGTTAAAAGTGATGATGGAAGTGATACATCAAGACATGATAGACATCACATCCATCATTTCAAGTTTGATGTACCTTGATGCACCTTAAAATCCAATATACTTGGATGAGTAACACATAAAGTGTGTTATGTCAATTGTTACATTGGGATGTAATAAGTTCAATACACTTTGATAAGTGTGGGCTAACATACCTTGAGAAAGGGTTAAGCCAAGTTAATAAAGTATGATGTAATCATACCCTAGTAAGGATGAGAGACGAACTCATACCTTTGAACTTGTTTGAACAATGTTGGTACCTTGTGCACCAATTTTGGTACAAATTGTAATTTACCCAAAATGTGGGGTTGATATGCAAATTACCACCTATAGAATGTCCCTACTTCCTCTATGTATCATTTAAAGAAGAGATAATGAATGAGATACCATGTTTGGATCAATTATGAATGATGATACTCTTGGTGATGAAATGACCAAGAAAAAGGGTTGAATTTGGAAGCTTAACTTGAGTTGTATCAAGTTGAAAAGCTTATATGTGAGTGCCTATCGGCCATGGAGCCCAAGGAGGTGTCCCATATCGTTTTGTGAACTCTTGGAAAATTCCATATCGTGCAAAGCACCTCAAGGAGGTGAGGTGTGACAGCCGACAAGTTTCCTTAGAAAAAGTGTATCCGCTTGACTTAAAATAGTGATTAAACCTAGATGACTTATCCAAATGGATAAGCAATGGACTAATTTGCATCTCTAGATGATCCTCAACCTTTTTTAATGTAAAGATAAATGTTGATGCATGCATGTAAACGTGTCACCCATGCATGACATGTGGCACCTATTAGCTCAAAATGTTGACACCTCATTTTTGCCTTTCTTCATGAACAACAAGTATATATACCCCTAGTTTCACCCCTTGGTGCAATTTTGCGACCCTTACCACCCTCCTACCCTAAGGTATCGTGCATAGAGCTCCCATATCGTGAAGGGATGTTGTGGTATCGTGCATGGGCCTTGGGGTATCGCCCATGACAATATCATATCGCCCAAGTAGGTGATATCGGCCATATAGGGTGATATCGCCCATAGTGAAGTGTTTTGACTCCAAGTGAGTGCCATATCATGCAAGTGAGTATAATATCGTGCAATAGGGGTGGCATGTCGTGTAAGAGCACAAGGGTATCGTGCATAGGCCTTGGATATCAGCCATAGCAAGTATATCGGCCATAACATGTTGATATTGCCCATAGCAAGTTGATATCGACCAATTGAAGTGATTTTGGCCACAAGTGAGGGGGTATCGACCACAAGCAAAGTTGTGTCGGCCAAAAGGAAGTCCATATCGCCCAAGTGTTTTAGGGTGTCTTCCAAGGAGATAAGGAACTCAAAACTTAACCCTAAGGTAAGCTATAGTTGTCTTCAAGCTTGAATTGAACCATGGAATTAGGGTTATGATCTACCTTTCTTTTCTTCTTCACCAATTGCTTATCCATGGTGATTCCTTGTATATGAAGGAGTTGTGAACGAGCCTTTGACTTTTGATAAGTCATCTTCAACCTTAGGAGCGTGGAGATTTGGAGCTTGGAGCTTTGAAGTTGTTCTTAAGGCGTGTTATATAACTTGAACTCAATCATGTTATTATTCATCACCTAAATTGTTGTATTTAATGATCTACTTTTAATTTCAAAATTTTCTGAAATAGTTGATGAAATTATGAGTTCTAGTAGTTTCTTAGACCTGTTCACATGAACTATAATAGTTAGAATGAAGGTCTAGAGCTTGAAGATGATGATATCACCTTATAAAAGTGATATCAGGTGCAAGCACACAAGTAAGCACCTTTAACCCAATATGATGATGCACCTTCTTCACTTGAACAATATGGATATGAATGAATACATTATTGCACGATATGGAGGTGTAGTATACACCTCTTGCACGATAGGGAGTCAAGTATAGACTCCATGCATGATACAAGGTTAAATGAATACTTGTAAGTTGACATGAAACCCTAACTTGGGTAACCCGATATGAGTAAAGAATAGCAAGTGTTATTGCACGATATGGTAGCCCGATACACAACCCTAGTTGATGTCTAGCCCGACATGGTGATGGATTTATACCTCATGCACGACATGGGTAACACATATAAACAACTCTAGCCCGATATGAATGGTATGGATATACTTCTAGCCCGATATGGTGGTGCCTATACACCTACAACCCGATATGGTGAACATATGCACACCTTTAACCCGAGACACCTTGTAAAGGTGAGGGCAAGATACTCTTAGAAATTATGAGTGAAACACCAAGTAATGGTGTGGCTAATACCTTGATAGGTAAAACACCTAGAGTGGTTTATAATGGAGAACCTTATATCAATACTGTCTCAACCTGAGATGTGACCATATCAATTGATGATGGTTGGACAATTCAAATGTATGACTTATGATCAATACACTACAGAATGAATGTGATGGGCTAGTGCATAAAGTATTAGGATGGGAAATACCCTAATACAAGATAAGTTGATGAACTAAGTAAGTTAAAAGTGATGATGGAAGTGATACATCAAGACATGATAGACATCACATCCATCATTTCAAGTTTGATGTACCTTGATGCACCTTAAAATCCAATATACTTGGATGAGTAACACATAAAGTGTGTTATGTCAATTGTTACATTGGGATGTAATAAGTTCAATACACTTTGATAAGTGTGGGCTAACATACCTTGAGAAAGGGTTAAGCCAAGTTAATAAAGTATGATGTAATCATACCCTAGTAAGGATGAGAGACGAACTCATACCTTGTGTTGATGATTCATTTAATGATAAATGATGAGAATAAATAAGTATAAATGAATACTTATGATATCAATGCATGCTCCTAGATGTGTGGAGCAATGAATTAGGGTTTGAATTAATAATATGAACTTGAAACCCTATCTGACAATAAGGGGAAACCCTAACCCTAATAGTTGTTGCCTAGTGAGAGGTGACAAGATGTTTAATGGGCCTTGTGAGTCATGTGCTTAGTTGTTGCCTAATGAGAGGTGACAAGATATTGATCTAAAGATTGATGTAAGAATTGGTAATGTTTAAAATAAACCAGGTAAATGGGAACCCTATAACATAATAATAATAATAATAAATGGTTACAAAGATAATAATGAAATCTTGGTCATACATGTATTATAGTCATAGCCAAAATAAGGGCTATGGTGCTTTGAATATGTTAAAATGAGACATGGGGAATACTTGTATTATATAAAGAATGTGAATTGATATGATGGCTTGCCCCAGGGTATAATGCCTAGTAAAAGAATGTGATAACCAATGATGAATTTAAGGGATTGATATCCCATAACGAATGTGTAATCAGGAGTGGTTAGAGTCCACTGCCTGGCTGTGTAATCAGGATTGGTTACGGACCAATACCTGGCAGAGGCGTAAAGCCTGCAATCACTAGATTGGTAGAGCCCAATACCAGGCTGTTCACAGGATTGGTAATAACCCAATACCTGGTAGAGGCATGAAGCCTATAATCACAGGATTGGTAATAACCCCAATACCTAGCAGAGGCATGAAGCATATAATCACAGGATTGGTAATAACCCCACTACCTGGTAGAGGCATGAAGCCTATAATCACATGATTGGTAATAGCCCCAATACCTGGCAGATGCATGACGCCTATAATCACAGGATTGGTAATAACCCAACACCTGGCAGAGGCATGACGCCTATAATCATAGGATTGGTACGTAATAACCCAATACCTGGCAGAGGCATGAAGCCTATAATCACATGATTGGTAATAACCCCAATACCTGGCAGAGGCATGGAGCCTATAATCACAGGATTGGTAATAACCCAATACCTGGCAGAGGCATGAAGCCTATAATCACATGATTGGTAATAACCCAATACCTGACAGAGGCATGGAGCCTATAATCACATGATTGGTAATAACCCAATACCTGGCAGAGGCATGGAGCCTATAATCACAGGATTGGTAATAACTCAATACCTGGCAGAGGCATGAAGCCTATAATAACACAGGATTGGTTAAATCCCAATGCATGGAATAATAACACATGATTGGTTAAATCCCAATGTCTGGAATAATGTCACATGATTGGCATAGTCCAATGCCTGGAATGGGTGCACATGATTGGCATAGTCCAATGCCTGGACAGAATATGATGATGTATACTCACATGATCGGTATAATTTGATATCTAGTTAGCATATTGGCTGAGGCCAACAGATAGAAATGAGAACGATTCATGAATGACATACCATGATAATGAGTATCACATGATAAGCTTGAGATGTTGATATAGTATGATGGGTAAATGATATACATGTTCTTCCTATTCCTTATAAAGAGAATAGATGACTTACTGATCTATCACAGATAGTTGCAATGCTTTAAAATATGAGAATATTCTAAACTGCTTATCCTCTTCTCAGTTTAATACTATTTAACTGTGATAATAACATTGTTGGCGGAGAGTTATATCTCTCGATGGGACAATTACAATTGTCTCACCCCCGTGGGATCCAAATTTTTTAGGTGGACGTGCACGAGGAGGTGAAGACCTTTCTGCAGAGAAAGAACAACAACAACAGGGACAGCAGTGACAGCTCAGGTTGAATGTATTGTCTGTCATGTCTTGTAGATAGAAGTCCTATGTGTCGTCTCTGTACTCTCGGGTCCTTGGAGTTGGTTCGTTATGGTTTCATGAACAATCTGAGGTTTTGGCTTGAATGCCTCGAGGTTTTATGTTGCTCTAGTATGTGTTTTGATAGATCAACTGTTATATGTTGTCTTCGAGATGAGATGAAACAATGTTGTACAATGTAATCATGATATGTATGAGTTTTGGATCTTTCAGTAAAAGTTTTCTGTACAAGGATCTCCTTGCAAAATGTTTTTAATTTTTAGTGATTTTTATTAATCCGTTGTTTATGTTTATTCCGCTTAATTAGTAACGATTTGTTTGTCAGTTTGGCGACTGTCGTTACAAATAACATTGCTTCGTATAGGCGCATTAGTCAGTCTGCGATGCACATGTCCGTACCTTCTGAGTTGGCCCTTGCGCAACTTGTCCTTAATGCTCGCCACCCTACTTTATTCCTGATATAGTCATTTCTCAAGTTATTTTTCTTGTCTTCCCACACATCCATCTCGTCATACACATTTCAGCCACGTTAATCTTGTTGAGACCTTATTTCTTCCCCGTCCGACATTCACTCCTATAGAGCATGGCTGACCATATAACTGTTCTATAAAACTTACTTTTTAACATGAGAGGGATCTTCCGGTCACATAATACTCCAGTTGCACTCCTCCATTTCAATCATCCTGCATTGATCCTGTGACAAACGTCATTTTGGGCATCCAAATCTATTTGAATAATAGAACCCAAGGAGTGAAATTTATCACATTTTGGTATATCTACTCCACCCAACTTGGATGTATCGTTCACGCTATGAGATTGACTGAAATTGCAATGCACATACTCAGTTTTGCTCATGCTAATCATCAATCCATTTGATTCCAATGCCTTTCTCCAACGTTCAACTTTATCATTCAATCCATCTTTAGTTTCGTTAATCAAAACACATCATCAACAAATAACATACACAAAGGAATATCACCTTGAACATTCTTTGTCAACTCATCCATAACAAGAACAATCAGATATGGGTTGAGTGTGAATCCTTGGTGTACTCCAACTGTGATAGGAAAAGTTGTTGTCTCTCCTCCATGAGTCTTCACACTTATAGTAGAGATATCATACATGTCTTTGATCAAGTCAATGTATTGGATTGACACACCCTTTTTCTTCAAAACCATCTAAAAAACTTCTCCAGGTACTCGATCATAAGTCTTTTCCAAATCAATAAACACCATATGAAGATCTCTTTTGCTTTCTCTATACTTCTCCACAAGCCTCCTTATCAGAAAAATAACATATGTTATTAATCTTCCATGCATGAAACCAAATTGGTGGTAGGTTGACAACCAACTATAAAAAAACTTGTCACTCTTTCTATGACATATATAATAAGACAATGTCAAGTTAAAATTTGATAAACATAAAAAAAAATACATTCATTCCCTTTATACAACCTTTCATATATCCATAATATAATTTATAAAACGAAAGGAAAAATGTATTCAAATCGTTCTCTACTTTTGTACTTATTAGAATAAAAGACTAATTTAGAACTATTACATACAATATTTGGCACACTCTTTGTTATATAGTGTAGAATAGTATGCAAGGATCATTTTGTAATTTTCAAAAATAGAAGAAAATTGCAGAGGAATATATAATATAGTAGTTATTTCCAAGACAAAGGTTGGCGGGCGATTCGTCTCTGCGAAAAGTCGAAAACCCATCATAGTGCCGATTGAGCCATTATTTTGGATCAAATAAACCCCAACACGACCACCCTCCCCTAAAACCCCTAGCAACGCCTGTATCGATTTACTGACCTCTACCCCACTCTCCGCCGCGGTTCTCCTGGGGAAGTCGAAAAAATGCCGCCTCTGCGCATCTTTCTCGCGCAAGCGTGCCGCCGCTTAGCTCCGTCCTCACGTGTTCCTCCGTTTACCGCCCGTAGATACCTTTCCTCCGGCCCAGCGGCTCCTATCACGCCCGTGTCTTACCCGGTCAAGTCCAAGGATCCATCCGAACAGGAGACGGAGGAAGACAATGCAACCACTTCGTCCCGCCTTCCACCCAGAAGGCCGCTTGGTAACTCAGTGGAACGGGCTCCGGCGGAGCGGACTTGGACTCGTGAGGAGGCCAGGTACCTTAGGGATGCACCCGAGATCTCTCCCGTTTCCTATCCCACGAGAGTTGCTCCGCTGCCGGAGTTTAAGCCCTCAGCAGAAACCGAGGAGGAGCAAGTGGAGGGTGAGGCGAACAACGGCCAGGAGGCACGGACCTTAAGGGAGGGCAGGAAGATCGAATCATTCACTGGCATCCTTGGGAAACTGGATGTGCAAGAGGAGGTAGAGAAGGTCCCGTTCCCAAAGATTATTAGGGTTGAGAAGAAGCCGGCCAGGAAGGTGCTAGAGTTACAGAAGGCCATAAAGGAAGTCAAGGTCAGCCGCCGTCAACTTATCTGTCTTCCTTAACTAAATGTTAGGAAACGGCTTGCCATGGCTCTCAGTCTGAAAGAACAGCAGTAGCCTTTATTGTCGATTTAAACGATGCTATCTTATTATATTCTGATTAAAAAGTAAATTTGTGTACAATTTAACCTATTTAATATGCGTTAAACACTGGTAAATAGGAGACCAAAAAAAGAACTAGTAAATAAGCCAGGTGCCCTTATTACTCAAAACTGTACATATTGCATTGTTCTCTTCCTGGGATTGCTAGCTCGAGCATGAGCTGCACGGGAAGAAATGCCAGATGCAGGGGTCACCCGCGGGAATTTTGTAGCTAGAAGCCTTGACATCGGTTGGGCAATTAGTACAAATTGCCTAACTGGGTGACTCCTACTCCACTCTGGTCCTTCTCGCGTACGAATGCGTCCTTTTGAAATAACTGGGGCAGGGCTAGTAAAGAGGTTTGAAGTGGAATGATGTTATTAAAGGTAACCGAATTTCATCTCAATTATGCAATTATAATCATAAACAATGTGGTGACACTGAAACCACTGAACTTAGTGCTATGATTCCCACTTGCACGTTTGCCAATGCAATCATGGCCCCGTCAATTCATCAGCGACACCGATATATAGTTTGATTTTATGTTGCTTGCCACTATGGAACTTGTCCCTTTTACTTTCACTAGCAACCACACCGTTCTTAGCAACACATCACACATTACCATGTTTCACAAATACAAGCATTATCCATGTTATCGGGGTTGTTTACAGTTTGCATTTTTTCAGTTAAAATCAAGCCAGAAAACCTAACCAAATTTATGTTGTTCCCAAAATTCCAACAGTTTTGCTCCGATTTACTTTTGAATATATTGAGAGAAATGATCTTTTGTTTTTCCGCTTATAGTCAAAGTTAGAGTTAGAATTCATTTTCTCCCTCTTGTATATAAAGTAGGTTAAACTGTTTGGCCTGTTTCCTATTCACATGTTATTTCGTACTTGCCATGTTCCCACTTAAAATTGAACTGGTCATACTATGAAAAATGAATTCAAGATTCTTTTTGGCAGGTATCAAACATCAAATCTGAGATCTGGAGAGAATAGTGTTTCTTCTCCGGGATGGGTTTCTGCCATAGGTCTTGTTCCGCCGCCGTATATGTTACCAGTTATCAGTATCTTGATACCTTATTTTATATCTTTTGCAGTATTTCTTGCATAACACATTGTAGCCAACAATTTTTTGATTCTTTTGGCGCATCACTTCCTCTCCACTCTACCCAAATCTTTAGAAAAAAAAGCGTTTTGATTTTTGATACTCCACACATTGCATCTCTCTTGTTGCCTTCTAGGCTCTGGGGTGATCACCACATTCAATGTTTCAAAAAAAGGCCGCACGGGCCGCATAAGCGGCCCACATATACTTAGCCGCTTATAAGGCCGATTAGTCAGCGCTTTTTAGATAGATATTTGTTATCTCCGCCCAAATTAGATTATAGTTTTATTGATAACATTCTCTTAATGTACTATTTTGTTGACGTTTTTTACATAAGTCGCATGCTCATTTGATGTTTATTGTTTTGGACCTCTAGAATATGTAGGATCTTTTTGTATAATTTGGTTAGTCTTCATTGTTATGTACTTGTGTGAAACCATTTCGTGCATGCTTCATTGAAATTTATGCTTAAATAATTCTAGAATGCATTTGAAATGATGTTATACTTTTCATTTAAACTTTATTTTTAAATCTATCTCAAATTTAGGATCCAAATATGTAATTGTACAAATCAAATATACAATTGTGTGATTAATTTATATATAATATTTATATTATTAAAAATAAAATAAAATTGCGTATACTTCTGCTTATACTCCCGCATATCGCATATACTCTACAAGGTGACCTCTCCGCATGCATAACACATCTTGCTTTTTAAAACACTGACCACATTAGATACCGCATATGATGGATCCATCTTGGAGAGGAAATCATTTGTTTTCATAAAATTGACATGTGACATCCCCGGATTTTCTAAAACTTAATCTAATGTGTAACGTCTAAATTGAAACCTCACCTCAGCAAGAATCCCAATTTAAACATCCCACACTAGGCTAAGAAAAAGAAAATCAAGGGAGTCAAAAGGAAACACAGTAGCACATGTACATGAACAATAATAAAACCATACACACATGTTCACCATTCAACATATAATTACAACATGAATTGTTACAACATTTGATATTACATATTGAACAACAAACTATACATATACATGTACTACCACTAAACTATAGGATCTTAAGACAACAGGTCCACCTGTACATCAGCTCGCCACACAACTCTCAACTATCCTGGATCTTCAAGAGCATACGTCCACAACCTAAACCAAAGATTACATGTGGTACACGTCAACACAATATTCAAGAATATTGTACTGAGTACGCCTACGTGTCTTTTATATACCTCTCATCATATCTTGGCAATAAGATAAAACTAATATACTTGGCAGTAACACAAGAATATAAGAAAAACGTATGCTTGAACAAAGATATTCATTAGCAAAAGAGAACACATATTTTAAGCACATTTTTCATTATATATCCATGCATTTGCCACCTGAGGGAATAATGCATCATCTCAGCTACCAAAGAGTATGAGATGTAAGGCCTTATGATCTATTACCAAAGAGTTAGATCATTGTACAATGTGATCTGCTACCAAAGAGAATGATCACTTTCCAGTACTATGCTACCAAAGAGAATTAATGCTTTCATATAATGGAACAAATATATTATGTTTCATGTGTTCATAGCCATAAGTCCGGAAAATCAAGTAACATATCATGCAGGAACAATCATTTCATCCAATATCATATGCCAAGTATTTTACTACACATATAACACAAGCATATTGTATAATAAGCCAAGTAAGAGGTAATGGTGTACCTTCCAAAGAGACATCCTAATCACATATTCCTCACGTCATCTATATCTTTGTTAAACCTGATCAAGACAAGATCATATCCTGTCATCAAATTCTCATCATCTCATCTTAACCCTAATCGTGTTCATTAGAGTTTCTCTTAGTTCATTAGGATATGTGTATCATTATTTGTATTCTTATCTTATGATTATCTCACTGATGTCATTTTCCAGATTACATCTCATTATCAAAGTTCATCATCGGAACATTAGGTTCCATATCCTTTTTGTGCACATATTAACCCTAGGTTACATCATTAACCTAGATTAGGATTTTATAACATGTATTAAGATTCATCTTCATATAACATGGATTCTGTTCATCATTATGATCTCACAATTAAAACTGAGGTTCCATATACTGATACGAGCTTACTCTGTGAATTTCATCATTTATTGAGCATGTGTGCATATATTGCATTTTATTTAGGGTTATTAGCCCTAAATAGACATTCTAAGCAAATTACATGATTTCGTGCATCAACATCATGATTACTGACCTTATATGGACTAAAAACATGATTTATGATTTATAAACAAGTTCTCATAATTTTAGGTCACTATTTGATATTTATTATCCATCATATGAGCATTTTACCACTTACATGATATCACTACTATTAGTGCTTCAAAAGCCGGATATTATCATTCTACTGTGTTCTACTCATTTTTTTGAGAATTTTGGTATATTACTTGTATTTTTCTGATAAACAAACTATTTACTGTGATTTATCTAAGATCTGGATATTTTTAGGACATTTACCTCTTAGAGCCAATCAGAGATGGCCACGTGTCAGCGTTGCTTCTCTCATGGCCTGCGCTGAGCCGGTCTGGTTCAACTCAATTTATTTGCTCAGGACCCGGTCTTCTCTTTCTTTCTCCGTCTTCCGTACTTGCGTGAACGCGAGTCTTCCGCCGTGCGTTGGGCGCTCCATAGGGCTGCACCTTCTTCCGCCCAAGCCACCGCTGCTCTGGCGGCGATCGGCCGCCCCATCCTCCTCATTCTCTCTGCTCTGAGAGTGCATGAGCGCCGCCGTGTGCTCTGTGCTCTTATTTCGGATCCATGCCACCACCGTGGCTGGGTCTCCGACGTGCGACAGCCCTGCCTGCGTGCTGCGCCTCCGGGAGGCCATCACTGCAGGCTCGTCGCCGTTGCAAGTGATGAATCGGGCAACGAATCGGTCGCCACCTTCATCCTGCCTCTTGCAGTTGTTTGGAAGATCGGCCACACCTCTGGGTGTCGCCTGTGCAGGCTCATCGCCGCCTGCTCTTAGGCGCCACCGCGGGCTCCGACCTCTCTGGTTAGCCGCTGGGCGTCCTCCTTGTAGCTCAAATCTTTTCGCCGTTGATGGGGGTTCATGTGATGAATTGTCCGACTCTAAGGTTCCTCACGCAAGCGTCATGTCTCCATGATCTCTCTCTGGTTTCCACAACTGCGCGGCCTGAGCTCAAAGACGATGGCCTCACCGCCTCCAAAAGCTGCTATGTAACAGAGTTTTTGGTTCTACTTCTCCAGTCCCTATGGTGTGCGATTGGCGGCCGGACCCTTCTACCTATGCTTCCTCGAGGCCAAAACCTTCTCACCACAAGTTTCCACAGCTGTACGACCTGAGCTCCAAGACGATGGCCTCACCGCCTCCAAAAGCTGCTATGTAACAGAGTTTTTGGTTCTACTTCTCCAGTCCCTATGGTGTGCGATTGGCGGCCAGACCCTTCTACCTATGCTTCCTCGAGGCCTTCTTCTAACTCCCTACTCGAGCACTATGGAAGCGTCAGAGAAGTTGTGGGAGAAGGGATCTCTGTCAGACTGTTCTCAACACAGATATGTACGAGCAAGGGCTCTGAATTTAACCGCTTACTTGAGATCGTGAGATAAACCACGATTCATGAGTACTACGACGTGGTCTATCACTACCCACTACATAGCCTTGACTACTAGGTCGATGGTACAATCTTAGTTGTTCATCCTCTTGTGCGGTTGAAAAAGAGTCTCCACCATATAGAATTCACGGTTCCTCCCTTCTCAAAGGAGCGTGAGAAAAAAAAATCATAGCTTTGGTCATGAATAATCATATATCTTGATCCAACTTACGTAATACATCAATTAATTATGTAACCTCAAGCTTTCATAACTTTTGTAGGATCGTTAATCATCAAATTATAACCATGGGTTTACAATCCATTGATGCACCTTATACTTCACTTGGTCCCGATAATACATCAAAAGATTGGTCAATTAATTCCTTAAAAAGGTACATATATCTAGGATATCACATGTAATGTCACGATAAACACTTGGACTTCTTAATATAACTCAACCACATGGTTTCTCTTATGTCATTGGACATTTAAGGATTCCAAAAGTCCACTCCATCACATCCTACACACCTTAAAAGATATTTTGTCCTCAAAATTAAACCAAAATCCAGTCTTTCACAGACACCTAACGCATAAGAAGCCAATAATCTGATTGGTCCTCTTTCTAACCACTGAGCTGCATATCTGCAGTGAACCATAATGGGTTTCTGGTGAATCAATGATCAAATTTTGGGCAACCACAACTGGCATTGGTCAAACTGCTGTTTTTACCCACTTTGTGGCTGGCCGCTTCTCTTGCAACGTTCTTGATTCAACCAATAACCAATCTTGTTGGATGCTATCAAGTTTCCATCTGACTATCCCAGATGTGCCATGAGATTCCCATTCAGCTCCAATATACTACAGGGTGCCATGAAATTCCCATACATTTATTGCAACCATGGAACAAGACTTCGACTTTTGGTCGACTTCGACATGTGTGGAAGTGGAAGTTTGTGGAAACATCGATGAAACTTTGAGGATTAATATAACTAAACTTCGACACAACTTTGATCAAAATTGAGCTAAAAATAGCCATTTTCAGATGAAAATTGATAGATTTCATCAAATCTAGCTAAGAAACACAATATGTGTTTACATATAGCCATCCATATAGGTTTCCATATGTAGTAAAATACACGATTACGCACATTCATCTCTGGACTATAGAGTTTTTCCATTTATAATGTTTATGACAATAAACAAACTACAAAAAATTGGTGTAAACCTATGATAGATCTAGCAGAGACGGGGTCGATCTATTAATATTAGCTTAGAATAATAAAAAAAATCAAAATAATCTTGTCTCAAGCTCCGAAACTTTCTCCACCTCACACAATAAATTCCACAAAACACTAGAAGAATGTCGCCAACTTCGACTGATGTCGAGGAAGTTGGGGAATTTTTTAATGGACCTGAGCCAACTTTGTCGACAAATGGGGAAATGTCGACTACTTCGACGAAATGTCGTGGACATTGTGGAATGAGAATGTTTACGTGGATTTGACATCGCCAACTGTCGATAATGACAAAATCGACAACATTTCCCCAACTTCGACGATTTTTAGTACCATGACTGCAACTATCTTTTCCCTGTTGCAAACATCCTTTTGGAGTATGCTACCACACCTATTATGGCAGGTAGATCACTCAAAGCCTACAAAATAATTGCCCTTGACAATTTGGAAAAATACCATCCTATTGTTGCAAAATAGGCCTCTTCCTAGGGGTGGGTATGGTTGACTTGACCCATAACCACAAGCCTATCAGGTGCAACATATTTAGCAATTTTCCAACTCAACCAAAGAATTACTTAGCATAAATTTGATCTGAAGAAACCGCCATTATTTGGTTTGTTCTGGTACAAAGCCATCGTCATGTAAAATTTTGACCATTGCTAGGTTGCCTTTAAAAGGTTTGTGGACCAAGTGAAGGGAACCCTTCGCCGTTGACAATGATTAGGCCTTTGACTCCCTCTTTGAACAAGAGGCAAGTGGCAATGAGAACTTCACCTCTTTTCTTCAATTGATCTTTCCTCTCTGTTATTTTTAGATGCCTACTTAGTCTCTTATTTCTTCATCCCGAGGCATCTTTGAATCACCCTTGCGGATGGTTTAAAATTTCGATCAAAATTGTGAAATTGCGGTCGAAATTTCGGTTTCGACGGGTACCAAACATCAAAATGGACAATCCAAATAGCAGAAATTTCTAATTTTTTAGTTGCATTAAAAAAATTAAAATAAATGCTTAAAAATCCTAAATAAATGTGGGAGACCCCTCTGAGTTACTTGAATCCAATATATATGATCTAACATGTTATTGCATAAGAATATATGTATGTATACATTGCATCATCAGATCCTGATCGAAGCAATTTTAGTGTGTAAAGTATGAGCTTATCCTACATCAACTCCCCTCGACTGCAAAAGACTCGACTCCGTCGAGTTAATGCTTTGGTAGAGCTCAAGAAGATCTCCATTAATGCGGCGAAATTCCTCCTTGGTGATCCTTGTGGCGTCTGCGGGAGAACAACCTATGCAATGAACCAAAAAACAATGTACGATGCCCTGGCTGGTGAGGACGGTTTGGTCGTCCAAGATGGTGTCAATGCGCTCTAGTGACTGCTAAGGAAGTTGAGGCAGAGGAGGTATAGCTGCTGAAGACGGTGAAGCACATTGACAATCTGAAGAACCTGCCGCCGGTGGTGGAGGGGCCTCATATGTGCCCCGATAAGGAGAAAGATCCTCCATAATGAATACTGCACTAATGCCTCACTTTGCTGGCAAATCCGGTACCCAAGCATTGGGTCCCTGTCGACTAAGTATTTGGAAAGTTACTCACGCTTTGGCATGAAGCTTTTTGAAAGAATTTTTGGGGTAGCATCCAGGACACTCCTGTACTAACACATAATCTCCCACGTTAAACTCTTGAAACCTGTAGTGTGCATCTGCAAAAGGCTTGTAGTTTTCATAAGACAAGGTAAGTTTTTGGCGAATCTCGACATGCAAATCATGAATGTGCTGGGCAAAGGTCTCAACAGTGTCAGAAGGGCCGCCAGTAGTGGACATAGGTACGAGGTCTATAGGCTGACGGGGCTTGTAACCATTAACAACTCCAAAATGGCTCTTTCCTGTAGATCAATTAACAGAACAGTTGTAAGAAAATTCATCAGTAGGTAGCAATAAGATCCAATTACCGAAATGTTCACCCACAAGACATCACAGGAGGTCACCCAAGCTTCTGTTTACCACCTCAATTTGACCATCAGTTTGAGGGTGGAAGGAAGAGAATATGAGGTTGGTACCAAAGATTTTCCATAAAGTCTTCCAAAAGTAGTTAACAAATTTCACATGACGGTTAGAAACTATGCTGGTTCATTGCTCAGATGTAGTGAAAAAAGTGCAAGGGCGACATTTTCAACGAAGACAAGTAAAGAAGCAAGTTCAACAAAAAAGGATCAGAGTTGGATCTTGGAATATTGGCTCTTTGATAGGAAAATCTTTGGAGATAGTGGATACTATGATGAGAAGAAAAGTCAATATAGCTTGCTTGCAGGAAACCAAGTGGACAAGGGAACGTTGTAGAGAGATTGGAGACACATGATACAAAATCTTGCATACATGTATTGATAAACATAGAAATGGCGCAGGTATTATTGTTGATAAGATGTTGAAGGATGATGTTGTCAAGATTACAAGGATGGGTGATAGAATCATAGCTATCAAGGTTGTTCTTGGGGGAAATATTTTTAACATTATTAGTGCTTATGCCCCCCAAGTTGGCCTCAGCGAGGATGTTAAGAAGGATTTTTGGGATGACATGGATGAATTGATGCAAGGAATATCGATTGAGGAGAAGATTATTATTGGGAGTGATCTAAATGGCCATGTGGGGAGTAGCAATGTCGGATATGAGAGAGTTCATGGTGGTTTTGTATATGGCAATAGGAACGGAGAAGGAGAGAGAATATTAGATTTTGCAGTTGCATATGATATGATTTTGGCAAACACCCATTTCAAGAAAAGAGAATCTCATAAGATTACTTTCAAGAGTGGGCACAACTGTAGCCAAATTGATTACCTCCTTACAAGGCGGGTGGATCGTAATATATGCAAGGATTGTAAAATGATTCCTAGCGAAGAACTCACGGACCAACATAGGTTGGTGGTTTTCGAATTAACACGAAGATCAATAAAGGCAAGCATAACAGAAACCAAAATAATAGGATCAAGTGGTGGAATCTTAAAGGAGAAAAGAAATTGACTTTTCATGATAAACTCATCAAGGAGGGAACTTGGAACTTGGAGTCTGATGTTAAAACTATGTGGCATAACATGAGCTCCTGCATAACAAAAATCTCCAAAGAGGTTTTGGGGGAGTCTAAAAGTTGTGATGAAGTACATAAGGCTATTAAACTGAAAAGGGTATAGGAGCTTGCCCAAATCTCGAGATAGTGCAACGTTCCAAAGATACAAGCAAGCAAAGAAAGAAGCTAAAAACGTTGTTCGGGAGGCAAAGTCTAGATACTTTGATGATATGTATAAGAAGCTGGATACTAGAGAAGAGGAAAACGAGATATATATATAATATGGCTCGTATAAGAGAAAGGAAAGGAAGAGACTTGAGTCAAGTAAAATGCATCAAGAATGAAGATGGTAGAGTATTGGCGAAGGACGATGATATCAAGAACCAATGGAGAAATTACTTCCATAAGCTTTTCAATGGAGATACTGCATATAATGTAAGAGACTCGTGTGACATGAATACAAGAGATATCATTTACACATGACGAGTTTCACCATTTGGGATCAAGAATGCATTGAAAAAGATGAAAATGAGAAAGGCATGCGGATCATACGGTATTCCCATTGATGTATGGAAGAGTATGGGGATTGAAGGAGTTATATGGTTAACAAAGTTATTTAACAAGATCATGAAGACCAAAAAGATGCCGGATGAGTGGAGAAATATTACTATAGTCCCCATCTACAAGAATAAATGTGACGTTCAGAGCTGCACAAACTACAGAGGTATCAAGCTGATGAGTCACACGATGAAGCTTTGGGAGAGGATTATTGAGCAGAGGTTAAGATCTATAACACATGTATGAAACAACCTATTTGGTTTCATGCCTGGAAGATCAACAACAAATGCTATTTTTCCTGATAAGGAGGCTTATGGAGAAGTATAGACAAAGCAAAAGAGATCTTCATATGGTGTTTATCGATCTGGAAAATGCTTATGACTGAGTACCCAAAGAAGTGTTGTGGATGGTTATGAAGAAAAAAAGTGTGCCAATCCAATACATTGATTTGATCAAAGACATGTATGATAGCTCTACTGCAAGTGTCAAGACTCCTGGAGGAGAGACACCAACTTTTCCTATCACAGTTGGGGTACACCAAGCATCCATACTCAGCACATATCTGTTTGTTCTTGTTATGGATGAGTTAACAAAGAATGTTCATGATGATATTCCTTGGTGTATGTTATTTGCTGATAATTTTGTTTTGATTGACGAAACTAAAGATGGACTGAATGATAAAGTTGAACGTTGGAGAAAGGGATTGGAATCAAATGGACTGATGATTAGCAGGAGCAAAACTGAGTATATGGATTGCAATTTCAGCCAATATTGCAGTGAATGATGGAGCCAAGTTGGACGGAGTAGATATACCAAAATGTGATAAATTCCGTCACTTGGGTTCTATTATTCAAATAGACGGGGATGTCCAAAATGGATGGTTCAAATGGAGGAGTGCAACTGGGGTATTATGTGATCGGAAGATCCCTCTCAGGCTAAAAAGTAAGTTTTATAGAACAACTATACGACCAACCATGCTCTCTGGGAGTGAATGTTGGGCGGTGAAGAAACAAGGTCTCGACAAGATGAACGTGGCTGAAATGCGTATGCTAAGAAAGGGATTGGAATCAAATGGACTGATGATTAGCATGAGCAAAACTGAGTATATGCATTGCAATTTCAACCAATATTGCAGTGTGAATGATGGAGCCAAGTTGGACGGAGTAGATATACCAAAATGTGATAAATTCCGTCAGTTGGGTTCTATTATTCAAATAGACGGCGATGTCCAAAATGATGTCTGTCACCGGATCACTACAGGATGGTTGAAATGGAGGAGTGCAACTGGAGTATTATGTGATCGGAAGATCCCTCTCAAGTTAAAAAGTAAGTTTTATAGAACAACTATACGACCAACCATGCTTTATGGGAGTGAATGTTGGGCGGTGAAACAAGGTCTCAACAAGATGAACGTGGTTGAAATGCGTATGCTGAGATGGATGTGTGGGAAAACAAGAAAAGATCGCTTGAGAAATGACTATATCAGGAATAAAGTGGGGGTGACGAGCATTGAGGACAAGTTGCGCGAGGGCCGACTCAGATGGTACAGACATGTGCAACGCAGACCAACTAGTGCGCCTATACAAAGCAATGCTATTGAGCCAAACACTATAAATAGAAGAAGAGGAAGGCCTAAATTAACATGGGATGAGCTTATAAAGAGAGATTTTGAATCTCTACATCTCAACCAGAATATGGCCCATGATAGAGTTGAATGAAAATAAAGGATCCATGTAGCCGACCCCAACATAGTTGGGACTGAGGCTTAGATGATGATGATGATGGTTAGAGACTATGTTGGTGGGAAGACCATGTAGCTTGACTACCTCATTAAAGATAAGGCGGCGATACGAGAAGCGTCAGAAGTCTTACTACATGTAATGAAGTGGGCTATCTTAGAAAAACGATCCACAACTACAAACATGGTGTCATGTCCGCGTGAAGTGCGGGAAAGACCCATAATCAAATTCATACTTAGGCATACTTGTTTAGGCGGTTAGGCAGTCCTTTCCACTTAAGGGAAGCCTAGGGGGCCTAGACGCTCAGGCCTTTTTAGGCGTTCTTCATATTTGTAAATATTTTACATATATAAAAATGATTTTGCGTATACATTTAGCTATATACAAATATATACATCATTATGCACATTTGTATTGGTTGTCCCCAATGTTTTAAAAAACGTTAAGCGGTAATCGTGCGGACAGCACCTTGTAACTGGTTAAGCGGTAAGCGGCCGATTAAGCGGCCGATTTTTTAAAAAACGGGTTTTAATTTTCTATATAATTTTATACAAAATTACATATATATGTATATAAATACTAATACTCTTTGAAACTTTTATATATATCTAAAGATTCTAAACACTCTACCCAACAGTAAAAACACCCAATTAGCTTATAAGATAGCTATAAGACAATAATTATAGCCATAATATAATAAATAATAGATTTGACATAGATAAAATACCCCACATACATGATTCAGAAATATTTTTGCATCACATGTTTACATAGTTAAGCAGTAAACAATAGACTCATTATTGGATACCTTTCTAACTTATTGTTATATGTGCATATCATCAATTAGTCATACATTACAGCAGTACAATTAACTAAAGTATGCATTCTAAAATTAGATAATAGTTACATATATTTTACTTGTATAAATTACACTTTACAACAGTACCCTATTATCCCAACTTGCATATAGTAAACAATAGACTCATTATTGGATACCTTTCTAACTTATTGTTATATGTGCATATCATCAATTAGTCATACATTTCAGCAGTACAATTAACTAAAGTATGCATTCTAAAATTAGATAATAGTTACATTACATATATTTTACTTGTATAAATTAAACTTTACAACAGTACCCTATTATCCCAACTTGCATACAAGTATGCATTCTATTAGACTAGGCTTATCATAGGATATTTAAGTTTAATATATTATAGTCAGTAATACTTGGGACCATATAGTTTATATAAAGTTACAGGTGTACAGCAAAATTTAAAAAAAACGGACAAAAAAGGCCAAAAAGCGGGATAAAAACGGGCAAAAAAACGGAAAAAACGGGTGAAAAACGGGAAAAAACGGCTGATTAATTACAAAAATATTAAACGGCGATTTTGCCAAAAATCGAACGGCTAGGCCATTGGGCCGATTAAACGGCCGTTTAATCGGGTGCTCAGCCCGTTTTTCATTTCACTGGTTGTCTCTGAGCTTAGTCGATCATAAGTTCACCTACATCACACCTGTCATGACCTAAGTTAGACCTATTCGGCCTTAATTTGACCTAACATGATCTAAATTGGACCTAATTTAACTTAGTCTGTCCAGTTTTCCCTAAGTCTGGCTGATTTTGGCATAACATTACCTAATTAGATGTAACTTCCCCTAATTTGTGCTACATTGACCTATCATCATCATCATCATCTAAGCCTCAATCCCAACTATGTTGGGGTCGGCTACATGGATCCTTCGTTTCCATTCAGCTCTATCATGGGTCATATTCTGATTGAGATGTAGAGATTCAAAATCTCTCTTTATAAGCTCATCCCATGTTAATTTAGGCCTTCCTCTTCTTCTATTTATAGTGTTTGGCTCAATAGCATTGCTTCGTATAGGCGCACTAGTAGGTCTGCGTTGCACATGTCCGTACCATCAGTGCTACATTGACCTAAATGAGCCAAAATTTGGCGAAATCAGACTTAATCCCCTCAAATCAGACATATATCCCCCCAAATCAGATCTGATTGTGGCCTAAATCAGATCTATTTCTTCCCTAAAACAACTAAAATTGATGTAATTTGATCAAATTTAGACCTAATCCATGTAATTTGGTCATTAAGTGTCTTAATTTTAAGCCTAAAAGGCCTTAGGTGTCCACTTTAGTTATTTGAAAGCCTAGGCACCCATTTTAAGGAGGCCCACCTAAGGCCTAGGGGGCCTAGGTGGGAGTCCGAATAACTAACTTAGATTTTTTCAAGGCTCATGGAGAATAGGGAGAGGAGTGTAAAGGCTTGTATTTGCCTTTTGGTTTTTGCCAATTAACAAGCACGACACTGAGACATGTTGCTAGCGACATCATGACGTAAGGAAGGCCAATAAAATCTAGTAGTCACTAAAACGGTGGTCTTATCCTTACCAAAATGACCAGCGAGGCCACCAGTATGTAATTCCCAAATGAGAAAATCATGAATTGAAGTGGAAGAGATACATAACTCTTTGCCACAAAAGAGAAAGGCATCACGTATGATAAAATCAGAAGCTTGGCCGAGTGTCCTACCAAGGATGTCAGAATGTATAATTCCAAAGTCAGGAAAGATGGAATATTGATCTTTCAGACGGTTGAAGCCCACAACTTAAACGCTCATAGACTGTAGGGTTGTCATGCAACGACTGAGAGCTTTTGCACCCTTGTTCTCAACACTAGAGCGGTGTCTGAAAACTAAAGTGTACTCCTGAAGAAACTCACCATTTGGTGTGACAAACACTTAAATTCTTTTGGGAATTTAGGAAATGAAGGGCCTTATGGTCAGACCAGAGGATGAACTCCTGGTGAAGAAGATCGTCCCTCCAATGATGCAAAGATTGGACAACAACGTAGAATTCTATATCTTAAGTGGAGTATTGCGTCATTGAGTTTCTCACTGAAAAAGGCAACATGGTGCCCTTCTTGGCTTAGAACGCAACACGTGGTTCACGACTCTCATGAAGGTGCTGGGTGCATTGGACATTCCAAATGGTATGACCAACCACTCATATAATTTGTCTGGTGTTCTGAAAGAAATCTTCTGTTCATGAGACTCCTTAACATGAATCTGGTGGTAACCACTACGAAGGTCAATCTTGGAGAAATTGCGGGATCCAGTCAATATCTTGGCAAAATTGCTGATAGTCGATGCTTCCTTGACATTGATATAGATGAGGATAAATTTTTCAAGGCTGCTTGGAGACCTGCTGTCAGTAGACCTGTCAAACTGGGTCAAAATCCGCGGGCGCCCATGGGTCGACCCGTTTAAGTTGGGTTTGGGTGATGAAATTTGCCACTCGTTGAAAAGCACCCAAACCCACACCCACCCGTTTATTTAGCGGGTTTCACAGGTGACCCGCGGGCACCCGCAGGTGACCCACTTAACTGAATCACATATATTAATATACATAATGTACACATACACCTATTAAAAGATGTTACTTGTTTCATACAAGTTAACTCTTTCCCTTTACCAACTACAATTGTATTCTCTTTATTTTGTGTTTGCAATAGGTAATAACAAATACTTGTAATATTAGGAATGTCTAATGTTACATGAAAAAATTATATGTTGTTTTTGTGATTTTTATATATGAAAACTACGTCGGTTTTCCTATTTTACATCGACATACGACAACTAGCTGTTATTTTTTCTTTAAGTTTGCATAAACACGTATCGACAACTAATCGAATGGTTTGACGTCAAACATACTAGTTGGTTGGTTCCTTTGTACTATATTTGATATAAAACAATTGTTACAAGCTGTTTTAAATGTTATTTTTAGTTTTAAGGAAAGCAACTAGCAACTTATTGATGATTGGACATAGTTTATATGGGCACCCACGGGCAACCCGCAACTAGCAACTTATTGATGATTGGACATAGTTTATATGAGTTGGGTTTGGGTGTGCTCTTCTTCCACCCATTTAGGACTTAGTCGTATGTTTTTGACCTGCACCCGCCAGACCCGCACCCGCAACGACCTAACCCAAACCCAACCCACCCACCCGTTTGACAGGTCTAACTGTCGACGCGGGACATGGGACAACTATTGTCGGTGGTAGTTGTCGGCGTGGGCGTGGAGGGGGCTGTTAGCGGTGGCGACTGACAAACCTTAGGGCGGCGATAGTAAGAGTGGAGATGACCGCCGTCGGTCTGGAAGCGACGACAGGTAGCACGTTGTCGGTGGAAGGGGTAGTTGATGGTTGTTGGCAAATGACAACCAATAGGCAAACGAGGTGTAGACGACAGCAGATGCAAGGCGGCAGACATGGCCGAGGACTGGGAATTGGTGGAGAATGGCCGCCGTTACAGGTAAGACCTAACCCTAATTAGGGTTAGGCTTTGATACCACTTAATGTAAATTTATGGAACTAAAGATGAAATGCGACTAAATGACTAAGCAAATAAGTCTTATTCGTGAACTGTGTTTAAACAAATACGCAATGGAGCCTTTATATAGGCTTCTAAAAGAAAGACTAAACGAGCGATAGCCAATGTGGAACTAAACCACGTGACTTTACAAAAGCCCAAATAAGGAAAAGGTGTAATGAAATAATATAAGTTGGAAAAAAGCCTAACTAACGACTTGGCGACGCCTGTGCTTGTAAGTGTGTAAAGGCGGAGCCTGTCCTACATCACTAGGTTTTTTTATTGAAATTGATGTGTTTGGCAAAATTTTGCCCCCCTTGATTGTAAAAAAGAACCATAATTTTACTTGCCTGTTCATGGGGAGGTGCATTTCTATGTTTGATACTTGTCGAATACTAAAATTTTGATTTAAAGTTCGAGTTTTGATTGAAATTTTAAACGTAGAGACATGTCCTACACATCAAGGACTGCCATATTAGCTCTTATTATCTTGGTCACAGAGTTCCTCGGCAAGTGGCACCCTCAATATATCTTGGAAAGGCAACATGTCACTACTATGGAATTTCTTAAGGATAAGTGTGAGTTGCTAGTTGATGGGTTTTTAAGCATACATACGACAAAGTCTCAACATCACAATCGTATGTCTTGGCTAAGATAACTGTCGAGGCGTTTAGGTGGCGATCCAACTTGCTTTAGGCGCCTAGGCTAGGAAACTTATGCATATATATTAGCATGTATCATATATATAATATGTAGTATATGCATGCATCTAAAACATATAACACTCCACATCTATCAAATAGTGTCATAAAGCATCCAAAATGAGTGATAATGTATGTTTAACAAATATTAATTAGCTATAAAAGGTTAGGGAAACTAAAGGTGACATATAATTATTGAGTTCTATACTTGAAAGTCATGACTAGTGAAATGGTTGAATTTCTGGAACTGAAATAAGAGTTATACAATTAAAAAGTAGAGAATAGAGATGATATTTGGATTTGTAATGAAGCGAATTTCGAATGTCAAATCCAATGTAAAATTCAAACAAAATCCAAATAACATTTTGTCCATGATAGCATGAGATAATGCTATGTATATGCTACTTAGTAAAGTCTCACATTCCAAAAAAAACCAACACACTATACTCGTAAGACTGTGCATAAATAACAAATTATTAAGCACATGCTGTTGGAAATGTTCTGAAATCTAAAACATGCAGGGAAATAACAAAAAAGTTCAAAATAATGGGCCATGCACCAGCTCAACAACACCTAATTGGCTGCCCAAGAGCATAATAGCTTGTTCATGCACCCTAGGTGGTAAACTAGCCGTGTAGTCGGCCCAGGCGGGTGCCTAACCAGGGCCCATTTATTTGCATCTAAGCACCCCCGGGAATTGACCAAGGGATTAGGCGATGTCTAGTTGACTGATTAGGAAATAATTGCACTAACAAATTCACCTGGGAAATGTCCCTAGATTTTCACCCAAATTATGTATCACCACCCGCAAGTAGACGAGTCTTATTGTAGTATAGTTTTAGGATCGAACCCGAAGGACAACTTTTTTAACAGTAATTCAATATTTAGCCAATTCAAGAAAAAGTGATTAACAATGATAGATGAAGTTGATGATGATTAATTTAATTAACTAAGCAAGATATAAAATCAAACTATGAAAGAAATGATCTTTAATAATGATAAAATTACCAAGCTGAGAGATTTCACTACCGTTGCCTACGTATCCACTCTCTCGCGTTACATCACTCCATACTTGTTGGGGCGCCCAACTAGTCGTCAACTAGTCGACGACTAGTCGACTGATCGTTTTTGGGGGGACCTACTAGCCTGACGCCCACATTTAGGCATCAATTTGTCGTCCGTCCAACTTGATTGGTCAGCTAATCCGCCGACTAGCCTGACGGGTCGGCGAGTTGGCCTTCCGATCGGTCGCTTAATCAGGCGCGGACCTTACCCAGTTAGTTATTTTTTCGTTTCTATTCACTGTTTAGTCAGACCCCATTGACTCCCTGTTTCTTTCCCTCGACGCGCACACACGAACCCTGAGCTCCCTAACGCGCGACGACGACAGGAACTGCTAGCGCGACTTGTGTCTGTCTCCTCCAGAGGAGACCTCATCTATGGTGGCTCTTCCTCCCTACCTCCTCTCTCTGCCTCTCTTCTCTTTCAATCTATACTTGTTGAATACATTAGTTATTCTTAATGATAATTGTTTGTTGTGTTTTATGAGATTATCTACCAAATTTGGATTATTACATGCTTAGATACATGCTTACATTAGTTCTTCTATATAATGTATTGCATATATGTATATATAATTAATTATATGTAAACCCCCCTACGACTGGGCGCCAACTGGGCTTCCTGGTCACCCAAGGAGGGAGGGGGACTGACTGGCCGACTTAGACAAGTATGCATTACTTATACATACAGTTATTTACATTGGGGTCAAGGAATTTCTAGAGGAGTGCAACTGGGGTATTATGTGATCGGAAGATCCCTCTCAGGCTAAAAAGTAAGTTTTATAGAACAACTATACGACCAACCATGCTCTCTGGGAGTGAATGTTGGGCGGTGAAGAAACAAGGTCTCGACAAGATGAACGTGGCTGAAATGCGTATGCTAAGAAAGGGATTGGAATCAAATGGACTGATGATTAGCATGAGCAAAACTGAGTATATGCATTGCAATTTCAACCAATATTGCAGTGTGAATGATGGAGCCAAGTTGGACGGAGTAGATATACCAAAATGTGATAAATTCTGTCAGTTGGGTTCTATTATTCAAATAGACGGCGATGTCCAAAATGATGTCTGTCACCGGATCACTACAGGATGGTTGAAATGGAGGAGTGCAACTGGAGTATTATGTGATCGGAAGATCCCTCTCAAGTTAAAAAGTAAGTTTTATAGAACAACTATACGACCAACCATGCTTTATGGGAGTGAATGTTGGGCGGTGAAACAAGGTCTCAACAAGATGAACGTGGTTGAAATGCGTATGCTGAGATGGATGTGTGGGAAAACAAGAAAAGATCGCTTGAGAAATGACTATATCAGGAATAAAGTGGGGGTGACGAGCATTGAGGACAAGTTGCGCGAGGGCCGACTCAGATGGTACAGACATGTGCAACGCAGACCAACTAGTGCGCCTATACAAAGCAATGCTATTGAGCCAAACACTATAAATAGAAGAAGAGGAAGGCCTAAATTAACATGGGATGAGCTTATAAAGAGAGATTTTGAATCTCTACATCTCAACCAGAATATGGCCCATGATAGAGTTGAATGAAAATAAAGGATCCATGTAGCCGACCCCAACATAGTTGGGACTGAGGCTTAGATGATGATGATGATGGTTAGAGACTATGTTGGTGGGAAGACCATGTAGCTTGACTACCTCATTAAAGATAAGGCGGCGATACGAGAAGCGTCAGAAGTCTTACTACATGTAATGAAGTGGGCTATCTTAGAAAAACGATCCACAACTACAAACATGGTGTCATGTCCGCGTGAAGTGCGGGAAAGACCCATAATCAAATTCATACTTAGGCATACTTGTTTAGGCGGTTAGGCAGTCCTTTCCACTTAAGGGAAGCCTAGGGGGCCTAGACGCTCAGGCCTTTTTAGGCGTTCTTCATATTTGTAAATATTTTACATATATAAAAATGATTTTGCGTATACATTTAGCTATATACAAATATATACATCATTATGCACATTTGTATTGGTTGTCCCCAATGTTTTAAAAAACGTTAAGCGGTAATCGTGCGGACAGCACCTTGTAACTGGTTAAGCGGTAAGCGGCCGATTAAGCGGCCGATTTTTTAAAAAACGGGTTTTAATTTTCTATATAATTTTATACAAAATTACATATATATGTATATAAATACTAATACTCTTTGAAACTTTTATATATATCTAAAGATTCTAAACACTCTACCCAACAGTAAAAACACCCAATTAGCTTATAAGATAGCTATAAGACAATAATTATAGCCATAATATAATAAATAATAGATTTGACATAGATAAAATACCCCACATACATGATTCAGAAATATTTTTGCATCACATGTTTACATAGTTAAGCAGTAAACAATAGACTCATTATTGGATACCTTTCTAACTTATTGTTATATGTGCATATCATCAATTAGTCATACATTACAGCAGTACAATTAACTAAAGTATGCATTCTAAAATTAGATAATAGTTACATATATTTTACTTGTATAAATTACACTTTACAACAGTACCCTATTATCCCAACTTGCATATAGTAAACAATAGACTCATTATTGGATACCTTTCTAACTTATTGTTATATGTGCATATCATCAATTAGTCATACATTTCAGCAGTACAATTAACTAAAGTATGCATTCTAAAATTAGATAATAGTTACATTACATATATTTTACTTGTATAAATTAAACTTTACAACAGTACCCTATTATCCCAACTTGCATACAAGTATGCATTCTATTAGACTAGGCTTATCATAGGATATTTAAGTTTAATATATTATAGTCAGTAATACTTGGGACCATATAGTTTATATAAAGTTACAGGTGTACAGCAAAATTTAAAAAAAACGGACAAAAAAGGCCAAAAAGCGGGATAAAAACGGGCAAAAAAACGGAAAAAACGGGTGAAAAACGGGAAAAAACGGCCGATTAATTACAAAAATATTAAACGGCGATTTTGCCAAAAATCGAACGGCTAGGCCATTGGGCCGATTAAACGGCCGTTTAATCGGGTGCTCAGCCCGTTTTTCATTTCACTGGTTGTCTCTGAGCTTAGTCGATCATAAGTTCACCTACATCACACCTGTCATGACCTAAGTTAGACCTATTCGGCCTTAATTTGACCTAACATGATCTAAATTGGACCTAATTTAACTTAGTCTGTCCAGTTTTCCCTAAGTCTGGCTGATTTTGGCATAACATTACCTAATTAGATGTAACTTCCCCTAATTTGTGCTACATTGACCTATCATCATCATCATCATCTAAGCCTCAATCCCAACTATGTTGGGGTCGGCTACATGGATCCTTCGTTTCCATTCAGCTCTATCATGGGTCATATTCTGATTGAGATGTAGAGATTCAAAATCTCTCTTTATAAGCTCATCCCATGTTAATTTAGGCCTTCCTCTTCTTCTATTTATAGTGTTTGGCTCAATAGCATTGCTTCGTATAGGCGCACTAGTAGGTCTGCGTTGCACATGTCCGTACCATCAGTGCTACATTGACCTAAATGAGCCGAAATTTGGCGAAATCAGACTTAATCCCCTCAAATCAGACATATATCCCCCCAAATCAGATCTGATTGTGGCCTAAATCAGATCTATTTCTTCCCTAAAACAACTAAAATTGATGTAATTTGATCAAATTTAGACCTAATCCATGTAATTTGGTCATTAAGTGTCTTAATTTTAAGCCTAAAAGGCCTTAGGTGTCCACTTTAGTTATTTGAAAGCCTAGGCACCCATTTTAAGGAGGCCCACCTAAGGCCTAGGGGGCCTAGGTGGGAGTCCGAATAACTAACTTAGATTTTTTCAAGGCTCATGGAGAATAGGGAGAGGAGTGTAAAGGCTTGTATTTGCCTTTTGGTTTTTGCCAATTAACAAGCACGACACTGAGACATGTTGCTAGCGACATCATGACGTAAGGAAGGCCAATAAAATCTAGTAGTCACTAAAACGGTGGTCTTATCCTTACCAAAATGACCAGCGAGGCCACCAGTATGTAATTCCCAAATGAGAAAATCATGAATTGAAGTGGAAGAGATACATAACTCTTTGCCACAAAAGAGAAAGGCATCACGTATGATAAAATCAGAAGCTTGGCCGAGTGTCCTACCAAGGATGTCAGAATGTATAATTCCAAAGTCAGGAAAGATGGAATATTGATCTTTCAGACGGTTGAAGCCCACAACTTAAACGCTCATAGACTGTAGGGTTGTCATGCAACGACTGAGAGCTTTTGCACCCTTGTTCTCAACACTAGAGCGGTGTCTGAAAACTAAAGTGTACTCCTGAAGAAACTCACCATTTGGTGTGACAAACACTTAAATTCTTTTGGGAATTTAGGAAATGAAGGGCCTTATGGTCAGACCAGAGGATGAACTCCTGGTGAAGAAGATCGTCCCTCCAATGATGCAAAGATTGGACAACAACGTAGAATTCTATATCTTAAGTGGAGTATTGCGTCATTGAGTTTCTCACTGAAAAAGGCAACATGGTGCCCTTCTTGGCTTAGAACGCAACACGTGGTTCACGACTCTCATGAAGGTGCTGGGTGCATTGGACATTCCAAATGGTATGACCAACCACTCATATAATTTGTCTGGTGTTCTGAAAGAAATCTTCTGTTCATGAGACTCCTTAACATGAATCTGGTGGTAACCACTACGAAGGTCAATCTTGGAGAAATTGCGGGATCCAGTCAATATCTTGGCAAAATTGCTGATAGTCGATGCTTCCTTGACATTGATATAGATGAGGATAAATTTTTCAAGGCTGCTTGGAGACCTGCTGTCAGTAGACCTGTCAAACTGGGTCAAAATCCGCGGGCGCCCATGGGTCGACCCGTTTAAGTTGGGTTTGGGTGATGAAATTTGCCACTCGTTGAAAAGCACCCAAACCCACACCCACCCGTTTATTTAGCGGGTTTCACAGGTGACCCGCGGGCACCCGCAGGTGACCCACTTAACTGAATCACATATATTAATATACATAATGTACACATACACCTATTAAAAGATGTTACTTGTTTCATACAAGTTAACTCTTTCCCTTTACCAACTACAATTGTATTCTCTTTATTTTGTGTTTGCAATAGGTAATAACAAATACTTGTAATATTAGGAATGTCTAATGTTACATGAAAAAATTATATGTTGTTTTTGTGATTTTTATATATGAAAACTACGTCGGTTTTCCTATTTTACATCGACATACGACAACTAGCTGTTATTTTTTCTTTAAGTTTGCATAAACACGTATCGACAACTAATCGAATGGTTTGACGTCAAACATACTAGTTGGTTGGTTCCTTTGTACTATATTTGATATAAAACAATTGTTACAAGCTGTTTTAAATGTTATTTTTAGTTTTAAGGAAAGCAACTAGCAACTTATTGATGATTGGACATAGTTTATATGGGCACCCACGGGCAACCCGCAACTAGCAACTTATTGATGATTGGACATAGTTTATATGAGTTGGGTTTGGGTGTGCTCTTCTTCCACCCATTTAGGACTTAGTCGTATGTTTTTGACCTGCACCCGCCAGACCCGCACCCGCAACGACCTAACCCAAACCCAACCCACCCACCCGTTTGACAGGTCTAACTGTCGACGCGGGACATGGGACAACTATTGTCGGTGGTAGTTGTCGGCGTGGGCGTGGAGGGGGCTGTTAGCGGTGGCGACTGACAAACCTTAGGGCGGCGATAGTAAGAGTGGAGATGACCGCCGTCGGTCTGGAAGCGACGACAGGTAGCACGTTGTCGGTGGAAGGGGTAGTTGATGGTTGTTGGCAAATGACAACCAATAGGCAAACGAGGTGTAGACGACAGCAGATGCAAGGCGGCAGACATGGCCGAGGACTGGGAATTGGTGGAGAATGGCCGCCGTTACAGGTAAGACCTAACCCTAATTAGGGTTAGGCTTTGATACCACTTAATGTAAATTTATGGAACTAAAGATGAAATGCGACTAAATGACTAAGCAAATAAGTCTTATTCGTGAACTGTGTTTAAACAAATACGCAATGGAGCCTTTATATAGGCTTCTAAAAGAAAGACTAAACGAGCGATAGCCAATGTGGAACTAAACCACGTGACTTTACAAAAGCCCAAATAAGGAAAAGGTGTAATGAAATAATATAAGTTGGAAAAAAGCCTAACTAACGACTTGGCGACGCCTGTGCTTGTAAGTGTGTAAAGGCGGAGCCTGTCCTACATCACTAGGTTTTTTTATTGAAATTGATGTGTTTGGCAAAATTTTGCCCCCCTTGATTGTAAAAAAGAACCATAATTTTACTTGCCTGTTCATGGGGAGGTGCATTTCTATGTTTGATACTTGTCGAATACTAAAATTTTGATTTAAAGTTCGAGTTTTGATTGAAATTTTAAACGTAGAGACATGTCCTACACATCAAGGACTGCCATATTAGCTCTTATTATCTTGGTCACAGAGTTCCTCGGCAAGTGGCACCCTCAATATATCTTGGAAAGGCAACATGTCACTACTATGGAATTTCTTAAGGATAAGTGTGAGTTGCTAGTTGATGGGTTTTTAAGCATACATACGACAAAGTCTCAACATCACAATCGTATGTCTTAGCTAAGATAACTGTCGAGGCGTTTAGGTGGCGATCCAACTTGCTTTAGGCGCCTAGGCTAGGAAACTTATGCATATATATTAGCATGTATCATATATATAATATGTAGTATATGCATGCATCTAAAACATATAACACTCCACATCTATCAAATAGTGTCATAAAGCATCCAAAATGAGTGATAATGTATGTTTAACAAATATTAATTAGCTATAAAAGGTTAGGGAAACTAAAGGTGACATATAATTATTGAGTTCTATACTTGAAAGTCATGACTAGTGAAATGGTTGAATTTCTGGAACTGAAATAAGAGTTATACAATTAAAAAGTAGAGAATAGAGATGATATTTGGATTTGTAATGAAGCGAATTTCGAATGTCAAATCCAATGTAAAATTCAAACAAAATCCAAATAACATTTTGTCCATGATAGCATGAGATAATGCTATGTATATGCTACTTAGTAAAGTCTCACATTCCAAAAAAAACCAACACACTATACTCGTAAGACTGTGCATAAATAACAAATTATTAAGCACATGCTGTTGGAAATGTTCTGAAATCTAAAACATGCAGGGAAATAACAAAAAAGTTCAAAATAATGGGCCATGCACCAGCTCAACAACACCTAATTGGCTGCCCAAGAGCATAATAGCTTGTTCATGCACCCTAGGTGGTAAACTAGCCGTGTAGTCGGCCCAGGCGGGTGCCTAACCAGGGCCCATTTATTTGCATCTAAGCACCCCCGGGAATTGACCAAGGGATTAGGCGATGTCTAGTTGACTGATTAGGAAATAATTGCACTAACAAATTCACCTGGGAAATGTCCCTAGATTTTCACCCAAATTATGTATCACCACCCGCAAGTAGACGAGTCTTATTGTAGTATAGTTTTAGGATCGAACCCGAAGGACAACTTTTTTAACAGTAATTCAATATTTAGCCAATTCAAGAAAAAGTGATTAACAATGATAGATGAAGTTGATGATGATTAATTTAATTAACTAAGCAAGATATAAAATCAAACTATGAAAGAAATGATCTTTAATAATGATAAAATTACCAAGCTGAGAGGTTTCACTACCGTTGCCTACGTATCCACTCTCTCGCGTTACATCACTCCATACTTGTTGGGGCGCCCAACTAGTCGTCAACTAGTCGACGACTAGTCGACTGATCGTTTTTGGGGGGACCGACTAGCCTGACGCCCACATTTAGGCATCAATTTGTCGTCCGTCCAACTTGATTGGTCAGCTAATCCGCCGACTAGCCTGACGGGTCGGCGAGTTG
Source organism: Alisma plantago-aquatica (assembly GCA_963693085.1). Lineage (NCBI taxonomy): Eukaryota > Viridiplantae > Streptophyta > Magnoliopsida > Alismatales > Alismataceae > Alisma > Alisma plantago-aquatica. The sequence goes on from OY856414.1 coordinate 666,688,695, forward strand.
GCCTTCCGATCGGTCGCTTAATCAGGCGCGGACCTTACCCAGTTAGTTATTTTTTCGTTTCTATTCACTGTTTAGTCAGACCCCATTGACTCCCTGTTTCTTTCCCTCGACGCGCACACACGAACCCTGAGCTCCCTAACGCGCGACGACGACAGGAACTGCTAGCGCGACTTGTGTCTGTCTCCTCCAGAGGAGACCTCATCTATGGTGGCTCTTCCTCCCTACCTCCTCTCTCTGCCTCTCTTCTCTTTCAATCTATACTTGTTGAATACATTAGTTATTCTTAATGATAATTGTTTGTTGTGTTTTATGAGATTATCTACCAAATTTGGATTATTACATGCTTAGATACATGCTTACATTAGTTCTTCTATATAATGTATTGCATATATGTATATATAATTAATTATATGTAAACCCCCCTACGACTGGGCGCCAACTGGGCTTCCTGGTCGCCCAAGGAGGGAGGGGGACTGACTGGCCGACTTAGACAAGTATGCATTACTTATACATACAGTTATTTACATTGGGGTCAAGGAATTTCATATCCTTTCCGAGTATAAAATTCACAGGGAAAAAATTTCTCGTAGGCTTGGGGGCTCGTTACCTACAGATCCTTAATTCGTTCCCTCGGAGAACTCCCTTCCGTGATCTCATTCGGCGTTTAACGATACCGATTGGTATTCTAATCCTAGATCTCACAGTCTCTATGTCTAGGATTATAACAATCATGCAAGATGGTTGATCCATAGAGCATGCTTTTATCGATAATCAATTACTAACCCATAATCAAATTCATGAAAGTACAAGATACGGGCAAAGGGTAATCCCCACACCCAATAAATGATCTACTCTCTAATCTTGTTCTTGATACAAAGAGAGAGAGAGAAGTAGAAGTTCATGGCGAAAGTAGCGGCGTAGAGGAGATCAGTGGTTTCGTCACCACTCTCGAACCGTAGCTATAGTCTCCGATCCTGATCTCCGGTGCAACGCGTCTGCGGCTCTTCTTGTGACTGCTAGGGTTTGGTATGGGGGCTGGATATATCATGGACGGTTGTCCTGGATGTATATTTGTCAAGGCGTTTAGGCGGTGGTTTAAACCAAGGGGCACTTAGGGTTTTTTGGGCGTTTTTTTTACCCTTTTTCTCAGTTTCACATTTAAATGTTTGTACGCATGATACTATATGTGATAATAAATATTTATTCATTAAATGTTATCATAAGTCTAATTTGAATGGATAACTATAGTGAATCACGGACAAGAGAACTTACAGGAAAAAAAAGAAACAACAATAAGAGGAAGATAAGTAGGAATTGGAGAGGGAAAACCGGATAAAAAGAAATATGCAATGGTAGGAGTTGTGCAGGAAGAAGTCTGAATAAGACAAACACAAGGGCAGTAAAAGGAGATTGAAAAAGGAGGAATAATTCAACAAAACAAAATAAAAAACAGCATGTAGCAGGTGCTGAAATAGAAATATAGTTGAAGAAAGAATAGGTACATCCAAACAACAGTAGCTGTTAGAGGAGATTTAGGAGGAATCATCATTATCATCTTCTATGCCTCAATCTCAACTATGTTGGGGTTGGCTACATGGATCCTTTTTTTCCAATCAGCTCAGTTACAGGCCGTACTCTGATCAATATGTAAAGATAAAAAAAAGATTTAGGAGGAAGAAATCAGAAAAAGAAAACGAATACATGCAGGTAGCAGTAGTTGATTTGGAGCAGGAGATATAGATCAAATCTGAAATATGAAATACGCACATACTCACATAGTAGTGGGAGGGGATATAAGAGGAATAACTCACAAGAAAACACAGCAGCAGTAGGATTTAGGAATAAAATGCAGGAGAAAGGACAAAAAAAGAAAAGAAAAGAAAAAGAAGCAAGAACGACATACATATGCGGAGGTAGGAAAAAAAAGAAACATCACTACGAGGCTGTACCAATTTGGCCCAAATCAGACCTAATTTCCCCAAACCAGACTTATTTCTCCCCAGATCAGACCTAATTTGCCAAAATTTGACCTGTTTGGCCTAAGTCAGACCTGTTTCAACCATAAAATGACTCAAGGCGATCTCATTTGACCAAATCTAAACTCGTACCATGCTTTAGCTTTCAAATGGCTTAATTTGGGCCTAAAAGGCCTTAGACACCCACTTTTTGCACTTAATAGGCTGGGCACCTGGTTTGAGGCGCCTGGACCTAGCGCCTATGGCGCCTAGGCGGGTGCCTTGATAACTAAGCCTGGATGTCCCTCAAGTGTTTTTATAGCATACCCAAGGTTTGAAGTTGATCTGAATTAATTCAACGGTTGTAGACAATTAGCTCAAATTTCTGTCATTGGAGATCCGGCGACTGGAGGCCCAGTCGGCCAATTGGAAACAGTCAGTAAATATACTTGTTGCGTAGACAATTGAATCACGCTGCCAACCAAACTTGAAGTATCTCATTCCGACATCAGATGTGGAATCTAAAGCTGTTTTTAGTGTCAGTCTTGAAGTTCCGTGTGACGGTTTTCTCAAACCGGTTGATCGACTTGAAAAGAGAGTTAAGGGCGAGTCGGCCGACTGGCCTATATATAAATATAAATATATATATATATATATATACACACACACACACACACACACACACACACACTTGTTTGTAGATAACTGAATTTTGCATCCAATGTCTTTCAAATAGCTCAATTCAGAGTTTGGATGCGAAAGTTAGAGCTCTTTTAACGATCCTCACTCCGATTACAGAGTTGGGATGTGCAATCTTTGGTCATTTTCTTAGGCTTTTCATAAAGGGATAATTGCTTCTCTCTTCTTCTTGCATCAACCTACAAAGAAAATACAAAAAATGCATTAAATACCAAACAAATTGCAAAAGCTACTAACATAAAACAAGTGAATTATGAAGTGAAATGCTATAGAAATATGCAAATTTAATTATAAAAATTCAGCTAAAAACATGATGAATATAGATTCATCATGGACCGTCTCAACAACTATGGTTAAGCTTTTAATATTAGAAGTGATTGTAGTACCATTTCAGCCTTTTGGGTGAATGAACACCCACACTGTGATTTTGGTTTTGACTTGTTTACTGAAACGTAAATTACCATTTCTTTTGTTTTCTTGTTGATTGCCAATGTTGTTAGCTTATGCCACATGTTGTTGTTCCTATACTGCATGGCAATTTCTGCAATTTTTTTCTCTTATTTTTATATTTTTATTACATAACACCCCTACTTCAACCCATCATTAACATGGAAGCATGTATTATTAAGGTCATACTCAGGAAACTGTTACAGATAGTGTATCATTCAGTGCAATAATATAATAACCTTACACTTGAATTTACATTTTTTCCACACAACTTATTACATGAAACTGAGAAGGAACTAAGTACACCAGTAATATAACTCTGAAGTCATATACCGCCTATATAGATGGCACCCTACTAAAGTAAATTTCTCTATTGTTGTAGATGAAACCCCTGTCTTCACGAAACTTCTTGAAACTCAGTAACAATAGCATGCATTAATTTTCTTTTTTGAGTTAGATAAGTGGATTAAGCTCACGAAAAGATAATAAGAGGAAATTCATTATAATAATAAATAAAAATAAAATAACTGAAAAAAGTCTGTAATAGGGACCATTAAGGATGTATTATCATTTACTTAACATTTCTTAATGTAAATGGGAGGACATCTACTCATGGAATTCATCTCATCTAATACACAAAAGATGCACATGATAGTACTGAACACTGTCATGTGATTTGGACGGTTATAAAGGAAGAAGCGTGCTCTGTGGCACATGCTTTCCACAAAGGGTGAAGGACTGCGCCTTGCGGAACTTGTCTTCCATAAACACCAAGGATCACGACGTAAGGCACCTGCCTTCAATAAACCCATGAGATCGAGCCTTAGTGCCTTACATATTCGATACATCTTGATTTCCTTAATGTAAGGCTTGCACCAACATGATCGTAATATGCTTGCAACATGAAGATGCTTGTATTTATTGATCTGATCTTGACACAATCAATAAACTTGCAGGAATACTTATAAGATTTTACATAAAAGATTACCTCGTCCATATTTATAATAGTGCGTCATGTTCTTAAATAAGTATACGATATATTTGCGAAGCATGAAGCATGAAAAACCATATGAATGCATATTGATAAGCTGAATGCATGGACCACTTACCTTTTTTATCTTAGAATCTTAACCTCTTAATCTCACTGAGGTTCTACTTCAGAAATCTTTGAAATTAATCACCACATATCTGTCATGATCAATATGTGCCTAATGCATCCTAGTTAGGTAATCTTGCCTAACCTCTTTGCTTGGTTTAGTGTAGGTGTGGAATTAGGGTTAGATTAAAGGTTCCTCAAATCGTTGACACGATTCTTATGCATGAAAACTGCTGTTGACACGCTGAAATCACATATCTTACATGTACCATATCATCATATACCCCATATACCCCATGGTTTAAAACTTAGACCAAAATTGAGAAATTTGGGTTGCAACCACTACCATACATCGAAATTGACGTCCCAAATCATCAAAATTTCTGATACATAATTTTATGAAAACAATTGAAAGAAATAAAAAAAATGTGGCAGACACCCCTTTACTTAATTGAATGCAAAATTTAAGAATCAGATATAACATGTTTTGCTTAAGAATATATGTATGTCTACATTGTATAATCAAAATTCTGATAGAAACATTTTTGTATCATTTCACTCACATGTGGGAGCCCCACCCACACCAACAAATGAAATTATTTCATAATTAGGTGTATTTTATGTATGTACATCATCCCGGTAAAATTTCATGACAGAATTCCTTAAATTGGTTGCCGAAGTCGTTGAAATTTGTGTCGAAATCTCGTGTTGATACGAGCGGAATTATCAAAATTTCGGTCGAATTTCTGTTTCTGGACCTTTGGAAACTCGTCGAAGTCGACATATACCCAAAGTGATAGACACATATATAATCCTAATATATATGTATATGCCACGTAGATAAGTGGAATCTCTCAACCATGGTCAAATATGAAAATATTACTGACCTCAGTACTCTTATATAGAAAATATGCCAAATCAGTATAACTCATGCTAACAAAAAATCACTGTAATTGAAACCCTAATTGTAGACGTAATCATGACTTAGGTTAGTAATTAGATCAAAATTCCACAAAATAGATCGAATAGGTATGAAATACTAATAAAACTCTTGTAGTAACTAAACCATTAAATTAAATTTAGGAAATATATTCAGGGTAAATAGAAGTTGGGTGATGTATTAAATCCCCCAATGGGGTCCTATCAGGTTTTAGTCAAAATCAACATAAAAAAGATATACATTTTGGAAATCAGTGACCGTCGTTGGGTTTGACATATCAATACATCACTGCTGTAAAATTATCATAAATTCTAAAAAGCTAGACACATTTGAACCCTACTTCATTAAAATCATACCTTTATAGAGAGAAAATTAATGATATGTATGATTTTGATGACAAATTATCATAAAGTTTGACGATGTAGTTAATGAATCGTGTAACAGAAGTCTGGATTTGGCTAACGGATTCTACGCGGCATTGATGGATGGTGATATAAGCTACATGTACCACTTGGTATACTCTTCCTGGAATCTCTCTCTTTGTGTGCTCGCGGGAGTGCGTGCCACTCCATGGTTTGTATAGTCGAAACTCCTGTATCATTATGTTAGAATTGTCCCACACCGCTGAGCTCTGGAAATATGTTAGAATTGTCCTGGGCTTATAAGGTGTGTGGTCCCTTCACCCATTGCCAATTGGTTTTGGGTTGAATACCACACATTCTAATATGGTATCAGAGCGGACCCCATGAGACAAGTGTGAGGACCACATCCTACCTAAAAAAAAGAACAAGTGCAAGCACACAAAGTGGCTGCACTTGAGGGGGGATGTTAGAATTGTCCCACACCGCTGAGCTCTGGAAAAGGTCCTGGGCTTATAAGGTGTGTGGTCCCTTCACCCATTGCCAATTGGTTTTGGGTTGAATACCACACATTCTAATACATTAAAAAGTCAGCCCCCAATTGTTATCTTTCTTAAATTTTTTTATAAAAAAATTATTTGTATCGTGAAACACATTACAGTTCAATCTGATTCAATTGCAGAAAATGTTTATATAATATGACCTGCTATATTTGTATTTATCTATATATATGTGTTTACAAATAAACATACTTACAAAGTTACAAGCATACATAACTCTGTGACAATCCCGCTTATTGAACACAAATCTAACCTCATTGTATGTCATAATCAAGTAGTGCCTGAATTCCCAGCAGTACGAATTACTCACCTGAGTATCCTGAATGATATGAACAATGTACATATTAAGTATCAACAATTTTCTTCCTTTTCATGAACTTTCCCCCCTGAAATATATCTTTTAGTTTTTTTTCCACTTGTGCAATCTATTGCTTTCTATATTCTTGGAAATACAGCAAAGTCTTGCATGCTTAGAACTTATACAGTCTCATCGCTATAGGCAATAAACTTCTAAGTTCTTCTCTCATATTCAGCAGAATGACATTCCAGTTTTAATTTTTCTATATCAGTAGCTAAGTATAAACTAGATGTTGGTGATCCGGCACAGGTTGCATCCACATTTTTGTATTTTAAAAAGTGCATTACTGTTGAATGTTTTCCTCATATGTCGTCATTTCAATAGGTTTCTGTATTATACTTAATTTCCTAATGCTATGAACATTTCACATATAAGTATTCACATTTTTAATGAACTCTCTCCCTCTGAATTGTTTCTGTTAGTTTTTTTTGGTTTTTCTCTTGTGCAATCTATCACTATCTCATCTGTGGCAAGGCATCGATGTCTTCATGCTCAAGACTAAACGGTCTCATATATGATGCTTTAGGCAATAATTTCTAAGTTCTTCTCTCATATTTAGTAGAATAATTTTCCTGTTTGAGTTTTGCTGTACAAGTAATATAAACTAGATGTTGGTGATATGGTACAACATGCGTTTACATTTTTTTATTTTAACTAATGTGTTATTATCAAATGCTTTCTTTTATATGTTGTCATTTCAAAAGGTTTATATATCACTTAATTCTTTCATGGTACCATTTATTCAATGCAATGCTGATAGGTGGTTGTAATAAATAAACTCATACACGTGTACATGCATGGACTTCACACATGCATTCATGCACAGACTCATACATGTACCCAGACTGCATTTTAACTGAACTTTTTTTAGATTTCCCCAAGATTTTTGTCAAATTCTTCGGCATTGCATGTTTCAATTTGATCAATCAAGTCCTAAATCTGTATTTGTGACTAAGCATACAAGCAGTTGAGCATTATTTCATAGACCTTTGTCATGCGCTTGATTTCTAACATTTAATCTGTTATTAGTGTTCAGGCTAATGCCAGAAAAAAATTTGTGGAAACTGTTGAAATGCATGTCAGATTGGCTATTGACCCTAAAAGAAGTGACCAGGTCTGTTGCAGGCTAATTTACATTCTAATATCCGCCTTCATTCTTTTCTTGTTTTACTATATTTAATAAGTACTGTTTCTGGTGCGGTGTAATGGGATTTATCTAATTATATGCAATCGTTGTACCTGTGATTTCTTTTAAAACAGTATCTAGTTATGCTTGAACTTTGTTTTGCAGACAGTTCGGGGTGCTGTAACACTGCCTCATGGAACAGGAAAGGTAATTTACTTAAATATCAGAAGAACTGATTTAAATCCCTCGACTCATCCTTTCTATAACCTGCCTGTGTAAAGTCAGTAATTATTCATGGAATCATGAGAATCTTGCCCCTCATGGACTGTATGAGTATTTTAGTTTATTATGTACATGTGTTCAAGTCTATTCAGCCCATTCATGTTTGGGCTCTTAGTTTTGGATCAACATTTCGATAGAAATTGTAAAAATTCAGTTGAAACCTCATTTTTGTGGCAAACAGCTAGTTTGCAAAAAAAAAAAAAACTTACGGTGTGAAATTTTACAAAGGGGTGTGACTAGCAACAAAATGCCTATAGCCTTCATTTCGTGAAACCGGCCTCAAACACCCACTGTGTCTACTACCCTATAAAAAAGAGAAAAAGGTGAGCTGCTAATCCCTCCAGCTAACTTGGCTGCTTGGAAAAGCGGCTACTTTTTCTTTAATCTTTCACCGTGACTGTGATGAAGAAGTGTATGTGTGTTACGCGTATGTGTTTCTCCACTTAGTCTACTATCTACTACCCCATGAAAAAGAGCAAATGTTGAGCTGCTAATCCCTCCAGCTATCTTGGCTGCCTGGAAAAGCGGCTACTATTTCTTTAATCTTTCACCGTGACTGTGATTAGCAAGTGTATGCGTATTACGCGTATGTGTTTCTCCACTTAGTTTTTTCAATATTTTTTTTGTTATTTTTATCTTTAGCAAGTGTATGTGTGTTACACGTATGTGTTTCTCCACTTAGTTTTTTAATATTTTTTTGTCTTCTGTTCCATGTGTTATAGAACAAATATGTATTCGAGTCTACTATTGGTCCAGTCTATAATTAAGGTAGTCTCCTACCTGCTGTTGAGCTTCTTCACTCGTCAACTCTTTTTTCTTTTCGATTTTCATTATTTACGTTTTGTTTTTTAAATTTTCTGCTTTAACACAGAGTTGTTGTATAAGCGCCACATTTTGGATTTTTTTCATGTCAAGCTAAAGAAAGGCATCAAATTCACGTTGATCCAGTCTGTGTACGTGTTAAGTAGTATGTATGAGTACTTATGGCTTGCAGGGAGTCACTGGGCTTTTAATTGTCTGTGGCTCGGTAGTTATTTCTTTTTTTTTGTGATTCTCAATTTTGTTTTTTTTGCGTCGGTCTCCTGCCAGTTGTCGAGCTGCTTCGCTCAACAGTTTTTTTCCTTCAACAGTCTTTTTTAAAATAAAAGCTTCGGATTCACGTTAGACTAGCATGTCTGTGTTTTAGTCTATATGTGTACTTCACAAGTGTATGTGTGTTACACCTATGTGTTTCTCCACTTAGTTTTTTTCAATATTTTTTTGTCATCTTTATCTATAGCAAGTTTATGATTCCCAGTGTATCAGAAAGCGGGAAGCGGGAGGCGTGCGGACAGCACCCTGTAACCAATTAAGCGGTAGGCGGGCGATTAAGAGACGATTTTTGAAAAAGTGGGTGTCTAAATTTTATATATTTTTATACAAAATTACTTGTATGTGTATATAAAAAATATATTTATAAGGAACTTCTATACATATCTAATCAGCAAATCAGTAATTAACGAGGTATTCATCAATACCTACTATTAATCAGTATCTCTAATCACTAAAATCAGCAAGCAGATCAGTAATTGTAAATAACAAACTATGAATTGTTGAATTAAAGTAATCACTAAAGTAATACTAACCAGTAGTACCAATCATTAATCACTGAAAGCAGCAAGAAAATCAGTAAAACTAATCATGCATTACTAGTATAATAGAGCAATAGGATATTTACTTAGATGCATTACAGCAGTACCCAATTATTACACACAAAGTATTTATTCTAAAATAGGACTAGCTATATCATAGAACATTTAATATATACAAGTTTCATATATTATAGTCAACACTACTTGGACTATGTAATTAATTAATGTTAGATGCTTACATTAGGATTTTTAAACAAAAGTAGGAAAAAAGCGGGAAAAAGCGGGTGAGGCGGGCAAAAAGCGGGCGATTATTTCAAAACGATTAAGCGGGCGCTTCAGGGCTAAATTAGGCGGATGAGGGTCATGGCCGATTAAGCGGCCCGCCTGGCCGTTTTTTATTTCACTGATGACTCCACTTTGTTTTTTTTAGTATTTTGTTTCATATGTGCCTTGTGTTATAGAACAATTATGTATTCAAATCTACTATTGGTCCAGTCTATAATAAGGCAGTCTCCTGTCTGCTGTCGAGTTGCTTCAATGGGCAACCTCTTTTTTACGATTTTCAATTTTTATGTTTTGTTTTTTAAAATTTTCTGCTATACCGCAAAGTTGTTTTATAAGCTCCACGTTTTGGATTTTTTTACCGTCAAGCTAAAGAAAGACATCAGATTCACGTTGATCCAGTATGTCTACTTGTTTAAGTAGTCTGTATGTGTACTTACAGCTTGGAGAGAGTCACCGGACTTTCAATGGACTGGTGGCTTGGTAATTTTTTTTTCTTTTTTTGTGACCCTCAATTTTGATTTTTTTTACGTTGGTCTCCAGCATGTTGTCAAGCTACTTTACTTGACAGTCTTTTTTAAAGAAAAGCTTCGGATTCACATTGGACCAGTCTGTCTATGTGTTTAAGTAGTCTATATGTGTACTTGCAGTTTGGTGAGAGTCACTAGGCTTTTAGTCGACTAGTCTCTTTTTGCGATTTTGTGTTTTGCTTTTTTTAATTTTGTTCTACCACCGAGTGTATATGCCTATAGTGAAAGTGAGTCATGTACTCGTGTGTGTGCACCTGCTAACCGACCTGCTTGCCGCTTTTGTTTCTTGAATTTTGTTTTGACCTGCCTGCCGCTTTTGTTTCTTGAATTTTGTTTTGACCTGCTTGCCGCTTTTTTTTAAATTTTTTTTCGAGCTAAACAAAAAGATGGAAATGTTATACAAGTGTTAGGCTTTAGGTATGTCTTTTCATCGCACTAGCCTGTGTGCATTTTAACAGTTTAACTATATGCTCATGGTTCCGATCAGTTTGTGTATTCCAATAGTATGTCTGCATACTAATTAGTCCAGACGTCATGTATCCAGTGGAGCAATAACAAAGAATGCTAAAAAGACAGAAATAGGGTGAAAAATCCTCTTATGCGCTTCCATCATATCAAGCCATCAAAGAAGCCAAAAAGAAAACGACTTTAGTAGGAATGGCAATACATCTTGATGGTGTGGCAATATAGGTGGTGGCGGATGCATAAATGGTAGTCGCAAGTGTCAACATCAACAAGGATGGCAGAGACACCACTAGAAGAAGGTTATGGCGCCTAGCAGTGTTATCAAGGCGCCGCCTAGGCGCGCCTAGGCGCCCTAGGCGTTAAGCCAGGCGCCCTAGGCGTTAAGCCAGGCGCCTCAAACTAGGCGCCCAACCTATTAAATGCATTAAGTGGGCGTTTAAGGCGTTTTAGGCCCAAATTATGCAATTTAAAGGCTAAACTAGCATGAATCGAGTCTAGATTTGGTCAAATTAGATCACCTTCAGTCATTGCATGGTTGATATAGGTCTGATTTAGAGTAAATCAGGTCAAATTTTGGCAAATTAGGTCTGGTCTGAGGAAAATCAGGTCTGATTTGGGGAAATGAGGATTGATTTGGGCCAAATTGGTATGTCCTCATAGCGCTGTTTGTTAAGTTTTTTCTACTTTTTCATATTTTTATTGTTCTTGCTTTCTCTTTTCTTTTTTTATCCATTCTCCTGCATCTTATTCCTGAGTCCTGCTGCTATGTTTTTTCTGAGTTATTCATCCTATATTCCCTCCTACTACTATGCAAGCATGTGCATATTTTCTTTTTCAAATTTGTCCTATACATCCTGCTACGAAATCTACTACTACTATTTACATATCTAATTTTCTTTTTCTGATTTCTTCCTCCTAAATCTCTTCTCTTAGCCACTGTTGTTTGCATGTTTCCATTTATTTTCACTGACCTATTCCTTCCTCTATATTTTCTAATTCAGCACCTGCTACTGCTATTTTTTATTTTGTTTTGTTGATTCTTCCTCTTTCAATCTCCTTTTACTGCCCTTGGTTTGTCTTATTCTGACTTCTTCCTACAGAACTTCTACCATTTGCATGCTCTTTTTATCCCATTTTTTCTCACCAATTCGTACTTGTCTTCCTCTTACTGTTGTTTCATTTTCTTCATGTTAATTCTGTTGTCCCTGATTCTCCTATAGTTATCAATTCAAATTAGACTTACAATAACATTTAATGAATAAATAACACATTATCACATATAGTATCATGTGTGTGAACATTTAAATATGTAACTGAAAAAAAAAGTAAAAACAAAAACGCCCAGAAAAGCCTAGGCGCCCGCCTAGGCGCCTAGGCGGGCTAGGCGCCCCTTAGATGAAACCCACCGCCTAGACGCCTTGACAACCATGGCGCCTAGGCAAGGGCAGGGCCAAGGGCAATGTCCTTAGGGTAGGCTGGCGGAGGCAGCAGTGAGGAACTTCATGGCAGCAGTAGTAGCACTAAAATAGACAGGTACGAGGGACCGTGGCAAGCAACATCATAGAAACAATATTGATTTCGAGATGGAGACACTCCTAGAATAAGCAGAGGATGGGCATCCCTGCAAGCATCTAAGTATCGCAAGGGAGGCCGACTCTCTCTCTCTCTCTCACAGACACACACATAGGGTTAGGGTTGGATCGTTGCTCTCATACCATGTCAAAAAATTAGATAATGAGAAAATCCCTTTATATGCTATTATTATTAGATGGGAAAATCCCACTCATGTATATAAGAGAGGAGGCAAGTGCAAGAAACAAGGATACACTAATGGGCTGAGAGCAAGGATGAAAATGTCCTATTTCGACATTGTCTCTGATGCCCAAAAAACAGAAATTAGAAGAAGAAAAATCAACATTTACATTCTCAGCAATTTCCACGCCAAAATGAAAAATAAAATTATGAAACCTTATGCAAAACTAGCTAAAAGCACGTGCTAAGCACGTGAATAGCAGTTGGATTAGCACAATGAATCTCTAATGTATACTATTATACATGATAAAAATGCTTGATGAATATTTAAATTTAATTCGAAAATTGATCTTTTCTTTGGATTCATTATTAGCAATAACAATAATTACATACAACTTGCTAAAAAAATTAACTCGATTAATACCCAGTTGGCTCTTTTTGATATGCACAACAAAAATAAAAAATTATCGATTAACATCCAGTTGACTTATTCTAATTTATAAGCACAAAAATATGCTGAACTGATTAGTATACAGAGGTTGGATCGATTAACACACATATATGATGGCATGCTGCTAGAACATAAACAATGAATATACCAATGAACACATAGCCAAGCTATAGCCCATGCAAATGCAATCGGTCAGTTGACCAGCCAACTTCCTCTGACTTGTAGTGTGTCATTATCAAAATCTAAACCAAAACTATTTTTCCGTTGGACTCGTCATGACGAATGATTAACATGCGTTAATCCATATAAAACATACTAAGAGAAAGCTTCTTGATTAAAAGCTAGTTGACTCCCTCGACATGTAGGCACACAGATAGATAGGACCAATTGATACTCAAACAGAATGTTTGAACACACAGACAGACAGAGTCAATTAAGACTGAGATAGACTGATTGAACACACAAATAAATTGGATCAATGAGCACAAATAACTTACTGAAACTCCTAATGATGTCAAACACATAATTAGACTGGACTAGTATGCAGACAGACTATTGGAATACACAAGACTGATTGGAAGAATGAGCATATACTCAAAGTTTCAAACTGTTAAAACATACATGGGCTGGTCTGATGAAAAGACATACCTAAAGCCTAACACTTGTATAACATTTCCATCTTTTTATTTAGCTCGAAAAAAATGATAAAAAAAGTGACAAGCAGGTCAAAATTTATTCAAGAAAAAAAAATGGCAAACAAGTCAATTAGCAAGTGCGCACACACATGACTCACTTTCATTATAGGCATATAGACTTGGTGGTAGAACAAAATTGAAAAAGCAAAACAAAAAAATCACAAAAAGAATGTTCAGAAACCAATTGGCTAAAAGCTTGGTGACTCCCTCCAAATTGTAAGTACACATATAGACTACTCAGCACATATATTAATTGAAACTCCCTTCGAAGAAAGTAATGATGTCAAACACATAATTAGCGCTGTGCCTATGTGACATGGTGTTTGCATAATGATTTTGCTCGTACGTTGCTGATTTCAACTTTATTATACATGTGAAGCAACTTCTGCCGCTGCTATTGCCTTGACTTTGACATGTCGTTTGCCAAAAACACGTGTTGGCCAACATGCAGTGTAACTCTTTTACATGATGTCTAGCCTTGTGACTGCTGATTGATGTTCTCCAATATTTGCAAGGCACGTGAACATATCACACACCATGTATTCTACTCACTGCAAGTTTTTGCCCATGATCTATTCAACACATGGGAGCTTTACATGATCTATACACGTTGCAAGTTCTGCCCCTCTGAACTAGACGACATGTGGGCGCTTTACATGCAATTTAACTTGTTATTGGCCACTACTGTTTTTCTCATGGCATGTGGGTACACTTGTGACGAAAAGATCTGACATATGGTGTGCAACTTCATCCGCTACTACTATCATATGGTGGAAGACTTCCATGGTGTGCCCTTATTATCTTTTTTTCTTTTCCAGCAATCTATTCTCTTTTTTTTGTTCTCTTTGCTTCCTTCCACGTTTCCCTTCTCAATCTTATTACTAACCCACAAAAACTGCAAGAAAAATCATAACATGTTCTTTATTCGAATCTAAATTTTTGTGAAAATATCCATTTATATTTCTATCTGGATCTATGGTATCAAGTATTACATTAACTCATGTTATCGGTTTTGCTCTACATTTTTGCCTACATTACCTCTATCTTTACCCATAACTCTCCACCTCAACTACTCCATGTTGCTTCATATTCTATGATTGTCACAGTTGATGCCAGGGATGAATAAGGGATGAGATAGTGAGATGATGAAAGAGACAAGATGCTGCTAATCTTATCTCCATTAAATATATATCTTGGGGATTCTATATTGGGCTTCTGGATCTTCTTGTTCATCTAGTAGTGTTGAGATTCTCCATCATCATTTATTTGCTTTGTTTGCTGCTATGGAGTTATTTGCTTTATTTGGTGCAGTTATACTTGTTATTTCATCTTTGATGAATTCATCTGCTTATGCTGCTCACACTATTAAAAATCAGCCTGAACGACCGCTTAAGCAGCCAAGGCCCTCATCCACTTAATTCAGCCCCTAAGTAGCCGCTTAAGCAGTTCGAAGAAAATCGGCCACTTTTTGCCCCCTTCACCCGCTTTTTCCCGTTTTTTGCCAGCTTTCCCCCGCTTTTTTTTAAATACGCCTCTAAGCATGTAAAATTAATTGATTATATGGTCCAAGTAATATTGACTATAATATACATGAAATGTTCTATCATATACCTAGTCCTAATTTAGAATGCATACTTTGTATGTAAGCTGTAATGATAGGGTACTGCTGTAATGTATCCAAGTAAATATCGTGTTACTCATTTATACTTCTAATGGATGATTAGGTTTACTGATTTGCTTGCTGCTTTCATTGATTACTGATTGGTACTACTGGTTAGTATTACATTTTGGGTGCAATACTGATTACATGTTTAGTAGTAAAGTATTAAATCGTTAATTCATAGTTGGTTATTTTAAATTACTGATTTTCTTGATTAGATATATTGATCAGTAAATAAGTATTGATAAATGCTTAGTTAAATACTGATTTACTGATATGCTTGCTTATTTTACCAATTAGTATTACTGATTAGTACTTAGTAGTAAACAGTTTAATAAATAATTCATAGTTTGTTATTTGAAATTACTGATCTGCTTGCTGATTTTAGTGATTAGAAATATTGATTAGTGCTAAAGTATTGACTTATACTTAGTTAATTCCTGATTCACTGATTAGATGTGTATAAAAGTTCCTTAGAAATATATCTTTATATATACAAATACGTGTAATTTTCTACAAAATTATATAAGAATTTAGGAGCACACTTTTTCAAAAAAGGCCCACCGGACGCTTAAGCAGTTACAAGGTGCTGTCTCCATGCCTCCTGCTTTTTAAAACATTGGCTGTTCGTGGTCTTCTATCCTGCGAGTTAACTTTTGGCTGAAATTTCGGGTTCGACCGGTTCTAGAAATGGAAATGGATATGCCAAATTGTGGAAATTTCCTATTTGTAATTTTACTTTAACAATTGAAAAAATCTAAAAAATTTCTTAATTATGTGGGAGAGCCGCCTCAGTTAATTGAATCCAAAATATAAGACGTAACATGTAATTGCATAAGAATGTATGTATGTATGCACTGCATGATCGAAATCTTGCTCGAAACAATTTTCTATATTTTCACTCAAAACTGTAGGAGCCCCCACTCTATACCAACATATGATATTATTGCATAATGAGTTAATTATATTTTTTCTCTCCACCTAATAACTATATTGATTGTATTTATGTTGCATTCTAAGAAGCACAGACACGGACACAGATATGGACACGGACACGGACACGGCAATTTTCAGAAATATAGGACATGGACACGGCGTTGGACACGGCAATATATATACATATATACATACATATATTTACATAAATATATACAGTTAAAGACATATATATGTATATAATTTATTTGTAAACACAACAAGCTCCATAATTCTTAACAAGCAGAAACAATGATCACCGTGATATCCGCTTTATATTCACATTTGTATTCAAACCCACTATGCTGATGCTATAAAATTTAGCATACAAAATGATATATTAAAATCAAGAGGAAGAAGAGGGAAGGAGTTCCTAGAAAGGGAAGGAAGTTGCTTTCAGTGGCTGCTCTAGGTGCTGGCAGCTCCTGCTGCAAATGGCTCACAAAAGGCTGCTGCTTACGGTGGCTTTAGCTCCTAGTGGTTGCTGATGCAAAGGCTGCTAGTAGCAGCTCCATCTCTTTATGGTGGCTGCTTGTAGCAACTTCAGGACCTAGCTGCTACTTGCAGCAACTGCTACTAGAAGCGGTTTCATATGTTCTTTACGGGAACAACAACAATTAGAGGGTGAGACTTGTTGGTCACCTCTCGAGGGAAGCAATGAAGGTTTTGGTGAGGAGTTGGGGTTTAGTTGAGGAGTCTACGGGGTTGGGTCTTATTTTCTCTTTTCTTTTTAGTTAGATCTTATGTGGGTTGGGTTGGCCGTGTCCACTAAGCGTCTTAGATGTGTCCACGCCGTGTCCAGCTAGCAAATAAAAAAAAACTGGACGTGTTGGAGGAGTGTCCGCCGCGTGTCCACGTGTGTCCAAGGCGTGTCCGGGTTGGACACGTGTCGGACACAGACACGGCAGCCTCCGGGAAGTGTCCGTGCTTCCTTGGTTGCATTCCTAATATATACATGCTTGTATGATATATATATTTTGACATTGATTCATATAGGTTAAAATCTAATTATGTATATATCATACTGTATTAATATGTATACAATTATATATATATATATATTTATAAACTTGAAAATGAAAACAATCAAAAAAATAAAAAAACGCCTAGGAACGCCTGGGCGTCCGCCTAGGCTGTCTGGGTGGTCATGGGCAATGCCCGGTCGCCTAGACGCCTCTACAACCTTGCTTTATATATCATAGAATTAGAACGAGAAAGAGAAGTTACGTGCGGATAAAGCAAAGAAACATCATTGCTGAATAGTTTATAGCCATAGGACCTTCGATCATATAGCATAGAGCATAGGCCATAGACAACCTTGAGAGTACTGCTCCCCTTTTGCATGAACAAACTTCATCACTAAAGAGAAAACAACCATCTCAAAAGGCAAACAAGTTCAACAACTGGTATGAATTTCTACTAGATTCATCCTTATAGCCTTTAAGAATGCTTTCTTCCTTTTTTCCCCTGTTGTCTCTTCTGTTCCGTTTTGTTGTTCTATTAGCCAATGTCTTATTTCGATTTTTGTTTCTTAAATCATGGTTTCTTGATCTTCTGCCCCCTTAATCTTCCTGGTCGGCTACCTTGGAGTTTTAATATCAGCATTCTCATCATCATCCATTTGCTGCTTACATTTGCCGCATCTTCCACTATGATTCTATATGTTTCATATTTATTTTATGTGTGCTATCTATTTATGGTATTACTTATCTTCTACCATGGTATTATACACTCTTGCTCTATTGCTACTCTTTGTCATATGCTGTTGTGGAGCTTTTATATATGTGGGCAGGCATCACGGAGTTAATATGGTATATCTCTATATTGCTCATGGTCTTCTATCCGAAGATGACGTTTTTCTACTTGTGCTATGTTAGCACATTTTATTTGCTATTTTGTGCATTTGCAATATCTACCTGTCCGTGTTTTGTTTGCACATTGATTCTCTGATTTCTCTGTGCCTTGTGCACGTCGGCTAACATGTTCCAGGCTTCCAACACTGTTTCGCTTGTCTTTGCTTTGGTACACATTGACAACTTACTTTGTGGAAAAACACTCTCTAGAGTTTACAACTTGTGACCCAACACTCTCTGGAGTGCACGATGACGTCTGCGATTGAGATGGATACCACTATTGATGTTTGTTGCTACCTACTGCTCCAGATGCTACTTTATTTATCTTTGGAGGCTATTCTGTGATATACCATGGTGTTACTTTCTTAATGCAACTTGCTTTATTGCTCTGCACTTCAGCTTCAGGGGTAGTCTACTCTTCTACTACTTCTACACTATCTTCTTAAGATGGAGTGGAACTCTCTGCTACAGCCTTGACAATATCCACTTCAAGGAGGAAAACACTTGCTTACTACTTGCCCAAGGGGGATTTTTGGAAGTGGTTGAGTTTTCTATATTATGAGGTTTGGGGGGAGATCAAATTTCTTGCACTGGCAGCTGTTATCTTTTATATAGTCTATTTTTGTTTCAGTCTGTCTGTGTTAGCAACCTGGATATATTTGATATCTATTTGAGGGGCAGTCCACATTAGAGAGTATAGGAGTGTTACCCTATCTAGACTCCTATGTATCGAAGCCTTGTAATTATTTCTTAGTTATTCTCAAACTAATCCTATTTACCATTCTATTATCTATTTGTAGAGTTGACATTATCTTAAATCACATTATTGCAAGGAATTAAGAATACACCATCAGATATTCCTGCCGATTTCAATCAGTAATCCGAGTTGCATAGTTTGGTAATCTAATCTAAAAAATAGAGGATATTCCTATCTCGATTTGCAGGAGGAGGTGGCGCAAGTTAGTTGGTGATGGTGCTAATTGTATTCTCATGAGTGTGTCTTTCTCAAACTTAAAAGAAATGATTTCCAATGTAAGGGATAATGTAGTTGTATAACATAGTCAGTAAATCATTTCTCACCAACTCGCTCTTATATAATGATAACAGACAGCGTATTAGTTTCTAATCAGAATAGTTAAATGTTTATTCTTTTAGTTGCTAGGGTATCTGTATTTGCAAGGTAGTTGATAATGGTGCTAAATAAATCTAATGAGTCTCTTTCCCAAATTTATAGAAATCCAATATAAGGGATGATTTAGTTGTGAAAGTAGATTTTTATGCAGCATAGTCAGTGAAGCGTTTTTCATCAATTCACTCTTGTATAATGGTAACAACCGACTTGTATCAATTTTCTTACCAAAATAATTGAATGTTTATCTTTCTAGTCTGCAAGGGTAGCTGTATTTGCAGAAGGAGCTGAAGCTGATGAAGCAAGAGCTGCTGGTGCTGATATAGTTGGTGGAATTGAACTTGTTGATGAAATAAAAAAAGGTGTTAAGATGGTGCTTCCTAGCCTTTGTAGATTTGAAACTGCAATAATACCTCATTTGAAAATTGTTTGGTCTGAACTTCAAACCTTGTTACAAAACTTTAAATACATATTTTAGAACTTGGTTTGACCTAGTTGTCCATTCAAATTGTACACGTTGAATGCTTATTGCATTTTATTTTGTTGATGTTAGTGCTTAAATTGTAATATTTTTCCGTTCATGTGTTTCATAAGCATCACAGCATACCATGTTGATGAGTGTTTTATAAAACTGATTGTAAACTCTGATGAGAATTCATATTCCACCATTTTCTGTTTTTTAGGTGGGGGCAAACTCAGTTTTGACAAGTGTTTGACAACTCAGGCCTTTATGCCCCGCCTTCAGCCGGTATTTACTAGAATGATCTTTGTGTGCCATAAGTACTGTCACACAGTGCTCTGATGTGTTGACTATTTTTTGTTTTGGCATGTTTTCCTATGTTAGATTGCGAAAATTCTTGGTCCACGTGGTCTAATGCCCAATGCCAAGGTGATAATCCTCTACGATTTCATACATGAATCTTATAATTGTGTAAAAATGCATTTGTGAAGTCTGTAATTTTTAATTGTCAGATTTTCTAAAAATGTTCATTGGCATATAGTTAGGCTCACTGACATCAGATATACCTCGGGCTGTCAAAGAGGCAAAACGTGGAAGGGTAAACTTTAAGATGGATAAATGTTCTATAGTACATGTAGGCCTTGGCAAGGTATGGTGTCCAATCACTTTTGATCATATCCTATAAATTGTCCTATTTCGTCAGTATATAGCATCCAATGATATATGTAAGGGAAATGTATTCTCTATCATGGCAATCGTCCTAGACTATATAGGATTAAGTAACAATGTCTGCGAGATGACACACTGTATGTCCAGTTAGAATAACATTAGGAATATGAATAATATGTTTTTTTATCTCAATCCAAGTATGGAACTAGAATCTTACCATTTCAAGGATTCTTTAGTGTTTGTTCTTGCACAATAAACATGCACGTTACCCCCTATTGAGGGCATGATTGATTATTGAAGAATCAAAATCTTATAACTTTGATTTTTCTCTAGTTATGGCATATATTTCAACACCTTTTTTAGCTTAGGAAGTTATCTATTCATTATGCTCGTGCATGGATGCAAAAAGCATTACATCATAATTAAACACACAGAACAAAAGAAGGAACATCGTTACTCTCAAAGATCTCATTTTCTTGTTTTTAGTGCCCATTTAAGAAGATTCTTTCTTGGAAGGCACCTTGAATTCACTCTTGCTTTGCCTCCCAATACCATGTTATTTCTTCTGTAATAGCTTTGAACCTACTAGGTATACTCTGTGTTGTTTAACATTTGATATTCCAGTTGGGATCCCAATTCAATGATCAAGTGCTGCCGGCCACTTTTTTGTCATTGGAACTCTTGTCCAGGCTGCATATATGTAACTTACTTCCCCTTACTATTATCACCAGTCTACTTTTTTGCATCCCCCATTTCATCACAACATGTAGCTAGCAGCCTGGACTCCATTATCTATAATGCTCAGCCCTTCTGATATTCAATTCCACCAACCCTGATGGTTGGCTTTTCCCAGTGTAATGATTGAAGATTTTGCGATTTACTACTGCTTTCTTCTGGGCTTTGGTTTTTGAAAACCCTCAAACAATTTATTCTAAATTAATGTGGGACATGAATTCTTAAATATTCTGACATTATACTTTGCACTAATATTTTGTGCATATCAACACGATATATATATATATACATATATATATATATATATACATATATATATATATATATACATATATATATATATATATATATATATAGAGAGAGAGAGAGAGAGAGAGAGAGAGAGAGAGAGAGAGAGAGACAGGCTAGAATACACTCGAGTGTACAGATCGCACGAATACACTCAAGTGTGTTTGCATATCAAGACTATTTTTTGCAAAATGTAAACCGTTGATCTTCACCGTCATACTATAACTAGGATACATACAAATTTTGAGCCCATTTGGATGAGTGTAAGTCACTCATCTGAGGGCAACAAAATCGACGCGCGAAACTAATTTGAAATGCATTATTTTTGCAGTCTTCATAACATGACCTATAAATGTCCAAATGTGTTCAAAATTTGCGTATGCGCTATTCACATGGTGTTTAAGAAGATCAACGGATTAGATTTTTGAAAAAATATATTGCATCATGGAAAACTACTTGAGTGTATTCCGCTCCGGATACACTCGAGTGTATTCTAGCCTCACTCTCTCTCTCTCTCTCTCTATATATATATATATATATATATATATATATATATATCAATGTTTTAAAAAACGTTAAGCGGTAACCGTACAGACAGCACCTTGTAACTGGTTAAGCGGTAAGCGGCCGATTTTTAAAAAAACGGGTTTTAATTTCCTATATAATTTTATACAAAATTACATATATATGTATATAAATACTAATACTCTTTGAAACTTTTATATATATCTAAAGATTCTAAACACTCTACCCAACAGTAAAAACACCCAATTAGTTTATAAGATAGCTATAAGACAATAATTATAGCCATAATATAATAAATAATAGATTTGACATAGATAAAATACCCCACATACATGATTCAGAAATATTTTTGCATCACATGTTTACATAGTTAAGCAGTAAACAATAGACTCATTATTGGATACCTTTCTAACTTATTGTTATATGTGCATATCATCAATTAGTCATACATTACAGCAGTACAATTAACTAAAGTATGCATTCTAAAATTAGATAGTAGTTACATATATTTTACTTGTATAAATTACACTTTACAACAGTACCATATTATCCCAACTTGCATACAGTAAACAATAGACTCATTATTGGATACCTTTCTAACTTATTGTTATATGTGCATATCATCAATTAGTCATACATTTCAGCAGTACAATTAACTAAAGTATGCATTCTAAAATTAGATAATAGTTACATTACATATATTTTACTTGTATAAATTTAACTTTACAACAGTACCCTATTATCCCAACTTGCATACAAGTATGCATTCTATTAGACTAGGCTTATCATAGGATATTTAAGTTTAATATATTATAGTCAGTAATACTTGGGGCCATATAGTTTATGTAAAGTTACAGGTTTACAGCAAAATTTACAAAAAAGGCCAAAAAGCTGGAAAAAAACGGGCAAAAAAACGGAAAAACGGGTAAAAAATGGCCGATTAATTACAAAAAAGTTAACCGGCGATTTTAGCAAAAATTGAACGGGCTGGGTGTTTGGCCGATTAATCGGCCGCTCAGCCCGTTTTTCATTTCATTGATATATATATATATATATATATATATATATATATATATATTATTGGGTATACTAGATGATAAATTTTGAACTTTGCCTAAATCCACAAATTAATGAAACAAAGTAAAATAAATTGGTCTGACAACTAATTGTTAAACAAGAATACATGAATCTGAGTTAAATACAATAATTGAGAAAACATGTCTATCACCTCATATAGATCTTCCTTATTGAACATTATAACCTCTCTTTGGTTTGCCTTCCCCTCACTTTGCAAAGGGATATTCTTCAGCATTCCCTCTGCCTTCCCTAATTCCACACCCCTAAAAAACAGAACAAAAACCCACCCACTCGAAAAAGAAGCTACTGATAGAGAAGTGGAATTCACTTAACAGAAGAAACAAGGTAGTTGTGAAACCCCTTATGCATACATACGTCAGTGGAAGCAACTCCACCATTGTCTATAGCATGGGGCACTTTGCTCGGAGGAGTGTCACAAATAATGATAATCTTTGCAACTAACGTAGATAACGGCCATGCTTTTTTACGGAAAGTGATTCATACATTGTTCTTAAGGATAAACTAGTACAGTTGATATCTCAAAATAAACTAACTAAGCCAAACATGGCTAAACATAGTCTAATACATGAAAGAAATCTATGCTAGATACTTGAATCCTCTAAGGTAGATGACACCCCACTAGGCAAGTCTTTGTAACAACTACTCCTTGAAGAAACTCACTTGAATCTTCTCTTGCTCCATTGTCTAGGGACAACGCGTCCCACAACAATGTGAAAGAAAGCATCAATATAAGTAAGTGACATTGGGCATGTATTATAAAAGGAAAGTAAATATAAACCTGGATTGTATGTACTTGACATGACTTTTATTTAATAACATGTTGGACATCTTTCATTATTAAAGTACATGACTGAATTGAGATAAATGCTATATGGACCTCCCTCTGTGATTACCCACTTAAGGGTATATGATGCTAGAAAAGCCCTTTGAGTGCTAGGAAAGCCCATGAATTACTTGATTGGAAAGCATATAACATTACTTCAATTCAGTTAATCACATGATTAACTTGATCTCTAAACATGATGGGAAAGACTTCCTCTTTAACATGACGAGATTTGTCCCTCTGTTAACCGAAACATGGATATGATTCCTGAATATAGATATTGAAAGTTGGATGAACATTATCTTTTAATGACTTCTTGATCATAGTCTTATATTACATTTATATAATTCATCTGTCCATGGGACATTAATATATGGCAATCAAAAATATATATACAACTTGAACTGTAAACATCATTTTTCATTAAAAGAAAACGATTAAACTTAACTCCTCTAATAGCAAGCAATCATCCAAAATAAATATGCATAACAACATGACCTGCTTATCTGGAGCGGAGCTAATTCATAGATTAGGACTTTTCATACATGGTCGGATCCTAAATCGCCTAAAATATATTATGATATACATCAAAATTACTTTAATGCTAACCTTACACCCTAATGTTAGATTTTTTAGAAAATTAAGATCTGGTCAAAGGAAGGAATAGTATGAAACGTAGAAATTCGGGGTTCTCCATGAAACTTCACAAAGCACATTGTTAGTGTAATATGTCATTTTATCTTATGTACTTAATTAAGACTAATGGGCCTCTCCTACTTAAGCTCATGTATATCATACTGTGAGTTAGGTCTATATGTATGACTCATTGTAATGGGCTTGTATCGTTAATAAGATTGCTCTCCAAGTCGATCACATGGTATCAAGATTCTAGAAACCCTGAGGGTTTAGAGAACAACAACAACGTGGCAACAACACACCTAGCGGCCACCCTTTAACTCTCCTCTCCTCTTCTCTCTTCCCCCCGCTGCCACCCGCCTCTTTCCCCTCCCCTCTTCTGCCATAGCTGACCGCAGGCGTCAGGCTGCCATCGGCCGAAGGCAACAACTAAATGTTGTAGTCAGTGACTTACTCTAAGGTAACAATAGAGACTGCCGCAATCTGCTTGGGGGGTGGTTATTAGAGTTGCAACCATTGCCTCTTGACAGGTGCAAATTGGTGTAGCAACCTCCAAGGAAGTCTGACTGGTATTGTCGTCTCTCCTCTATCACCAACTAAAATATAACAAAGGTATGTTACTTGCGGCATACACATGGTAACTTTCTAAAATGTTGTAAAGATACCATGTTCTCTCTTGTATTCTCTTCTTCCCCATGTACCTTCCTTATGTAGATGGGTGATGGCTTCTAAAATAGGGAATCACCCTCTCTCTTCCTATCACAACACTTCTTTTCTGTGATAGTGCTTAGCCATGCATTTCCTGTAACGCCTAGGCCCACTGTCCAAGGCTCTAGTAGAGTTTCAGGAATGATGAGTGGCCCTACAGACCACTACTAGCCTTAACTGCGCGCTTTGTCCTTACTCACACGCAAGTAAAAAAAACTTCCCGACTGGTCAACTGTTCTAGTACTACTCTCGCTTAACCACAAGGTTCTTTAGTGGTGGGCTCCCTAAAAAGGAAGTGTACCTTGGTGATATGAGTAGTCCAATCTTTCCTTTTAAGATCATTTTATCCGAGTCTCAAATCCTGGGATGTTACAATCTCTTCCACTTAGACTCTTGACGTCCTCGTCAAGGCTCAACTATATGGCCTCACAATATGTTTTCATTTCAGTACAGACCCAAACGATCCATGTACACCCAACTCAGATCATGGGTACCACCGCAAAGGTGGCTCCATCACTACAAATATCCCTTTCCAACATGCCTGGGTGGCCCAAGTAGGCCCCACCTACTGGAGGGGTTATTGCTCTGATACCATTTGTCACGCTCAGGCCCACTGCCTAAGGCTCTAGTAGAGTCTCAAGAATAATGACTGTCCCCACAGACCACCACTAGCCTTAACTGCGCGCTTTGTCATCTCTCACGCGCAAGCTAGGAAAAACTTCCCCCACCATCCTAGTACTACTCTGGGCTGAGCACGCTTAACCACATGATTCTTTAGTGATGGGCTCCCTGAAAAGGAGGTGCACCTTGGTGATATTAGTAGTCCAATCATTCCTTTTAAGACATTTTATCCGAGTCTCAAATCCTAGGATGTTACATTTCCTCGGCTCCCTCAACTCCATCGTGCTTCATATTGGTGGTTTATTCTCTATCTCTTTATAACAACTTCTTCATCCACTGAGATTTTATCGGTGTGCTCGTCTATCAAAACATGTCTGGAGGCAAAGATATACTTTAGAAAATTGTCTACAATAACAATGCTGCAACCTCCATTATCATACTAAATGGAGATAATTACCTATTCCGGGATGAATTCGATCTATATGGTTCTTGAATCTGGAGATAAGTTGAAATTCATTGAGACTGTCAAGGACGCCCTTGAGTGGAAGAGGGGAAACAACCAAGTCAAGAACTGGCCGTGGAGTAATATGAAACCTTCCATTGTATCTAAATACATGTTCTATAAGAATGCTAAGGACTTGTGGGAGGCTGTGCGTTGACATTTCGTGCAAGAAAAGAATCCAATGCACACTTACAAGATCTTGGACAAGCTTTTGTCAAGCACTAGGGAGAGAAATCACCACACGAGTACTACGATGCTATTTTCCTCCTGTCACAACAACTAAATTATTTCCAACCCGTCACCTCTGATAAACAAACCATAGGGAGTGTTAGCTTCATGAATGTAAGTTCCTAAATGGCCAACATCCTGCAACTGCCCGTGTCATTCAGTGTCATTCTAATAGGCGATCAGTTCCCCACCTTAGAGGATGCTTTCTCTTGTCTACAACAATCGAATGTATGCCCACAACAAAGTCCAACCATCTCATTTGACACACAGTTAGTCATGGCTGCAGCAACTCGAGGCCAAGGATGTGAACCTGCTCATAGACCAAAGTGCACCTTTTGTAATAAATTGGGACATCTTGAGAAGAACTGCTACCAGAATCACGGTCAACCCAAGCGAGTAGGTACGACTCATGTCGCCCAAATAGTTGACACCTCTGTTACTATCTCCCCAACAAAGTATGAACAACTTCTGCAAGCTTTACAACTACAGATTAGAGTCAGGAACTCGTATGTCCGTGCAAAATGCTGTGACCTCTTCAATGCATCTGGCCCCAACCAAGGTATTATGGGGCCCTTAGCATCCTACCTTCCCTGGATAGTTGACTTCTGGGGCTACGCTACACATGACTGGTATGAGACACATACTTTCAACCTTTGTTCCTATATTCTCAATTCCTCTGTCACACTTGCAGATGGCTCAATCAAAGATGTCCAACAATGTGGCAGTGTGAATCTATCACCAAAAGTTAAAATATAGACTGTGCATTTTGTCCCTAATTTTCCATTCAACTTATTGTCTATTGCCAAACATATTGATGCCTTTAATTGCAATATAACCTTCGTTAGTCATGGCTTTGTGTCTTGTGATACGTGATTCTCAGAACTTGAAGAAGATTGTTCGTGCTGTAGAGTTCGTGATTTATACTACTTTGGTGATTTTGCACCTCAATCTGCCCTTGTATCTTGTTCTTCCTTCAACTTTAATCAATGCTATGATCACCCATCCCTGGACAAGTTCAAACATTTGGAGCCACATTTATCTAGTTTCAAAAAATCTTCCATGTGTTTTTGTCAATTAGGGATTCATGGTAATTTTTTTTCTTCGCAAAACCTTTTTTATGTTCAAAAGCTATTTTTCATTCGGTTCATTGTGACATTTGTGGTTCCTAGCGAAGCACACGTTTTAACGGGTTTGTTATTTTGTTATTTTTTTGATGATTTCTCAAGGATGACTTGGATATATTTGTTGAAATCCTGTGATGAGATATTTGGTATTTTCAAAAATCTTTTATAAAATGATTTTAGCACAATTTATTAAATCAATTAAAATGTTAAAACCGACAATGCTTGCTCCTAGAATGGGGTTGTCCACCAATGCTGTGCTCACACTCCACAACAAAATGTGGTTGTTGACCGCAAGAATCAACATTTGTTGTATATTACCCGAGCTCTTCTTTTCCGAACCCAGTTACCTAAACCTTACTAGTATGAAGTTGTTCTTACTGCCTTCTAACTTCTCAACCAACAACCTTCTTCTGTTCTCCAGAACAAGATTCCTTTTTCTCTTGTGCTTCTGAAAGACAATACTTTTCACCCCCCTTTACACGTTTTTGGCTGTACTATTTTTTTCATAACTTTGATCCGCAGTTAGATAAACTTGATCCTTGCTCTTTAAAATAGTTTTTCTTGGTTATTCCACCATCCAAAAAGGGTACATGTGTTATAGTCCAAGTCACCGTCACATGTGTGTCTCAATCGATGTTACCTTCCATGAGTCTGATATCTTCTTTGCCACACCTTCATCTACGTAAATGAATTTGTTGAGTTCGATCTGTCTGATCTGTGGAGTCTATATCAGTGGAGTCTCCTCGCATTGGTCCTTTTGTTGATCATCCCAACTTTATCTGGTGGAGCTTAATGTTCCTTGAAACAAATTCAATTCTTGACTTTTCCATTGTCTATCACTACCAATGCCCAAAGTAGAATGCCTAACTCCAAGTCCCGCCTCAATTGTCCGATTCTGAGGATTCTACATGCCTTGTGGTGCTCCTAAAAGATACACAATTTTGCACTCATCACCTAGTTTCTTGTACCTACTGTCTTTTAGAACATTCTTAGAATGCTAAAACCATTGCCCATCATTTATACTCCATCCAAATTTTGAAAACTACCATGAGACTCTTCAATGTTGGAAAGCTGCTATACTTGAAGAAATGTCAACTTTGCATGAGAATGGAACCTGCGATCTTGTTCCGCCGCGCCCAGGCAAAAACATCATAGGATGGATTGGATGTTCTTCATCAAGTTCACTTCTGACGAATCAAATGAACATATGAAAGCGTGTCTGGTTGCAAAAGACTTCACCCAGACATACGACGTGAACTTCTTTGAGACCTCGCTAGTCACTCAAATTGCCTTTGTTTGACTTGTTATCACCTTAGCAACTAACAAGAGTGGCCTATATATCAGCTTGACATGAAAAATGCCTTCCTTCATGGTTAGTTGTCGTAGGAGGTTTGTATGCAGCAATCGACGAGATTCATCATCCAAAGGGAGTCTTCTAATGTCTGCCGTCTCAAACGGCCTCTCTACGACCTCACACAATCACCTCGAGCATGGTTCAACAAGCTCAATGGAGCCTTTCCTCTTAGGGTTTTTCAATATTTCCAAATACCAAAATCTCTTCTGCTCCAAAACACCACCGAGAATCTTCATTTTAGCTATCTATGTGGATGATATCCATCATTACTGGTAGTGAAACTGTAGGCAGTATGATAAAATCTCTCAATTTTGAAAAAATCTCTCCACATTTCCCACAAAGGACCTTGGCCATCTTTGCTACTTTTTGGGTGTGGAGTTTTATAGTGGCATCTACCTCTCACAACGAAGATGTGTCCTAGATCGTCGTGCTGATTCTAGAATGCTTAAATCCAAGCATGTCTCCTCTCCGATGGACTACAACACCAAAGTCACATGTGAGGGGGAGTCCTTACATGATCCTAAACGATACGAACAAGCTTTTGGAAAGGTAATTTACCTAACCATCACCCGTGTAGACATTGCCTTTGCAGTTAGAGTGATTAGTCAATACATGGCTAAGCTTCTCACCGGTTACTAGAACCTAGTACAGAAGATTCTATAAAATATGAAAGGTGCCCCAGGAAGGTGTCTTATCTACAAAGGCCCCCTTCTCCAGACATTTTCCTATTTTGCAATGCTGATGCTGATTGGGCCTAGGACGTCAATGACATGAGATCCATATCTAGTTATTGTCGTCGTCTAGGAAATCATCCCATCAGCTGGAGAAGTAAGAAGTAATCAGTTGTTGCCCGTTCTAGCACTGGAGCAGAGTATAGGCTATGGCCCATACTTGCCATGAGATTCAATGGGTGACATGAATTCTCCATGAACTTGGCATGCTTTTATCATCTCAAGCCGTCCTTGAATGTGGCAATCAAGCTGCAATCAATATCGCAAACAACCCTGTGTTTCATGAGTGCACCAAAGACATAGAGGTTGACTGTCACTTTGTAAACGATATGATTCGTGCCAAAATGATTGTCAGTCCATATGTAATGACTCATGAACAGGCTGCTGACACCTTCACTAAGCCGCTTCCACCCACCTCCTTTAACTACATGTGTAGCAAGTCGGGAATACATGATATATACTCGCCAGATTGAAGGGGTGTGTTAGTGTAATACATAATTCTAATTTGTTTACTTAATCAGGACCTGTGTTGTACAGGCGAGTGCCCAGGCGGCCCAAGCCCCGCCCCAATCTGGGCGCCCAGAAGTATACACGTAACTAAGCTATTAATCTTACTTATCTACTGATTTGAATTTATATATCTAGTATCTATTGATTTGTATTTATGTATCTACTGATTTGTATTTACTTATCTTCTGATTTGTAGAGACTTATCTACCAATTAGTATTTACTTATCTACTGATTTGTATTTACTTATCTACTGATTTGAATTTACTTATCTAATTTTTTGAATTTATATATCTCTGATTTGTTTTTGCTTATCTACTGATTTGAATTTACTTATCTACTGATTCGAATTTATGTATCTACTGATTTGTATTTATGTATGTACTGATTTGTATTTACTTATCTACTGATTTGTTTATACTTCTCTACTGATCTGTTCATCTAGTGATTTTTGATACATCACATTATTTAAATTTAGGGTTTTGTTTTATTCATCTATTTTTTTTAAAATTATTTAATTATCTACTGATTTATATATGTTTATCAACTGAGTTGTACTTTTTTATCTAATGCCTTGTATTTGTTTATCTACTGATTAGTATTTATTTATCTAATGCTTTGAGTTTGCTTATGTAATGCTTTGAATTTTTTTATCTACTGATCTGTATTTACTTATCTAATGCCTTGTATTTATTTATGTACTGATTTGTATTTATTTATATAATGTTTTTATTTTTTTATTTACTGACCTGTATTTACTTATCTACTGATTTGTATTTATTTATCTACTGATTAATATTTACTTATCTACTTATTTGCATTTATTATCTACTTTTATTTATTTATTTATCGATTTATTTATCTACTGATTAGTATTAATGTACTGTTTTAACTTGTCTACTATTTTACTTTATTAATGTACCGTTTTGTTTTGTAAATGTACTGCCTCATGAATAGAAATACAAATATAGTTAACATTTCTGATTTTTGATTTATGAGTAATCAATTTGTGATTAACTCAAATCGGCTTTACAAAGCCCAATTAAGGAAAATGGCAAATATCTCCCAAAAAGTACTACAAATTCAAGTTTTTGAATGTACTAATTTTATTATATATGCAATTTAGATATATCTATTAAAATAATACATATATATATACACACACATGACACACATATATATACATACATATATATATACATACATATATATGTATGTATGTATGTATATGTATGTATATACATATATATATGTATGTATGTATATATATGTATATATATATACCCACACACATGCATACATATATACATATATATATATATATATACATACCCATGTGTGTGTGTGTGTATGTATATATATATATATATATATATATATATATATATATATATATATATATAGTCAGGCTAGAATACACTCGAGTGTATTCAGACCAGAATACACTCAAGTAGTTTTCCATGAAGCAATATTTTTTTTAAAAAATCTAATCCGTTGATCTTCTTAATCATCTTGTAAATAACTCATATAAAAAATTTGAGCACATTTGGACATTTATAGGTCATGTTATACAGACAACAAAAATTATGCATTTCAAATTAGTTTCGTGCGTCGATTTTGTTG
This sequence comes from Alisma plantago-aquatica, assembly GCA_963693085.1. Lineage (NCBI taxonomy): Eukaryota > Viridiplantae > Streptophyta > Magnoliopsida > Alismatales > Alismataceae > Alisma > Alisma plantago-aquatica. The sequence goes on from OY856414.1 coordinate 666,720,573, forward strand.
CCCTCAGATGAGTGACTTACACTCATCTAAATGGGCTCAAAATTTGTATGTAGCCTAATTATAGTATGACAATGAAGATCAATGGTTTACATCTTGCAAAAAATAGTCTTGATATGCAAACACCCTTGAGTGTATCCGTGCGATCTGTACACTCAAGTGTATTCTAGCCTGAATCTCTCTCTCTCTCTCTATATATATATATATATATAGTATATATATATATATATATAAACGTTTGGAAACACCCGAGCCTATGCCTGGGCGTCTATGTGGAACTCGTGGCCGTCTATACAACAATGGTTAGGACTAATGGGGCTCTCCTAACGTCGATTTGGGTCGGTCTAGTTTATCTTATATTCATATGATGTTCCTTATGTATATAGTACCCCGAGTCAGGTGTATACATAAGACATTGTAATCCGTTTATTGTAGATAAGATTGCTCTCTAAGTCTATCACATGGTATCATGAGCACTTCTAAAAACCCCAAGGGTTTAGAGCAACAACAGCCGGCCAACAACACACCCAGAGGCCTCTTTAGTTGGCTACCCTCTCTCTCCTCTTCTCTTCCCTCTGTCACCATCGTTTCTCTCCCCTCCCCTCTCTTCCGTCGCAACCAGCCTCCGTCGGTCGCGGGTGCTAGGCTACCTCCGGCCAAAGGCAACAACTAGCTGTTGCAGCCACCGCCGCTCATTTCGGGCAGCAACAGATATTGCCACAGTCTATGGGGAGAGCAGCAGGTTGCCATCCCCTTCGCAGTTACAACCATTACCCCATTACATGCTAATTTGTGTAGTAGCCTCTTAAGGGATTCAAGGTGAATCATTATGATGCGGTCATCATTACAACCCACTATCTAATTAATACCCTGGCTTAGGAAAATTAAGTGATATCGTTATAAATTCATGTATTAAGGGAACAATTAGGGCTTCATATTGGGGATTATTCCTATGGTGAAAATTTCATGTCCTGATAGTAGTTGAGAAGACAAAAGAAGAGATTAAGGATAAAAAGAACGAAAAGTTAAGAGATAGGAAAGACGGGTGGGGGAGACAAAACGGAAGCTTTTAGTTCAAACCATTGTTTACATATTAAAAGAATGTTTTATGATGATATACAATTAAGCTCATTATTAAATCAACTTATAAATATGGGAGATTGGTAGCAAATTAACATACACATAAAGTTAGAGATCAATGGAAGAGGTTGACATGCCCTTAGTAACTTATTGACATCTTTTGATTAAAATACCTGCCTTTGTGGACCCCAATAAAATATACTCATTGGGACCGGGCAGATCATTTGACTCAATTTGGGATGTTATACTAATCAAATACTAGTTTGGCTGTGGAGCAAGCTTCATTTGATTTTATGGAAGATGTTTTTAAAAGTGACATGTTGGTTCCACTGTCGATTATGCTTCGTCTTCCTTCGAGCGCCACAAGGTTCGATGAGGGAAGAGCAATGTAGGACTACATATGTATATCAAATGAAGGCTTCATTACTGCATCATTTGATGGCTTCCCATTTGCAGCTATAACCACAACAACTCCACATGCCCCTAACACTCCTTGTCAGCTACAACCACAACTACTCAACCTCTGGCCTATTATTTATATTCCACCACCACTACCTTGAGGTAGACACCCTCGTTAGCCCCCAAGCCGAGAGGCTACAACCACGACTAGAGACCTCAAAGCATTGGCACCATGTGCTCACGATAGCCTTGTAGCAATGCGCGCAAAGGTGTGTCGCAAAGAAGCTAGCCAAGCTAGCAATGGCCAACAAGAGAAGCATAACCGTCTTTGAACAACTCAAGCAGGGTACTATGGAGGCGCAATCCTGGTTCAATGGCGCAAAGAATTGAGAGTTCCTCATCCTCGAGCTACAAGCACGCTCTTTTGCAGAAAATCAACGACAATGGCTATCGTTTGGGTCATGATGATTACAACTTGATCGCGTAAAGAAGGGTATAAAGGAATCATTGTTCCATGTCCATATGCATCATCTTTGCTGGGCGACACAGGAAGATGAAGCACTACTAATAGTGGAGCAAATACGATGGAGAGGATGAAGCCAGATGGAGAGAGTTGAGCAAATTTAGAATACACAGGTGGTAAGTCATCGAGATGGGGGTTTTCACAAATGAGAATCAAAGCGATTAAGACGTCTTCAGTAGTGAGGATTGTAGGTCGACTTCTAGTTTATGTTGACTGGACGCGTGCAAGTGGACTAGACCTTGTAGCCGATTAATCGCTAGGCGGGCGATTGAGTACTTTTTTAAAAAGCGGATGCTTAATTTTTCAAATATTCTATTAATTTATACACATATACTTAGTTAATATTATGATTTGTGAATGTTTTACATAATTAAACGTATGTGTTCCTTTAAAATTAATACTAAGTAACAACAATAAAGTGTTAATAAATTCAACCATCTACAACAAATCACCTGACCAATGTCAGATTGTTGATATAAAATAGCAAATTAGCTATATTAAATTAGTATCTTAGAATAAATTAAATCAACAACTAACTATTTATTCATATTCATTTAATATGAATGTATAAACATGTATTCATATAATTATCAAATCACATTACTGGCATTAATGTTACTGTGTATAAAATATCTGACACGGGAAAAAGCGGTGAAATAAGCAACCAAAGTGGGGGAAAAGCGGCATTAATGTTACTGAGTATAAGCGTATACTTATATAAATATCAAATCACATTATTAGTACTAATGTTACTGAGTATAAAATATCTGACATGCGAAAAAGTGGTGAAAAAGTGCGAATAAAGCAACCAACATGGTGAAAAGCGACCAAAGCGGGCTAAAAGCAACCTCTTAACCCAAATCCGCTCAACAACCACCAAGGAATGAGATACCGTCATTATCGGCGGTATACTGGTCGAAATATCGATGTCGATGGGTACCGGTACAGATTCGCATGATTTTGCTGTTAGGATTGCAAATTTTGGCGGGCTTACCGCCAGTACCGCTAAATATCGGGGGTACCGGTAGGGGTGAGCAAATATTGGTCTAGACCGCAAAACCGGACCGGATTGCTCCGTTCGTTCCAGTCCGGTTCGGTCCATTTTGAGTTCGGTTCGGTCCGCGGTTCGGGAATTTCGATGAGTTCGATCTTCGGTCTGGTCCGGTCCAAAACCGGTTCGGTCCGGTTTGGACCACAGACTGACTTTTATATAAAATTCATGTATATTTGAAGGTGTATTCTATAATAACTACAAATAAAGTACATATATAAGCACTACTAGTATAAATGTTTGATACTAAAGTTATATAATTGTTAGAAGTGACTAAGATTATCAACCTTGTACAATTAAATAAGTTGTAAAACATGTAAAAAAGGCTGATTACGGTCCAAACGGTCCGGTCCGGTCCTAGCACCAAACGGTCCGGTCCTACCTCGAAACGGTCCGGTCTGCGGTCCATATATTTGTTGAAATCCAGTCCGCGATCCGGTCCGGTTCTGGACCGATGCTTAGCCCTAGGTACCGGTGCAAAATGCACCACTTACCCATCGCTACAGGGCGGCACGGGTGACATACCGCCCGAAACACCGTCATTCGCGATCCAAGTGCTGTTGCTGCAGTTTGAAGAGGAAAAGCTTGGAGATTTTGGGCGATTTTTGAGATTGGAGCTCAAATCAGCCCTAAACAAGGTATGTATACTTAATTTCTTGCATTTCCCACCATTTCCAACCTCTCCCCTTTCTATTTCTTTCTATTCTCACCTAAAAAATTCACCAAATACCCCCAAATCCTAGATCTACTCCCAAAAACTTATGATTAATGCTATTTATCACTAGATCTATGATTATATCTACTAATTTATCACTAGATCTACCTAATTAACTCACTAATAATGAACATTACCATGTAATTTCACTAATTAATAGTAATAATACAATTAGTACTATTAATAATAGGTATTTAATTTAGGTTTAGTAGAAGAAGTTCTATCAAAGATTAACATGAAGATATATAAACAAAAATGTACTCAAAATATTTATATATTTCTTTTTTTATTTAATAGAAATGCTGAAAAAAAGATGTTTTTGATTTTTCTGTTTAATTGTGTGTTAATGTCGCATAAGATGAAATTAGCATTTGGAAACATATCACTTGTTTAAAATATCTAAATATTTCGTTTTTATTTATTTATTAAAAGTTTAAAATGCTGAAAATAAAAAAAACATTTTTGTTTTTTTTGTTTAATTATGTGTTTTAATGTTGTATAAGATGAAATTAGCATTTGGAACATATCACTTGTCTTTTTAATAAGTAAATATGATATTTTATGATTTTAAAAATAATTTCAGACTTTTTTTATTTTAAAGATATTTTTATCTTCAAATTAAAAAATCTTAACAAAATATTGTGTTTGATTCTATAATTACAAGCAAGTATTCTACATTTAAACATTGTTTTTGATTGTATAATGTATAAAAGAAATTTATTTTGTTCACTTAATGGCTTATTATACTTGATATTGATATAAGTATTGTGCAATACTGCAATGTACGTTTCTTACTAGTATTTTTTGATTAAATGCTAAGTTACTAATATCATTTGCTTTGCTTGTTTGTCTGTCTTTTTCAGTGTTGAATTTTGAGTTTTGAGAAGATGTCTTCGTTTTCAAGTGACGCTGAGGGTGTTGGGGTTGGTCGTGCTGCATCAAAGGATGTGAATTTTGCAAGGAGTCACTGCAAGCCTGTACCTGGGTCTGGGAATATGGCAAAGATTGTCTGCAAATACTATAAGAAAACACTTGGTGGTGGGGGAATTACTAGATTCAAGCGTCACATCACTGGTGGTGACAAAAATGTGGCAATGTGCCAGAAGTGTCCCCTAAATGTTAGGGATGTCTTCAAGAAGTTGATGGGTGCAAAGAAACAAAAACAACAAAAGTTTAAGCAGGTTGAAAAGGCTTACACAGATACACTTTTTGATGTTAGGGCCACAGGTTCTTCTGCTGAATCAAATGATGACATTGCATATCCTCCAGGGTATACTACTTATACACGTCATATGTATAGGCGTGCTCTCAGAGGCTCGCGCAGAAGTGAGTGGGATAGGGATGAGGCAACTCGACTTATGAGGACATATGGGCCATCTGGTGCAGGTGGAGGCAGTGGGGCTGCCCGTGTTCCTATTGTTAACCTAGATGATGATGAAGACCAACTTGCTCAACATAAAAGAAAGAAAGACACCATTGATACACTTTTCCGTTCTACTAGTGCAAGATTGAAGCATTTTGATGAGCCAGGGGTTAGGAAGCCTGATGCTAGGTAAAAAATCCTAAAAGCAATGTTTACTGGTGCGAAAGAGAAGGTGGGCAAGGCAGTGGGTAAGTTCTTCTTTGCTCATAGTATACTTGCACATGTTGCAACTCAACCCTATCTCCAACACATGGTAGATGTGTTAGGGGAGTCTGGTAGGGGCATCAAAGCCCCCAATGCATATGAATTGATGAACAAGTATCTTCCCCAAGAGAAGAAAGATCTACGACATCACACTCATGTATGATGGGTGGACTAGTGGAAACTGAAAACAAATTATTAACTTTCTTGCACATTGTCGTGGATTGACTGTTTTTCTAGACTCTGTTGATGCTTATGGTGAAGTCAGGAATTATAGTTACATCAAGAAGCTAATGAAAACATACATCAAGCATGTAGGGGTTGAGAATGTGGTGCAAATAGTGACTGATAATGGCTTTAACTTCAAGAAGGCCGGTGAAAGTATAATAAAGAGATATCTAGTCTACAGGACACCATGTGCTGCCCACTGCATTGATCTGATTCTTAAGGACATGGGCACAATTGATTACATCAAAAGTGTGACAATTGATGGTAGGTTGATCACAAGTTTCATCTACAACCATTCCTTCTTGTTAAATGCAATGAGGCGACCTGAGTACTGTGGAGGTGATCTGATTAGACCAGGGGTGACTAGATTTTCAACAAATTACCTTGCAATGAATTCATTAAAGTCCAAAAGGGATGGACTTAGGAGGCTCTGCAGTGGTGTGGAGTGGACCTCCATGAAGGAGCACAACACCCCGGTTGGCAGAAGGATTGAAGAACTAATTGCCAGTCGGGCTTTCTGGGATAAGATTACAAAGGTGTTGCGGATAATGGAACCTATTGTCAAAGTGTTGAGGCTGGTAGATGGTGACAAAGCCGCAACAATGCCTTGTATGATGCAATGCAAGTAATGGTGGAAGGTATTAAACAAGCAACACCTAGGTCCAATTCACAATACTTGACAATTGGAGACAAGTGATGGACATATATACTTTTGCATCCACTGCATAAAGCATGTATATAATTTATTTCTTCTAAATTCAGATTTATGTTCTAACTCTATTAGTAACTCAATCTAAAATCTAAATCTTATTTCCTTATTTGGAATTGGTGACGGCTTACTATCTGAATCCGAGGTTCCAATACTCGTGAAAATTGGGCTTAGATGCGACTCTAATGTCTGCTATGCGAGATATAATTAGCAAATTCTTTGCCTCTACAGAAGAGCGTACCATAGTGATGGATGAGGTATAATTATATATATTACATAACTTACATGAAGTCATGAACATCTTCATTCTTGTTTGATGTTTCATCCTCTGATTCTGAAGTCTGAACATCTTAAATATTTTGCAGTTGCGACAATTTTGTGAAGGCACCGGTTGTTTTGGTCATCCAAATGCAGTTGCCGACTGTGAGCAGGGTGATCCTTGTGAGTGGTGGGTTTGGAATGGAACGGGTGCCCCCCATCTAAGAAAAGTGGTTGTTCGCATTCTTTCTCAAACAACATCTACAGGATGTTGTGAAAGAAATTGGAGCACTTTCAATTTAATACACTCAAAGAGAAGGAACAGGTTGGGGGCAAACAGGCTGAGAGATCTGATATATGTTCACTACAACATGCGGTTGAGGGCTAGAGCAATACGAGATGGCAACTACAAGGAAGTGGATTTTGCGGTCGTCCACGATCCCATTGACACCACACACACATTCAACCCATCCAGGTGTAGAGGCATAGGAGAAGCTGATGATTTAGAAGATCCTTTAGAGGAATGGATGAATGAGATAGGTCGTCCCATTCTTAATAATCTAGATGGCCGTCCAGATCCATACATAGAAGAGCAATTTGAAGAAGATTCTGATATTAATGTTGATCAAACTCCACCTAAAAGACTTGAGCCTGAGTCTGAGCATCAAAATATTGATATGGAAATCAATGGAGCAATGGAAGAAGAGCTGGGTAGCACATAATCTCCTTCAAAAAGTACATATGGGTTAAAGTCCAAGTCTAATGATGATGGTGGCAATGATGGAGGCGGCGGTGAGCGCTCTCCGAAATATCCTTCTACTGTTGATCCTCAGAATGATGATCATCCTTATGTTACTAGGGCTGCACCTCCTCCTCCAGCTGAAAAAGAATATCCCATCTCTGATAAAACTTTTCAAAGGAGGAAAACTCGAACGGGCAAAGACTACAGTGGTGCATTGCCACATGAGGCTCCTACGGCTACATGCTCCTACACATTAGAGGTTATTATTCTGATATTGTTGATTCATTTGGGAGCATGAGTATTTCAGCTTCCGATTCTCAATCTCAACATGATTCAACAGTAGGCTTTGGGGATATGTTATTTGGGCAAACACATGCACAACCCTACCCATCTCATTCTCAATATGGGTACTCTGGATATCAAAATCAGCCACCACCACCACAACCAGAAGTAGAACATCATGTTGGATATACCTATACATCAAATGTCTCAGGCCCACATGGAAGTTATCAGTACAACTCCCTTGCATTCTCTGAGGATGGTGGGCAAACATGGAGTGGTGGTCATTCAATTCTTCATATTTCTCCAGTCTTAATACTTCCTATGGCTGTGCCTATAGCTATTCAACAAAATCCTCAAACAAGTCAACGTCCACTTACTCGAGCTCCTCCACGTACATCTCCAAGAAAGGCACAATATCTCAGAGATTTATAATTACATTTTCCAAAGATTCGGATGATACAATTTGTTAATAATGATGTGTATGAGGAGCACGTGACTACATACAACAAAATGTATAGGATGCATATGTCATGGCAGGAATATCTCAACAATATTAACTCATTACAATATGGACAACCAACACGCTACTCTAACATACAACTGATGTTTGTTGGTAAGTAAATATTTTATTCTTATGTTGTAAATTGTATATTGTTGCATAACTGTGTTTATTTAAGTTTGTGGATTGTGCTAGTAAAATTTCATATTTGAATTCGAAATCCCAACGAAACATGTCGGATTTCTTACCTCCCACATGATGGACCCCCCAACACACCCAATATGAAATTTTATTGCATAAAATGTTGCATTTAGGTGTAGAGATTACACCTGTAAAATTTCATTAACTAATTTGTTCATTTTGGCGTCAAAATGGCCATGATTGCATCTGTCAGTATTTCCGTCGGTATACCAGAAAATACATATTTTTAAGCTGTCGAAACGACGTCGGTATCGGTCACCTCGTTCCTTGACAGCCACCTGAGGTACATTTTAATCGAACATGACCTTGTGCCGCTTGAGCACCCGCCTAGCATGATTTTTAAAACACGAAGTTTATGGGTTTCCGTATTAGTGGTTGGGGATCAAACCAGAGTGATTGGGGGAATGGTAGCTTGGTATCATTTCCATTCCTGATTGGACCCCATTTGTCCTAGTTGTGGTTGCAAGCCTGCAACTACCCCCCCCCCCCCCCCGGTTTTCCTGCCTAGCCCCAAATACTACTACAATTACTCTGATTTGACATTTTTGAGAATGATCTTTGGCATTTAAATAAGGACCAAGTGTGAGTTGAGTTTTCTCTCTGAGGTAGGCTTCTGACAATACAAATTTTATATATAATGATATTGCTACCAATGTGGATACATACTTTACATGTGAGCCTCTTGAGATTTCGCTAAATTTATAGCTATCCAATCCAATTCTTCCAAACTGTTTTGTCCTCTTTAATAGCCTGTTCATCGCTTGATTCTAAGGAATGCATTCTTATTGAGTTTCAACTAGACATTCTTCTTGACTATCAACTATATATTTTCTTTTATGACCCACTCACAATTGCTTAGGAAGGCCGGGCTTCAATAATTCGTGTGGGACAAAGTAAGGAAAATATTGATCTTGAACAACTTCCACATGTTTTTGAATTGCCGTGCATTTAATATGGAAGTAGATTAGTTAGTTTTTCATTTGCAATCAACATTTTGTTGTTTTATGAATTCAAATAAGAAGCAAACTTCTTACTTGCACTCTTTCCTTTCTTAAATTTTGTAGGCATGTGCTTCCCTATGAAACCAATTTGCTTAGGAAGGTTAGCCTTCAATAATTGGTGTAGGGGGCAAGTATGGATAATATCTATCTTTGAACAATGTCCACTTGTTTAGCAATTGCCATGCATTCAATATGGAAATAGATTAGTCTGTTTTTGTTTTACATTAAAGATTTTGTTGGTTTCCCAATTCAAGTAGGGAGTACACTTCTTACTTTGAACTCTTTCCTTTATTATTTGTTGTAGTCATGTACTGTACACACCCTATGAAACCAATGGTAAGGCACCATTAGTTATCATTATGAAAGAACTTGATCCTTGCATTTTTCAAGCACGAACACTCCAAAGAGGTGCCATGCATGTATTGAACACCACTATTCCGTAGATATGCTCAATTAACCCGATAGTCATGGATACGACCATACTACATGGACATGGCCCAATCCATGTAGCACTTGAAAAGTCTTTCAATAGCTACAAAAGTGGTTCCACTTCAAACCCAAAACTGTGACTTAAGTAGGCGATAGACATCTGGTTGCAGCTTCTCCACGTCATTAATGGTGAGTGGGAACACCTTGTCGCCATGTCTATTGAGTTGTGGCTTTGCGTGGGACAATTCATGATTTGCTATGCTTGTTTCTCCTCCATGCACGGTTGGGAGGTAATTTCCCAAGCGTTACACAAAATTTTACATCTAGGTAACATAGGGAAACCTCGTAGCAAAAATCCCAACGTGGGCTCTAATTTCTCAAAATAGCATAGCATGTGTTTCAAGAAATGTCCAGATGATGTTCCTACTACATCTTCGGTATTTTGGCTAATTTCTTTGAACGTCCTGCTTTTGGTGCCAATTTTTCTTGATTCTAAGGTATGTTTACCTTATCCTTGGCCTATCTAGGCCTTCTATTCCAGCCAGTTTCTATATGGATCTAAAGAAATACTCCAAAAATAATGAAGTTCTAATTGATTTTTGAAATAATGGTATTTTGTATGTAGATCTAGAATAATTTGAAATTCCTACACATTTCGTATTTTACATAAAATGGCTTAAAAAGCCATTTTTTGGGAATGTGTTTTCTTAGATCTATGTATAAATGACCTATGAACCTAATTAAAACGTAAACAATCAACATGCACTAATTTTGGTAAAAAGTATTAATAGAAGCATAATATTTGACTTTATACCTAATTAATAAATAATTTCAGATCTAAAATATCAATAAAAATAAAAAATGAGGAATTAATATAATTAATATTTGAAGATTATAACATGCAATATTACTAATTTCGTAAATACGACTTTACTCTTACGAGTTTGTAGTAACTGGTATAAACTAAAATACTTAATAGTTATTAACTAGGAAGCACAGATACAAATACGTTTCAGATACGGGTACGGGTACAAGTATGTGGATACGACAAATTTTGAAAATATAGGATACGCGTACGACATGGATACGACAATTTTTTAAATATTTATTTAAATATTTTCAAAAATAAGTAGTATATTTATTGTAAAAATATATCAAGGCAGTCAAATTTCATTTATAAATCACAATATATCTAAAGAAAATGGAAACCAATTCCATAGTATCGAACAATGATATAAAAAGCGGTCTTTCATTCATATTAATGTCTGATAGAAGTTACAAAAAGACGTCATAAAATCATATTCTAAACCGTTCACATTTCATGTATCATTTAATTTTGTGTTGTAAAGTGTGTTGTGTCATCTTGACACCAAACCATCTTCTTTCGTCTATAAGAAGTAATTGCATATATATGTATACAAGAAGTATATCCAAATTCCAAAATAAAAAAAATGAACTAAAACATGAAACAACAGAGGCAATTATTGACAAGTAGGTATATTAACAGCAAGACACAGTGAGAAAATCAGAACTACTAAACAACAAAATTAGAGAAAGGTAGAGAGGCTTACGTTCAAAGGGGATGAACAAAGACAGTGCCAAAAATAGAATTCTGAAAAGAGTTAAGGTAGAAATTCAGAGGCTAGAGGCTGTAACCACTAATAGAAAATTGAATCCCTTTGGAGAAGATGAGGCACAAAGGCTGTACGTTAACCACCAATAGCCCATTGGAGAAGATGAGGCACAAGCCGCACAACAATAGAAATATGACGTGGACTGAAGCAAAACCAAGCTTCAAAATGTATCGCACAAGCCAAAGGAGCCGTTTTACTGATTTGCAAAGAGAATTAGTAAAAAGTTTTTTACTAAAAACGCATGTCAATCTATTAAAAGGTCTTAAAAGCGAAAAAAAGAGGTTAAATTGGCCAGGCCGTATTCAAAATGTATCCAGGCCGTATCCAGGCAAAAAAAAGCAGGAAAAAGGGGATACAGCTGGAGAGGTATTATCCGATACATATTTAGGTGTATCCATGGAGTATTGGTATCCGATACGTATCGAATACGGGTACAACACATATTTTGGAGTATCCATGCTTCCTAGGTTATTAATTTTTACTTATTACTTAGAAGTTACTAGTTAGTACTACTACACATTATTTATTAATTGCTACACATTATTTATTAATTACTGCTTAATACTAAATTAGTACTTATTCGATAGTAGTATTGGTAATATAAGTTGTAATTTGTAAGTTTGTAACGCACAACTATAAGTTCTAAGCTCTAAGTTGTAACTTGTAGGCATGGAACATGACTTCGACTTCGAACCCGACTTCGACATGTGTGGACATGGAAATTTGTGGAAATGTCGAGGAAGCTTCGAGGATTTCTATAACCAAACACAATATATGTATACATCAAAAGATAGTCATTTTGTGATGAAAATCGATAGATTTCTTCAAATCTAGCTAACAAACACAATACATGTTTACATATAGCCATCTATATAGGTTTACATATGTAGAACGATACACGATTACATACGGTCATCTCCAGACTACATAGTTCTTCCATATATAAAGTTTATAACAATAAACAAACTACATAAAAATGGTGTAAATGAGGGGGTCAATAAACAAACCCTGCCGCTGTGGCTCGGTTGGTTAGGCACGACTTGGCCCCCCCGGGGGTCCCGGGTTCGAAACCTGCCGTTCCACAACGTATTTACAACCTCTTGGGTCATCCAGGCTCTGGCACCTGTTTGGGGGGGGCTAATGGCCCTTTCATATCCAAAAAAAAATGGTGTAAATGAGGGGGTCGATCGATTAATATTAGCTTAGAATAATAAAAATACATTCAAAAGTGCCTTACCTCAAGTCCAACACTTATTCCCCCCCACAACAAACTCCAAAAAACATCAGAATAATGTCGCCAACTTTGATTGATGTCTAGGGCATTGTGGATTTTAAATGGAACTGGACCAACTTCATCGACATACGGGGAAATGTCGACAACTTCGATGAAATGTCGAGGATATTGTGGACATAGGGTGTTTACGTGGAATCGAAATCGCTAACTATTGGCAACTACAGAATTTGCGAAATTTTGCCTGCCTAATGTCCACGACATTAAGTACCATGCTTGTAATTTAGTTCCTTTGTAACAGACAGGAGACTCGACAATTTTGTTCATTTGTGTGTTTACATCTAGACATGGATACCCGCCCAAACCTTTCAACATATATATATATATATTTATTATTTAAGCATCATCATCATAATTATCTAAGCCTGAATCCCAACCATGTGGGGCTTGACTACATGGATCCTTCTTTCCCAATCAGCTCTGTAATGGGTCATACTCTAATCAAGATGTAAAGATTCAAAATCTCTCTTGATAAACTCTTCTCAAGTTAATTTAGGTCTGCCTCTGCTTCCTTTAATTGTGCATGACTCAATAACCTTGCTTCATATAGGTGCATTTGTCGATCATCGTTGCACATGTCCATACCATTTTGGACGACCTTCACGCAACTTGTCCTCGATGCTTACCATCCCCACTTTGTTCTTGATATAGTCAGTCCTCAAACAACCTTTTCTTGTCTTCTCACACATCTAATTCAACATACACATCTCAGTTGCATTCATCTTGTTGAGACCTTCTTTCTTCATTGCCCAACATTCACTCCTATATAGCGTGGCTGGGCCGTATGGCTGTTCTATAAAACTTGCTTTTTAGTATGAGAGGGATCTTTTGGTCAGATGTTTATTGTGTGGTCTTGTGTGTTTATGTCTATCTATTGCATGGAACATAACTTCGGCGATTTTTGGCGAAATTTCGCCGAAACTTCGAACTTCGACCATAGGCGAAGTCGAATCCCAAATACTTCGGCCTCGTCCAAACTTCGGGGCGAAGTTTCAGTGATGTCGGCGAAGTTGACTTTTTTGTGTGTATTTTCGTCTCAACTTCCTCGAAGTTGTCGAAGTTTCCTCGAAGTTGGCGAAGTTGGGCGAAGTTTGGTCGAAGTTGAGACGACCCAGAGCATTAATCCTAACTAGTGTCCCAAAGGCCATATAAGGCATAAGTGTCACCTCCAACCCTCTTCACAACTTCTAATATCAACTCCTATGTTGTTTGTTGCCACTCTTTCCTAGATAGGGTGTTTTAACTACTATTTGACTGTATATTGTATAGAATACATATGGTGAACTATATTTGTATATGTGTATTGCACATTTGACCCTTGAAACTAGGGCTAGAGAGTTGTGAATTGTGTTTTGTGTTAAATTAACATATATAAGATAGATGTATAACATATATTGTAGTTTTCAATTAAAGTTTCCTTCAAATTCACATCATTTTCTTCAGAAAATGGCATCGAAGTTTGTCGAAGTTTGCGTCTAAACTTCCTCGAAACTTCCTCGAAGTTTCCACAAACTTCCACTTCCACACCTGGCGAAGTCGACACGAAGTCGAAGTTCTGCACCATGATCTATTGTGTTTGCAAATTTTATTAACTTAATTCTTTCATTTTTACCATCAAAATTCTTGTTGAAGCAATTCAACTTCCTTCACTCACACGTGGAAGACCCCCAAGATAGGGATGGCAAACAAATCTGCTTCCCAGTGGATTCTTAGAATCCAATCCGAACCATCCTAGTTTTTGTCACCCAATTAGTAAATGGACCTGAGGTGGTATGGATGATCAGAAATACACATGGGTGCGTTTGCTGCATGGGAACCCGTTGTCGTTTAGAACGACCACCGTTCTCGGTTAACGAGTGCTTCGTTGTCTCCTTTACCATGTGTTCCCAATCTCACTCCACAACAACATTGTTGAACGGTGCAGGACATGGATTTACAATTTGCTATCTACCGTTTCTGCTTGGTTGTGTATCACGGAAGTATGCAACTAGTTTCTCTGCTTGCCGTGGCGCTAAATGTGGGTGGACATATTCACTCTGTCGCCCAGTCTACGGGGGGAGAAATACCATGGGAGATGTGGAGTGGTACCCAAATGATCTACTATTATACGGTATGGACTGGTGTGGTGTGGTTGACCTGGAAACCACCCTGTTGCCATCCCTACCCCCAGACATAATATGTAAAATATTGCATAAATAAGTGTAGTTTGACACTGAGATCGTCCTAGTAAAAGTTCATTATTTAAGCCACTCATTTTGGTGTCGAAATTGTCAGGAACATAGATGTTGAAATTTCTATTTCTGGCCCATTGGAAACGACATCATCCGAATCTTGTGCCCATGCATTTATGTGTGTTTTTTGGGTGTATTTGAATAGATAATAAAAAATGCTTTCCATTTATCCCAATTTTTAGAAACCATGGTATCGTGCATCCGTATGTGACCGTGCTTCATAGCCTTGCACAATGTGACTTTTAATTGGTTCACCGTCTTTTCTCTAGCAACACTGTTAGAGAGTTCGTTTATTAGTTATTTATATTGTCCTTGTAATATGGGCCTCACTGTGTCTTGGCCCGTTAGGGTTTAGTTAAGTCTGTATGCTTCCCTGTTCTCCTATTTATAGGAGCAGGGTTTCTCCTATCTAATACAACGATTTGCTTTCTTTTATTATTTGACTTGGTATCAGAGCAGCCTTCCTAGGGACCAAAACCCTACATGAGAGAGAGCAAGAAAAGTAGAAGCGCCCCCCTTGCGGGCGGCCGCCGCCCTTGGCGGTGCTTGCTGCCCGCAGGGAATTCCCATCATTCCAAATCAGTTCGGTCCTCTTCGAGCTTCCGCAATTGTCTTCCACATCAAAGTCATAGGGGAAACCCGAGGAGAGCCATCAATCCCTCCAAGGAAGTTTTATTGAGGTCTACAATCATGTGGAACAACAACAGCTTGGAGTTTATCATTCGCCGCTACAGTGTCGTACTGTAGCACGGCGGCCATTGTAGTGGCTGCTGCTGCCACACCGGTTTATATTAGGTCATGCCCTTCTGGGATGACCTTTCCCTTGGTTGTAGCTGCCATATGGTGCTTGCGATTAGCTGCTATGTCACTCTTTCTTCTTCAAATCAGCAAGAGTATGGGCTGTTGTCAACAGCCTCTTATTGCAGCAGATTACGGCTTCAACAAACAAGGTGCAGAGGACTGTTTCCCCCCTTAAATCTGATCAAAAGGGGGCGCCCCGGACCCTGCTACGTTGTCCAAGAAGGTCAAGGGCAAAGGTACTCCAAAGAGGGAGCATTATTAATTCTTCCCAGCCATTGTCACCGGCGGAGTACTGTAGCACGACCCTTTTCTGGTCTACAGTTGCTGTCCAAAGGCAATGTATTTGTCCGAATCATTTTCTACCTTGATTTATGTCATCGGTTGCCTCCTCCACCTATTTGCCTATATAATTTTTTTGCCTCTACCATTGTTTTTTACTGTCCACGCCAACCACTCCTTTACTCTTTCCGTGCTTGGCGTGAGGGGGAGAATAGAGGAGAAAGAGTAGAGGGAAGAGATGAGATGGAGGAGAGTTGAAGAAAAAAAAGAGAAGAATTATGTTATGCTGCTTCATGCCACATTAACTGCTGATATATGGATTTTTCTGTTGCTATTTAGTGCTTTCTGTTGCTATTATTGTTCAATCATCATCTACCTTGACTGCTGCTATGAAATTGCATACTTGGACGTCATCTTTGCTACTTGTGCTATGATTAGCACACTTTACATGCTGCTTTGTGCTTTTGCACTTTCTGCTGTCCGTGCTTTATTTGCACGCTGACTTTCTACTCTGTGGACCAACACTCTCTGGATTTATGACATCTGCCACTGTGATGGATGCTTTATGAAGAGGGAAGATGATGAAGACATTTGTTGCTGACTTTACATGGAGCTTCGTCTATTGGAGTTATGTATTTGCTTGCTACTTTGCGATACTGGCCTTCTATCTGCCTACGTCGTCGACTCTCTACTGCTGTGCGCCAGCACTCTCTGGCATGTCCGCGCCTTGTTTGCATGTCAACTCTCTACTACTGTGTACTAGCACTATCTGGCTCGTCCGTGCTTTATTTCGCACGTTGACCCGTCCGTACTTTATTTGTACGTTGACCTCTACTGCCTGTGATCCAACACTCTCTGGACTTTGCTGCCTGTGACCCAACACTCTCTGGCTACTACGACGACGACGTTGATGAAGACCGTGGTGCCTATCAACTATTATATCTTTTGCTCCAGATGATTGTGTTGCTGCTTATTTCTGCTCCACATGATCGCGAAGCTTCTGTGACCTGCTTGTCTGCTTGCTTGGAGTATCTACTTGAGGGGGAGTGTATGAGTATTTGTGTGCTTTATTGTAATATTGAGGGGGAGCAATTTCTTGTATGGGCTTGGTTTATCCTTTTATTTCTGTCTATTTGTTTTCTAGTTTGACTCTCTATCTGCAAGCTGATTTGGGATTCTCTCAACTTCAGCTTGAGAGGGAGTGTTAGAGAGTCCGTTTATTAGTTATTTATATTGTCCTTGTAATATGGGCCTCACTGTGTCTTGGCCCGTTAGGGTTTAGTTAAGTCTGTATGCTTCCCTGTTCTCCTATTTATAGGAGCAGGGTTTCTCCTATCTAATACAACGATTTGCTTTCTTTTATTATTTGACAATCAAAATTTCTTGATTTTCTATCATACACTACTTAATATATTGTTTAAGTTGCCATGATTCTATTGCGTGGAAGAATAGAATGTTTGGTCCACTCCGCCTCGCCTGTGGCTCAACTTTCCCTTCCTTATGTGGCTAAGTGGGTTTGAGGAAGCCTTAAAAAGCCTTGAAAAAAGTGGGTTTGAGGAAGCTAATCCCATGCGTACTGTACACACAAACCTAGATTTGGGACTTTTGCAATGTTGTATGGAGGCGAGATAACCCCTTCCTAAAATTTAACGGAAAATACACGACATCCATCTATTATTCAAAAACTTAGATTATAAAGGAAATGAAAAGTAAAGTACCATTTAGAATGCATTCTAGAATTATTTAAGCATGAACTTCAATGAAGCATGGACAAAATGGTTTAACAAGTACATAACAATGAAGACTAACCAAATCAAACAAAAAGATGCATGCATGTCCTAGAGGTCCAACACAACAAACATTAAATGAGCATGCGACTCATGTACATGACATCAACAAAATAGTACTTTAAGAGGATGTTATCAATAAAACTATAATCTAGTTTGAGCTGAGACAACAAATGTCTATCTAAAAAACGTTGACTAATCGGCCTTATATGCGGCTAAGTATATGCGGGCCGCTTATGCGGCCTGTGCAACCTTTTTTTGAAACACTGCATAAACTAGAAAGGAAACTAAGGATCTAGCAGTAACAACCTAGACATCTCAGCAAAAGTCTCTTGATTCTACTCTTGAATAGGTACTCCTTGCTCTTGTTCCACTCCTGGTCCTAGGCCTGGGTCAAGGAGTGGAATAAGATTAAGGAGGACCAGCCCACGTTTAGGATAAGGAGTACATGGCTTTCAACATGGACCTAACTCATGAAGATGTTGCTTGGAGACAAATTTGATATGGTTTAGATTTCCCTCTATCTAGATCCTTATGTTGTATCTTTCATGTAAACCCCATATGGGAGATGATGATGTGCTTTTGTACAATTGATTATCATGAAACTTTTATTCCGCTGCTATACTTTGGTTTTTTGTATATCTTTATTTGAGATTTGAAAATTTTACACTTATTCCAACATACCTTTTGAGTGTTTTGGAATGTATGTTTTATTCTTTAAATTTTAGTAGGGAGTGGATCCCCTCTGGGGCCCACTCTTATACAAAAGAGTATATAAAGCTGCTGATAAACTGTGAAAATGAACATGATGTACACCATATCCTGTCAGGTGGTTCATGTATTCAAGCACAATATGTTGCTAGCCCTATTCAACTTGCTGAGCAAGCTTGGAGAAATCAACTTCTACAACTTCCCCTGTGGGTAACTTTTGGCTTGTGGTGAAACCACTTGAAGAATTTAGAAAATATGATGAATGTTTTTGCACCTTCTAGTGAAATATATTCCATATCTTGTGTAAATCTCACAAAATATTCTGCATGTGTGATGTTATTTTTAAATATATAAGAGATAGAGTTTGCAAACATCAAAAGCGGATTGATTGAGCAAAAACGGTGTATATGAATTATGTTGCTTATATATAAAAATGTTGGTGCCAGGCTAGCCCGTTATCGCCACATAATATTTTTCATCACACGTAATTTTTTTTTGAAAGAAAGCATAAAAGGTAAACATCGATGTAGGAATATTCACAAGTCAATAGTGGGAGTCAAGCTAGGTAATGCATAAAAATAAAAAAGCTTTTCACAATTAAAAAAGTTTTTCACGATAAAGCTCTTTTTCCACTGAAGTTAGGAATATCGTATTGTAATCACATTCTTGACCCTTGGCATTCTCAAAACAGAACTTTTTTTGTGCCAAATTTAGGTTATTTGAATTTCATAATATTTCCGTAAATATAGTATATCTTAGATCTGTCCTTTTTTATTTTATAGTTCAGTATCATTACTGCTTAGGTGCAGCCCGCATTTAGTGAATCCTGTCTTAATACTGTTGTTTAATACTGTGTCATCTTCTCGGAGTCCCAATGCTTATAAGTTTTAATATATTACAGGTGACATTTTCTGACGAAGCTTTACGTGAAAATATTGGAGCTTTCGTTAATGCTCTTTTGCTTGCAAAGCCCGCAGGATTGAAAAAGAGTAAGTTTTTATTATGATTGAGCTGACTATCTGAAGTGTAAATATATTCTGCTTTCAAATAAAAATGGAACTTGGAACTTCTGAAGTGTAAATATATTCTGCTTTCAATATATATTTCAAATGTCTTGTAATTGCGATCCAAATCACTAGCAGTCTCTTCTTACAATCCTGCAGACTGAGTTTGGCCATCGGCAAACCTGATCTGTGCAAATGCTAAGTGCAAAAAGCTGAATGGCCTACTGTCCTGTCTTCTACATAAATGCTTAATATCCATCAATAGTGTGTTGGTGTTCTGAACTCAACTTTATGGCTATTTTGGTCGGTGAAAACAAAATAACATACATAGATTATTTTTCACTCCTAACTTGAGCATGATATAATAAACGGAAAATGTTTTGTGGAAAAAAACAAGTGTTTGTTGTTGCATGGGAAAGTTACATGCCTTATTTGCACAAGTGTGAGGTGGCAAGACAAATGACGAACCAAAGAACTAATCCATTCATCTTGTATGTTGAAAATGTTCCCTTGTTAATTGCTCATCTAACCATCTAAGTTGTCTCCAATTTAGCTTTTAGCTATTATGATAAAATATATGTATTAGGCCTTCATAGTCAGTGTACACCTGGCATGGATTACCATAGAGATAGTGTTGCCATGGTTTAAGGGCTAATATAACCACTACATATGTCCTCTGTGCTATTTTTATTGTCTAGAAGCATATGCAATTACCTTCTTATCATGCATCAGAACAAACCAAACCCTTTCCTTAACTCATCACACACCCTCCGACCCATAGGCAAGGAATGAGATATCCGATACTGATGCCGTTTTAACAATGAGGAAATAGTTATTTACCCGCATACCCGTGCCAATTTTGATAGATGCAATCCAACGGTTACGACGCCAAAACGGGCAAATTAAATAATGTAATATTACAAGTGTAGTCTCTACTTCTAATGCACGATTTTATGCAATAAAATTCTATGTTTGATATATGGAGGGGTCCTTCATGTGGGTAGGTAAGGAAGCTGGCATGTTTTCTAGGGATTTCGATGACAAAATGTAGGAATTATGTTGTGAAAATTTACCAGCACAATCCATAAACTTAAATACACATACATAAGAACATCATATATTGAATATACAAGAGGACCTCCTTCATGTATTATCTTTGAGTAAAGAAAATGTCAAGTCTGAAGGAAGACAAAGTGCTTATATTACTATTATCAGATTTTTCGAGTCTACTAGTTACAAATAAATTACAAACTTATTTAGTTAGATGCTAGTTAATTTTAGTGAAAAGAAAGTCCAAATTACCTGGTGGGTGTGATGGCCGATCTCCCTTCTTGGTGGTTTTTGCCCAACATGAGTTGATGTAATAAAACATAATGTTCTCATACCATGCAATTTTTATAATCTAGGGCTGTCTCTATATGCATCAAATTAGATTTTGAAAGAAACTACACCAAGGCTTTCTCTTGCTCTTCTTCAAAGCCAATATGCGACTTTGGCAATTGACTTCACGACTGTGAAGTTAGGCACCGTCGCTAACGTGACACCTTTTTTGTCTGCTGATCATTTATGACCACATGATTTTGGCATGCAGTAGTGAATTCCCCCATGGATTGTTCAAAATAGTTGGGTAAAGATAAAAGGCATTGTTACCATGTTTACTATATGCATGTTGTGGGATTGTGATGATATAAGAAGCATAGATACCATCTCAATTTTGTGGGATATTTGTTGTAAAATGCCATATGTGAGCATATATAAGATTAGAAAATTACAGAATCTATACATCTTCACAATATTTGTTTGTGTTTTTGTTGCTAAGTAGTACATTTTCTTCCTTTGTATGCTAGATAATACTAGTGATAAGAACATATGTATAGTAATTAGCTTTCTATGAAAATGACTACAAATTATACTTGTATTTAGTGAAATATATAACTATATTATTATGATTACTTTTGTAGATCTTTGATCACATACAATTTCGAAGATATATAAAGAAGCAAATTGGGGGATCTTTGCTAATTTAAGATGAGGTGTAAATGAGTAAAAAATATGAAGGAATTCCTTAGTGTGGAAAAGATTAGTGTGGAAAAGATTGTTGTAACTGAATTGAATGCAATGAGATGAATACAAGACTGGACACCCCTATCATATATATAGGAGAGTGGAAACACTAAAGACTTGAGACGCAAGTCATCTAGACGGGCTGAGAGACAAAAGCCCAATAACTAATTAACCTATCAACTAAATAGGCTAATATATAATCTCTAACTCTCCCCCAAGCTGGAGCATGGGTGAAACACATGTCCAAGCTTGGAGTTAGATGACTCGATAAAATGATAAATCAAAGATAGAAGATAAATATCACTCCCCATACCAAAATTGATACACCCCCTTAATCAATACTCCCCCTAAATCAAATAATGAAGACGCCTCTTTCCTTTGAAATTGTATTCTGTAGGCTGGATATCCTCGAGCATTGAAGGTCTTTTGAAGTGCATTTGGAATGAAGAACATCTAAAGAATGGAACCTGATACTACATCAGAAATTCGCCACTTGGAGCAGACAATCATCAATACCACGACTACACCATCTTCATTGGAATACACTCTTAACGCGGCACGAACGTGAATACACAATGTCGATGTAGCAGTAGCGGAATCTTCAAATTGTTTCGGAAACGTGCATAACGTGGCACGAAAACGTACAGACGATATGTTGGTGATACTATGCAGGTACCATAACTCTGGCGCATGAACCTTGGGGGCTTGACGGGAAAAGAGATCATCCATCAAGGAAAGTCCCAAGTAGATTAGCGGAAGGCGATGCCATATGAACAGATGCAACTCGGAGAAGACGTGATGAAGCAACTCGGTAGATGTAGACTTGGCAGGCTAGAAATTACTGAGCTTTTGAGAAGTCTAAAGAAGCACCCATCTGTCTCTCAAGAGTGCAACAAGAGTGATAATGCTGTCTGAAAGTGGACGTGTGCTGAACGAAGCTCCATGAAGATAACCTGAAATATGTAACATGAATACATATATCATCTCCTCATACTCTCTCTCATACATACTCCCGCATGCTCTATCTCTCTTCTCATCTCTTCCTCTCGTCTCTATCCCCCTCACACACCAAATACGACGAGAGTGAGTGTTTGGTGTGAGGAAATAGATATATGACCCCCCACACGTGGGAAAAGGGATACGCACATGATGGGTGGGTGGGAAACGAATTGGTGGATTTGAGAGGAGTTTGTGATATGGAGATGTGTAATATGTGGAGAACGAAATCAATAACCGGAGAGAATATGCTAAATGGGTCAATGTAAGATTCGGGCAAAAAATTAAATGGATCTATAATCCCGACCCGATACAACATTTGCTCGGCACTTAAGCTTAAATTGGATCCAATTAGCTAAAGACAAATCCAATTAAGGATCTGAATATCAACATGCATATTGTATATGGGGGCCAATGTTCAGAAAATCGGCCTAAGCGGCTGAATAATCGACCGAATATTCAGTTTTGTAGGTGGACCGAACCGCTTAGGCCAAATCGGAGATAAATCGGGCATGGACCGATTACTCGGCCGCCTGGCGCTTAAAAGGCCGATTACTCGGCGATTTTCTAACCCCGGCCCAACAAAGGAAAAAACAAACGACTTAACCTAAACCTCTAACCCGACTCCCCACTCTCATTCCCGACACCCCGCCATCTTTGGACTCTCCCTCTCTCGCGAAACCGCAAACCCTCCACGGTCACCAACAACGTAGGGCGGTGATATCTCCCCCTCGGTTCTCCGATGGCGACTTCCTTCTCTGGCGGCGACCTCACTTCCCCGACAGCCTCTCCACCTTGGTGCAGCCTGCAGCCTCCAATTCCATCAGAGGACACCTCTCTGGGTGTGGTCGTGGGCACCAACTGCTGCTGTGGGCGTGGAAGCATCAAGGTTGAGTTCTCCATCAACCTAGTGGCGGCGGCAGCTCTTAATAGCAGGGTAGCAACGCCGACTTGAGTTCTCCACCAGCGTAAGTCTTCTTCACTCCTATTTTGATTTCATTTTCTCCTTCTCCCAACTCCCAACGGCTGATGTTCTCCTTCATTGTGGTGCCCCCTCTCTATTTACATATTCACGTCTTCTTCCCTTCACCTTCTTCCTCATTTTCCATTCCTCCTTTAACTCCAATCTCTTCCTTCTCTAATCTCCACTCGCTGTTCTATTTTCCCTCTTTACTTTTTCCTCTCTTCACTCCACGTTCCATTTTCCCTCTACTCCATTTCCTCCCTGTTTCTCCAATATCCACCGACTATTCTCTTCCTCCCTGTTTCACCTTCAATCCCCTACTCTAGTTCCTCCACCTCAAAATCCCACTCCCTTTTTCCTCCTGATGTGATTCTCCCACTGAATATACTGATTTAGCAGTAGTAGTAGTAGTTCTTTGTTGCCTCTTCATCTAATTGCTTTTTCATACATGCCTAATGCATTTTCATCTTGTTGGTATTCATCTAATTGCTTCTTTGTTGTTCATCAAAATGCTTGTTCATTTATCTAGTATCATTTCCCTAATTTCCATCTCATCTATTGCCTTCTCATATCACATTTTCATCCAATTTCTATTTATCTAATTGATGCTTAGTTGTTCATCAAATTGTATATTAATTTAAATAGTTCTATTTTTCTAATTGCCACTTCATCTAATTTCTTATGCAAGTGTTTACATATGTGAAATTGTGATTGTGTTTGTTTATTTCATGTCTTTTGATGATTGCCTCCAGTGCAATCATGGAGAATCTTAGATCAGTCCCAATTGGGGATAACACCCAATAAGACACACCCCATCCGTGCATAATTCCACCTGGGTCAAATGATGCAGCATGGATATATTGTTTCCTCAAAGATAAAAACAACTCCAGCTGGGTTGTTTGTTCTCTATGTAGGAAGGAAATCAAGGGAGGTGTGAATCACCTGAAGCAGCACTTAGCTCACATAAGGGGCAATGTCTCATCATGCCCTAACGTTGACAATGACATTAAGCTGGAGATCAGGCTGAACATTGAGGAAATACGGAAGAAGAGGGATGAAAAGTCATAAGGGGTCAGTTTGTTGTTTACTTATTTTGTACCTTTTGGAATGCGTTAAACTACATTTATCTGTATGACACTTACTTAACAATGACATTCTAAATGAATTTATGCTTCTTGTTACATCTCCCTTTGTTATTGTTCACTTTATATGTATAATTATATAGGGAAACATATAAATTTATGTGAATATATAACCAATCTTTAAAAAAAATCCAAAACCGATTAAAACCGATTATACTCCCGCTTATACTCCCGCATACCGTATATACTCTATTCGGTACCCTGTCCGCCCGTACACCGATTACCGCTTTTCAGAACACCGATGGGGGCGTAGAAAAATATTGGGGTTGTTCGATAGCGGTGAAGAGTGATGGGTGGCCACGCTTTAGCTAGGGACAGGTGAAGGCGTTGGGGCAACATCGACGAGATGGAGAGGCGGCAGTGAAGCAGCGGTCGGGGGTATGGATGACGATGACGGCGGTTGAAGGGTGTGATTGTCGGTTAGGGATACAGTTACTGGATAATGAGGCAGTAGCTCAACAGGGGATGAACACGGAAGATGACGATGATTGCAGTGGCAAGTGGCGACGTGAGGCGGCAACAACATGATGGTTGTCGCTGGCTGTGGTATTCGTTGTTGATTAGCGGCAGTGGCGCTGTTGCTGTGCGCTGGCGACGTCTGGCATAGGGCCTGCGGGCATGGGCAGGCATCAACGTCTGCTGATTTGCTGACGACGACTACGGCTGGCGATGCTGCTGAGGACCGACGACGCTACTGCTTGTGGCCAGCGGATGCTTGCTGTTGGATACGACGACCACGTGATGTGGCAGCGGGAATGATGCTGCGGCAGATGGATGGATACAAAGGAGATAGTCGGGAAGGACAACGCCGATGTACGGAAAGAAAATATGATCTTTTAAGAAAGAGAAAGAGAAGCCATGGAGGTCGGGATTTGCCTGGCCAGCGGCCAGCCTAAACCGTGGTTATGGCGACCGCCGCTCGTTGGAGGAGGCTGAGCCCCTGTTGCGCTCTCTCGGAGAGAGGAGCGACAGCTAGGGCTTTTATTTGTTGCGACTAGGAGAGAAGAGGGAAGCGGCGGCGACTAGGGTTCCCTAAAAGTGAACATGCTGTGATACCATGTGGAAAATAAGATTGTTGTAATTGAATTGAATGCAATGAGATGAATACAAGACTATACGCCCCTATCCCATATATAGGAAAGGGGAGACACTAAAGACTTTGGACGCAAGTCATCTAGATGGGTTGAGACACAAAAGCCCAATAATTAATTAACCTATTGACTAAATATGCTAATATATAATCTCTAACATTTAGATTAGGCTTATATGAGCCCCAATTATTGAAATCCCCCTTGCTCCCCATTTTCTTCTCTCTAACAACAAAAAACATTCTCAAACTCTCAAATGTTGATATTTCTGTCGGGATATAGGTAATTTTTTTTTAAAATTTGGCGGTATTTGACAAAATTTGGCGGTATACCCTTATGTATAATGATATTTGTGATCCTATCGATACACTCATAGAATATTGTATCAATAGTATCTAATGGAGCTATAGCAAAATTTTGTCAATTTCGGCATTTTGTTCCTCGACCCAAGTAGGGTGTCTAATGGAGCTACAGTCAACGCCTTCATTAATCCTATATAAAAGTACATAGAACATGATTAAACATTTGAGAATATCCTTTCATAGCAAGGAGGAAACTTCTTAAATAGCATCAGTTACCCCTTAAGTTGGAGTATTCGATCTCTCCCGTGCTTAACACTATTAGGTATTTGATTACTCAACAAGTTAACACAATATCTCTGATGGAGTGACAACACCAAATCAAGGAATTAAATGCCGATACCGACGCCTTATCGACGACATGGAAATAGATATTTACAGGTATACCGACGGAAATATCGACAGATGCAATTCTGGACTTATCGATGCCTAAATGAACGAATTAAATCATGAAATTTTACAGGCGTGGTCTCAACACCTAGATGCAACATTTTATGCAATTAAATTCTATATTGTGTATGTTGGGGGGAGGGTCAATCATGTGGGAGGTAAGGAATCAATCTTGTTTTTGGAGACTTCGATGAAGGATTTCGATGACAAAATATAAGAATTAAGATTTGAAATTTTAGTAGCACAATCCATAAACGCATGTTTATACACTTATGCAATAATATTCAACTTACAACAAACATATAACAATATAGTAAATTACTAAGTACTAACATCAGTTGTATGTTGAGTGGCGCGCCGACTGCTGATAAGGATATTGTTGTTCTACATATTGCTCCCATGTCATCAAAGCTCTATACGATTTGTTGTATGTGACAATATGCTCCTCATATACTTCAGGATTCACATACTGCATCATCCCAATATTTGGAAAATGTTTTTGTAAATCTTTGAGATATTGAGCCTTGTTTGCTGAATTCCTGGGAGGCTGAGAAGAAGCGGAAGGAGGTGCGGGCGCTCTTGCTCGAGGAGCTGGAGGTTGAGGAAAAGGAGGTTGTAATGGAACTATGGCAATAGGATAAATTGTAGTATGCCCACCACTCCATGTTTGCCCGAAATCACCAGAGTATGCTTCAGTGTTCACCCGAAAGCATCCATAAGGGCTACGGACAGAGTATGCTTCATGATATCCCATACCAGGTCCAAGTTCTAATTGTAACCTTGGTTGTGGACCTTGTGGTTCAACTTGATATCCAGAATACCCATGTTGAGAAGTCTGAGATGGGTATGGAAGCGTCTGCCCAAATAACATATCTCCAAATGAATGTTGAGATTGAGATTGAGAGTCGAATATGCTCGATGCATCCATTGATTCAGCAACATCAGAATGATAATCACTTGGACTCTGGTATTGTGGTTGTGGTTATGGATTGGATGGGTAGGAGTAGGGGTAGGGGCTTGGAGTTGTGGGCATTGCGACATTTGGTGGAGGTGCACCGCTATAATCTTTCCCAGTTCGAGTTTTTCTTCTTTGAATTTTTTTTCAGCCATGGGATATCCTTGTTGTTGTGGAGGTGCACCCCTAGTAACATAAGGCCGATCATCATGTTGAGGATCCACAACTTGAGGATATTCTGGAGAGTGTTGACTTTGATTACCACCATCATTGTCACTATCATCAGACTTACATTTGGAATCAGCTGAAGAAGAAGAATTAGAACTACCTAACTGCTCTTGTACTCTTCTATCTATTTCCATATCAACATTTACATGTGCAGCTTCAGGCTCAAGTCTTTCAGGCGGATTATCAAGAATAATATCATCACCATTGTTTGGCTCAAATTGATCTTCTATGTATGGATCTGGACGCCCATCTAAATTATCAAGAACAGGACGACCTATCTCATTCATCCATTCCTCTAAAGGATTTTCTGAATCTTCCTCCAGCCCTCTACGCCTGTTAGTGCTGAAAGTGTATGCGGTGTCAATGGGATCGTGGACAACAACAAAATCCACTTCCCTATAGTTGGCATCTCGTATTGCTCTAGCCCTCAACCGCATGTTGTAGTGAACGTAGACAAGGTCCCTCAACCTGTTTGCCCCAAGCTTGTTCCTTCTCTTTGAGTGTATCAGATTGAATGTGCTCCAATTTCTTTCACAACCTCCTGCAGATGTTGTTTGAGCAAGGAGGCGAACAACCACTTTTCTTAAATGGGGGGCACCTGTTCCATTCCAAACCCACCACTCACAAGGATCACCTGCCTCACGATCAAAAACCGCATTTGGATGTCTAAAACATCCAGTGCCTTCACGAAAATGGCGCAACTGCAAAAAAACATCATTTACGATATTTCGATGATGAAATCAAAGTGATGACTAATGACTAATGAGAAATTGAGAATGTAAGTAATATAGTTATCTTATATCTCTTCCAGTACTAGCAATCGCTCTTCTGGATAGGTAATGAACTTGTTGGTGACATCTCTCACTGCAGTCATTAGAGTCGGATTCAATCCAAGTGTTCGCGAGTATTGGAACCTCGGATTCAAATAGTAAGCTGTCACAAATATAAATAAGGAAGTTAGAATGACATTTTAATAGGTAGACTATGAGTTAGACAAATAACTCGGAAGTTAGAAACTTAGAACATAATTGATTGAGATATATACATGCTTTATGCAATGGATGCAAAAGCATATTTGTCCAACGATTCTCATAAATTCTGATGTATTGCTCATTGGACTTAGGAGCTGCTTCTTTGATGCGGTCCACCATTGAGGTCATTGCATCATGTAAAAAAGGCATTGTTGCAGTTTTGTCACCATCTACCGGCCTCAATACTTTGACAATGGGTTCCATTATTCACAGCACCCTAGTAACCTTATCCCAAAAAGGTCTGCTGGCAATCAACTGCTCAATTCTACTGCCAACTGGGGTATTGTGCTCCTTCATGGAGGTCCACTCCACTCCATTGAAGAGCCTCCTAAGTCCATCCTTTTTGGACTTTAATGATTGTAAGGCAAGAAAGTTTGTTGCAAATCTAGTTGCACTTGTTCTAATCAAATCACCTCCAAAATACTCACGTCGCCTCATTGCATTCAACATAAAAGAATGGTTGTAGATGAATCCTGTGATCAACCTACCATCAATGATAACAGATTTAATGAATTCAATTAAGCTAATGTCCTTGAGAATGAGATCTATGCAGTGGGCAGCACATTGTGTCCAATATATGGGATATTTCTTCATTAAACTGTCCCCGGCCTTCTTGAAGGCGGAACCATTATCAATAACTATCTGCACCACATTTTCCACACTAACCTGCTTCATGTATGCCTTCATTAGTTTCTTTATGAACCTGAGGTTCCTGACCTCACCTGAAGCATCAACAGAGTCCAAAAAAATTGTGGATCCACGACAATTTGTAAGAAAGTTGATAATTTGTCTTCTGTTGCCACTACTCCACCTATCACACATAAGTGTGACACCATATTCAACCCACATTTTTTGGCCTGAAATCCAGGCTTGTAGATCCTTCTTCTCTAGGGGAAGATACTTGTTCATTAATTCATATGACGTGGGCCTTGACGCCCCTCCCAGAATCCCCTATCACATCTACCATATGTTGCAGATACAGTTCAGTTGCAACATGTGCAAGTATACCATGAGCAAAGAAGAACTTACCCACTGCCTTGCCGACCTTATCTTTTGCACCAGTGAACATTGCTTTAATGCCTTTTTGCCTAGCTTCAGGCCTCCTAACCCCTGGCTCATCAACATGCCTCAATCTCGTACTAGCAGAACGGAAAAGTGTATCAATGCCACCTTTCTTCCTTTTGCCATGACCAACTCTGTCTTCATCGTCATCCTAGGTCAACAATAGGAATACGTGCAGTACCACTGCCTCCACCTGCACCAGATGGCCCATACCTCCTTGTAATTCGAGCTGCCTCCTCTCTTTCCCACTCATCTCTGCGGGAATCTCTGAGGGCACGCCTATACGCACGACGTGAATAAGTTGTGTCACAATCAGGAGGATATGCAATGTCATCATCTGATTCTGTAGAAGAACCTGTGCCCCTAACATTGAATAATGTATTTGTGTAACCCCTGTCAGCCTCCTTCATATTTTGTTGTTTGTGTTTCTTTGCACCCATAATATTCCTAAAATCATCCCTAACACTTTGGGGACACCTTGTGCACATTGCCACATTTTTGTCACCGCCAGTAATGTGACGTTTGAATCTAGTAATCCCCCCTCCACCAATTGTCTTGTTGTAGTAATTGCAAACTATCTTTGCCCTATTGCCTTCAAGAGGCGTGCAGTGGTTCCATGCAAAATCCATCACATTCTTAGCTCCACCAACATTACCGGCCCCAGAACCCTCACCATCGCTTGAAGACATCTTCTCAAAAGTCAAAAGTGGACACTGTCACACTGCAAAAAGACAAAGACAAATAAAAATTAGGTGTATGAAATCTATAACCCATTAAGTTGCAAGAAATTAATCTATTTTATGTATTATAGAATCAAACACAACACTTTTAGGTGTATAAATGTTAAATGTATTTATAGAGTCGAACACAATATTTTTTAAGATTTTCATTAACAAGAAAAATGCTTAAATAAAAAATTAAAGTCTGAAATTAATTTAAAAATTATAAAATCTGATAATTATCTAGTATTAAGTCAAGTGATGTATTACAACTTTACTCATTCCATCTTACATAACAATAACGCATACATTTCTGTAGAAAAAACAAAAAAAATGATTTTTTTAATATTTTCAGCATTTTAAATAAATAAAAAAACGCAAAATATAAATATTTTACCATATTTTTGTTTGAATTTGTTCACATTGCTATTTGGTACAACTTCTTCTACTAAACCTAAGTTAGATACCTATTATTTCTAGTACTTATTGTATTATTACGAATTTAATATTAATTAGTGAAATTATATGATAATACTAATTAAAAGTAATAGATCTAGTTATACATTAGTAGATCTACATATAATATTCATAGATCTACTGTTAAATAGCATTAATCCTACGTTTTTTTGAAGTAGATCTAAGATTTGGGTGTATTTAGAGATTTTTGGAGAGATTTTATGGTGAAAATAGAAGGAAATATATAGGAGATGGGTTGGAAATGATGAAGAATGCAAGAAATCAAGAAAACATACCTTGATTATAGCTGATTTGAGCTCCAACAAAGAAAATCGCCCCAAATGAGTAAGTTCTTTCACTCCAACAACATGCTCACGTTCGCAAATGACGACATACCGGGGTGGTATACCGCCCATATCGCCCATAAGTGGGGCATTTTGCACTGAACCCCCCTACCGCCGAAAACCGGTCGGTTTTGCCGGTAAACCCACCGGTTTACCGAAATTTGCGGGAGCAACGACAGATATGCGTAAACCGATGCCAGGTTGGCTTGGTACGGTAAATCGAGCGGTATACTGACGATATCGTCGGTATCTTCTTCCTTGCACCAAATTGGTATGAAAAGGTCATACAATCTGGGTAAATAAAGTTAGATTAGGGGACAATTTAACCATTCAGTCCAAAATGAATAATGAATATATCAATCTCTATATTTCAACTCAACAAATATCAACAACCTACACATGCAAAACACTTATAGTTTCTTCATCAAACATATCAAATAATGGGAGACAATGCAAACATAAAACACTAACCCGCTAATTCAAATGAATCAACCACCATTGTGTAACCTAGTTTGTTCAACTAGAACAACAAACATGACCCTCCATTCTTGTACACGCCTTAGGTAAGTGATGCTCTATAACTATAAGTAAACACTTCAACATTTTTTTTCTCATGATCTTGAAATCAATGTTCTAAGTAAAAAACCAACAGCAATTTGGCATTTAAATCAAATTGACATCTAGGGCTAGTTACCAAACGATCTACTTTGTAATGCTCTGGTAGTAAAATATTTGACAATTTTGGTTTAAGACCTAACTGACTAACTACAAAGAGGATCGGTTGGGTCTTGAGACAATGATATGTTTAACTCTGATATTTTCTTTCTTTCAAATCACTAGTACTAGTTTGGTTTACAATTTGGGCCCAAATATTACCATATCGGACCGTGCCTGCCCCTACTACTACTTAAAGCATAAAGAACGTGATTTTTTGGAAAGTGGGTCTTGCAATATTGTTCCTATTTCACACATTTAGCATATTTTTTATGTATAATAGAGGATTTAACAATCTTTAATTGTATTGTAATACGAAGTATCACCTATGGGTTATGATCTACGTAAGCTTTGTATCAAGTTTGATAAAAAAGCTAATTTTTTTATCAAAATTAAAAAAATATTATAATTGAATTCAATGATTTAAATTAATAATAAAGTATAAATTTATAATGCTTATGTATAGTCCAATAATTATTACTGTAAAAATAGATAATTATATATGATTTAAAGTTTTGATGTGATTCACATAATATTAGATTTTGATGGCAACTGACCTTTGCTCAACTAGTAAACGAGATATCTTGCTCAATATGAGGTCTTGGGTCGATTTCCTTTTGGAATGGATTTCTGGAAAAAACTTCCAAACAGGTGCACCGACTAGGGGTCAACCTTGCGACAACATTCCACCTTATTGGGCATGGCACAGGGTGACTTGCCACCATAGGTCTGGTGTTGAGGTTTACTGTGATGGGTTTGTCGGCACCACAAAAAAGTGTGACAAGATTAAGTAGTTTAAACTCTAAAATGCTAATACTGCACTAGAATGATATAAAAGTAGTATTCATGTATTAATGGTTAACTTAAGTCTATCACATTAACCTTTCATTTTTATTTACTATACTTGATATTGTGTTACTCACGTATTATAGATAGAAAGAAAGAGACTTGGTGGTTAAAAGATGGAAGTACAAAAGTCTATCAAACTCAAAAGGGTGATTTATAAGAGTTTAAACCAGTTCCAGAGGTTGGAGTTAGATACTTTGAAGAGAATTATAAGAAATTTGGTAATAGAAAAGGGGGAATATAATACACACACAGAAAGAGGGCAAATAATATTGCCCACACGTCACTTATGAGTTAGGTACCCATCTGTGATGGTTACAATCCAAGTTAAATCACTACAATACATTATATAAAAGGTATGACTCATAACATAGGTGATTAGAAAAGATCAACATGGTTGGGATTGAGGCTTAGATGACGAAAAATGATGACATAATGGAAAAAGATACTTTTCTTTATCCCAAAAAACGGTTTTATTTTTTCCAAGACCACTTCATAATTACAATGTTACTTAATAATTACAATATGTGTTACTACCCTTTTCCAGTCATAAATATATTATTTAATATGTTAACAAAAATAATTTTTGTTATGTATAATTATAGTTATGCATGAATAATTATAATTTGGGTTTTGTAGTTGTATTTTGTTACTTCTAAATATACCCGAGATTGCTATGGGTAACATAAGCATGTTACGCATATATGCAATGGTTGAATCCCATGTGTGTCTATAACCATAAAAGAGAAATGGAAGGAAGATACTTGGGCCAAGTTATCATCATCAACTAAGACTCAATTCTAACCATGTTGGGGTTGGCTACATGGATCCTTCTTTTTCAATCAGCTCTGTTATGGGTCATACTCTGATCAAAGATCTAAAAATTCAAAATCTCTCTTTATAAGCTCTTCCCAGGTTAATTAGGTCTGCCTCTGTGATAAAGGATGATGGTATCAAGAAGTCATGGGAGAACTACTTCCATAAGCTTTTTGATAGAGATATTCACATAATTTTAAAAACTTGTGTGATGTGATTTATAGTTGTTAAGAAAGCTAGACCCTTCTTAGAAGGCGCCTAAGTGTTTTTACTTTTTTCTTCTTTAAAATGTTGGTATTCAGACATTTACATTCATAATTTTAGATTCGTAAAAATGTAATAGTGACATTATTTCTCAGTATTTATGCTAAATCACACATAACATGACTAAAGCAGACATGATTGGCCTGAATTTGAACTATTGATCTAAATTTGACCTAGTTTGCCTAATTTGGCCTAAATCAGACCTAATTCTGTATAACATGACCTAAATTCCCCAAAATTTCGCTATATTGACCTAGATGAGACCTGATTTGGCCAAATCAAACATAATCTCCCCAAATCAGCTCTATTTCCCCCAAATTAACCAGATCTGATCAACCCAATTTGCTTGCCCTAATTTGGCCTAAAGCAGACTTATTTTACGACATTATCTGATCAATCCTAATCGCCGCGGATATGCCCTATGGATCTAAATGAGACCTAATATGCCAAATCAGACGTACTTTCCCCAAATCAGACTTGTTTTCCCCAAATCCGACCTTATTTCCCAAATTTGACCTGATTTGGGCTAAATCAGGCATGTTTCAATCATGAAAGGACAATTTGTTCTAATTTGACCAAATTCATACCTAGCTCATGCTACATTAG
This sequence comes from Alisma plantago-aquatica, assembly GCA_963693085.1. Lineage (NCBI taxonomy): Eukaryota > Viridiplantae > Streptophyta > Magnoliopsida > Alismatales > Alismataceae > Alisma > Alisma plantago-aquatica. The sequence goes on from OY856414.1 coordinate 666,755,093, forward strand.
CCTTTAGTGGGTTAGTTTGGGCCTAAAGGACCTTAGGCAGTCACTTAAGTCACCGTAGGGGCTAGAAACCTAGTTTGAGGCGCCCTGCCTAATTCCTAGAAAGGCACCTTGACAACTAAGACATGAATGCATGAGACATCAGTTACATACGATGAGTTACACATTAGAGGTCAAGAATGGTTTGAAAAAAATGAAAATCAGAAGGTTCTATTGATATATGAAAGAGTACAGGGGATAAAGGAGCTATTTAACCATTTCTTCAGTAATATTATGAAGACCAAGAGAATACCGAGTGAGGGGGAAGTGGTTTAAAAATCATGCTAGACGGCCGCTTAAGCGACACAAGGTCCTGGTCGATTAAAATGTACCTCAGGCGGCTACTGAACAGATTTGGGTCCCGCTTTGGCCGCTTTTTTTCCAGCTTTTTCCCCATCATATATTTTATACTCAGTAACATTAATGTCAGTAGTGTGATCTGATATTTATATGAGTATATAGTTATACACTTATATTAAATGTATAAGAATGTTTAGTTAGCTGCTGATTTAATATATTCTTAGCTACTGATTTAATATAGCTAGTAAGCTATTTTATATTAACAGTCTACATTGATCAAGTGATTTGCTGTAGATGGCTGAATTTAGTAACTCTTTATTGTTGTTACTTAGTATTAATTTTAAAGGAATACATAGGTTTAATTATGTAAAACATTTGAAAATCATGTTCTTTATGTATATGTGTATAAATTATTAAAAATATTTGAAAGTTAATAAAGCCCACTTAATCGCCCGCATGGTGATTAATTGGCTACAAGGTCTTGTCCGCCCGCTTCCCGCTTCACGCTTTTTAAAACATTGGAGTGGGGAAGCATTTCCATTGTCCCCATCTACAAGAACACCATAGATCTTCAAAGTTGCAAAAACTAAAGAGGTATCAGTTTATGAGTCACATAGTGAAGCTTTAGGAGAGAATTATTGAGCATATACTAAGATCTACAATGCAAACATCTTTCTTGTGTTGTAGATCCACTACAAATACTATTTTTCTGGTAAAGACGCTTATCCAGAGTAAATAAAAAAGGGTCTTATTGTGGTTCTAATGATTTGGAAAATGCCTGGGATTGAGTATTAAGGGATGTGTTGTGGTGGGTTTTAAAGGAAACTGTGTGGCAAACCAAGACAATGAATTAATCAAAGATATATATGATACCTTAAGTACACGTGTTATGACTCTTGGAGGAGAAACACCATGATTTCCTATTCCAATTTAAGGATTGAACCAAGCCCTAATCTATTTGTTCCTATTATGGATGTGTTGAAAAAGCATATTCAAGGTGATATTCCATAGTTTATGTTATTTGTTGATGATATTGTGTTGATTCATGGAATTCAAGAAAGACCGGATGACAAAGTTGAACTTTGGAAAATGTGTTGGGATCTAATGGTATTCAGATTAGTAGAAGCAAATCTAAGTATATGTATTGCAATTTTAGCCAGTCTAGAATCGTGAATGGTGGTGCTAAGTTGGATGAAGTTGATATATCAAAATGTTATAAGTTTTGTTACTTGGGTACTGTTATCCAAATGGACTTTAATGTTTGAGATGATGCTCGTCACATGATCACAACAGGATGTTTGAGTGCAACTGGAGTATTATGTGACCAGAAGATCAACATGTTTTGTAGGAGTCAATATTGAGCGGCGAAGGAGCAAGGGTATCAATAAGATGAGTGTAGTTGAAATGTGGATGCTGAGATGATGCGTGGTAAGACAAGGATGCATCTTTTTAGCAATAACTATATAAGGAACTAATTGGGGTTGGCGTGTATCGATGGCAAGTTATATAGGGGTCACCCGAGATGGTATGGATATGTGCAACATAGATAGACAAAAGCACCAATTCCAAGCAATATATTTACTCCAGCATTGTATAAAGAAGAAACATGAGGAGAGACTTTGAATCTTTACATCTTGCTGTGAATTTGACCCATAATAGAGCTGTAATTGGAGAAGAAGGATCCATGTAGCTGACATTAACGTGGTTGGGTTTGAGGCTCAGATGATGGCGATTAACGGTGATGATGTAATCTAACTAGGTGAATCAAGGTAACCCAAGCATCAAATTTGATTCTAAAAAGTCTCAACAATGGCAATAAAATTTAGAAGAGAAAGTCCCAATCACTGAATTCAATAACAAAAAACAGTGATAAAGGATAGTTGAATAATGTCGATGCCTGATAACATTAACTTTTGACATGTGATAAAATTGATACAATTTAATGATTTTTAATGTGATTAAGAACCGTGACATGGTTAAGCAGTGTAAAATACAAATATACTGATGTTGCATGTGGTTTAACCTACATGTACTCAAGTAGTGAACGATTATCTTGACCTGAGAATTTAACAATCATAAATAATGACAACAATTTTCATTGTTCTTTTATAGGCTTTGTTTAAAATTATTATATACTACCTATGTTAAGAAAGTTAAGAATCTGCTAATCTTTTTTATGGTAAACCAGTTCAGTCTAACAATGATCTGTGCACACATAGGATATTTGCTAGTAATTATAGGACAGCTATCAAATTAGTTCTCTTTGAAGCATCATTAGAGAATCACTATTTATATCGACAAAAATCCCCACTATTAACCTTAGGAAAAGTTGATGCTTCTAGTTGAACAATAACTGTAGCAGTGTTTGTTTTAGACCCTTGGCCGCAGAGGTATGATCTCTTCTGTTTTCCAGTTTGCTGGTGAGGATGAAAGTAACAAAAGGGTAGGCAATTGCTGCTGCGAGAATGTAAAGCCAACTTGATCTCTGTTCTAGAAGGTAAGAGCAGCAGATAGCTGGCATGTTTCCTTTTGAAATGAAGAAAGGTTCCCAGGAAGAGAAATCCCCCTCATGACAAGGGCGAGAGCAAGCCCGGCCTTAAGTGGTCCTTATTTCACCTTTGAGAATCACTGGTCTTCAAAGTTACTGTGTTCAGTGTGTGTCAATGAGGGGAAGGTGCACATAAGAAGAGACTAAACTCCAAAGAACTTATTAATGATGGGAGGTGCACATAGGAAGAAGATAAAAGTTCAAATTCCTCGGCTTAGCAAAAGTGATCACAGGAGGTTTTGGTGCTACTGAAAGAAACTGGTGAAAAACTGGTCATACGTATTGCATGCGATGCATTTTTATTTATTATAATATTTATGCGGGTAAAATTCCTTGGGTGTGGCCAATCTGGCACACCTCATGAATTACTTTCTTCAGTGACCCGTATTTGAGGTCCTCTAGTGGATTAAAGCAAGAAAAAACAGGCTAAGTGCCGATTACCTTTAATTTCCCTAAGGCCTGCATATGCTTATGTCTAATTGGCTGCTTAATAGGCTTTTCCAGTGATTGCTGTTGGGAAAGAGTCTAGGATATTCTTTCACAGAAGTAAACAGGCTACAAAATCTAATAACAGCTGATATTTGGAGTGTGTTTGTTTCCTTTTTAAAACACGAGGGCTGCTTCAACTGAAGCTTGAATGTCTCTCTAACATACGAATTATGTAGATTACTTGGCACATCAATTACTGTTTACGTGCTCTAGGTTTATTTTATTTTTTTACAAAAAATGATTTACTCCTTGATTCAATAATGTTAATCTGTCTGTCGCTGATTGCAGCTTCTAAATATGCTGGATATGTGGACTCCATTTACTTGTGCAGCACAGTAAGTCTTCTACTTTTGGTCGGCGTTACTCACACTGGATCAAAATTTGATTAAGGATCAGGATAATCACAATGTTTTAAACGTTACAAATATGGCATAGTTTTCGCTTTTATTTATTTATATACACTGAATTTTTCGGATTCATGAAGAATGTTGCATCTCTAATCTGCTGGGACCGTTTGACCAACTATAATGCCATGACAAATCTTGAGGTTTCTTGTATCAGAATTGAGCTTTCACATTTAGGTTGTTATACTGTTAATATAAACTTGTTATTTTGCTCAAATTGTGGTTTCTCAGATGGGGCCCGGGTTCGCCATTTCCATTCAGTCAATGTCAGAAGCTGCTGATCAGTTTAATAAACTTCACCCGATGACATCTTCATAACCATTTAAAACTTGAGATCAAAGCTGGTTGGTGGTCAAATTGGTGTTCTGGATACAGTGAAGGCTTACGGCTTTTTTGACATTTTTGGAGAGGCGTTTGTCCTCTTTTGGGAAGGACCAATTGCAATCTAATGTATTATTCATTTGCTAAATTAAAGCATAGAGTCGATGGATAGAGCAATAATGCTGCATGAACATATTTTTAGAGACTCATGCAGTGCTAGGAGTATATTTGCTTACTTAAATCCGTGTAAATTATTTGACGTGTTATATGATCAATATCGAGTTTTCTTTAACCCAGAATCATGTGATCACACGTTTTTGTCACGTATCTACCTAGAGTCCGCTGTGTTCGATGTACCTTTCAGGTTGATTGATGTTTTGACTTATGGGTTAGATTAATTGTACCCAACAATAAACAATGATTTTAGTACATAACCCTCTAAGATATTTTGCCTTCTTTGCAAAAACTCACATGTGAGGTGTCTTAATCAACTATCGGATTTATCACATTGTTTTGGCATGAAGCACAAAAACGGATGCTTGTATGTATTTGAAACTGAAATGCTGTGAACCTAGTAGGGTATGCTCGGTCTTGAGTAGGGTCAAAGTTACTTAGAGGGTAGTTAAACAAAGGACCTAAGGTTCTAGAGTGGCCGCTGGCGATCTTTTTGAGCTTCATGCAGTGTTCGACTGCTCGACTTGGTGGCGTGATAGATTTCCTGCCTCATGAAAGCTGTTTTGCATGGCTGGTCAGTTGATGAATTGCCGGATGGATCGCTTGTTTTATTATGTAGTAGTGTAAATCAAATTATTCTTACAGGTAATGTTTATACATCAGGGACTAGGAAGTTTATGTAATTGCATGTTATAACTTGGGGTGAACTTGGTTGAGTGTAGTAGGCCTTTAACCTGTGATATTTCTAGTGAGTTTGTATTTTAAATTCACTGTTCTAGTTAAACTACACCCTATTAAAAAAAGTTTCATAACATGTATGTGTCATGTACTACGGATTCTAGATCAGCCCATGTAGTAGCTTCATGTCAGCAATAATCTCTTGATATCGGGCATGATTGAGGTTATTCCCAGACTTGGTTTGCGCTGGGAATGGACACGAGAAGACACTGGGTGGATTGGGAAAAGGTCACTTCACTACAAAAGGATGGAGGATTTGGTACCCATAGGCTTAGAGACAGACTGAAAGCCTTACTAATGAAAGCGGCATGGAATATTCCGACATGAGAACCCATTTGGGTCAAATTTTACAAGAGAATATGGGATTAGGCTTGGCTCATCCCTGGTTCTTAAAGAGTAATAAGAGTGTCTCAATGTACACAGGTATGGGAGATGTTTCCCTAGGTTATGGTAAACACTAATGGGAGGTAGGTGAAGCGGATTTGGCTTTTCTGGACAACAAAGTGGATTGATAGCTTCCTAATGAGCCATATTAAGGAATCATTATGGACCACAACCTTAAAACCAAATATCTCCCTGTCAATATAGGGCTTGTGAGAGGAGCATGATAGAGGAACTTCTAGATGAAGAAGGGCTGAGGATGATTGAGCACACTAGGATTGGTGACAACACTAATAGAGAATCTCTTGTTCTACGCCTGATAAAAGACGCAACAATTACGGTCCGCTTAGCTCATAAGATCTTAAGGACTAGGGGCATGATGTACCATGGAATGTTTTACAAATGGCTTTGGAAAATCCACTTTCGGCTAAGATTTCTACCTTTGAATGGAAGCTCTGGACTGATACGATCCACACAGATTCTAGGATTAGTGCATGTAGGATTAATTTAGTAAAGCGTTGTGAATGTTATGAGTAGACACAGAAAGGAAATCATAGTTCATCTTTTCCTCAATGGTGAAACAACCTCACAAATATGGACTAGAGTCGAGGAGTGCCTGGATTGCATGAGCTTCACAACCACCAGCTCAGCAAGGAACACATTTAGGAATGTCGAGGCAGGAGCTAGTGAGAGAACCTGGCTTGGTTGGGTGAAGGGCCTTCTTCCCCTAATTGTCCTTTGGACCATCTGGAGCAAACACTGCACTAGCAGATTTGACAAAAAAAATATGATTCATAAATTTATGGGACCGAGACGAGTATCTTTCAACTAGCCATACAATTGACTTCCTCACAACCTTTTAGGGACCAAGTAAACTTGAATCCAAGTGGAAAGAGGGCTTATGAATAGGATTAGGCTAGATAGATTCATTGAAAGAGATAAGATGGGACAAACCTATGAGATGACAGTTTAAAATGAACATAGGAGCCTTAGTATGAAGAACTAGCAGACAAAGTTTGTGGGGATTTGCCATCAGTGGTATCTAGAGGAACCACGAGGGCTAGTGGTGGGAAGATTTACTTTACCATATGATGAGACAGACAACCTAGCAAGCACCCTAGCATCCCTCACTATAGGTTTAGAGATAGTAAGTAATTTGGGAAATGATGATGTTATCATATTAGAATTGGACAACTTGAGGCTGGTAAGGATAATACAAGAGGCAAAATTGCCCTGGAAACTTAAAAGATGGTGTATAGAGTTATATATCCTTTTCATTATATGAATGCCTCTTGCAAATTCGTGTACATAAAAGATAAGTAGATATCATCTTCAGTAGTGGAATATGGGTCTAGTCTTCTTGAGTTATACAAGTTTGACTGACTGGCAGGGATGCCACTCCCGGTTAGAGGTGTCTGTTGGATCAATGGGCTCTAGAGGGGGGGGGGAGTGAATAGAGCTACACACACTTCACAAAATCAATTAGACCACCAATTTAATCGTAGTGCAAAAACTAAAGCAAGCAACTATTTGATGTCCTATTCTAGCATACAAAGCAAGGATAAGAGATAATGAATAGCATGCACTTGGACAGGTGGTTTAAAGTGGTTCCACGTCCTAAACTTAGGAGCGATGTCAGTCCACTACCTAGAGTTGGTTAGACTCTAGGATTTGTAACTTGGTTCTCTTATATATCACAATAAGATTACAAGATACATAAACCACACAACCAAGGGCTTAATTTCTCTAGCTAAGATCTTCTACCTATCCAAGGACTTACCCACAAAGCAAGATTCTTCAGCCTTCTTCAAAGGACTTACCCAATCTTACCTTTGTCTTCAGCCTTGCAGGATTTACCTATCTCACTTGAGCTTTGCCTTGCACCTCTCCTTCACTTGGAGAGCTTCTCCACATTTTCCCTTCACCAAGGGATCTGGAGCAACGAGCTATCTTCACTCTTGAAGATCAGCAACACATCTTCCCCTTCACTCGGAGAAGAGCAACAACAACTCCTCTTTCACTTGGAGAAGTAGTTTCAATCAATCTTCAAAGGGATTTGGAGGTAGGAAGAGAGAAAGGAGAGCTTTACATAATACAAAGGATAGCTCTCATACACAGGGACCTAACTCACTCTTAACTCACGAATTTGTCTTGAAGGTAGAGAGAGAAAGGGGCTCAAGGGCTTGGAACACTCTCAACTAAGCTAGAACCAAGTTTGCAATGGAAGAGCAGCTTGGAATGAAGTCCAAGGGGTTCTATTTATAGTTGAGGGTGACCCTTTAAGTTGTGTGACACTTGGATGCAAAAGTAGTCATTTTTTATTCAAGAAAATGACTCTATTTTTGCCCAAAACAATTCACCAACGATCATATTACTTTTTCTAGCAAATTCCGTACAGTGCAATCGGTCGAGTTTCAATGGCGGTAACTCGACCGATCAAGTAGGAGGCAAACCGATATTCAAAGGATCGGTCGAGTTTGTCCTGAGGAAACTTGACCGACCATTTCAACTAGAAATGGCCTGCTACCCGATCGGTCGAGTTCTGTGAGTGCACAACTCGACCGATGCAATCTTCAGAAAATCGACCAAGGATGACCGGTCAAGTTTCAGGCTACTAGGGAAACTCGACCGACCAAGTGCATGTAATTGATTTTCTAATTTGCAATAAAAGTGATAAACACTTGGTGAATTTTGTCCCAAATATTTTTCTCTTCTAAGTTACAAGCCAATTCACCATTACAAGTGATTACATTGATGTTCTAAGGTATTTTACATAGAAATCCTAAAATGCACACTTGTAGCCATTTTGGCTTGCACTTGGCCCATTCTAGGGCTTTGTATATATGATCCTTTTCATGTACCTAATGCCTGCAAACAATCTTAAACACACATATTAGATACATATGAATGGAATGGTTAAGTCATTATCAAAATATAGGTAATGTATAACCTCTAGGTCAACATTCTCCCCCTTTTTGACAATGACAAACCATTCCTCAAACATATTGAAAAGGATAAGAAAGTTATACCTTTGCCTTGTTAATTTAGGGGGATTCATGATATGAACAATTGGAATTTGCTCCCCCTCAAACTATGCTTCCTCTCACCTGCATGTTAGGTTTTCTATACATGGCAAAACCAAGATCCGTGTAATATGTAATCCTTTGCATGTCACATGATCAACATCAAATTAACAAGAAAAAGATCACCTAGGTAAGAAAGCAATAGTATAATCACAAGAAACAATACGATTGAGTCTCAAACCATGAGATATTTCTCCCCCTTTTGACATTATCAAAAAGGTAGGGGGGGGGGTAGAAGAGCAAAAACTAGGTCTTCTCCAAGACTCAACCACACATATATGTAAAGTAATAAGCAATGTAAAAGCATATATCATACAACCATGAAGGAGAACATACAATCCAAGTCAGAATCAAAATATAGCTCAACAAGCACCAAGCATAAGATAACACAGAGTAAATAGCCAAAGCGCATAGCAATGATATTCCAACGCAGAAAGATGTCCTCATAAGCAACTACAACCATAAAAGCGAGAAAACAGGAAATAAGAAAATAGTACAGTTCAGAATAATGTGCCAGGATGTTGCTTATACAAAAGAGTCTAGAAAGATATATATAATAGACATGCTAGACTATAAGCTAAGACAACCTCCTAGACATCTAAGCTATCTATGTCAACAGCTTCCTCGTCGTCGCCAGGGTTGTAGTCCTCGTCGCCATCTGAAGGCGGGGCAACTGTGCCAGCAGCAGATCCAGCACCATCATCACCATCCTCGTTAGAAGCATCCTCAGCGTCACCATCATTAGCATCAGCATCAACATCCTTGTCGGCATCCTCAGCCTGGTCGGGCATCTCCTCGTCATCAGGACCAAAAGAGCGATCGGGCCAGCGGGCATTCTGCTCGGCCCACGACATACCAAGAGCTAGAAGCTCCTTGGCCTGCGGGAAGGATGGAGCAGAGTCCCCCAAGGAAGCGACCAGAGAGGCCAGGGGGCCAGTAGGTAGCGGCAGATATGCAGGAGTGGAGCTACCAGAGGGATACTGAGGTGGAGCAGCAACGGAAGGCTCGACAGCATATGGTGGTGGAGCAGGGAAGTAATTCTCATATGCATAAGAAGCATAGGCACTACCTGGGTATGGCTGGTAGGCAGGGTAGGGTGAAGCACAAGACAGGTTCATGGTAGACATGATCGAACACAAATCCTGATGGAGGTGCTCCTGGACCTGGCGATTGTACGCCTGTTCATGCATCATGTATCCAAGAAGGGTTTCATTTGATGCTCTGAAGGACGCACGACTAGGGCGGGGATGGGGCTGCGGGGGTGGAGCATGGGTGGAGGTGGGAGGGGCACCAGAAGCAGAGGCTGAGGCTGAGGCAGAGCCAGAAGCACCAGGGGTAGAGGTAGGAACTGGGACAGCCTTCAGAAGGGTGGTTTCACTAATGCACACTCCTTTTCTAGCAACCGGGTAATGGAAGTCAGAAAAGAGTGATTTATCAGTGGCGAACAGGAAGAGACCACAGATCAGGGCTGGGTATGGAGGATGGGTTCCCTTGGTGTTCTTGCCGGTGTCAAAATAGGTCATATGGTGTAAGATGTAACGAGCCCATTTGACACCTATGTTGTTTAACAAACAATACATCAGGACCGCTGTGTTTTCCGCAATGTCCGTTTGATTACGCTTGGGATGGATATTGTAGTTAATCACAAGGGCCAAGATGCGCCTCTGGAGGTCAAGGGAGGATGAGGGCAGGGTTGGCCACTTCCTGTAGGCCACGTCAGGTTTCTTTAAAAAGCGATGAATGTCCGGTAGCGTCAATTCATGATGTTTATAGAAACCTTCCGGGTCAAGAAGATCGAAATACGCGTCATAGTCCTTACGCCAAGTAGTGTTTTCTTCGTCTCCGGCAAGATAGTAGTTGAAAGTTTCCTCGGAGATTTGAAAACGTCGACCGGCGATCATCGATGTTAGGACTACTTCGGTATTCAGTGGGGGAACAAGCGAATCGTAGTTCCAACGCAGATTTGCGTAGAACTCGTGAACTGCTTTTGTGCTAGATAATTGATTATTGAAGCAGTCACATTCGATTGCTAGGGCGGATAAGTGGTGTGTGGCAAGAAGCCTCGAAACAGAGGTGATATATTCTTGAAAATGATTTGCATCAACTAAGGGGCGAAAAGGAAAAGGAGATCATGGAAGAAGATCCTTATACCGATTTACCGCCTCAATAGACACAAAAGAGGTGTTATCAAAAGGAATCAAGCGATTAACGGAGGAGGAGGCTGGAGCATTGCTAGGGGCTGCACATTTTCTCCTATGGGAAGCCATGGGAACAAAAACAAGAAGAGAAACCGTGCACACAAGCAAGACAAACCTCAAAAGCCAAAGAAGACACACCACAGACGCCCGAGAAGGTCAAGAACAGGTTGCTAAGTCGCCCTAGGGTTAGGAACGGGGGAGGGTTAGGGCTTGGGTTGAGAGAACGGGCTAGGAGATGAGGAATCGGTCGACTATTTTCTAGTTGCAAGGGAAAATAGTCGGCCGATCCTAACTTTTAAGTTGGCACAGCCCGTCGATCGGTCGAGTTCTGAGGGTGACAAACTCGACCAAACGGTCCACTGAAGACAAGCTCTCGGCTCCTGATTGGTCGAGTTTTCCAGGGTGGAAACTCGACCGAAGGTCAACCTGACCTAGCAGTCTAATTCTTAGATTCTAGCCATATACATGTCGATTAAAATTATTTTTCTATTCTATTTTGCATAATTAACATACCTAGGCACAATTAGCTCATCATTGGGCACTATTTAGCGATAAAACACGAAATTCGATAAAACCCAAAAATAAGCAAAAACTAAGCATGTTGATAGGCAGTTTAAGCACAAACAAACATGTATATGAGCAACATAAGGTGAAGATTGACATGAGCAAGCATATAGGAGAGAGACCACTGGCTAGATCACATAGCAATATCATTTAAATCAACAATGAGCAGTTTAGATCGAATAAAATTAAATTGATCTCTAGCTAGAGGTTTTGTAAAAATGTCCGCCAACTGATTTTCCGTGTCCACATGTGTTATATATATATCTTTTTTGGCAATGTGGTCACGAAGAAAATGATGGCAAACCTCTATATGCTTGGCTCTACTATGCAATATAGGATTATAAGATAGATTAATTGTACTAGTATTGTCACAAAAGATAGGAGAAGCATCAAAAAATATGTTAAAGTCTTAGAGCATTTGCTTCATCCATAGGACCTGTGCACAACAACTCCCAGCTGCAATGTATTCAGCTTCGGTAGTTGATAATGCCACTGTGCTTTGTTTCTTGGAGAACCAAGACACTAAGCATGGTCCTAGGAGGAAGCAAGTGCCACTTGTGCACTTTCTATCAATCAAACACCCTGCATAATCCGCATCACTATATGCTCTAAGAGTAAAATCCCTTGATTTAGGATACCATAGACCAAAATTTTAGGTTTTGGCTAAGTACCTCAAAATTCTCTTAACAGCAGTGAGATGCGACTTCTTAGGGCAAGATTGAAAGCGAGCGCACAAGCCAACACTAAACATAATATCAGGTCTAGATGCAGTTAAATAAAGTAAACTTCCAATCATACCTCTATAGAGATTCTCATCTACCTTTTCACCTTCTTCATCTTTGTCAAGTTTGGCGGTGTTTGACATGGGTGTGTCCATCGGCTTCATATTCTCCATCCCAAAGTGCTTGAGTAGTTCAGTTGTGTATTTGCCTTGGTTGATGAAGTTTCCTTCCTTTGTTTGTTTGATTTGAAAGCCGAGGAAGAAGGTCAACTCACCCATCATGCTCATTTCAAATTCACTCTGCATAAGAGAACTAAACTCCTTGCAAAGATCAAGATCAGTCCCGCCAAAAATGATATCATCGACATATATTTGAATTATAAGAAAATGGTTAGAAGTATGTTTTAGAAACAAGGTAGAATCAACTTTGCCCATGACATATCCATTATCTAACAAAAAGTTCTTTAATTTCTCATACCAAGCTCGAGGTGCTTGTTTGAGTCCATAGAGAGCTTTTTGCAACAAATAAACATGATTGGGTAATTTGTCATTTTCAAAGCCCGGAGGTTGAGCAACAAATACTTCCTCCTCGATTGTACCATTCAAAAACGCACTTTTAGCATCCATTTGATATAACAAGAAATTTTTATAGCTAGAAAAGGCAGGTAGCATATGAATAGATTCTAATCTAGCAACATGAGCATAAGTTTCATCAAAATCAATACCTTCCTGTTGGTTGTATCCTTGTGCTACTAACATTGCTTTGTTTCTTACCACTTTTCCATACTCATCTAGCTTGTTGCGGTAGACCCATTTGGTGCCAATGATTTTTCTATCACTTGGTCTTGGCACTAAGGTCCACACGCGATTCTTCTCGAATTGCTCTAGCTCTTCTTGCATGGCAAGGATCCACTCATCATCACCAAGGGCTTCTTTGATGTTCTTTGGATCTAGTTGGGAGATGAAGGCACTATCTGCTTGTTCTTTGTTGTGAGCAGCTCGTGTCCTCACTCTCTCAAATGGGCTGCCAATGATCAACTCCTTGGGGTGATTCTTTGCAAAGCGGGGAGTGGGATCCTTCTTTTCTTCTTCTTTTTCTTCTTCAATCACCTGCTTGCCTTTGTCTTTGATGTTGAGGTCTTTTAAGATAGGAATTATTTCATCTGCAACATCATCATCACCAATATGCTTGCCAACAATAGTGTTAGTTTCAATAAACTTAACATTGATAGATTCTTCAATTTTAGACAATTCAATGTTAAATACTCTATATGCCCTGCTAGTAGTGCTATAGCCTAGGAAGAAAGCCTTATAGGATTTCAGATCAAACTTGTCGAGAGAATCCTTCGTGTTTAAAACAAAACAAGGACATCCGAAAACATAAAAGAAATCAATGGACGGCTTCCTACCACGCCATAGTTCATAGGGGGTTTTCTTGAAAGTCGGATGTGTGAAAACTCGGTTTTGCACAAAACATGACGTGCTAACGGCTTCAGCCCAAAACTTCTTAGGAGTGTCATACTCAAGAAGCATGGTCCTAGCCATCTCTTGTAGCGACCTATTCTTCCTCTCAACAACCCCATTTTGTTGAGGTGTGCGAGGAGAAGAGAAATTGTGCGAGTAACCCGATTTTTCACAAAAATGCTCAAAAAGATCATTTTCAAACTCTCTCCCATGATCACTACGGATAGAAACAATATGGCAAGAAGCTTCGTTTTCAACCAGTTTATAAAAGCTTGAGAAAGCATCAAGAGTATCTCTTTTAGAAACGAGAAAGAAAGTCCAAGTATATCTAGAGAAATCATCAACAATAACAAGACAATACTTGGAGCCACGAAGCGTTTGAGTTCTCATTGGTCCGAATAGATCAATATGAAGAAGTTCAAGAACTCTCTTGGTACTCATGACTCCTTTAGATTTGAAGGAGGATTTGGTTTGTTTCCCTTGTGTACAAGGTTGGCATTCCTCATCCTTATCAAAATCCAATTTAGGAAGTCCTCGAACCAAGTCTTTTTTGTTCAACTTCTTCATTTGATGCAAATTCACATGACCCAAACGACGATGCCAAAGAGAAAGATCGTTTTTATCCACAACCAAGAATCTATTTAGTATGGGCTTTAGAGCATCAAGAACAATAACATAAAGATTTCCATTTCTAGTTCCCTTATATATAACATTGTAGGAGAGGGAATCTAGAAGCAAGCATTCTAAAGCCGTAAATAACACAAGATAACCATTATCACATAATTGGCTAACACTAATTAAATTGTGATGTAGGCCATCAACAAGCAATACATTTTTAATACATAATTCATTGCCTACATCACCCTCACCTATAACCTTACCCTTCTTGTTGTCCCCGAAGGTTACCGATCCTCCTTTCTTTTTCACAAATTTGTTGAAATGGCTGATTTCTCCAGTCATATGCTTAGAGCAGCCACTATCAACAATCCATTTCTTTTTAACCTGCAAAAAAAGAGGATGTCGGAACCCAACTCAAACTTTGGGGTCCGGGGTTAGCTTGGGGACCCATTTCATCTTTGGGTTGGTCCCCTTGGGCTTGTAAGGACAATAGGTAGAATAATGGTCATCACATTTGCAATGAATACAAACCATAGGGTTTTTAGAGCCAGAAGACTCTCCATTGAAAATTGGAGGTTCCACACTCTTCTTCTTACCCTTCTTCTTCTTACCTTTGGGAGCAATCCCATTATATCCTAAACCACTAGTACCAACTTGTTTGGTAGAGTGTTCTAGGACATCATTTAGGGATTTCTTTCCCGAAAGAAACCTTTGCAAAGTAGATCTTAATTTAGCTTTATCATCACTAAGATTTACAACAGTAGTAGATAGACTAGCAAGATCTTCTCTAGTATGCAAAAGGTCGGCCTCAAGACAGAGGGCTTTAGTAAGAAGAGAATCTTTTTATAGAGTTAAGCTAGCAACTTCATTTCTAGGCAAAACAGGTCTAGAAGATAAATCATTAATTTGAGCACGCAATTTAGCATTTTCAGATTTAAGAACAACTATCTCTCTTTGATAGGCATAGATTTCTTCTCTCCTAGCATCATCAATAAGCTTGAGTTCTACATTTTCAGTTTTAAAAGTATCAAGCTCATCTAGGCACTTTTGGTTTTCTATCTTAAGATTTTTCAATATTTTTAAGATATGTACCATTCTCAACCTCTACTCCATTGTATTGAAGTTCAAGGTCAAGATATTGCCTTTGCAAGGATTCTATGCTATCAAGATGCAATTTTTCATTTTCATCAAGAATGTCAATTTTTGCATAAAGATCATCAACTATTTTGCCTAATCTTTTCCTCTTAGATTTACATTTAGCAAAAGATGATTGGCATTCATTAAGCATATCAATGAGAGTTTCCTTAGATAGCTCAAGTAAATTAACATCACTAACCTTGCTTACCTCACTTACCTCAATTACATCTTCACTAGTTGAGGCCATGAGGGCAAGATGTCATTCTCCATCTTCGGAGCTTGAGGAGCTTGAAGAAGACTCCTCCCATGCCGCATGAGCTGCATCTTTGGATCTTCTCTCCTTCTTGTCTTTCCTTTTGTACTTTGCTTCTCTTTTGTACTTGTCATCCCTTGTGGCTGCTCTTATGATGGCTCTTCTTGGCCTTTGGGCAGTCACTCTTGTAGTGGCCTTTTTGACCACACTCGTAGCACCTAGGAGTTGAGGAGGAGGGCTTGCTCTTAAAGTGTTTCCCTTTTGAGTAGTTGGCTTCATGATTATTGACACCTTCATCTTCACTTGAGGAAGGGCAAGGAGACTTCATGGCAAGTTGTTGTTGCCAGACCATTTCTTCAATTTGAGCTTTGAAGGCTGTGTCCTTTATCTTCTTTGATTCCTTCTCTTCTCTTTTCTCCTCTTCCTCTTGTTTGTCAAGCCTAGGTTCATGGACTTGGAGGTTACCAACCAGCTCCTCGGTTGACAACTCGCTTAGCTTGTAGACTTCTTCAATAGAAGTGACCTTTGGCTCCCATCTCTTTGGAAGAGATCTCAAGATTTTGGCATTGATTGTACCTCTATCCATGACACTCCCAAGGGCTGCAAGGCTGTTCAAGATGACGTTTAGCCTTGTGTACATATCCACCACTCTTTCATTCTTCCCCATCTTGAAGTTCTCAAGAAGACCACCAATCATGTAGACTTTGGCCTCCTTGACTTGCTCGGTCCCTTCATAGGTGACACACAACTTGTGCCATATCTCATGCGCCGTGTCCCAAGAAGAGATCCAGTTGAACTCGGATGGAGTAAGGGCAGCGTAGATGATGCTCACGGCTTTGGCGTTGAGTTGAGCATGCTTCATCTCAGCTTCCGTCCATGTGGTGATGTCCCCTTTTGGATCTTCATACTTGAGGTGGACAATCTTCCACATTTCGTAGCTCACCCCTTGTAGGTAGAATTGCATTCTCCTCTTCCAATATAGGAAGTTTGTGCCGTCGAAGACCGGGGGTCTCATTGAGAAGCTTCCTTCAAGGTTGAGTGACCCAAGAGCCGAATCGCCAATCTTCTCCTACTTGTTGAAGTAGCTTGGAGAAGACCTGCTCTGATACCACTTGTTGGATCAATGGGCTCTAGAAGGGAGGGTGAATATAGCTACACACACTTCACAAAATCAATTAGACCACCAATTTAATCGTAGTGCAAAAACTAAAGCAAGAAACAATTTGATGTCCTATTCTAGCATACAAAGCAAGGATAAGAGATAATGAATAGCATGCACTTGGACAGATGGTTTAGAGTGGTTCCACGTCCTAAACTTAGGAGCGATGTCAGTCCACTACCTAGAGTTGGATAGACTCTAGGATTTGCAACTTGGTTCTCGTATATATCACAATAAGATTACAAGATACATAAACCACACAACCAAGGGCTTAATTTCTCAAGCTAAGATCTTCTACCTATCAAATGACTTACCCACAAAGCAAGATTCTTCAGCCTTCTTCAAAGGACTTACCCAATCTTACCTTTGTCTTCAGCCTTGCAGGATTTACCTATCTCACTTG
This sequence comes from Alisma plantago-aquatica, assembly GCA_963693085.1. Taxonomy (NCBI): domain Eukaryota; kingdom Viridiplantae; phylum Streptophyta; class Magnoliopsida; order Alismatales; family Alismataceae; genus Alisma; species Alisma plantago-aquatica. The sequence goes on from OY856414.1 coordinate 666,772,084, forward strand.
AGCTTTGCCTTGCACCTCTCCTTCACTTGGAGAGCTTCTCCACGTTTTCCCTTCACCAAGGGATCTGGAGCAACGAGCTATCTTCACTCTTGAAGATCAGCAACACATCTTCCCCTTCACTCGGAGAAGAAGAACAACAACTCCTCTTTCACTTGGAGAAGTAGCTTCAATCAATCTTCAAAGGGAGCTGGAGGTAGGAAGAGAGAAAGGAGAGCTTTACATAATATAAAGGATAGCTCTCATACACAGGGACCTAACTCACTCTTAACTCACGAATTTGTCTTGAAGGTAGAGAGAGAAAGGGGCTCAAGGGCTTGGAACACTCTCAACTAAGCTAGAACCAAGTTTGTAATGGAAGAGCAGCTTGGAATGAAGTCCAAGGGGTTCTAGTTATAGTTGAGGGTGGCCCTTTAAGTTGTGGGACACTTGGATGCAAAAGTAGTCGTTTTTTGTTCAAGAAAATTGCTCTATTTTTTCCCAAAACAATTCACCAACGGTCATATTACTTTTTCTGCAAATTCCGTACAGTGCAATCGGTCGAGTTTCAATGGGGGTAACTCGACTGATCAAGTTGGAGGCAAACCGATATTCAAAGGATCGGTCGAGTTTGTCCTGAGGAAACTCGACCGACCATTTCAACTGGAAATGGCCTGCTACCCGATCAGTCAAGTTCTGTGAGTGCACAACTCGACCGATGCAATCTTCAGAAAATCGACCAAGGATGATCGGTCGAGTTTCAGGCTAGGGAAACTCGACCGACCAAGTGCCTGTAATTGATTTTCTAATTTGCAATAAAAGTGATAAACACTTGGTGAATTTTGTCCCAAACATTTTTCTCTTCTAAGTTACAAGCCAATTCACCATTACAAGTGATTACATTGATGTTCTAAGGTATTTTACATAGAAATCCTAAAATGCACACTTGTATCCATTTTGGCTTGCACTTGGCCCATTCTAGGGCTTTGTATATATGATCCTTTTCATGTACCTAATGCATGTAAACAATCTTAAACGTACATATTAGATACATATGAATGGAATGGTTAAGTCATTATCAAAATATAGGTAATGTATAACCTCTAGGTCAACAATGTCTATAGGTTAGAATTCCTGGGAATGGTGTACTGGAGGAGGGCGAGTGTGCCAACTGGTTATCATTGAATTTTTTAATGTGAATAATGATCCAATTACATTAGATATTTTTGTCTTTTTTTGATATAGACTATGGATAGGTTAAATGGGCTTTGGTGGGTCCACTTTTGTAGAGTTCAGAACCCATAATGCTTAGATGGGATGATTGTTAATTTCCATTTTATTGAGTTTAGATCTCCCAATATTTTTGAAACTTTCCTTTTTTTGTAACCCAATGGAAATATGCCGAATATAATTCCTCCACATTTAATTGAAAAAAAAAGTCCGCACTTTGTGGTTAATAGGTAACATGACTAGCAAGGTCCACATGAAAATACGTATACCATATGATTTAACATTGACAATACTTTAATATGTCCGACGAGTTATGATTTATATGATGATTCCTTTAATATGTTTCTATACAATTGAATGACGCCATCGATTGGTTGTCTAGGAGAAAGTAGTCTTCCAAAAATGAGGCTACACCTTCATTGCCAAATGTTTCACATTAGCACGTTACCTTTTTACATGTTGGATGAGGATAACAGTTTTGAAACTTAGTTTTAGTGTGCAATAGGAAGAGCACTGAGAAAGAGTGTGTCATGAATTATCAATGTTTTGACTAGAAAAATAGTTTTTCTTGTTGTTGGGAATTCTGTATAGGCTTTGTCTGATCTGAAGAAAATGAGATGCTACTCTTAGGTATATGGATTTTAACTCGTAAGATATTGGATCTCACATTCTTATTAGGTTTCAAGATTGTGAGTGTGAGATGATTATACATGAGTCTGTCATTTTTTTTATTGTAACACTACCTTTTTAGGGTTTCCAGACTACTTTATCTTTATATTTTAAAGACCCTATTTGTAAGTGTAATTAGCCTTAATTGGCCTCATTAGACACCAATATAGATGCTTCAGAGGATTCTTTGGTCCAAGTGTTGTAGATTATTACATTGCAATTAAGTTTGGATGGGATACTAGTTGTGTTAGCGGTATAGAAGGGAGTTTAACTAAAATTTGAAATATTTTTTTATTGTTGATGAAAAGAGTTTTCCACAAGCCATTTTCAATGAATATTCTATATTAAATAGTGAGGAGGTTCCTTCACAAAGAAGCCAACTGAATGGGTATTCCAAAATTCCTTTTCGCAAGGGTACCTATTTCACATGACTTAACTCTATGGTCTCTTATTGCTGGGGCTACCTCGTCTTCAAAATATCTTTGTTATGTCAGTTTAGATGAATTGCATTAAGATTCCTAATGCAAGGTTGGGAATAGTGATACCTACGTCAATCAAGGCATCTTCTCCAAGCCATCATAAACCCAATGCTGATACACCAACTAAATAATGAAGCTCATCATGTGAGATCAAAGTGGACCACATAATCTATAGGGGAAGCAATATTAGACTGCTTAAATAATAAAATGTCAAAATTCTTGGGAACTAATACATAGTCATTCTACCACTTGTAGAGTCTTGATCACACACTTTATTAACCTCTATATTGTATTGAAATCCTAGTTCTCTACATAGAATATCTTATCACCTAAGATTTTTCATAATTGGATAAAATAATTTTATACATGAGTAGACATATTGCTCAAGTGGACCATATTAATACAAAATGTTTATAATACCAACCAAATAATCCTCTAATATTGATTTAATGTATATCCTTTCGATTACATATAACTCAAAATTCATCTTAATCTAGTATTCATGTACCATCCATTCAGAGAAGATGTATATTTCCTAATGAATGACAAGTTGCATAAAAAAACTATTACATGACATTCGACTATATCACATGATATAAATGAAATATGCTCAAGATTTATTATACACATCTAATATAGACAATGTACATCCAACCTACATGGTCGAATTTAGTTAAGTGGTTTATGTGTTCCATTCTAATATATGGTACATGTAAGCTACATTGTCCAATACACACTTCCTCACACAAATTTGCACACTCATACACAACTCTTTTATATATATCTATATAAATATATGTATGTACATATATGTGTAGCCTATTTTGATTATGATAATGAAGAACAATAGTTCACATATTTAAAAAAAGTACAACACCATGGGGGTGTGCAGTGTGATCTGTACACTTGAGTATATTCTAGCCTGACTATATATATGTGTGTATGGGATTTAGAGATGCATTCTCTCCCCCTCTCCCATGCCTGTGGCTGAGGCCGAATGCACATGAGGGTGGTAAATGAAGGCGGCAACTGGGATTCGAACCAGAGTCTTTTTGTTAGGAGACACTGTTCTTGACAACTAAGCTACTCCTTGTCGGTTGTATGTATCAGAAATTATATTTATCAGAAATTCAGTTGTATGTATGTATGTATGTATGTATGTATGTATGTATGTATGTATGTATGTATGTATGTGTATGTATCAGAATTTGGTAAATTTTATTCCGAATCCCCAACTAGGTTGGGTCAAAGTACATAGTAGCCCCTATTTGCTACTAAACAAAGGGAACAAAGATTGCGAATCTATACATTGAGTCTATGGATGAGAATTTTACAAATTTTCTTCCCAATGTATTCAATGCTACCCAAACTAGATTTGTGCTTCCTTGTGTTCCTTTCTTTCCATATATAGAAATAGACGGCAGAAAGGGCAGTAAGTGACTTTCTCTTCTGAAGATTGAGACTCTGTCCAAGATCAATGATCATATCTTTCGTAGAGAGCAGCCTATGTGGGGCCAGGTTAGCAAGGATGCATACCCTGTCCCACAGTTCTTTAGTGAATGGGCATTTGTGAAACAGATGATCATGAGTTTCAGCTTCATTGTTGCAAAGAAGACAGTAGATTGTGGAGGTATTAGGATGCCATTTCGCTATTCTGTCCAGTGTAGGTAGAACTTCGTATGCAGCTCTATATAGACACAGACTCCATTTAGGAACTTCATAGTCTGTCCATATATAATTGGTGAAGTAAGGTTGTCTTGGGGGCGAATTGACTTTCAGAGAAGCCAGGTCCCAAGGGTCGACACCGCTGGGAAGCTGCCACTTTCCTGATGTGAAACAAAAGGCCTGTTTGATAAATTTCCAAATAGTTATCATCCTGTTTATGATCCGAGAATAGCCTTCTCTTGTAGGAGGATCATGATCCAGTCCCTTTGCGTATCGTTTCCTCATCCAACGTGCCCAGATAGAATTCCCAAGCTGGAAATTGATGATGCGCTTAATCGTCCCCCAGTTAGCAATGATTTCAGGAGTCTTTAATCCAAGACCACCATGGACTTTGGGTTGAGCAAGTCTTGAGTATTTCATCGCATGTGTGCCACCAGCCCAGATGAAATTGGACATCGTCATTTCCATCCGCTCAAGGACAGCAATAGGAATTTCTCCCTGTTGTGCCCAGAAGATAAGCAACCCTTCAATAGCTGATTTCGTTAAGGTTACACGACCAGCCATCGAGGTTTTGGTTAAGGGCCATCTGTTAATCATATCTTCTAACTTATCAGTGCAGTCAGTGAAGTCCTTCACTTACAGCTTGCCGCCCGTTAATGGAAAGCCAAGATACTTGGTTGGGAGAGGACTGATGTCCATGCGAAGAGCATCCATTATCATTTGTTTGATGCCTTCACAGTTAGCAGAAGTGAACACTTGAGTTTTGGATTCGTTAATGTGCAGTCCAGTTTGTGTGCCGAACTTCATCAGAATTGATTTGAGATGCTCGAGACAAGTTCTTTTAGCTTCCAAGAAGACAAGGACGTCGTCTGCGAAGACTAGATGACTGAGAATTTTCGAGCCTCTGACAGTGTATGTAGATATGTCCCTATTGAGATCAACTTGATTCATGAGTTGGGAAAAGTACTCCATGATGATGGTGAATAGGAGGGGGGATAAAGGATCTCTCTGCCTCAAGCCATTGGAAGCTTGAAAGATACCATTCGGGGTGCCATTAACAAGGACTGAGTAGCTCACAGTTGAAACACATTGTTCCATAAGTAATATCCATTTGGTAGAGAAACCCATTTCAGCCATAATTTGCCAAAGTTTAGACCAACGGACGCTGTCGAAGGCTTTGGAGACATCTAGTTTCATGCAGACCTTCTTGTGACCTCGTCGGACATTGAAGTCCAACATGAATTCACTGGCTAGGAGAGCACAGTCGGAGATACTGCGACTGGAGATGAAAGCACCCTGTGAATCAAAAATGAGAAGAGGGAGGACTAGCTTTAAGCGTTCATCTAGTATCTTGGCCAATATCTTATAATGAACGTTGCAACAGGCGATGTGCCTGAAGTCGGAAAGAGAGGCAGTGGTCTTCTTCTTCGGGATGAGGGCGAGGAAAGCATGGTTGGTTTGGCGAAGCATGCTTCCCCCTTCATAATCTAGTTGATGCTATTAAGGAGGTCGGATTGAATAATATTCCAAGCTTCCCTGTAGAAGTGGGCATTGAACCCGTCTGGACCTGGGGATTTGTTGACCCTAATGCTCCAAACGGCTTCTTTAAGCTCCTCCATATTCACCTCCCTGCAAAGAATATTGTTATGAGATATGGTTAGTTTGTACCTCCAGTTCAGTTTTTCCTCCGTCGAGATGGGGACAGAATCATTCATTTTGTTGAAGAGACTTTTATAGAAATTGGTTGCTTGTTGTTCCAGATCTTCTTGTCCATTCACCACTTTGCCCTTCTCGTCGATGAGTTCGGCAATGGTGTTTTGGGCCTCCCGTTTTCTGATGGCATTATGATAGAGACTGGTATTTCGATCACCGTCATTAATCCATGCGATACGGCTTCTTTGCCAGGCATAGCTTTCCTCTGCCTTCTTGAGATCCTCGAGTTGTGTTTTCAGTTGAAGTTCAGTGTTGATCAACTGAGAGTTGAGAGGGTCGGTGAGAAGGAGGGTACGGGTTTCTGTGAGCTCCCTCTTACAGTTGGAAAGAAGAATAGGGAGATTAACATGATCTCTTGACCATCTCTTCAGAAGAAATTTGGTTCTCATTAGTTTCTTGGCGAAGATAAACATGGGATTGCCTTCAATTTTCAGACTCCAAGCCTCCTTGATGATCTCAGCATAACCAGTCCACTTGGACCAGAAGTTCTTGAAACGAAAAGGTCTAGCCTTCTTCTTCTTCTCCTGAATTTGCATGATGAGAGGGGCGTGGTCGCTTATATCCGAGCCAGTAACTCTGATATGGGTGTGAGGTAGGGTTTGAAGCCACTGGTTGTTGACAAGAGCTCTATCTAATTTACTAGCGATTCTTTTATCTGGCTTACCTTCGTTATTCCAGGTGAAAACAATATCTCCATTCATGGGTAATTCACAGAGATCAGCCATGTTAATAGTATGATTAAAAGCCTTTATCTCAGGTTCATGGGCTAAGCGACCACCCATTTTCTCTTCTTGAAGACGAACATTGTTAAAATCTCCCATAAGGAGCCATGGTTCAGAGATTGTGTTGGATAGTAGCTCGATGTCCTTCCACAACAGTTTCCTTTGATTGTGATGATTATACGCATAGATGGCAGTGAACCAAGTTCTAAGACCACCATTGTTCTGACAAGTGACCGTGATCATCTGCTCAGTCTTCTTGTGGAGGTCTACCCTCCAGACGTTAGGATTCCAACCAATACAGATCCTACCAAGATCTACTTCATCTAGATTAGAACAACATATCCATCCTCTGGGGAAGATGGAGTTGACATAGCTAGAGTTGCATCTTTTGATTTTGGTTTCGATGATAACAGCCATAGAAACCTCACTCTTCATGATCCACTCCCTTACTTCTTTTCTTTTTGTGGGTTTGTTAACCCCTTTTACGTTCAATGCTAGGATGGACATAGATTAATTTTTTGAGTTCCTAGTGCGCCTGCTAGGCACCTTCTCCTTACTCTTCTCCTTGTTACGAGCTGTGGCAGGGTGACTTTCCTTCACCTGTTCCAGTAGGTCCTCTTCCTCTTTGTCGGAATCCAACGATGCATACTGATTGTTGGAGGGTGCTTCGATTTCACCTTCTTCAGTCGATGTCTTCGATGTTTCAGGGATTTCCTTCTCAGTTGGCCGTGGTCTCCAGGTCTTCTTGGGGACTTGGAACTCGTCTGCCTGAGGAGGTGGGACATCAACCTTGGGTTTTTGTGGACAGGTTTCTTCATCGTGTCCAAAGACACAACAAGAAGTGCATTTGGAAGGTGCATGTTCATAGAGAATCTTAAAGGGCTGTTCTCCTTTCCCTGGGACGTTGAGCCAGACTGTCTCAGGTTGTTCTTCTTCCGCCAGAAGTTCCACTAGGACGCGTGCTTCATTGGTACCAGGACCTTCCATTTCCCTTGTTTCGATGTGAAGGACCGTGCCAACGCCTGAAGCGATCGTACCTGCGGCCTTTTTGGTCCAAGATTTCCCATTAGAAGGAATTCTAATCCAGACAGGAATCGAGGAAAGATGTTCCTTGACGAGAGGATCGCCATACTTATAGTCCTTTGTGACGACGAGTTGGAAATCAAACCAACGAGGACCGCCAAAGAGACAAGCTTTTTTATCCAATTCGTTAGAGAATCGAATAATGAAGAATCCATTAGGTTTGGAAATAAGGTTGAATTCTCCCTTAGGTCGCCATGTACGACGGATCCATGCAGCTAGATGTGGATAGAAAGGTCTTTTACCCACAACGTAGAACGCCACAGAGAATTCCCAGATGTCCTTCATTCTGTTATACTCTTCTTCTTCGAGCGTGACAACCACCCTGCCATCGGTTTTGTAGCCTTAGGGAAGTTAAGTTCTGCACTTTCCTTCTCTTGGGCCGCCGTCCTCATCACGACATGCATCCAGAGACGTTTCGGTGCATCACCTTGCTTGCTCATTCCCTCCGTCGAAACGGAGCCCGGTTCATTAGATGGGGGTGGGGATGGGGTGGGAATGGGGGTGGAGGTAGGTATGGCGGGAGGGGTGGAGGGAGCTCCTCGGGGAGAGCCCATGACCGCCGGTCCTTCTCGGAATCGCCAGGCAGATCGCCTGCAAAACCCTAGTATGTATGTATGTATGTATATGTATGTATGTAGTATGTATGCGTGTGTGTGAATCATGGGTAAGCTTAATATCTCATGATATAAAAGGCTTAAAACTAAAAATAGATAAAGAGATGTTCTAGTGTAAACTTTCTGGAGTTTAACTTTATGCATGATAGTTACATTGTTGGTCCATATTTATTGAAGTACAAGTTGATGGATACTTTTTTCATTTTATTAAATCATGTTAACGAAATACTTGACACAGAAAGTGTGTTTGGGAAGGTCATAGAAGCAAAATCCATTGAATTCCTCAATATTTTTTTGCTTAAAATGCAATGGTATAACGAGAAAAGATAACTTTAATGAAGCTCCCAAGACCATGAAAGTGGTCAACGATGAGATCCATGGATTAAAAACTAAATCCATGGATGGTAAGACAAGAAAGAATCAATTTAATAATTTTCTATGAAGTCTTGAGATACATGTACTCTTCTATAGCATGCCATCATGTTATTGCCTAATCAAAAATCCAAGTTAAGCATGAGAAAATCCTTCATTGACTTCTTCATTATTTGTCTAAGGATTTTATTTTGTAGTACTCCTTCCACATGACATACTACTTTAAAAGGTGTAAAAGAGACGATTCATCCATGTAGTTAAATATTGGTTATCATTTAGCATATACATCTTTCGAGGTTTACATGTTAAATTTCAATTGATTATAATGGGTCATTTACTCTTCTACTAAGTTATTTTATGCATGACTTGTTTTGTGAAATTGATATGAAGTGCAAATAGTATAATAATTCATTCACTTTTGGGAGATATTTTTTAAATTGTTCTGAACAAACTCCATGTGCATGGACACATCCTACTATTAGACCCATGTGTTATTCGTGATCATGTGCATTTGAAAAGATCAGACATATATCTTCTATAGTTGGTTCAAAATAATGGTAACTATTCCTCATGTATGATGTTATTGGACACCAGGTATGTACCAACACTACTATAGAATAGGTTGACTACAACAGTTCCTTTTTTCATGATCCACAATGTGAACTTCTTCTTCTTAGGTCTTGTGTTGGGATGCCCAAACTGTTGTTTGGTCTTCGTACAACACCTCCTTCTATCACACATGTGTTGGACATTTTTTATCACAGTCTTTGTCGTTGTCTGGAGTGTATTGTGGTTGGTGACGATCCATGTTTTGGTGATTTACAATGGTGTTTGGCTACACTTCCTATACATCATGGGGGATTGGGGATAAAGTCCTCTCATGATGTTAGTAATTTTGCTTTTGTTGCCTCTCAGATACACACTAAAGATCTCCAAGACCATATGTTGCGTGAGGTCAGATGTGTGCCTGCAGGGCTCCCCTTTATCCAAGCACATGCTAGCATATGCAATATCTTGCCATAATTTTGTTGGTCTACGTTGACAAGTACACCTTCTGCCACCCCAAAGACCCAGTCTATTTTGGCAGACGCTTACTACAAAATGATCATCCAGCAAATCGTGGCAAGAGACCTATCCTTACGACAGTAGGCTATTCTCACTTCTTTAAAAGCCGACCATGCACAAGATTTCTTGAGGGTTGTTCCTATTGATGGCCTTGGTCTATCTATGACACCCATTGAGTATCGAGCTATCCTTTTGTATCATCTTATGATTCCCTAGTATCCAGGTGATGAACGTTGTCTAGTTTGCAACATCACAGATCTTGCCTTTGGTGATCATGTAGTGCAATGCCGCTCGCGGCCTGGTTATAATTTTTGTCATGATATTGTTTGGGATGCTCTCTTCAATATTGTCTCTCGAGCTAGGTTAAAGGTTCTGAAAGAAGCTCCTTTGGCCTTCCTTGGCACTCAATCTGATGGTGTCCATTCATTGCGACCTGCAGACATTCTTTTATTTGACTGGATGAATGGAAAACATGCCTGTGTTGACCTTACATGAGTTTCTCCCGTGATAGGTATTAAACAATTAGGCATCATCTGAGGTAGGGATACACAATATTCATAAACACAGAGCAGATTGTGAGGCCAATCAACATCATTTTCTACCTTTCGTCTTTGAAACCTTTGGGGTGCTTGCCGACGATGTAGTTACTCTTCTTCAATGACTTCAACGTATTATAAATAGGAATCTTATGATGCCTTAATCTACATGTAATGATTTTATTTTTGGGTCCTTGGGTTTTTACATCCAAAAAGGATTGGCAGTCCAGTTTGTTGCTCGTGCTTCTGTGAGAGAATTTATGTAATCTTTTGAACCACCAAAATTTCCATCAGATCATGAATAGAAAATTTTCAGAAGATCTGGTATGGGGGATGCTTCATACAACAAATGTTGTGTATGTTGTAATATACATGTTTTATACAATAATTAATGCATATTTTAGTTCACAAAACACACATGTTGTAATAGTGGTGTTTTATATAACAGTTGATGCGCTTTGTAGTTCATTAACACTCCCGTCATAATAGGGGTGTTTTATACAATATGTGTTGCACATGTTGTAATATATGTCATTATACAACATGTGTTATATGTTGTAGTTCCTTAAATACACCCATAGTAATACGAGTGCTTATACAATAGTTGTTGAGCTAGTTGAATTATATGCATTTTAGATAATAGTTGATTCATGTTGTAGTTTGTTGAACACACCCCTTGTAATAGAGGTAGTGTTGGGTTTTATGGGATAGAACAAGTAGTGGAAACAATTTTTTTTATCTAACTACAAACCCATAACCAGTAGATCACATCAACAACTATGCAATAGGAAAGATGGTTTAGCAAGATATACCTAGTCCTGAGGCTTTCTCAACAAAAATACCTTGCAACTAGTACAACCTTCAACCACCTAGTCTATGACGACATCTGTGCAGCTCCTGGTCTTGACCCGGAATGCGGTTGACAGTCATTCTCCTGAGCGGCAGAAATCTCCTGCCTCTAGAGATAGTCCACACGGACCACCGAGAACTCTAGTCATCCTGAAGGATAGACTAGAAGGAGTCATCCCCTTCTGTCAGTGTACTAGTCACCAACACACTCTCACACCACCAATTACTTTTCTGTAGTTGTCTTTCCCTCACTGTTCCTCCCTGGATGGGTAGAACTTGTTTGAGCTCTCTCAGTTACCAAAACTAGAGAGGACAACAACTTTACAAAGCAACTGATGTTCTAAGTTGTGTGTTCTGAGAAGCCCCCTGTACCCCTCTATTTATAGTAGAGGGCAGGGTCAGGGTTCCCAGTCTATGCGGGAGTAGAATGTTCCAAAATTTCCACTACTTATTGTACTGCGATAGACGAACTGGTCATTTCATAACTAAACTGGTCATTTGGGCAGGTGAGCCGATCGGTTCACCCAATGAACCGTTCGTTTCACTTCCCAGACTTGCCTACAATTGACTTTCCTTATTCGTTTCTAATTAATGTAAAGATTAATTCTTGTCCCAATCGAATTGAACAAGTGAAATGAGAATCTTTTCTCACAAACCAGGAAACCCAACACCTACTCGTTTGGTCCATGTGAACTGATTGGCTCAATAGAGTGAAATGGTCATTTCACTGACCTTGAGCCGATCGGTTCACCTAGTGAACCGGTCAGTTGGTGGTCCAGGTTGTGCAAAACTCAGTCAATGCTGTTCTTAATCAATATGACACTCTAATCAGTTGGATCAACACTTAAACTTGATGATTCTGAGTCAATATTGATTGAATGTTTAATTGAGTACCTAAATACTTTAGTAATAAATCCAAACATCATTCATGGATAAACTCCTCTTTTAGGTTAATCCTATGTGTGTGACCCTATAGGTCCCATTTCACGTTGACAATGAATGTCCATAACTTACTTATGACTTCACAAGAAAAGAGTGGTACCTAGTCGCACATCAATGCTACCCAAGTGAAAAGGAAAGTTGGAGAACAACTTTCAACCTACAATATGTTATTGGTGTTATAGTGAATGTATAGTTCCTTTGTCACTGATATCCATATTGAACTCGAGGCATGGACTTGTCATCCTCTACAAATATTCAATCCATGTTTCTTGATTCTGAGTAGACTGTCTGAGATATATGTAAGCTCAATACCATATATTGACTTACACGTGCATGGCCATGCATTTCTCAGTCTCACTCCTCAAGTGGCCAGGATATCACACTCCCTTAAGAGGGACAAATTCCATATCTATCACTCACAGTCAAGTCCCCATGTGTCAAAGTCACGCAATCATCACATTTATAACAACCCATGTTTCAGGACTGCATTTGATGATGTCAAAGTGTACCCAACCACATGTGATGAGTGCAATAATTTTAGGTCAAAGAACCACAATCACCACCAATACTATAAGAGATGATCCTGGCTAACCAAGTGTGGTTTCCATACATCACTCTTATGGTGGGTCTGTTTGAGACACTGTTCTCTAACATGTATCTATGTGCTTGGTTTGATATCATATATCATGACTGATGAGATTCTATCATCAACCAACACCACACTCTAGTCTTTTGTGTTATTGATGTCTATGGTTATTTCCACAATAACAACTGACTAGGGACATAACAAGAATGTATACTCTTAACATCTGTATGATCTCATTGTTCAGGTCCTTAAGCTGAAGACATACATCATTGAGTATTGTCATTCTCTAGACATCTAACATGTTATACTATTATCTCAAAATAGTTAAAACATATAGATAGAAATTTCTTTTATTATCAAATCAAGTATCACATGCCTCATTGCAATCATCATATGATTGGCTCTCTGGGCATACTATACCAAAAGACTCCCACTTGCACTTAGAGACAATCACCCACGAATCATATTCCAAGTGATCTTAACATGTCCATCATATTTCTGCTGCACAAGTGCTTTTCTAGCGGGTAAGCAACATTTGCTTCAAGTCGGTATATTACACGTTTCACATCCCCTCACTGTACGATAGCTCGTATGAGATAGAAGTGCCGTAGTATGCTATCTGAAATTCCTTTACCTAACTAGTACCTTCATTATTGTCACAATATTGGAACCTCCCATATGTTCATCCATATGAACTTCTAGATCCATACATTATCATTTACAATATTCGTAACACTAAGGTACTCAACTTCTTACTGTAGAATTGATCAATTGTCTTATGTTTAGAACATTTCTAACTAACAATTCTTATTCTAAGGTCAAACACAATTTTTTCATTTCAGAAGCTTGCATCAGTGCAACTCTTTACACCCAATATTCCTTATTACCAGAAGTAAATAACTAATCCTTTTAATACTTCACAAGTACATAAAGATGTCCTTCATGGCATTCCAATAACTCTTATTGGAGTTTGATAGATATCCATTCGTCATGTCCAATACATATGAAATAACTAGATTCCATATCTTCTTGTTATGTCCAATACATACAATATGATGAGTTCGTATATTCTTGTTATGTCCAATTCATACAAGATAATTAGTTCATATTTTCTTGTCATGTCCAATACATACAAGACAACGAGATGAGTTCATACATGATAGATCCAATTGCGAATGCATATGATATCTATCCATGTGGTCCTTATTCTTCATAAGAATTGGGACACTTGGCTCTTAAGAGACTAACTCCATGGAACATGGACGTGTTTTCTCTCATTGTGCTAAACCCTTTCAGCATCTTGCTGATGTATGTTCTCTTTCTTAGGTCAAGAAGCCCTCTTGATCTGTCTCTACAGATCTTGATTCCTATCATATAGGATGTAAAACTTTAGAATGCACTTTGTTTCCAAGTTTTAATATTTGCAATAAAAGGATGTTATTCCCCATCTATATGTGGAATATACACACGCTCCCACTAAATTCTTATAATCACACATTAATTCTTTGTTTTGACTCAAGTCAAACTCTTTGACTATCTTGTCAAATAGAAGATCCCAGTTCTGAGGTGCGCACTTCAATACAAAGATTGACTATGCAGCTTCATGGACTTAATTTCCATTAAGCTACAATAGCAAACATTATCTTGATGGATTTATCCTTGGTAACTGCTGAAAAGATTTCATCATGTTCAACACCTTGAACTTGTTAGAAGCCCTTTGCAACCAAATTACCCTCCATGTTAGTCTCCTTCTGGAAGACCCAAAAGTACCCTATGGGTTTTACCCCTTCAGGTGGATCAACCAAGGTCATACTTTGTTGATGTACATGGAGTCCATCTTGGATTTCATGGCTTCAAGCCATATCTTAGTTTTTGGCTCTCATTATCTTCTAGGTAGACTGTTGACTCATCATATGATCAACTCACCACCTTCTTGTCCATACGATATCATATATCATTCAAGCTCTAGGTGTGTTCTACCAGAACCATGAGTTCTGTGTGTTACTTAAGGAACTTTGAGATTCCACAACATTTTGTGATTCTCTTTATTTCCATTGTACCTCTTTAAGTTTAATGTTTTCTTATTTGTCTCAAACATTTTGAGTTCCATTTTCTCTCCCACTGATTCCTTTAGAACTAGGTTCTCCTCTAGGAATGCAGTCATCCAAAACACCTTTGTTATTGGATTTGGATATCAAAGTAGTATTCGACAAAATAACATTTATGCGATTTTTGGACAAAACCTTTTAAGAAATATTTTCTTATTTAGGCTTTCAATCCTAATCTTTATAAAGACATATCAGGACACTTCCCATTCCATATCTCATATGGTGTCTTTTGAACTAATGGTACATTGTTTTCGTGTTAAGCATGTACCCAAAAGGAAATTTGAAGTTTAGCTGGTATTCACACTCTGACTTATCAAGGTTTGATTCCTTCTTTCAGATACACTTCTCATGATACACTATCATTGTGTTTCATGTGAAGTCCATCGTGATACATTATCATGATCTTCCAGAAGGTTCTCAAACTCTTGGTTCAAAGTATTTCCATATTGGTCATATCAAAATTTAATACTTATACCAAGTTTGTTATGTACTTCATTTATGATCTCCTTGAACACTTCAAGAGATTCATGTTTTTAATTATGAAATACAAACTACCATATCTATTGAGGTCATCAGTAAATATATTGAAGTAATATTGATTACCTTTAACATTTACTCTAAAAGATCTGTATACATAAATATGTATTATACTTAATAGAATAATTGTTCTCCCACTACATCTAGTGAAGAACCTTTGTCATATTGCATAATGAATGAGATTATCATGTCTCTATTGGTTCATTAACCAAAATGAGTCTAGATGACCATCATATGGATTTCTAGAAATGCAATTCTCATTTATGCACTACAGATGACTATGCTATAGGCATTAAAGTTTGAGTTATCATGTCATTAATTACATGTGTCACACACATTTGTCTCTTTAACTATTAATTATAGTTGATGAGACATAAGTATTTCCATCAAAGATCATTTCTTTGAAATGAAACATCAGTTCATTACACTCTTGTCCATACAAGATGTATGATGATTTCATTGATGGTAAATGTATAATAGCAATTCACTAATTCTATTATATGCCCATGAATGTCATATTGTAGCTGAAATGGTAGAAACTCTTGCTCTGCACAGTTTCTAGCTTACTTCTTCTTAGGTCCTGAAGTAGATATCTCTATCTCTCTTGTTGGATAAATTGGACATTATGATAAATCCCTTTGTTTCGATGATGACAAACATTTCATTCTTATTATTCTAACGAGCTACTTGAGTGTGTAGGATTATGGTGGATGACAAAGCAACTAGGGAAATCACGAGCTTACATATTTACTTTCATGCAATGTAATCACTATTGTAAAAACTTGTACAGTTATATAATGTACAAGTACTTAGATTGCATGTAAATCAAGCGTTAGATCTTCCCTAGCTACACACCATAGTTAGACAAGTCATCCCTTCCAAAAGGATCACATTATGCACACTCATAAACACACTTAGTGGTTTAATTAAAAAATTGAAACAGAGTCAATCTCGGTCGACCACACTCCTCGACCGAGACACTCTCGGTCGACAAACTTCTCGACCGAGATTGACCAAAAGTAGCCGTTAGACACAGCAGTTGACAGTTGCAAATAAACGTTAATCCAGAGAGCCTGTCGGTCGACGAATCCTCGACCGACTGGGCATCTCGGTCGACGAGTCCTCGACCGAGATGGTCTCTGACAGCAACTGCAGAATTAATTAACTAGCCGTTGCTAATGCGCCTAACTTATTCCTAACGGCTAGTTAAGCACTAGGAACCCCCTAGAAGTTGTCTAGAACGTCCTTAAGCATACATAAGTCACTCCTATAAATAGGACATGCCTTAGGTCACCAAAGAATATCTAAGATATACTTGTGCTATACTTGAGCTTGAATACACACTTGCAATCTGTTTTAGAGCAATAGAGCAATTCCTACACTTGCCATTCATTCCTATTGCTCCCATTTCGTGCCCTATAGGCTAGTATCTCCTATCCACTACAATCACATTGTCATACACATTGGTTAGGAGATTTATACGCTTGATATAGGCAAATCAAGCCTTGTGCTTAAAAGGATAAGTTGTAATTTCTGTTTTCCTTCTTGTTCTTTGTTATCTTTTGTACTCTCCTTGCTACTCCTAGGGTTGGAGGCTGTGGATTGGAGAGGGTTGACTTCTCAGGTGGAGAAGGGGACTTCAAGCTACTTCAAGAAGGCTATCGCACGGGAAGCTACTTCAGAAGGCTGGTGCAACGGGTGTTGGTGCATCTACTTCAAGGGAAGGCTGCTTCAAGGTTGGGCGATTACTTCTAGGTGAAGGCTGCTTGAAGGGTTTGGGAAAAGAAATTGTATTTTATGTAAAGTCCTTGCGAGGTAATAAAATAGATTTCTTTTCAAATCCCGGTTGGGTAAGCAACCGGGTAGTGGACTGACTACCTTAGTATTTGCTAAGGCTAGGAACCACTCTAAACCCTTGTGTCTCCTTGTCCAATATTGTCTTTGTGGTTGCTTGAGTTTAAATTATTTTAAAATCTCTATAAAACTCTATTCACCCCCCCTCTAGAGGTTTTCATCTCTTTCATCTTCCTGAGATCCTCTATAAAGAGGTTATTTCCCTTTCCAACTTACTCCTCTCCATATCTTGAGTGACTAAGACTTGAACCTAAGCTTGTCTTCAAAAAATTTCTTGACCTTGCTTTAGTCTATGGACTTCACTCTGCTGATCATTATCATAGATTTTGTCCTTTCTTCATTCATGCTTTGGCATCGATATGCCAAGCACTTCAGACAATGGTTTGGCCAAGTTTCTCAACATTTGATAAACTGGCTATATGATTCATACAACAATTTGTAGAATCATATGTTTGGTCAACTCTTGACCTATAAGAAATCACATTTGATCTATATGCACAATCATATTGAGCATATGAGATTATACTTGATCTTCATATGTCTGATTATACTCAAATATCACTTTGAAGACATTATACCTTTCACACTTTACATGATTCTTAAGATGAATAAGCATCTCAAGAATGTCCATGCTTCAAGCTATTTATGCAACTCATAGTTCATATAGCTTAGCATAAGGTTCTTGATGGCTTAGGCATCATTGGCATACTTCAAGTAAGCATCCAATTTTAGCCTTAGGCACATTTAGAGTGGTTCTAATTGCTCTGGTCTTTCAAGGACTTTAGAGTTTACACTCACTGTTGAGAATACTTCTTAATGGTCCCAAACCAGATTTAAAGTTTATCCCATTTATGAACTGATCGCAACGATAATGTATTTGTGTTTGTCATTTAGATTCTATAAAAGAACTTTGCAACATTTCAAAACATTTTGATTTGTTTTATTTGAATAAAGTTGACTATATTTAATTAAACCTTTAATTAATTATCACTCCCACTATTTTGATCAAATTGATAGCCCTCACCATCAATTCAAAAGATTGCAGCATACAACCTTCTAGTGAGAAAGATCCTGATTTCCTCTAAGTTATGGACCAACTAGGGATATCACCCACAACTAGATTCTTTCATGTAGGAAACTTTTGCCAATTGCATCTTATGCAACTCTTGATAGATGTCTTGCACAACTCATTGTCATGTACATCTCCATGCCTCAAGGTGCTTGATCCGATCAAGGTCACCTAGTTAAGTCCAACCCAAATGCCAACACAATGAATATGCACCCTGCTAGGGCAGACCCACATATTCATCATCACACTTCCACGAGATAGAAGTGCACCATGCTAGGGTGTGCCTACACTTAGTCGATCAAGTTTTTCATGTGTGATGCTTTTGGAAGGTATCTTAAACTTAATATTTATATTGAGGGGCTTGGTATTTATATACATATACATATCCAATCACCACAAATATAGTATGTATCATATACATGCTATATCTCATAAGAAAGCACACGAAGTGAAAAAGCAATGATTATGGCCATCCTATTGTAATTCCTTGAGCCACAAGGAATTACTTCACATGAAGCAACCTATTGTTGATGAATATTTGTGCTTGGGATGTTCTGGGTTGATCAACTCATCCTATGACTGATCAACTTGCCTCTTGGCCGGTCGGTTGGGTGTCACCAACCGATTGCCTGGATCCTACAGAAGGTCGGTTCGTTGGGTTGTCGGGCTCCTCGTTAGTTCACCAGCTGCTTGTCTTGCACCATCATTCGGTCATCTCAGTACTTTAACCGCCTGTCTGGGCACCTACCATTCTTTGACATAACAAGAAATAAAACTATCCTACTTTTACATATTTCTTTGGGAAACCCTGAGTTACATTCGGGGGAGAAAAGGTAGAAGAGAAGGCTCGAGTTATCTCGAGTTACATATGGAATAGAAGAAAGGACTTGGTACGCAGACCGAGATGTAAAAAACTACAACCAACCAAGAACACACATAGGGGTTTATAGGCCATAACCACACTACACATCCATCATCAAAACAATTTTAGGACTACGCGTATCGATTGATCATATATACCGTATCATATATGTATATAGGGATTTGTGGTGTTTAATCAGATATACACATTAGCCAGTTAAAGTTTTCGCATCACACACAACAAATAAATGGAGAAAAACCAAAATCCAATCATATCGATTAATCCTAAAACATAGTATGTTGACGTGGCTCTAATGCCACTGTTGGGTTCTGTGGGATAGAACAAGCAGTAGAAACAAAAATTTTATATAACCACAAACCCATAACCAACAGATCACATCAACAACTATGCAATAGGAAAGATGGTTTAGCGAGATATAGTCTTGAGGCTTGCTCAGTGACAATACCTCTCCACTAGTGTGGCTTTCAACCACCTAGTATTCAACGACATCTATGCATCTCATGGTCTTCACCCGGACTGCGGTTGACGATCGTCCTCCTGAGCGGCAGAATTGTCCCACCTCTATAGATAGTCCACAAGGACCACTGAGAACTCTAGTTGTCCTGAAGGACAGACTAGAAGGAGTCATCCCCCTCTATCAATGTACTAGTCACTAACACACTCTCCCACCACCAGTTACTTTTCTACAGTTGTCTTTCCCTCGCTGTTCCTCCTTGGACGGGTAGAACTCGCTTGGGCTCTCTCAGTTACCAAAACTAGAGAGGACAACAACTTTGTAGAGAAACTAATGTTCTGAGCTGTGTGTTCTGAGAATCCCCCTATACCCCTCTATTTATAGTAGAGGATAGGGTCAGGGTTCCCAGTCTGTGCGAGAGTAGAAGGGTCCAAATTTTTCTACAAACTGATTGTACTGCGGCAGGCGAACCGATCCTTTCATAATTGAACCGGTCACTTGGAAGGTGATCCAATCGGTTCACCCAGTGAGCCGATCGGTTCACCCAGTGAAACGATCGTTTCACTTCCTAGACTTGCCTACAATTGACTTTCCTTATTCATTTCTAATTAATGCAAAGATAAATTCTTGTCCCAATCAAATTGAACAAGTAAAATGAGAATCTTTTCTCACAAATCGGGAAACCCAACACATTCTCATTTGGTCCATGTGAACCGATCATTTAACTGACCATGAGCCGATCGGTAAAACCCAGTGAACCGGTCGGTTGGTGGTCCAGGTTGTGCAGAACTCAGTCAATGCAATTATCAATCAATCTGACACTCTAATCATCCAGTTCAACACTTGAATTTGATGATTCTGAGTCAAGTCTGTTGATTGAATGTTTAATTGAGTACCTAAACACTTTAGTAATCAATCTAAACATCATTCATGGATAAACTCCTCTTCCAGGTTAATCCTATGTGTGTGACCTTATAGGTCCCATTTCACATTAGCAGTGAATGTCCATAACTTACTTATGACTTCGCATGAAAAGAGCGGTACCTAGTCACACATCAGTTCTACCCAAGTGAAAAGGAAAGTTGGATAACAACTTTCAACCTACAATCTGTTATTGGTGTTACAATGAATGTATAGTTCCTTTGTCACTGATATCCAGATTGAACTCAAGGCATGGACTTGTCGTCCTCTACAAACATTCAATTCATGTTTATTGATTCAGAGTAGACTATCTGAGATATATGTAAGCTCGATATCATATATTGACTTACATGTGCATGGCCATGCATTTCTCAGTCTCACTCCTCAAGTGGCCATGATATCACACTCCCTTAGGAGGGACAAATTCCATATCTATCACTCATAGTCAAGTATTCATGTGTCAAAATCACCCAATCATCACCGTTATAACAAACCATGTTTTAGGACTGTGTTTGATGATGTCAAAGTGTACCTAACCACATGTGATGAGTGTAGTGATTTTAGGTCTAAGAGCCATAGTCACCACCAATACTATAAGAGATGATCCTGACTAACCAAGTGTGGTTTCCATGCATCACTCTTATGGTGGGTTTGTCTGATACACTGTTCTCTAACATGTATCTATGTGCTTGGTTTGATATCATATATCATGGCTGATGAGATTCTTTCATCAACTAACACACACTCTAGTCTTTTGTGTTATTGATGTCTATGGTTATTTCCACAATAAGAACCGACTAGGGACATAGCAAGAATGTATACTCTTAGCATCTGTATGATCTCATTGTTCAGGTCCTTAACCTGAATACATATGTCATTGAGTATTTTCATTCTCCAAACATCTAACATGTTATACTATTATCTCAAAACAGTTAAAACATATAGACGGAAATTGCCTTTATTATCAAATCAAGTATCACATGCCTCATTGCAATCATCATATGATTGGCTCCTTGGGCATACTATAACAATAGCTAGGCATACCCATTGTAATGGGGATGGTTTACAAAACATGTGTTGTTTATTGTAATACAATCCTATTATAACATATCATTAATTATTAAATAGGATTTGTCCATTGTCATAAACAATCATATAATTGAACATAATCTGCATGAACCTTGATAAAAACTTGCAATCAATTTTATATATAATTAATCATTAACATAAAGATTCAATCATGCAATCAATTACCCTATAGATACATAAACTAGTGACTACACAATTCTAGAGTCGAACCAAAGAAAAGCTACAAAAGTCTCAGACACTCATCATATGCTGAAGAACAGACGTTGCTTGCTCATGTCAGACGATTCAAGATATGCTCAAGAACACACATCACCCACTCATTTTAGACCTCACCGATCTCTTTTTTATTGAAGCAATGACCAATATACTTTGAACAACATTGTAATTATATGTCAAATTTATCAACATATTATAAAGTATTCAATGTATTTAGATGTTTGAAAAAAATGAGAAGTGTATATTTACTATATTACATTTTTAGAAATATTTCCAATTCTCATCTCAACAATGTCTTTCATGTACTTCATCACATAATACCCACAATTTGTATTATTCAGCTTCTTTGGAAACTATATAAAATGAAGATAAGATAAAGATAAATATATTAATGACAATTATGAAAGAGATTTGTATTTTGTACAAAAGACTGAATTAGAAAATAAACACAGAATTATTAGGGTGACAATTCTAAATGACATGCTAGGTGAGGTAGTAAGTACTACTTTCATATATAAAAGAAAAGATATGAGATAAAACTAAAGTGATTGTAAGAAGAATTCTAATGGGCACAACTATAACACATAAACTTAGGTACACATTCAAAAATTCCCTATTACCATATGATATTTTATTCTCGAACCTCTCTCTTAAATTAGAATTTTTCTAGGATGTTATTTAATGTCAATTTATAGTGTTTTAACCAATAAATCAATTATCTAAGGCTTTAATAAAAGAAACTGGGATGATATCCTAATTTTCGTATAATTACACAAATTCACTACCTTGAATGATTTAAGCTCAAAATAAGTCTTCTAAATTTTTACTAGGAGTACATGTAAGAGAGATTCACACATGAAATTCATGTATTATATGATGAAGGAATAAATAAATATGTAAAAAACAATTTTTCCTCAAGCCATGTGTTTTGTGCATTAAAAGTTGGAAAAAGTCAAATTTGATTTCAAAAAATCAGATTTCGTGGGTCATGATTGGTCAACTCGCCAATTTTCATCTTAGTTACATTTTATTTGCCACTCCGATTTGATTTGGAAAGAAAGAAGATATCAATTTAATGTCACTTTAGTCAGAATCCTTTTGAATAAGGCTTCTCAGATTTATTGATGTTGTGCAGTCACACTAGGTTTTTGACTTTGCATGGATGCACACTCTTTTCTCTTTTTTTAGATATCAATCAGACGATTGATAAGTCTTCACCTACCTCACCTTAATTTTTGAAAACAACCTCTATGTACACAGTCGCTCTGTAAATATAATATGTGTAGCTTGGGAAAACTCTAGGCTTGAGATGGTAGTAGTTGGTCTTCAATCCAAACACCCAAGTCAAGGTATGTGCATTTTCTTAGTTTATCTAGGCATTACTAATATGATAAATCATTCCCATATGAGGTATCTCTTGCATAATCTTTGTGAATTATTAAATATTTTTGAAAATGCTATATATTTGGTATTAACTCCTGATTTGGTATTAAATCTATGAGATCTTATGAACGAGGGTTATCTAGCCTATTTGTTTTAAATATTTGAATGATCTCATGATACCTCAAAATTATGCCTGTAAAACACAAGTATGTGTGTCGCGTAATATAAGTCTATGATGCCCGAGTGTAGAACTTAGGGAAATATTTTAGGAGACTACTAATTATTGTAACATAATTAGCTTGGCCTAAAAATATGATTGGATGGTTGTTTTATAACTAAGAGCAAGAATAAAATATAAATTAAGTGAGCGTAATCAAGAATCGATGGATTCCTTATGATTACAGTTTCATCACAATATGCATTACATTTAAATTTATCTCATCAATAATTATTTACCATTAACCCTGGACTAAATATATGTACCAAGTATTACCCACTCCCGCAACGTAATACACTACCTATACAAAGACAAACCCCACTTCCATTACGGTTTAGGAATTAGCTAGGAGCATTGACAATGACTCTAGGTTATTCTTTCACAGACGCAAGTCCTCAACCAAGGCATGGTATGAGATGTGCAAATCTATAACCTTTCTAATCCCTAATCCCTCTCCGAAAGTAATTAATGTTCTAAAATAATAGTTGTGATGGTCAAGCACAAACAATTTAGTAAGAAATTATAGATTCACATTTAGGATTAAGGGAAATATATTGTTAATTCATATAAATCAAATACAAAGTAATATCGGGATACTCTTGGGTCCTAAGAAATATTGGGATTAGCCTCACATAATTTCTATCTTCATGCAAAGAGAGAAAGAGGGAGAAAAAGAGATAAACATTAGAAAACCAAGAAAAAACCCTTCTAGGATTGAGAGGGTAGTAGTTGGTCTCTGATCCAAACACTCAAGTCAAGGTATGTGCATATTTTTTTATTTATCTAGGAATTCCCAATACAACAAATAAAATGTTCCCATGTGAGGCCTCTTGAATAATCCTTGTGTATTATTGAATCTTTTTGAAAATCCTATTTCTTTGTATTATTTCTTGATTTGATATTAAATCCATGAGATCTTATGAATGAGGGTCCTTTTATCTATTTTATTAAATATTTGGATGATCTCATCCTCTCTACTTAAACCAAATTGATGTTGATTAAACTTATTTCTTGCCTTTACATTTTGCGTGTATAGTACACTAAGCTTATTTATAGTAGTAGTAGATATGTACTATCATAATATTTCGACATGTGTATTTTGTCTCGAATGCACATAGTCCACTCATATACATATAAAGAGCGTGTGTATTATGCTCAAGGTGTGCGTTTTCCACCCAATACTTAGCTTGCGATTTTATGGGTCTTGGCCCTACTTAAATGAAACTAATCTGATTGTTTGACATGCACTGATTATGATTTGACAAAGTTGTTATCTGACAAGAATCCTGTCTGATAATTGTATATATTTTTTTATAAATGCCTCATACATTGATGTGTTAACTCTTTTGAACTTCTTCTTTTGAATATCCTTTTATTAAAATATCTAACATTGATATTACATTGCCCTAAGAAATGCCTAGTTGTTAATTTATCACACATACACAATTGATGCTGACATCCTTTCTTTTATTTGATTCCTCTTCTGAATGATCACTCTCAACTAGACCTGTCAAACGGGTGGATGGGTTGGATTTGGGTTGGGTCATTGCAAGTGCGGGTGTGGCGGGTGCAGGTCAAAAAGGTACACTTCTAAATAGGTGGAAGAAAAGCACACCCAAACCCGACCCAGTGAGTTGCGGGTTTTCCATGGGTACCAATATAAAATGTGTCCAATCAATAATAAGTTGCTAGTTACTTTCCTTAACACTATAAACAACATTTAAACCAACTTGTAACAATGTTTTTATGTCAAATATAGTGCAAAAGAATCAACCAACTGCTATGTTTGACGTCAAACCATTTGATTAGTTGTTGACATATGTTTATACAAACTTAAAGAAAAAGTAGCAGCTAGTTATTGTATGTCGATGTAAAATAGAAAAACCAATATAGTTTTCATAGATAATATCACAAAAACAACACATAATCTTTTCATGTAACATTAGATATTACTCAGATTACAAATACTTTCTCTTGTCTATTGCAAACACAAAATAAAGAGAATAAAATTGTTGTTGGCAAAGGTCAAGAGTTAACTTGTGTAAAATAAGTAGCATCTTTTAATGGGTGTATGTGTATATTATATATATATATAAATAAATAAATAAATAAATATATATATATATATATATATATATATAAATATTTTCTTTAGTTAATTGGGTCACCCGCGGGTGCCCATAGATCACCCATGAAACCGCTATATAAGCGGGTGGGTGTGGGTCTCAGTGATTTTCAACACGTGGTAATTTTGTCACCCAAACCCAACTCAAACAGGTCCACTTGTGGGTGCCCACGGATTTTGACCCAGTTTGAGAGGTCTACTCTCAACCCACCTAGAGGTTGCATAGCTTGAGGACCAGGAAGTAGGAGGCATCACTCAAGACTAGCTTCAGGATGTCTTCTGAGATGGGCATGTTGCTCACCACAAAATGATCTTGCTAGATTATTTTCTATCTCATTGGTTGCCCTTTGTGGCCCCAATGTTGAATTTGGACAAAATTTTGTAATAGTTAGATTCACCTTTCTACTGCTACAAAACTATGTTTCTTTTACCAATCTATTTGAAAAAATATTGTGCACCCCCTTTTGTTTGAAGGTTATTATTAGGTGGTTGTGAATGAATGGGGTTTTATGCATTACTTTCTTAAATTAAGTAAGGAGTGGATCCCCTCTTGGGTCCCACTCCTTACAACAACCAAAAAGGAAATACTAGTTTTGAGTGGACAAAACATGAGATTTCAATCCAAAAGACTATCTATGAATAATGATGTTGTAACCAATAGAATGAGGTGTACTAACCAATATAGACAAATCCCAATACAATTAGTGTGTGGTTGAATATACTATCAATTGCACATTCTTTGTACATGTGTTGTAGTTACTTAAGCAAGCGGTGATAGTTTCATTTCAAGATATTAAAGATGACACAAGAGTGACACGTAAATATGTAGTAGGGTTCTAATAAAAGAAAATGTAGAGTGAAAGATTTACTTTTAGTCTGAAAATGCATGGTAATACAAATGAGTAGACCTGTAAATGGATCGAATACAGAGCGAATGCTACTATATCCGATATCTGAATCTAGAAAAAAATCCGATCCGATATCCGACGGATATCATGTGATAATATCTGAATCCGATCCAACAAATAATATTCAAATTTGGATAAATATCCGATCCGAACCCAAATCATAAATGTATTGTTATTAATACATTATATATAGAAAACATTGATATCACTATGAATGTATATGATAAAATATCTATATTTTATGTTTATATAAATAGATAATATATATATTGATAATACATATATAAGTTTGTCAGATTTTGGATTTTTTTGGAGCGGATATAGCCATATCTAAAATACTATCTGAAATTTTCAGATATGAAAGTTGATATCCTAAATCCAATCCAGATTGAACGAATGTCAGATTTTTTTTCAAAATTTTGGACTCGAATCCCATTCGAATGTGCGGATTCCTGATATCCATTTACAAGTCTACATATGAGGAAGGAAAGTCCTATGGTGTGTATGCTTGAAGACCAAGTGCAAATAAACCTACAACAAGTTAGGAAAAGAGCTATGCCTTTTTAGAGTCTAGTTACTTCTAAGCAAGATTTATGTAAGAATTTTTGAAAATTATTGTTACTGGAAAGAACACAACTGCATGAAAATGTTTAGGGACGTGACTCTGGGATACATTCACTCAAACTCCTAGATCTAATTGGTTCTAGTCTCGTTAACCTTAATCATGATAGTTTTTGTATACCCTATTATTACTTAATCATGGTGTTGATGAGTCCTCCCCAGCACTGGAGGATATGTTATCACTCCATAGAGTATACTTTAAATCCTAGAGAATAAGCTAACAACAATTCCAGCCAGTAAATCCCTATCCAGGTCCTTCATAATGGTGAGGATAGGTTATCAGTCCATAGTGTATACTCTAGGGCCACGTTTGGTTTGTAGGATTTTAGATAAGATAAAATTTCAATCCTACCAAAGACCATGTCCCATGTTTTTTACACAAAATTCAGGATAGGATGGTATGTATTTGGTAAGAGAAGTTCCAACTCAACATGACATTGCATACCACACCTCCCCATTATACTAGAATGAGATATGTGTAAAACCCCAACCTCTGAAATGTTGAAACCCCCTACCTGAACCCCTAACTCCCATTTTTATGAGTGACCCCTCCTTGTCATCAGAGTGTAACCTACCGTCTTCTTCTAGCTTCACAAAAATTTCTTGTGTCGTGCTGCCTCTTAATAATCTTTGATCTCATGCTATTGAAAAAAATTGATCACTTCTATAAATGCCTTCTCTCACCCACTGACCTCCACTCCATTACCCTCCCATGCATAGACATCAACCCAGATCATGTCAACTGGGATATTTTCTTCCCTGATTTAATGAACCATGATCTATTATCTGCCTTTCACGTAACTACAAACTCTGACACACATTTAGATTACAACTAGACTTATGACCTACAAACGATGGTTTTAATGTCTTCAAGTTCCACTCGACTCAACTTAATAAAATTCAAATGAACAAGTCATTAGATGATTGATATAGATCATCATTGTAAATTACATAAAAATAAATTTTGCTAATAGTAAATCTGATATAATGCATTGCATCTAGGTGTTTCTGATATGAATAATGCTGAGAAAATACTAAATTTATTTTAAAGTTTTTTTGAACCAGTGCATATTGTTTTCTACATATGGATAAGTTCATGATAACGAACAACAAATTTGATTTGATAATAAAGATGTCAACATATATCAGTATTGCTTGCTTATTTGTACTAATGATACTTAGTAATTTAGAAATTAGAACTACCAAGGATGTGAATCTCCCTACGGTCATAAAAATCATAACGCACACTACACAAATTTAAGATGACTAACTTGCAGCTGTTGTTATCCTATGTAACCTCCAAACATAGGATAGTCTACTAGACTTTCCATCACCTACATATACATGCTTTTCCTATCCTTCTACATATACTATTTTGATCCTTTAATGCAAACAAAATGTTGCCTAAATCCTAGACCATAAACTAAGGACAAATCCAGCCAACATATCTCAATAAGAAGTGAAGAAAGATCATCTTTTCAGACCAAAAGTAGAATCAAAATAAACAAAAAACCTAGAATAGGATGTAGAATATCTTCATAAACAAAAACTGAACCAAGAATACCCAACCCTACCAACATACTATGCAAAATCCCTTGAGGAGATTCAACAACCACAAAGCATAGCCAACCAATAAACTCGACAAAGACTATCCCACTAATAGCTAGTTGATGACTATAGGACAATCTTTCCTTGAAAACTAGGAAGAAATCTCAACAAAAGAAAAACACCAAAAGGCAGTAGTAATAAGCTTTTCCTTTAATTTGTAAATCTGGCACACATGATCTCAAATTGCAATGGAGTTGGACAATAGATGTCATAGTTTGTATATGACACGCCAAAATCATGCGTAAAAATGCAAGTGCACGCGTCGAGTAATGCATGCCTTTGTGAGGCCCGAGTCGAACTCAGGGAGACGTAGTCTCAGTGACTACTACTAACTACAGTACGATCAGCAAACCCGATTAAAAGGTTGAATTTGAGTTTGAACAAAATAAAAGAAAATTAAAAGAAAATAAAAAACGGTTGATTTGAATGGAATGAATTCCTTAGGGTTACCAGTTTCACCACGAGGTCTCGTCATATATTATTTCTACCAAATTAATATAAATTCCTACTCCTTACCTGGATAGAAAGCCTGTAGTTAGAATTGCTTGCTTCCGCAATGCAATTCACTACCTAAATCTAACCAATTCCATGTCTGTGGTAATTTATTATTAGTCTAGGTGCATTATTGAAAACTCTGGGTTCTTCCCACTAACCGTATGCCACCTATTCCAAGGAAGGCGTAGGAAAGTGTACAAGTTATTGTTTTCTAACCTTTAATCCCCCTTCCGGAGTAACTATCGGTCTGTAATCCTATCAATGGTGATCAAGCAACGATAAGTCATTCAAATACAAACTTATATACCCAGGATTAAAGAGAAATTAATACTAAATCATGTAGAAAGTTAATACAATGATTCCCCAGGCTACTCCTGGGTCCTAAGTAAAGGTGGGGTTTAGCCCCACATGGTTCTCAGTTGCAAATACATATAAGGAGAGAAGAAAAATGTGGGAAACATGAAGGAAGTTCGTATAACCCCTAGAGAGAAGGTGCTCCGGTTGATCCTCCTCTAGAAATGCACGCTCTGTAGTCTTCTGACAGTAGAATCATCCGTCAGAGATGCTCAAATCTCCCGATTGACGTCCTTTGGCTCTATGCTTCTCTCCCTCTCTTCTCTGGCCGTCGTGCAGTGCAACATGATGAGTGTCTTTTCCTCCTTTTTGGTCTGGCCATCCTTCTTTTAGTCTTAGGTCAACTTATGGTACCACACAATGTGGACTGTTGGATCGAGATGACCACTTTAGATTGCTGAAATCCGAAAGGGTCGATGGGACCGACGACATCAAGATCTGATCGTGCTTTGGAAAAGTCGGTGCCATCGACTTGGAAGTCGATGGCACTGAGCCGATGTGAATATTTCCTCCACCTCTCTGATGCTCTCCCGGTGGCATCTACTATTGCAGTCGGTGCCATCGACTCTTTTGGTCGACTAATGCCCTGTCCCTGACGTCATTTCAGTGGCACCGACCTGGATGGTCGGTGGCACCAACTCCTTGATTATTTGGGAGCTCCTGAAAATGCACAACGACCATGTATAAGGCTGAGAATTGTATAAAATAATATAATTATGATGAAATAGGCACAGTTTAATGCAACCAGATTATACAAGCCAATTATGATGATTTATGCAAATATGATCAAATAATTGACTTACAAATGCACAAAACATATGTAAAATAGGCTTGTAAAAGTGACTCAAAACCCGTACATCAAACTCCTCTAAGCTGAAATCTTACTCATCCTCGAGCAACAACACCTTTGGATCTGATTGAGATAAGTCAGCTAAAGGACATAATGCATAAGGTACATCTAAAAAGTCTCCACCGTTCGGTCCTCCTTCCGGCCTTTACTGACCACTGAACACTAACTGCCATATAGGCGACCAAAAATCTCTATCCAAGATATCCACCCCCAATCAATGAGACACTATCAGTTAAAGCAGTTAATATGATAGACTCGTTCGGTTCATACTTGATGCATCATGTGATCTCCTATCTACGTTGCTCTTTTCTCTACCTACCATCTACATGGAAGCAGTTCTCCTAATAAAATGTTGAATGAGGAGAAAATCATCTGAGTGGCCTACCAATAAGAGCAACAGGTGGTTGAAATAGGTGGCTGCGTAAGAATCATGAGCACATAAAATCATTCATGCAATCACAATTATGATGGAACTATGATGATGCAAATTTATAGAATGCTCATAATGCCTAATCATTGGGGTGGAATGATGCTTGCACTACCATTTCATCTAAGACTGCACCATGTACTAACTCTTCTTCATGATTAGGTAGAATTGTACCCTTGTTCCCCATTTTCTAACATTGAACTTCCAGAATTATATATATATATATATATATATATATATATATATATATATATATATATATATATATATATATATATATATATATATATATTAAAGAGATAAACTTGCTTTGGGCTTCTACTTGCACTGCACGTTGAATGTACGTCACTGCTTTTTTTCTTTCTTTCAAAGAATGGGCACAATCACTACCTTTTTATAGTAGAGAAGAAGCTAAACATGATCTTTATGCAAGATGATATGTAATGCATATGCAACTACAAAAATAAGATGTTATGAAACTACAAAACATGCACCAAAATACTGTTGTACATGTATGTTTGTTTTTGTTTTTCATATTTTTCTTTTTATGCACACAAAATCACACAACTATATGCAAGATCTACTATGTCATGTGAATGCAATCAAGAGAAAGAATAACAACATGTGCTCAATCCTCTTATGGTGGAGTGTGAATCAAAAGTATGCGGTGGGTGAGATCACACAACTAAGAGACAAAACCTTTAGAAAAAAAAATCATATGTCCCTCTCTAACGACCTGTGTACAGGGTAATCAAGGGGTTTCTTTCTTAAATTTTAATTTAAGGCCGTGTTAGTGTTTGATCAGTTTAGGCTCAACAATCCTTATCAATCACTTTCTTAGACAAATTAGATGATTATTTATGCTCTAACGTCCTGAAGCTGACTTACTCAAGCACTTCCTCAGTTATGTGACTCGATTACTCACAAGATAAGCTCACAATTTTTTTTGCACCCATCGCAAAGATTGATATTTTCAATTGAAACCATGCATTTACCTCTCCACAGATTACACTAGATATATTATGGATCCTACATAATAGAAAACTAACAAGAAAACTAATTAATTTTCTCAAAATAAATCAAACAAGAAAAAACTAAAATAAAGAAAATAAAACATGTTCCAACACCCCCCAAGCTTGAATATGACTATGTCCCCATAGTCAAAATCCCAACTTAAGGGGTGAAATAGTGATACCTGACTAAAAAGGTGGTGGTGGCAGCTGAGTGGGGTCTTGGGGAGGAAACATCCCCTGAAAGGTCGGGTCAGACGAAGGAATATCCGGTGGCATCGGGTATCCTCCAAAATATCCCTAGCTCCAGTAATGGTCAAAGAACGACTGCTGATAGTTTTACATCCATTGCAGATGCTGATGCATGTTCTCTTGGTTGGCCAAGAGAAGACGTTCATTTTCATAAATCACCTACTGGTTGGTGTATAGCCGACCTTGCACATCTTGAATACTGGCCAGAGATTGAGTTTGCTGTTGTTGATGTGTCTGGATGTCCTGCAACATAGAATACATACCCACCATAGAATAAGCATCCTCTCCTTCTTGAGAGGATGGCAGGGCAGAAGATGACGAGACATCGTAATGCTGAGGACTCTTTCATAGAGCCACTCTATGTGTCATAGGAATAGTGGGCTCCACTTCCTCCACGTCGTCGCTTGATTCTTCTTCCTCCTCAGCATTGACTTCTTGTTGTCTAGCATTGTCATCTACAACCGGCCATCTATAGTGCTCAACATGTTTGATGTTGAAGATAGGATCAGGAAGTCGACGCTCATAGAACGTATCATCGACCGAACATATGGCATATATTGTGTTATTTTCCACAGTGATGAGGCCCGCCTGCTTGAAATGAAGGCGGTCAATGCGAAGCTTGGAATTAAGAGGCTCCAGAGTAGAAAGATCCAAGCCTAGGTAAAGAGCAATGGGGGTGATAAGTCCCCCAAAGAGTATAGGTGTGCCCCTCCTGACGTTGCACCTCACCGCAATTATATGTTGGAGGAAGAATGCTCCCCAATTTACCAACCTTCCCTCTAAAAGTTGATATAGAAAATACAAGTCCAGCACTTGTACCTTTGCTTGACCTTGGATTGACTTGGCAAAAAGCGTGTTGGTGAGCATACAATGACACACTCAAACAAAGGGATGCTCGAGGTCCGCCAAGGAACTATGGTGGAAGTTCAACTTTTTACCCTTCTACACTATCACAAGGTCCTTCCAGATGGCATCAAAGTCAACATTCTCGGGCTGATGACAAGGCACATGCGGTCACCCATAGATGTCGTTGAAGGTGCAGAGAGTAAGGGAGTAGTTGGTGTTGTAAAGGCAGAAATCCACCTTTCCTTCTCTCCATTCACTGCTTGATGGGCATGATTGATCGAGAGTGACTGATATCTCAAGGGACGCCATGAACTCAATCACGACTTCCTTGTATGCTGGCCATCCACCAAAGATGGGATTCACAGAACTTCCAGCAAACTCCTGTCACTCGAGGATGGATGCCATGTTGTCGGTGAAGCCCACATCCTCTAACAACTATCGATCGCCGTATCTCGTCGGAGCAAACTTCCTCTTGGCAAGCTCCTCATAGACCTTCTCACTTCAGTCGTAGGGTGGATGAGGCGGGGTCGTGGAGTAAGAGTGCCAGGGGGTCCTCCTCGTCTCACCATGACGATGAAGTGATCGGGGAAGAAGATTGAGAAAAGAAGAGTTCAGAGTAGTTGCTCGTGCTCGTGGGAGTAGTGGTTTTGTCGAGTTGTGAGAGAAAATGAAACCACAACCTCCCTTATATAGGGCTAGCACAGCCCTGCTGCGATGATGTCGGTGGCACCGACATCAAGTTGATGGCATCGACTTCTGGTGGCAGATTCGGGCCTTCAGTGTATCGACGACTGTCGGAGCCCGATCTGAACTTGCGGGAGTGCTGAGCAAGTCAGTGGGAATCTGCCAATCGTCCACTTGGGCACAGCTGGGCCGTAGATGAGGGGTGCCCACAGATCGGTGTTTTCACTGGTCGGTGGTACCGACACTATGATCGATTTTTTTTCTTTTTTTTCGATGCATCGATGCACCCACCAAATCTGGGACCTTAGCTGAGTCAGTGCCACTGACATGGGTGTCGGTGGTACCAATGGCTTATTAGTTAGCCGAGCCCACTTTCCTACACTTTCAGAAGTGTCGATGGCACTGACATGTGTGTCGATGGCACTAACTTGTGTCAGCCGAATTGCCCATCTCTTTGACCCTATCTCGGTGCCATCGACTTGGAAGTCAATGGCACTAACTCAGCCACAGTCTGCACACTCAACAAATGAGTCAGGGTATCATTTTACATACATAAAATTTAAGAAAAACTAAGTACTACTAAAACAACTTAATGGAAATGAATGAAACAAACATCCTAATAGCTGGGTTGCCTCCCAACAAGTGCCCTTGTTTAACATCCTAGGCTAGACAAAACCATTGTTAAGATTAATTAGGGGCAATAAGTTTCACCCCATGCTCCTTTCTAATGAAATCTTCCCCAAAATAATGCTTCAGCCTTTGACCATTGACCAAGAACGATCTCTCTCCCTCTTTGATTCTAACCACTCCATGTGGAAACACTTCTTCTATAATGAATGGTCCACTCCATCTAGACCTCAATTTTCCAGGGTGTAACTTCAACCTTTAGTTAAAAAGCAATACACTCTCTCCCAGTAAAAAGACTCTCCTTGCTATATGTCGGTCATGAATTTGCTTAGTTCTTTCCTTATACAATATTGAATTCTCATAGACATTCATCCTAATTTCATAAAGCTCATTCAACTCTAACATCCTTGTCCTACCTGCTTCATCAAGATCAAAGTTGGGCCTTCTTAACGCCCAATGAGCCTTATGTTCTAATTCCACAAGAAGATGGCACACCCGACCATAGACTAACCTAAAAGGTGTAGTTCCTATTGGTGTTTTGTAGGCAGTCCTATAGGCCAATAACACATCTACTAACAATTCATTCCAATTCTTCCTACTAGACGACACCATCTTCTCAAGGATCTTTTTAATCTCACGATTGGAAATCTCAACTTGTCCTTGAGTTTGTGGGTGATAGGGTGTATCCACACGGTGTGTCACTCCATACTTGTTCAAAAGTGCCCCAAATTTCCAGTTGGTGAAATGAGTTCCCCCATCACTAATAATCATCCTTGGCACTCCAAATCTGTAGAAAATGTGATCCTTAACAAATTTGCATACAACATTTGCATCATTAGTGTGGGTTGGAATCACTTCCACCCATTTTGACACGTAATCTACAGCCAACAAGATGTAAAGGTTAGAGTTAGAGGACACAAAGGGTCCGATGAAATCAATACCCCATAAGTCAAAAGCCTCTACTTCTTGAAACACATTCAAGGGCATCTCCTACAACTTTGATATGTTACCTGACCGCTGACATGTGTCACACATACGCATAAAATCATATGCATATTTGAATAGCATCAGCCAATATAACCCGCTCTCCAGCACCTTAGTGACTGTCCTAGAACTAGCATGGTGTCCACCTGTAGGCAGGGTGTGGTAATGTTTTAACACACTCTCATACTCACCTTTAGGTACACATCTTCTCAAAATTCCATCCCTGTACTATTTCAAAAAAATAGGATCATCCCAAAAATAATAGTGCAAAGAATGAAAGAATCACTTCTTTTCTTGATACCCCCAATCAACAGGAAATTCCTTACAAACAAAATAATTCACAATGTTAGCAAACCAAGGATCCTTTTGCTTAAGGGTGAAAAACTGCTCATCTGGGAAAGTATCTAGAATGGGTATATTCATATCCTTCTCATCTACCCTCTCCAATCAAGATAGGTGGTCATCCACCACATTCTCTATCCCTACTTTATCCTTGACCTTAATGTCATACTCCTGCAATAAAAGGATCCATCTAATCAATCTTGGTTTAGCATCATTCTTCTACAACAAGTACTTAATAGCCGCATGGTCAGTCCACACCACCACTTTTGCCCCCACAAGATATTGTCTACATTTTTCAAAAGCAAAGACAACAACTAGTAGCTCTTTTTCAGTTGTGGTGTAATTAAGTTGTGTGTCGTTAAGTGTTTTAGATGCATAATATATGACTGTAGGAACTTTGTCTAGGCGTTGCCCCAACACCGCCCCCACAACATAGTCTGATGCATCACACACCAGCTCAAATGGTTGGCTCCAATCTGGAGCCTGCAAAACCGATGCAGATATGAGTTTTTCTTTCAAAATATCAAAAGCTTTTAAACACCTCTCATGAAATTTTAATTCAACATCCTTCTCCAAAAGCTCAGACAATGGTTTAGCGATCTTCGAAAAATCCTTTATAAATCAGCGATAAAACCCGGCGTGGCCTAGAAAGCTCCTAACTACCTTCACCGACGTTGGTGGAGGAAGTTTTGGAATTAATTCTATTTTAACCAGATCCACCTCCAATCCTTTGCTAGAAACCTTGTGGCCTAACACTATGCCCTCACTAACCATCATGTGACATTTTTCCCAATTAAGCACTAAGTGTGTGTCTTCACACCTCTGCAACACCTTGTCTAAAATTTTCAAACAATCCTCAAAAGACGTCCCATAAACTGAGAAATCATCCATGAAAACCTTGAGACATCTTTCCACCATACCCGAGAAAATCGCCAACATACACCTATGAAAAGTAACATGTGCATTGCACAACCCAAAAGGAATGCAGTGGTATGCAAATGTGCCATAAGGGGAGGTGAAGGTAGACTTCTCCTGATCCTTAGGCTCGATAGAAATCTAGTTATAGCCCGAATATCTGTCAAGAAAACAAAATTGAGAGAGACTGGCGAGTCACTCTAAAATCTGATCAATGAGTGACAGTGGAAAATGGTCCTTAAGTGTGGCGATGTTCAATCTGTGATAATCAATGCAAACTCGCCACCCTGTCACTAATCTAGTGGTTATTTGTTCATTAGATGAATTAGTGGTGACAATAATTCCCCCCTTTTGGCACTACCTGTGTCGGACTAACCCACATGGAATTAGAAATAACATAAATTATACCTACCGATAGTATCTTTATTACCTCCTTCTTTACCACCTCTGTCATTATTGGATTTAAGAGACACTGAGGTTGAATGACCGGCTTCGCTCCTTCTAGCTGAATCTTGTGTTGTCACAAGGTGGGAGAAATCCCCTTGATATCAACAACATACCACCCAAATGCACCTCGGTGGTTCTTTAGCACAATGATTAATTGTTCTTCTTCTGAGTTACTCAGTGATGCAGATATGATGACTGGTAGCTTCTCCTAAGTAGCTAGAAAAACATAATTTAGATGAGGTGGCAACAACTTGAGCTCTAACTCAGGAAGAGGCTTAGGAGTGAAGAAACCAATGGAGGTGGCAGCGGTCCCAAGTCCTCAAAATGCCTTATGTAATGACATGGCAAAGCCTTCAATAGTCTTGCACATTCTTTGAGGGACCGGTCCTAAATATAATCATCCATGTCATTCATTAGACAAGCCTCTAGCAGGAGTTGTGGATGTATCTGTAGTAGGGAGTCTTGTCCATCCATGTCCACAGTAGATAGACCTGATTCCTCATCGTCGTCATCTGGGTACCCTACTTCCTTAGCAAGTGAGACCACCTTAGTGTTCTCCATGATGTCCACAGTGAGTGTACCCTTGTCCACCTTTGTCATAACATGTGCCATGTCCAAAAATGGTTTTACCAAGAAAAACGAGATATTGCTATCCATGTGCTTCATCATATTGCATTGCTCCCGAGCATTGGATGGCTTGGAATTATCCGACATGGTTATCTCGAACCTGTCATCTTTAATTCCCATAGTCAAGCGACCTCTTCCCATCTCCAAGATCATATCAGCTATTGCTTGGAAGGGTCTTCCTAAAAGAAGCTCGTTGCCCTATTCAACTTGCATCTCCATCACTACAAAATCTGTAAGAAAAACAAACTGGTCCACCTTGACAAGCACATCCTCACAAATGCCGTACGATGTCACCACTGAGTTGTCTACCAACTAGATCGTCATGCTATTCTTCCTAGATGTTTTGAGACCTAGCTTCTTAAAAGTAGATAAGGGCATCAAGTTGATGCTTGCCCCTGAACCATAGAGTGCCTGGCCAAATTTTGTCTTCCCAATGTAGCACGTGACGTTGAAACAACCGTGATCCTGTCTCTTTGGTGGTAGTGTACCTAAGATGAAGGCACTGACTTGCTCTCTCAGTACAACTACTTTAGCATCTGGGATCTTCCTCTTCTTGTTAATGATATCCTTCAGAAACTTACCGTATGAGGGTATTTGTTCAATTGCCTCAATCAACGATATATTCACAGAAAGCTTCCTAAAGGTATCTAGAAACATCTTGAATTTTTGATCCGTCTTTGTTTCCTTCCAAGCTATTCATATATGGAACTGGTACCATCTGTGTCCTCTAATGTGGTGGCACATATGACGTCCTCTTTTCCACCTGAGATTCTTGATTTTTCTCTTCCCTTGTGTTGCCTGCCTCTGGTTCTGCTTGAGCCTGCTCTGCCAATGAGTCATCATTGTCAATGGGCTTTGTCACCTCAGTCTCCACCATCTGTGGAGTTAATGTCTTCTTCCCACTTCTCAGTAGTATGACCTTCACATGCTGGTTTCCTGTTGGAGTATCAATGTTTCCTGGAAAACCTTGATGCGTAGGCTTTTTCAAAGATGCCACATCTGCTGCTAACTGAGACAAAGTTGTCTCAAATCTCCTCATCTTGGCCCCTTGGTTCTGAAGATCACATTGGAAGTTATTTATCAGTTGCTCATTTTGCTTCACTATGCGACTGAGAATTTCATTGGTGGCCTCCTCTGCTACAGGTCACTGCTGCTGATTGTTCCTGTGTTGGTTTTGTTGGTCAGGGTCCTATAGGAAGTTGTTTGGATCTTTCCATGAGAATTTGGGATCTTTTCTCCATGCATAGTCATTGTTCCTGTAGCCTTGCTATCGCACGTACTTCACTTGACCTTCTTCATCTGATGAATTATTATCCTTCTCTAGCAGCTTCTTTGCTATGAAGTCAAGCTTTTCATTCAAAGATGTGATAACTTTAGATTCCCCTATGCTCTTGATATGCTCTGGATTGTCTCTCTCATTGCCCCATGCCTGATTCTTCGCCATATTTTTCAAAATGTCTGACATGTTGAGGGTGGGTTGTTAAGAAAGAACCCCGAGCCTGCACTATCCAAAGTGGTCCGTTCACTTTCACGGAGTCCAAAGTAGAACATCTTCACTTGATTCTCCAAATCGATTCCATGGTGCGGGACCTTCCTGAGCATGATCTGAAAGTGCTCCCACGCCTCAGAATATGATTCAGATGCATGTTTCTTAAAATTGTGGATGTTTTAAATCAACTCATTGGTCTTCTTTGGAGGAAAATATCTTTCAAAGAATGCTTCTACCATTTGATCCCATGTCTCGATCGACTCTTTCGGTAGGTTGTGCAACCATTCCTTTGCCTTATCAGCCATCTCCCCGGCAACGGTGCCAAAAACTTGACACGCCAAAATCGTGCGTAGAAACGCAAGTGCACGCGTTGAGTAATATAGGTCTTTGTGAGGCCCGAATCGAACTCAAGGAGACGTAGTCTCAATGACTACTACTAACTATAGTATGATCAGATAAGCTGATTAAAAGGTTGAATTTGAGTTTGAACAAAATAAAAGAAAATAAAAAATGGTTGATTTGAATGGAATGAATTCCTTAGAGTTATCAGTTTCACCACGAGGTCTCGTTGTATATTATTTCTACCGAATTAATATAAATTCCTACTCCTAACCTGGATAGAAAGCCTGTAGTCAGAATTACTTGCTTCCGCAATGCAATTCACTACCTAAATATAACCAATTCCACATCTATGGTAATTTATTCTTAGTCTAGGTGCATTATTGAAAACTCTGGGTTCTTCCCACTAACCGTACATCACCTATTCCAAGGAATGCGTAGGAAAGTGTACAATTTATGGTTTTATAATCTTTAATCCCCCTTATGGAGTAACTATCGTCCTGTAATCCTATCGATGGTGATCAAGAAATGATAAGTCATTCAAATCCAAACTTATATATTCAGGAATAAAGAGAAATTTATACTAAATCATATAGAAAGTTAATACAATGATTCCGCGGGCTACTCCCGAGTCCTAAGGAAAGGAGGGGTTTAGCCCCACATGGTTCTCAGTTGCAAATACATATAAGGAGAGAACAAAACCATGGGAAACATGAAGGAAGTTCATGTAACCCCTAGAGAGAAGGTGCTCCGGTTGATCCTCCTCAATAAATGCATGTTTTGCAGTCTTCCGGTAGCAGAAACATCCGTTGGAAGTGCTCAAATCTCCCAGTTGACGTCCTTCGGCTCCGTGCTTCTCTCCCTCTTTTCTCTGTCCATTGTGCGGTGCAACGTGAGGACTGTCTCTTCCTCCTTTATAGTCTGGCCGTCCTTCTTTTAGTCTTAGGTCAACTTACGGTACCACACAATGTGGATTGTTGGATCGGGATGACCACTTTAGATTGTTGAAGTCTGGAAGGGTCAGTGGCACCGACCTGGATGTCCATGGCACTGACGGCATCAGGATCTGATCGTGCTCTGGAAAAATCAGTTCCATCGACTTGGAAGTCGGTGGCACTGAGCTGATGCGAATATTTCCTCTACCTCTTTGATGCTCTCTCGGTGGCATCGACTGTTGCTGTCGGTGCCATCGACTCTTTTGGTTGACTAAGGCCCTATCTCCGGTATCATCTCAGTGGCACTGACCTGGATGGTCAGTGGCACTGACTCCTTGATTACTTGGGAGCTCCTAAAAATGCACAACGACCATGTATAAGGCTAAGAAAAGTATAAAATAATATAATTACAATGAAATAGGCACAATTTGACGAAACCAGATTATACAAGCCAATTAAGAAGATTTATGCAAATATGATCAACTAATTAACTTACAAATGCACAAAACAAATGTAAAATAGGCTTGTAAAAGTGACTCAAAACACGTACATCAGTATATCTCCAACTTTGAATGTAATCATAAAATAGAGACAACTATAGGTCTAACTATCCTTAAAGATCAATATAGAACATCACCAAAGACAATCAAAGAACCATTCTCCTTAGAAATATAGTGAAAACACTTATTTCCTCAAATTCTATAAACCTGAAGACATAAGTTTAATGACCAACTTATAGAATGCTCCACAAAACCAATTAAATAGCTAAAAATATGTAAAATTGAGATTGCCATATGTATATAAATAGAAAATTTTACACATGTTATAAACCCCAAGAAAGTATCACCAAGGGACGATCATAGAAACCAATAGACAAATGATAAAATACAATCCTTAAATGATGCTTCAATTACTTCTCAATAATTCTCTATAATGTTGAGACATCAAAGGGAACCTTAGGAAAATACATAAAAATCAAGAAAAGCCACCTATGAAACATCTATAAAGTCCACCTTCCATACTCTCAGTCCAAAAGCATCTACAAAATTCACTCTCACTACTCCCAATAGATTATTGATATATCCTTGTGAATTTTAGTTGGGGTGGATTCCAATCCATTTGTTGCACTTCAACTTTATTATATAGAACTTTGTCTATAAACTCGTAGTTTACTAGACTTGATGGTATATTGGTTGAAGACATAAATTCCGAATAACATGCTATGCAAAAATTGCAATAAATACTTGAAAAAGCCCCATGAATCTCCAATTATGTGCCCCTCTTATAAGTTTCAAATAAAGAATCGGAAAGGTTGACAACTTATCTTTAAGGATTTTGTATAGTTATACAAGGCACAGACAAATGATGGTCATTAATCCATATGTAACAAGAAAGACCTCTCTACATAGTTTCTCAAAATTGAGCTACTGACAAGGGTAAAGATTCAAACTTCTTATCCATTCCCTATTTCCCTTCAGATATCTCCAAGATAAAGAAGGTTGTAACTCCTGAATGGGTTTTGAAAGAAGTCTCTCATCTACCTGTCATGTCATCTAACTTTTTATCCTTGTTTGGTACAAAGGTGGAACTTTGATTAGGTATAAGGTGTTAGTAGAGATATATGATGTCATATGAATATAGTCTTTGAATGTTGTTGTAAGGAATGTTCTTGATGGAGGAATCAACTATTCTTGTAGGATAGACTGACATGGTAAGACAAATATTGATTTAATATTGTACCAAAGAATAAACTTGATGGCTGGTTTTGTCCTTAGCTTATGCTCTAGGATTTTGAGTATACCTTCTGGAGTGATAACCTATCATTCAGGTGCTACAAGGATGGAAACTAGTCATTGTGCAAGCATGGAACAGTTCATGGAATTATGCAATATGGATATATGCAAGTTGCTTGGTCTAACCATGGTGTCCTAATGTACAAAGACGTACTCTTTGCCTTTATTAAAAGTGATTGTCTTGTTGATCTCTCTAGAAGTATAGGAATTTGATCAAGGTTAGCCTCAACGTTGATAAGAACCTATTAAGGATGAGATGCTACAAATAAGCTCTTCTAATTTGGACAATAAACATGATGGGAATATGAAAAGAGAAGTGGAATGATTTTATCATGGGTAAATTATAGCTTAATCAAGGGGAACTAATTTGATCAAGAACTATCTTGCTAGCTAGTGGGATCTTGAAGAGGATTATGATATTTTATCAAGATAAACATATTAAGGTGCCCATGGAAGTTCAACTACAATGTATAGAAAGGATTATGGGGTCTATAGAATTATGAATCCCTACTTTCACAGAATAAACTATAATAAATGTTCATATCTAATCTTTTTTTACAGTGTTCTGATGACCAAGGAAATTGGTTGCATACATGTAGAGCTTTTTGGGTGGACCCTCACTAATTTCATGGTCCATTGATGAACTTTACTTGGGGCTGTTGGTTGGTCCATTGGACCTAGTAGTTGAATGGGTTGCATTTTTTGGGCATGGCTCATATATCCTCCAGTAAGTTCTAGAAAAACTTGATGTTGGGATGAAGGAATATAAAGGAAGAGGTGGGTTGATTGACCTAAATTTTGATGCTTAGACATCTTTCACATGAGAAACTAATACTTTCAGTCTATTATAAGATGTGATTGCTTTTGAGATATATGTAGGCCGCCTGTCAGTTCATAAAGTAGTTGTCTCTAATGATGGAAGGGTTTTGAGATTTGTTACTAGCTCTAGATTTGGAAATTAAGGAAGGATTTATGCATGTAAGGTCATGAGTTATGTTAAGTGGTATCGGGCTAAGTCAGAGGCTTATAACACTAGCTATAGTTCATAGGTGGACTGAATGCCATCAAGAACAATTGAGCTTCATAAGATAGTTGTAGCTTTCTTTTAATGGTTTTAAGAGGGAGATATAAAGTTTCTCTTTGTGATGCTCAAAAGAATGAATTGTCTCAGAGAGAACTATGGGAATACTTTGAGCTTCTATTGAGACCAAAAGTTGACAAAATGGTCAATTTCAAAGGGCTGATAGGATTTCCTAAAATTGAACATGTGGTGATAAATATTCAAGTTATGATTTTGAAACATGACCTACCTAGTAGTAGAATTCATATGGATACCAGAGAACATATTTTCATTTTGCAATAAGGATCTTTCTTGCTTTGGAGTTCTTGCATTGCAACACTTCATGATGGGATGGTCTGACTGAGTCAACAAAACTACCTATAGTGAGATTTTGTAGAAAGTAGAAAGTTATCACACTAAAGGATAGGTTATTAGTACACAATGTATATTCTAAATCCCATAGCTTAAGCTAACAACTAGAAATGATTGTCAACAAGCAATTCAACTAGATGATCCTACATTAACATAAAACCATAGAAATACTATGAAATACCAAAAGAAAAAATACAAACATGAGAAATACTATAAATGTGTAATTTGAAATACTATAAATCTATATTTTGGAGTACCAACTTAAGAATGAGGGAGAATATACTAATCACAAGATAATATAGCACAAGAGAATATAAAGGCATAAGTATGGAAGATTTTATAACCTTAATTAAAAGGTATTGATTTCTATAATTATGCATCACAAGTATGACTAGGTTTGGAAGGGTTTCTAACCATAATAATTTACCATTTCAAATGTTTCCTATATTGTGTATCCTTCCATTGATACATGTGATGATCCCTATTTAAAATCAAACCAAGAATTTTATATGTTAGTAAAAGTATATGATAGTCTTAAAGTGTGTATTAGGTAATGAAAGAATTTATAAAGAACTTACAATTCCATGAGATTTTTCATAATTTTGCATGTATTTCCTCTCAATAGATCAAGATAGTGGCATATAGCCCTAGTAGGGTCAAAGGCACAAAGTTTCCAATGTCCCCTATGCATGAAAGGAGTACATTTAGGAAAATGTATTTTTCAACAACATTCTAGACTAAAATAAAGGTATGTCAAATGATGAACAAGATATTAAATGTAATGCCTACCCCACATTATAAGGTAAAAAATACTTCCAAATTTTG
This sequence comes from Alisma plantago-aquatica, assembly GCA_963693085.1. Lineage (NCBI taxonomy): Eukaryota > Viridiplantae > Streptophyta > Magnoliopsida > Alismatales > Alismataceae > Alisma > Alisma plantago-aquatica. Next base: position 666,816,251 of record OY856414.1, read on the forward strand.
TGACTTCCCTCTACTAAATTTTTCTCTTATATATTGCACCTGACTATCCTCATTTTCAATATACATCGGATCTATAAAATATGAACATATAAATCTCTACTTGAGTTCACCTTTTTAAATAAATGCCTACAACAAATGACATGTATTTAGTCTTTTACAATAATAATATTGAATATAATCACTTGTAATGAAACTCACTTGTTGTATGTGATATATACAAATCTTTTACTTGTTCTTGATCATGACATATCTTGACTACTTCATATGTGTGAACAAGTCATGGGTGTAACCTGTTACATTTTCAACATCTGTATAGGAATGATATGAACCCTGTCATCTTTTAGATACATCATCAATAATTTTAGCATCCGTAGAGGTTTTTTGAAGACTTGCTTTTCAAGGAGTGGTGTTGGCCTAGTGGGGCTTGAGACTTCATTGTACATATGCAAAGTTTTCGAATCATTTGTTTGTGTGTTTCTTGATTCTCTCATTTTTCCTTGAGATCTTGAGACTTGTGATTCCTTGAATAGGGATAAAAAAGTATAAAAAATATACACGATTAAAACACAATACATTTCAATAAACATTAACAAATACGATCGTGTTGTCACATGTACCTTCAAATTTAATTTGATCAATTATGCAGGTCAAGGAAGGTAGGTGCCTATGCCTTGGAAGGCTTCATAAACCACTACCACATCTAGAGGTATTGGCACACTTTCATTTGGAATACATGGGGTGTCAATTTTCACATACTATAGTACGACCCTTCTAATTTTTGTGGCTGTTGATTTCTCTTCATGGGAAGACATATCTACAACAAATTAAATAGAATAAAATTAAAAATTGCATTCATAAATATGCAAAACACTAAAATTAGATAATAGTGTCAATATAAAATCTAAAAATGAGAATGAAATTAGTTATTCATTTAGGAATGACCTTGAATAGGATAAAAACACTATTTACTCTACTTGGACTTATGCCATTTTTTAGTGTTATGAACACTAACTTCATGATCAAACATCTTCCTTGCCCGGTTCGCCTGCGAAGAGGATCTGAGGACCGCCCTAGACAAGGGGCCTTGGTTCTTTAACCGAAAGATGGTGATCACAAGAAGGTGGACTCCAGAAGCTGACATACGTAGAGCATCCCTCACCTTGGTGCCTGTGTGGCTCACCCTATCAGATGTTGGCCATCACTAGTCTAGAAGAGCCATCACCATAATCTCCTGTGGTGTTGGTGAGCCCAAGGTCATCGATTTCCACTCTGAAGGCAGATATGAAGGAGCGACACACGTCTGTGTAGAGCTCAAGGCGGACAAGAAACCACCTGAGGTGGTTATGGTGGAGATGTCAGATGGCAAGGAACTCGAGTTCAAGGTGATATATGATGCCCTTCCACAACAGTACCATGCCTGTAAGGTGTTCAGGCATTTTCCAGGTGACTCTCTTGGGGAGAAAGCCTCCCATTCTCTTCCCCCCTTGGTTCGTGGTCATGACCCGAGTAGGAGGCCAGGGTAGAGAAAGGGCTAGAAGGACTCAAGAGAGTGAGAAGAACAACAAGACATCTTCTACTGCTGACGAGGTGAGGCCAATTTCTGATGAAGAGGTCAACACGAGTTCCCTGAACGTTTTTGAGGGGATGAAGGCAGTGGTACCTAGTCACGAGGAAGTGGCTAGGGAAGGCTACATCCCTGAGATGGTGGAGGATGCTATGTTATTCAGCGAGGAGGAATCCATGAAGGGGGGGCGGCCCCGGTGGCCCTACAATATACAACAATCAATTCTCCATCTTGGAGAACCTAGACCCTGAAGATCTATTTGAGGAATTGTTAGGCACATCTAGGAGGAGGGGCTCTCAACAAATGATGCCCAATGTTAGAGGTAGAATAAATTCACCAAGAATGACCACCCAGGGGAGGGAGTCATAACAAATGTTAGAATGTCCATTCTTTCATGGAATACTAGAGGTGCGTCTCGACCAAGGAGATAGAGAAGAGTCAGGAAGATTATCACAGAGTCTGGGGCATCAATGGTCCTTATTCTTGAAATTAAATCAAAAGGCAGTACGAGGAGAAGATGGGGGATCTCTTCCCGGGTGGCTGGGGGTACCAGTCAAATCTGGAGCAGATTGATGGAGGTAGAATGGCTTTGGGTTGGAACAAAGACTTGTGGTATGTGCAGGTGATCAAGGAAACTGACGAAGTTATGGTGGCCAACTACATAATCATGGAGGTTTTCACTGTGTTATTATTGGCGTCTATAGGCATAACAATGAGAACAGATACATGGAGTGTTGGGACACCATCAGGGTGTCGACACAACATCAGGTGCCACATCTTGTAATTGGGGATTTCAACCATGTAAGGAAAGCTTCTGAGAAGTTTGGTGGACTCCCAATCCCTGACTCAATCCTGGGGAGATTTAACGACATGATCAATGAGGCAAATCTGATTGAACTCAACATGTGCGGCAGAATTATGACATGACAGAATAAGAGAAGTCCGGATCATAGAATCTCAAGCCATCTGGATAGAAGTCTGGTGAATGTGGCCTAGCTTGATGTGTTGGAAGTGCGAATGTGCATGTGAGGACACCCCAATAGCGATCACTCCTGGATGCAAGTACCAATGGTCAAGAACAATATGAAGAGGAAACTGTTTAGATTTCTTAATTTCTCAGCGGACTGGACTAGATTTGAGGAGAAGGTTAAGGAAGCGTGGGTGGAACCGGTTCTGGGGAACTCGATTTTTAGATTTGCTGAGAAACTAAATAATTCTAAGAGGATTCTGATGAAGTGGGTGGCATGCTTCTACAACCTAGCAAAAATGGTGAAAATAGCCAAAGAGGAGTATGACGGTGTGGCGAAACAACTCAGGATGTGCCTGAGTGATCCTAGCCTGATGGTGATAAAACAAAACAAATCTAAGAAGCTCACATAGGTGGAGAAGGCAGAAGAATCCTACCACTGGTAGTGGAGCAGGATGAGATGGATCAAGGACAGAGATAGGAATACTAGAGTCTTCCATAATGCCACAAAGAAAAACCATATGAGAGATTGCATTCATGGGCTAATCAAAGAAGATGGTAGTCAGACGGGCGGTCCCAGAGAGGTGTCGAAGGAGGCGGTCTCCTACTTTAGAAACCTATACAACAACACTCACCAGAGACAATAGTGTTAGATTCCGGCGAGGAAAGTAGATGAAGAAATGAACAAGGGGCTGTATGGGCCGGTCTCAGAATAGGAGGTTAGAGATGCGGTCTTCTCTATTGGGGCCTCCAATGCCCCAGGGCCAGATGGTTAAAATGGCATATTTTTCCAAAGATGTTGGGAGATAATCAAAGATGATTTGTGTTGCGTTGTGCGGTGGTTCATGGTTGGAGGAACCATGGTCAAGCATGTCAATCAAACCTTTATCAAGATGATCCCCAAGAAGAACATGCCGGCTTCTATGGTAGACTACATGACCATTGCCTGCTATTCGATCTTCTATAAAGTTTTCTCTAAATTGTTGGTGACTCAGTTGAAGAAATTTTTTCCAAGTATCATCTCCCCCAATCAGTTGGCATTCGTGCAAGGGAGGTCGATCAGAGATGGTGCCCTTTTGGCTGTGGAATTCCTCTCCTCTTTCAACTAGAAGAATGCCACCAAGAAAGCTAGCTTCAAGGTGGACATCACTAAAGCCCATGACCATGTGGATTGGTCAGCCCTCAGGGAGATCATGATTGTACTGGGCTTCTCCATAAGGTGGATCAACCTTATCACCTAGTGTGTGGAGTCTACCTCTTTCTCAGTTTTGGTTAATGGGCTACCATAGGGGATCTTCCAGGCCTCTAATGGATTGAGGTAGGGCGACCCCCTCTCCCTTATTGTTTGCCATTGTCATGGAGGTCTTGACCTATGGAATCAATTAGCCAAATGGGGAGGGGTTGATGAAACCCTTCAAGGTGAAAAATACACCGACAATGTCTCATCTAGTTTTCACAGATGACATCATGGTGTTTTTGATAGGTTACTGCAAGTACATGAGACACACCAGAAGGATCATGGAGCGTTTTGGCAAGCTTACGAGTCTCTACATTAGCCAATTGAAATCCAAGATTTATCTATCGTGCTCTTGCGATTCTCGACGGGATCGTCTGCGTGCAGCAACTGGTCTGCCCCATGACTGGTTCCCCACTAAATATTTGGGGATCCCGATCTATGGGGGTTGAGGTAGAGGGGGTACTTTGAGGTCCTAGTGGATGAACTCAAGAACACTATTGAGAGATGGACCGGTTTGAACATATCCATGGCTGGGCATTTGGTCCTTTGCAACATAGTTTTAATGGGGAAGTTTGGCTTCTAGACTAGACAGACGGAGTTGCCTAATTTCATAGTGGAGAAGGCTCATTCGCTCTTCGTGGGGTTTCTCTGGGGAGGTAAGTCTCATGGTGTTGCATGGGGGATGATTACCATAGGAAAGGATCAAGGAGGCATGGGGGTTTTGGACCCCTGGGTCGTGGAAGAGAGGAACACTCAGAGGCGCATCCATGGCTTCCTCATGGACCAGGGCTCACTGTTGTCTGTGTGGATGCATCAGCGGTATAACACTTCCTTGGATGTGGGAGTGGTGTAGGGGAGCTCGTTGGTATGGAGGAGGATGATGCAGATATGTCAACAGGTGAGGGTTGACTACGACGAGGACCACAAAATGTGGGTGTGTGCGACCGATAAGCCATGTATCAAGGGATGCTATGGACCACCTGTTCCTTGGGGGAAGGTTGTGTGGAACAAGTGGTAGACCCATAAAAGGAGTTGCTACCTGTACAAAGCGCTCCTCGGTCGGTTGCCCATAGTGGACAGGATGATAGGCTGGGAGATCAATGCAAATAACAGGTGCTCACTGTGTGGTGTGGGGGATGAGTCACACGAGCACCTATTCTTCACATGTGATTTCTCGGGCTACTTGATAACTAGGTGGGCCTTGAAAAATGATTGGGGGGCCCATGTCCCACATAGCATTGGTGGTTGCATGCAGTGGATCCACGCGCGGATGAGGGGGAACAAGAGCATGAAAACCTTTAGAGGAATGTGCCTGGCTTCCATCATTTTCCTTATCCGGCAGGAAAGGAACTCACAAAGGCATGGAGGACTGGACAGAGATAAATTTACCATTTTTGACTTATTAGTTGATAAGTTCAACATGCTTTGTAGGGTCAAACCTAATATTTGTAAATGTTTAGATCTAGATGCTAGCTTACATTGGGGCTTTTGTAGTTAACACACCCCTGTATAGTATAGGTCTTATCCTATATGGCCTTTTTGCCTTGCAATATATTACCTTATCCAAAAAAAAAATTATCACACTAGTGTGATTATCTCAAGCACATACTTATTCTTTATTAACAATAGCATCATCATTTTTGAACATAGATGGAATGATCCTAGAAAAGGATGTTTCTTCTTTTGTAATGATGTCATCTTCATCATCATCTCCTTCATAGGGACTTATTCTGTGAGATACGACCACATACTGTCCCTTATTAGTTGTGTTTGTCAAAATAATTTTTTCCTATAATTCCATTATAAAAGGATTGTGTGTACATCCCTACCTATAGAGGTTCATTGAGGTCAATCCATCTTCAACATGTACACCCTTATCATTTTCAACCCACTTGCAATGAAAAATAGGAATATGCACAAGTTGTAATCCAACTTGTATATGTCTTGGATTACTCCATAATAGGTCATGTCACACCAAATTGGATTTTTTTCTTTAACACTAGTGATATTCATAGATTTAAAGACCAAAATACCCCACTCTTATGCATGTTAGTCTTCTCATCTTAGTATTTCATATATAAAGTGTACTCATTGATACAATAGCTAGCAAAAGATTACTATTCTTCTAGGCCCCACAAATAACCATTTCAAGGTCATTGAAGCACACCATGATTGTCGAGAAGTATGTTTATTGACATGATTTATTAATCACCTGGCAAAAGATCAGTTGTGTTCTTTTATTATATCCTTCACATTCTTCGACTAGTAACAAATGCATATATAATTCATGTGTTCTTCCACATAGGGTTCAACCTCTGTAGTATTTCAAAGGACATACACATGTGTTGTCTATAATTGATCAACATATAGTCATACCAGCTTGAATCCTATACCACTATGCCCTTCAATTTTTATAGCATGTCCTGATTTAGGAAGACCAATGGTTTCAACATTGAATGAGAACTGGGCACAAAATTCAATAGCCTCTTCTACTATGTAGCTTTCTCACATAGAACCATCTAGCTAATATCATTTTTACATACCCTTTTAATATCTTCATGAATATCTATAAATAGGTACATCTGAAATAGATACATTGGACCAAAAAATTTGACTATATAACTAAGTACACAAATAAAAAAGGAGGGAAGTACATGTCAAGTTGACTCAAGGTGGTGATGATATGATTTTCTAATGAGTCTAGAGTCCCAGGGTCAATGTCTTTTGAGCATAATGTATTGAAGAACATACATAGCATAGTGATTACATTTCTAACACACTTGGGAAAAATGGAATGGATAGCCAATGGCAAGAATCATTGCATTAATATGTGGCAATCATGTGGTTTCAAGATCAACAATTTTAAAATTTTCATATCTACAAATTTACTCATGTTTGAAGAATATACCTCTGGAACCTTAACTCCTTTCAGGAACCCACAAAAGATAGCCATTTCATCATTTGAAAGGGTATAACACGCTGGGCAGAAGTATGTCCAACTTCCCATTTTCTAGTGGGGCCAATCTATCAAATATGTTCTTCTCTATGTACATCACATATAAACAATGTCTCACATGTAAAATTTTCCAATAAAGAGGATCAAATAATATATACCTCTTCTTGTAGGGACCTTTGATAATTGGAGATTTTGTCCTTTTTTTGAATTTTACTTTCAATTTTTACCTTAGTAAATATTTGATGACCAGATAATGTATTAAGAGCACTCCATAGTTCTATTTCTCCATTAAAATCTTTCTTCACCCCATGGTAACGGTGACCCTTGGGCAAGAACCTACAATGACCAATATAAATAGTTTTCTTCCCATGTTTCAGTGGCAAAATGATGCCTCCTCTTCATAAATAGGGCAACTAAGGTGTCCTTTGATATTGTAACTAAATATATTTCCATATGCTAAAAAATTATTTATCATACAAAATAGCATTTCCCTCATATTGAAATCCTCTTGGTTGTATGAATCATACAAGTATACACCCTTGTCCCATAGAATCTTCAAATATTTAGTTCATGGAGTCAAATAAATGTCAAAATCATTACCATGATGCTTTGGTCTTATTATTAGCAAAGTCAAAAGCATATACTTGTATTTCATGCATACATTTGGATCAATATATATTACCAAAATCACCAACTAGGTACCATGACTTTCTAAATTATGGGGGTTCATTCCATCTGTGAAAAGTGACAGTCTTAAGTTTTTGGACCACCATCAAATTCATGAAACATATTATTGATTAGCATCCACTGTAGATAATTTGTAGGGTCTCTAAGAAAACCATCACTTTTTCACTCCTCAACATGCCAAACCAACTTTTGTGCATCATCAACAATATTCAACAAGTGCCCGAGTCTTGGTATTATTGGAAAATACCATAAAACCTTACCAGGGATTCCATCCTTCTTGTATCATGGTTCTTCGTAATTTAGACAACTATTGAGCTAAGCATGACCATTTTGATTCAAAATGCAATCATCGGGACATGCATGTATCTTTTCATAATCAAAGCCCATGGTTGAAAGCACTTTTTTGGCCTTGCATGTGTGACTAGGAAGTACATTACCCTTTGGAATCATATCTTTCAAGAGTTCAAGTAAGATTGTAAATATTTTGTCAGACCATCCATTGCTCACCTTCAGGTGATACAACTTTAAAACAATAAATAATTTGGTGAACTTGACACAATTGTTGTATAATGAGGTTTGTGAGTCACTAATCAACCTTTCAAACATTTTGGGGCAGTCTTGAGTCTTTTACTCTACACTCAAAGCCATGTCTCGCAATGTGCCATCTTCTTGTGTCTGACGTTGTTTCCTACGCTCTATAGTATGAAATTCTTTGCTCTCATCATGATGTATCCATTAAGTCTAAGTTATACCAATATTTTCTCAAAATAAGTGATAACACAAGGTGTCTTTGTAATGTTGCTTCCCAAAATCATACTTTGGACAAGGATAAATAAGTCTAGTTTAATTTTTTGGGTGATCAACTGTGCATCTTACAAATGCATCATCTCCTTTTTCATATTCTTCAGAAAAATGATTTTCTCACATACATATTTGATCCATTACCACATGATAGGAAAAAGATCCAAATTAATAGGAAATATGTACAAAACACCTAATTAGTACTTTAACACCCAAAAAATTGTGAAACAACCTCATGAGACTCATGAAGAGCCTCTATTAGTGAAAAACACCTATTTAAGATATATGTGAAATGAAAACATAGCCTAAGGATTTAACAATCCTATAAACACACAAACATTTTTCCTTTTCAGAGTAAATATGTTTGAATGCATGGAAGACATTTTCAAAATTCTTATGAAAGGTAACCCCTACAAGGAAGCAGTCTCGAAGTTGGTAATCTCTTCTTATGAAAAAATTGGGCACTTTATCAGAATTCTTGGTGACTACTAAGAAAGAAGTTGTTAAAAGTCAGTTCGAATTTTTATATCCACTCATTATGGATAAATTTTTTAACACATCATGATCCCATTTGCACATCATTAAAATTCATCCATCGCAACTTAAGAGGAAAATGAAGAGCTATTGTTTCTAAATATCCCATTCCAATAAACTGACCATGACTTAATCAAGATGGTACAGTTGCAGTAACAATATCTAATTAATCAAGAGGTGAATCACCTACAGTAGGTGTTTAAACAACCTCTGATAGCACCACCTATATAATATAAAAATATAAAGTGCACGTTATACCATAAGGTGTTGTTAACATTGATGGTTGACTGTTGTATTTCAGAATGTATGGATCTATCAACTTTTGTCTAACATCTCCACAATTTATGGAGAGAGTGTTAGTCTTTTATTACACTGGTGTGGGGAGAGTGTTGGTCTTTTATTACACTAGTTATTCAATTTTCAAATGGATATAATGTCTGAGTAGATGTAAGAAGTCATATATTCCATAAACTTGTCAAACTAACTTGAAAATAGAAAGCTTGTTGGTTAAATTTGTTGTTGGTAGATAAATGGTTTTAGGTTCAAGCCCAGACAGTAATGGATAAGATACTATCTAATCTCTTATAAAAAAGGGATAATGTAGAGTCACTGCATAAATGTGTTGCAAGGAGTTTAGATAGCAGAAAAGAACATATATATTTAACATGGAAGCTGCTATCAATGAGATGTGCAAGCACATTGAACTGTTTTCAACTTTGAACAAGCACATTAAGGCCCTTGCAAGATAAATGTGATGGAAAATATGGGATAAATGTGATGGACATATTTATTGCATGCCAAGTTGATGGTTAATTCACTTAGATAAATGTGATGAAAAATATGGGATGACATGTGGGTGAGGTGTGGTAAAGATTAGGAAAGAAACTTAAACGAAAATTTGAGATTACAAACATATGATACATATATGACAAACAACTATTCCTAACAAGGCACCAAAATTCTTTGTCCACTAGTATAATTCAATAAGGTCACGGTACAACCTAAAAAAGCTTAATACTATTAAAGGAAAATGAAAAAATTTTTCCCATATTTTCCTTAACCAACATATTGCATCAACAATTATGTATCTAGAAAAGAGAGTGCAAGACATACCTTGTTCTAGAGCAAGTCCAATGACTATTCTTGTAGAGATATGTGCTCCCTTCCAGAGTAGCGCATGATCACAATCATTTGCGTCCTACTGGTGTAGCACACAGACAATGGTTGATGGTGTCCTTCTAGCATGGCAACAAAAGGTTCCATACCTCTACATAGTTCATGCAGACCATAGGGAACTCCACCTTGTACTTCTAAAGACAAAGGGAATGAGTTTCCCTTCCATTTGTCAACATGGTAGCATCAACTTCCTTTCCTCTTATTATCTCTCAGTTTCGGGTATGACTGTTAAGGCTCTCTCACATGTTACTAGAACTATGAGATGAGGAGTCTTGAGACAGTTTCTTGACTTCCCCTCTAGACTTTGTATCTATTGTGTGTCTTGAGCCTTGGCCACCCTCTCCTTATATAGTAGTGGATAGGCTTGGGTTTCTACAACCCAGGGGATACAAAAGGTCAGATTATGGTTTGATGCTTGTTGTGTGTGACCAGTCAGTGGATTGGTATAACATTCAATCAATTGGACTATCCAGTCATTCGATTGGCTTATAGTCAGTGACACAATAACATTTCTTTTGATGCAATGGTTAATGTATGCCATTCATATCATTGATCATTTGACCCAATCAAACTGGTCCTTCGACCCAGTCAAAATAGTCATTTCACATCCAGCTAGACATTCTAGTCAGTCGACTCAGTATTTTGACCATATGTTGGGAACCCAATTTTAGTCAGTTGGTTGGATACTCGAACCGATTGACTTATTGGTTCCATCAGCAAGAGTCATAAGGTCTAGTCGGTCAACTAGAAAAGCTAGTGTTGTTTACTTTGACTACATAAATACTTTTAGTAACCAAGTTTAATTTTATCCATGAGTAAAATCCTTTTCCAAGTTCATCCTATATGTGTGACCCTATAGATCCCATATTACATTGATAGTAAAGTCCATAACCATTTGACTACATAAGCAATGAGCGGTATCTAGCAACAAATCCGTACCACCCAAGTAATTGGAAAATTGGAGAACAACAGCAACCTAGAATCTGTATTCAATGTTAACATGATTGTATAGTTCCTTTGTTTCTAATATCTAGATTGAATCTAGGGCATGGAATCATCATCCTTTTAATATCCAATCTGTGTTTCTTAAACTAGAGTAGAATGTTGAGATATAGTGAGTTCACATATCATATATTGACTTTCACATGAGCATGGTCATGCATTTCTCAATCTCGCTCATAAAGGGCCCGAGATATCAAACTCTCATAGGAGGGACAAACCCCATCTACATCATGTTGACCTAGAGGTTATACATTGTCCATATTTTGATAATGACTCAACCATTCCATTCATATGTATCTAATATGTGTATTCAAGATTGATCTCAGGTGTTAGGTACATGAAAAGAATCAATTTACACAAGCCCTAGCTAGTCAAAGTTCAAGTCAAAAGCAATGTAAGTGTGCTAATTAGGAAATCCATTCAAATGACCTTAGAAGAATTTTGTAATCACTTGTATTGATGATATGACTTGTAACTAAGATGATAAAATATGTGTGATACTTAGTACCAAGTTTTAATCACTTTTTAGCGACTTTAGAAAATTGATCACAGACTTCTGATCGGTCGAGTTACAATCTTGACCAATCCCTTGGATCCATTTTCTGGAGAGTGCATCAGTCGAGTTGTGCATTCACATAACTTGACCGATCGAGTTACTGACCAAATGTGATTTTAACTGATCAGTCAAGTTTCCTAGGACAAACTTGACCGATAGTTTGAAAACTGGGTTTGTCTTTTAGCCGATCGGTCGAGTTACCTTTACTGAATCTTGACCGAATGTACTATAAGGAAAATGTAGAAAAAGTGATTCTAACCGTTGCTGACTTGTTTGGAAAAAAATAGATCCGTTTCCTTGAGCAAACACGACTATAATTTGACCCTAAGTGTTCCCCAACTCAAGGGAGCACCTCCGGCTATAAATAGGACCACTTGGAGTTCATTCCAAGGTTGCTCATTCACTACACACAAGGTCCTTGCTATAGTTGAGTGTGCTACCACCCCTTGAGCCCCTTTCTCTCCCTAGTTTATACTTCATTCCGTGATTTGTGAGTGAGTTAGGATTATTGTAAGAGAGCTCCACCTTTGTGCATGTAAAGCTCTTAATCTTCCACTACTTCCCTATCCCTTTCTTCCCTGAAGAAAAGCTGAAGCAAGCAAGCTCCATCGAATGAAGAAGGAGTTGTAGCTGGTACTCTTCAAGGTTGATGAAGAGGTGGTGATATTCTCTAGGTGAAGGAGAAGGCAAAGGTGGAAGATCCAAGAGGAGAAGAAAAGTCCTTCAAGGCGGAAGACTTGAGCTTGAATGGGTAAGACCTAGGTGAAGGATAAAGATTCAAGATAAGTGGGTAAGTTCCTTGTTAAGGTGGTGATCTCCTTGTGGTTGGATGGGTAAGTGCTTTGGTGATCTATTACTGTAAATCTATGTGGTGATATAATAGAGAAAAGCACTTACAAAGTCCTAGAGGTTGACCTCTCTAGGTAGTGGACTGACTCACTTCTATTTTGAAGTGTGGAACCACTCGACATCCCTTTGTTAAGTGCTTGCTATCAATCTCTCTCATCCTTGCTATGCTTGTTAGATAAGACTTCAAATTGCCTTTAAGCTATTGCTCCTAATTGATATAATTTGAAGGTCTATATGTTTTGTGAGAAATTTTGTAGCTCTATTCACCCCCCCTCTAGATCCCATAGATCCAACAAGTGGTATCAGAGCCAAGGATCTTCTCCAACAATCTCCCATAAGATGAGAAGATCGGCAACAACCTACTTGGTTCACTCAACCTAGAGGGAGTCTTCTCCATGCGTCCTTTGATCTTTGATGGCACCAACTTCCTCTATTGGAAGAGAAGGATGCAGTTCTACATTCAAGGGATGAACTTTGATATGTGGCAGGTGATGATCACACCTTACAAAGAGCCAACCAGAGCTGTTGCAACATACAGTGAAGCTACTCTCAAGGAATCTCAACTCAATGCAAACGCCATAGGCATCCTCTACGCAGCCCTCACTCCCATGGAGTTCAATTGAATCTCATCATGGGACACCACCTATGAGATTTGGGACAAGTTGTGCATCACATATGAAGGCAAAAATCAAGTCAAGGAGGCAAAGATCTGCATGTTGGACAACCTCCTAGAGAACTTCAAGATGGGAAAGAAAGAAGGCATTGTGGAGATGTATTCAAGGCTGAATGTCATCATCAATTGGCTGGATGCTTTGGGCACTCCTTTGGAAAGAGGCATCATCAACTCAAATATCTTGAGAACTCTTATAAAGAGATGGGAGTTAAAGGTTACCTCCATTGAAGAAGTGAGGAGCCTTGGTGACATCCCAACTGAAGAATTCATTGGAAATATTCAAGCCCATGAGCCTAGACTTGACAAGCAAGAAGAAGAAGCTAATCAAGAAGAGAAGGAAGCCAAGAAGATCAAAGATAGTTCTTTCAAAGCAAAAGTGGAGGTTGTCATCCTTCAACAAAAAATTGCTTGTTAGACTTCTTCTCCCTCCTCTAATGAAGATGAAGGCCCTAGTGAGCATGAATCCAGCTACATCAAGGGAAAGCACTTCAAGGGAAAGCAAGCCTCCTCCTCCTCCTCCTCTACTCCTAGATGCTACAAGTGTGGTCAAAAGGGGCACTACAAGAGTGAATCACCAAAGTCAAGAAAGTCTCACCACAAGAGCAGCTCAAGGAAAGATGAGGATCACAAGAAGGAGAGAAAGCACAAGAGGAAGGACAAGAAGGAAAAGAGACACAAGAATGCAACCAATGCAGCTTGGGAAGCTTCATCTTCAAGCAGCTATAGCTCCAAAGAAGATGGAGAGTTCCACTTTGCCCTCATGGCCTCTACAAGTGAAGACATTGGTGAGGTAAGTGAGGTAAGCTTGCATGAACTGCCTAAAGAAGCTATTATTGACATGCTTGTTACTACTCGCTCTTCTTTTGCTAAATGTAAATCTAAAAGAAAACGGTTAGGAAATTCATTGATGATCTTTATGCTAAGCTTGAAATTTTGGAATTGAATGAGAAAACCAATCTTGAGAGTATTGATAACTTGCAAGGGCAATACCTTGATCTTGAGCTCCAATATAATGGGGTTGAAGTTGAGAATGGTGTCTACCTTAAGAATATGGAAAATCTTAAGGAAGAGAACCAAAATTGTCTAAAAGAACTTGAATTGCTTAAAACTGAAAATGTTGAATTTAAGTTACTTATTGATGCTCCTATAGAAGAGAGAGATGTCTATCTCAAAGAGATTCAAATGCTAAAATCTGAAAATGCTAGGTTGCTTAGTCAAGTAAATGATTTACCTTCTAGACCTTTGTTGCCTAGTGTTAATGTGGATGCTATCTCTCTTGAAAAGGATTCATATCTTACTAAAGCTTTATGTCTTGAGGCTGACCTTGTGCATGATAGGGATGACATATCTAGTTTATCTTCTACTATTGTTTCTTTGAATGATGACAACCATAGATTAAGAGCATCCCTGTAGAAATTCCTCAAAGGGAAGAACTCCCTAAATGAAATCCTTGATCATTCTACCCAACAAAGGGGTACTGATGGTTTGGGATTTGAAGGGGGAGCCTCAAAGAGCAAGAGTAAGGCCAAAGGTAAGAAAAAGAGTAAGGGGATCTCTTTCTTTGTAGGAGAATATTCGGACACTAAGAATCCTATGGTTTGTGCTTATTGCAAATGTGATGACAATTATTCTACTTATTGTCCTTACAAGCCTAAGGGGACCAAACCAAAGATGAAATGGGTCCCCAAGCTAACTCTGGATCCCAAATTTTGAGTTGGGAACCAACATTCTCCTTTCTTACAGGGAAAAGATAGATGGATTGTTGATAGGGGCTGTACAAAACACATGATGGGTGATGTAAGCCATTTCAACAATTTCATAAAAAAGAAAGGATGATCTGTCACCTTTGGGGACAACAAGAAAGGTAAAGTCAAAGGTGAAGGTAATGTAGGTGAATCCTTATGCATCAAGAATGTTCTTTTTGTGGATGGCCTACATCACAATTTAATAAGTTTTAGTCAACTTTGTGATAATGGTTACCTTGTTCTATTTACTTCTTTTGAATGTTTAATTCTAGATTTGCTCACCTACCAAGTTATATATCAGGGAACTAGAAGTGGTAATATTTATGTTATTGTTCTTAACTCTATTAAGCATGTGGTTGGTAGATGCCTAGTAGCCAATTCGAATGATATTTCTCTTTGGCACCGCTGGCTTGGTCATGTAAATATGCATCAATTAAAGAAGTTGAGCAAAAAGGACTTAGTCAAGGGACTTCCTAAATTGGATTTTGAAAAGAATGAGGAATTCCAACCTTGCACACAAGGAAAGAAAACCAAGTCCTCCTTCAAATACAAAGGAGTCCTTAGCACTAAGAGAGCTCTTGAGCTTCATCATATTGATCTATTTGAACCAATGAGAATGCAGTCGCTTCGTGGTTCCAAGTATTGCCTTATTATTGTCGACGATTTCTCTAGATATACTTGGACCTTCTTTCTCATTTTAAATAGTTATACGCTTGATGATTTCTCTAGTTTTTGCAAATAAGTTGAGAATGAAGCTTCTTTCCGGATTGTTTCCATCCATAGTGACCATGGGGGAGAATTTGAAAATGAGCTTCTTGAGCAATTTTGTCAAGAATCAGGTCATGCACACAACTTTTCTTCACCTCGAACACCTCAACAAAATGGGGTTGTAGAGAGGAAGAATAGGTCTCTACAAGAGATGGCTAGGACCATGCTTCTTGAGTTTGATACTCCTAAGAAGTTTTGGGCTGAAGCTGTTAGTACCTCTTGTTATGTGCAAAACCGTGTTTTCACGCATCCATCGCTTAAGAAAACCCCCTATGAACTATGGCGTGGTAGGAAGCCTTCTATCAACTATTTCCATGTTTTCATATGTCCTTATTTTGTTTTAAATATGAAAGATTCTCTTGACAAGTTTGATATGAAATCGTATAAGGCTTTCTTTCTTGGCTATAGCACTACTAGCAAGGCATATAGAGTTTATAATGTTGATCTTACTAAGATAGAAGAATCTATTAATGTAAAGTTTATTGAGACTAACCCCTCTATTCCCAAAGATATTGTTTCAAATGATGATGTTGCAGATGAAGTAATTCCTATTCTTAAAGAACTCAACATCACTCAAAAGGGAAAAGAGGTGGCTGCTCAAGAAGAAGAAAAAGATGATGAAAAGAATGATCCAACTCCCTGATTTGCAAAGAATCATCCTAAGGAGCGATCTTAGGTGATTCATTTGAGAGGGTGAAGACGTGGGTTGCATTCAACAAAGAAGAAGCCCAAAACACCTTCATCTCACAACTAGAGCCTAAATATGTCAATTAAGCTCTTGGGGATGAAGAATGGATCCTAGCTATGTAAGAGGAGCTCGAACAATTTGAGAAGAACAAAGTTTGGGCCCTTGTGCCAAGACCAAGTGATAGAAAGATCATTGGAACCAAATGGGTCTACCACAACAAGCTAGATGAAAGCGGCAAAGTGGTAAGAAACAAAGCAAGGTTAGTGGCCCAAGGCTACAATCAACACGAGTGTATTGTAATCTACCTAACCATGTGTATTTGTTTGCAAAAAGCTCTTTATGGACTCAAACAAGCACCAAGGGCTTGGTATGAGAAATTAAAGAACTTTTTGTTAGATCATGGTTATATCATGGGCAAAGTGGATTCTACCTTGTTTATAAAGCAATGCAAGTGTGCTAATTAGGTAATATGTGTATTCAAGATTGATCACATGTGTTAGGTACATGAAAAGAATCAATTTACACAAGCCCTATCTTGTCAAAGTTCAAGTCAAAAGCAATGCAACTGTGCTAATTAGAAAATCCATTCAAATGACCTTAGAAGAATTTTGTAATTTGTTGTATTGATGATATGACTTGTAACTAAGATGAAAAAATATGTGGGACACTTAGTACTAAGTTTTAATCACCTTTTAATGACTTTAGAAAATTGATCACAGACTGCTGATCGGCCGAGTTACAATCTCGACCGATCCCTTGGATCAATTTTTTGGAGAGTGCATCAGTCGAGTTGTGCATTCACAGAACTCAACCGATCGGGTTATTGACCAAATGTGATTTTAACTGATCGGTCGAGTTTCCCAGGACAAACTCGACCGATAGTTTGAAAATCGGGTTTGTCTTTTAGCCGATCGGTCGAGTTTCCCAGGACAAACTCGACCGATAGTTTGAAAATCGGGTTTGTCTTTTAGCCGATCGGTCGAGTTGCCTTTATTGAATCTCGAATGAATGTACTGTACGAAAAATGCAGAAAAAGTGATTCTAACCATTGGTGTCTTGTTTGGATGAAAATAGATCTGTTGCCTAGAGAGAAAATGGCTATAATTCGACCTAAGTGTTCCCCAACTCAAGGGATCACCCCAGCTATAAATAGGACCACTTGGAGTTCATTCCAAGGTTGCTCATTCAGTACACACAAAATCCTTGCTATAGTTGAGTGTGCTACCACCCCTTGAGCCCCTTTCTCTCTCTATTTTACACTTCATTTTGTGATTTGTGAGTAAGTTAGGATTATTGTAAGAGAGCTCCACCTTTGTGCATGTAAAGCTCTCAATCTTCCACTACTTCCCTATCCCTTTCTTCCATGAAGAAAAGCTAAAGTGATGCGATGATTTTGAGTCGCATTTGTAGACCTATTTCATAGGTGTTTTATGCTTTAATTAGTCATTTTCATGGTTAATATCGCATAATTCATCTATTTTGGTCTTTGCTATCATTTTATGTCAAATCTCCCTTATTACATCGTTTTGAGCATTAATTGTCAAAAACATTATTATTTGTGTGAATTTATTTGGTTCCATGTTTAAATTTCAGGACAAATGAGTATTTGCTTCCGTCGATATCATCGACGGAAGTCGATACCATCGACTTGGTCACATGTTGCCAGCTGAAAGGAGCAACAAATCGTCGATACTATCGACAGGGATGTCGATGGTATCGAGATACCATCAGCTTGCTGACGAATAAGCAGTCGATAGCATCGACACCAAGTCGATACCATCGACGCATGGAGGCTACAACGACGCAAAATGACAAAACCGACGCCTACAGGAAGTCGATACCATCGACCCAAGTTGATGGTATCGAGACTGCATCAGGCACTCAGACGAAAAGAAAGAAGGGCTGCCACTACTGTAGCGGGTTGATACCATCGACTCGCGTCGATGGTATCGACACCGTAGGATATGAGGTGGCTTTCTAATGATCCCAATCGGACGACCGTGGTTAATTAGCGACCTAATGAGGGAGTTATACCTAATGACGGCCGCCCAGACGAGAGGAGGATCTCATTAGCCATTGCACGAGTACCGAGGAGCAGTAGAGAGGAGAACGGAGGCTAGAAGTTCATACCAGTTGATTCGGAGGCCGCAGAAGATGGATTTCACCACCGAAAGGCGTGAGAGCACGTGTTCTAAGTAAAGGATCAACCAGTTCTTCTCCGTTCAGGGGTTTTCCCTTTCATTCCACGTTTTCACATGTTTTCCCCTATTTCTACCATGTACTTGTGTGAGATGAACATGCGGGGCTAATCCCCTTCGTCTTTAGGACCGGGAGTAGCCCGAGAATTCATTGTATGACAATTTTATAATAGTAAATCATATTTTATCTCTTAAATCCGTGGTATAGTTTCATTTTCTCAATATATTGTTATGCTTGATCACCATAATAATAACCTAATGCCCTTAATAACTTTGAAAGAAGGATTAACGGCTGAAAAGAGATGAAATCTACACTAATCGATAAATCCCTTGACCAAGGTGGTGTAAAATTAATGGTGGATACTGAGAGATCGTTCATAATGCACCTAGTTTAGGGTATAGGTTACTACGACGGTGGAACCGACCTAAACCTAGGTAGTGAATTACACCACGACAGTGGGTAATTCTGTGTTCAGGCCACTACCCGGATAGAGAGATAAGATTGAGGTATTATATAAAATTGAATACAATGAAAACCCACGGTGAAACCGCAATCCTAAAGATATCCTTTTGAATTGATTAAATTAACATTTAATCGATCGTTTGTTTTATTTTGCTTTTGTTTTCTTTTATTTTTAACAAAAACCCTAAATTTTTTATTAGGCTTAGCTGATCGAAAATAGTTAGTAGGAGTCTCCAACAATTCTGAGTATCCCTGTATTCGACTCGGGCCTCACAAAGGCCTATACTACTCGACGCGTTCACTTGCATTTTAGCGCATAGTAAAATTGCGTCAAGTTTTTGGCGCCGTTGCCGGGGATACGGCGAATTGTTGGCACTTTGAGTACTACGAGCGGCCATTCTAGGCCACATTTTTTTTTAGTTTGAAACAACTTCAAATATTTTTAAATTGTTGATTATTTTTTGATATTCATCTAAGCTCTGCACTGAACTCGATTTTTCTATTTTCAGGTATTGTGCATGGTGCAGACGCGTAGTACCAACTACGCGCGACACGTACCGGAGGTTCCACTGGCAGGATCGGGAGACGAGGGTGACCACAATCAAGACCATCAAGAGGAATTACTTTCTGAATCCGAACACGAAGAGATGGCCGACGAACCAACGATTTGGGCGAAGATCAAAGCTTCTTCCGCATCTGCTTCTAAAGGGACAATAAAGAAGAAAGCAATCAACATACCGACTTATAAGATTGAT
The DNA here is from genome assembly GCA_963693085.1 of Alisma plantago-aquatica. Lineage (NCBI taxonomy): Eukaryota > Viridiplantae > Streptophyta > Magnoliopsida > Alismatales > Alismataceae > Alisma > Alisma plantago-aquatica. Next base: position 666,835,870 of record OY856414.1, read on the forward strand.
CCGGATCTAATTAATTTGGTGAAGTCTAACGCTTTCCATGGTTTGAAAAATGAGGATCCCGTCGCGCACCTGAGTCAATTCGTGGAGAACTGCGATATGGTAAAAATTGACAGATTTCCGCAGACTGCGCTCTACTTGAAGCTCTTCCCGAGTTCACTAGCGGGAATTGTGCGAGAATGGATACACAACCTAGATGACGAATTTGTGGAGTCCTGGGACCATATGGTGGAGGTCTTCTTTGAGAGGTTCTTCCCTCCTGAGAAGACTAACGACATGATCAGGAAGATTCACAATTTCCAGCAGGCCGGTGAGACATATTCGGAGACCTGGGAGAGATTTCAAGTTATGCTGAGGAGGTGCCTGCATCATGGACTGGATAAGGAAACACAGGTGAAAATCTTCTATTTTGCTCTCTCCGAGCACGATAGGAGCAACCTTGATTCATCTGGGTCAGGATTCTTTCTGAATAATACGGATACCAGATGTTGGGAGATATTAAAGAACATGGTTAGGAAACAGTCATGGGGTGACAGAGGCATTGTGGAGCAGGTCAGAGTTGTAGGTGAATCCAAAGTAATTAAAGAGCTGAATGACAAGTTAGATCTTCTAGCCAAGAAGTTGCTATCTAAGGAAGATGCATCTGAGGATGACGAATCCCAAGTCAAATTCATGCAACAACAGGGCTACGGAAACAACGATTATGCGTGGGGAAGGACAAAAAGTTCTCCTGGAAGGATCCTAACAATTTTCTGCAAGATCCGGAGGTGAAGCCACAGCCTAGAGCTGAAGATAAGAACATCGAATTACTGAGTCAAATGGTGCAGCAGAATTAGGAGATGATGGCTATGTTTGGTAAACAATTGCAATCTCAAGGTGATATTCTAACCAAATTTGGGCAGACGCTACAAAGCCATGGAGCACAAATGCGGGCATTAGAAACCACCGTGGCACAGATTTCAAGTGAAGTGGTGGCCATTAAGCACGCCAATCAGCAGAAATCGGCCGAGAATGCAAATGTGGCCCAAGCACATCATCAGGTCAAGTATATGTCTGTGGTAAGCAATGAGGAGGAATCTCAGGTGCCAGAAGCAAAAGGTAAAAGCAAAATGAGGTTTGATACGGAGGCGACACCGGCAATACCGTATCCTTGCACTTACTATGGATTATCAGGCGGAGGCACGTTCTTCAGGAAATCACAGCAAGTTCTGAATGTTACATCTCCACCTAGGCGAAAAGAACAGTTGAAGGCTGTCTGTGAACGTGCGGATACGTCTATTGCGAGAGAGGAACCATAGAAATTTATGAATGTAGATGATGTCTCGCCAAAGCCCACGCCAGAGGGAGTAATTGACGCAAGCTTAGGGGAGCTGGCCCCGAAAAGCTCATATGTGCCACCTCACAGGCACGTCAATGCAGTGGATGTGTCAAGTCGGGACAATCCGAAGCCAAAGAAAGAGCACCGACACTATAAGAAATTCTTGGAAATGTTCAGAAAACTCCACATCAATATTCCATTAGTAGAGATGATAGAGAAGATTCCTGCCTATGGGAGATTTATCAAAGAAATCATCAATAAGAAGAGGCGGATAAAAGACGATGATATTTGTCGGATAAATGTGATGATGAGCTCCATTATTCATGGGAGTTCACCACAGAAGAGAAAAGACCCAGGAGGCTTCTACATTCCATGCTCGATAGGTAATCGAAATTTTCCTAAAGCGCAATGTGATTCAGACGCCAACATCAATCTTATGCCTCTGGCGACATTTCAGAAACTTGGGTTAAAGGTGATCAAAAAGTCGGCCGCGACAATTGAATTGGCAGATGGGTCTATAGTGAGACCATATGGAGTGTGCGAGGATGTTCTCGTCAAAGTGGATAGATTCATATTCCCAGTGGATTTTGTTGTCATGGATATGCCACAGCTCCAAAGCTGTGAATTGTTACTAGGAAGACCATTTCAAGCGACAACGGATGTTGTTACTGCCTTAGGGAGAGGTACACTGTCCTTGGGAATTGGAGGAGATCGAGTTGAATTCAAACTACCGCAAGATCCTCTAAGAACATTCCCCAAAATGAAAATAAAATGAGCTTCATGTCGTCTAGCCTAAGACGTTAAATAAGGGCGCTTGTTGGGAGGCAACCCAACCATTGGTACCTTAGGTTAGTTCATTTACATTCATAGTTTAATTTGATTTTAATTAGTTTTTCATGTAAAAAAGATACCGTGATCGTTTTGTTAGATGTGCAGGCTGAGCCAGAGTCGATACCATCGACACACTGGTCAATGGTATCGACCAAGGAACAGGTTGACGAGTGCAGATTTCACACTGCGTCGATACCATCGACGGCCTCGTCGATGGTATCGACAGACCTATAGGCAGATCGACAAATAAAAGTCGATGGTATCGACATGCCAGTCGATACCATCAAGATCTCTGAAGATTTACAGACGTAATCGACTCAGTGAAGTCGATACCATCGACGGGCGAGTCGATGGTATCGACACTTTCAAGTTAAAAAGGCGGCGGCCGGTTTCGCGAGGATTTACCCTAATCAGGATAGTCGATACTATCGACTCACGTCGATGATATCGACCATCCACATCACCAATCCACGCGAATGAATCAACGGCGATCGCAGCTTCAAGACAGTCGATCCGGGTGAAGCGTCGATACCATCGACCCTCGCCGATGGTATCGACACATCAGCGATCCAGGTTTCAAGATCCAGCCATCGACAACCATCGATACTCACGATGGGGGCGGATAGCATCGACCAATGTCGATACTATCGACTCGCGTCGATGGTATCGACGGGTCAACAGTGACGCCGACCAAGTCTATATAAGGAGATTGATCACGTCATTTGACGTCACACCTTCAGAGCGATCTTCCTCCTTTGCGCCAAGCACTTCCCCGAGCCATCCAAGCCCGAATAAAAGCAGCACCGAGCGACGATCTTCACCGAGTGGAGATTCAATTCTCCATATTCACCGAGCTCTTCTTCTAATCCTTTTCTCATCGCAACAATGGTGCATACAACCGGAGCTTCTTCCTCGCACGCTCATATGATTGACATCCCTGAGTTCGTGCCACCACCGCCATCATCAGTCGCACGTCCTCGACTTGTCCACCCATCCGCGGATGTGAAGAAGGTTTACGAAGAAATCCTGAAGCACAAGATCGAGCCCACCCGGTACGTGGATCCAGAGATGATCAATGATCTTGGCTTCAAGGCAAATCTGGATTACGTACTGAAGGGGCAGGCCCACCAAACGGGCCGTGGACATGATGAGCTTGAGTACCATGAAGACGGCCAACCATTCTTCGGCGAGTGGCCGACGTACAAAGAGCTGGTGGTGGAATTTATGGCGTCGCTAGACGTCTGTGTTATGCCCAATGAGATATCAGCAAGCGACCGCGAGTGGGAAAAGGGCAGGGTATCTTTTCGGCTCTACAACCGTGACTACCCCATCACCCTCGAGCAGTTCAACGACATCTTCAACTGGAATCACTCGCGGTACGACTACAGGCGGCTGGATAACCGCACCAACTACGATGCTATCTTCTCCGAGTTGGTGACGGTGCCACAAGGGAAGTCGGTGAGCTACCACAATGCCGTGGTAGCCGACTTCGAGCACCCATTTGTCTGGGTCTTGCACCGGATGCTGAGTTCCACCTGGTTTGCATGGGGCGATCTGGCCCTTAGCAAGTTCCAGGAGTCAGACCTTTTCTTTCTGTATCAACTCCTGCAATGACGAGAATGCAACTGGGGCGCCTTCTTTCTACAACGAGTTTTGGTGGTGAAGAGGAGCACGAGAAAAGCCCCGATTCATTTTGGCGGGTTTATCACTAGGTTGGCCATTTACTTGGGCTTAAATCTGCAGCAGCTGACTCCTCTCTCTACAAAAAGCAAGGTCAACTTGCAGCATCTACACCGGTCAAATCTCCTACTCCTCCGAGGTGGCGTGGCGTTTGCACACTGCCACGTAAATCAAGCATATCAGGAGTGTTCTCTACCTGACCCCGTCTTCAACATCGACGGCGCGTAGCATTTCCGGTGGCCAATCATAGCCATTGATTCTGATGAAGAAGACGGTGGCAACAACAATGATAATGACGACGAGGCGGCGGACGAGGAAGAAGAGGCGTTCACACCTCTTCGATCACGAGTGGCACCCCGGAAGCGCCCTAGGATGCATCCGGGTGCATCTTCATCTTCTCCGCATCCGCCTCCACCATCACAGCCCTCGCAACCAAGCGAGGATGCCTATTCCATGCAAGGCATGTACACTATGCTGCAAGATATCCACCAGACTCAACAGCAGCATATGGGAATGTATGCCGGTATTCAAGACACTATGAACCGGATACTTGACAACCAAAGGGCGATGTTCGAGAATGAACGTCTTCTCCTCGACAACCAACAACAGATACATAATCGGTTGCAACGGATGGAGATGCAGTAGGAGCCCTTCTACGACCATTATTGGAGCCAAAATTATTTTGGAGGTTACCCACAACCTCCACCCAGGGCCCAGTTTGATCCAAGCTTCCAGGGGGAGTATCCTTCTTGGGATCCTACGGATCCGCAGTACCCACCTCCACCACCACAAGATTGATCCGGTATCACTGTTCCAATCTTTAAGTTTGTTTTTGACTATGAGGCCATAGTCGAATTCAAGCTTAGGGGGGTAGTTGGAACAACTTTATCTTTTAGTGTTTTTAGTTTTCAGCTTTATTATTTGTTCTTGTTATTTGTTTCTTGCAATTTTAGTTTTTGTAGGATCCACATGCTATCTAGTGTAATTGTAGATGTCATAAAGTTGTGTCATCTCATTTTGTGCATGGGAAAATTGAGGGAAATTTAAAAAATTTTCGTGTGTTTGGGAAGTTTGTCTTGTTTGACCTTGTACAATTAACCTACGAAAATGATTGGTTTTGTCAACTTTAAAACACAATTTCACAACTGTATTCCTAATGATTCATGAAAGTGGACGGAAATGGTTGTTTGAGCCTAATCTGACCAAATGGTAATGAGACTCTAATTGGAAGTAGGAGAGAGAAACCTCTTGACTACTACACAGGTCAGTAAGGAAGGACACATAATATCTTTCTAAGGTTCAGTCACCTAATCTTGTGATCTTTCCACCTTTTCACTTTTCACAATCCACCGCAAGAATTGGAAGTATTCTACAGTTTTAACCTCTTTGATTGCATTGCACGTAGATAGGGCTTGCATTAATTCTTTTTCCATATGTTTTGCATAAAAGAAAGAAAAAATTAGAATATTGATACATGCACATTACCCTTAGGTGCATGCCATGTAGTTGCATTCATAATTTTCATGCATAAAGTATATCATGTATCTCAATTTTTCTCAAAATGGTGAATTAAATTGTTCCATACCTTCTAAATAGTGTAAATTTCTGAATATGAAGAAAATAAGCCCAATAAAATATTCTTTATCAATTATGGATATAAGGGCTGGAAATTGAAAAAAAAAGAAGAAAAATCTGAAAAATCTGCACAATGAAAAAAAAGAGTTATTTAGAAGAAAGTAGAATAAGAAGGAGAAAGGAACATAATATCACCTGCAATTCAAGAAAATCTGAAAAATCTGCAAAATCTGAAAAAAAAGAAAAATTTGAAAAATCTGCACAATGAAAAAAAAGAGTTATTTAGAAGAAAGTAGAATAAGAAGGAGAAAGGAACATAATATCACCTGCAATTCAAGAAAATTGAGTACATGATGTTGCTTAATTAGATATCCATCTCATTTTGAAACTGATGGTTAGTGCATGCATCATTCCACTTAATCTTAGACATTAGGGCATTTCTCATGTGCACTTGCATCATGTAGGACATTTTTGTTTTATGCATGTTGAAACAGTACAATACTTCCACTTTCTTCCATGAGCCACCTATCTTCATCCACCCGTTGCTCGGATTGGTAGGCCACCGTGAATTTCTCCTCACTAATGTATATCAGGAGAACTGCTTCCATTTATATGGTAGTTAGAGCGAGCAACGTAGTATAGGAGATCACAAGATGCACCAAGTCTGAACCGACGAATTTTATTATGTTAACTGCCTTATGTGATAGTGTTCATCAGTTTTGAGGTCAATTTCTTTTATGGATGATTATTGTCACCTTCAGGGTAATTACCATTCCGTGGTTAGAGAAGGCCGGTATGTGAACGTCCGGTGGGAGTCATATGGGACGTTAGTTGTGGTGTGTTGTTTTTCAGTTGACATTGGCAATTCTATTCTAAGGATTAGTTGCTCGAGGGCGAGCAATGTTCAAGCTTAGGGGAGTTTGATGCGATGATTTTGAGTCGCATTTGTAGACCTATTTCATAGGTGTTTTATGCTTTAATTAGTCATTTTCATGGTTAATATCGCATAATTCATCTATTTTGGTCTTTGCTATCATTTTATGTCAAATCTCTCTTATTACATCATTTTGAGCATTAATTGTCAAAAACATTATTATTTGTGTGAATTTATTTGGTTCCATGTTTAAATTTCAGGACAAACGAGTATTTGCTTCCGTCGATACCATCGACTTGGTCACAGGTTGCCAGCTGAAAGGAGCAGCAAATCGTCGATACTATCGACAGGGATGTCGATGGTATTGAGATACCATCAGCTTGCTGGCGAATAAGCAGTCGATAGCATCAACACCAAGTCGATACCATCGACGCATGGAGGCTACAGCGACGCAAAACGACAAAACCGACGCCTACAGGAAGTCGATACCATCGACCCAAGTCAATGGTATCGAGACTGCATCAGGCACTCGGACGAAAAGAAAGAAGGGATGTCGTTACTGTAGCGGGTCGATACCATCGACTCGCGTCGATGGTATCGACACCGTAGGATATGAGTTGGCTTTCTAATGATCCCAATCAGACGACCGTGGTTAATTAGCGACCTAATGAGGGAGTTATACCTAATGACGGCCGCCCAGACGAGAGGAGGATCTCATTAGCCATTGCACGAGTACCGAGGAGCGGTAGAGAGGAGAACGGAGGCTAGAAGTTCATACCAGTTGATTCGGAGGCCGCAGAAGACGGATTTCACCACCGAAAGGCATGAGAGCACGTGTTCTATGCAAAGGATCAACCGGTTCTTCTCCGTTTAGGGGTTTTCCCTTTCATTCCACGTTTTTCACATGTTTCCCCCTATTTCTACCATGTACTTGTGTGAGATGAACATGCGGGACTAATCCCCTTCGTCTTTAGGACCGGGAGTAGCCCGGGAATTCATTGTATGACAGTTTTATAATAGTAAATCATATTTTATCTCTTAAATCTGTGGTATAGTTTCGTTTTCTCAATATATTGTTATGCTTGATCACCATAATAATAACCTAATGCCCTTAATAACTTTGAAAGAAGGATTAATGGCTGAAAAGAGATGAAATCTACATTAATCGATAAATCCCTTGACCAAGGTGGTGTAAAATTAATGGTGGATACTGAGAGATCGTTCATAATGCACCTAGTTTAGGGTATAGGTTACTACGACGGTAGAACCGACCTAAACCTAGGTAGTGAATTACACCACGACAGTGGGTAATTATGTGTTCAGGCCACTACCCGGATAGAGAGATAAGATTGAGGTATTATATAAAATTGAATACAATGAAAACCCGCGGTGAAACTGCAATCCTAAAGATACCCTTTTGAATTGATTAAATTAACATTTAATCGATCATTTGTTTTATTTTGTTTTTGTTTTCTTTTATTTTTAACAACAACCCTAAATTTGTTATTAGGCTTAGCTGATCACAAATAGTTAGTAGGAGTCTCCAACAATTCCGAGTATCCCTGTGTTCGACTCGGGCCTCACAAAGGCCTATACTACTCGACGCGTTCACTTGCATTTTAGCGCATAGTAAAATTGCGTCATAAAGCAAGCAAGCTCCATCGAGTGAAGAAGGAGCTGTAGCTGGTCCTCTTCAAGATTGATGAAGAGGTGGTGATCTTCTCCAGGTGAAGGAGAAGGCAAAGGCAGAAGATCCAAGAGGAGAAGAAAAGTCCTTCAAGGCAGAAGACTTGAGCTTGAATGGGTAAGACCTAGGTGAAGGTTGAAGATTCAAGCTAAGTGGGTAAGTTCCTTGTTAAGGTGGAGATCTCCTTGTGGTTGGATGGGTAAATCCTTTGGTGGTCTATTGCTATAAATCTATGTGGTGATATAATAGAGAAAAGTACTTGCAAAGTCCTAGAGGTTGACCTCTCTAGGTAGTGGATTGACTCACTTCTAGTTTGAAGAGTGGAACCAATCTACATCCCTTTGTCAAGTGCTTTCTATCAATCTCTCTCATCCTTGCTATGCTTGTTAGATATGACTTCAAATTGCCTTAAGATATTGCTCCTAATTGATATAATTTGAAGGTCTATTATGTTTTGTGAGAAATTTTGTAGCTCTATTCACCCCTCCCCCCTCTAGAGCCCTTAAATCCAACACATCACTCATAGTCAAACCCCATGTGTCACAACATACCCAATCACCACCTTTATGGCAACCCTTATTCAGGATTACACTAGATGGCGTCAAAGTTCATCAAACAACATGTGATGAGTATAGTGACTTTAGGTCCTAAGAATTACAATCACCACTATCACTTTGAGAGTTGATTCTGACTACCATGTCATGGTTTCCATGTATCGCTCTCAAGGTGGGTTTGTCTAGTACACTATTCTCTAACATGTACCTACATTTTTGACTTTATATTCAATATCATGAGTAATGAGACTTTGTCATCAGCCAACACACATTTTAGTGTTATGTATATCGTCGTCTATTTTGCTTCCATGATAATATTTGACCAGGGACATAACAAGAATGTATATACTCTTATTATACATATGATCTCATTCTCCATGTCCTTAACCTAAAGACATATGTCGTAGAGTAACATCATTCTTTATGTATCTATTACTCTTGTGTCATTATCTCATAACCGAGACAAGCATAACAAAAAAAATTAGCTTTATTAGTATTATCAAATCAAGTACCTGATGCCTCATATAATCATCAAATGATTCACTCTCTAGGTAAGTGCTTTTGTCAACGGGTCAACAACATTTGCTTCTAGTTGGTGCAAATCTTCACATCTCCATGTTGTATGATCTTTTGTTTGATATGGAAGAGTTGTAGTATGTGATCTGGGTTCCTTAGCCTATCCAATATCTCCATTGTTGTTGCACCATCTCTACTGTATCGTTAATGGTTGGAACCACCCCAAGTTCACCAATGAACTTCTTGATCCATACAATACCCTTGTTGTATCCAATACAACAATGTACTCAACTGCTATTGTAATCAACATCAAGTGTCTTCTTCTCAAAACCTTTTAGATTACACTTCTGTTGTTAAGGAAAACACAAAATTTAATCAACATCTTTGTTATTTTGGAAGATTGCATTGTGTAACCCTTTACACCCAACTCTTCTCTATCACCATAATCAAGAAATTGGTCCTTAGTGCTACTTAAGTATGTTCTTTATGGCAGTTTAGTGACCTTCACCGAGACCTGACTGATATCTTCTCATCATGCCCAAGCATACAAGACACTGGGACAAGTGCATAGCATTGCATACATGATAGATCCAATTGCGGACGCATACAACATCTTACTCATTCACTCCCATTATTCACAAGAATCAAGACACTGGGTTCTATAGAGACTAATTCTGTGTGATATAGAAACATTTCCTCTCTTTGAGTCATGCATGTTGAACCCCTTCAACACTTTGTGAATGTATGCACTCTTACTTAGTCCAAGAAGCCTTCGATATCTATCTCTATGGATCTTGATTTCTATACCATAGGATGTTTTTCCTAAGTCCTTCTTATTGAAGGTACTTCCCAACAAGTTCTTTACCATATGTAGGGTAAGAATGTCATTCCTACATGTAATATGGGGATTACAATTATGCTCCCACTAACCTTGTTGTAAACACATGTCTTATCTTCATTTTCTTTCAAGCCAAACTCTTTTACTACCTTGTCAAATTGAAGATCCTGGCTCTGAGATGCTTTCTTCAATCCAAAGATTGACCTTTGTAGCTAACCTATAATGGCAATCATGATCTTGATCAATCTCATCCATGTCTTTCTTTAAGACCCACTAGCACCCTATAGATCTTACCCCTTCAAGTGGATCCACAAAGGTTCATAATTATATCTTATATCTCATGGCCTCAAGCCATTTCTTTGACTTAGTCCCCTCAATAGAACTCCATCTTATATCTCATGGCCTCAAGCCATTTCTTAGACTTAGTCCCCTCAATAGCATCTAGGTAGGTTGTTGTCTCGTCATCTATGAACAACTCGTCGCCTTCTTGAGTCACATGATATCCAAATATTTTAGGCTCAAGGAATGTCCTACTACATCTACAAGGTTCACGTGTTACATGAGGATCTTGGGATTCCACAAAAGTTTGTGACTCTCCTTGTTCATATTGTACCTCAAACAGGTTCAATGATTTCTTGTTTTTCATAAACTTCTTCAAGTTCTACTTCACTCCCATTATTTCCTTTACATGGACTTCATCTTGGATCTCATGGTCTCAAGCCATGTTTCAAACCCTGGTTCCTCAATGGCTTCTAGGTAGGTTATTGGTTCATTATCTATGACCAACACATCGCCATATTGAGTTGTGAGATATCATAATCTTTCAAACTCAAAGCATGTTCTACTAGATGTATGAGGTTTTGTGTTACATTAAGGAACATGATATTCTACAACAACTTCTGATTCTTCTTATTCCTATTGTACCTCTATAGGTTCAATTTTATCTTATTAGTCTCAAACTTTTCAAGTTCTACTTTTCTCCTAGTGATTTCTTTGTAATTGAATTCCCTTTATGAATATATCCATCCTAGTAACAAACATTTTTGTTGTTGAATTGTAATATAAAAGTCGTATTTAAAAAAATAATATTAATGTGGTTTTTGGACAACATTTTTCAAGAAACTGTTTTCTTATATAAGCTTTCAATCCCAATCTTTAAGAAGGCATATCAGGACACCTCTCATATCATATCTTGTATGGTGTCCTTTGAACCATTTTATATGGTACATTAGTGTAAAGCATGTGCCAAAAAGGAAATTGGAAGATTAGTTAGATTTATTGATAATCACACCATGTCTTAATAGGTTGTTATTCCTTCTTGTTGATACATCACTAAGTTTCAAGTGGAGTTCATCATGATACACTGCCATAGTCTCCCAGAAGGACCTCAAACTCTTGGTTAAAATATTCACATTGATCATATCAAAGTGTTTTAATACTTATACCAAGTCAGTTATGTACTTTATTTATGATCTCCTTGAACACTTCAAGAGATTTAGACTTGTATTTCATTAATTACAATCTATCATATCAACTGAGAACATAAGCAAATATAATGAGGTACTATTAACCACCTCTATCATTTAATCTAAAAGGTATATATACATCAGTATGTACGAGCCCTAATAGAATACTCGCTCTCCCATTACATCTAGTGAAAGGTGCTTTTGTCATATTGCCCAATAAATAAGACTTGCATGTCTGTATTGGTTCAATAACCAAAAGAGTTTAGATAACCATCATTATGAATTCTAGAAATTCATTTCTCATTTGTGTGTTTGAGATGACAATGCTATAGGTGTTCATTTGTTTGAGTCATCGAGTCACATATAACTGTCTCCAAAACTATCAAATATAAAATATGAGACATTAGGGCTACTACATGAGACATTAGGGCTACTGCCATATAAGTTCTCATTTTTTAAAACAAAACATCAAATGTATTCATGATATTCTTGTCCATACAAGATACATGATTTTTTCATAAATGGAAGGTAAAAATAGCAATTCACTAATTCTATTACATGTCCATGAATGAAAGATTCCAACTGTACTGGAAGAAACTCTTTCTCTACATAGTTCTAGATTATTTATTTTTAGGTCCTGAAGTGGAGATCTCTATCTCTTTCTTCTTCTAGAGTTCCTATATATAAAGAGGGCAGTTCCTTTTCCAATGTCTAGGTTGGTGATAGTGGTGGCACTTTCCTTCCTTATTCACTCCTCCCTTAGCTTTCAGTGCAGAAGACTTTGGTTTTTGGCAAGCTTTAGAACTCTTCTTTGCTTTGTCTTTTCCCTTCAAGTTCCCTCTGTTGCTCATCATCACAGATTTAGGTTTTCCATTCTTCATATGCACTTCATCTATCCTCAAAATGGCAAGCAATTCTAACAAAGGCTTATCAAAATCATTCATGTTGTAGTTCATGACAAACTGGGTATATGATTCTAGAAGTCACTTCAAAATCACATTTTTGACCACCTCTTGACTTAAGGGAAATCACAGTCTACTAAGGTTCTCCACATACCCAATCACCTTAAGTACATGTGGACCTACGAGTTCTTCTACTACCGTGTTGCACTTGAACAACGCATCAGAGATATCATATCTCTCTTGTCTTGCCTGATCTTGGTATATATTCTTAAGATGTGTAACCATCTCAATAACATTGATGTTCTCATGATGTCTCTACAACTCATAGTTCATTGAGCACATCATCAGGCACTTGGCATCCATGTTATCTCTAGAGTGTTTCTTATAAGCATCCCTGTCAGCCTTAGGCGCAGTGGGAGTGGGTTCATCTAGCTCTGGTGTCTCCAGGACATAGAGCTTGTGCTCTTGAGTGAGTATGATTCTCATCGTCCTGAACCAGTCATGGAAGTTGTTCTCATTCAGATCGTCCTTTTCAGGGACCATTCACAAAAAAAATTGTGTTTGTGTTAGCCATTAGATTCTACAAAATAAATTTGCAACTTTTGTCAAAACACTTTTAACTTGATTTGATTTGATAAGTTTGATAATATTAATAAGGCTTTTAATTAATTATCACTCTCACTATTTTATTCAAATTTATAGCCCTCACTACCAATTCATAAGATCACATCGTTCAACCTTCTAGTTAGCCAAGATCCATATTTCATCAAATCATGAGTAAGGATTGGTTGATTGCCCACAACTTGACTATTTAGATAGACAACATTTGTCACAATCCATCCCTATGCTTCTAGGAACTTAATCTCATTAAGGTCACCTAGTTAATCCTGACAAAAAAGCCAACACGATAGAATATGCACCCTGCTTGACAGACCCGAATATCTACCATCACACTTCTATGAGATAGATAGTGCACCATGCCTCGACATAAGATATGCTTGGTCAATCAAGTTTTTCATTTGTATCACTTATGGAAGCATCTTAGACTTAATAATAATTAATAAATTTTATATATAAGTACATATACATATCCAATCACCACATACTTATAGTACACATCATATACATGTTATATCCACACATGTGAAACATACAATCAGAAATATACTAGTGATGGTTATGGCATACTAACTCGATTCTTTGGAACCACAAAGAATTGCTACCACCTAAGGCCCACATTACATGTAGCATCCTGCAATGGAAACTTGTGTTGGCCAGTTTGGTCATTTGAACCCTTTAGTCAATCGGTTGGCCTTCAAGTGGATTAGTTGGCTCGTCCTGTCTATTGGTCTCCTCAGTCCTCCAGTCCATCAGCTAGACTCTCTATCGATCGACTTGTTAATTTCATAACATCTTCTCGTGACCAAACATAAATTAGAACTATCTTATTCCATATTACATTGCAAAAGGGAAAAACTCAAGTTACATTCGAGGGGAATATAAGAAGAAGATCATTAATTTACATTTGAAAATGAGGGGTGAGCCTCGGTATGCAAACTGAATAATAATAGGAAATAAACCAAACAACCATGCACACAATCCATAGGGGCTGCGGCCATAACCATGCATACATCCACCATCAAAACACATTCTAGGCATCATGTATAGATTGCATATATATATTTATATTTATATTTATATATTTTTGGGGTCATATGTGGTATTTAATCGGGTATGCACATGGAAAAATCTTTAATATTTGTATCATATACAATAAAATAAATTTAAACTTATCAATTTAAATCAAGATACATCATAAATTGGCATTCCTCTGATACCACTATTGGGAAAACTAAGCGACAGATAAGGTAGTAGAAATAAATTTTTTAATACTCGATTCTCTAACCAGTGAGATCACATCAATAAAAATGTATCTAGGAAAGTGGATTGCAAAGTATATACCTAGTCCTAGAGAAAGTCTAGTGGCAATCCCTTATTGTAGTGTGCTTCTTTCTTTAAGTTGTACCTGGACATCTTTCAATAGTGGCCTCATAGTTGATCACCATAGGTGGCAGTTGACTTTGTCCTCCTAGTGGGTGGCAATGGCCTACTCGCCTCTGTAGTAGTCCACATGGACCACCAGGAACTCCATGTTGTGGTACTAGAGACGACGGGAAGGAGTTGTCCTTTTGAACGCTAGCATTTTAGGGTTGATTTGCTCTCTCGTGTTGTCTCTCCCTTGTTGTTCCTCCCTTTTATGGGTAGAACTTGTTCAGGCTCTCTAGTTATCACAACTATAGAGGACAACAGTTGTCAGAGCTTATTGTTGTGTCTCTAAAAGCTTAGACTGTCCCACCTTTATATAGGATGGCCATGGTCAGGGTTTCCAGTTCATCTGGGAGTAAAAGATATGGAATTTCATGAATCTTCTAGAAGCTAAAAATGTTGAACCGTTCAGTTTTCCAGTGAACCAATCACTACAATCAGTTCAACACTTGAATGGATAATTTCACTATTTTTATTATTCACAAACATATTGGCTTTCAATTCTATGATTAATGCACAACACGATGTCAGCATCAATCCTTGATCCAATCATATTGATCATTGGACTGAGCAATTCAACATTTGAATCGGTCGTTTCAGACCTTGAATCGTCAATTCACTGATTCATGCCCTAGTTTAGGCAATGTTCATCCAATGTTTCTCAAATTGACCTAACACTTGAATCGATCTGTTCAACACCTAAATCGGTCAAACTGACCAGTTTAACACCTGAATCGATATGTTCAACACCCATTTTAGGCAATGTTCATCTAATGTTCATAGTCTAGTCAATCAGTTTTCAACTATTATTGTTTAAATTGAATACCTAAACACTTTAATAATAATCAAGTTAAACATTATTCATGAATAGACTCCTATTCCAGGTGTATCCTATGTGTTTGACCCTATAGGCCCATAACTAACTTATGTCATCATAAAAAATGAGCAATATCTAGCAATACATCATTGCTACCCAAGTAATTGGAAAGTTGGTGAACAACTTCAACCTACAATTTGTGATTATTGTCATGGTGATCGTATAGTTCCTTTATCTCTGATATCCGAATTGAACTCAAGCCATGGAATATCCATCATCTCAACATTCAACCAATGTTCTTGAACTAGAGTAGACTTTATGAGATGCATGTGAGCTCACATATCACATATTGAATCACACAAGTATGTCAATGCATTTCCCAGTCTCACTTATCAAGTGGCTAGGTTATCAAACTCCTGTAAGAGGGGTAAATACCATCTACATCACTCACACTCAATCCCCATATGTCACAACATACCCAAGCACCACCTTTTGCAACCCTTATTCAAGGTCAAGTTGGATGACGTCAAAATACATCAAAAGATATGTGATGAGTGTAGTGACTTCAGGTCTAAGAACCATACTCACCACTATCACTATCAAAGTTGATTCTGACTACCATTCTGTGGTATCCATATATCACTCTCAAGGTGGGTCTTTCTGATACACTATTCTCTAACATGTATATGTGTGTTTGAGTTGATATCACATATCATGACTAATGGGACTCTATCATCAGTCAACACAAACTCTAGTCTTATGTATTATTGTTGTCCATTTTGCTTCCATTGTAATATCCTACTAGGGACACAACAAGAATGTATGTACTCTTATCATACATATGATCTCATTATTCAGGTCCTCAACTTGAAGACATATGTCATCGAGTACCATCATTCCTTAGACATCTACTATGTATGTGCCATCATCTCATGATTGAGACAAACATAATAGATGGAATTGCCTTCATCTTTAACAAATCAGATATCTAATGCCCCATCACAATCATCATATGATTGACTCTATGGGCGTACATACCAACAAAGATCCTTTTTTTTAATGAAGACACATATTTGATAGAACATGATTAGCATATTTGATAGAACGTGATTATTAAAAAAATATACTTAGGATTTCTTTTACATATAGATAGCTTTGATAAATTCTATTAGAGTGATTGCATAAAAACTTTAGTGTACCTATTACTGCATCACATTTTTTGAGAATTCTTGTCCACCTAGTCAAAGTAAATACCAAATCGATAAAGTTCATAAATAAGAACTCCAACATGGTTAGAGTTTTATTATATATAATAAAATAAACTATAGTACCTATGTGCCATTGGAACATCCATTAGACAATTCTTTTGCCATGCTAATCTGACCTACATATGTGAAGATGATCCTATCCCAACATCACATTTCAAAAAATCCATACACCCTCATATTCTACCACCTAGTTTTCACGATGAATTGGCCTTGGGAAAATTGTGGTGCATATATGCCAAGGTTTCACCAGCCCCAACAAAGACTATCACTCCAATTTTCCCAACTGAGGCAAGTAATTGTACTTTTACAAGATCCCCTGTGAACTATACAAGGAAGTTAGACAAAAATTACAATAAATATACCCTTAAACATATGTGACACTCTATAGCATCATATTTTCAATAAAAGACATACAAAAGTATCCCAAAACTATTTCAACCTACTGTGACATATATCTGTTCCATGTAATGACAACACATGAAATGAAATCATAATGTGTCTCATGACAAAAAAATGGTTGTTTGTATTAACAATGGGGCTCCCACCAATAAGACATCCCCATCTATCCTCAGCTCTAGTATAATTGCTACTGTGATATTCATTTAGCCACTAGTGAAATGAAATATGTGTGTTTTACTATCCTGAAAAGCTGCCAAAATGATAAGCTTATGGTATACTTGATAGGTGATAGCTTGGTAACAAATCCAAAATAATATGTAAGTTTAATCCTCTCTAAAACACTAGAGTCTCTTAATGGTCACCACATTCTGGATGCTCTATTGTGTTGGAAGATTGTAAGGGCATTGTCTCTATGAACCATGACCACAAAGATATATAGTTAAAAATAAGAATAATCAATTTAAAATAAGACTGGTTTAATTTAGTTATAATAAAAAGATTATATTAGTTATAATTATGTTTACTAAATTACTAGTAATCAAGAAACTACAATTGATTAATGTTTCAACTAGAATTTCAGTTATGATTACAATTGACAGTGTGAATGGCATAGAAACTCACAAACTACTAGTGTATCAAAATTTAATTTCACAATGTAATGATTAATTAATTAAAATAAAATAAACTAATACATTAGATGTTGTATTACCTTATTGTGAGATGGTTGGAACTCTAAATAAGAATGCAAAAAAACTGAATAAGCTTGTAGAAAAGATTAATTAGAGCTCCTATAGAAATCCTAAAATCTAGAAAGATCAAAATTACTAGAGTTTATAAGTAGAGAGTAAAGAGTGCTCAAATGTAGAGTTTAGTAATACAAAAAAGAACTAGCTCAATTGAATTGAATGAAGAAGAAGTGTAAAGGAGGCTTGTCTTTGTACAAATTTATCAGTGAATGCTCCCCAAACTGAATGCCACATTCCATTAGCAACAAATTGAAAAAGTTACTTTGTGCAAAACAACTATTTTTTAAAATTGATCGTTGTGTCCTAGTGGGCCATTTTAATTGATGTATCAATGCCACATCAGTTAATATCCAAGGTGAGGTTATTAGACATTTGGGGATTGAATGCACAAGACAATGTTATGCATTCGTGCCTTACTAGTCTAATGCATCCACACAATGGCATACTAGATGTTGTTGAGTGAATGTGGCATCTAGTTTGATGCATTCACCCAAAAAAATGAATGCTCCCAAATGTATGGTCCATTCATATAGAAATTGTTCTTTTAGGAATTAATTTGACACATGTTCAAGTTTGATTACTTTTTTGAAATAGATGTCATTTTTCCTTTAAATTCCTAATGCATGAGAATCCTACCACATAATATTGTACACTAATCAATGGAATATATCGAAAGTAAATGACAATAAATAGTAAATGGAAAGTTTGTGGATATATGTTATTATTTGAGATTTTTTTTGTATGTGATTTAAAATGTCGAGCCTAGAATCTCATAGTAGTGCATGATTCAATCATTTACATGACCTACATCACCCTATATGATATTAGGATCTAGATTCTCATTGTTTCCTCTCTCATCTAGGGTTCCTTTTACATTGGCTACATGAGGTGGAAGGCAACCTCCATGGGAAATTGTGGCTATAATTTCTATCTCTATTGCAGGTGATCTCCCCTAGGTGGCAGATGACCACGGTAGAATATGTGCAAATCTTTCAATGTAAGATGATAGGAAAGAATACATAATTTATTATAGGAAGGAAGAGTTGAACACATCCAAAAATCATCTTGAACTGGTGCTTATAGGGAATATCATGTCAGATAGGCCATACAAAATTCTAGCAATAAAGAGAACTTCTCTTGGAGCACGGTATTAAATATAAAAGCCACCATTATAGAAATTTATTTGTGATCCAACTAATGATTTAGAAGGACAAAGAAAAGATCTTGAATGAAGGATCCTAGATTTTTTTACAATAATCTCTTAGTGGTGAAGAAGATAAGGACAATTGACATCCCACAAAGTAGTTCTAACACACTGCCTCATATAGGTCAACATTCAATAAGAAGTGACTAGGTCATCGCATAAAAAAGGTGATGAAACTAATTAGGAGTAGTTGTCAATGTACATAACTCTAACTTGGGCTAGGATACTTACTATTGGGTGAGAATTAAGTGTTGACTTGAGTGTTATACATTGCCTATATTTTGGTGATGACTTCACCATTCGAATCATGAGTATCTAAGATTTCTGAGATAATTTAGATCATTAGGTACAATAAAAGCATTGAAATTCACAAACCCTAATTTGACAAAATACAAGTCAAAAAGCAAAAAATCAAGAATTGAAGAATAGATAGATTCTCATCTAGATTTTTACTATAAATCATTTGTAATTACTTAATGACTTGTAATTGATCTTAAAGGATAATTAGAAATATTTAGTTTGATGATCTATCCACTTTTACATGACTTAATGTAAGGCAATATTTATCATCAACCACGATTGTCCTGAGACTATCTCGACCGATGAGCTACTTGGATTAGTCATGATGGTCATCATCTGAGATGCTAACTACCATTATACCTCATATAATGGTGCTAAAAGACTTGTCTTTTAGTGTCATCGACCCACATACATCCTTTGCATATCATTTGATGATAATATAGCTATAAAGTGCAAAATAGTCATGATAGAAATAGAGAGTGATTTATACCCTTTGAAAAAGCAACCAACCTCTATAAAATAGCTATAATTTGAACTAAAGTACTCAACTATCTTGTGGGCACTCTCAACTATAAATGTTGACTACTAGACTTTATTCCAAGGTTGCCTTTTGTTCTTATATAATATAGTTAAGTGAAAAGCCCTTGGAAACTCCTAATAATTATCAATCTTTTACTTTCTACTATCATTAAGAGTGATCTAGGAATTATGTGAGAGAGATAGTGTAACAAACCAAAACTTAGAATCTTACCCTATTCCATAACTAGAAAGATTGAAATATTAGTTCCTTAGATTTGACCAAACAAGGATAAAAAGTAAAAAACATTTACATAATAACCTAATTATGTGCCAACATGTAAATAAAATCATGAAATATGTTACATGTATTTTCTTTAATTAACATATTGGCTAAATAAAAATGAACAATATGCTTTGTTGTAACAAGTGATAATTCCATGTTCATAAATAATAATAATAATGTCCTATAATTTAAATAAATATGGAATTAATGGATGCAATGTGTTAAATAAGTAATATGTGGAATTTTGTGTATAATAATAATATACAACTCTTTCAAAACAATGTGAAGGAATAGTACTTCATTAAGTACGTGTTCAAAATAAAGATTTAATATTTGGAGAAAAACAATGGTAATATGTCAAAAATCTTAATGATGCAATAACTCATAAAAGAAAATCTCAAAAGTGAAATATAATGGTAAAACATGTTCCTTGAGTTCCAATTAGCTTGGTTTCCAAGTTTCACTTTATTTGAACAATAATAACTATCCTAAATATATTTAGAGAAGAAAATAAGAGAAAAAGCCAAAAATGTTAAATAAATTGTTAATAGTCTCCAAAAGTGGAAATAAACTATAAATTAGAAATTTACATATCAAATTAGCCTATATGTGAATTTTCATCTTATTTGGACAATTTTATCTACCCTAGTTTTATTTAGGAGCTAGAATATAATTTAAGGACAAAAATATTAAATGAAATAGTAAACAACCCCAAAAATTGCAAACTAATGCCAAAAATAGTTTTTTTGTATTTATTTATCTATGGTATCAAATTTGGTACTGATTGAATAACATTTGCTTCACCATTTGGGTCAGGAGACTAAATACCTTTTAATTTCCTTAATAACTAAATATACAGTATATGTGATATGTTTTTTCCTAAAGTCTTGCATTTTCTTTTGTCAGGCACACTGGTTTCCCGATCCAGCTAAAACCCAGACATTCTCTCTACCTTCGTATTTGGATCACGGGGTCGCGCACCCTTCATCAACCTCGGTATGCTAAGTTAGCATTGCTAAGGCAAGTCTGCCAGTTTCGCAAGGCTTGAGCACAGGGTTTTCCTCTGTGATCTTGTCTCTTGCCTCTCAATATTATTCCCTAATTTTTTTTCTATTTATATCTTTGGCACTTTCTGAACTCGATGACTATAAATGCCCTAGGGGTTCATCGCCTCCACACATTTTCCACCAAACAACTCTCGGATAGCTCTGTTCTTACCCTATTCTACTCTTCTTTCCTTTCTTGTCACAAATTTGGGTCATCATACCCCTATGAAACCCATAAAAAACCATCCTTGCAACTTTCTAATCTAATCTCAAACACTCATTGGATCTTTGCTTTCTTCGAGGATATCAAACCAACCCATCATGCCTTCTTTGCACCCTCAGGGTTTGAACTCGAACATTCTAACCATGGAGCCACTCGAAACCTGCCCAAAACTCCTCTAGGACCTCACTCAGATCTTCGAGAACCATTAATTCCCAGAAGAGATACGCTATTGGTTTTTCCCCTTTTTATCTCTCTACTGAATTCAAGATCAATGCACAATTGTTACCAGTCATTGGGTTTCCGTTCTTTTGGTTTCTGCGATCTCAATCTTTGTTTTGGGTATTTTTGGTCACCAGTTCATCACTCTATCTGTCTTCACTTGGGGTTCTCTACTAACTGCTTTTATCAAATGAATATGTCCATATTAAGGGACTATTTTTGGCAATGCGACCAATGAAACACCCCAATCATGGGGTCAGTGAGTCCATAAAAACCCAACGGACTTGTCTGGGGTGCCTATATGACACGAGGATGAACACAAGTGAGTTATGCATCATTGGAAAGAGCTTCAAAACCCAGCCATGGTGAAGGATGTGGAAGGGGGAGACAATCCCTTCGATATGTTTACCTGAATGCCTTTCACTTCTCTATCTTTTTGGTTTTCATGATAAGGGTATCTAGGTCTTTTTATCGAATCTAGTGATGTTCTTGGTTGTTGTAGGCCTAAACAAGTTGGTCAGTTTTGATACGGTCATGTCACATGAGTTGTAAATAGATAAGGCTATCTAACGTGGCTTTTTGGATTTTCTTGATTGGTCAATACATCTAAAATTCATAGTAAATTACATACTGATCAGAAAAATATAAAAAATAAGTTTCAGAATCCGAAAATTATAATCTATCCAATTGCATCAGTTTTATCACAAGAATTAAATATAATAAAAATGTGATTCTGCATGGATATTCCTAATTAGCTACATTTTCTGAAATTCATAGATAATAATCTATAAGTCAGAAAAATAAATAAAATATGTTATAAATTCAGAAAAATATAATATGTATATATATATTATATTATCACATGGTTTTAATAACATTATTCATTAATAATAAAAATGTTATTTCTAGGGTTTTATATAATTAATGTAAACCTAACCTTAATACCATACATGCCCTTACTAGGTTGCTTGTGGATTGTGATGGAATTAGGGTTTTGACCTTAGACATATGTTGACAACACCTTATGATATGATTACATCCCACATTATTTATATATTGACAAATTTCTAATTCCTCTCTCTTAATGTATGTTTACATCCCATATTATTCTCTTTGAGCAATAAACCTAGTTTCTCACTCTCTTGACTATGAACCTACACAATCTCTCTCTTCTAAAATTTATTACATGTGAAATATTCTACTTAATTATGATATCATGATCATCCTACTTTGTTGGACTTTATTTTGACTCTAACTTGTACCTTTATGAAACCCTAATTTTTCCACTGATGTGGTTGATGATTATTTTGTCCATTTTTGTGATGGCAATTGTAATTGTTCTATAAAAGACTACACTTTGTACTTGCCTCTACATTATTCATGTTATGTGATGCAGTAGCCCTATATTAGTGTAATTATGTTGGTTTTTGGGTTTTGTGCCCATGTTATATTTTGTGACGGAGATGTGTGTCCCATACTTGGGTTTTGTGTCCATTTTTATATATATTAGGGAGGTGGTTGTGTGCCATACTGTATCAGGTTTCAAGGTTGTGATCCTTGGCTGCCATTGTTATTTATATTGTTCTAGTGCTATGTTTGTCTCACATGCATGCAGGTTAATGTTCTTGTGATGGGTCTTGTTCCCAAAAAATTATATGTTCTTGTGTGGCACACCTTTTATATTTTATTTCTTGGCAAGTATTCTCGCTGTTTATCATTTTTTGAAATTGTTACTCTTTTTATATTCATTTGGGTAGTCCTCTCATTTTTCCTTTGTGAAGCCTTGATTTATTTTACGTCCTTTATTTCATAATATTTCTAAATACATATTTAGTATGTACATTCCAGATTTTATGTTGATGTATCTATTGTTCTCCTTTCACTGGGGTATGCTTCCAACCCCAGGTATAGGACTTGGTGACATGGACCAATTAGGTGGAGCTCTTGAGAGATAGAGTTGAGATAGCTAGATATCCATCTACTTGGATCCTTATGATCTAATTTTCATGTAAACCCTTTATGGTAGATGATTATGTACTTTTGTAACATTGAATATAGTCATGAAATATTATTCTGCTACTACACTCTGGTCATGTATACCATCAATTGAGAAATAAAAAAATGTCTATTCAATAATGCTTGTAAGTACTTTTGGATATATGAGTTAATTCTCAAATAAAGTTGGGAGTGGATCCCCTCTCGGGTCCCACTTCTTATAGCTAGATTCATTGTAATCTTTGTCAAGCTCTCAAATCTCCTTTGTCGAGTATCTTTTCTCAAATCTTAGTGAACTGAAGATCGCTTCCTTGGTGAAGCAAGTTAAGGTCCAAGGTAGAAGATCCAAGTCAAGGGTGGATAATTCTTTGGTGAAGCCCAAAGACCCTTGGTCAGTGGATAGATAACTCCTTGGTAAGGTTTTTGTCTCCCTTAGCCTCATAGAGAATCTAATTACTCTTTGTTCTTCAAAAGAGAAGGTCTTCTTGGTATAACTCTTATAAGTAATATAAGGAGAGTCTCAAGTGTTTAAAATCCTAGAGATTGAACTCTCTAGTATGTGGAATACATCTCTATATTTATAGGTTGGAAACACTATAATTAATTATGTCCCTTAAATCTTATTCAATCTATGTCATCCTTTATTTGCTTTTTAGTTGCACTCAAATTTCAATATACCTTGAAGGTATAATAAGTTTTGTATAAGTGTTTTATCTATATACACCCCTCCTCTAGAGTCGATTTATCCTATTGGTATCAGAGAAAGGTATTTTCCAACCCATCAATCCCATAAGTAAGAGCATATGGGGGGGTGATTGCCTCACTCAATATTTAGAGTGTCTTCTCCATGCATCCTCCCATCTTTGATGGCACCGAATTTCTCTATTGGAAGAGAAGGATATAATTCTATATACAGAGTAAGGTATTTTCCAACCCATCAATCCCATAAGAGCATATGGGGGGGGGTGATTGGCTCACTCAATATTTAGGGTGTCTTCTCCATGCATCCTCCCATCTTTGATGGCACCGAATTTCTCTATTGGAAGAGAAGGATATAATTATATATACAAGGGATGAGATTTGATATGTGGAAGGTGGCAGGTCTTCTCTAGACACATCTGAAATGTGAAGTGAGAACTTGGAAAAAGGCAAGCATGAAGAAGGCACAACTTATGTCCAGAGCAACTAGCATCCTCTACTCGACACTTACACCAACCTAGTTAAATCACATATCCTCTTGGGACAATGATAATGAGATATTAGACAAGCTATACATCACTTATGAAGGGATGGAGCAATTCAAAAAAAGCAAACTCTACATGCCTACCCAACTATTTGAAGGCTTTAAAATGGAAAAGTAGGAGAGTGTGGTTGAAATGTATGAAAGGCTCAACACCCTCATGAATGGTCTTTCTTCCTTGGGGTATACGATGGACAATGGTAAGGTGAACTCCGGTAGTATCTTTTCTCTTCCTCATCGACTAGACTCGAAGGTAACAACAATAGAAGAAACCAAGACTCATTCCTCTATACCGATTTAAGAACTTATAGGAAACCTTCAAGCTAATGAAGTTTAGAGTCAAATCACAAGAGGAAGAGGAAATAGAATAAGACAAGGATTCCAAAAAGAAGAAGGAAGCTACATTTAAAGCTCAAGTTGAAGCACTTGTACAAGCTCAAGCCTTACACCGATATCCTCCTTCCGCAAGTGAATATGTGTGTAAGGAATGGGCTCGAGAGGGGATTCAGTCCATACTGAATTTGAGTAACAAACTCATATAATCCAAACACACTAACAAGCATGTTGGAATAGGTGTAAGTTTTTCATTTTTCAAATTATGGTACACAAAATGACCAAAGTACAGTAGTGAAATAATATTTCATGCCTATGTTTAGTTTTACAATATTAAAAATTATTCTCACATTAAGGGGCTTATATGAAAGCAACTGCATCAGGATCTAAGTAGAGGGATATCTAAACTATTTCTTGATTATCTCTAAAGAGTTTGCTGATTAAGCTAGGTCCACATATGCATTTCATGTGCTCTATGTCCTTCACCTAGGGGTATGAAGCATACCTCATGAGAGAAGACAACAATGAAAATTATCAACATAAAAGTCAGTATGCATATTAATTGTGGATTGAGCAACATCATAAAAAATGATATAAAATATAACAAGGCTTCCCATAGAAGAGGAAAAGTACTATCCAAGTGGATATAAAAGAGGATATGATTACCATTGAGATGATAAACAAAAGAGATTTCTTTCCTTAAAACAATGTCACAATGATAATATCACAATTCATAAGCAATTCATGTAAACAACATAGAGTAAGGTTATTTCAGGCATGGATTGGACACCATAGGATCTCAGCCAAAAAGTACTGGGTGGGAAAAGCGCACCATGGGCAGAATAAGTGAACCCCATATATATAATGAGTGGAAAATCACACCTGGGCTGGAATAAGTGTGCCTTGTTTATGATTGTACTCATGTACCATTACTAGAAATAAAACTAGTATAAGACATGCACAAAAATAGAGTAAGGAAAGTAAAAGTTTAACCAAGATTACATAAGAGATGAGAACATAAAACAATCATCATGTTGGGTTAGAGGACCCATAAACCAATATATAATCATTTCTGCAAATAAGGTGCAACATAGATCATAAAATTCACCATAAGAATATGAGGGTTTCAAATATGCAAATTAGGATTTTCACATGGAACAAAATAAACATGATATAAATAAGAGTCAAATAAGAATATCCAACAAAGTAAGATGATCACAAGATGAAAATCTACATATAATCTTTCATATGAAATTAATTTTGAGAAGAGAGAGAAATTGTGTAGATCAATTTGTCCATATGACCAAGAGAGAGAGTGAATATAGGTGTTCAACATGATGCGTAGGAATGCAACATACCTTATAACAAGATACATGTGTTGAAACTCATACTCAATTCCACATCAGGGTCACAAGCCACCTATAAAAGGCATATATGAAATTAGGGTTAACTTTACATTAATTACATAAACCTAAAATCACCTTTCATTCTTAATGAATTAGATTATCAAAACTTTACCATCTTGTAGATTATGCATGTTTTACTTTATTTTTATGACCTATAGATTGTCAGTTATCAATTTTAGAAATATTAAAAAATTAGCAAAATCCTATGAATATCACATATCTATTATATTTGATGTAGGTGATGAAACTGGTATCACCGGGTAGGTTATAAAATTCTGATTCCAAAACATATTTTATTCTATTTTTTATCTACAAATAATTTATTGTGAATTTTATAAATATAGATCAATCGAAAATTAGAGAAAATCCATATGTGTAGGATTGTCCATAACAAGAAAAATCACATCGCAATGGACCTACCAGCATCGTCCATATGGACTGGGCCATCATAGATCTAGGCACACATCATGACCAAATAGTCACGTAGTCAAGAAAATTTAGGAGGTGAAAAGACAAGCATACCCCTCAATTTGTGATGTGTGCCAACTAGGATCAAGGGGTGTCCAAGTAAAATAAAAAGTTTAGAATCTTCATCTTCTTCTATTAGTAGAAAAATTTGGCCAATGTTCAATCTGAGATCCGAATTCTAGGACTAATTCTTGAAACAACCAAAGAGCACTATGTTCACCTTGCTCATGGTCTGGAGGACTCGTAGACCCAAAGCAAGGGGGTGGAAGACCGCAAGAAGACACATCGGTCCTCCACCAAAGTAGGATCAATGAAGCAACATAGAATTCACCCAAAATTGAAACTCTATGCACTAAATATACAACGGAGGTTTCCAACTCCCTTACAAAGCCAAAGATCCCAGACGAATAGAGGAAAGTGATTTAAGCATCCAAATTGTAGAACTCAACCCTCGACTAATCATGAAGAATTAGAAAGGGGCAAGGTATCATATCTCTGAAAAGGCAAAATTGGTGATCGGTCAAGATTATGTGGTTGGCAAGGAAGTATTCTCGATGGTCTTTGAACTTGCGGTGTTGTTAGGTCAGTTAGAAACATGTTGTGTGTGTTTTATATTAACTTTTTACACTTCTTCACACACAATTTCAGCTCATTCTGTCCCAAATTAGCCTCTATTTATATTCATTTTACCACACATTTTAGTTTCTTTTCTTATCACATGATGTTGATTGTAGATATGTATCAAAAAGGTCAAATTGGAGATAACCTAACTCGGATCCAACCTCAATGGGACTTCCCCAAGTTTTGCAGATGACCCAAAGCACATTTCTGGAAATGGAAGAAGACACAGTGTGTTCTATTAACAACACGGCGTGTTCACTTACAGGCAGTCTCACAGGACAAAGAACACGTTGTGTGTTATTAAACACACGACGTGTGATTATCTGGCAGCATTTTGTCCAGAATAGAGAAAAGAGGTAACACGATATGTCCTTCATCAGACACAGTGTGTTCCTAGTACATGAAGATTGTCTGCACCTTTCTGCCAAAGAACACGACGCGTGCCTATTCAAACATGATGTGTGCCCTTCATTTGATTCACTCCCTAAAGAGAGAAACATAGCGTGTCTAATTCAAACACGCAATGTACCTCAATGTAGTGACAACACTAAGAAAGCACAAATGATATGACACATCGTGTTCAACAAAAGACACTTTGTGTCGTTGTCAGTTTCTGCAAAAATGAAAATGATTGCCTTTCATTTTAAAAGAAAATGGGAGCCTATGAGGTAGTTATGCTCGGTCATTTTGAAGTGTTTTACTCCCAAGAGAAGTTCCAGAGCAGAGGAGGGTAATTTTGGGGTAGAAGAAGGTGGTTTCTTGGAAGAGAACCCCCATTTTACTTCATTTCTTCTCTGTTTTGTTTTCCAGAGGTGCAGTAGAGTTACTCTCTTCATTTTAGCTTTTCGGGAGGGAAGTTGGTCTGCGTTGGAGCTTTCTAAGGGGGAAAACTTCATCCTCCAGCTGGAGTTCTCTCCTCTTAGCCTGCATCTGTGGTTCCTGTAGCTTTTTCCTTCTCTTAAGCATGAAAAACTGTGAAATTATTGTTATGTATCTGCATATCTTCATTATGGATGAGTAGAGATCTTTTCTTGAGCATGGGAGAGTAGCTCCCATGCCATTGATCATGTGAACTCGAATTTTATGCTTATTGTTGTTTAGTTTTCTTTCTTCCATGGATGCCTATGATGTTTTCTTGCTTGTATGCCAGGATGGCCACCTTTTATACATGTTTCATGCTTGCCTTGTGCTTCGGGAGAATGCATTAGGGAGTATGGAATAGGGTCTATGGAAATATTCTCTTGACTACTGGAGTGGCTAGGGATTATTGAGTGTTTTGATTGTGTTTGATGCTACATAGACATGGGAGTGTTATGTGAAGTTGAGATCCATCTCATGGCATTGGGAAATGCATGTCGATGACAACCTCCTTTCTTATTAAACATTGATCTTGTTTCTTACGTTCATGTGATATAATGGTAATGGTAATGAAATCCTATGCTCAAGTTCCTAATCATTTAATCAATTCTGTTGTTTAAAATCTTTGCCTTGTTTTCCTTTTCTTAGGTCTATAAACAATCAAGCTTTTGCAATCTGATTTAGATTAGTGAAAGTTAACATGTTTGCGCCTAACTAGCCTAGCTCCTTGTGTTCGACACTTGACTACATTGATTTCTGTATACTTGCGGTTGATTAGTGAGTTGAAATATTTTCCTTTTTAAAACACTCAACAAGTTTTTGGCGTTGTTGCTGGGGAGCTACGATAGTTTTTAGTTAGAGTAAAAGTGTTAACTAGTAATTGAGACTAAATCACCATTATCGCATTTTACCTTGTGATATCTCTTAGTCTTGCAAATCCCACTCAAATCCTACTTTTTAGGTTGCATGTGTCATTCTAAGAGAGGTCTACAAATATCTATCTTCTTTGATATGGAGATAGAATGCACTTTTAGTAGTCGTAGATGATCAAGGAGGAGTGAGACCTCTTCAGACTTGGATGGATCACAACCATCATCACCGCCACCATCTTCTTCATCCTTTGAAGAAGACATACAAGAAGAACCAACCATGGAGGACAACCGTCCTTTGAAAGACTTCACTATGCCAATTGTCGTAAACATTTGTGGATCCATTGATCTACATGTGATAGAAGCAAATAATTTCTCCATTAGCCCTTCTATGATGCAGATGATTCAGCAAACCCATTTTGTGGGTACCGCCACCGAAGACCTAAACCTTCATGTAGTTGAATTCTTAGAGTACATGAACACCTTTAAAATCAATGGTGTGATGGAATAAGGATTCTACTGTTTCCCTTCACCTTGAGAGATAGAACCAAGGTGTGGCTTTTGTCTCTTCCTAAGAAGTCCATCAAGAGTTGGGATCAACTATTAAATGCTTTCCTTGCAAAGTATTTTCCTCCAAGAAAAATAGCTCAACTGAGAAACCAACTCACAAACTTTTCTCAATTAGATGGAGAGACTTTGTATGACACATGGGAGTGATTCAAGGACCTGCAACGGCCTTGCCCTCACCATAGATTGACTAATTGGTTGGTACTTCAAACATTTTACAATGGACTGTTCTACAACACTCGCATGACATTGGATGTCATAGCTAATGGAGCTTTAATGAATAAGTCTTATAGGGAGGCTTATGATATCATTGAAGATATAGAACTCAACCTCTTCCAATGGGGGTCGAATAGAAAGGCACAATCATCTTCTACACAGAGTTCTTCAATCGGAAAGCAAGGAGGAAAGCATAGTGTTGATGCAGTTGATCTAATTGCAGCTAAAATCGATGTCCTTATACAAAAGTTTGAGAAGATGACTATAATGTAGATCCAAGCAGATGAGGTAACTTGTGAAGCTTGCGGATTTTCCGGACATACTTCGTCTACTTATTTTGCTCCTAATATGAATCAAGAGAACCAAGAGCAAGTGAATGTCGTTGGGGTGCATGGGAACAAGCAATACAATCCCTATTCCAATACATATAATTTGGGATGGAGAGATCATCCTAATTTCTCTTACCGGAACACTATCAACACACAAAACTATCAACAAGGACAACAACAACCACGTCAACAACAACTCTTCAACCGACAATCAAATGGGAATTTGTCGGGTTTCAATAACAATAGGGGTTACCAACAGCAACAACAACCCCAGAAATCTTCTTTGGAGACTATGATGGAGCAATTTATCTCTACTCAAGCACAACAAAATGAAGAGTTCTGAGGTAATGACGAACAGATAAAAGATGCAATTGCTCAACTCTCCGCTAAAGTTGATGGCATTTCCACCCATACAAGGATGTTGGAAAATCAAATCGCCTAGTAAGCTTAGTGCAGCAAAAGAACACATCGTCGGGTTCCTTTCCTAGCCAACTGGAGGTGAATCCAAGAGGGCAAGAAAATGCAATCACCTTAAGGAGTGGAGTTGAAATCCAAAGACCTTCTACACCCAAGGAGAAGACGTTGAGGTTGTTGATGAGGAAAATATGGACAATCCTATTGATAAGAAACTAAAAGGTACAATTGAAGTACCTCCTTCTTACAAAGCAAGTGCACCATTTCCACAAAGACTTGCAAATAAGAAGGAGGATACAAAGTTCAGAAAATTTATGGATATTCTAAACACACTTCATATCAATCTTTCATTGGCTGAGGTCATAGATGAGATGCCATCATATGTCAAATTTCTAAAAGACATCCTCACCAAGAAGAGGATAGACCAAATTGAAATTGTCATGCTTTCTAAGAGAATGAGTTCAATCATTCAAAATAGACTTCCCGTTAAGCTAAGATGATTTGGGAGCATTCACTCTACCTTGCAAGATTAGCAACACCACATTTGACAAAAGGTCTTGTTGACCTTGGAGCTAGCATTAGCCTCATTCCATCTACCTTGTGGTAGGAGCTGGACCTTGGAGATTTGAAACCTACGAAGATGGATATCCAGTTATGTGACGACATGTCTCGGAAAACAAGATCAACGAATGTGGAAGCGATTAACTAGCAGCAGAATTATGGAAATTCACTAAAATTTAAAACTTTTCATAAAGAGACCTATAAATGATAAAACTCTTTCATAAAGAAACATGATAAGTTGTTTACAGACTGATCCATCATTATATCTTTGTAAAATCACATCTCGAGGAATTACAATCATCAATTTCCCTATTAGCTGTACAAGGCAAGATACAAAAATCTTGAGGCGTTAAGACAAAATCTCAGATCCACATTAAACATCTACTGAATCCTAGGACCTGAGAGTATAGAGACGACACATAGGACATTCTATCTATAAGGCTTGACAGACATTGTCTCCACTTGAAGATCACTGATGTCCCTGATGTTGTTGTTGTTGTTGCTGCTGTTGTTGTTGCTCACCCACTGACGGGTTCCTTCGTCCCAGCAAGAGTTATAACTCTCCGCCAGAAGTATTGTTATTGCAATAAAGGAATAATAATGAATAGTAACACTATAATTATTCAACAACAGGTAAAACATTGTATAAGCTAAATAAAACAGTATTTCATAGGCAATCATTCCAATTATAACTTTATTGAATGACAAGACATATATCACTAAGGAAAATTAAGGACATGTATATTAGTTGTCCAACTAAGACATTATAAACAATGTATCATCAATCATTGTTTCTCGTAGTTCAACCTAAGCAGTTATGCTACACGGCTGATTATGTTTTTCAAACATATTTATGCCCTGAGGAGATGAGTTACACCTCTCATACTCCAACCAACCATTACGAAATCACAATCGGTACCATACATAGGTCATCAGAAGAGCCGGATTCCTATGACCTCATCTTCCTCAGTCAGTATGAGGAACAACATGCAGGACATCTTGTGTCTCTGCCATACTAGCTTTCCAGGGTTTTCTGGCAACTTCTCTATTAGAGTTACAGTGGCGTGATGTACTCTCTTCGCCATTGAGGGATTTCTTGTTTATATCACATCGATGTGGTATTAACAACATCATCGGGAGATTAGTGATACATCATCCTGGCATAAACATATAATGAAGGATTGAGAGATTAAAAGTACATCTCACATCAAATCCTACATTAGGACGTAAGGATATTCACGTCCATAACCCCCACATACTCAAAAGTATGTTCTCCAGGAGTTCCCTTAGGAAAACATGTTTCACCATCATTTAACTTCTGACAATGATGGATCTATGGTCAGGGCTCTACATGATATCATTATACTTGATTATTTAAGTACATTATGGCATTCTTTTAGCATCAGGCATGTTTTCAAACATAAACCATTAAAACAATTTCTATAAAGAAAGAGTACTAATTGTATCAAGTTCATTTCACATCCAGTTATCATTGGGATATCAATCCCTAACCATCTCATCATTATGATTCAGGAACATGGGTGTTCAAACCCTTAGATTATCAAAACACTTGTTACCAAGTAACATATTGTCATTAAGTCATTTTAATAGTATGACCTTGAATGTAACAATGCAGATATTTCTCATAGCTATCACAGCCTATCAATCTCATATGTTACCTCTCACTAGGCAACATAGCATATCATTACTTTCAAAGCTTATAAAGTGCTTTAATAGATATGACATCATAGCCCTTACCTGACTATGTTCTCCATTTCATAAAAGCCTTCATAATTAATACATTTGATAATAGACAATTTATCTCTATATCAGCATATTGAAAAACAAAGATAACCTTTCAATTCAAGGGTTATACCACTATGTCTTTAATAGGGCTAGGTTTTCCCTATTCAATTCAATCAAGGTTATTCAACCCCTTTTTCTTAATTAGGAATAGTGATTCCTTATTTCATACTTCAATCATAGAGTTTCATGCTTAAAAGCATATCCCAGAATTAGGGTTTACTGTTCATATCATCACATTACCCTAGATTAGGGTTTACTATTCACATTACATCATATTACCCTAGATTAGGGTTTACTATTCACATTACATCATATTACCCAAGATTAGAGTTTACTATTCACATTTCATCATGTTTATCCTAGATTAGGGTGTACTATTCACATTTGCAATAAATTAGGATCATACCATCATCATGTATGAGGATTACTTTCATTAATGCCCTTAAATTTGGTTAAGAATCATTAACCATCATAATTAGGGTTTCCATGATCTCACTATAAAGGATCATACCCTAATTAGATACATTTATACATATTGGAAACTTGTTACTTGATTCTCATTTATATAAGGAGTCTTCTCTCTCCTCTTTCTATTAGATGATGTTTACATCACCTATGATTAGGCTAAGTCAAATCAACACTGACATCATGGGTTGTGTCATTACTATTGTGGTCATTAAGATTCACTTGATCAAAGGGTATTGGTTACTCTATCCCATCAAGGTACTTTTGTAATGTTCACCATTGATCATAACATGCATTAATCCACAATTACTTGGTCCCTTAATCAATTTAGGTATCTAGAAGGTTTAGGTTAATCAACTACTAAACCATCTTGACCACTAAGGCATCAAATGATCTTGACCTTTTTAGACCTCAAACGGTCTTGCACACTAAACCCCCAAACGGACTTGAACAAACCTTGAAACCGTTTGGTGTTGTTGACCGTTTGGTTTTGTTGACTTTGAAACCGTTTGGTAAAGTGCACACTCAAAACCGTTTGGTCATGAAGACCATTTGGTCATGAAGACCGTTTGGCCAAGTTGACTTTGAAACCGCATGGATACAACCATTCTTAAAACTGCATGAACACCAAATGGTTTGGGATCGTTTGGTCCCAAATGGTCTTGAGACCGTTTGGTCCCAAACGGTCTTGAGACCGTTTGGTCCAAACCGTCTCAAACCCGCATGGACCAAAAAGTGTCTCAACCACTTCAATTGAGTTAGGGTTTCCAAAGTTGAACCCCTCAATCGTTCA
This sequence comes from Alisma plantago-aquatica, assembly GCA_963693085.1. NCBI lineage: Eukaryota > Viridiplantae > Streptophyta > Magnoliopsida > Alismatales > Alismataceae > Alisma > Alisma plantago-aquatica. Next base: position 666,870,119 of record OY856414.1, read on the forward strand.
TGCACTTGTTATCCACTTATCAATTGAGTCAATTAGGTCAACCCTCAACTGATTTGACCCTCAATTGATCACCAATTAGGGCTTGGATCAATTGAATTAGGGTTTAGAATCGATCACCCTTCAACATGTATCAACATGAGTCTAATTGACATTGAAACCATTGATCCATCATCCAATTTGGTCATGATCTTACCCCAAATGGTCTTGGGATCATTTGGACATCCTCCAAACGGTCTTGAGACTGTTTTCTCAAGTCAACATCAAAAACTAACTCAACCCATGAAGTTTTGATTCATTGAATTGATCATTAGGTCACTAATCCATTACACTTCAACTTGTTACCTATAGATTTACAACCACTTGATCATAGTCAACCCTAGACCTCCAAACGGTCTTGGGTAACCCCCAAATGGTCTTGGGATCGTTTGGACATCCTCCAAATGGTCTTGAGACTGTTTTCCCATTATATCACCATAAACCAAGTCATTCACTTATGGGTTGAACCCTAGATTTGGTCACACAATCAGCACTTAATCATTTATCAACTTGTTATCATTGGACCCTCAATTGGTCAACCCCACTTAACCCTAGACCTCAAAATGGTCTTGGGTGATCACCAAACGGCCTTGAGACCGTTTGGGTGTTCCACAAATGGTTTTGAAACCGTTTGGGTCACTCAACTCAAACTTCAACTTGATTCAATTATTGAAATCAACAACTAACCTGATTAGGATTTAGGTAATTGATGTGCCTTCAATTGGTGATTTACCTAGAATTAGATGATGATTTTTGGTAGGTGTTTAGTCCACGTTATTTAAAACAGACCTCCAAATGGTCAATGCCTGGTCAATGCATCCAAACGGTCTTGGACCGTTTGCTTTCATGCGGTTTGTGAAACCGTTTGCTCCCAAACGGTTTGGGAAACCGTTTGTGCAAGAGGTGGAAGACCGTTTGCTAAAGTGGATTTTGGATAAACATTGGAAATAACGTCGTCATATTCTACCTCAAGAATAGGGACTGTTCTTCACGGAAATACTAGATAGAACACTTAAAAGTGTCTAAAGAAGAAGAATAAGCAACGATTCTAGGATAAGAAGATGCATTAACAAAACTTAAGGGTTAGAGTTATAAAACCTACCTCTAGGACTGATCCAGAGCTCCAAGATTCATAGCTTTAATGGTGGCTTGAGCTCCAAAGGTTGTCCAAGGTCCGTTCTTCAAGATTTGGATGGAGAAGATGGCTAGAAAGAAGAGTTGTGTAAAGAAAACTAACAAACCAACCTCGTATTAGGGTTTCCTCCAAGAATTCGAGCTAGGTGATGATCAAAGCTTACCCAAACCAGCTTGGTCATCGTCCTCTGTTCCAGATATCCCTCTTGGTCGGTCCAAAGCAAGAAGATGATGAGAAAGAACTAAAGGAACGATCCTTTGCTTTGAGGAAAAAGGGTGCTTATATATTTTTGGGTATTATCAAGGCAAAGAAAAAGATAATTATTTCTTTTATTTCTTAAACCCATCCACTCATGATCACTCCACCCTTGGCCACATTTATTCCTCCTTTTCACATTCAAAAACTCTCTCTCATCCAAGGTTAAAGGAAAAGAAACCACATATCTTAATAAGCTGTATATATATGAAAGGCCATTTTGCTTAAAACTTGGTTATTTAGATATTAAGGTTATCTTTCTTATTTGATCATTCAAATGAGGTGCCCTCCTCATTTTCTTTGCTTTACGTGATAATAAGAGTCATGAAAGATACTCTAGAGGGTATATTTTACAGGTTGGATTCTATGTTTTGGGTAAATTGCACTTAACACCAAAACTAGGTTTTAAAGCATAAGGATTGCTCTAAAAGCTATATCTTGGTGTCCAAGCTTGTGAAATCCATTCCACCATATCATATGCATTCTTATGATGTCTTATCATCAAAAGGGACATCCCAACATGTGCAATTTTCAAGTTAACCCCTCTACTTGGGTAATTTGCACATTAGTCCAAAATTAACAAAACAATATTACAACATTGTTCAAAAAGGACTAAAATAGAAATATAAGTTCCTCAAAAGCTTTAATTACATATCAAAAGATAACCACAAGCATATAATCACATATTTAAGCAAAACACCTAGGGTTAGTTCATAACTCAGGTCAGGGATGTTACAAATTATCCACCCCTTACAAGGATTTCGTCCCCGAAATCAACAAAACATTTTAAGAGAGAAGAGCAAGATATTTCCTTCTCATCTCTTCCTCTAGTTCCCACATGGCTTCCTCAACACCATAGTGATTCCAGAGGACTTTCACACGACTTATATCTTTCTTTTTCAATTGTTTAATTCTCTTGTCAAGGATTGACACAGGTCCTTCCTCATAAGATACATCATCATTCAATTCTACTTCCATAGGTTGCAGAACTGATTCTGTATCAGGGTGACATTTCCTAAGCATGGAAATGTGGAACAAAGGGTGTAACTTCTATAACTCTGGTGGTAACTCTAGCTTATAAGCTACTCTTCCAATCCGTTCAATGATTGGATAAGGCCCCATAAACCTAGGAGCTAACTTTCCTTTCCTTCCAAATCTCAGAACTTCTTTCCAAGGTGAGACTTTGAGGTACACTCTGTCTCTAACCTGGAATTCTAAAGGTCTACGACGTTTATCAGCATATGATTTCTACCTATCTTGTGCAGTCTTTAACTGTTGTTGTATTATCTTAATCTTCTCTGTGGTTTGCTGCACTAGATCAGGACCTAAAAGTTGATATTCACCAGTTTCATACCAACATAGGGGTGATCTACAACATCTACCATACAAAGCTTCATAAGGTGCCATATCAATGCAATGTTGATAGCTATTGTTGTAGGCAAATCTATCAAGCTTAGGTGCAGATCCCAACTCCCTGTAAACTGAAGAACACATGCTCTAAGAAAATCTTTTAAAGTTTATATAGTCCTTTCTGACTGTCCATCAGTCTGAGGATGAAAGGCTATACTAAACCTTAGTTGTGTGCCTAAAGCTTTATGAAGTCGCTCCCAAAAACGACTCGTAAACTGGGGACCTCTATCAAAAACAATGGTAACTGGGACCCCATGCAGCCGCACTGTCTCATCAACATATAACTGTTCTAGCTTCTCAGCAGAATATGTTGTTTTGACAGGTAAGAAATGTGTTGTCTTTGTCAACCTATCAACTATTACCCATACGGAATCATGTCCTTTGGCTGTCCTAGGTAGACCAACCACAAAGTCCATGGTTACATGATCCCACTTCCACTGTGGTATGGGTAAAGGTTGCATTGTTCATGCAGGCTTCTGGTGTTCAGCTTTAACTTACTGACACATAGGACACCGCATAACGAACTCAGCAACATCCTTCTTCAAACCAGGCCACCAATACATATCTTTTCAAGTTTCGATACATCTTGGTGCTTCTTGGATGCATGGCATACATCGAAGAATGAGCTTCTTCCAGGACTAACTTTCTCAAGTTATCCACATTAGGCACTATCATCTTACCATGATAATAGGCTACTTGATCATCTGAGTCATGGAAACCTTCTCGTTTCTCGTTACCATACTCTGATCGGATCTGTTGAACTGCAGCATCAACTTGTTGTGCCTCCTTAATCTGCTATCTCAAAGTAGGTTTTATATGCATCTCAGCTAACAACCCTGATAACAACGATACTCTTAACTATATATTGTCTTGCCTTAAGGAGATAAGCATATCCCTCCTAGAGCATACCGAGGAATTCAGTTGTGCTCTATCTAAGGCTGGTGTTGCTGATTTCCTACTCAACACATCTGCAACCACATTGGCCTTCCCTGGATGGTAATCAATCGTACCGTCATAGTCTTTGATTAACTCCATCCAGCGGCGTTACCTCATGTTAAGCTCATGCTGAGAAAAGATATACTTAAGGTTCTTATGGTCTGTGAAAATCTGGAATGTCTCTCCATAAAGATAATGTCTCCAGATCTTCAAGGCATGAACTACGACAGCTAGTTCTAGATCATGTGTTGGATAATTCTCCTCGTGTTTCTTAAGCTGTCGGGAAGCAAAAGAAATCACTTGTTTATCATGCATCAACACACATCCAAGTCCATTCTTGGAGGCATCACAGAAAACTATATATCATTTTCCTTGTTCAGGTAACACAAGTACAGGTGCACTTGTCAACCTTTCCTTCAACAGTTGAAAAGATTGTTGACACTTATCACTCCAAACAAAAGGAACATCCTTCCTGGTCAACTTAGTCAAGGGTAAAGCTATAGAACTGAAGTTCTTAATGAACCTCCGGTAATAACCTGCCAACCCTAAGAAACTTTGGATCTCTGTCGGTGTCTTCGGCTGCTCCCAAAGAAGAACAGATTCTACCTTTTTAGGGTCAACACGAATACCCGAAGAAGATATCACGTGTCCCAGAAAAGAAACTTATGGTAACCAGAACTCGCACTTGCCAAACTTAGCATATAACTTGTGTTCTCTTAGCAAAGTTAGAGTCTGACGAAGATGTTGTTTGTGTTGCTGAGCATCTCTACTGTAGATCAGGATGTCATCTATAAAGACGACAATACACTGATCAAGAAAAGGTCAGAAAATTCTATTCATGAGTTCCATAAATGCAGCTGGTGCATTAGTTAGTCCAAACGACATAACTGTGAACTCATAGTGACCATACCTTGTCCTAAAGGCAGACTTGGGTATGTCACTATCCTTAATATGGAGTTGATGATATCCCGACCTCAAGTCTATCTTTGAGAAAACGGTTGCACCACGCAACTGGTCAAAGAGATCATCAATCCTCGACAAAGGATACTTATTCTTTATTGTTACTTTATTTAACTGTCTATAATCAATGCACAACCACATTAACCCATCTTTCTTCTTGACAAAGAGGACCGGAGCACCCCAAGGTGAAGTACTCGGTCGGATGAAACCCTTCTTAATCAATTCTTGCAGTTGTTTCTTGAGTTCTTCCATCTCAGCAGGCGCCATCCTATATGGTGTTTGTGCTATTGGTTGCGTTTCTGGGATTAAATTGATTTCAAAATCAATTTCTCGAGGCGGTGGCACACCTGGAAGCTCTTCAGGAAATACATCTTCAAATTCCCTGACTACAGGAACTTCGGTAGAGTTAGGACTATCCATGGTAGTATCTACCACATGGGCCAAGAATGCATAACATCCTTGCCTCATTAGCTTCTCAGCAACCATCACTGACACAAGACAGGTTGGTAGAATCTTTCTTTCTCCTTGAAAGATCCATGTGTCACTTTCATCAGTGAACACAGCTTGCTTGGACTTTTTTTTGGGACAAGTCAGGAGGTGTTTTTATTCACCCCACCCTTGTCAAGTGGGCTCAACCAATCATCAAAAAGGTACAACTCCTGTTCATATAACACAGGTATCAGCCCTAACGAAACAAAACACCCAAAAAAGGAAGACGTCCACGCCACTCATCAGAAATCATCCAACCCACAAACAAGCTCAAGAATTATATCATCAATTCCTCACCACCACATAGGGTGTCCTCTTTCTCTCCAAGGATAACATGCCTCTGATTATCGTTGGTAATAATCTCTCCTCCGAGCAAACAAAGGGCTCATCACTGTGTCTTCCCAGCTTACCTAGGGTATTCGGAATCGTGTTAGCAGCTTTGTGAACTACATATCCCAAAATGCCCTTGGTATCAATCATCTCCTTGATGTCACCAATAAAACCAGAGGATCTCCATGGCTCTTTCACACCCTTCCATAAAATATTAACCATGCTTTCATCAGTAATTTCGATCTCAGAAACATGGAGCACATGTTCCTCCGCCAACATCATACCAATGAAGCAAGCTTGCAGGAAGGCCAAGTCATAAGCCAAGGTCTTCATCTAGAATCAAAACGCTAAGCACATCCGTGCATTGTGGTTCCTCACAATCCCTGCCATCCATCTCCTCATATAACCAGATGAATATCTGTCCCTTCCAATAGATAAGTTCAACTTGAGATTGTGGATGTCCGGCGGACTCCACCTAATCAATCAAATCTCTCTCAGCCTCATTTTGGGAGGGTCGATAAGCATGTCTTCTAACCTTTGATATAAGCTTCTGTCAATAGGAGGTGGAAAGGTGGCCTTCTTCAACAAGCGATTGATATTAAGGATGATCCAATCCCACTCCCTTCTAATCATAAGTCTCACATATTCGAACCTAGCTTTGCATCTCATCCTCCATATGCTGCAAGGGATCAGCATAGCTAACCTTCCAGCAAGCCAATCAATCAGACCCCACGATCGGCCCCTCAAGCACTGTGTTAGCAAAGCTGGCACATCCATCGGTGCCTCAACCTCCACAAGATCTATAAATCTCACCCAGAGAGTTTCCGCAACCTGACTCCGAAAAAAGAGATGGAATGTATCTTCAACTTGAGGGTTCTCACAGCAACAACAAATGGATGTGAGAGGGATAAGGCATCTGTCACGGATGTTATCATCAGAAATGGTGGGCATCTGTCATAGATGTTATCATCATGAATGTTATCATCAGCTTGCTTGGACTCACAATCTAACACAACCTTATACCTTTCTAAGGTATCCATCCCAAGGATTACATCAAATCCATGCATCTCAAGTGGTATAAGATCCACTTGAATGTGATGCTTAGAAAAGAAGAGAATGTAGGGAGAACATACCTCCTGCAACACAACAGATCCCCTTAACGGAGTTTCTAGCAACAAACTATCTGCTCTATGACTTATAGTCAAATTGCAGCCAAGAATCACTCTTTGAGTGATAAAGGAGTGCGTAGCACCCGGATCAACTAAAACGGATATAACACAAGATGTAGACATATCATAATATAACAACTCCATCTGACCTGCCACAACCCGAGGGTTGATCACTGCATTAGGTGGATTCATTGCGTAGAATCTTGTCGTTGCCTGTGGTTGATTCGGTGCTCGATGACTAGGTGTCGATGATCCAGCTTGGGACGTTTGTCCACGTCCTCTAGAACTTCCTTGAAACTGTCGCCCTTGCAATCCTTGCTGACTCTGCCTCTGAGGTTGAGTCACACTCACTTCTCTAGCTCTGCAATCTTTCATCAAATGTCCCATCTTTCCACATATATAACAACTTCTGTTCACTTTTTGTGGTCTGGGTGGTCCTGTAACTGACATGGATGCTGAACTATGAGCTCCTTCTAGCGGTAAACTTCATCCTCTACCCCTATTTGATGTCTACTGCATCTGGGTACTGAAACTAGGTGGTGGTGTAGGCACAGAAAACCTAGGTTTCTTGAAACCTTTAGATGAAGATCCTTGGAACTAGGGATACATCCTCTTGTTCTGGGTCTGTCTCTTCTCTGCTACAGACCTCTCTACCCTCCTGACAGACTCCACAAAGGTAGCAAACCTTTCTCTGTTCTCTAGGGAAGACACAGGAGTAATCAACTCAGCGTTTAACCCTTTCTCAAAATGCCTAATCCTTTCTTCATCTGTAACTGCCATGTACGGACAGAACCGCAAAAGCTCCATGAACTTAGCCTCGTATTCACTAATGTTCATAGGTCCTTGTATTAATCTCTCGAACTGAGAGATTTTCTTGTCTAGAAACGTCTTAGTGAAATATCTGTTGATAAATTCCCGTCGGAAAACTTCCCATGCAATCTCCACACCCGGCCTCTTCTGTTCTTCCATGGTCCACCAATGACCAGCACTTCCCTTGAGAAGATACACAACATGTCTAACCTTCTCAGCTTCTGGGATGTTTAGGATTCTAAAGGCCTTCTCTAGTTCAGTTAACCACAAGTCAGCATCTGTGGGGTCAGCTGTTCCAGCATACTCTGTGGCTCCAACTCGGAGAAGTCGTTCCAACGTCTTGCCGACTCCTTATCCTTCTGAATGGGTAGGTTCCCTAGGTGCATGTATAGGCATCCTATCAGCCATATGTGTCATGGTAGTCATGAACTTCCCAAACATGGCTTGAACGGCTCGGTTCCCCATGTCAGTTGGATCGAACTGGGGTGGTTCAGGCATAGGTTCTTATCTATCTGGGTCTCTTGCTCCTCTTTTGGGTGCAACAGTACTACTCTCTGCAACGTGTTCTTCGTGTGGTATAGACATCCTTAGTCTTATCTTCTCCTCCTGATGAGTAGAAGACACTATCAGATATACTGGAAGACACTAGAATAGACTCAACATCATAAGTCTTATGTCTCTGTAGACTCAGCGAACCTAGAGCTCTGATACCACTAATCTGTGATGACATGTCTCAGAAAACAATATCAACGAATGCAGAAGCGATTAACTAGCAGTGGAATTATGGAAATTCACTAAAATTTAAAAAATTTCGTAAAGAGACCTATAAATGATAAAACACATTCATAAAGAAACATGATAAGTTGTTTACAGACTGATCCATCATTACATCTCTGTAAAATCACATCTCGAGGAATTACAATCATCAATTGCCATGTTAGCTGTACAAGGCAAGATACAAAAATCTCGAGGCGTTAAGCCAAAATCTCAGATCTACATTAAACATCTACTAACTCCTAGGACCTGAGAGTATAGAGATGACAGATAGGACATTCTATCTACAAGGCTTGACAGACAGTGTCTCCACCTGAAGATCACTGTTGTCCCTGATGTTGCTGCTGCTGCTGTTGTTGTTGCTCACCCACTGATGGGTTCCTTCGTCCTCAGCGTCTACCTAAAAAGTCGAATCCCACGGGGGTGAGACAATTTGAATAATTGTCCCAGCGAGAGTTATAACTCTCCGCCAGAAGCATTGTTATTGCAATAAAGGAATAACAATGAGTAGTAACACTATAATTATTCAACAGCAGGTAAAACATTGTATAAGCTAAGTAAAATAGTATTTCATAGGCAATCATTTCAATTATAACTTGATTGAATGACAAGACATATATCACTAAGGAAAATGAAGGACATGTATATTATTTTTCCAACTAAGACATTATAAACAATGTATCATCAATCATTATTTCTCGTAGTTCAACCTAAGCAGTTATGCTACATGACTGATTATGTTTTTCAAACATATTTATGCCCTGAGGAGATGAGTTACACCTCTCATACTCCAACCGACCATTATGAAATCACAATCGGTACCATACATAGGTCATCAGAAGAGCTGGATTCCTATGACCTCATCTTCCCCAGTCAGTATGAGGAACAACATGCAGGACATCTTGTGTCTCTGCCATACTAGTTTTCTAGGGTATTCTGGCAACTTCGCTATTAGAGTTATAGTGGTGTGTTGTACTCTCTTCGCCATCGAGGGATTTCTTGTTTATCTCACATCGATGCAGCATTAACAACATCATCAGGAGATTAGTGATACATCATCCTGGCATAAACATATAATGAAGGATTGAGAGATTAAAAGTACATCTCACATCAAATCCTACATTAGGACATAAGGATATTCGCATCCATAACCCCCACATACTCAAAAGTATGTTCTCTAAGAGTTCCCTTAGAAAAACATGTTTCACCATCATTTAACTTCTGACAATGATGGATCTATGGTCAGGGCTCTACATGATATCATTATACTTGATTATTTAAGTACATTATGGAATTCTTTTAGCATCAGGCATGTTTTCAAACATAAACCATTAAAACAATTGCTATAAAGAAAGAGTACTAATTGTATCAAGTTCATTTCACATCCAATTATCATTGGGATATCAATCCCTAACCATCTCATCATTATGATTCAGGAACATGGGTGTTCAAACCCTTAGATTATCAAAACACTTGTTACCAAGTAACATATTGTCATTAAGTCATTTTAATAGTATGACCTTGATTGTAACAATGCAAATATTTCTCATAGCTATCATAGCCTATCAATCTCATATGTTACCTCTCACTAGGCAACATAGCATATCATTACTTTCAAAGCTTATAAAGTTCTTTAATAGATATGACATCATAGCCCTTACCTGACTATGTTCTCCATTTCATAAAAGCATGCATAATTAATACATTTGATAATAGACAATTTATCTCTATATCAGCATATTTCAAAACAAAGATAACCTTTCAATTCAAGGGTTATACCATTATGTCTTTAATAGGGTTAGGTTTTCCCTATTCAATTCAATCAGGGTTATTCAACCCCTTTTTCTTAATTAGGAATAGTGATTCCTTATTTCATACTTCAATCATAGAGTTTCATGCTTAAAAGCATATCCCAGAATTAGGGTTTACTGTTCATATCATCACATTACCCTAGATTAGGGTTTACTATTCACATTATATCATATCACCCTAGATTAGGGTTTACTATTCACATTACATCATATTACCCTATATTAGGGTTTACTATTCACATTTCATCATGTTTATCCTAGATTAGGGTGTACTATTCACATTTGCAATAAATTAGGATCATACCATAATCATGTATGAGGATTACTTTCATTAATGCCCTTAAATTAGGTTATGATTCATTAACCATCATAATTAGGGTTTCCATGATCTCACTATAAAGGATCATACCCTAATTAGATACATTTATACATATTGGAAACTTGTTACTTGATTCTCATTTATATAAGGAGTCTTCTCTCTCCTCTTTCTATTAGATGATGTTTACATCACCTTTGATTAGGATAAGTCAAATCAACACTTACATCATGGGTTGTGTCATTACTATTGTGGTCATCAAGATTCACTTGATCAAAGGGTATTGGTTACTCTATCCCATCCAGGTACTTTTGTAATGTTCACCATTGATCATAACATGCATTAATACACAATTACTTGGTCCCTTAATCACTTTAGGTGTCTAGAAGGTTTAGGTTAATCAACTACTAAACCATCTTGACCACTAAGGCATCAAATGATCTTGACCTTTTTAGACCTCAAACGGTCTTGCACACTAAACCCCCAAACGGTCTTGAACAGACCTTGAAACCATTTGGTGTTGTTTAACGTTTGGTTTTGTTGACTTTGAAACCATTTGGTAAAGTGCACACTCAAAACCGTTTGGTCATGAACACCGTTTGGTCATGAAGATCGTTTGGCCAAGTTGACTTTGAAACCGCATGGACACAACCATTCTTGAAACCGCATGAGCACCAAACGGTTTGGGATCGTTTGGTCCCAAACGATCTTGAGACCATTTGGACTCAAACGGTCTTGAGACCGTTTGGACCCAAACGGTCTTGAGACCGTTTGGACCAAACCATCTCAAAACTGCATGGACCAAAAAGTGTCTCAACCACTTCAATTGAGTTAGGGTTTCCAAGGTTGAACCCCTCAATCATTCATGCACTTGTTAGCCACTTATCAATTGAGTCAATTAGGTCAACCCTCAACTAATTTGACCCTCAATTGATCACCAATTAGGGCGTGTATCAATTGAATTAGGGTTTAGAATCGATAACCCTTCAACATGTATCAACATGAGTCTAATTGACATTGAAACCATTGATCCATCATCCAATTTGGTCATGATCTTACCCCAAACGGTCTTGGGATCATTTGGACATCCTCCAAACGGTCTTGAGACCATTTTCTCAAGTCAACATCAAAAACTAACTCAACCCATGAAGGTTTGATTCATTGAATTGATCATTAGGTCACTAATACATTACACTTCAACTTGTTACCTTTAGATTTACAACCACTTGACCATAGTCAACCCTAGACCTCCAAACGGTCTTGGGTAACCCCCAAACGGTCTTGGGATCGTTTGGACATCCTCCAAACGGTCTTGAGACCGTTTGCCCATTATATCACCATAAACCAAGTCATTCACTTATGGGTTGAACCCTAGATTTAGTCACACAATCAGCACTTAATCATTTATCAACTTGTTATCATTGGACCCTCAATTGGTCAACCCCACTTAACCCTAGACCTCCAAATGGTCTTGGGTGATCACCAAACGACCTTGAGACCATTTGGGTCACTCAACCCAAACTTCAACTTGATTCAATTATTGAAATCAGCAACTAACCCGATTAGGGTTTAGGTAATTGATGTGCCTTCAATTGGTGATTTACTTGGAATTAGATGATGATTTTTGGTAGGTGCTTAGTCCACATTATTTAAAAAAGACCTCCAAATGGTCAACGCATCCAAACGGTCTTGGACCGTTTGCTTTTATGCGGTTTGTGAAACCATTTGCATTCAAACAGTTTGAAACCGTTTGCTCCCAAACGGTTTGGGAAAGTATTTGTGCAAGAGGTGGAAGACCGTTTGCTAAAGTGGATTTTGGATAAACATTGGAAATAACATCATCATCTTCCACCTCAAGAACAGGGACTGTTCTTCATGGAAATACTAGCAAGAGCACTTAACAGTGTCTAAAGAAGAAGAATAAGCAACGATTCTAGGATAAGAAGATGCATTAACAAAACTTAAGGGTTAGAGTTATAAAACCCACCTCTAGGACTGATCCAGAGATCCAAGATTCGTAGATTTAATGGTGGCTTGAGCTCCAAAGGTTTTCCAAGGTCCATACTTGAAGATTTGGATGGAGAAGATGGCTAGAAAGAAGAGTTGTGTAAAGAAAACTAACAAATGAACCTCGTATTAGGGTTTCCTCCAAGAATTCGAGCTAGGTGATGATCAAAGCTTACCCAAACCAGCTTGGTCGTCCTCCTCTGTTCCATAGATCCCTCTTGGTCGGTCCAAAGCAAGAAGATGAGGAGAAAGAACTAAAGAAACGATCCTTTGCTTTGAGGAAAAAGGGTGCTTATATATTTTTGGGTATTATCAAGGCAAAGAAAAAGATAATTATATCTTTTATTTCTTAAACCCATCCACTCATGCTCACTCCACCCATGGACACATTTCTTCATCCTTTTCACATGCAAAACCTCTCTCTCATCCAAGGTTAAAGGAAAAGAAACCACATATCTTAATAAGCTATATATATATATATGAAAGGCCATTTTGCTTAAAACTTGGTTATTTAGATATTAAGGTTATCTTTCTTATTTGATCATTCAAATGAGGCGCCCTCCTCATTTTCTTTTCTTTACTTGATGATAAGAGTCATGAAAGATACTCTAGAGGGTATATTTTATAGGTTGGATCCTATGTTTTGGGTAAATTGCACTTTACACCAAAACTAGGTTTTAAAGCATAAGGATTGCTCTACAAGCTATATCTTGGTGTCCAAGCTTGTGAAATCCATTCCACCATATCATATGCATTCTTATGATGTCTTATCATCAAAAAGGACATCCCAACATGTGCAATTTGCAAGTTAACCCATTTACTTGGGTAATATGCACGTTAGTCCAAAATTAACAAAACAATATTACAACATTGTTCAAAAAGGACTAAAATAGAAATATAAGTTCCTCAAAAGCTTTAATTACATATCAAAAGATAACCACAAGAATCTAATCACATATTTAAGCAAAACACCTACGGTTAGTTCATAACCCAGGTCAGGGATGTTACAAGTTAGTTGATCACTCAATCAAATATCCCAAAGGTATTGTGGAGGATGTACCAGTGGAAATTTGTAAATTCTATATTCCTTGCATTTTTTTGTGTTAGACATGCTTGAAATCCCTTCCAATCCCATTCTCTTCGGGAGACCTTTTTTGAGGATTGTCGGATGCCTTGTTGATGTCCGCGAAGGAAAGCTTACACTCTGAGTCAGTAAAGAAACTACAAAGTTTTTTGTGTTTAATGCCATGAAGGCACCTTCACAAGTGGAAGAACTCTATATTATTGACTATATTGACTCTATTGTGGAGGAAGATCATAATGATGCTAAATTTATATTTAACTATTGTGATGTTGATGAAGCTACAAATGATAACTGACGTGTATTTTACTACACGCTAAAAACGCAAGTGTACGCGTCGAGTAATATAGGCCTTGTGAGGCCCGAGTCGAACTCAGGGATACGTGAATTATTGGAGACTTCTACTAACTAATCGCAATCATCTAGACCGATTAACAAAGTAGGGTTTTGTTGTTCAAATTAAAAGAAAATAAAAATCAAACAAAGAAAACAATCGATTAAAGGTTAATTTAATCAATTAAAAGGGATATCTTTAGGATGGCGGTTTCACCGCGGGTCAACATTGTATTAAGTTTCATATAATTCCTCACACTTCTCTCTCTATCCGGGTAGTGGCCTGAAAACAGAATTACCCACTGTCATGGTGTAATTCACTACTTAGATTTAGGTTGATTCCACCGTCGTAGTAATCATTCCCCTAAACTAAGTGCATTATAAACGGTCTCTCAGTTCCCACCATTAATTTTACAACTCCTTTGTCAAGGGTTTTATTAATTAATGTAGAATTCGTCTCTTTTCAACCGTTAATCCTTCTGTCGAAGTGATTAAGGGCATTAAGTTATTATTATGGTGATCAAGCATAACAATAGAAATGGAGAAAATGAATCTATACCACGGATTTGAGAGAAAAATATGAATTATTGATATAAAAATGTCATACAATGCATTCCCGGTCTACTCCCGGTCCTAAAGATTGAGGGTTTTAGCCTCTCATGTTCATCTCACACGAATACATGGTAGAAATTGGGGAATTCATAAGAAAAATGGGAAATAAATGGGAAAACCCATGAACGGAGAAGAACCGGTGGATCCTTGGCATAGAACACGAGCTTCCCCCGCCTGTCGGTGGTGGAAATTGTCTTCGGCAGCGTCCGAATCACCCGGGATGAGCTTCTCGGCCTCCGTTCTCCTTTCTCTCCTCCTCGGCACTCGCGCAATCCAAAATGAGATGATAATCACGTCTGGGCGGCCGTCATTAGGTATAAGTCCCTAATTAGGTCGTCAAATAACAACAGCCGTCCGATCGAGATCAAAACAAATCCAACGCATATCTGCCGGCATCGATACCATCGACGCGGGTCGATGGTATCGACCCGGCAGATTAGCGGCAACTTTCCTTTCTTTTATTCTGAGCGCCTGTGGTGATCTCGATACCATCGACTTGTGTGTCGATGGTATCGACTCCTTTAGCGTCGGTTGTTGTCGTTTAGCGACGCTGTATCCCCCTTGTGTCGATGGCATCGACTTGGGTCGATGGTATCGACAGCTTCCTCGCCAGCAACTTGAAGGGATCTCGATACCATCGACTTAGGTGTCGATGGTATCGACTCTGTATTGCTTTTCTCGGCTGACAACCTGTGGCTTGGTCGATGGTATCGACTTCCGTCGATGGTATCGACGGAAGCAGATACTTGTTTTTCCTGAAATTTCACAACAAGACCAAGTAAATCCACACAATTTATAATGAGATGATAAATAATGCTCAAAATAGTAAAACAAAGGGGATTTGATATAAAATGATGGCAAAGACCAAATAAAGTGAATTATGCAATAATATCCATGAAAATGAGTAATTAAGGCGCAAAACACATATGAAACAGGTCTATAAATGCGACTCAAAATCATCGCAACAAACTCCCCTAAGCTTAAACATTGCTCGCCCTCGAGCAACTAATCCTTAGAGTAAGATTGCAGATGTCAACTAAAAATCAACACAGCACCCCACATCCCACATGACTCCCACTGAACGTTCTCAAACCGGCCTTTCCTAATCACAGAACAGTAATTACCCTACAGGCGACAATAATCATCAATAAAAGAAATTATCCTTCAAACCGATGAACACTATCACATAAGGCAGTTAACATAATAAAATTTTCCGATTCAGCATTAGTGCATCTTGTGATCGCCTACACTACGTTGCTCGCCCTAACTACCATCTACATGGAAGCAATTCTCCTGATAAACATGAATGAGGAGAAAATCACGGTGGCCTACCGATCCGAGCAACGGGTGGATGGAATAGGTGGTTCATGGAAGAATTTGGAAGTATTACACAGTTTCAAAATGCATACAACAAAATGCCCTAATTGATGCCAATGCACATTGAAAATGCCCTAATGCTTAAAATTGGGTGGAATGATGCATGCACTAACCTTCCACCTCAAAAAGAGATAGAAATCTAATTAAGCCACATCATGTACTCAGTTTCCTTGTTATGCAAGTGATATCACATTCCTTTCTCCCTCTTATTCCATTTTCTTCTAAATTCTCTTTTTTTCACATTTTTTTTTCAAATGGTCAGATTTTTTTTTCTTTTCATCTTAGCCCACATATCCATAATTTCTTAGAGATACATGTGTTAGGCTATTTTCTTCATGATTGGAAATCTTTGTACTATTTCGAGGGTATGGGACAATTTAGATCACTTTTCAAGACAAACTGAGGTACATGGTGTACTTATGCATGAAAATCATAAAAGTTATGAGTGCAACTACATGACATGCACCTAAAGGTAATGTGCATGAATCACTATACATTTTTTTCATTTTATGCAAAAATATGAAAATAACAATGCAAATCCTATCTACATGCTATGCACGCAAAAGAAGTTAAAACTGTACTTTACTTCCAATTCTTGGGTGGATTATGGGAAAATATGAAGTGGAATGATCACAAGATTAAGTTACTGAACCTTAGAAAAATAGCATGTGTCCCTCCTTACTGACATGTGTGGTCGTTTAAAGGGTTCTTTCTCGTATATCCAATTAAGGTCTCATTACCATTTGATTAGGTTAGGCTCAAACAACCGTTACTATCCACTTTTCATGAGTCAATGGGGTTGTGGGTGTGACATATTGCTTCAAAGTTGACATAATCAATCATTTTCATAGGACAAGTTTCCCAAGGACAACCAATTTTGAAATTCCCTTAAATTTCCCATGAAAAATCGAGATGACAATATTTACGACATCCACAATTACACTAGATAGATGTGGATCCTACGCAAACACTAAAATTGCAAGAACAAATAACAAAGTAGAAACTAAAAACAACTAAAGAAAAGATAAAAGATAGAGTTGTTCCAGCCACCCCCCTAAGCTTGAATTCGACTATGGCCTCATAGTCAAAAACTAACTTAAGGGTGGAACAGTGATACCCTGATCAATCTTGCTGAGGCGGTGGTGGGTATTGCGGTGCCGTAGGATCCCAAGACGGGTACTCCCCCTGGAAGCTTGGATCATATTGGGTCCTCGGCGGAGGCTGTGGATAGCCTCCAAAGTAGTCTTGACTCCAGTAATGGTCAAAGAAGGGCTCCTGTTGCGTCTCTATCCGCTGCAACCGGGTGTGCATTTGCTCTTGGTTGGCGAGGATGAGCCGCTCGTTCTCGAACATAGCCCGTTGGTTGTCAAGTACCCAGCTCGTAGTGTCATGAATGCCGGTATACATACCCATGTGCTGCCGCTGAGTCTGCTGTATGTCCTGCAGCATGGTGTACATCCCCTGCATGGAATAGGGATCCGCAGCTGGCTGCTCGTACTGTGGTGATGGTGGCGGGGGCTGAGATGATGAAGATGCACCCGGATGCATCCTAGGACGCTTCCGTGGTGCCACACGTGCTCGAAGAGGTGTGAAAGCCTCCTCGTCCTCTGCAGCCTCGCCTTCTTGCTCGTCACCACCGTCGTCTTCCTCGGAGGACTCGATGGCTATGATTGGCCACCGGAAGTGCTGCTTGCCCTCAATGTTGAAGACGTCGTCCGGTAGGGAGCTCTCCTGATAAGCTTGGTTGACGTGGCAATGAGCATACGCCAACCCGTCTCGGAGAAGAATAAGGTTTGAACGGTGCAAATGTTGCACGTTCACCTTGCTCCTCGTAAAGATCGGAGTCATGGACTGAAGGTTCAGCCCCAAGTAAAGCACCAACTTGGTGACAAGACCACCAAAATGGATTGGAGCCTTCCTGGTGCTCCTCTTCACCGCCAGGACGCGCTGTAGCCAGAACGCCCCCCAGTTGCACTCTTGACGTTTCAGGAGTGCATAGAGAAAGAACAGGCCACTCTCCTGAAACTTGCTCAAAGCAAGATCGCTTCGAGCGAAGAAAGTCAAGCTCAACATCCTGTGCAGGACCCAGACGAACGGGTGCTCAAAATCCGCTACCGCTGCATTATGGTAGCTCACAGTCTTCCCTGCCGGCACTGTAACTAGCTCGGCGAAGATTTTGTCGTAGTCGGTGCGGGCGTCGGGGCGTCGGTGATCGTTGCGGCTGTGGTTCTAGTTGAAGATGTCGTTGAACTGCTTCAACGTGATGTTGTAATTGTTGTTGAAGAGTCGGAAGGACACCCTTCCCTGGATCCACGTCTGGTCCGATGGTACCACGTCATTTGGTACAACGCAGATATCAAGAGACGCCATGAACTCGGCCACCAGTTCCTTGTATGTGGGCCATTCGCCGAAAAACGTCTGCCCATCCGCATGACAGTCGATCTCATAAAGGCGATTGGTGTGCCGTGCTTGCCCGGCCAACACATAGGCCAAGTTGGCCTCGAACCCCAGCTCCTGGATCATTCCCTGGTCCACATACCGGGTGGGCTCGAACTTTCGCTTCATAATATCCTCGTAGACCTTCCTCACATCCATGTTGGCATGAATTAGGCGTGGACGAGGGATGGAAGCTGGTGGGGGAGGAACAAACTCCTCGATCTCCATAGGGTGAGCGCTTGAGGACGACGCTCTGGCGGTGTGCACCATGGTTGCGAGAAAAGAAGGGATTAGAAGAACAGAGCTCGGTGAAGATGGAGAAGAGAATTCTCTGCTCGATGAAGATCTCTGCTCGATGACGCTTCTCTGCAGTCTTGGAGGGCTCGGGGGAGTGCTCGGCGCAAAGGAGGATACTTGCTCTGAAGGTGTGACGTCAAGTGATGTTGCAAGTCCCCTTAAATAGGCTTGATCGGCGCCCCTGTTGGCCCGTCGATACCATCGACACGGGTCGATGGTATCGACCCATCTCGCGGGTATCCGCCTCCCTCGCGAGTATCGACGGCTGACGTTTGCTGAATTGAGAAACCTGGATTGCTGACGTGTCGATACCATCGACGGAAGTCGATGGTATCGACACAGCACCTGGATCGCTGACGTAGCTGTTGCGATCGTCGTCGATGTCTGTGTTCGGATCGGTGACATGTCCGTCGATACCATCGACGGGTGTCGATGGTATCGACTTGCTTTTATTGCGACACCGCCGTTGTGTTGCATTCATCCTGTGATGATGTCGATACCATCGACGAGGCCGTCGATGGTATCGAGTTGACTGAGCAAAATCCGTCTGAATATCTCCAGAGATCTCGATGGTATCGACTGGGGTGTCGATACCATCGACACTTTTATTGCAAACTGTCTGTGACCATGTCGATACCATCGACAGAGGTGTCGATAGTATCGACGCAGTGCGATTTCTGCTGGTGTCAACCTGAACCCATGTCGATACCATCGACGGATGTGTCGATGGTATCGACCCTGCCTGTGCCTGCACATTCAACAAACGGATCAAGGTATCATTTTTAAACTAAAATTCAAACGAAATAAAAGCAATCTATGACTAAAATTAAACTATCCTAGTGTATCGATGGTTGGGTTGCCTCCCAACAAGCACCCTTGTTTATCGTCTTAGGCTAGACGTCTTCCCTCCATCTCATTCTTGCACAAGTGAAATGAGTTTGACCTCATTCACTTTCCTCTTGTAGTTCTCACCAAAATACAGCTTTAAGTGTTGCCCGTTCACCAAGAACGTGGCATCTCCATCACGCACGAGAATCGCTCCGTGCGGTTTCACCTCCTCCACAATGAAGGGTCCACTCCATCGGGATTTCAGCTTCCTGGGATGCAGTTTGAGACGGGAGTTAAACAATAGAACGTTGTCTCCCTTCTTGAACGTGCGCATCTCAATATGGCGATCGTGTATCAGTTTTGTGCGCTCTTTGTAGATGCGTGCATTCTCATATTCCGTCATGCGTAGCTCATCCAATTCATTCAATTCAAACATCCTTTTTCTCCCGGCCTCATCATAGCGCAAGTTCAGCCTTCTTAGCGCCCAATGGGCCTTGTGCTCTAATTCCACCGGAAGATGGCAAGCCCGGCCATACGCCAACCTAAAAGGCGTGGTGCCTATAGGTGTTTTGTACGCCGTTCGATAAGCCCAAAGTTCGTCCGGTAGCAATACACTCCAATTCTTCCTTGTGGATGCTACGGTCCTTTCTAAAATCTTCTTGATTTCTCTATTTGATACCTCCACTTGTCCTTGCGTCTGTGGATGATATGGGGTGCCGATGTTGTGCTTGACCCCATATTTCTTTAAAAGTGTCGCGAATTTCTGATTTTGAAAATGTGTGCCTCCGTCACTTATGATCATTCGGGGAATCCCGAACCTGCAGAAAATGTTCTCTTTGACAAACCTGCACACTACGTTCGAATCATTAGTTCTTGTGGGGATTGCCTCCACCCACTTCGACACATAATCTACAGCAAGTAAGATATAAAGATTTGAATTTGAGGACACAAAGGGTCCCATGAAGTCAATGCCCCATAAATCAAATACCTCAACTTCCTGAAATACATTCAGGGGCATTTCCTGTCTCCTTGAGATGTTACCTGTGTGCTGGCACGGGTCACATTGCCTAACAAAATCATAGGCATCCCGGAACAAAGTGGGCCAATAAAGGCCGCTCTCCAACACCTTAGCTGCTGTCCGTGAGCTAGCATGGTGTCCTCCTGTAGGCGACGCATGACAGTGGTGGAGAACACTCTCGTACTCCACCTCCGGCACGCACCTGCGAAGAATACCATCCCTGCACTGCTTCAAGAGAATCGGGTCATCCCAAAAATAATATCTCAATGAATGAAAGAATTTCTTCTTCTCTTGATAGGACCAATCCTCCGGGATGATCCCGCAAGCCAAATAATTCACAATTTCCGCAAACCATGGTTCTTTAGAATCAATTTTTAAAAGTTGCTCATCGGGAAAGGTCTCGGTAATGGGTATGTGCAAACCTTGTTCATCAACCCTCTCTAACCTAGACAAGTGGTCAGCCACCACATTTTCAGTTCCCGACTTGTCCTTAATTTCAATATCGAATTCTTGTAGGAGCAAAATCCACCTAATTAGTCTAGGCTTCGCATCCTTCTTCTCCATCAAATACTTTATTGCAGCGTGATCAGTCCACACAACCACCTTAGAACCCACTAAGTACTGCCGAAATTTTTCAAATGCGAACACGACGGCCAGTAACTCCTTTTCCGTAGTTGTGTAGTTCAATTGAGCATCATTAAGCATTTTTGAGGCGTAGAAAATCACAGCAGGCTTGTTATCTACCCTTTGCCCCAAAACAGCTCCCACAGCATAATAGGACGCATCACACATCAACTCGAATGGCTTTTTCCAATCCGGCGTTTGAACAACCGGAGCTGAAATCAACTTTTCCTTCAAAACCTCGAATGCGTGAAGACATTTCTCATTGAAATCAAAAACTGCATCTTTTTCCAACAATTCCGATAATGGCTTTGCGATTTTCGAAAAATCCTTAATAAATCGCCGATAAAACCCGGCGTGTCCCAAAAAACTTCTCACCCCTTTTACAGAATTTGGTGGGGGTAACTTAGAAATCACCTCAATTTTTACGGGGTCTACCTCAAGACCCTTGCTAGACACCTTGTGTCCTAGCACAATTCCTTCCATCACCATCATGTGACATTTCTCCCAATTGAGGACCAAGTGTGTGTCCTCGCACCGCTGCAACACCTTATCTAAGTTATAAAGGCATTCATCAAAAGACGCTCCATACACCGAGAAGTCGTCCATGAAAACTTCAAGACACCGCTCTACCATGTCAGAGAATATGGCGAGCATGCAGCGTTGAAAAGTCGTCGGCGCATTGCATAAACCGAACGGCATACGGCGGTAAGCAAACGTCCCATAGGGACATGTAAACGTAGACTTCTCTTGATCCAAAGGATCAATAGAAATCTGGTTGTACCCCGAATAGCCATCTAGAAAACAAAAATGCGACCGACCAGCTAGACGTTCCAAAATCTGATCGATAAATGGCAATGGAAAATGATCTTTAAGAGTTGCGGCATTCAATCGGCGGTAGTCAATGCAAACATGCCACCCGGTTACCAATCGGGTGGTGACAGGTTCATTCATAAGATTTGTAGTGACAGTGATTCCCCCCTTTTTAGGGACTACCTGTGTGGGACTCACCCACGTTGAATCGGATATGGCATAAATGATCCCTGCAGCAAGAAGCTTTATGACTTCCTTCTTGACAACCTCCATCATGCTTGGATTTAGACGTCTTTGAGGCTGTATGACTGGCTTGGCTCCCTCCTCGAGCCGAATCTTGTGTTGGCAAAGTGTAGGGGAGATCCCCTTGATGTCCGCCACAGACCACCCAAAAGCTCCACGGTGGTTCTTGAGCACTATCAGTAGTTGCTCCTCCTCATCCGCACTCAAGTATGCAGAAACAATCACTGGTAACTTGTCCTCCTCAGCTAGAAAGATGTACTTCAAATGCGGGGGCAATGGCTTCAACTCCAGATCAGGTGGGCAAATAAGAGATGATTGTAGCGGTGGGGGAAGTGTACCCAAATCTTCATAGTGCCTCGTGTAGAAACATGGAAGCATTTGAAGCATTTTGGCGCACTCCTTGAGTGAAGTACTCCGCATCCAATCATAAGCGACATTTAACAAACACGCCTCCAAAGGCAATTCCGGATATGCATCAAAGACGGAAGTAATAATCACATCATCCTCCCATGGAGGTGGAATGTCCTCATTCTCATCATTTGGAAACCCAACAGCCTTGCATAAAGAGACAACTTTAGTTTGCTCCATAAGGTCCACTGCTAGGGTCCCATTATCTATCCTACTCATAACATGAGCCATATCCAAAAATGGCTTCCCAAGACAAAGTGAGATATTTTGTTCCACATGCTTCACCATATTGCAATGTGCTTTTGCTTTATTAGATGCATTACCATTGGGCATGACCATCTCAAAGCGATCATCCGCAATGCCCAAGGTCAAGCGACCTCTCCCCATCTCCAAGATCATATCAGCTGTAGCTTGGAATGGGCGACCAAGTAGTAACTCATTGTCGTGCTCGTCCTGCATTTCCATAACGACAAAATCAGCCGGAAAAACAAAGCGGTCTACCTTTACCAAAACATCCTCACAGATTCCATACGGTTTCACCACAGAATTATCGGCCAATTGGATGGTCATGTTACTTGGTCTCGACTCCTTCAATCCAAGTTTCTTGAACGTAGAAAGGGGCATCAGATTGATGCTTGCCCCAGAATCACAAAGTGCTTCGCCAAATTTGAACTTCCCGATAAAGCAAGAAATATTGAAACAACCGGGATCCTGTCTCTTTGGCGGCAAAGTGCCCATAATAAAAGCACTCACTTGCTCCTTCAATACTACGACCTCAGTGTCGGGTATCTTTCTCTTCTTGGTGATTACATCTTTGAGAAACTTCCCATAAGACGGGATTTGTTCGATCGCCTCTAGCAAAGGAATATTCACTGATAACTTCCTAAAGCTGTCCAAAAATTTCTTAAACTGTGCATCCACCTTTCTTGCTTTTGCACTATTGGGATAGGGAACCGGAACGGTATGTGCCCTTTGATGAGGTGGCACATAGGGAGTTAATTTATGTGGTTCCTCCTCAGTGGCTTGTTCTTCCTTACCATCTTCAGCTATGTCCTCAGTTTGCTCTATGACAGGTGCGGGCTGCTCTTTGACTGTTGCTTCTTCAACTGTGTCCTGCAGTGTGCTTGTGTCATCCGCCCTTGGATTTAACACTTTCTTACCGCTCCTCAATAAGATGGCCTTGGCCTGTTGGTTTCCCCCGGGAACATTGGTGTTCCCCGGAAAACTCGGATGTGCCGGCTTCTTCAAGCTTGCAATCTCGGCTGCCATCTGCGCCATGGAAGTCTCTATAGTTCTCATTTGAGCCCCGTGGCTCTGTAAAGTCTGCCTAAACTAGTTCATAAACTCACCCTGCTGCTTTATTTGCTGCCCAAAAGTGTTCATCAACTCTTGATTTTGCTTTATGACTTGATTGAGCAACTCCGTGCTCTTGTCCTCCGTGACCGGTGCAGGCTTGGCGTCCGGATCCTGCATAAAGTTATTTGGATCCTTCCATGAAAATTTCTTGTCTTTCCGCCATGAATAATCGTTATTCCTATACCCATGTTGTTGCCTCATGTACTTGACCTGAGCCTCATCCTCGGACTCATTGTCTTCCTTCTGCAGCAACTTCTTTGCGAGAAGATCCATCTTCTCATTCAGCTCTCTCATTGCCTTTGACTCACTGGCAACTCTTGCTTGCTCAACTGGGCCTCTTTCTCTTTCTCCCCAAGATTGCTTTCGTGCCATATTCTTCAGTATTTCCCAGCATCTTGTATCAGTGTTATTTAAGAAAAATTCGGAGCCAGCCGAGTCCAAATTGCTTCTATCATGCTCGGAGAGAGCAAAGTAGAAGATCTTCACTTGGGTTTCCTTATCCAGTCCATGGTGTGGACATCTCCTCAACATGACTTGAAATCGCTCCCAAGTCTCAGAATAGGTTTCACCCGCCTGTTGGGTGAAATTGTGGATCTTCCGGATCATATCATTGGTCTTCTCAGGAGGAAAGAACCTCTCGAAGAAAACCTCCACCATGTGATCCCATGATTCAACAAACTCGTCATCGAGGTTATGAAGCCACTCTCTTGCCACTCCAGCCAAGGAACTCGAGAATAACTTGAGATAGAGCACATCCTGCGGAAATCGATCTATCTTCACCATATCGCAGTTCTCCACAAACTGACTAATGTGTGCCACTGGATCTTCATTTTTCAGTCCGTGAAATGCGTTGGATTTGACCAAGTTAATCAGTGCTGGGTCGATCTTGTATGTAGGTATGTTTAGCCCCTGTTTCTTTATAGGCCCCTTTGATGCCGAGGAAGAAGACGCCTTCATCTTCTCCCATATTGTCTGTGCTTCAGCCATTACTTCTTCTTGTTCTTGCTCAGATTCAGAATTTATATCACTGTGGTGTTCCTCCTCGTAGTAGTCCTCATCCTCTGGTCCCGCAGATGGAACCTCAGGTGTGCGATTCACGTAGTCTCGACTACGTGTGTGCACCATACAAAGTACCTGAAATATGGAAGTAGTGGTTCAGTACAATGCCTTGAACGAGTCAACACTATTATAGAGAAATAAAGGAATTTTTGAAATTATTTTAAAATAAAAAAAATGTGGCCTAGAATGGCCGCTCTTAGCACTCAAAGTGCTAATAATTCGCCGTATCCCCGGCAACGGTGCCAAAAACTTGACGTGTATTTTACTACGCGCTAAAAACGCAAGTGTACGCGTCGAGTAATATAGGCCTTGTGAGGCCCGAGTCGAACTCAGGGATACGTGAATTATTGGAGACTTCTACTAACTAATCGCAATCAGCTAGACCGATTAACAAAGTAGGGTTTTGTTGTTCAAATTAAAAGAAAATAAAAATCAAACAAAGAAAACAATCGATTAAAGGTTAATTTAATCAATTAAAAGGGATATCTTTAGGATGGCGGTTTCACCGCGGGTCAACATTGTATTAAGTTTCATATAATTCCTCACACTTCTCTCTCTATCCGGGTAGTGGCCTGAAAACAGAATTACCCACTGTCGTGGTGTAATTCACTACTTAGATTTAGGTTGATTCCACCGTCGTAGTAATCATTCCCCTAAACTAAGTGCATTATAAACGGTCTCTCAGTTCCCACCATTAATTTTACAACTCCTTTGTCAAGGGTTTTATTAATTAATGTAGAATTCGTCTCTTTTCAACCGTTAATCCTTCTGTCGAAGTGATTAAGGGCATTAAGTTATTAGTATGGTGATCAAGCATAACAATAGAAATGGAGAAAACGAATCTATACCACGGATTTGAGAGAAAAATATGAATTATTGATATAAAAATGTCATACAATGCATTCCCGGGCTACTCCCGGTCCTAAAGATTGAGGGTTTTAGCCTCTCATGTTCATCTCACACGAATACATGGTAGAAATTGGGGAATTCATAAGAAAAACGGGAAATAAATGGGAAAACCCCTGAACGGAGAAGAACCGGTGGATCCTTGGCGTAGAACACGAGCTTCCCCCGCCTGTCGGTGGTGGAAATCGTCTTCGGCAGCGTCCGAATCACCCGGGATGAGCTTCTCGGCCTCCGTTCTCCTTTCTCTCCTCCTCGGCACTCGTGCAATCCAAAATGAGATGATAATCCCGTCTGGGCGGCCGTCATTAGGTATAAGTCCCTAATTAGGTCGTCAAATAACAACAGCCGTCCGATCGAGATCAAAACAAATTCAACGCATATCTGCCGGCGTCGATACCATCGATGCGGGTCGATGGTATCGACCCGGCGGATTAGCGGCAACTTTCCTTTCTTTTATTCTGAGCGCCTGTGGTGATCTCGATACCATCAACTTGTGTGTCGATGGTATCGACTCCTTTAGCGTCGGTTGTTGTCGTTTAGCGACGCTGTAGCCCCCTTGTGTCGATGGCATCGACTTGGGTCGATGGTATCGACAGCTTCCTCGCCAGCAACTTGAAGGGATCTCGATACCATCGACTTAGGTGTCGATGGTATCGACTCTGTATTGCTTTTCTCGACTGACAACCTGTGGCTTGGTCGATGGTATCGACTTCCGTCGATGGTATCGACTTCCGTCGATGGTATCGACGGAAGCAGATACTTGTTTTTCCTGAAATTTCACAACAAGACCAAGTAAATCCACACAATTTATAATGAGATGATAAATAATGCTCAAAATAGTAAAACAAAGGGGATTTGATATAAAATGATGGCAAAGACCAAATAAAGTGAATTATGCAATAATATCCATGAAAATGAGTAATTAAGGCACAAAACACATATGAAACAGGTCTATAAATGCGACTCAAAATCATCGCATCAATAACTCTAAAAATTCTGGAGTATTTTCTATAGCTCAACCAAATGCTATTAATGAAGATACTTCATTTCTTGATGATAAAGCCAAAGAAAACACAGTTGGGAGAAAGGTAGAACTCAAAGCCCTTCCACCCGGGCTGAGTTATGCATTTCTTGACCCCGATTCCACTTCTCCAGTCATAATCAATGATGTGTTAACTAATGAACAAGAAAATAAATTACTTGCTAAATTACGTTTATATAAAGATGTCATTGGTTACTCTATTGATGATTTAAAGGGCATCCACCCTTCCATTTGCATGCATAGAATAAACATGGAATATGATGCTAAACCCACTATTGAACCACCTAGACGTTTAAATCAAAACATGTTGGAAGTGGTTAAAAAGGAAATTTTTAAGTTGAAAGATGTTGGCATCATTTATCCTATAAGTGACAACCCTTGGGTTAGTGCCATTCATGTGGTACCTAAAAAGGGGGGTGCAACTGTCATTAAGGGGGATAATGATGAGTTAATACAAACATGTATAGTCACAGGTTGGTGCATGTGTATTGATTATCGGTGTTTGATTAAAGCAACTCCCAAAGATCATTTTCCCTTGCCTTTTTATCAATTTGATGCTTGAGCGACTTGCAAACCATTCTTACTTTTTCTATTTGGACGGGTATTCTGGGTTTTTCCAAATTCCAATCTACCCTCCTAATCAATAGAAAACCACATTTATATGCACCTATGGGACCTATGCTTACCGTCGCATTCCCTTCGGTCTTTGTCATGCCCCAGCCACATTTCAACATTGCATGATGGTTATTTTCTCACATTTCCTTGAAAAAATAATGGCAATATTCATGGATGATTTTAGCATTTATGGATATTCCTTTTATCATTGCTTGTGCAATTTATCTAAAGTCTTAGCCCGTTGCAAAAAGGTTAATCTAGTACTACACTGGGAAAAATGTCATTTCATGGTACAGTCCACTGTAGTACTAGGCCATATTGTTTCTAATTAGGGTATTGAAGTTGACAGGGCTGAACTGGAAGCTATGGAGAAGATTTCTACTCCTTCTTCAGTCAAAGACATTTGTAGTTTCCTTGGACATGCAGGGTTCTATAGGAGATTCATCAAAGACTTCTCCAAGATTGCAAAACCATTGTGTTCCTTGCTTGCAAAAGATGACGAGTTCATATTTGATGATGCCTGCCATGCAGCCTTCAACAAGATCAAAGAAGCTCTTGTCTCAGCCCCAATCATACAACCATTGGACTGGAGTGCACCTTTTGAATTAATGTGTGATGCGAGTGACTACGCAGTAGGAGAAGTTCTTGGACAATGGAAAGCTAAAAAGCTTCATGCTATACAATATGCAAGCAAAACCTTAGATGAGGCAAAAATCAACTATACAACCACTGAGAAGGAGATGATTGCCATAGTATACGCTTTTGACAAGTTTAGGTAGTATTTGGTAGGATCCAAAGTCATTGTGCATACAGATCATGCTACAATTAAGTACTTGCTTAACAAGAAAGATGCTAAACCTTGTCTCATCTACTGGATATTACTCCTTCAAGAATTTGATCTTGAAATCCGGGATAGAAAAGGGATAGAGAACAATGTTGCATATCACCAATCTAGGTTGACTATAAGTGTTGAAAGTTCATTGCCTATTGAGGAGTGATTGCCAATTGAGAAACTCTATGCCTTATCTTCCACACAAGCACCATGGTTTGTAGATTTTGCAAATTTTCTTGCTACAGGACAACTACCTCCAGAGTTGACGCCCCAACAGAAAAATAAGTTTCTTCATGATGTAAAATTCTACTACTAGTATGATCCAATATTGTTCAAGCAATGCGTTGATGGACTCATAAGGAGGTGTATCCCAAATGAGGAAATTGGTAATGTGATTTCAGATTGTCATTCTTCTCCCTACGGAGAACACTTTGGAGCCCACAAAATAGCAAAAAAGATCCTACAATCTGGCCTTTATTGGCCAAGTCTATTTTGTGATGTGCACACATTTGTCAAGGCTTGTAACAACTGCCAAAGAGGTGGGGGAATTTTAAGGAGATATGAAATACCATTAAACTCATTTCCGGAGATAGAAGTTTTTGATGTGTGGGGGGCAGACTATATGGGCCCTTTCTCATCTTCATGCAGCTACAAGTTCATATTTGTGTCCCGTGATTACATGTCCAAATGGGTGAAAGAAATTCCCACTCAAGCTCCAAATGCAAAGTCAGTCATCAAACTTTTTCAAAAGATCATCTTCTCAAGATTTGGAGTTCTAAGAGAAATCATTTCATATGTTGGCAGCATTTTAAGGAGAGAAACTTCAACAACTTGCTTAGCAAATATGGGGTAAAGCATAAGATATCCACACCCTATCACCCTCAAACATCTGTCCAAGTGGAGATCTCTAATAGGCAACTAAAGGCTATTCTAGAAAAGATTGTCTCTAGCTCAAGAAAGGATTGGGCACTTAAGCTGGAAGATGCATTATGGGCATACATGACAACTTTCAAAACACCCATTGGAACAACACCTTTCAAGCTAGTCTATGGAAAATCATGACATTTACCTACAGAATTGGAGCACAAAGCATTATGGGCAATCAAGTTGCTAAATTATGATCTTAAGAAAGTAGGAGAGAAGAGGCTATTGCAATTGTAAGAGCTAGAGGAGTTGTGAATGGACGCTTATGAGAATGGCAAAATCTACAAGGAGAAGACAAAGAGATGGCATGATAAAAGAATTAAAATCAAAGACGTCAAGGAAGGAGACCAAGTTTTTCTTTTCAATTCTAAACTCAAGTTGTTTCCAGGAAAGTTAAGATCCAAGTGGTCTAGACCGTTCTTAGTCCTACGCATCTTTTCGTATGGGACCGTGGAGCTACAAGGGAAACAATCCTCCTTCAAGACATCACAAGTGATGAAGTTGACAAGGGAGCCACTTTCTCCCTCCAAGATGCTTGATCAAAAGACTAAAGAGTCCTACTCCAGACTTTAAATGGAGGAACTCGTGGGAGTTGACCCCACATTAGATTAGAATTTATTCTAGTAGTTTGAGTCAAGAACAATATTTAAATTTCCCAAAAATAAGCTTGTCATGGGTGTGTGTAATAACTTAAACACTTATAATTGCATCACTATACTTCTACAGGTGCTGGCGAGAAGCTAAATTCTACAGAAACTCAAAGGGACATGATGTGTCTTTATTTGACATGGCGTGTCACTTCTTACAGTAAGTAAGCAGAAACTCAAAAAACACACGACGTGTCAGAAAAAGACACGCCATTTCACTGTCAAGCAGACCAAAGTAATACTCGATCTGGAAAAGAACATGACGTGTCTTCATTCACACACGGCGTGTACTTCAACAGCAATGGGGAGCATTAGTTATCTAGAAAATAACATGACGTGTCTTTATTTGGACACGGTGTGTTGTTATCAGTGTAAACAGATGCAATTTGAATTTCTGGATTTGAACACGACGTGTGCGTAATAGCACACGCCGTGTCTTGTAACGAGCAAAGGAATGTTTGTCAAGAAACATGTTGTGTCTTTTGACAGACATGTCGTTTCTTTTGACGAGAATAGGGGTTTTTAACCCTAACCAGTCGACGTCTTCCTCACTTCCTCACTTCATTCCATACGTGTTGCCAACCGTGTCTAAGACTCCTCTGCCAACGACCATCCGTGTGTGATTTGGAGCAAGAAACTACATGTTCAAGCCGCCATATACAGCACCAAGCCCGTGAAGTTCCCTCTTCTCCATCGATCTTCTTCTCCGACACCGGCAAGACTAGTTCTTCTTCTTCTTTTCTCAAGCTCCAAGAAAAAAAAGCTTCATATCCAGTGTCATTTGGCCCTTTATAGTGTGAAATTGTAGCAAGAAGCTCCAACCGTCTCATCTTTGTCGTCGCTTTCTTTTCCCACACTAGAGACACGCTGTGAAAGCTGCAAATCGGACGTGTTCTTCGTGTTCAAGTCGTCGCAGTCGCCCAGGTACATGACGTGTCTTTAGATAGACATGTCGTGTCTTTACATAGGCATGCCGTGTTTTTCTTCTGGTTAGTGAGTTCTACAGAAATAAGTCACGCCGACATGCCGTGTTCACAAAAAGACACGTCGTGTCTTTCGATGTTTTAGCAATGGCACCTCTCAAGCAGACATCCAACTGCAAGCATGGTGCTAGCTCCTCCTCCGCACCAGCATACATCTCCATGACCCAGTTATGGGTTACTCCTGAGGAAGACCTGACATACCAGTTCCTCATAGCAAGGAGAGTGCTTCCTACACAATTTACTTGTGAGCAGACTCTCACCACCCTCAGCTTCAAGGATGAGGTCTTCATGCACCTAGAAGATTGGAGGCCAAGCTATGTATGTTGCACGGTATCAAACACTTACCCCCATTTTGTTTATGAGTTTTTGATGACGCTCACTATAGAGTAAGACCAAAAGAAGATGGAACCTTATGGTATTATCCATTTTCACCTTTTGGGTCATAGTTTTAAGCTTACCTTCAGGCATTTCTATGAGGTTTTTGATTGCCACTATGAGGGGCAATTAGTTATCTGCCAGCTTTTGACAATGATGAATTTTGGTTTGAGATGTCATATTAGGAATTCCATGACGCCAAGAAAGCTAGGGTGTCTGCTATTCACAACCCCATTTTCTTATACATGCACCGCCTTCTTAGTATAGGATTCTTTGCTAAGAAATAAATTCAAGGGGTCATCAAAAAACAAGATCTTTTCTTTTTGTAGGGAATGATGTATGACTATCAGATTAATGTAGCTTATTATATCCTTACATGTTTCCTAGACATTAAGAGAGTGAAGAAGAGGGATTATAGAGACATAATGTGTGGTGGCTTGATCACTTTGATAGCATAAAAGTTAGATGTTGATCTGACAAGTCTCGAGGTTGCACCAGGTAGAAACCTGGTAGACATTCAGTATCTACTTTCTACAAGAATGATCCCAAGGGTTGCCAATAGTAATACCAATTTTTGGTAATTCTTTGACAAAGATCAGTTTATTGACATTCCAGATCATGAGCATATCACATTGGAGAACAAAGATAACTAGAAAGTCATTTTGAACACCGAAGAAGAAGTTGATGCAGCTAGAGCTACTGATGATACTGGGGCACCCCCTACTACTCCACCACCTCCCTCCACAAGCACATAGACGGAGTACTCCTGGGCCATGCCTGATGTCAGACATCTATATGGCTATGTGCAGTAGTGGTTTGACCACATAGACAACCACATAGACTTGATGGGTCAATAATATTCTACTATGAATGATATGGTTCATCGCATGGATAGTTGGCACCTTTCTCAAGGCCACTACTCCATGCCACAACAACACCATCCTACTCCTCCTCAACAGCCTGATTTTGTTCCACAGCCCATGCGGGGTTATATTCCAGATGATGATGATCTCGCCAGCAAGTTCTTCCCCTCTGTTTACATGGGCCCTGACCCATCCCACTGATGCCCCACCCCATGACAGGTATTTGGTTGTCTCCTTCATAGGTTTGATTGATGCAGTGAGGACATTGTGAATTTCAATCTTAGAGGGATGGAACCAGTTGGTAATGTAGTTTACTTTTATTGTTTTTCATATTCTTCATGTTGTCATGTATTTTCTGCTTTCATGTTGCTCTTTGTTTTTCCTTCCTTCTATGGAAAAATCATGTATGATGTCAGGCTATCTTGATGTAATGAACTGATTTTTTTGCCAAGTTTGAACCATCTTGTCCTTTTGCACTTTAATCTATCATTGAAAGAATTCTAAAGAGCATGCATAGATTAGTTGAAACCCTTTGGCCTTCAACACGCGTTTATTTCTGGTTTATACTTGTAGCTTGAACACTCACTTTTTTATCATTGATTGTATAAAACATGTAGTTGTTTCATTTTTGTGAGAAAATTAACATCACATCATCATTTGGAATACGGGATACCCTTGCCAAGCTCTTTGTGCATTTTTCAACCTTTCTTTCAGTGAAAATTTTTCAAAACAAATGGATGAAATCTAGCTAATGTTACTATTTAGTTGACCCTCCCATGTTGTGGAAAATATTTAAAATCTCTTTTATCTCATTTCACCTTCTTACCCCATAAAAGATGGCTTATTCGCCCACATATCATGCTAGCCTAGTGTAAGTCCAATCTGGCAATGATGGTTAGGTGGTATGTCTTAAAAAGAGGGTAAAATACTCCAACTGGCACTCCACATGATCATAAGCCTCCATTAGCAGTCGAGTGCCAGAACCCATAATCCATTGCCATATCATTTTTGGGAAAAGAGGAGAGTGCAAC
This sequence comes from Alisma plantago-aquatica, assembly GCA_963693085.1. Classification (NCBI taxonomy): domain Eukaryota; kingdom Viridiplantae; phylum Streptophyta; class Magnoliopsida; order Alismatales; family Alismataceae; genus Alisma; species Alisma plantago-aquatica. The sequence continues at coordinate 666,903,257 of OY856414.1, forward strand.
TAATTATGTTAATGTCAGCTAAGACTTCATCATTTGCATCCTTAATAGTTGAGAAATAGTGTTGTTCATCCACTAGTTGTTTGGCTTGGTTATCCAAATTTTTTTAATGTTATTGAGTTGATTGATTCATTAAATTGAAACCTCCCTTGTTGAACTTAAGAATCTTTTTCATTGATGTTTAAGTTGAGTTGATGGCCATGAGTATAAACTGTTGATCATTGTTGGTTGAACATTGCATATCTTTCTTTCAATTAATCTATGCATGAGCTTGAAAATTCTTTCATGTGCATTTCTATGTTCTTTTTGCTTGAGGAAAAGCAACGTTTCAAGCTTAGGGGGATTTGTTGTGTGTGTTTTATATCGACTTTTTACACTTATTCACACACAGTTTCAACTCATTTTGTACCAAATTAGCCTATATTTATATTCATTTTGCCACACTTTTTAGTTTCTTTTCTTATCACATGATGTTGATTGTAGATATGTATTAAAAAGCAAATTGGAGATAACCTAACTCAGTTCCAACCTCAATGGGACTTCCCCAAGTTTTGCAGCTGACCCAAAGCAAATTTCTAAAGAAACGGTAAAAGACACGACGTGTTCTATTAAGAACATGGTGTGTTCACTTACGGGCAGTCTCACAGGACAAAAAACATGTCGTGTGATATTAAACGCACGGCATGTGATTCTCCAGCAACATTTTGTCCAGATCAGAGAAAAGAGGTAACACGACATGTCCTTCATCAGACACGGCGTGTTCCTATTTACATGAAGATCGTCTACACCTTTCTACCAAAGAACACGGCGTGTGCATATTCAAACATGTCGTGTGCCCTTCATTTGATTCACTCCCTAAAGATAGAAACATGGCGTGTCTAATTCAAATATGCCATGTACCTCAATGCAGCGACAACATTGAGCAAGCACAAATGACATGACACGGCGTGTTCAAAAAAAGACACGCAATGTCGTTGTGAGTTTCTACAAAAATGAAAACGATTGCCTTTCATTTTAAAAGCAAATGGGAGCCTATGAGGCGGTTAGCTCAATCATTTTGAAGTGTTTTACTCCCAAGAGAAGTTCCAGAGTAGAGGAGGGCAATTTTGGGGTAGAAGAAGGTGGTTTCTTGGAAGAGAACCCGTATTTTACTTCATTTCTTCTCTGTTTTTTTTTTCAGAGGTGTTGTAGAGTTACTCCCTTCATTTTAGCATTTTGGGGGGGAATTTGGTCTAAGTTGGAGCTTTTTAAAGGGAGGAATTTCGTCCTCCAGTTGGAGTTCTCTCCTCTTAGCCTGCATCTGTGGTTCCTCTATCTTTTGCCTTCTCTTAAGGATGCAAAACTCTAAAATTACTATCTTGTATCTGTATATCTTCACTATGAACGAGTAGAGCTCTTTTCTTGAGAATAGGAGAGTAGCTCCCATGCCATTTATCATGTGAACTCAAATTTTATGCTTATTGTTATTTAGTTTGCTTTCTTCCATGGATGCCTATGGTGTTTTCTTGCTTGTATGCCAGGCTGGCCACCTTTTATACATGTTTTATGCTTGCCTTGTGCTTTGGGATAATGCACTAGGAAGTATGGAGAAATGTCTATGGCAATATTCTCTTGACCATCAGAGTAGCTAGGGATTATTGAGGGTTTCGGTTGTGTTTGATGCTAAACATAGATGTGGGAGCATTATGTGAAGTTGAGAACCATCAATTGGAATTGGGAAATGCATGTCGATGAAAACCTCCTTGCTTATTAAGCAGTGACCTTGTTTCTTACGTTCATGTGATATAATGGTAATGGCAGTGAAATCCTATGCTCAAGTTCCTAATCATTTAATCAATTATGTTGTTTAAAAGCTTTGCCTTGTTTTCCTTTTCTTAGGTCTATAAACAATCAAGCTTTTGCAATCCGATTTATATTAGTGGAAGTTAACATGTTTGTACCTAACTAGCCTAGCTCCTTGTGTTCAACACTCGACTACATTGATTTCTGTATACTTGCGGTTGATTAGTGAGTTGAAATCTTTTCCTTTTTAAAACTCTCCACACAACCTCAATGATTTCCACCCAGGAGAAAGAATACGGGGTGAAAAGGAGAAATAAGTGTGACCATTTTGGGTATCTAGAGGTGGCACAAATGGATATGTAGGGGTCTTAAGCTTTGGATAGAAAAGGAGGAGAAGGGGAAAGGGAAAGTAGAGCTGAAACAAGGGAGCCGAGAGAGAGAGCTTTTGAACTCATTTATGGTCTTCTCGCATAGATTGGGTAATATGTTGGTTCAGTATGAATCGATTCATAGTAAAAAAGGGAAATAGGTGTGAGAAAAATTAGGATGAAAGATGGAGAGGCGAGGAAGGTTGGAGGCAAGAAAAACACAATGGATGTGGAATTATTGTATGCGTGATAGTTTCCCCCCATCCAAAGATGAAGATGAGCTAGTTGTCGTCTAAAGCAAATCCAACATTCGAGAAAGACCCACATACATTTAAATATGGAAACCATAGAACTATGATAGGACATAGTGCTAAAATCTAGTCAAATCTGAGAGACTATAGGAAAGGAGATATATCAATCAAGTACATTTATTATTAAGTGTTTAGAATCTATTTTTTTCCTTGTTTATTTGATGACTCAAACATTGCTCAAACAAAGCCATATTTTGCAAATAGACTAATTAGAAGTGTAGAATCCATTTCTGGCATTAGTATGCACTTTTGGGGTTTTTTACTATTTTATTTATTATTTTGGTCTTAAGTTACATTCTCTATCCTAGATAAGACTATGATAAGTAAGATTGTTCCATTAATGTGAAAATTCACATATAGACCAATTTTGGTATGTAAGATAGAATTTTGGAATTTTTTTTACTTTGAGGTCATTCAGTAATTCATTTGATATTTTTGTCCTTATCTTATATTGTCTTTTCTAAATGAAATTAGGATAGTTATCATTGTTCAAATAATGTAAAACTTGGCACCCAAGTTGACTGGGACCCAAGGATCATGATTTTTCCATTAGATTGGCTTTTAGAGTTTTCTTCTATGAGTTCTAAAGTAGTTAGAGTTTTAGGCTCATTGGCATTATATTAATATAACATTACATCATTACTATCATTATTTATTATCTAGAGTCTCATTATCTTCGTATTGTTACCAAAAGAGTTTCTCTATAATATTATGCACAAATTTGTCCACATCTTACTTACTAAATGTATTTAGACCATTTTATCAATATTTATTCAAATAATGGAACATTATCCATATTTGTGGACATGAAAATCACTTTGCTATTCCTATGTACATTAAACATATCTAAGACATTATGTGAATATTAGTTAGCAAATGAAACATATGTGACGTATTTAATGCTCTACTTACATGTTAGCACATAACTAAGTTATTATGTTAATATCAGTATGTGTGATATGTGGTGTTGGTTATAGAACCTATTGCCACTTAATGTTACATGTGTTGTAAGCCTATATATGTCTGAGTTACCTTTGGTTATATTTATTACATACATTAACTATGTACATTAAGGTATAAGTTTATCTTAGTTTGGTTAAATCTAAAGAACCAAGCTTTCTAACTGTTTAGTTAGAGAATAGGGTATTATTCTAGGATTTAGTTGTTACAATATGGGTCCTCAAGTAACCTTTAATCCCACTACTCCAAAGGTAAACACTTTAAGGAAAAATCCTCCTCGTCTACTCCTATATGCTATGAATGTAGACAAAAAGGATGATATGAGAATGAATGTCTAAAAGCAAAGAAGCATCACCATAGGAGCATACATAGGAAGAAGTATGACCACCACAAGGAGGGTAGACACAAGAAGAGGCACAATAAGGATAGGAAGAACAAAGAAATTGTCCATGTTGGTTGAGATTCTTTCTCCTCAAGTAATTCAATCTCAAATGAAGATGAATGCCACATGGCACTCATGGCAAAAACTAGTGAGGGAGTTGTTAATGAAAGTGAGGTAAATATCCATGAACTTTGTAAAGATACTATTATTGAAATTGTCCCTACGTCTCATAGTTCTTATTCTAAATGCAATACTAAGAAGAAAAGATTATCTAAATCACTGATGACTTATATGCTAGAGCATAATGAAATATCTAGAATGGTTGCACAGATACTTTGTAAGAGATTGAACTTCAATATAATGGAGTAGAAACTAAAAATGGTGTTTATGTCAAGCAAGTAAATGTGCTTATAAAGAAAAACCCAAAATTTTCTTGATGAACTCACTTTGCTTTAAACTAAAAATGATATATTGCTTCCTAAAGTCAATGATAGTGAATCTAGAGTTCCTATAAATATAGTTTCTAGCATTACTCTTGAAAATTATTCTTACTTAACTAAAGCCCAATGTCTCATTGTTGATTTTTTGCATGCTCAAGATGATATTTCTAGTTTATATTCTATTGGTATTACCATTGGTGATGATAACCATATGCATAGAGATTCTTTGCAAAAGTTCCTCAAGGGAAAAATAGTCCTTAAATGAAGTTCTAGATCACTCTACTCAACAAGTGGGTAAAGTGGTGAGGAAAGGAGCCTTCAATATTCCATGAAGAGTCTTATGGCTACAGGCCAAATATGGTTTGTTCTCATTGTAAGAGTGATAATCATTTTTCTACTTTTTGTCTTTATTATAAGAAGGTACCAACACCAAGACGATTTGGATTCCCCAAACTAACCTTGGGTCCTAAAGTTTAAATTGGGAATTGGCTTTTTGTTTGTGTATGCCACTAAAAAGTGGATAATTGATAGTGGTTTATCCAAGCATGTGATCAGAGAAAAGAGGCACTTCAACACTTTTACAAGGAGGAATCATGACTCAGTGACCTTTTGTGACAATAAGAGGGGTAAATGGTAGATGAGGGTTATGTAGGTGATTTCCTATGCATCAGGAATGTACCTCTTGTGGATGGCCTAAATCATAATTTAATATGTGTTAGTCAATTATTTTATAATGTTTATCCTATTCTATGTACCTTACTTGAATGCATGCTTCTAGATTCCCTCACCTATAATGTTATATATAAGGTAACCAGAATTGGAAATCTTAATACTATTATTCATAGCTCTCTTAATAATGTTGTTGGTAAGTGCCTTGTAGTTGATAACATTAATATCTTTTTGGAACCATAGGCTTGGCCTTGTACATATACATTGATTAAAAAAATTGAGCAAAAAGGATTTAGTCAAAGGACTTCATAAGTTGGAATTTAGAAAAGAATATGCATTCCAGCCTTGTACGTAAGGAAAGAAAATCAAATATTCCTTCAAGTCCAAAGGAGTCATTAGTACTAAAAGAGCTCATGAACTTCTTCATTTGATCAATTTGGACCAATGCACACTCGAGTGATTCATGGTAGAAAGTATTGTTTGGTTATTGTTGATTATTTTTGTCACCTTAGTGGATCTTCTCTTTGGTTACAAAGAGTTATACACTTGATGTTTTCTCCTCTTTCTACAAATAGATGAAAAATGAAGCTTTTTTCAAGTAGTCTCTATCTATAGTAATTATGGGAGAGAGTTTGAAAATGAATTCTTTGAAGAAAAAATATGATGAATTTGATTATTTGCTCAACTTTTCTTTCAGTTGCACACCTCAAGAAATGTGTTGTAGAGAAAATAAGAAGAATATATCCTTACCAGAGATGGCTAGGACAATGCTCTTAGATTATGACACTCTTAACAAGTTTTGGCAGAAGCCATTAGCACCACATGTTATGTGCAAATTTGGGTTTTCACTCATCCTTTTCTTCAGAAAACCCCCTATGAGTTATGTCATGGTAAGCCACTATTGATTTATTTCATGTTTTTGGCAGTAAATTCTTTATTTTGAACACCAAAGACTCTCTTCATAAGTTATATGATAAATACTTAAGGCTTTCTTTCTTGTTTGTATCACTTCTAGTAGAGCATATACAATCTTTAGCATTGATTAATATATTGTAGAAGAATATTTAATGTTAAATATGTTGAAAGTTGCCCCCTTTATCAAAGAGTGTTGTTTTTTACGATGCGCTAGATGATGTTATTTCTTGATTAAAATATCTAGACATCAACAACAAAGGTAAAGGGGTGGTTGATGAGGAATGATCTCAAAGAGAAGGAAAGAAGGATCTGACTCCCCTTTTTGTAAAAGATCATCCAAAAGATATTACCATAGGCAATTCTTTTGAAATAATGAAGATAAAGGCTGCTAACAACAAAGAACAAGAAAACATTGCCTTCATTGCACAACCTGAGCCAAAGAATGTAAAAGAAGTTATTGAAGATGAGGAGTGGGTCCTATATATGTAATAAGAACTTGAGAAGTTTGAAAAGAAAAAGGTTTGAACTCTTATGCCAAGACCAAAGGATAGAAAAATCTTTGGAAAAGTGGGTCTACCGGAACAATATTGATGAGCATGGAAGGGTGGCAAGAAACAAGGTAAGGTTAGAAGCACAAGGTTAAAACAAGAGGAAGGTATTGATTTTGATGAAACTCATGCTTGTGTTGTTAGATTATAATCTATTCCTATGCTAATCACCTTTTCTAGTCATAAAAAGTTATTTCTTTATCAAATGGATGTTAGAAGTTATTCTATAAAGAGAGTTAGAGGAGGAAGCCTTTGGGGATCAACCTCCTAGATTTGAACATAACAGGCATGTTAACCATGTTTATTTTTTATAAAAGGCTTTTTATAGTCTGAAACAAAACCCTAGTGCTTGGTATGAAAAGTTAAATATCACTTTGATTGATAATGGCTATGTTACGACAAGGTTGACTCTACTCTCTTTTCGATACACAATTCTAACATTTTGAGTATTAGAATTTATTTGATTGTATTATTTTTATGGTGCTAAGATTGATCTTTGCAAAGAGTTTAATTCCCTCATGTAGAGTGAATTTGATATGAAGATGAGGGAGCTTACCATATTACTTGGATTTCAAATCATGAAAATTAAATATGGAAACTACATCAACCAAAGCAAGTACACAAATGAACTCTTAAAGCGCTTTGGAATAGAGAATATAAATCCAATGGATGCTCCCATGTCTAATACCCCCAAGATTGATATATATGAAGAGGGTGAAAAGGTAGATGAGAATCTCTATAGAGGTTTTATTGGTAGTTTATTGTATCTTATTGCCACTAGGCTAGATATAATGTAGTTTTGTCTTGTGTTCTAGATTTCAATCAATCCGTAGAAAATCACATCAAGTAGTGGTAAAGAGGATTTTGTGGTACCTAGACAAGACCTCAAATTTTGGCCTATGGTAACGATTTCCATCGATTCGAATGTACAAAACACAAGGGTAATGGAAGTGGATTGTGAGGAATAATACTTTGAATTTATAAATCTATACCTTAGACATCAGAAATTAAAATACGAGGGCATGTGTAGTAAGTGGGGTTAAACATAGGGACAAGGGTGACAATTTGTTGAGGACTTAAGATCTCATCTTAGCTAAGTCGGATCAAGAGTAAGTTTAGTGTTCCTTATGGAATTGGGTAACCAAAAAGAACAAAGGTAACAAACTAATGAAATATAGGTTAACAAAATAAAACAAGGTGAAGGTCTTTTGGATAGATTTTTATATGTTGGATCGAAATTGGATTGGGTTTCACCAACCATTCTCACTCACCAACATGTGAACACTCATACCCATTGTATACTCTTAACTTATTTTATGAGAAATCATCATTAGTGTCTATTACTACCTCTCTTAAGATTGGGTTAGATCTACATTATGGTAATGTCTTTCTCTCTCAATATGACAAATAGACAATCAACATACAAAATGTGATCAATAGCCCTAGTGATCCAACACTTTCATGCAGTCACACCACTCATTAACTCTAGATATGATCTAATACTACTCTTTTGAGGCATTATAATTCATACATCACAATATGGTATCTAATCATGCAAGTGATTCATTCTTGAACATGAGCAAGGAGATAAACATTACTATTAATATATGTGTTCAATGGAATATGAATATTTACATGTTGAGAGAGCCTTAGTGGCTACTCCCAACCCAAGTTAATGAGTCTAGACACTCATATTGTAAGTGACAAAACAATTTATAGGAAAGGAAGTCCATATAAAAAAATAAGGGATGATATGGACACGGTGATGAACAAAAAAGAAAAAGAATAGAAAAGTAGTCATAGGAGTTTTGAATCTCAATGTAGACCTCCTCTTCATTGTGAATGTTGGTGGTCATGTCAAGGAAGATCTCTCAATATCCATCACTTGGACCTCAGTTGTGTCTTTTATCTCCTTCCTTTTCTTAGTTTACGCCCCTTCAACTACAGTGGGATGTTGTTCAACATTAGGGGCTACCTTGTTCTGTATCCTTGTCGGTAGTTTTGTGAACCTTGATCTTGAATTTTTGCCTTTGATATGTCTTAGGGATTTTTTGTATTGTTTCATCTCCTTAGTCTCTATGTGTCCTCTACTTGTCGTGATGGTCTTGATCATGTGCTTCTGCCTTCTTGCACCAAAAACTAACTTCCATATCTCTTCTAAAGAGAAGACTAGCTTGTCACAATCAAGTTGCTCATCTTTGGGAGGGGTAGCAAGTCATTAGACTCTTTGAATTTATAGTATTGCTTGTCTCCCTTTATAGTGATCACTCATATGGAGAATAAGTATGTGAGGTCTAGAAAGTGGTCCGCCTTGCTCTCAATGAAATTCCACAGAAGGCAGGGTGACCTAATAGGTGTCCAGCTTGAGTTATTATTTTACCATTCATAGCTCCTTTGAACCATTTGAGCCACATTCTACCATCATTTTTCTATCAGTAAGTGCCCAATATTGATGAGTTCCTTCTCCAATATATTCCATAGGATGTGAAAGTTTTCCTAGTCATGTTTCCAATATCAGTTTGAGTGAAGAGCGCACACTAGAGTATTTTTTGAATTACTCTCATTATATACATTTGAAACGCCTTTGACTTCCCCAGTCTATTATGTACTTATATTTTTAGGTTCTCTCATGTATTATAAGTGTTAAACCCCATAACTTATTTGTTGGAGGTCATAGTGTCTTCATTTGTTGTGTGAAAGATCTTGTTCACCATTCATTCTGCTAGAATGTGATCTCTCTTGAATAATCTGACTACATGTTTATAAGGTCTTCCACCCCATTCTACTTCTTTCTTCTCCATCAGAACCTTCCTTAGGGTGACATGAATTCTAGGGCTATCTTAGTGTAGGATCATTGGGAATAGAAGTAGGCAGCAAACATGTTGGTTTTTCCTAACATTTTCTTGACCCTGGTGTAAATACCTAGTTTCTATAGGGTTTTATCATGGCCTTATTTGATTTATCTAAAAACCATATTCTGCATTATTGACTTGTAGTTTTCCTAGTGTTCTTTACCTCTAGGTTCAAAGTCACTATTCTATTATTAGTCCCTCTACGCATTTGATAGTTTCTCATTGGAGACTACCATCTCTAGTGGTTCTACTACAAACTTTGTAGGAAATTTTTCTACCATTGTTTCTACTATCTCTGGATGCTCAATTTTTTGGTGCCTTTCTTCTACTTATGCCCTTCTCACTAGTTAGGTCTTCATCTTTTTTGGGCTTTTGGAAGGTGCATTTATAGCTTTTCTCTTTTTCTAGTTTCATGTCTCTTCAGATGGAATGTATTCTGATGAGACAAGAGTGGCCTCCCACTTGTTATAAGATTTTCCAAGGTTGGGGCCATGATATGTTGTAGGCGATCCTTCTATAATATCATATCAAAGTATGCTTTGGTAGGGTTCCTCTTGTGATCATTGGTGTTTTTTAACCTTCTCTAGCATCTCTTTGACTTGTTCTCTATGTAGTGCTCCACTTTCCTCAGATCCAAATATTTTCTTCCATCTTATAGCAAAGAAAGAATTTTAGTTTCAAAAGTTAATTGAGATTCTCAATTGATGAAAAATGATTGAGTGCTAAGCAAAGTTTGCAACTGATGAAAAATAGATGGATAATACAACCTATGAATATCTCGTTGGTTGATCTAAGTCTATCAACAAATGAGAAAAAAGGTTGTCAACCAATGAGCTTTTCATTGATTGGAGAGAAAAAACTATAAATAGATGAAACAAAGTAGCAGGAAACCAATGAAATTGTAGAAATTGTGAACTGGTGAACATTTCATTGATTGTCTAGAACAAGATATTTACTAATGAAAATCTCATCAATATATGTTCTTTGTGAGGAAAACAAGTCCAGGAAGATGAAGATCAAGAATTAACAAAAAATTAGATATATATAAGAGATTTTGAGTATTGAAAAACCCAAGGATTCTTGGTAACATCCAGTGATCAAAATTGAGGGCCTAGTATGGTAAACACTGATGAAAACTAAGTGCTGGTGAAAAAAATCTACCCAAGGTTTTTTGGAGCAAAGCAGCCAACCAATGGAACTTTGTATACTAATGCAAACTGATGAAAATAGTCCATGGTTGCCAATGAAAATTGGGGTTCATGAAGTCCAATAAGGGTCAAAGGTAAAGAGGTCAAAACATTAAGGGAAATCAACAGTTGTCAAAGTTCAAAAGAGGGAAGAATATTAAGGAGACCTTACTATTGAGGTCAAAGATTGACGGTTGGATTTTAAGTACTTGTTATGATAGTTTTGGAATTCCCTCTTCTATGGCATGGATATATGTTCTTGGTCCTTGCCAAGGCAGTGACCATGATCCTAGGTTTGTTGTCAAGCTTTGCATAGTGTACCCCCAGTCATCCTTCTATCTTCGGAGAGACATGTCATTAGTAAGATTGGGTGCAAAGGTTGTTTGTGATGGAATTAGTAACCAACAATGGTTGATACATTTCAAATGATGGTGAGAGGTTCATGATGACTCACCAATGAAGTTTTGAAGCTCAGTCACTAATGGAGGTAGTTGGTCAGCTTGAGAAGCGATTAGGATTTACAATTTGAGTGGAGATTTATGGTTTCTAATTCTCTTTGTAAAAGCTAGGGTTGCGAGGGATTAGTGGTTCAACCCACTAGTGGTTTATATACTCAGGCGCGTGAGTGTAGGTGGGACCCATCCATTTTGTTGGTTGTTAAGGGATAAGTGCAATAGTAGGGGTTATGCACTGGTGAAACCATGGATCACGTCATCTGATGATATGGTGGAGTTGTTCTCAATGGAGGTTTGTAATGGTAACCAATGAAAAGAGGCAATGGTGATCTAGTGATTGATTTTCTGGATCTCATATGCCGATGAAAACTATCAAGAGTAACTACCAATGAGACATTAGACACGTCCATTGATGGAAAACTAGTAGTTGTCTTCTGATGGGCCCTATGAGCCTTATATGTTGATGAGATTAGGGAGTTTTCCAACTGATGAAGCTTCGATTCTTTGAAGTGATATGAGAATTCAGGTCTTTGTAAACCAATGAAAGTGCTTTTGTTTTAGATAATGCATGCAAAGGTCTTTTCCGTCAATGAGAAACCTATCTTAATGAACTGACAGAATGGTTGGTTAAATGAAACAATGGAATTGCTCTTTCTTGTTCTTTTCATCAGATTGTAGGTTTTTTGTTGGTTTTACCTATCATTGATCAAATGAATGTTCATGTCATTGATTACATTTTATTCCATTCACACTAATGCTAACATATTAAAGTTTGCACAAAACAAATTGCATTCAAAGAAAAAAGTAGGGAATGAATATTGGAAACAAAGGATAACATATCAAAAGGGAAAATTTGAAAGCAAAATTAGCAAAGGCAATTGAAGAAGCTAAACTTTTGAAATTTCAAATAAGGTTAAAGGTGTTGGGTTACATACCAAGGAACACTTTGAGTCATTAGCTTGACTTCCTATGTTCCTCAAGTTTGAGTCTATGGTTCATGGAGTTGTAGATCAGATATCTAGGTAAATGTTTCATCTTCATAATATCTTTTCACCCTATGGAAATTCACTAGATAAGTCCCAGATTTCTCACTAAAAAGCTCCATCATCCATGATGGATAGGATTTTATAACCATGAATAGTCATGACCATCTTGATCTAAGTTTCCTAATAAATGACCTGAATGAACAATTAAATAGGAAGACTTTGTCCATTTTTTTGACATCCTTCCACTTTAGGTGTGAATCGTGCCACACCTTGATTCTTTCCTTGTAAATTCTTATGTTTTCATTAGCATGTAGTCTCAACTCTTCAAACTCTTGCAATTGTATGAATCTTTTCTTGCCTACCATGATCGAGTCCAGGTTAAGATATTCTATAGCCTAGAAAGATATGTGTTATAGTCCCACAAGTAAGTGGCAAGTTTTTCCATATATTCGCCTATAGGGAGTGGTCCCTATATGTAAAGAGGCGAGATCACCTCCTTACTAAAATTTAAAGAAAATACAAAACATCCATCTTTTCACAAAGATAATAGACATTGAGGGATGCATGTATAACATTCCATGTAAATAAGCATGATTTAGACACAAAACTTTCAATAGTAGAAGCGGAAAGAAAACTAAGCTATTACATTTCTTTTGAACTTAGTCCACTACATGAGTTTCATAAAGGAAAAACTAGAAAGAAAACTAATAGGATCTAGCAGTAGAAACCTAGACATCCTTTAATCAAGACTTGAATCTACTCCATGTTCTAGTTTCCTTGACCCTGTTCAACACCTTGTTCCAAATCTGGGTGGTTGGGAGAGCACACAGCAAAAGTGAGAAAAACAAGGTATGTGTCAAAATAGTGAAAAAGGACAATAGATGAAGAAATAACATGGAAATAAAGGCTAAGATTTCATCATAAGATGAAGATATCAATAGTATGAGGCATAATCAAATAGATGCTTGTCATAACAAGAAAATAGTAAAATATTTGCCTGCATGATTAATATTGTCTACGTTAACTAAGTAGGGTTGAGGCACATACCTCTCTTACTTGGTTCAATTACCAACTTTCACCACTTTTAGATGATCCCAAGTTCATCTTTGCCTATTTCAGTTTATTAATATGTATTAGAGTACATATGAACATTAATGTAGATCAACCTAATTTTGTACCTTTTTAGCAAAACTTAGATTTTGACTCTAAGAACCTCACCAATCGACTTATTAGGTTCTTCTGATCAAGAAAACATATTTTTATGTTAATGTTGGATTAATATGTTGAAGTTAAAATGTTTAGTACCTAATATATGATCTATTAGATTCTCTAAAAAACAACCATCGAAAGCATGGAAATTAGGATTTGAAATTATTTCTATTAAAAAGTACATATTTTTTCGATTTTAAAACATACTTTTACTTAATTGTTGGACAAGTATATTAAAAGATATTTTTTACAATATCAACCAATCACAAAACTAGAAAATTCCAATTAAGTGAGAAAAGTTCAAGAGAGGGAGATAGAGCAGGGCAGACCCACTGACTTGGCCCAATCAGGGGTAGCCAAGTCATGGGTTAAAGGCTCAGCTTTGACTAATCCAATCAAAGGAAATAGAGGCAAAAAGACCATTATGTCCCTAACCAAACAAACACAGAAAAGAGGATGAGGAAGGGGTAGAAAACACATCAGGGATTCATCCCCTAGCTCTCACCAGACATGACCTTGAGCAGATCGACTCAGATTTGGGCAAATCTACATATCGAGACGAAAGAATGAATTGAAGGTGGGGAAAGAGAGCCTAGATAAAGTCGAGCTTACCTAGATATTCAATTGTTATGCTGAATTAGTTGATGCTCATGAACAACACTACTGGTTCAACACAAGAAGAAGCATAATGATGGGTGTATGAAGGACCACCGATCAAATTGGAGTAGGGAATCTATCGCACGGGTGATGGCAGAGAAGTATGCACTCCTATTTATAGGTGAGGTGGTGATCCTAGGGTTATGGGTAGTTGTTCTTCAGGACTTTGAGAAGCAGATTTGTGTGTTTTACAATTCCTCAACAAATTAGTGAAATTTATGGATCAATAGATGAGTAATAAAAAAAGGAATGTGTGGAAAATCTTGAGCAAAGATCGAGTAGAGAGAGAAAAATCATGATTGGAAAATCTCTTGTGAACAAGTTCAGTTTCCCGATCTAGGTCGTCGAAGGGGACGACGCATCCACCGTCTGATCAAAAATCTAACGGTCCTTATCACATGCAAAAAAAGGACCGTGTGGCACATTAAATGTAATTCCAAATCAGAATTGGATAAAGTGTTTTACTCAATTATTTAACTTTTTATCTCTCCTCAATTGAGGGTATAAACAAAACCTAAATTAATTGAATTTAACACCTAAGCTAACTCAAGTATGTAGAATCTGAATATGTAATTAGATTTCCCTTTTGAAGACTTTTTATTCATTAATTAAGCAAATCTTTTTTTTCTTTCCTCATGAATTAATGACTCTAGAATTCCCCAAATTTGATGAAACATCACCCATACGTCACATTAAGTATGTTGGATGTGAATTTGCCATTAATTTCAATGTTGAAGTTGTTTGTACATTATTTAATGGTTTTAAAGGTTCTACACACTTTCTCTCTCCTATTCTTGACCTTTATATAAAAGATTTTCCAAATTGGATGAAAATTCATCCAAATGCCTATTTTAATATTTAGATTATGAATTTGGAATTAGTTTCTACTTTTGGAGTCATTCATAGAATTATTTTATATTATTTAGATAACTCCTATTTTCCAATTCCAATTAATGCAAATATATTTACTAATTCCCAAAATTGTGAAACTTGCCACTCAAGTAAACTTTAACCAAAGAAAATGAACTTTGTCTTGGAATTATCTTTTGAGTTTCCCTTTTATGAATTTTAGGCAATTTACTCACATTTCCACTATTTGGCAAATTAATTCATTTAATGTCACATTTTCATTGTTTTAGAATCTCCTTTTCCTTTTCTTATTCTAAAAGGCCATAGAAACTTATAGTACGAATTTATTTACCATTATCCCACTTAAGTGGATATTTTTCATTTTAGATCCTTATATAAACTTTCACTGAGGTATTTATGCATGAACCCTTATATTAGCATAAATAGTGAACAAATGTACACCAAACCTCTATAAATTCCACTAATTCAACATCAAGGACATAAAGGACAGAAATGAAAGGAAAAATTAGGAAAAAGGGATAGATTAAGATTAGACATAGATTTCAGTTCATTACAGCACTCCACCCGTTAAAAAAGATTTCATTCCCAAAATCTCAAATAAAAAGAGAAGGATGAGTATGCAACATCTCATCTCTAAGCTCCCAAGTGGTTTCTTCCAAACCATGGTACTGCCATAAGACTTTCACTATCTCAATCTCCTTGTTCTTCAACTACTTAACTCGGGGGTTAAGAATCTTCATAGGTAACTCCTTGTAGGTTAGGTTTTCCTGAATCTCCAAAGGCTCTCTCATGAGTACATGAGAAGGGTCTTTCATATACTTTCTTAGCACAAAAACATGAAACATGTTTTGGATCTTGTCATAGGCAGGAGGAAGAGATATACAGTATGCACAATCTCCAACCTTATCCAAGATCTCAAATGGTCCAACATAGTGGGGACTAAGCTCGCCTTTGACTTTAGATTGTGTAATAGAATGTATAGGCTTGATTTTTAGGAACACATGGTCACCCACTAAGAAACTTACATCAGACCTCTTCTTGTTTGCATACATCTTCTGTCAATCTTGTGCAACTTTCATACACTTCTTAATTAACTAAACCTTCTCTATCATCATCTACATATCATCAGTCTTCACTAGAGTACATTCTCCCACATCATCCTAGTGTAATGGAGAATGACAAGGTCTTCCATATAGGGCTTCGTAAGGAGGCATACCAATACTAGCTTGGTAGATATTTTTGTAAGAAAATTCAGGCAATGGAAGATACTTATCCCATGCACCTCCGCAACCCATAATACAAGCATGAAGATACTTATCCCATGCACCTCCACATCATCCTAGTGTAATGGATAATGACAAGGTCTTCCATACAGGGATTCATAAGGTGGCATACCAATACTAGCTTGGTAGATATTTTTATAAGAAAATTCAGCCAATGGAAGATACTTATCACATGCACCTCCCCAGCCCATAATACAAGCATGAAGCAAATCTTCCAAAATGTACATTACCCTTCCAGCCTGACAGTCTGTTTGTGGATGATAAGTTGTACTGAAATGTAAGTCAGTTCCCATTTCTTCTTAAATCTGACTCCACAACTAAGAGGTAAACTTGGGTCACAATCAAATACTATCTCTTTAGGTACACCATTCATAAGAACGATCCAATCCACATACAAATGAGCCATCTCATAAACCTTGTAATTCGATTTGAAAGGCAAAAATTGGGTAGACTTAGTAAGTCAATCAATCACTACCTACACTACATCATGTCCTTTCCTAGTCTTGGGGAAACTAGTGACAAAATCCATAATAATCTTCTCCCATTTCTATTCTGAAATCTCAAGTGGGTGAAGAAGACCACCGAGGCATTGATGCTCTATCTTGACTCACTAGCAGGTCAAACACTTCACAACAAACAAAGTGATATCCTTCTTCATATTCTTCCACCAGAAACTTTGTTGTAGGTCCTTGTACATCTTGGTCATACCAGGGTAAATAGTGTACTTAGACCCATGGGTTCGCTCAGAACTTTCTATCGTAGATCACCAACTTTAGGAATTCACCACCTTTATCGAAAATAGACAATACCGTCCACTCCAACTCAAAAGTCAAATTGTGGTTTCTCAGCTACGACCTTCATATCATCAAGATCAAGACTTACTAACTGGGTAGCAGCAACTTCTGAGATCTAAGATGGTGTAATGGACAAACTAGACATGTGAACACACTACTTCT
This sequence comes from Alisma plantago-aquatica, assembly GCA_963693085.1. NCBI lineage: Eukaryota > Viridiplantae > Streptophyta > Magnoliopsida > Alismatales > Alismataceae > Alisma > Alisma plantago-aquatica. The sequence continues at coordinate 666,920,084 of OY856414.1, forward strand.
CGGCATCATCATCATCGACGGGTTGTAGTTTCCAACAAGTAACAAACTCCATATTCATAGCAGCACAGACTGCATCTTTCTTCTAACTCAAAGCATCAACAACTATATTAGCTTTATCGAGATGATAAGTGATGGTAAAGTTGTAGTCCTTAATGTATTCTATCCATCTTTGTTGTCTCAGATTCAGATCCTTCTGCTTCAAAAGATACTTCAAACTTTTATGATCTAAGAAGACTTCAAACTTTACTCCATATAGATAGTGTCTCCAAATCTTTAAAGCATGCATGATAGCGGCTAACTATAAATCATGCATGGGCCAATTCTCATCATTAGGTTTAACTGGCATGAAGCATAGGTGATCATTCGACCTTCTTGCATCAAGACACACCCAAATACTTTCTTAGAAGCATCAGTGAAAAGATATAGGGTTTGCCTTCAACATGTAACTCAAGAATAGGAGCAGATGTCAAACATCCTTTCAGCTTCTTATAACTACTCTCGCATTTTGGTATCTACACAAACTTGACTTATTTTCATGTCAACTTTGTCAGACGGAGATTCAACTTAGAGAAACTCTTGATAAATATCTAGTACTAACCTAATAAACCAAGGAAACTATGTATCTCATATGGGGACTTTAGAGCTTTCCACTTGGTCACAACTTCTACCTTTGCGGGATCAACAGCAATATGTCTGATAAAAATCACATGATCCAAAAACATCACTTCCTTTATCCAGAACTCACATTTCAAGAATTTAGAATATAGTTGATTTTCTCTCATTGTTTTCAGCATGAGATGTTCACAATTTTGTTCCTCAGACTCAGAGTAGACCAAAACATCATCGATGAACACCACCACAAACTGATCGAGATAAGGAAAAAACACTCGATTCATAAAGTACATGAAAGCAGTAGGGGAATTACTCAATCCAAAAGACATAACCAGGAACTCATAATGCCCATATCGAGTTCTCAAAGCTATCTTCAGAACATCCTCATCCTTCACACACATATGGTAATAGCCACTTCACATATTCATCTTTGAGAACACAGTGATTGACTTCGGCTAATCAAGCAGGTCATCGATGAGCACTAAAGGATAATGATTCTTTATTGTTACTTGGTTACGCATACGATAGTCCATGCACATCCGCAATGAACCATCCTTCTTCTTTACAAGAAAGACATGGGCTCCCCAGGGTGAAACACTAGGGCAAATAAATCCCATGTCAAGAAGCTCTTGACGCTTCTTCTTAAGCTTGGCGAGTTCAGAAGGGGCCAAGTAATAAGGTGGCTTTGAGATAGGTGAAGTTCCAGGAACAACCTCGATGGAAAACTCCACCTCATGAGTTGTGGGAAATTTGGACAACTCCTTAGGAAAACATCAAGAAAGTCCTTCACCACATCAATATGATCTAGAGTAGGAGTACTGGCATCAAGAACGATAGATGCTAAATATGCCCTACACCCTTGTGAGTCAAGCTTTTCGGCTTTGATAGCGGATATGATGAACTGCCAATCCTCTCACTTCCTACCCTTGATACACATCCTTCCTTCATATGGATGTAACAAACTAACATTTGATACTTCACAAAACAAAACTTCCTTATACCTCTTAAACCAATCAATCCCTTGGATAACATCAAAAGTAGTCATGTCAAGTAGGATGAAATATGAAGGAAACATCTTCCCAGAGATACAAAGGTCTAAGGTTGAGAGTTTGATATAAGAAGAGTAGATTCCACCACTAGGGGCTTTAACATATAGCACATGATCCATGTCTTCTGATTCTATCTCTAACATTGAAGCGAGTAGAGTTGACATGAAGGTATTCAAGGAGTCAAAATTGAAAAGTGCTTTAATAGGATGTATATTAAGATGTAAAGTACCTTTGATGACTTCATTATCTTCTCCAGCTTCTTCAACATTCAGAACAAACACTCTACCATTCTGCCTTTCCACAGGTGGTCGATGACCCTGCTATTTTTGGTAGTTGTTGTTCCTTAGAGGCAGATTATGTCGCTATTGCATCTATTGAGTAGGTTGTTGAGTTGGGGCTTGTCCATGCTAAAGCTTAGGACATCTAAGTTGGATATGTCCAAGTTGTCCGCACTCATGGAAGATAGGTGCAGGTCGATCATCTCTATGGGGAGTGGCATTACCAACTGGGCACCTTCCATGCGAATGAGAAGGGGAACAACGGTTGCACTTATCACGTCCTTGGTTTCCACCTGAGTTCTTCCTCTTATTGTTGTTGGTGTGCCTGGAAGATTGAAATTTGGGATAGGACTCTATCACAAGTGTCGTGTCCACCATTTGTTGAAAAGTAAGAGGTAGATGGGGAACAAGGTTGCATCCAACATGGTAGCTAAGTCCTTCCAAGAAAAGGGTTGATCTTCACTCAGCTCCAAGATCAATGGCATAACTCTCCAAAAGCAAGAAATGCTGAACATACTCAGAAGCGCTCATGCTTCCTTGTTGCAGGCTATAGAACTCTGTTTCCTTTCTTTTTAGATAAGAGGGACAGGTGTACTTCTCATAGAACTGCTTGAGGAACTGCTCCTAGGTCATGCTCGAGGTGTTGTGGGTATGATCCATACCAGTCCACCAAATCTGTGTTGGCCCATTCAGCACATAAGTTGCAAAGTGAACCTTCTAATGAGGAGTACATGCCATGCCCTCAAAAGTATGCTCTAGGTCCAACACCCAATCATCATCCTTATCCACCATGTTTGGTTCACTCTCACCCTTGAATTACGGTGGTTGCATTTTGATGAAGTCCGTCCGAGTGAATGTCACAGGTTAACAACCTAACCCCAATCTACACTTTAGATCCAAAGGGGAATGGTGTACAAAAGGGTTAAAGTTGTCCGTCCCTGAGTGGATCAAACACACAGGTATATACATGCACCAAATAATGATCTTTCTTAAATAAACCAAGTGTTAAGTACATAGGGGCCCGAAGGCATAGGAGTACTACAGAAGAAAAACTTAATACATGAGATAACTACTTGAAGAAGAAAAAGAACTTAAACTAGGAACCCCATTTAACTTTAGCATCCCCATGAAAAATCTAATTTTTTTTGAGCCAGCATATTGAGTTGCATCATCATCATCATAAGAAAAAGGTACCTAAAAAGCATTTGAAATTGGTACACGTCAGCACAATATATAAATATATTGTACTAAGTACACCTACGTGTCTTTAATTATACCTCTTTTCATATCTTGGCAATAAAATAAAACTAAACTTTGCAGTAATAAACAATATGACAAAAGCATACTTGAATAAGAATGTTTGTTAACAAGCAAGAACACACATTTTAAGGCACATTTTCCATTATATATCGATGCATTGACCGCCGAAAGTTTTGATGCATTCTCTTGACTCTCAAGGAGATCAAGATTAAGGCCTACCAAAGAGTTAGATCATATGGACAATGTGACCAACTATCGAAGAATTAAGTCACTTACATGCATTGTACTACCAAAGAGTTTAGTTCTATCATATAATGGACAAGATAATCTATGTTCGGGTTTTGTAATATACATATAGAGGAAACATCATTGAAGTTGATCATACATAATTAGCTATTTCAAACAATACCATATGCCAAGTCTTCTACATTCATAATACAACCATATTAATTAGTAAGGCCAAGTAAGAGGTAAGGGCATACCTTCTACTTAGAAGTGGGGAGTCCAGAGATGCTCCTCACCAGTACCTTTGTATTCCTGAAATTAAAAGAGATTTGGTACTAATTAGATATATTGGCAAAATCACCATTTATTTCTAAAAGAGCAATAGGATGAAGATTTTTTCCTGATGCACAGCTGTTTTCTGCCTTTTTGCGTTCTGTCATCTTGCTGCACTTCTGTGTTCTACCATCTTGTTCTTGTGCTCTGTTATAGCTGCTTCTGGGTTACGGTATGAGCCCTCCAGGGATGAGCAAGTCTTTCTGATGGCTGTATGTTGTGGACTCTGCTTGGTTTCCGTGTTCCCGTGATGTGCAAATCCAGGGGAGTGGAGCTTTTAAGTGCTTCTGTTTTATGCATTCCTTGTATATATTTTTGCTAGTTTCCTTCTTTTTCCTTGATCCTTCTTTGGGACCAAGAAGTTTTGTACATACCATCTCAATAGAAATACAAAAAGAGCAAGTGGCGTGTGATTCACCAAAAAAAAAGGCCCTTTTCTTATTTAGAGTCATGAGTGTTGAGTATGAGTCATGGAGTACAGATTTAAGTCCATAATTGATAGTATCATGTTAGACTTTTAGATCAATCTAGTGGTATTTAGATCATGATGGCCAATTATAACCATTTTTGGTTAGCTAAATAGGGAAAAAGAGTGATAATTCATCTTTACTGATATTTGAGTCACATAAATTGGAAATGAAAGTCCCATAATTCTCTAGGCACAAAAAGAAAATCACATGAATTTGGTGATTTAATCAGGCTCAAGTATTTTTTGAATAATTAAATAAGGTAGAATCAAATTTGAGTATGAGCATCAATATTAGTCATATTTAGGGTTAACTGATGGTAGATTTGTGTTTCTCATATTTTTTTGATCAAAAAGGAGTATTTATTTGTATTTTTCTAACTTTCCTATGATTTAATATGATTTTCCTAAGATCAATATATTTACTAGCGATTGTTGAAAATCAAGGATCAATAAAAGAAAAGGGGAAAAGATGGGCCATTAGATGCTCAGATCCAATGGTCAGAATAAAAATGCATGGTTGCAAATTAAAAAAAAGTTGACTGAGGTGGTATAGTCTTATTGGTCCACGTGGATCCAAGGTGGGACCCACTCCTCCTTCTCCTCTTGCAACGCTTGCTAGCTCTGTCGTCAAATCTGGTGAGCTCGGGATGGAGGTTGAGTGCTCCTCGTGCACATTTAAGGTATGCTTCAACTTTACGAGACTCTCCTAGGTCATGACGGCAAGCTCGCGAAGCTTGGATCCCTCTAGAGTGACAGATCGTGGAGGAGATCTGAACAGGTCTCCGCTCATGGTGAAGAAGGTGAGGCGAGTAGGTTGTAGGCGATGTCGGGGTCTCCTGAGGTGCCACAGAGTTTGCTCGAGGCACCACGGAGCTAGGGGGATGTCTAATTTGTGGTGAAGAGGGGGATATGTTGCTAGTCCAGCAATTACTCCATGGCAGAGCTGACTGGAGTGGTTAGCTTGAGGGTGGAGCTACTGGGACAAGAAGCGATCAAATTGATAGGTGTTGCGGACTAAATAGGTCCAGGCAAAGGTGTGAGAGGGTTTAAATAGGCGAGAGGGAGAGGGGTTCATATAAGCCCAATTTGAGTTGGGCAAGCAGGAGAATGTTGTCATTGGTGGTGGTCGTGGAGGCGGTTTTGGTGGTCTCTAGGGATCGTGTGAGGAGTTGTCGAGTTTTTAGTGGAAAGGAGGAGTCAAAGCCTCACTTAGTTTCTCATGAAAGAGGGTAGAGAGGGTGATTGTGGTCAGTGTTCAAACTCATAGTTGCAGCCACATTCTTGTGGGTCGATCAGAGGTTGGGGATGACTCCTCAACCGTCTGATCCTCCCTGAATCCATGGGATCGCACATGAGTAGTTGTGATGGTGCCCTGAGGGCAACCTGTGGATGGGTGAGTCAAACCACCCCCCCCTACATGACAGGGTTAAATGCCCCAGCAATTGATTCAAACTTTAGGGATACATTAGATATGATTTAATCAAAAGGAAAAACATTGAATTAACTTTGAAAATTGTAGAGGGTGCTAGGAATGTTGGATTGATACAAAAATTGAACTGTGGCTTCATCATTGAAACCCCTAGGTGTTGGAAAATTTTGAGCTTGAGATTCAAATCTTTGATTGATCAAATTATCCTTCTTTGAAACTAGGGTTTAGGGTTAAGATATTATACAAGAATAGATATAAGAGAATATAGAGAAACCACTTTATCACATCCAACTCACCTTAAAAAATGTTCTCAAAATTAAACTGGTTGAAAGAGATGAGGAAAATGTTGCTGCATATCGGCATGTAGCTCCCAAGTTGCATCTTCTGCACCATGATGGTTCCATTGCACCTTCACCATATGAATCTTCTTGTTCATGAGCTCTTTGACTTTAGAATTAAGAATCTTTATAGGATGCTCCGGATAAGAGATATTCTCTCACAACTCAAGGGGCTCATGATTCAGCACATGACTATCATCCTTCACATAATGCTTCATATTGGATACATGAAAAACATTGTGCATCATGTTGTATTGTGGAGGGAGAGCAAGCCGATAAGCACATTCACCAATTCACTCCAGAACCTCAAAGGGGCCCACATATCTCGGACTAAGTTTCCCTTTGCTCTTGGTTATAACAAATATGGGTCTGATCTTTAAGAAAGCATAATCACCAGCCTTGAACTACCTGTCTATGCTATGTGCATCTACATATGATTTTATGATCATGGGCTCGCTTCAACCTTTGCTTGATCTAGGACACCTTATCAGCATAGAGTTACAACTCCTCATACTTTACCATTTTCCTTTCTCCAACTTCATCCCAATGGAGAGGGGGTCTACATGGCCTACCATAGAGAGCTTCATAGGGTTGCATATCAATACTTGATTGGTAACTATTATTGTATGCAAACTCTGCTAATGGAAGGTAGTAATCCTAAGATCCTCCCCAATCTAGAACACATGCTCTAAGAAGATCCTCCAAGATTTGGATAGTACGTTCTGACTGACCATAAGTTTGGGAATGATATGTTGATCTGAAATTCAACTGTGTACCCAGTTCATCCTGTACCTGCTTCCATAGGTGTGATGTGAACTTTGGATCCCGATCTGAGACAATAGATATTGGCACTCCATGCATCCGTACAATCTCCTTCATATACAACTCAAAAATCTCAGGAACCTTGGCCATAGTCTGCATAGTTAATAAATGTGCAGACTTGGTCAGACGATCTACTATGACCCATACCGCATCGTGTCCCTTCTTGGTCTTGGATAATCCCACCATGAAATCCATGGTGATGGTTTCCGATTTCCATTTAAGAATTGGTAAAGGTTGCAATAAAAAACCTAGATGTTGATGTTTGGCCTTAATCTACTGACAAGTGAGACACTTAGAGACAAAATATACTATATCATTCTTCATATCTCTCCACCAAAAGTCTCTCTACAGATCCTTGTACATCTTAGTAGATCCACGATGTATGGAATACTTAGACCCATGTGCCTATGGAAGAATACGCTTATTAATCCCTGACTCTTTTTGTACCCACATTTGATGCTTGTACCTTAGCCCACCATCCCTACCAACCGATAGATGTGTCTAGGGTTTAGCCAAAAGATATGTATCTCCTCCAAGGTAGGGTTGTTCTTTTGGGATGTCAGAATTTCATAAAAAAGAGCAGTAATAATATTGATATTTTCCATAATAATAGTGCCATTTTCTGCTTGAGGTGACGCAGAAGTTGAAGGTTCCATACTCATTGGTTCAGAAGTAAAGATAGATGCACAAATTGACCTCTTACTACTACGAGCATCAGCCACAACATTAGCCCTGCCTGGATGATAAGCAATAGTGAAATCATAGTCTATAAGATATTCTAACCATCTTCTTTGTCTAAGGTTGAGATCCTTCTGAGTCAAGAGATATTTGAGACTTTTGTGATCTGTGAATATATCAAATGTAGGTCCATATAGATCATGTCTCTAGATTTTGAGATCATAGATAATAGCAGCTAATTCCAAATTGTGAGTTAAATAGTTGACCTCATTAGGTTTCAATTGTCTAGAAGCGTAGAAACAACTTTACTATCTTGCATTAGGACATAACCCAAACCCATTTTATTTTTTTATTTTTTTTTATCAATAAGCGTGCTTCCTTCTATTCATATACAAGTAACTTTACAAGTGGGGAGCTGAGCTCATAAATGACCTATCTATGCAGGGCATTATAATCACTATATATTCTCCTCCATACATAAGTAGTAGAGGGAATTACATTTTAAAACTTTATTTGATTCCTACCAAGACAAATATGGTAAATAGCTAAGATATTAATAAGTTTACTATTTCTATCAGAGTGCATAAGTAGCTCTCCAAATGATCTAGGAAAACAAGGAAGCCTAGCTTTAGTTCTGTCCCATATATCCATAGAAAAATCGCATGACCAGAAAGTATGTTGTATAGTCTCTGCCTGTCTAGTACAGAGGCAGTACCTTGAGGCCAGGTGTAACCCCTGTTGGGTTTTAGGGGAGACAGAGAAGGCAGCGTAAACAAAAAATTTCTTCTCCCAAACCTAGAATAAAGGAATCACGTCAACGTCTATACAATAGGAAAGATGGTTTGTAGAGGCGTACCTTGTCCTGAGGCTTGCTCGGCGATGTTACCTCACGACTTGCGTGGTCTTCACCTCCGATCTTGGATGGTGTCTATGTAGCTCCTGGTTTCACCGGGACTATCGGGATTGACAATTGTCCTCCGAGCGGCAGAAGTCTCCTGCCTCTACAGTCGTCCACACAGACTTCCTGGAACTCCAGTCTCCTTGTCCCACAAGGAATCGGAAGGAGTAGCACCCTCCTGTCAGCATACTAGTCACCAAAACACTCTCCTACAACCAGTTGTCTTTCCCTTGATGTGCCTCCCTTATCGGGTAGCACTTGCTCGGGCTCTATCAGTTACCAAAACCAAAGAGAACGACAACTTTGCAGAGCAACTGGTGTTCTGAGTTGTACTTTGAGAATCCCCTAATACCCCTATATATATAGGAGGGTCATGGGACAGGGTTCTCTACCTCGGGTAATGCGGGACTCAATAGGAGTAGAAGGGTTCAAGATTTTCTACAAATCAATCAACTGTGCCAGTTGAACCGATCGTTTCAACCTTGAAACAGTCGTTTGGTGACCTCAACTTATCGGTTCACACCTGAACCGGTTGTTTGGGACACTTGAGCTGATCAATTCACTTCTGAGCCGATAGGTTTGTGGTCCTGGTCCAACTCAATTTGACTTTCATGTTTATTTCTGATTAATCAGATATTAATCCTTGTCCAAATCGAATTTGTACAAGTGAAACAAATTGTATTTGCAAAATTGACTTTCCAAACGAACTCTGTTGGTCACATGAATCGACCGGTTCAACAATTGAGCTGATTGTCTCATTGATACATGAGATGATCGGTTCACCTTGAGCTGATTGGTTCACCAACCTGAGCCGATCGATTCATCACATGAGCCGATCGGTTGGAAGTGTGGACTGTGCAAAATCAGTCAATTGCAATTTCAATCCATCTGATACTCTAATCAATTGGTCCAACACCTTGAACACTATGATTTTGAGCTATCAATCAACTGAGTGTTTAATTGAACTACTAAACTCCTTTAGTAATCAATCTAAACATAGTTTGTGGATAAACTCCTCTTCCAGGTTAAATCATATGTGTGTGACCCTACAGGTCCATTTCACATTGGTAGTGAAAGTCCATAACACTTATGACTTCACAAGCAAAGAGCGGTGCCTAGTCACACATCAGTGCTACCCAAGTGAAATAGAAAGTTGGAGAACAACTTTCAATCCTACAATCCGTGAATGGTGTTACAGTGAATGTATAATTCCTTTGTCACTAATGTCCTGAATGAACTTAAGGCATGGTATAGTCATCCTTTCAACGTTCATCCATTTCCTTGATCTCATAGCAGATTGGGTGAGATGTGTGTGATATCAATATCACATATTGATTCACACATGCATGCGCATGCCTTTCTCAATCCTACTCATCAAGTGGCCATGGACATCAAACTCCCTTAGGAGGAGCAAATCCCGTATCTATCACTCACCCCTCAAAAGCCCCATGTGTCAAAGCCACCCAATCATCATCTTTATAACAACCCATGTTTTAGGACTGCGGTTGATGATGTCAAAGTGTACACAATGACATGTGTTGAGTGTAGTGATTTCAGGTCAAAGAATCACATTCACCACCATCACTGTGAGAGCTGACCGTGACTACCACATCATGGTTCCATGTATCACTCTCACGGTGGGTCTATCTGGTACACTTGTTCTCTAACAAGTACATATGTGCTTGGTTTGATATCAATGTATCATGACTAATGAGATTCTGTTATCAACCAATACACAATCTAGTTGTTACGACCCCACCTCCCGATAACCCCCAATTAAGGGATACCAAGAGGTTGAGCCGCACCCATTAATCCCGGATCAAAGGTTCGACATATAACCATAAACAATTATTAAATTCTAACAGACTATACTGAAAATGGTAATAAAATTTTCCTTTACATACCTTTTGAAAACTTGGATCTCTAAACTTCTATCCACATTGATACTAATCTATCTAATCCTCCTTTGTACTTTAATTCTCTTTCAGTATCACATGTGCCACTTTACTGTTTGTTCTTTTCATTGTACCTAAAACGCCGACAAACAAAACGTCGGTCAGCCGAAGCTGGTATGTGGGGAAAAAGCAGATAATCATGCAACTATGATAACCATGTAATCATTCAATTAATCATTTAACAACTTGTATTACGTTTTAAGCCAAACTACTCAATCCATACCTATCCACAACTCTGTGTTGTCCCTGTAAGGACTTATATGGTACCTCTATAAAGGTGACTTGATGGACCTACCCTTTAGGCAGCCAAAGTCTTTCATGACCTGATGGACCTACCCTCTAGGTAGCCATGTGCTAGTTCAGCCATTACGACACAGAGGGGATGAATGATTGAGCTAGAAGGCATATACATTATATGATAATCATGGTCACTTTATAATTGCAAGAAATAAATACACATTCAACATTTTAGTTGCATTCAATGCGATTAAACATCCGGGAATCCATCGTAAAACCTAAAGCGGTTATTCATAATCGTAACCACATACCTAATCCATAGTAACTTTATGTCCATGCATTAACATTCAACACAATTAATCAAGCAATCAACAATATCCTGAAAATAATGCATAACATTCAAGTGTCATTGTTTTATTCAAACATCCATAAGATCAACTTGGATTCCACCTTATAATTTCTAGGCCAACCTTAGGGTTTTATTAGGTTTTTAGCCTTCATTATGCATTTATCACTTTTAATGCTCTTTTAGTTCACAAACCCTAATTTCTGCATCATAGGCACAATTGAATGTCAAATAAGTCTAATATGTTTCTTTTACACTAAAACTATTATCTTTATCCTTTTTGGTCATATCCAAAACATTAAGGCTAATTATCATCTTCGGTTTCTTTCAAATTGACAAATCATATTTCATTATAGTTCAACTCACATATATGAACCTTACTTATTACTATTTCCACCTTTATACACTAGGAAACACTAATTATACAAATAATTCACATTAAAGATCTTTGATACTCAATTTATCTTCGAATCATCATATTTCTATTTTACTCGTCGATTTGTACAATTAAAACCATTAGAATTCATATCAACATAAATTAGGGTTTCTAATCCCATTAAGGCATATTCATGTACATAGAACCCTAAATTAAACCAACTATATAAAAAGATCATCTTTTTAAATCCTATTTTCACTTTTATTAACAATAGGTTAATATCAGCTTGAATTATCCATCTATCATCAAATCTAAGGGTTTTTCCTTAATTGAATCATTAAAGATGATAACTTTATGCCCTTTTCAAAATCATGCATAAATAAGCACATAAACTCTAAATTAACCATCTTTGTATTCAAAACAGATGGAAACTTCATATTATTATTTAACAGGTTGTTAATCCTCAATTTAACCTATTAAGTTTTCAAGAATCATCGTTTATATGCATATAGGGTTTCTAATTACTTTTCAATACACTTTTCTAGCCAATTAAAGAACTTTTGCCAAACTAGATAGAACAAGATTCTCAAAGTACTTTTATCATGTTCCTCATATTTTTCTACACAACTTTCATATATAAAGTTTTCCCATTGGACACTCCTAGCAAATTCTATTAATTTTGCAAGAAAACCCCCTTTTCTGAATATTCGATTAAAAAGAAATCATTACCAAAAATTCGCTAGCCGCTTGATCTGTAGTTCCGTGATCCACCCTTGGATCTAACGGCTCTGGTCGCGCACCCTCTAGCAAGGTCACTCCTCCTCTGGAGCGTCAGATTCTACTGAGACCACCGCGGTCTCAGATCGGACGCTCACCAGGTCGTCTCCTACCTTAGACCCAGCAGCTCGCGCGGTCAACCTGGAGGTTGACTCGGAGCTTCCGTCGCCCTCGGCTCACACCGATCGATCAGGGAGCTCTGCCTCCCCTCAACGAAGCTGGTGGCGGGTCCAATTTCCTCCTGAACTCCTCCAAGCTCGTCCCCTACTCGCCGGACTCCGGCGAGGGTCGCCGAGGTGTCGGGCTGCAGATCAGGAAGAAACTGCCAATTGAGCGCACCAAAGTGCTCCTCGTGCAAAACCGCAGAGGTTGGGCTAGCAATAAGATATGCTCACGCTCTCCAAAAACCTCCTATATATATATATATATATATAGGTTCGGCCATGCTCCAGCTGGATTGGGAACTTTCCCAAGCGGAGACAAAACCTACTCGAACCAGGGGTGAAACCCTTCGGCTTGCTCTCCCGAATCCAATGGGATGGTTTCCATAATTGCTTAAACATTGGATTCTCGAGAAAATAGGATTTGAAAAATCAACCTGCAAGCCACAGAGTCCTAGTCCCACTGGGACCTAGACGATGAGCAGTGTTTGTTGGATTTCAATCCAACGGCTCTCATCACAGGCGCTAGATCAAAAGGAAAGTAATTTCCTATTATTCGAATTTTATTCCTATTCCAATGGGATTTTGGAAAAATCATATCTCTAAATTGGTTACTCTTTTCTTTCCCAAATTTTGATGGAATATCGATTACAGTCTTATCTTTCATCCTGCAAAATTTGGTGTCATTAATATAAGGATTCAATTCCTTTTCTTAATATGCAAGTTATCATCATATTAATCATATTTCCTATCTCTTCTTTATTTCTTTTATCATTATTTCTTGATTATTAGTTCCTTGAACCCCAAGGAATCTATTATCTCAAAATCCTATTTATTGGATATTTATTATTCTTCTAGATGCATCTAAATGCACTATTCTTCATCATTTCTCATTATCTTGTTTATTTCTCATTAAAATAGTTCTTTTTGAGGATTTCTTCTTTATTTCTCTTTTATTTTCCTCATTGGTATTTCTTTTATCATTAGGAGTCCTTGGAATACGAAATTCCATCAAAAATAATTCAATTATACATCTTTTCACATAATTTCCACATTTCATCAATCATTTCATCAATGTTTTCAATTTCTTTCTTCATAAAGCAATACTTATTTAATCTTTTCTTTTCTTATTGCTTTCTTTTTACAACCTTGGACTCCTTGGTACCCAAGGAACCCAAGAGGCATGAAATCCTCTTTGGATTTTCCTTCTAGAGGTTTCCACATTATTCTTTCCTCAAATATTCAATTATTCATTACTAATTGAATTTTCTTTGTTATTTGGGCCCAATAGCCAATAAAGCCCACAAAGCAACCTATCAAGGCTATTGTGAAAGGAATCCATTTATTCAAAACAAATCACATCATTATTTGTTCAATTATCCTTAATACAAGAAATCACATTTCTCACTAATTGTACCCAAAAATTGGGGTTATAACATCCTTCCCCTCTTACAGGAATTTTGTCCTCAAAATTCAAACAAGCAAACAAACAATTTAGGATAAGACTTTTCCATGTCCATCATTGGCCCCTATGTGGCTATGCCGTACTCATGGCATTTTCAAAGAACCTTTATCATCACATATTCTTTTCTCTGAGTTCTTTCATCCCGGCGTCTATAAACTACACAGGTGACTCAGGCCATTTCAGCCTCCCTTGGGGCTCACGAGGTTCATTGCTCAGCACATGGTCAGGTACCTCACATAGGGCTCTAAATTGGACACATGGAACTCATCACATATTACTTTATCCTGAGGGGTAAAGTCAAAACCTAACCATCTCCACCCATCCATCTCTAATGGACACATGTATCGGGGACTCAGCTTTCTCAGTTGCAGCTCAGAGGGGTCGGATTCTCACATATTCTTCCACAGTAACTTGTAAGTTAGTCTACTTTGCATCTGTTCACGACTCTCATCATCTCTAGGCTCCTTTCAGCCCTTGCACAATCAAAGTGACTTCATCTACACGCACTGTGGTCCCTTTTCTAACCATCATGTGGTCCTTTTCTAACCATCATGTGGTCCTTTCACCAACATCACCTTACTGAAGTGGTGACCGACACAACCTCCCTTACAGAGCTTCTTAGACAGGCTATGGTGGTCATCATCACATCCTTCCTAGGACAAGAACTGTCTCTAGCTATCACCCTGAATGAGCACATATGCTCTCATCAGACCCTTTAGTCTGGATCATACTAACCCTTTGTTAGGGGTGATAAACTACACTAACAGCGAGTCCTTCATGCACCTACTTCCATCCTTTGGAAGGGAACCTTTAGGTCAAACTCAAGAACCTTTGAACTCGCTTCATGGTGTAGTCGAACCATCTCTCTCATGGATAGTTCAACTAGATCTGTCCCTTGACAGAACTTTTTCCTTCTTATGTCATTTAGGTAAGGCGATCTACCATAACCCATATTGTATCCTGACCTTCTTTGACCCAAGGAAGACCTATCACAACATCCATAGTGTTGAGTTCTCATTCCCTCTCAGGGATTCTTTTGTCCTCTATATCGATACACTGGGTTACTGGGGTTCGTCCTTTACCTCCTGGCTTGCATAGTCATAAACCACATGCAACTTCATCTTAAGCATCTAAAGTGCTATTGCCATTTTCCATGGTGTATCATGATTTCCTTTCAAGATCGATTCCTTTGAAACCCTAAACCGCTCTAGTCGGGGTTTCATCACCTTTTCTTCTAAAGAAGTAAATCTGAGGTTTTACCACCATCCTTTCATTGCATCCAGGACTAGACTGGTTAACCAAACAACCATAACTTTTCAATATATCTTGTCACATCTGAGTGTTATCCAAACACCTCTCCTTTTCAAACTTTAGGTTAGCCAATCAACCCTTTCTAGCTTCTGGTCAAACAAGTCAGTTGTATCTCAACCAGAGCAGCCATTACCACTTCACATCCTTAGGCATTAGGTAACATTACACTTCCATGTATTTCACTTATCATGTCACCTCAAACTATATGTTTATCTTCATAAGAACACTTTCTGATTCCATCATCATGGTGATCAAACTCAACCTGGTATAACTTGTAAGTTCCACATAGCTCATGATAAAAAAAAACATCCTCATAAGGGGACTACCTCATTCCTCTTAGCGTTTACAAACCATCCATGTATCATTCACTTTACCAGGGTAGATATCTTCTCTATCCCCATTTCTCGTGGCAACGCTCCAACCTACATCATCTCTTATCCTTGGTGTATGACATGCATAATGTCCTATCTCTCATCCCCCATAACAAGAGGAAATAAGCATTTGGATGCAGTCCAAATATAGAGTTCTTCCTGTTCCAAGAGTAGAGATGGTACATCCCACCTTACCAGTACACCTTTAAATCTAAGTTGCAATGTGCCACATATGTCTCTTCATCATAAACATCAACATATCAAACTAGTCTTGAACCTACTGAGGTTTATATCCTTGGTCATCTCCTCTAGGTCTATAGGGTACCGACTCTTTTGGGGTCATCCCTCTTCCCTCATGCATCAAGAGAGTGCCCTACTCATCTGCCCTTTGGGTCCCATGAGTTCATGAAGGTGATCAATCTTCTAACCCATGGCCCTCAGACAATGATAGCCGTTACCTCCCGACCCTATGGTCATGTGCAACTGGGGAATTAGGCAACTCCTACTTTCATCGGTCTTATCCCTACCTGACCCTAGGATAGACTTAGGATTCTCCATTACAGAACATGTTCACTTAGAACCTTACCCAAGTCTTCATCATCTCTCTTTCTGCATCCATGGGGTGGCTCTCATCCGTTCATAGACATCATGGCAACCTGCCTACCTTGGTCAAGCCCCATACTGGTTACCTCCATGGTAACACATTCACATGCAATAGAGAGGGATATCTATAGGTCTATGGATTCATTCTCATACCATGTACCTTTCACTTAGCTTCTCAAGATCCGATGAGACTTCTTTAGGTTACCTTGAACCAACAAAACTGATATACACCCTTCCAAAGGGGTCCCTCTCCCAAGATGGGAGGAAAACTATCTCTAAGGTCACAAAAGCTCTTAGGTCCAGGGTTTACATCCACACGAGCTTACTTAACCCTGGCAAGCCATTAAGGCATGAGCAGATCACTTACTGTACCATGCTAGGTCATACTTGTCCTCTTTCCTCAATGTTGGATCCAGATCATACCTTTCTTTATCATCAACTTAGGTGTGAGGGGTTCATTAAACACACCTTTAACTTCAGGGGCTCCTCTCTTCCTCTATTCATGAGGATTACTGTGCTCGCTTCTATAGGAACTCAACTTCTCATCGTGAGCCTTAGGTACACCACTTCCCCTCTTAGGCCTAGGAACCCTAGGTTCACTACATGCTCTGTCTCTTAACTACAAACCAAGCATGAAAAAGGCATGACACGCACTCCTTGTCATCCTTCAACTCAAGCAACACTTAGTGTTGGGTCCTCCTCAAGGACAACCAACAAGGTACAAGGCCTCATAACCTGCTACTAAACCTTTTTAGGTCTAAGGAACTCTTTTTCCTACCTCGGAAGGTAAACACCTATATTGTAGGCACATAGGCACCATATGCTTCATCTTCACTGTCTAGGGTTTGGTCCCTCTAAAGGCAACCAAGATATCATCAACTTATGAGGCAGCCACTGTCATCCATGGTTCAGGGTTTTAGGCTTCCAACCTTCTTGTTGGGTTCCTTCTCTCCCTAGAGCTAACCCTATAACCAACCTCTCTATAAGGGTTTGTTCAAGAAGGGTCATCCTCAAAAGCATGCTCTACATGGGTGAAGCCTAGGTTCGAACTTATAGTTGCTCAAGGTCATCCATAACCCTTAATGCTCCATCATAATTCCTTATTCAGGGTTTCATCCTACTGCCAGCATTATGACGTGCCCTAGGTTCCAGCTATGCCCTACTTGTACAAGCCCATAGGGTTTCTATGGTCCTTTACTATCATCATCATCTAAGGAACTATCCTTTACCCTATCATGCATGACCCTTCCCAGGGTTGGGTTTCCAAAGGTGCTAGGTCACCCACGGATCATATGGCATACCAAAGGCATGTCCTTTCAAACACCTGGTCCAACTCATCTTCTCTATAACCTTCACTTAGGGTTAGGGTTAACATCATCCTCAGAGGATGTGCCAAGTTTCTACTTGCAATGGAGATATCTATCTCCAAGACTAACTTATCCTCCTGACAAGAGGGTCTAGCCTCAGGTCTCTTCTGAGGACATGACATCTTATGTCATACGTCCTAAGCATGTATCTATTATTTATTTTGTGCTTAATATATTAAGCTTATGTCCATGACATCTTATTTACATGCCTTTCATTAATTTAGTGGAGGATTCCTTAAACCCTATTAACCTTACCCATACCTCAAGAGGGTGAGGAGAAGAAAGAAAACCCTAATCCTTTAGATCCTTATCAGAATTTTGTGATGAGAAGGGATGAATAAGATGAGAAGTCCTAAAGGTATCTTATTTCGATTCATACCCTAAGACTTTGGCCAGGCGCTCACACGGGTCTGGGAGTCCTCGTATTCCGACTAGTGGTGCGGAGGAAAATCTTGCCAGCCCCCAGTCATGATCCCTTTCTAGACACCTCCGTCTTTCGGATACTCCTCTAATAACTCCCTTGGGTTCTATGGAGTTTGTAAAATTTAATAATTACTAATGGTTACATGAAGAACCCAGGCTCTGATACCAAATGTTACGACCCCACCTCCCGATAAACCCCAATTAAGGGAGACCAAGAGGTTGAGTTGCACCCATTAATCCCGGATCAAAGGTTCGACATATAACCATAAACAATTATTAAATTCTAACAGACTATACTGAAAATGGTAATAAAATTTTCCTTTACATACCTTTTGAAAACTTGGATCTCTAAACTTCTATCCACACTGATACTAATCTATCTAATCCTCCTTTGTACTTTAATTTTCTTTCAGTATCACATGTGCCACTTTACTGTTTGTTCTTTTCATTGTACCTAAAACGCCGACAAACAAAACGTCGGTCAGCCGAAGCTGGTATGTGGGGAAAAAGCAGATAATCATGCAACTATGATAACCATGTAATCATTCAATTAATCATTTAACAACATGTATTACGTTTTAAGCCAAACTACTCAATCCATACCTATCCACAACTCTGTGTTGTCCCTGTAAGGACTTATATGGTACCTCTATAAAGGTGACTTGATGGACCTACCCTTTAGGCAGCCAAAGTCTTTCATGACCTGATGGACCTACCCTCTAGGTAGCCATGTGCTAGGTCAGCCATGACGACACAGAGGGGATGAATGATTGAGCTAGAAGGCATATACATTATATGATAATCATAGTCACTTTATAATTGCAAGAAATAAATACACATTCAACGGTTTAGTTACATTCAATGCGATTAAACATCCGGGAATCCATCGGAAAACCTAAAGCGGTTATTCATAATCATAACCACATACCTGATCCATAGTAACTTTATGTCCATGCATTAGCATTCAACACAATTAATCAAGCAATCAAAAATATCCTGAAAATAATGCATAACATTCAAGTGTCATTGTTTTATTCAAACATCCATAAGATCAACTTGGATTCCACCTTATAATTTCTAGGCCAACCTTAGGGTTTTATTAGGTTTTTAGCCTTCATTATGCATTTATCATTTTTAATGCTGTTTTAGTTCACAAACCCTAATTTCTGCATCATAGGCACAATTGAATGTTAAATAAGTCTAATATGTTTCTTTTACACTAAAACTATTATCTTTATCCTTTTTGGTCATATCCAAAACATTAAGGCTAATTATCATCTTCGGTTTCTTTCAAATTGACAAATCATATTTCATTATAGTTCAACTCACATATATGAACCTTATTTATTACTATTTCCACCTTTATACACTAGGAAACACTAATTATCCAAATAATTCACATTAAAGATCTTTGATACTCAATTTATCTTTGAATCATCATATTTCTATTTTACTCGTCGATTTGTACAATTAAAACCATTAGAATTCATATCAACATAAATTAGGGTTTCTAATCCCATTAAGGCATATTCATGTACATAGAACCCTAAATTAAACCAACTATATAAAAAGATCATCTTTTTAAATCCTATTTTCACTTTTATTAACAACAGGTTAATATCAGCTTGAATTATCCATCTATCATCAAATCTAAGGGTTTTTCCTTAATTGAATCATTAAAGATGATAACTTTATGCCCTTTTCCAAATCATGCATAAATAAGCACATAAACTCTAAATTAACCATCTTTGTATTCAAAATAGATGGAAACTTCATATTAATATTTAACAGGTTGTTAATCCTCAATTTAACCTATTAAGTTTTCAAGAATCATCGTTTATATGCATATAGGGTTTCTAATTACTTTTCAATACACTTTTCTATCCAATTAAAGAACTTTTGCCAAACTAGATAGAACGAGATTCTCAAAGTATTTTTATCATGTTCCTCGTATTTTTCTACACAACTTTCATATATAAAGTTTTCCCATTGGACACTCCTAGCAAATTCTATTAATTTTGCAAGAAAACCCCCTTTTCTGAATATTTGATTAAAAAGAAATCATTACCAAAAATTCACTAGCTGCTTGATCTGTAGTCCTGTGATCTGCCCTTGGATCTAACGGCTCTGGTCGCACACCCTCTAGTAAGGTCGCTCCTCCTCTGGAGCGTCAGATGCTACTGAGACCACCGTGGTCTCAGATCGGACGCTCACCAGGTCGTCTCCTACCTTAGACCCAGCAGCTCGCGCGGTCAACCTGGAGGTTGACTCGGAGCTTCCGTCGCCCTCGGCTCACACCGATCGATCAGGGAGCTCCGCCTCCCCTCGACGAAGCTGGTGGCGGGTCCAATTTCTTCTTGAACTCCTCCAAGCTCGTCCCCTACTCGTCGGACTCCGGCGAGGGTCGTCGAGGTGTCGGGCTGCAGATCAGAAAGAAACCGCCAATTGAGCGCACCAAAGTGCTCCTCGTGCAAAACCGCAGAGGTTGGGATAGCAATAAGATATGCTCGTGCTCTCCAAAAACCTCCTATATATAGGTTTGGCCACGCTCCAGTTGGATTGGGAACTTTCCCAATCGGAGACGAAACCTACTCGAACCAGGGGTGAAACCCTTCGGCTTGCTCTCCCGAATCCAACGGGATGGTTTCCATAATTGCTTAAACATTGGATTCTCGAGAAAATAGGATTTGAAAAATCAACCTGCAAGCCACAGAGTCCTAGTCCCACTGGGACCTGGACGATGAGAAGTGCCCGTTGGATTTCAATCCAACGGCTCTCATCACAGGCGCTAGATCAAAAGGAAAGTAATTTCCTATTATTCGAATTTTATTCCTATTCCAATGGGATTTTGGAAAAATCATATCTCTCAATTGGTTACTCTTTTCTTTCCCAAATTTTGAGGGAATCTCAATTACAGTCTTATCTTTCATCCTGCAAAATTTGGTGTCATTGATATAAGGATTCAATTCCTTTTCTTAATATGCAAGTTATCATCATATTAATCATATTTCCTATCTCTTCTTTATTTCTTTTATCATTATTTCTTGATTCTGAGTTCCTTGAACCCCAAGGAATCTATTATCTCAAAATCCTATTTATTGGATATTTATTATCCTTCTAGATGCATCTAAATGCACTATTCTTCATCATTTCTCATTATCTTGTTTATTTCTCATTAAAATAGTTCTTTTTGAGGATTTCTTCTTTATTTCTCTTTTATTTTCCTCATTGGTATTTCTTTTATCATTAGGAGTCCTTGGAATACGAAATTCCATCAAAAATAATTCAATTATACATCTTTTCACATAATTTCCACATTTCATCAATGTTTTCAATTTCTTTCTTCATAAAGCAATACTTATTTAATCTTTTCTTTTCTTATTGCTTTCTTTTTACAACCTTGGACTCCTTGGTACCCAAGGAACCCAAGGGGAACGAAATCCTCTTTTGATTTTCCTTCTAGAGGTTTCCACATTATTCTTTCCTCAAATATTCAATTATTCATTACTAATTGAATTTTCTTTGTTATTTGGGCCCAATAGCCAATAAAGCCCACAAAGCAACCTATCAAGGCTATTGTGAAAGGAATCCATTTATTCAAAACAAATCACATCATTATTTGTTCAATTATCCTTAATATGAGAAATCACATTTCTCACTAATTGTACCCAAAAATTGGGGTTATAACACTAGTCTTTAGTGTTATTGATGTATATGGTTATTTCCACAATAACAATCGACTAGGGACTAAACAAGAATGTATACTCTTAACATCTGTATGATCGCATCATTTAGGTCATCAACCCAAAAGCATACGTCATCGAGTAAACAATTCTTTAAACATCTATCATGTTACACTATCATCTCAGAAACAGATAAAACATATAGATTGGAAATTGCCTTTATTATTATTCAAATCATTTACAAAGTATCCCATTACAATCATCACATGACTTGCTCTATGGGCATACATACCAATAGACTCCCACTTGCACTTAGAGCCAGTCACCTAGGAACCTCAGTCCTTGTGACGTAGCATGACCATCATGCTTCTGCTGAGAAAGGGCCTTAGTCGGTGGATCAGCTATGTTGTCTTCAGTTGGTACTCTGCAAATCTTCACATCTCCTCACTGTACGATCTGTCATATGAGATGGAAGTGTTGCAGTTTGTGCTTGGACCGCTGATGTGATCTGGGCTCCTTAGCTTGAGCAATAGCTCCATTATTGTCACAATAAAGCTCAATTGCATCAAATCTACTAGGAACTACACCAAGTTCAGTAATGAACTTCCTGATCCACATAGCTTCCTTTGTTGCATGTGAAGCAGTAATATACTCGGCCTCTGTAGTAGAATCGGCAATATTTTCTTTCTTGGAACTCTTCCAGCTCACAGCTCCATTGTTTAGGAAAAACACAAATCCTAATTGTGATCTGTAATCATCTTTGTCATTTTGGAAGCTTGCATCAGTGTAACCCTTTACAACCAGTTCTTCCTCACCATCGTATATAAGGAATTGATCCTTAGTCCTTCGCAAGTACTTGACGATGTTCTTTACGGATGTCCAGTGAGCATCCCCGGGATCTGACTGGTACCTGCTCATTATGCTGAGAGAATACGAGACATCTGGGCATGTACACAACATAGTGTACATGATGGATCTGATGGTTGATGCATATGGGATCCCATTCATACGCTCCCTCTCTTCACAAGATTGGGGACATTGAGCGCTAGAGACGGTGACTCCATATAGCATGGGGATGTTTCCTCTCTTTGAGTTCTCCATGCTAAACCGCTTCAGCACTTTGTCAATGTATGTGCTTTGACTTAGTCTAAGAAGCCTTTTAGATCTATCTCTATAGATCTTAATACCTAGAATGTAGGATGCTTCTCCTAAGTCCTTCATTGCAAAGTATTCCCAAGCCAAGTCTTTACCTTCTCCAAGGCTGAGATGTCATTCCCCATCAATATTATGTCATCCACATACAATATGAGGAATGTAGCCATGCTCCCACTAACCTTCTTGTACACACAAGGTTCATCTTCATTTTGAATGAAGCCAAACACTTTGACTTCCTCATCAAATCGAAGATTCCAACTCCGAGATGCTTGCTTCAATCCATAGATTGACCTTTGTAGCTTACAAACTTTATTGGCATTCTTTGCATCCATAAAACCTTCATGTTGTGTCATGTACACATCCTCATTTATGTTTCCATTAAGGAATGTAGTTTTAACATCCATTTGCCAAATCTCATAGTTATAGTAAGCCGCAATAGCAAGCATGATCCTGATGGACTTAATCATGGCAACTGAAGAAAAGGTTTCGTCATAGTCAACACCTTGAACTTGTCAAAAACCCTTTGCAACCAATCTGCCTTTATAAGTTTGCACATTGCCATCCATGTCAGTCTTCCTCTTGGAGACCCACTTGCACCCTATGGGTTTTACCCCTTCAGGTGGTTCCACCAAAGTCCATACTTTGTTGGAATATATGGATTCCATCTCGAATTTCATGGCCTCAAGCCATTTCTCAGAATTTGGTCCCTCCATAGCCTCTAGATAGGTAGTTGGATCATCATCTTGATCAACTCACCGCCTTCCTGAGTCACAAGGTATCCAAACCTCTCAGGTTCAAGGCGTGTCCTACTAGATCTATGAGGTCCTTGTATTACTTGAGGAGACTAAGATTCCACAACACCTTGTGAATCTCTATGTTCCTCTTATACATCTACCAGTTCAATGTTTTCTTGTTGGGCTTGAACCTCTTCAATCTCTATTTTCCTCCCACTATTTCCTCTGGAAATAAATTCCTTTTCTAGGAACACAGTTGTCCTAGCAACAAACACTTTGTTGTCAGTAGGGTGGTATAAATAATATCCCCTTATTTCCTTGGGGTATCCAACAAAATAACATTTATCAGACTTGGGCCCAAGCTTATCAGGAAACATTTTCTTGACGTAAGCCTCACAACCCCAAATCTTAATAAAAGACAAATCGGGACGCTTCCCGTGCCATATATCATATGGTGTCTTTTGAACCAATTTAGATGGTACTCGGTTAAGTGTAAATGCAGTGGTTTTAAGAGCATAACCCCAGAATGAAATCGGAAGGTCAGTAAAACTCATCATTGATCACACCATATCCAGTAATGTGTGATTCCTTCTTTCAGACACACCATTATGTTGTGGTGTTCCAGGCGGAGTCCATTGTGATACGATACCACAGGCTCATAGAAGGTCCTCAAACTCTTGGATTAAGTATTCTCCACCTCGATCATATCGAAGTGCTTTAATACTTTTACCAAGTTGGTTCTATACTTCATTCATGAAATCCTTGAACCTTTCAAGGGTTTCTGACTTATGTTTCATCAGGTGCACATAGTCATACCTACTGAAGTCATCAGTGAAGGTAATGAAGTACTGATACCCACCTCTGGCATTAGTTCTAAAAGGCCCACATACATCAGTATGTATGAGTCCTAATAGATCACTAGCCCTCTCACATTTACCTGAAAAGGGAGTCTTGGTCATCTTGCCCAACAAACAAGATTCACATGTCTCTATTGATTCAAAATCAAAAGAGTCTAGATAACCATCTTTATGGAGTCTATAAATGTGTTTATCATTTATGTGCCCTAGACGACAATGCCAAAGATATGTTTTGTTTGAGTTGTTGAGTTTTTGTCTTTTGGTGTTTACGTTGTATAAACTTGTCTCTATATCTATCAAGTATAGACCATAAGACATTGGGGCATTGCCATAAAAGATCCCATCTTTAGAAATAGATCACTTTCCATTATTAATAAGAAATTCAAAACCATCCTTGTCCAAATAAGAGATGGAAATGATATTCCTATTTATGGCAGGTACATAATAGCAGTTCTTCAACTCTATTATTATCCCACTAGGTAGAGTTAACTCATAGGTTTCTACGACACTGGCGGCAACCCTTGCCCCATTGGCAACACGTAGTTCAACCTCGCCTTTCCCCAAAGGCCTACTTCTTTTAAGATCCTTCACATTTGAACAAATGTGAGACCCACATCCGGTATCAAGTACCCATGACAAAGAAGTAGTAAAGTTAATCTCTATAACGTATACACCAGAAGTAGAGATCTCTATCTCTCGCTTCTTCTTCCATCGTTCCTTCCATCCTCTCCATGTTTTGAGCGTAGAAGATTCTGACATTGGTTTGGCGAGAGAACCCTTCTCTTCCTCACCTTTGTCCTTAGACTTTGTTCCATTGATCTCCATCAATGAACTATCCTTCTTCTTAAGCACACATAGAGTGGATTCAAAGGCTATCGGTATTTATGGATTGTGCAGAACACTTCTCACAATCCCCAACCAGTTATGGAACTTATTCTCAATTAATTTTCCCATTTTAAAATATTATTCTTTTTCCATTCTACAAGAGAAAATTGCATTTGTCAACACTCCTTTTGATTTGATTTGAATAAAATTTGACAGTAGTTAATTAGGCCTTTAATTAATTACCGCTCCCACTATTTTGATTTGAATTGACAGCCCTCACCATAAATTCGGAAGATTACAGCGTACAATCTTCTAGTGGGTCAAGATCCTGAAATCCTCTGAGTCCTAGACTAGCTAGGGTTGTCACCCACAACTCAAATCTTCTAGGTAGGCAACTTTTGCCAATTGCATCATATGCAACTCTTGAAAGATGTCATGTGCAACTCCTTGCCATGATCACCTCCATGCCTCAAGGTGCTATATCATATCTAGGTCACCTTGTTAAGTCTGACCCAAAGCCAACACGATGAATATGCACCCTGCAAAGGCAGACCCACATATCCATCCTTCACGCTTCTGCAAGATAGACGGTGTACCACGCTAGGGTGTGCCCACACTTGGCCGATCAAGCTTTTCACGTGTGTCGCATTTGGAAGTCATCTAAAACATTAATATTTAATGAGGGATTTGGTTTTATAGGTACATATACATATCCAATCACCTCAATATAGTAAGTATCATATACATGCTATATCCCACAGAAAACATGCAAAATGATAAAATCAATGATTATGGCCATCCTGATGTGATTCCTCGAGCCAAGAGGAATCACAGTCATCTAGGTCCACATCACTTGCAACTTGTATAAGATGAACTCTGTGCTTTGCCTTTCTGAGTTTGCTCAACTCATCTCCATGATTGATCTGCTCTCCATCAGGCTGGTCGGTTGGATGCCACCAGCCGATTGACTGGCGCCTCCAGCCGATCAGTTCACTAGTCGTCGCGCATCTCCTCAGGCTGCCACCAGCTCGTCTCACTCCTCGAACTGGTCATCAAAATGTCTGTCGTGCTTTGACATAACAGGAAATAGAAATTCTATCCTATTTTACATTTGAAAAAGGAAAACCCCGAGTTACATTTAGGGGGAGCAAAAGTAGGAAACAAATCTCGAGTTATCTCGAGTTACATCAGGAATAAGTGATAGGGAATCGGTGCGCAGACCGAGATGCAAGCAACCACATTCAACCAAGCACACATACATAGGGTTTATTGGCCATAATCATGTTGTACATCCACCACAAAACTCATTTAAGGGTGACGTGTATCGAGTGCATTCATATTACATATCATATATATATATAGGGATTTGTGGATTTAGGATTTGGACATGCAGAAAGCCAATTTTATTCGCATCGTATGCAATAAATAAAGGTGACAAATCAAACTCGATCATATCGATAATCCTAAAGCATAGAGCAGTTGACGTGGCTTTGATACCACTATTGGGTTTTCGAGGAGACAGAGAAGGCAGCGGTAACAAAAAATTTCTTCTACCAAACCCAGAATAAAGGAATCGCGTCAACGTTTATACAATAGGAAAGATGGTTTGTAGAGGCGTACCTTGTCCCGAGGCTTGCTCGGCGACATTACCTCGTGACTTGTGCAGTCTTCACCTCTGGTCTTGGATGATGTCTGTGCAGCTCTTGGTCTCACTGGGACTGTCGGGATTGACAACTATCCTCCGAGCGGCAGAAGTCTCCCGCCTCTGTAGTCGTCCACACAGAGTGCCTAGAACTCCGGTCTCCTTGTCCCACAAGGAATCGGAAGGAGTCACACCCTCCTGTCAGCGTACTAGTCTCTGACACACTCTCCTACAACCAGTTGCCTTTCTGTAGTTGTCTTTCCCTTATTGTGCCTCCCTTATCGGGTAGCACTTGCTCGGGCTCTCTCGGTTACCAAAACTAGAGAGAACGACAACTTTGCAGAGCAACTGGTGTTCTGAGTTGTACTTTGAGAATCCCCTAACATGCCTATATATAGGAGGGTCATGGGACAGGGTTCTCTACCCCGAGCAATGCGTGACTAAACAGGAGTAGAAGGGTTCAAGATTTTCCACAAAACAATCAACTGCGCCAGCTAAACCAATCATTTCAACATTGAAACGGTCATTTGGTGACCTCAACCGATCAGTTCACACCTGAACCGATCGTTTGGGACACCTGAGCCGATCGGTTCACTTCTGAGCCGATCAATTTGTGGTCCTGGTCCAACTCAAATTGACTTTCATATTTCTTTCTGATTAATCAAATATTAATCCTTGTCCAAATCGAATTTGTACAAGTGAAACAAATTGTATTTGCAAAATTGACTTTCCAAATGATCTTCGTTGGTCACATGAATCGACCGGTTCAACAATTGAGTCGATCATCTCATTGATATATGAGCCGATCGGTTCACCAACCTGAGCCGATCGGTTCATCACATGAGCCGATCGGTTGGAAGTGCAGACTGTGCAAAATCAGTCAATTGCAGTTTCAATCAATTTGATACTCTAATCAATTGGTCCAACACCTTGAACACTATGATTTTGAGCTATCAATCAACTGAGTGTTTAATTGAACTAAGAAACTCATTTAGTAATCAATCTAAACATCATTTGTGGATAAACTCCTCTTCCAAGTTAAATCCTATGTGTGTGACCTTGCATATCCATTTCACGTTGGCAGTGAAAGTCCATAACACTTATGACTTCACAAGCAAAGAGAAGTGCCTAGTCACACATCAGTGCTACCCAAGTGAAATAGAAATTTGGAGAACAACTTTCAATCCTAAACTATGTGAATGGTGTTACATTGAATGTATAATTCCTTTGTCACTAATGTCCTGAATGAACTCAAGGCATGGTATAGCCATCCTTTCAACGTTCGTCCATTTCCTTGATCTCAGAGCAGACTGGGCGAGATGTGTGTGACATCCATATCACATATTGATTCACACATGCATGTGCATGCCTTTCTCAATCCTATTCATTAAGTGGCCATGGACATCAAACTCCCTTAGGAGGGACAAACCCCATATCTGTCACTCACCCCTCAAAAGCCCCATGTGTCAAAGCCACCCAATCATCACCTTTATAACAACCCATGTTTCAGGACTGCGTTTGATGATGTCAAAGTGTACCCAACGACATGTGTTGAGTGTAGTGATTTCAGGTCAAAGAATCACATTCACCACCATCACTGTGAGAGATGACTATGACTACCACATCATGGTTCCATGTGTCACTCTCACGGTGGGTCTGTCTGGTACACTTGTTCTCTAACAAGTACCTATGTGCTTGGTTTGATATCACTGAATCATGACTAA
Source organism: Alisma plantago-aquatica (assembly GCA_963693085.1). NCBI lineage: Eukaryota > Viridiplantae > Streptophyta > Magnoliopsida > Alismatales > Alismataceae > Alisma > Alisma plantago-aquatica. Next base: position 666,948,487 of record OY856414.1, read on the forward strand.
TGAGATTTTGCCATCAACCAATACACAATCTTGTCTTTAGTGTAATTGATGTCTATGGTTATTTCCACAATAACAACTGACTAGGTACTAAATAAGAATGTATACTCTTAACATCTATATGATCTCATCATTTAGGTCCTCAACCCAAAAGCATACATCATCGAGTAAACAATTCTTTGGACATCTATCATGTTACACTATCATCTCAGAAACAGTTAAAACATATAGATCGGAAATTGCCTTTATTATTATTCAAATCATTTACAAAGTGTCCCATTACAATCATCACATGACTTTCTCTATGGGCATACATACCAACAACCCCTTACTCTGTAAGAAATCTTTAGTAACAAGTCGGCACTGAAGGATCTTCCAGCAGCCAACTTTGATGTGATTAGGTGCCAAGGATCGCCATAGCCATGCACAGTTGCCAAGATCCCCTCATGGAGAAGGATTCCAGGCCTTTGAAGTAGCACTTATATTCATCTTTAAGAGTAATGGTTTCACAAAGTAGTTTAAGCTCCTCACAACCCCTTATGTTGGGAATATCCCAATTGCCATCAGTGATAATTGAGCTAACAGTTGCATTGCTACCAAGTTTAGTTCTCATCTTTAGGGACCTCGGGTCTGAGATTGCATCCTCCAAAAAAGCTCCCTGAAGCCAGGGGTCTTTCCAAAGGGAAATAGACCTGCCATCACCAATGTTGTATCTCACAAGGGGGAGGATATCATCCCTCACCTTGGTAATAGAACACCACATCCAGCTTTTTGATTGCTTACTGGAATATGACCAGATTGTAGAGTCTTTTAAATACTTGTTGTGGACCCATTTAATCCATAAAGTGTTCTTCTTATTTGAAATGTCCCAAAGGAGTCTTAGCATACCAGCTTTACTCCAATCTTCCACTTTGTGAATTGAAAGTCCACCTTCCATCTTGGGTCTACATATATCGTCCCAAGATATAGTGTGAAAGTGTTTACTGCCTTCCTTATCACCCCAGAGAAAATTTCTACATAGCCTTTCAATCTCTTCCACAGTAGACTTAGGAAGGGGAAAGACACCATACCAGAATAGGTGATAGGCCGATAGGGTTGATGTGATCAACTCTAGTCTTCCAGCCATCTAGAGATAAATCATCTTCCAAGAATCAAGCTTGGTTTTGATTCTATCAATGAGTGGGGAACACATTGCCTTGGTGAGCCGACCTGCAAATAGTAGGAGACCCAAGTACCTGATAGGAAATTCACATTCTTCAACTTGCATCCTCCTACTGAGGGATTTAGTAGATATGCTGCTAAGGAATAGTTAACTTTTAGTTGGATTCATCTAGAGTCCCGACAAATCCTTGAATTTGTCCATGCATGCAAGAATGCCATCCACATTTTAGTTATTTGCTTCAGAGAACATAAGGAGGTCATCTGCAAATATAAGATGAGAAACTTTAAGGTCATCTGCAGTTAAAGGGGTTATAGTGTCCTGTAGAACAGCCTCATTTAGAATAGTAGACAAACCTTGCATACCAACCATAAACAAATAAGGGGCCAAGGGGTCTCCCTGTCGATCCCCCTAGTTTCCTAGATGGTATCAGAAGGTGTTCCATTGATAAGAATTTGGAAGGACATAGTATCCATGCATTCATTGACCCACTATAGCCAACACTCAGGGAAATTCATGCCTCTCATGATATCAAGAATATATCCTCTATCTATAGAGTCGTATGCTTTGCTCAAGTCTGCTTTGAGGCAGAGTTTCTTTTTGACATTCTGTTTCGTAAAATCATGGATGAGCTCATTTTCCAACAGATTGCATCTGATATGCGCCTCCCCTTCACAAAGGCACATAGGCTAATATCAATCACTGAAGGAAGTATGTCTCTTAATCTATTTGCTAGAATCTTTGAGATGACCTTATAAGCAAAGTTGCATAGGGAAATGGATCTCCATTCACCTAATTTATATGTTTGCTTGATCTTGGGAATCAAAGCAATGTAGTTTTTATTTACCTCCTTTAGGAGCTTCCCCTTGGTGAAGAAATCCTTGATTGTAAGATAGAAGTCATCTTTGATCACCTCCCACGAAGCCTTATAGAAACAAGCGTTCATTCCATTAGGACCTGGGGATTTATCTTCATTTGTGTTCTTTACTACTTCATATATTTCCTCATCAGTCACGAGAGCACACATACTCTTCATGTGATTGCTCTAGAGTTTGGATGGGTTCCTCCAATTCATAGGTGCCTTAGAGCTGCTAGAATTGAATAGGTCCCTATAGTGCTTGTCAAAGGCATTCTTGATATCCAATTCGTTGTTAATTTGAATACCATTGTGCTCGATGACTTTTATTTGATTTATGCTCCTCCTCATTTTCAGTGAGGCATAGAAGAAACGAGTGTTAGAGTCCCCATTCTTGAGCCAGAAAATCCTAGATTTTTGTCTCACCATGGATTCCTCAATTGATTTGGTAGTTACAGCCTCATCTTTCTTACTTTTGGTGATTTCCTAGAGAAGGTGATTTTCGGGGTCAGTATCAGATTTCGATTGCACTTCAAGGGCATCTTTTTCCTTATTTGTGGCTAAATCAGTGACATCTCCCTTACTTTCCCAGTTCCAAGTCTGTAAGAAATGTTTTGTGCGTTTAATCTTTTGCAAGAATCTAAACATGGGATTGCCATTGACATGCATATTCTGTGCCTTTTTGACAGTGTCTTGATACCCTTCCATTGTAGTCCATGCATTGAAGAACCTAGTTGGGTACTTTGCTCTTGGTTTCTCCCCATCCAGATGAATAACCTGGGCATAGTGGTCACTGTAAATAGGTGGCAGGATCTCAAGCCAAAAATTAGGCAGTGCCATTTGAGCCAGAGTATTAAAGAAGGTCCTATCGATCTTGCTTTTGGTATTGTTCACCCCCAGCTACTGGTTATTCCAGGTGTAGTAAGGGTCTTTTTGTTCTACCTCCAATAGTTCAGTAATGAGTATACACTCATTGAAGTCCATCATCGATCTGGTTGAAGGAGCTGACCTTCCTTTTCTCTCTTCATTTAGTCTCACTGCATTGAAATCTCCTGTCACTAGCCAAGGTGTCTAAAACATAGACTTTATGCGAGAAAGCTTAGACCAAAGTTGTTGTCTTTTACTGTCATCATTGTCAGAATAGATAGAAGTAATCTCTAGTTTAGTGTCACCCATGCACAAGCCAAAGTGAATATGTTGCCTTGACTGGCCGAGCAAGGTAATTTGATAGTCATCACGTTCCCAAAGGATTAAGATGTGTAATTTATTGCAGGTGAAAGAGTTATCAATCCATTTGGCCCCATGCCAAGTGTGATTCATCGATCTTGCTACCTTATTCCTACTTATCTTCACTTCTTTCATAATGGCAATATCAGTTACTTCCCTTCGGAGTTTAGCCCAGATTAAGTGTTGCTTATCCCAATCAGACAAGCCCCTAATCTTGCATGCTATAATGGTAGGTTTTTCAACCATTGGGGGGGTTGGCTTGCTGCCAACCACAACCTCTGAGTTTGTGTCCAGATTCTCGAGTGACTGGTATCTATTGCTAGGGTGATTGCCATTCTTCTCTGTGCTTAGAGTACTCTGGCTACGGGTGAATCTCTTCCTCGGACTTTTATTTCTACAAGGTTTCTCAAAGTCGTCTCCATCTTGAGAGGTTCTGGATATGTTGTTTGTTTTATTCTGTATTAGGAGTAGGATGCTCTGTATTGCTGCTCTTCTCATTCACAGCCGCATTACTCTGAGCATCTACGGGTTGTTCAGCATCACTGGGTTTCGTTGTTGGCTTTGAATGCAGTCACTTCTCATGCCCAAAGGTGCCACACTGCGGGCACTTCTCATGAATCCACTCATATTCAATTTTGACAAAATAGGTTGATCCCTTATCTGTAAGGACCCTGACCTTCGTTTAGGGTTTACCCTGTTTGCTTTGCTTAAACTTGATGCTTAGTTGCTTGCTAATCACCTTTGGTGGTGATTAGGGTTGTTGGTGCTTTTTTTAGAGTTGGAGGTGCTACTTGCAATATACCCAAGTTTAGGGTTGTGGACAAGTTTGCCACCTTGTGAGGTGTTCCTCCCTCTCCTTGCTTCCTCTGGTGTTGAGAGGAAGGTTTGGGCTCGTTGCTTGAGTCCCTTTGGACTTGGTTGAGCTTGTTGGGCTTTGTTGAGCCTTGCCTTTACCTTGTTGGACCCTTGTGTCGGCCAGGAGTGCTTGTGTCGGCCTGGGTATGTCGCCCAGGGTGGTGTGTCGTCCTGTATGGAGGTGTGTCAGCCTGAAGGAGTGGTGGTGTGTCGCCCATGGACCTTTGACTCTCTTTGACCTCATTTGTGTCACCACTAGTGGGCACTTGGTGCTTGATGCTTGCATGTGGTAATGTCCTTGGACATGTGTTTAAGACATGCTAGAGTAATGGCTTTGTACATGGACAAGTATCCTTAGGTGGGCGACACCTTACTTTGCTCTACCTTGGTTTCTCCTCCGTCTCCTTCTATATATGTGTTTCCCTTCTCTTGCTAAGGATCCCTTTAGTTCCCTAGTCTTCCTTCCCCTTGGTGCACGATATCCCCTCTTTTTCTTGCTAGCTAGGTGGTCGATCTTTGCCTTAGAGTCTCCTTCTTCCTTGGTGGTGCTTGGATCTTGGTGCTAGGATTTTGGAGCTTGCTTAAAGGTGGGTTACATAACTCCTAACCTTAACTACATTACCATCTTCTATGTTCTTGGTTATATGTTGCTTATGATCGGCTAAGTATGTTGTTAATATAGTTTCTTGCTTAGTTTCCTCTTGTTATCCGAACCATGTGTTCTAGGGTTTCTTGGTGAGAAACACTCCTTTCTCTCCTTGGTCTTGAGGAGTGAGCTAGAGTGCTATTAATATGGGCAATACCCCTCTCTCATTTAATTTGAGACGTGAGCTTGTGTTCTAGTTACTTGAGTAACACCCTCCTCTCACCATGGACTTGAAGGGTGAGCTTTGTGGTGATTGTGAACCTTGCTAGGGTTGTTCCTTGTGTTGCCCGTTTGGTGATAGGTGATGTGCAAGACCCCTCTCTCTTAGTTGTTGAGAGGTGAGCCATCTTCTTGATCCATTAGGGTTTCTATGCCCTTGTGCTTGAGGTTGATGATAACCTTGTGGAGTTGCATCTTCTTGACCGATATGGTCTTGGGGGAGGTGCTTCCCGATACCCCTCTTGTCCTAGAGTTGTGGACGTTTTGTTTTGGTGGCTGTGGCAGGCGATATACCTTGGTCCCTAACCTTGTGACGGACGTCACCAGGGGTCCCTGCCTTGGTGTGTGTCGGGCATCATCCCTTGATAAGTATCCTGTACAATACCTTAGCCTCTGTGATGGTTTGACGTCGTGGTGCATGGAGGTTTGTAGTTTTCTAGCTAGTTGGTGGTGTAGTGTCGGGCATCACATAATAGGTCTTTTTTGCTCGATACACCTAGCCTGAGGAGGTAGCCTTGTGACCATTGCCATGAAGCACGACACCCCGTTGCACAATACTACAGTGCATGACTCTGGTGAGTGCACTACATGACGAAGCAGCGTTGCCTGTCACCCCTAGTGCTTGGCCGATAGGATCTGATGTGCCTGGCCGATATGTGTTTTCCGTTATGTGTTGGGCGATAGGTAAGGGTGCCCTGCCTGTTACCACCTCTGGTGAGGGTAGTGGATGCTTTAGTGGGGGTCATGTCCCTTATAGAAACTGATATGTGGGATGTTGTTCCTCTATCACGTTTAGTCATGATGGTAACCCTAGATGTGCATGATATAGTAGACCACATCTATGCATCTTAATACAACATCTCATATGTATATGATCATCTTGATGTTATGTATAATGTTGAGATAATGATAAGCATGTAAGATGCCTTGCTTGGTGATATGACTACAGGTTGAGGCATGAATGATATCATATATATATAATCAATTCATGTTGCCCTATATCACTACTACGATCTTAATCCATGATTATTGTACTAACCATGCAGGTGATGCATATCCAGGTCAAGGGCTATGAGGTATATACATATATATGATGAGTAACATTGCTTTGATAATTACTCTTGATAATGAGATAACATGTATGACGTGTTTAGCTAAAGTACTTGGGATTGCCATTCTTGATGATGATGTAAGCCTTGAGAGGCAGTGACATTATGTGATGAGGGATTGAGATCCCATGGCAATGTGATGATCCTTGTAATGGATCTAGAGGATTGGCAAGAGGCCAAGTAGTAACATGTACTGATGGATCAGGATGGTGTTGATGACAGTATAAGTATGATATTGAGTTTCATGTTGTTTATTCTTTTTATAGTTTGCATGTTATACAACTTGGTTGAATCTTGCAATCCACTTAAAATATACTAACTAATCATAGCAGAACATATCATGTAGTTGCCCTGGCCATAGATCCATCATCGTCAGGAGCTGGTGATGGTGAAATGGGTTCTCCTATGGGTTAACTCGGAGCGCATATTGTTGAATATGCGAGGTTTCTCCTAGCCTAAAATAGTAAGGATTCGAGTGCAGCTATGGTTGCAGACTCGGGATATGTATAGAAGCATGGTGAACAGGCACATGGCTCAGGATATGTGATATGGGAGCATGAATGTGTTCATGGCTCAGAGCACGGTGAACTGGCTCGTGGCTCAGATATACTAGCGTCGAGACTTGTACCGAGGTGGGCTAGCGGATGGGTAGCCTACGGAGCTGACCCTGTGGCTGAGGCCACTTCAGCATGAGACTGCGGTCCTGCTTGTGTTGTACTCGTACACTAACTACGAGGTGGGAGGTCGTGGAGTCCGGCTCTCCCATTGACCTTGTATGGCACCGGCTTTGGGTTTCGCAACCGAAGGTTGGATTTGAGCGGTACGGCTCACTTTCTCATGGCATAATAATATGTAATCCAGTCGAATAGTATTTATTGCTTAAGGCAAAACACGGAACATTGGTTGAGGCCTTACTTGTGCAGTTAATCTTGTTATACCTACAGTTACTTATACGTTCCTCATGTTATGTGATATGATCTTATAAACCTTATCTTGTCAATCATGTTCCATAAAGAGATAATTGGTGATACGCCTTTCATACAGCCTGGTAAGCTCGATGGTACGAATAGCCTTGCTATATAGACTATTATTATTCTACGTTTTACTGTTTATCTTCTACTATTTCTTATCCTCTTGGTTTTATAGTTTTGGCGGGGAGTTATGTTTCTCGCTGGGACAATGTTCAATTGTCTCACCCCACTGGTTTTCAGGTGTTCGAGCTAGACGTGGTGGTGGTCGCGGAGTTGCGGCCGAGCAGCAAGACGAGCAGTAGAAGGCAAGAGGTGGATATGTTGATGTTTTGGATGTTTTGTAGTAGAGTCTTAGAGTCATCCCTGTACTCTCAGGTCTTTGGAGGTGTTTTGACATTGTTTCACGATGTATAGCTATGGATGTTTTGTATATCCTGCTGCTGGCCGGATGTGGCCCTTTATGTACATATAAACAGGTGATGAACAGGTTTGATGGCTAGACAGTTGTTCCTCTAAGTTGTGGACACGTAGTCAAGGCTTGTACATGTTTGTATAACCTGTTTCCTTGCAAGATGTGGACCTGAATGTAATAGTTTTTCATCTTATCAGCTTTCCACAATCGGTTTTAATTAACCCGTGTTATTGGTAATTTGTGGTTTATGGTGATTTCCGCACATTTTCGTGTAACACCTCATTGTCTGTGTGATAGTGGGATGTGTTGCCACAAGTTTGGTATTAGAGCTCTAGGTTCGCTGAGTCTACAGGGATTTAGGACTAGGTTGTGTCTATTCTTGTGAGTTTTCCAGATTTTCTTACCACCGTCTTCTGCCCTCAGTGGAAGAAAAGCCAAGATGTCTGGAAACCATGAAGAACACGCTATCGAGAACAGCGATGCTGCATATGTTGATGGAGCTATAGGGCGGTCACATGAAGATCGGGTGCCTGAGGTCCCCCAACCTGACCCAGCCATTCTTGAACACCCTGCCTATCAACATCTTATGGGGCAGATGATGGCTACGATGAATCTCATGGTAGAAAGATTGCCAGTGCCTCAGCCTAGAGCACAGGCTCCCCATGGTGAAACATCAGGTATTGGGAAGACCTTTGAGTGGCTTCGCCGAGTTGGAGCTTCGGATTATGCTAGAATGGCTGATCCAGCGGATGTAGATCTATGGCTGACAAGTCTTGAGAAGGCTTTCTGGATCCTCGACATTCCCGAAGTAGACAAAGTAAAGCACATTGTCTACCTTCTGAAGGGTAGTGCTGGTCACTGGTGGACCATCGAGGAAGAGAAGCGGCCTGGTGAGGTGATCGGTTGGGAGGTTTTCCGATGTGAGTTCGTCAGTAGATACTTTTTGAATACGTATCTGGATGAGAAGATCAGTCAGTTTGAATGCTTGCGCCAAGGAACGATGAACATAACTGAGTATGAGGCTAAGTTCATGGATCTGTTGAGGTTTTGTCCTCACATGGCAGCAATAGATGAGGAGCGAATCAGACATTTTGAGAAAGGTTTGAGTGTTGAGCTGACAACACATGTCTCTGCATTGGAGAATCGTGAGTGGTTTGCTATGTTTGTGGAATCTATCCAGAGGATTGAACGATCAGTAAGGGAGAAAAGAGAATCCATGTCCAAGAAGAGGCCTTCTCAGTTCCAGGGATAGAGGTTTGGTGGCTTCAAGAAGCTAAGGTTTTCAGCACATTTTGTGATGAGAGGTTCCAGTGTACCATCATAGTGGTCTCCGAGTAAGGGAAGAGGATATGTTTCTTTGCCGTCTAAGGTGCATAGTACAGCTTCAGTGGCAGTGATAAGGCCATCTAGGCCACGATTTGAAGATAGGGCATGCTATCTTTGTGGTCAGACTGGGCATCTCAGGTTACATTGCCCGAACAGAGATGTTGAAGTCACACAGCAGCCAAGACAGAATCAACAAGGATCAGATAGACAGCAGCCCAGTAGTAGCAGAGGGTGAGGACGTGGTCAAGCGTCGCAAGCTGGATCGACTGCTCAAGGAAGCAGAGGACGTGGACAGCAAGCAATGGCTCGATTCTATGCTATGAGTCAGTCGGAGGCGATAATCAACCCGCGAGTGGTGGCAGGTCAGATGGAGTTATTTCATTCTGATATGTCTTCTTCTTGATTTATAACTATTCTGGTTGACCCGGGTGCTACACACTCTTTTATCGCCTATAGCATGCTTGAAAACTGTCGTTTACCTATTAGTTGTAAGAAAGATAGCTTGTTGTTAGAAACCCCTCTTGATGGTTCCTCGATGCTTCGAGAAGAGTGTCCATCTTGTGTCCTATATTTTTCGGAACACAGTATACAAGTGGATCTTATACCACTTGATATGCATGGTTTCGATGTGATCCTTGGGATGGATACGTTAGAGAAGTATAAGGTTGTTTTGGACTGTGGTTCCAAGCAAGTTGTGTTTGATGATGGCGGTAAGAAGAGGATCTTCCAAGGAGATAGAAAGATTCTTCTGACGTGTCTGGTATCAGCTATGGTGGCAGAAAAGTTGTTACGACAAGGATGTGAGGCATTATTAGCTCACATGGTGGATATCATTATGGCTACCAAGGTGAAAGGTCCTAGCCTTGAAGAGGTGTCGGTTGTTCAAGATTTTTAGGATGTGTTTCCTGATGAGTTTCCCAGTGTTCCTCCACCCCGAGAGATTGATTTTGAGATCAATCTGGTTCTAGGAACATAGCCAGTTGCACAAACACCGTATAGGATGGATCCAGTAGAGATGGCAGAGCTTAAGAAGCAATTGCAAGAGTTGTTGGAGAAAGGTTTCATCCGACCGAGTACGTCGCCTTGGGGTGCTCCAGTGTTGTTCATTAATAAGAAGGATGGATCGATGCGGCTGTGTATAGATTACCGACAGTTGAACAAAGTCACGATCAAGAACAAGTACTTGTTTCCGAGGATAGATGATCTGTTCGATCAGTTGCGTGGTGTGATAGTGTTTTCAAAGATCGATCTACGGTTCGGATATCATCAGTTTAGGATTAAAGCGTATGACATACCAAAGTCAGCTTTTAGGATGAGGTATGGTCACTTTGAGTTTGTGGTTATGCCGTTTGGGCTAACCAATGCACCTGCTGCTTTCATGGATTTGATGAACAGAGTGTTCTGTCCGTTCCTAGATCAGTTTGTTGTAGTCTTCATAGATGACATCTTGATCTATAGCTGGGACAGGCAAGAGCATGAGCGACATCTTCATCTAGCGTTGACTCTTCTTCGCCAACATCAGTTGTACACCAAGTTCAGTAAGTGTGAACTCTGGTTGGAAGAAGTGACTTTCTTGGGTCATGTGATATCTGCGGAAGGAGTCAAAGTAGATCCTAAGAAGGTGGAGTCTGTTATAGATTGGGAGCAGCCGAAGACGCCGATAGAAGTTCATAGTTTCTTGGGTTTGGCAGGATACTACCAGAGGTTTACCAAGGACTTCAGTGTGATTGCGTTGCCAATGACGAAGTTGACTAGGAAGGATGTACCTTTTGTCTGAGATGATCGTTGTCAGCAAGCTTTCCAGAGTTTGAAGGGAAAGTTGACTAGTGCCCCAGTGTTAGTGTTACCAGAGCCTGGAAAGGGCTATGTTATTTTCTGTGATGCTTCCAAGAAAGGTTTAGGTTGTGTGCTGATGCAGGAAGAGCATGTGGTTTCTTTTGCCTCACGACAACTTAAGAAACACGAGGAGAACTATCTGAATCATGATTTGGATTTGGCAGCAGTGGTTCATGCGTTAAAGATTTGGAGACACTATCTTTACGGGGAAGTGTGTCAGATCTTTATGGATCATAAGAATCTAAAGTACATCTTCTCGTAGAACGAGTTAAACATGCGACAGCATCGATGGATGGAGTTAATCAATGATTACGACTGCAGCATCGAGTATCATCCTGGTAAGGCGAATGTGGTAGCTGATGTGCTTAGCCGAAAGTCTTCTTCTCTTTCTACAAAGAAGGCACAGTTGAGTTCCTTGGTATGCCATAGATGGGATATGCTTGTTTCCTTGCGACAGATGAATGTGTAGATGGAAGTTTCCTTATTAGCAGGACTTTTGGCACAGATGCAAGTCAAGCCTATGCTGAGACAACAGATCAAAGATGCATAGTAAACAGATGATACAGTACAGTTGATTAGATCAGAGTTTGACAGAAAAAAGCGTGATGGATTCCATGAGTCCAAGGATGGACTAGTTTGCTATCATGATAGGATGGTGGTTCCCATGGATGATGATCTGAGGAAGTTAGTGCTCGAGGAAGCACACACGTCGATGTATGCTATGCATCCAGGAGTCACCAAGATGTATCATAGTCTGAAGGACTTGTATTGGTGGTCCGGTTTGAAGAAAGATGTAGCTGAGTTTGTGGCTAGATGTGCGGTATGTCAGCAAGTTAAGGCTGAGCATCAGAAGTCGGCAGGTACGTTACAACCCCTGCCGATACCGTAGTGGAAATGGGATCATATAACCATGGATTTCGTAGTTTGTCTGCCCAGGACAACTAGGAATCATAATTCCATTTGGGTGATAGTGGACAGATTGACGAAGTCTGCCCATTTCATACCTGTAAAGACAACATATGCAACCGAGAAGCTTGCTCGAGTATACGTGGATGAGATAGTGCGGTTGCATGGTGTGCCAGTAACGATAGTTTCTGACAGAGGCCCACAGTTTATGAGTCATTTTTGGGAACAGTTGCACAAAGCATTGGGAACGCAGTTGAGGTTCACTACCGCTTTCCACCCGCAGACAGATGGACAGTCTGAGAGAACTATTCAGACTTTGGAGGATCTCCTTCAAGCTTGTGTTTTGCAGTTCCTAGATAGTTGGGACGTACATCTCAGTTTGATAGAGTTTGCCTACAACAACAGTTATCAGCGGAGCATAGACATGGCTCCTTATGAGGCCTTATATGTCAGGAAGTGCAGATCTCTGTTATGTTGGAATGAGACTGGTGAATATCAGCTTTTGGGTCCTGAGTTAGTACAGCAAACAACAGAGAAGATCAGAGTGATACAGCAACAGTTGAAAGCGGCACAAGATAGGAAAAAGTCATACACAGACAATCGCCGACGACCTTTGGAGTTCCAGGTAGGAGACAAAGTGTATCTTAAAGTCTCACCGTGGAAAGGTGTGCTAAGGTTTGGCTGGAAGGGTAAGCTAGCACCCAGATATATGGGGCCATACCCGGTCATAGCACGAGTGGGTAAGGTAGCTTATGAGTTAGAGTTGCCGCCGGAGTTGCACAGGTTACATCCAGTGTTCCATGTCAGTATGCTGAAGAAAAGTCACCCGAATATAGGAACAGTGATACAGCCAGACGAAGTTGAGCTTGATGAAGATGTGACCTACGAAGAAGGTCCTGTGATGATCCTTGACAGAAGAGTTAAGAAGCTGAAGAGGAAGGACCAGGTTCTGGTGAAGCTTCTTTGGCATCATCGTGGCATTGAGGAAGCCACGTGGGAGCTTGAGGAAGAGTTGAGGAGGAAGTATCCCTCGCTTTTCTCTTCGGATTTCAGGGACGAAATCCCTTTGTAGAGGGTTAGTTTGTAAGGACCCTGACCTTCGTTTAGGGTTTACCCTATTTGCTTTACTTAAACTTGATGCTTAGTTGCTTGCTAATCACCTTTGGTGGTGATTAGGGTTGTTGGTCCTTTGTTGAGAGTTGGAGGTGCTACTTGCAATATACCCAAGTTTAGTGTTGTGGACAAGTTTGCCACCTTCTAAGGTGTTCCTCCCTCTCCTTGCTTCCTCTGGTGTTGAGAGGAAGGTTTGGGCTCGTTGCTTGAGTCCCTTTGGGCTTGGTTGAGCTTGTTGGGCTTTGTTGAGCCTTGCCTTTATCTTGTTGGACCCTTGTGTCGGCCAGGAGTGCTTGTGTCGGCCTGGGTATGTCGCCAAGGGTGGTGTGTCGTCCTATATGGAGGTGTGTCGGCCTAAATGAGTGGTGGTGTGTCGCCCATGGACCTTTGACTCTCTTTGGCCTCATTTGTGTCACCACTAGTGGGCACTTGGTGCTTGATGCTTACATGTGGCAATGGCCTTGGACATGTGTTTAAGACATGGTAGAGTAATGGCTTTGCACATGGACAAGTGTCCCTAGGTGGGCGACACCTTGCTTTGCTCTACGTTGGTTTCTCCTCCATCTCTTTCTATATATGTGTTTCCCTTCTCTTTCTAAGGATCCCTTTAGTTCCCTAATCTTCCTTCCCCTTGGTGCATGATATCCCCTCTTTTTCTTGCTAGCTTGGAGGCCGATCTTTGCCTTGGAGTCTCCTTCTTCCTTGGTGGTGCTTGGAGCTTGGTGTTAGGAGTTTGGAGCTTGCTTAAAGGTGGGTTACATAACTCCTAACCTTAACTACATTACCATCTTCTATGTTCTTGGTTATATGTTGCTTATGATCGGCTAAGTATGTTGTTAATATAGTTTCTTACTTATTTTCCTCTTGTTAGCCGAACCATCTGTTCTAGGGTTTCTTGGTGAGCAACAATCCTTTCTCTCCTTGGTCTTGAGGAGTGAGCTAGAGTGCTAGTAATATGGGCAATACCCCTCTCTCATTTAAGTTGAGAGGTGAGCTTGTGTTCTAGTTACTTGAGAAACACCCTCCTCTCACCATAGACTTGAAGAGTGAGCTTTGTGGTGATTGTGAACCTTGCTAGGGTTGTTCCTTATGTTGCCCGTTTGGTGATAGGTGATGTGCAAGACCCCTCTCTCTTAGTTGTTGAGAGGTGAGCCATCTTCTTGATCCATTAGGGTTTCTATGCCCTTGTGCTTGAGGTTGATGATAACCTTGTGGAGTTGCATCTTCTTGACCGATATGGTCTTGGGGGAGGTGCTGCCTGATACCCCTCTTGTCCTAGAGTTGTGGACATTTTGTTTTAGTGGCTGTGGCGGGCGATATACCTTGGTCCCTGACCTTGTGACGGACGTCACCAGGGGTCCCTGCCTTGGTGTGTGTCGGGCATCATCCCTTGATAAGTAGCATGCACAATACCTTAGCCTCTGTGATGGTTTGACGTCGTGGTGAGTGGAGGTTTGTAGTTTTCTAGCTAGTTGGTGGTGTAGTGTCGGGCGTCACATAACATGTCTTTTTTGCCCGATACACCTAGTCTGAGGAGGTAGCCTTGTGACCATTTCCATGAGGCACGACACCCCGTTGCACAATACTACAGTGCACGACTCTAGTGAGTGCACTACATGACGACGCAACGTTGTCCGTCACCCCTAGTGCTTGGCTGATAGGATCTGATGTGCCTGGCTGATATGTGCTGTTCGTTATGTGTTGGGTGATAGGTAAGGGTGCCATGCCCGTTACCACCTCTGGTGAGGGTAGTGGATGTTTTAGTGGGGGTCTTGTCCCTTATAGAAACCGATATGTAGGATGTTGTTCCTCTATCATGTTTAGTCATGATGGTAACCCTAGATGTGCACGATATAGTAGACTACATCTATGCATCTTAATACAACATCTCATATGTATATGATCATCTTGATGTTATGTATAATGCTGAGATAATGATAAGCATGTAATATGCCTTGCTTGGTGATATGACTACAGGTTGAGGCATGAATGATATCATATATATAATCAATTCATGTTGCCCTATATCACTACTACGATTTTAATCCATGATGATTGTACTAACCATGCAGGTGATGCATAGCCAGGTCAAGGGCTATGCGGTATATACATATATATGATGAGTAACATTGCTTTGATAATTACTCTTGATAATGAGATAACAGGTATGACGTGTTTAGCTAAAGTACTTGGGATTGCCATTCTTGATGACGATGTAAGCCTTGAGAGGCAGTGACATTATGTGATGAGGGATTGAGATCCCATGGCAATGTGATGATCCTTGTGATGGATCTAGAGGATTGGAAAGAGGTCAAGTAGTAACATGTAATGATGGATTTTGTGATGGATCAGGATGGTGTTGATGACAGTACAAGTATGATATTGAGTTTCATGTTGTTTATTCTTGTTATAGTTTGCATGTTATACAACTTGGTTGAATATTGCAATCCACTTAAAATATACTAACTAATCATAGAAGAACATATCATGTAGTTGCCCTGGCCATAGATCCATCATCGTCAGGAGCTGGTGATGGTGAAACGGGTTCTCCTACGGGTTAACCCAGAGCACATATTGTTGAATATGCGAGGTTTATCCTTGCCTAAAATAGTGAGGATTCGAGTGCAGCTACGGTTGCAGACTCGGGATATGTATAGAAGCATGGTGAACAGGCCCATGGCTCAGGATATGTGATATGGGAGCATGAATGCATTCATGGCTCAGAGCACGGTGAACTGGCCCGTGGCTCAGATATACTAGCGTCGAGACCTGTACCGAGGTGGGCTAACGGATGGGTAGCCTACAGAGTTGACCCTGTGGTTGAGGCCACTTCAGCATGAGACTGTGGTCCTGCTTGTGTTGTACTCATACACTGACTATGAGATGGGAGATCGTGGAGTCCGGCTCTCCCATTGACCTTGTATGGCACCGGCTTTGGGTTTCGCAACCGAAGGTTGGATTTGAGCGGTACGGCTCACTTCCTCAGGGCATAATAATATGTAATCCAACCGAATAGTATTTATTGCTTAAGGCAAAACATGGAACATTGGTTGAGGCCTTACTTGTGCAGTTAATCTTGTTATACCTACAGTTACTTATACATTCCTCATGTTATGTGATAAGATCTTATAAACTGTATCTTGTCAATCATGTTCCATAAAGAGATAATTGGTGATACGCCTTCCATACATCCTGGTAAGCTCGATGGTACGAATAGCCTTGCTATATAGACTGTTATTATTCTACATTTTACTGTTTATCTTCTGTTGTTGCTTTATCCTCTTGGTTTTATAGTTTTGGTGGGGAGTTATGTTTCTCGCTGGGACAATG
The DNA here is from genome assembly GCA_963693085.1 of Alisma plantago-aquatica. NCBI lineage: Eukaryota > Viridiplantae > Streptophyta > Magnoliopsida > Alismatales > Alismataceae > Alisma > Alisma plantago-aquatica. Next base: position 666,964,449 of record OY856414.1, read on the forward strand.
TTCAATTGTCTCACCCCGCTGGTTTTCAGGTGTTCGAGCTAGACGTGGTGGTGGTCGCGGAGTTGCGGCCGAGCAACAAGACGAGCAGTAGAAGGCAAGATGTGGATATGCTATTGTTTTGGATGTTTTGTAGTAGAGTCTTAGAGTCATCCCTGTACTATCAGGTCCTTGGAGGTGTTTTGATGTTGTTTCACGATGTATAGATGTGGATGTTTTGTGTATCCTGCTGCTGGCCGGATGTGGCCCTTTATGTACATATAAATAGGTGATGAACAGGTTTGATGGCTAGACAGTTGTTCCTCTAAGCTGTGGACACGTAGTCAAGGCTTGTACATGTTTGTATAACCTGTTTCCTTGTAGGATGTGGATCTGAATGTAATAGTTATTCAGCTTATCAACTTTCCGCAATCGGTTTTAATTAACCCGTGTTTTTGGTAATCTGTGGTTGATGGTGATTTTCGCACATTTTCGCGTAACAACTCACTGTCTGTGTGATTATGGGATGTGTTGCCACATTATCAGTCTTCAACTTGACAGTAGTTGGAAAGGAAGAGGAGGCGCTCATTAGAATGTTGATGCGAGCAAAGTCAATTCTACTTTGAGTCTTTGTCTGCCTGTCCAAGCACTGGGGTTTTCCAAGGTATGAAGCAATGTGGGCCAGCATACACTCACTCCATAGCTCAAGCGGAAGATCGAGGATCTTGAGCCACACTGGCACCAAAGATAATTTCTCATGTTCCAGTGGCTCCCCTTTCTCCCACTTTTTTAGGATCATCAGTTTGCCTTTTACTTGCCATGGGCCACCTTCCAGAGCATTTGTCATATATGTTCCATCTTGGAATTTAATAACAAAGTTGGTCGCAGGCTCTACCCATGACTTCAATCTCCCCCTCCAGCTTTTATAAACGTTGAAGGAAGTCTTGCAAGGTTGGGATGTGAGGCCTAAAGCCTATTATATACCATGTTGTAGTATTCTTACACAGAGCGGCATTCCCATTGACTTCATCTTGTGGAATGATGATCGTATCCTCTTCTAACGTAAGATCAATCTCCGGTAATCTCATGTCGACATCGCCAACAGGATTCTTGAAAATTGCATACCATTCCTTTGGGCTATCAGCAACCTTGAATACCTCTATGAAAGAGCATCGTCTTGGATGAGCTTGTTTATCTCCATGTTGTGGAGGAGGACGGGTGTCACCTCCAGTGCCGCCACTCTGAGCGGCCATCCAAAAATGTTAGAAGCATCAAAAAATATTACAAATCCATAATTACTAGAAGGTAAGGTCAAAATAGAAGAAGAAGTCAAACATGATTTCAATTCATGGAAGCCAGATTCACATTTAGAAGTCCAAATGAATTTGGCATATCATCTGGTAAGTTTAGTCATGGGTAGGGCTATTTTTCTTAAATTAAGGATGAAACAACGGTAATAACCTGCTAGACCAAATAAGATATGAATTTTAGAGGCATTGGTAGGAGCTTTCCAATCAAGGACGGCGAAGACTTTGGCAGGGTCAATAGAAATTTTCCCACCTGAAATGACATGTCTAAGAAACATGACTTGGTCAATCCAGAACTCATATTTGGATAGCTTTGCATAAAATTTTTGGGCTCTCAACACATCAAGTACTTTTTGGAGATGCTCACGATGTTGATTAATAGAGTTTGAATATTAAAGAATGTCATGGATGAAGACCACAACAAAGTTGTCCAGAAAAGGCTGGAAGACAGTGTTCATTAGATTCATAAATACTCCAGGAGCATTGGTCAGGCCAAAAGTCATCACTATGAATTCATAATGTCCATATCTAGTTCTGAAAGTTGTCTTTGGAATATTACAATCCTTCATTGGTAATTGATGATAGCCTGATCTAAGTTGAATCTTGGAGAACACAGTGGCAGTACGAAGCTGGTCAAATAAGACATCAATTCTTGGGAGGGGATATTTATTTTTTATGGTGGCTTGATTGATCATGCGATAATCAATACACATTTGCATTGACCCATCTTTCTTTTTAACTAAAAGGATGGGAGCACCCCAGGGAGATGTACTAGGATGGATGAATCCCTTATCAAGCAGATCTTCTAATTGTTACTTGAGCTCTACAAGCTTGGAAGGTGCCATTCTATATTGTGCCTTTGAGATTGGTACGGTGCCTGGTGCTAACTCAATTGAGAACTCAATCTCACGTACCGGAGGTAGCCCTAGAAGCTCCTCAAGAAATACATCTGGGTAATCTCTCACCACATCCAAGATCTCTAAAGGTCTCACCTTAGAATCAGATACTGATACAACTGCAAGATAGGCTCTACATCCTTTGGTTATCAAGGTTTTGGCTTTAAGAGAAGAGATAATCATATTTCAGTTTCTTTCCGTTCTCCTGGGTATTATCAAAGATTTAGAATTGGGTGCAAAAATGATTACTTTCTTGGGTCGACAATCAAGCATGGCATAGTTGGCAAAAAGCCAATCCATCCCCAAAATTAGGTCAAAATATTCCATATCAAGGAGAATGAAATCAGAATGATATTTATGACCACCATAGGAAAAAGGCAAGATTTTGGTTTTCTGAAGAGAAGTATAGATTTTTCCACTGGGAGTTGTTACATCCAAGATATAACCTAGATCTTTTATCTCTAACTTCATCATGGAAGAAAGATTTCTGGAGATGAAGGTATGTGTTGATCATGAATCAAATAGGGCCACAATAGGATTATCTTGGAGACATATCATACCTACATTAGGATTTTTATATGAGATCATGGTTTAAAGGGGGTTTCATATATAAAGAAATTATTAACATTATTACCTTCAATCGTTTGGTTGTCATTATCCTTAACTTCCTCTGCATCAATTACAAAAACTTGGCCCTGACTGTGTCCTGGATGAGCCTGAGCTATAGGGGAAGGTGGTTGAATAGGTGGAGCTCCAGGCTAAGCTAATGGGTAGGATGGTTCTGAGGTGCCCCTTGAACCAGACTTGGGTAATTAAACTTCATATGCCCTTCCTTCTTGCAATATAAACAAATGGGCCTCTCAAACTTTCATTTTCCAGCATGTAACCCACCACAAATTTTGCATTTGTTTGAATTTCTAGTCCACCTCAGCCTCAACCTCCTCTGTTTGGTCCTCCTCAGTATTATTAACCTTTATGGTGATTTCCTCCTCGTCTTCCCATGCCAAGGCTATGAGGCTTCTTCTTATCCTTCCCCTTTTCATTGTCCTTGGTGATGGATGCATCATTCAAGCCTAGGTATCCCAAACTTGGTGCCTTATTCTTCCCTAAGGTTCTTTCTTGGGTAAGGGCACTATTGATGGCGGCTTCAAAGGTAATGTGATTGGATGTGCATAGGTAGACTTTCAGTTCATGGTTAAGGCCATCAATGAAATGTTCAATCTTTTCATCTTCATCAAGGTGTCAAGCATGATGCTCTAAGAGTCTAAAGGCCCAAACATAGTCAGTAACGGATAAGGTTCCTTGGGTGAGGTTATTGAATTGCTTCCTCTTCTCCTTTCTAGCAGATATGGGCATGAATCGAGTAGTGAAAATCACCTTAAACTCCTCCCAATTGATAGGGGCATCTAAAGTTCTCGTGTATGGTAATAATTTTCCCACCACAACTTTGTGGACCCCCTAAGTTGGTAGGTTGCAAAAGTGACTTTATCTTCCGCAACACATTTAAGGGCTCGAAAGGCATTTTCAACATATAGGATCCATGCATCAACTTTATTTAGGACTTCACCTAAATCTTCTCCATGAAAGGCTTCAGGTTTCAGCTTGAGGAAATCACTGATGGTAGTTTTAAGGTTGGTCCTATATGAAGAAGCGGTATTATTGGTTTCCTTTAGGGCTAGGCATGCATGCATTCCAACATCACCTTCTTTTGTTCCTCCCATTCACCTATAGGCATGGTTTTATTAGGGTTTGAGTTAGATTCATCACCAGAGTCATCAGTAGTTCTCTTTCTCTTAGATCTAGTTTTTGGAGGCATCTGCAAGTTTGTAAATTAATAGATGATTTAGTTTATTATTTGAGGTAGATCATAATGCAAACAAAAAAGTATTTATCAATCATAAAGATATGTTTTCCAATTCTTCATGTCTTTTAGTTGTTTCCCATTTCTCCTAATCTATCCACATAATAGAGAGAGTACTTCATTGATCATAGTCGAGAGAGAGAATGTATATGAGAAGACTAGTGTGCATCATTAACTAAATAGGTGGGTGGGTAGTCCTTAATTGAGAAAAGATGAGAAGATAGATTTCTCTAAGGTAGGGGAGCCCACTTTAATAATAGTTGCATTAGCCAGGCAGATTACTTGTAGTGGGTAACCCTAACCACTGTGAAAATGGATTGAGGATTTTAAGCTAGAACCTTCCGCAAGTATCCTTCTAGACACCTCGGCAACATAATGTTAAATATGGGTTACCTCGGGTCTAAATAAGGTTACTAGGTATTTGATACACATATATTGACATATGTGCCTTCTCTGATACCATCTGTCACAAGTTAACAACCTAACCCCAATCTGCATTTTAGATCCAAAAGGGAATGGTGTACAAAAGGGTTAAAGTTTCCCATCCCTGAGTGGATCAAACACACAACAATATGCATGCACCAAATAACAAGCTTCCTTAAATAAACCAAGTGTTAATTACATAGGGACCTGAAGGCATAGGAGTACTACAGAAGAAAAACTTAATACATGAGATAACTACTTGTAGAAGAAAAAGAACTTAAACTAGGAGTCCTATTTAAATTTAGCATCCCCATGAAAGATCTTATTTTTTTGAGCCAGCATATTGAGTTGCATCATCATCATAAGAAAAAGGTACCTAAAAAGCATTTGAAATAGGTGCACGTCGGCACCATATATAAATATATTGTACTGAGTATGCCTAAGTGTCTTTAATTATACCTCTTTTCATATCTTGGCAATATAATAAAACTAAACTTGGCACTAATAAACAATATGACAAAAGCATACTTGAATAAAAATGTTTGTTAACAAGTAAGAATAGACATTTTAAGCATGTTTCTATTATATATACATGTATTGACCGCCAAAGGTTTTGATGCATTCTCTTGCTTTCAAGGAGATCAAGATTAAGGCATTTATGATCGACTACCAAAGAGTTAGATCATATGTACAATGTGACCGACTACCAAAGAATCAAGTCACTTCCATGTATTGTACTAACAAAGAGTTTAGTGCTATCATATAACGGATAAGATAATTTATGTTCAGGTTATGTAATATACATATAGAGGAAACATCATTGAAGTTGATCATACATAATTATCAATTTCAAACAATACCATATGCCAAGTCTTCTACATTCATAATACAACCATATTAATTAGTAGGTAGAAGTAAGAGGTAAGGGCGTACCTTCTACTCAAAAGTGGGGAGTCCAAAGATGCTCCTCACTGGTACCTTTGTATTCCTAAAATTATAAGAGATTTGGTACTAATTAGATATATTGGCAAAATCACCATGTAGTTCAAAAAGAGTATAAAAGACCCTTTTCTTAGTTAGAGTCATGAGTGTTGAGTATGAGTCATGGAGTATGGATTTGAGTCCATAATTGATAGTATCATGTCAAAGTAGGACTTCTAGATCAATTTAGTGGTCTTTAGATTATGATGGATAATTATAACCATTTTTGGTAAGACAAATAGGGAAAAAGAGTGATAATTCATCTTTGCTAATATTTGAGTCAAATAAATTGGAAATGAAAGTCCCATAATTATCTAGGCATAAAAAGAAGATAACCATCTGAATTTGGTGATTTAATCAGGCTCATGTATTTTTTGAATAATTAAACAAGGTAGAATCACATTTGAGTATGAGCATCAATATGAGTCATCTTTAGGGTTAACTGATTGTAGATTCATGTTCCTCATATTTTTCTGATCAAAAAAGAGTATTTATTTGTATTTTTTCGACTTTCTTATGATTTAATAAAATTTTCCTAAGATCAAGATATTTACTAGTGATTATTGAAAATTGAGGATCAACAAAAGAAAAGGGGAAAAGATGGGTTGTTACATGCTCAGATCCAATGGTCAGAATAAAAATGTGCGGCCGCAAATAAAAGAAAAGTCGGTTGAGGTGGTATAGTCTTACTAGTCCACGTAGATCCAAGGAGGGGCCCACTTCTCCTCTTGCAACACTTGCTAGCTCTGCCATCAACTCTGGTGAGCTCGGGATGGAGGTTTAGTGCTCCTCATGTGGATTTAAGGTATGATTCACCTTTGTGGGACTCTCATGGGTCAGGGCAGCGAGCTCATGAATCTTGGCTCCCTCAGGAGCGATGGATCATGGAGAAGATCTGAGAAAGTCACCGCTCATAGTGAAGAAGGTGAGGTGAGAAGGTTACAGGCAATGTCGGGGTCTCTTGAGGTGTTGTGGAGTTTTCTCAAGTCACCATTGATCTAGGGGGATGTCCCATTCATATTGAAGAGGGGGATATGCCACTAGTCCAGCAATTACTCCATGGAGGAGATGACTGGAGTGGTTGGCTTGAGGGTGGAGCTACTGGGACAAGAAGTAATCAAATTGAGAGGTATGGCAGACAAAAGAGGTCCAGGTGAAGGTGTGAGAGGGGTTAAATAGGTGAGAGGGAGAGTGGTTCATAGGTGTGCAATTCGAGTTGGGCAAGTAGGAGAATGTTGTCGTTGGTGGTAGTCGTGGAGGTGGTTCTGGTGGTCTCTAGGGATCGTGCAAGGAGTTGTCGAGTTTTTGGTGACAAGGAGGAGTCAAAGCCTCACTTAGTTTCTCACAAAAGAGGGTAGAAAAGGTGATCGTGGTTAGTCTTCAAACTCATGGTTGTAGCCACATTCTCATGGGTTGATTAGAGGTTGGGGATGACTCCTCAGTCATTTGATACTCCCTAAATTCATGGGATCACACACGAGCGGCTATGATGGTGTCTTGAGGATGACCCGCAGATGGGTGAGTCAAACCCCCACATGACAGGGTTAAATGCCCCAGCAATTGTTCCAAACTTTAGGGATAGATTGGATACAATTTAATCAAAAGGAAAAACATTGAATTAACTTTGACAAATCGTAGAGGGAGCGAGGAATGTTGGATTGATACAAAAATTGAACCATGGATTCATCATAGCAAACCCTAGGTGTTGGAAAAGTTTGATCTCGAGATTCAAATCTTTAGTTGATCAAATTATCCTTCTTTGAAACTAGGGTTTAGGGCTAAGATATTATAAAAGAACAGATATAAGAGAATATAGAAAAAACACTTTATCAGATTGAACTCCATAGGCTTGCTTGTAGTGGCTGCAGCATTGGAGAGTAGTCCCACTAAGGTGGTCAAGATCATCTGGTGCAACATGGTCAACTCTTGTTCAGGGGTCAGAACCGGTGTGCCTACAAGATGAGTAGGGTTTAACCAGTTGTTTTGGGGAGTCACTGGGTGTCCCGGTTGTTGGTGTTGCTAGAAGAAGCATCCTTGGATGAGTTTTTCATGTATCCAAACCACTGTTTAGGAAATCGGTCTGCACGGCTGCATATACTCCCGCATATACCTATTCAGTCACCCTACCGCACTGCATATTGCTAATTGGTCCACTAAGCGGTCATGAGCCGCATATACTCCTACCTGTCTGATTTAGCGGACAATTAAAATCTACTTTTTCAAAAGTCAACAACTTATGTCCATGCATTGTATACATACATGCATACATATATACACATTTCATTATATATTTAAATTTAAATATTTAGTCATTGATCTATATGTATAAATTGTAATACATATAAAAAAATTTGCACACATTTCTACATTTATATGAATACCTTTTGATATATTAGCATGTATACATACATATACAATATACCTAATTATACAATCACACATTTATACATGTATATACATTTGTACATTGGTTTACATACATTTTAGTAATAGAACATATTTACAAAGACATTCCATATAAACATATATACATACATAAGCACATCATACATCATAAATACATGCATGTTAGTATGTTTATATTTAAATGTATATACGTGCCTACTCTATATATTTTAATTTATGATCTCAAAATATCATTTTATATATAATTATTTTATTGAAATAAAAAAATCTAAAACCACATATACTCACGTATATACTCCCGCATACTGCATATACTCTATGTAGTACCCTCTCCATCCGTACACTGCATACCGCTTTCCTGAACAATGCTCCAAACCAATCACCCTTCATGAAAGACAAAGGTATGACATAAGATATCCATGAGTAGACAACAGAGATATCTATGGATATTATTGCCTATGGGCATGCTATTTCATACAATCGGTGTGAGATTAGGCCAGGCATGTATCATACAATCTAGGAGTCCTCGTAAACCAAGGTAGTGGCGAGGAGGAAAGTCTTGCTAGCCCCCAGACCATGATCCTTTCTAGACACCCTTGCTTTCAACTTATGCCCTAGTAGCTTACCAACATGCCCTGCTACCATGTTGTAAAGAGGTGAGACACCTCCTTACTAAATTTTAAAGGAAATTGAAAACATCCATCTTTTCACAAAGATAATAGACATTGAGGGATGCATGTATAATATTTTAATTAAATAAGCATTATTCAGACACAAAACCGTCAACAGTAGCAGTGAAAAGAAAACTAAGTTATTACGTTGCTTTTGAACTCAGTTCACTACGTGAGTTTCATGAAAGGAAAAGTAGAAAGACAACTAATAGGGTCTAATAGTAGCAATCTAGACATCCTTTAAGTAAGACTTGAATCTACTCATGGTTCTGGATTCCTTGACCTTGTTTAGCACATTATTCCAAGCATGGGTGGTTGGGAGAGCATCCAAAAAAAAGAGAAAAAAATAAGGTATGTGTCAAAATAGTGAACAAGGACAAAAGATGAAGAAATAACATGGAAATAAAGGCTAATATTTCATCATAAGATGAAGACATCAAGAGTATGAGGCATAATCAAATATATGTTTTCCATAATAAGAAAATAGTAAAAGATTTGCATACATGATTAATATTGACTATGTTATCTAAGTAGGGTTGAGGCAACTATCGGACCTCAACCTATAGGTGAGGGGAGAATAACAAATTCCCAGTCACCTACAAAATATTTTATAAGGGGGAGAGTAATGCATTCCCCAGGGCAAAATAACACATGCCCTATCTATGGGTGGTTGTACAAAAGTACCACTACATTAGCTATATAGTCTAATAAAATCAACACGCTAGAGAGAAAATATGGCAAGTAGAAGCATCATATAATTAAAACATGGCAGTGGGGTGCAAGACCCAAGAAATAGAATTTCAATACTGATTTTTAGGCAAATATAGCAAAAGAAATATTAATAGAGAGAATAAGGTTCACAAAGTGCCTCATTAGGGAATATAGGGTTTGGTTTACAAATATCCCAACTTAGGCTGCAAGGATGTACATGCCTCTCTTACTGAGTTCAATTACCAACTTTCACCACTTTTAGATGATCCCAAATTCAACTTTGCCTATTTCAATTTATTAGCATGTATTAGAGTACATAATGAACCTTTTTAATGTGAAGAAACCCTAATTTTGGACCTTTTTAGAAAAACTCAGATTTAGACTCTGAAAATGTCACCAATCAACTTATTAGGTTCTCTTGATCAAGAAAACATATTTTATGTTAATTTGGGAGTTAATATGTTAAAGTTACCATTTTCATATTTTTTATATGATTTATTAGATTCTCTAAAAATTAACTATAGAAAGCATGAAAATCAAACTATGAAACTATTCTTATTAAAAAGAACACATTTTTCTAATTTCAAAACATATTTTTACTTAATTTTTGGACAAGTAGATTAAAAGATATGTTTTTACAATATCAGCCAATTAGAAAACTAGAAAATTCCAAATAACTGAGAAAAGCTCGAGAGAGGGAGATAGAGAAGGGTCGACCCGCTGACTTGGCCCAATCAGGGGTGGCCAAGTCATGGGTCAAAGGCTTAGCGTTGACTTATCCAAACAAAGAAAACAGAGACAAAAAGATCATTATGCCCCTAAGAGAAAAAAAACATAAGAAAAGAGGACAAGGAGGGGGTAGAATTGCGAAAACACACCAGGGATTCATCCCCTACCTCTTTCCAGCCATGGCTTTGAGTAGCTTGACTCAGATTTAGGTGAATCTATAGATCGAGATGAAAGAATGAACTGAAGGCAAGGAAAGAGTGCCTAGATAAAGTAAAACTCACCTAGATATCCAATTGTTATGATAATATTAGTTGATGCTCAAGAACAAAGCTGCTAAGTCCACACAGGAAGAAGCATGTTCATGTGTGTATGAAGGACATATGGTCAAACTGGAGTAGGGAATCTATCACACGGGTGACAGCAGAGAAGTATGCACCCCTATATATAGGTGAGATGGTGATCTTAGGGTTATGGGTAGTTGTGCTTCGGGACTTCGAGAAGCAGATTTGTTCGTTTCACAATTCCTCAACAAATTAGTGAAATTTATGGATCAATAGATGCGTAATCTAAAAAGGATTGCGTAGGAGGAAAAATCTTGAGCAAATATCAAGTAGAGAGAGAGAAATCATGATTGGAAAATCTCCTGTGAACGGGTTCAATTTCCCAATCTAGATCGAGGAAGGGGACGACGCGTCCATCGTCCAATTGAAAATCTAACAGTCATGATCATGCATGAAAAATCAAAACTAAAAGGACCTTGGGACGCATTAAATGTAATTCCAAATCAGATTCGAATAAAATGTTTTATTCAATTATTTAACTTTTTCTCTCTCCTCAATTAAGGGTGTAAATGAAACCTAAATTAATTAAAGTCTAGAAACTAAGCTAGTTCGAGTATGTAGAATCCGAATATGCAATTAGATTTCCCTTTTGAAGACTTTTGATTCATCAATTATGCAAATCTTAATTTCTCTTTCCTCGTGCATTAATGACTCTAGGATTCTCCAAATTTGATGAAACTTCACCCTCACATCACATTAAGTATGTTGGATACAAATTTTCCATTAATCTCACATTTTGAAGTTGTTCATATATTATTTAATGTTTTGAAGGTTCTACACACTTTCTCTCTCCTATTCTTCACCTTTTATCAAAGATTTTCCAGATTGGATGAAAATTCACACAAAGGCCTATTTTAATATTTAGATTACGAATTTGGAATTAGTTTCTACTTTTGGAGTCATTAATGAAATTATTTTATATTTTTAGGATATCTCCTATTTTCCTAATCCAATTAATGCAAATATATTTACTAATTTCCAAAAATTGTGAAACTTACCATTTAAGTAAACTTTAACTCAAAGAAAAGAAATTTTGGCTTAGAATTATGTTTTGAGTTTCCCTTTTATGAATTTTAGGCAATTTACTAACATTTCCACTATTTGGAAAATTAATTCATTTAACGTCACATTTTCATTATTTTAGACTTTCCTTTTTTTTCTTATTCTAAAAGGCCATAGAAATTTCTAGTATAAATGTATTTATCATCATCCCATGTAAGTGGATATTTTGTATTATAGATCCTTATAGAAACTTTCACTAAGGTATTTGTGCATAAACCCTTATATTGGCATAAATAGTGAACAAATGTACACCAAACCTCTATAAATTCCACTAATTCAACATCAAGGTCAATGAAGGATAGAAATGAAAGGAAAACTTAGGAAAAAGGGCTAGATTAAGATTAGACATAGATTTCAATTTGTTAGACTATTAGTGACTTCTATGTTGTTCTATATGCCCACTAGGCATTATACTTCTTGGTAGCCCAATCTTTCCTTGATTTTCTGACCGTCTTCTCAAGAATATACTTGCTTTGTCTATTTGACGCTTCAACTTGTCTAGTTTTTTGGGATGATAAGGTGTAGCAACCTTATGCTTTACATCATACTTCCTCAAGAGTGCTTCAGATTGCATCTCCACAAAGTAAGAGCCCCATTATTTATGATTGTTATGGGAACCCCATACCTTAGAAAGATAACCTTATTAAAGATTTTCATTGCTTCCTTTGAGTCACAAGTGAAAGTCACCATGGCTTCTACCCATTTGGATACATAGTCGACTGCAACCAGAATATACTTGTTATCACATGATGGAGGGAAGGTGTTACAAGCCCAATTTTGGGTTCTTTTGGTGAGAAATGTAATTTCTCATATTAAAGATATTGGAATGAACAATCTATTTTGAATAAATGGATTTCATTTACAATAGCCTTGATGATTGTTTTGTGGGCTTTATTGGCTATTGGGCCCGAATAACAAGGAAATTCAATTAATTAAGAAATCGAGAAAAGAAAGATATGGAAACCTCTAGAAGGTAAATAACTTAATCCAAAGATGGATTTCGTGCCACATGGATTCCTTGGGTTCCAAGGAGTCCAAAGTTGCAAAGAAAAGCAATAAGAAAAAAAAGATTAATTAAGTATTTCTTTATTAAGAAAGAAATTGAAAATATTGATGAAATGTGGAAAATAAGTAAAAAGAGGTATCCTTAGTAGAATTTCGTATTTCAAGGATTCCTAATGATAAAAAGAATACTAATGAGGAAAATAAAAGAGAAATAAAAAGAAATCTTCAAAAAGGGATATTTTAATGAGAAATAAATAAGATAATGTGAAATAATGCATATTGATGCATCTAGAAGGATAATGAGTATCCAATAAAAAGGATTTCGAAATAATAGAGTTTTTGGGATCCAAGGAGTCCCAATGAAGAGGAAAGAAAGAGAAAATACCAAAATTGCAAAATAAAAGGGTAATGTGATACATTATTAATGAATTTTGTGATATTGATGAAAGGAAGTATTTTCTATTAAAAGGAAAGCTTAATTTCGTGATTAAGGGTTAAAAGTCAAGCAATAAAGAGAGTAGGTGAGAGGTCGAATTCCTAATACATAATGGAAAAATATACATGAAGAGAGAGAAAGATACTTCAAAAGTAAGGAAACTCCCTTTCATATAAGGAGAAACCTTGTTTGCTTTGTGGGCAAGCAATATAAGGCATGGATACTCCCCTATAAAAGGGGTAGACCCTATGGGACGAGTTCCAGAGAGATTCTGCATCTCCCACTCTCTTCCTCACCTTCTTCTTGCTCCCACATGATCAAAACCCTAATGAGAGTTTAGACCTATCCCGAGGGCACCAAAGAGTGGGGAGGAAGTCTCGTCGAAGGCACGAAGCCTCCACGATGGTTCGAGATGGTCGACCATCATCTCCATAGCTGCAGCTGTCGAGAAAGGCCTGCGTAAGGTCAGCACCCTGGTTTCAGGTCATGCGCTTGGCCAGCTCAAGATGGTCGTGCTGGATGTAAGATCAGTAGCGCCCCACATGCGTGAGGACACAACGGAGGTAGGGCAGGGTTTCCTGGTGAGAACCACGGCTGAGGGAGGAAGATGCAACCCACAAAGTGTTGCAGGTTGGCAGCAATGCCGGCCGCACTTGACAGGTCAAGAACGCTTTCTTTGGCCAGTTATAGCGTGACCTGGGTGATGCCCTAGGTGCGTCGGAAGTAGAGGAGCCTGGGCGGCCCTCTGCGGCGGTCCCTAGGTCCAAGGTTGGAGGAGGAAAACTCCCCTGCACCGCTATAGGTCAGAGGCACCAGGGAATTCGCGAGGAAGAAGAAGGTCTGGACGATTGGACGGTTATGCCCCTCTGGGCGTTGAAGAGTCGAAAACTTAACCGAGGGCGAAATTGTCATTTCAAAATGTTCCTATGCAAAGAGTCTTGCATGGGAATAGAGTGACGTGGCATCTCCTACTTGGTCAAGATATTGTTGATTGCTTGTTGATTGATTCTTTATCCTTATTGCTTGGACAATCAAGTTGCTCTGGATCAGGTATGTGGTTAATTATGGATAACCGCCTTAGTTTCCCGAGGATTTTTCGGATGGTTAATCACATTGAATGCAAATTATCTGTTGGATGTTCATATTTGCAAATAATAAAGTCACTATGATTATCACATTAAAATTAGAAATATGTATTCTCGCATCTACATGCCGCCCTGATGGATCAAGCCCAGATGGGTAGACCAATGGACACCTTGAGTGGTGACCCCAGGCACCAAGCTCGGGAATGAGAAGGTGGCCTATGATATTGCATGACTAGTGGGCACCATGAGTGGTGACCCCCAGGCACCAAGCTCAGGATTGAGAAGGTGGCCATAAGACATTGGCAAAGGGCACCCTAAGGTGGGTATGCCAGGGTTAGGGCAAAAGCGATGGAGAATGTCATACTGAAAAGTGTAAATTGGCTTGTTAATTAATTTGATTATGATTATTAAATTGTTAGCCATATTTACAAGATTTTGGTTGTTCCCACATACCAGTATATTTCGATATACTGACCGACGTTTTGTTTGTCGGCGTTTTAGGAACAACAATTGAAAGAACAAATAGTAAAGTGACACATTGCGGAAAAAGAAATAAAGCGCAAGGAGGATTAGATAGAATAATTCGAGACCAGGATAGATAGATTTCCAAGGTTTTCAAAGGTAAGTAAAGTTTTAATTTATTACCAAATTTCAGTTAGTTAGTAGAATTTCATAATTGTTATTGATTATTTGTCGAACCTTTGATCCTGTTAATTGGATAACGGCACCGACCTTTCGGTCTCTCTTAATTGGGGGTTATCGGGAGGCGGAGTCATTACAATTGGTATCAGAGCATAGGTTCCTCAAGTAATCTTTAATAATTATTAAATTTTACAAATTCTGTAGAACCCAAGGGAGTTATTAGAGGATTATCCAAAAGACAGAGGTGTCTAGAAAAGGATCACGACTGAGGGCTGGCAATATTTTCCTCCGCACCACTAGTCAGAATATGAGGACTCCTGGATCTGTGTGACTGCCTGGCCAAATCCTTAGGGTATGATTCGAAATAAGATACCTTTAGGACTCTCTCTCATCTTGTTCATCCCTTCTCAACTCAAATTCTGGTAAGGACCTTAAGGATTGGGGTTTTCTCTATTCTCCTCACCCTCTTGAAGTATGGGAAAAGTTAATAAGGTCTAAGGAATCCTCCACCAAATTAATAAAAAGCATGTAAATAAGATGTCATGGACATAAGCTTAATAGATTAAGCGCAAACTAAAGAATAGATACATTCTTAGGTCATGTGACACGAGATGTCTTTGCCCTCAGGAGAGACCTGAGGATAGACCTCCTTGTCTGGAGGATGACTAGAGAGAATTAGTCTTGGAGGTAAAGACCTCCATTAAAAGTAGAGACCTAGCACATCCTTTGAGGATGATGTTAACCCTAACCCTAAGTGAAGATTAGAGAGAGAGAGAGAGAGAGAGATGACATGATGAGTTAGATGTCATGGTTGACCAGATGTTTAGATTTCCATATGAGCCATGTGTGTTTGGGTGACCTAGCACCTTTGGCAACCCGGGAAAGGGTCGTGCATGTTAAAGCAAAGGGTAGCTCCTTCATGGATGAAGTAGTGAAGGACCTATAGAAACCCTATGGCTTATGCAAGTAAGGGATAGCATGTCCCCAGAGTATGTCAGTGGTACGGTAGTAGGTTGAAACCCTGGCCAGAAGGGCATGATGGATGGCTTATGAGATAAGCATAAAGAGATATGAATAATCTTGAGCCAAACATGAGTTGAGCATAGGCCTCAACCACATAGGGGTTTGCTTGAAAACATGAGCCTTCATGGAGAAGGGACCTCTAGTAGGTATGGTTGGAGGTGGTTTTAGCTCTAGAGAGAGGAAGCAGGACCCCAACAAGGAGGTTGGAAGCCTAAAACCCCGAAACTTGAGGAATAGTGGGGAGTTAAGGATGATGCGACCTACGTGGATGATAGTGGTTTCCTTATGCTTGATTCCTGGAGGCTGATGATATCTTGGTTGCCTTTAGAGGAACCAAACCCTAGAGAGAGGACGATGCTTCTAGTACCCATGGTATAAGTGGTTACCTGTTGGATGAGATAAAGAGTGCTTTAGACCCTGAGGAGGTTTAAGTAACCAGTTGTGAGGCTTTATACCTATTTGGTTGCCCTGGAAGAAGACTCAACTCCGAAGCATTGCTCGAGTAGAAAGATCATGGAGGTACATGACATACCTTGGACATGCTTGATTCGTGGTTAAGAGGTTGAGCATGTAGTTGGATACCCAAAGGAGAACCTAGGGTTCCTAGGACTAGAAGGGGAAGCAGTATATCCGATGCTCATGATGAGATTTGAGGCTCTATAGTTTCGAGCGTGGTACTCCTCAGGTGTAGAGGTAAAGGAAATCCTTTACGTTAAGGGTATGTTTGATGAACCCCTCACAACTAAGTTGATGTAATGTTGAGGATGAGAACAAGTGCGACCTAGCATGGTTTTGTAGGTACGCTTGCACCTTAGTAGTTGTTGGTTTAAGCATGCTCATATGGATCTAAACCCTAAGGATGCTTGTGATCTTTGTTATAAAGGTGTAGTTTCCTCCCATCCTGGGAGAGCGACCCTTTGGTAGGGAGTTTACCATTTTGGTTGGTTTTGAGGTAACCTAAGGAGGTTTCGTAGGATCTTGAGAAGCTAAGTGAAGAGTACATGGCATGAGAATGAACATATAGACCCATATATAACCATCTCTATGTGCATGTGGATGTGTTACCATGGAGGTAACCGGTATGGGGCTCGACCAAGGTAGGCAGGTTGCCATGACCCTTATGAAATGATGAAAGTCAGTCCATGAATGCAAGGAGAGAGATGATGAATGTTTGGGTAAGGTTCTATGTTGGACATATACAATAATAGAATCCTAAGTCTATCCTAGGGTCAAGTAGGGATAAGACCGATGGAAGAAGGAGTTTCCTAATTCCCTAGTTGCACATGACCATAGGGTCGGGAGGTAATAGCTATCATTGTCTGAGGGCCATGGGTTAGGAGATTGATCACCTTCATGAACTCATGGGACCTAAAGGACAGATGAGTAGGGCACTCTTTGGATGCATAAGGGAAGAGGGATGACCCCAAAAGTGTCGGCACCCTATAGACCTAGAGGAGATTACCAAGGATTGTGTGGTGACCCAAGTAGGTTTCAGATCAGTTTTCCATGGAAGTAATTTTTTGATATCATGATGTTTGTGATGTGAAGACATGACTTGCACGTTTCAACTTAGATTTGAAGGTGTATTGGAAAGGTGGGATGTACCATCTCTATTCTTGGATAGGAAGAACTATGTATTTGGACTGCAGCCAAATGCTTATTTCCTCTTGTTATGGGAGGGAGAGATGGGACAGTACGCATGACATACACCAAGAATAAAAGATGATGCGAGTTGGAACGTTGCTACAAGGTATGAGGACAGAGATGATAACATACCTTGGTGGAGTGAATGATACATGGATGGTTTATAAACATTAAGAGAGAGTAGTGTAGTCAGCTTATGAGGATGTTTAATCAGGAGCTATGTGGAATTTACAAGTTAACCAAGGTTGAGTTTGATCACCCTGAGGATGAGATCAGAGTTCCTTGATGAAGACAAACTTAGAGTTGGAGATGAGATGATAAGTATAATACATGGAGGTGTATGTCTTTGACATTACTTAACACCTAAGGATAAGAAGGGGTAATGAATACTCTGGTTGAGATATAGCTGCCTAGTTTAGCTGGAAGCTAGAAGAAGTTGAGGTTGTTTGGCTAACCCTAAGTTTGGAAAGAAGATGTGTTTTGGATAACACTCGGATGTAATAAGATATGTTGAACAAGTTAATGGTTGTTTGGGTAGCCAGTTTAGTCCTTGATGTAGTAAAAGGATGGTGATAGAACCTCAGATACACTTCTTTGGATAGGAAGGTAATAAAACCCTTTTGAGAGTGGTTTAGTGTTTCTGAGGTATCAAGCTTGAGGAATCATAACAATGCAGGAGGTCGTGATATACCTTGGTACTACAAAGATAGTAAGTGATGGTAGCATTATGGATGCTTAAAACAAAGTTGTATGTAGCGTGTGGCCATGCAAGCCATGAGGTGAAGGATGAACACCATTAACCCAGTGCATGGATATAAAGTATAAAGAGTTCCCGAGAGGGAATGGGAGTTCATCATTATGGATGTTGTGAGTCTATCCTAGACCAAGAAGGTCAAGATACAATATGGGTTATGGTAGATCGCCTTACCTAGATGACATGAGAAAGGAAGAGTTATGTCAAGGGATAGATCTGGTTGAACTACATATGAAAAGAGATGGTTCAACTACACCATGATGCGAATTCAAAAGTTCTTGATGTGACCTAAAGGTTCACTTCCATGAGGTGGAAGTAGATACATGAAGAGCTCAGTGTTTGTACAGTTTATCACCCCATACTAATGGATAGTATGATCTGGACTAGAGGGTCTGATGAGAGCATGTGTGCTCATTTAGGGTGATACATAGAGATAGTTCTTAAGATGTGATGTTAACCACCATAGCCTTTATCGGGATGCAAGAAGTTCTATAGGGAGGTTGTATCAGTCACCACTTCATTATGATGATGTTTGTGAAGGAGGCCTCGCGAAGGTCAGAAAAGAACCACAAGTGTGTGCAGATGAAGTCGCTTTAATCGTGCAATGGCTAAGAGAGAGCCCAGTGGTGACATGAGTCATGAGCTGATGCAAAGCAGACTAATATGCAGTTCACTGTGGGAGAATATGTGATGTGAAAATCTGACCCCTCTAAGCTACAACTGAGAAAGTTGAGTCCCCGATATATGGGTCCATTTGAGATGGATAGGTGGAGATGGTTGTATTTAACCTTACCCCTCAGGATAAAATGATGTGTTGCATGAGTCCGATCTAGAGCACTATGTGAGGTACCCAAGCCATGTGTTGAGCCCTGAACCTATTCAGCTTTTGAGGCTGGAATGTCCTGAGTCACCTATGAGGGTACGATATACCAAGGTAAGAAAGAACTCAGATGGAAGAAAATGAGATGATGAAAGTTCTTGGGAAGCACCATGGAAAGGGTGAAGCCACATAAGAGCCATTATGGACACATGAAAGGCTTATCCTGTTTGTTTGCTTGCTTGATGGAATTTTGAGGACAAAATTCTAATAAGAGGGGAAGGATGTTACAACTCCAATTTTGGGTTCTTTTGGTGAGAAATATAATTTCTCATATTAAATATATTGGAATGAACAATCTATTTTGAATAAATGGATTTCATTTACAATAGCCTTGATGATTGTTTTGTGGGCTTTATTGGCTATTGGGCCCGAGTAACAAGGAAATTCAATTAATTAAGAAATTGAGAAAAGAAAGATGTGGAAACCTCTAGAAGGTAAATAACTTAATCCAAAGATGGATTTCGTGCCACATGGATTCCTTGGGTTCCAAGAAGTCCAAAGTTGCAAAGAAAAGCAATAAGAAAAAAAATATTAATTAAGATATTTCTTTATTAAGAAAGAAATTGAAAATATTGATGAAATGTGGAAAATAAGTAAAAAGAGGTATCCTTAGTGGAATTTCGTATTTCAAGGATTCCTCATGATAAAAGGAATACTAATGAGGAAAATAAAAGAGAAATAAAAAGAAATCTTCAAAAAGGGATATTTTAATGAGAAATAAACAAGATAATGTGAAATAATACATATTGATGCATCTAGAAGGATAATGAGTATCCAATAAAAAGGATTTCGAAATAATAGAGTTTTTGGGATCCAAGGAGTCCCAATGAAGAGGAAAGAAAGAGAAAATACCAAAATTGCAAAATAAAAGGATAATGTGATACATTATTAATGAATTTTGTGATATTGATGAAAGGAAGTATTTTCTATTAAAAGGAAAACTTAATTTCGTGCTTAAGGGTTAAAAGTCAAGCAATAAAGAGAGTAGGTGAGAGGAATTTCGAATTCCTAATACCTAATGGAAAAATATACATGAAGAGAGAGAAAGATACTTCAAAAGTAAGGAAACTCCCTTTCCTATAAGGAGAAACCTTGTTTGCTTTGTGGGCAAGAAATCTAAGGCATGGATACTCCCCTATAAAGGGGTAGACCCTTTGGGATGAGTTCCAGAGAGATTCCGCATCTCCCACTCTCTTCCTCACCTTCTTCTTGCTCCCACATGATCAAAACCCTAATGAGAGTTTAGACCTATCCCGAGGGCACCAAAGAGCGGAGAGGAAGTCTCGTCGAAGGCACAAAGCCTCCACGATGGTTTGAGATGGTCGACCATCGTCTCCATAGCTACAGTTGTCGAGCAGGGCCTGCGTAAGGTCGGCACCCTGGTTTCAGGTCGTGCGCTTGGCCAGCTCAAGACGGCCATGCTGGACGCAAGATCAGTAGCGCCCCCACATGCGTGAGGACACAACGGAGGTAGGGTAGGGTTTCCTGGCGAGAACCATGGATGGGGGAGGAAGATGCAACCCACAGAGTGTTGTAGGTTGGCAGAAATGGCGGTCGTACTTGACAGGTCAAGAACGCTTTCTTTGGCCAGTTATAGCGTGACCTGGGCGATGCCCTAGGTGCGTCGGAAGTAGAGGAGCCTGGGCGGCCCTCTGTGGCGGTCCCCAGGTCCAAGGTTGGAGGAGGAAAGCTCCCCCGCGCCACTACAGGTCGGCGGCACCAGGGAATTCACGAGGAAGAAGAAAGTCCAGACGATTGGACGGTTATGCCCCTCCGGACGTTGAAGAGCTGAAAACTTAACTGAGGGCTAAATCATCATTTCGAAATGTTCCTATGAAAAGCGCCTTGCATGGGAATAGAGTGATGTGGCATCTCCTAATTGGTCAAGATATTGTTGATTGCTTGTTGATTGATTCTTTATCCTTATTTCTTGGACAATCAAGTTGCTCTGGATCATGTATGTGGTTAATTATGCATAACCGCCTTAGTTTACCGAGGATTTTCCGGATGGTTAATCGCATTGAATGCAAATTATCTGTTGGATGTTCATATTTGCAAATCATAAAGTCACTATGATTATCACATTAAAATTAGAAATATGTATTCTCGCACCTACATGCCACCCTGATGGATGATGCTAAAGGTCAGGCCCAGATGGGTAGACCAATGGACACCTTGAGTGGTGACCCCAGGCACCAAGCTCGGGATTGAGAAGGTGGCCATAAGTCATTGGCAAAGGGCACCCTAAGGTGGGTATGTCAGGGTTAGGGCAAAAGTGGTGGAGAATGTCATACTGAAAAGTGTAAATTGGCTTGTTAATTAATTTTATTGTGATTATTAGATTGTTAGCCATATTTGCAAGATTTTGGTTGTTCCCACATACCAGTATATTTTTATATACTGACCGAAATTTTGTTTGTCGGCGTTTTAGGAACAACAATTGAAAGAACAAATAGTAAAGTGACACACGGAAAAAGAAATAAAGTGCAAGGAGGATTAGATAGAATAATTCGAGACTAGGATAGATAGATTTCCAAGGTTTTCAAAGGTAAGTAAAGTTTTAATTTATTACCAAATTTCAGTTAGTTAGTAGAATTTCATAATTGTTATTGATTATTTGTCGAACCTTTGATCATGTTAATTGGATAACGGCACTGACCTTTCGGTCTCCCTTAATTGGGGGTTACCAGGAGGCAGGGTCGTTACAGAAGGGCCTTATTATTATACCCCATACATTGAAAAGGTTGACTTCTCTCCAATCAGACATTGGCATCTTGTTTCAACTAAATATATTTATCTCCTTTGATACTCAATATAATCTTTTATGAAGGCTGGTGAATATTTATATATAGTTATCCAGTAAAAGCTCAACTGTAGCACCTCATATATTGTTTTATTTGTTCCCAGATGCCCATCATATGGTGAAGCATTATATTGTAGAGAATCTTAGCAGCTTCATCCTTGAGAATACAACTTCTATAAAGGTTGTCAGTACATCTACTGAATTGCAATGGGTCATCCCAGTAATAAATCTTTAAATTTGATAAGAGCTTCTTCTTCTCATTATAGCTAATATTAGGAGGCACCTATTAATAAGATAGATAATTGTAGAATCATCATACAATGGTATTGTTGAGTCAATATCCTTATCTAACGTAAGAGGCTAACATATGAGACTTGTTAGGGTATTTATCATTCATTGGAAAGGAAAGGTATTCTTCTAGTTGGATTCTTGATATATGATTGGATATAACATTTTTATCCCTTCTTATCAACTATTTAATGATCACACTCATGTAGAGAAGAGTCAGTCTCTATATTTGTGGCTTCTTATCTTTTTTTAGTCATTAGATAATGATAGCTCCATGACCAGTGTACACTATTACCTTGGAAATGGTCTAATTAGGATCTGAAATTGTTGAAAGCATAGACAATACCCATCATCTCCTTTTCCATACGTGTATAATTCACCTGGGCTTTGACCAGCATCATGCTAGCATAATAGATTACATGATGTTTCTTGTCTTTATTTTGTCCCAACAAAGATAAAAGTGCATGATTTCTTGCATCACAGATCAACTTGAAGGGAAAATCCCAATTTGGAGACTTAACTATTGGTGTTGTGGTGAGATCATGCATTAGCATATTAAAGTCTTTCAATTAGTTGTTATCAAAATTGGAAGTAGCCTCCTTCATAAGAAAACTAGATAAGGGTTTGGATATTTAAAAAAATTGTTGATGAAATGTATGTAGTATTGGGCATGTCCTAAAAAAACTTCTTACCCATGTTATTAGCTTAGGAGGTGGAATTTTAGATGTGGCTTTGATTTTTCTCAAATCAACCTCTATTCCTCTCTCAAAGACTTTATGACCAAGAATAATTCCTTTTTGTACAATGAAATGGCACTTCTACCAGTTGAACGTGAGGTGTTTTTCCTCACATCTCTTTACCAAAAGATATAGGTTTTGTAGGCATTTATCAAGATAGTTCCATATACAAAAAAGGTCATCCATGAAGAATTAGCAAAGATATAAATCATACACCATTGAAAAGTCACAGGTGCATTGCAAAAGCCAGATGCCAATATCCTAAAAGCATAAGTACCATAGAAAAGTAGGGAAATGTTGTCGTACTTGATAGAACTTGAATATACCTGATATAGAAGAAGTAAGAGTCATAGGCTAGGCACTCAAGCACTTGGCCAACAAATGGCAAGGGGAAATGGTCTTTCTTGGTAGAGTTGAGTTGATCTTCCTATAGTCGATACACATCCTCCACCTAGTTACAATACTAGTTGTGATCACATTTCCATTCTCTCCCCTCACCAAAGTAATGCCACCAATTTTGGGTACCATGTGGATAAGGCTTTCCCATTTTCTATCATAGATGGCATATAGAATTCCTACATCGTGCAGCTTGATAACCTCTTTCTTTATAACCTCATGTAGATTTTGGTTCAACCTTATTTGTCCTTAGGCTAGAGGCTTGGCATCTTATTACAAATGATCATGTGGATATAGTTAGTTGGGTTTAAACCCTCTACATTGTACATAGAGTGTCCAAATTCCTTTCTTTCAACTTCAGTTCAGAAAGAAGATATCATTTGTGCTAGTTAGATAAAGTAGAGTTTATAATGATGGATTTCTTCCTTCATTTTTTAAAAAATATATTAAAGCCCCTCAGGAAGTTGTTTAAATTCAAGAAAAGGTTTATAAGCTTTTTTATCAACGGGAGTTCTTTCCAAAGAAGCATACTTAATTTTATAACTTCTGAGACATCTTCAATTGTATCATCATCTTCATCTACATCTAGATATTCCAATAGTTCCTCAACCTAGGGGCCATCAATATCAGTAGTTTGATCAATGAGAGGCCTCGCTAAAAGGTTCACCATGGAATTATATTCTTGGTTGTCAATGCAAAGATGATGGAGCTATCAAGAAAATATACATATTCAAATAGGGATGGGCCTCTCATGGAGTCTAGGAGTCTGAAGTCAATTTGATCATTTCCAACTCTGGTCATTATAATACATGCCTCCACATCTATAAGTGCTCTTCTTGTGGAAAGGAAAGTTCTTACAAATATCATTGGGAAGGATGGACGTTCTATCGTGTCAATTACAACAATATTGCATAGAAAAAAAAAATATCTTCCAACTCTGACTAGAACGTCTTCAACAATGTCAATAGGTCTTTTGAAGGTGTGGTCATTTAACTAGATTCTCATACCATCTTTTACCATGTCCATAAAACCATGTCTTTATTCTAGTGTTAGTGGCATTAGGGTTATGCTTGCTCTCAAATCATCTAGTCTTGTTTTTCTTTGTTATCTCCCACATTGAACGGGTTGTGAAGGCTTTTGGATCTTACTTTTTTGTGGGCATCTTTGCACATACAAAATCACTTGACATATTTTAAAGTTTTATCATCTCTATATCATCTCCTCAACTTCTCTTGATTATAAGGTCCTTGACTAACTTAACATAGGTCACCATCTCTATGATAGCATCCATAAATGGGATAGCATCCATAAATGGGGTATCAAGGTGAAACTTCTTTACCACTTCTATAAATTTCATATACCTATTTTTTAGGTGAGCCTTGATCAATTTAAAGGAAAAAGTAATTGTAGGATCATATGGGTATCTATTCACAAGAACCTCCTTAGCTAAATCTAGTTCCTTCTACTAGGTTAATTTCTACCCTTTACCTTTCCATTTCCATGTTATCTTCTGAGGAATAGGTTTAGATACTTTATCTTGCTCAACTTTGGTAGTTTCTTGTTGAAGGTTAGGATTAGGATAGCTTCTTGTCTAACTTCATTAGTGGTAGAATCAAGGATAGTCCCAGATTGTAGGCAGCCATCATAGATAATTCATGAGTGCTTAAATTCCATTCAATTAGATGGCATGTCCCCAGTTGTGTTCCTTGTGAGGTCAGCATGATTCGCTAGTTGTTGATCAATCATTTTGTTATGTTGTTGTAGATCACATATCTTCCCAGTCACGCTTGTTATTTGAGCTTACATCATGCTTAATATATTATTATTGTTTGTGTTGCTTTTTTTTAGCTTGTCATTTCTCTCAACTTGTCCCTTCTTGTGATGGTAAACATTTTAGACATCATGTCAAATTTTGCCTGATTTGAGTTCTGAAGATTGTTTCTACTATGTTGGTAGCTGGTATGATCATACCATGATGGTCCATTTCCTCTCCCAGACCTAGGTGGTTTAGAAGGTGGGTTGGTAAGCTAGATTAAGAAAGTGATATTTGTATGTTGTGTTGTGTTCCCACAAGAAAATCTAGGATTGTCTGGTCTCTTATAGTTAATCTAAGAGACTTTTACCACATCTCTTTCTTGGTTGTCTTCTTCTTCATGGGTGTAGACACAATAGTCAGAACTATGCCCACTTTTTCCATAGTTGACACAATTCATGATTGTTTCTACATGGTTCTTTCCCTTAATGTTGCTTTCCTTCAGGGTTCAAAAATTATACCTATCTTGTCAAGTTTGGCGATAATAGTTTCTAAAGCTTTTGAATCGGAAGAAATCCTCATAGTAGAGACATTTCTAGTGGGTCCTCTCTCATAGTCTCATCCATATTGTAGTGAAGCTATATGGTCTGTGATTTCCTTAGAGCACTACGAGTTGTGCCCGATGAAGTCCCTCCATGTTGTTACATTATGGATTTTCTCTCACTTTTGATAAGACTATTGCAAAATTTAGTGACCAGATATCCTTTACATGACCAACATGCAAACACTCACACCTATTATTTACCCTTAGATTAGTTTTTGATATATTTTAGTATGTCTTTTTAATATATTTCAATATTTTAGATGTAACCTAGATCGTTTTCACCAACCAAGAGCATTCAACAACATGCAATGATCATACCCATTGTATACCCTTATCTTAATTTAATAGAAATCATTAGTGCATTTACACTTCTCTCTCAAGTTGTGGCAATTAAACATATAAACATATCATCATTATCACTAGTGATCTGATAACCTCCCATTTTGTGATGTTATCTTACTAGTTTTTCTTAGTTTTCCATCCTCTTTCTTAGATAAATTAGATTAAATACTTAACTTTATAGCTTTATTGTAAATATACCAATAGACTGATATTTCTCTTTTCTTCTTACAGATAAACCCAAAAAAATTACAAAAGTCTCAACCAAAATGGTCCCAAGACCGAGTGAAGGCCTACCGGTCTCAAGAACGAGTGAAGGCCTATCGGTCCCAAGACTGAGTAAAGACTCATTGGTCCCAAGACTGAATGAAGACCCAAATGGTCCCAAGACCGAATGAAGATCCATCGGTCCCAAGACCGAGTGAAGGTCCAACTGGTCCCAAGACTGATAGGATGATACCAGTCTTCAGACCCTGAAGAGACTACTGATCCCAAGGACACAAAGACCCAACTGGTCTCTAAGACCGAGAGGATGATACCGGTCTCCAGACCGTGAAGAGACTACTGGTCCCAAGACCACAAAGACCCAACAGGTCTCCAAGACCATGAGGATGCTTAACAGTCTCAAGACCACAAAGACTCTGTTGACCTAGGTGTCGCACATTGCCCATATTTTGATAATGACTTAACCATTCCATTCATATGTATCTAACAAATCTATTTGAGATTGTTTCAGACATTAGGTACAAGAAAAGAATCTCATTCCACTCCAAAGCTACTCATCCAGCACATGCAAAACATGTGACTTTTGATCGTTTTGTAATATAGCCCTTAGAGGCTTAGAACAATTGATGTAATCACTTATACTCATGTTTTGTATTGTAACTAAGATGGATAAATTGATTGGGACTCAAAAATCCATCGTTTGTACAGTTTATGAAAATTCCAAAATACCCATAACAGGGATTTTGTCGGCCGAATTCCAAACTCGGCCGATCCATATATTCTGGAATTTTCTGGGCGGTCGGCCGAGTTACCAACTCAGCCGATCCCTGTTCGGTCGAGTTTCTATGGTGGGAAACTCGGCCGATCCACTGATCGGTCCAAGTTGAAAGTCGACCGATCGGCCGAGTTTCTCCAAGGAAACTCGGCCGACAGTCTATCTTTCAGACTTGTCGCTTAGTGGTTCGGCCGAGTTGCCTTTATTGAAACTCGGCCGATCGAACTGTACTGGAATGCAGAAAAAGAAATTCCAACCGTTGGAGGAGTAGGTGGGACTCAAAATAGATCCGTTGCAAGTTGTAAAATGTCTAGTTTGTGCCACTTAACTCTCCCAACCTCAAAGGGACACCCTCAACTATAAATAGGACCTCTTGGACTTCATTCCAAGGTTGCTCATTCACATATGCTTGGTCCTAGCCTTAGTTGAGTGGTTTCTAATCCTTTGAGCCCCTTTCTCTCTCTACCTTCAAAGCAAATTCGTGAGTATGAGTGAGTTAGGATCCCATGTATGAGAGCTATCATTTGTAATCTTGTAAAGCTCTCCTTTCCACTTCTCCCATCTCCATTCTCTATGAAGATTGATTGAAGTTTCTTCTCCGAGTGAAAGAGAAGAAGGTTGTTGTTCTTCCCCGAGTGAAGGAGAAGAAGGCTAGCTGCTCCAGGCCTCCAAGTGAAGGAGGAAGGTGCTAAAGCTCTCCAAGTGAAGGAGAGGTGCAAGGCAAAGCTCAAGCAAGATAGGTAAATCCTGCAAGGCCGAAGACTAGAGCAAGAGTGGGTAAGTCCTTTGAAGAAGGTGGAAGACTACTTGCTTGGTGGGTAAGTCCTTGGTGAGGTAGAAGATCTTGGCTTGATATATAAGTCCTTGGATGGTTGGTAGTTGTAGCTTGTAATCTTATTGTGTGATATATATAAGAGAACCAAGTTACAAATCCTAGAGCCTAACCAACTCTAGGTAGTGGACTGACATTGCTCCTAAGTTTAGGACATGGAACCACTCTAAACCACCTGTCCAAGTGCATGCTTTCCTTGTCTCTTATCCTTGCTTTGTATGTTAGTTTAGGACATCAAATTGCTGTTTTGAATTAAGTTCTGCACTTAATATAATTTGGTGGTCTAATCACTTTTGTGAAGTTTGTGAAGCTCTATTCAACCCCCCCTTCTAGAGCCCATTGATCCAACAGACTCAACCAGACTCCAAGACCGTGAGGGTGCTTAACGGTCTCAAGACTGCGAAGACCCAACCGGTCCCCCAAGACCGTGAGGGTGCTTAACGGTTTCAAGACCGCGAAGACCCAACCAGTCCCCCATGACCGTGAGGATGCTTAATGGTCTCAAGACCGTGAAGACCCAAAAGTTCTCAAGACTATTCAAGATCCTTGGAACCTATAAATAGGACTCAAGGGGTCCTCATTCAGTCAGAGTCTTAGACGCCCAAAGGCTGTCTCATTTGTTCCAGAGATGTTTCATCCTCCATCCTTTGCCCCAAGGCTTCCGGTCTAAGATCCACACTCCATCCATAAGCCTACTTTCTCTCTAATCGACATAGAAGGTGGGGAGTGAAGGATTCATCACCAAAGCAACCACGCAGTGTGAAGATAGTTATTCTCTACACCAAGGGCTTAACCTTCCTCCCTCCTACGTGGAGATGATGTTTTCCTTCTCTTCTCCTGTCTCCTTCTTTATTCTTGCCATGATCAAGTAGTTTCATACACTAGGGTGCGGGGATTAGCCTCGCTACCCATGTTTTCATTCCATGCTTTGTAATTCATGAGTTTGCAATAAAAATGCTATCTTTTCAGTTCAACATCAATCGTTTAAATGAATGTCAGTTGCTTAATCACCAACCTGCGTTACCTATTATCTACTAGTATGAATTGTCTATATTTGTGCTTTTAGATTTGATTATCGATTGTATGTTGGTTCTTGATGTATGTAGTCACCATATATCTATTTCGGTATCTAGGAACACTTTTTAAGGAGTGGAGTAAACTCACCTCCATCATTATACTTTTATACTATGAAATGGAATCTGTTGACGTATGGAAGTACAACTTTGACAGGTCGAGGAACACACTTTGCGAAGGCAGTGATGCAAAGTAAGTGACCATTCATTCAGGGATGGCTGGCATTGCAATACTCCCATGTTTCTCATAGTTAGCTATCCGAAAGGAAGCTAAATCTACAAAGATACTAACTATTTAGACTCTTATTGCAAGCCATGTTATTATGACATATGTTATGATCCATGCGTAGTGGTGGTGAAACTCAATCACATCCTAGTGGTTTCCAAATATTGTCTACAACCTTAAGTTTACTTTCCTGCCATTTAAATTACATTTGTGTATTAGTTTAATCATCAAATAAACTCTTCGGTCTAGATATCAACTCTCGAGTAGATAAGTAGAATTATAACGTTTTCCATCTTGTTAATCCTTAACAAGACCGTTGTCTCGTGGATTTGACCCTCAACTATACTACGATAAGATTTCCACATACCTTAGCATACGTGGGTAAGCTAAACCTAGAGACTTACTATCTCTAGGATTTTTAGTGGTGCATGCAACTTCATGCAAGTGGAGGCTCCATCAAAAATTGGCATCGTTGTCGGGGACAATGGAACGTTTTAATTTCATTTATCTACTCGCTAGTTCATATCTTTTTGATTCCATCATTTTTCCATACCATCTAAAGTTTGATTTTTCTTCTACTCAGGTAGAAAACGTGTATGCAAAACCACGGATTCTCCCCTGAACCAGAGTATGACTCTAAGATAGAATGAAATTTCCATCGATGCATCAGACTCAGCCGCCAACAAGCCAGACAGATGGCTAAAGAACAATGCCAAGCCGCCTTGATTCTAGAAAGAGTCAACGCAGCCATAACAGCTCAGAGAGCATAACTCGTCGTAGATACATGTGATCAAGTCCAAGCCAAAGTTTGAGTTTAAGAGCAAGCTTGCATTCAAGCTGAAAATGAGGCAGCCACAGAAGCTGCTCAGTTATTGATAAGGAACAAGTAGCTTTGAGACTATGTTGTTCCTAAGAATTCTGAGGATACTCACCCAGTTCAGCCTCCACTCATTAATGTTCCTAACTTCGAGATTCAAACACAATGGATCCAAATCATGCAAGGTGTCTCGTTCTCTAGAAACATTAGAGATGGTTGCATGGACCATCTGAAGTGATTCAAGGCACTCTGCCGATTGGTGCCACAAGTCGGAGCTACGCTCGACACAATCATGCTTTGACTTTTCAACTTTACTCTAGCTGGAAAGGCACTAAGCTGGTATAACTCTTTAGATGGAGAGCCAATCACCACCTGGGCTACCTAGGAAGAAAAAATTTTGGAGAAGTTCTTTCCTCCCTCATTGACTTACCAGAATAGGGGACAGATCAACCAGTTCCTCCAACTTCCTAGAGAATCACTAGCAGAATCATAGGAAAGATTTAAGGAACTTCTGACAAAATACCCACATCACGAAATCTCACAAAACCAGCTCATAGAAACATTCTACAGAGGGGTAAGTGATGAAATAAAGAAGTTTTTGGATTCTTCATTTGGAGGATATTTCATGAGACAGAATTATGAGGACGCCTGGAAGATTGTTACGCTCAGAGCCGAGAACCAATCTAATTGGGGAAGGCCATCTACAGCAGGAGTCCTAAAAGTCTGCAAAGCTGAAGAATCTGTAGAAATGAAAGTTATTGTTGAAGCTCTAAAAAACATAGTTCATAAGCAGCAAGCCCTTGAAATAGTGTTTGGAGAATATAACAGGAAGAAGAACTCCCAAGTTCAACAAGTCAAAGCAGCTAATGAGACTTTTGAAGCTTGTCATGCATCATATCATCCCACATTATCATGTGGCCTCTTATACGATGCAATGATGAATCTGTAGACACCTCAACCACAATATGAACCAATCATTAAACAACCTGAGGATCAGCTGCTAGAGCAGGTTAACTCTATCCACACCATACCGGGTCTAGCATACTATAATCCGGATCAACCAAGAAACCACCCTGGATTTTAGTATGGGAATCCCGCGGGACCTACCAACCCGCAGCACCAAGCACAAGGTGGGTCTTCTAATAGACCACCACCTGGATTCCAGAGCAGTTATAACCGAAACCAAGGAAACTATAGAGATGGGTTTCAAAGATTTGCCTACCCAAGAAATTCTTCTTCATACTATCAATACACCCACCCTCCATTGCACCCACAATTGCAACAACCCCAGTTAACACAGCCACAAAATCAACAACTTTAGTTGCCAGCACCTCAATAGCAGCAACCTTAAGGACAGCAACAAATTACATAGTATCACCAAAAGAATATCCCACCTCCACCAATAGATGAGTTATCTCTGATAAGGCAAATGTTGCAATCTCAACAAACCATGCTTGCCAACCAGCAGGCTCAACAGAAAGTTGTAGAGACCCAATTGGCACAAATTGTAGCTCAATTGAAACCTCTGGTGGGTACTTTCGCCGGTCAGCCAGAAATAAATCTGAGACATGATCAACACAGATCAGAACCACTAAATACAGTTACCACCAAGATCTGGTCATGTTCTTATGGAAGCTACCAAAGTCATTTAGGAAGACAAAGATACTGCTAAAATCATCCCAACTATAAACATAAATCAAGAAACTGAAAAATTTGTAGAGGTTGAGAAGGAAAAGGACAAAGAACTAGTTTCCAAAGAACCAAAAATCCCACCATACAAGCCCAGGATACCCTATCCAGGAAGACTGAGAGAGACTAAATTGGATACTAGATTCCTAAATTTCAAAGAAGCGATGAAGAAGCTATACATTGATATCCCGTTCCTTGACGCTCTCTCTGAAATCACAGCTTGGTCTAAATATCTCAAGACTTTGCTATCAAATAAATACATGACTGAAGAACACGAAACCGTCAAATTATCTTAGACAAATTCTGATATCATCCTCAACAGAATGTCGAAAAAATAGGACCCTGGCTCCTTCGGCATCCAATGTTCTATCGGAAACACCTCTTGCAAGAAAGGATTAGCTAATTTGGAGGCCAGCATATCTATTATGCCCTTTTCTATGTGTAAAATATTGGGCTTTACTGATTTGCTACCCACAACAATGACAATCCAGTTGGTTGATTCTACCATTACTGCACCTTTGGGAATTATTGAAGATATCCCAGTGAGAGTAGGAAGAGACTCTTATGTCCCTTGTGACTTTATTGTCATGGACATAAAAGAATATTTGAGATATCCAATAATATTTGGTAGTCCTTTCCTCATGACATCCAGAGCGCTAATTGATGTTGAAGCATGCACAATTACCTTAAGGATAGGTAAGGAAACTATTCGATTCAGAGTCTTTGACAGCCTAAAAAGTCCCAGCATTCACAAAGAAATCTTCCTTCTTGAGGCAATTGATAAAATGTCCCAACTAAGGCAAGAAACTCCCAAACCATTTGATGCTCTAGAGAACACCCTGATGAACCCAAATGATGAATCGTCAACTGACGAACTAGTTCAACAAAGTATGAAATATCTAGAACAAGCCAAAGAAGACCCAGAAGCTACCTTTGAGATGCTGAAATATGTCACCACTCTAGAGACTATTGAAGTTCCCAAGGCATCTAAAATGAAAGTCTTACCAGCTGGACTCAAACATGTCTTTCTAGACAAAGAAAAACTATGTCCGGTCATTATCAGTTCCACTTTGATAGATGACTAGGAAGAAAGACTTCTTGTTAAATTAAGAAAGCACAAGAAATACATTGGATATAATATGACCGATCTAACAGGGGTAAATCCAGCTTTGTGTATGCACAGATTACATATGATAGAAGAGTTTAAACCATCACGGGAGCACCAGAGGAAGCTAAACCTGAATCTTAAAGAGGTAGTTCACCTCGAGGTTCTAAAACTTCTAAAAGATGGTATTATCTATCTGATTTCCGACTCCCAATGGGTAAGTTCAGTCTAGGTAGTTCCTAAAAAAGGGGGGGCCACCATTATTTTGAATGATAAAAATG
Organism: Alisma plantago-aquatica; assembly: GCA_963693085.1. Classification (NCBI taxonomy): domain Eukaryota; kingdom Viridiplantae; phylum Streptophyta; class Magnoliopsida; order Alismatales; family Alismataceae; genus Alisma; species Alisma plantago-aquatica. The sequence goes on from OY856414.1 coordinate 666,997,225, forward strand.
AATTGGTACCCACTCGGACTGTTACCGGATGGAGGATGTGCATTGACTATAGAAAATTGTACAAGGCAACAAGGAAAGACCACTTTCCTTTACCTTTTCTTGACGAAGTCCTTGAACGTCTAGCTCACCAGAAATTCTTTTGCTATCTTGATGGCTACTCAGTATTTTATCAAATTCCAATACACCCTGAAGATCAAGAAAAGACAACTTTTACCTGCCCTTTTGAAACTTACGCCTTCAGGAGGACGCCCTTTGGGCTATGTAACGCACCCACAACATTCCATAGATGTATGTCTACCATATTTGCATGTTTAACCAAATATATCATGGAGGTATTCATGGATGACTTCTCAGTCTATGGAGATTCCTTTGATAATTGTCTGCTTAATCTCAGTAAAGTGCTACAAATATGCGAGGAAACAAATCTGATCCTTAATTGGGAAAATTGTCACTTTATGGTGATAGAAGGTGTTGTCCTCGGGCATCGGGTGAGTGAACGAGGGATTGAAGTAAACAAAGCAAAAATAGATGTCATTTCAAAGTTGTCACCACCAAAAGACATCAGAGGAGTACGAGCTTTCTTGGTCCATGATGGATTTCACCGAAGATTCATTCAAGATTTTTCAAAAATAGCAAAGCCCATGACTCACTTGTTAACTAAAGATGTGGACTTCAATTTCGATCAAGAATGTTTACAAATTTTCATGACTCTAAAAAACACCTTAGTCTCTGCGCCTATACTAAGAGCTCCTGATTGGTCACAACCCTTTGACATAATGTGTGACACCAGTGACTACAATATAGGAGTAGTACTAGGGCAGAGGATACATAAGAAGCCTTACGTGATATATTACGCATCAAAAACACTTGATGAGGCCCAAAAGAACTATACAACTACAGAAAAAGAATTCTTGGCAGTCATTTATGCTTTTGAAAAATTCCATTCTTACCTGATCGGATCAAAGGTTACAGTTTACACAGATCATTCAGCAATAAAATATCTAATTCAGAAACAAGATGCCAAACCTAGACTTATTCGTTGGGTGCTGATGCTTCAAGAGTTTGACCTGGAAATAAAGGACAAAAGTGGGGTGGAAAATGTTGTCTCCGATCACTTGAGTCACATTGAGGCTCAAGATGAAGATAATATGCCTATCTGCGACTCTCTACCTGATGACCAACTCATGAAGGTTACCACTGGATTTCCCTAGTACACCGACATAGTAAACTATCTGGCTACGAAAATTGTCCATCCTTCTGCTTCCTATCATGACAGGAAGAAATTTTTCCATGACGTCAAGCAGTACTTCTGGGATGAACCATACCTCTTCCGTTTATGCGTAGATAGATTATTCCATCGTTGCCTTCCTGAAGAAGAAATCACCTCAGTCTTGGAACATTGTCATTCTGGCCCCACTAGAGGGCACATGAGTTCAAAGAACACTTCTCTTAAAGTCTTACAGTTAGTTTTCTTTTGGCCGACAATAGCAAAAGATGCACATGAATTTGTACAATCATGCAGTAAATGTCAGCTCTCTGGAGAGATATCCAAATAGAAAAAATTGCCACTAACTCTGTGGCAGGAGATTGAACTCTTCGATGTATGGGGAGTGGACTATATGGGTCGATTTCCCTCATCATATGGATTCTCCTATATATTAGTCATTGTGGATTACGTATCCAAATGGGTACAAGTTATACCCACTGTATCTTGGGATTCTAAACCGGTTATTAAGATGTTCAAAAATATTATCTTTCCTAGATTTAGAGTTCCTAGAACCGTCATATCCGACGGAGGGTCACATTTTTTGGAACGAATCTTCAAAGCCCTTCTGAGAAAATATGGAGTAAAACACAATGTCGTCACGCCTTATCATCCACAAACAAGCGGCCAAGTTGAAGTCTCAAACAGACAACTAAAAGCTATTTTAGAGAAGACTGTCAACAGGAACCGCACAGATTGGTCCACCAAGCTTCCCGATGCTCTCTGGGCATATCGCACTTCTTACAAGACACCAATAGGAACAACTCCATTTCATTTGGTGTATGGAAAGTCATGCCATCTTCCAGTTAAATTAGAATGCAAGGCTTGGTGGGCTATTAAATAGTTAAATTTCTATTTCAAAAGTGTCGGCAAATACAGACAACTTCAATTATAGGAACTTGAGGAACTAAGAATGTCTTCTTACCATAACGTCAGGATGTACAAAGAGCAAACTAAAATGTGGCATGACGGCCACCTTAAAAGAAAAGATATCATCGTCGGAGATAAGGTCCTTCTTTTCAATTCCAGGCTCAAAATGTTTCCCAGTAAACTTCACACGAAGTGGTCCGGGCCATTCATTATCAAGCACATCTACCCAAGTGGAGTGGTCATCATCCTTGATGACAATGGAGGAGAAAGGATTGTTAATGGCCACAGACTGAAAAGATACTATACTCCAACCGATAAAACTCCAAGACAAACCATTAACCTTCATAACCCCACTGCATCAACCTGATTAAGCCAGAATCTCGTCGAGCCAGTGACGTAAAACCAAAGCACTACTTGGGAGGCAACCTGAGAACTGAGTATCACATTTCTATCTTGTTCAACTAATTTTCTAGTTTTGATAAATTTCTTTAGACTCATAAATTTCTTGCATAAATAGAATTTTTATCACTTAGTCATTTTTCTTTCATTCATATAAAAATATAAAAATATATAAAAAAATCAATAACCAAAATAATCTTCTCTAAACGGTCATGAAACCGTTTGGTCCTCACGGTCTCAAAACTGTTTGGATCCAAACAGTCTTGAAATTGTTTGGTCCTCACGGTCTCAAAACTGTTTGGACCCAAACGGTCCCGAGACCATTTACCCTAAAGGGAATATGAGTAGCCCCCCCCATATCTATAAAATACCCTTAACCCACTCATGTTCCATTCCTTTCGCTCTTAGTTTCTCCCGTGCGACCATGTTTTATCTACCTTGCTCCCATGCAAATCGAGCCTCGTCGCCGCCTCTCTCGCCACCACCTTCCATCCACCACACGCTTCTAGATACAGCATTTGTGTTGTACTTCTTGCATTCATGCTTCGCAACACCATCTCATTCTTCTTCCCCGCCGATTCACCCCACAACAAGGTAGAGGGCGCTCACAACCATCATCATCGCTGCCACTATCACCGCAGCACGTGCTTTTCTTCTTCGCCATCGTCGTACATCTGGCCGTTGCAACACGCACCCATCACCACTGTTGTCTCCTTCGCCATCGCCGCTTCGACTCCTTCACAGTTTCAACACCTGCATGTTCCTTGCGGTTTTGGCACCGAGCAGGTTCTCACGGTCTTGAAAACCACATAACCCCTCACAGTTTCATGCTTTCACGATCTTAAAACTGCATGACCTTTTCACGGTTCTGAAACCGTGTGAATCTCTTCGCGGTCTTGAGACCTTGATGCTTGCACAATCTACACACCACTCATCATTCATATAATAATTCTATTAGCATTAAATTTCAACTCTTTCTAATATATGATTCTTTATTAACACTTTACAGGATGGCCTCACCTGTGAAAGAAATCACTGAAGCAGGCCATTGGACCAGAGAACAATTGTTGGAGCATCGAGATAGGATTCAACACATTATCAACATGTGCTCAAAGAAAAGCATATCTCCAGTTCAACTACCCAAGGTCATTCATGACCTTGAGCATATCATCAAATGTCTGGCTGAGGACCCAGTTGAGGACCTAGAAGAACCTTCCTCAACCGATGAAGGCTCTGACTACGAGCCAAACTCCAATGAAGAATCCCTAGCCAGCAAGCAAAAGGGCAAGCGGAAAGCCCAGGAGGCTGCATCCGAACGACCTACAAAAAGATGGGCAAGGAAGCAAGTCCAGTCCATGACTTCCAGGGAACCAGTCTTGGCAGAACAAGCAACTACTCCTTCTGCCACTACCGCAGCTACACCAAGTGATCTTCAGATTCAACATCTAGAAGTTTGTGACAAAATTTTGAAGCCAACAAAGTACATTTGCTCCAACATATTGAAGAGGATGGGAGTATACAATAGAGTTCTCGACCTCCTTGACAAGGCAAACCTCTCCACGCTCTGCTTTGTTGCCAAGAATTCTTATCTTGAGCCCACACTAGAATTCTTCATTCACATTTCCAAACAACCAATGGAAGACAAGGACAAACAAAGGGATGGGGGTGAACGCAAGCTTGTCACCTCACTTTTTGGAAAGCAGGTTACATTAACTGAACACGTGTTGAACAAAATCTTCATTGACAGCCCAGACCAGCTGAAGAATGCTATGGAAGCAGGTCTGGATCACCAACTATTCAACAGGAACACCTTCCAGAAATCTCTAACTGGAATCCCAAACTACGATTCCAAAACTTGCAAAACCTCCAACATCCACTCCTTCCTGGTGCGAACACTGCACAGAATTATAACATGAGCACTTTTCCCTAGAATAGAGAGCGAGAATGTGCTCATCTCAGACCTCTTCATACTATGGTCCATCTTAAAGGGGAAGTCGGTCAATATCGGACGACATTTGATACATAAACATACATCTTATGCCCCCAGGAAGGAAATCTGCATGGGTGGTCACATGACTACAATTCTGAAATACCACAAGATGAATGAACCACTCAAGAACTGCACTTTGTTGAAAGGTGATAACCTAATCGATGAGCAGATTCTCAAAAACACCTATATCATAAAAGAAAAGGATGCAAAGCTCCACTACATCTTCTGCCCCACTGTCAAAGCATCTAGGACACTGCTACCGCTTCTCGAACTCACTGATTATGATAAATACAAATACCTCTTCACTATAGAGGAACTTGCCAACTTACAAACCTCTATAAAAGGGAAGGGACAACTGGAAAAAGCATGTCACACGGAGTACAGTGCTACTGCCCCTGCAACTAGAGCAACAAAAATATTGGTAGTACGGTCGTCCAAACTGTGCATACAAAAGCAACAGCAGTCAGAGATGCCCACCTCCAAGATCAACCTAGGGGTAGAGCACCCCCATAATTAGGACAACATCTTCAACCCAATATCAGACTCCTTCACATTAGCTCTGGATGTTGGGACCACACCTACATCTACCTCCACCATTTTAGGAATAGAGGGGTTGAGACCTCTATCCTCCACCAATCTTCCATCTTCCACCATTCCGCTATCTTCCACTATTCTACACCACACCACTCTTCCACCATTTTCCACAATACTATCCACCAGCATTCCATTCTCCACATCTTCAACTTCTATCACATCTTCTGATTCACTCCTTTTCTCAGCAGGCGAGCCCATTTTCACCTCAACGCCTGATCTTACCTTCACCTCCACCACCTTCCCTCTGGCATACCCACTTCCACCTTCCATAATGGGGATGTCACCACAACTCTCATCCACCACCACCCCGATACCGCTAGTTACTCCCTCTTTAGTCACTATGCTTTTTGCGGGTCCATCAATGGTGTCTCTTTCACAAGGCACCACCGCCCTTCCACCCGGACCCCAGCCATCCCACCCATCCTCCACTGGGGTCCCATTTTCACAAGTTGGAGAGGCATTCGGATGTCAATTCGACGCTATTTGAACCCTCCTCTCTTATCCTTCTAACATCTTACAATCTATTCTTTCTTGTGTGCAGGGGCTTTCTATGCAGGTATCCAACATCGACAAGCGGACTCACGCCTTACCGAAACTTCTCACAAGCTTTCAACAATGACAGGAAGTAGCAGTATAGCAAGTCAACCTTGTTGACTATCGCTTACATACCATGCCAGAGTTGATGCTTAGCATGAAGAGCCAGCAAGAAACATTAGTCCAGCAAATCGACAGGGTCACCAAGCAAACTCAACCTTTGCCTACGACCCTTCATGAGCTTCAGCAGCAATAGGTTGCAATGAGCACGCATATGGATCGCATTGAAAGCAGCCTCACACAAATCATCCACCGCCAGGAGGAGCATGCAAACGACACTTTAGATCAGCTACAAACAAAAGTAATTGATCTAACAGCACGACTCCTCTCCACTAAAGCACGATATATAGGTCTCAAGCAAAGCCACGACGCACTACTCGAAACACACGGGCACGTGGAAGTGGCACTTGAAGAATTACAAGCTCTCCGTAGGCGATACAAGAAAGCATCGACCAAAAATAACAAAGACAAAGTGGCGGATGATGAAGACAAAGACGGTGACGATGACGACGATGATGATTCTGACTCCTCAATTGACTCCAACGCCGACAGCTCATCTTCAGACGACAAACTAGATGATCAAGGCAATGCTGGGGAGGGCACCAGTCGAGGAGCAAATATCTCAGAAATGGGAGACGGTGGAAACCACCAGAAGAGTGGTAGCAAAGACCACCGTACTCCCGACAACACTGACAACGTAACAATGTCCTATGCAGACCAATTTTTCAACTTTTCTGCTTGGGCTCTCTGGGGGACACAGCTAAAGATGCGGCTTTTGTTGAGTTTCAACAATGCATCCTGGAAACCAGCACTATCCCAGTCGCAACAGCTATCATGACACAAGTTGTAGTCCTTCCCCCAGAATAGGAAGATTTTGACAGAGTGAGTCTCAACACCGACGATAGACTCGACTCTCACTCTGACAAAAATGAAGATCTGGCACAATATTTTGATGACGATGAACAGACTTCACTTCCTCCTCGAGAAGACCTTCCCCCTCCGCCACCTCTACCTCACAAGATGCATGACTTAGATTTGGCAGCCATCTCTACATTAGATGTTCAGGACATCTTCATCCTAAACACTATTGTCGATGATGCCAAGGACGGGGGGACATCATCTATAATAACAAAAAGACAAAGCGCTAGCTGACACGTGAAGATTTCCATGTTCTTCTACGACCTCATTCGGCGGTGAAGATGGCTATATTCTGTGTACTGCTTGCTAACGCAATAGAGGAATTTTGGAGCCCAAAGAAAAAGTAGCATGTTTTCAATGCTTCACCTGCTCTAGCATTATGCCTATTGAACAAGGACTTACAGGCAAAATCCATCGAGCGGTTGCAAACGGGTCTTGCAAGAAAGGCACGCTACATCATGGTGCCTTTCAAAGTTTATGGCCACTGGCTCCTTATGATTGTTGACACCGAGGCCCACAACGCCAAGGTGTACAATTCCTACGCCAATGAGCTTAAGGCGGGAACCATTAACTTCATTGGCTCAGAAGCCAGAGAAGCGTGATGCATTCCCTTCCAGCTTCTCAAAATCATATGTGCCTCCTTCCCATCTCTTGCATACGGCTGGAGCCAACCATGGTTCAAGATCATCAACCCAGCCATTCAGATGCTAGAAGGTTTAGGGGATTGTTCTCTTTGCACAATCAGATTCACTGAGGCACTCAACAGACACATCCCCTTTATCGAGCTAGCTCAAGAAGACATACATGCTTTACGGGGACGATACGCCATGGAACTTATTTGTGACACAAGGTTCTTCAAGGACCCGACAATGGGACATGATGATGTACCCCGCTATCTGTTCTTTGTCATCCAACATCCTCAAAAGAAACCATTCAGACAAATCCTAAAGGAGTTAGAGCAACAACAACAACAAACCACCACGGCCCCAGAAAAACATCAATGGGACCCTTACACTTTCGATATGGCAGAAGATAAGGGGGGCATCAATCTACTAACAGTAGCTATCATTAATAGATCCCCCAAAGATATGGTGCCTCTTTCTGAAATAACACCAACATTCCCAAATTTTGACCTTGTTGCATGCAAGAGTCTTTCTGATAATGAACTCAGACTCATCATGTCTCGGCTATATGCAGAGAATGATGAGCTTGTTTTCCTTGAAGGGAATATTCTTGTAATGGTTTATGCACTCTATGAGATCGTACAAGTAAAAGGTACAATGTCTATGAGTGTGATGGCTGCCTACCAATATCTTTTAGCATGGGACATACCTACAGTTTACATGGCATCAACATACCTGAAGGATGATTTGCTCGGATCAAAGAACTTCGGAACCATAGAAGCTCTTATTTCATACCTTAAACATATGACTCCAAAGTTCATCTTGTTTCCCTTCCTTCACTCTGAGCATTGGATGTTGTTGGCAACAAACTTACACAATGGAACTACAACTATCTACAATAGTTCTGATAGCCAGATCAATCCAAACCAGAGACAATATAACATCATAGAAAAGATGCCCACAGAGGAAGTAGCAAAGGAATGTGTTGAATGACTACATGATCTTCTAGGCGAGCACACAAAGGCGTATAATAGAGCACATTTCAAGCACCTAGCCTTCTGCCACAGATGTCCCCTGCAAATTAGAGAATCCAACGATTGTAGATTCCACGTCCTTCACTGGATGTATACCCTCACCGTTCTTGAAAACACATTGAGGACATGATGGACGTGGACTATCAAGAATTACGAGGGAAATTCGTCGCTAATATGCTCCGTTCTCATGGAGCCCACAAGGGTTTAACAGAACCTTAACACCCTTGCCCATGTACTTCTCAACCTATCACCTTGACACTCTAGGGATAGAGTGAATGATAAGTTAGGGGGACGTACATTGGGCAAGGGAAGAGGTACTATATTCAAAACCTTCTCTTTCCTTTCCCTTTTTCATCTACCTTTGTTTTCTTTTTGAAATAGCACAGATTATTCTTTTCTATGTTAAGAGTTTCAGATAATTTCTTTGACAGAATAATCTTTGCACATAAGACAACATTCACTTTGGTAAGGGGACACCCCCAGCTAAGTTAGAGATAAAGTAGTCCTCAGAAGCACTTACATAATAGCATTTAGTCACGTAATGGAGAATTAATAAATCACCCCCACACTTGATTTCAATGTTTTTGCTTCAATTCTATATCAGACTCTCTATAGGTCAAAACTGCGGCCGAAACAAGCCAAATACTCTCAAGGAAGGGAGGGAACCAGGTGAAATCCAAATCAAGGAACCTCCTAAGTGGACCACCAAGTACGAAACCATACAAGTGCATGTTTGCAAACTCTACGGAATAGTTTCTTCTTTTCAAAAAGAGTCTTGTCAACCCAAATAAAATCCCTAAATACCCAATTCCTAAGCCGGTGAGCATATGAATAAAAGCATGAGTGTTGAATAAAAACATGAGAGTTGTGCCATGCATAAGGACTTATATGAAGAACCAATAAAGGTCTTGTCTGGTCGGCACATTCAGCTGCCCTCACAAAGGCAGATGTGTCGTGCCCGATAGTAAGATCCTAAGGTCTCCAAATATATAAAAAGCTGACAAAGGTCTTGCCCGGCCGATACATTCAGCTTCCCTCACAAAGGTAGATGTTTTGCATCCGATCGTAAGACCCCAAAGTTTAGATAAACCCTCCCCCATCGAAGGGGGAGTTACACAGTAGCCTTCAGCCAACCCTCATACCTACTTTAGCTTCCGGTAGGAATTTCAAAGAAGTATAAAACTGCTTAGAGTAAAAGACATGCACATAATACGGTCAAGGAAAAGGTGGTCCCAATGAGAGTTACATGACACGGAAGAAACCTGAGGACCATGCAACTCCCGATACTTGAAAGAGCCAGAGTAAGCAGAAGCCTCAACAAAAATCTAAGGGGATCTCTGGTATAGAATTGAAGCAAGAGTATGGAAATCTTCACTAAATAAAATCACCTCACCATTGCATGCCTTAGCTCTTTCCAGCTTGAGGACAAGCTAGACTTTAAGTTGGGGGGGGATAACCTCCCATTTTGTGATGTTATCTTACTAGTTTTTCTTAGTTTTCTATACTCTTTCTTAGATAAATTAGATTAAATACTTAACTTTCTAGCTTTATTATAAATATATCAATATAGTGATATTTATCTTTTCTTCTTACAGATAAACCCAAAAAAATTACAAAAGTCTCAACCAAAATGGTCCTAAGACCGAGTGAAGGCTTATCGGTCTCAAGACTGAGTGAAAGCCTATCAGTCCCAAGACTGAGTAAAGACTCATTGGTCCCAAGACTAAATGAAGACCCAAACAGTCCCAAGACTGAATGAAGATCCATCAGTCCCAAGACCGAGTGAAGGTCCAACCGGTCCCAAGACTGAGAGGACGATACCGGTCTCCAGACCATGAAGAGACTACTGGTCCCAAGACCGCGAAGACCCAACTGGTCTCCAAGAGCGAGAGGACGATACCGGTCTCCAGACAACAAAGAGACTACCAGTCCCAAGACCGTGAAGACCCAATCGGTCTCCAAGACCGTGAGGATGCTTAATGGTCTCAAGACCGTGAAGACTCAACCGGTCTCCAAGATCGTGAGGGTGCTTAATGGTCTTAGGACCGCAAAGACCCAACCGGTCCCCTAAGACCGTGAGGGTGCTTAACGGTCTCAAGACCGCAAAGACCCAACTGGTCCCCCATGACCATGAGGATGCTTAACGGTCTCAAGAGCGTGAAGACCCAAAAGTTATCAAGGTCGTTCAAGATCCTTGGAACCTATAAATAGGACTCAAGGGGTCCTCATTTAGTGGAGAGTCTCAGACGCCCAAAGGCTGCCTCATTTATTCCAGACCTGTTTCATCCTTCATCCTTCGCCCCAAGGTTGTCGGTCAAAGATCCACACTCCATTCATAAGCCTACTTTCTCTCTCATTGACATAGAAGGTGGGGAGTGAAGGATTCATCACCAAAGCAACCACGCAGTGTGAAGATAGTTGTTCTCTACTCTAAGGGGTTAAGCTTCCTCCCTCCTATGTGGCGATGATGTTTTCCTTCTCTTCTCCTGTCTCCTTCTTTGTTCTTGCCATGAGCGAGTAGTTCCATACACTAGGGTGCGGGGAGTAGCCCTTCTACCCATGTTTTCATTCCATGCTTTGTAATTCATGAGTTTGCAATAAAAATGTTATCTTTTCAGTTCAACATCAATCGTTTAAATGAATTCTAGTTGCTTGATCACCAACCTACGTTACCTATTATCTACTAGTGTGAATTGTCTATGTTTGTGCTTTTAGATTCGATTAGTGATTGTATGTTGGTTCTTGATGTATGTAGTCACCATATATCTATTTCAATATCTAGGAACGCTTTTCAAGGAGTGGAGTAAACTCACCTCCATTGTTATACTTTCATATTATGAAATGGAATCAGTTAATATATGAAAGTACAACTTTGACAGGTCGAGGAGCACACTTTGTGAAGGGAGTGATGCAAAGTAAGTGACCATTCATTCAGGGATGGCTGGCATTGCAATACTCCCACATTTCTCATAGTTAGCTATCCGAAAGGAAACTAAATCTACAAAGATACTAACTGTTTAGACTCTTATTGCAAGCAATGTTATTATGGCATATGTTATGATCCATGCGTAGTGGTGGTGAAACTCGATCACATCCGAGTGGTTTCCAAATATTGTCTACAACCTTAAGTTTACTTTCCTACCATTTAAATTACATTTGCATATTAGTTTAATCATCAAATCAACTCTTTGATCTAGATATCAACTCTTGAGTAGATCAGTAGAATTATAAAGTTTTCCATCTTGTTAATCCTTAACAAGATCATTGTCTCGTGGATTCGACCCTCCACTGTACTATGATAAGACTTCCACATACCTTAGCGAACGTGGGTGGAGATCTTATTATAGCACACGCAAGGCTATGTTGGGTTTTGTGGAGAAAACATGCACGGCAGAAGCAACAAAATCCACACAACCCTAAATAGGATCTCGTCGACAACAGCGTATTTGGAAGGAGTGTTTGTGGGATATACCTTATCGCAGAGCAAGTCCGGCGATGTCCCACTGCACAAAGGTGTGCAATGACGCTGACCTACATGGACGGAACTTCTCTCCCGTTCGTTGTCACAGGATGATCCGGCGGCGCTCCTTTCGTGTGATGATGTATGCTGCTCGTAACATGCACGGATGGTCGTTGATGTCCTCCAAACGCAGGTGTCTCAGCGTCTTCGTCTCTACTTCATCCATGTGGATGGACTGGAACTCCACATCGCGCTTCCTAAGATGGCGGGAAGGATTCGTGTCTGTGCGGTGGCATGCTAGCGGCGCGTTGCTCTCTTTTCGCTCCTAAGGATGGTGACGGCTAGGTTTACGTACGTGAGTGTAAATTAAAAGTGTCTCTTGATCTCTTATATAGATATCGGCTGTCAATCCTCCTTTAAATAGGAGACAAAGGAAAGTAGGGTTTCCTAAACTAATTGGTAAACATAAACATTGCGTTAATTAAAATGCTCATGGATTAATTAGAATGTTTTGGAATTTCATTAATTAACCAAATAATTGAATTAATTGATTAATTAATATCTGACTCCATGCAATCACTTGGGATGGATCTATGGGCATATATACCAACAGACTCCCACTTGCACTTAGAGCCAGTTACTCCAATATTATTCTAATCGATTACATAAACATTTTAGTAACCAATGTGATTCGGAGCAATTCCAATCAAATCCAAAATTATACTCCTATTCCAACACATCCTATGTGTGTGACCCGGTAGGCTCCAAATTACGTTGGCAGTGATATCCATAATCATATTATGATTTCACAAGCAATGATTGGTATCTAGCAAGACTTCATTGCCACCCAAGTAATTGGAGAAGTTAGAGAACAACTTAACCTATCATTCATGACTGGTGTTACAGTGATTGTATAGTTCCTTTGTCGCTGATATCCAGATTGAACTCGAGTCATGGAATTGTTATCCTCTTCAACGTTCAATCCATGTTCCTTGAACTAGAGCAGACTGTCTAAGATATATGTAAGCTCAATATCACATATTGACTCACATCAGCATGGACATGCATTTCTCAGTCTCGCTTATCAAGTGGCCAGAATATCAAACTCCCGTAGGAAGGATAAATTCCATCTACATCACTCACAGTCATCCCCATGTGTCACAGTGCACCCAAGCACCATCTTTATGGAAATCCTTATTCAGGACCACGGTGGATGATGTCAAAGTACACTGAACGGCCTGTGATAAGTGTAGTGACTTCAGGTCTAAGAACCACAATCACCACCATCATTATGAGATGTGACTCTAACTACCAATCATGGTATCCATGTGTCACTCTCAAGGTGGGTCTATCTGATACACTATTCTCTAACAAGTATCTATGTATTTGGTTTGATATCTCCATATCATGGATAATGAGATTCTTTCATCAACCAACATACATTCTAATCTTATGTGTTATTGATGTCTATGGATATTTCCACAATAACAACTGATTAGGGACAAAACAAGAATAGATACTCTTAGCATACATATGATCTCACTGTTCAGGTCATCAACCCGAAGACATGTCATTGAGTATATTATTCTATAGACATCTATAAGTTTTATGGTCATCTCACAATATAAAACACAAACATATAGATTGGAAACTTGCCTTTATTAATATGATCAATGTAGTATTACAAATCATTTACATAGTATCCCATTACAATCACCGAATGATAGTCTCTATGGGCATACATACCAACAGATTCCCACTTGCACTTATACCCAATCACTCATGAATCTCAATCCAAGTGATCGAACATGTCTGTCATGTTTCTGCTGTGAAAGTGCTTTTGTGAGCAGGTCAGCCACATTACTTTTTGTAGGTACTCTGCAAATCTTCACATCTCCTCGTTGTATGATCTCTCGTATGAGATGGAACTTCCATAGAATATGTTTGGAACATTGGTGCGATCTTGGTTCTTTAGCCTGTGCAATTGCTTTGTTGTTGTCGCAAAACAACTCAATTGCATCACCAGCGCTTGGAACCACTCCAAGTTCAGAAATGAACTTCTTGATCCACACAGCTTCCTTTGCAGCATTAGATGCGGAAATATATTCGGCCTCTATTGTAGAATCTACAACCATCTCTTTCTTGGAACTCTTCCAGCTCGCAGCTCTGTTGTTCAGGAAAAACACAAATCCAAATTGCGATCTGTAGTCATCTTTTTCAGTTTGAAAGCTAGCATTGGTGTAACCCTTTACCACGAGCTCTTCCTCACCACTGTATACCAAGAATTGATCCTTATTCCTTCTCAAGTACTTTAGGATGTTCTTTACGGTTGTCCAGTGACATTCACCTGGATCTTACTGATACCGGCTCGTCATGCTCAAAGCATACGACACATCGGGATGAGTACATAACATCGTGTACATGATACAATTACTGATGCATATGGAATCTTACTCATGTGTGCTCGTTCATCACATGAACTAGGACATTGGGATTTAGAGATCATAACCCCATGGGACATGGGCAAGTTACCTCTCTTAGAACCCTCCATGCTAAACCTCTTTAGCACCTTGTTAATGTATGTGCTCTGGATTAGGCCTAGAAGCCTTCTAGATCTATCTCTATAGATCTTGATCCCTAGTATATAGGATGCTTCGCCTAAATCCTTCATAGAGAAGGTCTTCCCTAGCCAACCTTTTACTGTCTGAAGAGAAGGGATGTCATTTCCCATCAATAGTATGTCATCCACATACAATATGAGAAATACGATTGTGCTCCCACTAACCCTTTTGTAAACACAAGGTTCATCTTCATTTTGACTAAAGCCAAACTTTTTGACTACTTCATCAAAATATAGATTCCAGCTCCAAGATGCTTGCTTCAATCCATAGATTGACCTTTGTACCTTACAGACTTTATGGGCTTCCTTTGGATCGATAAAACCCTCAGGTTGTGTCATGTACACATCCTTGAGTAAATTCCCATTAAGGAATGTTGTTTTAACATCTATCTGCCAAATCTCATAGTCATGATAAGATGCAATGGCAAGCATGATCCTGATGGATTTAACCATGGCAACTGATGAGAAGGTCTCGTCATAATCAACACCTTGAATTTGACATAATCCTTTTGCAACCAATCTACCTTTATAGGTTTGAACATTTCCATCCATGTCATTCTTCTTCTTGAAGACCCACTTGCACCCTATGGGTTTTACCTCTTCAGGTGGATCCACCAAGGTCCATACCTTGTTGGTGTACATGGATTCCATCTCAGATCTCATGGCTTCAAGCCATTTCTCAGATTTTGGTCCCTTAGTAGCTTCTAGATAGGAAGTTGGCTCATCTGCTATGCCTAATTCATCACTGTCTTGAGTCACGAGAAATCCAAATCTCTCAGGCTCAAGTCGTGTCCTACTAGACCTATGAGGTTCATGTGTTACATTTGGAACTTGAAATTACACAAAAATTTATGAGTCTTCATGTTCCTTATGTACCTCCTCAGGTTCTCTACTTTCTTGTTGGTCTCAAACTTCTTCGAGCTCTACATTCCTCCCACTAATTCCTTTGGAAATAAATTCCTTTTCTAGAAATACAGCAGTCCTAGCAACAAACACTTTATTGTCAGTTGGTGTGTAGAAGTAGTATCCCCAAGTTTCCTTGGGGTATCCAACAAAATAGCATTTTTCCGATTTGGGTCCAAGATTTTTAGGAAATTGTTTCCTAACATAAGCTTCACATCCCCAAATCTTTAACATAGACACATTGGGACGATTCCCATTCCATATCTCATATGGTGTCTTTTGAACCGATTTGGAAGGTACACTGTTAAGTGTAAATGTTGCAGTTTCAAGAGCATATCCCCAGAACGATATTGGAAGTTCGACTGAACTCATCATTGATCATACCATGTCTAATAATGTACTATTCCTTCTTTCTGACACACCATTATGTTGTGGTGTACCAGGTGGAGTCCATTGTGATACAATACCATAGTCTCTCAAAAGGTCCTCAAACTCTTGGCTTAAGTATTCGCCACCTCGATCTGAACGGAGTGCTTTAATACTCTTACCAAGTTGCTTCTCTACTTCATTCATGAAAGTCTTGAACATTTCAAGAGTTTCTGACTTGTGTTTCATAAGATATACATAGCCATACCTACTAAGGTCGTCAGTGAAGGTAATGAAGTATTGATAGCCTCCTCTAGCATTTGATCTAAAAGGTCCACATACATCAGTATGTATGAGCCCTAGCAGATCACTAGCTCTCTCACTGTGTCCAGTTAAAGGAGTCTTGGTCATCTTCCCTAATAAACATGCCTCACATGTCTCCAATGATTCAAAATCAAAAGAATCTGGATAACCATCCTTATGGAGTCTAGATATGTGCTTCTCATTTATGTACCCAAGACGACAATGCCATAAGAATGCTTTGTTTGAGTTGTCAACTTTTAACCTTTTAGTAGTTACGTTGTATATGCTAGTCTCAAGTTCTAACAAGTAGATACCATAAGACATAGGGGCATTTCCATAAAAGATCTCATCTTTAGAAATAGAAATAATTTCATTCTTAATGTGAAATTCAAATCCACTCTTGTCCATATAAGATACAGAAATAATATTTCTATTAATGGCAGGTACATAATAGCAATTCTCTAATTCTATTACAAGGCTCGTAGGCAAAGATAAACTAATAACTCCAACTGCGGTGGCAGCAACTCTTGCTCCATTAGCGACCCGCAGCTCGACTTGGCCCTTTCGTAAAGGCTTACTTCTTATCAGATCCTGCATATTAGAACATATGTGATATCCACATCCGGTATCAAGTACCCATGATGAAGAAGTATTTAAGTTTATCTCAATAACGTATATACCTGAAGTAGAGATCTCTATCCCCTGCTTCTTCTTCCTCAGTTCCTCTAGGTAGAGAGGACAGTTTCTTTTCCAATGTTCAGCCTAGTGAAAATGGTGACAACTTCCTTCTTTGGAGATCCCACCTTTAGCTTTGAGCACGGATGACTTTGACTTCTGCCTGGCTTTAGAACCTTTCTTAGCCTTGCCTTTACCTTTTGAGTTTCCCTTTGCCTTGTTGATCATCATCACAGAATTGGGCTTGTCTTTCTTCATATGTGCTTCAGCTATCCTCAACATGCCCAACAATTCTGACAATGGCTTATCAAAATTGTTCATGTTGTATTTCATGACAAAATGATTATATGATTCAGGCAACGATTGTAGAATCACATCAGTGGCCAACTCATGACCTAGGGGAAATCCCAGCTTGGATAGGCTTTCCACGTACCCAATTAAAGAGAGTATATGGGTGCCAACTGAGTCTCCCTCTTTCATCTTGCTCCTGAACAAAGCCTTTGAGACACCATATCTCTCCTGTCTTGCTTGATGTTGATACATGTTCTTGAGATGTGTTACCATCTCCATGGCATTCATGTTCTCATGATGCTCTTGCAACTCATAGTTCATTGAGCACAACATCGGGCACTTGACATCCACGGCATCATCAAGGTGCTTCTTGTAAGCATCCTTTTTAGCCTTGGGTGCATTTACGGCGGGTTCCGCTGGCTCTGGTGTTTCAAGGACATAGAGCTTACGCTCATGTGTGAGAACAATTCTCAGCGTCCTAAACCAATTTTGAAAGTTGGTTCCAGTAAGTTTGTCCTTCTCAAGGACCGGTCACAATGATAAAGCATGAGTGTTGTTTGCCATTTGATTGCTACAAAAAAATTTGCATTTAGTCCAAAACATTTTGACTTGTAAAGATTTGATAAACCAGATTAATTAGGACTTTAATTAATTACGCTCCCACTATTTTATTCAAATTGATATCCCTCACTATCAACTCAGAAGATTTCAACGCACAACCTTCTAGTGAGCCAAGACCCAAAATAATTGGATCAATGCCCAGCCAACGTCGGCGTCAAAGACCAAATACTAAGGTAGGCAACTTTTGTCAATTGCATCATATGCAACTCTTATATAGATGATCATGTACAACTCCTTGCCATGATGCATCAGTGTGCCTTTGGGTACTTGATTCTATCAATGTTCCCTAGTTAAGTCCAACCCATAAGCCAACACGATGAGTGTGCACCCTACAGAGGCAGACCCACACACCCACCATCACACTTCTACGAGATAGACAGTGTACCACGCGGAGGCGTGCCCACACATAGTCGATCAAGCTTTTCATGTATGTTGCTTTATGGAAGGCGACTAAAACTTAATATTATTAATTGAGGGGTTTTATTAATACATATACATATCCAAACACCATATACTTATAGTATGTATCATATACTACTATATCCACAACCACAAACGGTAGACATGCAATCACAAACACAAATACATAGGTTATGGCCATACTATTGTAATCCTTTGGAGAAAAAAGGATTACAGTCCACCTATGGTCTTATGCATCTCATGCAACACCTGTGAATCAACCTGTAAGCATGTAATGATCAACATTACAATGAACAGCTTCAAGGATGCTTCATGAGGTTGGAACTTCAAGTTGCTTCTTGGAATTGGATCTTCTTGTTACTTCTCCATGGACGCTCCTTGGAGTTGGATCTTCAAGTTGCTTCTTGGAATTAGATCTTCATGGTGCTTCTCCATGGACACTCGTTGGAGTTGGATCTTCGAGTGGCCTCCTTACATCAAGTTTACAAAAACTAAAACTAATCCTATCTCTATTACATCATATGAGTACAAATATAAAGGGAAAGAATTAATTACACCTTGAAATAAGAGATGAGGCTCGACATGCAAGCTGAATACTTTATACAAAGGATCCATATGCAACCATTATACATCCATAGTATTCTCAAACAAACATATCCATAAGATTGACATTCACATTCATACACAACATTCACAAAAGGGGATACTAGGCCATAATCGTGCATGCATTCCCCACATAAAATAGATTTTAAAGGCGACGTGTATGCTATCATAGGTATATCTACATATACGTATATACATATTAAAATTGCAGTACTTTTAATGCAGGACATTCCCCATTAAATAAATTGTTTGACTCCCACGCAGACTATGTGGGGTACACAGGGGCAGTTCCCCTGTGCGGGGATCCTTTAATTCGCATCGTATGCAACATAGAAAACAATATACAGCGATTATATCGAAACGAATCCAAATACATTGTAGATCGACGCTACTCTGATACCATTGTTTGGTTTTGTGGAGAAAACATGTGCGGCGGAAGCAACAAAATCCACACAACCCGAGGATCTCGTCAACAACAGCGTATTTGGAAGGAGTGTTTGTGGGATATACCTTATCGCAGAGCAAGTCCGGTGATGTCCCGTTGCACAAGGTGTGCAACGACGCTGACCTATATGGATGGAACTTCTCTCCCATTCACTGTCGTAGGATGATCCGGTGGTGCTCCTTTCGTGTGATGATATGCGCTGCTCATAACACGCACGGATGGTCGTTGATGTCCTCTGAACATAGGCGTATCAGCATCCGCGTCTCTACTTCATCCACACGGATGGACTGGAACTCCACGTCGTGCTTCCTAAGCCGGCGGGAAGGAGTGTGTTAATTAAAATGCTCGTGGATTAATTAGAATATTCTAGAATTTCATTAATTAACCAAATAATTGAATTAATTGATTAATCAATATCCGACTCCATGCAATTGCTTGGTATGGCTCTATGGGCATATATACCAACAGGCTAAACCTAGAGACTTACTAGTGGTGCATGCAACTTCACGCGAGTGGAGGCTCCATCATGATCCAACACTTTCATGCATTTTCACCACTTCTTAACTCCAAATGTGATATTATACTATTCTTTTGATAGATTAGAAACCATACATCAAGATGGTATCTAATCATGCAAGTGATTCATTCATGAATAGGATCAAGGAAATAAACATTGCTAAGAATATATATATATTCAATGAAATATGAATATTTACATGATAGGATAGCCTTAGTGGATGATCCCAACCTAATTTAATGAGTCTAATCACTCATACTTACAAGTGGAAAAATGGATTTACCCAATAGGAAGGCCATATCCTTAAGGGGGAAAAGGGGTGGATATGGATAGAATGAGGTATAAAGAAGAAACAACACATAATAGTAATTGTGGGGATACTGAATCTCAATGTAAGCCTCCTATTCACCATGAATAGTGGCGGTGAATGTGGGGAATATCTCTCCAATATTCATTCTCTCATAAATATAGTGTAAACACATTTAGAGAGTGAGAATCTATTGAAGCAGACTCTCGTCCTTGACAAGTGATGAAAATCGATTATGATAATGGAAACTGGAACCACTTCCTAGAAAAGATGTGTGTTCGTTCAAGGCTTGAGCCCCCTACTTATAGGAAATGGTGTGCTCCCAAGGCACATGATCATCAATATCCTTTGCTTTCTCTCCAAGTATCTAGACACATGCTTAGGGGCACATGTCCAAATAATCTAGTTGGCAGAGAGCTCAGTAGGACTTTAATTGAGGGATGGTGAATTATTGTATCTCTCGACGGTCTAAAGGATGGTTACAACACTATTTACTAATGTGTATGCCTAGAAGATTGACCCTATACCCTTTGATTTGTGGCTATATTGGCTTGATGAAGATTGTGTGGACCCTTATTGTATTGGGGTTGTTAGGGATTATATCTCATGGGTTCATGAGTTGGGTGACTGGTAAGAAAACTAGTTTGTTTGCCTCATCTACCCAGATGCTGAGGAGATATTTGAGCTTTTCATCATAGATTGGGACCATCTCATGTATCTTCATTAGTATTGTGAGGTGTCAATTGAGTATTCCACTTCTTGTTAGGATCTTTTAAAGGTTTCTCTGATTTGTTTTTCTTTCTCTAGGTTTCACTCCCTGAAAGAAGCTTGAAGAGCGCTTCCAGTGGTTCACTTATGTTTCCGCATGCAAATGTTAGGAACTATATAAGAAGTGTAGAGTGATTATACCACTTGTCTCTTTAGAATGAGGGGAGGCGAGAAGATACCAAGGATGTCATTTGTCTTGCAAAAGGTCATTAAACATGTCAATATATAAGACATTAGGCATGGTACAAGAATGCTTATTTGAGTGTGGGTTGGAAGATGTCTATACTCAATCAGCGTGTTCAAAAGTGAATGAGTCTGGAACCAATATTGGACAGGGAAGAAAGGGAAAAGATTGGCTATAGAAAATATGGAAAGAAAGGGAAATCCTATTTTGGTAAGACTCGCAATGAATTGTAGTCCAAATTCAAGTTACATTGATGGGTGATGGTAGGAACCCCATTGGTGGAAGCTCATAGATCTTCAAACGGGTGGTGATGGGTGTATTATTTTCATCTAAGGAGATGACAAGAAACCCATTGGTTGAAGACGTCAAGGATTCAATCAGTGATGATCTGTATGGACTTTCATTAGTGGATTCCATTAGTCTTTCCATCAATTGAAGGCACAACATCTTCATCAACCTATAGCTACCTTTGGGAACACAGGGTCTCCAACGTCATCAGTTGCTGGAGAATGCAGGTGATGAATGAATATTCATCATACTTTTATTGCAATTCTTAGACTTGAAAGATCTAGAGGGCGGTGAATAGAGATTTTTGGAGTTTTTAAAACAATTTAAACACTTGAACAAGAAGTAGGAGGAAACAAGGAAGATATAAGGAAGTAGAGTGGTTCCTACCTTAGAAATCTAAGGTAGTCAGTCCACTACCCGATTGTCTCCAACTGGGATTTTGAAAGCAACTTATTTTATTACCTCGTGAGGATGTTACAAAAAATACAATTTCTTTCCTATACCCTTGAAGTAGCCTTCACCTGAAGTAGCCTCAATCCTCCTAGAAGCATCCTTCTGAAGCAACTCCAAGACCCCCTTGAAGTAGCCTTAACCTGAAGTAGCTTCAATCCTTGAGGCAGACTTGTGAAGTAACTCCAAGTCACCGGGAGAAGCCTTCACCACCTTGAAGTAGCTCCACAAACCTCCTTTCAACAGCCTCCAACCTAGGAGTAGTCAAGAAGAACAAAATATAATACAAGGAACAAGATTGGAAGAAAGAAACAATGTTACCAATGAGTACAGTGCTTTGATCCTATATCAAGCGTATTGATCTCCTATCCACTATATATGAACGTGGTAGTGTGGTGGCTAGGAGATGTTAGGCTATAGGACACTAATGTAGAACTCAAAGAAACAAATTGCAAGTGTGTCTTTGCTTGTTGCTCACTAAGAATGAATCTCAAGTGTAATTGTATGAACAAGTGATGCTTTGGATGTCCTATGGTCACTCCTATTTATAAGAATAGGTTACAAGTGCTTAGAGATGTTCTAGACACTTTCTAGGGTGTTCTTAGTTCTCAACTAGCCATTAGGTGTCCTTAAATTATATTGCAATGGCTAGTTGTTTAGTGTTGAAAAGTGTAGTCCAGGAATTGTCTCGGTAGAGAAGTTTGTCGACCAAGATGTTCTCAGTCGAGAAGTTTGTCGACCGAGTGTTGGTTTGGAATAAAAGTGTTCAACGACTAGTGTGACTTTCCAACCACCAACTACTCTCAGTGCTTTGAAAAATACAGTTCAGAAATTGTCTCAGTCGAGAAGTTTGTCGACCGAGATGTTCTCGGTCGAGAAGTTTGTCGACCGAGTGTTGGTTTGAAGTAAAAGTTTTCAATGGCTAGTGTGAATTTCCAACCACCAACTACTCTCGGTGATTTGAGTAGGTTCCATAGGAAGGATATTGCATTCAAGGTAACAACCAAAATTAGTCATGATATAAGTGAAGAAGACAGTGAAGAAGAGACGGTGCTTTGAAGTAAAAGTTTTCAACGGCTATGGAACCTACTCAAAGGTTTATCTCGGTCGAAAACATTCTCAGTTCTTTGAAGTAAAAGTTTTCAATGGCTATGGAACCTACTCAAAGGTTTATCTCATTCGAGAATGTTGTCGACCGAGGACTATTCTAGTGTTACTTGAGTAGGTCAACAATCAGTGTTCGTGAGTTAGACTGGGGTGATTTTTGATCAAGGATTTTGTCGACCAAGAGTGTCTCAGTAGAGAAGTTTGTCGACTGAGAATGTCCCTGTTTCAATGTGTTGAATCATCTATAGTGTGTGTATCAATGTGTAATTGTGATTCTATCTTAGGTGAGGATCTATCTAAGTGTTGTGAGTGGATAGGAAAGATCTAACGCTAGATTTACATGATATCTATGTATACACTTGTACAAGTTTTTACATTGAGTACAATCATGAAAATAATAAACAATCTAAGCATGTTGATCTTCCAATTTGTATAGATCTTCAACTATCCATTTCCTTATTTGTTTCTCCTTGAAACACTCAAATAACAAGTTAGATCCACAAGAATAAAATGTTTGTCATCATCAAAACAAAGGGTATAATAATGTCCAATTTAGCCAACAAGACTATTTTTGCATTTATATTTCTTAGGATTTTGATAGTTTTATTGACTTCTTTGTATGTTTGTAGTTTTATATCTCCACGGAAGCACCGTATAGGGGGTCCCATTACCCTTAACCGGATAGGTATTAAGAGGGGGATGTCTCTCATGAGGTGTGGGGAAGCGCCCCTACCCATAGATTTTGGGTGTAATCAGAAGGAAAATCAACCAGCATATCGGGCTCAAGATTATGATTGACCACCTTGATTGACCTATTAATTGAGATCCACCTATCAAGAATCTACTAATAGACATCTTTCAAATCTCCATTTTATCGATCTCCATTGATCAAGGCCTATGATTGTTCACCTCAATCAATATTCCATATCGATATCCATTGATCGATCACTTCTATCGGCTATATAACAGTGGACCAAGTCAAGACAGCCCTTGATCAACCACCTAGGCACCCAGCCTCTAGACGATGATAGATCATCATATCTCAAGCACTAAAAATTGAGCACCTTCAAGAATACCTCAATAACAAGACAATTGTTTGATCAACCTTCCAAGACATGGATTCTGGTCACAGTCAATTGACATGCTGCCATATTCATCAATGATCGACCACCAATGATCAACCACCACCTAGCGACCAATCGACCACTCATGATTGGTAGCTCTACTCGATTAGTCATCCTCTAATTATTAGGCTCCATTACGTGATCACCTCGATTGACCATTTAGGAATCGACCTGCATTGTTTTAGCACTAGTGATTGGCCATCATGAAAACCTCCACCCAGTCAAGTTCCACTTACTCAATAAGTTGTTCCCTCAGCAGTCAACCTCTAGTTCTATTATAGGATCTTGATAGGAAATGATTGAGCAAGACATCCACTGAAGCCAATCAATCTGATATGAGCAAGCATGAAAGTAACATAGTCAGGATTGAGGTCAATAACCAAGCCCCAACTCAATCAGTTCACGCTCAAACATAGCTACTCGACCAAGCAACCAATCAGCCATGTTGTGATGATTGATCTCTAGCCATGGGCCTATCGAACAGCAAATGATTGACTTCACATAGGTTGTTTAGACACCAAGAAAATAAGTAGGTCAACCTTTCATGTAGAATGGGTTCCACCATTGCCACCTGAGTATGGAGGCCTATAAATATCCATAGTATATCCTCCCAATGAATCTCTCAAACCCCAAGCTGATCAAGGGAGATTGTGGCATCTACATTATTAATAGAGTGATCAATTTCATCACTATAAAGTGATCAAACTGCTACCTTATCCGCATGAGAACAAGGTCAATCAATTTGTAGACCACCATTCTCTCCAAAGTCAACAGTTGCCCTCTATGTAATGAAGATGATCGACCTCCCAATGATCGATATCTAGGCTATTGACCTCACTACATAAGAGCATCAATATACCATTGATCAATCGAGTAGCCGCCAAGCAGGTCAATCAACCAAAATCAATCAACCAAATTGTTGTCGTCTACTTGTAGTCATGTTTGAGATTGCCTCTTTTGTCTCTAATGGTTATAAAAATCTTGCTAGGAGGAGTGAGTAGTCCTTTCACCAGGGTTCTAGGACTATCCCTACTACTCATATATTGAAACTTTATTTCATTAATTAATGGATTTTATGAACCTTGTTCAATTCATTGCTAATCATTATAATGCATGTTTTTTGGATAGATCATCTGCTTTATGTGATTGATATAATATTAGGTTGATAGAATCTGATGTTTAAGATATGAATTTCGATTAACTTTGGTTTAAGACTGCATGAGAACTTCAGATAGGAAGTATCTGAAGGAGTGAGTATGGTGACTATAAGTAATGAGACACAAAGCTTATGGTTCCAGCTAAAAGGATGAAAATTGTGTAGCTCTGGTTAATTTTTGTACAAGTCTGTATATGAAATAAATGTGTAGATGCGAGTAGTGGCGGTGAAACCTGATTCCACCCCTAATGTTTTCCATAATTAACCTAAATTGGAATTTTATTCAACCTTTTTTCTTGCAATTATTTTAATTCAACCAACTTAAACCCGGATGTAAATATTAGTCTTAGTTCACTAGATAAAAATTAACAAGTTTCTTTAAAAAATTATCCTTAGGATTTGATTCTCAACTATACTGCAATCAGACCCATCCACTTGTGGGTGGTATTATTTCACATTTATTTTGGTAAAAAAAATATGGATTTATATCTCGAGTGAATTTGTTAGTGTGATAATCTATACATCAAATTCTAGCATTGTTGTCAGGGCTAATGGAGTCATCTAGTTTAGTCCAATTGTATTAAAACTAATTTAGGTATTTTATTTTACCATGGATAATGTTGCATATTCACTTGAACTTAATCTTTATACGTCAATTTGACTCGTGAAACAAATTCTTTCTATCTCAGGTACCACAAGTTAGTGTGTGTGATGCTTCACTAGCATTGGTTCTGCACCAAGCTTTGACCCTATGATAGACCAAACTTATCATTGTTTGAATACAGAAAATGGAGCTAAAATGAATGAGTATGAGATTACATGAAGGATGAATCTAGCCACTATAGAAAAGAGAAATAGGCTTACACAGGAAATCCGTATAGCCCAAGCAACTAATTGGAAGCCAAGAAGTAAAAGGAACTTAGGGAGTTCTCAATCCCAAAGGTTGTAGATATTTGTCACTTTGTTATGCCACCCCCCATCACTACCTCCAATTCAAAATAAGGGCACATTGGGTCATATTGCCACAAAATAGTGACTTTTTAGGCAGACAACTAGATTTGACAAGAGCACATTTTGAAATTTGTGTACATATGTGCAATGAGAAAGCAAGCAGGAGATTCTGATGATGTTACTAGACTATGTCTTTTCAAATATTTGCTTGAAGATAGAGCAAGGAGTTGGTACGATGCCGTGACATGTGACCCTTTCACCACATGGGACTAGCTTTAGAATAACTTCCTTGATAAGTTGTACCCTCTTTTCCTCACATACACAATTAGAGGCCAGATAACTCAGTTCACACGCATCCTAGGTGAACTTTAGTAGAAGTATGGGAGAGCTACAATAAACTCATATGCAAATTGCTTGCACCATGTTATTTTTGAAAATCAACTTAATAAGTTTTTCTAGAGAGGTGAGGATGATGATATTAAAAGTTTTTCCAATTCCTCCTCTGTAGGAAACTTCATGCACTATTTTTATGATAGTGCCTGGAAGTAATGACTCTTGAGGCTGAAAATTAATCCAACTAGGCAAATATGTAGGCATGGGAGAGCTAAAAGTGGTTATGGCATAAGGTAGCTCTAAATTGAAATCAATTGTAGAATCTTTGGAGTTCTTGGTGCTCAAGTAAGAAAATATTGAGATGTCTTTTAATTCCTATGAAAGACAAAGTCAAACACGACAAAAATAGGTGAAGCCAATGACAAAGTTTTGCAAGGCATGTAAAGGCATTGATCACTCTATGTAGAATTTTCGATTTCTTTTTGAAGTAAAAGTAAAAAAACTCAATAGTTTAAGGAGACAATAATCATATTGAGGATATGAACTCCATCCATAGTATCTCAGGTTAATGGTATTACACTCTAAATCAAAATATAAACCATATGAGTTTACATTATCAATATACGGCATGTGTAGAAATTTTTCGAAAGCTTGCACATGATAAAAATCAAGTTTGGGGTCATCCGAGTTCTCTGAATAATCAACAACAAAAATTAGAAGCCTAGGGAAGTGTAGAGGTAACCTTCATCATAGGAACTACAATTAGGGGTATCATTTTCAAAATCCTAACCACATCACACAACAACAATAGCTACAGGGACTGCATGCAAATGCTCCTTCATCTGATCTGGATAAACTTTCATTGAGAAAATACTATATTTACAACATACAATGATTGCAAATCAACAAGCTCGGCCATAAAGTCTCAATTGACACAACTCTCAGCTAACCTTCACCTTTTGTAGGCTAGCCATAAAATAACTATAAGAATCCAGAACAATTGAAGGTTATTACTACACACATTTAGGGAGAGACTTTTCAAATATACAATGTCAGGAGTACAGTGATCAAAATAGATGAGGATTATTATGTATTGTTCAAGACTCAAGAGTACCACATTCAGTGGAACAATAAGTGGCAAGTTAGAATGCAGAAGTGCAAGATACAATAGTGATCAAAAACACATGAAAGGTCTATTTTGAAGAAGTAGTGAGTGTAGAGGAGAGTACAGGAAAGCTACATATTCCAATCTTTAGACCTCATCCTCCATACTAAGACAGTCTAAAGTAGGAATGTCTAGACACTTGCTTTATGAAGTTTAAGGAATCCATGAAAGAGTTTCATGTGGACATCCCTTTCTTGGATGCCCTAGATGAGATGCATGCATGGTTAAAATACTTGAAGATTCTCCTTACAAGGAGATACACAACCCAAGAGTACAGATGGACAAGCTCACTAGGACGACATCTAACATAATTCTAAATAAGATGCCAAAGAAGCATAAGGACCCAAATTCCTTTGGTGTTGCATGATACATTGGTGACTCTACATGCAGGAAGGGATTAGTCGACCTCAGAGCCAGCATCCCCATTATGCACCATAGCTTTTATAAGAGGTTAGGTTAACATAATTACTAAGGGTCAAAATCATATCGAATTGGTCAGTTAGGTTCGGTCCGGTCCAGTTCATGGTCTGGAAATTTTGCAAGTTTGGTCCATTATTTGGTCTAGTCCAAAATCGGTCAGTCCGTGGACCGGACTATGGACATTTTTGTATGTAAAATGTCTTCAAATATTAAGTTATATTATGTCTAAAGTACAAATATATTGCATATTAGAATACTAGTTGTGTAAATGGTTAACTATAATGTAAAACAACTATTAGAAGTAATTAAAAGTATCAAAGATTCAATATTAAACAAGTTATGGAATGTTAAAAAATTCTGCTTGTAGTCCAAACAGTCCATTCTCAATCCGGTCATACTTTGGAATGGTCTGGTCTCAGTCCAGGCCTACTTCAAAACTATCTGGTCTACGGTCCATACGGCCTCGGTCCGGTCCTCCTTTAAAATGGTTTGGTCCAGTCTGGTCCTACTTCAAAATGGTCCTCAGTTCGGTTCGGTTCGGTCTGGTATGGTTCTAGACTGATGCTCACCCCTAATAATTACTACCAACTGGCACGATGATACATCTTGAAGGTTTTTCAATGACCATTCCAATGGGAATCATTGATGATAGACCAACCAAGATGGGGAAGGACTCTTATGTTCTATGATGACTTTGTAGTCATGGATATAAAGGAAGATCTTAGATATCCTCTTGTCTTTGTCCTACCTTTTCCATCCACAGCAAGAGCATTATTTTCCCAGGTAGGGACCCTACTTCTAAGATTAGGGAAAGATACCCTTGAAAATAGGATTTTGAATAGAACTAAAAGGGCCAAGTATGCATGAGGTGGTTTTCTTGGAAGATTGTATAGAAAAAAATTGCTCCTCGAATAGGTAAACCCAATGTTTGATGACCCTCTAGAGATCACCCTTTTTTATCCTGAGGCTAGTGATTCTATTGAGGAACATGTGAAGCAGTAGTGCATACTCCACCTAGGTCTAACCAAAACATAATAGAATAAATGAAATGTGAAAAAAAGACAATTATTTGTGAAATAAGTTGTAGGTTGAAAAATTCATAAAAATTGATTTAGTCATCAAAAAATATGAACATGTGAGGCAATTTTTTTAAGAACTATAATGAATTATGACAAAAAATTTAATAGTTTTACCATTGTGATATAATATAAAATAAAAGAGTCTTCTTAAAGATGCATTAAATTGTGAATGAGGTTTTCATAATAATAAATTGATCAAAAAAGTCAAGAAACTTAGTCCAGAACCTAAGAACCATTAAGTTAAGTTATGATGTTATTTTCTAATTTACTTTGTCAACTTCTATGGAAATTTATCATAACCTAACATTCATGTTTGAATATCATATTTCAACATCCCTTATTTACCCATGGATGATTTCCTTCTCCCTTTTAAGTGATTATATCTAAACTATATTTTCTTAACCTAGGATCATATTTTTGATGGTTTTAACTTCTTTTACATCCCTAATGTATTTTTATCCCAATATTTTTCACCTTTTCAAGATAATTTTTGTCACAAGGTCATGACGGGATGGTTGAAGTGGAGAAGTGCAACTGGAGTAGTATGTGACTAGAAGATCCCTCTCAGTTTAAAAAATAAGTTTTATGGAACAACTATATGACTAGCCATGCTAAACTGGAGTGAATGTTGGGCAGTGAAGAAACAATTTCTTGATGAGATAAATGTGTTTGAAATGTGTTTGTTGAGATGGATGTGTGGGAAGTTAAGAAAAGATTTTTTGAGGAATGGCTATATCAAGAACAAAGTTGGGGTGGTGAGCATCGAGGACAAGTTGTATGAAGGTAGTCTAAGATGGTATGGACATGTGTAGCATAGACCGACAAATGCACATATTACAAGCTAGGTTATTGAGTCAATAACACTTAAAAGAAGGAGAGGGAAACCTAAAGTTATTTGGTAAGAACTTATAAAGAGTGGTTTTGAATCTTTACATCTTGATCAGAGTATGACCCATAACAACGGTGATTGAAAAAGAAAGATCCATGTAGCCAACCCCAACATGGTTGGAATTGAGGCTTAGATGATGATGATGATGGGTGTAAAGCCTAAGCTGGATAGTTTGATCTCTATTAGCTTCCAAATAATGAAACAGTAATTGTTGACAGGTCCATTATCTATGTAAACCAAATATGTCATTCTTAGTGACCAGCTCTTATTACTTCTATGAAGAACTTTGTTTAATGGTTTAGTAATAAAATTGGTGTCATTATATCTTTTTGCATATTATCAATTTAATTGGTTCTCCTTTAATTTTCCATTGTCTCTACTTGAGAATAAATGTCCTCCTAGGAGTTTTTTAGTAAATCATCTACTTATGAAGGATGTAGTGGTCTTTGTATATGATTTTATCTAGAATTTTATTCTTTAATGGGTTTGAAATGATAATTTGACCTTTTTTTCCTCAACTAGTTTAGTTTTTTGTGATTCTCATAAATAACTCTTAACGATGTTTTGTTGCATTTTTCCTTGTGGGGCCAATTTAATGCATGTTCAATATTAAACTTGGTTTGATTACTTATATATACCTCTTTTCATGTCTATATTTAATTGGTTCTCTGAAGAACCATATATTATGGTTTAATAATGACATATAATCATTATATTTATTTTGCACATTATTACATTGATTTGACCTCTTTGAAGTTCAAATGGATCTAATTTAGGACAAACATCCTCTTGGTTTCTTTTGAATAAATCCCCACATTTGAATTATAAAGTAGTATCTTGTAAGATTTCTCCCAAAATTTACTCTTTAGCGGGTTTGAAATGCTAATTTAATTACTTTAGTCCTCAATTGGTTTACAAGTAATTATGTGATCTCATTATCAAACTTATCATGGTTTTTTTTGTTGCATAATTCCTTCTTCTAATGATCTCATTTTGATTTATTTTAAACTTCATGTGGTATATTAGTGTACCACTTGTTATCATGTCAAAAACAATGTTTGATGAGATCTTCATGATTTGAATTGTGTAAAGAATAGTTGGCTCGACATGAAATATTTTCCTATAAGACCAAATACTCTAAGATAATGATGGGGATCACCCTAGAAATTATTTTAAAATGGATGCTTTCTAGTAAGACATCCTACCAATAAGCATAGTTATGGATGACACTTGGTTTGTCAAGTATTGTTTTCAAGTAAGATTGTTTGTCACCAAAATGATGGAGGATAGTTGTGATTGTCCACCTAGAGTGGAGGATAGCCTTGTCTACGTACTCAAATATGTAATATGATATAGGATAACAATGACGGCCATCATTATAATAAAATATAGCATGTTTAGCCTTGATTTTCCATGCTTAGTAGAGGATGGTCATGATTGGATACTCATTTAATAGAGAATATCCATGAACATAAAGTCAACATCAGATGGCATCAACTGCCTATTTCAATACAAATACAAGGTAGGATTCAAGCCGCACTTGCCAATTTTGGATAAATATCATCTTAGATCTGGATTCTGAAGGGTTCAATTGAGGTTATGAACCAGGGGCATGGGTTTTTCTTCATTGAATTCTCGGATGATCTAGATCTGGTCTGGATAATGGAATCTACTTTATTAAAGGTAAGGCTTTGGTTCTAACGAAATGGAAGACAGGAGACTCCCTAAAGAGGTTCAGATTGACGGACATGCCTATTTGTGTCAGAGTTCACAATCTACCACTTGAACTGTGGGATGTGAAGATGTTCACCATGATTGGTTCATTCCTGGGCAATCCTCTTCTTGCTGAAAGATCTACATTTGAACTGAGGAACCTTGAGTTCTCTAGACTGCATATCATTATGCCTACTTCTTTTGAACTCCTGAAGGAGTTGGAGGTGTCTAGTGATAAGGGAGTCACTCATCTGATCAAGTTCGAGTATGAGTGGAATTCAAAGGCTTGTGTTGTGTGTAACTTGTTTGGACACAATGATTGTAAGGAAGTTTTTAGTGTTCCAGTTTTAAAGAAGGTTTGGGTAAAGAAAATTTCTCCCATAGCTATCTCAGAAGTCCCAGAGGTTACTGAGAAAAGTCCTAAGAAACTAAACTTGTATGATCATGTCAATTCTATTAATGTTACAACAGTGAGTGATGAGGAGGAAGAATTTCATGTTCCTAATGATTCATTTGAAGACAATGCTTTGACTAATTCTGAGGAGGATGGTTCTGGTTCACAAGGGATGGTTGGGTTGGTTGTAGATTTGTCTACTCCACCAGCTGCTAGCTCTTCACTTATTAAAGACAATGGTTTTGAGGTTCACAAAAGGTAAAAGAGGAAGAAATCTAAAGGAAAAGGTAGGAAGGCCTCTACTATCATTAAGGATTCAGATCATATCACTTAGACCTCTTTGTCCAACAAATTTGACAACCTGAAGATTGCGTTTGATGATTCTTTTAGTCAAGAAGATGCTCAATCCAGTGAAGACATGTTCCAATTGGTTTAAATGGATAGCTCTAATATTAATATCTTTTCCTGGAATGTAATAGGTCTTAACCTTAAGGCCTCTTCAATCTAGGATAACATAAGGGAGGTTAAACCCCACATTGTCCTTTTAATTCAGTCTAAAGTTAGAGAGAAGAAGATGAGCAAGTTGGTAGCAAAGTTTTTCTTGATTACAATTGGGTGTCTAACCATAGGTCTCATTCTCTCAGAAGAGTGGTTATTATCTGGAAGGATTGTGACTGTGTTGTGAGGAATATTCAAGAGTTTGATCAATCTGTTGATATTGAAGTTTCTCATGCTGATAGAAATTTCTTTCTGGTAGTTGTGTATAGCAATAACCCTGATGTTGACAGGGTTCGTCTTTGGGATGAAATTGATCTTATTAGTTCCAATATGCTATCATCTTGGGTTATTCTTGGTGAGGTCAATGTTGTCAAGAAGGATGATGAGAAAATGGGTAAGGACTCGCCTTCAAAGAAATCTATGGAGGACTTCAATAATTGCATGCTTAATTTTGCTCTTTTTAAACTCAAGCTTAATGGTACATGTTTTCTTGGTATAATCATCGGAGTGAGGACAAAGTTGTTACTTGTTACATTGATAGGATTTTCTATAATGACAAGTTCATGATTGAGTTTTCCAATTGTAAAGGTATCTTGCATTCCAACATTATCACTGACCATAAGATCGTAACTCTTGATATTGCTGAGAGGGGTAAGGTATTGTCTCCCGCTAGATTTAATAATGTGTGGTTAGAGAGAGATGATTTCATTGATACTATGAGAAGAAGTTGAATTGTTAACAATATTGGTTTTCCTATCATCAAAGTTTATTCAAAACTCAAGAGACTAAGAATGACCTATCGAAATGGAACAAGACCTATGTTGGTAATCATACTGATGTAGCTAAAAAGAAGGAGTTCCTCGTAGTGGATGCCCTGACAAAATTAGATTTTGGCCCTTCTAATGTTGCTCTACAATACGAAGCTAGTAAGAAAATAAAAGAAGCCTTCCTGGCAAGAATTCATGAAGAGTCTCTACTAAGATAGAAATCTAGAGTGAGATGGATAATAGAAGGGGATTCTAATTCAAAGTATTTCTATGCATTGATCAAAGTTAGAAGACATGTGAATCATATTAGGGCCCTCTCTATCAATGGCTCTATTTTCATGAATAATGCTATTATTAAGAAACATATAGTGGAGTTCTATTCTTTCATCTTCAATAATCATCACATTGTTGATTCTGATATCTTGAATTCCCTAAATTTACCAAGTCTTAATGATGTTGATAAAATTCTTCTTAAGAGATTATTTTCTATGAAAAAAAACATTATTAACATTATCAACAATATGAATACCGATAAGTGCCCAGGACTGATGGATTTAATGGCAAGTTTTTCAAGACTTGTTGGAGTATAATTTGCTCTGATATTGTTGAACCTATTTTTGGTTTTTCAATTCTGGAATGTTACTTAAAGAATATAACATGTACTTTCATCACTCTTATTCCTAAAGTCAAGGACTCTACTAACCTAAAGAATCTCAGACCGATTGCTCTTTGCAATATCTTTTACAAGATTATTTCCAAACTCTTGACTAACAGGTTGCAAGGTGTTCTGTCATCTATTATTAGTAGTAATTAGTGTGCCTTTATGAAATTCAGGTCTATTAAAGATGTTGTCCTTCTCTCCAATGAACTTATTCATGATTTCAATAAGAAGGTTGGGAATCCTAAATTATGTTTCAAGATAGATATCTCAAAGTCATACGACTCTGTGTCTTGGGATGCAATTTTTTTGTATTCTCCATCTTATGAATTTCCCTCACTGTTGGATTATTTAACTCAAAGAGATCTTTAGCATGATGACTTATGAACTATTGATTAATGGTGAGTCCACTAAGATGTTTAAACCCAGCAATGGAGTTCTTCAGGGTGACCCCCTAGCTCCATATATTTTTGTTTTGGTGATGCATGTAGTAACTCGCTTGTTTGACAAAGAAGTTGATCAGGGCAAGATTAAATCGTTGAGAGCTTTATCTAATTTTGTTGTGTCACATCTAATCATCATTTATGACCTTATGATCTTCTATGAAGCAGACGATCAAAGTGCTTTGGCAATTAAAAGGATGCTTGACAATATTTTTGTTGCAATGGATTCGAAGATTAATACTGAGAAAAGTGTTATTTTTTATAGTCAGGGAGTCAATAGAGAGAGAATTTGAGGTTTTTTGGGCATCAATGAAGGGTTTCTTCCTCAAAGATACCTTAGTATCCCTCTGATTATTGGTAAACTCATGAAATGTCATTGTAGTCCTTTACTGGATAGAACCAAAGGAAGGTTGGATGGTTGGAAATCTAGCCATCTTTCCATGGTTGGAAGGGTTGAGCTCGTTCAGTCTACCCTCACTATCATGTATCAGCATTGGGACTTCTGTTTTCCCTCTTCCCTCCTCTGTTTGTGATGACATTGATAGATTGTGTCATAATTTTATTTGGGGGAGAATTGATAACAAGAATCCTTTTCATTTGATTAAGTGGAGTGATATTGTGAAGCCTAAAGAAGAAGGCGGTCTTGGTATCAAGAGAATTAGAGAGGTCATCAGAGCATCTATTTTGTTGAATGACTGGAAAATAGATAAGAAGAAAGATAGCATTTGGATCAAGTGGATTCATGAGAAGTACTTATTCAGAAATTCCTTTTGGTCGTTATCCATTAACAATTATTATTCTTTGATCTTCAGAAGAATTCTCTTAGAAAGGAGTTGTTTAAGAAAATTTATTATCTTCGTTATTAGTGATGGATCTTTTATTTCCATTTGGAATTATCCCTGGGTTTATGATGCCAAATTTCTTATTGAGATTCTGGGATATGAAAGTGTTATTCAGCTGGGTCTATCTAGTGATGCTAAGGTGAGTTTCCTAATAAAAGATGGAAACCGGTTCATTGAGAATTCCACACTTGATAGCAGGATGATTGATCTTCTCAAAATCCTACCTAAACCTAAGGATAGCAGATATGACATCCTATTTGTTGGAAGGTCTGACATGAACTTCAAAGTTGTCTGGGATTGCCTTAGATCTAAATCTGAGCCTATTCCATTCTTTCAATGGCTATGGAGATATAAGGGTCCCTGCAGTTTCAATCACTGGGTTGGAAGATTGGTCACCACAGACTCCCAACTTCTGGT
Source organism: Alisma plantago-aquatica (assembly GCA_963693085.1). Lineage (NCBI taxonomy): Eukaryota > Viridiplantae > Streptophyta > Magnoliopsida > Alismatales > Alismataceae > Alisma > Alisma plantago-aquatica. Next base: position 667,032,688 of record OY856414.1, read on the forward strand.
TATATCAAACATCTTTATATTTTTATGGCGTCTATGTGTTTTCTTTGCAAAAGTGACGAAGAGGATGTGGATCATATCTTCTTTAACTGTGTCTATACCATGAACATTTGGAGGCATGCTTGTGATCATCTTGATTTTCAAAGGCCATGTTCCTTGGAGGATATCTACAATCTTCAAAGTAAGAAGCTTCATTTGATCTGTCTATGCATATTCCACAAGGTTTGGAAAGAGAGAAATGATCGAGTTCATAGAGGTTTTGCAAGGGAGGTTCTTCAGCTATGGAAGTTCATCCTTGATGATATTGATCTTTTCATGAGCAGATAATTTTGTGTTTCTTAGTCAAGATGTATAGTTTTCTTTTCATTTATCTTCCTTTGATAGTACACTTAGTGAAGGATGTTCCCTAAGGTTGTACATATTTACTTGTACATACAAAAAATTCAAAAAAAAGCAATAGATGAGTTGGGTTCACCAAAAAAAAGATTCTATGTTTTCATTTTTTTCATATATATTATCTATTTTAGTGGTAAGGATCTTGTGATGCAAGGCGTGATTATGTCGGTGTTATGTTTCATATAGTTACTACATTGCAAATGTTTATTATTGAGACTCTCTTTTTATTCTAAATGTTGGTTATTGGCTCTATATTTTTGTTATATATGCGTGGATGCACATATTATGATCTCTTATATATACATACATATATATGATCTAGTTTCCATTTTGTAACATGTTTTTGCTAATTTGTAGCCTATTTAGTAGGGTTGGCAGCTAGGTCCATCACACCGATTTCAGGTCGAGGTGTTTAGAAGTCCTAAAATTTTATGTTATAATGAAATCTCCAAGAAAAATGATTTCAAGTCATTCCAAGTTGGGTCGGGAGTAATTGTGTCTTATACAAACAAAAATGCTCACTGATGAAAAATATTAGAATTGGACCAAATTACACATTTTTGGGTCCTCTCTGGTCAAAAATTGCCAGCCCTACTGTTTTGAACCTCTTGGAACTCAATATATATTGCCTAGATCCTATCTTCAACATATACTAGTATGAGCTAGTTATATTGTATTTGTTTGCTTTTATCTAAAAATATAAATATTGATTTGTATTTATAATTGGATAAATTAGAATAAAATTGATTGCATGGAGAATTGATTTTTGTTATGCTTATATTTTTCAAAAAGAACATTCAATGAGAAGAGTAAATGTACAGTGTTGGTATATATTGATGAACTAGTCACATCATATAAATTGAGCTCATTTGGACGACCATAGCCCTTGCATCTAAACCTTACAAATTTGGTACCCTGGAACTAACCCAAATGCCAACTATTCACATGTTAGTTGGATGGCCTAAAAATATTCAAATAAGTTGAAGGTTTGTTTATCGTTAACACATGAGGTGAAGATTAAGATCTTACGATTGGATTTTACATGTGATTGATGCAAGATGTGAAAATGTTGAGTATTCATGTTTTACTAGAACCAGATCTAACATATTCAAACTCTTTATTACTTTATGATTAAATGGTCAAATTAGAAACTCTTTTTTATAGTTGAAACTTATGGTATTTTCTATATCCTTTTTTAGGATATTGTTGATACCTACTAGCAATGAACTTCAAAAATAGACTCATGACTTGGACACATTAGACTGGTTTCGAACTTGGATAGAGATGATCATATAATGTCAATGTAAGCTTTAGCTTCTATAGTTTGTTCACATAACCTCACAACATATACATGATTGATGGCTCAAAGTTGTTTGTAACATCCTTCACTATACATAATACTTCAAATTCTTGGTAAATTTGAACCTTAACATGATTAAGATGATTGCATATTTATGTAAAGTCAACCAAAACCCCAATCTTTACTGTTTGCTAATTTCTCCCTCTCAAGACCACCTACAATACAAAGTTCATGCATTTCATAAAATGATAAAAAAAAAAGAGTAGGTATTTAGAAAATGCTTAGTTTTAGAGAAGTAGAGTATTCAGCTAATAGCATTTGTAAATATCTAGAATTGCTTTTAGAAATATGCAAATCTTGGTGAAGTGTAGAGAGGGTGTGGAAGTTTGCGTGCATGCAAGCTTAGCGTGCGCATACAGCCCTATATTACAAGGTAGAAGAGTTTGTTTAGGATGTTTTACATTGATCGTGGAGGTCGGAGATTATGTTATAACTTATTAAAAGAAAATCAGTATTTGAGCAGTTTTATATACAGATTTAAATTGGAATTCAAACAGACAAAAACAAAAGGAAAATAGCAGCGTGGTTGACAATTGAAAACCAATTTTTGCATGCGCAGCGAAGACCAAGCAAAACAAGACTGAAATGTGAACGATACTTCAGGCTTGTTTGTAGGACTGTTCAAAACTGCAGCACCCCGGCGCAGTAAGTCAGGTGTAAGTTACGGGGTTGACTGCCATTTTTTTTCTACAACGCAACCCAAAAAATAGTTCGGTCAGGTGCGGCTGTCAGGCGATGCAATACATTTTATACGAACGGGTATGTACTGCATGGATCATCTAGAATAAACAGAAACAGATCACGCACATGTTATTCGTGAATCCAAAGGGCACGTGGTTGAAAATAAGCTTTAGCGGGCTTTAGGATAGATCCTTCAGTATGACGCGGATTTGTATGGAAAGTGGTGTTCCAGACTGCCACATTTTCTGACGTCACCTGTTTTTGTCATAATCTTAGACCTAGTTTGGCTGCCGCTATTTAAACTACCAGTATTTGATACATTAAATGTGTAGGGACAGATGACTATTCTTTTTTAACCGTTGCCTACATAATTTATTAGAAAAATGGCAAGTGGCGCCAGGATTGGCGGGTTTCCTGACTGCCAGCTCCGTTCCTATCCTATCACTTTTGTGTCTTATGCACTTATGAGCTGGCTATCAGCAGAATGTCAAAAAGTATCTTATTACATGTAAAAGACTGCCGGCATTCGAAAAGTGCTTACCCAAACTAGGCCTCATCTAAAATGCTGCAGTTATATGTAAATCATTCATTGAACTAGTGGTCGTAATATCATTTGGTATTTGGTTCGGTATTTCGTTCTAATAGATGTGATTCCTGCAATCCCGCCATGCACGGTGGTGATGAAAACTGGCACACTTTGCCAAGTTTTCAGCTTTTTGGATAGCCTCTTTGCTGTCCTTCTGCACAAAATTGGTCGGGCAAAGCATAAGTGGTCCCAGAATTGTATAGACTCTTACCTGCAACCACCGGGATTTGAGAAGGGGGCCGAACGGCCCCTTAAACACCACTACTACGATGGAAGACATGATTCTCAATCCAACCTGTTTAGAAGTGATTGTGAAATCATCCAACTAGCCTGGTTTAATCAAAATAGCAGCGGTTTTACACAACCACCACTGACCTACTGCCCTGAATGGCAATGTCAAATGTTGTTTCATGATTCATAAATAAATTATCCGATAGTCTAAAAGTTGTCACCCAAATGGCTCCTTAGATTATAACAGAGAATAAGTCTGTTTATTACGACTATATATACTTTGTATGGAAATGCTTAATACGAATGTAACATCCAAATAGAAGAAATGTCATGAAACTCATCTAACCAAACAAAAGACAGTACTTAAATGCCAACCCTTTCTAAGATTTGTTTCTGAAAACCAATTTGCACTGCTATTACCACTACAAAACAAGCTCATAAGATTATAATTACATTCGATCAATTAAATAAAAGCCTCAACTATCATTATAATACAACACAAGGACTGCTTTCAGACTCCGTCAATCAGTCCTCATACCATAAAAGAGGCATTTTGGTATACCAGCATGAATGCAGCAGACATCCTCTCTAGTGAGTTGGGAGAAGAATGCCCACACAAGACGACAATGACCTGTCGAAGACAAACATGCAATTGCCTCAACCAGAGACACATGGCGCGCCATCATAAACAGCAGCAAGCAAGCAAATATATTATATGCCTGACACATGATGCACATGATACAGGACATCAATCGGCCTTGGGCTCGAGTATCTTTCTGCTGTCAATGAAGTACTGGTTCGGGTGGTTGATCCCGGCATCGCAGGCTGAGGAGTGGATGGCTTCAAAAGCCAGCGTGCAGGCCAGCTGCATGCGAACCAACAGGGAAAAGAAAGTGTAAGTTATATATATTTTTCGTTCAAAAAGAAACTAATGTTTCTGACAAATGCAGTTTAGGATAGTGAGAGATACGAACCTGATAGTGCCTACTCTTAGCTTTCTCGATGATTTCCTCCATCGCACGGCCTCCAACCCCCATCTTGCCCAGAGCAGCCCTTAGGTTGTCTTCACTGTTTGATGAACAATTGCATTAAAACTTACATGTGGGATAGTACAAATGGTACGTGAACACGGAGATTGCCATAAACAGTGCAGACCTAGACAGATTAACAGACACCAATAGCTAAACCTGATGTAAGTAAGAAACATATAAACGGTTAAATTATCAATTTCAGAGTATCTGCTAGTTACTATGATTGCAATTTTGTGAGAATAAACGTGAACAAAAATTCACGTGATCACTGATCAATGGAGGAAAAACTTAAAGAACAGGGCAACCATGAACACTTACTCCGTCAACCTCGTCAAAAAACAGATACAGTGATTTACTTATAAGGATAAAGCTGTTCAAAAAGGGAATGCACCTATCAGAAGCACACGATTAAATTGTATTGTAGATAAGCCAAAACCATACTTGTCAAAGCGGCAAGGTGACACGGCGTTCAGGTAGAGAGCCTTGTGACTAGTCGCGACTAGGCGTGACTAAGCGTCGCTTAGGCGGCTTTATAAAAGCTAAAATATTTGTACATTTAACACGTAGGCATACATATAATTAATGATTCTCAGAAACCGTTCTCCCTTCATATACATTTATTTCACAATTATATGTGTAAGTACATAAACTTATGGTTAACTCAATGACATACGTGTGTATTTGATAAAAGAGCATGAAAAATAACATTTTCTAAAAAAGTTTACTTAGCACAGCCGAAACAGGAAGATAATTCCAAATAATGTAAGAGTTTGAGATTTAGTATATAAATAAAGATTAATCTATTGCTAAGTATTGACTATCTTTAATAATATAACTACTAAGAAGAAATTGAATTTAATGCAACAAGCCAAACTCTGAAAATCTAGGAAATGCTTATTAATAGAAATAATTATAATAAAAAATGTTAGTTGGCACATAACAATTACAAGAATGTACGTCTTGAACACTAGGGCACAGAATTAGACCATTACAAATCATTTATATGCAAAAAATATGTGAAAATAACATAAGGCAGCAATTTAGGCAAAGCGCAGGGCAAAGCGCACCCCCCTGGGTAGCCTTGCTGCCTAGGCGATAGCCTTAAAAAGTAAGGCCAAAACTGATAACACAATATTTTGCTGCTGGTCTCGGTGATGGAAAAGAAATCTTTTCCAATTCAGCTTTAGGGTTGGAGCCAAGGAGTGGCAGGTGAAGAGGTCCTTTAAGGTGGTAGTGCCAAAAGAAGCCTTTGTGGTACGTTCACTTCCACCTATAAGGAGAAACAGACAATGATCCCTGGTGGTTTGAGTGCTAAATAAGTGCTTGAAGGCTGATCTCATATGATTTTACAGTAATTTTTGGGATTAGTTATGGTAGTTGCCATGGGTTGAGCTTCGATGTAACGCTACTAGAGCTCCCGTTTGGGATGGTCTACATCTAGCAACCTCAAGCCCTTCTTCATGAATCAAGGATTGATGTGGTACCTACTTGCAACTGGGGATTGCGTCCTTTTGCACCTCAAGCATAATCTACAAGGGGCACAGATTTTATAAAGAAATGGGTCTATGGAAAAAGATCAAATAGGAAGTTTGAGGTCAAGAGTTGAGTGGCTAAATTGAAATCTGAGACCTTATTGGCAACATTTGATGTTATGTCATACCATATATCTTCTTCATGATACTTAGCACTACTTTTCTCTCCATATAGCTTTAGAACATAGGGATGGCAAAGTGTTGTTATGTTAAGTGGGGAAAACAAGGATAGAAAAAAGAATGAAGATGACCAGGTAAAAATGGAAAATCCCTGATGGAAGAACTCTATGCTACGTGTAAAATAATTACATATTTAGCTTTGAGTTTTTAGTAACTTTGTGATCACCAAACCTCTGCTACAGTCGAGTATTGCGTGAAATTTTGGATTCTTTTCTAAAATTAGGCCTACATGAAATGATTAATGACCACTAGAGCCAGGTTCACACTGTGTTTCTAAGAAAAATGGTGCCAACTCAAAAGCCAAACAATGGACATGGCTAGCAAATCGATCCACAATTAGATCTACAATCTTTCTCTTTCTTTTTTTTTGGGGGAGGGGAGGAGGGGGCTCAGTTTCTTTTCAGGAGAATGCACATTTAAAACTGCGAATTATGGTTACTAATCCACACAAAAGACATCGGTATCGGATCAGTCTGCAGTTGTGCTTGACTATTTAGAGGAAAACACAACCTCTGTGGCAGTTTTTCTTATATAGGCTTTCTTTTTCTGGAATGTTTCAAACATCAATTCTGGATAATATTGTTGAAATAACTTGCCATGCAACTAGATGGATCCCACTATAATCTGGACCTCACTGTCACAAAAACACTACATTTACCATTGATCATTTCATGTCTCAAATCATTGTCAGCGTATTTGAATGGAGATCAGAGTGACATGATCAGAAGAGAATGTAAGGATAAAGAGCCAAAGACAGCAATTGCATAAGATGATGCAAAATCACTCTGAAAGAGGAACTTGAGTAGATACCTGAAATGTCGGTAAGGGCAACCATGGTGATCTCCAACACTAGGAGTTTGGGAGATAATTTTTTGACATGAATAAGGTGTGTAATCCTGAAATACACAATTGCAATATCAATTGTTGAACAGATGAACGAGCAGCAGGCTTGTGCACAGTTGCTCATCTTACCGTTCTTTTTCCTTCTTTCCCGTAATTGTGACGTATTGCATAAGCATATTCTTTGTCAAACCTCTCATTGCCAACCTAAATTACAGCAAACAATGAAAAATATCATATTTAGCAGATTGTTGAAACGGGTGCGGTAAAACTCTGATGGCGGTAGTTAAGCATCTTCCTGGTGGATGATAACATCAGTCGTTTTCTCAATACATCTCAAGTGCAGTTGTTACATTGTTTGCAGCATAGCAGTAAGTGGTGAGTTTATCATGTATGAAATAATATTCTACATTTCTGTGCACATATAAGAAACCTTAAATGTCTACACATAACAGAGTTCACTGATTACAAAATAAATAATTTAAAATGTTCTAGGACAATTAAGGTCTCAATTTTAAAATTGCTTTGAACTGGATCATGATCCCATCATCTCTCACGTTTATGTTTCACATATTGTTTATATCTTGCAATTATAGGTTGCTTAAGATCGATACGGTTTCAATCATTTCTGGAACATATCTACTAATAAACTGCAACTCTAATGTAGTATGATCAAACAGGTTATATTTAATAGAAATTTCATATGTTAAAGTTATATCAGAAAATGGACTTCGAACCTGCAGAAAAGCATCATTATGCAACAGTAAATGATGTTTTATTATGCTGATTCAAAGTTTCTAGTCGTCCATTTAGAACTGTTTTGTTTGCTCATCCAATGCAAAAAGGACGAAAAACATATTGTATGTGTAGAGAGAAGAATGAGGCTTCAAAATGCCAAGATACCTTTTGCGAGAATTCTGCTCTCCAGAAAGCAAGAGCATCCTCTAAATTCAACCCAACACCCTGCATTTCAGAAAACATGTTGCAAGATTACTGACACTGGTGTATCTTTCATGGAATATTAGAAAAAGATAATAATTATGTCAAGGATACTACTGATCCAGTATAGCCTACATTGTCGAATTTGCTTTTTTTATTTTTCCAATTAATGTTTAATGTCATGCCGTCATATTAGAGGTGGAATAATCATATTCCAAAATCTTTTGGAATACCCACAGGAAAGATGTTTCTATATATATATATATATATATATATATATATATATATATATGTATATATATATATATGTATATATATATATATATATATAGCCAAAGTCCACCTACTCTTGTGTTAGTTCTCAATGTTACAACAGCAAGATTGATCAAAAATAAAAATAAAAAACGGTTCCTACATGTAGGATAAGTGTGGTAAGCTCTCCTATCCATGCCACGTTATGGTGATAAATGATCATACTACATTGTATGAAAAAAATAGTCCAAGATAAAGAGCTTTCCTTGGGAACATGCAACATATATTTCTTCACGGGGAAGTTAGTAGATTTGATCAACACTAAGATGGTAAGAAAGAAAAAGCAAGGTTTACCACGTTAACCTGAGCCACCAGGTTGGCCAGGTTTTGATGTGGACTGCTCATTTCAAGTATGGGGGAAAATACCTATTATATAAGAATCATGGTAAGCGGTACGCTAGGCATGATTTTAACTAATTGACGTCGATGTCACAGCTCCTGGATGGTCATGCTTAGACCTTTTTCAGGAAGCATAGATAAATTGCTGTGAGGAGCAACCAAAACGTGAACATTATAGTTGGTAACTTGAATGACATTGTTGAAGTACAAATCAAGGATTTGAGAGAGCATAGTGGACAAGGATAACACAGGAAAGGAGGGGCCATATGGTGAACAAAAAAATGGAGGAACCATATTGGAATCTGCTACTGTATATGGTTAGTCCTGGCAAGCAGTTGACTCAAGGAAAAAGCCAGAATCACGATTACTCTATTGAGAGTGGCCATAGTTGAACTGAAATCTGTCAATTGATCATTTCTGCTTCGCTAGATGGGTAGATGGGATGGTATGCTAATACTTCAGTAATCCCATGAGAACAACACCACTCAGGCTCAACATCGGCTGGAAGTTTCAGGCATGAGTACTGGGAGTAGTCAACAAAAGTACAAGGGCATACAAGCTATAACAATTAAGTGGTTTAATTTAAAAGAGGTAAGATAGTGTTGATTAGTGTAGTAGTAAAGAAGGGGCCTTAGAAGTTAGAACCAAAACTGGTATAATGCAGAATGACATGATAAATTGCATGAAAGAATCACAGAGGAAGTTTTAAGGAGAAAGGTCATCCCAAATGGTATTTGGTGGAATAATGAAATGGTGAGGAGAAAGGTCGTCCCAAAAGGTAGCCCGGAGTTACAAATGACTACTAAATGGTGAGGGTGAGGTATAAAGGTTAGTACAGAAAATAAGATGGGAGACTAATGAGATGTTTCTTATTGATAGACGGCACATTCCTCTCCTATATATAGGAAAGGAAGCAAGTATGAAATTAAATAACAATAGCTCTAACACTCCCCCTCAAGTTGGAGTATGGGTGTAATGCATATCTATCCTAGACTTACAAGACTCAATTAGATGATATGACATACAATAATAATAAAAATGTCACTCCCCATACAAGATTTTCACTCCCCCTAAAACATTAGTCTCCAAAACAATTTGATGACACCTTCTATGAAGTTATGTTCAGCAAACTGAAAATACTTGAGTTTTGGAGAAGATCTTCTGAAGTGCATAGGGAATGAAGAAAATCACCATCAATTTAGAGCAGACAGACAAAATATCATTACTATGTCATCTTCACTGGAAAGGAATGTGTGATTGGAATAAACGCAATCAACACATCCAACGATGTAATAGTAAAGGTATCCTCAGACATAGATGTGATAAGGTGATGATGACGGTTGTCAATCTGAATCCAACTGGAGTGTGACTTTCAAGGGGCTTGACGGGAATGAAGGCCACCAAGTAGATCACTAGAAGAACTATCTTGGCACTTAAGAAATGACAGATGTAGCCTCAAGAATACATGAAGTAAGAAAACTTGGTGAAGATAAAATCTGGACGAATCATCAACCTTGCAGGTGTAGTATTGTAGGCTTGAAATTGACAAGCTTCCGAAAAGTAGCCATCCATTACATGAGATGCAGCAAGATCACCACAAACTAACACCAAAGGAAACAAGAGGCAGGAATAAGCACAACAAGTTTTATCTCAACATGTGTTCAATTGTGTGATTGAAATCCCTCAATATTGCATGAAAATGGTGGCCAACTGGAATAAACAAAGCGCAGATAGCCAACCTACGTGCATAGCGTGCCACAAACAAGACAATGTTATTGGGAAAGAGACACCAACGATGCACTGAGAGCACGAAGCTTCGTGGGAATGAAGCGCCACAAAACATCAGAAGATGGATGTGTGTAAGAAGCTCTATGGAGATCTGAATAGCTGAGTTGGTACATATCATCTCTCTTATACTCTTTCTCCTCATACTCCCTCTTCATACATTCTCTCCCTCATCATACTCCCTCTCTCCTCTATATCCCCCCGCACACCAATTGTGTGACTGAAATCCCTCAATATTGCATGAAAATGGTGGCCAACTGGAATAAACAAAGCGCAGATAGCCAACCTACGTGCATAGCGTGCCACAAACAAGACAGTGTTATTGGGAAAGAGACACACCAACGATGCACTGAGAGCACGAAGCTTCGTGGGAATGAAGCGCCACAAAACATCAGAAGATGGATGTGTGTAAGAAGCTCTATGGAGATCTGAATAGCTGAGTTGGTACATATCATCTCTCTTATACTCTTTCTCCTCATACTCCCTCTTCATACATTCTCTCCCTCATCATACTCCCTCTCTCCTATATATCCCCCCGCACACCAAATACAAAGTGAATGAGTTGTTGGTGTGGAAAAGAGACAATACCCCTTCTACATGTGGAAAGGGATGCACACATGAGGGGTGCTAGAGAGGAATAATTATCAAAGGAGATGAAGAAAAAAAGAAATTAACACATCACCCCCTTGTTTTATTGCTCTACAAACTAGCACGGGGTTTTTTCTTTTTCAAAATGTCACAAATATTACTAATAACACGATTCAATGTGCTACATGACCCAATTAAATAGATCCCGATAGAAAAATAAAAAGATATTTTGTGCGGCCCTTAGATTGACAAATGGAGGGGGTTCAGGGGTAGAGCCATTGTAGTATGGATTACGTCAAAAATTTGATCCGGTTAAGGATCTGAATAGAGACAAAGATAGGCGCATGTGAGACATATGAGAGCATGTGGCGATGGCAGTCTGAGAGAGGAGGCAGTGTTGCCAACCCATGTGACAGCAATGATAGTCCTAGTTGACTTGTGATGGAGGTGGTAGTGTTGCCAGATCTGATAGATCTCGATTGTTGAAGAACAGTGGCACGATAATTGCCCAACCAGATTTAAGTCACCTCATATTTGCATCTTCTCTATAAAAGCGGAAGTCCATGACTTCGTTCTTGTTTCCAAGTTATTAACGAGGTCTTCATTCGTAATTTATATGTCATGGTCAAAAATAGATCCCTAATCAACAATCTAAGGGTGACGTTGACAGCATACCAAAGAAGATAACATCGCAGCACAGGCTGGGGGATAGTGGGACGAAGCCGAGTGAGATCATGATGAGATCGAGGTCTACGTGTGTCATCATGGGACAGAAGACGTGTGTACCAGAGCGTAAATTTCTTCATCACGTCTTCCATCTGTCAGAACTTAATGGACTAGGTAGTATGCGGGAAGGATGCAGGGAAGATGCGGGAAGTAACAGCCAGATAGATAGGACTCGGGGGAGGCTGATAGACATTGATGATGGTCGGGATGGAGAACGCCCGTAATCGACTGTGATCGCTTCCGTGGAGAACGTCCTCATGGAGGACAACATCGGCGGCTCTCCAAGCCAATCCTAGTGGTGAACAGGTCGATCGAGGGCAACCCCGCCCTTGCTGAGCGGCGGCGGCATGGGAGCGGGCTCCTTAGGACCCACTCTGTCGCGATCGGCGTGGTGGGTGAAGGGGCCTCTTTCCTTCTCCACGAGATTGGCGACAACGCGCTTGTATCGGCTGGGATCGCTGAGGACCGGTGGTACGACGACCCCGACCCGTTCTGCAGGTTCAAGGAGGCTCCAAGCAACGAGAGCATGGGGACCATCTCCGCCTTCAGGTTGTGCTTGAGGGAGGCTCAGGATGCGTGGGGAGTTCTCCCCGCTTCACCGACCACTGCCTGCGGGCGGTCTTGCTGCTCCGACCACCTTGGGTCTGTGGGGGCGAACCGGGGGGGGGGGGGGGGGTGGGGGGGGTGACTATGGTGATGAGGCTGGCGATGGCAGGCTCCTGGGAGGCTCGGGTGATGGTCCTGATGATTGTGGAGTTATCCCTCTTGGTGATTCGAGGGAGAGATCCCAAAAGGCAGCATACGGGGTTGATGGAGGTAGTGATCAACGGTTGGACACGGATGATGCTCTGCAGGTGTTCGAGATTGTACCTAATGGATCTACTTTTGAGACCGACCAGTGTGGGGTTGTGGACGGTGTCGCAGCCGACCTAGGCTCTTTGTTCTGGGTCGGCGACCTTCGAGTCCCCCTGACGCTTGTTGTTGTTGGGTCTGGTTCTCGACGACATGAGGATGATGGTGGATCGGCGAGAGGGCAGGCAGTGACATCTCGATTGCTTGCAGCTCCTCGCTCGCCTGAGTCGGTGATCCATCGGGATCCTCAGGTCCCTAGAGATGTGTACTTCTGAATGCCTTCGACGAGCACACTGGCGGCGCCAATGCTCAGCCTCGACAATCTACTTTCATTGTCAGGCTCCGGGACACCTAGCGTGCAACTGTGATGCGCGGAGGTCAATATGGAGGCGTCGCCCCCAATTCTGGTGATCGATGCTATCGTTGCCTTAAATTTGGTCACTGGAGGCGACATTGCCCTTCTCCGCCTACTTGCTTTCGATGCAAGTCCCCCGATCACTTAGCACGGGATTGCCGAAAACATAATCCAGTTGTATCTTTCCGAAGGTCTGAGGTTCATGTTCTGCAGGTCACAGAAGCCAGCGCCCCTAGTAAGGTGCCCGATGATGCTAGGGCTGATCTTGCTGCTAGATGGGTACAAGATTCATCTGGTTCGTGTAGGCGTCTGCGACGACCCTGCCTGAGTGACTTCCTGAGGTCTCATTGTGGTAGTGACTACAAGGACATGAGGTCACAGAGTGATAAAGAGTGCTCCAGATACTCGTCCTTGATGATGTTGGTTAGCAAACCTGATGAGGACGGATATGCTAGTGAGGTCGATGACGATGATGATTTAGTTGGTCCCTTAACTGGCTTTGGAGGTAGGAGACACAAAGACTAGTTCGGATGAGTAGCTTCTTAGGGGGGTTTTTGGTCATGAGTGGTTTGGAAGAACGGATTAGAGGATGGCTGAGTGGGGTTCTTTTTTTGGGGAGTCTTGATGGATGATGGTTTCTTTGTTTATGTTGCTCCATCTTGTGTCGATCGCGGAGGATCATATGTAATGTGAATGACTTCACTTAGCTTGCTTGAGGGGCAAGATGAATAAGGTGGACCTCATTTTAATTTTGGAAAAAAAGAGATCACGAAGGCATAGCAACTTGTGAAAAATGTGAACAAGGCATGCCTATTTATATGAGTTTGGTGGAGGCCAATAACCCTATCACACGACACGGAAAACACCTACAAAACACAAGAAAATAAGAAACAAATACTTCTTCACATGATATTATAACACTCCCTATCATGCCAGTGCATGTGTGTCATAAGCACCAAGCTTCTTACATAGAGATTTGATCTAAAACCCATTAAGGGATTTAGTGAACAAATATGCAACTTGATCTTCTAAGAGAACGGGAACAAGCTTGATTTGTTGATCTTAAAACTTTTCACAAATCAAGTGACAATTAACTTCAATGTGTTTTGTTCTTTTGTCAAAGATTAAATTTAAAGCAATGTGGGCAATAACTTGATCGTCAGATTGTTATTCCAATGCTTCGGCCTGATTATATCCAAGTTCTTCTAAAATGAGAACGGAGACAAGCTTGATTTGTTGATCTTAGAACTTTTCACAAATCAAGTGACAATCAACTTCAATGTGTTTTGTTCTTTTGTCAAAGATTAAATTTAAAGCAATGTGGACAGTAACTTGATCGTCAGATTGTTATTCCAATGCTTTGGCCTGATTATATCCAAGTTCTTCTAAAATGTTCTTGACCAAAAGATCACTAATTGCATTTGCCATGGGTCGATATTCAGACTCAGTACTAGACCGTGTCACCACTCTTTGCTTATTTGCTTTTCCAGGAGACAAGGTTGTCTCCCACAAATACAATATTTTGAAATAGATCAGTGATCATTAACAACTTGCCAAACTTACATCAGAGAAATCTTGCACCTAGAGATGTCCCTAATTAAAACGCAATATTTCTTTTCTTGAACTCCTTTTTAGATATCAATTAATCCAAATGACAACATGAATTGACTGGCTACGCTAGTAGTAAAGGATAAACATAGACGAGTCAGTGTGAGATAATTAAGTTTTCTAACTAGCCTTATTTACCTCTATTAATCTTCAAGTGGTTGCACCTTATGTAAGAACCTTAGTTATCAAGGCATTGCGGCGCCACCTACGTGCCTAGGCTTAATGCAGGCTGCCTCGAAACTGGGCATCTAGCCAATAATGTGACCTATGTGGCCTTGTAAGGCCTTATAGGCCCAAATTAAGCCACTTAAAGGGTAATCGAGCATAAGTTAGGTCTAGATTTGGTCGTAGACGATCAAGATGAGTCATTTTATGGTTGAAATAGGTATCATTTAGTCTAAATCAAGTCAAATTTAGGCTAATCAGGTCTATTTTTAGGAAACATGCCTGATTTGGGTAAAAAAGGTCTGACTTGGAGAAATTAGGTATGCTTTGGCCACATTAGATCCCATGTTCATCAATGTTGGGCAAATTCATCATCATCAACTAAGCCTCAATCCCAAGTTCCCAACTATGTTGGGGTTGGCTACATGGATCCTTCTTTTCCATTCAGCTCTATCATGGGTCATATTCTAGTTGAGATGTAAAGATTTAAAATCTCTTTATAAGCTCTTCCCATGTTAATTTAGGCCTTCCTCTTCTTCTATTAATTGTGCATGCCTCAATAGTATCGCTTCGTATAGGCACATTAATCGGTCTGTGTTACACATGTCCATACCATTTGAGTCAGCCCTCCCGCAACCATAGTCACAAATTCGGTATTCGGGATACGTACGGCCAAGTTGAAAATTTTGAAAATCAAGAACTATGCGGAAAATTCAGATAAAAACCGGTCAACACACGGTAAAAGTTCGGTCAACTATTCGGAAAAAAATCAACAAAAAGACAAATTATATATATGTACATATACATAAACACATACAAACATATATATCCCCACACATATAATGATTTGAAATGACTAAACATCAAACTGGTTACCCTAATATTGGAAGGAGAAGTGGGATCAACAAGCAACAGGCACAAATCAGGGAAGGTGGGAGAATGGAGGAAGATGGAGCGTACATGTAGAATCTCGAGGGTTACCCCTGGCTCAGGGTGTGTCGGGGGATAGAGGAGGAAGGTTGGACGGTTAAGTGGAACCCTGCTACAAGTAAAGAATGACGTGGAAAAAACAAATGTGAAGCAAAAGTATATAACTACATAAAATGGCAAAAAAAAACATATTGAACGCGTTTAAAACGCAATATGTGAATTAAACGTGTTTAAAACGTATTATTCGGTTTGGAGTTTAAAACGGTCGTCATATACTGCAAGTGAATAATACGCGTTTTAAACGTATTTTTTTGAAAAAAAACAGAGTATATTGTGACTGCCCGCAACTTGTCCTCAATGCTCGCCACCCCCACTTTATTCCTGATATAGTCATTTCTCAAGCGATCTTTTCTTGTCTTCCCATACATCCATCTCAACATACGCATTTCAACCACGTTCATCTTGTTGTTGTCCTTGTTTCTTCACCGCCCAACATTCACTCTCATAGAGCACAATTGGTTGTATAACAGTTTTATTAAACTTGCTTTTTAGTCAGAGAGGGATCTTCCAATCACATAATACTCCAGTTGCACTCCTCCATTTCAACCATCCTACAGTGATCCTATGACAAACGTCATTTTGGACATCCCCATCTGTTTGAATGATAGAGCCCAAGTAACGAAATTTATCACATTTTGGTATATCTACTCCGTCCAACTTGGCTCCACCATTCACACTGCGAGATTGGCTGAAATTGCAATGCATATACTCAGTTTTGCTCCTACTAATCATCAATCCATTTGATTCCAATGCCTTTCTCCAAAGTTCAACTTTATCATTCAAACCATCTTTAGTTTCGTCAATCAATACAATATCATCAGCAAATAACATACACCAAGGAACATCATCCTGAATATTCTTTGTCAACTCATCATGAATATTGGGCAAATTAGGGTGGTTAAATTTTATTTGCTCACTTTACTCAAAATTATGTTTAATTTAGGCCAAATATTGTCAATTTTAGGCAAATCACGTCTAATTTGGAGGAAACAAGCCTGATTTGGGGAAATATATATGATTTGTTGATGTTAGACCTAATTTAGCCAAATTAGGTTTCATTTAGGTCAATACAAGGAAAATTTGGGGAAGTTAGATCCGATTAGGTCGTGTTTTGTAATATTAGGTATAATTTGGGCCAAATCATGTCAAATTTGGGTGGATTAGGTATGATTGCTATATTTGTCATTTGAGTCAATATAGGGGAAACTTTGGGTAAGTTAGGTCTGATTAGGTTACTTTATACATAATTTGGTCTATTTATGCCTATTCAGGGCAAACATACTTTGGTCTATTTATGCCTATTTAGGGAATACTAGGTGATATTAGATCAAATTTCAATCAAGTTAGTTCAAGTTAGTTCAATTTAGCCTAAATACTATGTGATACAATGTAATAAAGCCACAATTATACATTTACAATTATGAAATTATGAATGTAAATATCCCAATATCAACATTATATTAAAAAAGAAAGAAAAAATGCTTGGAAACACATGGGCACCCTAGGCGCCCACTCAGGAAACCCTAGTGCATGGTCACCTTAACAACTATGATAAGAACACCATCACCCAAAATTCTCTAGGTACATGCATGTGAAGAGAAGAGTGTGGGTGGTCTCAACAATATGGCAAATCTTCCTTTCAGCCACTCTGTCTATTGTGGTGTATGTGTGCAAGTTGATTGGTGGATGATGCCATGGGTGGTGGTAAAATGAGTGAAGGCATGGTTGAAGTATTCTCTAGCATTATCAGTTTCAAGGGTACACACTTTCTTCTTAAACTGAGTTTCCATTTCCTCACAAAAAGATTTGAATATCAATAAAAGTTCAGATCTCTCTTTCATCAAATAAAGCCATGTAGCACGCGAGTAATTATCTACAAAGATTAAAAAAAATACCTATAACTAAGCTTGGAAGTAACAATACTCGGTCCCCAAATGTCCGGATGGATTAACTTAAAACTAGACTTTATTCTTTGACTCTCTTTTGACCGAAAGGCAGACCTTATATGTTTCCCTAACTGACATGACTCACACTGCAAACTCTCCAGGTTGGACAAACCTAGAACCAAGACTTGAGCTTATCTAAAAATGCATGACCAAGATGACTATGCGCCACCAAAGGGAAGTTGCAAAACATGTTGTAAGAGACCTTTGTAAGTAGTAGAGACCGGCCAATTCATACCCTTCGCCAGTCGCCTCTCACGTCTTCAAGTCATATCAGACAAGTATCTAGTAAGAATGTAACAGAGGCTTGAGGAGCAAAAGTTAATTTGCTAATTGATAATAAATTAAAAGGAAAGTGAGAAATGAAAAACGTAGACGGAAGCAATATATGTGGATTCGATGACACCATCCCAGTTCCCGTAACGAAGGTAATACAGACATCTACAAGGGTGACACCGGGTAGGTTAGGCTTATGGGCATAGGTGGTGAACATCTCTAATACCCTCATGATGTGATTAGTTGCACCTGAATCAAGAACCCAATCAGACTTGGACATTGCTGCCTTGGAAGCCTAAGAGATGCATGTTGAAGTATCAACTCTCGATACAAGAGAGGCAACTAAAGATGTAGAATTTTTTTTAGTTAGACGAGGCATTAGTCTCCCCCCTCCCTCAAAGAGCATGCCAGAGCCCGGATGACTGCAAGGGTGGTAAAAACTGTGCACAACGGGAGGTTCGAACATAGGTCCCCCGAGGAGGACCTACCGTGCTCAACCATCCGCGCTACACAGGCCGGGTAAAGATGTAGAATGTTGTGAGGCTCAAATGTGCATCAAATGTGAGTACTCCTCTTCAAACAATATCATTTGATAAGTAACTTCTTTCTTCTTTGACTGATTCTAAATCAAAATTTGACTATTTGCATGTATTGTAATAGTTGGAGAAAGACATATGACACAATGTTTGACTCTAGTAGATGACAGCTCCACTCGAGTCCAACAAAATTACAAGATCACATGTATTGGTTGTCATGAAGACGGGCAACAATTTGTACGGCACGTGGAGGCGTCGTATAGTAGAAACAACTAGATTTTGGCAGCAATAATGCACTAGAACAAGACCAAATATGACTTTAGACAGCATCAATGAACTGGAACGGACAAAATACTCCGTTGGTGACAAATTGGGTATGAAGATCCACTACTCCCATCTTGTTTTCCTTATGCCCTTGACCTTCTAGGGCAATGAAGTTAAGGTAAGGACACCCCCTTTAGACCAGATTTAAGGGGGGGGGGGGGGGGGGGGTACGATCAAGAGGAAGGATGTCCCAAAAAGGCAAGACCCAATTCCAACCTGAGAGAGCAGCCGCCAATACTGGGACCATCGTGCTACAATATGATAATGTAGCACGAACGGAAAAGTTCGCAATAATGTACTTGTTCATGGTGATCAGAGACCTCAAGATGGTGATGACCACTCACTAAGACTTCCTTTTAGAGATTGACAACTCACATTGGGTTGTCCCTCGCTTTGATGCCATGTAGAAAAGAAAACGATGGGGGAAAACTCACAACTCAATCTGGTGCTTGTAATATATAAAAGAGACTCCACAAACTTTACAAATAGGTCCCTAACCTTTTCTTACACATACAAGTAGGTGCCAATACATACGCATTAACTAATCTTTAAAAAAGAAAAATACTTACTTTTGTGTACTGTAGAAACTAAAGAACAATATGAATTAGCATCATTCTACATATTTATTTCCCAAAAACTAAACATTTTCTTGCAAAAACAGGCATGTTGGCGTAAAATTATAAACTTTCCATAGACCAGCAAATCCCAAATTTTCCTTTGTGACTATGATCTAGGGCGCACCAGAGAACAAAGAGAGATGAGGATTGAATTAAAAAGCACCCGAAGTGGACACTTAAGCGGCCAGCACCCCAGGCCGTTGTTTTTTAGGCTGAAGCAGACCTCTGAGCATTTTAACAGGAAGCGGACGCCTAGGTAAGGAATGAGGTTTCGGCGAAATTGGCAAAATTTCGCCCAAAATTTTCAATTTCGATGGGATTTGGTACCGAAACGTGCGACTGTGTCAATTTTGATGATTTCGATGAGTTTCGCCAAATTTCGATGATTTCGATGAATTTCGGCAAATTTCGATGAAACTTTCGATAATTGCAATTCGTGTTGTTATTGTTTTTTTTAAGAGGAGCAAAGGGGGATTGGAGTTATTTCACCATTTAGTACTTATACATAGTATATACTTATAGTATATCATAATTGCATTGCATTTCCCTAATATTTGTTATACAAATTATTAAATACTTATGCAATGCATGCTTTTTTGGTTTCTACAATGTGGACGACATGTATCCTAGTGGTGATTTATTAGACAATGAAGGTGCTACGAAGCCAATCACACCAACAAATAATGATTTAGCTTGGAAACATTGCACTAGTGTTCTTGGGACCAATGAAATGATTGACTATTGAGTCAATATCAACAACAAACTATCAACCCAAGTAAAATGTGTAGGGATGCCCTACATATCCAATATTTGATATTATAACACAAATAAGTACATGCATGTATATAGATCATTCTTGCAAAATTGCACAACTTAATTCCTACATTTTCTCATCGAAACCCTTCATCGAAATCCTAAAGAAACAGGACAGTTCCCTTACCTCCCACATGAAGGACCACCCCCCCAACCTACCCCCACATAAAATTTTATTGCATAAAACGATGCATTTATGTGTAGAGATCACACCTGTAAAATTTCATAAGTTAATTTGTTCATTTTGGCGTCAAAACGGGCACGGTGCATCTATCGAAATTTTTGTCGAAATTTCATAAAAAATCAGTTCCATGTCGTCGAAACGGCATCGAAATCGGATACCTCGTTCCTTGCGCCTAGGACCGATTAACCCAGCTTTGACCCACTTTTTTGCCCCGCTTAGGCGGCCACTTCAAGGTACTTTATGTTTATTAATTTCTCAATATATTGGTATTATGTACTGCTTTGTTCGCTGCTATGTATTGCTTCACTCACTGCTATATATGTATTGCTGCTATGTATTGCTGGAGTTAATGCTTTTTCATATCAGTTATGGTAATTTTAAAATAAGGTAAGATATATTGTGTTAGTCCTATTCCCTACTATGCTCTAGGATGGTAATTAGGAACAGCTATTCTAGTTCCATAATTAGTAATCTGTAGGTTCCTAATAAAAATGTGGTCGCTAAACCATAGTTTGTGCTGGATGTACTGTTTCGTCATACTATGTCATTAATCTTGAATAATATCAGTAAAATATAGTTAGTGGCTGGATGTATCATTTAATCGTACTGAGTTATTAACCTTGAATAATATCCATTAACTATAGTTAATGGGCGGATTGTTTAGTCGTACGGAGTTATTACTAACTAATATCAGTAAACTGAATTAGTGGTTAAATGCATTGTTGTGAATGTTTCCTGTAGAAAAGTAATTGGTATTGTGTATTATTGTGAACATGAGATGAGCGAGGACTCTGGATTTTTTTGATGTTTGAGTTCTATTTAGCTGGTTGGCACAATATTCATGTGCAATGAGGATGAATATTGGCATTTAATTTTATGATACTTTTTTCAACTGTCTAATATCATTTAGAATATAAATTATACGTTGAATATGATGGCCGCTTTTTCAAAAGCACCCGCTTCCCGCTTAAGCGCTCACAAAGGTCTGGCCGCTCACTTAACACTTCGTGCTTTCCAAAACCTAGATGAGGAAAAAACAATTAGAAAGCATTTGTCATCTTTGTGGGTCATTCATAATTGTAATGAATGCCCAAATGGGTGTCTATGGCTTCTAATATTAGTTCTCAAATGTAGACTTATTAGGGTTTCTTTCCACTTTCTGATAGAGATAAGTTTCCTGTTTATGTTGTCAATCATACATGGTTGATATAATATGCATTTGGGCAGGAAGTTCAGTAAATATTGGAATAAGATATTGCTAATAGTACAATATGTCTAGTGGTGTTTCTGGGTTTGGTTATTTCATTATTTTAGTCTTTTAATAAACTGTTTTGTTGGTTGCTTAACAAATAGTGTTTCTCCTACCTTCAAAAAAAAAACAAAGTGTTTCTCCTATTTCATATGCTTCACTTTATCCAACATCATGTGTCATGTAACATTGTTTTCTGTCCAAACAACCAGACCAGACCATAATGGCATACATATACGGATCAAAACAATGCTATGAACAAATGAAACTCATTCCTCGAGACAATTCCCAAAGAAAGAAAATTGGGGTACCTTGAGGAAAAGACCTAATTGCATTCTTCCTCCATGCTTTAGATGATGATCCTCTCGTAGCTAGGAAAAAAGAGACTGAGTAATACAAACAATTGCTAAAGTATAATTAAAGATATTCAAATATTATTTTTCAAGTTTGAGAAGTACTTTTTCGAATAAGTGCCTCATACAAAGAGGGAAGGAGGCATAGACCAACTGGTCAATATCCTTCACAGAAATGCTAGTGAATTCCTTCGGCTGCAGGATTGCAAAAAAATATTTAGGGGAAAGCAGAAAAGAATGAACTTTTAATGGTCTGTCCATAGACCACGGTAGCATATTTTTCAAGGAGCATCTCTACTAATATAAACCTGAGAATAGTCAGGACCCAAGTAACTATCAGTCAGAGCTTCCACAATCTGAAAAAGATATAACAAAAAAGTAGTTAACATATTACTGCCCGGAACTGCATGTGACATGACAAAAGAAAGGAACCAACACATACTGGACTGAGTCTGTCTTTTTCCTGTTCTTTAATGGTAGTAGTCCATTTCCTGAAACAGTATAAGGAAACTTATATGATAGCAAAGCACAGCACTCAACAGGTTATTTTTAATCTTTTGTATACTGCTAGGATAATTTATTTGTTGAAATGTGTAATGCAACTTTCCTATGTTTTTAAAAGTAGGAAAAACAATGACGAAAGCCTAGAACAATACTACTACTTGGGATCATTAGTCATTCTGCAAAAGCCACAGCCTGATAATGGCCTTCCCATTTGATTATTTATAACGGATTTAATGTCTTCAGTCCTGACATAATAGTTCTGTTTGTCTTGCATGACACAATAGTTAAGGAAGCAACCAAAAACTGCAATCTTCATCAAGTTGGCGCTTATAAAATGCTCTTCAATTCATTTAGTTTTTCAACTAGCATTGTCTATTGTCCTGTAAAGCTTTATACACAGCTCCAATTTTTCTAAGAAATGTATCATGAACGCATTTAATAATTGGCCTTGATGTAAAAATGAAAGCCGCTCACCTAAGCATTATAAATGGGCATGTTTCAACCATTTCTGTTCCCAAGTGGGAAACCTAGCTAAAGGGCAAGTTATAAGTTCTCTGGAGGCTCTAGTTCTAAAATAAGTGTTGAATCACAAACCTGTTGGTAAGCACCAATGCCTTTGAAAGATGACTTCGAAAGTGGTTAACAACAAGAGATGTGACCTGTGCAAAGTGCATAACTTTTTGATAATTCTTACAAGAATTTAGGGAAATTTTGTGCAGTCGTTAATCAGATTTAGCATCTACCTGATTCTTGGCAACGTATGCATATCCTTTCAGCAAGAACACTTTGCGGCCGGCAACTAGTTCTGGAACTTCCTCAAAATTCACCTACAATCATGCAAATGCAAAACAGTGTGAGCTTAGTTTTCTGTAAATCCATTACCTTGTTCATATTCTTGACAATAGAGACAAAGGCAAAGAACCAACCTTAAAGAAGATAGCATCAACTGTAAATAAAAAAATGAAAACAGGTTAAACGGTTATAAAATAAGATAAATATTTTTTTCATGATAAAGCAACATTTACAGGATGGACTCATATGAAGAGATTATTAAATTAAGATATATTACTGCATCTTGGAGTTTGTGAAGAACTCCATTCTAACAAGTTTTACTGCCTTAATCATGCAAACCAGTTTTGAACTAGCACAGGAGACTACCAAAAAATCAACACCAATTTTACGGATAATTTACAAACTGAATGAGATAGAATGAAACGCAAAACATAGAGAGAAGGCTTATTCAGCCGCATACCAGAATGGGTCACTATGTTGATGGAAGGGAAAAACCTAATGATTGTCGCTATCTAAAAGATTAAGTATACAATATTGAAGCCTTAATTATGTGACACTTTACAGGGAAGAAGTATACAAAACACTCTCACAAAGTAATATTATAAAAGCCTCTTGAATAGAATGGGCCTTCTCTACCAAGCCCCAGAGTTTGTTATTCTCTACAATCCCTTTAAGATGTGCACAAGAGATCAAAAGTTGTAACAACATAAATACAGGCTACAGTGTCATCTAAAGAATTCTTTTGAAAAAGTTTGCTAAGAGCGTAACAAGTTGATCATCAAATTCGATATAGAGTCAAAGCAACTGTGCAATCTTCTTCCTAAAAAGGTGGTGATCCATCCCAATTTGTTTTTATCTGATCATATAGCACAACATTGTTAGTTAAGTTGACGGTGGCCTTGTTATCGAGATTATCCCTTCATTGGATATCAAGAGACATAACTTCATTGGACCAACTCGGTTAGCATCGGCTTCTGCATTCATTTCTTCGTCCTCGCTTCAGTACTCCCCCATTGATCCGAGAAAGTCTAGAAATGTAGTCATAGGTTTTGCTTTACTGTCACTTCTCCTAGTTCAAATAAGAGTCCAAGCCTCGATCGTCTTGGCTTCAGTTTTCCAGTCAGAGATAAAGCAAAAGGGTTTTGCATCGATTCATTATTTTATAGCAATTGATTATGGATCAACACCGCAAAGCCTTCTGTCATCATCAGAGATGTTCTGAGGCGGCATGCCCTACAAACTCCAACATGCCAACCATGAAGGGATTCTTTTGCTGACCTCCTCCTCTGCTTTTTTCAAGTTTCTTGTGAAGAAAAAAAGAAGAAGAAAAAAAGATGTACACTGTGTACTACTGTACAACGACATAAGGCTGTACAAAGCATAATTGTACATAGCTATCTGTACAGAACGAATGTTTCTTACATTATTTCATCACTTGTGGTGGAGGAAACTTCAAATGAAGTCAAGAGTCTCCAAATATCATCTAAAAGTGGTCAAAGAGGATAGTAATCAGACAAAGGATTTATGAGGGCAAGAATAGGACTAGGGGTTATCCAAAATTTCTTCTGCCTTGTAGCATCCCTTAAAGATGCAGGTATGTATCAAGATTCCAACCTATAATGATTTGACAAACAACGAGAACATTGACCATTTGTAAAACCAAGTTTAAGCTTATTTGGAGATTTTTTAACTGTAAAATGCACAGAAAGTCTATAATTTAATGCATACCAAGGAGTATGGAAGGTATCACGGCCTGGCTAAAGACAAGGCAAGATCAGTTCAACACAATTCATCACAACTCATCCATGAAAGTTTGCTCAAGAAGTTCATAAGTCCGAGATTCCAAATCCATCTGATTATTCCGCAATGGATTGATCAATCAAATTTTAACAATCGTTTGAAGATAGATGCCAAAACAGAATATGAGTGTACATAATAGCAGTTATGAAGAATTTTACCCCACACCTTGATAGAAGGCCCCAGACTTTGTCACTCACAACAACAAGATGATAATCGCCACAGTCATATGCATCGATCCACATTATTAACTACAGCTTGGCATGTTATCCGGGGACGTGAAATCTATAGATAATAGCCTCTAGCTCACCCAAAAGATATAAAACCAAGAAGAAGCAACGACCTGACACCAAGTATGGACAATAGGTAATTTATATTGGGGTTTTCTCTCGCTTCGTTGTCTGCCCTATGGACCTTTTCTTCTCCTTAAGCTGACGTAAGCTTGTGTTCTTTCAGATGTAATCAGACTTTGATTAATTATTTTCCCTCTTCTTCTCAGTTGTTATAATCTGCCCTGTGAGTACTAAAATCTATCTTAAATGATACTATAGTGAACATAGGTTTCCTTCCATAGTCCTAAATGAGTGATCATGTGATTTGTGTTTGGAGTGCACTTCTTTGATCTAATACTAATCCCCTTCGCCATATACGGGGATAAATCTGAAAGAATGTTCACGAATTCCATTATGAATGTTTGTAGTTTGTCCGTATTCTGACTCATACATGTCTATCACTTTTTAGATTCAATATTATAGTGATATATCGGAGTACAAAGAATCGTAGACTTAGGCTGCATTTGTCACGTGGTGAATCATGGTGATAGGGAATGATGGTGAAACAAAAATGTTGTTTGTTTGCCATGGTGAAAGGGAATCATGGTGAATCCATGGTGAATCCGTGGTGAATTTTGATCTGTTTTTGTCCCCATGAAAAAGCACAGTGAATCATGGTTTTTGGATAGTGGAGAATTTCACACATGTCCAAGGTAGCAGGAGAGAGAGAACAACCAACAGCATACGCGGAGGGCCTTTAATCCCTTCCTGTAGTGCCCCAACGGGATTTGCTGAGGTTCGAACCCGCAACCTGCGCTTCACAAGCAGCAGGCTTGACCAGCTGGATCATGGTGAAAGAAGTTTCTTTCAAAACTCCACTACTTATTTAGATAAATGTGCAAAAAATTCTAATAAATATGATTCTAACTTGTGTAGGGTGTTTTTTATAAATAAAAAACCCTACATGTCCCTATAACTATGTAACAAACAACATTTTTTAACTTTTTCCCCATCCCTATCACTATCACCATGCATATGCTACCAAACAACAAATTTTAACAATTTCTCCATCACTATCACCGTCCCTATCATCATCAATTTTTTCACCACGTACTTAAGCTACTCTTTTAGAAGATTTCATGGAACATGGAACACCTAGATTGGTTGATTGGAAATATATTTCCCTGATAGAGAACTGTTAAAATTCCGGTGGAGCTAAATCAAAATTTCTGGATGTTGAGACAGAACAAGAAAGAACAAAGCTTCACTATACCATTTTGAGGTTGACCAATAGAACGAGCGACGTTAGCTAGATTGCCCTTGACACTCTGCACAGCAAGAATGTATAAAGTTCTATTATTCCAAATACAGAGTTCGACAATATATAACTCTAATTTAACCCACAATATGTGATTTTCAAAATCTGAAAAGAGTAATTAGGTTGAGGTGATAAGGACCTCTAATTCTGCATGAGTTAGTGGCTTGTAAGGAAGATTGAACTCGTTCATAAGTGCCCTCTACAAAGTAAAACAACACAGAGGTTTTGATTCAGGAGGGAACTCTAAAACATTATGAATCAATCTGATAGTGGCTATAAATCGAAACCTGAGCATCGTGGCTTTCCATGTGAAACCGGTAGCGGAAGAGAGCCGCCTCCATAGAGAGGAACCACTTCCTCAGATCCTCCCTGCATGTTCATCGCGGACCATGACAGTGTTACGTAACATTGTGGGAAGATCTTGATGTAGGATCTGGAGAAAAGTACAAAGCGAGCTCACGTTCTGCAATAGACGAGCCGGAGCACGAAATGCGAGATGATGTCCTTGTTCAGCGAAGTCTGCGCGTCCGGGTGCTTCATGTGCGTCCTCCACAGCTCGTCGGCCTTCAATTCAATCCCTCAGGACGGGGTTTTTTTAGTAAGAAAACATTAAAAGTGTACCGCGGCGCAGGTTTCAGGAAGTACCAATTTCTCCATCTCATCAGGCTTCCTCCCGCGAGACAGCGCGTCGGAGATCCCCTTGAGCACTGCATGAGTTGAAATGCGGCCAGATTTCGAGCTCAGTACACAGTCGACGTTTATTTTCCGTGCAGTGGGAGAAAAAATAATCGAGCAAGTTCGGACAACGGATCATTAAGTGTCGGTAGATTCAGTCGAAGATCACCTCTGAGCCTGTCGATCGCGTAGCGCTCGAAATCGTCCAGACGCACCTCTAAAGCGGGCGCGGAGCGGTAGAGCGGAAGCGTTGAGACGGACGCAGGAGCTGCGGGGAGCTTCCGCTGGCTTCGTACAATCTCCATCTCTTCGCGAGTGAGACGACGGCGAGGCGGCGGCTTTGGGAAGGTTGAGCGGGGCGGGAGTGAGGAGAGAGAGGAGAACAATAGGGGTTTATTTTTTTTCCTATCCTTCGCAGGACTGGGAAAGGCGGGAAATGAAGTTGGGGGAAGCGATTCCCGCTAGTATATGCTCAACTGTTTGAGGGGCTGTCCTCTCTTTTTTTGGAGGGTCTGCCCTCCGACATGTGGGCAGCAACAGCAAGGTTATGCCAGTATTATCCATTTCTGAATTGAATCCGGGGATATTTATCATTTATCTCGACTTCCCGAAGTAGGCTGGCCAGAGATAAGATGAGATTAGAGCTAACAATTTCAGAACTGGAAATATGGATCCGACACAGCCCGACATTTTTACTCGAAATGAATTAAAATTGATCATTTTTTTTCAAAATTAAATTCCACCATGTGCAGATATAGTGTATTGGGACCCACATAACGAAAATCCAACCTGGTTAGTCCAATAGTAAACTTAAGTGATCTAAAATGTATGTTTTGGTGAATTTTATTGGAAGAAATAAGTTAATTGTTGTACTTAATAACATTTTTAGCATGTCCTATGAAGGATGTTGGTATCTTATATGTCACACTTTTGCACATTACGTATATTTTAGGCCATTTTGCATTGCATGATTTTACATAAGACAGAATTGTAAAACTAGCAAAATTGGGATTGTTGAGTTTCAATCAATTGGGACTTTTATGATCTGTGATACTTCCAGGTATTTATGTGTTACAAAAAGCATCGACCCCCGGTACCTATCCTTGACTCCCATATGCTCGGTTTTCTTGCTTGTGCAAAAGCAACGACCATCGAAGAATTAAAATTGGTATCGTGTGCAAGCAACAACCATCTCATGACTTATCATTCTTCCTCTGCAGGTTCTGCACAAAAGACATGAAGCCCTTACATCATTGGTATCTTCCATACTTCCACACAAAAAGGCATGAAGCCCTCATATCATTGGTAACTTCCATACTTTCACACAAAAGAAGGGTTGCAAAGTCAACGCTAGAAGCACTCCACCTACTCATTATCTTTATCGTTCACCATGCATGAGAGTTTTAGGGTAGTTGTTGAATGATTTTTTATTGGGTGGGCACAAATTAGACTACCTCCTAGTCTGTTGGTCTTCAACTGCTCCTCTACTCCCCATTCAAGTCACCCGCCATGCAAGCTTCCGCCTATTAAACTCCATATTAGTCGATAATCACGTCCTTGATTGCATCCAAACATAGGAAGGAAAAATAAACATGCCATCCAATACATTTACCTTTCTATGCTTTTCATTTTCACATATTTATGTTCTTCCAGACAAACCAAACGTGGCCTTATAGTACAAACCCAGTTTAGGGCTACAACTAACTTGTAACCAATTTTACGGGTCAGAAGTCGATCAAATCCAACCTGATTGACAGTCATAGGTGAGATGGCAGTTTATAATCAAGCATGAAACATCACAAAAGATGAAAAAGGAGGAAAACCAATTTTTTGTTTATATGTTGTCTATATTTTGGGTTATGTATTCAAAATTCTATAAAAACATTTTATGTATCCATTTATGTTTATCCTTAGTTGGTAATGGTTTGAGAAACCCTAAGTTCAGTTTAGTGGTGTATTTCAAATTGATATTGCTTAAAATTCATTATTGTCTGTTTATACTAATCGTAGCTTGCTCTATGGATCATAATAAAATGTTGAACTCAACATAAATGAGATCAAAACACAACAACACATGAAAAAAATATATACTAACAGAAGCTATCTTTAATTAATAATCTCTAACTTGAAGTGATACGTAACTAATATACTTAGTGTATAAAATGCATTTGAAAGTGTTAGAGAAGCCTTATAACACATAGAAACGCAATTTGGTATGTTCGTTTAATTTTATTTCATATGCCAGTGCAATTGGATGCATTCTGAATATGTTGGTGTGGGGTTTAGATAGTAGTGGCCCGGTCTATAGTATAGTCATGTTAGATTAGTGGGGTTGTGTAACATCCCTGACCTGGGTTATGCTTTAACCCTAGGTGTTTTGTTTAAGAAAGATAATTATATGTTTGATATTATATTTTGAAAAGTAATTAAGGCTCAAGAGGAACTTATATTTCAATTTTA
Organism: Alisma plantago-aquatica; assembly: GCA_963693085.1. Taxonomy (NCBI): domain Eukaryota; kingdom Viridiplantae; phylum Streptophyta; class Magnoliopsida; order Alismatales; family Alismataceae; genus Alisma; species Alisma plantago-aquatica. The sequence continues at coordinate 667,062,294 of OY856414.1, forward strand.
GTCCATTTTGAATAATGTTGAAAGTAATGTTTTACTTGTTTGGACTAAAGTGCAAATTACCCAAGTTGAAGGGTTAAATTGCAAATTGTGTATGATAATATGTTCCTCATGTGTTGAAGCATCATGGGAATGAAGATGATGCAGAGGTATGGCTAGCGAAAGCCTGAGTACCAAGAAAGAGTTGATAAAACAATGTTTGTGCATTAAAACCTAGTTTTGGTGTAAAGTGCAATTTACCCAAAACTTAGGGTTCAATATGCAATTTATCACTTAAATAAGGTCCCTAATATTTATTGGCATATTGTAGAGGTAATAAATGAGAGGGGCATCTCATTTGAGCTACTTTGAAGGAGAGAGAATCTTGATATTAAAATAATCAAGATTTAAGCATAATTGAAATAATGCAAAAATAATTATATTAAATGGATTTCCCTTCAACCAAAATTGTGTTGGTTGAAATCCACATATATGTACGTCCTTGTGCCTTGAAAATGCAAAGGAAAAGATCTACGTGAGTGGAGAACCCACTCACATTAAGAAACTAAAAAGAATTATCCACTCACTTATGGATAATTAATATTATAAAGGTTAAGGTTCTTAATTTCTTTTCCCTTAATTCTTGGATAATGGAAGGAAGTTTGGTGGATATAAAGGTACCTTTGCATGCAAGGAACCAAGGGGGAAGAGGTGGAAACAATTTCGGATTTAAAGGATTTATATGAGGCATTTTCTCTCTCATTGATTTTCTTATAAAAACACCCTTTACCGCTCAAACCAAGGACTTTTTCGAATCCACTTCTTCTCTTTACTTGCAAAAATGATCAAGGAAGCTAGGAGAAGCAGGAAGATGACCCACAACCTGTTGGTAAGATTATTGACCTTCGTTCATCTTGAATTCATGGTGGAAATCACAAATCAATGCATGATTTCTTCTTATCTCGATCTCATCTTCAATTCTAACCATTCCTGTAACACCCTGACCTGGGTTATGCTTAACCCTAGATGATTTGCTTAATAAAGTTGATTATATTCTTGCTCTTATCTCTTGAAAAGTAATTAAGGCTCAAGAGGAACTTATATTTCAATTTTAATCCTTTTTGAATAACATTGAAATAATGTTTTACTTGATTTGGACTAAAGTGCAAATTACCCAAGTTGAGGGGTTAAATTGCAAATTGTGCATGATAATATGTTCCTCATGTGTTTAAGCATCATGATAATGAAGACGATGCAGATGTATGGCTTTTGGTAGCCTGAGTGCCAAGAAAGAGTTGATAAAGTAATGTTTGTGCATTAAAACCTAGTTTTGGTGTAATGTGCAATTTACCCAAAATCTAGGGTTCGATATGCAAATTACCACTTAAAGAGGGTCCCTAATGTTTCTTGGCATCGTGTAGAGCAAATAAAATGAGAGGGGTGCCTCATTAGAATCATTTTTGGAGGAGAGAGAATATTGATATTAAAATAATTAAAATTTAAGCATAATCGGAACTTTATTTCCATTTAATGCAAAAATAAATAAAATAATTGAAGGGACTTCAACTAAAAACGAGATGGTTGAATTTGCTCAAGTGTGAACACCTTTGTGCCTTTTCTAGGCCATGAAAATATCCAAGGGAAGTGGATAACTCACTCACATTATTATAAGAAAAAGAAATATCCACTCACTTATGGATATTAGTATTATATGATGTAAGGTGCTTGATTTGATTTTCTTTAAATCATGGATAATTGAGAGGAATAAGAGGCAAAGAAGATATCCTCGGATCCAAGAAGTTGAGGGGGGAGAGGCGGCTCTATTTTTTTGGGATTAAATGAATTTTTATAAAGCATTTTCTCTCTCCTTGAATTTTTTATAAAAAGACCTTTTACAAGCCAAAACAAAGGCTTTTCCATTTCCACTTCTTTCCCTTGCTTGTAAAACGACCAAAGGAGCTTTGGAGGATCAGGAGGACGACCTCCAACATGTTGGTAAGCTTCTTGAACTCCTTTCACCTTGAATCCATGGTGAAAATCGAAAATCAATGTGTGAATTCTTCTTATCTCGATCCCCTCTTCAATTCTAACCATTCCTTTTCACGCAAAGCTTGAGGACGAGCCTTGGAATAGTGAAAGGAGTTTCATCCACCATTGTTGATGTGAGATTGAAGCTTTGGAGCTCAATTGGAGGCGGGTTTTATAACTTGAACCCTTAATTTTGTTATTTCATTCAATTCCTTATCAATTGGTGATCCTTTCTTCATTTCCAAAATTTATCTTGGATGATTGATGCAACCACCATGAAAATCACAAAAAACTTCGTGGGTTTGGAGCTTGATGATGATGACATCATCATAAGCACACACCTCCCCAAATATCTCTTGCAAACGGTTTCAACAAAATGGTCCAAACAGTTTCATCAAATCGTTTGGAGACTTGCACCCCAAACCGTTTAGAGGGGTTGACCGTTTGAGGTCTGAACCCTAGTATGTGTTGGATGATGATCCAATGGATCCAATTGATTAATTCAACAGATGGACAATTCTTCAAATAGAAACCCTAATCGGCTAAGTGCTGATTTTGCAAATGATTAAGTTGATGTTTTGGGTTGATTGACCCAAACAGTTTCAAAACCATTTGGGAATCACCCAAACGGTCTCAAGACCGTTTGGAGGTCAACCAAGACCGTTTGGAGTTCTAGGGTTGAGTATGGTTGAGTATTTGAAAACCCAAAGATATCAAATTGAATTACAATCAATAGCTCAAGTGATGATTGATTCAATGATACAAACCCTAATTGATTTCCATAGATTTCAATGATGAATTGGGCAAACGGTCTCAAGACCTTTTGGAGATCATCCAAACGACCTCAATACCGTTTGAGGGTCATTCAAGACCGTTTGAGGTCAGGCCATATCATGTAATGATGATGGTTCACTGATTTCAATTAAATTGGTTCCACAATGTTAACCATTGATGGATCCTCGATTTCAAAACCCTAAGTGATGGTTTCTTGAATATCAACCCTAGTTCAATTGGGTTCAAAACCCTAATTGGAGGTCCAATTGAAGGGTGATTCCATGGTTCAATTGAAGAATACATCAGTGGTCCAATTGATAGAAGGTTCATTGATTGAAACCCTAAATTGACTAAGTGATGGAAAACCTTTTTGGTCCATTCGGTTTTGAGAGGATTTGGACCAAACGGTCTCAAACAGTTTGGAGACTCTAGTTCATTCAGTTTCAAGATGTGTTGTCTAAACGGTTTCAAGAACCAACTTTGCTAAACAATTTCAAACCGTTTGAACTTACTTGGTCAAGACCGTTTGAGGTCTAAGTGACCAAGACCGTTTGAGGTCTAAGTGACCAAAACCTTTTGAGGTTCAAATTGGTTAAACCATTTGGACACCTAATATGATCAAAGGTCAATTAGATACTTGATTATTAATGATATAGACAAATTTTGATTATGAAGGTTAACCCTAACTGTGTGTACTTAATTAAAGGGCTGACCTAGATCAATCTTGGAATAGTTAACATCCTAAAGAAGATGAGAGAGAGAGAAAGAATAAGAGAGATGATTGCTTACATGTAGAATCTACAACATTAGTCAAACGGTCTTGAGACCGTTTGGACTCAAACGGTCTTAAGACCGTTTGGTCCAATTGTCGCGCCCCAATCTCACATTAAACACAAACCACCGGATTAGGGCACGGCAGGTGGGATTATACACATAAGCCAAACACTCTTCACTGTTTAAGACACATTTAAAGAGATTAACAAAATAAACAGATTTAAGCTGTAAAATGAAACTAAGCAGACTGTGGAAGCATTTCTATCAACTGATAGGAAATTAAACAAGTCTACAGCACACTGCATTGTTCAACATAAAATAAAGCATAACAGTAAATTTACATCTTTGTACATATTCTCTCTCTCACTCACACCTTGTCCCGAAGATCGAGGGGAATGGACTAAGAGACCTCTAACTAGTCTAACTACAAACCTTCTATCAACTAAGCGTTGGGATGAAACGATCCTTCTGACTCCTGTTGCTGATGCTGACCTGAAAATGTTTGAGTAGAGGGATGAGCCTACTCGCTCAGTGAATAACATTTCACTTAGCTATCAATATACAACTCGTCAGGTTCATTAACTGAAAATAAACATATATACAGTTTAAACAGAGCAAGTCTACTGACATAGCAGGTAAACAGTTACCAATCACATTTCTAAGCATCGTCAGGTATTTCAAGTAGTTAAACAATTATATAAATTTACTGTGAACCTATATGATTTTTCATCCATTTTATTACCATGCCCTAAATATATGCAGTGTACTCTGCATATAAAGGTCCGCAACAAGTCCATGCTACGGCCCCACCATACAAGACTTAGCGACACACCCGGGAATGCTAAGTCTGACGCCAGCCCTGTTCTGCCACAGGACCACAGGCTCTCCGGCCTACAGGCTCTCCGGCCTCAATGCACTACTCCGAGTGCTCTCTCGACTCCTCCTACTAACCTGAGCACACAGGCGGAGGGTCACAGGGTTACCTTCGCGACTCCGCACGAATGGTGTTAGATAACCAAGTTTTCTGGTGAAACCGCAGTGCCATTGTGACACAAGCACAATTGTTGTTAGACACTGCCCTTTTTCTCTTTCCTCGTTTGTCCGCGACACACGCACGGATGATGTTGCAACACGAGTTTCACCCCAAAGCTGCAGATACCACTTAGGGGTTCTACGGTGTTAGGGCATCTAAGTCTATACTTGATTAACGAATAACATAAATAACACATTATAACTGTAAACACAGAATTTCCTCTTTCTCATCATTCTTATTACACAATTCAAGTTCCAATGAACTTATTAAACTATTACTGAAGCAATCAGACATTTAAAATGAGTTAAATAATGATTTCTAAATGAATTGCCACTCACCACTTGAAACTCGGCCGATCCCTATGGAACTCGGCCGACCGTTTCCCTGGTTCTGAAACTCGGTCGAACAAATCTCGGCCGACCAACTGGAATCTCGGCCGATCCCCTGGGGAACTCGGCCGACCAACTCACCGCTTGAAAAACCTACAAAGGAAACTCGGCCGATCAGGACCAAACTCGGCCGACCAAATCACTGTTCGTATATCTAATTCAGGAAACTCGGCCGATCCAGACTGAAACTCGGCCGATCCGGAAAACGATGTACAAAAGCCCTAAATAAGAACTCGGCCGACCGAATTGGAAACTCGGCCGAACCGCGCACAGGCAGAACACAAAAACGGCCTGCAGAAGTTGATTTCTCTCGAATCGACGGGCAAACTTCGAGCAAACACCGCGAAACGATCACAAACGACCCATACAACTAAACCGTACCTGAAAGGAAGAAAGGAACAAGCTAGGGCTGCTCCGAGCACCCCAATTCCTTGACCACTTTTCTTGCAAACGCAGCTCCAGCTGCAAAAACTGATTCGATTCGATGAAGGTGATGATCTACGGAGGGAAGGGACGATCTACAGCAACTAATTGGAGCAAAACGACGCTCCAGAGCTTCTCCCTCCTCAGCTCCTTCTCTCTTTCTCTCTCTTTCTCTCTTTCTCTCACGCAAGGAACAGAACGTTTCCTGCGTTCTGCGTTTCTGTGAAATGAAACGAGAAAGGGAGAAAGGAAAGATAAGGAAGAAAACTTAGGGGCCAAATTGCAAATTTCGAAACTTTCGCAAAATTACAATCGGGTCCCTAGAAGCCCAAAAACTTGCAACTTTTGACTCGAAGGTCGGATTCGAACGATTTCTCTGGCAACGCTTCAAGCGTAAGATATTACATACTTTAGAAGCTAGAAAACACACTAAGCACATATCTTGTCCATTTTAAGCATTATTAACAAAAACAGGCTTATAACTTAATACATCAGCTAAACACATGCTGAACAACTTACTTACGAGATAAGCTCGACGCGGTCGGCTTGATCATCACGATCAAAACCTCTTCCTGCCATCTGCAATGATATGATAGAATATTTCCTATTAGAAAATTACAGATAGAAGAAAGACACTTAAACCTTAATCCTATTGGTCTCTTATCGTCCCCTGACCTTGAGTAACTAAGTACTCAAACCTAGGCTCTGATACCAAAAATTGTCGCGCCCCAATCTCACATTAAACACAAACCACCGGATTAGGGCACGGCAGGTGGGATTATACACATAAGCCAAACACTCTTCACTGTTTAAGACACATTTAAAGAGATTAACAAAATAAACAGATTTAAGCTGTAAAATGAAACTAAGCAGACTGTGGAAGCATTTCTATCAACTGATAGGAAATTAAACAAGTCTACAGCACACTGCATTGTTCAACATAAAATAAAGCATAACAGTAAATTTACATCTTTGTACATATTCTCTCTCTCACTCACAACTTGTCCCGAAGATCGAGGGGAATGGACTAAGAGACCTCTAACTAGTCTAACTACAAACCTTCTATCAACTAAGCGTTGGGATGAAACGATCCTTCTGACTCCTGTTGCTGATGCTGACCTGAAAATGTTTGAGTAGAGGGATGAGCCTACTCGCTCAGTGAATAACATTTCACTTAGCTATCAATATACAACTCGTCAGGTTCATTAACTGAAAATAAACATATATACAGTTTAAACAGAGCAAGTCTATTGACATAGCAGGTAAACAGTTACCAATCACATTTCTAAGCATCGTCAGGTATTTCAAGTAGTTAAACAATTATATAAATTTACTGTGAACCTATATGATTTTTCATCCATTTTATTATTATGCCCTAAATATATGCAGTGTACTCTGCATATAAAGGTCCGCAACAAGTCCATGCTACGGCCCCACCGTACAAGACTTAGCGACACACCCGGGAATGCTAAGTCTGACGCCAGCCCAGTTCTGCCACAGGACCACAGGCTCTCCGGCCTACAGGCTCTCCGGCCTCAATGCACTACTCCGAGTGCTCTCTCGACTCCTCCTACTAACCTGAGCACACAGGCGGAGGGTCACAGGGTTACCTTCGCGACTCCGCACGAATGGTGTTAGATAACCAAGTTTTCTCGTGAAACCGCAGTGCCATTGTGACACAAGCACAATTGTTGTTAGACACTGCCCTTTTTCTCTTTCCTCATTTGTCCGCGACACACGCACGGATGATGTTGCAACACGAGTTTCACCCCAAAGCTGCAGATACCACTTAGGGGTTCTACGGTGTTAGGGCATCTAAGTCTATACTTGATTAACGAATAACATAAATAACACATTATAACTGTAAACACAGAATTTCCTCTTTCTCATCATTCTTATTACACAATTCAAGTTCCAATGAACTTATTAAACTATTAATGAAGCAATCAAACATTTAAAATGAGTTAAATAATGATTTCTAAATGAATTGCCACTCACCACTTGAAACTCAGCCGATCCCTATGGAACTCGGCCGACCGTTTCCCTGGTTCTGAAACTCGGTCGAACAAATCTCGACCGACCAACTGGAATCTCGGCTGATCCCCTGGGGAACTCGGCCGACCAACTCACCGCTTGAAAAACCTACAAAGGAAACTCGGCCGATCAGGACCAAACTCGGCCGACCAAATCACTGTTCGTATATCTAATTCAGGAAACTCGGCCGATCCAGACTGAAACTCGGTCGATCCGGAAAACGATGTACAAAAGCCCTAAATAAGAACTCGGCCGACCGAATTGGAAACTCGGCCGAACCGCGCACAGGCAGAACACAAAAACGGCCTGCAGAAGTCGATTTCTCTCGAATCGACGGGCAAACTTCGAGCAAACACCGCGAAACGATCACAAACGAACCATACAACTAAACCGTACCTGAAAGGAAGAAAGGAACAAGCTAGGGCTGCTCCGAGCACCCCAATTCCTTGACCACTTTTCTTGCAAACGCAGCTCCAGCTGCAAAAACTGATTCGATTCGATGAAGGTGATGATCTACGGAGGGAAGGGACGATCTACAGCAACTAATTGGAGCAAAACGACGCTCCAGAGCTTCTCCCTCCTCAGCTCCTTCTCTCTTTCTCTCTCTTTCTCTCTTTCTCTCACGCAAGGAACAGAACGTTTCCTGCGTTCTGCATTTCTGTGAAATGAAACGAGAAAGGGAGAAAGGAAAGATAAGGAAGAAAACTTAGGGGCCAAATTGCAAATTTCGAAACTTTCGCAAAATTACAATCGGGTCCCTAGAAGCCCAAAAACTTGCAACTTTTGACTCGAAGGTCGGATTCGAATGATTTCTCTGGCAACGCTTCAAGCGTAAGATATTACATACTTTAGAAGCTAGAAAACACACTAAGCACATATCTTGTCCATTTTAAGCATTATTAACAAAAACAGGCTTATAACTTAATACATCAGCTAAACACATGCTGAACAACTTACTTACGAGATAAGCTCGACGCGGGTCGTAACACCAAATCCTCTCAAAACCGAATGGACCAAAAAGGTCTTCCATCACTTAGTCAATTTAAGGTTTCAATCAATGAACCTTCTATTAATTGGACCACTGATGTATTCTTCAATTGAACCATGGAATCACCCTTCAATTGGACATCCAATTATGGTTTTGAACCCAATTGAACTAGGGTTGATATTCAAGAAACCATCACTTAGGGTTTTGAAATCGAGGATCTATCGATGGTTAACATTGTGGAACCAATTTAATTGAAATCAGTGAACCATCATCATTACATGATATGACCTGACCTCAAACGGTCTTGAATGACCCTAAAATGGTATTGAGGTCGTTTGGATGATCTCTAAATGGTCTTGAGACCGTTTGCCCAATTCATCATTGAAATCTATGGAAATCAATTAGGGTTTGTATCATTGAATCAATCATCACTTGAGCTATTGATTGTAATTCAATTTGATATCTTTGGGTTTTCAAATACTCAACCATACTCAACCCTAGACCTCCAAATGGTCTTGGTTGACCTCCAAACAGTCTTGAGACCGTTTGGGTGATTCTCAAACGGTTTTGAAACCATTTGGGTCAATCAACCCAAAACATGAACTTAATCATTTGCAAAATCAACACTTAGCCGATTAGGGTTTCTATTTGAAGAATTGTCCATATGTTGAATTAATCAATTGGATCCATTGGATCATCATCCAACACATACTATGGTTTAGACCTCAAATGGTCAACCCCTCTAAACGGTTTGGGGTGCAAGTCTCCAAACGGTTTGGAAACCGTTTGGTCTCCAAACGGTTTGATGAAACCGTTTGGACCATTTTGTTGAAACTGTTTGCAAGAGATATTTGGGGAGGTGTGTGCTTATGATGATGTCATCGTCATCAAGCTCCAAACCCACGAAGTTTGCTGTGATTTCCATGGTGGTTGCATCAATCATCCAAGATAAATTTCAAAAATGAAGAAAGGATTACCAATTGATAAGGAATTGAATGCAATAACAAAATTAAGGGTTCAAGTTATAAAACCTGCCTCCAATTGAGCTCCAAAGCTTCAAGATCACGTCAACAATGGTGGATGCAACTCCTTTCACTATTCCAAGGCTTGTCCTCAAGCTTTGAGTGAAAAGGAATGGTTAGAATTGAAGAGGGGATCGAGATAAGAAGAATTCACACATTGATTTTCGATTTTCACCATGGATTCAAGGTGAAAGGAGGTCAAGAAGCTTACCAACAGGTCATAGGTCGTCCTCCTGATCCTCCAAAGCTCCTTTGGTCATTTTCCAAGCAAGGGAAAGAAGTGGAAATGGAAAAACCTTTGTTTTGGCTTGTAAAGGGTCTTTTTATAAGAAATTCAAGGAGAGAGAAAATTCTTTATAAAAATTCATTTAATCCCAAAAAAATAGAGCCGCCTCTCCCCCCTCAACTTCTTGGATCTGAGGCTATCTTCCTTCCTCTTATTCCTCTCAATTATCCACGGTTTAAAGAAAAGCAAATCAAGCACCTTTTTTTTTAGGAAAGGTAATGTTATATATTAAAAAAAAACACATCAAGCAAGCAAAAACCTGCTTATGTGGAACACATAAATCAAGCACCTTAAATCATATAATACTAATATCCATAAGTGAGTGGATATTTCTTTTTCTTATAATAATGTGAGTAAGTTATCCACTTTCCTTGGATATTTTTGTGGCCTAGCAAAGTCACAAAGGTGTTCACACTTGAGAAAATTCAACCATCTCATTTTTGGTTGAAGGCCCTTCAATTATTTTATTTATTTTTGCATTAAATGGAAATAAAGTTCCAATTATGCTTAAATCTTGATTATTTTAATATCAAGATTCTCTCTCCTCCAAAAATGATTGTAATGAGGAACCCCTCTCATTTTCTTTGATCTAAATGATGCCAAGAAACATTAGGGACCCTCTTGAAGTGGTAATTTGCATATCGAACCCTAGATTTTGGGTAAATTGCACATTACACCAAAACTAGGTTTTAATGCACAAACATTGCTTTATTAGCTCTTTCTTGGTACTCAGGCTACCACAAGCCATACCTCTGCATCATCTTCATTCTCATGATGCTTCAACACATGAGGAACATATTATCATGCATAATTTGCAATTTAACCCCTCAACTTGGGTAATTTGCACTTTAGTCCAAATCAAGTAAAACATTATTTCAATGTTATTCAAAAAGGACTAAAATTGAAATATAAGTTCCTCTTGAGCCTTAATTACTTTTCAAGAGATAAGAGCAAGCATATAATCAACTTTATTAAGAAAATCATCTAGGGTTAAGCATAACCCAGGTCAGGGGTGGTACAACCATGACACACATGGCAGACAGGATGCCACCACCTACACATAGGGCACCAGCCCATCATGAGGGTTATGGAGCTGGCAAGACTTTTGAGAGACTTCGTCGGGTTGGAGCCATAGATTATGCTGGTACATCTGATCCAGCAGATGTTGATTTGTGGCTGACAGAGCTGGAAAAGGCTTTCAGGATCCTTGATATTCCTAAAGCTGAAAAGGTAAGACATGTTGTGTACCTCCTAAAAGGGAGTGCTGGTCATTGGTGGATGATAGAGTAAGATAAGAGACCGGGTGAAGAAATTGGATGGGAGGTATTTCGACGAGAGTTCGTTAGTAGATACTTCCCTAAAACATATCTAGACGAGAAGATCTCTCAATTTGAGAGGATCAAACAAGGACATATGAACATTAGCGAGTATAAAGCTAAGTTCATGGAGCTGTTGCGGTTTTGTCCGCATATGGCAGTTAATGATGAGGAAAGAATTCAGCATTCCGAGAAGGGGTTGAATGCTGAATTAACCACCCTTGTGTCTGCTTTAGAGAACAGGGAGAGGTTTTCCACCTTTGTGAAGTCAGTAAGGAGGATAGAGAGGTCTGAAATTGAGAAACGACAGACCAGTGGCAAGAAGGTGTACACTCAGTCTCAAGGACAAAGATCTGAAAGTTTTAAGAAGCCAAGATTTTCTGCATCGGCACCACCATCAAGATTCCATACCCAGATGCAATGGACATCAAGTAGGGGTAGGGATCGTAGTAATGCTTCAAGTAGAGCCCCCGACATAACATCAACATCGGTGACTGGATCTCGTAGACACTATTTTGCACCCAGGATCTGTTACCAATGTAGACAACCGGGACATCTAGCAAAGGATTGTCCAGACGGGAATTTAATGATGAATCAACCCTAGGGGTAGAGTCAGCAAGGCTCACAAAGGAGGTAGTTTTCTAGTAACAATAGAGGACGTGGACAAGCATCCTGAGCTGGTTCATCAACACCTAATAATCAAGCACAAGGTCAACAACCAACAACTGTGAGGATCTATGCAATGAATCAATCTGATGTAATAGTCAACCCTTAGGTTGTGACAGGTCAGATGAAATAGATTCATTCTTATATTTTATTTCATGATTCTATGTGTTAAAAATAATAAAGTATTTATTTTTGAACTCCCTCTGACTAGTCCTATAAGGACACAAGGGAGATGAGAACTTACATCTTACTCAGTGTTCCTTAAAATGCTTTATAATCTCCCTTATATGTGTGTTAAAACAAGAGATATAGAAGTGATGTCTGAAGAAAATTCAAGAATGAAAAATCATGTGTGTATAATGATATGAAAAGTGAGGAATATGATAGCAAATAAGTTGCATACTACCTAATCTCAATACTTGTATACCCTGGTCAGGTATATGATTATTGGAGACAAGGCAAGTATGGAACTCTTACATTGTTATCTTTCTGATTACTCTGATCAAGTAGTCATTCTGAAACAATCTAGATAGTATAATGAAACCAAATGAGGAAGAGGTAAGTGAACATTCCCAACTAAAAAGGAAGAGCTAAGTGAACCTTCCTAATTAAAAAGGAAGAGCTAAGTGAACTTTCCTAATTAAAAAGGAAGAGCTAAGTGAACCTTCCTAATTAAGAAGGAAGAGATAAGTGAACTTTCCTAATTAAAAAGGAAGAGCTAAGTGAACCTTCCTGATTAAAAAGGAAGAGCTAAGTGAAGTTTCCTAATTAAAAAGGAAGAGCTAAGTGAACCTTCCTAATTAAATTGGAGGAGCTAAGTGAACCTTCCTAATTAAATTGGAAGAGCTAAGTGAACCTTCCTAATTAAAAAAAAAGGAAGAGCTAAGTGAACCTTCCCAATTAAATAGGAGGTGCTCAGTGAACTTTCCCAACTAAATAGGAATTGCTTGGTGAACTTTCCCAATTAAGTAGGAATTACTCAGTGAATTTTCCCAACTAAATAAGAAGTGCTAAGTGAACTTTCCTAATTACATAGGAAATGCTAAGTGAACTTTTCCAAGTACATAGGAGCTGTTGAGTGAATTTCCCCAATTACATAGGAATTGCTAAGTGAAATTTTCTAACCACATAGGGTTTGCTAAGTGAACTTTCCCAAACAAATAAAGGATTGCTGAGTGGATTGCCTCTGTTAAATGTAGATGTTTCTCCTTTGATAAACAATCTTGGGTAATGATAGGAGTATGTTACTTTGTGTTTCTTCCTTTCAATTAACATGGCAATCAAGTAAGTATTGTGACATTTGATGTGCATGGAATTAGAAATAATCCATTGATGGATACTTAGAAAAGTATTAGTTTGCTTTGGACTTTGATATATGAAACAAGCAATGTCCTAAAGTAAAAGAAATACTTTGTGCATGTGTACCCTTGGTGGTAACAATATGGAATCAAACATGATAAGGATGAGATGTGTTCTCAATACATATGATGAATACCAAAGTAGGGTAATTATGTTTGTTACCTATATTAGCCAACTGTGAAATCAATCTAGTTACCTAAAATAATATGGACATCATATGTTAGGGGTTTATGCTCTGCATAAACATAAACATTGATAAGGTTGAACTAATGGAAGGAACTTTGTGTGGATTAAAGATCTATGGTAACTCCATGACATTAAAATGTTATGTAGAAGACTTTATGGTATGATAAATGATTAAAAATGATCTCTCCTTTTTCCTGGGATTTCGGGGACGAAATCCTTGTTAGGGGTTTATAATTTGTAACACCCCTGACCTGGGTTATGCTTAACCCTATATGATTTGCTTAATAAAGTTGATTATATGCTTGCTCTTATCTCTTGAAAAGTAATTAAGGCTCAAGAGGAACTTATATTTCAATTTTAGTCCTTTTTGAATAACATTGAAATAATGTTTTACTTGATTTGGACTAAAGTGAAAATTACCCAAGTTGATGGGTTAAATTGCAAATTGTGCATGATAATATGTTCCTCATGTATTGAAGAATAATTAGAGTGAAGATGATGTAGAGGTATGGCTTGTGGTAGCCTGAGTACCAAGAAAGAGCTGATAAAGCAATGTTTGTGCATTAAAACCTAGTTTTGGTGTAATGTGCAATTTACCCAAAATCTAGGGTTCGATATGCAAATTACCACTTCAAGAGGGTCCCTAATGTTTCTTGGCATCACTTAGAGAAAATAAAATGAGAGGGGCACCTCATTAGAATCATTTTTGGAGGAGAGAGAATCTTGATATTAAAATAATTAAGATTTAAGCATAATTGGAACTTTACTTCCATTTAATGCAAAAATAAATAAAATAATTGAAGGGCCTTCAAACAAAAACGAGATGGTTGAATTTTCTCAAGTGTGAACACCTTTGTTCCTTTGCTAGGCCACGAAAATATCCAAGGTAAGTGGATAACTCACTCACATTATTATAAGAAAAAGAAATATCCACTCACTTATGGATATTAGTATTATATGATTTAAGGTGCTTGATTTGCTTTTATTTACATCATGGATAATTGAGAGGAATAATAGGCAAGTAAGATATCCTTGGAACCAAGAAGTTGAGGGGGGAGAGGTGGCTCTATTTTTTTGGGATTGAATGAATTTTTATAAAGCATTTTCTCTCTCCTTGAATTTCTTATAAAAACACCATTTACAAGCCAAAACAAAGGCTTTACTGTTTCCACTTCTTGCCCTTGCTTGGAAAACGACCAAAGGAGTTTTGGAGGAGCAGGAGGACGACCTCCAACCTGTTGGTAAGCTTCTTGACCTCCTTTCACCTTGAATCCATGGTGAAAATTGAAAATCAATGTGTGAATTCTTCTTATCTCGATCCCCTCTTCAATTCTAACCATTCCTTTTCACTCAAAGCTTGAGGACGAGCCTTAGAATAGTGAAAGGAGTTTCATCCATCATTTTTGACGGATCTTGAAGCTTTGGATCTCAATTGGAGGCGGGTTTTATAACTTGAACCCTTAATTTTGTTATTGCATTCAATTCCTTATCAATTGGTGATCCTTTCTTCATTTTCAAAATTTATCTTGGATGATTGATGCAACCACCATGAAAATCACAGAAAACTTCGTGGGTTTGGAGCTTGAAGATGATGACATCATCATAAGCACACACCTCCCCAAATATCTCTTGCAAACGGTTTCAACAAAATGGTCCAAACGGTTTCATCAAACCGTTTGTAGACTTGCACCCCAAACCGTTTAGAGGGGTTGACCATTTGAATGGGTTGACCGTTTGAGGTCTGAACCCTAGTATGTGTTGGATGATGATCCAATGGCTCAAATTTATTAATTCAACATATGGACAATTCTTCAAATAGAAACCCTAATCGGCTAAGTGTTGATTTTGCAAATGATTAAGTTGATGTTTTGGGTCGATTGACCCAAACGGTTTCAAAACTATTTGGGAATCACCCAAACGGTCTCAAGACAGTTTGGAGGTCAACTAAGACCGTTTGGAGGTCTAGGGTTGAGTATTTGAAAACCCAAAGATATCAAATTGAATTACAATCAATAGCTCAAGTGATGATTGATTCAATGATACAAACCCTAATTGATTTCCATAGATTTCAATGATGAATTGGGCAAACGGTCTCAAGACCATTTGGAGATCATCCAAACGACATCAATACCATTTGAGGGTCATTCAAGACCGTTTGAGGTTAGGTCATATCATGTAATGATGATGGTTCACTGATTTCAATTAAATTGGTTCCACAATGTTAACCATTGATGGATCCTCGATTTCAAAACCCTAAGTGATGGTTTCTTGAATATCAACCCTAGTTCAATTGGGTTCAAAACCCTAATTGGAGGTCCAATTTAAGGGTGATTCCATGGTTCAATTGAAGAATACATCAGTGGTCCAATTGATAGAAGGTTCATTGATTGAAACCCTAATTTGACTAAGTGATGGAAGACCTTTTTGGTCCATTCGGTTTTGAGAGGATTTAGACCAAATAGTCTTAAGACCGTTTGAGTCCAAATGGTCTCAATACTATTTGGGACTAAATGGTCTCAAGACCATTTGAGACCAAATGGTCTCAAACCGTTTGGAGACTCTAGTTCATTCGGTTTCAAGATGTGTTGTCTAAACGATTTCAAGAACCAACTTTGCTAAACGGTTTCAAACCGTTTGAACTTACTTGGTCAACACTGTTTGAGGTCTAAGTGACCAAGAACGTTTGAGTTCTAAGTGACCAAAACCTTTTGAGGTTCAAATTGGTTAAACCATTTGGACACCTAATATGATCAAAGGTCAATTAGATACTTGATTATTAATGATATAGACCAATGGTGATTATGAAGGTTAACCCTAACTGTGTGTACTTAATTAAAGGGCTGACCTAGATCAATCTTGGAATAGTTAACATCCTAGAGAGGATGAGAGAGAGAGAAAGAATAAGAGAGATGATTGCTTACATCATATACCCTAATTCTCTCATTATGAATAAATATGTAATCAGGAATTGTTCCATAATAATGAGATCATGAAATCCTCATTGAAAAGATTGATGTACCTTAACCCTAATTTAGGGCAAGGCTAAGTGAAACCCTAATCTAGGGCAAAGCTTAGTGAAACCATAATCTAGAGTGATGATGTAACCCTAACTTAGTGTAACAATGTAAGAAACCCTAATTTAATGGGAATTGTACATCCTAACCCTAATTTGGGTATGAGGTATGAGAAACCTTACTTGGATGTGAATGGTAAATATTAATCCCTAAAATGGGGTAGAGGTGCATGAAACCCTAATATAGGGTGGTGCTACTAATTTTATGTGAAGTCCTATCACTGGGTGATGTGTTGTGAAATCCTAATTTCACATAATACTAGGTGAAACCCTGATATAAAAGGATGTTATATGAAACTCTAATGAAGAGCAATACTATGTCAAATCCATATATATGGGAGATGCTATGTGAACCTCAAATTATAAATATGGAAAATCCTATTCCTAATAATGGAACAGTGATTAATATATTGACAAATGTAACACCTAGAGAGGTTGATAATGGATATTCTTACATTAATAGTTCCCGACTCAAGGATGCGTCCATTTCATTGGCAATGGTTGTATATTCTAAACAAGTGACTCATGACCAATACATTACATGATGAATGAGATGAACTGGTACATAAAGTATTAGGATGGGGAATACCCTAATACGAGCTAAGTGGATGAACTCAAGTAAGATGAAGGTGTTGAGGGAAGTGATACATCAAGATAAGATAGATATCACATCCAACACCCCAATACTAATATATCTTGATGTGTTATAAGTCCAATATAATTGGATGAGTGACACATAAGACGTGTCATGTGAATTGTTACATTGAGATGTAATGTACTTTAATAAGTATAGGCTAACATGCCTTATGAAAAGGTTAATCCAAACCAATAAACTATGATACAATCATATTCTGGTAAAGATGAGAGAGAAACTCATACTTTGTGATTGATACTTCATTTAATGATGAATGATGAGAATAAATAAGTATGATTGAATACTTAGGTTATACATATTGATTCCTAGCTGTGTGAGGCAATGAAATAAGACTTGATCATTATTAATATGATCTTGAGAACCTATATGGTTATATTTGTGAAACCCTAAAATAGGGTAATGCTATGTGAAACCCTAATACATGGTAATGCTATGTGAAACCCTAATATAGGGTAATGCTATGTGAAACCCTAAAATAGGGTAATGCTATGTGAAACCTTAATACATGATGATGCTATGTGAAGTCTTAACACAGAGTAATCCTATGTGAAGTTCAAATACATATTGATGAGTTATAAATCTAATAAGAAAACCCTTGTATTGCATGGTATTGATATATGATTGTTATCATGAGTATTAATCATGCAGGAATATTGAGATGATGAGCATAGCCAGGTATGGACTATGATGCTCTGTATATTGAAACTGTTTATGGGCTTTATAAGCCATAATATGCCTTATTGCCTATTAAGGGGTAATAAGAGGAGATATGAGCTTTGTGAATTATGTGAAATGCTTTGTGTAGCAAGAATCATAATGTCCTTGGTCAGATGACTTGAAGGTATTAAGTTACCTAATAAGTGGTAACAAGTACTCTATGATGAGTTAGGAGTTCATATACCGATATTCTATAATCATGATGTTGAACTTGTTAAGAAATGGAATTGTACTCGATGAGCTGAGGGATAAGATCCCAATACTTTGTGAAAAGAGTATGGCTACAAGCCATAACTCCACAAAGACAATGCTAGGTATTAACTATGTGATCTAAGCCTAAAGAGAGTACATGTTGCAGTTATAAATCTACAATAATTAAATGTTATACATGTTCTTCATATTCCTTAAATGGATAAGTGACATGATGCTTTATCAAGTTATAGTTGTAATGCTTTAGATAAGAATAATGTTATAATCTGTTGGACAATGAAGTAACTGTTGTTAAACAATTATAATTCCTCTGTTCAGTTTATTCTTCTTAAATTGCAATAATAATGTTTCTGGCAGAGAGTTATAACTCTCGCTGGGGCAATTTACAATTGTCTCACTCCCGTGGGAACCCCATTTTTTTTAGTTGGATGCAGACGAGGAGGCAGGAATCCTTGAGTAGGTGAAGGATAGCAACAACAGCAGTAGGGACAGCAGTGAAGTCTCAGGTGGAGACACTGGTTGTTATGCCTTGTATAGATGTATATATATTGAGTCCTATGTGTCGTCTCTGTACTCTCAGGTCCTCAGAATAGTAGTTAGTGCTTTTGTGATTTTGGCTCAGTGCCTCGAGGTTTTATACTACTTGTGTTTAGTTTCACAGGGTAGTTGATGCTTATAATTCACTGAAAGAGATGATACAAGATTTGTACTTTTGGAAAATAGAATGTAAATATGTTACTTTGGTTCTATGTGAGAAAGTTTTCCTTTGACGGATCTCCTGGTAAAAAGGTTTTAATTTTTAGTGATTTTTTTGGTAATCCGTTGCTTAGTGAACGCTTCCGTATTAGTTAATCATGTTTTTGTGAGTTGGATGCTACAATTCCTTTTCACTCAAAAGATTGAGGAACGAACCTTGTGGTGTGAGAAAGCTCCTTCCACCATTGTTGACATGAAGCTCCAAGTTTTGAAGCTCGATTGGAGGCGGGTTATATAACTTGAACCCCTATTCATTGTTATTGAATTCAATTTCTCAATCAATTATGTTCAATTGCTCTTCTTGCAATTCCTTTGATTAATTGATGCAATTACCATGATAATGGTAGTAGTTTTCGATGGACTAAGGCTTGATGATGATAACATCATCTTAGGCACACATTCCAACAAGTTTGTATTGCAAACAGTTTCAAGAGTATTGGTCCAAACGGTTTCACCAAACCGTTTGGAGAGCAAACAGTTTGCAAACCATTTGGAGGTTTGGATTCCAAACCGTTTAGAAGGGTTGACCATTTGAGGTCAGGTTCCTAGAACATGTTGGATGATGATCCAATTGATTAAATCAATATATGGACAATCCTCCAATTAGAAACCCTAATCAGTTGAGTGCTGAAATTGCAATTGTTTAATTTAAAAGTTTGGGTTGATTTGCCCAAACGGTCTCAAGACCGTTTGGAGGTCAACCAAGACCGTTTGGAGGTCTATGGTTGAGTAATTGAAGAGTTAGAGATATCAAATCGAAGTGCAATCAATGGTTAAATTTATGATCAATCCAATGATGCAAACCCTAATTAGATTTCACAAATTTTAATGAACGATGAGGCAAACGGTCTCAAGATCATTTAGAGGTCATCTAAATGACCTCAAGACCATTTAGAGGTCATCCAAATGACCTCAAGACCGTCTGAGGTCAGGTCATATCATAACTTGATGGTGGTTCATTGGTTTCAATTGGATTAAGTTCCACAATGTTAAGCATTGATGGTTCCTCGATTCCCAAACCCTAATTGATGGTTTCTTGTTAATAAATCCTAGTTCAATTGGGTTCAAAACCCTAATTGATGATCTAATGGAAGGATAGTTCAATTGAAGAATGAATCAAAAATTCAATTGATATGCGGTTCATTGATGGAAACCTTAAATCGATTAAGTGTTGAAAGATCTTTTTGGTCCATTCGGTTTTGAGAGGGTTTGGACCAAACGGTCTTAAGACCGTTTGAGTCCAAATGGTCTTAAGACCATTTGAGTCCAAATGATCTCAAGACCGTTTGGAGACCCAAGCCCAATCGGTTTCAACATTTTTCTTACTTAAACGGTTTCAAGGGCACTTTGCCTAAACGGTTTCAAACTGTTTGAACTCTGAGAATCCAAGACTGTTTAAGGTCTAAATAAGCAAGATCGTTTGAGGTTCAACATGGTTAATCCATTTGGACATATAATATAATTGAAGATTCAATTGGTCAATTCATTTAGATACTCATGAGATTAAAGGATTCAACTGGTCAAATCTTCTGGACACCTAATGTATTTAGATGGTTGATACCCTTAGTGGGAATAATCATTGATGCATAATAATGCAATTATTCAATACATCATGTTAACCTTAAATGCATGTATTTGAATAAAGAATAGACTCAATCTAATCAAGAATTGAGTAGTGAAAATCCTAGAAGAGGATGAGAGAAGAGAGGTTCATACATGTAAGATAATCATGTAGCAATCAAGCCTAACACATTCAAAATAGGTGTGATATATATAATTTAGGGTATGATCCTTGATAAAGAGATCATGCAATCCTAATTGAGTTAATTGATGAACTCAAACCCTAATTTAGGACAATTCTGAGTGAAACCTAATCTAGGAGGATAATGTGATATGAATTCAGAGTAATGACATGAGTAACCCTAATTCAGGGTATTTTAATGTAAAACCCTAATTGGGATGAATAGTAAACCCTAATTGTGGGTTATTGTATATAAACCCTAATCTAGGGTGATGTGATATGAATAGTAAACCCTAATTATAAATAGGGTGAAGGTGTGTAAATCCCTAGTTCTGGATTATACTATATAATAAGAAACTCTAATCTTGGACAATGAAATGATGAATCATTGGTCTTGGTTGTACAAGGGGGATGTGTAACCCTGATTGAAATGAAATGGAAAACCCTAACCCTGGTAAGGGAATAGTGGTGTTACCCTTGAATAGCATGGAACTGAAATATGATTGATATATATGTTATCATCTGTACTAACCATGCATGTATAATGAGATGATGAACATAGCTAGGTATGAGCTATGATGTTTTATTTATTAGAATTGCTATTGGGCCTTATGTGCCATAATATGCCTTGTTGCTTAGTAAATGGTAACAAGAGAATTAATGGGCCTTATGTGCCATGAGAGATGCTTGTGAAGCAAGTGTCATGCTTACCTTGGTCAGATAACCTGAAGGTGATGATTACCTGAAAAAGTGGTAACGTGCTCAGCGATGAGCTAAGGGTTTGAATACCCAGAACCATGTGTTTATGGCTTTGAGTTAGAAATGAGGGACTGATATCCCAATGTCTTTTAAAGACTGAAAAGTAACTGATAAAAAATAGTACATGTTTCTTTATAGCATTTGTCCAAATAAGTTATGTTAATGTACTTAATTAATCAAGTGAAAGATATTCATGTAGTGCTCTGACCATAGATCCATCATCGTCGGTAGTTGGTGATGGTGAAATAGGTTTTCCTATGGGATCTCTCGGAGTTCGCATATTTTTTAATATGTGGGGGTCAATGGGCGAAAATATCTGTACGTCCAAATGGGGGAATTGATGGAAGGTAAACATTAAACCTCTCAATCATTCATTATATGTTCCGGGATGGATGTATCACTAATCTCCCGATGATATTAATGCCAGATCGATGGAGGTAAACATGAAATCTCTCGATTGTGAAGAGAGTACAGCCACCACTGTAGCTCTATAGCGAAGATGCCACTATACCTTGACAAGCTATGTAGCAGAGACACAAGATGTCCTGTACGTGATCTCGCACTGACCGAGATGTGGGAAGTCATGGAAGCTGGCTCTTCCATTGACTTTGTATGGTACCGATTTTGACTTTGCAATGGTCGGTTGGAGTATGAGTGGTATACCCCATCTCCTCAGAGCTTAAATATGTTTGAAAAATGTAATCAGCCATGTAGCGTATTTGCATAAGATTTAAATATGAGATCCACTGGTTGATGTTATACTGTTTAGCATGTCCTTGATACATAGATGTTACTTATGTTCTTTAATTCTTTATTAAATAAGAGACATGTTGCCTTATCAAGTTATAACTGAAATACTTGAATAGGAATGTTGCTCTAATTTGCATAAATATTGATTTATCTGCCATTAAAATATATTATCCCACGCTCTGTTTATTTCTATTAAATTGCAATAATAATGTTTTTGGCGGAGAGTTATATCTCTCACTGGGGAAATTGTATAATTGTCTCACCCCCATGGGATCCAATGTTTTTAGGTAGACGCTGACAGAGAGGTAGAAACTCTGTAGCAGGAGAACAACAACAACAACAACAACAAGGACAACAGTGATATCTCATGTGGGGATATCGGCTGTCAAGCTATGTTTATAGATAGTCCTATGTGTAACGCCAATCGCCAAACCGACAAACAAATCGTTAATAATTAAGCAGAATTTCAACATAAACAACGGATTAACAAAAATCACTTAAAATTAAAACCATTTTGCATAGAGATCCATTTCTAGGAAAACTCTTTAAGGCAGAACCAAAACTTTATATACACCATTGTTCACATTGTACATACATTGTACCATCTCTTCTCGGGGATAACATATAACAATTGCTTTGTCAAAACATATACTGAAGCAACATAAAACCTCAGGGCTTACAAGCCAAAAACCTTAGATCGTTCATGAAACCATAACAAACCAACTCCAAGGACCTGAGAGTACAGAGACGACACATAAGACTTCTATCTACAAGACATGACAAACAGTACACTCAACCTGAGCTGTCACTGTTGTCCCTGCTGCTGTTGTTCTTTTTCTGCAGAAAGGTCTTCACCTCCTCGTGCACGTCCACCTAAAAATTTGGATCCCACGGGGGTGAGACAATTGAACATTGCCCCAGCGAGAGATATAACTCTCCGCCAACAATGTTATTATCACAGTTAAATAGTATTAAACTGAGCAGAGGATAAGCAGTTTAGAGCATTCTCATATTTTAAAGCATGGTAGTTGTCTATGATAGAGCAGTAATTCATCTATTCACTTTATAAGGAATATGGAGAACACGTATATCATTTACCCATCATATTATCTCAAGCTTATCCTGTGATGCTCATTATCATGGTATGTCATCCATGAATCATTCTCATTTCTATCTGTTGGCCTCAGTCAATCTGCTAACCATATATTGAATTGTACCAGTCATGTGAGTATACATCATCATATCATGTCCAAGCATTAGACTATGCCAATCATATGCATTATTCCAGGCATCGGGATTTAACCAATCCTGTGTTATTATAGGCTTCATGCCTCTGGTAGGTATTGGACTTTAACCAATCCTGATTACATGCTTCACGCCTCTGCCAGGCAGTGGACTCTAACCACTCCTGATTATAAGCTTTACGCCTCTGCTAGGTATTGGTCCGTAACCAAACCTGATTACACCGCCAGACAGTGGACTCTAACCATCCTGATTACAAGCTTCACGCCTCTGCCAAGTATTGGACTTTAACCAATCCTGATTACATGCTTCACGCCTCTGCCAGGTAGTGGACTCTAACCACTCCTGATTACAGGCTTTACGCCTCTGCCAGGTATTGGTCTGTAACCAATCCTGATTACACCGCCAGGCAGTGGACTCTAACCACTCCTGATTACAGGCTTCACGCCTCTGCCAGGTATTGGACTTTAACCAATCCTGATTACAGGCTTCACGCCTCTACCGAGCAGTGGACTCTAACCAATCCTGATTATAGGCTTTACGCCTCTACCAGGTATTGGTCTGTAACCAATCCTGATTACACTGCCAGGCAGTGGACTCTAACCACTCCTGATTACAAGCTTCACGCCTCTGCAGGGTATTGGACTTTAACCAATCCTGATTATAGGCTTCACGCCTCTACCAGGCAGTGGACTCTAACCACTCCTGATTACAGGCTTTACGCCTCTGCCAGGTCATAGTCTGTAACCAATCCTGATTATACCTCCAGGCATTGGACTCTAACCACTCCTGATTACAGGCTTCACGCCTGTGCCAGGTATTGGACTTTAACCAATCCTGATTACAGGCTTCACGCCTCTGCTAGGTAGTGGACTCTAACCACTCCTGATTATTGTAACATCCCTGACCTGGGTTATGAACTAACCCTAGATGTTTTGCTTAATCATGTGATTAGACACTTGTGGTTATCTTTTGTTATGTAATTAAAGCTTCTGAGGAACATATATTTCCTTTTCTGTCCTTTTTAAACAACATTGTAATATTATTTTGTTAAAAGTGGACTTATGTGCAAATTACCCAATTAGAGGGGTTAACTTGCAAATTACACATGTTTAGATGTTCCTCTGGAGTTGAGACATCATAAGAATGAATATGATGAAGTGTTATGGATTCTCCAAGCTTGGGCACCAAGATGCAGCTTGGGGAGCAATCCTTGTGCTTTAAAAACCCTAGTTTTGGTGTAAAGTGCAATTTACCCAAAACTTAGGATGCAACATGTAAATTACACCTTCTAGAGTATCTTTTATGACTCTTGGCATAAACTAGAGTAAAAATGATGAAGATGTCACTTCATTTGAATAATCAGATCAGAAGGATAACCCTTATAATTAAATAACCAAGATGTATGCAAAATGACCCTTTATATATATGCAACTTAGTAAGATGTTTGGCTTCTTTTCCTATAAACCTTGGATAAAGGAGGAGTTTTGCTTAAGTAAAGAAGGGAGAAACGTGGATTAGGAAGGAAGGAGGATCTAGTTGAGAAATAAGAAAAAGATTGTCCTTATCTTGGAAATATGCCCAAAGTATATATACACATCTTCTTTACTAAGCAAGGGATCGTTCCCTTCACTTCTCTTCTTATCTCTTTGCTATGGCCGACTAATAAGGAGCTCAGGAGTAGAGGAGAATGGCCAAGCAGAATTGGGTAAGCTTTGATTGCCATCTAGCTCAAAATCATGGGGGAAATCATGCTACAAGGTTGGTTTGTTAGTCTTTCTTATACAGTTCTTCTTTCTAGCCATCTTCTCCATCCAATTCTTGAAGAAGGAACCTTGGACGACCTATGGAGCTCAAGCCACCATTAAATCTATGAATCTTGGAGCTCTAGAGCTGATCCTAAGGCGGGTTTTATAACTCTAAACCTTAAAGCTTTGATTATGCATCTTCTTTTCTTGAAAATGTTGCTTGTTCTTCTTTCTCCCATACTTCTAAGTGTTCTTGCAACTAAAACCGTAAAGAACATACCATGATCTTGAGGTAGAAGAAAGGGGCGTTAATTCCAATGTTCACTTTAGCAAACGGTCTTGCACCCCTTGGCCAAACGGTTTGCAAAACCGTTTGGAGGGCAAACGGTTTCACAAGATTGATTGGAGCAAACGGTCTGCAAGACCGTTTGGTTGAGTTGACCAAGCGTTGACCATTTGGATATCTTCTGTACACATTATGGACTAATCACCCACCAAGAATCATTAACCAATTCCAAGTAAATCTCAAGTTGAAGGCACTTTAGTCACCTAAACCCTAATCGGGTTCATTGCTGATTCCAATGGACCAATCATGTTGAAGTTTGGGTTGAGTGACCCAAACGGTTTCAAAACCATTTGGGGATCACCCAAACAGTATCAAGACTGTTTGGTGATCACCCAAGACCGTTTGGAGGTCTAGGGTCAAGTGAGGTTGATCAATTGAGGGTCCAATCACATCAAGTTGTTGAATAATTAAAGTGCTGATTTTGTGACCTAATTAGGGTTCAACCCTTAAGTGATTGACTTAGTTTTTGATAAATTAATGGGAAAACGGTCTCAAGACCGTTTGTAGGATGTCCAAATGATCCCAAGACCGTTTGGGTTCAGGTCATGACCCAATTGAGTAATGGTTCAATGGGTTCAACCTCAATTAGACTCATGTTGATGTATGTTGAAGGTTGATTGATTCTAAACCCTAATCCAATTGGTCCCAACCCTAATTGGTGATCAATTGAGGTTCAATTGAGTGACAAATCAGTAAAGGATTAACCTAATTGACCTAATTGATAGATGGATAACAAGTACAAGAACGTTTGAGGGGTTCAACATTAAAAACCCTAATTCAATTGGAAGTGTTGATACACTTTTTGGTCCATGCGGTTTTGAGGGTGTTTGGACCAAACGGTCTCAAGACCGTTTGAGTCCAAACAGTCTCAAGACCGTTTGGGACCAAACGATCCCAAGACCGTTTAGGACCAAACGATCCCAAGACCGTTTGGTGGTCATGCGGTTTCAAGAACAAGTTGGTCATGCGGTTTTCAAGATCGATTTGTCCATGCAGTTTCAAGGTCAAAGTTGGCCAAACGGTCAACGAGACCAAACGGTCTTCACCACCTTTAGAGAAAACGGTCTTGATGGTGTACTTGGCCATGTGGTCTTGAAAGTCAAAGGGACCAAACGGTCAACAACTCCATGCGGTTTCAAAACCGTTTGGAGGTTGAAGTGCAAGACCGTTTGGGGTTCAATTATGTTAAGAACGTTTGATGGTTTGAAGGTTAAGATGGTTTAGTAGTTGTTTAAACTAAACCCTAAAGATACCTAAAGTCATTAAGGGGTTAAGTAATTAGTAAACTAATGTACGTTAGGGTCAATGGTGAAGATTACAAAAGTACCCTTAGTGGGTTAGTGTGACTAGTACCCCTTGATCAAGTAAGCCCTAATAACCTTAATGGTGATGACTTGATTTATGTTAATCAAGGTTGATTTGACCTAACCTAATCAAGAGTGATGTAAACATCATATATTAGTAAGAGGAGAGATAAGACTCCTATTAAGAATGAGAATCAAATAAAATACCTCCAATATGTAAGAATGCACATGATTAGGGTATGATCCTTCATAGGGAGATCATGGAAACCCTAATTATGGTGATTAATGAATCTTAATCTAAAGTGAAAGCATTAAGGATAGTAATTTTCATACATGATTATGGTATGACCTCAATTCACTGTGATGTGAATAGTAAACCCTAATTCTAGGGTAATAACTTGTAATGTGAATAGTAAACCCTAATTGAGGGTGATATGATGAAACAAACAGTAAACCCTAATTCCAAGTTATGCTTTTATGCATGAAACTCCATGATTGAAGTATGAAATAAGGAATCACTATTCCTAATCAAGATAAAGGGGGTTGAACAACCCTAATTGAAATAAATAGGGAAAACCTAGCCTTATTGAAGGTATGATGGTACAACCCTTGAATTGAAAGATTATCTCTGCTTTATAAATTACCTTTGTCAAATATATTGACCATGCATGTTCTTTTAAAGAAGTGATCATAGCCAGGTAAGGGTTATGATATCATATTCATTGAAAGTATGTTATCAGCTTTATGAATAATGATTTACTATATTTCCTGGGTTAAGAGGCAATATATGAGACTGACAAGCTGTAAGAGCTATGAGCAATAATTATATTGTTTGTTACAATCAAGGTCATGTTGTTAGATGACTTATGATGATCTAAGGGTTTGAACACCCCTATTCTTGAATCATAGTGATGAGATGGTTAAGAAATGATATCCATGTGATAACTGATGTGAGTTAAACTTGATACATTTAGTATTCTTCTTTCATAGCAGTTGTTTTAATAGCTTATGTTTGAAAACATGCTTGATGCTAAAAGAATGCTAAAATGTACTTAAATAATCAAGTATAATCATATCATGTAGAGCCCTGATCATAGATCCATCATTGTTAGTAGTTTAATGATGGTGAAACAGGTTTTCCTAAGGGAACTCCTGGAGAACATACTTTTGAGTATGTTGGGGTTATGGACGCGAATATCCTTATGTCCTGATGTAGGAATTGATGTAAGATGTACTTTTAATCCATCA
The DNA here is from genome assembly GCA_963693085.1 of Alisma plantago-aquatica. Taxonomy (NCBI): domain Eukaryota; kingdom Viridiplantae; phylum Streptophyta; class Magnoliopsida; order Alismatales; family Alismataceae; genus Alisma; species Alisma plantago-aquatica. The sequence continues at coordinate 667,090,097 of OY856414.1, forward strand.
ATCCTTCATTATATGTTTATGCTGGGATGATGTATCACTAATCTCCTGAGGGAATCTTTAATGTCGCATCGATGAGAGATAAATAAGAAATTCCTCGATGGCGAAGAGAGTACAGAATGCCACTGTGACTCTAAATAGCGAAGTTGCCAGAATACCCTAGAAAGCTATTATGGCAGAGACACGAGATGTCCTGCATGTTGATCCTCACACTGACTGAGGAAGATGAGGTCATAAGAATCTGACTCTTTTGATGACCTATGTATGGTACCGATGCGATTTTATAATGGTCGGTTGGAGTATGAGCGGTATACCTCATCTCCACATGGCATAATAATGTTTGAAAAACATAATCAGCCGTGTAGCATAACTGCTTAGGTTGAACTACGAGAAACAATGATTGATGATACATTGTTTATAATGTTCTACTCAAACAAATGGTATATATGTTCTTCATGTTCCTTATTAAAATATGCTTTGATATTCAATTAAGATGTATTTGAAATGATTGCTTAAGTAAATGTTGCCTTGCTTAATCCTAAGCCTGTTGTTGAATGTTTAAGTTATTTTTCTTACGTTATTCCTTTATTGCAATAACAAAGCTTATGGCAGAGAGTTATAACTCTTGCTGGGACAATTATTCAAATTGTCTCACCCCCGTGGGATTCAAATTTTTAGGTGGACGCCGAGGACGGAGGAACCCATCTGAGGGTGAGTAGTATCAGCAGCAGCAGCAGCACCAGGGGCAGCAGTGAATCTCAGGTGGAGATACTGACTGTCAAAGTCTTGTAAATAGTATGTCCTATGTGTCGTCTCTGTACTCTCAGGTCCTAGGAGTTAATAGATCCGAGGTTTTTGGCTTAATGCCTCGAGATTTTTTTTGTGTATCTTGCCTTGTACAGATAACAGGGCAATGGATGTATGTAATCACTCGAGATGTGATTTCACAAAGATGTAATGTCAAACCATGTTGTAAACAATTTATCTTGTTTTATTATAAAAGAGTTTTATGGTTTAAAGATCTCTTTACAAAAGTTTTAAAATTTAGTGATTTTGATAATTTTGCTGTTAGTTAATCGCTTCCGCTAAGTTTACCTCGTGATTTATAAGTCGGACGTCTCAATTTAGTGGTATCAGAGCTCTAGGTTCGGTGAGTCTACAGAGACATGGGACTTAGGATGTTGAGTATGTTATAGTGTCTTCCAGTATATCTAATAGTGTCTTCTGCTCCTCAGGAGAAGAAGATAAGATTAAGGATGTCTGGACCACACGAGGAATATGTTACAGAGAGTAGTGTCGCTGCACCCAGAGAAGGTGCAAGAAACCCAAAGATAGAGCAACCTGTTCCTGAACCACCCCAGTTCAATCCAACTGACATGGGGAACCCAGCCGTCCAGACCATGTTTGGGCAGTTTATGACTGCCATGACACACATAACTGATAGGATGCCTATACCTGCACCTAGAGCACCTACTCATCCTAAAGGACAAGGAATCGGCAAGACGTTTGAACGACTTCGCCGAGTTGGAGCCACAGAGTATTTTGGAACAGCTGATCCTGCAGATGCCGACTTATGGTTAACTGAACTAGAGAAGGCCTTTAGAATCCTGAACATCCCAGAAGCTGAGAAGGTTAGACATGCTGTCTGTCTTCTCAAGGGGAGTGTCGGTCATTGGTGGACCATGGAAGAGCAGAAGAGGCATGGTGTGGAGGTTGCATGGGAAGTCTTCCGACGGGAATTTATCAATAGATATTTCCCTAAGACGTTCCTGGACGATAAAATCTCTCAGTTTGAGAGGTTAAGGCAAGGTCCAATGAACATTAGCGAGTACGAGGCTAAGTTCATGGAGTTGTTGCGGTTCTATCCGCACATGGCAGCTACAAATGAAGAAAGGATTAGGCGTTTCGAGAAAGGGTTAAATGCTGAGTTGACTACCCCCGTGTCTGCCCTAGAAAACAGAGAAAGGTTTGCTACCTTCATAGAGTCTGTCAGAAGGATAGAGAGGTCCGTAGCAGAGAAGAGGCAAACCCATAACAAGAGGATGTATCCCCAGTTCCAAGGATCTTCATCTAGAGATTTCAAGAAACCTAGGTTTTCTGCACCTACACCCCCACCTAGACCCAATACTCAGACACAGTGGACATCGAATAGAGGAAGAGGACGAAGCCTACCACTAGAAGGAGCTCGCAGTTCAACATCTATGTCAGTTACAGGACCACCCAGACCTCAACAACTGAACAAAAGTTGTTATATATGTGGGAAGATGGGACATCTGATGAAAGACTGCAGAGCCAGAGAGGTGAGTGTAACTCAACCTCAGAGGTAGAGTCAGCAAGAATCGCAAAGGAGACAGTTTCCAGGAGGAGCTAGAGGACATGGACAAGCGTCCCAAGCTGGATCGTCATCACCTAATCAACAAGCACCGAATCAACCACAGGCGATGGCAAGATTCTATGCTATGAATCCACCTGATGCAGTGATCAACCCTCGGGTTGTGGCAGGTCAGATGGAATTGTTATATTCTGATATGTCTACATATTGCATTGTAAATGTTTTAATTGATCCGGGTGCTACACACTCCTTTATCACTCGAAGGGTGATTCATAACTGCAATATGACAGTCAGTCATAGAGCAGATAGCATGTTGCTAGAAACTCCATTGACAGGGTCTGTTGTGTTGCAGGAAGTATGCTCTCCCTGCATTCTCTTCTTTTCTGAGCATCACATTGAAGTGGCTCTAATACCACTTGAGATGCAAGGATTTGATATAATCCTTTGGATGGATACCTTGGAAAGGTATAGGGTTGTCTTGGACTGTGAATCCAAGCAAGTTGTGTTTGCTGATGATAGTGACACATGGATCTTTCAAGGAGAGAGAAATATTCTACCCACCTGTCTTGTGTCAGCTATGGTTGCTGAGAAGCTGATGAGGCAAGGATGTTATGCATTCTTGGCCCATGTGGTAGATACTACCATGGATAGTCCTAACCCTGTCGAAGTTCCTGTATTCAGGGAATTTGAAGATGCATTTCCTGAAGAACTTCCAGGTGTGCCACCACCTCGGGAAATTGATTTTGAAATCAATTTGATCCCAGACACACAACCTATAGCACAAACACCGTATAGGATGGCGCTTGATGAGATGGCAGAACTCAAGAAACAACTACAAGAGTTGCTTGAGAAGGGTTTCATCCGACCGAGTACTTCACCCTAGGGTGCTCCGGTCCTTTTTGTTAAAAAGAAAGATGGATCAATGCGGATGTGCATTGATTACATACAATTAAATAAAGTAACTATAAAGAATAAGTATCCTCTGCCGAGGATTGATGATCTCTTCGATCAGTTGCGTGGTGCAACCGTCTTCTCAAAGATAGATTTGAGATCGGGATATCATCAACTCCGTATAACGGATAGTGACATACCCAAGTCTGCCTTTAGGACGAGGTATGGTCACTATGAGTTCACAATTATGTCGTTTGGACTAACTACTGCACCAACTACATTTATGGAACTCATGAATAGAATCTTCTGACCTTTCCTCGATCAGTGTGTTGTTGCCTTTATAGATGACATTCTGATCTATAGTAGAGATGCTCAGCAGCATGAACAACATCTTCGTCAGGCTCTAACTTTGCTAAGAAAACACAAGCTATATGCTAAGTTTAGCAAGTGTGAGTTCTGGTTACCGGAAGTATCTTTCCTTGGACACGTGATATCCGCTTCGGGTATTCATGTTGACCCTATGAAGGTAGAATTTGTTCTACAATGGGAGCAACCGAAGACACCAACGGAGATCCGTAGTTTCTTAGGGTTGGTTGGCTATTACCGAAGGTTTATTAAGAACTTCAGTTCCATAGCCTTACCCTTGACTAAGTTGACCAGGAAGGATGTTCCTTTTGCTTGGAATGATAAGTGTCAACAATCTTTCCAGTTGCTGAAGGAGAGGCTGACAAGTGCACCTGTGCTTGTGTTACCTGAGCAAGGCAAGGGATACATAGTCTTCTGTGATGCCTCCAAGAATGGACTTGGATGTGTGTTGATGTAGGATAAACACATGATTTCTTTTGCTTCCCGTCAGCTTAAGAAACACGAGGAGAATTATCCGACACACGATCTGGAGCTAGATGTTGTGGTTCATGCCTTGAAAATCTGGAGACATTATCTCTATGGAGAGACATTCCAGATTTTCACTGATCATAAGAACCTTAAGTACATCTTTTCTCAACATGAGCTTAACATGAGGCAACGTCGCTGGATGGAAATAATCAAGGACTACGATTGTACAATTGATTACCATCCAGGGAAGGCCAATGTGGTTGCAGATGCTTTGAGTAGGAAATCAGCAACGCCAGCCTTAGATAGAGCACAACTAAATTCCTTAGTATGCTCTAGGAGAGATATGCTTATCTCCTTAAGGCAAGACAATGTACAGTTGAAAGTATCATTGTTAGCTGGGTTGTTAGATGAGATGCATATAAAGCCTACTCTGAGAGAACAGATTAAGGAGGCACAGCAAGTTGATGTTGCAATTCAACAGATCAGATCGGAGTATGGTAACGAGAAATAAGATGGTTTCCATGACTCTGATGACCAGGTAGCCTATTATCATGGGAGGATGATAGTGTCGGATGTGGATAACTTGAGAAAGTTAGTCCTGGAAGAAGCTCATTCTTCGATGTATGCTATGCATCTAGGAAGCACCAAGATGTATCGAAACCTGAAAGATATGTATTGGTGGCCTGGGATGAAGAAGGACGTTGTTGAGTATGTTATGAGGTGTCTTGTCTGTCAGCAGGTTAAAGCTGAACACCAGAAGCCTGCTAGGACAATGCAACCTTTACCCATACCACAGTGGAAGCGAGATCATGTAACCATGGACTTTGTTGTTGGTTTACCCAGGACAAGCAAAGGGCATGATTCCATTTGGGTAATAGTCGATAGGTTGACAAAGACAATGCATTTCTTGCCTATCAAAACGACCTATTCTACTGAGAAGATAGCACATTTGTATGTTGAAGAGATAGTGCGGCTGCACGGAGTCCCAGTCACCATTGTTTCAGATAGAGGTCCCCAGTTTACGAGTTGTTTTGGGAGCGACTTCACAAAGCTTTAGGTATCCAGTTAAGGTTTAGTACAACCTTTCATCCTCATACTGATGGACAGTCTAAAAGGACTATACAGACCTTGGAAGACTTGCTTAGAGCATGTGTTCTTCAGTTTACAGGGAGTTGGGATCTGCACTTAAACTCAATAGAGTTTGCCTACAACAATAGCTATCAACATAGCATTGACATGGCACCTTATGAAGCTTTGTATGGTAGACGTTGTAGATCACCCCTATGTTGGTATGAAACTGGTGAATATCAGCTTTTAGGTCCTGATATTGTACAGTAGACCACAAAAAAGATTAAAATAATACAACAACAGATTAAGACTGCACAGGATAGGTAGAAGTCATATGCTGATAAACGTCGTAGACCCTTAGAATTCCAGGTTGGAGACAGAGTGTATCTCAAAGTCTCGCCTTGGAAGGGAGTTCTGATGTCACACCCCGATCTCACACTAACCACTAATCATGAGATTAGGGCGCGACGGAGGGATTATCACATAAACAAATCACTGAAAACTTTTTCTTTTTAAAATCTCGTAATGATATCCAGATTATTATTGTAAACTAAAACATAACAAACTATTGCGGAAGCATTTCAATTAAACTGGGTAGAGAACATAAACAAAGTTTACAACATGTAACATTGTTTAACAGAAAGTAAACATAACAGTTAATTTACATCTTTATACACATTCCACAAACATACTCTCTCTCACCCACACCATGTCCCAAAGATCGAGGGGAAAGGACTAAGAGACCTCTAACTAGACTAACTACAAACCTTATATAGACTAGGCGTTAGGATGAAACGATCCTTTTGATTCCTGTTGCTGATGCTGACCTGAAAATGTTTGAGTAGAGGGATGAGCCTACTCGCTCAGTGAATAGCATTTCACTTAGCTATCACTAAACAACTCGTCAGGTTTATAACTGAAATAAATAAATATACAGTTCAAACAGGGCAGTTCTATTGTCATGACAGATATATAGATAATAATCACATTTCTATGCATCAACATGTATTTCAGGTAAATGAACAGATATATAAATTTAATGTAATCCTATATGATTACTTATTCATGTTATTATTGTGCCCTAATCATATGCAGTGTACTCTGCCTATGAAGATCCGTAGCAAGTTCATGCCACGAACCCACCGTACAAGACTTAGCGACACACCCGGGAAATGCTAAGTCTGACGCCAGCCCTGCTCTGCCACAGGACCACAGGCTCTCCGGCCTACAGGCTCTCCGGCCTCAATGCACTACTCCGAGTGCTCTAGACTCCTCCTCTAACCTGAGTACACAGGCGGAGAGTCTCACGGGGTTACCACCGTGACTCCGCACGGATTAATGTTGAATAACCCCCATTTTCCTCCAGTGCCACCGTGACTCCGCACGCGTTGTTGTGGACATTGCCTCTCTGTCCTCGTGTCTCCATGACTCCGCACGGATAATGTTGCAACACGAGTTTCACCCCTAAGTTGTAGATACCTCTTAGGGGTTCTACAGTGTTAGGGCACCTAGGTCTATTAATTAATTAACAGATAAACAATTTAACAGGAATATCGCATTACAACTGTATAACATAGAATTTCCTCTTTCTCATCATTCAGATCATGCATTTCAAGTTCCAATGAACTTATCACACTAAAATGTACATACTACACTATTTAAAGGTCATATCAACTGATACTGAAGCAAATAAGCATTTAAAATGAGTTAAATAATGATTTCTAAATGAACTGCCACTCACCCACTTCGGTGTGCTCGTATACACCGAAAAACGTCCACAAACACGCCTAATTCTGCCCTTTACAGCAGCGCGCACGCCGTGCACCCAGACTGCACGCCATGCACCTTCAGTGCACTTCTGTTCTACTTTTCTGCCACTTTTCACGCCGTGCAAACTGACTTTGCACGCCGTGCACCTGGGCAGAAACTCGTTCCGCTTCCTGAAACTTTGCACACCGTGCAAACTGACTTTGCACGTCGTGCACCTGCGCAGAAACGGAATTTCCCGATATAAGCTTTCTGTGATGTTGCACGCCGTGCAAAATGGATTTGCACGCCGTGCAACCTGCGCAGAGGCAGAAATTGCAGAAATAAAAGAGGAGATTGGGGTCGATTCGGTGGACGATTCTTACCCGAATCACTCATATAGCTTCGGAATGACCTAGCAAGCAGTTGGCAAGAAGAAAGAACGGAGGGGAAAGCACCGTTCGCTCCCTAGACCATCTCCATGGTCGGCTTCTTCATGGCTGCAGGAGGAAGAAGAAGGTGAAGAAGAAGAAGATGATGCAGCCGGTTGGTTTGGCTGGAGAAGATGAAGAAATCGAAGAAGAACGGAGAAGGAAGGGGCTTGGTTGCCTAGCTTCTCCTCTAGCTTGCTCTCTCCCTTTCCCCTTCTCTGTTTTTCCCAGGCGGCAACCGAAGGAAATGAACTATCGTTCATTCCAAAGTCAGTTAATAGAGTTAAAAAGGAAAACTGAAGGAAAGGATAAGGAAGGGCGCCCAGGGGGCCGGATGCAAATTGCCCAGAAACTTTCCGAAATTACACATAGGTCCCTGCACACTAAAAAGCTTATATCTTTTTACTCGTAGGTCGGTTTCGCATGATTTCTTCGGCAACGGATTAAGCACAAACTTGTACTCAACCTCATGACAAGAAAACAAGCTAATGATACATTAACACTAGCTCAAAGCTCAAAACACTACTAACAAAAGCAAGTACTCATCTCAACATAACTAGTTCAATTATGCACTAACCAAGGTACTTACTGGTAAAACGAAACGTGGGTCATAACAATCTCCCTCCCTTATAAGAATTTCGTCCCGAAATTCCTAAAAGAGAAAAGGAAACTTGTTACGCATTTCTGATTCAAGCTCCCAAGTAGCTTCCTCTATATTATGGTTTCTCCATAAAACCTTCACTAAAGGTATCTCGCGGTTCTTAAGCTTTTTTATCCGGAGATCAACTATCTGCACTGGTCCTTCAACATAGGACACATCTGTTCTAAGCTGCGCCGGTTCTGGATCTAGAATCTTTTCTGTACCGGGATGACACTTTTTCAGCATAGATACATGAAACACATCATGAAGATTTGCCAACTCAGACGGCAAATCCAACCTGTAAGCTACAGGTCCAACCCTCTCAACAATAGGATATGGACCCATATACCTAGGGGTCAACTTACCCCTTTTGCCAAACCTCAGTACTCCTTTCCACGGCGAAACTTTCAGATACACCTCATTACCAACCTCAAACTCAAGAGGTCGACGTCGTCTCTCTGCATAACTTTTCTGTCTGTCCTGTGCAGCTTTTAACTGATCCCTGATCACAGATATCTTTTCTGTAGTTATATCAACTAGGTCAGGTCCAAGAATTTCTTTCTCACCAACCTCATACCAACAAACTGGTGATCTACACTTCCTGCCATAAAGAGCTTCATATGGAGCCATTCCAAGACTAGAATGGTAGCTGTTGTTATATGCAAACTCCATCAGACTTAAGTGTTCTTCCCAGTTACCTCTGAACTGTAGCACGCATGCTCTCAGCATGTCTTCAAGGGTCTGAATGGTCCTCTCAGATTGACCATCTGTCTGCGGGTGAAACGTTGTACTGAACCTCAACTTTGTGCCCAACGCCCGATGTAACTGATTCCAGAACCTAGATGTAAACTTAGGATCTCTGTCAGAAATAATGGAAACTGGAATCCCATGTAATCTGATTACCTCATCCAGATAAATCTTGGCCAACTTTGGAACGTCAAAGGTTGACTTGACAGGAAGAAAGTCAGCAGACTTAGTTAGTCTATCCACAATCACCCAAATCGAGTCCGAACCCTTAGGCGTCCTGGGTAATCCTACCACAAAGTCCATCGTGATGTGTTCCCATTTCCATTCTGGTATAGGAAGCGACTGCAAAGTACCAGCAGGTTTCTGATGCTCAGCCTTAACCTGCTGACACACCCCGCACCTAGCCACGTATTCAGCCACATCCTTTTTCATACCAGACCACCAGTACAGCTCTTTGAGATTCCTGTACATCTTTGTGTTACCTGGATGCATAGCATACATAGAAGTATGTGCTTCCTCAAGAATCTGCTCTTTCAGCTCACTGTTTCCAGGTACACACAACCTGTCGTGAAGATACAACACACCATCGTCAGAAAACCTGAATTCTAACCTTTTACCTTCCGACATATCCTGCATGATCTGCCTCAACTCATCATCATTTTGTTGCAATTCCTTAATCTGATCATAGAAAGTAGGTTTGACCAGCATCTGAGCAATCAACCCACTTTGTCCAGTCACATCCGAGTCTAAGTTCAACTTCCGCATATCTACAAGCAAGTCTCTCTTGAAACATGCCATAGAAAATGCATTTGCTGTTGAACTTGACTTTCTACTCAAGGCATCTGCTACAACATTAGCTTTACCAGGATGGTAATCGATTGTCACATCATAGTCTTTAATCAGCTCAAGCCATCTGCGCTGTCTCAAATTCAAATCTTTTTGAGTGAAGATATACTTCAAGCTCTTATGGTCTGTACACACCTGACATGTCTCACCATACAGGTAGTGACACCATGTCTTAAGAGCATGAACTATAGCAGCTAATTCCAGATCATGAGTAGGGTAGTTCTCTTCGTTCTTCTTAAGCTGTCCAGATGCATAGGCCACAACCTTGCCTTCTTGCATCAACACACAGCCTAAACCCCTCCTGGAAGCATCGCAGAACACTGTATAACCTTTATCTGCCTCGGGCAAAACCAACACTGGCGCTGTGGTCAACTTCCTCTTCAAGATCTGAAAACTCTTCTCACAGTTATCAGACCAAACAAACGGTGCATTCTTCCTCGTCAAACGTGTCAAGGGTGATGCTAGCACACTGAAGTTCTGTATAAACCTTCTGTAATAGCCTGCTAATCCCAAGAAACTTCTGATCTCAGTAGGAGTCTTAGGCTGTTCCCACTGAAGTACAAAATCAACTTTCTTAGGGTTAACGCTAACTCCATCTTTCGAGATAACATGTCCAAGAAATGCTACCTCGGCCAACCAAAACTCACATTTGCTAAATTTAGCAAACAACTGGTGTTGTCTCAACAACTGCAACACTACTCTCAGGTGTTGCTCATGCTGTGCATCATCTCTGGAGTAGATTAGAATATCATCTATAAAGACTACAATAAACTGATCTAGGAACGGTTTGAAAATCCGGTTCATCATATCCATAAAGGCTGCTGGGGCATTGGTCAACCCAAACGACATGACCAAAAACTCATAATGCCCATACCTGGTTCTGAAAGCTGTTTTGGGAATATCAGAAGCCTTTATCCTAAGCTGATGATATCCAGATCTCAAATCTATTTTAGAAAAGATCGTTGCTCCATGCAACTGATCAAACAGATCATCTATTCTCGGCAATGGATACTTGTTCTTTATAGTGATCTTGTTCAGTTGTCTGTAATCCATACAGAGACGCATGGTACCATCCTTTTTCTTAACAAACAGGACCGGAGCACCCCATGGCGAAGAACTGGGTCTAATGAAACCCTTATCTAGTAACTCCTGCAACTGCACCTTGAGTTCCTTCAACTCTGCAGGTACCATTCTATAGGCTGGCAGTGCTACTGGATGACTACCTGGATATATCTGAATTTCAAAATCAATGTCTCTGACAGGAGGTAAGCCTGGTAACTCTTATGGAAAAATGTCAGAGAACTCACGAACCACAGGCACATCATAAACACTGGCGGTGCTCTTCTCTGCTCTGGTGTCAACCACATGGGCAAGAAACGCTTCACATCCTTTTTGTAACATCTTATCAGCTACAGCAGCTGATATTATGCACGTAGGCAGAACCTTCCTGTCTCCAGTAAAGACACAAGAAAATTCCCCTAGTTGAAAGGTAGCTTCCTTTTTCCAACAATCGAGTTGCACTCGATATGTTTCAAGACAATCCATACCCAAGATGACTTGAAAAGTATTTACATCCAAGGGTATGAGATTAGCAGCAAAGGTATAACCTCTAAAAGATAACAAGCATCCGGGACAGAACTCAACCAAAACTGTTGGTCCACCTAGTGGGACCCTCAACACTAACTCATCTACCAAGTCTTGAGTTAACAGATTAAGTTCACCAACTAAAGAGCGTCGTATGAAAGAGTGAGTAGCACCCGGATCTATCAAAACCGAAACTGGTATACTATTAAACAAAAGCATTTCTCCTGTAACGACTTGTGAAGAAATTATACCTTCCTGAGGTGTCAAAGAGAAGAAACGTGCTGAAGCTCTCCCTCTGCCACGTTGTCCTCTCTGACCACTTCTGCCACTGGCCACTCCACCACCTCTGGAACCAGAAGCCACAGAAGAACTCGGAACATCATGGTACTGGGGCTGGAAAGCTTGTGATGCTACTTGCTGAAGCTGAGGACATTCCCTTTTTAGGTGTCCTACTTGTCCACAGACAAAACAACTTGGACCCCAACACTGACCAGTGTGTAGTCTTCCACATTTGTCACATGGCGGTATCTCTTGTCTCTGGGGACCTGTCACTGACATTGACGACCCAGAAGACCGTCCACTAGACGCACTGCCCCATCTCCCTGGGTTGTATCCCCCTCTGCCTCTAGAAGGAGCAACATCCTCAGATCTCTGTCTGCCGAAACAGTTAAAGCCACGCCCGAGTTTAGAAAAGAAACCTCTACCTCCACCTCTGTATCCACTACTGGATTGCCCTCTACTGAAGTCTGCAGATCTCTTCTTAGACTCAGGCACCTTGTCAGCATTCACAGATTCTTCAACCTGTCTTACAGCCTCAACAAACTCACCAAAGTTCTCTCTGTTCCTTCTGCTAGTAGCAGAAACTGTATGCCGAATTTCTGGCCTTAGCCCTTCCTGAAACCTTCTGCATCTTTCTATGTTGTCGGGAACAAGCTGCGGACAGAAGTTCGCTAACCGGGTGAAAAGCGCTTCATACTCAGTAACTGTCATGTTCCCCTGCTTAATGTCCTGTAACTGCCTGATTTTCTCATTAAGGAAGGTAGGTGGATAAAACTTAAGATGAAACTCCTCAGAGAAATCCTGCCAAGAAAGCTCTGTACCTCTCCTCTTTTCCTCCACACCACACCACCACAACTCTGCATCGCCTGTCAAAAGGTAGACTGCATGATTAATCTTCTTCTCTTCTGGGAGCTCCATCAGGCGAAAGACCTTCTCTATCTGTCTAAACCATTCATCAGCCTCTGCTGGATCTGTAGTGCCACTAAACTCGGTGCCACCAAGCTTCTTTACAAGCTCATAAGATCGCATCAGATCCTTACTGCTGGTAGAAGTAGAAGTTCGCCTATCAGCTTTGTACTTCTCCATGGTTTCCAGAAACATCCTATACATACGGGACGCTTCATCCACATGGTTACCACCACCTGGACCCAAGTACAGAGGGTCAGGGCCAACATGGCTCTCGGCCTGATCATCACGATCAAAGCCTCTTCCTGCCATCTGCAATGATATAACAAAATATTTCCTGTTACAAAACTACAGATAGAAGAAAGACACCTAAACCTTAATCCTATTGGTCTCTTATCGTCCCCTGACCTGGACTCTGAGTAACTATGTACTCAACCTAAGCTCTGATACCAAGATGTCACACCCCGATCTCACACTAACCACTAATCACGAGATTAGGGCACGACGGAGGGATTATCACATAAACAAATCACGGAAAACTTTTTCTTTTTAAAATCTCGTAATGATATCCGGATTATTGTTGTAAACTAAAACATAACAAACTATTGCGGAAGCATTTCAATTAAACTGGGTAGAGAACATAAACAAAGTTTACAACATGTAACATTGTTTAACAGAAAGTAAACATAACAGTTAATTTACATCTTTATACACATTCCACAAACATACTCTCTCTCACCCATACCATGTCCCAAAGATTGAGGGAAAGGACTAAGAGACCTCTAACTAGACTAACTACAAACCTTATATAGACTAGGCGTTAGGATGAAACGATCCTTCTGATTCCTGTTGCTGATGCTGACCTGAAAATGTTTGAGTAGAGGGATGAGCCTACTCGCTCAGTGAATAGCATTTCACTTAGCTATCACTAAACAACTCGTCAGGTTTATAACTGAAATAAATAAATATACAGTTCAAACAGGGAAGTTCTATTGTCATGACAGATATACAGATAATAATCACATTTCTATGCATCAACAGGTATTTCAGGTAAATGAATAGATATATAAATTTACTGTAATCCTATATGATTACTTATTCATATTATTATTGTGCCCTAATCATATGTAGTGTACTCTGCCTATGAAGATCCGTAGCAAGTTCATGCCACGATCCCACCGTACAAGACTTAGCGACACACCCGGGAAATGCTAAGTCTGACGCCAGCCCTGCTCTGCCACAGGACCACAGGCTCTCCGGCCTACAGGCTCTCCGGCCTCAATGCACTACTCCGAGTGCTCTAGACTCCTCCTCTAACCTGAGTACACAGGCGGAGAGTCTCACGGGGTTACCACCGTGACTCCGCACGGATTAATGTTGAATAACCCCCATTTTCCTCCTGTGCCACCGTGACTCCGCACGCATTGTTGTTGGACACTGCCTCTCTGTCCTCGTGTCTCCATGACTCCGCACGGATAATGTTGCAACACGAGTTTCACCCCTAAGTTGCAGATACCTCTTAGGGGTTCTACGGTGTTAGGGCACCTAGGTCTATTAATTAATTAACAGATAATAAATTTAACAGGAATATCGCATTACAACTGTATAACATAGAATTTCCTCTTTCTCATCATTCAGATCATGCATTTCAAGTTCCAATGAACTTATCACACTAAAATGTACATACTACACTATTTAAAGGTCATATCAACTGATACTGAAGAAAATAAGCATTTAAAATGAGTTAAATAATGATTTCTAAATGAACTGCCACTCACCCACTTCGGTGTGCTCGTATACACCGAAAAACGTCCACAAACACGCCTAATTCTGCCCTTTACAGCATCGCGCACGTCGTGCACCCAGACTACACGCCGTGCACCTTCAGTGCACTTCTGTTCTACTTTTCTGCCACTTTGCACGCCGTGCAAACTGACTTTGCACACTGTGCACCTGGGCAGAAACTCGTTCCGCTTCCTGAAACTTTGCACGCCGTGCAAACTGACTTTGCACGCCGTGCACCTGCGCAGAAACGGAATTTCCCAATATAAGCTTTCTGTGATGTTGCACGCCGTGCAAAACGGATTTGCACGCCGTGCAACCTGCGCAGAGGCGAAAATTGCAAAATAAAAGAGGAGATTGGGGTCGATTCGGTGGACGATTCTTACCCGAATCACTCCTATAGCTTCGGAATGACCTAGCAAGTAGTTGGCAAGAAGAAAGAACGGAGGGGAAAGCACCGTTCGCTCCCTAGACCATCTCCATGGTCGGCTTCTTCATGGCTGCAGGAGGAAGAAGAAGGTGAAGAAGAAGAAGATGATGCAGCCGGTTGGTTTGGCTGGAGAAGATGAAGAAATCGAAGAAGAACGGAGAAGGAAGGGGCTTGGTTGCCTAGCTTCTCCTCTAGCTTGCTCTCTCCCTTTCCCCTTCTCTGTTTTTCCCAGGTGGCAACCGAAGGAAATGAACTATCGTTCATTCCAAAGTCGGTTAATAGAGTTAAAAAGGAAAACTGAAGGAAAGGATAAGGAAGGGCGCCCAGGGGGCCGGATGCAAATTGCCCAAAAACTTTCCGAAATTACACATAGGTCCCTGCACACTAAAAAGCTTATATCTTTTTACTCGTAGGTCGGTTTCGCATGATTTCTTCGGCAACGGATTAAGCACAAACTTGTCCTCAACCTCAGGACAAGAAATCAAGCTAATGATACATTAACACTATCTCAAAGCTCAAAACACTATTAACAAAAGCAAGTACTCATCTCAACATAACTAGTTCAATTATGCACTAACCAAGGTACTTACTGGTAAAACGAAACGTGGGTCATAACATCTGAGATTTGGAAGGAAAGGGAAGTTAGCTCCTAGGTTTATGGGGCCTTATTCAATCATTGAACGGATTAGAAGGGTAGCCTATAAACTAGAGTTGCCACTAGAGTTACAGAAGTTACACCCTGTGTTTCACATTTCCATGATGAGGAAATGTCACCCTGATACAGAATCAGTTCTGCAACCTATGGAGGTAGAATTGAATGATGATATATCTTATGAGGAAGGACCAGTATCAATCCTTGATAATAGAATTAAAAAGTTGAAAAAGAAAGAAATAAGTCTTGTAAAAGTCCTCTGGAATCACCGTGGTGTTGAAGAAGCCACATGGGAACTAGAGGAGGAGATGAGAAGGAAATACCCTGCTCTTTTCTCTTAATATGTTTTGTTGATTTCGGGGATGAAATCCTTGTAAGGGGTGGATAATTTGTAACATCCCTGACCTGGGTTATGAACTAACCCTAGATTTTTTGCTTGATCATGTGATTAGACACTTGTGGTTATCTTTTGTTATGTAATTAAAGCTTCTGAGGAACATATATTTCCTTTTCTGTCCTTTTTAAACAATGTTGTAATATTGTTTTGTTAAAAGTGGACTTATGTGCAAATTACCCAATTAGAGGGGTTAACTTGCAAATTACCCATGTTTAGATGTTCCTATGGAGTTGAGACATCATAAGAATGAATATGATGAAGTGTTATGGATTCTCCAAGCTTGGGCACCAAGATGCAGCTTGTGGAGCAATCCTTGTGCTTTAAAAACCCTAGTTTTGGTGTAAAGTGCAATTTACCCAAAACTTGGGATGCAACATGTAAAATACACCTTCTAGAGTATCTTTTATGACTCTTGGCATAAAATAGAGTAAAAATGATGAAGAGGGCACTTCATTTTAATAATTAGATAAGAAGGATAACCCTTATAATTAAATAACCAAGATGTATGCAAAATGACCCTTTATATATCTGCAACTTAGTAAGATGTTTGGCTTCTTTTCCTCTAAACCTTGGATAAAGGAGGAGTTTTTCTTAAGTAAAGAAGGGAGAAACGTGGCTTAGGAAGGAAGGAGGATCTAGTTGAGAAATAAGAAAAAGATTGTCCTTATCTTGGAAATATGCCCAAAGTATATATACACATCTTCTTTACTAAGCAAGGGATCGTTCCCTTCACTTCTCTTGTTATCTCTTTGTTGTGGCCGACTAAGAAGGATCTCAGGAGCAGAGGAGAATGGCCAAGCAGAATTGGGTAATCTTTGATTGCCATCTAGCTTGAAATCATGGGGGAAATCATGCTACAAGGTTGGTTTGTTAGTCTTTCTTATACAGTTCTTCTTTCTAGCCATCTTCTCCATCCAATTCTTGAAGAAGGAACCTTGGACGACCTGTGGAGCTCAAGAAACCATTAAATATATGAATCTTGGAGCTTAAGAGCTGATCCTAAGGTGGGTTTTATAACTCTAAACCTTAAAGCTTTGATTATGCATCTTCTTTTCTTGAAAACGTTGCTTGTTCTGCTTTCTCCCATACTTCTAAGTGTTCTTGCAACTAAAACTATGAAGAACAGACCATGATCTTGAGTTAGAAGAAAGGTGCGTTAATTCCAATGTTCACTTTAGCAAATGGTCTTGCACCCCTTGGCCAAACGGTTTGCAAAACTGTTTGGAGCAAACGGTTGCAAAACCGTTTGGAGGGCAAACGGTTTCACAAGATCGATTGGAGCAAACGGTCTCCAAGACCATTTGGTTGAGTTGACCAAGTGTTGACCATTTGGATGTCTTTTTTACACATTATGGACTAATCACCCACCAATAATCATTAACTAATTCCAATTAAATCTCAAGTTGAAGGCACTTTAGTCACCTAAACCCTAATCGGGTTCATTGCTGATTCCAATGGACCAATCATGTTGAAGTTTGGGTTGAGTGACCCAAACGGTTTCAAAACCGTTTGGGGATCACCCAAATGGTCTCAAGACCGTTTGGTGATCACCCAAGACCGTTTGGAGGTCTAGGGTCAAGTGGGGTTGATCAATTGAGGGTCCAATCACATCAAGTTGTTGAATAATTAAAGTGCTGATTTTGTGACCTAATTAGGGTTCAACCCTTAAGTGATTGACTTAGTTTTTGATAAATTAATGGGAAAACGGTCTCAAGACCGTTTGGAGGATGTCCAAATGATCCCAAGACCGTTTGGGGTCAGGTCATGACCCAATTGAGTAATGGTTCAATGGGTTCAACCTCAATTAGACTCATGTTGATGTATGTTGAAGGTTGATCGATTCTAAACCCTAATCCAATTGGTCCCAACCCTAATTGGTGATCAATTGAGGTTCAATTGAGTGACAAATCAGTAAAGGATTAACCTAATTGACCTAATTGATAGATGGATAACAAGTACAAGAACGCTTGAGGGGTTCAACATTAAAAACCCTAATTCAATTGGAAGTGTTGATACACTTTTTGGTCCATGCGGTTTTGAGGGTGTTTGGACCAAACGGTCTCAAGACCGTTTGAGTCCAAATGGTCTTAAGACCATTTCAGGCCAAACGGTCTCAAGACCATTTGGGACCAAATGATCCCAAGACCGTTTGGTGGTGATGCGGTTTCAAGAACAAGTTGGTCATGCAGTTTTCAAGATTGATTTGTCCATGCGGTTTCAAGGTCAAAGTTGGCCAAACGGTCTTCACCACCTTTAGAGAAAATGGTCTTGATGGTGTACTTGGCCATGCAGTCTTGAAAGTCAAAGGGACCAAACGGTCAACAACTCCATGCGGTTTCAAAACCGTTTGGAGGTTGAAGTGCAAGACCATTTGGGGTTCAATTATGTTAAGAACGTTTGATGGTTCGAAGGTTAAGATGGTTTAGTAGTTGTTTAACCTAAACCCTAAAGATACCTAAAGTCATTAAGGGGTTAAGTAATTAGTAAACTAATGTACGTTAGGGTCAACGGTGAAGATTACAAAAGTACCCTTAGTGGGTTAGTGTGACTAGTACCCCTTGATCAAGTAAACCCTAATAACCTCAATGGTGATGACTTGATTTATGTTAATCAAGGTTGATTTGACCTAACCTAATCAAGAGTGATGTAAACATCATCTATTAGTAAGAGGAGAGAGAAGACTCCTATTAAGAATGAGAATCAAATAAAATACCTCCAATATGTAAGAATGCACATGATTAGGGTATGATCCTTCATAGGGAGATCATGGAAACCCTAATTATGGTGATTAATGAATCTTAATCTAAAGTGAAAGCATTAAGGATAGTAATTTTCATACATGATGATGGTATGACCTCAATTCACTGTGATGTGAATAGTAAACCCTAATTCTAGGGTAATAACTTGTAATGTGAATAGTAAACCCTAATTGAGGGTGATATGATGAAACAAACAGTAAACCCTAATTCCAGGTTATGCTTTTATGCATGAAACTCCATGATTGAAGTATGAAATAAGGAATCACTATTCCTAATCAAGATAAAGGGGGTTGAACAACCCTAATTGAAATAAATAGGGAAAACCTAGCCTTATTGAAGGTATGATGGTACAAACCTTGAATTGAAAGATTATCTCTGCTTTATAAATTACCTTTGTCAAATATATTGACCATGCATGTTCTTATAAAGAAGTGATAATAGCCAGGTAAGGGTTATGATATCATATTCATTGAAAGTATGTTATCAGCTTTATGAATAATGATTTACTATATTGCCTGGGTTAAGAGGCAATATATGAGACTGACAAGCTGTAAGAGCTATGAGCAATAATTATATTGTTTGTTACAATCAAGGTCATGTTGTTAGATGACTTATGATGATCTAAGGGTTTGAACACCCCTATTCTTGAATCATAGTGATGAGATGGTTAAGAAATGATATCCATGTGATAACTGATGTGAGTTAAACTTGATACATTTAGTATTCTTCTTTCATAGCAGTTGTTTTAATAGCTTATGTTTGAAAACATGCTTGATGCTAAAAGAATGCTAAAATGTACTTAAATAATCAAGTATAATCATATCATGTAGAGCCCTGCTCATAGATCCATCATTGTCAATAGTTTAATGATGGTGAAACAGGTTTTCCTAAGGGATCTCCTGGAGAACATACTTTTGAGTATGTTGGGGTTATGGACGTGAATATCCTTACGTCCTGATGTAGGAATTGATGTAAGATGTACTTTTAATCCATCAATCCTTCATTATATGTTTATGCCGGGATGATGTATCACTAATCTCCCGAGGGAATCTTTAATGCCACATCGATGAGAGATAAATAAGAAATCCCTCGATGGCGAAGAGAGTACAGAATGTCAATGTGACTCTAAATAGCGAAGTTGCCAGAATACCCTGGAAAGCTATTATGGCAGAGACACGAGATGTCCTACATGTTGATCCTCACACTGACTGAGGAAGATGAGGTCATAAGAATCCGACTCTTTTAATGACCTATGTATGGTACCGATGCGATTTCGTAATGGTCGGTTGGAGTATGAGCGGTATACCTCATCTCCGTAGGGCATAATAATGTTTGAAAAACATAATCAGCCGTGTAGCATAACTTCTTAGGTTGAACTACGAGAAACAATGATTGATGATACATTGTTTATAATGTTCTACTCAAGCAACTGGTATATATGTTCTTCATGTTCCTTATTGAAATATGCTTTTATATTCAATTAAGATGTATTTGAAATGATTGCTTAAGTAAATGTTGCCTTGCTTAATCCTAAGTCTGCTATTGAATGTTTAAGTTATTTTGCTTACATTATTCCTTTATTGCAATAACAAAGCTTATGGAAGAGAGTTATAACTCTCACTAGGACAATTATTCAAATTGTCTCACCCCCGTGGTATTCGACTTTTTAGGTGGACGCCGAGGATGGAGGAACCCATCTGAGGGTGAGAAGTATCAGCAGCAGCAGCACCAAGGGCAGCAGTGAATCTCAGGTGGAGATACTGACTCTCAAAGTCTTGTAGATAGTATGTCCTATGTGTCGTATCTGTACTCTCAGGTCCTAGGAGTTAATAGATCTGAGGTTTTTGGCTTAATGTCTTGAGATTTTTTTTTGTATCTTGCCTTGTACAGATAACAGGGCAATGGATGTATGTAATCACTCGAGAGGTGATTTCACAGAGATGTAATGTCAAACCATGTTGTAAACAATTTATCTTGTTTTCTTATAAAAGAGTTTTATGGTTTAAATATCTCTTTCCAAAAGTTTTAAAATTTAGTGATTTTGATAATTCCGCTGTTAGTTAATCGCTTCTGCTAAGTTTACCTCATGATTTATAAGTCGGATGTCTCAATTATAGGCTTTACGCCTCTGCCAGGTATTGGTCCGTAACCAATCCTGATTACACTGCCACACACTGGACTCTAACCACTCCTGATTACAGGCTTCACGCCTCTGCCAGGTATTGGACTTTAACCAATCCTGATTACAGGCTTCATGCCTCTGCCAGGCAGTGGACTCTAACCACTCCTTATTATAGGCTTTACGCCTCTGCCAGGTATTGGTATGTAACCAATCCTGATTACACCGCCATGTAGTGGACTCTAACCACTCCTGATTACAGGCTTCACGCCTCTGCCAGGTATTGGACTTTAACCAATCCTGATTACAGGCTTCACGCCTCTGCCAGGCAGTGGACTCTAACCACTCCTGATTACAGGCTTTACGCCTCTGCCAGGTATTGGTCTGTAACCAATCCTGATTACACCGCCAAGCAGTGGACTCTAACCACTCCTGATTACAGGCTTCACGCCTCTGCCAGGTATTGGACTTTAACCAATCCTGATTACAGACTTCATGCCTGTACCAGGCAGTGGACTCTAACCACTCCTGATTACAAGCTTTACGCCTCTGCCAGGTATTGGTCCGTAACCAATCCTGATTACACATTCGTTATGGGATATCAATCCCTTAAATTCATCATTGGTTATCACATCCTTTTACTAGGCATTATACCCTGGGGCAAGCCATCATATCAATTTTCATTCTATAAGTACTACAAGTGTTCCTCTTATCTCCTTTAAGCATATTTAAAACACTATAGCCCTTATTTGGCTATTTACATGAGACTTTTATAAACATCTTGTCACCTTTCATTAGGAAACAATTATTCACATGGCTCACCAGGCCCATTAAACATCTTGTCACCTCTCACTATGCAACAACTATCCACATGGCTCACAAGGCCATTAAACATCTTGTCACCTCTCACTAGGCAACAACTATTAGGGTTAGGGTTTCCCTTTATAGCCGAATAGGGTTTCAAGTTCATATTATCAATCCAAACCCTAATTAATTGCTCCACACATCTAGGAGCATACATTAATATCATAAGTATTCAATCATACTTATTTATTCTCATCATTTATCATTAAATGAATCATCAACACAAGGTATGAGTTCCTCTCTCATCCTTATCAGGGTATGATTACTTCATACTTTATTAACTTGGCTTAGCCCTTTCTCAAGGTATGATAGCCTACACTTATCAAAGTGCATTCCATCTCAATGTAACAATTGACATGTCACACATCATGTGTTACTCATCCAAGTATATTGGATTTAAGGTGCATCAAGGTGTAACCACCGTAAAGCGTTGGATGTGATCTTTACCATGCCTTGGTGTATAACTTCCCTCATTACTTTTAACTTACTTAAGTTCCTCAACTTATCTTGTATTAGGGTATTCTCCATCCTAATACTTTATGCACTAGCCCATCACATTTATTTTGTAGTATATTGATCATGAGTCATACATTTGAATTGTCCAACCATCATCAATTGATATGGACTCATATCAGGTTGAGACATTGTTGATATAGGATTAACCATTATCAATCACTTTAGGCATTTCACCTATCAAGGTATCAGTCATACCATTACTTGGTGTTACACTCATTACTCCTAAGAGTGCCTTACTATCTCCTTTACAAGGTGTCTTGGGTTGGAGGTGTATGAACAGTCACCATATTGGGTTAGGATTTGTACTTGTCTCCATATCGGGCACGAGGTATCTTCTTGACCTCATATCGGGCACAAGGTATATGTATGTGTCGCCCATGATACTTCTGAGGCATCAACCCATCACCATGTCGGGCTAGAAGTATATTCAATCACCCTATCGGGCTAGTCACCATCTAGGTTTAGCCATGATGGGTTAGGGTTACCATATCATCTAGGGTTGTGTATCGTGCAACCCTATCGTGCAACTATGTCATGCAACCATGTCGTGCAATCATGTCGTGCAACCATGTCGTGCATCCATGTCATGTAACCATGTCATGCAACCATGTCGTGCAACAACACTTGTTATACTTCACTTGTATCAGGTTACCCAAATTAGGGTTTCATGTCAACTTATAAGTAATCATTCAACCTTGTATCGTGTATGGAGTCTATACTTGACTCCCTATCGTGAAAGAGGTGTATACAACACCCCCATATCGTGCAACAATGTATTCATTCATATCCATATCGTTCAAGTGAAGAAGGTGCATCATCATATCAGGTTAAAGGTGCTTACTTGTGTGCTTGCACCCGATATCACTTTTATAAGGTGATATCATCATCTTCAAGCTCTAGACCTTTTTTCTAACTATTATAGTTCATGTCAACAGGTCTAAGCAACTACTAGAACTCATAATTTCATCAAATATTTCAGGAAATTTTGGAATTAAAAGTAGATCATTAAATACAACAATTTAGGTGAAGAATAATAACATGGTTGAGTTCAAGTTATATAACCCGCCTTAAGAACGACTTCAAAGATCCAAACTCCAAAGCTCCACGTTCATAAGGTTGAAGATGGACTTCAAAACTCCTCTATATGTAAAGAATCACCATGGATAAGCAATTGGTGAAGAAGAAAAGAAAGGAAGATCAAAACCCTAAATTCATGCTTCAATCCAAGGTTGAAGATGATCTTATCCTCACCTTAGGGTTATGTATGAGCTCCTTCTTGCTCCTTAACACATTTTCACGATACATCTGTGTACTTGCACGATATGCCACCCCTCTTGCACGATATGGAACTCACTTGCATGACATAACACTCACTTGGAGTCAAAACTTCACTCTATGGCCGATATCACCCTATATGGCCAATATCACCTACTTGGGCGATATGCTCTTGCCATGGGCGATATTCCAAGGCCTATGCACGATACCACAGCATCCCTTCACGATATGGGAGCTCTATGAACGATACCTAAGGGTAGGAGGGTGGTAAGGGTCATAAAATTGCACCAAGGGGTGAAACTAGGGGTATATATACTTGTTGTTCATGAAGGAAGGCAAAAATGAGGTGTCAACTTTTTGAGCTAGTATGTGCCACGTGTCATGCATGGGTGACACGTGTACATACATGCATCAACATTTATTTTGTCTTTAAAAAAGGTTGAGGATCATCTTGAGATGAAAATTCGTCCATTACTTATCCATTTGGATAAGTTATCTAGGTTTAATCACTATTTTAAGTCAAGCCGATACACTTTTTCTAAGGAAACTTGTTGGCCGTCACACCTCACATCCTTGAGGTGATTTGCATGATATGGACTTTTCCAAGAGTTCAAAAAACGATATGGGACACCTCCTTGGGCTCCTTGGCCGATAGGCACTCATATATAAGCTTTTCATCTTGATACAACTCAAGTTAAGCTTTCATATTCAACCCTTATCTTGGTCATTTCATCACCAAGATTACCATCACTCATAACTGATTCAAACATGGTGTCTCATTCATTATCTCTCCTATAAATGATACTAGGATGTAGGAGGGACACTCTAGAGGTGGTAATTTGCATATCAACCCCACATTTTGGGTAAATTACAACTTATACCAAAATTGGTGCACAATGCTCCAACATTGTTCAAACAAGTTCAAACATGGAATTTAGGCTTTCCACAAGCCATCACTTAGCATAATTCTCTATCTTATGATTCTTAAACACATGGGGTACATTCATCATGTGACATTTTTCATTATAGCCCCTCAATTTGGGTAAATTGCACTTTGGTCCAAAATAAAGGAAAATTGCTCAAACAACATTCAATTGGGACCAAACTTGAAACATAAGTGTGTCACATGATAACAAAACACCTTAGATGATTATATTAAAGTTCTAAGCAACTTTATTAGCCAAATCAAATAGGGTTACCTCATAACCCAGGTCAGGGTCGTTACACTATGTGTCATATCTGTACTCTCAGGTCCTAGGAGTCAGTAGATAGTGTTTTTATAAATCGATCTGAGATTTTGGTTGGATGCTTTGAGGATTTTGTTACTTGTGTTGTTTAGCAAAGTAATGATGCATTTATATTCCACAAGAAGAGATGGTACATGGAATGTACAGTGTGGACCAGTATGTAAATATAATATTGTGGTTCTTATTTAAAGAGTTTTCCTGAGAATGGATCTCTTTATAAATGGTTTTAATTTTCAGTGATTTTCAGTAATTCCGCTGCTAACCACTGCTTCCACATAGTTAATAACGTTTTGTCCGATTCAGTAATTCCGCTGCTAACCACTGCTTCCGCATAGTTAATAACGTTTTGTCCAAACGGTTCGTCACAGGTTGAGTGAGGAAGAATCGACATGTATTTGTCATTTGGAGAATTCTAACCTAACAGTGACTAGCTAGGCAACTAACACTTGAGTTATACTGACTATTGTTGAATTACTATATGTAGTCAATCGACTAAAGCACACCAATTGATCATTACTCGACCTAATTAATTAGACCAACAAATAATAGATCGGTAGCTAATTGGAGTCAGCTTTTAATACTATAGATACAACTAAACTAATTTGGATGGTTGACTTGAATTGGTTAGATCAACCATTAATGTATCAAACTTATACATGAAACTTAGTCTTCAACTCATTATTCACTTTTTATTATTAATTCCATTCCTAGGTTGCACGTGTAATTGGATTTAGGGGTAGCTTGTGGATATTTGTGAGGATGTAATTTACAAATCTAGTATATGTTTGGTTCCTATATAAGTATTAGTCGATTAGTTCGGGGGTGCTTTTCTCTACTTTGACATGTCCTAACATATCCATGAACCTACTCTACCTTCTATAGTCTCTTCTTTTCATGTTATGATCCAACACTCGATCATGGGAGCTAGGTATGTGACTTGGTCTAGTCATGAGAGACATGTTTTGAGCTAAACTTTGACATTTTATAGTTTGGACTGAGTCATTGAATCTGAATTTTCCATAATAATTGATCTTAGATGTAAGTGGGTGTTTCAATTTGATAGTAGAATGCATTCACACACTTCAATATTGACACTGTTTTACTCCCCATGTTTAATGTCAACGGGTTGGAGCTCATTGTTTAGTTATTTTCATTCACAAGGTAGAATGAAGATTTGTGTTGAGGTTGGATTAATGATTAAATGATGAGATAAGTGTATCAATGAATGCTCTAGCCTAATAGAGCTAAATATAAAAGTATTTCATTGTTTTATAAGATACTTCACTAATGTTTTTTGGTAAAAACAATATGTGATATGGCTGATCATTGTTGAATTATATTTATCTATTCATTTATTGTTTAATTTATTCGTTATGGAAATTTTTGGACAAGTGATCAAAAGAATACTTAAAAGATACATGCAAGAGGAGTCCTCTAATAATACAAGCACTCTAGACAGGTTGACAACTTCTATGATGCAATATAAACTTCCATGTACTTTGATTTATGTATGACATAAAGATTGTTGACATGTTTCAAAATAAAATTATGTAAGAAATGTGGTCACAGAGATCACGGTTTTACACCTTAATAAATTATCAAGGAGACACATTTTGAATTTCAGTCCCCTTTATCGAACATATTGGAATCCTTTTGGAATATCAATTTTTGTATGGTGATTTCTCCATTATTGTTTATTTAAAACTTGCATCTCTAGTATATGGGTCCTCTAAACCACTTGACATGTGTTAGATGTTCTCATCCTTTTTATACTTGAATATTGTTCTAAGTTGAATTGTGATCTTGCGTGCTCTATTGCGTGATATATGGTTTTAAATAGGCATATCTAGAAGTACATATACCATACTTTTAGGCACTACAGTTTTAGTCCTCCTGCCACAACACTGAGGTTTTAGTGCTTCTTCCAGGCACTGGGGTTTCATTCCCCCTTTCACACGTTGAATATATAGCCATTGAGGTTTTAATCCTCTTGTGAGGCACTGCGATTTTAGTCCTACCATTCTATACGTTTGATGACACTGAGATTTTATTCCCCCCTACCATTAGTTTTGAATATGCATGCTCCAACCCCTATGTTGTAGATTATTATAGTCTTCGTTGTCATCAACACACATTTTATTGTTTATTATTGTTTGTAGATTTGTTAAAAATGACAAGCATCATTATCTAATTGTCCATATGACATGAATGTCTTGTTGTTTTTACTATTCCCTTTTAAGACATTATATCGAACTTATCTTAATGTTGAAACCCTATGTTGATTGGGAACATTAGGAGTATTGTTCATAAATATTTAGTGCCCATATACATTTACTCGATGCATGTATATTGGATTTATCTAGCACATACCATTTATATTGTTTTCTTCCTCTCCTGGTTTTTGTTCCCAAACCACGCAGATATAGGTGTTGTAGATAATGATTACTTGGGAGGACCTTGAACTACAACTAGGGAGTTTGAAGGATAGGTTGAGATTGCCAGGTAACATGCTACAATTGTTCCTTAATATAAGTTGTTATACCATTTTACTTATATTTCGTATGTCCCTTGTGGTGATGAAATTGGTAATATTTGTAATTATTTAGTAGTCTAGAATTCCCCTATGAAACACTCATATACATATTTGTTTATCACACATTTTGAGAAATGAAATGTAATACCTCCTTCCATTCAAACAACATAGTATGTTTGGAATGAGTTGGTTTTATTCCCCAATTAAGAAATGAGTGAATTTTCTCTTGAGTCCCACTCTTTACACTTTTCCTCTATTAACTATCAAAACATATATATGCTCATGTTTCTAGATTTATGTCTAAGATATCTCAACTTACAGAGCAACTATGACAACAATTTAGCAAAATATTTCATGTTATGATACATGATGGATTGGCTTATAAAATTATGGCAATGTTTATAGTGTCACTCACATGGGCAACTTTTGGTTTAACAAAAATACCACTCTTTCTATGCTCTCCACACACATATCATTTTAGCACATGCCCCCCCCAAGCTAGATTACCCCATGCAATGTTGCACTTAAACAATGCATTGGAGACATCATACCTCTCTAATATAGCTTGTGCTTAGAACTTAATCCTAAAATGTGCAACCATATCTAGATAAACCACATTCTTAATTACTTTTGAAGCTCTGAGTCCATGTAACATGAGATGATTCATTTGATGTCTATGTCTTGATAATTATGCTTATGATAAGCATCCCTATTTGTCCTAGGCGCATTTGGAGTTGGTTCTTTGAGTATTGGTGTGAGAACAATGTGCAAGGTCATGTACCAGATGAGGAGGCTTTGTTTCAATTAAATTTTCTTTGTCAAGGACTGGTCACAACAAAAACTAGCGTTTTTTGTGTTTTCCATTTATTCCACAAGAAAATGTGCAACAATCAATTTCATTTGAAAAGTTGTGTTGATTTAATTAGGCCTATAATTAAAATGCCACTCTTAGTAATTTAACTCAAACTAATAGTCCTCACTATTAGTTCATAACATTACAATGAAAATTATTCTAGTGGTCTAAGATCCATATTTTATACAGTCATGACTCAGTTTTGGCCGATCACTCACAACTTAACTATTTAGGTAGGCCAAATTTTTCAGCATCAAATGAAACTCCTAGATATATGGGAACACACCTCTTTGTCATATGTAAACATATGAAATATATATTGTTTGTATGTTCCATAGCTTAACATAATTAAAATCACTTAGTTAAGTCCTCCCACGGAGACCAACATAATAGGTTATGTGTTATGTTTTAGCAAACCAACATTTATAATATCACATCTTACCAAGATGGATGACACATATCAGTCAAAGGATCTATACACATCCAAACACCACATACTTATAATATGTATCACAACACACTATTAACACAAGCCATAAACATATAATCATTGGTTATGAACATAACAATAAAATTGTTTGGAGCCACAAAGGATTATTGTCCACCTATGGTCATTAAATCACATGCATCGACTACCTATAAAATCCCATGTAAACATGTATATGTCATATTGTGTTGTGAATGAGTCCATATAAGGGCGTCTTGTTCCTCTAAGACATGCTCAACTAAACTTATTTCTATCCAATGTACCTATTACATCATATTATAATGTAAGACCTCAAGTTACATTTGGGGAAGGGAGTGAAAATAGTTACATGTTGGAAGAGATAATACAAGACTTGTCATGTAAGTGAGTACTTATAGAAGAAAAAAAATAACTCAATCATTATCCACAAAACACCGATTATGATTTACATGATATGCTTATTCACAATTATTATGCTTGCATCTCAGGCAACTGCACATAGCACATAAATAAAATCCAATCACATTGGTCAAAATCTAAATATATCTTAGACTAGTATGGATCTAATACTGTGATAGGGATTTATGATTATGATTGTTGCAATGTAAACAATAATTTTTTTGTCCCAAATGTTGTATGTATGCCAAGAGAGTCAATAATATGATGATTGTAATGGCATAACTTGTAAATGATTTGATCACTAATAAAGGCAGTCTTCCAATTTATTATACTTTATTCAGTTATGAGATAACGAAGCAATATAATAAATGTCTAGAGAATGATATTACTCAGTGATGTATGTCTTCGAGTGTGTGACCTAAACAATGAGATCATACAAATGTTAAGAGCACATTCTTGTTATGTCCCTAGTCAGATGTTATTATGGACGGCTGATACACAACAATAACACATAAGACTAGAGTGTGTGTTGGTTGATGACAGAATCCCATCAATCATGATCTGTGATATCAAACCAAACACATAGATACTTGTTAGAGAACAATGCATGGGACATACCCACCATAAGAGTGATACATGGAAACCATAATTGGTAGTCAAAATCGTGTCTTGTTTTATTGGTAGTGATTGTGGTTCTTAGACCTGAAATCACTACACTCATCACATGATGTTCAATGTACTTTGACATCATCCACCATGACTCTGAATAAGGGCTACCATAAAGGTGATGATCGGATACATTGTGACACGTGGGGATGAATGTGAGTGATTTAGATGGGATTTGTCCCTCCTACATGAGTATGATATCTTGGCCACTTGATAAGTGAGACTGAGAAATGCTTGGTTGTAAGGAGTCAGACCCAGAGGGGAGTCACTCCCTATGAAAATTTGAAGAATAAAATATCCATTCCAAACACACTCAAAAGGTATGTTGGAATAGGTGTAAAATTTTCAAATCTCACATGATGGTATACAAAAGACCAAAGTAAAGCAGCAAAATAAAAGTTTCATGACTATAATCAAAATTTCAAAAGTACATCATCATATCCCATGTTCAGTTTACATGGATATTACATCATAAGAATATAGTAGAGGGAAATCTAAACCATATCAAGATTGTCTCCAAGCTTCAACTCCTTAAGCTAATTCCATGTTGAAAGCCATGTTCTCCTTCCCCTAAATCTGGGTTTGGAAGTATACACCAATAAAAGGAGAAAAAGTAAAAGACATTAACAAAGGCTGGCATGTGCATACTAAATTGGAATTGAGCAATTTATGTATTAAAGGACAACAAGTATACAAGGCTTCCCATATAAAAGTAAAGGACTACCTAAGTGGGTATGAAGAGAAATGATTTGAAATAACAAAAGAGATACTTGCCATAAATAAAACAATAAGGTTGTGCCACACAAGCACATATAAAGAATTTGGGAACACAACCCTTTAACAATAACACAAACTTGAATGCATGTGAGATAAGCATAGCACTAGAACAATATAAAGACAATGGCGGCCAAGCCTCACAAACTTGAAACCTGATAGAGAATGACATACTACCAGACTCCCAATATATATAAAGGTGGGCCAAGCCTCACAAACTTGAGACTCGGGTATGGGGCACAGAACCTCCATCCCAAAAACATAATAAGGGCGCATAACCCAAAAACCAATGCAATTACACTACTCTAGGGCTACTGATTCACATAACATGCTTAATAGAGAGGCATGTAGAAAGTATAGTCAAATTAAACAAGATTTGTCACCACATAAATGGCAATATAAGCCACGACAACAAAAGTGGGAAAAAAGAACATGTATCACCAAGTAAAGTTCCATTACGAAATAATATATATGATAGAGTCCAAAAGAATGTCCATCACAATAAATTGATCACAACATCAGAAACAAATAAGGTATTCCACAAGAATTATGTTCTCAGAAGAGAAAGGAATATTGTGTAGGTTGGTTGTCCATAGGACCAAGAGAAAGAAGAAAATAGGTGAATTTTCCAAAAGGAATAATAGGGGATGCAAACATACCCTAATTCCAAGTCAACCCTAAATCCAAGACTAGATCTCCAAAGCACCTATTAATCATGTACATGAAATTAGGGTTATGTTTATATTAATTATTCAAAATCCTAAAAATCCCCTATTTATTACTTATGAATTAGGTTATCAAAACCATGCCATATTCTATATTATATTTTTATGATTTCAAAACATATCTTACTTTATTTTACTGACTTATAAGTTATTAGTTATGAATTTTCAAATTATAACCAATTAGGAAAACCTATTAAAAATCATAAATCAATTAGTTTGGAACCAGGCGATAAAACGAATACTAATAGATAGAGAATAAAACAAGGATTCCAAAACATATTTTATTTATTTATTTTACCTATGGGTTAGTTACTATGAATTTTCAAAGACAAAACTATTTACTACATTATAAAACAAAACTTATCAAAATGACCTTATTGCCCTCACATGACATTATACAGACTTAAAGCGTGATATGTTGATTCAGTAAAAATGATAATATGAATCAACACATGTCCAACCAATATCAAGAAACAAAAAGACCAGAATACCCTCCAAGAGTCCTGTCTGAATAAGAGATAAACCGAGGGCAGAAATCGTATTACGCTTGCGATCATCTTCTCCAACTCATCGTCTCATTCATATAGTACACAAAACCACTCTAGTGCCATTAAATTGCAATCCCATCTTTGACAATACACAACTATACAACGAACAAACGTGGGGTTCAGATCACCTGGCCCTTTGTGATCCCTATGAGCCAAATCTCACGCTCCACAATGCCCTAAATCTCAAGTTCACCCTACCACCCTTAAAGATAGAAGATGTGAAACTGGAATAGAATAGAGAGATCGAGGCAGATTGAAACAAAACTCACGAATTGAATCGTTGACCAAGACCACAAGGCCCGATGATGGAATAAAAAACTGAGGTAAAGAGGAACACGAAGATTTGATCATAGAACAATGTGTAGATGGTAAGAGGGAGATTTAGATCAGTAGGCACATAGAGAAATAGATGGATACCTCATGCTCGAGTGGTCCCTAGGGAAAGTTCCAAACCAACATTTGGCTTCTCCATGGTCGGCAATGTCCTACTGAACTCGTGATTTGCCGGCAAATCAAGTTAGAGCAAAGGAGCTCAGTTTGAAGTTTGATGAGGTCAAACCAATGTGGGAAACAAGACTAGGTGTCTCTGTGGTGGTTAGGGGAGAGATACATAGAAGTCTAATGTACTGGAGAGGTGGGGAGATGGGAAAGAGAAGAAAAATAGGGGCAAGATAGGGGAAGATGAAGATGTGATGTGGGTAGGGTGGTGATGTCTTAATTCCCTAGTATAAATAGCTATTGGGTCCAGATTGTGATTTCATAGGTTGGGGAAAGGAACTCGGGGCTAGAAGAGAAAGGGAGAAGGAGAGGGAGATGAGAAAATTGTAGTGTGGACACTGAGATGTCGTCCTATTTCCAAGACGAGCGTGAGGAAGAGGAAGGATCCAGAACCATTGGATGAGGCTGAGAAAATAGGGAATAGTTAATCGACGTTCAATTAGCGTGTTGAAGGAGGAAAATCAAAAAATAAGAGCATGACACATATGAAAACTGGACTATTAGGAAAGGGTGTGCATTAATGAAACCATTGAAATATTTAGCAATTTAAAGGGTATTTTTTTCCTATTTATCTGAGGGTCCTAACAATACTCAATTAACATTGAATTTGGTAGCTAGACCAACTAGGACATGTAGAATCTGTTTTGGCACTATTTTTCCCTTTTGGAGACTTTTGATATCTTATTTAATTTTTTAAGTCAAATCATATTTTCACTTTCTTAATGCATTGGAGACTTCTAAAATTACCTAATTTTGGTGAAACTTCACCCACGAGCAACCTTAAGCATATGTAACATGAATATGGCATTAATTTTATCATTGGTATTATTTAAAACATTATTTAATATTTTAGGCCTTATTTACACTATCTCTCCTAAATACATTAGAACATTAACTATTGTCAAATTAGTTGAAAATTTACACATAAGCTTATTTTAATATGTAGATGAAGAATTCGAGATTACTTTTCTCTTTTGGAGTCATTTAACAATTTATTTGTTATTTTGGAGAAAAATCATATTCCTTTTTCTAAAAGAAATTATAATAATTATTATTGTATAAATAAGGTGAAACTTGACTCCCAAGTTAATTGGGACCCAAGGAACATGATTTCCAAATTAGATCTAACTTGTGAGATTTCCTTTTATAAGATATGTCACAAGTAATATTTGTGGCTCTTTATTATTTTAGTTATCATATTATTCATCCAATTGTGTCCCATTCCATCATATTACAACCAAAAGGACTATATATTGTTATTGTACACGAAATTCTTTATGTTTATCATTTAACTCATTAAATTTAACCATCCTTTATTTATTTGAATTATGTATCAATATTTCTCAATTATGGGCACCTAGCTCTTATACGCATATTATTTTTCTTAACATCTACCCTAATCAACATTACCTCATTTGACATATTTAATTAGTCTATAGATTACTATGAGAGCATTAGGTCATATTTGTTCTCGTGCATATATGTTAGGGTCATTTATTCATGTATTAACATATTAGGGCTATAATTAACTACTATTAGGTATATCTTCATCCTTGTTTGGCTAAACCAAAGAGCTAAACTCTCTATCCTCCAATGCATAAGATTGAGGTCAAGAGACTAGGTTTCAGTTCGTTACAATGGCCATGCACATGTGAGCCAATATGTGATATTAAGCTCACATATATCTCAGTCAGTCTGCTCTAGTTCAAGGAACATTGATTGAATGATTGAAGAGGATGACGATTTCATGCCTCAAGTTTAATATTAGATATCAGTGACAAAGGAACTATACAAACATTGTAACACCAATCACAAATTGTAGGTTGAAGTTGTTCTCCAACTTTTCATTTACTTGGGTAGCAATGATATGCTACTAGGCACCAATCTTTGCTTGTGATGTCATAGTTTGTTATGGACATTCACTGCCAATGTAATATGGAACCTATAGGGTCACACACAAAGGATTCACTTGGAATAGGAGTTTAATCATGAATGATAATTGAATTGATTACTAGAGTGTTTAGGTACTCAATTTAAACAACAATTGATTGAATTGACTTTGAACCGTTTGGTTCTAGTGTTGAACCGACCATTTGGAGTGTTAGGTTAATTAGATATTGCATTGGCTGAATTCTGGATGAACCATGGCATGAACCGACCGGATCACTGAGTGAACCAATCGGCTCAAGGTTGCCAGACAACCAGTTCATGAGTTGAACTACCCTATTCACAATAGCAATATGATTGCATCAAGGATTAGTGTTGATACTGTGTCGTGCATTAATTGGAATAGAATTGCCAATAGAATTGTGATTGGAAAATATGATAAAACGATCGGTTCATTGGATGAACCGACCAGCTCACATGCCAACCGATCGATTCACCTGTGAACTGATTGTTTTTCTGCTTGTAGGTTGTGAAATTTCATAAAATTATGGTCTCTTCCACTCCCACACAGATTGGGAACCCTGACCCTCCTATAAATAGGGGGGTATCGGGGGCTTCCCAGAAACACAACCCAATTGCTGCTAACAATTATTTGTCTTTTTTTGTTGTGGTAACCAAGAGAACCCGAGCAAGTCCTACCTGATAAAGGGAGAGATAGCAAGGGGGAATAATTGTGAAAGAGCAAGTTGGTGACTAGTACACCAATGTGAAGGGAGGACTCCTTCATGTCCGTTCTACTAGAACAACAAGAGTTTCTGATGGTCCGTGTGAACTACTCTAGATGCGTGGAGCTTTTTCCTCTAGGAGAACAATGTCATCCTAATGTTTGTGGTGATCAACTAGGAGGTCGATGCAGATGTTGTTCAAGTGTGACTTGAAGAAAGGGAACACGCCACACGAGGAGATCTCTCTGGACATGCTCTAGGACCAAGTATATCCTCTAAACCATCATTCCCATCACATAGTTATTGACGCATTCCATTAGTTTAAGGGAATATGACAGTTAAATTTTTGTTTTTGATGTCTATTCTGTCGCCATATCTCCCTACAGTGGTATCAGATCCATGTCAATCTACTATATTTTGGGATAATCAATATGATCAGATTTTTTGTTTTCATCGTTTATTTATTGCAATTTCTTGTCACGAAGAAGATGAAGACGCTCAACACCAGGCCAACCAACCGTCTCAGAAGGTGAATTGATCAACTGGAAGATCTAGAAGACAGTGGATCATATACCAAACGACTGGTGTGATGACCAATCAACCAGCCAGGAGGTGAGCTGGTCGGTTCAAGGATTGAACTGATCAACCTAGACTGGCAAGCACAAATCTTCATCGACAACATGTTTTTGCATGAGATGTAAACCTAGGTGGTGGTAATTCCTTGTGGCTCTAAGAAATTATAGTAGAATAGCCATAACCATCACTTATGTTTATTGCATATTTTCATTATGGGATATAGTATGTATATGATCTGTACTGTATATATGTGTGGTGTTTGGATAATGTATATGTATTTATAAATACAAACTTCCTCAATAAAATATTAAGTCTTAGATACTTTTTGTAAGAAACAAACATGGAAAGCTTGACCGAACAAGCATAGGTTAATGTTAAAATGTGGTGTGCCGTCCATCTCATAGAAGTGTGGTGGTAGATATGTAGATTTTGCCAAAGCAAGGTGCATATTCTATCATGTTGGCTTTTGGGTTAGGTTAAATTGGGTGTCCTTAATGACATTAAGCACCTAGAGGAATGTAAACGACTATGGCAGAGATGTGTGCATATCATCTATCCAAGAATTACATGTGATGCAATTGACAAAAGTTGCCTACTTTAATAATTGATTATGGACGTTGTCTGGGTAATAATTGAAATGTTTTGGATCTTGGCTCACTAGAAGGTTGTACACTACAATCTTCCAAATTGATACGTGAGGGCTATCGATTTGAATAAAATAGTGGGAGCGATATTAATTAAAGGCCTAATTGAATATCGTCAAATTTCAAATCAAAAAGGGTTTTTGACAAAATACAAAATTTTCTATTGTAGAATCAAATGGCAATAAAATCATCATTGCAATTGATCATTAAGAAGGATAGATTTAACAGGACAAACTTCCATCATTGTTTTTTTTTACTTTGAGAAGGGTTCTCAATGAAGAGCACAAGCTCTATGTCCTAGAAACAATAGTGCCAAAAATACGTGCTCCTGATGCACCTAGGCTGAAGTGGATGCTTACTGGAAGCATGCCAATGATGATTTAGATATAAAGCACCTTATGCTAAGCTGTATGAACTATATGCATGAACAGTATGAAGACATGGGGATACTTGATATGGTAACATATCTTAAGAACTTGATCCATAAGTACACAAAGTAAGAAAGGTACAATATCTCAAAGGTGCTCTTTGAGTGTAAGATGATAGAGGTAGACTCAGTAGAGACCCATGTGCTCAATATGATTGCACATGTGGAACATTTAGAAGAATTGGGATTCTCTTGGAGCCAAGAGTTGTCCATGGATATGATTCTGTAATCATTGCCTGAACCTTATAGCCATTTTATTGATTGTAATCACTTGAATAACATGGACAGATTGTTCTCAGATGTGCTTGGCATGCCAATTAATGTCAAAGCAAGAATGAAGAAGGACAAACTCGTGATGGTGGTCTGCAAAGTCGAGTCCAAGGATGAAAGCAAGGCCATGAAGAGTTCTGAGGCTGACTGTAAATACAAATCTTCAACACTCAAGATAAGGAGAAATGAAAGTACAAGAGGAATCTATCTTTTATACTTAAAGGCATTCAAAAAGAAGAAAATGGTGATGGTGATCTCTACTTCAGGTATATACATTATTGAGATAGATTTATCTACTTCTTCATATTCGTTACTTGATATTGGATGTGGATATCACATATGCCTGAATATGCATGACCTGAAAAGAAGTAGGCCTTTGGGTAAGGGTGAGGTTGAAGTGTGAGTCGTAAATGGAGCAAGAGTTGCTGCAACTTCAGCTATAACCTATAATTTATCTCTGGCCACATGGCTTGTAATAGAGTTAGTACACTGCTATTATGTACCTGCCATAAATATAAACATCATTTTTGTATCTTCTTTGGAAAAGGATGCATATCAATTTCATATCATGAATGGTCAATGTTCTATTTAAAAAGATGGAATCTTTTATGGCAATGTCCCAATGTCTTATGGTTTTTATTTGCTAGATTTAAAGATAGATATTTATAGCATAAATAGCAAAAGAAAAAACTCAACAACTCAAACAAAACATATCTTTGGCATTGTCGTCTAGGGCACATAAATGAGAATCACATATCTAGACTCCATAAAGATGGTTATATGGACTTTTGGTTTCGAATCAGTAGAGACATGTGGATCTTGTTTGTTGGGTAAGATGACCAAGACTCCTTTCACTAGTGGTAATGAAAGGGCTAGTGATTTGTTAGGACTCATACATACTGATGTACGTGGCCCTTTTAGAACAACTGCTAGAGGTGGATATCAGTAATTCATTACCTTTATTGATGACTTCAGTAGGTACGGTTATGTTTACTTGATGAAACATAAGTCAAAAACTCTTGAAAAGTTCAAGGAGTTTATGAATGAAGTATAGAACCAACTTGGTAAAAGTATTAAGGAACTTTGTTTTGATCAAGGTGGAGAATACTTAAGCCAACACTTTGAGGACCTTCTATGAGCCCATGGTATCGTATCATAGTGGACTCCACTTGGAACACCACATCATAATGGTGTATCAAAAAGAAGAAATCCCACATTACTAGATATGGTGCGATCAATGATGAGTTTAGTTGAACTTCTGACTACCTTTTAGTTTTTTTTCTCTAGAAACCGCTGCGTTTACACTAAACTCAACATCTAAATTGGTTCAAAAGACACCATATGAGATATGGACTAGGAAGCGTCCGACAATGTCATTTATGAGGATTTAGGAATGTGAAGCTTATTTAAAGAAAATGTTTCCTAAAAGCTTGGCCTTAAATCTGATAAATGTTATTTTGTTGGATATCCCGAGGAGACTAGAGGATATTACTTTTATTCCCTACCTAACAGTAGAGTGTTTGTTGCTAGAGACACTGCATTCCTAAGAAAGGATTTTATTTCCAAAGGAATCAGTGGGAGGAGAGTATTACTTGAAGAGGTCTGAGACCAACAAGAAAGTACTAGACCAATAGATGCACAAGAGGAACAAAACGAATCACAAAATGTCATGGAATATCAAATTCCTCAAGTAACACAAGTACCTTGTAGATCTAGTAGGACACGCCTTGAACCTAAAAGATTTGGATATCTTGTGACTCGGGAAGGCGGTGAGTTGGTCATAGATGATGAGACAACAAGCTATCTAGAAGCTACTAAAGGACCAGAGTCTGAGAAATGGTTTGAGGCCGTGAGATATGAGATGGAATCCATGTATTCCAACAAGATATGGACCTTGGTAGATCCGCCTGAAGGGGTAAAACCCGTAGGGTGCAAGTGGATCTTCAAGAAGATGACCAACATGGATGGTATTGTACAAACATACAAGGGAAAATTGGTTGCAAAGGGTTTCACACAAGTTCAAGGGGTTGACTATGACGAAACTTTTTGCTCCAATTGCCATGGTTAGTCCGTCAGGATCATGCTTACTAATGCATCTTATCATGACTATGAGATTTGGCATATGGATGTTAAAACCACATTCCTTAATGAGAATCTTCTCGAAGATGTGTACATGACAAAACCTAAGGGTTTTATAAATCCAAAGGATGCAAATAAAGTATGTAAGCTACAAATGTCAATTTATGGATTGAAGCGAGCATGTCAGAGCTGGAATCTTCATTTTGATGAGACAGCCAAAGAGTTTGACTTTACTAAAAATGAAGATGAACCTTGTGTGTACAAGAAGGTTAGTGGGAGCATGTTTTTGTTCCTCATATTGTATGTGGATGACATACTATTGATGGGGAATCGCATCCCTACTTTACAAAAGGTAAAGACATGGTTAGGAAATATGTTTTCTATCTAAGACTCGGGTTAAGCATCCTACATCTTTGGAACCAAGATCTAGCGAGATAGATGCAGAAGGCTTCTTGGACTAAGTCATAACACATACATTGACAAAGTGTTGAAGAGGTTCAATATAGAGAGCTCAAAGAGAGGAAACATGTACATGTGTCATGGAGTTACCATCTCTAAATCTCAATGTCCTAGTTCTTGTAAAAAAGGAAACACATGTGTATGATTACATACGCACCAACAATTGGGTCCAACATGCATGCAATGCTGTGTACCCATCCCAATGTCTCATATGCCTTGAGCATGATGAGCAGATACCAGTCGTATCCAGGTGATGCTCACTGGAGAGTTGTGAAGAACATCCTTAAGTACGTGAGAAGAACTAAGGATCAATTCCTTGTCAATGACAGAGAGGAAGAGTTGGTGGTAAAGGGATACACCGATGCAAGCTTCAAACTGACAAAGATGATTACAAATTTCAATGTGGATTCATGTTTTGCCTCAACAACAGAGTTGTGAGTTGGAAGAGTTCCAAGAAAGAGATGGTTTTCAATTCTATAACAGTGGTCGAGTATAATGTTGCATCAAATGCAACAAAGGAGACTTTTTGGATCAATAAGTTCATCTCTAAACTTGGGGTAGTTCCAAGCATCAACGACACAATTGAGCTATATTGCGACAACAATGGAGCTATTGTATAATCTAAGGAAACCAGATTGCATCAGTGTTCTAAGAACATACAAAGGCGGTTCCATCTCTTACAAGAGATCATACAACAAGGAGATGTGAAGATTTGTAGGGTACGAACTGAGAACAATATTGTTGACCCCTTAACAAAAGCACGATTGCAGCAGAAGCATGATGGTCATGTTAGATCACATGGAATAAGATTCATGGGTGATTGGCTCTAGGTGCAATTGGGAGTTTGTTGGTGTGTATGCCCAGAGAGTCAATCATGTGATGATTGTAATGGCATAACTTGTGAATGATTTGAATAATAATAAAGGCAATCTTCCAATTTATTCTATTTATTTAGTTATGAGATAATGAATTAACATAATACATGTCTAGAGAATGATATTACTAAGTGATGTATGTATTCAAGTGCGTAACATGAACAATGAGATCGTGCATATGTTAAGAGTATATACATTCTTGTTATGTCCCTAGTCAGATGTTATCGTGGAAGGATGATAGACAACAATAACACATAATACTATAGTGTGTGTTGGTTGATGATAGAATCATATCAGTCATGATATGACACATTTCCCATTAAACCAACAGATCGCGTCAACAACTATATAATGGAAATGATGGTTTCAAGGATATACCTGGTCTTGGAGCAAGTCCATTGACATACTCCTCATCATTGTAGATGCACAACTGTCTTCTAGTTGCATTGGAACTTGTCTACAACTCCTCCATAGACATCAACCTCGAACGTCGTCATCTACAGTAGCTCTCCTGCAATAGGCTGCTGGCTGACATTGTCCTTCTTAGCGATGGGCAAAGGCCACCTCGCATATTAAAAGTCCACACGGACTGCTTAGAACTCCTATCATCATGATAGAACAGATAGGAAGGAGTGTCCCTCCTATTGGTGTACTAGTCACTGGCCTGCTCTCCCACAATGATTCTCAGTTGTTCTCTCCCTTTCTGTCCCTACCTAGTTGGGTAGGACTTGCTTGATCTCTCTTGGTAACCACAACCAGAGAGGACAACAATTGTCAGAGAAATTGATTCTCAATTGTGTGTCTTGGGAAA
This sequence comes from Alisma plantago-aquatica, assembly GCA_963693085.1. NCBI lineage: Eukaryota > Viridiplantae > Streptophyta > Magnoliopsida > Alismatales > Alismataceae > Alisma > Alisma plantago-aquatica. Next base: position 667,130,654 of record OY856414.1, read on the forward strand.
CCCCCAGTACCCCTCTATTTATAGTAGAGACCAAGGTCAAGATTCCCAATTGACGTGGGAGTAGAAGGGTCTAGAATCATGAATCTTCTAGAACTTGTATAGCATGAAATAATCATTTTTCACACCCAAACGGTCATCTTGAGAGTGAGATGATTGTCTCACTTAGTGAAATAGTCATTTGGTGAGTGATACAATCATCTCGCTTAGCAAAACGATAATCTCACAAGCTTCATGTTCTGAATCAAATTGGTATTCAATGCCCAAATTATTGCTAAACATGACATCAACATCAATTCTTGTTCCAATCGAATTGAAAACTAAATTCGGCGACCTGGGAAACAAACCGATTGTCTCACATTGTGAGACGGACGTTTCACATTATGAGACGGTCGTTTCACTAGTGAGATGGTCATTTCACTTTTCTAGTTTAGGAAAAGTACAACTAATTTTGATTCTAACTGACCTGACACTCCAACTGATTGTCTCAACACTTGAACCGGTCGGTTTAGAGTCTATTCAGTAAATTTTGACCATTGTTGTTTATTGAATACCTCAACATCTTTAGTATTCAATCCAAACATCAATCATGATCAAACTCCTCTTTTAGGTCATGTCCTATGTTGTGTGTCACTATCAGTCCCATATTACATTGGCAGTGATTGTTTATAACCAATTATGACATCACAATCAAAGAGTGGTGCCTAGTCACACGTCATTGCTACCCAAGTAAATGGAAAGTTGGAGAACAACTTCAACCTACAATCTGTGTTTGGTGTTATAGTTTTTATATAATTCATTTGTCTCTGATATCCATATTGAACTTGAGGTATGGATATGTCATCCTCTTCAACACTCAATCTATGTTTCTTGCTATAGCATACTGCATGAGATATGTGTAAGCTCAATATCATATATTGACTCACTTGTACATGGTTCTTAGTCTCACTAACTCAAGTGGCCTTGGATATCATACTCCCATAGGAGGGATAAATCCCATCTACATCACTCACAGTCAGTCACTCAATCATCACTATTATGGCAATCCTTATTTAGGACTACGTTTGAGTATGTCAAAGCATACCAAATGACATGTGATGAGTATAGTGACTTCAGGTCTAAGAACCACAATCACCACCAACACTATGCAGGCTAACTATGACCACCATAACAATGGTATCCATGTGTTACTCTCATGGTGGGTCTATCGAATACATTGTTTTCTAACATGTATCTGTGTGCTTGGTTTGATATCATCATATCATGACTAATGAGATTATGTCATCAACCAACACACACTCCAGCCTTATGTGTTATTGTTGTCTATCAACCCTCCACAATAATATTTGACTAGGGACATAACTAGAATATAACTCTTCACATACATATGATCTCATTGTTTAGGTCCTAAACCTGAAGACATATGTCATTGAGTATCATTCATTCTTTAGTCATTTATTATGTTAGTTCATAATCTCATAAATGAATAAGACAAAATAAATTGGAAGCTTTCCTTTATTATTAATCAAATCATTTACAAGTTCTGCCATTACAATCATCAGATGATTGGATCTCCATGCATACATACCAACACACTCCCACTTGCACTTAGAGCCAATCACCCATGAATCTTATCCCAAGTGATCTAATATGACCATCATGCTTCTGCTATAAAAGTGCCTTTGTCAAGGGGTCAGCAATATTGTTTTCAGTTGGTACTCTGCAAATTTTCACATCTCCTCACTATGCAATCTCTCAAATGAGATGGGAACACCTTTGTATATGATTTGAGTGTTGATGTGATCTAGGTTCCTTAGCTTGTACAATAGCTCCATTGTTGTCACAATATAACTCAATTGCATTGTTGATGCTTGTAACAACCTCAAGTTTAGAGATGAACTTATTGATCCAATCAACCTCCTTTGCTGCATTCAATGTAGCAATGTACTTGGACTCTATTATAGAATCAACATTTGTCTCTTGCTTGGAACTCTTCCAGCTTACAACTATGTTGTTTAGGCAAAACATGAATCCTGATTACGATATGTAATCATCTTTGTCAGTTTATAAGCTTGCATCGGTGTAACCCTTTACCACCAACTCTTCCTCTACGGCGTACATGAGGAATTGATCCTTAGTTCTTCTCAAGTACATACATATGTTCTTTATGGTTGTCCAGTGAGCATCACCTATATTTGATTGATATCTGCTCGTCATGCTCAATGAATACGAGACGTCGGGATGGGTACACATCATTACATACATGGTTGATCCAATTGTTGATGCACAAACTCATGTGTTCCCTTTCTTCACAAGAACTGTGACATTGAGCTTTAGAGATGGTAACTCCATGACGCACGGACATGTTTCCTCTCTTTGATCTCTCCATGCTGAATCGCTTCAAGTTTGTGCTCTAACTCAATCTAAGAAGCCTTCTAGATCTATCTCTATAGATCTTAATCCCCAATATGTATGATGCTTATCCCAAGTCTTTCACGGAGAATGTATTTCCCAACCATGTCTTTACCTTTTATAAAGTAGGGATGTCATTCCCCATCAACAATATGTCATCTACATACAATGTGAGAAATGTCACTATGCTCCCACTAACCTTCTTGTACACACAAGGTTCATCTTCATTTTGAATAAAGCCAAACTCTTTGTCTGTTCCAACAAAATGAGATTCCAACTCTGAGATGCTTGCTTCAAGCCATAGATTGACCTTTGTAGCTTACAAACATTATTTGCATCCTTCGGATTTATAAAACCCTTAGGTTGTGTCATATATACATCCCTGAGAAGATTCCCTTTATGGAATGTAGTTTAGCATCCATCTGCCAAATCTCATAGTCATGATAAGCTACAATGGCAAGCATGATCCTGATAGACTTAACCATGGCCATTGGAGAAAAGGTTTCGTCATTGTCAACACCTTGAACTTGTCTGAAACCTTTTGCAACCAATCTGCCCTTATAGGTTTGAACTTTTCCATCCATGTTAGTCATCTTCTTGAAGATCTACTTGCACCCTATAGGTTTTACCCCTTCAGGTGGATCCACCAAGGTCCATACCTTGTTGGTATACATGGATTCCATCTCATATCTCATGGCCTCAGGCCATTTCTCAGACTATGGTCCCTTAATGGCATCTAGATAGGTTATTGGCTCATCATATATGACCAATTCACTGCCTTCCTGAGTCACAAAGTATCCAAATCTCTCAGGCCCAAGGTGTGTCATACTAGATCTATGAGGTCTTGTGTTACTTGAGGAATTTGAGATTCCATAACAACTTGTGACTCTCCTTGTTCCTCTGGTACATCTAATGGCTCAATGTTTTCTTGTTGGTCTCGAACCTCTTCGAGTTCTACTTTCCTCCCACTGTTTCCTTTAGAAATAAATTCTTTTTCAAGGAATACACCAGTTATGAAAACAAACACTTTGTTGTTAGATGGAGTAAAAAAGTAGTATCCCCTTATTTCCTCAGGATATCCAACAAAATAACATTTATTAGATTTGGGCCCAAGCTTATCAAGAAGCATTTTCTTGACATAATATTTACATCCTCAAATCTTCATAAAAGACACATCAGGACATTTCCCATACCATATCTCATATGGGATCTTTTGAACCAATTTATATGGTACATGGTTAAGTGTAAACGTTGCGGTTTGTAGAGCATGTCCCCATAAGGAAGTCGGAAGATCAACAAAACTCATAATTGATTGCACCATATCCAACAATGTGCAATTCTTTGTGTGATAGATCTGGTCTTTTTCTCTTTCCCATCACATGATTCTAAACCCTACCTCACCTAATGTTCTTGTCTGACCTTTATCTTTTATAATTGAATATGATTCAATGCATTATTTATAACTACGAAGTACAATTTATGCCTTGGCAAGACTTATTTGACCCTAATATGGTTTGCTATCATATCACCTACCATTAACTTTCCCTTGAAATTTTATCATATCTTTGTGAACTTGTGTATTCTAGTCATGTGCTCATTTTGAAGATATCTCTCTTACATTTCCAACACACAAAATTTTGTTCAATTCTAAATTCATATGGGAAAGATGTGCCCATTTGCATATCACTTGCTTATTGACCTTGTTCTAATTCTTTTATTTGGATTTAAACCTCTTTGGACTGAATCCTTGTACTAGGCACACGACCCACTGGTCCCCGCCCTCACCTCACTTTCCCTCTTGGATCGGGCCACCCAGGCACCGTTGGATTGGTGCACCCCTGGTCCAGACTGGATCTGACGGTCATCCCTAAATCTTGGAATGTTTGACCCTATTGTAACACTAAATACCAGCTTGATCTATCATATGCTCCCAATGCTTCTATGACTTGGAATGTTTGACCCTATTGCATGGATGAATATAATATGCCTAAATATGATCTTGCATGAATAGATGATGATGATAATCTAAATCTTATGCTTACTTTACTCCTAAATCAGACTTTATCCTTTATCTAGTGTTAATCATGATGTGGATGTATCACCTAGACCTAAGGAGTTGATGTGACCATTGATCTATGGTTGATTGATTGCATGCACATATGGAACGTTGGACCTATTTTGATTTATTTTAAACCTAGTTCTAGGGGAACATCCACATGACTTATATCATGTTCATTATAATCAAACCTAGTGATCTAAGACTCTTTCTTGTATCTTATATATTAGGTCCCCTATGGAGTGGACCTAATCTAGAATCTACTCATGGACCATAAATTGTATTCTAATCACAAGGTACACTTACTCTCTTGACCCTACTATGGTATTAGCTTGGTTGTATGTATGCACGTATGAATGCTTGGCTAGATAAATACTTGTGTGAGATATCGTTCCCTATGAATACTACTTTCATGTTGATTATACTACGTTGGCAAACCTTGAACATAATTTAGAGAAATCCATTATATACCATGGTGCACCTGCCTGAAGTTTTGGGGTAAGAACATCATGTCGGACGTCTTACTTGATAAGGCATGCCATTATGATCCAAGGGTTACCTCTTGGAGATGATATTGAGGCCCCTTACAGATTGGGTAGCTAATGTGGAGCACCTTTACAGACTCTTCCATGAGAAGTTAGTCTAGAAGGCCTACGATTGATATAATGGATAAAGAAATCTAAAACGTGCTTTGCATAAATGATGGTTGTTAATTATTCTCACCTTATTTCTAGTTCTTGCTTATTATGATGTTTATAGCCAAGCAACTTTTATAGTACTCTTAAACTGTTTACATGCCTTTTCATAACGTACTTAATGCTTTAGCATTAATCTATTTTGTTTATCAAATTTGGAGTTCCCAAATGAAGATTTGTTGCACTCAAGACTCTAAGATCAGAAATGAAACACCAATGGGTATGCTTGAATATAGAAATAGGTACATATATCTTATCTCCAGGTTTAGTATCTTGTTGTCTCATTGTTACTACTTTTACATATATACTGCTTGTGTGAAATATGTTATGAGATCCATTCCAAGGATGAACGCTCTGGTCCACTAACCTTTGGCTATGTAGCCACTAGGAGTGCGGACTTAGGGTAATAAAAAGATATGTGACACCTTGTTTCTGATACACCATTATGCTGAGGTGTCCCAAGTAGAGTCCATTGGGATACAATCCCATGGGCTTTAAGAAGGTCCTCAAACTCATGGCTTAAGTATTCTCCACCTCGATCTGAACAAAGTGCCTTAATACTTTTGCCAAGTTGGTTATGTACTTCATTCATGAATTTCTTGAACCTATCAAGAGTTTGTAACCTATGTATCATCAAGTAAACATAGCCATATCTAATGAAATCATCAGTGAAGGTAACGAAGTACTGACACCCACCTCTAGAATTTGTTATATAAGGGCCACATACTTCAATATGTATGAGTCCTAATAGATCACTAGCCCTCTCACTATTTCCAGTGAAGGTTTTTTTGTCATTTTCCCCAACAAATAAGACTCACATGTCTCTATTGATTTGAAATCAAAAGAGTTTAGACATCCATCTTTATGGAGTCTATATATGTGATTCTCATTTATGTGCCCTAGACGAAAATGCCAAAGGTATGTTTGGTTTGAGTCATTGAGTTTTTGTCTTTTGGTATTCACGTTACATATGTTTGTCTCTAGATCTATCAAGTATATACCATAGGACATTGGATCACTACCATAAAAGTCCCACCTTTACTAATAGAACATCTTGCATTCTTTATAAGAAATTCAATTTCGATCTCGTCCAAACAAGAACATATATGATGTTCCTATTAATGGTAGGTACATAATAGCAGTTTTCTAACTCCATTACAAGCCCACTTGGTAGAGATAATTCATAGGTTCCAACTACACTGGCAGCAACTCTTGCTCCATTAGCAACACGCGGTTCAACCTCACATTTTGCTAAAGGTCTACTTCTTTTTAGATCCTTCACATTTGAGAAAATGTGTGATCCACATCTGGTAGCAAGTACCCAATATGAAGAAGTAGTGAAGTTAATCTCAATCACGTGTATACCATAAGTAGAGACCTCTATCCCTTGCTTCATCTTCCTTGGTTTCCTTATCCATCTCCTTATTTTGAATGTAGAAGACTTGGACTTCAGCTTAGCCTCAGAACACTTCTTGGCCTTGCCTTTGCCCTTAGACTTCATTCCATTGCTCATTATCATGGGATTGTCCTTCTTCATTTGTGCTTCAACATTTATCAAAATGTAGAGCAATTCAGAAAGCGGCTAGCCATGTTGCTCAAGTTGTAACACTCAATAAATTGGCTATAGGCAATGATTGCAAAATCATATTTATGGCCAACTCTTGACCTAAAGGAAATCCTAGTCTTTCTAGATGCTTCATATGCCCAATCATATTGTGACAACCATTGCCACACAAAGCGAGATTACTCAAAACAAAGCACGAAATTATCTTTAACCATTATATTTCCACAAAATAGGGTAATTAACACCGATATCATAACCACATATCCAGCTAAACACATCATATACAAATCCATAATTTGGAGCCACTTGCATTTCATTTATGTTGGAGATGATACATAACACTATTCACTAGCTCACTAGGCACAACCTGTTACATGTGATAGCTTGTTCACGTATACAAACCATCTCTGTATGATCAAGGCATATAGCCAAAAATTCAAACCTACATACAACATTTACAAAACACTCCCAAGGATCTAAGTGTCTAGGGATGACACATAAGACTCTATTACTAGACACTAGCTGCATATCCATGATCCACCAGCTACAAATCCTCTTATTATCAATCTTAGCCACATGATTTCTATCTCAGTGTACACGTCCACCTAAAACATGTGGAAACCACAGGGTGCATGAGACCAAACTATTGGCAAACATCTATTATAAACATCTATTATAAACACATTTAACTAAAATAGGAAAATAACACTATTATCAAGATAAGCAAATTTATTTAAATGATGTAAACAATGCAATTATCACTGTTTAAGCAGTTCAAGTATCTACAACTAGGCAGTAGAACATCTTATGCTTTTAGAAGGAATATGAAGAACATGTATAACTGTTATACAATTAACAGTACAAGAAATAAGGTAAAGGATCATCCAATGTGATTCTTATTTGACCCTAAGAAAATATACTGCACGGATGTTTAACTCTTTTAATTAATATGCCTCGAGGATTTGAGGTGTACCACTCAAATCTAACTGACCACTGTTAAGTCAAAATCAATACCATACAAGATATGTGGAAGAGCCAGACTCCATGATCATCACTTGTACTACTAAGTCAGTTCGAGTCTACAACATAGTGACATAACAGTCAGACTGCAAAACATCAACTTATAGTCAAAGTTATAGTCATGTAGACAACAACTCATAGTCAAAGCTATGGTCTTGTAAAACAACTAGCCTACCTTGGTACATGGCACAACACTAGAGAACAAGATCACGCATGGCCATTCAAAATAAGGCATCATATCTCAATAACAACAATTTAAGGATACAAGGAGATATCTCAACTTGCACCCCGCATATTTAATAATATGCGCTCCAAGTTTTCCTGTAGGAGTTACTCGTTCCATCATCCAACAAAATACCCAATTTGAAGATGGATCTATGGTACGGGGAAATTACATGATTAGGGGTTCAGTTGATTATCTAAGCCAATTGAGTATCGTTTAGCATCAATCAACTTATAACGTACAAAACCTAAATAAACTCTACAAAGATAACAATGGGATATGGTGCGTCAAGCCAGAGGTGTACACACTAGCCAACTAAGGGTGGCTAGATGCACTCCACGAGACTCAAACACACGGGAGGGAACTTTCAAAATTTGTGTTGGCCCTAACCAAGTCAATCACAAAACTAAATAGGTCACCCACAAGCGCACGGGGTATTGTTGTAGTATAGGTGATTGGCAAGAATAGGGGTCGGTCCTTAGGGATAGAGGGGGCACTAGAGCTAGGCTAGTGTTTGCTATGTTCCTAATGCGGAGATCAGGGTTTGAGGGTTTTAAAAAGGGTTTGGTTGTGATTACACTAAGCAAACAAGAAATAAAAGGCAAGATGGAAACTAAGTTAACAAAAAGCTAGATTACCCTAAGCAAGTTGAATCTAAGAAACTAAGTTAAGAAATTAACTAAGCGATAGCAAGATGAACTACACTACTCTAGCAAGGCAAGAAGAAATTTAGAGACTAAGTTAACCACTAGAGTGGGCAAGAACCTAAGTTAACACTAAAGAGTAAAACTAAGAAATTAACTAGATTAAGCAAAAGCAACTAAACTAGACTAGCATGAGCAAGCAAGCAGAGCAAGTTGAGTTTTAAACAAGTTGATTAAGGTAGGTGGGCTGTCTGGGGATGTAACTTTGATATTAGTTGAGGGAGGTTATTGGACAAGCATGGTTCTCATTTTACATCTAGATTACCAAACCAAACAATAAGGCAAATGCTATTAGAATGTACCCTATACTAGTAGTAGAAGACTAGGGTTAGGTGTAATTCTAATAGGATTAGCCAAATATAGGTTTCTAGGATAAGTGGTATTGAGCAATTGAGGGCCAAGGGTAGAGATGGGAGTAGAGATGAGGGTATTTGACCTCATGCCACTAGCCATTCTAGCCTTTAGAAAACCATAGGCAATCACATCAATCCCACTTATACTAGTAACTTAGGTCTCATACCAAGTAGTAGGAGAGGGGTTAGGCATGTAGGAGCAAAGGGGACTAGCTAGGGATCCCCTATTGGGACCTAGGAGTCACACCTAAGATTGACACATGCATCCCAATTCTCCTAGAAACATGGTATCATCAAGCACTATCAAATAAGCAATTAATAGCAAAAAGCATAAATCAAAAGCATGGCAATGTGATAAGAGACAAAGGCATGGAGTAATCATATAGATAAAAATGAGTTCATTACAAGCCAAATTTCCCCCAACATGGTATCAAAGTCACATTTTATCCCCAAACAACCCATAACTAGGGGCTTAGCTATACATATTCAAAGAAATGGCAAAAGAAAAGGGAAGAAGGGGAAGAAACTCCATGGAGCTCGGGGAAGTAGCCTTCTTCTTCACCTCCTTATTGATGGGGACATCCTCTCTCCTCCAAGGGTGCAGATGAGCATAAAGATATGGGGGATTATGGAGGAAAACCTAGAAAACTATGTTTCCAAGGTGAAATGGAGATGGAAATGGTGGGTGGATGCATAAATGCAAGGGAAATGCACTAAATGCTCAAGGGGAGGAGTAATGGAAGCTAACCTTCATGCCCCAGCTGCCACCTATGTATATATAGGTGGTGGGGAAGCACTAGGGTAAGTAGGGGTAGGATAGGAAAATCAATGTAAAAGTAGTTAGGTTTTAGGTGGCAGAACGGCCGTACTGGGCAATACAGTCGTGGTGGGTGAAGGTGAGAACAGTCATGGTGGAGGGGAACAACCATTATGGTGAAGTGTGAAATCATAGGTTGGATGGGGCAAAGTGAAGGCTGGTAGCACGACCGTGTAGGGCAGCACGGTCGTGGTGGGGGCTAGATAGAATGGTTGTGTTGGGCAGCACGACCGTGGTGGTGGAGTTGCGAGGAGGTCGTTCCCCAGAGCACGCCCATTCTATTCTTCAGCTAGCATGGCTGTGCTGGGTAGCACGACCATTTTGGGGGCTTCATGGAACGATCGTTCTGGGTAGAATGGTCACGGTGGCTGAGTTGCTGAAACTTCAAGATTTGGTGATTCAACCTGTAACTTTGTGCAATTACTAGCACTGTCGTTCCTTGGCACCACAGCTGTGCTGGGGTTTTAAAGGGATAAAATAGCTTAAAACTTCATTATTAAAAGACTTCTTTACTTGATGTCGAATCTTGGCCATTGGGATAGGTTGAGGGAACTTTTGGGGCCTTCTTTGGACCCCTCCATGAGTGGAGGAACCCTAGGACTACTTTCTTCTCTCGTCCATTCAAAGTATGGTCCAAGTACCTGGAAATAATGCAAAGAACGTCCATAAGTGCATTTGATAGTAAAACACATATTGGGGAAATTAACTTGCAATCTAACTTGTTTAGATGTGATAAAACTACAAAAAGGCACAAGATGGATCCCTAAAATAGGGCTACATCACCACCCCAAACTTGAAACATACTTGTCCTCAAGTATGCTTCAACTCAATCTCTCTACAAATTTTCCACAACCAAGAAATGACAAATGCAATACAAAAGACGATTATTGCTGAATGGGATCAAAGATGACTGAGTACATGCATTTCACCTCTCTCCTCTCCTGCTTTCACAATCCAATCATGAAAAGACCACAAAGCATATGAACTTCAAATATAGCGCATAGAATACACAAGTTATTCATATTTCTTCCATAGAGTTTCGGGTAAATCATTTCATGGTGGTGTTAATCAAGGATGACTAGGAGTATTGTTTCACATTCATGCATTCAATCTTATATTTCAAATCACACCAAATGATCCATGTGGCTACAGAAAAGGGCAAAATGAGCTAGGTTTGATGTTTCCTAGCTCAATGGGTATGGAAGTGGAAGAAAGGGTTGCGGTAAGATTTTTGGAGTGCTACTACATAGAGCACTCATCTTTTCTTTATTTGAATGCTCTTAATCATGAGCATCCTTTTATTTTCTTTTTGTTTTTGTTTTTCTCTTTTTCTTTTCTTTTCTTTGCCCTTGGTGTAGATAGGGCATATGGTGGATGGAGTGAAGCGGGGAGATGGATATGTGGCCACCCCAAACTTTTGGAGGTGGCCACGGCTGATATGTGCACTTTGGCATCCTTTCATGAGGCAGAGGGGTAAGAAGATGGTGAGTGAATAGTCAGGTCAAAGAGGGGTCATTGGTATGATTCTCCACATAAGATATCCTGCATGAAAATTAACCCAATACTTCATCCTAGATATCACACCACATGACTGAACAAGATGAACTTGATATATCAATCAAGTAATTCCACAAACACTAAGCGTTCAAAGCTTGCTCAATTCACAATTCAACCAAAACAATCACAATCATAAGAGAGGTGATGCACATGTAAAAAGTCAAACATTGATACCACTTAGCAACAAACAATGATAATTCACTTGCATTTGTCAAAGGCCATTGTTTTTACTCAAAACATTAGAGATTGGGTCAAAACATTCTTTTTAGACCAGAAATCTCAAATTTGGGCAAAATTGGACAAAACGGTGCCAAGTTGCCTCAAATCACATCTAAACCTATATTATTGAACTTAAAGCAATAAACAAGAAAATCCTAGCTAAAACATGCAAAAATTACCGAAAATCTACATGATATTCAATGCATGGCAAAAAGAGCAATTTTTCTGAAAATTACACAAAAATGCATGAAATTAAACTACATGTATGCATTAATGCAAGAAAAAGATGATCTACACTAGATGGATTGAAATCAAACAAATAACGATCAGGTGGAATATGCAAATGTCAAAATAAGTTGAGACTGAGGGTTTACCACCCTACCACCCCAAACTTTTGAAACATGCTGTCCTTAGCATGAAACTAAAGCTTAGGGATGATAGGGTAGAAGTCATGGCTCTGGTGGTGTGGGGTCATGTGGTGGGCCAGACTGTGGAGGAGGTGGCTGGTAGTAATGACCCCAGTAGTCCGCATGTGGAGGTGGGTATGTCTCCTGGTAACCAGCAATTGATCCCTAAAAATCCTCCCCCCATTGGGGGTTCCTCTGTGCCTGCGTGTGCTGGTAGTGGTACATGTGGTTGATTTGATGATGCATCTGTTGCTGATCCAACCACATGTCCCGTTACATCTTCTGAATCCCCTCTAACTATGCATGAATAGCTGACATGTCATATGAATTTTTCGGAGGCGACTGCGCATCAAAATCTTCCACTCTCAGTCTAGTGCGGCGTGGCTGCTCAAGTGAACGTTGCTGCTTTAGCACATTTGTCTCTCCCTCTTCTTCAAGATAGGCTACACTTAGTGCTCTGAACTCCTCTCTAGGGTTCGCTTCCTCATAGTGTGATAATAATTTTAAAAAGTCATCCAAAGGCCCCACATCCCTGAGAAGGACGCCAATGTGGTATGGGAGTTCCAAGTTGACACCAGGATACCTGGGGTTCAGAACATAGAAGATTTTATTATCTTTAAGGGATATCATTTGGGACCTAGCAAGATAGTTTAGATCCACATATATGCTTCCATATACCTTGGTAAGTCCCTCTAGAGTGCATCCCACTGCCCTTGCCAAAGTGGTGACAATCCCTCCCATGATGAATGGATTTTTACTCTTGGATGGGATTGTCTTCAAGTGATCAATCACCATGGCACCTATGTTCACAAATCCCTTACTTACAATTGTGGCCATAACAAATAAGTCTTTCTGAGAACTACATCCTTGATTATCATAGTGGCCAAACAAGGTATTGGCTAGGACGTTCTGCAAGTATCTCATGAAATGGTTGTGGATCTTGCTCGTTTTGGATTTCCCTACAATAAAGGTAGATTGGCCTGTGATCGTCTTCCACATCCTGGAGTAATCTGCTCTACCGCTCTTGTCAAATCTTCCCTCGTCGAAGTTATTTGCCATTTCTGAATTGGGGGCAAAGATTGCATTGATATGAGAAACTTTAAGAACATGTGTTGAGCAGTTCAACTTGAACCTAATAGCATCCTCTCCTTGATATTGTACCTTCTCTAAGGTTGCGAAGAACTCATGAGTAATATCCAAATATGTTTCTTCAGCCTCAGCTAAAATCTTGTACAGTCCACATCATCGTAAATGACTCTCAAACATGAAGTTGACCCCTAGGGCTTGCATTGTAGGCATACATGCATATCTGGTGGGAATCACCCTCCTTGTCATACACTTGGGGTGGGGAAGTTTCATTACTGCCTTTCTTGCTATTCCCCTGCCATATGTGGTTCCTTCTGGTTGCTTTCCCACCCATGTCAATCTGTCCTCCTCTAGCCTTGACACGATGTCCACCAGTTCATGCTCCAACTCCTCGCTCTCATTGTCTTCTACCTCTTCTTCTTCATAGATGTGTGACCCCGAACTTGAGTCCAAGTTCAAGGGCACTCTCTCATGGCTTCCACTAGGTCGAGCCAACGATGTGGAATGCCTTGCTGGAGCTAGTCGTGGCGGCAAGCATGAGGAAGATGCTTCATTAGACTTCTTGGTCCTCCTCTCACAACTCGGTGCATTTACTTCAATTGAATCTACAATGTTCTCCAACTCTTCTTCTTCTTCCTCCTCTTCCCCGGGGTTACTATAGTTTGGATCCAAGGCATGCTCACTGAAGGAAGAGTAGAGTCGGGAGGCGCTCATCGACACCGATTGTCCAAAGGAGCGTGAAATGGAGTTGGACGAGGAGGAGGCGCTGCCAGACTGTTGTGAATCGGGTGCTCGTTTGGATCACCTTTTGCTACCGGTGAGGATGTTTGTAGTCTTCTCTACTCCCCTATTGATGGCCTTGCCCATGCTCTTCATTATTGTAAGGTTCTTTGGTGGAAAACGGAACTAGAACTGGAAAAATGCAGCTCCGGGCTGTAGGGGCGGAATCTGCTCGGAGGTGGAGAAATCGATGGTGATGGATGGTGGAAAATGAAGCTAGAGGTTAAGGAAAGTGATTAGGGACCAAGGGAAACTCAAATTCAGAGTTTGGGAGTAAGGGGAGGTGATTTGGGGGTGGTGGGAGCTTGCCCTAGCCGCCTGGAGTCACGGAACGACCGTTCTCAGTTGGAAAAATGAACCTGGGGTCGTGCTGGGTCAGGTTGAATTGGGACACTTAAGTGACTTTTCTGGGCCAGCATGGCCATTCTGACCAGAATGACCGTTCTAGCGGCGAGCTGGTGCAGTCGTTCTGGTCAGCACGGCTGTGCTGCCAACAACCAAAATTTGAAAAATCCTGTTGTTTTTAAATCACCCAGTATGGCCGTTCTGGGTGGATGCCAGCACGACCATTCTGGTAAACACGGCCGTGCTACCAATGACCAAAAACATCATCTTCCCTGTTGATTTTAACTTAGCCAACACGGCCGTTTCTCTCATGTACAACCGTTCTGGCATCTGTCAGTTCAAATTCTCTATGTTTCATCAAATCTTTTAGAAACTCATCATTTAATCCATTTGAATGACCTTCCTTGGTGTTATATCCACCACTTTGATTGAACGTGCCTTACTTCTCAACTTAATCCGGTTTCACATGTCATTTCATCAAAATTGAAGACAAAAACTATCAAGCACAAGTGTGCATGTGTGTGTTTGTGTAAAATAAAACAAAAGTATGAAAAAGTAAGGTTCGAGAATCTCAAACCACGTGGGTTGCCTCCCACTAGCGCTAAATTTTACACCTTCAGTCAGGATTATTGATTCTGGATTTCTTTCACTTCTTTGGAATTCTCAAAGCATCCTTGTAGTATATTTCTTTCTCATCCGCTTCCAAGCACATTTCTTCATCAGATTGTTGTTCTTCTACAAGCATCACAATGTCAAAACTTTGATTGGCCTTGTCCGAGCCTACTTCCACAACTGACTTTAATCTTTGTCCATTGACGACAAACTCTTTTGATCCTTCTTTCTCACATATCACAACAGCCCCGGATGGGTACACTTTCTTGATAAGATAAGGTCCTTCCCATCTAAACTGGAGTCTTCTGGGAAAGAACTTCATTCTTGAATTGTACAGCCATACCCACTTGTCGAGCTCAAATTCCTTCTTTCTAATCATCTTATCATGAAGGAACTTAGTTCTCTCCTTATAGCTCTTGGACAAGTTATACGCCTCATGGCGCATTTCCTCCAGCTCATTTAGTTGAAACTTCCTCTTCATTTTGGCATTTTCTCCATTAAGATCCATAGTCTTCAAAGCCCATAACACCTTCTGTTGCATTTCAACCGATAAGTGGCAGCTTTTCCCGTAGACGAGCTTGAATGGTATAGTGCCAATCGGGGCTTTGAATGTAGTTTGGTACGCCCATAAATCTTCATTGAGACAAAGTGACCAATCCTTACGGCCCGATCTCACCATTTTCTCTAAAATGAGCTTTATCTCCTCATTGGCCAACTCAACTTGGCCACTAGTTTTAGGATGGTAAGGAGTGGCTACTCGATGGTTTACTCCATGCTTCTTGAGCAACCCTTTTAAAAGTGCGGTGAATGAAGTGACTTCCCCCGTCACTCATCATGGCCCTTGGGATGCCAAAACGGCTAAAAATGTTTGATTTCACAAAGTTGCACACCACCTTGTGGTCATTCGTCCGGGTTGCAATAGCTTCTATCCACTTTGACACATAGTCTACGGTGACCAAAATGTAGACATACCCAAAGGAAGGAGGGAAAGGACCCATGAAGTCAATCCCCCATACATCAAACACCTCCACCACAAGAATGGGTGATAGAGACATCATGTCCCTTTTTGAGATAGTGCCCACTTTTTGGCACTTCAAGCAGCTTTTGCAAAACTCATGGGAATCTTTGAACAAGGATGGCCAATAAAAACCACACTGAAGAACCTTTACAGCCGTACGTTTTCCCCCAAAATGACCTCCACATACTCCAGAATGGCACATGGATAGGATTTCTTGTTGTTCTATTTCTATAGCACATCTCCTTATGAGCTGATCAGGGCAATATTTGAAGAGATGAGGGTCATCCCAAGCATAATTCTTGACCATGGCAAACAACCTTTTGCTTTCCTCCCTTGTCCATTGATAACACCCTATTTTACGTACTTTCTTTATATATTTTACACCACTTTAGTATATCTTTTGTTAGTTTTTCACATAATTTTTTTTATCTTTTTTACTAAAGCCTCACTTACATGGTTTCATGTATATTCACAATCTAGATCGTGGATCAAGACCGCGACCGTGGTCCACTTATACCTCAACCGTGATCGCAGTTCCAAAATTCCCTAAAGATCGTGATCATCAGACGACAATGAGGGATCACGACTAGTTTATAGACTGTGGTCATCGCTCAACTGCAACCTCATGGATGGTCGCGATCAGAACACGTGCCTTCAGGATAGACCAGTGGTCATGGTGTGGTTACAAGCCGCGATCAAGAAGGACCATGGTCAGCTTGGAAACTGCAGTCACTGATGAGCTCTTACAAATTGCGACTGAGCGGGAAGACCTCGACCTCGACCGCCCAGATGCAACCCACAAGTAGACCTCGACCGCAGTTATCACCAGGCTGCAACCAAGCTCAACCGTAGTGAAAGATGAATATAGCACAAACTGTGACCGCACTCTCACCCTCACTTAACCAAGACCGCGACTGCGGTTCAGGCTTAAATTGGTGGAATGTGCCTATAAAAAGCACACCCACCTATTTTGTCAAATCATCATATCATAGATCAGACCCGAGAACCACGAAGTGCTGCTGCATTCCATATTCATCCCAGATCATCCCATCCATCAATCTTGGATCTCCAAAGGTGGAAGCTGAGGAGAGAGAAGATTGAAGACGCCTTCTTCGAGAGAAGAAGACCGTCCACACCATCCACGTGATAGATCCAGATCTGAAGAAGTACTATATCGTATCACGTCTCTTCCTTTCTAGATCTATCATTCCATCCTGCTGTACTTCCCTCCTCTCTTTGTGGGCATCTCATGGACCTATCTTTCTATAACGCCATTATGTTGTCCGCAAGCATGAGCGGCTAAACACCTTAACTTGTATTGGGAGTAGCCACTAAGGCTCTCCTAACATTTATATTGTCTCTTTCTATTTAATATACATATTCTTATCAAGATTATCTCCATGCACATGTTTTAATGCTTCACTTGTATGATTAGCTACCATCTGGTGATGTTTGATTGTCGATATATCGAGAGAGTAATATCGCTTTTATCATGTGTCATGGAGTAGTATGAATGCACGAGAGTGTTGTAATGCTAAGGCTTTAAAACCATATGTTCTATTGCGAGGTTTTCATGTGGTCACCTCGAGAGAGGGAATACCCTTAGACTTAGATCTATCCTCATCTTGAGAAAGAGTGGAATATATGCTTTTGGTGGTTGCTTGTAATCTTAGTAAGAGTATGCAAGAGAGAGAGAGATGTTGTTGAATGTTGGTGAGATGCTTTAGTAGGTGAACCCCAACCCAGGTTTCCTCTCATATACTTGTTTCATTCTATTTCTTTTGTTTCTTTTGTTCTTGTTATTTTTGGTCTTTCTTGGGCTGCTATAGTTGGAATGCTGATGTTCCTTTGGGAACACCCTTTTATATACCCTCTTTGGCTGGAGTATATGAGTGTTAGATTCCGCGTGCTTAACACTTCCAACCTTGTCCATGTGTTCGACCCCAATCGCTACATCGGACCCCGTTTATCATTGCGGGGGCCTAAGAGTCAGGTTATCTCTTTAAAAGTCCGACTACTCTGAATCCACTCCTTTTGGACGTGCGATTTAGGCCGGTCAACTTTTTGGCGCCGTTGCCGAGGACAAGGCAAAAAAACACTGTTAAGAACCCGAGTCTGCTTACTATACTCTCGTGCCTCAAGCTTAGCAATAAGCTTGACAACACAGTTAATTTAAGTTTGCTAACCTGAGTTTGTGTAGAATAGTTCATTTGGACCAGTTCAATTTTTTAACTTGACTGTACAATCTATTCAGACACCCAGGCAGAAGCAACTCATTTGACTTTACTCCTTTTCACCATGCCACCTCGCGTGGACGTTACCCTCTCATGAGACGAGCGGAACACGAGGAATGAACACCACCCATCTTCACCAGGAATAAATGAAGATAGAGATGGCCATTATGATGACTGTCATCGGTATGAAGAATGAGAAGAAGAGTGAGAAGAGTGACATGAAGATGATCGTCGTGAGGAAGACCGTCACTATGAGGAATGTCATCATCGCCGCAGACATAGAAAAAACCATAACAACCATGAGCGCAACCACAGGAACAATGATAGCGAGGACGATGAGGAAGGGAAGACCCATCGTGAGTTGGCAACAATAAGGGCCAATGAGTCAAGATGCCCGATCGTTGTACCAAACTTCAACGCGGCAAATTTTGAGCTAAAGCCAGCCATTATATCCATGATCCAGAACAAGCCTTTCTATGGGAACCCAAGGGAAAACATGTACCACAATCTTGATGCTTTTAAGAACATATGTGATGCCATTAAGATGAGGGGTGTCCCACAAGAAGTGATCTACTGCAAGGGTTTTAATTTCTCTTTGGAAGACAAGGCTCTCTCTTGGTATCTAAATCTCTCCCACCAGTCTATAGATGGGTGGAGACCCCTTGCGGATGTCTTTGTCACCAAGTTTTATCTTACTGAGAGGACCATCCGTAACATGCATAAGATCACCTCTTTTGCACAAAAGCCAAGGGAGAACCTGCACGAGGCATGGGAACGTTATCAAGAATACCTGAGAGATTGCCCACACTCAACTATCGTAAGGGGTTCCTTGTAACCACCTTTTATAATGGGCTGACCCACACGAAGAGGACTTCTCGGAATGCTACCGCAGTCAGTGACTTCTTGGGGAAAAATCCACACAGAACTATGAAGATTATAGAGAACATGGTTGCGCTCCAAGTAGGAGTTGACTACGAAAGGAATGATAGAGGCATGTCAAAGAAAATTGGTTCTGAAGGACCATCCATGGAGGCCAAAACCTTAGAAACTATAACCGCCCAAATCCAGAAGATAGTGACTGATGTTAAACAGCTGAAGGACACTGGAGGAAAAGGAAAGAAACACACTTAGAAGGTGATGAAGTGTGTAACCTGTGGTGAAGGAGGACATGGAGTTGATAACTGCATTTACACTAGACCTGAAGAAAGTGAAGACAGTGAAAGCGAAGAGGAGTCGACACAAAATGTTTCCTATGTAAACTTTAAGAGGCCAGATCACCCTGGTTTTAGCTATGGGAACAAGGATGCGGCCGAGAATTCACACCAGCTGGGAAATTCACAAAAGCCACCACTAGGATTCGAGAAGAGGGGTGGACAATAGCAGTATATTAGAACAACCAATTACCAGACAAACAAGAATAACTACTCAGCGTAAGGCAAGAACCAAACCCGTCAAGGAGCAGGACCAAATGAAGGGCCAAGTCAAGGCCAAGGTCAAGGAAAGGGTCAGGTGAAAGATAACAACCAACCTGACTTGGTGACTCAACTGTTCAATTTTGCCAAGAGGCAGGCTACCGTAAATGATCAGCTAGCACAAAGTTCCCTAGCCAACTCTAGCGTCCTGAGTACGATGCAATTCCAAATGGCAGATATGCAAACACATCAATGTCAGATAGACCAACAGCTCGCACAGTTGGCTGAGCTAGTAAAGAACCCCTCAGGAAAGATCCCATCAAAAACCAAGACTGCAAAAATGGCAATCCTTCGATCAGGGAGAACTTTGACCAATTCTGGAACAGGAGACGACAACAAAGAAGAAAAAGTTGAAGAACCACAATAGGAGAAGGAGGTTTCTTCTGAGAAGTTTGTTGACAAGGAGGGGCCTACTGAAGAAGGTCGTGAAGAAAGTGGTGGAGCTAGGAACCCCGATCCTGTAGAAGAAATCTTTATGAAGAAAAGCCCATATGCACTGAGAATCCCATTTCCATACAAGCTTATCAAGGCCCACCTGAAGAAGAGATATGAAAAGTTCATGGAAACCGTGAAGAAACTCCATATAGATGTCCCGCTTTTGGATGCTCTAGAGGAGATGCCAACTTATGCTAAATTTTTCAAGGATCTTATCATAAGGAGAAGGAGAGGAAGTCAAGTTGAAATGGTACACCTAGCGAACATGTCTAGTGCGTTTGTTCAAGCTGAACTACCTACAAAGAAGAAAGACCCAGGGACCTTTAACATCCCCCTTTGTGTTGGAGATAATGTCGAAAGAAAGGCACTGGTAGACTTGGGAGCCAACATAAGTCTGATGCCCCTAAGCCTTGCACAGAGACTTGGATTGACCAACATGGTCAAGACAAGTATGAGAATTGAGCTAGCTGATCATACTTTCAAGAGACCAGTGTGTATAGTGGAAGAAGTTCTAATCCATGTGGGACAGTTCTTCATAACTTGTGATATTGTTGTAATAGATACTGTGGAGGACCCTAAGTGTCCGATAATATTTAGACAACCTTTTCTAGCCACTAGAAGAGCCCCGATAGACGTCTTAGAAGGCGTGATAACCCTCAGGGTCGGGAGTGACCACATCGACTTTAAGGTAAAGTATGCTATGAAAGGGCTAGCTCTTTCTGAGTCAGTCTACTTCATGGATAGCTACAACTAGTATTGTGAAGAAATTCAAGAAGAGAAAGCCATTGTGGACCCACTCATGAGAGCCCCGAATAACCCAAATCCTTTGACAGAAGACCCTGAAGTGGTTAAAATTCTAGACTACCTTAACGAAGGTGAAGAGAGTCTTAGTGATGAAGAATAGGTAATAGAGACAATGATGTACGCTTCTTTGGAACCATCAACTGAAGAGTCAGAAACTCCAAAGACAAAGCCAGAACTAAATCCACTACTGGAAGGGCTGAAGTACGAGTTCCTAGATGACAAAAGGAGGAACCTAGTCATCATCAACGCTAACCTCACCAAAGAACAACATGAAAAACTGCTGGAAGAATTGAAGGAGCACAGAGGAGCAATTGGATATTCTGTAGAGGACATCAAGGGACTAAACCCAGCCCTGTGCATGCACAGAATTAACCTAGAAGAATTGGCGAGACCTTTGGTACAACCCCAAAGGAAATTGAACTGAATGCTGAAGGAAGTTGTCAAGAAGGAGATATTAAAACTATGTGATGTGGGAATCATCTACCCAATAAGCGATAGCAACTGGGTAAGCCCCATTCATGTAGTACCCAAGAAAGGTGGAATGACTGTGGTGAAGGGAAATAATGGTGATGAATTTGCCACGAGAACGGTCACATGCTGGTGAATGTGCATTGACTATAGAAAGCTGAATTTGGCAACAAAGAAAGACCACTTCCCCTTACCATTTATTGATCAAGTCCTAGAAAGACTTGCCCACCATGATTACTTCTGCTTTTTCGATGGCTATTCTGGATTTTATCAAGTCCCAATCCACCCCGATGATCAGGAAAAGACGACGTTCACATGCATCTATGGAGCGTATGCCTTTAGACGGATGCCTTTTAGCCTATGCAATGCTCAACAACGTTCCAACGTTGCATGATTTCCATGTTCTCGGACTTTCTAGAAGACATAGTTGAAGTATTTATGGATGACTTCTCGGTCTATGGAACCAACTTCGATGCCTGACTGAGAAATTTATCTTTAGTTTTGCAACGATTCGAGGAGAAGCATCTCGTTCTGAACTGGGAAAAATGCCACTTTATGGTTCAAAGTGGCATTGTCCTAGGACACAAGATCTCCAAGAAAGGTATTGAGGTGGATCTGAGCAAGATCGAGGCCATCTCCAAACTCCCGCCACCAAAGTCCGTGATAGGAGTGAGGAGTTTCCTGGGTCATACTGGGTATTACAGAAGATTCATCAAAGACTTCTAAAAAATATCAAAGCCGCTTTCGAATGTGCTGATTAAAGACACGTTGTTTGAGTTCAATGATAAGTGTTTAAAATCTTTTGAGACCCTAAAAGAGGCCTTGAACTCTGCACCAATTCTATAGGCTCTAGACTGGGAGATACCATTTAAAATAATGTGCGACACAAGCAACTATGTCGTAGGTGCAGTCCTGGGACAGAAGAAAGACCGAAAGCACCGCGTCATATGTTACGCCAGCCGCACGTTAGATGAATCCCAAGTGAATTACACCACCACAGAAAAAGAGATGTTGGAAATTGTTTTCGTGTTTGACAAATTCAGATCATATCTTATAGGGGCCAAGGTAAAAGTCTATACTGACCATGGGGCCATACGCTATCTGATGCAAAAGAAGTACACAAAGCCAAGACTACTGAGGTGGGCCCTACTACTGCAAGAGTTTGACCATGAGATAATTGATAAGAAAGGAAAAGAAAATGTGGTCGTAGATCACCTGTCCAGAATAGTTTGCGATGAGGAAAATTAGTTGCCCGTAAATGACAACTATGTTGATGAAGCTCTGTTAATGGTTCAGTCCGATGAGCCAAGTCTGCCATGGTTTACAAATATTTGTAACTATCTGGCTTGTGGCCAGCTGCCACCATATATAACCTACAATGAGAAAAAGAAGCTCTTCTTGGATGTCAAAAACTATTATTGGGACGACCCACTGCTATTTAAGAGATGTTCTAATAGTTTGTATAGAAGATGTATACCAGAGGAGGAAGTCCCACTGATTGTGAGAGAATGCCACTCTTCACCATATGGAGGGCATCATAGTGGGGAAAGAACAACTGCAAAAGTGCTTCAGTCAGGGTTTTACTGGCCCTCCATGTTCAAAGACGCAACATCTTTTGTAAAAGCTTGCAAGGAATGCCAACTAATTGGAAATATCAGTAAGAGGAGCGAGATGCATATGGCTGACTGGGTAGAAGTATAAATCTTTGATGTTTGGGGGATAGACTACATGGGTCCTTTCCCCTCATCAAAAGGTTATCAGTACATTTTAGTGGTTGTTGACTACATGTCGAAGTGGGTAGAGGTTGTAGCTACCCAAACCTGCGACTCTAAATCTGTGATTAAGCTATTTGAGAAAACCATTTTCCACGCTTTAGAGTGCCTCACACTATGATAAGCGATGGGGGATCACATTTTAGAGAGAAGCAGTTTGAGGCACTACTAAAATAGTACAAGGTAAAGCACAAAGTTGCTACACTCTATCACCCTCAAACCTCTGGAAAAGTAGAGGTATCTAATAGGCAGATTAAGCAAATTCTAAAAAAAACTATTAGCCGCACTCAAAAGGACTGGTCCATGAAGCTTGACGATGCTCTCTGGGCCTATAGGACAACTTTTAAGACACATATAGGCACAACACCATACAGATTAATCTATGGGAAGTCATGTCATTTACCTTTGGAGCTCGAACATAAGGCCCTTTGGGCGATCAAGTTTTTGAATATGGACCTAGAAAATGCAGGTCAAAAAATATTTCTGCAGCTACAAGAGCTCGAGGAGCTACGATTACATGCCTACGAGAACGCGAGGATCTACAAACAACAGACTAAGGTGTGGCATGACGCCCGCCTAAAGAACAAGGATGTTCGTGAAGGAGACAAAGTACTTCTCTTCAATTCTAGCATTAGGCTCTTCCCTGGGAAGCTTAGAACAAGATGGTTAGGCCCATTCTCTGTGGTAAAGATTTATCCATCAGGAATGATGGAAATTCAAGGAGAGAAGACTGGAATCTTCAAGGTCAATGGCCACAAGGTAAATAGATTTTACGAAGATGAAGCCTTTGTGAGAAGATCCAAGATCAATTTAGAGGAACCAGCTCAGCCAAATGAGGAAAGGAATCAAGAGTTGCCACATCCAACTACAGGGCTCAAGGAGTGAAGATTTATGCAGTGTAGCTAAGAGACTTTAAAGCAAGCGCTTCTTGGGAGGCAACCCAAGTTTTTACCCTTTTTCTTAAGCTTTTTTTTCTCTTACTTTTCACTTTGTTTAATTTTCTTCTCTTTTAAGTGATGTACATATCCATATTCTTTTGAGTATTTCATGATTTACCTAAGAAAACGACCTTTGTTTTGATCTGATCGTGGTATAGCACTTCCATAAAGAAGACCGCGACCCACGGAATTGCCCACCGGGTACCTCGACTGTGACCCGAGGTCGTCTTTGCAACAGTAGAGAACCGCAACCGCGATTGTGCTTCTCAAGTACACCCCGACCGCGGTCCTTCCTTGTGATTACTGCAACCACGGTCTATCCCCTTAGATTGTTTGGTCGTGGTTGCACCTGCATATATATCCTTAAACCCTCGCATCTTAGACTCTTTTTGCTCACACTTTCCACCAAGTCTAAGATAAACCCTACTCTCCGCTCCGACTGCGACTGACGAACTGCCGCCGTAGTGAAGCCTATTTCCGCACCCAACCACGTTCGATTCCACCGTCGCAACCATTGTTAAGGTAACTAAAAAACCCTTTTTGCGCTTCTAGTCACCGAATCACCTTGTCACCTCCAATTTAACCCCTTGCCTGAACCGATTCTTCCTATTTTATCTCTCGACACCCATAAGTTTCTCCGTCGACAGTTGCCTAGGTTTCCCTGTTACCCTAACCACCTTATGGCAGCGTCTGCAAATAATAATTAAAAACCCTAAAAACATTAATAATGGGACAACTGCTGCCAGTGAAAACGAAGTACAGATCATCGAACAGAGGAGGAATTGAAACAGTCAGAAGAAGAAAGACCGTGGCTCACAGTCATCACCTCTACAACTGCGACCGCGGTGTACTTGTAAACCATAACATCGGTCGCGGTGTTCACTCCAAACTACCAATTCTGTCGCGAGTCGCGGTGTAGAAGAATGCTACTCAAGGTCACGGTCCCCTGAACTGCTACCTAACCATAACAAGAAAGAAGACCGCGACCGTACCCAAGACCGCGACTGCAATTCCTAATAAGTAAAGTGTGACCGCGGTCCTTAATTAGGAAATCACGACTGCAATCCCTTGTCATTACACCGCAACTGTGATCTCTTTTAGAGATCACGACCGCGGTGTCATATGAGTTACCAACAAAACTACGACCGCGGTCTCTATGCACACTCTTGAACATGACATTTAATAATTTACTGAACACCTACCATGTGCATGAAATACCTTGTCCAGATAATTACAATAATGGTAATTTTTGTTAAAATCAACTAGATATTAATTCATTGAAAATTTTGCAGAATCTCTTCTCCAATAACCAGCGATACACTGTACGAGAAGGCTACTTCCCTGAAGGAGGTAGAGAATATAGTAAAGGAACTAATAGAAAAACTAAAGAGGAATACTTCTCTACCAGTGGCCAAATGTGTGGAGATACAACTGAGATTGGAACAATATCAGAGGATATTGGGGGGAGCTGTCACAGGAGGATTCCCCATAAGAAATAGAATAGATAGAGCATACTGAGACCTTTGACTACCAACCAGGAGAGTCAGAGAGTCGGGTACAAGGCAAGAAAATAAAAGCTGCACCAAAAGAAACCAAGGGCAGCAAGAAGGCGAAGCTAGTGGTTGCCAGAAAACCCAATAAGGAGGAGGCAAGCGAGGATAAGGAGGTAACAGGGGAGACATCTGCACAATCCAGAGAACCACCATTCGTGCCCAAGAATGTCGTGCACCAGTCTACCTATGACTGGATGCACCAGCACAAGGAATTCTGCCCAACACAATACCTTGACGTAGAAGATTTCAAGAAGATGGGTATCTACGACAGGACGATAAAATTCTTGGAAGGTGCAAACTTACGCATCTTATGCACACCAGAGGTGAAATCCTATAAGAAGCTGACCAAAAAGTTCCTATCTTCACTTAAGAAGGTCACTAACAGTAGCAAAACATGAAAGAGAGGAGGTGGAGATTATCAGCTGTAAGTAAGGCTAGGGGGCGAGACTCACATAGTCACAGAGGCAAGATTAAATAGAATATTCACTGAGACAGAGGAAGAAGCCCAGACATGCTCCTCCGCCCCAAGCGAGAAAGAATTTGTCACCTATGAAAGGAATGAAATGTGGGAAGAGCTAATTGGGGAGGACAAGCACAGTTCAAAGAACTCTGAGGCCTCACTAATTACATCGTGCTTTATCCGCACATTGCAGAAAATCACCGCCCACACGATTAACACGAGGTCAGAAACATGAATAGTTAGCAAGGGAGATCTGTTCCTGATCTGGTCAATGATAAATAGGAAGCCGGTTAATATAAAAAAGATACTAATCGACCATTTATCAGCAGCAGTAGGCAGAGATACAAAGAGGAATTCTACGTACTGTATGGGTGGCCAGATAACAAAGATCGATGAATACTTCATAGACGAAGGAGAAGTCCAGAAATAGAAAGAAATGGAGGGACAACAAAGAATAGACATAAAGTCCATTATTAGTATTGGTATTCTAGCACAGAAGGGGGAGAAGTTGTACTTCAAACAAAGAGGGTGAAAAAGACTACTCCCCCTTCCAGAAATGGCGTTCAATGACGCCCACAAGTTGTGGCCAACACACGATGACATTGAAAAGATGTGCTCTAGGGCACTGCAGGCCAGCACGAATGCAGACCCAGTGAGTACAGATGGAGAAAGCAGTGCCCCAGCTAAATTAGAAAAGTGGAAGAGCACGAAGCCGCAGAAGAAATTGGAAGTAGAGAAAAAGAAGACAACAGAAGCAACTGCACTGCCAACAAAAATGCCAACAGCTACAATGCAACCAGCCCCCGTGATTCCAACTACTGAAGCACCAATGGAAATTTAAGAACCCACACCTCTTGAGCCACACAAAGAAGTGACTACTGTAGAGCCAGAGGTGGAGAAAGAGAAGGCCGCAGTAGCCAACCCACAACCCGACAACGAACTGGAGGCAGAGCTAGAAGGACAAGGCTCTCAGATCATACCAGATAGGGAATCAGTGGAGCAGAGGTGGATCCACTAGATGAGACAAAGGAGAAAGAACAAGGTCCACCACCACCACCTCCACAATCTAAGGTGTCAAGCTCATCAACAATGCACATGGAGCATCAGCTACAGCAGCAGCACCATCACGCACCTTCCTTCAGAGGTGCCTTAGGTATAAGGTTTGATGTAATGTGGGAACACATGCATCAAACCAATACAATAAATACTACCATTTCTTCTTCTCTGTCTGCATTAACGACACAGGTACACGTCCTTGATGAAAGGACAAAAGCACTCCCTGACTTCCTCCAAGAAGTTGTAAACAACCAATGGATGATGATGGGAATGCTAAAGAAAATGAAAGACGAAATGGAAGACATGCAGAAGGAGAGGCATGCCATCCGAGCCGACAATGAGCACATGCATAGGGGCTATGACGCGACTATGGCTAACCTCGAAGAAGTGCGTCAACGACTAGAAGAAGACCGTCAGAAGCTCGAGAAGGAATGCGAAGAACTCGATAACCGGCAGAAGAAAAAGAAGATCAAGCACTCAGTAAGCCCGACACACTCCTCAGCCAGCCCCTCCAGCCACGACAACAACGACGATGACAATGTTGGAGGAACAAGCATGGGAGCGGGCACATGAAAAGAAGGGAGTGATAATACAAAGGCGACACATGTAGCTGAGCCAAAAAGAAACCAACCACCACAACGGTCGAGCTCCCACAATGAAAATCAAACGAAGAAAAATGTGACATCGTCAAGGGGGCTTGACCTCAATTGCAACCCAGAAGAAGGCCAAGACGAAGCTGCTAAATACGGTGGGAATCTAGCAGAGCTTCAACTCTCCCTACCTACACATATAATGATACTAGAAGAGCATATTGTTGCTGCTCATCGTGAAGAGGTGGTCGCCGAACTCAGCGCAGCATGAGTGGCAGAGCTTGACATAATGTTAGGTGAGCTGGGGGCCAGACTCAAAGAGAGCAGCGAGTTCCTCCTATTCCAACCACATCATGATCATAGCGACTATCTCTATGATGGGAAGATGGAGGCGACCTTGAAAATGATGGCAAAAGCCAAGTTAGGGCAAACTTCTGAGGAGAGTCATGTCAAAGACAACATAGCTGTCAAAGCCTCCTCAGAAGTACCTGAACCTATAGCCATTACACAACCATTGCACAAAGTGGATGAACAACAACGGTATATCTCAGTATCCTCATGCTATATCTCAGTATCAACTCGTCCAGTCTCAGTATCACCTCTATCAACGTCATAGTATCCTCATGCTATATCTCAGTATCAACTCGTCCAGTCTCAGTATCACCTCTATCAACAACAACGGTATGATGGGGGTGCTCTAACGTCTGACCACTCCTCAGAACAATCATTGCCTTCACATGCTCGTGGGTAGTGGAAGAAGAGGCTTGCAGAGGTGGTTGTGGCTGTTGGGGTGGTGGTGGCCTTTGGTGAGGTGAATTTGGGTTTTGGAGGATGAACTGCGGTTGTGGTTGTTGTAGTGGTTGTTATTGTTGTGGATATTAGTGGTATTGTGGGAGTGGCTCCTAGTATGGATGAGGTGGAGGTGGAGCATATTGGTAGTTAAGAGGTGCCTGAGGAGGTGGTAGAGCATAGGGGTTCGACGGTGCTTGGTATGATGGTGGATCATATGAACTTGGAGTGTTCCCTAGGAAAGTACCATCATTATGTGGGTTGAGCAGCGGTTGAGATGGAAGTCTTCCTTCTTCCCTCCTAGCAAGAGAGAGAGAGATCTGATCCAGTCTTTGCTCAAGGTGGTTGATGGACTGCCCATGTGAGGTCACATCCTTCTTCTCATCATCTAAACTTCTTAACCTTCCAAGCACCTCCTCTTTAAACTTTGAACTATAGCGTGGCTTCTTCTGCCCTTGTCCTTGTCCATCCTCATTCTGTTGCTTCCAAGAAAAATTCGGATGGTTTCTCCACTCGGGAGTATAGGTGTTGGACATGGGGCCTTGATTGTTTCAGCCACCAAAGGAGTGTAAAGCATGCACTTCCTCATCAACAAAATCAACTGCCATGGTGGGTTGGCTAGGAGAGCCACCAGATTGGTTCTTCATCATCTTCGTCATATTTGCCATCATTTTTACCATATCGGGGTCGGCAACATTACAGGTTGGAGCCACATAAGAAGTTGGAGGGATGTAGCTTCGTCTGCAATGCTCCCCTTTTGTAGAAGCGTGATGGTGTGAGTTTTCAGCAAGATGCTCGAAAAAAGGCCATGATTCCTCAGGTTGCTTTGCCATGAAAGTACCTCCACATGAGGAGTCAGCGTTGTTTTGGCTCTGTTCTTCAAGCCCGGTGTAGAAAGCTTGAACTAGTTGCCACAATGGCACTTCATGGTGAGGGCAGTCGCGAAGAAGTTTTTGGAACCTCTCCCACACCTCGTGGAAGGGTTCATTCTACTTCTAGGCAAAGGAAGTGATGCATCTTTTCATATATGACAGCTTAGCAATCGGGAAGAACTTCTTAAGGAATTCATTCTTGACTTCATTCCATGTTACCAGTTCTGGCTTTGACACATACCACTCTTTAGCTTTTTCTTTTAGGGAGAACAAAAAGAGGGTTCTCTGGATGGAGTCGTCGATGGTGGCGGGGGTACGGAAAGTGGAGCACGTCTCAAGGAATGCATCGATGTGATTGTAGGGATTTTCATTCTCCATCCCATAGTAGGTGGGGAGGAGTCCAAGGAGTGCGGTTGGAATGGAGAACTGTTGACCCGTCATTTGGTCAACTAGGGTGGTGATTGGTCAATTGTGGTTCCTCGGGGTGAAATACTCATGGAGTGGGCAATGTTGTGGTGGAGGTGGTTGAGCATCCACAGGAGGGTTGCTTTCTGCCATCTCAGCTTCTCAGTGTTGGTTGTGGAAACTTTGGCGTCTCCTTCTACCTATCTCGAGGTTGTACAACACCAAGTCAGTACAAGTGGAATGTGTGTGGCGCATGCACAACTGTCACCTGCACAATACACAAACAAGCAACAAGAAACCAAGTTATAATGGCAATATGCAAACGTGAACAAAGAATCAAGAATAGCAATGATGAGGGCAAAAGGAAGGGATAAGCTGCACTAACTAGCTAGGCTGAGCGCCTTTATTCCTAGCAACGACACCAGAAAGCTTGGTGCGTCAAGCCAGAGGTGTACACACTAGCCAACTAAGGGTGGTTGCATGCACTCCACGGGACACGAACACACAGGAGAGAACTTTCAAATTTTGTATTGGCACTAACCAAGTCAATCATAAAACTAAACACGTCGCCCGCAAGCGAACGGGGTACTGTTGTAGTATAGGTGATTGGCAAGAATAGGGGTCGATCCTTAGGGATAGAGAGGGAACTAGAGCTAGGCTAGTGTTTGCTATGTTCCTAATGCAGAGATCAGGGTTTGAGGGTTTGGTTGTGAGTACACTAAGCAAACAAGTAAGAAAAGGCAAGATGGAAACTAAGTTAACAAAAAGCTAAATTACCCTAAGCAAGTTGAATCTAAGAAACTAGGTTGAGCAATTAACTAAGTGAGAGCAAGATGAACTACACTACTCTAGCAAGGCAAGAAGCAATTTAGAGACTAAGTTAACCGCTAGAGTGGGCAAGAACCTAAGTTAACACTAAAGAGTAAAACTAAGCAATTAACTAGATTAAGCAAAAGCAACTAAACTAGACTAGCATGAACAAGCAAGCAGAGCAAGTTGAGTTTTAAACAAGTTGATTAAGGTAGGTGGGCCGTTTGGGGATGTAACTTTGATATTAGTTGAGGGAGGTTATTGGACAAGCATGGTTCTCATTTTACATCTAGATTACCAAACCAAACAATAAGGCAAATGCTATTAGAATGTACCCTATACTACTAGTGGAAGACCAGGGTTAGGTGTAATTCTAATAGGATTAGCCAAATCTAGATTTCTAGGATAAGTGGTATTGAGAAATTGAGGACCGAGGGTAGAGATGGGAGTAGAGATGAGGGTATTTGACCTCATGCCACTAGCCATTCTAGCCTTTAGAAAACCCTAGGCAATCACATCAATCCCACTTATACTAGTAACTTAGGTCTCATACCAAGTAGTAGGAGAGGGGTTAGGTATGTAGGAACAAAGGGGACTAGCTAGGGATCCCCTATTGGGACCTAGGAGTCACACCTAAGATTGCCACATGCATCCCAATTCTCCTAGAAACATGGTATCATCAAGCACTATCAAACAAGCAATTAATAGCAAAAAGCATAAATCACAAGCATGGCAATGGGATAAGAGACAAAAGCATGGAGTAATCGTCATAGATAAAAATGACCTCATTACAAGCCAAATTTCCCCCAACATGGTATCAAAGTCACATTTTATCCCCAAACAGCCCACCACTAGGGGGCTAGCTATACATATTCAAAGAAATGGCAAAAGAAAGGGGAAGAAGGGGAAGAAACTCCATGGAGCTCGGGGAAGTAGCCTTCTTCTTCACCTCCTTGCTGTTGGGGACGTCTTCTCTCCTCCAAGGGTGCAAATGAGCATAAGGATATGGGGGATTATGGAGGAAAACCTAAAAAACTAGGTTTCCAAAGTGAAATGGAGATGGAAATGGTGGGAGGAGAGCATAAATGCAAGGGAAATGCACTAAATGCTCAAGGGGAGGAGTAATGGAAGCTAGGAGCAGCTAGGGAAGCTAACCTTCGTGCCCCATCCACTACCTATGTATATATAGGTGGTGGGGAAGCACTAGGGTAAGTAGGGGTAGGATAGGAAAATCAGTGTAAAAGTAGTTAGGTTTTAGGTGGCAGAACGGCCATGCTGGGCAGAACGGCCATGGTGGGTGAAGGTGAGAATGGTCGTGGTGAAGGGGAACGACCGTTCTGGTGAAGTGTCAAATCACAGGTTGGATGGGGCGAAGTGAAGGCTAGTAGCACGACCGTACTGGGTAGCATGACCGTGGTGGGGGCTAGATAGAACGGCCGTGTTGGGCAGCACGACCGTGGCGGTGGAGTTGCGAGGAGGTCGTTCCCCAGAGCACACCCATTCTATTCTTCAGCTAGCATGGTCGTGCTGGGTAGCACAGTTGTTTTGGGGGCTTCATGGAACGACCGTTCTGGGTAGAACGACCGTGGTGGCTGAGTTGCTGAAACTTCAAGATTTGGCGATTCAACCTGTAACTTTGTGCAATTACCAGCACATCCGTTCCTTGGCACCACGTCCGTGTTGGGGTCTTCAAGGGCTAAAATAGCTTCAAACTTCATTATCAAAGGACTTCTTTGCTTGATGTCGAATCTTGTCCATTAGGGTAGGTTGAGGGAGCTTTTAGGGCCTTCTTTGGACCTCTCAATGAGTGGAGGAACCCTAGGACTCCTTCCTTCTCTCTCATCCATCCAAAGTATGGTCCAAGTACCTGAAAATAATGCAAAGAACGTCCATAAGTGCATTTGACAGTAAACCATATAATGGGGAAATTCACTTGCAATCTAACTTGTTTAAATGTGATAAAAGTACAAAAAGGCACAAGATGGAGCCCTAAAATAGGGCTACATTAGGATACAATTTTAGAAGATATCAAACCTATAAAGTAAGAACTTGTCAAATCAACACTTGATACTTGTATCACTGCCAACCACAATGCCATCATCAATTATCATATTACTATGTGATATCAATCCCTCATCATATCACAGGAGGATATCACCTCATATTAGGCTTTTAAGCCTTCACTAGGTCATAAGACTAATCACATCATTTTGTACCTCATCACCATCTCATCATGCCTCAATAGACATAGAAGTATCACATGTGTCATAATGCATATACAACATAGAAATTATTATCTATGGCATTCAATTCACATGCATGGTTAGAATTATACAAATAAGAGGGAGAAAATATCATAATATAATAACCATTCTAGGTAAACAAAGACTAAATACTCCACATATCCCAAAATTAGGGGTAGGAAGGACTCCAAGCATAATTGATTAGGGTTCCATTGTGTTATTCATTCACCAAACCCTTATTTCGTCAAATCCCACATGTTGGAGTGTATTAGGGTATTAGGGTTAAACATTATAGATTATGAGTAAGTACACACATTCACACTATTATGATCTCGATACACCTCATCAAGACTCATAGCCATTACCCTGTATTGTATAATCTTCATTACAGTATTCACAAGCTATGACACTCACTTAACCTGCAAGGTTAGAACCATACAAGTATGAGAGATAAAATGCAATCACATGCTATTCATTCAAATAGGCTCAACTATCATAGCACATCCTAAAATTAGGGTTAGATTTTCACGTTTATAACTAATTAAAATCTCATATTATAATGTAATCATTACACCTTATTAATGTTTTCTGCCACTTTGTTGGAACCAATTAGGGTTGAGCATCATTACTAAACATTATTAGGCTATTATATCAACAACACTAAGTATCAACATCATGCACATGCACAT
Source organism: Alisma plantago-aquatica (assembly GCA_963693085.1). Classification (NCBI taxonomy): domain Eukaryota; kingdom Viridiplantae; phylum Streptophyta; class Magnoliopsida; order Alismatales; family Alismataceae; genus Alisma; species Alisma plantago-aquatica. The sequence goes on from OY856414.1 coordinate 667,164,109, forward strand.
GTGTAATCATCTCATTATGTTATACATACATGTAACAACCTTTTAGTATGTATATATATCAACCATGTGTTACTACCCACCTAGCCAAACATGTGTCTCGACCCATCAGCCATACATGGGTCACGTCCAAAGCTCAACACATGCTCACAACCAAAACTCAACAACATAGGTATCGACCAACCACCACAATACGGGTCAGAACTGAAACCATAGCATGGTCAAGAACTATAACTCATAAGGATTAAGGTTTCATATTATTATTCAACCATCAAACCCTAAATATTTCAATTCCCACTTCCTTGGAGAACACTATGGTTTAGAAATATTATGATAGTCATGTCAACATCATTATATATTAAACACTATATATTGATTATAATTCATTACTCATTCTTGTGTAACAACCATCATCCATACTTACCCATGTAGCAACACCATGTATCAAGCATGTGGGTCGACCATCTATCAAGACATGGTGTTACTTTCATAACACATATAGGTGTCACGACTGAGACAGTAATCAAATACATCCTGTTACAATCGTGACACATCCCAATCATGTGTTACAACCACTATACATCCTTGCATAAGTGTAGCGACCAAGTGCGTGTATGTGCGTGTCAACCTTGATCACCAACAAGGTGTTACGACCTCTTCATGACCCTAGTTAAGTGTTACAACCATCACAGTTCACCATCATAGCAACAACATCAAACAAAAGAGAAATACCCAAGCAACAACATTGTATTGCGACCATCAACGTTGCGTTGCGACCAACAACGTTGTGTTGCAACCGACCCCTCAAAGATAGGGTTGTTGTGGTCGCACCAACCACCCTCTATGGTATCGACCAATGGAGGAAGACAAAGGGGTGTAGCGACCATAGGTCAGCCAAATACCCAACTCCATGACAGGTTCAAACATGGTTGAAACAAATGATCAAACTAGGAATACCACCCGTTAACTAAGAATATCTCTCCATACAAAGGTGTTCACAAACCCTAGAACATGGTTCATTGAAGGTTACTAAAGAAATATGTCTAGAGAGAGAAAACAAAGTTTCTTGCATGTGTAAACAGACCCAAAATCTCCTATTGTTCAAGATGAACAAACCATACACAGGGTGACATTGTTCCATAGATAAAAATCCAAATAAACATATTAATTTCTCAATCACCACAAAATTGGTTACAAGGATTAGGGTTTTATAGAAAATAGTAATCCTCTTGAGAATACTACGACATTAAACCCTAAAAACATTATCACTTCTTCTACCATAAGGAACACATTTTTAAGACTTAGAACATTAGCATATGATTAGTTTTAAGATGCAAATAATAGACGAGGGAAAAGTTATATAACCCACCTTTAATTTGATGATCAAAGCTTCCAAAATCTCAATCTCTAAGAGAGAGAAAAGTACTTCCAATCAAGTGCAACTCCACGAACAAAGGATCACCTTAAAAGAGAAGAATACCATGGTCACAAAAGAGCTTCAAAAAGTAGGTAACATCCCTAGACTGAACATAAGAAGAAGAAATAAGATAGATTCTTCTCACCCGGGTAACACCATGTCAAACATGGTCTCCGACCTTTGTGAAGAGAGAATATCTTCAAGGAAAGCCACCATGGTAGTACCATAGTCTTGTGGCGAGTGGAAGAAGAAGATAGATATTTTAGAAAGAGGAAACATGATCAAGAGAAGGATATCACTTACCAAGAGAAGAATCATCACCAAAGAGTAACTCAAGCACAAGATCTTCCACATGCAGAGTTAATCGGCCACCCAAGCTTCAAGATCAAACCTTCTTTGCTCCCAAATCTCCAAGATCGGTCATAAGAGAGGAATAAGAGTGTAGGACCAAAAAAGATGCTTGCAAGTGAAGAGTAGGGATTATACACACAAGGTAGGAGAGAAGTAAGGGGTTATGAGGTGTCAACATGAGAGGTTGTCAAGGGACACATGACCTCCAAACAAAACAACCTTATCCCCATGCACATGCATATCTCAAAGGTTAATGTTTATCCAAAAAAGTGTAGCAACCATCTAGGTTAGCTACTGCCTTGTTTCGGTCAAAACACATTCCTATATACTTGTTGCGACCAACACACTTGGTCACCATATACACATGGTCGACACACTTCACCAGAGGACAACCCATCTCGACCAAACCACCTGTAGGTCACTTAGTTTGAAACAACATCACCCTAGGTATGTGTTGTGGTTGCTACACTCATCCATGAGTGGTGTAGTAGTTGCAACACTCAAACCCTAGCATGGTTACTACTGCAACAAGGTAAACCCTACAAACCCTAATATCACCATATGATGTCTCATCATCAACCGTGGTTCAAACAAGGTGCCCCATAGCATCATATTCTCTCTCATGATGCTAAAGAACAAGAAACATTCTCAACATGTCGAAATTTGCAAGTTAACCATCATTCATGGGTAAATTGCAATTGGGTCCAATCAAGCACCAATATATAATAGATAGCTCAAACATCAATCAAATTGGACCAAATTGAGAATATAAGCTTGTCACATGTTATTAGAGTACCTCAAGAGATTAAATTATGGTTTAAATATCTAATTATACAAAGTAAACACAATTAAGCATAAATCTAGGTCAGGGGTCTTACACATATTGAGCACATGAGGCTCTATTGGTTTTCCCTCTGTCACTTTGCACTCAAACAACGCCTTAGAGATATTATACCTTTCATGATTATCAGGTTGTTTATGCTACTCATAGTTCATATAGCCAAACATAAGGTTCTTAATGTCTATAGCTTTACTGGCATTCTTCAAGTAAGCATCCAACTTAGGTGAATATGGAGTGGATTTTACTGGCACTGGTGTTTCAGGATCATGTAGAACATTTCTCAAGGTCTAGAACAAGTTATCGAAATAAATCTCATTTGGTTTGTCTGATCACAATGATTGAGTGTTTTCAATTTGATTTTATTAGATAAAATTGTATTTGGTGAAACCCTTTTGATTTGATTTGATAAAATTTTGATGATATTTAATTAGGCCTTTAATTAATTATCGCTCCCACCATTTGTAGGGATATATGGTACAGAGCAGTCATCATAATTTCAATTTTTATTACCATATGCCTTATAAACTGTAGATCGCGTCAATAACTATAATGCATAAAGGATGGTTTATGGGATATACCTAGTCCTAGAGCAAGTCCAACGACAATCCTTTTCATTGTAGATGCGCAATTCTGAATCCTAGTTGCACTAGGACGCGTTTGACTACTGGACCTCCTGGTCTGCCCCACAGATTGTAGCCACAAATGTCATCTTCTTCAGTAGATCCTCTTGTCATAGACTGCTAGTTGACGTTGTCCTCCAAGTGACAAACCACGGCTTCCCACCTCTATGGTAGTCCACACAGACTGCCTAGAACTCCTGTCATCCTGTTGGACTAGGCAGGAAGGAGTTGTCCTTCTCCATTGGTGTACTAGTCATTGACTTGCTCTCCCACGATGACAACTCTCAATTGTTCTCTCCCGTGGTTGTCCCTCCCTTGTCAGGTAGGACTTGCCAGGGCTCTCGTGGTTACCACAACTAAAGAGGACAACAGTTGTCAGAGGAATTGATTCTCAATTGTTTGTGTTGTAGTTGTACTCTGGAAGTCCCCAGTACCCCTCTATATATAGGAAGGGTTAGGGTCAAGGTTCCTAGTCTCTAACCAATGCGTGACTAAAGCGGGAGTGGAAAGGACAATCTCTAACCAATGCGTGACTAAAGCGGGAGTGGAAAGGACAAGTAGATCTTGAATTTCAGTAACTTTTCTGAAAGTTTCACAACCTCATGTCGCCTCATCTCACACATGAGACGGTCATTTTACTAAGCAAAATGGTCATCTGAAACGCGAGATGGTCATCTCGCTAACCGACATGGTCGTCGTATTGCTAAGCGAGATGGTTGTTTTACACATTCCCAGTCAGACGTGAATTGGCAAATTGTTTTCTAATTAATGTCATATATTAATTTACTTGCACTCTAAATATGTACAATTGAAACAAGTTTGGGAAAACTCCAAACTTTTGTTCATCCCAACCGGGTCATATCACACAAGTGAGATGCCCGTCTCACTCACCCAGACGGCTGTCTAGTGAGTTTGAGTCAAGCCGATCGGTTCAACAACTTGAACCGGTCGGTTCATATGGCTAAACATAAGCCAATTCAATTTCTGATCCGTCTGACAACCCAAACGACCGTATCAACACTTGAGATGCCCGTCTGGCTGCCCAAACGGCCGTCTCACCCAATGAGATGGTCATTTGACAGTTCCATCAGCCAATCCGTCAATGTGTTGTGTGAATTGAGTACCTAAACACTTTAGTACTTAATTTAATTATCATTCAAGATCAAACTCCTCCTCTAGATGGGTTCATATGTGTGTGACCATGTAGGTCCCATATCACGTTGGCAGTGAATGTCCATAACAACTTATGACATCACAAATAAAGAGTGGTGCCTAGTCGCACATCATGGCTACCCAAGTAAATGGAAAAGTTGGGAAACAACTTCAACCTACAATTATGTATGGTGTTACAGTGTTTATATAGTTCCTTTGTCACTGATGTCCAGATTGAACTAGAGTCATGGAGCAGTCACCCTCATTATTATTCAATCTTGTTTCTTGAACCAAGAGAAGACTATCTAAGATATATGTAATCTCAATTTCACATATTGACCCCCATGTGCATGGCCATGCTTTTCTCAGTCTCGCTTATCAAGAGGCCTAGGACATCACACTCTAGTAGGAGGGACAAATCACATGTCTATCACTCACAGTCAATCCCCATGTGCCAAAGACACCCAATCATCACCATTATAACAACCCATGTTTTAGGACTACGTTTGATGATGTCAAAGTGTACCCAATGACATGTGTTGAGTGCGGTGATTTTAGGTCTAAGAACTATAAGCACCACCATCACTATGAGAGCTGACTATGACTTCCATGACGATGGCTTCCATGTGTTAGTCTCACAATGGGTCTATCTGATACACTGTTCTCTAACATGTATCTGTGTGATTGGTTTGATATCTCCATATCATGACCAATGAGACTCACTCATCAACCAACTCACACTCTGATCTTATATGTTATTGATGTCTATCAACCTTCCACAGTAACAGCCGATCAGGTACATAATGAGAATGTAAATATGTACTCTTAACATCCGCATGATCTCATTCCTTCCAGGTCACGTACTTGAAGACATACAATATTGAGTAATATTATTTTATAGACATTTATAATGTTACATCATTATCTCATAACTAAATCAAATAGAATAAATTGGAAGCTTGCCTTTTATTAATAATCAAATCGTTTACATGATATGCCACTACAATCATCACATGTGGCTCTCTGGGCATACATAAACAATAGTATCCCACTTCCACTTAGAGCCAATCACCCACAAATCTTATTCTGAGTGACCTTACATGTCCATCATGTTTTTTTTATGAAAGTAATTTCGTCAAGGGATCAACAACGTTGCTTTCAGTTGGTACTTTGCAAATCTTAACATCTCCTCACTGTACGATTTCTCATATGAGATGATACTACCTTTGTATATGATTTGAGAGTTGATGCGGTCTGGGTTCCTTAGCTTGTGAAATAGCTCCATTGTTGTCACAATATAGCTCAATTGCATCGCTGATGCTTGGAACAACCCCAAGTTCAAAGAAGAATTTCTTGATCCATATAGCCTCCTTTACTGTACTTGTTGTAGCAATATACTCAGCCTCTATTATAGAATCAATAGTTGTTTCTTTCTTGTAACCATTCCAACTCACAACTCCATTGTTGAGGCAAAACACAAATCCCAATTGTGATTTGTAAACATCTTGATCAGTTTGGAAGCTTGCATCAGTGTAACCTTTTACCACCAAGTATTCCTTTCCATCGTAGACCAAGAACTGATCCTTAGTCCTTCTCAAGTACTTGAAGATGTTCTTCATGGCTATCTGGTGAGCATCACCTATATCTGAGTGATAATTGCTCGTCATGCTCAAGGCATATGAGAAGTCTGGACAGGTGCACAACATTGCATACATGATTGATCCAATTGCCGAGGCATACAGAATCTCACTCATGCGTTCCCTTTCTTCATAAGAACTTGGACATTGAGCTCTAGAGATGGGGACACCATGGTGCACGGGCAGGTTTCCTCTCTTTGAGTTCTCCATGCTAAACCACTGTGACACTTTGTCAATTTATGTGCTCTAACTTATTCTAAGAAGTCTTATGGATCTATCTCTATAGATCTTTATCCCCAAGATGTAGTATGCTTATCCCAAGTCTTTCATAGAGAGTGTATTTCCAAGCCAATTCTTTACCTTTTGTAAAGTAGGGATGTCATTCCCCATCAATAGTATGTCATCTACATACAATATGAGGAATGTCACCATGCTTGTGACAACCTCGATTTTCTCTCTCCTTTACTATACTTTTTATTTCTCTATTAGTGGCTCACATCACTCAATATGAGTTCAATCACAATACTAGAGTGTGATGAAGACCCAATTTGATCACCTTGATGACGAAGTTGATGATATGTTGCTCTATTTTGAGAAATTCGACTAAGTATCATGCTATATCATGTCACCTTCTTAGATATAATTTTGAACCTCATTACTCTATCCTTTTGGATTCCTAGTATATATATTGTTATAGAGATGTCAATTACGAATCTAACAACCCCAAAATCACATCTTTTGGACCTATGAAAATCTAGATATGATGTTTAGAAGATTTTATGTTTTAGCCTCTCTTTATGTGTTGCTTTGGACTGATTTTAGTCGCTCTAGGCCCAAATGAACTGGGGGGCCCAATTCCTTGCCCCTCCTCCCCCTTCCACTTTGGGGGAAAAGTACAGGACTGGGAAGCACGTCCGCCGCCCTTAGACAGATCAAGCAACAAGGGCAAACTCTTAATCGCTCGGAATCTAAACCCTAGTTTGCTCCTTATATACCCCCTCCCTGGATTTCCCTTCTCCCGTTTTCCCTAGCCTTCTCGTGCTGCCAACTTTCCTTCTCCCTCCTTTGTTCTTTATCCTGCTCACGGACAGAGTGCTTCCGCAGCCGATGAACGGCTGCTACTCACACATCCAGGGCACCGTCAGCCCTAGTCGCCCACAACACACGGCTTGCCACTTGTCTCCACGATCAGGTCGGCCGCCAAAGCTCCTTCTCTTCTCCGCCTCCACATCTACCACTGTTGATGAACCCACCTGCAGGTTTCTCAGCCGCCTTGGGAGTTGATGAAGGGCAGGGATGAGGCCGCCGAGCATCTGGGTCATGGCCGGCATGCTCTAGACCCTCGGGCGCACCTTGTGCTCAATTCCTTGTAGGCCTTCGCAGGTGCAACAACCACCTGTAGGATGGAGTGCCGCCCCTGTTCTTGCTCTGCTCCGATGCTGGAAAAGGGGAATCCCATGGGGGAGTTCGCGAGGATGGGCAAGACAGACGCCGACCGTCAGATTGAGGGCCCAGCAAGCAACGGCCCAGATCGGCCAATAAATGATCATGGTATGCCACCCAATATCTCTATAATTCTTGGACATAGTTTGTAAAATACATAACTCTCAAACCCCTTGGCCAAATGATACAAACCAATATATCAAATCAATCAACTCGACGAGACCTACACATTGGGCCTAGTCCTAGACCCCAAGTCAAATGTTTGTTCTTTGATTTCTTGAAATTAATAACATTAGTCATGTTTGAGAACATTTGTTCACTATTATGATCAATCTTGCATCTTTAATGACTTTTCACTCTCATAATCATGAAATCAGTAATATGTTTTCACCTTGAACCAGGTTGAGCTCCTAAGCTCCCCTTTTGATCCATGATTGTCCCTAATGCATGTTGTAGCTTGTTCATGGATTTTGATGCATGATTATGATGAAGTTTGAATCTTTGATATACTTATATCCTCCTAAGCATCAAATCAATATTTCTTTTGCTCTTGTGACCCTAATGAGGGCCCTAATTGACCCATTGTTCATGAATGACCTCCATTGCACATCTGTGCCCACTTTGGACTACAATGTTGAACGTTGCCTAGATTGCTAATCTTGCTTCTAATGGACATACACCTATTTTGGAATATGTTTCTTATGACCTAATGTTGTTGATCTAATCCATGTTTGACGATGGGTTCTCCTATATTGATGATCATGACCTTGGTTACTCTATTATGAGTCTCGTGGCATAATTTGAGCATAAGTGTCCTTAATCTTGTCATGTCCACATGAAACCTCGAAATGATATGAAACTTGAACCACACTCTTATGATGGACCCTAAATCAGTATAAGATCATATAATGAACCAATAAGAAACTTGGAACCCATCTTGGCCAAAACCCTAAAATGCATCCAATTAGGGTTAATGATGAGAATCTAATGCATATATGTAATGTTGTTCTTAATCAGGTTTGGCATGAGACTAGATCATGAAGGATATGTTAGGTTATGAAATCTCTGAATCAGGTATGGGCCTTATCTAGTTATGTGACTACCGCTTTCTTGCTTGAGAAGACATATATTGTATGCTTGTTTGTCTATTTTCTCAAATATTGCCATGTAGTATTGCTATGTCTTACTCGATGTTTGCTTCGTAAGTTTTATAACTTGAACACATATATAGATAGAACTCCATTATAATATTGATTGATAAAGGGTTAGGTCTTGGCTACGGCCTTGAGGTCCCTCTCGTATAAAAGGGTTAGCTAAGCTTGAGCACCCTTACGGACCCTTCCGACGGGAAGATGGTCAAAGGCCTTAAACATACTTGATATTGTTGGTATAATGGAGTGAAATGACATAAAATATGGTTTCACATTTGTTAAACAATTAACATATTTATTCTTGTTCATTTAATCTTGATATCTTTTTCAAAATTATACAAAGCTTATATATATGTGTATCTTTCTGCCCATAGTCAACACCTCGTGTGTTGACCCATTTCTTGTATGTTGTTTTTAGGTTCAGAGATGACTAGAAGGTTGATGGGCTTGGTGAGCTATGCTAGGTGTACTTGTTGTAAGATCCAGATATAGTATACATGAGCAGACTTGTACAAAGTGACTCTTGAATATGTAATTCAAATCGTGTAATATAATGATGTTGCTTAAGATATCTTGTTGATTGTTGAGATTATGTTGGTGCCTTTATCTTATTATCTGTTCATGTGTGTTGAGCTTTACGCTTCCACATGTCGCCTTTGGTATACGTTTGGTTCACGGGACTGGGATTCCAGTTCCGTGACAGATGGTATCAGAGCATGAACAATAACTACACCAAACATTGCTCACATGAAACACAAACTAAACTCACTTTACATCTCAACCCTAGAAACTTAATGAAATATCCTTGTGGATTAGGTTGGCTTCGCCTCCAGGTTAGAACCTAGATGTTCTAGAACTAGGTGTAGACTTGTGTAAATTATTTCCCTTGACATGATTCACGACATGTGCTTAGGATGTCTACACAAGTATGCACCATGTTCTTTCTAGTTCTCTAGGCGTCATGATACTAGACTGCCTCATGAGTGTGGTGACTCGTTTTGGTTTTGGTTTTATTCAGATGGAGTATGGTGGTTTTCATCGCCTATTTAAACATTGGAGAAAACATATTTACATATGAAAAATGTTACCACACACAGAAAGGCAGTGAGTTTCCATGCAACCTAGGAGAAAGAGATGTAAAATCAAGTCTAGATAAGAGAGATTAGATGATAGTAATAGTCTCTAGAGTTGTCTAGAGCCATGATATAGGTTAGGCATGTGAATAACCTAGAAACCTAAGATGATGATTATGATATTGATGATGATGTTGATGTTCATAAGACCCAAGTTGTTTGAGGAAGGTCGAGTATGTTTAACAATATGGAATGAGTTGGACCATGCAACCCTAGCTAAACCTAGCACCTTGTATGATACATACCACTTGGTTGATTTGCTAAACATAGCTAGTGGGTGGACATGCTTTCTTGTACCTAGTATTGTATGTGTAGAGATATGATATATGTTTCGAGACCAACACAAGCCTCAATCTCTTTACAAAGGAAGATCTCTAGCATGGGACATATGAATAGGGTGACATGTTGATATGAGTTGACCCATATTGGGGAAAGGTTAAAGTACCTAAACTCCAAAATATTTGAAATGTTGAATAATATGAATGGTGAAATACTTGATGATGAGTCCCTAGCTAGAATAATTATTCTAAGTATATGAGTTGAGTGACCTAGTGGAAGGTTTCCTTGAAAATGTTGAACCCTAGATGTCCTATGAAAATATCTAACCCTAGAGAAAGAGGCAATTGAAAATTTGATGCTTGCTATATAGGTGAGGGAGATGCCCCAAGACCCTAAGATGATGTACATGATGTATGATATCCATGATGAGCCTCATACTCAGGTTATAGTTGTATATAAAGGAATCTAGTGGTTATCCTTGTTTCTCGAAAGATGGGAAGAATTTTTTGTTAAAGGTTGAAATTTGTGGGTAGCATGTTTTGCCATGACATATATATGTCTTAGATTGAGTGGCCTGAGCTTCTGGAGCTCCTTTGAGATACAAGTGAGATGACTATGAAAGCTCGATAGTGATAATATTGTTGTTTCTTGAGGTAAAGCATGATGTATGAAAAATATCTCACTTACATTTAAAAACTTGAATATGCATGATAAGGCCCGCTCATACGCTAGACCTAGTATGAAATCATAATATACATGAAAGATGTAGCTTTGAAATCATGAACTTGATATGATAATGTCTAGAGATCTCAGCTTGAATAAACATGATGATAAACTGTCTAATTTTAGATTCACAATGAAAAAAAAGAATATAAATGATTAGATTTGGTAGAAATTTTGGGGAAAGCAAAATCATGCATGAAGATATGATCCAAAAATCCTAAGGTATGGATACTTGGTGATGGAAAACTCTAATGCCATAATGATGTCATTATGTGATAAAATATGAAGTAACACATATATGATCTATATGAGTGCACCCTTGATAATGATAGCCTAGTGTGCATCTCATTTTAAGGGAATGCCTCGACAACTATGATTGGATACCTGAGCTCAATGGTCTTTGACTTTGACTTTTAACCATGGTCATGGGCGAATTTCGAGGACGAAATTCCTTGTAAGGAGGGAAGGATGTGACAACCTCAATTTTCTCTCTCCTTTACTATACTTTTTATTTCTCTATTAGTGGCTCACATCACTCAATATGAGTTCAATCACAATACTAGAGTGTGATGAAGACCCAATTTGATCACCTTGATGACAAAGTTGATGATATGTTGCTCTATTTTGAGAAATTCGACTAAGTAGCATGCTATATCATGTCACCTTCTTAGATCTAATTTTGAACCTCATTACTCTATCCTTTTGGATTCCTTGTATATATATTGTTATATATCTGTCAATTACGAATCTAACAACCCCAAAATCACATCTTTTGGACCTATGAAACTCTAGATATTATGTTTTGAAGATTTTATGTTTTAGCCTCTCTTTATGTGTTGCTTTGGGCCGATTTTAGTCGCTCTAGGCCCAACTGAACTGGGGCCCCCAATTCCTTGCCCCTCCTTCCCCTTCCGCTTTGGGGGAAAAGTACAGGACTGGGAAGCACGTCCGCCACCCTTAGCCAGATCGGGCAACAAGGGCAAACTCTTAATCGCTCGGAATCTAAACCCTAGTTTGCTCCTTATATACCCCCTCCCTGGATTGCCCTTCTCCCATTTTCCCTAGCCTTCTCGTGCTGCCAACTTTCCTTCTCCCTCCTTTGTTCTTTATCCTGCTCACGGACAGAGTGCTTTCGCAGCCGATGAACGGCCGCTACTCGCACATCCAGGGCACCGTCGGCCCTAGTCGCCCACAACACACGGCTTGCCACTTGTCTCCACGATCAGGTCGGCCGCCAAAGCTCCTTCTCTTCTCTGCCTCCACAGCTACCACTGTTGATGAACCCACCTGTAGGTTTCTCGGCCGCCTTGGGAGTTGATGAAGGGCAGGGACGAGGCCGCCGAGCAGCTGGGTCATGGCCGGCATGCTCTAGACCCTCGGGTGCACCTTGTGCTCAATTCCTTGTAGGCCTTTGCAGGTGCAACGGCCACCTGTAGGATGGAGTGCCGCCCATGTTCTTGCTCTGTTCCGATGCTGGAACAGGGGAATCCCATGGGGGAGTTCGCGAGGATGGGCAAGACAGCCGCCGACCATCAGATTGAGGGCCCAACAAGCAACGGCCCAGATCGGCCAATAAATGATCATGGTATGCCGCCCAATATCTCTATAATTCTTGGACATAGTTTGTAAAATACATAACTCTCAAACCCCTTGGCCAAATGATACAAACCAATATATCAAATCGATCAAATCGACGAGACCTACACATTGGGCCTAGTCCCATACCCCAAGTCAAATGCTTGTTCTCTAATTTCTTGAAATTAATAACATTAGTCATGTTTGAGACATTTGTTCACTATTATGATCAATCTTGCATCTTTAATGACTTTTCACTCTCATAATCATGAAATCAGTAATATGTTTTCACCTTGAACTAGGTTGAGATCCTAAGCTCCCCTTTTGATCCATGGTTGTCCCTAATGCATGTTGTAGCTTGTTCATGGACTTTGATGCATGATTATGATGAAGTTTGAATCTTTGATATACTTATAGCCTCCTAAGCATCAAATCAGTATTTCTTTTGATCTTGTGACCCTAATGTGGGCCCTAATTGACCCATTGTTCATGAATGACCTCCATTGCACATTTGTGCCCACTTTGGACTATAATGTTGAACGTTGCCTAGATTGCTAATCTTGCTTCTAATGGACATACACCTATTTTGGAATATGTTTCTTATGACCTAATGTTGTTGATCTAAACCATGTTTGATGATGGGTTCTCCTATATTGATGATCATGACCTTGGTTACTCTATTATGAGTCTCGTGGCATAATTTGAGCATAAGTGTCCTTAATCTTGTCATGTCCACATGAAACCTCAAAATGATATGAAACTTGAACCACACTCTTATGATGGACCCTAAATCAGTATAAGATCATATAATGAACCAATAAGCAACTTGGAACCCATCTTGGCCAAAACCCTAAAATGCATCTAATTAGGGTTAATGATGATAATCTAATGCATATATGTAATCTTGTTCTTAATCAGGTTTGGCATGAGACTAGATGGTGAAGGATATGTTAGGTTATGAAATCTCTGAATCAGGTATGGGCCTTATCTAGTTATATGACTACCGCTTTCTTTCTTGAGAAGACATACATTGTATGCTTGTTTGTCTATTTTCTCAAATATTGCCATGTAGTATTGCTATGTCTTACTCGATGTTTGCCTCGTCAGTTTTATAACTTGAACACATATATAGATAGAACTCCATTATAATATTGATTGATAAAGGGTTAGCTCTTGGCTACGGCCTTGAGGTCCCTCTCGTATAAAAGTGTTAGCTAAGCTTGAGCACCCTTACAGACCCTTCCGACGGGAAGATGGTCAAAGGCCTTAAACATACTTGATATTGTTGGTATAATGGAGTGAAATGACATAAAATATGGTTTCGCATTTGTTAAACAATTAACATATTTATTCTAGTTCGTTTAATCTTGATATCTTTTTCAAAATTATGCAAAGCTTATATAAATGTGTATCTTTCTGCCCATACTCAACACCTCGTGTGTTGACCCATTTCTCGTATGTTGTTTTTAGGTTCAGAGATGACTAGAAGGTTGATGGGCTTGGTGAGCTATGCTAGGTGTACTTGTTGTAAGATCCAGATATAGTATACATGAGCAGACTTGTACAAAGTGACTCTTGAATATGTAATTCAAATCGTGTAATATAATGATGTTTCTTAATATATCTTGTTGATTGTTGAGATTATGTTGGTGCCTTTATCTTGTTATCTGTTCATGTGTGTTGAGCTTTACGCTTCCGCATGTCGCCTTTGGTATACGTTTGGTTCATGGGACTGGGATTCCGGTTCCGTGACAGATGGTATCAGAGCATGAACAATAACCACACCAAACATTGCTCACATGAAACACAAACTAAACTCACTTTACATCTCAACCCTAGAAACTTAATGAAATATCCTTGTGGATTAGGTTGACTTAGCCTCCAGGTTAGAACCTAGATGTTCTAGAACTAGGTGTAGACTTGTGTAAATTATTTCCCTTGACATGATTCACGACATGTTCTTAGGATGTCTACACAAGTATGCACCATGTTCTTGCTAGTTCTCTAGGTGTCATGATACTAGACTGCCTCATGAGTGTGGTGACTCGTTTTGGTTTTGGTTTTATTCAGATGGAGTATGGTGGTTTTCATCGCCTGTTTAAACATTGGAGAAAACATATTTCAAGTATTATTATATGTACATATGAAAAATGTTACCACACACAGAAAGGCAGTGAGTTTCCATGCAACCTAGGAGAAAGAGATGTAACATCAAGTCTAGATAAGAGAGATTATATGATAGTAATAGTCTCTAGAGTTGTCTAGAGCCATGATATAGGTTAGGTATGTGAAAAACCTAGAAACCTAAGATGATGATTATGATATTGATGATGATGTTGATGTTCATAAGACCCAAGTTGTTTGAGGAAGGTCGAGTATGTTTAACGATATGGAATGAGTTGGACCATGCAACCCTAGCTAAACCTAGCACCTTGTATGATACATACCACTTGGTTGATTTGCTAAACATAGCTAGTGGGTGGACATGCTTGCTTGTACCTAGTCTTGTATGTGTGGAGATATGATATATGGTTCGAGACCAACACATGCCTCAATCTCTTTACAAAGGAAGACCTCTAGCATGGGACATATGAATAGGGTGACATGTTGATATGAGTTGACCCATTTCGGGGAAAGGTTAAAGTACCTAAACTCCAAAATATTTGAAATGTTGAATAATATGAATGGTGAAATACTTGATGATGAGTCCCTAGCTAGAATACTTCTAAGTATATGAGTTGAGTGACCTAGTGGACGGTTTCCTTGAAAATGTTGAACCCTAGATGTCCTATGAAAATATCTAACCCTAGAGAAAGAGGCAATTGAAAATTTGATGCTTGCTATATAGGTGAGGGAGATGCCCCAAGACCCTAAGATGATGTACATGATGTATGATATCCATGATGAGCCTCATACTTGGGTTATAGTTGTATCTAAAGGAATCTAGTGGTTATCCTTGTTTCTCGAAAGATGGGAAGAAATTTTTGTTAAAGGTTGAAAGTTGTGGGTAGCATGTTTTGCCATGACATATATATGTCTTAGATTGAGTGGCTTGAGCTTCTGGAGCTCCTTTGAGATACAAGTGAGATGACTATGAAAGCTCGATAGTGATAATATTTTTGTTTCTTGAGGTAAAGCATGATGTATGAAAAATATCTCACTTACATTTAAAAACTTGAATATGCATGATAATGCCCGCTCATAAGCTAGACCTAGTATGAAATCATAATATACATGAAAGATGTAGCTTTGAAATCATGAACTTAATATGATAATGTCTAGAGATCTTAGCTTGAATAAACATGATGATAAACTGTCTAATTTTAGATTCACAATGAAAAAAAAAATATAAATGATTAGATTTGGTAGAAATTTTGGGGAAAGCAAAATCATGCATGAAGATATGAACCAAAAATCCTAAGGTATGGATACTAGGTGATGGAAAACTCTAATGCCATAATGATGTCATTATGTGATAAAACATGAAGTAACACATATATGATCTATATGAGTGCACCCTTGATAATGATAGCCTAATGTGCATCTCATTTTAAGGGAATGCCTCGACAACTATGATTGGATACCTGAGCTCAATGGTCTTTGACTTTGACTTTTAACCATGGTCATGGGTGAATTTTGAGGATGAAATTCCTTATAAGGAGGGATGTGACAACCTCGATTTTCTCTCTCCTTTACTATACTTTTTATTTCTCTATTAGTGGCTCACATCACTTAATATGAGTTCAATCACAATACTAGAGTGTGATGAAGACCCAATTTGATCACCTTGATGACGAAGTTGATGATATGTTGCTCTATTTTGAGAAATTCGACTAAGTAGCATGCTATATCATGTCACCTTCTTAGATCTAATTTTGAACCTCATTACTCTATCCTTTTGGATTCCTAGTATATATTGTTATAGAGTTGTCAATTACGAATCTAACAACCCCAAAATCACATCTTTTGGACCTATGAAACTCTAGATATGATGTTTTGAAGATTTTATGTTTTAGCCTCTCTTTATGTGTTGCTTTGGGCCGATTTTAGTCGTTCTAGGCCCAAATGAACTGGGGGGACCAATTCCTTGCCCCTCCTTCCCCTTCCGCTTTGGGGGAAAAGTACAAGATTGGGAAGCACGTCCGCCGCCCTTAGCCAGATCGGGCAACAAGGGCAAACTCTTAATCGCTCAGAATCTAAACCCTAGTTTGCTTCTTATATACCCCCTCCCTGGATTGCCCTTCTCCTGTTTTCCCTAGCCTTCTCGTGCCGCCAACTTTCCTTCTCCCTCCTTTGTTCTTTATCCTGCTCATGGACAGAGTGCTTCCACAGCCGATGAACGGCCGCTACTCGCACATCCAGGGCGCCGTCGGCCCTAGTCGCCCACAACACACGGCTTGCCACTTGTCTCCACGATCAGGTCGGCCGCCAAAGCTCTTTCTCTTCTCCGCCTCCACAGCTACCACTATTGATGAACCCACCTGTAGGTTTCTCGGCCGCCTTGGGAGTTGATGAAGGGTAGGGATGAGGCCGCCGAGCAGCTGGGTCATGGCCGGCATGCTCTAGACCCTCGGGCGCACCTTGTGCTCAATTCCTTGTAGGCCTTCGCAGGTGCAACAGCCACCTGTAGGATGGAGTGCCGCCCCTGTTCTTGCTCTGTTCCGACGCTAGAATAGGGGAATCCCGTGGGGGAGTTCGCGAGGATGGGCAAGACAGCCGCCGACCGTCAGATTGAGGGCCCAGCAAGCAACGACCCAGATCGGCCAATAAATGATCATGGTATGCCACCCAATATCTCTATAATTCTTGGACATAGTTTGTAAAATACATAACTCTCAAACCCCTTGGCCAAATGATACAAGCCAATATATCAAAGCGATCAACTCGATGAAACCTACACATTGGGCCTAGTACCAGACCCCAAGTCAAATGTTTGTTCTCTGATTTCTTGAAATTAATAACATTAGTCATGTTTGAGAACATTTGTTCACTATTATGATCAATCTTGCATCTTTAATGACTTTTCACTCTCATAATTATGAAATCAGTAATATGTTTTCACCTTGAACCAGGTTGAGCTCCTAAGCTCCCCTTTTGATCCATGGTTGTCCCTAATGCATGTTGTAGCTTGTTCATGGACTTTGATGCATGATTATGATGAAGTTTGAATCTTTGATATACTTATAGCCTCCTAAGCATCAAATCAGTATTTCTTTAGCTCTTGTGACCCTAATGAGGGCCCTAATTGACCCATTGTTCATGAATGACCTCCATTGCACATCTCTGCCCACTTTGGACTATAATGTTGAACGTTGCCTAGATTGCTAATCTTGCTTCCAATGGACATACACCTATTTTGGAATATGTTTCTTATGACCTGATGTTGTTGATCTAAACCATGTTTGATGATGGATTCTCCTATATTGATGATCATGACCTTGGTTACTCTATTATGAGTCTCGTGGCATAATTTGAGCATAAGTGTCCTTAATCTTGTCATGTCCACATGAAACCTCGAAATGATATGAAACTTGAACCACACTCTTATGATGGACCCTAAATCAGTATAAGATCATATAATGAACCAATAAGCAACTTGGAACCCATCTTGGCCAAAACCCTAAAATGCATCTAATTAGGGTTAATGATGAGAATCTAATGCATATATGTAATCTTGTTCTTAATCAGGTTTGGCATGAGACTAGATGGTGAAGGATATGTTAGGTTATGAAATCTCTGAATCAGGTATGGGCCTTATCTAGTTATATGACTACCACTTTCTTGCTTGAGAAGACATATATTGTATGCTTGTTTGTCTATTTTCTCAAATATTGCCATGTAGTATTGCTATGTCTTACTCGATGTTTGCCTCGTCAGTTTTATAACTTAAACACATATATAGATAGAACTCCATTATAATATTGATTGATAAAGGGTTAGCTCTTGGCTACAGCCTTGAGGTCCCTCTCATATAAAAGGGTTAGCTAAGCTTGAGCACCCTTATGAACCCTTCCGACGGGAAGATGGTCAAAGGCCTTAAACATACTTGATATTGTTGGTATAATGGAGTGAAATGACATAAAATATGGTTTCACATTTGTTAAACAATTAACATATTTATTCTAGTTCGTTTAATCTTGATATCTTTTTCAAAATTATGCAAAGCTTAGATATATGTGTATCTTTCTGCCCATACTCAACACCTCGTGTGTTGACCCATTTCTCGTATGTTGTTTTTAGGTTCAGAGATGACTAGAAGGTTGATGGGCTTGGTGAGCTATGCTAGGTGTACTTGTTGTAAGATCCAGATATAGTATACATGAGCAGACTTGTACAAAGTGACTCTTGAATATGTAATTCAAATTGTGTAATATAATGATGTTGCTTAATATATCTTGTTGATTGTTGAGATTATGTTGGTGCCTTTATCTTGTTATCTGTTCATGTGTGTTGAGCTTTACGCTTCCGCATGTCACCTTTGGTATTCGTTTGGTTCATGGGACTGGGATTCCGGTTCCGTGACAATGCTCCCTCTAGCCTTCTTGTACACTCAAGGTTCATCTTCATTTTGAGCAAAGATAAACCCTTTGACTGTCTCATCAAAATGAAGATTCCAGCTCTGAGATGCTTGCTTCAATCCATAGATTGACATTTGTAGCTTACAGAATCTATTGGCAAACTTTGGATCTATGGACCCTTTAGGTTGTGTCAATACTCATCCTCACAAGACATCCATTAAGGAATGTTTTTTTAAGATCCATTTGCCAAATCTCATAGTCATGATAAGCTGCAATAGCAAGCATGATCCTGATGGATTTAACCGTGGCCACTGGAGAATTTTTTTTGTCATAGTCAACACCTTGAACTTGTATGAAACCCTTTGCAACCAATATGCCCTTATAGGTTTGAACTTTTCCATCCATGTCAGTCTTCTTCTTGAAGACCCACTTGCACCCTATGGGTTTTACCCCTTCACGTGGATCCACCAAAGTCCATACCTTGTTGGAATATATGGATTCCATCTCAGATTTCATGGCATCAAGCCATTTCTCAGACTCTAATCCCTCTATAGCATCTTTATAGGTTATTGGCTCATCATATATGACCAATTCACTATCTTCCTGAGTCACAAGATATCCAAATCTTTCAGGTTCAAGGTGTGCCCTATTAGATCTACAAGGTTCTTGTGTTACTTGAGGAATTTGAGATTCCAAAACACTTTGTGAATCTTTAGGTTCCTCTTATTCATCTACTGGTTTAATGTTTTCTTATTGGTCTCGAATCTCTCTGGGTTCCACTTGTCTCCCACTGATTCCTTTAGAAATAATTTTTTTTTAGGAATGCAATATCTCTGGCAACAAACACTTTGTTTTTAGATGGACTATACAAGTAGTATCCCACAGTTTCCTTGGGATATCCAACAAAGTAACATTTTTCAGATCTAGAGCCAAGTTTTTCAGGAAACATTTTCTTGACATAAGCTTCGCAACCCCAAATCCTCATAAAAGACATTTTGGGACGCTTCCCAGTCCATATCTCATATGATGTCTTTTGAACCGACTTAGATGGTACCCAATTTAATGTAAATGGGGCAGTTTCTAGAGCATACCCCCAGAAGGTAGTTGGAAGCTCAACTAAACTCAACATCGATCACACCATATATGATAACGTGTGATTCCTTCTTTCTGATACACCATCATGCTGAGGTGTTCCAGGCAGAGTCCACTGGGATACAATCTCATGGGCTCTAAGAAGGTTCTCAAACTCTTTCTTTAAGTATTCTCCACCTCTGTCAGAATGAAGTGCCTTAATACTTTTACCAATTTGGTTCTGTACTTTATTCATAACCTCCTTGAACTTTTCAAGAGTTTCTGACTTATGTTTCATCAAATAAACATAGCCATACCTACTGAAGGCATCAGTGAAGGTAATGAAGTACATGAACCCACCTCTAGTTGTCATTCTAAAAGGTCCACACACATCAATATGTATGAGTCCTAATAGATCATTAGCCCTCTCATTGTTTCTAGTGAAAGGGGTCTTAGCCATCTTACCCAACAAACAAGATTCACGTCCCCAATAATTCAATATCAAAATAGCCTAGGTAACCATCCTTATGGAGTCTAGATATGCAATTCTCATTTATGTGCCCTATACGACAATGCCAAAGGTATGTTTTGTTTAATTTGTTGAGTTTTAGCCTTTTGGTATTAATGTTATATACATTTGTCATTAGATCTAACAAGTAAAGACCATAAGACATAGGGGTACTGCCATAAAAGGTCCCATCTTTTGAAATAGAACATTGACCACTTTTAATATGGAATTCAAATGCATCATTGTCCAAACAAGATACAAATATGATGTTTCTATTTATAGCAGGTACATAATAGCAGTTATTTAACTCTATTATAAGCCATGTGGGTAGAGATATACTATAGGTTCCAACTGTGCTAGCCACAACTCTTGCGCCATTAGCAACTCGTAGTTCCACCTCACCTTTCCCTAAAGGCCTACTTCCCTCTAGATTCTGCATATGAGAACATATGTGAGATCCACATCCGGTATCTAATACCCAAGACGACGAAGTAGATAGATTTATCTCAATAACATATATACCTGAAGTGGAGATCACCATCCCCATCTTCTGCTTCCTGAAAGCCTTCAAGTATAAAGGATGAGTTCCTCTTGTACTTTTCTTTCTTCTTATCTTGAGTGTTAAAGAATTGGACTTAGGCATGACCATAGAACTTTTCTCAGTCTTGATTTCATCCTTGGACTCAGCCCCGCTGATCATCATCATGGGCTTGTCCTTCTTCACTTTTACTTCCGCATGAATCAACATGGCAAGCAAATCTAACATCTGGCTAGCCAAATTACTCACATGTTGGCATGCAATATAACAACTATATGATTCTAGCATAGTATTTAGAATCATATCAGTGGCCAACTCTTAGATCAAGGTGAATCCCGACTCTTCAAAATGATGCACATTTCCAATCATATTGAGCACATGTTCTTCTACTGAGGTTCCCTCTGTCGGCTTTGACTCAAGTAGCACCCTTAAGATAGCGTTCCTTTATTGCTTGTGAAGACCAAGTGTTACCTTCCTAAGATGTGTCACCATCTTAAGAACACTCATGCCCTCACATTGCTCATGCAACTCATAGTTCATGCAACTTAGCATAAGGCACTTTATCTCTAAGGCATCATTGGAATGCTTCCAGTCTGCATCCACTTATGCCCTATGTGCATCAGGAGGAGGTATTCCAGGCACTGGTTTGTCATGGA
Source organism: Alisma plantago-aquatica (assembly GCA_963693085.1). Taxonomy (NCBI): domain Eukaryota; kingdom Viridiplantae; phylum Streptophyta; class Magnoliopsida; order Alismatales; family Alismataceae; genus Alisma; species Alisma plantago-aquatica. Next base: position 667,185,719 of record OY856414.1, read on the forward strand.
CATAGAGCTTGCACTATTCATTGATAACCCTTCTCAAAGTCCAAAACCAATAGTGGAAATTTCTTCTGTCAAGTTTGTCCTTCTTCAGGACCAATTGCAAATCAGATTTGTTCGTCATTGATTCTACAAGAGAAAAAATTGTATTTGTCAAAAACCATTTTTGATTTGATTTGATTTGAAAAAAATTGACAATATCAATTAGGTCTTTAATTATTATCTCTCCCACTATTTTATTCAAATTGATAGCCCTCAATATCAATTTGGAATATTGTAGTGTACAATATTCTAGTGGGCCAAGATCCATATTTCATCAAGTCGTGAGTCAGCTTTTATCGATCGCCCACAACTTGACTATTTAGGTAGGCCATCATGCCAATTGCATCATATGCAACTCTTGGATAGATGATATGTGCAACACCTTGCCCTAATCATCTGTATGCCTCTGGGCTTGGTTTCTCCAACTCACCAGTTAAGCCTGACCCAATAGCCAATACAATAGATACACACCATCCTTTGTGCAAATCTACATATCTACCATCACACTTCCATGAGATATACGGCACACCATGCTTTGTGCAAATATATGCTTAGTCGATCAAGCTTTTCATGTGTATTGCTAATGGAAGGCATCTAAGACTTAATATTTTAGTTGACGGAGTTTGTATAAATACATATACTTTATCTAATCACCACATATATAGTACGTATCATATACATGCTATATCCCACAATGAAAACATGCAATAAATGAAGTGATGGTTATGCCCAGTCCCAATGTAATCCCTTGGAGCCACAATGAATTACAGTCATCTAGGTCTACATCACATGTAGAAACATGTTGTTGATGATGGCATGTGCTTGCCAATCTGGGTTGATCGGTTCAACCCTTGAACTGATCGGCTCACCTCTTGGCCGATTGTTAGATCATCTCACCTATCGTATGATCCTTTTATCCACCATTGGCTGGCTCCTCCAAGTGATCAGTCGAGTCCACTAGGCAATCTGTCCGACTTATCCACCATGTCCTCTAAGGTCCTTCATCTTCATCATAATAGGAAAGTAAACTATCCTACTTATACATGATTATAGGGAAACTTCAAGTTACATTTTAGAGGAGTAAAGGTAGAAGAGAATTAACTTTACATTGGGAATATGAAATAGAAGCTCAGTATGCATACCGAGATAAATGGATAAACCAACCACATAAAACCATGCACAAATAGGGATTATTGGCCAAAACCATCTACACATCCACCATCAAAACCATTTTAGGGTGACGCATGTAAATTGCAGATATATATCATATATATATACATATACATACATATATATATATATATATATATATATATATATATATATATATATATATATATATATATATATATATATATATATATATATATATATTAGTTTGGGATTATCGTGGTGTTTGGATTTAATAAGATATTATTTGCATTGCATGCAATAATAGAATGACAAAACCAAAATCCGATCATATCGATAATCCCGTAATATAGTAAATTGACGTTGGCTCTGATACCAGTGTAGGGAAATGTGGTACAGAGCAGTCACCAAAATTTAAAATTTTATTACTATATTCCCCATAAACAATAGATTGTGTCAATAACTATAATACAGGAAGGATGGTTTATGAGATATACCATGTCTTGGAGCAAGTACCTTGACAATCCTCGTCATTGTAGATGCGCAACTCTGAATCCTAGTTGCATTGGGACTCATCTGACAGCTGCACCTCCTGGTCTGTACCACAGACTGCAGCCACGAACGTCGTATTCTTCAGTAGCTCCTCTTGTCACAGACTATTGGTTGACGTTGTCCTCCAAGGGGCAAACAATGGCTTCCCGCCTCTATGGTAGTCCACACGAACCGACTAGAACTCCTGTTGTCTCGCAGGACTGGACAGGAAGGAGTTGTCCCTCTCTGTCGATGTACTAGTTACCGACTTGCTTTCCCACAATGAAAACTCTTAGTTGTTCTCTCCCGTGGTTGTTCATCCCTTGTCGGGGCTCTCGTGGTTACCACAACAGTTGTCAGAGGAACTAATTCTCTATTGTCTGTGTTGTAGTTGTACTTGGGAAGCCCTCAATACCCCTCTATATATAGGAGGGATTAGGGTCAGGGTTCCCAATCCCCAACCAATGTGGGACTAAAGTGGGAGTGAAAAGGACAAGTAGATCTTGAATTTTTGCAACTTTTCTGGAAGTTTCACAACATGTGTGTGACGAAACGATCATCTAGCCAAGTGAGATAGTCGTCTCGCACGTGAGACAGTCATTTCGCTAAGTGAAATGGTCATCTAGGTCACGAGACGGTCGTCTCGCTAAGAGAGATGATCATTTTGAATTTTCCTAGTTAGACATGAATTGGCAAATTGTTTCCTAATTAATGTTATACATTAATTTATTAGCAAGACGGTCATTTTGAATTTTCCTAGTCATACATGGATTGGCAAATTGTTTCATAATTAATGTCATACATTAATTTACTTGCACCCCAAGTATGTGCAATTGAAATGAGTTCGAGAAAACTCCAAAACTTTTGTTCATCCCTATCGGTCCGTCTCACACAAGCGAGATGCCCGTCTCACTCACCTAGATAACTGTCTGGTGAGTTTGAGTTGAGCTTATCAGCTCAACAACTTGAACCGGTCAGTTCATAGGGCAGAACTTAAGCCAATTCAATTTCTGATCTGCATGACAACCCAAACAGCCATCTCAACACTTGAGATGCCCGTCTAGCTGTCAAAATGGTTGTTTCACCCAATGAGATGGTCATTTGGCAGTTCAGCCAACCAATTTGTCTATCTGTTGTGTGAATTGAGTACCTAAACACTTTAGTACTTAATTCAATTATCATTCAAGATCAAGCTACTCTTCTAGATGAGTTCATATGTGTGTGACCCTATAGGTCCCATATCACGTTGGTAGTGAATGTCCATAACAACTTATGACATCACGAGCAAAGAGTGGTGCCTAGTCGCACATCATTGCTATCGAAGTAAATGGAAAAGTTGGGGAACAACTTCAACCTACAATATGTGTATGGTGTTACAGTGTTTGTATGTTTCCTTTTTTATTGATGTCCAGATTGAACTAGAGGCATGGAGCAGTCACCCTCATCATTATTCAATCTTGTTTCTTGAACTAAGAGCAGACTGTCTGGGATATAGGTAAGCTCAATATCACATATTGACTCACATGCTGTAACGTCCCCAGATTTTCACCTTCTCAAAACCCCATGGAGTTGAGAAGATAAAATCCGAACACATTAGGCAATTGTTTCAGAGAGCGATGCGGAAGCATAATACGCATACATGAACATACAACTATAATGCATACACCATAACATTCTCAACATTCAACATGTATATTAATTACAACATGAATTATTACAAAATGACTTAAACAACATGGATTACAATTACATATTGAAAGAAGATTTTACACAAGTCTAAACATGTATGCTAACAAGATCTACACAATAGGTACAACCTGTACAACTTGCTCACATACTATTCTTTTATCCCATGCTAGCTCTGAACCTAGAAAATATGAGAAACAAAAACATCAACATAAAGTTGGTATGTGGAATTAGAAGCTACACTATGCTGGCATATATAAAATACTTGAAAAGAAGAAAGAGAAAGAAAACATTATTTAGAGGCAGAAAATCAGGTAATCCCAAGTTATTAATCACATTTAAAATGAATATGCATTACTATGATGGACTTAGCACAAACATAAATATATTGGGCTCTATCCCTGTGTACCTTGTACCATTAGGGATCTCCCTATGTACCTTGTACCATTAAGGAGGTGCTAGTCAACATTAATACTTTTCCTATCTTGTAGGGAGATTAATGAGCACCACTAGTAACTACATTTCATTTTCTTGTTCATTTATGTTCTTAATTGTTCAAGGCGGAAATTGTCAATATACATACATCTACATCCAACAATGTATTTCAAATACAAGCAGCAAGTACATATATTTAACATCCAGCAAATCTAGTCATATAATTATATCCACGTACCTTAGTTCAGAGAATCATAACTATCCTTGATCATCTAGACAATCTGGTCATCACCTGATTAATAATAATTAATCATCATTAATACAATGTTCACCATTATTACTGATATTTTAGGTCCAAATTAGGGTTTTAGTCAAACCTAGGTCAATCTGATGTTAGGGTGGTATCTATTATTTTTTGTATGATCTATATGCCATTATTAAGGTCTGGTACAAATTTCATATTTTTCCGATGATTGCGCTATTTTCTATAATTAATATAAGATTAAAAACATCCAAAAATGCATAAATTGGAAAAACCTAGTATTTTGATATAATTCTCATATAAGAGTTCACATTTGGTTTCCAAGTGGTATTAGGGTTCAGTAATATTTTTCTTAGATTTAATTTCCATGATATGCTAATTATACCAACAATGTGATCTCAAAACGAAGCATTATCATCTACATTAAATATCATCATTATTTGTTCATCAAAGGTCTGATCTAAGGGTCCAATAATGAACAGGACATTATTCTGAGTCCAGAGATATTTTTGGGTAATTATTTAGACACATGAGCTATTTATTAGATATTTTCTATAATCAGGTCAACATATTGGAAATGTATAAAGATTTACCTCACAATGTGGTTCAGATCAAAACAAGGATCTGCTATCTTCATGATCTGTCAAACCAGATAGGGCCACCCCCAACCTTGCTCTTCTCATACATTATCACGACTATCTCATCCTTGGTTTCACACGTCTCCGTGGCCTGGGATCACGGTGTGGAATTTCATGAGCTGTTCCCACCCTCATCGAAGACAAAAGGGGACCTCAGCTTCATTGAAGCTCCAGGAGACCCGTCGGCGAGGTGGCTCCTCATGCATAGCTGTGGATCTCAATCCCATCAGGTTCATAGCTACCCTGCCGCCGTGAGAGAGGGGAAGAGAGGAAAGGCCTACCCTCGCCTCAAACTTCACGAAAATGCTCCAAAAAGACTCGCCAAACCTCTACTTGTATTGAAAGAGGTCTTGAACCAGGTTTGAGATTCCTCTAGGCTGCTCCCGAAGCCGACACTCTATCTCCAGAAACACCTAGTTCGAAAGCATGTGTCCATCCTTTCCCAAGATGAAAATGGATCTGTGAGCTAAGAAATGGGTTGGTGATCGATTCCCTTCCTTGGATCTTACTGGTAGCCACCTATTCAGGCTCCACTTCTCTAGGGTGGTTGCTGCAACTCACGATGGAGAGGGCCAAGAGAGATAGCATGTGTATCTCTCTCAAAACTCCACACCAAGCTGCTAATGTGGGGTCCCTCGATTCACATGGTGTGAGGAAGACATTAGTTGCAACATAAAATTCTGAAACAGACTCTTGACCGAGCCCTCAAGAGTTCTCCCCTCCAATATCATCCGATCCGCAGAATTCAGAGGTAGGAGACAAAGTCTCCTCTTCTAGATTACTAAGGACGGCTTAGATTGAGCCTCATCCCCATCCTTGGCCTCACCTAGATGGAGACACGTCCCTCTAACTTGAGTGGACTGCGTGACAATATTTTAACACAATTGACCATAGTTCTCAATCCCATTCAATCACATAATCAAGGTGTCCTAAAAGTTGAATAACTTCTTTTAGGAGTATCGTTTGTTCATCAGATTTTGGTCAGAGGTTCACCATCATTCGATCTGCCTTATTTCAAGATTTGAGACTCATGTCATACAAATAAATTCATCAAACGACCCTGTAAATAGATTTAAAAACCTTGGATTTAATTAAATTAATCATCTACTCCTGATAAAAAAAAGTCTAACTTACATATTTTGACCACATCGCACCTTGAAGTTCATCATGTAATAATTTGAATCCATGTATACTTAGTTGGATACTTCACTTCATAATTAATCATCATTGGACAAACACTCATGTTAACCATATATATGTACATAATCCTCTAATGGCCTTATAGTCATGTTTGAATAAATATCATCCCATCATAGAATTAACCAATCAGAGTAATCATGAACATCAAAAACTATATTGGGTATGAAAATCCTAAAATTGAGGTCATCACATTCAGCCTACCTTATATGGCATTTCTTCCTCAAAATTCAAATAATCGTACACAAGTAGATATCAAAGAATTAATCTTCAAAAAGGTCACCACTTCTAGGTACCAAAGTTCCCATATTTCCATATGTATCCCAAGCAGACATAATAGGTTCTCTATCATATAGGGTGTACCCACCCCACCTTATATAGGTTGAAGTATAACAACCTTTTTTTAAGAGTTGAAGCATCATATAATGGCTTAGTCATAACTTGACATTATATTATTCTAATATTTACATCCCTTGTTACCCTAACAATTAGCGTTTCATTTACTCATATAGAGTTGAGAAGGTATTACTAAGTGTTTCTTCTTTCACCTACTTAAAGCATGCCAGGTGATATCAAGATTTCAAGTCATTAATTGTTAGAACTATCATACTTAAAATCATTATTGTTGTCTATGATCAACATCATACTAGGATTTCATCACTTGAGAAGGGCATACTTAAAATTCTTGAAAAATAAGGGTTTCACCCATTATGAGAGTTTTCATCAAACTATAATTTGTGTTAGAAGATTTGAGGTTAAGAACTACATTTTGTGATCATGTAAGCTATGGTCCAAAGATATCTATTTTTTTTAGCTAATGATTTCAAACTTATCTCTCTCATACATGATATGAAGGGAAAGAGAATATACTAAGCCAATCTCATGATTTCAAACTTATACATTCAAATATGTTGTAGAAGGAAGGATAAATTACTAGATCAAGCTTATATGAGTGACTATTCATACATAATCATCAATATAGTTCAAGTGAGGTTTCTAGCATCATATATCAAGAAAGAGATAAGGAAGGAACAACATTTATGAGCATCTTATGCACAAGAAATATTACTCTAAGAACTAGAGTTTCATATACCACCTCACTTGCAACTAATGATGAGATTCACAAACATATGTCACTCAAGCTAGGACCTAACTCAATCAAAGGATTGACTTTCACTTTATGAGTATTCTACCCATCATATTATATTTTACCCAACTCTCACATATAGGATTGAATTATGCAGAAGGACTCAACTCATCTACTCAAGAGTAATCTAGTGTAGGACCCATCATTTTAAACATATTTCATATTTCTCATATATTGGAGGCTAGGTCCTATGACCTTCCCCTTGTGGATCTCACTCTCTCTAGAGTTCACCACGTATCTTATCCAAACACTGGAGGTCCTCCTTTGTGAAAGATCTTGAGGCACATGCATATTCAACTGTATCTTAACTTAGCTCATCTTAAGTAAGAAAAAGGAATGTATTTTCATCATCAAGATTTTGCATAAATTCTACAAAATTGGATTCAACAAGTATACAACTTAAACCTTTAAAAGGAAACTTATACCATCAGAGAGCAAACTTAGATAAGATTTCACATGCTTGTTTCAACTATCATTCTATCATCTACTCTATGTATCACATATCTTGATAAGGCTCTAGACATCTAATCTAGACTACTCTCTCTTCTAGACTGATGTCACTCCCTTTCACTTAAGTCGCATGAACACTAACTACTCTATAGTGTGAGGGACACATTTTTATATTTACATATATATATTAAAATATTATATGGTTTTTCTCCGAAAAAGAAGACGTCAGAGAAAACACTCGAGGCTCGATCCCATTAGAAAACAAAGCCAAATCAGAGAAATCGAGTGTCCCACACACAATAGATAGTCTAGTGTCATGTAACCTAGTAAAATGGTGAGAACAAGATGTAGACTAGTGTAGCTACCCCATACATATGAGCTCTATATGGAAAGGGTCTCACACACTTGTCTAAACCTAGTTCTCGAACATCTAGGTTCTAACTTAGAGGCTAAGTCAAACCTTATTCCTATAGACAACTTACTAAGTTTCTAGGGTTTAAAGTAAAAGGTGAAATTTGGTTTTATGTTTCATGGTGAGAAATTGTCAGGTGTAGCTAATGTTCATGCTCTGATACCAACTGTAACGTCATGGAGTTGAGAAGACAAAATCCAAACACATTAGGCAATTGTTTCAGAGAGCGATGCAGAAGCATAATATGCATACATGAACATACAACTATAATGCATACACCATAACATTCTCAACATTCAACATGTATATTAATTACAACATGAATTATTACAAAATGATTTAAACAACATGGATTACAATTACATACTGAAAGAAGATTTTACACAAGTCTAAACATGTATGCTAACATGATCTACACAATAGGTACAACCTATACAACTTCCTAGCATCCTTTTCTTTTATCCCATGCTAGCTCTGAACCTAGAAAATACGAGAAACAAAAACATCAACATAAAGTTGGTACATGGAATTAGAAGCTACACTATGCTGGCATATATAAAATACTTGAAAAGAAGAAAGAGAAAGAAAACATTATTTAGAGGCAGAAAATCAAGTAATCCCAAGTTATTAATCATATTTAAAATGAATATGCATTACTATGATGGACTTAGCATAAACATAAATATATTGGGCCCTATCCCTACGTACCTTGTACCATTAGGGATCTCCCTGCGTACCTTGTACCATTAGGGAGGTGCTAGTAAACATTAATACTTTTCCTCTCTTTTAGGGAGATTAATGAGCACCACTAGTAACTACATTTCATTTTCTTGTTCATTTATGTTCTTAATTGTTCAAGGCGGAAATTGTCAATATACATACATCTACATCCAACAATGTATTTCAAATACAAGTAGCAAGTACATATATTTAACATCCAGCAAATCTAGTCATATAATTATATCCACATACTTGAGTTCATAGAATCATAGCTATCCTTGATCATCTAGACAATCTGGTCATCACCTGATTAATAATAATTAATCATCATTAATACAATGTTCACCATTATTACTGATATTTTAGGTCCAAATTAGGGTTTTGGTCAAACCTAGGTCAATCTGATGTTAGGGTGGTATCTAGTATTTTTTTATGATCTATATGTCATTATTAAGGTCTGGTACGAATTTCATATTTTTTTGATGATTGCGCTATTTTTTATAATTAATATAAGATTAAAACATCTAAAAATGCATAAATTGGAAAAGACCTAATATTTTGATATAATTCTCATATCAGAGGTGACATTTGGTTTCCAAGTGGTATTAGGGTTCAATAATATTTTTCTCAGATTTAATTTCCATGATATGCTAATTATACCAACAATGTGATCTCAAAACAAAGCATTATCATCTACATTAAATATCATCATTATTTGTTCATAAAAGGTCTGATCTAAGGGTCCAGTAATGTAGAGAACATTATTCTGAGTCCAAGGATATTTTTGGGTAATTATTTGGACATAGGAGCTATTTATTAGATATTTTCTATAACCAGGTCAACATATTGGAAATGTATAAAGATTTAACTCACAATGTGGGTCAGATCAAAACAAGGATCCACTATCTTCAGGATCCGTCAATCCAGATAGGGTCACCCCCAACCTTTCTCTTCTCATACATTCTCATGACTATCTCATCCTTGGTTTCACACGCCGCTGTGGCCTGGGATCACGATGTGGAATTTCATGAGCTGTTCCCACCCTCATCTAAGACAAAAGGGGACCTCAGCTTCACTGAAGCTCTAGAAGACCCATCAGCGAGGTAGCTCCTCATGCATAGCTGTGGATCTCAATCCCATCAGGTTCATGGCTGCCCTGCCCCCGTGAGAGAAGGGAAGAGAGGAAAGGCCTACCCTCGCCTCAAACTTCACGAAAACACTCCAAAAAGACTCACCAAACCTCAACTTGTACTGAAACAAGTCTTGAACCAGGTTTGAGATTCCTCTAGGCTGCTCCCGAAGCCGACACTCTAGCTCTAGAAACACCTAGGTCGAAAGCATGAGTCCATCCTTTCCCAAGACGAAAATGGATCTGTGAGCTAAGAAATGGGTTAGTGATCGATTCCCTTCCCTGGATCTTACCGGTAGCCACCTATTCAGGCTCCACTTCTCTGGGGTGGTTGCTGCAACTCACGGTGGAGAGGGCCAAGAGAGATAGCAGGTGTATCTCTCTCAAAACTCCACACCAAGCTTCTAATGTGGGGTCCCTAGATTCACATGGTGTGAGGAAGACATTAGTTGCAACCTAAAATTCTGAAATAGACTCTTGACTGAGCCCTCAAGAGTTCTCCCCTCCAGTATCATACGATCCGCAGAATTCAGAGGTAGGAGACAAAGTCTCCTCCGCTCGATTATTGAGGATGGCTTAGATTGAGCCACATCCCCATCCTTGGCCTCACCTAGATGGAGACGCATCCCTCTAACTTGAGTGGACTGCGTGAAAAGATTTGAACACAATTTACCATAGTTCTCAATCCCATTCAATCACATAATCAAGGTGTCCTAAAAGTTGAATAACTTCTTTTAGGAGTATCGTTTGTTCATCAAATTTTGGTCAGAGGTTCACCGTCATTCAATCTGCGTTATTTCAAGGTTTGAGACTCATGTCATACAAATAAATTCATCAAACAATCCTGCAAATAGATTTAAAAACCTTGGATTTAATTAAATTAATCATCTACTCCTGATAAAAAAAGGTCTAACTTACATCATTTGACCACATCGCACCTTGAAGTTCATCATGTAATAATTTGAATCCATGTATATTTAGTTGGACACTTCACTTCATAATTAATCATCATTGGACAAACACTCATATTAACCATATATATGTACATAATCCTCTAATGGCCTTATAGTCATGTTTGAATAAATATCATCCCATCATAGAATTAACCAATCAGAAAAATCATGAACTTCAAAAACTATATTGGGTATGAAAATCCTAAAATCGAGGTCATCACATTCACCCTACCTTATATGTAATTTCATCCTCAAAATTCAAATAATCGTACTCAAGTAGATATCAAAGAATCAATCTTCAAAAAGGTCACCACTTCTAGGTACCAAAGTTCCCATATTTCCATATGTATCCCAAGCGGATATAATAGGTTCTCTATCATATAGGGTGTACCCACCCTACCTTATGTAGGTTGAAGTATAACACCCTTTTTTTTAATAGTTGAAGCATCATATAATGGCTTAGTCATAACTTTACATTATATTATTCTAATATTTACATCCCTTGTTACCCTAACAATTAGTGTTTCATTTACTCATATAGAGTTGAGAAGATATTACTAAGTGTTTCTTCTTTCACCTATTTAAAGCATGCCAGGTGATATCAAGATTTCAAGTCATTAATTGTTAGAACTATCATACTTAAAATCATTATTGTTGTCTATGATCAACATCATACTAGGATTTCATCACTTGAGAAGGGCATACTTAACATGCTTGAAAAATAAGGGTTTCACCCATTATGAGAGTTTTCATCAAACAATAATTTGTGTTAGAAGATTTGAGGTTAAGAACTTCATTTTGTGATCATGTAAGCTATGGTCCAATGATATCTATTTTTTTTAGCTAATGATTTCAAACTTATCTCTCTCATACATGATATGAAGGGAAAGAGAATATACTAAGCCAATCTCATGATTTCAAACTTATACATATCACATATGTTGTAGAAGGAAGGATAAATTACTAGATCAATCTTATATGAGTGACTATTCATACATAATCATCAATATAGTTCAAGTGAGGTTTCTAGCATCACATATCAAGAAAGAGATAAGGAAGGAACAACATTTATGAGCATCTTATGCACAAGAAATTTTACTCTAAGAACTAGAGTTTCGTATACCACCTCACTTGCAACTAATGATCAGATTCACAAACATATGTCACTCAAGCTAGGACCTAACTCAATCAAAGGATTGACTTTCACTTTATGAGTATTCTACCCATCATATTATATTTTACCCAACTCTCACATATAGGATTGAATTATGCAAAAGGACTCAACTCATCTACTCAAGAGTAATCTAGTGTAGGACCCATCATTTTAAACATATTTCATATTTCTCATATATTGGAGGCTAGGTCCTATGACCTTCCCCTTATGGATCTCACTCTCTCTGGAGTTCACCACGTATCTTGTCCAAACACCGGAGGTCCTCCTTTGTAAAAGAGCTTGAGGCACATGCATATTCAACTGTATCTTAAGTTAGCTCATCTTAAGTAAGAAAAAGGAATGTACTTTCATCATCAAGATTTTGCATAAATTCTACAAAATTGGATTCAACAAGTATACAACTTAAACCTTTAAAAGGAAACTTATACCATCAGAGACCAAACTTAGATAAGATTTCACATGCTTATTTCATCTATCATTCTATCATCTACTCTATGTATCACATATCTTGATAAGGCTCTAGACATCTAATCTAAACTACTCTCTCTTCTAGACTGATGTCACTCCCTTTCAGTTAGGTTGCATGAACACTAACTACTGTACAGCGTGAGGGACACATTTTTGATATTTACATACATACATATATATATATATATATATTAAAATATTATATAGTTTTTCTCCAAAAAAGAAGATGTAAGTAAAAACACTCGAGGCTCGATCCGATTAGAAAACAAAGCCAAATCAGCGAAATCGAGTGTCCCACACATAGTAGATAGTCTAGTATCATGTAACCTAGTGAAATGGTGAGAACGAGATGTAGACTAGTGTAGCTACCCCATACATATGAGCTCTATATGGAAAGGGTCTCACAAACTTGTCTAAACCTAGTTCTCGAACATCTAGGTTCTAACTTAGAGGCTAAGTCAAACCTTATTCCTATAGACAACTTACTAAGTTTCTAGGGTTTAAAGTAAAAGGTGAAATTTGGTTTTATGTTTCATGGTGAGAAATTGTCAGGTGTAGCTAATGTTCACGCTCTGATACCAACTGTAATGTCTCTAGATTTTCACCTTCTCAAAACCCCATGGAGTTGAGAAGACAAAATCTGAACACATTAGGCATTTGTTTCAGAGAGGGATGCAGAAGCATAATACACATACATGAACATACAACTATAATGCATACACCATAACATTCTCAACATTCAACATGTATATTAATTACAACATGAATTATTACAAAATGATTTAAACAACATGGATTACAATTACATATTGAAAGAAGATTTTACACAAGTCTAAACATGTATGCTAACATGATCTACACAATAGGTACAACCTGTACAACTTGCTCACATCCTATTCTTTTATCCCATTCTAGCTCTGAACCTAGAAAATATGAGAAACAAAAACATCAAGATAAAGTTGGTACATGGAATTAGAATCTACACTATGCTGGCATATATAAAATACTTGAAAAGAAGAAAGAGAAAGAAAACGTTATTTAGAGGTAGAAAATTAGGTAATCCCAAGTTATTAATCACATTTAAAATGAATATGCATTACTATGATGGACTTAGCACAAACATAAATATATTGGGCCCTATCCCTACGTACCTTGTACCATTAGGGATCTCCCTGCGTATCTTGTACCATTAGGGAGGTTCTAGTCAACATTAATACTTTTCCTCTCTTGTAGGGAGATTAATGATCACCACTAGTAACTACATTTCATTTTCTTGTTCATTTATGTTCTTAATTGTTCAAGGCAGAAATTATTAATATACATACATCTACATCCAACAATGTATTTCAAATACAAGCATCAAGTACATATATTTAACATCCAGCAAATCTAGTCATATAATTATATCCACATACCTGAGTTCAGAGAATCATAGCTATCCTTGATCATCTAGACAATCTGGTCATCACCTGATTAATAATAATTAATCATCATTAATACAATGTTCACCATTATTACTGATATTTTAGGTCCAAATTAGGGTTTTGGTCAAACCTAGGTCAATCTGATGTTAGGGTGGTATCTAGTATTTTTTGTATGATCTATATGTCATTATTAAGGTCTGGTACGAATTTCATATTTTTCTGATGATTGCGCTATTTTCTATAATTAATATAAGATTAAAAATATCTAAAAATGCATAAATGGGAAAAGACCTAGTATTTTGATATAATTCTTGTATCAGAGTTCACATTTGGTTTCCAAGTGGTATTAGGGTTCAGTAATATTTTTCTTTGATTTAATTTCCATGATATGCTAATTATACCAACAATGTGATCTCAAAACGAAGCATTATCATCTACATTAAATATTATCATTATTTGTTTGTCAAAGGTCTGATATAAGGGTCCAATAATGTAGAGGACATTATTATGAGTCCAGGGATATTTTTGGGTAATTATTTGGATACATGAGCTATTTGTTAGATATTTTCTATAATCAGGTCAACATATTGGAAATGTATAAAGATTTACCTCACAATGTGGGTAAGATCAAAATAAGGATCCACTATCTTCAACATCCATCAAACCAGATAGGGCCACCCCCAACCTTGCTCTTCTCATAAATTCTCACTACTATCTCATCCTTGGTTTCACGCGCCGCCGTGTCCTGGGATCACGGTGTGGAATTTCATGAGATGTTCCCACCCTCATCGAAGACAAAAGGGGACCTCAGCTTCAAAGAAGCTCTAGAAGACCCATCGGCGAGGTGGCTCCTCACGCATAGCTATGGATTTCAATCCCATCAGGTTCATGGCTGCCCCACCGCCGTGAGAGAGGGGAAGATAGGAAAGGCCTACCCTCGCCTCAAACTTCACGAAAATGCTCCAAAAAGACTCGCCAAACCTCTACTTGTACTGAAACAGGTCTTGAACCAGGTTTGAGATTCCTCTAGGCTGCTCCTGAAGCCGGTACTCTAGCTCCAGAAACATCTAGGTCGAAAGCATGTGTCCATCCTTTCCCAAGATGAAAATGGATCTATGAGCTAAGAAATGGGTTGGTGATCAATTCCCTTCCCTGGATCTTACTGGTAGCCACCTATTTAGGCTCCACTTCTCTGGGTTGGTTGCTGCAACTCATGATGGAGAGGGCCAAGAGAGATAGCAGGTGTATCTCTCTCAAAACTCCACACCAAGATGCTAATGTGGGGTCCCTAGATTCGCATGGTGTGAGGAAGACATCAGTTGCAACCTAAAATTCTGAAACAGACTCTTGACCGAGCCCTCAAGAGTTCTCCCCTCCAGTATCATCCAATCCGCAGAATTTGGAGGTAGGAGACAAAGTCTCCTCCGCTAGATTATTGAGGACGGCTTAGATTGAGCCACATCCCCATCCTTGGCCTCACCTAGATGGAGACGTGTCCCTCTAACTTGAGTGGACTGCGTGACAAGATTTTAACACAATTGACCATAGTTCTCAATCCCATTCAATCACATAATCAAGGTGTCCTAAAAGTTGAATAACTTCTTTTAGGAGTATCATTTGTTCATCAAATTTTAGTCAGAGGTTCACCATCATTCAATGTGCCTTATTTCAAGGTTTGAGACTCATGTCATACAAATAAATTCATCAAACAACCCTACAAATAGATTTAAAAACCTTGGATTTAATTAAATTAATCATCTACTCCTGATAAAAAAAGTCTAACTTACATCATTTGACCACATCACACCTTGAAGTTCATCATGTAATAATTTGAATCCATGTATACTTAGTTGGACACTTCACTTCATAATTAATCATCATTGGAAAAACACTCATGTTAACCATATATATGTACATAATCCTCTAATGGCCTTATAGTCATGTTTGAATAAATATCATCCCATCATAGAATTAACCAATCAGAGTAATCATGAACTTCAAAAACTATATTGGGTATGAAAATCCTAAAATCAAGGTCATCACACATGCGCACGACCATGCTTTCCTCAGTCTCACTTATCAAGAAGCCTAGGACATCACACTCCAGTAGGAGGTACAAATCCCATGTCTATCACTCACAGTCAATCCCCATGTGTCAAAGCCACCCAATCATCACAGTTATAAAAACCCATGTTTTAGAACTACATTTGATGATGTCAAAGTGTAGCTAATGACAAGTGTTGAGTGCAGTGATTTCAGGTCTAAGAACCACAAGCACCACCATCATTGTGAGAGCTGACTATGACTTCCATGATGATGGCTTCCATGTGTTAGTCTTACAGTGGGTCTGTCTGATACGATGTTCTCTAACATGTATTTATATGATTGGTTTGATATCGCCATATCATGACCATTGAGACTCCGTCATCAACCAACTCACACTTTGATCTTATGTGTTATTGTTGTCTATCAACCTTCCACAGTAATAACTGATCAGGGACATAATGAGAATGTAAATATGCACTCTTAACATTCGCATGATCTCATTTCTTCCAAGTCACGTACTTGAAGACATACATTATTGAGTAATATTATTCTCAAGACATTTATAATGTTACATCATTATCTCATAACTGAATCAAACAAAATAAATTGGAAGCTTGCCTTTTATTAAAAATCAAATCGTTTACATGATATGCCACTATGATCATCACATGATTGGCTCTCTGGGCATACATAATCAACACTATTATGTTTAAATTGATAGCCCTCACTACCAATTCAGAAGATTGCAACGTACAACCTTCTAGTGAGCCAAAATTCAAAATAATTCAGTCAATGCCCAACCAATGGTGGTGCTCATGACCAATTATTAAGGTAGGCAACATTTTCCAATTACATCTCATGCAATTTTTGGATAGATGGTATGCACAATGCCTTTCCACATTCCATCTTCATGCTTCTAGGTGCTTAATCCTATTAAGACCACCTAGTCAAGCCTGACCCACAAGCCAACACGATAGAATATGCACCATGCTAGGGCATGCCCACATATCTACCATCACACTTCCACGAGATAGACGACATACCATGATAGGCGTGTCCACATTTGGTCGATCAAGCTTTTCATGTGTACTACTTATGGAAAGATCTAAGGCTTTGATATTTTATTTGAGGGGTTTAGTATTTATTGATACATATACTCTATGCAATCACCAAATATATACTACATATCATATACATGTTATATCCCATAACAAAATCATGCAATAAACAAAAAGCGATGGTTATGACCAGCCTAATGTAATTCCTTGGAGCCACAAGAAATTACCACAACCTAGGGTCCACATCACATGCAGCCTCCTATTCGGTCGGTCAGTCATCTGGTCCTTGTATCCACCATTTACTGGATCCTCCAACCGATCGGTTGGCTTCACTAGGCAATCGGTTGGGCTCGTCCACATGGTCCTCCTTGATCCTCTAGCCAGTCATCTGGCATTTTCAGAACATCTTTCTTCTTTGTCATAATAGGAAGGTAAACTATCCTACTATTACATGATTATAAAGAAACCTCAAGTTACATTCGAGGGTAGCAAAGGTAGGAAAGAATCAACTTCACATTGTGAATATAAGATAGAGGCTCTGTACGTAGACCAAGATAAACAAGATTAACCAACCACACAACCATGCACAGACAAAAGGGGTTATTGGCCATAAACTTGGTACACATCCACCATAAAAACTCACTTTTAGGGCGACACATGTATATAGCATATATATATATCATATATATAAGTTTGGGATTATCATGGTATTTGATTGGATAAAAAATTATTCGCATCACATGCAATAATTAGATAATAAAACCAAAATCAAATCGTATTGATTATCCCAAAATATAGTATGTTGGCATGACTCTAATACCACTGTAGGAAAATAGAGCGACAAAATAGGCAACAAAAACAAAAAAATTATGCCATATTTCCCATTAAACCAATGGATCGTGTCAGCAACTGTATAATGGAAAGGATGGTTTCTAGGATATACGTGGTCCTGGAGCAAGTCCAACGACATACTCCTTGTCATTGTAGATGCGCAACTATCTTCTAGTTGCACTGAGACTTGTCTGCAGCTCCTCCACATACAACAACCTTGAACGTCGTCATCTACAACAACTCCTATCGCCACAGACTACTGGCTGATGTTGTCCTCCTTAGCGATGAGCAAAGGCCACCTCATCTCTAGAGAAGTCCACACAGATTGCCTAGAAATCCCATCGTCCTGCTACAATAGATAGTAAGGAGTTGTCCCTCCTGTTGATGTACTAGTCACCAGCCTACTCTCCCACAATGGTTCTCAGTTGTTCTCTCCCTTGCTATCCCTCCCTAGTTGGGTAGGATTTGCTTGGACTCTCTTGGGAACCACAACCAGAGAGGAAAACAATTGTCAGAACAATTGATTCTCAATTGTGTGTCTTGGGAAGCTCCCAATACCCCTATATTTATAGTAGAGACTAGGGTCAAGGTTCCCAATCGATGTGGGAGTAGAAGGGTCCAAAATCATGAAACTTCTAGAACTTGCACAATGCAAAATGATCATTTTGCACACCCAAACAATTGTCTCATGAGCGAGACAGTCATCTCACTTAGTGAAACAATCATTTGGTGAGTGAGACAGTCATCTCTCTTAGCTAAACAGTCATCTCACAAGTTTCTTATTTTAAATCATATTGGTATTCAATGCCCGATTTAATGCTGAATACGACATCAACAACAATCCTTGTTCCAATCAAATTGGCAACTGAACTGGGTGACTTGGGAAATGAATTGATCATCTCACATAGTGAAACGATCATTTCACATTGTGAGATGGTAGTTTCATAATTGAAATGGTCGTTTCACTTTTCTAAGTCAGGCAAAGTACAACCAATTTTGATTATGATTGACATGATACTCCAATTGACCATCTCAACACTTGAACCGGTCGGTTCAGAGCCCAATCAATCAATTTTGA
This sequence comes from Alisma plantago-aquatica, assembly GCA_963693085.1. Lineage (NCBI taxonomy): Eukaryota > Viridiplantae > Streptophyta > Magnoliopsida > Alismatales > Alismataceae > Alisma > Alisma plantago-aquatica. Next base: position 667,204,525 of record OY856414.1, read on the forward strand.
ACCTTATTTGTTTAATCGAATACCTAAACACCTTTAGTATTCAATCCAAACATCATTCATGATCAAAATCCTCTTCTAGGTCATGTCCTATGTGTGTGACCCTATAGGTCCCATATTGCATTGCCAGTGAATGTCCGTACCAATAATGTCATAATAAGCAAAGAGTGGTGCCTAGTCACATCATTGCTACCCAAGAAAATGGAAAGTTGGATAACAAATTCAACCTACAATCTGTGTTTGGTGTTATAGTTTTTGTATAATTCCTTTGTCTCTATTATACAGATTGAACTCAAGGCATGGATATGTCATCCTCTTCAACACTCAACCTATGATTCTTGCTATAGCAGACTGTATGAGATATGTGTAAGCTCAATATCATATATTGACTGACATGTACATGGCCATGCATTTCTCAATTTTTCTAACTCAAGTGGCCTTGGATATCATACTCCCATAGGAGGGACACATCCCATCTACATCACTCATAGTCAGTCCCCATGTGTCACACTCACCCAGTCATCACCGTTATATCAGTCCTTATTCAGGACCACGTTTGATGATGTCAAAGCATACCGAACGACACATGATGAGTGTAGTGACTTCAGGTCTAAGAACCACAATCACCACCAACACTATGAGAGATAACTATGACCACCATAACAATGGTATCCATGTGTTACTCTCATGGTGGGTCTATCCGATACACAGTTCTCTAACATGTATTTATGCTTGGTTTGATATCTCCATAGCATTACTAATGAGATTCTATCATCAACCAACACATGCTCTAGTCTTATGTGTTATTGTTGTCTATCAACACTCCACAATAATATCCAACTAGGGACATAACAAGAAGATATGAACTCTTTACATACATATGATCTCATTGTTCAGGTCCTAAACCTGAAGGCATATGTCATTGAGTATCATTCATTCTCTAGGCATTTATTATGTTAGTTCATTGTCTCATAAATGAATAAAATAGAATGAATTGGAAGCTTGCCTTTATTATTAATTAAATCATTTACAAGTTATGCCATTACAATCATCATATGATTGGATCTCTGGGCATACATACCAACAATTTTTCCCTCCTACAAGAGTATGATATCCTGGCCACTTGATAAGCGATAATGAGAAATGCATGGCCATGCACATCTGAATCAATATGTGATATTGATGTTACATATATCTCACATAGTCTGCTCTAATTCAAGGAACATTGATTGAACGATTGAAGAGGATGACGATTCCATGCTTGAAGTTCAATACCAGATATTAATGGCAAAGGAACTATACAAACATTGTAACACCAATTATAGATTGTAGGTTGAAGTTGTTCTCCAACTTTCCATTTACTTGGGTAGCAATGATGTGTTACTAGGCGCCGCTCTTTGCTTGTGATGTCAAATTTGGTTATGGACATTCACTGTCAACGTAATATGGAACATATAGGGTCACACACAAAGGATTCACTTGGAATAGGAGTTTAATCATGAATTATAATTGAATTGATTACTAAAGTGTTTAGGTACTCAATTTAAACAACAATTGACTTGCTAGACTCTAAACCGTCCAGTTCAAGTGTTGAACCGACTGGTAGATGTATCATGTTAATTGGATATTGCATTGGCTGAATTCTGGATGAACCAGGGCATGAACCGACCAGTCTACTGAGTGAACCGATCAACTCTAGGTCTCTAGAAGACCAGTTCATGAGATGAACTGCCCAGTTCACAAGAGAAATTTGATTGCATCAATGATTAGTATCAGTGTGTGCATTAATTGGATTAGAATTGCTAATACAATTGCGATTGATAAACATGATGAATTAGCGGTTCACTGTGTGAACCGATCAACTCACATGCCACCGATATGTTCACTTGTGAACCCATCATTTCACCACTCCCAGGTTGTGAAAATTTGTGAAATTTTGGTCCCTTCCACTCCCACACAAATTGGAAACCGTGACCCGGGCCCTCCTATAAATAGAGGGGTACCAGGGGCTTCCCAGAGACACAACTCAATTGCTTTTGACAATTGTTTGTCTTCTTTGGTTGTGGTAACCAGAGAATCTACACAAGTCCTACCTGATAAAGGGAGGGATAGCAAGGGAGAACAATTGTGAGAGAGCAAGTTGGTGACTAGTCGCTGAGGTGAAGGGACAACTCCTTCTTGTCCATTCTACTAGAACAATAAGAATTTTGGGTGGTCCATGTGGTCTACTCTAGAGGCGTGGAGCTTTTCCCCCTAGGAGGACAACATCAACCTGATGTCTGTGGTGATCAACTAGGAGGCTGACGTAGGCATTATTCGAGTGCAACTTGAAGAAGGGGTGCAAAACACGTTGAGGAGATTGTCACCAGACTTGCTCCATGATCAGTATATCCTGTAAACCATCCTTCCCATTATATCGTTATTGATGTGTTCCATTGGTTTAAGGGAATATGGTAGTGAAATTTTACCATATTTCCCTACAATGGTATCAGAGCCATGTCAATCTACCATGTTTTGGGATAGTCAATATGATCAGATTTTTGGTTTTCATCATTTATTTATTGATAAGATGTGAATACTTAAACTGATTAATGTGCATTTCTGATTAAACACCACATAAGATCCCAATTAATATACATAGATACATATATATATGTATGTATATATATATATATATATATATATATATATATATATATATATATATGTATATGTATGTATATATAGATGTGTATACACACACACACACACACATATATATATATACATCTATATATACATCTATATATACATCTATATATACATACATACATATATATGTATGTATGTATATATAGATGTGTGTGTATATATATATGTATATATACATGTATATATATATATATATATATATATATATATATATATATATATATATATATATATATATATATATATATTGTGTGTGTATGCAATTTACATGCGTCATCCTAAAAGGGAGTTTTGATGGTGGATGTGAAGCATGTTATGAGCAATAACCCTATATATTTGTGCATGATTGTATGTTTGGTTTTATCTTGGTTTGCATATTGATCCTCTACCTTATCTTCCAATTGAAAGAATATTATTCTCTCCTACCTATGATCCCTTGAATGTAACTCAAGGTTTATCTTTTATCATGCAATATGTAATAGCATTAGGATAGTTTAATTTCTTATTACGATGAAGATGAAGACACTCATCACTAGGCCAACTGACCGTCTCAGAAGGCGAACCGATCAACTGGAAGATTTAGAAGATGGTAGACCGTAAACCAAACGAATTGTATGATGACCAAGTGACCAGCCAGGAATGAGCCAACCGGTTTAGGGATTGAACTGATCAACCCAAATTGGAAAGTACAAATGTTCATCAATAACTGGTTTATGCATGAGATGCAGACCTAGGTGGTGGAATTCCTTGTGGCTCCAAGGAATTACAGTAGAATGGCCATAACCATCACTTATGTTTATTACATGTTTTCATTGTGGGATATATCATGCATATGATACGTACTATATAAATGTATGGTGATCAAATAATGTATATGTATTTATAAATACAAACTCCCTCAATAACATATTAAGTCTTAGATGCTTTCCATAATCAACACACATGAAAAGCTTGATCAACCAAGCGTAGGTTTCACTAAAGCGTGGTGCGCCATCCATCTCGTAGAAGTGTCATGGTAGATATGCAGGTTCACTACAGCAAAATTGCCCAATAGTGACATTTATTCTAGTGGCTTTTATAAAAAAAGCCAATATCTTTCTAATATACAGGCATTTTTAAATAAAATGCCTCTAAACCACCTATTATAGAGTTTCTAAAAAGGACATAACTTTAAAGGCATTTTTATTTTTAATTAGTGGCAATCTTAAATTGCCATACCAAATTAGAAAAGTAATTGGTAACACAATATTTACTTCCCGCTCCAAGTTTTTCCCTTCGGGTTCCAAAAAATTGTGATAGTCCGATCTAGCGTTCTACTCTTTCCCGATTGATCTACCTCTCCGCTCCTCAGACCAGCGCGTGGAGCATCGACCTGGCCAATCGTCACCCTAGCTAGGTGCTGGTGGAGACTGGTGGTGGTGTGTTGTGTGCCATTTTCCAGTGGCAGAGTGCTAACTTGCCGGCCGCACGTGAATCTCTGTCATCGGAAACCTTCCTCCGCCGCCTATTTGGACCGAGCCAAGCCAAAGCACTGCCACAGACTCAATCTGCCCCTCCGGTGCGGGCGAGCTCGAGTGAGGGAATCCGATCACCTCAGTCCAATTCCCCTAAGCTTTGCAACTTTCTGAAGAGGTATGTTGTCATCACAATATTTCCACTCATGTCTCTGATGATTGCTCTTAAGACAACTCCCACCATCATTGTAATGGAAGCGTCCTTGTTGACATGAATCTTACCTTTAGGAATCACATTCCATCTCTGGGTATAAATGTTATTGACCAACATTGCTTCCTAATGTAGAGAAGTTGAGAGAAACCTATAGTAATTGATCGATCATGTGCGAGCTGATTTACAGACCAGTTGCGGGCTGAGTCATTCAACCCTAATGTAACCTTGATGTAACCTACAGACTGCCACTTCCCTAGTCCTATGGAATTGATCGATCATTGATGAATGCATATTCATCATGGAATTCAATTACCATCTTGGGCTCATTTTGACTCAATGCATTCAATTTCATTTACTAAATATTAATATGTGCAAAATTACTTAACTATTCCAACTATCATGATTTTAACTAAATTTATGATAATTTGATGCAGGTCTTGACAAGATTGAACAATCGAACCATTTTGAGTGGGACCCACCTTTCTCATCCTGGGTTTCAACCATTCAGTCTCACCAAACAGTTTCATCCATTCGGTCTCACCAAACAGTTTCACCATTCAGTCTCACCAAACGGTTTCATCCATTCGGTCTCACCAAACGATTTCATCCATTCGGTCTCACCAAACATTTTAATCCATTCAGTCTCACCATTTAGTTTCGTCCATATGGTTTGAAGACCGAATGGACATGCTCACCTCAAAACCGTTTGGAGCTTAAGTTGCGAGACCTTTTGATGAAGCAGCCCCAAGCATGTGCAACAAATGATCAAGACCATGAAGCAGAGCCTCAACCACGACCGTTTTAAACAGCCATGGCTGTGTTCCTTTGTCTTTGCCATGACCGTGTGGTGAAGCCATGGTCGTGGTGGACCATCCTTAGTACCTGAACCTTCTCACCCGGCCACGACCGTGTTGTCATGCCACAACCATGGCGCACCACTATCAGAGCCCTATTCTTCACCCGCCATGCCCATGTGAGGCAACACGGTCGTGAGGCAACAGCCTCACCATGACCGCGTTGTCTCAACATGGCCATGGCACGTAATCCCCTACCTCCCACCTCTCTTCCCTCTGCCCTCCAACATCCACTGCCTGACTACCATGCTCCCGGCGGTGCCTTGCTCCTCGAACTCATCCGCAGCACCTGCTGCTACCCCGCCTCTGCCAATGCCATCATCCTCTTCCCTCTGTTTCCTTCCTATAAACTCTACCATCTACATCCCTGACAACCACCTGCACCACTCCCTGCGTCCAGCAAGCAACAACACCGCCGCCTTGCTCTTAGCTGCCACTGTCACTCACTCCTATACCGGAAACTACACGAACTCAGACCAAGACTGGTCGCGCACGACCGTATAGGCAGGAGCAGCAGACCGGTTGGACGCTGAGGTGAAGACCTTTAGGCCAAGACCGTGAGTGATCAAGTAGCTGCGAGACCGTGAAGAACTGATGGGCAACGATCAGTTTACAGAGACTGATTGGAATCATAGCAAGACCGTTTGAAAAGGCTGAGCACTCTAGACCGTTAGCACAACACCGATTGGAAAAGGTAGGATGCGAGACCGGTTGTAAAAGCAACATGTAATACTGAATGAAAAAGGTTTGTACCAAACCGTATGATCACCATACCGTTTGATAAAGTGATTTGCACAAGACCGTATGGACATGTATTGCAAACTGTTTGGAAAAGAAATTACATGAAACCATTTGGAGGAAAGTTTGGCCAAAACCATTTGATAAAGCAGATAGTGAAGACCGTTTGATAAAGTCGGCTTGCAGCCAAACCGTTAGAAGAAGATATTTACCAAACCGTATGAAGCTAAAGCCTTAAGACCGTTTGGACATCAAATTATACTAAACCGTTTGGACTCACACCAAAAGTGTGAGGGCCAGATCTGTGCCTATAAATAGGACCACCTGGGTCCTCATTTGGGGCATCAGTTCTGGGACGCCGACATGCTGCCTGTATATAGGTCCGATACAGTTCTGTCCACACTGTTGCTTCACCTTCCATTCCTGTTGCAACTCAAGGAGACGGAGAAGAGAAGAAAGGAGGAGTGAGAAAGATTGCTCGGTCTGTCTTGGCGACCCTCGTTCTTCCAGATATGCTCCAACACGACGTAGAAGACCACATCATCTTCATCGAGTTGTGACTACCTTCTGCACTGTGCTCATGGTGGATTTCTCTCTCTTTCTTATTCTTCTTATTTCTCACATCATGAGTGAGTAGTCCACTTTCACTGGGGTGCGGGGACTAGCCCCACTGCCCATGCAAACATGTTCTTTTGTTAAGCATTCCATGGAAATGTATATAACTTTTCATTTCGTTGTTAATTGGTATGTTTGTAATTGATTATCTACTTGCTTTCATCTTGTTCTTTCCTATATTGCAAAATCTTCTACATGTAGGGTGGAATGGTAGTTTATGAAGTTCGACTCCTTGATTAGAAATATGATAGGATTCCTTGAGGCAGTAAGTGCATGATCCGTAAGGGGACGAGCCATCTAACCTTTGGTGATGCTTTTGTGGCCTAAACATCCCTCCGGGAGGGCCACAACCTTAGTTGGATCTTGTATTGTCTTTGTTTATCGTCGATGTTTGTTTGTAGATTCATCACCTGCTTGCTTATCGTTTAGCGCGATTGACACCTTGATTAAAAATAGAATGTGTTTCCTTGAGGTCGTAAGTGAATGATCTGTGAGGGGACAAGCCATCTAACCTTCGGTGACACTTTTGTGGTTTAAACATCCCTCAGGGAGGACCACAGCCTTAGTTAGATGTTGTATCTCCGGAGCCGTAAGTATATGAACCAGATGGTGACGAGACTTCTAATACGTAAGGTGATGCTTATGCAAGCCTAACGCCCGTATGGGGGTTTTTGCATTCACCCCATTTGGATAGTTATTTCTTGCCTAGATGTTTGATGTTAGACGTGTTTGTATGCGTAGTGTTGGTGAAACCCGAGACCATCCCAGCGATTTCATATCATTGATCTAAATCCAACTTTAATTCAGCTTTTACTTTCTTGCAATTAGTTTAATCAAACACAAACCAATCTATCGTTCTAAATATTAGTCTTACTTGAACTAGATTCGACTGAAAAGATTCTTAAAAATGTTGTCCTTTGGGTTTGATCCTTAACTATACTGTGATAAGACTCATCCGCTTGCGGGTGGTATTATTGCACATTGGTTTTGGTAAAATCTCGGGGATTTCAACCCCGAGTGAGTTTGTTAGTGTGATATTAGTGGCACGTATTCTACTTTCCACCTTCACCCATCTAAATCAGACTTAAGTTTTCATCGTTGCATTTTTGACCTAATTTTTCAAAATTTCAAATAAAAATTTTCAAAATTTTTAAAGCTTTCAAAAGAAATTTGAACAGATACCGGATGAAGTTTTGACATTTTTTCATTTCAATCATTATGCATTTTGAATCACTATACCCTCCTTATCCGAAGCAGATCCTTAAAAGGACCTTCTTCTGAAAACTAGCCTTTTGATTGAAATCATCTTGTGAACCTTTTGAATCCTAACATCATGATCCTTATGCAAAAATGACAAGTATCTGTTGAACTGATAGGGATCAAACACATCGTGCTTCCTAACTGACTAGTGGAACAATAGCATGGAATCCCCATCGGATCCTCACCAAGTCACTATTTGAGCAGAGTACGATAAAGAGAACAACCCAATGTACAAAATTGTAAATCAAGTCGCATTCTGATCCGAACTCACTTTTACACTTCTTCCATCCTCTTCGTACCCCTCCATCCATCAAAAAGAAACAAAAATAACCAAAATAGTGCCAAACCCTAAGTTTGGGGTGACACACCACTTCCCTCTTTATCCGCTTCTTCCATACCCCTCACAAATTAATAGGGTGTACTACAAAAATGCAATCTCAAGTCGAATAGAGGAGAGATTTGCACACAAAAAGATGCCAAAGCGCACACAAAAAGAAATGCAATCTTGAGTCGAATAGAGGAGAGATTCACACAAAAATGCAATAAATAAATTTGCAAAAATAATAAAAATCTCGATTCGAATAGAGGAGAGATTTACTTCTTCCTTCCATACCACCCTTCACTCCCTTTTCTACCTAAAGGCATAATAAAAGCCTTCAATCCCCTAAAAAACACCCGTGTCAGATCAAATGCACACTTGTCATTCTGTGGGTATCTCTGGACTCTTACAAAACTCTTTGACATGCTTGTTGTTGGAAAAAGTGAGGAGGAAGGGATATTGGAAAGCGAACTCAGGAACGAAGATATGGTAAGATGTGTTTAGTGGTCTCATGAGGTTGAAATACTGAGTCATACTGAGTAGAAAGAAAACAATCATGATGTGAAGATGAGGCAATCACATGACCGGAAAGTATTCATTTGACGAATGTTTCAGATTTTGTGTTACTCAAGGACGAGCAACGTTTAAGTTCGGGGTATTATGATGAATGCATATTCATCATGGAATTCAATTACCATCTTGGGCTCATTTTGACACAATGCATTCAATTTCATTTACTAAATATCAATATGTGCAAAATTACTTAACTGGTCCAACTATCATGATTTTAACTGAATTTATGATAATTTGATGCATGTCTTGACAAGGTTGAACAATCGAACCATTTTGAGTGGGACCCACCTTTCTCATCCTGGGTTTCAACCATTCGGTCTCACCATTCAGTCTCACCAAACAGTTTCATCCATTCAGTCTCACCAAATGGTTTCACCATTCGGTCTCACCAAACGGTTTCATCCATTCGGTATCACCAAACGGTTTCATCCATTTGGTCTCACCAAACGATTTCATCCATTCGGTCTCACCATTCAGTTTCGTCTATACGGTCTCAAGACCGAATGGACATGCTCACCTCAAAACTGTTTGGAGCTTAAGTTGCAAGACCGTTTGATGAAGCAGCCCCAAGCATGTGCAACCAATGATCAAGACCATGAAGCAGAGCCCTGGCCACAACCATTTTGTACGACCATAGCCGTGTTCCTTTGTCTTCGCCACAATCGCGTGGTGAAGCCATGACCGTGGTGGACCATCCTTAGCACCTAAACCTTCTCACTTAGCCACGACCGTGTTGTCATGCCACGACCATGGCGCACCACCATCAGAGCCCAAGTCTTCACCCACCATGCCCGTGCGAGGCAGCACGACCGTGAGGCAGTAGCCTCACCATGACCGCGTTGTATCAACATGGACGTGGCGCGTCATCCCCTACCTCCCACCTCTCTTCCCTCTACCCTCCTACATCCGCTGTCCGACTACCATGCTCCCGACAGCGCCTTGCTCCTCGAACTTGTCCGCAGCACCTGCTGCTGCCCCACCTCTGCTAATGCCATCATCCTCTTCCCTTTGTTTCCTGCCTACAAACTCTACCAGCTACAACGCCGACAACCACCTACACCACTCGCCGCGTCCAGCAAGCAACAACACCACCACCTTGCTCTTAGCTACCGCCGTCGCTCACTCCTATGGAGGAAACTACACGATCTCAGATCAAGACCGATCGCGCACGACTATATGGGTAGGAGCAGCAGACCGGTTGGACACCGAGGTGAAGACCGTTAGGCCAAGACCACGAGGGATCAAGCAGCTGCGAGACCGTGAAGAACTAATGGGCAACAATCGATTTATAGAGATCGATTAGAATCATAGCAAGACCATTTGAAAAGGCTAAGCACTCCAGACCGTTAGCACGAGACCAATTGGAAAAGGCAGGATGCGAGACCGGTTGCAAAAGCAACATGCAAGACCGAATGAAAAAGGTTTGTACCAAACCATATGAACACCAGACTGTTTGATAAAGTGATTTGCACAAGACTGTATGGACATGTATTGCAAACCGTTTGGAAAACAAATTACATGAAACCATTTGGAGGAAAGTTTGGACAAAACCATTTGATAAAGTAGATAGAGAAGACCATTTGATAAAGTTGGCTTGCAGCCAAACCGTTAGAAGAAGATATTTACCAAACCATATGAAGCTAAAGCCTTAAGACCGTTTGGACATCAAATTATACTAAACCGTTTGGACTCACACCAAAAGTGTGAGGGCCAGATATGTGCCTATAAATAGGACCAACTGGGTCCTCATTTGGGGCATCAGTTATGGGACGCCGACAGGCTGCCTGTACATAGGTCCGATCCAGTTCCGTCCACACTACCGCTTCACCTATCATTCCTGCTGCAACTCAATGAGATGGAGAAGAGAAAAAAGGAGGAGTGAGAAAGACTACCTGGTCTGTCTTGGCATCCCTCATTCTTCCATATCTGCTCCGACACGATGTAGAAGACCGCATCATCTTCATCGAGCTGTGACTACCTTCTGCACCGTGCTCATGGAATATTTCTCTCTCTTTCTTATTCTTCTTGTTTCTTGCATCATGAACGAGTAGCTCACTTTCACTGGGGTGTGGGGACTGGCCCCGCTCCCCATGCAAACATGTTCTTTTGTTAAGCATTCCATGGAAATGTATATAACTTTTCATTTCGTTATTAATTGGTATGTTTGTAGTTGATTATCTACTTGCTTTCATCTTGTTCTTCCCTATATCGGGAAATCTTCTACATGTAGGGTGGAATGGCAGTTTATAAAGTTTGACTCCTTGATTAGAAATATGATAGGATTCATTGAGGTAGTAAGTGCATGATCCGTAAGGGGACGATCCATCTAACCTTCGGTGACGCTTCTGTGGCCTAAACATCCCTCCGGGAGGGCCACAGCCTTAGTTGGATCTTGTATTGTCTTTGTTTATCGTCGATGTTTGTTTGTAGATTAATCACCTACTTGTTTATCGTTTAGCGCGGTTGACACCTTGACTAGAAATAGAATGGGTTTCCTTGAGGTCATAAGTGAATGATTCGTGAGGGGATGAGCCATCTAACCTTCGGTGACACTTCTATGGTCTAAACATCCCTCAGGGAGGACCACAACCTTAGTTGGATGTTATATCTCCAGAGCCATAAGTATATGAACCAGATGGTGACGAGACTTCTGATACCTAAGGTGATGCTTACGTAAGCCTAACGCCCGTATGGGGGGTTTTGCAGCAACCCCATTTGGATAGTTATTTCTTGCCTGGATGTTTAATGTTAGATGTGTTTGTATGCATAGTGGTGGTGAAACCCAAGACCATCCCAACGATTTCATATCATTGATCTAAATCCAACTTTAATTCAGCTTTTACTTTCTTGCAATTAGTTTAATCAAACACAAACCAATCTATTGTTCTAAATATTAGTCTTACTTGAACTAGATTCGACTGATAAGATTCTTAAAAACGTTGTCCTTTGGGTTTGATCCTTAACTATACTGCGATAAGACTCGTCCGCTTGCGCAAGATATTATTGCACATTGGTTTTGGTAAAAGCTCAGAGATTTCAACCCCGAGTGAGTTTGTTAGTGCGATATTTGCCATGTCAAATTCTGGCACCGTTGTCGGGGACAACAGAATCAGTTAGTCGGATCTAGTTATTTTAAGGCTAATCTAGGATTTTACTTTTTCTTTTTGATACAATCGATCATCTACTTGAATTTCATTCAGCTCCATCAATCTCACTTTAGATCTCTTAATTTTAGTTACCTCCAAGACTGGTGTATGCACCATTTGAACAGTCCCAGACTCACTTCCAGCTTTGATCTAGAGATTGACAGAACCTTTCATCGTCAAAATAGAGAAAATCAGGCAAGAATGGCTCAAGAATAGGAAATAGCCCAAAGGGTAGCTCAAGCCCTTAATTCACAGAGAGAAAGATTCATGCAAGAAGCTAGAGTTGCGGTCCAAGAAGAAATTCAAGCAACACAAGCAGCATCACAGGAAGCAGAACTACAAAAGGATCTTAGAGAGTTCTCAATCCCCAAGGCTGCGAATTTTCATCATCTAGTACAACCTCCTCCCATCAATGCTGCCAATTTTGAGATTAGGGCACATTGGATCACATTGCTTCAAAACAGTCCATTCTATGGCAAACAAGGAGAGGATAGTCAGGAACATCTTTTGAGGTTTATTGATCTATGTGCCATGACAAAGCAAAATGGAGTATCTGACGATGCCATTCGACTATGTCTCTTCAAGTATTCCCTTGCTGATAGAGCTATAAGTTGGTACAAGTCATTGCAAAGTGAAATACCCATCACCACCTGGGAACAAATCCAAAATGTTTTTCTGGAAAAGTTCTATCCTCCATCTCTCACCTATGAAATTAGAGGCCGAATAACAAATTTCACTCAAGTCCCTAAAGAAACCCTTGCTGAAGCCTGGGACAGATACAAAGAGCTTCTACGCAAGTGCCCACACCATGGAATTCCTAAGAATCAACTCATCAAAATTTTCTATAGGGGTGTGGACGACGATATCAAGAGATTCTTAGATTCCTCATCTGGAGGAAACTTCATGCACCAAAGTTATGACAACGCATAAAGGGTTGTCACCCTTGGAGCTAAAAATCAAGCTAATTGGGGTAGATCTATAGGTAAGGGAGTATTGAAAGTGGCTATGGCTGAAGCTACTCCCGAGTACAAGTCTATAATCGCTGAAACCCTAAAACTCTTAGTTGCCAAGAAAGACCATATTGAATCATCTCTTACTGCAATTGGAAGAGGACATTTGCCCGCTCAACAACAAGAAAAAATCAAGTTTGCTTCTCTGTTATGTGAAGCATGTAAAGGAACTGATCATTCCACTTTAGCATGAAATGTTCTTTACAACGTTGTCCTAAGCAACATATGTGGACAAGGAGATAATAGTCAAATGGAAAATCTTAATGTTGTTAATGCCATCCCTGATCAAGGTTATTACATTTCGAATTAGAATAGGAACCATCTAGGGTTTCAATATGGAAATCCCTCTGGAGCAGTAAACTCGCATCAATTTAGTTCGAACAATCAACCATGAGGGTCGCCAGGATTCCAGCATAATCAACAATAGAATTTTGGAAATCAAGGAAATTTCAAGGGAAACTTTCAGAATAGGAACTTCAATAACTATCAAAATAGTTCTTAGTACCAGAATCTTAATCAGCCTCAAGGACAACAAGTTGTTCCCCTCTCACCTGATGACAAATTGACAACCATTGAGAAGATGTTATAGTCATAGCAGAATATGATAGCTAACCAACAAGCTCAACAGAAGGCTATTGAATCTCAACTAGATCAACTTGCAGCTAGAATTAAGTCATCAACTGGGGTTTTTGCTGGCCAACCCGAAAATAGTCCTAAGCATCCTAAACAATTGAAGGCAGTCACCACCAGGTCAGGAAAAGACTATTCTGATCCTCCTATCAAGACACCTGTAGTTGTTATAGATGAGGATGAACCTGTGATTGTCCCAGACTCAACAACATCAGAGTCTCAACAAAAAAAACAGTAACTGCTGATAAGACAGACAAGGAAAGTCTTGAGAAACCTATTGATGCAGAAATTGAAACACCAGAACCTGATATTCCTGTATACATGCCTCGTATACCGTTCCCTACTCGTTTAAGGTAAACTAATCTTGATACTCAGTTCAATAAGTTTAAAGAAGCTATGAAGAAACTTCATGTTGATATACCCTTTTTGGATGCGCTGGCCGAGATACCAGCTTGGACAAAATACTTAAAGTCACTCCTCACCAAGAAATATATAACTGAAGAATATGAGATAGTCAAGTTAGCTAAAACCACTTCAGATATCATCCAGAGTAAGATGCCAAAGAAGTAGAAAGATCTAGGATCTTTTGGGATTTCCTGCCATATCAGTGATTCTTTGTGCAAGAAAGGACTGGCATATCTTGGTGCTAGCATCTCCATCATGCCACTCAGCCTTTGCAAAAGGCTAGGGTTTGCTGAACTTCTTCCAACTGGCATGACCATACAACTCACAGACAATTTGATAAAACGTCTGTTAGGAATTATTGAGGATGTACCTGTCAAGGTAGGAAAAGATTCTTATGTTCCGTGTGACTTTGTCATCATGGACATAAAAGAAGATGCTAGATATCCTCTCATCTTTGGATGTCCATTCCTTGCCACTATGAGAGTTCTAATTGATGTTGAAGCATGAACATTACTGCTCAGACTTGGTAAAGAAACTCTTGAATTCAAAGTTTTTGAAAGTATGTGAAGGCCAAGCATGCAAGAGGAAGTTTATCTTATCGATTGCATAGAGCATATGTCACTTCTGACTCAAGAGAATCATGAATCAGACAATTCATTAGAAGTTGCTCTAACAAATCCATCAGTTGATGAACCCATCAATGAACAAGTTAAAGAATATGTTCTCGACCTTAACACTGCTGAAAAAGACTCCGAAGCCAAAAATAGAAGAACTCAAGGTTGTGGAAGCTACTAAAGAAACATGCAAAAAACCAGAAGCCCCCGAAATGAAGCCCCTACCTGAGGGACTGAAGTATGTGTTTTTAGATGACCTCAAGGTTTGTCCAGTAATAATAAATTCTGATCTTATGATCGAACAAGAAGATAAACTCCTGAAAGAATTGAAGGAGAGGAAGAAAGCGATTGGCTACAAAATGAATGACCTCACTGGGGTTAGTCAAGCGTTGTGTATGCACAAGATCCCTATGATGGAAGATCACAAGCCAACTATTGAACATCAACGGAAACTGAATCCAAATATGAAGGAGGTAGTCCGTAAATAGGTCATTAAACTGCTCACTGTTGGAATTATCTATCTGATATCAGACTCACCATGGGTGAGCCCAGTGCATGTAGTCCCGAAGAAAGGTGGAACAACTGTGATACGAAATGAAATGAACTCATCCCCACTTAAAAAGTCATAGGGTGGAGGATGTGCATTGATTATAGGAAGTTAAACAAGGCAACTCGAAAAGATCATTTTCCTATGCTCTTTCTTGATCAAGTATTAGAGCGGCTGGCTCATCAAGAATACTTCTGTTACCTTGATGGTTACTCTGGATTCTATCAAATACCCATACATCTAGATGACCAGGAGAAAACCACCTTCACCTACCCATTCAGAACATACACATTTAGAAGAATGCCGTTTGACCTCTGTAACGCACCTGCACCTTTCCAGCGTTGCATGGCTACCATATTCGCCGGTCTAACCGAAACAATTATGGAAGTTTTCATGGATGATTTTTCTGTATACAGAGATTATTTCGACTCATGTCTAAAACACCTCTCCCTCATTCTCAAATGTTGTGAAGAAGCACATCTCATGCTAAATTGGGAGAAGTGTCACTTTATGGTAAGGGAAGGCATTGTCCTCGGCCATAGGGTCAGTAATTGAGGAATTGAAGTAGATAAAGCCAAGATTGAAGTGATATCCAAGCTCTCCATCCCTATCAATGTAAAGGAAGTTTGAGCATTCCTTGGTCATGCAGGATTCTATAGATGGTTTATAAAGGACTTTTCAAAGATAACCAAGCCAATGACAAACTTATTACTAAAGGATGTTGAATTCAATTTTGACGAAGAATGTGTTAAAAGTTTCAACAAACTAAAACATGCCCTTACTACTACACCCATCATCAGAGCTCCTGATTGGGACCACCCTTTTGAAATTATGTGTGATGCAAGCAATTATGCTGTGGGTGCTGTCTTGGGCCAATGCATAGAAAAGAAACATTATGTGATCTATTATGCATCGAAGACCCTCGATGAAGCTCAGAGGAATTATTCTACTACCGAGAAAGAACTTCTGGCAGTTGTGTATGCCTTTGACAAATTCAGATCCTACCTTATTGGTTCAAAGGTCATTATCTACATAGATCACGTTGCCATTCGTTACCTTCTGACAAAGAAAGATGTAAAACCTAGGTTAATAAGATGGATTCTCCTCCTGCAAGAATTTGATCTAGAAATATGAGATAAAAAGGGTAAAAAGAATGTGGTAGCAGACCACCTCAACCACATCCACACTCTGGATACAGAGAAGATCCCGATTAATGATTCCCTTCCAGATGACCAACTAATGAAGGCCTCAGAAGCCACACCGTGGTACTCAGATTATGTGAACTACCTTACTGCTGGGGTTATTCATCCCCAATGCACCGGGAATGTGCTGAAGAAATCCATGCATGATGTGAAGCAATATCACTGGGATGAGCCATATCTCTTTAAGATATGTGTTGATGGTCTTTACAGACGATGTATTGCTGAGGAAGAAGCTCAATCTATTCTAGAGCACTGCCACTCTGGCCCAGTCGGAGGCCATATGAGTTCGAAGAAAACTGCTATAAAAGTTTTGCAATGTGGGTTCTTTTGGACAACCATATCCAAAGATTCCCATGGCTTTGTCCTATCATGTGGCAAATGTCAAAGATCTAGCAATATAACAAAAAGAGATGAGATGCCACTGAATATGTGGCAGGAAGTAGAGATATTCGATGTTTGGGGGTGGACTACATGGGTCCATTCCCATCTTCTCATGGATTTTCTTACATCCTAGTGGCGGTAGACTACGTCTCAAAATGGGTTGAAGCCATACCAACCGTCTCTAGTGATTCCAAACCCGTCATCAAATTATTCAAAGATATTATCTTCCCCCATTTTGGAGTACCACGAACTGTGATATCCGAAGGAGGGTCACATTTTCTAGAAAGAAGCTTTGAAGCATTACTGAGAAAGTATGGTGTAACGCACAAGGTAGCCTCGCCCTACCATCCACAAACAAGTGGATAGGTAGAGGTTTCTAACCGTCAACTCAAGGATATTCTGGAAAAAATTGTAGGCCGCAATCAGAAGGATTGGTTAGTGAAAATCAACGACGCATTATGGGCCTATCAAACTGCTTATAAAACTCCCCTCAGGACTACACCTTTTCGATTAATATATGGAAAGGCTTGCCACCTTCCAGTTGAACTGGAACACAAGGCATGGTGGGCAATTAAACTACTAAATTTCGACATGAAGAAAGCGGGCCAAGCCAGGATTCTGCAACTCCAGGAGCTGGAGGAACTCAGGATGACAACTTATGAGAATGCACAAATCTACAAAGAACACAAAACACTTTGACACAATGGACATTTGAAAAGAAAAGACATACAAGTGGGAGACCAAGTTCTTCTATTCAACGTAAGGTTGAAGTTATTCCCAGGAAAACTCCACTCCCACTGGTCTGGGCCTTATATTGTCAAGAGCATCTACCCACATGGTGCTTTCTCTTTATGGAATGAAAAGACGGGTGAATTTGTGGCAAATGGTCAACAATTGAAGAGATATTTCACCTATGCTGATACAGGCTCTGAAACGATGCTGGATCTCTCCAATCCAACATATATGTCGTAGAAGTTGAAGGAATCAAGTCAAGCCATCGACGTAAAACAAATGCGCTTTTCGGGAGGCAACCCGATAAATAAATTTGTATTTAGTTTTATGCCAAATAAAATTGCATCGCGATATGCCATTTTGAGTTCTGAATGGTCTTTATGTTTGAGATTTTCAGATGGAGGAAATGCGTTGATTGGAACACAACCACATCTAGTGGTCCAAATAGCATGAACTTTCCCCTCCATCTCGGATTTATGGTTTGCTCGGGACGAGCAAATTTCTAAGTTCGGGGTGGAGGGTGGGTGGTACGTATTCTACTTTCCACCTTCACCCATCTAAATCAGACTTAAGTTTTCATCATCGCATTTTGAATCATTATGCATTTTGAATCACTATACCCTCCTTATCCGAAGTAGATCCTCAAAAGGACCTTATTTTGAAAACTAGGCTTTTGATTGAAATCATCTTGTGAAGCTTATGAATCCTAATATCATGATCCTTATGTAAAAATGGCAAGTGTCTGTCGAACTGATAGTGATCAAACACATCATGCTTCCTAATTGACTAGTGTAACAATAGCATGGAATCCCCACCAAATCCTCACCAAGTCACTATTTGAGCAGAGTACGATAAAGAGAACAACCCGATGCACAGAATTGTAAATCAAGTCGCATTCTGATCCGAACTCACTTCTACACTTCTTCCATCATCTTCGTACCCCTCCATCCATCAAAAAGAAATAAAAATAACAAAATAGTGCCAAATCCTAAGTTCGGGGTGGCACACCACTTCCCTCTTTATCTGTTTCTTCCATACCCCTCGCAAATTAATAGGGGCGTACCACCAAAAATGCAATCTCGAGTCGAATAGAGGAGAGATTTGCACACAAAAAGATGCCAAAGTGCACACAAAAAGAAATGCAATCTCGAGTCGAATAGAGGAGAGATTCACACAAAAAATGCAATAAATGAAATTGCAAAAATAATAAAATCTCAAGTCAAATAGAGGAGAGATTTACTTCTTTCTTCCATACCACCCTTCACTCCCTTTTCTACCTAAAGGCACAATAAAAGCCTTCAATCCCCTGAAAAACACCAATGTTAGATCAGATGCACACTTGTCATTCTGTGGGTATCTCTGGACTCTTACAAATTTTTTTGACATGCTTGTTGTTGGAAAAAGTGAGGAGGAAGTGATATTGGAAAGCGAACTCAGGAACAAAGATATGGTAAGATGTGTTTAGTGGTCTCAGGAGGTTGAAATACTGAGTCATACTGAGCAGAATGAAAACAATCGTGATGTGAAAATGAGGCAATCACATGACTGAAAAGTATTCATTTGGCGACTATTTCAAATTTTGTGTTACTCGAGGACGAGCAACATTTAAGTTCGGGGTATTTTGATGAATGCATATTCTCATGGAATTCAATTACCATCTTGGGCTCATTTCGACTCAATGCATTCAATTTCATTTACTAAATATCAATATGTGCAAAATTACTTAACTGGTCCAACTATCATGATTTTAACTTAATTTATGATAATTTGATGCAGGTCTTGACAAGGTTGAACAATCGAACCATTTTGAGTGGGACCCACATTTCTCATCTTGGGTTTCAACCATTCGGTCTCACCATTCGGTCTCACCAAACGGTTTCATCCATTCAGTCTCACCATTCGGTCTCACCAAATGGTTTCATCCATTCGGTCTCACCAAACGGTTTCATCCATACGGTCTCAAGACCGAATTGACATGCTCACCTCAAAACCATTTGGAGCTTAAGTTGCGAGATCGTTTGATGAAGCAGCCCCAAGCCTGTGCAACAAATGATCAAGACCATGAAGCAGAGCCCCAACCACGACCATTTTGAACGACCAAAACCATGTTCCTTTGTCTTCGCCATGACCGTGTAGTGAAGCCACCGTCGTGGTGGACCATCCTTAGCACCTGAACCTTCTCACCCGGCCAAGAATGTGTTGTCACGCCACGGCCGTGGCGCACCACCATAAGATCCCAAGTCTTCACCCACCACGCCTGTGCGATGCAGCACGGCCGTGAGGAAGCAACCTCACCATGACCGCGTTGTCTCAACACGACCGTGGCGCATTGTCCCCTACCTCCCACCTCTCTTCCCTCCACCCTCCTACATCCATTGTATGACTACCATGCTCCTGGTAGTGCCTTGCTCCTCGAAATCATCCGCAACACCTACTACTGCCCTGCCTCCACCAATGCCATCATCCTCTTCCCTCCGTTTCCTACCTACAAACTCTACCAGCTACAGCGCCGACAACCACCTGCACCACTTGCTGCGTCCAGCAAGCAACATCACCGCCGCCTTGCTCTTAGCTGCCGCCTTCGCTCACTCCTACACCGACAACTACGCGATCTCAGACTAATACCAGTCACGCATGACCGTATGGCCAGGAGCAGTAGACCGATTGGACGCTGAGGTGAAGACTGTTAGGCCAAGACCGCGAGGGATCGAGCAACTGTGAGACTGTGAAGAACTGATGGGCAACAATTAGTTTACAGAGATCGATGGGAATCATAGCAAGACCGTTTGAAAAGGCTGAGCACTCCAGACCGTTAGCACGAGACCGATTGGAAATGGCAGGATGCGAGACCGGTTGCAAAAGCAACATGCAAGACCGAATGAAAAAGGTTTGTACCAAACTGTATGATCACAAGACCGTTTGATAAAGTGATTTGCACAAGACCGTATGGACATGTATTGCAAACCGTTTGGAAAAGAAATTACATGAAACCGTTTGGAGGAAAGTTTGTCCAAAACCATTTGATAAAGCAGATAGCGAAGACCGTTTGATAAAGTTGGCTTGCAACCAAACCGTTAGAAGAAGATATTTACCAAACCGTATGAAGCTAAAGCCTTAAGACCGTTTGTACATCAAATTATACTAAACTGTTTGGACTCACACAAAAAGTGTGAGGGCCAGATCTGTGCCTATAAATAGGACCAGCTGGGTCCTCATTTGGGGCATCGGTTTTGGGACACCGACAGACTGCCTGTACATAGGTCCGATCCAATTCCATCCATACTGCCGCTTCACCTATCGTTCCTGCTGCAACTCAAGGAGACGAAGAAGAGAAGAAAGGAGGAGTGAGAAAGACTGCCCGTCTGTATTGGCATCCCTCATTCTTCCAGATCTGCTCTGACATGACGTAGAAGACCACATCATCTTCACCAAGTTGTGACTACCTTCTGCACCATGATCATGGTAGATTTCTCTCTCTTTCTTATTCTTCTTGTTTCTCACATCATGAGCGAGTAGTCCACTTTCACTGGGGTGTGGGGACTAGCCCCGCTGCCCATGCAAACATGTTCTTTTGTTAAGCATTCCATGTCAATGTATATAACTTTCCATTTCGTTGTTAATTGGTATGTTTGTAGTTGATTATCTACTTTCTTTCATCTTGTTCTTCCCTATATCGTGAAATCGTCTACATGTAGGGTGGAATGGCGGTTTACAAAGTTTGACTCCTTGATTAGAAATATGATAGGATTCCTTGAGGTAGTAAGTGCATGATCAGTAAGGGGACGAGCCATCCAACCTTTGGTGACGCTTCTGTGGCTTAAACATCCCTCCGGGAGGGCCACAACCTTAGTTGGATCTTGTATCGTCAATGTTTGTTTGTAGATTAATCACCTGTTTGCTTATCGTTTAGCGCGGTTGACACCTTGTCTAGAAATAAAATGGGTTTCCTTGAGGTTGTAAGTGAATGATCCGTGAGGGGATGATCCATCTAACCTTCGATGACACTTATATGGTCTAAACATCCCTCAGGGAGGACCATAGCCTTGGTTGGATGTTGTATCTCCAGAGCCGTAAGTATATGAACCAGATGGTGACGAGACTTCTGATACCTAAGGTGATGCTTACGCAAGCCTAATGCCCATATGGGGGGTTTTGCAGCAGCCCCATTTGGATAGTTATGTCTTGCCTGGATGTTTGATGTTAGACGTGTTTGTATGTGTAGTGGTGGTGAAACCTGAAACCATCCCAGCGATTCCATATCATTGATATAAATCCAACTTTAATTCATCTTTTACTTTATTTCAATTAGTTTAATCAAACACAAACCAATCTATCGTTCTAAATATTAGTCTTATTTGAAATAGATTCGACTGAAAAGATTCTTAAAAACGTTGTCCTTTGGGTTCAATCCTTAACTATACTGTGATAAGACTCGTCCGCTTGCGGGTGGTATTATTACACAATTGTTTTGGTAAAAGCTCGGGGATTTCAACCCTGAGTGAGTTTGTTAGTGCGATATTTGCCACATCAATCATGTGTTGTATTATTTCCCTACTTCATCCATTGATGGGGATATGTCTCCAATTATGTATTGTCTATCTTTCAACCTCCCTCTTGTAACCAAGATTGCGGTAGCCACTCACCAGAGAAAATATGACATTTTTTATAGCTACCTTAAAGTGCAAATCAGTGTGGATAATCTATTCAGGTTGCTCCTCCTTTGTTCTTGATATTGCTCATGACAGTGACACCAAACCAATAGGCTGAGTGAGCATTAAAGGATCTCAATCAGTTTAGCCACCACATCTACATATTGTTTGTAAACGTGAGTTGGAAAGGAACCATGCTAATTGATTCAGCGTATTGCTTAGGTAGCAGTTGCAAGAATGCATCCAGGTCCCATCCTATGTTGTTCTCAAGGATTATCTCACACACATTATTCATATGATTGGTGATTCAGATAATCTAATACTTGGCTTTGATGTCCTCTAAGATTTACTGATTGGGCACAAAATATTTTCCTAAGCCAAATTATACATGATTTCAATAGAGATTTTAACTTAAGATTTACTAATTTTTTCCCATGCTTAGATTTAGTTGTGTTTTTCTTATATGGATTGGATCGATATGATTTTTCCATGGATATGAACCACCACTTCGTTTCATGCCACATTTTCCTCAATTTGGGTCATATTATTGTTGTTGTAGTTTCATCTCATAATCCTGATACATTCAGGACATACCACATTTTGTATGCTTAGTTCATTTTTAGCTAAGTTGTTTGCCAAATTCTGGCCATCAGTAGGATTTAGACCTACCTTTAATAGAGTTCGGTTTCCATTTGAGCCAATGTAGTTGAACATGGCTCTTTTCATGTGTAAATCAAGTTGCATGACATACTTTGCAGTCATTGATACATGTGTTAGGAGTCCGCAACTGGTTTGTAAATCATGATGAGGCTTTAATATGGTTGTTAATGTGTGTTGACCTTGGCTTAACCTATTTTCTAAACAAGTAGATGTCAATGGTAATTCAGTTAACCAATCCCTATGATTGATCCTAATTCAGTTTAGTATTGTTTTGCATTCATACACAATCGTGCTAAAATTTGCAGTGTGCATTTCCGATTTTAAGTTTGACTTTTTTGATGTCACAAATTTACTGTGTGGGGCATGACATTTTTAGTACATCCAATGCAAATAGTTCAGGGCAGACCACAATTTGTATGCCTACTTTAGTTTTAGCCAAATAATTTGCCAAATAGTGCTTGTGAGTTAGATTTAGACCTATACCTAATAGGGTTTGCTTTCAACTTGGGCCAATACAACTGAACATGTCTCTCTTTCATGTGCCAAGCAAGCTGCATGATATACTTTGCAGTCATTGATACGTGCAGTCATTGATACTTTCTGGATGTATATGTTCTAAAGATTTGTAGAAGGTGAGCTTGTATAAGCTGAGGTTGTAGGTTTGGAAACCATGTTTGTGGTTTTGAGGTTTACAAATTCTCCTTTGATACTAGCGGATAGGACCCATGCTCCTATTCATTTTTTTATTCAGTTCAAAATGATTAGAATGTGACTGGGTCCTTATTATAATTATGTTCTTTTTTCCTTATAAAAAGTATTTCAAACATAGTGTCATGTACTCATAAAACTAAAGAGGCGGGAATCTATCCCATTTACATATAGGTCAGATAATAATAACCTCACATAACTCATTTAGAAAATTTACAATTTATAGATGAATCCTTCTTGTCATAAAATTTGTGATACTATCAAAATAATAATATGATAAGATATCTTGTAGTAGTGTTTTGATAAACACATAAGTACAGGACTATAGTAAAAATTTGGAAAGACACCAGTAACCTCTTTAAATAGATCTCACACCTTCTATAGTAGTGCATGGATACTACAAATTAAATATTTCTCACACCTATACAAAATAAGCCAGACACCAGTAACCTCTTTGATAATCTAAAATATGAGTGTTGATTCAACAAACAGTTAATAAGTGTCACCTCATTGTATGAAATACCAAAATACATCAAATTATAGAAAATACTAGTTACTTCCTTGAAATTCTCAAAGAAGGATTAGTGAACATTGGACCAAATGCAAAGATATAGGACATGATCTCCTCTCTTAGATTTCTTTTCAAGCTATCATGTCCACCACAATAAAGTTGGTTATGACAAGAAATAAAAGGTTAACTGATGTTATACTACTTTTTCTGAAAATATATAACATCGTTATATGTACTTACAATTGTTAGTACTAATATTTTACAGTCTTTGTCCACCCACAACAGTCACTATGAACTGGGCCTCTATGCCAATGTTATTATTCCCTGAAGAAGAACAATTGGACATCATCCTAGATGATCGTTCCTTGAACCAACTAACGATACCCAAACATTGGCATTTTCTAAACAGAAGACACTACAAGCCTGGTGAAGTGACCCTAAATTTTGGCAATTCATCACATGTTATCGAGGTTGAGTATGATTTGGTGGGAAATCTTATATCAAAATCCGATTGGCGTGATTGGATTAGAAAGATGCTAGTGGGCCTTAGAGATAAGCTTTTTCTCCGTCTAGTTGGCCATAATACCATCAAAGTTTGGATAACCAACATCAACAACGAGACCCGCGATCATCTACGATGGTATGAGCGCACGATGGAGGAAACCAACTCAGACAAATATGATGTTGAGGCACCTGTCAGTTCAGATTCGTATAAATACATTGAGGACCTCTACGACACAGCACAATCATCAAAAAGACCATGGTATGTCCAATTAACAAATATGATTGTCCTGACAAAAAATTTGTGTTTACACTTTTTGTCTTAAAGTAATCAATCCTCATAGCTACTTTCTTTTCTGAACTTCATGAGAAGATTGCCACAATGAAAAGGCCTTGAAGTTATTGATGCGAGACCATGTTGGTGTAGTATTTAGTTGTCTATCTATCTAGACTTGTCTATATTAATAGTTATTTTAATTATGGGCATGTATAGGGGTACACCAACCCCTTTGTTTAGTTACTATTTAGGGGTACACCCCTGTGTGTGGATGTAAAAAGAGATTAATGAATGGAACTAAAAGTTGCTACATGAATGCTTATAACTGAAGTGTGTTCCCATGAATGTTCCAAATTCACAAATCCATCCTATCTAATGACACATTCGAAACCCAACAACAAAAAGAAATATGCATATCCTATTATGTTACAAATTACTGATAAATTTCATTATAAATGTTCTTTTATCCTTATTATAACTATGTTCTTTTATCCTTATTGTAAGGACCCTGACCTCCGTCTAGGGTTTACCCTGTTTGCTTTGCTTAACCCTGATGCTTAGTTGCTTGCTCATCACCTTTAGTGATGATTAGGGTTTGTTTGTTCCTTGTTGAGAGTTGGAGGTGCTACTTGAAAATAACCCAAGTCTAGGGTTTGTGAGAAAATTTTCCACCTTGTGAGGTGTTCCTCCCTCTCCTTGCTTCCTCTAGAGTAGAGAGGAAGGTTTGGGCTCGTTGCTTGAGTTCCTTTGGGATTGGTTGAGCTTGGTGGGCTTTGTGGTGCCTTGCTTTTGTTTCCTTTGGACCTTGTGTCGGGCAAGAGGATGCTTGTGTCGCCCAGGATGTGTTGCCCATGGTGGTGGTGTGTCTCCCATGGACCTTTGACCATCTTTGACCTCGTTTGTGTCACCACTAGTGGACACTTGGTGCTTGATGCTTGCATGTGGCAATGGCCTTGGACATGTGTTTAGGGCATGCTAAGAGTGGTGGTTTTTGCACATGGACAAGTGTCCCTAGGTGGGTGACACCTTGCTTTGCTTTTCTTTGGTTTCTCCTCCATCCTCTTCTATATATGTGATTCCCTTCTCTTGCTAAGGATCCCTTTAGTTCCTTAGCCTTCCTCTCCCTTGGTGCACGATATCCCCTCTTCCTTGCTAGCTTGGTGGCCGATCCTCCTTGGAGTCTCCTTCT
Source organism: Alisma plantago-aquatica (assembly GCA_963693085.1). Lineage (NCBI taxonomy): Eukaryota > Viridiplantae > Streptophyta > Magnoliopsida > Alismatales > Alismataceae > Alisma > Alisma plantago-aquatica. The sequence continues at coordinate 667,230,402 of OY856414.1, forward strand.
TCCTTGGTGGTTCTTAGAGCTAGGAGCTTGGAGCTTGCTTAAGGCGGGTTACATAACTCCTAACCCTAACTATATTACCATCTTCTATGTTCTTGTTCTTGTTGTTTATGATCGGCTATGTTGTTGTTAGTTTGGTTTCCTTGCTTAGTTGCACCTTGTTGGCCGAACCTATGATCTAGGGTTTCTTGGTGAGCAACACCCCTTTCTCTCCTAGGTCTAGAGGAGTGAGCTTGAGTTTTAGTATCATGGGCAATACCCCTCTCTCGTTTAAGTTGAGAGGTGAGCTTGTGTTCTAGTTGCTTGAGCAACACCCTCCTCTCACCATGGACTTGAAGGGTGAGCTTTGTGGTAGTTGTGAACCTTGATAGGGTTGTTCCTTGTATTGCCCATTTGGTGATAGGTGATGTGCAAGACCCCTCTCTCTTAGTTGTTGATTGGTGAGCCATCTTCTTGATCCATTAGGGTTTCTATGCCCTTGTGCTTGAGGTTAATGATAACCTTGTGGAGTTGCATCTTCTTGACCGATATGGTCTTGGGGGAGGTGTTGCCCGATACCCCTCTTGTCCTAGAATTGTGGACGTTTTGTTTTGGTGGTTGTGGCAGTCGATATACCTTGATCCCTGACCTTGTGATGGATGTCACCAGGGGTCCCTGCCTTGGTGTATGTTGGGCATCATCCCTTGATAAGTAGCCTGCACAATACCTTAGCCTTATGTGACGGCCTGGTATCGTTATGGCCTGTTGTGGAAGAGACGTTGTTAGCTAGTGGGCGTCACCCCCCTAGTCTCAGCTCTATGTGTGTGTCGGCCGTCAGCACGACACCTGACGAGCGTTTCACGACACCCTAGTACCGCTTCAGGTGGTTGGCCGGTATGCTTTGGGTGCGCGTCAGTAGGTGGTTGCACGATACACCTCTTGAGTTGCTGGACGATATGCGTTATGGCCTTCGTCCCGGTTGCATGACCCAGAGGTGCATAACGCACTGTTGCATGACTTGGACTGGGCCGCACGCCTAGATCAGATGGTAGCATAATGACCGTTACACCTTAGATGGCCGACGGGGTGTTGCACGGTAGGTGCTGGTTTGCTTGGACGACATAAGTAGAGTGTCGGGCGATAGGGAGGATGAGCCCTGCCCGATACTACCTATGGTAAGGGTAGTGGGTTTTATTAGTGAGGGTCCTGCCCCTATGTTGTTCTTGTATCATGTTTAGTCATGATGGTGGCCCTTGATATGCTTAAAGGTAATCGTTATGGTAAAACGCATCTTTGTTACTTACATGTCTTTACATATGCTTGTGATCATCTTGATATTATGTATAATGCTGAGGAAATGATAAGCAGGTTGAATGCCTTGCTTAATGATGTAACCTATGCTCATGATCACAAGTTGAGGCATGATTGATAAAGCCTATAATCATTAATGTCACCTTATATTAATAGCATGGTCTTTCTGTTAAGTCTATAATTATTGCGTATACTAACCATGCAGGTGATGCATAGCCAAGTAAAAGGCTATGAGGTATATATGATGAGTAACATTGCTTCGATAGTTACTCTTGATGATGAGGTATTATATATGATGTGTTTGGTCTGAGGACCTAAGTTTGACTAAAGTGCTTGGGATTGCTATCCCATGTTGATGATGTAAGCCTTGAGAAGTAGTGGCACTATGTGATGAGGGATTGAGATCCCATAGAAATGTGGTGATCCTTGAGATGGATCTAGATGGTTGGCAAGAGGCCCAGTGATAACATGTAATGAGGGATCCTTGTGATGGATCAGGATGAGGTTGACTTCAATGAAAGCATACGGTTGAGTTTCATACTGCTTATTCTGTTATAGTTTACATGTTATATAACTTGGTTGAATCTTGCAATCCATATAAAAGATACTAATGAATCACAAGTGGAATATATCATGTAGTTGCCCTGGCCATAGATCCATCATCATTAGGAGCTGGTGATGGTGAAACGGGTTCTCCTACGGGTTAACCCGGAGCACATATTGTTGAATATGCGAGGTTTCTCCTAGCCTAAAATAGTGAGGATTTGAGTGCAGCTACGGTTGCAGACTCGAGATGTGTATAGGAGCATGGTGAACAAGCCCATGGCTTAGGATATGTGATATGGGAGCATGAATGCATTCCTGGCTCAGAGCACGATGAATAGGCCTGTGGCTTAGATATACTAGCACCGAGACCTGTACTGAGGCGGGCTAGCGGATGGGTAGCCTATGGAGCTGACCCTGTGGTTGAGGCCACTTAAGCACGAGACTGTGGTCCTGCTTGTGTTATACTCGTACACTGACTACGAGGTGGGAGGTCGTGGAGTCCGGCTATTCCATTGACCTTTTATGGCACCGACTTTGGGTTTCGCAACCGAAGGTTGGTTTGAGCGGTACGGCTCACTTCCTCAGGGCATAATAAGAATATGTAATCCAGCCAAATAGTATTTATTACTTAAGGAAAAATATAGAACATTGGTTGAGGCCTTGCTTGTGCTGTTAATCTTGTTATACTTGTAGTTACTTATACCTTCCTCATATTATGTGATAAGATCTTATGAACCTTATCTTGTCAATCATGTTCCATAAAGAGATAATTGGTGATATGCCTTCCATACAGCTTGGTAAGCTTGATGGTATGAATAGCCTTGCTGTATAGACTGTTATTATTCTACGTTTTACTGTTTATCTTCTACTATTGCTTTATCCTCTTGGTTTTATAGTTTTGGTGGGGAGTTATGTTTCTTGCTGGGACAATGTTCAATTGTCTCACCCCGCTGATTTTCAGGTGTTTGAGCTAGACATGGTGGTGGTCGCGGAGTTGCGGCTGAGCAGCAAGATGAGAAGTAGAAGGCAAGAGATGGACATGCTGTTGTTTTGGTCGTTTTGTAGTAGAATCTTAGAGTCATCCCTGTACTCTCAGGTCCTTGGAGGTGTTTTGACATTGTTTCACGATGTATAGCCATTGATGGTTTGTATATCCTGCTGCTGGCCGGATGTGGGCCATTATGTATATATATATATATATATATATATATATATATAACAGGTGATGAACTCTTGTGGTGGCTTAACAGCTGATCCCCTAAGCTGTGGACATGTATCAAGGCGTGTAAATGTTTATATCACATGTTTTCTTGCAGGATGAGGACCAGAATGTAATAGTTTCCCAGTTTATCTGCTTTCTGCAATCGGTTTTAATTAACCCGTGTTTTTGGTAATCTGTGGTTAATGGTGATTTCCGTACATTTTCACGTAACACCTCGCTGTCTATGTGATAGTGGGATGTGTTGCCACAAGTTTTGGTATCAGAGCTCCAGGTTCGCTGAGTCTACAGGGATTTAGGACTAGGTTGTGTCTGTTCTTGTGAGTTTTCTAGATTTTCTTATGATCGTCTTCTGCTCTCACCGGAAGAAAAGTCAAGATGTCTGGAAACCATGAAGAACATGCTGCTGAGAACAGCGATGCTGCATCAGTTGATGGAGCAGAAGGGCAGGCACATGAAGATCAGGTGCCTGAGGTCCCCCAACCTGACCCAACCATTCTTGAACACCCTGCCTATCAACAGCTTATGGGGTAGATGATGGCTACGATGAATCTCATGGTAGAAAGGTTGCCAGTGCCTCTTCCGAGAGCACAGGCTCCCCATGGAGAGGCATCGGGTATTGGGAAGACCTTTGAGTGGCTTCGCCGAGTCGGAGTTTCAGATTATGCTGGAACGGCTGATCCAGCAGATGCAGATCTATGGCTGACAAGTCTTGAGAAGGCTTTCCGGATCCTCGACATCCCCGAAGCAGACAAAGTAAAGCACACTGTCTACCTTCTGAAGGGTAGTGCTGGTCACTGGTGGACCATCGAGGAAGAGAAGCGGCCTGGTGAGGTGATCGGTTGGGAGGTTTTTCGGCGCGAGTTCATCAGCAGATACTTTCCAAAGACGTATCTGGATGAGAAGATCAGTCAGTTTGAACGCTTGCGCCAAGGAACGATGAACATCACCGAGTATGAGGCTAAGTTCATGGATCTGTTGAGGTTTTGTCCTCACATGGAAACAACAGATGAGGAGCGGATCAGACATTTCGAGAAGGGTCTGAGTGCTGAGCTGACAACACCTGTCTCTGTGTTGGAGAACCGTGAGCGATTTGCTACGTTTGTGGAATCTGTGCGGAGGGTTGAATGATCAGTAAGGGAGAAAAGAGAATCCATGTCCAAGAAGAGGTCTGCTCAGTTCCAGGGACAAAGGTTTGGTGGCTACAAGAAGCCAAGGTTTTCAATACCTTTTGTGATGAGAGGTTCCAGTGTACCCTCACAATGGTCTCCGAGTAAGGGAAGAGGATATGTTTCTTTGCCGTCTAAGGCACATAGTACAACTTCAGTGGCACTGATAGGGCCATCTAGGCCATGGTTTGAAGATAGGGCATGCTATCTTTGTGGTCAGACCGGGCATCTCAAGTTACATTGCTCGAATAGAGATGTTGAAGTAACGCAGCAGCCAAGATAGAATCAACAAGGATCAGATAGACAACAGCCCAATAGTAGCAGAGGGTGAGGACGCGGTCAAGCGTCGCAAGCTGGATCGACAGCTCAAGGAAGCAGAGGACGTGGACAACAAGCAACGACTCGATTCTATTCTATGAGTCATCCGGAGGCGATAGTCAACCCGCGAGTGGTGGTAGGTCAGATGGAGTTATTTCATTCTGATATGCCTTCTTCTTGCTTTATATCTGTTCTGGTTGACCCGAGTGCTACACATTCTTTTATCACCTATAGTATGCTTGAAAACTGTCGTTTACCTGTTAGTTGTAAGAAAGATAGCTTGTTTTTAGAAACCCCTCTTGATGGTTCCTCGATGCTTCGAGAAGAGTGTCCATCTTGTGTCTTGTCTTTTTCGGGACACAACATACAAGCGGATCTTATACCACTTGATATGCATGGTTTTGATGTTATCCTTGGGATGGATACCTTAGAGAAGTATAAGGTTGTTTTGGACTGTGGTTCCAAGTAAGTTGTGTTTGATGATGATGGAGAGAATTGGATCTTCCAGGGAGATAGGAAGATTCTTCCGACATGTCTGGTATCAGCTATGGTGGCAGAGAAGTTGCTATGACAAGGATGTGAGGTGTTCTTAGCTCACATTGTGGATACCGTTGTGGCTACCAAGGAGAAAGGTCCTAGTCTTGAAGAGGTGTCAGTTGTTCGAGAGTTTGCGGATGTGTTTCCTGATGAGTTCCCCGGTGTTCCTCCACCCCGAGAGATTGATTTTGAGATCAATCTGGTTCTAGGAACATAGCAGTTGCACAGACACCATATAGGATGGCTCCAGTAGAGATGGCAGAGCTTAACAAGCAGTTGCAAGAGTTGTTGGAGAAAGGTTTCATCTGACCGAGTACGTCACCGTGGGGTTCTCCAGTGTTGTTCGTTAAGAAGAAGGACGGATCGATGCGGCTGTGTATAGACTACCAGCAGTTGAACAAGGTCACGATCAAGAACAAGTACCTGTTACTGAGGATAGATGATCTATTCGATTAGTTGCGTGGTGCTACTATGTTTTCAAAGATCAATCTACGGTCTGGATATCATCAGTTGAGGATTAAGGCAGATGACATGCCAAAGTCAGTTTTTAGGATGAGGTATGGTCACTTCGAGTTTGTGGTTATGCCGTTTAGGCTAACCAATGCACCTGCTTCTTTCATAGATTTGATGAACAGAGTGTTCCGTCCGTTCCTAGATCAGTTTGTTGTAGTCTTCATAGATGACATCTTGATCTATAGCCAGGACAGGTAAGAGCATGAGCGACATCTTCGTCTAGCGCTGACTCTTCTTCGCCAACATCAGTTGTATGCCAAGTTCAGTAAGTGTGAGTTCTGGTTGGAAGAAGTGACTTTCTTGGGTCACGTGATAACTGCAGAAGGAGTTAAAGTGGACCCGAGGAAGGTGGAGTCCGTTGCAGAGTGGGAGCAGCCGAAGACACTGACAGAAGTTCGTAGTTTCTTGGGTTTGGCAGGATACTACCGAAGGTTTATCAAGGACTTCAGTACAATTGCGTTGCCAATGACGAAGTTGACTAGGAAGGATGTACCTTTTGTCTGGGATGACCGTTGTCAGCAAGCTTTCCAAAGTTTGAAGGAGAAGCTGACTAGTGTGCCAGTGTTAGTGTTGCCAGAGCCTGGAAAGGGCTATGTTGTTTTCTACGATGCTTCCAAAAAAGGTTTAGGTTGTGTGCTGATGCAGGAAGAGCATGTGGTTTCTTTTGCTTCACCTTAAGAAACACGAGGAGAACTATCCGACTCATGATTTGGAGTTGGCAGCAGTGGTTCATGCGTTAAAGATTTGGAGACACTATCTTTATGGGGAAGTGTGTCAGATCTTTACGGATCATAAGAATCTGAAGTACATCTTTTCGCAGCATGAGTTAAACATGCGACAGTGTCGATGGATGGAGTTAATCAATGATTACGACTGCACCATCGAGTATCATCCTGGTAAGGCGAATGTGGTAGCTGATGCGCTTAGCCGAAAGTCTTCTTCTCTTTCTACAAAGAAGGCACAGTTGAGTTCCCTGGTATGCCATAGACATGATATGTTTGTTTCCTTGCGGCAGATGAATGTGCAGATGGAAGTTTCCTTGCTAGCTGGACTTTTGGCACAGATGCAAGTCAAGCCTACGCTGAGGCAACAGATCAAAGATGCACAGCAAGCAGATGGTACAGTATAGTTGATCAGATCTGAGTTCGGCAGTGAAAAGTGTGATGGGTTCCATGAGTCCGAGGATGGACTAGTTTGCTATCATGATAGGATGGTGGTCCCCGATGCTGATGATCTGAGGAAGCTAATGCTCGAGGAAGCGCACACGTCGATGTATGCTATGCATCCAGGAGTCACCAAGATGTATCATAGTCTGAAGGACTTGTATTGGTGGCCCAGTTTGAAGAAGGATGTAGCAGAGTTTGTGGCTAGATATGCGGTATGACAGCAAGTTAAGGCTGAGCATCAAAAGCCGGCAGGTACGTTGCAACCCCTGCCGATACCACAGTGGAAATGGGATCATATAACCATGGATTTCGTAGTTGGTCTGCCCAGGACAACTAGGAATCATGATTCCATTTGGGTGATAGTGGACAGATTGACGAAGTCTTCCCATTTCATACCGGTAAAGACGACATATGCAGCCGAGAAGCTTGCTCGAGTGTATGTGGATGAGATAGTGTGGTTACACAGTGTGCCAGTAACGATAGTTTCTGACATATGTCCGCAGTTCACGAGTCATTTCTGGGAACAGTTGCACAAAGCATTGGAAACGGAGTTGAGGTTTAGTACTGCCTTCCACCCGCAGATAGATGGACAGTCTGAGAGGACTATTCAAACTTTGGAATATCTTCTTTGAGCTTGTGTTTTGCAGTTCCTAGGCAGTTGGGATGTACATCTCAGTTTGATAGAGTTTTCCTACAACAACAGTTATCAGCGGAGCATTGACATGGCTCCTTATGAGGACTTATATGGCAGGAAGTGCAGATCTCCGTTATGTTGGTATGAATCTGGTGAATATCAACTTTTGGGTCCTGAGTTAGTGTAGCAGACAACAGAAAAGATCAAAGTGATACAACAACAATTGAAAGCGGCACAGGACAGGTAGAAGTCTTACGCAGACAATCGCCGACGACCTTTAGAGTTCCAGGTAGGAGACAAAGTGTATCTCAAAGTCTCACCGTGGAAAGGTGTGCTAAGGTTTGGCCGAAAGGGTAAGCTCACACCCATATATATGGGACCATACCCGGTCATAGCATGAGTTGGCAAGGTAGCTTATGAGTTAGAGCTGCCACCAGAGTTGCATAGGTTACATCCAGTATTCCATGTCAGTATGCTGAAGAAAAGTCATCTAGATACAAGGACAGTGATACAGTCAGACGAAGTTGAGCGTGATGAAGATGTGACATACGAGGAAGGTCCTGTGATGATCCTTGACAGAAGAGTTAAGAAGCTAAAGAGGAAGGACCTGGTTCTGGTGAAGGTTCTTTGGCATCATCGTGGCATTGAGGAAGCCACGTGGGAGCTTGAGGAAGAGATGAGGAGTAAGTATCCCTCGCTTTTCTCTTCGGATTTCGGGGACAAAATCCCTTTGAAGGGGGTCAGCTTGTAAGGACCCTGACCTCCGTCTAGGGTTTACCCTATTTGCTTTGCTTAACCCTGATGCTTAGTTGCTTGCTCATCACCTTTAGTGATGATTAGGTTTTGTTTGTGCCTTGTTGAGAGTTGGAGGTGCTACTAGAAAATAACCCAAGTCTATGGTTTGTGAGCAAGTTTGCCACCTTGTGAGGTGTTCCTCCCTCTCCTTGCTTCCTCTAGAGTAGAGAGGAAGGTTTGGGCTCGTTGCTTGAGTTCCTTTGGGCTTGGTTGAGCTTGGTGGGATTTGTGGTGCCTTGCTTTTGTTTCCTTTGGACCTTGTGTCGGGAAAGAGGATGCTTGTGTCGCCCAGGCTGTGTCGCCCATGGTGGTGGTGTGTCGCCCATGGACCTTTAACCATCTTTGACCTCGTTTGTGTCACCACTAGTGGACACTTGGTGCTTGAAGCTTGCATGTGGCAATGGCCTTGGACATGTGTTTAGGGCATGCTAAGAGTGGTGGTTTTTGCACATGGACAAGTGTCCCTAGGTGGGTGACACCTTGCTTTGCTTTGCTTTGGTTTCTCCTCCATCCTCTTCTATATATGTGATTCCCTTCTCTTGCTAAGGATCCCTTTAGTTCCTTAGCCTTCCTCTCCCTGGGTGCATGATATCCCCTCTTCCTTGCTAGCTTGGTGGCCGATCCTCCTTGGAGTCTCCTTCTTCCTTGGTGGTGCTTGGAGCTTGCTTAAGGTGGGTTACATAACTCCTAACCTAACTATATTACCATCTTCTATGTTCTTGTTCTTGTTGTTTATGATCAGCTATGTTGTTGTTAGTTTGGTTTCCTTGCTTAGTCGCACCTTGTTGGCCGAACCTATGATCTAGGGTTTCTTGGTGAGCAACACCCCTTTCTCTCCTAGGTCTAGAGGAGTGAGCTTGAGTTCTAGTATCATGGGCAATACCCCTCTCTCATTTAAGTTGAGAGGTGAGCTTGTGTTCTAGTTGCTTGAGCAACACCCTCCTCTCACCATGGACTTGAAGGGTGAGCTTTATGGTAGTTGTGAACCTTGCTAGGGTTGTTCCTTGTGTTGCCTGTTTGGTGATAGGTGATGTGCAAGACCCCTCTCTTAGTTGTTGAGAGGTTAGAAATCTTCTTGATCCATTTGGGTTTCTATGCCATTGTGCTTGAGGTTAATGATAACCTTGTGGAGTCGCATCTTCTTGACCGATATGGTCTTGGGGGAGGTGCTGCCCGATACCCCTCTTATCCTAGAATTGTGGACGTTTTGTTTTGGTGGCTGTGGCAGGCGATATACCTTGGTCCCTGACCTTGTGACGGACGTCACCAGGGGTCCCTACCTTGGTTTATGTCAGGCATCATCCCTTGATAAGTAGCCTGCACAATACCTTAGCCTTATGTGATGGCCTGGTATCGTTATAGCCTGTTGTGGAAGAGACGTTGTTAGATGGTGGGCGTCACCCCCCCTAGTCTCAGCTCTATGTGTGTGTCAGCCGTCAGCACGACACCTGACGAGAGTTGCACGACACCCTAGTACCGCTTCAGGTGGTTGGCCGGTATGCTTTGGGTGCCCGTCAGTAGGTGGTTGCACGATACACCTCTTGAGTTGCTGGTCGATAGGCATTATGGCCATCGTTCTGGTTGCATGACCCAGAGGTGCATAACACACCGTTGCATGACTTGGACTGGGCCGCACGCCTAGATCAAATGGTAGCATAACGACCGTTACACCTTAGATGGCCGACGGGGTGTTGCACGGTAGGTGCTAGTTTGCTTGGACGACATAAGTAGAGTGTCGGGCGATAGGGAGGATGAGCCCTGCCCGATACTACCTATGGTAAGGGTAGTGGGTTTTGTTGGTGAGGGTCCTGCCCCTATGTTGTTCTTGTATCACGTTTAGTCATGATGGTGGCCCTTGATATGCTTAAAGGTAATCATTATGGTAAAACACATCTTTGTAACTTACATGTCTTTACATATGCTTGTGATCATCTTGATATTTTGTAGAATGCTGAGGAAATGATAAGCAGGTTGAATGCCTTGCTTAATGATGTAACCTATGCTCATGATCACAAGTTGAGGCACGATTGATAAAGCCTATAATCATTAATGTCACCTTATATTAATAGCATGGTCTTTCTGTTAAGTCTATAATTATTGTGTATACTAACCATGCAGGTGATGCATAGCCAAGTAAAAGGCTATGAGGTATATATGATGAGTAACATTGCTTCGATAGTTACTCTTGATGATGAGGTATTATGTATGATGTGTTTGGTCTGAGGACCTAAGTTTGACTAATGTGCTTGGGATTGCTATCCCATGTTGATGATGTAAGCCTTGAGAAGCAGTGGCACTATGTGATTTGGGATTGAGATCCCATAGCAATGTGGTGATCCTTGAGATGGATCTAGATGGTTGGCAAGAGGCCCAGTGATAACATGTAATGAGGGATCCTTGTGATGGATCAGGATGAGGTTGAATTCAATGAAAGCATACGGTTGAGTTTCATATTGCTTATTCTGTTATAGTTTACATGTTATATAACTTGATTGAATCTTGCAATCCATATAAAAGATACTAATTAATCACAAGTGGAATATATCACGTAGTTGCCCTGGCCATAGATCCATCATCGTCAGGAGATGGTGATGGTGAAACGGGTTCTCCTACGGGTTAACCCGGAGCGCATATTGTTGAATATGCGAGGTTTCTCCTAGCCTAAAATAGTGAGGATTCCAGTGCAGCTATGGTTGCAGACTCGGGATGTGTATAGGAGCATGGTGAACAGGCCCATGGCTCAGGATATGTGATATGGGAGCATGAATGCGTTCATGGCTCAGAGCACGGTGAACAGGCCCGTGGCTCAGATATACTAGCGTCGAGACCTGTACCGAGGCGGGCTAGCGGATGGGTAGCCTATGGAGCTGACCATGTGGTTGAGGCCACTTAAGCACGAGACTGCGGTCCTGCTTGTGTTATACTCGTACACTGACTATGAGGTGGGAGGTCGTGGAGTCAGACTCTTCCATTGACCTTGTATGGCACCAGCTTTGGGTTTCACAACCGAAGGTTGAATTTGAGCGGTACAGTTCACTTCCTCAGGGCATAATAAGAATATGTAATCTAGCCGAATAGTATTTATTGCTTAAGGCAAAATACAGAACATTGGTTGAGGCCTTGCATGTGCAGTTAATCTTGTTATACCTGTAGTTACTTATACATTCCTCATATTATGTGATAAGATCTTATGAACCTTATCTTGTCAATCATGTTCCATAAAGAGATAATTGGTGATATGCCTTCCATACAGCTTGGTAAGCTTGATGGTATGAATAGCCTTGCTGTATAGACTGTTATTATTCTACGTTTTACTATTTATCTTTTGCTGTTGCTTTATCCTCTTGGTTTTATAGTTTTGGCGGGGAGTTATGTTTCTCACTGGGACAATGTTCAATTGTCTCACCCCGCTGGTTTTCAGGTGTTTGAGCTAGATGTGGTGGTGGTCGCGGAGTTGCGTCTGAGCAGCAAGACGAGCAGTAGAAGGCAAGAGATGGACATGATGCTGTTTTGGTCATTTTGTAGTAGAATCTTAGAGTCATCCCTGTACTCTCAGGTCCTTGGAGATGTTTTAACGTTGTTTCACGATGTATAGCCATTGATGGTTTGTATATCCTGCTGCTGGCCGGATGTGGGCCGTTATGTATATATATATATATATATATATAATAGGTGATGAACTCTTGTGGTGGATTGACAGCTGATCCCCTAATCTGTGGACACGTATCAAGGCGTGTAAATGTTTATATCACATGTTTTCTTTCAGGATGAGGACCAGAATGTAATAGTTTCCCAGTTTATCTACTTTCTGCAATCGATTTTAATTAACCCGTGTTTTTGGTAATCTGTGGTTAATGGTGATTTCCACACGTTTTCACGTAACACCTCGTTGTCTATGTGATAGTGGGATGTGTTGCCACACTTATTATAAGTATTTCAAAAAATGCTTGGGTTCCCGCCTAGTTGGATAGGCTCATGCAAATGAAGTTCATATGTTATATGTTTTACACTATTTTTAATAGACAACCATGTTTGCATGATTACACTATTTTTAATAGATAGCCATGTAAGTATAATCTTTTTTAATATGACATACTTACTCATATGTTATATGTTTTACTATTTTTATAGAATGGATAAGTCTTGGATAGCAGAGGATGACCGAACGAGTAGTAAATACTTATGTGGAGTATCAAAATTTTTGGATTTCCCTTTTGAACATTCATCGATTGGAGACAAGATTGTATGCTCGTGTAGAAAGTGTGCTAATGTATACCAAGTCACCAGAAAGACTGCATTGAGCCATCTATTGTGGCATGGCTTCTTACCAAGCTATATTTCTTGGGATTTTCATGGTGAAGATGTTGATGCTCAAATGGATGCTCCTACTGATCAGGGAGATTTCCTGAATGCTGAAAATTTACAAGATATGTTGCATGATACTTTTTCGAGTTTCAGTGAAGACGGAAATACAAAAAGAGTGGAGCCATCTAGTGATCAACATTTCAATACTGACAAATTTTATATCTTGTTAAAGGATTCTGAGACAGAATTATATATTCAGGGTGTAAGAAATATAGCAAACTTGCTTGCATCCTAGAATTCTATCACCTAGTTTGTCTTAATGGCTTGAGTAAGAAAGCATCATCTATGTTTCTTACGTTCTTTAAGAAGATGCTACCAGAAGGAGAATAGTTACCTAATTCATTTTATGAGCTAAAAACGATGATTACGGGGTTGGGCTTAGATAATGTGAAGATTCATGTTTGTCCAAATGGTTGCCTGTTTTTTTGGAAGGATTCTGCTGATAAAGATGTATGTGATACATGTGGAGCATCAAGATGGAAAACGATTACAATCCCAGATGATGATGATGAGCTTGCAAAAAAACCCAAGAGAATACCTATCAAAGTGCTCAATCACTTTCCACTTATACCACGCCTAATGCGGTTGTTCATGTCATCAAAAATCTCTTCCTTAATGAGGTGGCATGCAGAAGAATATGAAAAAGATGACAAGTTAAGACACCCGATACTTCACCTGCATGGAAAACATTTGATGTGATGCATCCAGAATTTGCTGTAGACACTAGAAACATTCAATTGGGACTTGCAACTGACAGATTTAATCCTTTTGGGACAATGAGTACTTCTTATAGTACATGGCCTATTGTGATTATTCCATATAATTTACCTCCTTGGTTGTGCATGAAGCAACCATATTTTATGATGTTCCTACTCATTCTTGGACCAGCTTCACTTGAAAATATAGATGTGTATTTGCGTCCATTGATTGATGAGTTGAAAGAACTATGGGATACTGGTGTACATACATATGATGCTGGAACCAATGAATTCTTTCTGATGCGTGCTTCTTTATTATGGACTATTAGTGATTTTCTAGGATATGCACATCTATCTGGTTGGAGTACTAAAGGCTACAAAGCATGTCCTTATTGTAATAAAGATACTGTCTCACATTGGTTGCCACATACCCGTAAAGTTTGCTACAGAGGACATCGTAGGTTTTTGCCAACTAGCCACAGATTCCAAAAAGAAGCAAATGCATTTGACGGTGAGCAAGAACTTAAGTGTCCACCTAAACCTCCTTCTGGAGCTCAAATCTTATCACAATTGGAGGACAGAAGAACTGTAATTGGTAAGAAAAGGCCAAGAGGTAAGGATTCAACACACAATTGGGAAAGGAAAAGCATACTTTTTGAGATACCATATTGGAAAACTAACATTGTAAGGCACAATCTCGATGTCATGCACATTGAGAAGAATATATGTGAGAGTATTGTTGGAACACTGCTAGGTTTGAAGGATAAAAGTAAGGACAACTTGAATGCAAGGAAGGATTTGGAGGATATGGGAATCAAATTTCTGCTTCATCTAAAAATTGTTGGTAAATATACCATCCTACCTCTAGCTTGCTATACAATGAGAAAAGATGAAAAAATATTATTTTGCAACATCCTAAAATCTGTCAAAGTTCCATACGGGTGTGCGTCTAATATATCTAGATGTGCACGACCGAAGGATCAAAAGATGCTACCAATGAAAAGTCACGATTATCATGTATTGATGCAACAACTTCTACCATTAGCTGTCACTGTGTCGTTGCCCAGTAAGAATGCTAAGTCATGTATTATTAATCTTTATCACTATTTTCAAAGGTTGTGCACTAAAGTCATAGATCCAAATGATTTTGTTGCATTGGAAAATGCAATAGCTATGACACTTTGTGAGATGGAGAAGATATTCCCTCCATTTTTTGACATAATGGTGCATCTATCAGTCCATCTCACTTATGAAGCTAAGATAGCCGACCATGTTCAGTATCGTTGGATGTATCTAGTTGAAAGGTAACTTTTCATACATCATGATGACTTTACCTATTGGAATGTAATTTGTCATTATATTTTCCTCAACTTTGTTATCAGGTATCTGATGACCCAAAAAGGATATGTTCGTAATAAAAGATATCCAGAAGGATCAATAGCAGAAGGATATAAAGCCGAAGAGTGTCTAACTTTTTGTTCAAGATACTTGGATGGAGTTGAAACAAAATTAAATCGGCCGAATAGAAACGATACTGACGAAGCAAATTTGGAAAATGAGCCAACACTTGACAGTGATGATTGGTCTATTTTCTCGACAGTAGGTCGTGGTATTGGTAAAATGGTAACATGTGTCTTGGACGAACACACATTGAAATAAGCCCATAAGCATGTACTATTCAATTGTGAAGCAATTGAACCCTACATTAAGTAAGTTAGTGACAACTGTCTTCAATTAATAAAATGCTATAACATATTCCAATGACATATTGCACATATTTTGTATTCAGGAAGCACTATGATATCATTAGGCAAAAACATCCTCAGAAGTCCTTAAAGGAGGTTCAGAGAATACATAGTAACTGATTTGATGGATGGTTTAAGGAACATGTAAGTTTAGTTGTTCTAATTAAATTTGTTACACTTCATGAATAAAGTCTAACAAAATTTTCTTTTGTTAGATTGAGACACTCCTAAGAACAAAGATGGTGGATGATAAAATCAAGTTTCTTTCTCAAGGTCCACATCAATTGGCCATTAAGTACAAGGGCTATGTTGTCAATGGTCAGAGATTTCATACCAAGGGAAAAGATGCAAATCGAACAACACAAAATAGTGGTCTTTCTGGTAGCTAAGACTGATTGTTATTCTAAAACCACTGACCGCAATGCAATTACTAGAGATGTTACCTACTATGGTGTTTTGAAGGATGTTATTGTGCTCAATTATTATGAACACTTTAAGGTGACATTATTTAAGTGTGATTGGGTGGACATCTACTCAAAGAGGGGAATCAAGCACGATGAACATGGGCGACTCTTGTTAATTTGAGACGACTTCAAACTACAGGAGAACCATTTGTAGTGGCATCTCAAGTTGGACAAGTATTTTATGTAGAAGATGTCACTGCAAAAGGATGGCATTTTGCTGTAAAGATTGCCCCACATGATATGTTCAACATGGAAGAACAATCTTGTATTGAGAATGTCGAAGCTTATGTGCAAGGTGAAACTAGAGATGGGCCATCAATGATATCAGAGGATGAAGATACTGATTGTGACATAGTTAGATTGGATATGAAAGGAATTACTGTTGATAGTTCAACAATTGAAAAAGACCAATCCCAAATTCAGCAGGATGATGAAAGTGTATCTCAAAGTGATGATGATGATAGTTTTGAATGAGAATATTACAAAATAGTAGCCAATGTTTCTTTTAGTTTGTCCTTATTATTTGACTTAAATAAGCCTTTTTTTGGCTCGATGTATCTCTTTAATTTCCTGTCTCACATTGTTCTCTAGCTAGGTGTATGCATTTTGCATGTCCGACATTCTTATTAATCAATTTATCCTTGTCTCTGCTGTTGTTTATAATTATATTTGCTTAAATATCCATGTTTCATTTTTAAATATTAATTATAAAATTGTTATTATGTTGTTTAATATTTTTTTTAAATGTCTTCATTTTTATGTGACTTGATATACTCAGGATGAGAGAACAGTACAGTGACAACTACCATAACAAGACACCCACAAGGAATGATAAGAAGAACAACAATGACTCTTGTATGACGACTCATTTACCTCGCATTACTTGACATGGTTGTTGGAAATATTTGAACCTGTCATCCTCAAATCGCTCCAAAAAAAATTTAGCTTCCCTTCCAGCTGAAATTCGTAATGATAGAGCAAACAAATTCAATAAAACTACTACTAGCTCTACAGAAAATATGCAATCAACCACGTCTCCCCAAGACTCTAATATGGTTGGTGGTTTGAAATCCTCTCAAACATGCACAACTAAAAAGGAGATGGGAACAAGGTTCCAAAATCAACACAACAAAGAAAGTGGTGATAAAGTTACAAGATCAAGAAATTCACAGCTATCATGTGTGCCTAATGTCAATGCTTCCGTGTTTATTCATTCAAGAATTGTAGAGAATAGAGCTGCCAGTAACCAAAATATCAATGTATTTCCTGATAACATGGACCAAAATGACATATCTAATCATGATGTTGAGTCATTAAATGTTACAACAACACCTTCTGATGGGCTAGGTAATCATTTCATTCATATCATTGCATTTATAGTGCTGCATTTAATGATATATAATTTTGCATATATATTTTATCCTTTATGAATGAATGCTTAGGTCAAAAACATCGAGCACGTGGCCGAACACAATGTTTGAAAGTCTAGAAAAGAAAGCCCGACGACCCAATTCCCATTGAGAAAAATCAATTTGGACAACCAGTAGGTGAAAACCAATGTCACTTATCAAGTTTTCTGACAACCATTGCAAGAGATCCCAATCTTTTTCCGCTAAACTACGAGGACTGGAGACAATTTCCAGCAAATTAAAAAGATTCTATATGGAATTTTGTGAAGGTATATTATTAAATTTTATTTTTAAATGGTTAAATGAAGCTTCTAATTGATATCCTTTATGTCGGTAGAGTAAATTCACAATGGATTCAGATCTGAAGGAGTGGACAATGAAGAGACTAGGAAAGAAATGGAAGGACCACAAGTGGGAGTTAAGGAGACTATACTTCCTAGAAGATAGTCCATACGAACAACAACTTGAACAAGTTGTTCCCTGCGTGGACAAGTCGCATTGGAAATTTCTTGTCGATTATTGGAGGAGTAATAAAGGAAAGGTAATATTTGTTTTCCTCTATTCGTTGATACTTATAGTACCACACAGATAGTTACTATGCACAATACTGTAATGTTTTCCACAGAGGAAGTCTATAACTAACAAGACAAGCAGAAAATTTCAAAAGGTTAGCCACACAACATGAACCAAGTCGTTTGCATGTCTGAAATATGATGTAAGTTAGTAATTTGTGTGACCCATTTAGACAATTTGATGACATCCATTTATTTGATGTTTAAAATAACCTTGTTTGAATGATAAAGATGGAGAAGGAAATAGGCGGAGAAGTATATCCCATAATGTTTTTGAGAAAACTCATCATAAAAAAGATGGGAGCATAGTTGATGTTGAATCTGCCAAAATTTTGGTACAACACATAATATCCTATAGTATTATGTTACATATACTAATTTTAAAGAGGTATATATTTGGTATAAAATGCATCTCCTATGATTTGTTGTATGTAGGAAAAATTTTCTTAGGTAGGAGAAGAGCTACGAAGAAAACAACCTGATGTTACTTCAGATGAAATTTATAAGCATGTTATGGGAGAAGAGAGACCAAGATATGTTCGTGGTTATGGACTTGGAACATCACCTTATGATATCTGGGGCAAGAATCATAAATCTTGAGAAGCTGAAGAAGTGCAAAGGAAGCATTTCTAGGATAAGCTTGAAGAACAACAGTTGGAATTTGATGCAAAACTTCAAGAACAAAAGGATGAATTCAACCAAAAATTAGAGGAGTTACTTGCCGTAACTAGAGCAGGAATCAGTCAACCACAACATGTTGGCACTGGCCAAGTATGAATAAAGTTTATACAAGATGTGTGGTATCAATTCTTTTCCATGTCGACTTTTATGGACTTATGACAAAAATAAAATAATTGTGCAGACAAACTTATCAATGCAAACTCCACTCCATATAAGACATTCATCATTTAAGAAGGGACAAGTATGTTTGTATTTGTGTAAATTGCACTTCATTTTACGTTTATATAAATTTTTTATGGAAACTATATTTTGTTTCTAGGATGTGTATCTACTGAGTTTTATAGATCCAGATGCTAGAATTGCATTCGGTCGAGTCTCTGAGGTTGACCCCATGAAAAGGGTGGGAGGTGCAATTTTAGGCTCATCTTTTGTTGCTGTTTTTGTAGAGGGTGCTTTGTTGGGCAACGATCCTCTAGTGAGACCTTATGATCAATATCAATCTATTGATGATGTTGTTGGAAACGTCATAGCATGGCCGAAAACACATATGTTGCCAAGGTGAAAATAAAGTATTTCTTATATTGTTACATAATTGAAAACAAAAGTAGTATCTAAAGTCATTTCCATTTGTTGTAGGACATGAAGTTTAAAGTTAATTGCATTCTTGGATACTATCTAAATAGAGGAGAGCTATAGTTGTTTTTATTTAATCCAATTTTTTATTTGTACATGCTGATCCAAATAATGGTGTTTCATGTCCATTGTCGTAGACAATGTTGCCAAATAACAATCCTATTTTGTTTTGACCTATTTTTACTTTTGTTATGGAGAATCTTAGTATTATGGACGATACACGCACTACGATTGGTTTGTGGTTATTAGCTATGAGCAGTGTTTTAGCTTCTTATTTGTGGGTACGGATGAAAAATTTAGTTGCAAATGAGTTACGATTATTTGATCCATTTCTTTCCATTTTGTAATTACTCAACTAGTAAATGGATTATTATGGTTTGGATATTCAAAATTTACAACTAATGTGGATGGGTGATGTAGACTGAATAATTCTTTTTGAATGTAAAAACTACTGCAGTAAAAGGGTAATTGTCCCTTTTGTATGGTAGCCACACATCGTATACCATGATTTTTTGTTTCCCAACCTATGCAGATTTGATTCTGTTTGATAATATCTTGGAATGCAATTGCTTATATAAGCAGGAATGCATATTGTGGGTGCTTCATATTTTTGGGCTTCATATCCAACTTGCATCATGTCAGATCATGATATATTTCTTATGGCATATTAATTTTTCTTTCATTACTTGATCACATGTTGCAGGATAGCTTACCAAGTCAACATTTCTCTTTAATTATAGGGGCCAACTTTCATCATGTCAGATCATGATATATTTCTTATGGCATATTAATTTTTCTTTCATTACTTGATCACATGCTACAGGATATCTTAACAATGTAGGGATCAGGATTCTAGCAACCACACTACAATCTTCAAGCTCCACCCAACATTTTGATGAATCCCAGACTAGTTGGTGCAACATTTTAAATGAGGCTATATTTATATATTTATTGGTTCTTTTCAGGGTAATTTGTTCCAAGTTTCTTCCATGCATAAATATTTTTTGCATTTCCAAGGAAATTTGTTCCAAGTTTCTTGTAGATATGTGCCCTCACATACTATGAGGTTTTAACATTTTTTAGAGATTTTTTTGAGTATTGTGTATTTTGTTTTAGAGCTCTGTGTCTGTCTAAAGTAGCCTCTCATATCTCTAAAAATAGCAGCATGACGTATCGTGTTGTTCTTGATGTAGGTGACATCGATGTTTATCTTGAGGTCTCACATCACTTGAGGTCTCAGATCTTACCTTCTGGGTAATTCATTTGAGTTGTGCTTGTATGTGGATGAAACACGACTTTATATATGTAAAGGAAAACGAGTTGTTAGAATGGAACAAGTAATATCCTGAAACTACTTGTCTTTGATTATTTCAGAAAACATCATCAGATAGAGCTCAAGTATTCAGACCCTATACCTTGCCTTAATGTAGGGAAGCCCAAGCGACCCACTTATGTACCTATTGAGGTGCATTACTGCTACAAAGGTATGCTATGTTCTTTTTTTCCCTTCTTGCTTCGCCTAAAGGACACTGAGTATCTGTAATTCATATGCGTTCTATATTTTGTATCCCCCAGCTAAAAGTTGGCAACGGTGAAGATTTCCCCCCACGTAATTAGAGGTGGAATTTTAACAACAAGGTGATGCCCCGTCTAGTTTTAACATCTATAGTTTGTTGTTCCTTTTTTAATAAGCTTCTATTTTTAACCATGCCACACATTTTTTTGCAGAAACTCTACTGCTGCATAATAGTTGTTAAGTGGGTTGTGGTGAACTTCTCTATGTGCTATGACACCCGCAGGCTTATTCAGGATCTCATTCGCTGTGGAAACATGAAGGGCATTGTAAGTAAAAGATTTTTATGTATTTCATTTAACTAATTTGTGTGTGCCTGGTCCTTTCCTTTTTGTTCAACTAACTAATGGTTTTCACTTCTCATTGGTTGTCCTTACAGAATATAGAGCATCCATTTGATGTCTTCGAAGAAAGTCCTTCCATGAGAAGAGCTCCACCCAGAGAGTCTATCATTTCTACCTTGGGTGACTGAGTCCTAAGACACAAGCAGAGCAACATAGAACACCCTAGATAAGAAAAATGAATACAACGACATATATATTTGTGCCCAACAAAAATAATGGGACAAAAAACCCATATATAGAGAATGGCCTTTAATCTCCAAGTATGGAGATGCTGTTAGGACTCAGTGACCCAAGGTAGAAATGATAGAATCTCTATTTAAACCCACCGATAATAATGGGGATGAGGGTCTTATTAGGTTTGTTTCCTCTCTTTCCTTCTTGTCTCTACCTTTTTATCATCTATACTTTGCATTGGCATATTGGCTATCTTTATACGGGGTCATTTTATCTTATCTGTTTTGGTATATTGGCTATGTGTATGTCTGCAGGGAGGTCCCAAAGTACCAAGTGTAGAAAGCCTAAACAGATTATCATATTTAGGTATAATCTAGACCTTTGTACTTTTCATTGTACTTGAATGTGATCTGCTCTGATTGTTTGTGTTCTGATGTCTGGTTGTAGCTATAAGGGATTTAGTAGAATGAATAGTTTATCAGAGTTTGATTACTCTATACTTTCGTGTTTTGTTAAAGCATAAATTGAATATGTATAAATTTCTACTAGAAGTACGCTTACACATATATTCAAATGTTGGGAACATAGGAAATTAATCCAACCTAGTTCAATCTGACGCCATACTCATTCTATTTGGTTAAATGGATTTTATTCAATGGGCGTATATTTATTAAATGCTCTCTTTTTGTGATTCCATGTCATGATTCTGTGTTTTTCTTTGTTAAGCTATTGTAATTTTCTTTGCCTCAATTTTTTCTCCATTTTAGGGATGGAGTTAGTGAGTCTCAATTCAGCCAGGTGCTAAACAAAGAGCTTGATTAAATTATCAAGGTAAGACCATGATCACATGATCACGATCTCTCTACTATCTACAATGACTTGATAATCATGTTCTTTATACTATCTACTATCCCTGATACTCCTGTTCTTTATACTATCATTGCAGGTATGGTTATCAATAGCAATATGTGCCACCTGAAGAATTTTGATTTCTATATGTGTGCTCATTCAGGAATGATCGTAAGTAATTGTTTGGAACTCTTGTGAATTCCTACATATCCAAGCTGCGAAGCAATTTGCAGCAAAGGTGGTTAGCAAGTTTTGGTCTCCCTTGGTGAGTATCCAACTGAGTAGCGACTGAAAACATAGCAGTGGCCTCATTCAATCCATCTGTCATAGATCATTTTTTAATGGTTGCTTTAAAGTCAGTAGAATCAACAGGGCTTATGTTTATGGTTTGTTTATGGTTATTGTGATGTAATTTCTATTTCAAATGTGCAATAACCTATGGTGCTCTAATTTTGATGGGAAATTTCATTGTTATTTTGTAGGCAATCTATAGAATAAGGCTTTCTTCGAGAAAGAGTCTCTAATCTATTGGCTTGCAGCACGATATACCACAGGATTTATACAATTGCTCGATTATGCTGGTGTGTAAGAGTTTCTAATCTGTTGGTCTGCAACAGTTTCAATTTCGGTGAGCCATTTATCATTACAGTTGACTGGATCTGCTTCATGCACTATTTAATACATCTTTCATGGAATCTCTTTCCGTCATGACTTTGCTTATCTTTGGTGTTTCTATACCTACCCTAAAGATTATATGTTTTGGGATCTATATTACCCCACAGTCTGGTATGGGATAGAACAAAAAAGGAGGACCACTACTCAAATTATGAAGGTTCTGCTGGTAAGGAACAATGTGTTGGGTTTTAGGGGAGACAGAGAAGGCACCAGAAACAAAAATTTCTTCTCCAAAACCCAGAATAAAGGAACCGTGCCAACGTTTATACAATAGGAAGGATGGTTTGTAGAGACATACCTTGTCCCGAGGCTTGCTCAGATACGTTACCTCGTGGATTGCACGGTCTTCACTTCCGGTCTTTGACAGTGTCTGTGCAGCTCTTGGTATTCACCGGGACTATCAGGATTGACAACTGTCCTCCGAGCGGAAGAATTCTCTTGTCTCTGAAGTAGTCCACATGGACCACCTGGAACTCTGATCACCTTATCGCACAAGGAACCAGAAGGAGTCACACTCTACTGTCAGTGTATAGTCAGTGACACACTCTCCTTCCACTAGTCGCTTTTCTGCAGTTGTCTTTCCCTTACTGTGCCTCCCTTATCAGGTAGTACTTGCTCGGGCTGTACTGGTTACCACAACCAGAGAGAACGACAACTTTTCAGAGCAACTGGTGTTCTGAGTTGTTGTACCTGAGAAGCCCCCAATACCCCTATATATAGGAGGGTCATGGGATAGGGTTCTCTACCCCGGGCAATGCGGGACTAAGAAGGAGTAGAAGGGTTTGAGATTTTCCACAAAACAACCAACTGCGCCAGCTGAACCGATCATTTCAAGCATGAAACAGTTAGTTGAGGACCTGATCCGATCGGTTCACACCTGAATCGATTGGTTGGGGCACCTGAGCCGATCGGTTCACTGCCCTGGTCAGTTCTCGATAGACTTTTCCTTTTTTGTTTCAAATTGATTCAAATACTAATCCTTATTCCAATCAAATTGGACAAGTGAAACGAAAAGAAATTTCTGACCAACCTGACTTTCCCAACTCACTCGTTTGGACCAGTTGAGTCGATCGGTTCAACCCTTGAACCGATCGATTCAGCCTGTCCTGAGCCGATCAACTCACCAACTGAGCTGATTGGTTGACCAAGCTGAGCCGATCGGTTCATCATATGAGCTGATCGGTTGGGAGTATCAGACTGTGCAAAATTAGTCAATTGCAGTTTCAATCAATCTGATACTCTATTCAATCAGTCCAACACCTTGAACACTATGATATTGAGCTATCAATTGATTGAGTGTTTAATTGAACTACTAAACTCCTTTAGTAATGAATCTAAACATCATTTGTGGATAAACTCCTCTTCCAGGTTAAATCATATGTTTGTGACCCTGTAGGCCCATTTCACGTTGGCAGTGAAAGCCCATAACACTTATGACTTCACAAGCAAAGAGCGGTGTCTAGTCGCACATCAGTGCTACCCAAGTGAAAAGGAAAGTTGGAGAACAACTTTCAATCCTACAATCCATGAATGGTGTTATAGCGAATGTATAATTCCTTTGTCTCTGATATCCCAAATGAACTCAAGGCATGGAATAGTCACCCTGTCAATGTTCATTCACTTTCTTGATCTCAGAGTAGATTGGAGGAGATATGTATGGCATCAATATCACATACTGATTCACACATGCATGTGCATGCCTATCTCAATCCTACTCATCAAGTGGCCATGGATATCAAACTCCCTCAGGAGGGACAAATCCTATATCTGTCACTCACCCCTCAAAAGCCCCATGTGTCAAAGCCACCCAATCATCACCTTTATAACAACCCATGTTTCAGGACTGTGTTTGATGATGTCAAAGTGTACCCAACGACATGTGTTGAGTGTAGTGATTTCAGGTCAAAGAATCACACTCACCACCATCACTGTGAGAACTGACTGTGACTACCATGTTATGGTTCCATGTGTCAAACTCACGGTGGGTCTGTCCGGTACACTTGTTCTCTAACAAGTACCTATGTGTTTGGTTTGATATATCCATATAATGACTAATGAGATTCTGTCATCAACCAACACCATAATCTAGTCTTGTGTGTCATTGTTGTCTATCTACCTTCCACAATGACATCCAACTAGGGACATAATAAGAATGTAAAAACTCTTAGCATCCGTATGATCTCATCATTTAGGTCCTTAACTTGAAAGCATACGTCATTGAGTACTGTCATTCTCTTGACATTCAATCTGTTCTATCATTATCTCATATGAATGAACCAGAAAGAATTGGAAGCTTGCCTTTGATGTTTATCAAATCAATCTTACTGTATCCCACCAATCATCCCATGATTGGCTCTCAGGGAATACATACCAACAGACTCCCACTTGCACTGTGAGCCAATCACCCTTGAATCATATTCTTAGTGATTTTCAAACATGTCCCACATGTTACTGTGCTCTAGTGCTAACATAGTGAGTTATGGCAACACCTTGCCAAAGTCGGTATTAACTGCATGTCTCTCATATCTTCTTTGTACATCACACGTATGAGATGGAGTTTCTGTAATATGCGATCTAGTATTCCTTTGCTAACCTTTAGCCACATTGCATGACCAAGTACTCCTTACTTGTCATCAATGACTGGAATAACTATAAGTTCATCTCATGAACTTCCAGATCCATATAGTATCCACTGTTGTTCTCTAACACACAAATACTCGGCTTTTCCTTTTAAACGGCTTTCTTGGAATGTTTCCATTAACAAACATTCACTTTTATATATATCTCATATATATTTTGCGATTAATTTTCTATCCTTTTCAGAAGTTCGCATCAGTGTAACTCTTTACAGTGAACCCTTCCTTATTTCCATAGAACTAGTACTTCTCAAGCACTTATCAAGTTCTTATGGTATTCCAATAACCCTTACTGGAACTAGAAGAACATCCACTTGTCATGTTCTACATACGAGTTATCAGGATGAGCACATCATATTGTCATGTCCTACATACAAGATGATGAATGCATTTTATTCTTGCCATGTCCATACATGCAAGATAATGGGATGATTACATACATGATAGATCCATATCTATTCTTAGTGTTCCCATTCTTCATAAGAATTGGACACTTGGCCTTGGGATACTAACTCCATGTAACATGGACAAGTTTTCTCCCACTGAATCTGTGCACACTAAACCCTTCAGTATAGATTACCAATGTATGCTTTCTCTTTTTAGGTCAAGAGGTTTTCCAGAACTATCTCCATAGATCTCTATTCCTATTACATAGGAAATGTCTCTATCTTCCCTAAAGATAATTTCCACTTTGGATTTCCATTCTAGAACATTTCTATTTCACATCAACATGTGGAATGTGAATACGCTCCCACTAAATCACAGATCCCTTCTTTATCTTTGTGATATCAGTCAAACCCTTTGACTATATCATCAAAGTAAATATCACAGTTTTGAGTTGCTTGTACTTAATCAATCACATTGATTAGTCCATTATAACTTATAGACTTCATGTGCATTAATGGATTCATAAACCTTATAGGTTGTATCACGTACACATCCTTGTTTTATTCCTTATAGGAATGTGGTTTTAGTATCCGTATGCCAAATCTCTTAGTCATTAAGTTGCAATCAACAAGAATCATCCTTCTCAAAATGTTATCCATGTGTCTTAATGCTTAAGACTCATTCACACTTATGGATTTCATCCCAATGGGTGCTACCATCAAGGTCATACCTTATGGTTCACATGGAAGTCATTTAGGATGTAATGGTCATAAACCATAACTCAAAATCTGGTTCCTCATATTCATCTAGATAGTTGACTCATCACATGACAAACTCATCACATAGATAATCGAGGTGTATCTATCAAGGATATAAGAACTCACAACCCTTTGTGATTCTTAATGTCTTTTATTAGTGTAGGGTATTCTTTATTTAAGAAGAAATTAGTTATTTGATAATCATCCTCTAACTCTTTAGAGTATGAATCCTTTTGATTTAGACATCACCATGCCTTAATCACGAGCTCACTATGATACACTATCATAATCACTCATAAGGATCTCAAACATTTGGTTCAAGTATTTTATTCATTGATCTCATCAAGAATTAGCACTTTACCAAATTCACACTTCATCTATGATATTCTTGAACACTTCAAGATATTCATATTGGTATTTCTCTAAACACCATTTGAAGCACTAGCATTAACTCTAATAGGTATGTAAATACATCATATGTATTATACCTAATAGGATAATCATTCTCCCACTACCACTAGTGAAGATTGATTAATCATGTCTAAGAGATTCATGTCTCTTACTGGTTCTCTAACCAAAAGAGTCTAGACTTATCCATCATATGGAAACTAGAAATGAATTTCTCATGGTTTATGTTAATATGATTGTTTGAGTTATCAATAACTTTTAGGTATCATTTTATCTTATGCATACCAAGTGCCATAAGATAAACAAGGCATTGCCACAAAGATTGAAACATCAACTTTATTAATTGCCATCATTGTCATACAATATGCAAGAAAATTAAGGTGTTTCTATCCATTTACAAATATGAAATAGCAGTTCATAACTCTATTACATGCCTTCAAGGCTGAAAATAAACTAAAGTACTCCTATCTATGGCGGCAACACTTGCCCCATTTATTGGGTGCTTTACACTTTATATCTTGGTATCATATACCTTAAAAGTGTTATAAGTTTATTTCATGACACCTTTAGGTGGAGACGTCTGTCGCCTCCTTCTTTAGTTCTTCCAGATAGAGTAAACAATTCATTTTCCAATGTCCTGGCTTTTGACAATGGTGGAAATTGCCTCTCTTGGTCATGCCTCCCTTGGACTTGAGAGTTGAAGATGACTTGGGCTGCTGACTAGCATCAGAACCTTTCTTAGCCTTGCCCTTACCCTTGCGCTTGGACTTGACTTTCTTTTTGCTGATCATCATCACAGATTTAGGCTTGTCCTTCTTCATCTGTGCCTCGACTGTCCTCAACATGCCCAACAACTCTATCAATGGCCTATCAAAGTTGTTTATGTTGTAGTTCATCACAAACTGACTATATGATTCTGGCAATGATTGCAGTATCACGTCAGTAGCCAACTCTTGGCTCAGAGGAAATCCCAGTCTTCTCAGGTTCTCCACATACCCAATCATTTTGAGCATGTGAGGACCAACTGGATCTCCTTCTGTCATGACACACTTGAACAACACCCTCGAGACATCATATCTCTCTTGTCGTGCTTGATCTTCATACATGTTCTTGAGATGTTGAATCATCTCAATGACACCCATGTTCTCATGTTGTCTCTGCAACTCGTGGTTCATGGAGCACAACATCAAGCACTTTGCATCAATGGCATCTTCAAAATGCTTCTTATAAGCATCCCTTTTTGCCTTTGGTGCGGTAGGAGCAAGTTCCTCTGGAGCTGGAGTATCTAGGACATAGAGCTTTCTCTCTTTGGTGAGAACAATTCTCAATGTCCTAAACCAGTCATGGAAGTTAGTCCCATTCAGCTTGTCCTTTTCAAGGACCGATCGCAACAAAAAGTGATTGTTGTTTGTTGTCGTTTGTACTACAAAAAGGAAATATATGCAATTTAGTCAAAAACTCAATTTTGACTTATTTGATTGATTTGAAAAGTTGACGATATAATTAGGACTTTAATTAATTATCACTCCCACTATTTTTGTTCAAATTGAAAGCCCTCACCATCAATTCAGAAGATTGCAGCGAACAACCTTCTAGTGGGTCAAGATCCTGAAATCCTCGGAGTCATGGACCAACTAGGGCTGTCATCCACAACTTAGATCTTCCAGGTAGGCAACTTTTGCCAATTGCATCATATGCAACTCTTGAAAGATGTCATGTGCAACTCCTTGCCATGATCACCTCCATGCCTCAAGGTGCTAGATCCTATCTAGGTCACCTTGTTAAGTCTGACCCAAAGCCAACACGATGAATATGCACCCTGCTAGGGAAGACCCACATATCCATCCTTCATGCTTCCACGAGATAGACGGTGCACCACGCTAGGGCGTGCCCACACTTGGCCGATCAAGCTTTTCACATGTGTCACATTTGGAAGGCATCTAAAACTTTAATATTTAATGAGAGATTTGGTTTTTATATGTATATATACATATCCAATCACCACAATATATAGTACGTAACATCCTATATCCCACAGAAAACATGTGAAATGATAAAAGCGATGATTATGGCCATCCTAATGTGATTCCTCGAGCCAAGAGGAATCACGGTCATCTAGGTCTACATCATATGCAACATGTACAAGATGAACTCTGTGCTTTGCCTTTACTGGGTTTGATCAACTCATCTCCATGATTGATCGACTCACCATCAGGCCGGTCGGTTGGGTGCTACCAGCCGATCGATTGGCTCCTCCAACCGATCGATTCGTCTGGTCATCGTGCATCTCCTCATGGCCGCCACCCGCTCATCTCGCTCCTCGAACTGGTCATCTAGAATGCCAATCGATCGATTCACGCCTTGAACCGACCGTATCAGTCGTCATCAGGTTGTTCGCCATTCTTTGACATAACAGGAAATAAAAGTTCTATCCTATTTACATATGAATTGAGAAACCCCGAGTTACATTCGGGGGGAACAAAGGTAGGAAAGAAATCTTGAGTTATCTCGAGTTACATCAAGAAAAGGAGGTAGGGAATCGGTGTGCAGACCGAGATGCAAGCAACCACATTCAACCAAGCACACAAATACAAGGTTTATTGGCCATAACCACGCTATACATCCACCACAAAACTTGTTTAAGGGTGACACGTATCGAGTGCATTCATATTACATATCTTATATGTATATTAGGATTTGTGGATTTAGGATTGGACATGCATAAAGCCAATTTTATTCGCATCGTATGCAATAAATAAAGGCAACAAACCAAAATCGATAACATCGATAATCCTAAAGTATACAGCAGTTGACGTGGCTCTGATACCACTGTTGGGTTTTAGGGGAGACATAGAAGGTAGCGGAAACAAAAAAATTCTTCTCCCAAACCCAGAATAAAGGAATCGCGCTAACGTCTATACAATAGGAAGGATGGTTTGTAGAGACATACCTTGTCCCGAGGCTTGCTCGGTGATGCTACCTCATGGCTTGCGCAGTCTTCACCTCCGGTCTTGGACGGTGTTTGTGTAGCTCCTGGTCTTCACCGAAACTATTGGGATTGACAGCTGTCCTCCGAGTGGAAAAATTCTCCCGCCTCTGAAGTAGTCCACACGGACCACATGGAACTCTAATCGCCTTGTCGCATGAGGCACCGGAAGGAATCACACCCTCCTATCAGTGTACTAGTCACTGACACACTCTCCTACCACCAGTCTCTTTTCTACAGTTGTCTTTCCCTTACTGTGACTCCCTTATCAAGTAGCACTTGCTCGGGCTCTCCTGGTTACCACAACCCAGAGAGAACGACAACTTTGCAGAGCAACTGGTGTTTTGAGTTGTTGTACCTGAGAAGCCCCCAATACCCCATATATATAGGAGGGTCATGGGACAGGGTTCTCTACCCTGGGCAATGCGGGACTAAGCAGGAGTCCAAGGGTTCGAGATTTTCCACAAAACAACCAACTGCACCAACTGAACTGATCGTTTTAAGCATGAAACGGTCGGTTGGGGACCTGAGCCAATCGGTTCACACCTGAACCGATCGGTTGGGGCACCTAAGCCAACCGGTTCACTTCCCTGGTCAGTTCCCGATTGACTTTTCCTCTTTTGTTTCGAATTGATTCAAATACCAATCCTTGTTCCAATCAAATTGGACTAGTGAAACAAAAATACATTTCTCACCAACCTGACTTTCCCAACTCACTCGTTTGGACTAGTTGAGCCGATCGGTTCAACCCTTAAACCGATCGATTCAGCCTGTCCTGAGCCGATCAACTCACCAACTGAGCCGATCGGTTGACCAAGCTGAGTTGATCGATTCATCATATGAGACGATCGGTTGGGAGTGAAGATTGTGCAAAATTAGTCAATTGTAGTTTCAATCAATTAGATACTCTATTCAATCGGTCTAACACCTTGAACACTATGATATTGAGCTATCAATTGATTGAGTGTTTAATTGAACTACTAAACTCCTTTAGTAATCAATCTAAACATAGTTTGTGGATAAACTCCTCTTCCAGGTTAAATCCTATGTGTGTGACCCTACTGGCCCATTTCACATTGGCAGTGAAAGTCCATAACACTTATGACTTCACAAGCAAAGAGCAGTGCCTAGTCGCACATCAGTGCTACGCAAGTGAAAAGGAAAGTTGGAGAACAACTTTCAATCCTACAATCCGTGAATGGTGTTACAGCGAATGTATAATTCCTTTATCTTTGATATCCCGAATGAACTCAAGGCATGGAACGGCCATCCTGTCAATGTTCATTCACTTTCTTAATCTCAGAGTAGATTGGAGGAGATATGTATGACATCAATATCACATACTGATTCACACATGCGTGTGCATGCCTATCTCAATCCTACTCATCAAGTGGCCATGGATATCAAACTCCCTCAGGAGGGATAAATTTCATATATGTCACTCACCCCTCAAAAGCCCCATGTGTCAAAGCCACCCAATCATCACCTTTATAACAACCCATTTTTCAGGACTGCGTTTGATGATGTCAAAGTGTACCCAACAACATGTGTTGAGTGTAGTGATTTCAGGTCAAAGAATCACACTCACCACCATCACTGTGAGAACTGAATGTGACTACCATGTTATGGTTTCACGTGTCAAACTCACGGTGGGTCTGTCTGGTACACTTGTTCTCTAACAAGTACCTATGTGTTTGGTTTGATATCTCCATATCATGACTAATGAGATTCTATCATCAACCATCACCACAATCTAGTCTTGTGTGTCATTGTTGTCTATATACCTTCCACAATGACATCTGAATAGGGACATAATAAGAATGTACAAACTCTTAGCATCCGTATGATCTCATCGTTCAGGTCCTTAACCTGAAAGCATATGTCATTGAGTACTATCATTCTTTAGACATTCAATATGTTCTATCATTATCTCATATGACTGAACCAGAAAGAATTGGAAGCTTTCATTTGATGTTTATCAAATCAATCTTAATGTATCCCACCAATCATCCCATGATTGGATCTCAGGGCATACATACCAACACAATGCTCTAATTATTACCATGAGGATGGTTGGTAATGACCCATCATGTACTGAAGATGCCATACACAATATAGTAGAAGCAGCAAGAAACACAGGACAGATGCCAGCAGATATAAAGTAGCTGACTACAAGTTATCCATTATCCATGTAGGCATCCTATCTAAAGTACAAGGAAACACTCCTATCTATGTTCAATGCATTCTTGCAGTTTACATCTTCAATAACACAGAACTTGTATCTTTTGACAGGTTTTCATGCACAAGGATATGTGTGCATGCACATGCACACTTAAATAAATAGTTATACTGCACTTGGATGATTCTTTGGGTGGATCTTTGTTGGTTCAGACTTGGAGTTGCTTATTAGTGGACTTCTAGATATTGATTGTAAGTATATGTTGTTTGATATCCGCACTTTGCAGTTGTGTGGTTATATTAATTTCTAATTGTCTTATGGTTTATTGTAGTGGAAGATTTGAGGGCAAATACAGAATACTTCGGCTACAACAATGCATCACCTTTTATCTAGTGGTTCTGGTAGGTGGTTCAAGGATTCCACCATAATGTAAGTAACATCTATGATGTAGGATGTCTTGATAAGTATTTATATATGCAATATCTCATTATATGTATTTTGGTAGCAATAACAGTACTCTATTTCAAAATGGACAAAGGATGAGGCGCTTAAGCAGACCCACTAAAGTGGGTTGACTACTCATAGCTTTGTTATTCTAAAAGGTAAGTGGAATACTAATGATACAAGGAGAATGAAACATGTCTGTTTTCTTAAATTATGTTGGTAACTCTTCTATAGAAGATTATGCTATTAATTTGGATGGGGCTGACAGAATTGTATGAGAAGACTATATATCATTTGCTTGAAAGAGCTTCTGGGTTCTGTTATAGTTTCAATAATTTTTTGTATATTTACTCTCCAGAACTTCAGTCTCCAGGGTTCAAGAAATACAAGGATTATTTCAGCAAAGATCTTTCATGTGAGTCTCGAATTACTATTGGAGGTGAAGAAATCCAGCTGCCAATCCAGAAAGATTCCTTATGATTTGAGGTATGTCAAATATGGTGGTTCACTGCCGCAGATGGGAGTGAATTACACACCTATGTTAAACTCTCTTGGTATGAATCTAGATTTGATGATGTGATACACTTCACTGCTCTGAAAGCAGTAGGAGAAAGTGTGC
Organism: Alisma plantago-aquatica; assembly: GCA_963693085.1. NCBI lineage: Eukaryota > Viridiplantae > Streptophyta > Magnoliopsida > Alismatales > Alismataceae > Alisma > Alisma plantago-aquatica. Next base: position 667,263,185 of record OY856414.1, read on the forward strand.
AGAAGCCACTGCTATACTGCAACAATAATCTCATTGGCATTATAACTCTCTTGGATGTCATGGGTGCATATGGATGTAAGAAGGTAAATAATTGTCTACTCACTTGAACTTCTAGTTTGGAATGAAAGACATAAATTGCATATCCAGCTGGCATGGTCCAACAAGAATGTATCTGACTGACTTTTCTAGTTCTGGAGCATTGTAAAACTATGTCAGTGCATTCAAATAGTGGGAGCCAATTCCTTAGCGGCCAACAACTTTCTTTCTCCTGATGCAGGACTGAAAAGAGGGAAGCTTCCAAGTACAACTCCAGACTGGACAATCTCTCTGATAGTGAAAAGGTGCTTCTGTCCTGCTTCTCTTCTCACAATGTATTACACTACCACAAGACATTCTGAATGACGATAACTCTACCTGCTATCCACTCCCTATGTACTCCCAACGCTGGAATCTTTTTAAATGCTTTTACAAGGCTCATTATTATGGTCTGAACTTCACACTAGAATGTTGCATTAACTATCCTTGTCTCAAAGACTGATAATATGATTTTACTTCATTCGTGACTAAAAAAAGAATCATAGAGAACCTGATCAATATAAAAAGGGATGGCACATTGACGTCTGATACAATGGAAGATGATGCCACCGAGCTTAACAAGTCTATTCCTAAATTGAATATCACCATTCTTGTTGTTGGAACAAGAGAAGATGTTCAACCATTCATTGCAATCTCCAAGCAGCTACATGTTCTGGGAGGTGACTCCGGCTACAACAATGCATCACCTGTTATCCAATGGTTTTGGGAGGGGGTTCAAGGATTCCACCATAATGTAAATCTATTTCCTGAAGGAGCTCTAAAGTCGACATGCTGAAAAGTAGATAGTCATATTAGGGAAGAAGAGACAAATCCAATGATGTAGAAGTTATTGTATTCAATAGAAAAATGTTGTATGAAAGTATATCAATGGTGTTGTATTCAATATAAAGGGCAAAGTAAAATGTCCTCCACATGTAATTGTCGTTTGTTTATAAATAAAAAATATTCATACTTTTGGAAAACTGAGTTTGACTGCAATTGGCATTCAATTAGAAAACCTGATAATGAACTAAAAATTAAATAACGAAAAGCCATAAAAATGTAGTAATACAGAATTAGTATGTCATTAGTGGTTTTTTTCATACGCCATTACAATAAAAAAGAATCATTTCATACACCAACATAATACAAAATAGTGGCATTTGTATAAAATCCAATTGATGGATAGTGGCTTTTTTATAAATGCCAAATGATGTTTTAGTGGCCTTTATTTGGCATTTATTGGAAGCCATTAAAGCCAAACATTTAGTGGTGTTTACAACTTACGCCACTATCTTTCTAGTGGCATTGGTACTAGAGGCATTTTTTAAAGTGTCAACAAATGCCACTAAACATGTTTAGTGGTGTTTATTTTTTTCCAGTGGCATTTCTAAAAGGCCACTAATGTGAATGTTTGTTGTAGTGGTTCTACCAAAGTAGGGTGCATATTCTATCATGTTGGATTTTGGGTCAAGCTTAACTGGTTGTCCTTAATGAGATTAAGCATCTAGAGGCATGCAGATGACTATGGCAAAGAGTTGCGCATATCATCTATCCAAGAACTGCATGTGATGCAATTATAAAAAGTTGCCTACCTCAATAATTGATTATGGTTGGGTAATAATTCAACTATTTTGGATCTTGGCTCACTAGAAGGTTGTACGCTGCAATCTTCCAAATTGATATGTGAGGGCTATTCATTTGAATAAAATAGTCAGAGCGATAATTAATTAAAGGACCAATTGAATATCGTCAAATTTCAAATCAAATCAAATCAAATGAAATAGAAAAGGGTTTTTGAAAAAATGCAAGATTTTCTCTTGTAGAATCAAGAGACAATAAAATCATCATTGCAATTGGTCCTTAGGAAGGATAATTTAATAAGAAAAATTTTGATGAGTGGTTTTGTACTTTGAGAAGGGTTCTTAATGAAGAGGACAAGCTCTATGCCCTAGAAACACCAGTGCCAAAAATATCTACTCCTGATGCATCTAGGGCTAAAGTAGATGCTTACTGGAAGCATGCCAATGGTATTTTAGATATAAATCACCTTATGCTAAGCTACATGAACTTTGAGTTGCATGAGCAATGTGAAGACATAGGGATACTGAGATGGTAACATATCTTAAGAACTTGAACCATAAGCACACAGAGCAAGAAGGGTACAATGTCTGTGATGACCCAGAATTTGAGGGAGTTTGATACCCAATATACTAGTTGATGACAAACATGGAGCAAAACAATCTAATTATGTATCATGATGCATATATGGGTCACCAAACAATGTATTGAGGTTTGTGTTGAGTATTCACAACTAACTTGATTTGATGAGAAATGGATGAGATATATTCATAAGTATATGGATTATATGGTTGTAGGATTGATCCTTGTCAAGGAATTTATGTGACTAGTCAAACACATGTATCCTAAGCTCATTTTTGGTTAAATACTAGAATTTCCTATGATAGATATATATATATATATATATTTCCTATTTAGGGGCTGCTTTTGGGAGCCATTCATGTTTATATATATATATATATATATATATATATATATATATATATATATATATATATATGGAATAAGGTAAGTATATTGCCAAAAGAAATAGTATAGCAAAGCTATACTTACAAAACAAGGCGTCTCACAGACGAGACCCTTTAACCCATAGGCCTAAAGCAAACCTATACAGGGGCACTATACAAAAATCCCTAGTATATACTTGTATTCAAATCCAGATTAGCTAAGAGTTCATGCCTATGCTTTACATGCCACTTTAGGTTAGTGGAGAACATGTCCATCAGATCAAGGGCTGTTTTAACGCCCTTGTTGTGTGTTCTTCTATTTCTTTCATTCCAAATAGCATACATCATTCCAATGATGCATATATTTGCAAAGCTGCGTGTGAGCTTGTTGAAACTTTTTTCCCTTTTAATCCACTTCAGCAGCTCATGAGCATTACTTGGCCCATTGTAGCGCCACCCATTCCTGAGACACATGATGGTAATCAGCTTCTTAGAGTACCTACAGTTGAAGAAAAGGTGCATACTGGATTCCGTCTCCTCCTTACAAAGGCAGCAACACGTATCCAAAGCCATGCCCCAGTTCTGTAGTCTATCATAGGTAGGGAGCTTCTTGAGGAGGGCTCGATAAGTTAAGGTGCTCCATTTCGGGCAGTGGTACCTACCCCATATGATGTCAGCAAGTTCAGCGTTAGGATCCCCTATATTGGTGTTGATTAATGGTGGGGGGGTTAAGACAGCCCACACACCATTACCATCGACACTATACATGTTTGCAGAGCTGGCGACGACGGAGCACATTGCTCTCCACACTCTTGAAGGGTTGCAACCGTTCGTGTTCAGCAGATTGCTATTGTATCTTTTCTTCAGCCATTCCACCCAGTAACAGTCCGCCTGTTGTATAAATCTATCAACTCTTTTCCTGGTGCATGATTCCATAGTCTTGAAAGGGTCTTTGATCTGGAGCCCACCTTGTTTAAAAGGTTTTGAGATCGTATCCCATGCTACGCCGTGGTTCTTTCCTTCCCATATGAAATTAGCAGACAAGGATCTGATATTGTCTAGAATGGGATTTGGAATATTGCCCATTGTGGCCCAAAATCTGATAATAGCTTGAACGACCGATCTAGTAAGGACTAGTCTCCCTGCCATAGATAGGTTTAAACCACTCCAGTCTTCAATTTTGCTTCTGAGCTTTTCCATCAGATGACTATAGTCTTTTGATTTTACTTTTCCAGCAGCTAAGGGAGCTCCAAGATAATTAGTAGGGAGCTCACCTTTTTTCATCCCCGCATCAGTCTTTAATCTTCCCCTTCTGTTGTCACAGGATTTGGATAAGAAAACCCGAGATTTGATGGTGTTGATGTAAAGGCAAGTCATTTTGCCAAACATTTTAAGCACCTTGGACACCTCCTTCAGTCTTTTGGCGTTACCAGCGGAGAAAAGAAGAACATCGTCTGCAAAAATAAGAACTGGTTTCACTTTCACCCCCTTCACTTTGAACGTTTTCACCTTTTTATTGTTCTCAGCTTCTTTTATGAGATGGCTCAGCCCCTCCATCACCAAAGTGAACAGGAGAGGGGATAGGGGGTCCCCTTGACGTAAGCCGTTTGAGGATTTGAACAAAACCTCTGGTACTCCATTTATAAGAATGGAGAAAGAGCATGTTTCATAGCATTGTTTCATAATTGAGGTCCACTGCTGACAAAACCCCAAGGAAGTCATCATTTTTTGGAGATAACCCCAATTAACATGATCATACGCTTTGCTTATATCAATTTTCATGAGAGCTTTTGAATTGGTATTCCCTTTATTGAAATCAATGAGGAATTCTGAAGCAAGGAGGGAGCAGTCTTCGATCTTCCTGTCCTTCACAAAAGTGTTTTGATCATCAGATGTTCTGTGGGGAAGGATATCTTTCAGTCTTTTAGCAAGAAGCTTAGCAATGGTTTTGTATAAAACACTACAACAGGCTATGGGTCTAAAGTCCCTCATCTCTCTAGCATCTTTGGATTTCGGGATGAGCTTTATGAAAGAATGGTTAACAGCCCGCACCATATTGCCTCCTCTCATAAACCATTTGACACCTTTACAGAGGTCATTTTTAATAGTTTGCCACATTTCCTTGAAGAAATGGCTGTTAAACCCATCGGGGCCTGGAGCTTTAGAGTAGTGAATGGAAAAGAGGGCGATCCTTACTTCTTCTTCAGTACTGTCTTTGCACAACATATCGTTCATGGTAGGGGTGACTCTGTCTTTGGGTAGGTTCATCTCTCTCTCATAACCACATTCACTACGGTTGTACAGGTTGTTGAAAAAACTAATTGCTTCGGCAGCAATATCTTTGTGGCTTTTAATGGCTCGTCCATCTTCGTCAATCAATTCATAAATGCTATCACGCATGATCTTCTTTTTGGTTGCTGCATGGTATATCTTGGTATTACGATCTCCATCATTTATCCATTTCATCCTACTTCTCTGCCATATATACTGTTCTTCTTCTTTCTCTAGGTTTCTGACTTTGTCTTCACTTCTCTTTTCTTCTTCTATGAGATCTATGTTCAAGGGATTGTCTCTCAGTCTTCTAGCATCCTGTTCATATTTAGTTCTAGCTTTCAACAGCAGGTTGTTTATGTTCACCTTATCCTTCGTCCAAGCTTTGAGTTTTATCTTCGTTCTTTGAAGCTTTTTGAGAAAAATGAACAGAGGATTGCCATCAATGTTCTCACTCCAGGCTTCTTCTACTATCTCCTTAAAGCCTTCCCATTTAGTCCAGAAGTTAAGGAACCTGAAAGGTTTCGGCTTCTCTGGCTCTTTAAGGAGCTCCACCTTCAGCCAGGCATGGTCGCTGAAGTGATGCGAGCCAGCCCTCGCAACCACCCTTGGAAACAAACTGAGCCAACAGTTGTTAACCAAAACTATGTCAAGACGACAAGCTATGCTTCCTCTTTGCTTGTTGGACCAGGTGGTACTGCCCCCAATGGTGTTGACTTCGTGTAGCTCAGTAGTATCAAGGCAGTTATTGAAATTATCTAGTATTCTCTCAGGTACTCTTCTTCCACCTTTCTTTTCTTCTGCTTTCCTTATGTTGTTGAAATCCCCAAGCACGATCCAAGGGATTTGGTCCTGGGCAGTAGATTTCAGGTATTCCCATAGTCTTTCTCTGTCAGTCTCCATATTTTCACCATACACAGCGGACAAGATGCATGAGAAACCACCTGGATTAAAACAACTAACAGTGATGATCTGATCTCTAATCGCAATGGGTTCAATACTCCATTTCTCAGGATTCCAACCCAGCATGATTCTTCCACCCTCCGCAGCCTCATGACTGGAAATAGACTCCCAATTCTAAGGAAACATAGTCTTTACTCGATCCTCGCATCTTCTTTTTATTCTTGTTTCATGTTTATATTTTGACTAAATGAATACATGTCTAGACTTTCATGAATGAATAAGGTTCCAACACAAAGTTGTGCAAGTGCGGAAGTATGGGATATTTTAATCAAATGATTAAGGTTTCACTAATTTTGAAGCAAAGTTAGGCTCCCCTTTTTTGTCGCACAATTTTTTTATAGTGTGGGGATGTGTGACACCTAAGCAGTCAATGATCTAGGATGAGGCCAATATTCACCTCCGAGAATAGAGGAACAGAAATTCTTGAGGAGTTAGTGAGATCTGATGTAAGTGGGGATATCACGTAGAGTGGTGATCTACACAACAACCTGAGAATACTGATCCCTCATTCTCTGAGAATGGTACCACATCAAGGATGAATGATCACTTCCTCCCTGCCTCCACAAGGAACGGGAATCACCACTGAAAACCCAACCAACAGATTTGGGATCAGAGGATGGGTAGCTAGATCACCATTGTCGAACTCTAGCTTGACCGTGGGACGTAATCTGGAGGCAGTGCTCACTGCTCAACCTTCACCGCTATTCCTTGAAAGTTGCATCTGGTTTGCATCATCAAACCATGGATCCAGGAACATTCAGTATTGAAGCTTGGAGACCCCCAATATTTCATCTACTGCTCAGCACCCCACCTCAGCGAACCAACCTGGTAAAGTCATTCTGTGCTTCCTATTTGCCCCATGTCCCAGAAGCTCCTTGAGCCTGATGATGTAAGCATGACCAGATGGCGAGAATGGCTTGCTCCACCAGATTTGATGCCGCAGTGCATCGATCACGACGACATAGCAAACAATAGTCGCAGTTCCTCACTATCATCGACTCATACATTTTCGATGGACCAGATTCGCCGTAGTGGAACCATGGTCGCTGACCACAACAACTACGAACTCAAGGCCATCGATTGCAACAACTGGAACATGAGGAGACCTTGTTGTTTATCTACAAACCATCAAGATCCATGTCCTCTGGCCTATGGTTGCCAATTCGAAGTGCTGATCATTGATAGCTAATAAGTTCCTTCGTCTCTCGCGATGCCAATCCTCACCGGCCAAAGAGGTAGCAGATGCGGCGTCTGCTCCAAAGGATGTAGTTTCAAACTCCTGTACACAATACAAATCACATGCGTGAGAGATAATAGGAGCCCCTGTTCTTTTGACCAACGATCCCCTTTTCACGGTGGCTGAGACCTGGGATCGTTCCTGCGAAGGAGATGAGCGTCGGACCTGAGAACGTGAGCGGAAGGCAAGGGAGCACAAGACCGGGCGGCTTAATGATTTTTTGACTGGTCTGGTAGGTGTTAAACCCAAGAATCGGCCGGCCCAGGCTAGATTAAGTTGTTGTGTTGTGCTCCATATACTGGCCAGTAGGGACCAATCAAAGAGTGCCAACTCATGCAGTGGGACCCACTGGGCGAGGTAAATTTCTTTCCATTTCTCAGATTTGGACCAAAACTTAAAATATCACTAAAAATAGCTCCCTTGGCCAAATAATGCATAGAAAATACCCCCAGACTCAGAAAAATGTCATCTTTAAAATTGAACCCATAGATTAGGCATTTGAAGAACAAATAATGATGATTTATAATATAGATGACAATGCTCCTTTTTAGGGTTCATTAAATATAATAAATTTATCAAATTGAAATAAATTCTCAAAAAAATTCTCCTAGAACCCTAATAATGATTTATGTCCAACTTTGAACTCTGATCTAAGTAATATACCTAAATAATAGGTCTTTTTATATTACTGACTAATTAGATTCTTTTAGCCTCATATTAATTATAGAAAATAGAATAAGCATCATAATATTATGAGAATCATACCAGACCCTTATTATGATCTCTAATAAGTAGAAAAATAACAGAAACATGTTTTGGATCATTTGGACCTAGGTTTGACTAAAAACCTAATCTGGACCTAAATACCATTAATAATGGTGAACCTTGTATTAATGATGAATATTTGTTATTAATCAGGTGATGACCAGATTGTCTAGATGATCGAAGATATCTATGAATCTCTGAACTCAGGTACGTGGTCTATTAGTATAAGACTATATTTCTTGGTTGCTTATGATATGTAATATCATGAATGCTATTATTTGGATATTCATTGCTTGGTTGAACTATTATGAGTTATACTTTGCCAAAATCTAATATAACATAAAAGGATACAGATGGGTTGTAGCTACTAGTGCACCTAGCTCGGTATGGATGTATGTTGCCTAACATGGATGTATGATGCTTTGGCCCATGTTAGATGTATGATGATATAATTTTTTCCCATACTGGATGTAAGTCTAGTGCAGATAAGTGTAGTACAACTACATCAAATAAATGTAATAAAAATGATGTTTACCTGATTTTCACCTTAAGAAATGGTTTTTCTCGCTTTATTCCTTCTTCAAGTATTTTCCTTTATGCAACCTTACTAGTGTATCTTTTACCATGTACCAACTTTTGTTGATGATTTTTGTTTCTCGTATTTTCTAGGTCCAGAGCTAGAATGGGATAAAAGAATAGGATGTGAGCAAGTTGTACAGGTTGTACCTATTGTCTAAGATCCTAGTTAGCATACATGTTTAGACTTGTGTAAAATTCTCTTTCAATATGCAATTGTAATTCATGTTGTAATTTACATGTTGAATGCTGAGAAATGTTATGGTGTTGTTATATTGAATGTTCATGTATGCGTATTATGTTTCCGCATCACTCTCTGGAACAATTACCTAACGTGTTCGGATTTTGTCTTCTCATCTCCATGGGGTTTTGAGAAGGTGAAAATTCGGGGACGTTACAATGTCTCAAAGGCACTCTTTGAGTGTAAGATGACAGAGGTAGACTCGATAGAGACCCATGTGCTCAATATAATTGAACATGTAGAACATCTAGAAGAACTGGGATTCTCTTTGAGTCAAGAGTTGGCTACGGATATGATTCTGCATTCATTGCATGAATCATATAGCCATTTTATTGAGTAGTATCACTTGAATAACATGGTCGGACTGTTGTCAGATTTGCTTGGCATGATGATTAATGTCAAAGCAAGAATGAAGAAGACAAATCCATGACGGTGATCAGTAGAGTCGAGTCTAAGGATGAAATCAAGGCCATGAATAATTCTGAGGCTGAGAGTAATTCTAGATCTTCAACGCTCAAGATAAGGAGAAATGAAAGTACGAGAGGAATCTATCTTTTGTACTTAAAGGCATTCAAAAAGAAGAAGATGGTGATGGTGATCTCTACTTCACGTATATACATTATTGAGATACAATTATCTACTTCTTCATCTTGGGTCTTTGATATCAGATGTGGATCTCATATATGCTCAAATATGCAAGATCTAAAAAGAAGTAGGTCTTTGGGAAAGGGCAAGGTTGAACCGCGAGTCACAAAAGGAGCAAGAGTTGTTGCCACTACAGTTGAAACTTATAATTTATCTCTACCCATAAGGCTTATAATAGAGTTAGTGTACTGCTATTATGTACCTACCATAAATAGAAACATCATTTTTGTATCTTGTATGGACAAGGATGCATATGAATTTCATATCAAGAATGGTCAATGTTCTATTTGAAAAGATGGGATCTTTTGTGGCAATGCCCCAATGTCTTATGGTCTTAATTTGCTAGATCTAAAGATAGATATCTAAAACATAAATACCAAAAGACAAAAACTCAACAACTCAAATGAAACATGTATTTAGCATTTTTCATCTAGGGCACATAAATGAGAACCACATATCTAGACTCCATAAAGATGGTTATCTGGACTCTTTTGATTTAGAATCAATAGAGACATGTGAATCTTGTTTTTTGGGCAAGATGACCAAGAATCCTTTCACCGTTGGTAATGAGAGGGTTAGTGATCTATTAGAACTCATACATACTGATGTATGTAGCCCTTTTAGAACAACTGCTAGAGGTGGATACCAGTACTTCATTACTTTTAATGATGACTTTAGTAGGTACGGTTATGTTTACTTGTTGACACATAAGTTAGAAACTATTAAACAATTCAAGGAGTTTATGAATGAAGTATAGAACCAACATGGCAAATGTATTAAGGCACCTCATTCTGATCGAGGTGGAGAATACTTAAGACAAGAGTTTGAGTACCTTCTGTGAGCCCATGGTATCGTATCATAATGGACTCCACCTGGAACACCACAAGTTAATGGTGTATCAGAAAGAAGGAATCACACATTACTGGATATGCTACGATTAATGATGAGTTTAGCTGAACTTTCAACTACCATCTGGGGTTATGCTCTAGAAGTTGCCGTGTTTACACTAAACTGAGTACCATCTAAATCAGTTCAAAAGACACCATATGAGATATGGACTGGGAAGTGTCCCAAAGTGTCTTTTATGAGGGTTTGGGGATGTGAAGCTTATGTAAAGAAAATGTATTCTGTAAAGCATGACCATAAATATGATGATGTTATTTTGTTGGATATCTTGGGGAGACCTGAGGATATTACTTTTATTCCATATCTGAAAACAAAGTGTTTGTCGCCAGAGATGCAGCATTACTAGAATAGAATTTTATTTCCAAAGGAATCAGTGGTGGAAAGTAGTACTCGAAGAGGTTTAAGACTGACAAGAAGGCATTGCACTAATAGATGCACAAGAGGAACAAAAGGAATCACAAAACATTGTGGAATCTCAAATTACTCATGTAACACATGTACCTTGTAGATCTAGTAGGACACACCTTGAACCTGAAAGATTTGGATATCTTGTAACTCAAGAAGGCAGTGAGTTAGTCATACATGATGAGCCAACAACCTATCTAGAAGCTACTAAGGGACCTAAGTCTGAGAAATGGCTTGAGGCCATGAGATCTGAGATGGAATCCATGTATGCCAATAAGGTATGGACCTTGGTGGATCCACCTAAAGGGGTAAAACCCATAGGGTGGAATTGGGTCTTCAAGAAGAAGACCGACATGGATGGTATTGTACAAACCCATAAGGGAAGATTGGTTGCAAAGGATTTTAGACAAGTTCAAAGGGTTGACTATGACAAAAAATTTTCTCCAGTTGCCATGGTTAACTCCGTCAGGATGATGCTTGCTATTCCAGCTTATCATGACTATGAGATTTGGCATATGGATTTTAAAATCACATTATGCAATGGGAATGTTCTCGAGGATGTGTACATGGCACAACTTGAGGGTTTTATAAATCTGAAGGATGCAAATAAAGTCTATAAGCTACAAAGGTCAATTTATGGATTGAAACATGCATCTCAGAGTTGGAATCTTCATTTTGACGAGATAATCAAAGAATTTGGCTTTACTCAAAATGAAGATGAACCTTATGTGTACAAGAAGGTTTGTGGGAGTATGATTGTATGCCTCATATTGTATGTGGATGACATACTATTGATGGGGAATGACATCCCTACTTTGCAAAAGGTAAAGGCATGGTTAGGAAATACATTTTCTATGGAAAACTTGGGTGAAGCATCCTACATCATGGGAATCAAGATCTATAGAGATAGATCCAGAAGGCTTCTTGCACTCAGTCTGAGCACATACATTTATAAAATGTTTAAGAGGTTTAGCATGGAGAGATCAAAGAGAAGAAACCTGCCTGTTTGTCATGGAGTTACCATCTCTAAAGCTCAATGTCCCAGTTCTTGTGAAGAAAGGGAACACATGAATATGACTCCATATGCATCACCAATTGGATCCATCATGTATGCAATGTTGTGTACCTTGTCAGTGTCTCATATGCCTTGAGCATGATGAGAAAATATCAGTCAAATCCAGGTGATGCTTACTGGACAACCGTGAAGAACATCCTTAAGTACTTGAGAATAACTAAGGATCAACTCCTTATCTACGACAGAGAGGAAGAGTTGGTGGTAAAGGGTTACACCAATACAAGCTTCCAAACTGGAAAAGATGATTACAAATAGAAATTTGGATTCATGTTTTACCTCAACAATGGAGCAGTGAGTTGGAAGAATTCCTAGAAAGAGACAATTTCTGCTTTTGCAACAGACATCGAGTATATTGCGGCATCGAATGCAGCAAAGGAGGCTATTTGGATCAAGAAGTTCATCTTTGAACTTGGGGTAGTTCTAAGCATTAGTGACGTAATTAAGCTATATTGTGACAACAATGGAGCTATTGCATACGCTAAGGAACCTAGATCACATCAGCATTCCAAGTACATACAAAAGTGATTCCATCTCATACGAGAGATCATACAATGAGTAAATGTAAAGATTTGTAGAGTACCAACCGAGAACAATATTGTTGACCCCTTGACAAAAGCACTTTCATAGCAGAAGCATTACGACCATATTAGATCACTTGGAATAAGATTCATGGGTGATTGGCTCTAAGTGAAAGTGAGAGTATGTTGGTATGTATGCCCATAGAGCCAATCATATGATGATTGTAATTACCTAAATTGTAAATGATTTGACTAATAATAAAGGCAATCTTCCAATTTATTCTATTTTATTCAGTTATGAGATAATTAATCAACATAATAAATGTCTAGAGAATGATATTACTAAGTGAGATATTGTAACGACCCTGCCTCCCGGTAACCCCCAATCAAGGGAAACCAAAAGGTTAGAGATGTTATCCCGGTCTTTCAAGATCCATGGTTTGACATTTAATAAAAAATAATTATCAAATTCTACTGTTACTAAGCTGAAAAGTTGGAATAAAATAAATCTTATTGCATAACTTGTAAAATTCGGATCTAGACTTCTATCCACAGTAAAATTCTAAGCTAATTAATCCTCCTTGAACATGTGAATTGTATCTTCACAATATTTTGATTTACTATTTGTCCATTTTCAGAATTGTACCTAAAATGCTGATAAACAAAATGTCGATCAGTATATTTCTATACTGGTATGTGAAGGACAATCAAAATTTTCACAAATAGTTTCTAACAACCTAATTATCATAAATAAGTTATTAACAATCCAAATTATGTTTTCAATGTGACATTCTCAACTACTTTTGCCCTAAACCCTGGATTACCCTCTCTTAGGGTTTTGTCCTTGTAAGGGACATAAGGCCACCTTCTCCATCCTGAGCTTGGTGCCTAGGGTCACCTCTCAAGGTGCCCAATGGTCTTCCCTCTAGGGCTTGACCAAATCAGACCTTCCCTCCGGGGCTTGATCTTGCAACATTCATCAGGGTGGAATTTTGGTTTGAGAAACACATTCATATTTAATTGTGATAATCATAGGGACTTTATAGGATTGTAGAATTAAACATACAACAATTTAGGTTGCATCCAATCGGTAAAACATTGGGGAAATGCCGTGAAACTAAATCAATTATTCATAAATAACCACATACCTGATCCAGAGTAACTTGATGTCCAAGTAAGAATAATCAAGAATAATCAATCAAGCAATTGATCGGTGATCCTAAAATTAATACATAACACCCATGTGTCATTAAACATCCTCAAGATTGAATCAAGTCCCACATTAGGGTTTCTAGGCCAACTTTTAGGGTTTGAGCTTCCATCATCCAATCATCACTTTTAATGCAGTTTTGGCCCACAAACCCTAATTTCAACATCATATGCATGATTGAATTCCAATTAAGTCAAATGTAACTCTTTTACACTAAACTACCAACCTTATCCTTTTAGGTCATATCAAGATCATTAAGGCCAATTATCATGTTCAGGCTCTTTTGAATTGACAACTCTGATTTCATCAATGATTATAGTCAAATTCCAAATGAACCCAAATTACCATTTTTCACATCTTCTAGGTTAGTAAACCCTAATTACACCAGTTATGAACAATTATCTCTAATTAGGTCTCTTTCATTATATTTATGAAATTACGTTAGACTTTGATTACTAGCATCAACTAAGTCTATCAAATACATCCATAATCAAGATCTATGGCTTTGATCTATTTAAAAAATTAAAGTTATCAACTTTGTGTACTTTTCAAATTAGAAGCAAAAACAGAGTCTAATTATATTTTTATAGTTTCCTCGTGTTTTTCTGAGCAAGATTCATATATTACATGTATTAATATGAGCTACCATTAATTAACTACAAATTTCACGAGATAATTACCTTTTGGCCCATGGCGGCTTGACACATAAGTGAAAATTGTTTTTCTTAATTTCGTAGTTGGGTCATCTTTTATATCACAAAAGACCTTCATGCCCCTCCCTCTTGAACACACACCATGGGGAAATATTGTACTTTTATCCTTGTTCTTCTTCAACCTCTGTTCCTTCTTCCTTCTCGAAACAGTGCCCATGGGCTAGTCAACCGAAGTGTTGACTCCTCATTCTGAAGCTAGATTGAAGCATCTGTCTTTGTGAGCAGCTTCGTCCAGGTCTCCCGAAGTCCATTGGCCCTTCTCCTATTGGCGGAGGTGGCTTCTTTGACGCAGACCATGACACCGCCGATGAAGGCGCCAAGCTGAACAACGATTTGGCCAGGGATAGTTCTTTTGAGTCAAGACCTCAGACTTTGTCTAGGCAGTGACACCACTTCCGGGAGTCCTCATGACCGACTAGTGAGGCAGAGGAAAATATTGCCAGCCCCCAGACTGTGATCCTTTTCTAGACACCTCTGTCATCAAAAAATCCTCTAATAACTCCCTCGGGTTCTACTGAGTTTGTAAAATTTAATAATTATTAAGGATTAAATGAGAAACCATTGATCCTGAAAGATTAGGATAACATCTCTGACCTTTTGGTCTCCCTTGATTGGGGGTTACTGGGAGGCAGGGTCGTTACATTACATTGATTGTGTGCAGAGGAAAACAATCGGGAAGATTCCACATATTGTCCCCCCATTTCCCAATCTAAAACAAAGTACAACCACCATTGGATCCTAATCCAATGGCTATCATCCACGTGCCAAGAACAAAATTCCTGATTAAATTGGATATACGTGACATTTAAAAGATATTCTTGTCACTTTAGGAATATTAAAAAATTCATATCTCCCAAACCGTTTATCTTTTTAATTCCAAATTTTAGGGAAATTCTATAATGACTTAATCCGCTCGTGTCCGAAATTTGGGACTCAAACTCGAAAGTATGAGAGACTTTTATTCACAAGCAAGTTATCTCTTAAAAAGGCATATTTTATGCATTTTTTCTCTCTATTATTCTTTTATATTATTTATTTGGATTCCTTTTACCATTAGAAACCATGTGGACTCAAAATATCCTCCATAATTATTCCATTATCCATATCTCCACATATTTCTTATATTTACATCATTACCTCCAATTTCCTTCTTAATAATGCTTTATTTAATTTTATCTCTTTCTTCTCCTATTATATTTGCAACTTGGACTCCTTGGAACCCAAGAAATCCTAAAGATACGAAATCCCTCCTTGAAGGGTAATTCTTAGCCTTCTAGATGCTTCCACATCTTTCTTTTCTCATTATCTTAGTTATTCTTTCATTAATTGGTTTCTTTTCCTTTTATTTCCTTTTTCTTGTTATTGGGCCCAATAGCCAACAAGGCCCATGAAATCAAACAAGGCTATTTATCAAAGGAAACCACTTAATTTACTTAAAGTATACAAATTACAAAATCACACATTTATCGGGGAAATTGCATTTCCAACCAAAAGAACCCAAAAATTGGGGTTGTAACATCCTTCCCCTCTTATAGGAAATTTGTCCTCAAAATTCCACCAAACATACAAACAATTAGGTTAAGACTTTCTCATGTCCATCATCAACTCCCATGAGGCTACATCCTCTACATGGTGCTTCCAAAGAACCTTTATCATCTTATATTCTTACATCTGAGTTCTCTCCTACCTTGGTATCTCGTACCCTCATAGGTGACTCAGGATATTTTAGCCTCCCTAGAAGCTCAATAGGTTCATGGATCAGCATATGGTTTAGGTACATCACATAGTGCTCTAGATCGGACTCATGGAACACATCATACATCATGTTATCCTGAGGGGTAAGGCTAAATATAAGCAACTCCACCAATCCATCTCAAATGGACCCATGTATCAGGGACTCATCTTTAGCTATAGCTCAGAGGGGTCGGGTTTCCATAACACATATTCTTCCACAGTGAAGTGCATGTCAGCCAGCTTCACATCAACTCACGACTCATGTCGCCCCTAGGCTTTCTCAGCCATCACACAATCAAAGTGACTTCATCTACACACATTGTGCTCTCTCTAACCTTCACGAGGTCCTTTCACCAACATCATCCTAATGAAGTGGTGACCGACACGGCCTCCCTTACAGAGCTTCTTACATCCCGATACTGGATATGATGGCTATCATCACAAACTCTCAACATCCTTATCCTTAGTGTATGACATGTGTATTGCCCTATCTCTCACCCCCATAATGAGAGGAAATAAGCATTTAGTTGCAGTCCAAATACAGAGTTTGTCACGTTCCAAGCGTAGAGATGGTGCATCACACATCGCCAATACACTTTCCAATCTAAGTTGAAACGTGCATCACATGACTCCACATCATGAACATCTTAATTTTAGGTTTACTTCCATGGAAACTATTCCCAAACACACTTGGTTCATCACATAATCCTTAGTCATCTCCTCTAGGTCTGTAGGGTGCCGGTACTTTTGGGGTCATCCCTCTTTCCTTATGCATCCAAGGAGTGCCTACCTCAATTTCCCTTTGGATCCCATGAGCTCATGAAGGTGATCAATCTCCTAACCCATGATCCTCAGACAAAGATAGTTGTTACCTCCTGACCCTATGGTCTTGTGCGTCTAGGAAATAGAAAACTCCTACTCCTATCGGTCTTATCCCTACCTGACCTTAGTATATACTTAGGATTCTATCATGGTACATCTCCAACTTCAAACTTTACCCAAACTCCATCATATCTCTGGGCACTCATGGTCAAACTTACATCCATTCATAAGGATCATGGAGATCTTCCTAACTTGGTATGGCCCTTTAAGGTTACCTTCATGGCAACATATCTTCATACCCCTTAGAGATGGTCACACAGAAAAAGTCTAAGCTAACTAATCCTCCTTGTACAGGTTAATTGTATCTTCACAATATTTTGATTTACTGTGATTGTCCCCCACATACCAGTATAGCAATATACTGAGCGACATTTTGTTTGTCGAAATTTTAGGTATTATCTAAAAAGGACAAATAGTAAATCAAAATATTGTGAAGATACAATTAACCTGTGCAAGGAGGATTAGTTAGCATAGACTTTTTCTATGGATAGAAGTCTAGATCCAAAATTTACAAGGTATGCAAACAAATTTATTTTATTCCAACTTTTTAGTTTAGTAATAGTAGAATTTGATAATTATTTTTAATTAAATGTCAAACCATGGATCCTGAAATATTGGGATAACGTCTCTGACCTTTTGGTCTCCCTTAGTTGGGGGTTACCGAGAGGTGGGGTCATTACAGATATGTCTTCAGGTGTGTGACCTGAACAATGAGATCATATCGATGTTAAGAGTATATACATTCTTGTTATATCCCTAGTCAGATGTTATTGTGGAATGTTGATAGACAATAATAGCACATAAAACTAGAGTGTGTGTTGGTTGATGACAGAATCTCATCAGTCATGATATGGAATATCAAACCAAACACATAGATACTTGTTATAGGATAGTGTATCAGATGGACCCACCATAAGAGTGATCCATGGAAACCATAATGGGTAGTTGAAATTGTATCTTATAGTGTTGGTGGTGATTGTGGTTCTTAGAAATGAAATCCCTACACTCATCACATGTTGTTAGGTGTACTTTGACATCATCCACTGTGATTCTGAATAAGGGTTACCATAAATGTGATTATCGAATGCAGTGTGATACATGGGGATGACTGTGAGTGATGTAGATGGTATTTGTCCCTCCTACATGAATATGATATCCTGGCCACTTGATAAGAGATATTTAGAAATGCATGGCCATACATGTGCGTCAATATGTGATATTGATCTTACATATATCCCCGACAATCTGATTTAGTTCAAGGAACATGGATTGAACGATTGAAGATGATGATGATTCCATGCCTCGAATTCAATACCAGATATCAGTGACAAAGGAAATATAAAACACTATAACACCAATGACATATTATAGGTTGATGTTGTTCTCTAACTTTCCATTTACTTGGGTAGAAATGATGTGTTACTAGGCACCACCCTTTGCTTGTAATGTCATAACTGGTTATGGACATTCACTGCCAACGTAATATGGAACCTATAGGGTTACACACAAAGGATTCACTTGGAATAGCAGTTTAATAATGAATGATAATTGAATTGATTATTGAAGTGTTTAGGTACTCAATTTAAACAACAATTGATTGACTAGACTCTGAACCGACTAGTTCAAGTGTTGAACCGACTAGTTGGAGTGTCAAGTTAATTGGATATTGTATTGGCTGAATTCTTGATGAACTAGGACATGACCAACCGTGTAACATCCCTGACCTGGGTTATGTCTTAACCCTAGAATTTTTGCTTAAGCAAGCCATTTATATTCTTGTATTTATCTTTTGAAAAGTAATTAAGGCTCAAGAGTAACTTATGTTTCAATTTTGGTCCTATTTGAATAATGTTGAAACAATGTTTTACTTATTTTGGACCAAAGTGCAAATTACCCAAGTTGAGGGGTTAACTTGCAAATATTACATGATAAAATGTTCCTCAAGTGTTGAGGCATCATAAGAATGAAAATGATGTAGAGGTATGGCTTGTGGTAGCCTGAGCACCAAGAAAGAACTTATTAAGCAACGTTTGTGCATTAAAACCTAGTTTTGGTGTAATGTGCAATTTACCCAAAACCTAGGGTTCAATATGAAAAATACCACTTCTAGAGAGTCCTTAATGTTTCTTGGTATCAATTAGAGACAAGAAAATTAGAGGGGCGTCTCATTTGAATCTCTTTGGGGGAGAGAGAATCTTGATATTAAAATAATCAAGAATTAAGCATAATTGAAACACTAATTCAATTTAATGCAAAAATAAATATATTAATGGATCTGACCTTCAACCAAAAGTGTGATGGTTGAATTTTTATAACTGTGTACGTCCTTGTTCCTTGCAATGGCACCGAAATATCTAAAATGAGTGGAGAGCCCACTCACATTAGTTAAGGAAAAAGTAATATCCACTAATTTTTGGATATTATTATTATATTGATTAAGGTGCTTAATTTGTTTTCTTTTAATTCATGGATAAAGAAGAGGAATTTGAAGGGAAGGATGATGGATTCGTATGCAAGGAAGTGAGGGGGATAATTGGCACCAATTTAGGGAATTGAAGGATTTTTATAACACTTTCTCTCACTTGAAATTCCCTTACATATATCCCATTTTTCACCCACATGAAAGGCTTTTTTCGACTCCTCTTTCTCTCCTTGCTTTGGACAAATACAAGGGAGATTAGGAGCAACTGGATGACATGCCCCAACCTGTAGGTGAGATCCTTAATCATCTTCAACCATAAATTCATGGTGGAAAATCGAATTTTAACACTCATTCTCTTCTTTTCTTCATTCAATGCTCAACCTTGATCATCCTTTGCATCCAAAGACTTGAGAACAGACCTTCATTCACCATTGAGGAAGTGAATCATGAATCTTGGATTCAACTTTGAAGGTGGGTTATATAACTTGAACCCTTAAACATCATTATTGATTTCATTTCTTCATCATATGTTGATTCCCTTTTCTTTCCTGAATTTCTTTATGATTAATTGTTGAAATCACCACAAAGATCATAGAAAATTTCATAGGTTTAAAGCTAGAAGATGATGATGTTACCTTAGCGCACACCTCAATTAATATCATGAGCAAACAGTTTGCACTTTGATGACCAAACGGTCTCAAGACCGTTTGAGGGCAAACAGTCTCAAGACCGTATGAGGTCAAACAGACTCAAGACTATTTGGGGTCAATTGTTGATTTAGTTGGATGAAGATCCAATGGTTCCAATTGATATAATTAAAATGGTTCCAAGAATGGATGGTCCATTGATTATAAACCCTTATCGGTTTGATTGGTTGAAACCCTAAATTGATTGAGCCGATTTCTAAGTTGAATGACTCAAACGGTCTCAAGACCGTTTGGAGGTCAAGGGCTGTGATGGATGGTTGGAGCTCCAAGGGTTATAATTTGATGTATTATCAATGGTCCAATTGATGAATGCTTCAATGAAGCAAATCCTAAATCGATTTATTGTAGAAACCCTAATTTAGGGTTAAACAGTTTCAAGTTGATTGAGACCAAATGGTCTTAGACCGTTTGAGGACCATTCGGTCTCAGACCATTTGAGGGTCATTCGGTTCCAAACCGTTTGAGGTTAATTAATATTTAATTCAAACGGTCTCAAACCGTTTAGGGATTTTTGAGATCAAGACTGTTTGATGGTCTAACAGTCTTAAGATCGATTGAAGGTTTTGGGACCAGGACCATTTAAGGTCTAACGGTCTCCAGACCGTTTGGAGGTTTGGTCCAAGACCATTTGAAGATCTAAACGGTCTCAGACCAATTGGAGTTTTGGACCAAGACCGTTTGAAGGTCAAAATACTTCAAGACCATTTGAAGGTCAAAGTACTTCAAGACCGTTTGAGGATCTAATACCTCAAGACCGTTTGAAGGTCTATTTGATTCAAACCATGTAAGTACAATTAACCCCATGATTGTTAATGATGTATATCATAGATAATTACAATTGTTGTACCTTTAAGGTACTTAAGTGATTAGTACCTTTTGAGTGGTTAACCTTTGATGCTTATGAAAGAAGTAACTCAATACACTATGATAACCATAGATGTATGTACTTGAATAAAGGGTTGACTTAATTTAATCAAGCTTGAAGTAATCAACATCCTAGAGAGGATGAGAGAGAGAGAGAGGAATTCATACATGTATGATAATCATGTAGTGGTTAAGCCTCAACACTTTCAACATGAATAAAATATGTATTTAGGGTATGATCCTTGATAAAGAGATCATGAAACCCTAATCGAGATGGTTGATGAGCCCTGACCCTAATTCAGGGCAATGCTAGTTGAAACCCTAATCTAGGGTAATGGTGTAACCATAATCTAGGGTGATGATATGAGAAATCCCAATTCAGGGTAATATAATGAAAAACCCTAATTTAAGAGGATGCTTCATGAAACCCTAATTTCAGGTAAAGTTACATCAAACCCTAATTTGGGGAAAAATTATAAGAAACCTTAATTCAAGATAATGATGTGTGAAACCCTAATATAGGGTGATGTCATGTGAAACCCCAACATAGGGTGATGTTATGTGAAACCCTAATCTAGGGTGACGCTATGTGAAATCCTAATCAAGGGTGATGTCATGTGAAACCCTAATATAGGGTGATGTCATGTGAAACCCCAATATAGGGTGATGTGATGTAAAACCCTAGTTGATAACGAGGGGAAACCCTATTCTTAATAATGGTATAATGAATAATATATTGGTAGGTGAAACACCTAAAGTGGTTGATAATGGATAACCTTATATCAATAATGTCTTAACCTGAGATGAGTCCACATTATTGATAATGGTTGAATAAATCAAATGAGTGACTTATGACCAATACATTACATGATAATATGATGAACAAGTGCATAAAGTATTAGGATGAGAAATATCCTAATACAAGATAAGCTGATGAACTTAAGTAAGTCAAAAGTGATGAGGGAAGTGATACATCAAGATATGATAGATATCACATTCAGCACCTCAAGATTGATACACCTTGATGTACCCTAAATCCAATATACTTGGATGAGTAACACAAGAAGTGTGTCATGACAATTATTACATTAAGATGTAATGCACTTTGATAAGTGTAGGATAACATACCTTGAGAAAGGGTTAAGCCAAGATAACAAAGTATGATGTAATCAATATCCTAGAGAAGATGAGAAAGAAACTCACACTTTGTGATGATTATAATTTAATGATAAAAGATGAGAATAAATAAGTCTAATTGAATACTTACGATATCAATGTATGCTCCTAGATGTGTGGAGCAATGAATTAGGGTTTGAATTAATAATATGAACTTGAAACCTTATTCGGCTATAGAGGGAAACCCTAACCCTAATAGTTGTTGCCTAGTGAAAGGTGACAAGATGTTTAATGGGTCTTGTGAGCCATGTGAATAGTTGTTGCCTAGAGAAAGGTGACAAGATATTTAATGGGCCTTGTGAGCCATGTGAATAGTTGTTGCCTAGTGAAAGGTGACAAGATGTTTACGGGGCCTTGTGAGCCATGTGAATAGTTGTTGCCTAGTAAGAGGTAACAAGATGTTTATAAAAGTTTCATGTAAGCAATGATAATGTTCAAATAAACTAGGAAACGGAAACTTAGTAACATAATAATAATAATAATAATAATAATAAATGGATACAATAATAATAATGAAATCTTAATCATGCATGCTTTATGCTTATAGCCAAATAAGGGCTATAGTGTTTTGAATAAGCTTAAAGGAGATAATAGGAATACTTGAATTACATAAAGGATGTGAATAAGTATGATGGCTTGGCCAAGGTTTAATACCTAGTAAAGGTGATGTGGTATTCAGTGATGATGCACATGATTGGCATAGTCCAATGCCTGGAATAGATGCACATGATTGACATAGTTCAATACCTGGAATAATATCACAGGATTGGTAATAACCCAATACCTGGAATAATATCACAGGATTGGTCATAACCCAATACCTGGAATAATATCACAGGATTGGTCATAACCCAATACCTGGAATAATTGTACATGATTGGTAATAACCCAATACCTGAAATAATTGCAAAGGATTGGTCATAACCCAATACCTGGAATAATATCACAAGATTGGTCATAACCCAATACCTGGAATAATTGCACAGGATTGGTAATAACCCAATACCTGGAATAATTGAATAGGATTGGTCATAAACCAATACCTGGAATAATATCACATGATTGGTCATAACCCAATACCTGGAATAATTGCACAGGATTGGTAATAACCCAATACCTAGAATAATTGCACATGATTGGTCATAACCCAATACCTAGAATAATTGCACAGGATTGGTAATAACACAATGCCTGGAATGTTTGCACAGGATTGGCATAGTCCAATGCCTGGAATATTTGCACAGGATTGGCATAGTCCAATGCCTAGAATGTTTGCATAGAATTGGCATGGTCCAATGCCTGGACAGAATATGATGATGTATACTCACATGACTGGAACAATTCAATATCTGGCTAACAGATTGGCTAAGGTCAATAGATAGAAATGAGAATAATTCATGGATGACATACCATGATAATGAGCATCTCAGGATAAGATTGAGATGTGGATATACGGATAAATGCTATACATGTTCTTCATATTCCTTATAAAGTGAATAGATGAATTACTGTTCTATCATAGATAGCTGCAATGCTTTAAAATATGAGAATGTTCTAAACTGCTTATCCTCTGATCAGTTTTATTCTATTAAACTGCAATAATAGTGTTTCGGGCAGAGAGTTATATCTCTCGCTGGGACAATTTCAATTGTCTCACCCCCATGGGATCCAATGTTTTTAGGTGGATGAGGACGAGGAGGTAAGAACCATACTACAGGGAAAGGACAACAGCATCAAGGACAACAGTAACATCTCAGGTGGAGATACTGATTGTCGTGTCTTGTAGATAAGAGTCCTATGTGTCATCTCTGTACTCTCAGGTCCTTGGAGTCAGTACTTGTTTTCATAATCGATATGAGATTTTGGCTTGAATGCCTTGAGGTTGTGTATTGCTCATGTGTAGACTTAAGAGAGAAATTGATGTATGTAATCCTCAAGAAGAGATGGTACATGGTATGTACTTGTGGACCAGAATGTACATGTAATACTTTGGTTCTTGTTGTTAAGAGTTTCCTAGAATTGGATCTCTTTGAAAAAGGTTTTAATTTTTAGTGATTTTCAGTAATCTGTTGCTAATGATCACTTTCGCTTAGTTAATGATGTTTTGTTCGAACGGCGTATCACAAACCGGTTCACTGAGTGACCGATCAACTCAAGGTCGCTAGACGACCGGTTCATGAGATGAATTGACCAGTTCATAAGAGCAATTTGATTGCATCAAAGATTAGTGTTGATGTCATGTCGTGCATTACTTGGATTATAATTTTCAATACAATTACAATTGGGAAACATGACGAAACAACATATTCAGTGGAGGAACCGATCGGCTCACATGCCATCCGATTGGTTCACCTGTGAACCAATCATTTTTCCCCTCGGATGTTGTGAAAATGTGTGAAATTCTGATCCCCTCCACTCCCACACAGATTGGGTACCCTGACCCTACCCTCCTATAAATAGAGGGGTACTAGGGCTTCCCAGAGACACAACTCAATTGCTTTTGACAATTGTTTGTCTTCTCTAGTTTTGGTAATTGAGAGAAGCCAAGCAAGTCCTACCCGATATATGGAGGGATAACAAGGGAGAACAATTGTGGGAGACTAAGTTGGTGGCTAGTTCGCCAACATGAAGGGACAACTCCTTCTTGTTCGTGTTGACTCAAGGTCAATTTAGTCAATGTTGACTCAAGGTCTAAATTGACCAAATCCTTGTTTTGATGATGACTAACCATTCCATTTCTTTGTGTCTAATGCTTCTACTTGAGTGGTTTCATATTAGGTATAGACACACTCCAAATGCCCTAACTTGCACATCTCAACTTGGAGAAAAGAAAGTCAAAGTCAATACAAGTGCACTTTTGTGGAATTTGATGTAAATCCATTAGAATCATGTTGTAAATCACTTGTAATGATTGTATGACTTGTAATTAAACTTAGAAAAAATCAGGAGCACTTAAATCAAATATTTAGGCACTTTAATGACATTTTCCAAAATTCATTACAGGTTATTTTTCGGTCAAGTTACAAACTCGACTGATCCCTTGATGGATTTTGAAAATGTCTAGGTTCGGTCTACAAACTCAACCGATCCCTGCAATAGACAAAACTGCTTTGTCAAAATAGTGCAATCAGTCAAGATTCTGACACACATAACTCGACTAATCGCACTGTATGAAAAAATGCAGAAAAGTGTTTCTAGTTGTTGGAATATTGCAAAACTCGAAAAAATATCCATTGCAACACCCCAAATGGCTAGTGTTCATCCTTAAGTGTTTCTAAAGGCTTCTAGGCATCCCAAAATATAAATAGGACCCCTTGGGCTTCATCCCATGGTGAGCCAAGCACTATGAAGGTTCCTTTTCTATAGTTGAGTGATCCTACATCCTCCTCTCTCTCTAAGCTTAATCACTTGCCACATTCATAAGAGTGAGTAGGAGATTCGTAAGAGAGATAGTCCTACATGTATAATTTGTAAGGCTCTCACTTCCACCACCTCCCGATCATTCTTTTCAACCATGAAGATGAAGGTTCCCTCTCTTGGCTAAGAGAGGTGAAGAAGAATAAGGGAAGGCGTCCCCCGGTGAAGATCAAGGCCGAAGACTTGGAGAAAGAGTGGGTAAGCCCTTGGTAAAGGTAGAAGATTCCTTGCATGAGTGGGTAAGTCCTTGGTGAAAGCTTCTTCGAGTGAAGGTGAAGTCAAAGGATAAAGATCCAAGAAGAGTGTGTAATTCCTAGAAGGCTGAAGACTTGTGCAAGAGTGGGTAAGTCCTTGGAGAAGGTTGAAGACTCGTTGCAAAGTGGGTAAGTCCTTGGTAAGGTCAAAGACTCTTTGTATTGAATGGGTAAGTCCTATAGTGGGTTATGTGTTGTCACTCTTATAAGTGAATATATAGAGGAAGACACACTTAGAAATCCTAGAGGTTGACTTCTCTAGGTAGTGGACTGACATACTCCTAGTTTAGAGTATGGAATCACTCTATAGATATTGTCACTTGGTGCTTGTTCAATCTCTCTCTCCCTTTCTATGTATGTTTTAGTTGCACTCAAATTTCCTATTTAGCAACCTTATCTTGTGATATTACTTAAAGGTCTAATTAATTTTGTTCAAGTGCCCAGCTCTATTCACCCCCCTCTAGAGCATCCAATCACCCATCCTAGGATCCAACAAATGGTATTAGAGAGGGTCTTCTCCAAGCATACTTGCACAAGTAGGAGAAGATGGGTGATTACCAAGATGGGAGATTCTTCGTCAATCTTCCAATATTTGATGGGAGTAACTTCCTCTATTGGAAGAGAAGGCTTCAATTCCACATCCAAGGAAAAATTCTTGAGCTATGGCAAATGGTGGACAACCCATAAAATCTGCAAGAGAAAAGGATAGAAGAATGGGATGAAGCTACCGTGAAGAAAGCCACCTTGAATGCTAGACCAATCAACATCCTCTATGCCACCATGACCCCCATCGAGTTCAACCAGATTTGCTCTTGTGAGACGACCTATGAGGTATGGAGAAAGCTATGCATCACTTATTAGGGGACAACTCAAGTGAAGGAAAGCAAAGTCCACATGCTCAAAGGGATGCTTGAGAACTTCAATATGGGAAAGGAAGAGAAGATAGCCAACATGTACTCAAGGATCAACACCATTATGAATGGTCTTGATGTTTTAGGTCATCCTATGAGTAGAGGAGAGATCAACTCAAAGATCCTTAGAAATCTCCCCATGAGATGGGAATCCAAGGTGACTTCAATTGAAGAAGAAAGGTCTCTTAGTGATATTCACATTGAAGAACTCATAGAAAATCTTCAAGCCCATGAAGTCACACTTGACAAGAGAGAAGAAATTGAAAGATAAGAGGATAAAGAGTTAAAGAGAATGAAGAAGGCTGAAATCAAGGCTAAAACTGAAGCTATTGTGAGTCAAGCCTCTCCATCCTCTCAAATTGAAGAAGATGCCATGTACTCCCAAGGGTAGACTCTACAAAGGCAGCTTTCCTCCTCCATCTGGTGCCTCAAGTGTGGAAAGAAAGGTCACTTCAAGATAGATTGTATACAAGGAAAAAAGACCCATCATCACAAGAGGAGAAGAGAAGTACAAGAAGAAGGAGAAATGGCACAAAATCTCAAGTGACTCCTCCAACTCAAGCTCAAGTGAAGAATCAAGTAAAGGATCTAGATCAAGCTCTAGGGATGAAGGATAATGCTATTTTTCTCTTATGGCTTCAACAAGTGAAGACCCAAATGAGGTAAATCTAAACTCTTTAGATAAAGAACATTTAATTTCTATCATTAATGCTACTCGTGCCTCTCTTAAGTATTCTAAAAAGAAAAGAAAAAAATGTGCTACAATTGTTGATAATTTACATATAGAATTAGATGATCTTGATCATGCTAATACTTGCTTGCTTGATGATAGAAACTCATGTCTTAGCCAAGTAGATGCTCTTAAACTTGAAAATGCTAGCTTGTTTGAAAATATTAGATTTCTAGAATCTCAACCTCTCATACATAGCGCTAATGTAGAGCATAGTAACATTGTGGATTCTCTCATGCTTGATATTAATGTTCTTAAATCTGAAAACAAGAACAGAGTTTTGGCTTTGCAAGGTTTAGAATATGAAAATAGGATCTATAATTCTAAGATTGCTATGTTTGAAAATGAAAATGCTTCCTTGCTTGCTAAAATCAATGCTCTTGAATCTTGTTCTAGTTCAACTAGTAGAGAGAATAATGTTTCTACTCTTCATATCAATAGAGATTCTTATTTGACCAAAGTTCTTAGTCTAGAAAATGATCTTTTACATGCTAGAGAGATATAAATCATTTGTCTTCTACTATTACTTCTCTTATGCATGATAATCATAGTTTTAGGTTGTCTTTGCAAAGATTTTTAGTTGGTAAAAAGAATCCAAATGAAATCCTACACCATACTAATAAAAGAATTGGTATACATGGTTTAGGATATGATGGTAGCCAAAGGAATAAAAAAGGTAAAGGACCTCCAATCTTTCATGGAGAATCATCTAGTTCCAAGGCTTTGGGCACATGAAACTATTGTAATTTTTTGGCCATTATTCTATTTTTTGTCCTTTTAGGAAAGCATCCAAGAGCAATAGGACTTCGGTTGCTAAGCTAACCCATCCAGACCCAAAATCATGATTGGGGATCATTTCATCTTTCTTCTTATAGGTACTAGGAAATGGATAGACTTGAGCTATTGAATTGCAAATTAACTTCTCAATCCACATGAAAGAAGAAAGGTGAGATGTGTAGGGGATGGAAACAAGTGGAAAAGAAATGGTAAGCTCAGAGGTAATGTTATTTTTCTCATATCTAATCCTAACTTGTTTATGCCAAGTTAGTGTGCACTATGCATATGGTTTTTGAGTCAAAATTGGTATTTTGTGATTCTGTTCAGACTCTTGCTCAAAAACTATTTCTAATGCTTTCATAGTGCATTACAAACTTGCTTACACATGTTTGTATTTGGTTTATATATTTATCATGCCTCTAGACATGTTTTTCATATATATATATATGTGTGTGTGTGTGTGTGTTTCTGTTTGTGTGTGTGTGCGCTTCTTGACAACAACATTGATCTGTCAAGTTTGTCCTGATAGAAACTCGACTGACTAGCACAAATGGGTGTTGTCATTAGTTGTTGTCAGTTGAGTTTGTTCTGTCAGTAACTCGACCGATGGCACTGTGCAGATAATACACAATTGGCTTGTTGAATGAGAATTTCCCTCTCAACTAGATTTTCTCAACCAATTGCCTTATTCTTTGTCACTCCCTTGGTACCTCTATATGCATATTGCCATGTTTCTAAATTGCCTATCATGCATACAACTCCAACTTTCTAATTGATATAATTTGGTATCCCACTAATGGTATTCCTATATCTTGCAATTACTTGCTTTGAGATGTTATGCAAGTTTTGATGATGATCTCTTTGGATCTCTTGGTTGTGTCTAAATTGCTTCCATGGTGATCAAACTTTCTACATCTATATAGTTGCATATCTTGTTTGGATACAACCTTGAGGTTCTCAGTGGTAATCATCTTTTGGTAAAGCTGCATATTTTCTAGTGAGTTATATCCTCTCATACTTCTAAAATTGCATATCTCTTTTTTTGGATATATCTATGCATCTACTCATATCTTTCTTTATCTTGTGTATCTTTTGGTATCTCTTGCTATGATCTAGATCCTACTAGTAGCCCTAACTTGTAATAACATCTACTAGTAGTCTATCTACATGTAGTTCTAATTCTTTTCATCAAGTGGTATTCTACTATATGCTATGCTTGTATCTTGTTTCATACTTGCTCAAGCTTATTCTTTGAATTAAATATCTACTATCTTGAGTTGCTTACATAGCATTGTGATGCAGGATATATAGAGCTACATTGTATGTAGAATTTGGAGCATCCTTAAAATTTATGCAATTTTTGCTCCAATGTCAGATTTTGATGCAAGACTAGTGTTTTTAATGCAAAAATGACCTTCTGAGCAAGACTCATGCTATGTGATGAGCCCTGACACTTTTTGGGTGAATTCCGTCATGTTGAGGGTCAAAATTGTGTTTCATTTTTTTCTACAACACTTTACCTTGCCTTGATCTTTGCTACAATTACATAATGGGTTGTTCAATTGCATGCTTTAACTTGCTTTTATTTCTATGCTTAGACAAGCCCATAGTTTTGCTCTTCTACTCTCCGTTATAACTTTTGTTATCTCCTTTTTTTATCAAGTGATGTTTCTTATCTCTTCATACTCCCACCTTTTTGAAATGACAAAGGGGGAGAATGTATGTATTCTTTTGACAAAAGAGGGATAAGGCATGTCTTACATGAAGAGGAGAAGAATGTCCATGTAAAGGGGAGAAGGTAAAGGGGAGAAGACATATATGTGTAGAACATATATGAGTACAAGACATAGTATTCTATAAATGTTATGAAAGCTAACCATGTAGGAGAAATAACATCAATTGAGGGGGGTATGGGAACTCCATGAGAATCAATTGAGGAAGAGCATATAAACTCCATTCTATTGAAACCCCTATATTTTTCCAAAGGTATGACTTTACTTCAATGCTTTCTATACATCTATGGAATGGCTTGTCATTTTAAAAAGGGGGAGAATGTTGACTCAAGGTCAATTTAGTCAATGTTGACTCAAGGTCTAAATTGACTAAACCCTTGTTTTGATGATGACTAACCATTCCATTTCTTTGTGTTTAATGCTTCTACTTGAGTGATTTCATATTAGGTATAAACATACTCCAAATGTCCTAACTTTCACATCTCAGCTTGGAGAAAAGACAAGTCAAACTCAATGCAAGTGCAATTTTGTGGAATTTGATGTAAATCTATTAGAATCATGTTGTAAATCACTTGTAATGATTGTATGATTTGTAATTAAGCTTAGAAAAAACCAGGAAAACTTAAATCGAATATTTAAGCACTTTAATGACATTTTCCAAAATTCATTACAAGTTGTTATTCAGTCGAGTTACAAACTCGACCGACCCCTTGATGGATTTTGAAAATGTCTAGGTTCGGTCCAGTTACAAACTCGACCTATCCAATTTGATCGAGTTACAAACTCGACCGATCCCTACACTAGACAAAATTGCTTTGTCAAAACAGAGTAATCGATCGAGTTTCTAACACACAAAACTTGATCGATAACATAGTACAGAAAAGTGCTGAAAAATGTTTTTAGCCGATGGAATGTTGCAAAACTTGAAAAAAATACTCGTTGCAACATCCCAAATGGATAGTGTTCATCCTTAAGTGTTCCCAAAGGCTTATAGGCATCCCCAACTATAAATAGGACCCCATGGGCCTCATCCCATTATTAGCCAAGCACTATGAAGGTCCCTATTCTATAGTTTAGTGATCCTACAACCTCTTCTCTCTAAGATTAATCACTTGCTACATCCAT
Source organism: Alisma plantago-aquatica (assembly GCA_963693085.1). NCBI lineage: Eukaryota > Viridiplantae > Streptophyta > Magnoliopsida > Alismatales > Alismataceae > Alisma > Alisma plantago-aquatica. The sequence goes on from OY856414.1 coordinate 667,294,045, forward strand.
TAGAGTGAGTAGGAGATTTGTAAGAGAGCTAGTCCTACATGTATATCTTGTGAGGCTCTCACTTCCACCACCTCCCAATCTCTCTTTTCAACCATGAAGATGAAGTTTCTCTCTGTTAGCTAAGAGAGGTGAAGAAGATTAAGGGAAGGAGTCCCTTGGAGAAGATCAAGGTCGAAGACTTGGAGCAAGAGTGGGTAAGCCATTGGTAAAGGCAGAAGACTCCTTGCTCAAGTGGGTAAGTCCTTGGTGAAAGATTCTTTGAGTGAAGATGAAGTCAAAGGCTGAAGATCTAAGAAGAGTGAGTAATTTCTAGAAAGCTAAAAACTTGTGCAAGAGTGGGTAAGTCCTTGGAGAAGGCCGGAGGCTTGTTGCAAATGGGTAAGTCCTTGGTAAGGTTGAATACTCTTTTTATTGTATAGGTAAGTCCTTTGGTGGGTCATGTGTTGTAATTCTCATAAATGAACATATAGAGGAAGACACACTTAGAAATCCTAGATGTTGACCTCTCGATGTAGTGGACTGACATACTCCTAGTTTGGAGTATGGAACCAATCTACATAGCTTGTCACTTGGTGCTTGTTCAATCTCTCTCTCCCTTGCTATGCATGTTTTAGTTGAACTCAATTTCCTATTTAGAAGCCTTATCTTGTGATATAACTTGGAGGTCTAATGAATTTTGTTTAAGTGCATTCAACTCTATTCACCCCCCTCTACAACATCCAATCACCCATCCTAGGATTCAATAGTCCATTCTACTAGAATGACAAGAGTTCTCAGTGGTATGTGTGTACTACTCTAGAGGCATGGAGCTTTTCCCGCTAGGAGGACACCGTCAACCCACTGTCCGTGGTGATCAACCAAGAGACCAACGCAGACATTGTTCTACTGCGACTTGAAGAAAGGGTGCACACCATGACAAGGAGATTGTCGTTGGACTCGCTTTGGGACCATGCATATCCTCTAAATTATCCTTCCCATTACATACTTTTTGACGCATTCTGTTTTTTTAAGGGAATATGGCAGTTAAATTTTTGTTAATGATGCTTGTTCTATCTCCATATATCCCTACACCAAAGCCCAACATAAGGATCTCATCAACATGGACATATTCATAAAGAGGGGTTGCAAGTTGTACCTTTTGTGTCATAAATCCAATGGCATACTCCTTGGGAAATGTCAGGTACCATTTTCTATTTTGCATGCATACGAGGTTGAAGACTCCCTCCCAATGCAGTCACTTGGTGTGTGTATCTCTATATTTCCCAATAAAAGATCAGAATCCATGCCACATTGATTGAACCGTCAAGAAGGAGTATCCTCTCAGTGATGTAGTATTGTCTCTCTATCTTCTCCTCTCTATCCTAAGTGACAACTAGGATTTCTCATAGTGGATAACGTGTAACATAAACCACACCTGTTATATACCCTCTTTAAAGAAGAGAGGCAAAATGTAGGTTTTAATTAAACCCCAATAAATTAATGAATCATAGACTATGATTTATGTCAATGCTCCTGGACCTACTAGTTGATCGACTAGGTGGTCTAGTCAACCATCTAGGATGTACCTAATAGTTGATCGAATATATAGTCTACTCAACCAACTAGAAAGTTCTAGAAAATCCTATCATTGAGTAGTCAATCTACCAATCACATAATCTAATTGGATACAAACTTGTCGATTTTCTTATAGCTTTAATTGACCATCTAGGAGTTATGATAACCTTAAATTTTAATTCGATATTGGAAAGTCATGTTAATCAATTGTATACCATCCACTCGATTGACCATCTAGCTAATTGTCTAGGGTTCCAAACAATCTAGTATACTTTTAGCAGATATTATAAAAATTTAGTAAACAATCTAATTTAGAACTTCATCATTTGGAACGTTTCCAATCATGTCCATGATTATACTCCCATTATTGGATCATCCTGTGTTTAAATCCATAGGTTCCAGATTATATATGTAGTGATTCACATAATTATATTATGGCTTCACAAGCAATGAGTAGTATCTAGAAACTCATCATTGCCACCCAAGTATCTCGATAGGTTAGAAAACAACTTCAATCCTTCTAGGAACAATGTTACCATGAATATATAATACCTCTCTCTGATATATTTTGTATGTGTGGGCATGGAATCATCATCATTTTTATATTCAGTATGTGTTCTTGATCCATATTGCACTATTGTGATGCACATATGCTCAATATCCAACATTGATTCAAAGCATGGCAATTTATTTCATCATTTCCCTCATCAAGTGATCAAAATACCACTCCTATCATGGGACAAGTTTCATCTACATTACTTAGAATGATCCACACGTGTTGTAATACGCCCAATCAATGCTATTATTGCAACCCCTAACTGAGGTCACCTTGTGATGGTCTTGGAGAAATGGGAACTAGGGGATCTGCTTGAGAAAGAAATTTGAAATGATACATGGTGTGGATTAACCTGCCCTATCTACCACCATAATTATGGGATGAATACATGATGAGCAAGATTGGAAGCTTCCTCGTAAGTTGATCCATTCTGATAGGGAAACTATAATTATAAGGAAATTGAATGTTGCGATAATCTAAGTTCTTATCCATGCTTCATTAGATTTTCTGCCTCAAATTGTTCTAAAGACTCATGAAGTAGATTTAGATACTATACATGTTCATAACGGATGGAAATCAAACAAATATGCTCATAGTGGTTTTCCTAGACAAAAATGTCAATTGTGTGCAATAAATGGAGTGACACTGAAACAAGATCAGATTCCTATAAATAACAAGGACCCTCCAACAAATGAAAAACTTTAAAATAGGTTTTCTTTGACTGTGTTGGTAATGCTACTGGAGGAATTTAGCTGATGCATCTAGCCATATGGAAAACAACAACTGAACAAGCCCTTCTACTTCAATGATGACATCGGAGGATCCATTTATTGTGGTCAGTTATAATTCAAATTCACATGATAAGCACGCAAGGAAAGATTAGATAAGAAGAATCCACCGACTATCTTTGGTGTTGTCTCAAATATGTTTTAGGGTCTTGAATTCCTAGTTGACAATGAAGTCTTAAACAATAAAGGTAGAATGTTTCTAGCTAACAATCCTCCTAATGAATAGTCTGCTAGTTCTCCTCTATTGGAATGACATGGGTTTATATAAATATGGTCTCCAATCTACTGTCCAAGAGAGTATACATGGTGGTAAGGTCTTTCTTACTTTTCTAATTGAAATAAAGGTTATATAGAAGAAAATTAATACAATAATGAATAGAATATGCCCCCTTCTAATTAAATCCCAACCATACAGTCACCCCTTGGGGTGTATTGTTATAGTTTGGGACCTTAAATTTGTACATATAGTTATAATGAAAGAAACTGAACAATTTGCTTTCTAGAGATTTTTAGTCCATAAAAGAATGAGTATGTCTATATTTTGCTTGGTTTGTGTAACATCCCTAATATTTTTTTAAATTAAGATTAGGATTTTGATAACAAATTTTCATCTAATTTATTGCAAATCGTTGACCTTGATGTAATTTTCCCTAATAATGAATACTTTGTTTGAATAATATATAACAAAGAGGAAACAAAATATATTTATTCTTTTCCTTCTTTATGCATAAATGAATTCAATAGATATATCAGAAATAACATCCACTCTTTATCTCACCTCCATAATTCCACAATCCTTAAATATAAAGGAAACCCTAACTAACGGGTATTGACTTCAAAATATGAACTAGAGATAAAAAAAATCGATCAATAATTAAAGACCCATTATCTAATTTAAAGTACATTAATCTATCGATATGTACATTAAGGTAACTATACACTACTTGACCATCATATTTGGAAAGTAACTAGTTAGGAATGTTCTAGACCCTAAAATATATTGATGGTAAAAATTTGAGACCATTTTGATTTCGTTTGACCATATAAACAAATTACAAAAATTTCCTATATATTTTCCTATTGAATTTAATCAAATAATCAATTAATCAACTAGGTAACCCCAAGTCGAGACTATCATCTTGTGTCAGACAACCCATTTAGTTTGTTTTCCTGATCTGGGTCGGAGTCTAAGACTCGCAGCCCATCGCAAGGGGAAGTCTCCCCTACACCTAAGTCATCCTAGAAGTGGGACTCTATTTTCCCCAAAAAGATTTCCGAGTACGCTTTCCCACTCCTTAGTTTTTAGCTAGCGTTCCATTGTTAAAAGATTCCTTGTACCTCACCGAACAAATCGTTCCCAAATTCATAGAATTTCCATTCCCCAGAGACTCCAGACGGCTCTGGATTCCCTTTCCCATCAGAGCTTGATCTCCAGGCATGAGCCATGCCACCACATACTTTGTATTATATATGTCACCCCTTATAACAATCTAGGAACACCCCACTAGTTCCTCCTCTAGTTTCCCCAAAGCCTCAACCCATGAAGCTGCCACGTTGGAACCTATCTAGTTCATCGTCCTAGTGACCCAAACTACCAAGATGACCAGGGAAGCTATAGAGTAGTCATCCTAGAACTATAGATGCTTCTTCACCCCTATTCTTCATACACGAGTGCAAGTATCCCATTTTCCCAATTTTCCCCCTTTTCACACCTTTCATCTATATTTTGGGCATCCACATGAGATTTCTGAGATTTGACCTCATTTTTTATCAGGGTTTTATATCTGGTCTTCGTTTGGATGTTGCGAACTCATAAATGGTGTTGGTTTTGTCTATTTGCTACTATAGATGGACCTCCCTATTTTGCCTCCTCACCATCCATGGAGGAAGTAGGTGTGGGTGTTTTTTTATCATGATTACTCCTCTTCTAAAGGCCATTGAGTTTGATGATGTGATTGGAAGATTCTGTGTGCCTTTATTTTGGTTTCTAGCTTAGTCTGATCATGGATTTAAATCAAGCTCCCTATCTTTGATCTCCTATTCACTCCAGCATTTCAAGGAGAAAATGAACAAGATTGGCCATGTTTTTCTACTTTTGTCCACACGTCCTAATTTTTTTTCATTATGCGAGCATGGACAGAAATGAAAATTCCCTTTTTCTTCATATGTTTCCTATCATGAGTGCTAGTTTGACAGACCCAAGTGAGCTTCTTGTGTCTAATTGGGCCAACTCGATAGGGCCGCACTCACTTTTGAGGGCTCTGCCTCTGACGTGGCTTTTTTGAGTTTTTTTATTGATCCAACGCTCTGAAATCTGTAGTAAATTGTTTGTTTGTCAAAATTTTTTGGATAAATACTCTTTGGAAAGATAAAAACACAACAAATCATATTATCTTGGTTTCACATCAAACCCTAATGAACCCTAAACCCTAGAAATCAAGTTTATTATTAATCATTAATGAAGATTCACTGTTGCAGATGGTAACTAGGATTTCCTCAACATCAAGAGACTATTAGGAGTTGCTCCGATCTCTATAAGTGGTCCATGCACTTTGAACATAGTTATTGAATGTTTATATATTATTGTGTTCAATGTACATGTATGGTGTGGTTATATTATTCATGCTATTGTTTGTTCGATTAAAATTAAAATTCAATGAATAAATGAAATCATTTTCACTGCTTATCTTGAATAATGATCATATCACAACATATTCATGTTTGAGATCAAGATTAAAGAGTATTCAAGAGTAAGAGTAAAGATAATGAATGAACCTTATATAAGATCCTCATCACGAGTTTTCCTAGCATACAATGTACATCGATACAAATCATGGGATTTCCTAGCATACAATGCACTTTGGTGCAAATCATGGGCTTCCTAGCACTTTGGTGCAATTCAAGAGGCAATTCAGTGCGAAACTTGAGGAGTCTTATATAATTCAGATAAAGGACAATTATACAATGCAAAGTTTATTTTCATGATGTTTAATGTTTTCCTTTCAAAGTTCATGTTATTTTAGTTTTATAATAGGTTCAATTCTACTTACAAACTATTTTATCCATGGTTGTGGGTACGATGCCTACATGAAAGGAGCAACGTCAAGGATAGAGCTATTTGAGGATCAGTTGAAGACGGAGCTCAAGGACTTCTGAATCTAGACCTGATAGGGTGCCAACTATTAATAGATTAGATTTCTCTTTATGTTTATGAGATATGTGTTTTAGTTTAGAGTGTGAGTTTTATGTTATGAGTTTGAGATATGAGAAAGTATGCAATGTATCATGCATTGGTTTATTTAAACTTTATTTTTATGTAATGATTATCATGTTTGTAACATTCCCAATAAGACTATGCTTCCGCTCAATGAATTATATGTTATAGGAAATTGGGATGTTACAATATGGTATCAGAACTAAAAACATAGTTGGCCAACAATATTTTCTCATGATCTGGCATATAGATCTTTCATCCCTCCTTGAATATAGAAAACATATGGAAAGATGATAGGAATTCAAGGAGTTAGGATGAGTATCCCTTCACCTGAGAAGTAGGAACCCTACAAGAAATACAAGTTTAGAAAAAAATTTATGTACAAATGTGTTAGAGATAGGAGATTATCAAATTTGGATTCTTTGTGTTAACTCTATCATAGCTAGTGGCATATCCTCTCTTATTCTCAATGGGGATGGCCAACTAATTGAGAATTTTAGAAGAAATGTCAAGAGCAAAAGCACTTATTATGCAAATGTTATTCTTCTTACTAGCATATATGGTATGAGACATGCATGATACTAAGATCTTGAACATTAGTATAATGAGTTCTCACACCATTAGGTTTGTTTCTGGCCAACATAGATCCAGAGGTGCCACTAAGAGAGTTAATACATTAGACTCCAATTAGGTAACCACTTGAACCTAATGTAATTATATAGTTGAGACCAATGTTAATATTTTGAAGATAAAGACATTATGGGTTAAGTGAAGTTAATGAAGAAGGTATGTCCAAGTTCAAACCCTATATTAAGTTAGATGGAAGTATCCATGTCATGGATGTGTATCACAATCTAAGTAAAACACTAAGGTGGGTAGTAATAGGAAATTTTGGGGATGAAATTTAGTTAAGGCGGGTAGAATTATAACATCCTAAATATTATTAAAATTAAGGTAGGACTTTGATAATAATTTTTTAATCTAATTTATTGCAAATTGTTGACCTTGATGTAATTTTCCCAAATAATGAATACTTCGTTTGAAATAATATATAACAAAGAGAAAACAAAATATATTTCTTAAATCCTTCTTTATGTGTAAATGAATTCAGTGGATATATCAGAAATAATGTTCACTCTTTCTTTCACCTCCATAAGTCGATAATCCTCAAATTTAAAGGAAACCCTAACTAATGGGTATTGACTTCAAAATATAAACTAGAGATAAAATTTATTGGTCATTAGTTAAAGACCCATTAACTAGTTTAAAGTACATTAATTGAATGATAAGTACACTAAGGTAACTATTCATTACTTGACCACCAGAGTTGGAAAGTAAGTCGTTAGGAATGTTCTAGACCCTAAAATATTTTGATGGTAAAAATTTGAGATCATTGACTTCGTTTGAGAATATAAACAAATTAGGAAAGTTTCCTATATAGTTTGTTATTGAAATTAATTAGATAATCAATTAACATACTAGGTAACCCCAAGTTCGGACTATCATCTTGTATCACACAACCCCTTTAGTTGGTTTTCTCGATCTAGGTAAGAGTCCAAGAGTTGGAGCATGTCGTAAGGGGAAGTATCCCCTTCACCTAAATCCTCTTGGTAGCAGGACTCTGCAATCCTGATAAGATCTCCAGGTACCCTTTCCCACTATGTGGTTTTCAACAAGCGATTCCATCGCCAAAATCTTCCTTGTGCCTCATCGAACACATCGATCCCATATTCAAAGGGTTTCCATTACCCAGAGACTCCAGATGAGTGTAGATTCCCTTTCCCACTGGAGTTTGATCTCCAGGAATGAGCCATGCTACTGTAGACTCTGTATTATATATGTCACCCCTTATACCCATCTACGAACACCCAAGAACGCATACCAGTCGCTAGTTCCTCCTCTAGTTTCCCCAAAGCCTCAACCCATGAAACTACCTCGTTGCAGCCTATCCAGTTCATTGTTCAGGTGACCCAAACTGCCAAGATGACCAGAGAAGATAAGAAGCAGTCCTCACAGAATCAAAGATGCTTCTTCACCCTTGTTCTTCATCCATGAGTGTAGGTATCTCATTTTTCCAATTTCCCCAGTTTTCATACCTTTCATCTGTATTTTGAGCATCCACATGAGATTTATGAGATTTGACCTCATTTTTCATTGAATTTTTCTCTCTGGCCTTCATTTGGATGTTGCAAACTCATACATGGTGTTGATTTCTTCCACTTGCTACTATAGAAGACCTTCATGTTTTATCCCTCACCATTCATGGCAGAAGTAGGCATGGGTGTTTTTTATCATGACGACTCATCTTCTAAAGGTCATTGAGTTTGATGAAGTGAGTGGAAGAGTCTAGGTGCCTTTGTAATGGTTTCTAGCTTGGTATGATCATGGATTTAAATCAAGCTCCCTATATTTGCTTTCTCTTGTTCACTCCAACATTTCATGGAGAAGATGAACAACATTGGGCATGTTTTTTTCACTTTTTCCCATAGGTCATGATTGTTTTCATTATGCGAGCATGGGAAGAAATGAAATTCCCTTTTTCTTCTTCTATTTCCTATCATGAGTTCCAGTTAGATAGACCCAAGTGAGCTTCTTGTGCCTAATTAGGCCAAATCAGAAAGGCCACACCTAGTTTTGTGGGCTCTGCCTCCAACATGGCTTTTTTTTTAGTTTTCTGATTGGTCCAACGCTCTAAAATCCATAGTAAATTGTCTGATGGTCAAAAAAATTGAGTAAATACTAATTGGAAAAATAAAAACATAAGGAATCATATTATCTTGGTTTCAAAGCATGTTATGTACCCATCTTCACATTAAACCCAAATGAACCCTAAAACCCTAGAAATCAAGTTTATTATTAATCATTAATGATGGTTATTTATTGCAACAAGGTAATTAGGGTTTCCTCAACATCAAGAGACTATTATGAATTGCTCCAATCTCTGTAAGTGGTCCATACACTTCGAACATAGTTGTTGGATGTTTATTTGTTATTGTGTACAATGTACATGTATGGTGTGTTTATATTATTCATGCTATAGTTTTGTTGATTAAAATTTAAAGTTAACAAATAAATGGAATCCTTTTCATTATTTATCTTCAAGAATTATCATATCACATCATATTCATGTTTAAGATTAAGAGTAAAGAGTATTGAAGAGTAAGAGTAAAGGTAATAAATAAACCTTATATAAGATCCTCATCATGGGCTTTCCTAACATACAACGTACTCCGATAAAAATAATGGGCTTTCCTAGCATACAATGCACTTTGGTGCAAATTATGGGCTTCCTAGCATACACAACACTCTGATGCAATTCAAGAGGCACTTTGATGCAAAACTTGAGGATTCTTATATAAGTCAGATAAAAGACAATGATAAAATGTAAAGTTTATTTCCATGATGTTCAATGTTTTCCTTTCAAAGTATATGCTATTTCAATTTTATAATATGTTCAATTCCACTTACAAACTATTTTATGCATGACTGGGGGTGCGATGCCCGTAGGAAAGGAGTAACATCAAGGATAGATCTATTTGAGGATCAGTTGAAGAAGATGTGCAAGGACTTCTGAAGCTTGACCTGGTAGGTGCCAACTATCAATATATTAGATTTCTCTTTATGTTTATGAGACATGTGTTTTAGCTTAGAGCGTGAGTTTTATGTTATAAGTTTGAGATATGAGAAACTATGCAATGTGTCATGTGTTGGTTTATTTAAACTTTATTTTTATGCAATGGTTATCATGTTTGTGACATTTCCAATACAATTATGCTTCCACTCAATGAATTATATGTTATAGGAAATTAGATGTTACAATTTTGTTGTAACCTTGTTTTTGTTTTGCATTGTATTTGTCATTGTTTCATCTATTTTGGCCTTAGTTCATCAGGACTACGTGTATGAGTTGTTTTGTTACAATCAATACCTTACTTTACTAGTAAATTGAGTTTTTAATATTATCCCGATGTTAATTACACATCTACTAATAGTTTTACATTATTAAATAGTTGATTTATATATTTATTTTAGCTCAAACTTATTCTTTGAATAAGTTAAATAAAAAAGATTTAAGCACACCATAGCATTTCAACCTTATTTGATATATTAAAAACCTACACATATTGGTGGAAAGAGACTTAAGAACATTTAAAGAATGAATACATAAAGAAATTATCATTTTTGAATTCTTGTCAAACTTTTGATGTAGAATTGTAGAGAATCCAATTATGAGTCAATTGAAAAAGAATAAAACAAATCAGAGTTAAAATGAGAGAGCTTTATGGAAATTTAAGTAATTACATGAATTTCCATCGGTTGACGACTGAGGTGCCGCCTTATGATGGGCCCACAAACCGATGAAAATGAGCTCAACCACGGCCCAACACATCCATTCGCACAATGTCATGATTTTTGATATACATATTGAATTTGACAAAATTTGTTACATTGCATTCATATTTCAATCCTCCACACAAAAAAAATCCTAAATCTAAAAAAAGATGAATAAAAGGATATTTTTGTGGTGACTTTTGGGAAACAATGTAAAGAACATGGAGAACCAAAGAACTAGTTGCAGATTTATCGTGGTAAGTTTGTTTTAGCCATTGATTCATTCTTTCTTATTATTTCCCTTGAACATAGTATTCTTTAGAACTCACCAAAGGTTCTCTTTTACCTCTCTTCATCTTCTTTCTCGAGTAGTTTCAATTTGAGAGTTGCAAACCTAACAAAGGGTTATTTGAAGGTGTTTTTAGAGCTTCAAACTCGAAAAGAAGTAGAGTAGGCCAAAATCCAGGCATACCAAGCCTAGACTCGAGGTCAGCAAGCTAAGATCAAATCTAGGTGGGTCAAAAATCAGCCTTTAACCTTGATTTTACATAAATTAAGCCAAAATTGTATAAAATGTGTATCATCTAGTAGGATACCTATTCGTTTATTATTTATTCAGGCAAAATATGAAATTTCAGTTGAGTTAGTGAATGTTTATAATATTTTTGATGTCTTATAGATGCTTTCAATCATAGAATAATTTGTTATGAGACCTTGGTGAATCTTAATGGTAGAATCAGAGGTTCCATACCCTGAGTTTGCCCTAATTTTTACAATAATGAAACATACTATGACTCTATGATCTAGTCGATGGTTGTTTCCAATTAGATACTTATGAAGTCCATAGAATAGTTCATTCCACTATATATCAATATTCTCAGTTTATCAATTAAAGTAGATTACTTTATTGATGCCAGTGATTTAGATTAAGTCAATGTGCATAAAGTAAAAATAGAAATCTTATTTACAAAGTTAAGCTAAGAACACAACATTAGTAATTCTTACAATGAAACTAAAGAATAAACTAGACATTATGTGCCTTTAACACCATAGAATTTTTCATGGAGGTTTGCATCGTAAAGGAGGAAACACACTTACTTTCTGGCAAAGTCCAACATGAGGTAGCTATGGAAAACCAAAGAGGTATAGGGGAGTAAGCCCAATGTGGACGGACTCCTTCAAATAGTGAGATATCAAACATCAATTAGAGATTTGGGTGGTACCCAATACAATTTAGTTCCTTCAAATATTGGTTAGTAGGTGAAACCTTGTTGAACTACTAATGCAGGTATATAAGCCAATAGCTTTGATTCCTGTTGCTTAAGTATCCATGTTTAGAGGATTCCAGTTTATTGTGACAACTATTTAGTTGAGGAAACCAGATATGGCGAACCCCTTTATAGACTGGGGAGCTAGTTTAGTAGACTTAGAGTCTCAGATCTACTCTAAGTCTTACACGGTAAGATCATAGCTTGCTACGATACTTCAACATGTTGTGGTACACTTCATGTGATCAACATCATAGTATAAAGAGATTAAAATATTAATGAATGTAATCTATTTATTTACTCATTATAGTTATTATAAAAAAATACTTCCATATTGTATGGTGTGTATACTTCAACTATCGTGCTTATATTCTTATTTTTTTAATTATATTAATAATATACATATGAAATGTCATGTCTTCTTGATGAATTTTCACGCACTATCTGTAGCTCACACACTCTATTGAAACACTTTTTAAGAACATGTCCAACTCAGTAGGAGTCAGAAGTTAGATTTTATCAAGGGTAGACCAACTGAGGTCTTGATAGGAATAATTAGCTTAGTTAGATGGTTTCTTGTCCTTCGTCTAGTATTGGAAATGTGTGAGTAAGTATTGGCTATTTATGCTAATGAGTTTAAATCCTAAGAAGGATTGTTTGCTCAACTTAACCAATCTCCGCAAGTATACGGAGGTAGTCACAGTCGAGGTCGGACACAAGGAGCTTTGGCAATTAATCAAACACAACAACACCAAAGTGCAATAATCTATATCAGCTTAAAAGGATGGTAATGTTGATCTAATTACATAAATTCAGATTTAAACAAACAATGAAAGGATTACTAAAAAGGGTTTAGATTTAGATGTTAATGGATCTTGGACATTAGAATTTCACCCACATATCATAGCACATCATAGGAACACGGAAGTTAAACATACTAAGTACTTGTTTTAAAGGAGAGGTATGTGTTGCACTTCACCTCCCGGTGTAGGTGCAACGATCCCAACTCAAATCCACATTCTCATGCATAATTTTCATTTTAGATCACAACCTGTTCCTCAAATCTATAATATCCACTCTCATGGTAGAAGAAAAGTTGCCAAGAAAAGCACATCCATACATTCCTACCTATCTTCTCAGATTAAGTAAGAAAGCATAACACATGCATATAAAGTGGCCAGTAGTACATGTAAGAGATGATAAAACCGGTACTCTCATAGGAGAAAAACAAGCAACATAGTATTTAGTACAAAATTAACTTGTTCCATGCATGCTATGACATGGGAGCTACTCTCCCATGCCCAAGAAAAAGAGTTTACTTGTCCATAATCATGTTTGTAGAATTGTTACAGAAATTTCAGATTCTAGCATGATCTAGAGGAAGAAAAGCAACAAAATCCAAAGATGTAACCACAAGAAGGTAGAATTCTGGCTTGGGGACGAAATTCTACTCCTCCAGCTGCTCCAAGACAAACCAACTCCTCTCCCGAGAAGCTGCATGAAGTGGAGGAGCTTTGCTGCACCTTTGGGGAAGACAATGGAGAAGAAGAGAAGAAGATTGGGGCTCCTTTTACAAGAAACCACCTCTTTTCTCCTAAAATCGCCCTCCTCTGCTCTAGACTTGCTTTGGGATGAGAAAACTTTGAATTATGATCATGGATAACCTCCCATTAAGTTCCCTCTTTGTTTTAGACAAAGGATCGTAATTTTCAAAATTCTGAAATTGATAGCGACACGGCGTGCGTTCCTAGTGCACGCCGTGCAAAACCTTTGACAGTTGCTCCAGAATGCATTGTGCACAACGTGCGCTGAAGTAATGCACGTTGTGCAATTTTCTAAAAACTTTGGTCTTCTTGACGCTCCTAGGTGCACGCTGTGTTATTGAAAACATGTCATGCGTTTGGCTTGTTCGACACTTTCTGGAAACTCACACGTCGTGTTCAAGGATGAACACACCGTGTGTTTTTCAGTCTGGGTGAACAAAAAGGTCTTATGAAATCTTGCATGTCGTGTCTTTATCATGCATGTCGTGCATTCTGGTGTTTCAGCAAAATTAAACTCTACAAATCAGTCTTTTTGGAACAAATCTGCAATACATGTTATGCGATAAGTAAAGTAGCAAAAAGATGGCAAGAGTAATATGAAAAGAGGCTAAGTGATATCAAAATGAACCAAATTTGTGTGTGATAACATGTGAAAAGATGATGTGGAAAATACACAACAAATCCCCCTAAGCTTGAACTATTGCTTGTCCTCAAGCAAAAAGAACAAGGCTAAAATGAGGGTGAAAGAATATTCAAACTCATGCATGGATTAAATGAAAAGAAGATATGCAATTAGCTCCACCAACCATGTACATAGCGTTTGTGTTCATTGTTATCTTCTCAATTCAGACATCTAAGATAGATAATTTTAGTTCAGCAATGGTGGTTCCAAATCAAACAAGATAATCAACTAGACAACACTAAATAGAATTTGGATAGTCGAGCCAAACAATTAGTGGATGTACATTACAAATTTTTTAGTTAGTATGGATATAAGATGATGAAATCAGTGCTAACATTAACAAACTTAGTTGTATTCTTTTTCTCAAAGGATATAATGATGGAAATTTTTGGGTTTCCGGCACTCGACTGCTAGTTTAGGCTTATGCTCATGTGGAATGCCGGTTGGGGTGTTGTTTTTACCCTCTTTTGATTTTTCATACCACCTAACCATCGTTTCCAGATCGGACTCACAGTAGGATAGCATATTATGTGGGTTGTTTTCCATCTTTTATTGGGTAAAGGTAAACAAATTATAGTGCAAGTATGGTACAACACCAAAGAGTCAACAAGAGTGTTAAGATTAGCAAGATTTCAATCATTCTTTTGAATTTTTTTCACTGAAAAGTTGATTGTAAATGCACTAAGAGTTTGACAAGAGTATCCTATATTCTAGTAAGTGTTGCACAGTTGATTTATTCGCAAAAATGTGGAACCGTTACATGTATTGAGAAATCAAAGATGTAAAATTTGAGATTTCAAACCACAAACACAAACAAGATCGTGTACATGGGGATTTTCCATTTTTCATTTGATTCATGCATGTTGTTGAATATCTTTTCATATAGCCACAAGAAACAAAAAGGATAAGATAGATCAAGCATGGTGTTCATTCTAACATGGTGGCCTTAATTCATATTAAGATTTCCATCAAAGGAAATAGAACATAGAACAAAAAGGAATGGAAAACTGACACGACTGACTCTAACAAAAGGAAATGCAAAATGAAAACTACAATTACGGGCCTGTTGTGCCCCCCTAAGCTTGAAATCAGCGGTGTCCTCACTGCATCAAACAAACTCACGGAGTTCACAACTGGATACCTGTCATGGATCAAATATAAAAAATAGGGCCACTGCCCTCCTGATTAGGGAAATACTGGCTGACGAGATATGGAATGTCCATCGGCTGGTTTGCGGAGTCATGTTGCTGGAAAAATTGGGGCTACTGTGGAAACTCATACGACTATGGAAACTTGGCTTGCTGTGGCGGTGGTGACTGATACACAGGCAGAACGGAGTAATGGCCCTGAGAGGTATGCCAAGAGTCCATCCGATGGACCATGTCGTGCATCACAGTGTACTGCGTGCCCATATGGTCCAAACGGCCGTCGATGTGGTCTAACTGTTGGTGAATATATCCATAAAGATGTTGGACATCGGGCATCACCCATGTATACTCAGTCTGAGTAGCGGTGGAGGGTGGAAGTGGTGTTGTAGCTGTAGCGGTAGCTACTGCTGTTGTAGAACTACTGGCACCATGGGTGGCTGCCTCCTCTTCATCCTCGGGATGTAACTCAACCTTCTAATTTGCTTTCTTGTTGAGGTCATTGCGGGCTACATCGGGGACTTCTATGAAATGTTTCTTAGTGAGAAAAACCTTGAAATTTCTAGTGCTATCACCATGCCTTGATATTAGGCCACAAGAAATAAGATAATTGATGTTTAGAAGGTTTTTTCCTGGTGCAGGTTCTAAATTGGTCACATCTAGTCCTAGATACATAGCAAGTATTGTGAGCATTCCACCACACATGATATCACCCGCCTCTCTCTACTTCTTCTTCTTGGCTTCTAGAAGTTTATTGATAATATAATAGCCGGAACTGATTTGCTCATTATTGACAATGCACCACAAGAAAAGAAGGTCATTTTTGCCCACGACCCCTTGAATTTCATTTTTGGCAAAAGGACCAATGCTTAGAAGGTGATGCACAACTCTAAAAATCAGATTATGGAGCGAAGAAGCTTGTGCCTTCCTAGCCCTGTGCACCTTTTCACTAGTAATTTCAGACCAAAAAGTATCACTATGGAAGGCAGGCGGATAGTTAGTGTAGCCTCCATAGTTGCACCCAAGCAAGGTACAAAACTGACGAAGATCCATAGCAAAACATTTGTTTAGAATATGAAAACTGATCTTCGGATACGCCTCACGATAGTTTTGGGGGTCAGCTTCCACCTTAAAGGTAGTTAAAAACTCGTAAATAAGGTGAGGGTAGGTCTTTGCAACTCTAGTGCAGACTAGATGAAGACCTAAGAATCAAAGATACCCCATTACCTCATTCTTGAAGCCAAGCTTGTCTAGAGTTTCTTCACAAATGTAGCAGGAAGGTAATGCCCGCCTAGTAATGAGGAATTGGTAGTCTGCATCCTCCTCATGGGTGACTCAAAATTCGGTGGAGGGCATAAATGTAGTCTCAGAAGGTGTGGTTGAAGAGCTAGCACCACCATGACATCTGCCCAAACCCCTCTTGATTGGTGCCATAGCTTTCTGTAGGAGTGCACGGTGTGTAGATCTCGATCATGACATGCACCTGGTAGGTACTCCTTCTGCCCTGAAACTCAAATGCACAGCGTGCAGAACAGAGGAACGTCGTGCACCTATAGATTTTCTGTGGACTGAAATCGGTGCTGGGAGCTGAAGATTTAGGGGGAAATAGGTATAACTGGTGAAGGAACCAATCGAGGTTGATGGTGGCTGCTTGGCGGTACCGTCGATGTCGTGAGCTACTGTTGAGGTGGCGCCGAGCTAGGTGGCTCCTGGAGGCACTAATCGTGGTTGGGCGGCATCGCCGAGGGCGCGGAGAAGAAGGTGCTCAGTGGTGCTGCTGTGCTGGGCAGCGTCGCCGGTGGCGGCGGCACTGCTCAGTGGAACTAGGGCTAGCGTGGATGTTGGTGAACTTGGAGGTGGTGCAAGGGCTGCTATTGCTTGGTCAGCGTGCACGACGAAGGAAGGAAAGAGATGACGTGCTTGAGTGCACGACGTGAGTGGGGGACGGAGGAGGCGTTGTGTGGATGGATCGCATGACGACTAGGGCTTTTTGCTCTTGCACAACCTATTTATCAAGTGGGAGTGAGAAGTTAGGTCGTGCACTCCCCTTTTTGGCCAAACTGTATGAAAAAAGACACAGCGTGCATATGACATGCACAACATGTTCCTCTTTAATTTCCTCTTTTCAAACTACCTTTTACGCTCAGATGTATGTCGTGTATTAGGTATGACGGCGTGTTTAGATTTGAATTCTCTTTTTAGATGTGCCTTTTCACCCAGATGCACAATGTGTATCTATTAATGCATGTCGTGCGAGTTTCCAGAAACTTTTGCTGCTCAGTCAAAAGATAGATGCACGACGTGCATCTAATAAATGCATGTCGTGTATGATTCCATAAACATTTATGTGAACTGAAAATGGCGTGTCGATGGCAAACATGTCATGTACCTAGAGATGTAGCCCGATTTCATTATCTGTTTTGACAGGTTGCACACCATGTCAAATAAAGACACGATGTGCATTTTGGAATTTCTGTAGAAAACAACAGTTAGTCAGTATAAAATAATGATAGATGTGGTGACATCTATGTCTAAATTATTACATTCATCTTTGACAAGCTTATTGATGAAATTAAATAGTTTTTTTGACTCAAAGAACTTTTAAAATAAAACTATCCTAATGTGGGGTCAACTCCCACGAGGTCCTCCGTTTAGAGTCCGGAGTAAGACTCTTCAATTTTATTCTTCAAGCATCTTAGAGGGAGGAAGAGGCTCCCTTGTCTACTGCATCTCCACAAGTATATAGCTTGATACGCTGTCCATTCACTTTGAAATTTCCATCTTTGCCTTGGAGTTCCACAGCTCCATATGGAAAAATCTTTAACATAAGAAACGGTCTTGACCACTTTGATTTCAGCTTCCCAAGAAATAATTTTAGTCTAGAGTTAAATAGCAAAACTTTATCTCCTTCTTGGAAGTCCTTCCTGCGAATCCTCTTGTCATGCCAAGCCTTTGTACTCTCTTTGTATAGCTTTGTGTTCTCATAAGCATCAAGGCAGAATTCCTCAAGTTCGTGTAGTTGCAAAAGGCGCTTCTCTCCTGCCTTTTTCATGTCAAAATTCAAGAATTTAATGGCCCACAAAGCACAGTGTTCTAACTCCAGTAGAAGGTGATAAGATTTGGCATAGGTCAGCTTGAATGGAGTAGTTCCTATGATTGTCTTGTAGGTTGTGCGGTACACCCATAATGCATCATCTATCTTTAAAGCCCAATCTTTTCTTGAACTAGAAATAGTCTTTTCAAGGATATTCTTCAGCTTCCTGTTTGAGACCTCTACCTGCCCAAAAGTTTGAGGATGATAGGGCATAGAGATATTATGAGTTACACCATGTTTAGAAAGGAGGTTGTTGAATTGTCTTTCAGCAAAATGTGTGCCTCCATATGAAATTACGACTCGGGGAACTCCAAATTGAGGAAATATGATCTTTTGAAAAAGCTTTACTACAGATTTGGCATCTGGCACTTGGGTTGGGATGACCTTAACCCATTTGGACACATATTCACAAGCAACAAGAATGTTTTGGTAACCGTAAGATGATGGGAATGGTCCCATGTAATCCACTCCCCATACATCGAATACCTCAAACTCCAAGATAGAGTTGAGGGGCATGTCATCACGGCAAGATATAACTCCAATTCTTTGACATCTATCACAAGATTTGACAAATAGGTTGACATCCTTGAATAATATGGGCCAATAGAAACTGGCTTATAGTATCTTTGCAGTAGTCTTCTCTCCTCCAAAATGGCCTTCATAAGGAGAGGCATGTCATTAAGCAGTAATGGTAGGAATTTCTTCTTCAGTAACACATCGGGCGATCAGCCCATCACTTCCTTGCTTGAATAACAGCAGATCATCCCAATAGTAGAAATTCACATCATGAACGAATTTTTTCTTCTGTTGATACGTCAAATCAGGTGGGAGTTGTCCGGTAGCAAGAAAGTTAGCAATATCCGCAAACCATGGTGCTTGAGTAGATGATAACACATATAGCCTTTCAATGGGCAAATGATCTTCAATGGGAAACGAATCTCCAGCCTCCATAGTTAATCTAGAAAGATGATTAGCAACATTATTTTCCATACCTTTCTTATCCTGGATTTCAAGATCAAATTCTTGTAAGAGCAAAATCCAGCAAATAAGACATGGTTTGGCATCTTTCTTGTTTAGAAAATATTTTATGGAAGCATGATCAGTGTATACTATCACCTTAGATCCCACCAAATATTGTCAGAATTTGTCAAAGGCATATACAATGGAAAGCATCTCCTTCTAGGTGGTTGTGTAGTTGATCTGTGCTTCATCAAGGGTCTTCCTTGCATAAAAAATGGCGTGGAGTTTCTTGTCCCTCCACTGTCCTAGAACAACTCCCACTACATAATCACTTGCATCACACATTAACTCAAAAGGAGAATCCCAATTCAGAGGTTGAATAATTGGTGCTGAAACGAGGGCCTCCTTGAGCTTGGAAAAAGTTGTGTGACAGTCATTATCAAATACAAATTTGGCATCTTTCACAAGTAGGGAACACAACGGCTTTGCAATTTTTGAAAAATCTTTAATAAATCTCCTATATAACCTTGCATGACCAAGAAAGCTGCGGATGTCTTTAACTGAAGATGGAGTAGACATCTTCTCAATGGCTTCAACCTTTGCCCTGTCAACTTCAATACCCTTGTTAGACACGACATGGCCTAGTACTACACCGGATTGTACCATGAAATGGCATTTCTCCCAGGTCAGCACTAGGTTAACCTTTTTATAGTGGGCTAAGACTAATGATAGGTTACATAAGCATTGATCAAAGGAATCTCCATATACACTAAAGTCATCCATGAAAATTTCCATTATATTTTCAATGAAATCAGAGAAAATGGCCATCATACATCGCTGAAAAGTTGCGGGAGCATTGCAAAGACTGAATGGCATGCAGCGATAAGCATGTGTTCCATAAGTACAAGTGAATGTAGTTTTCTCTTAGTTGGGAGGATAAATAGGAATCTGGAAAAACTCGAAATACCCGTCCAAGTAACAAAAATAAGAGTGCTTGGTGAGGCGTTCAAGCATCAAATCAATAAAGGGCAACAAAAAATGATCCTTGCGAGTCGCCTTATTCAATCGTCGATAATCAATACACATACGCCACCCCGTGACTATACATGTTTGTATCAACTCATCATTGTCTCCTTTTATGATAGTTGCACCCCCCTTCTTAGGTACCATGTGAATGGCACTAACCCAAGGGTTTTCACTTATCAGATAAATGATTCTGGCATCCATAAATTTAAAAAATTCTTTCTTAACCACTTCAAGCATGTTTTGATTTAAACACCTAGGTGGTTCAATAGTCAGTTTAGCATCATCCTCCATATTTATTCTATGCATGCAGATGGAGGGATGAATGCCTTTCAAATCGTTGATAGAATAACCAATGACATCTTTATACAAACGCAATTCAAAAAGCAACTTATTTTCTTGGTCATTTGTTAACTTATCATTTATTATAACAGGGGAAGTAGAATTAGAGTCAAGAAATGCATACCTAAGCCCAGGTGGAAGGGCTTTGAGTTCTACCTTTTTCCCGGCTGTGCTTTCTTCAACTTTATCATCAACAAGTGGAGTGTCTTCGTTGGTAGCCTGTGCTTTAGCAATAGGAAGTACTCCAGAATTTTGATACTTGTTGATTGCAGTCTCATCATCATCAAAAAATTTTAACATCAAATCAGCAATACTTTCATCGTCCTCCACAATTGAATCAATAGTATCCAATAAACAAATTTCTTCAACACGTGAAGGTGCTTTCATAGCATCATAAATAAAGAATTCCATGGCTTCCTCACCAACTCGGAGCATGAGTTTGCCTTCCCGAACGTCAAAAAGACATCTGATAGTTCTTAAGAAGGGTCTTCCAAAAAGAATAGGATTGGAAGGAATTTCTACCATATCTAAAACAACAAAATCACAAGGGATATAGAACTTGTCAATCTGCACTAACACATCTTCCACAATACCTTTTGGGTACTTGATGGAATGATCTGCTAGTTCAATAGACATCTTTGTTGGTTTTAGATATCCAAGATCTAACTCCTGCCACAAAGTAGATGGTATGAGACTGATGCTAGCTCTAAGGTCTACTAGACCCTTGTCAAAAGTGGTGTTGTTGATCTTGCATGGTAGAGTGAAGGCTCCTAAATCATCTAACTTTTTTGGAAGTATGTTTTGAATAATAGAACTCATTCTTTCCGAAAGCATTACTATTTCAACTTGATCCACCTTTCTTCTTTTAGTTAAGATATCCTTTAAAAACTTAGCATAAGATGGCATCTCAAAAATAACTTCGGCTAGAGGAAGGTTGACATGAAGCTTGTTAAAAATATCCATAAACTTCCTAAACTTTAAATCCTCCTTCTTGTTCGCAAGCCTTTGTGGAAATGGTGAATTATCCTTGTAAGAAGGTGGTATTTCAGCCTTACCTTTATCCTTACTGTAGATAGGAGTGTTAGACTCCTCCTCATTAGTCATCTTAGTGTTCTTCTCCTTGGGTGGAGAAGGTCTTTGAATTTCAGCTCCACTCCTCAAAGTTATGGCGTTTTCTTATTGTCTTGGGTTTACTTCCGGTTGGCTTGGAAGAGAACTGGATTGTGGACTCTTTTGTTGTGCTAGAGCTTGTTGTGTTATTTGATTCTCCAACATCTTGGTATGAGTGGAAATGCCATCCACTTTAGCAGAAAGTTGGGCAATAGCATCTTTCAATAGCTTATTATTCCCCCATAACTCCTCATTTTGCTGCATCATGGCCTCCAAAGAAGAGATTTGTGGTTGTTGTGGCTCTTGATAACCCCTATTGTTGAAACTCGGTGGATTCCCTTGTCGGTTGAATTGTTGTTATTGCTGCGGTTGCTGCTGTCCTTGTTGGAAGTTCTGAGCATTACTTGTGTTCTGGTAGGAGAAATTAGGACTATCTCTCCATCCCATATTGTTTGTGTTGGAATAGGGATTGTACTGCTTGTTCCCTTGCATTCCAACAAAATTTACTTGTTCAAAGCTCCCTTCAATTGCATTAGGAGCAAAGCATGAAGAAGAAGTATGTCCTGCATTACCACAAGCTTCACATATTACTTCAGCTGATTGGATTTGCAAAGTGGTCATATTCTTGAACTTCTGTGTAAGAACATCAAGTTTGGCAGCAATAAGATCAATGACATCAATAGTATGCTTCCCTCCTTGCTTCCCGGTTGAAGAACTAGCTGTAGAGGCAGATTTTTCTCCCCTATCTGATCCCCATTGGCAGTGATTAAGCGATATATCTTCAATAATGTCATAAGCCTCCCTATAAGACTTAGTCATCAATGTGCCATTAGTTGCGGAATCCATTGTCAACCGGGTGTTGTAAAATAGTCCATTATAGAAAGTCTGAAGTAACATCCAGTTAGTCAAACCATGGTGCGGGTAAAGGCTTCGAAGATCCTTAAACCGTTCCCATGTGTCATACAGAGTTTCTCCATCATTTTGAGAGAAATTGGTGAGATAATTTCTTAACTGGGCTGTCTTGCTTGGCGGGAAGTACTTTGCAAGGAACACATTTAGGAGTTGGTCCCAACTTTTGATTGACTTCTTTGGAAGAGACAAAAGCCATGCCTTGTCTCTATCTCTTAGGGTGAAGGGAAATAGTATAAGTCTAATTCCATCGGCAGATACTCCGTTGATTTGGAAAGTATTCAGATACTCCAAGCAACATGAGGACTTGGATCTTCATGGATGTACCTCCAAAATGATTCTGTTGTATCATTTGCATCATGGAAGGAGCAATAGAGAAATTGTTTACTTCTACTGCAGGAAGATCAATGGCCCCACAAATGTTTGTGGTGACTGGTATTGCAAAATCCTTCAAAGGACGGTCATCCTCCATGGCTAGATCACTTAGTGTAGCTTCCTCAAAGGGTGAAGAAGATGGTGGCGGTGATGATGGTGGAGTACCTTCTAGCAACGGTGGCTCTACTCTCCTTGCTCTTCTTAAGCTTGAAAGAGTACGCTCGATCTCAAGGTCTAGCAACGCTGATGTTTGAAGACCCCTTTGTGAGCGACGCATACAACCTGAAAAATAGCAAGAGGAATTGAGAACACAACTAAAAGGTGTATGGAAATTTGAAAATGGAAATGGTGATCTAGTCTCGAATACTAATTAGCACTTATTACTCTAATTAGATTACCATAGCTCCCCGACAACTGTGCCAAAAACTTGTTGGCTATTTACGCTAATGAGTTTCAATCCTAAGAAGGAGCGTTTACTCAACTTAACCAATCTCTACAAGTATACAGAGGTAGTCACAGTCGAGGTCGAACACAAGGATCTTTGGTAATTAATCAAACACAACAACACTAAGTTCAACAATCTAGATCAGTTTAAAAGGATGGTAATGTTGATCTAATTACAGATATCTATATTTAAACAAACAATGAAATGGTTACTAAAAAGGGTTTAGATTCAGATGTTAATGGATTTTGGACATTAGAATTTCACCCACATATCATAGCACATCATAGGAACACAAAATTTAAACATACTAAGTACTTGTTTTGAAGGAGAGGTATGTGTTGCACTTCACCTCCCGGTGTAGGTGCAACGATCCCAACTCAAATCCACATTCTCATGCATAATTTTCATTTTAGATCACAACTTGTTCCTCAACTCTATAATCTCCACTCTCATGGTATAAGAAAAGTTGCCAAGAAAAGTACCTCCATACATTCCTACCTATCTTCTCAGATTAAGTAAGAAAGCATAACACATGCATATAAAGTGGCCTGCAGTACATGCAAGAGATGATAAAATTGGTACTCTCATAGGAGAAAAACAAGCAACATAGTATTTAGTACAAAATTAACTTTTTCCATACCTGCTATGACATGGGAGTACTCTCCCATGTCCAAGAAAAAGAGTTTACTCGTCCATAATCATGTTTGCAGAATTGTTACAAAAATTTCAGATTCTAGCATGATCTAGAGGAAGAAAAGCAAGAAGACCCAAAGATGTAACCACAAGAAGGTAGAATTCTGGCTTGGGGATGAAGTTCTACTCCTCCAGCTACTCCAAGATGAACCAACTCCTCTCCCGAGAAGATGCATGAAGTGGAGGAGCTTTACTGCACCTTTGGGGAAGACAATGGAGAAGAAGAGAAGAAGATTGGGGCTCCTTTTATAAGAAACCACCTCTTTTCTCTTCAAAATCACCCTCCTCTGCTCTAGACTTGATCTGTGATGAGAAAACTTTGAATTATGACCGTGGATAATTGCCCATTAAGTTTCCTCTTTATTTTAAACAAAGGATCGTAATTTTCAAATTTCTGAAATTGATAGCGACACGGCGTGCGTTCCTAGTGCACATCGTCCAAAACCTTCGACAGTTGCTCCAGAATGCATTGTGTATGGCATGCACTGAAGTAATGCACGCTGTGCAACTTTCCAGAAACTTTGGTCTGCTTGACGCTCCCAGGTGCACGTCGTGTTGTTGAAAACACGTCGTGCGTTTGGCTTGTTATGCATATTCTGGAAACTCACACGTCGTGTTCAAGGATGAACACACCGTGTGTTTTTCAGTCTGGGTGAACAAAAAGGTCTTCTGAAATCTTATATGTCGTGTCTTTATCATGCATGCTATGCGTTCTGCTGTTTCAACAAAATTAAACTCTGCAAATCAGTCTTTTTGGAACAAATCTGCAATACATATTATGTGATAAGTAAAGTAGCAAAAAGATGGAAAGAGTAATATGAAAAGAGGCTAAGTGATATCAAAATGAACCAAATTTGTGTGTGATAACTTGTGAAAAGATGATGTGGAAAATACACAACAATAAGGATTTAGAGAATTTTTTAATAAGTTGTAATTGATGTATATTACGCCAAAACTTGTTTATTTTAGTTGTTTATGATGTAAAAGTAAAACTCAATCGTGAACTTGTGATGCTCATGCTTAAATAATATATAATATGTTGAGTTAGTATAATGTTTCATTAATTTTATTAATTTAAATAAAGAAAAATTTAAGGTTGATTTTAGTTAGTGATTAAAAGTGGATAGTTAGTCTAATCCCTCATTTACAAGCTTAAACCTTGGTTAGTAAGTTTGGGTTGCATCAACTCTTTGTATCAGATCCTATGTTTGGGGTAGAGGTGGTAAGAGACTAATATAAATATGATGTTTTCCTATTTGAACTAAAATTTTCTAACAAATATGTTTCTATTATGAATATAATTATGACAGGATGAAGACATGGTCATGGTGAAGAATAAGTTGAGAGACATTATGGCTTTGACCCTCAGACAATTTTTCAAGATGGGGAAGATAGAGATGAGGCATCCAAGATGTATAATATCTTTTTAGAGACAAAAGAGAAATATAATATGGACATTAGGTCTTCATCTTCTAGCAAGGACCTAATGAGATCCTCATAAATGGTGAAGAAGCTTGGTGGGACTATTTCTCTGGGACAACAACCAACTATGGTAGATGTGTGATTTAGATAATTGGAAAAGGTTTTATGTCCAATGGAATTATCATAGGACAAGTAGACTAATCATGCTATCCATACACTTAAAGGATATGTCGAGTTGTGGGGGCTTGGGGTAGAAGATAAAGGAAGAGATGCAATGATGACATTGAATGCCTTTGTGGATGAGTTCAAGTATTTCTCTCCTATCTTTCTAACTGACAAAATCATACAACTGGAGAGCATAAGATAGTATGACAATTGGTGAGTATGAGTGTGACGACCGTCTCGCGAAAACAGGATTAACTAATGCGGAAGCGAATTATTAGCAGCGGAATTACTGAAAATCACTAAAAATTAAAACTTTTTGCAAGAAGATCCACAAACTGTGAAACTTTGACATAAAGAACCAAAGTAAGTTATTTACAAACTGATTCATCATTACATCTCTGTATCATTTCATCTCGAGAGTCATAACATTGTCAGCCCTGTTAAACTATACATGAGCAGGATACAAAAATCTCGAGGCTTAAAGCCAAAATCTCAGATCGATCCATCAAAACATTACTCCTAGGACCTGAGAGTACAGAGATGACTCATAGGACTTTCTATATACAACTTGACAGCTCATATCCCCACCTGGGATTTACTGCTGTCCCTGATACTGCTGCTGCTGCTCTTCCTCTGTAATAGGTTCCTTACCTTTTCGTCGGCGGTTACCTAAAAATTTAATCCCACGGGGGTGATACAATTATAAAAATTGTCCCAGCGAGAGATATAACTCTCCGCCAGAAACATTGTTATTGCCGATAATAGAATAACACTGAGCAGTAGAATTATATTTTCTCAACAGCCGGTAAATCATTGAATAAGATATGCAGAGCAGTATTCTCTATGCAATCATTTCAATTATAACTTGATTAAGCAGCAAGTCATTCATTTAAGAAGGAATATGAAGAACATGTATATCATTTATCCAACTAGAACATGTTAATCAATGTATTCTCAACCATTGATTCTCGTAGTTCAACCCTAAGCAAATATGCTACACGGCTGATTACATATTACAAACATACTTATGCCCTGAGGAGATGAGATATACCGCTCATACTCCAACCGACCACTGCGAAGTCGAAATCGGTACCATACATAGGTCATCAGAAGAGCCGGATTTCTATGACCTCATCCTCCTCAGTCAGTGTGAGGAACAACATACAGGACATCTCGTGTCTATGCTATAATAGCTTTCCAGGGTATTCTGGCAACTTCGCTATTAGAGTTACAGTGGCATTCTGTACTCTCTTCGCCATCGAGGGATTTCTTGTTTATCTCTCATCGATGCGGCATTAACAACATTATCGGGAGATTAGTGATACATCATCCTGGCATATACATATAATGAAGAATTGAGAGATTTAGTGTTTATCTCACATCAATTCCTTCATTAGGGCGTAAGGATATTCGCGCCCATAACCCCCACATACTCAAAAGTATGCTCTCCAGGAGTTCCCTTAGGAAAACCTGTTTCACCATCATCTGACTACTGACGATGATGGATCTATGGTCAGGGCTCTACATGATATCATTTCACTTGATTATTTAAGTACATTACAACATTCTTTTAGCATCAGGCATGTTGTCAATCATATAACATTATAACATTTGCTATAAAGAATGAGTACTATTTCTATCAAGTTCATTTCACAGCTTTGCTAACATTGGGATCTCAATCCCTTATCATCTCATCATCATGATTCAAGAATATGGGTGTTCAAACCCTTAAATCATCAAGACACATGTTACCACTTTAGCAGGTAACTTAATGCCATCAAGTCATCTAACAGTGTAAACATGATAAATGTAATGCAGGTATTTCACATGGCTCTTAAAGCCTATCAAACTCTTTTGTTACCTTTCACTAGGCAACATGGCATATCATTGCTTATAGAACTTATAAAGTGTTTTCAATACACAAGGCATCATAGCTCATACCTGACTATGTTCAATACCTCATGAAACCTGCATGATTAGTACAGATGATAACAACACATCAATTTCATATCAAGAGTAATGTACCACGGCCGTGCTGCCAAAAACGGTCGTGCAAAGGGGAATCACCACGGCCGTGCTACCTTGCACGGTCGTGAAAGAGGTATCCACCACGGCTGTGCTGCCTAGCACGGTCGTACTACAGCAGATCCTGATTATTTTACATTTGTGAATTTAATACTCCAAACCAATTAGGGTTTATTGTTATCCCTAAGTGGAGATGATTAATAAGTACCTTTAATTTTTAAGCTTGCCATGTCATCATTATGAATTAGGTTTATATCATCATCATATAATAGAACTTCATCTATCAATGCCCTCAATTAGGGTTATGATTCATTAACCTTCATAACTAGGGTTTCATGATCTCACTATTAAATAGCATGCCCTTACTAGGCATTCATACATGAAGAATATCTTATTCCCTCATCTTCTATAAGATGAAGTTACTTCAACCTTGATTAATCTAAGTCAACTCAATCTTGAAAGAAGAATTGACATCATAGGATATGTTATTATATCAAGATCATTAAGAACTCAATCTCCCTTGGATTACATCATGTGATTGATTACATAAACCACTGACCTTCATCCAATTTGAGAGTTCATACTCTTTGGTTGATTACCTTCCAAGTGATCTTGGAATAGGTGAAACCATTTAGTAGAATAGCAATTGAAACCACTTAACAAAATTGAACTTCTGAAACTGTTTAAGCCTCAACTGATTTGGGATCGTTTGGTCCCAAACGGTCTTGAGACCGTTTGGTCCCAAACGGTCTTGAGACCGCTTGGACTCAAACGGTACTGAGACCGTTTGGTCCAAACCACCTCAAAACCGAAAGGACCAAATATGGTTTCCATCAATCACATTGAATTAGGGTTTTCAATGTTGAACCCTTCAATCGATCTTGCACATGTTAGACACTAATCAATTGAGTTAATTAGATCAACCCTCAACTGATTTGATACTCAATTGACCCTCAATTGATCCTCAATTAGGGTTGAAATCAATTGAATTAGGGTTTAGAATCAATGAACCTTCAATATTCATCAATGTGTGACTAGTTACTTCATAACTATTGAACCACCATTCAAATGTGGTATGACCTGACCCCAAACGGTCTTGAGGTCATTTGGATGACCTCCAAACGGTCTTGAGACCGTTTTCCCATCATATCACTCAAAACCAAGCAATCCAATTAGGGTTTGGTTCATTGAAGTGCTCACCAAATCAACAATTTATTGCATATCAACTTGATATCTTTAGACCTTCAACCACTGAACTATACCCAACCCTAGACCTCCAAACGGTCTTGAGACCGTTTTCCCATCATATCACTCAAAACCAAGCAATCCAATTAGGGTTTGGTTCATTGAAGTGCTCACCAAATCAGCAATTTATTGCAGATCAACTTGATATCTTTAGACCTTCAACCACTGAACTATACCCAACCCTAGACCTCCAAACGGTCTTGGGTGACCACCAAACGGTCTTGAGACCGTTTGGATGAGCTCCAAACGGTCTTGAGACCGTTTGTCCCATCCAACCTTTGGACTTTAGTGAAAAATCATCATGGATTGGTCTATCAAGTTGATCAACAAATCAGCACTACCTTGCAATATGATTAGTACCTTTGGACCTTCAATTGGTCAACTATACTTGAACCCAGACCTCCAAACGGTCTTGGGGTGATCCCCAAACGGTCTTGAGACCGTTTGGGTGATCCCCAAACGGTCTTGAGACCGTTTGGGCTAATCAACCCAAAATCTCAACTTAACTCATTGGAATTTCAGCACTGTTTTCAATTAGGGTTTGCCTAATTGATTAGGCTTCAACTCACGATTCCTTGGGATTTAACCCATAAAATTTGGTGAGTCATTAGCCAACATAGTATGGATCAATAATCCCAAGCGGTCAACTCTTGGTCAACGCACTCAAACGGTCTTGAAACCGTTTGCCCAAAAAGTTCAATTAATCAGATTGAAATTAGCACTTAATTCAGTTCGATTTGCCTAATTGATTGGCCTTCAACCTATGATTACTTTGGAGTTAACCCCTAAAATTTGGAGGGTCATTAGCCTACATAATTAGGAACGAGATTCCCAAACGGTCCATGCTTGGTAAACTCTTTCATACGGTTTTGAAACTGTTTTCCACCAAACGGTTTGCAAACCGTTTGGTCACCAAACGGTTTTGGTGAAACCGTTTGGTCCCAACCAATGAGATCATTTTCTCCCAAGATATTTGGTGAGGTGCTTGCTTATGATGATTTCATCATCATATTCCTTCGTGCACCCAAGAACAGCAACCGTTCTTGATGGAATTTGCAGCAAAGAAGCAAAAGTTTATCAAATTGAAGAAATCAATCAACAAAGCATAGAAGATTGATGCAATAGCAATGTTTGAGGGTTTAAGTTATAAAACCCGCCTCAAATTTGATCTCCAAGCTCCAAGCTCCGTGGCTTTAATGGTGGATGGAGCTCCAGCAACTATCCAAGGTTCGTTCTTGAGCTTTTGGATGAAATGGATGGCTAGAAATGGAAATCGAGTGAAGAAAACCTAGAATCAATCATTGATTTAGGGTTTTCACCATGAATCCAAGGTAGAAGATGATCAAACCTTACCTACAGGTGGTGTTCGTCCTTCTCCTGCTCCTGAGATCTCCTTAGGTCGGCCAAAGAAAAAGGAATAAGGAAAAGGCTAAGGGAAACGTTCCTTATGTGTTATTGAAATAAGGTATATATAAAGAATATGTATATGGGTCTTTGATGAAAGAGAAAATGAAATCATTTTCCTTAAATAAATTCCATACTAATTTCCCCCTAATCCTCCTCCATTACTTGATCACGAAACCACCTTCAAACTTTCGTAAAAGCTCTTCATTATCCAAGAATTAATGGAAAAGAAATTAAGCACCTTAATCCATTATAATAATAATATAATAATAAGGTGAGTGGAATTTCACCTCCTTAGGATATTTTTGATCCTTGAAAGCTCAAGGACGTCCACACACACATCTGAATTCCACCATTCAAGTTTTGATTGAAAGACCTTCAATTATTTTTATTTATTTTTGCATTAGGGTTTCAATTATGTTTATATCTTGATTATTTTAATGTCAAGATTCTCTCTCCTCCAAGATAATTCAAATGGGGTGCCCATCTCATTTTCTTTGCTCTACTTGATGCCAAAGATTATTAGGGACCTTATTGAAGTGGTAATTTGCATATTGAACCCTAGGTTTTGGGTAAATTGCACTTTACACCAAAACTAGGTTTTAATGTACAAACTTTGCTTTATCAGCACTTTCTTGGTATTCAGGCTATCACAAGCCATACCTCTGCATCATCTTCATTCTTATGATGCATCAACACATGAGGAACTTATTATCATACACAATTTGCAATCTAACCCCTCAACTTGGGTAATTTGCACTTTAGTCCAAAATTAACAAAACAATGTTTCAACATTATTCAAAAAGGACTGAAATTGAAATATAAGTTCCTCAAGAGCCTTAATTACATTTCAAAAGTTAACCACAAGCATCAAATCACATATTTAAGCAAAACACCTAGGGTTAGTTCATAACCCAGGTCAGGGATGTTACAAATTATCCACCCCTTACAAGGATTTCGTCCCCGAAATCATTACAAAACATATTAAGAGAAAAGAGCAGGGTATTTCCTTCTCATCTCTTCCTCTAGTTCCCATGTGGCTTCTTCAGTACCACGATGATTCCAGAGGACTTTCACAAGACTTATGTCTTTCTTTTTCAGCTTCTTGATTCTTTTATCAAGAATCAACACAGGTCCTTCAACATATGATATATCATCATTAAGCTCAACCTCCATAGGCTGTAGAACTGTTTCTGTGTCAGGGTGACATTTCCTTAGCATGGAAATGTGGAACACTGGGTGTAAATTTTGTAATTCAGGTGGTAACTCCAGCTTATAAGCTACCTTTCCAACCCGTTCTATAATTGGATTAGGCCCCATAAATCTAGGAGCTAACTTTCCTTTCCTTCCAAATCTAAGGACTCCTTTCCAAGGTGAGACCTTGAGGTATACTCTGTCTCCAACCTAGAATTCTAAAGGTCTACGACGCTTGTCAGCATAGGATTTCTGCCTATCCTGTGCAGTCTTCAACTGTTGTTGTATTATTTTAATCTTCTCGGTGGTTTGCTGCACAAGATCCGGGCCCAAAAGTTGATATTCACCAGTTTCATACCAACATAGGGGAGATCTACAACGTCTACCATACAAAGCTTCATAAGGTGCCATGTCAATGATGTGCTGATAGCTATTGTTGTAGGCAAACTCTATCAAGCTTAGATGTA
Organism: Alisma plantago-aquatica; assembly: GCA_963693085.1. NCBI lineage: Eukaryota > Viridiplantae > Streptophyta > Magnoliopsida > Alismatales > Alismataceae > Alisma > Alisma plantago-aquatica. The sequence goes on from OY856414.1 coordinate 667,326,001, forward strand.
GATCCCAACTTCCCGTAAACTGAAGGACACATGCCCTAAGCAAGTCCTCCAAGGTTTGTATTGTCCTCTCAGACTATCCATCTGTTTGAGGATGGAAGGTTGTACTAAACCTTAATTGTGTGCCTAAGGCTTTATGAAGTCACTCCCAAAAATGACTTGTAAACTGGGGACCTCTGTCAGAAACAATGGTAACTGGGACCCCATGTAGGCGCACTATGTCATCTACATATAGTTGTGCCAGCTTCTCAGCAGAATAGGTTGTTTTGACAGGTAAGAAGTGTGCTGTCTTTGTCAACCTATCAACTATTACCCAAATGGAATCATGACCTTTGGCTGTTCTCGGTAAACCAACCACAAATTCCATGGTCACATGATCCCATTTCCACTGTGGTATAGGCAGAGGTTGCAGTGTTCCTGCAGGCTTTTGGTTTTCAGCTTTAACCTGTTGACACACTGGACACCGCATCACGAACTTAGCAACATCCTTCTTCAAACCAGGCCACCAATACATATCTTTCAAGTTATGATACATCTTGGTGCTTCCGGGATGCATAGCATACATAGAAGAATGAGCTTCTTCCAGGACTAACTTCCTTAAGTTATCAGCATCAGGTACTATCATTCTACCATGATAACAGGCTACCTGATCATCTGAATCATAGAAACCTTCTTGTTTCTCACTACCATACTCTGATCTAATCTGCTGAACTAAAGCATCAGATTGTTGTGCCTCCTTAATCTGTTGTCTCAGAGTAGGTTTTATGTGCATCTCAGCTAACAACCCGGCTAACAACGATACTTTAAGCTGTATGTTGTTTTGCCTCAAGGAGATAAGCATATCTCTCTTAGAGCACACTAAGGAGTTCAACTGTGTTTTATCTAGAGCTGGTGTTGCTGATTTTCTACTTAATGCATCAGCAACCACATTGGCTTTCCCTGGATGATAATCAATTGTACAATCATAGTCCTTGATTAATTCCATCCAGCGGCGTTGCCTCATGTTAAGCTCATGCTGAGAAAAGATATACTTTAGGTTCTTGTGGTCTGTGAAAATCTGAAATGTTTCTCCATAGAGGTAATGTATCCAGATCTTCAAGGCATGAACTACAGCAGCTAGTTCTAGATCGTGTGTTGGATAATTCTCCTCGTGTTTCTTAAGCTGTCGGGAAGAAAAAGAAATCACTTGCTTATCCTGCATTAACACACATCCTAGTCCATTCTTAGAGGCATCACAGAAAACTATATACCCTTTCCCTTGCTCAGGTAACACCAATACAGGTGCACTAGTCAACCTTTCCTTCAACAACTGGAACGATCGTTGACACTTGTCATTCCACACAAAAGGAACATCCTTTCTGGTTAACTTGGTTAAGGGTAAGGCTATGGAACTGAAGTTCTTAATGAACCTTCGATAATAGCCTGCCAACCCTAAGAAACTACGAATCTCCGTTGGTGTCTTCGGTTGCTCCCACTGTAGAACAGATTCTACCTTTTTAGGGTCAACACGAATACCTGAAGCAGATATTACGTGTCCAAGGAAAGAAACTTCTGGTAGCCAGAACTCACATTTGCTAAACTTAGCATATAACTTATGCTTTCTTAGCAAAGTCAGAGCCTGACGAAGATGGTGCTCATGCTGCTGAGCATATCTACTGTAGATCAGGATGTCATCTATAAAGATGACTACACATTGATCAAGAAAAGGTCGGAAGATTCTATTCATGAGTTCCATAAATGCAGTTGGTGCATTAGTTAGTCCAAATGACATAACTGTGAACTCATAGTGACCATACCTTGTCCTGAAGGCAGACTTAGGTATGTCACCCTCCTTAATACGTAATTGATGGTATCCCGACCACAAATCTATCTTTGAGAAGATGGTTGCACCATGCAACTGGTCAAACAAATCATCAATCCTTGGCAGAGGATACTTATTCTTTATAGTCACTTTATTAAGTTGTCTGTAATCAATGCATAACCGCATTGACCCATCCTTCTTCTTAACAAAGAGGACCGGAGCACCCCAGGGTGAAGTACTTGGTCGGATAAAACCCTTCTCAAGCAACTCTTGTAGTTGTTTCTTGAGTTCTGCCATCTCAGCAGGCGCCATTCTATATGGTGTTTGTGCTATTGACTGTGTGCCTGGGATTAGATTAATCTCAAAATCAATCTCTCGGGATGGAGGTACACTTGGAAGTTCTTCAGGAAATACATCTTGAAATTCCCTGACTACAGGAACTTCAGCAGGATTAGGACTCTCCATGGTGGTATCTACCACATGGGCCAAGAATGCATAACATCCTTGCCTCATCATCTTCTCAGCTACCATGGCTGACACAAGACAGGTTGGAAGGATCTTTCTGTCTCCTTGAAAGATCCATGTGTCACTGTTATCTGTAAACACAGCTTGCTTGGACTCACAATCCAAGACAACCTTGTACCTTTCTAAGGTGTCCATCCCAAGAATTATATCGAACCCATGCATCTCAAGTGGTATAAGATCCACTTGGATGTAATGTTCAGAAAAGGAAAGAATACAGGGAGAACATACTTCCCACAACATAGCAGATCCCATTAAAGGAGTTTCTAACAACAGACTATCTGCTCTATGACTTGTAGTCATGTTGCAGTCAAGAATCACTCTCCGAGTGATAAAGGAATGAGTAGCTCCTGGATCAATTAAAACAGATACGATGCATGATGTAGACATATCAGAATAAAATAGTTTCATCTGACCTGTCACAACCCAAGGGTTGATCACTGCATCAGGTGGATTCATCGCATAAAATCTCGCCGTTGCCTGTGGTTGATTTGGTGCTCGATGACTAGGTGCTGATGATCCAGCTTGGGACGCTTGTCCACGTCCTCTAGCTCCACTTGGAAACTGCCTCCTTTGAGAACCTTGCTGACTCTGCCTTTGAGGTTGAGTCACACTCACCTCTCGGGCTCTACAATCCTTCATCAGATGTCCCACCTTTCCACATATAAAACAACTTCTGATCCCCTGCTGTGGTCTGGATGGTCCTGTAACCGATACAGATGCTGAGCTGTGAGCTCTTTCTGGTGGTAAACTTCGTCCTCTACCCCTATTTGACGTCCACTGCGTCTGGGTATTGAATCTAGGTGGTGCCATTGGTGCAGAAAACCTCGGTTTCTTGAAACCTTTGGATGAAGATCCTTGGAACTGGGGGTACACCTTCTTGTTCTGGGTCTGTCTTTTCTCAGTCACAGACCTCTCTATCCTTCTAATAGACTCTACAAAAGTAGCAAATCTTTCCCTGTTCTCCAGAGCAGACACAGGGGTGGTCAACTCAGCATTTAATCCTTTCTCAAAACGTATGATCCTTTCTTCATCAGTGGTTGCCATATGCGGACAGAACCGCAAAAGCTCCATGAACTTAGCCTCATACTCGCTAATGTTCATTGGTCCTTGTCTTAATCTCTTAAACTGAGAGATTTTCTCATCCAGAAAGGTCTTAGGAAAGTATCTATTGACAAATTCTCGTCGAAATACTTCCCATGCAATCTCCACACCTGGCCTTTTTCCCTCCTCTATGGTCCACCAGTGACCAGCACTCCCCTTAAGAAGGTATACAGCATGCCTGACCTTCTCAGCTTCCGGGATGTTAAGGATTCTAAAGGCCTTCTCTAGCTCAGTTAGCCACATGTCAGCATATGCTGGGACATACCACTAAATTGTGACGACCGTCTCGCGAAAACAGGATTAACTAATGCGGAAGCAAATTATTAGCAGCGGAATTACTGAAAATCACTAAAAATTAAAACTTTTTGCAAGAAGATCCACAAACTGTGAAACTTTGACATAAAGAACCAAAGTAAGTTATTTACAAACTGATTCATCATTACATCTCTGTATCATTTCATCTCGAGAGTCATAACATTGTCAGCCCTGTTAAACTATACATGAGCAGGATACAAAAATCTCGAGGCTTAAAGCCAAAATCTCAGATCGATCCATCAAAACATTACTCCTAGGACCTGAGAGTACAGAGACGACTCATAGGACTTTCTATATACAACTTGACAGCTCATATCCCCACCTGGGATTTACTGCTGTCCCTGCTACTGCTGCTGCTGCTCTTCCTCTGTAATAGGTTCCTTGCCTTTTCGTCGGCGGTTACCTAAAAATTTAATCCCACGGGGGTGATACAATTATAAAAATTGTCCCAGCGAGAGATATAACTCTCCGCCAGAAACATTGTTATTGCCGATAATAGAATAACACTGAGCAGTAGAATTATATTTTCTCAACAGCCGGTAAATCATTGAATAAGATATGCAGAGCAGTATTCTCTATGCAATCATTTCAATTATAACTTGATTAAGCAGCAAGTCATTCATTTAAGAAGGAATATGAAGAACATGTATATCATCTATCCAACTAGAACATGTTAATCAATGTATTCTCAACCATTGATTCTCGTAGTTCAACCCTAAGCAAATATGCTACACGGCTGATTACATATTACAAACATACTTATGCCCTGAGGAGATGAGATATACCGCTCATACTCCAACCGACCACTGCGAAGTCGAAATCGGTACCATACATAGGTCATCAGAAGAGCCGGATTTCTATGACCTCATCCTCCTCAGTCAGTGTGAGGAACAACATACAGGACATCTCGTGTCTCTGCTATAATAGCTTTCCAGGGTATTCTGGCAACTTCGCTATTAGAGTTACAGTGGCATTCTATACTCTCTTCGCCATCGAGGGATTTCTTGTTTATCTCTCATCGATGCGGCATTAACAACATTATCGGGAGATTAGTGATACATCATCCTGGCATATACATATAATGAAGAATTGAGAGATTTAGTGTTTATCTCACATCAATTCCTTCATTAGGGCGTAAGGATATTCGCGCCCATAACCCCCACATACTCAAAAGTATGCTCTCCAGGAGTTCCCTTAGGAAAACCTGTTTCACCATCACCTGATTATTGACGATGATGGATCTATGGTCAGGGCTCTACATGATATCATTTCACTTGATTATTTAAGTACATTACAGCATTCTTTTAGCATCAGGCATGTTGTCAATCATATAACATTATAACATTTGCTATAAAGAATGAGTACTATTTCTATCAAGTTCATTTCACAGCTTTGCTATCATTGGGATCTCAATCCCTTATCATCTCATCATCATGATTCAAGAATATGGGTGTTCAAACCCTTAAATCATCAAGACACATGTTACCACTTTAGCAGGTAACTTAATGCCATCAAGTCATCTAACAGTGTAAACATGATAAATGTAATGCAGGTATTTCACATGGCTCTTAAAGCCTATCAAACTCTTTTGTTATCTTTCACTAGGCAACATGGCATATCATTGCTTATAGAACTTATAAAGTGTTTTCAATACACAAGGCATCATAGCTCATACCTTACTATGTTCAATACCTCATGAAACCTACATGATTAGTACAGATGATAACAACACATCAATTTCATATCAAGAGTAATGTACCACGGCCGTGCTGCCAAAAACGGTCGTGCAAAGGGGAATCACCACGGCCGTGCTACCTTGCACGGTCGTGCAAGAGGTATCCACCACGGCCGTGCTGCCTAGCACGGTCGTACTACAGTAGATCCCAATTATTTTACATTTGTGAATTTAATACTCCAAACCAATTAGGGTTTATTGTTATCCCTAAGTGGAGATGATTAATAAGTACCTTTAATTTTTAAGCTTGCCATGTCATCATTATGAATTAGGTTTATATCATCATCATATAATAGAACTTCATCTATCAATGCCCTCAATTAGGGTTATGATTCATTAACCTTCATAACTAGGGTTTCATGATCTCACTATTAAATAGCATGCCCTTACTAGGCATTCATACATGAAGAATATCTTATTCCCTCATCTTCTATAAGATGAAGTTACTTCAACCTTGATTAATCTAAGTCAACTCAATCTTGAAAGAAGAATTGACATCATAGGATATGTTATTATATCAAGATCATTAAGAACTCAATCTCCCTTGGATTACATCATGTGATTGATTACATAAACCACTGACCTTCATCCAATTTGAGAGTTCATACTCTTTGGTTGATTACCTTCCAAGTGATCTTGGAATAGGTGAAACCATTTAGTAGAATAGCAATTGAAACCACTTAACAAAATTGAACTTCTGAAACTGTTTAAGCCTCAACTGATTTGGGATCGTTTGGTCCCAAACGGTCTTGAGACCGTTTGGTCCAAACCACCTCAAAACCGAAAGGACCAAATATGGTTTCCATCAATCACATTGAATTAGGGTTTTCAATGTTGAACCCTTCAATCGATCTTGCACATGTTAGACACTAATCAATTGAGTTAATTAGATCAACCCTCAACTGATTTGATACTCAATTGACCCTCAATTGATCCTCAATTAGGGTTGAAATCAATTGAATTAGGGTTTAGAATCAATGAACCTTCAATATTCATCGATGTGTGACTAGTTACTTCATAACTATTGAACCACCATTCAAATGTGGTATGACCTGACCCCAAACGGTCTTGAGGTCATTTGGATGACCTCCAAACGGTCTTGAGACCGTTTGACCATCATATCACTCAAAACCAAGCAATCCAATTAGGGTTTGGTTCATTGAAGTGCTCACCAAATCAACAATTTATTGCATATCAACTTGATATCTTTAGACCTTCAACCATTGAACTATACCCAACCCTAGACCTCCAAACGGTCTTGGGTGACCACCGAACGGTCTTGAGACCATTTGGATGAGCTCCAAACGGTCTTGAGACCGTTTGCCCATCATATCACTCAATACCAAGCAATCCAATTAGGGTTTGGTTCATTGAAGTGCTCACCAAATCATCAATTTATTGCAGATCAACTTGATATCTTTAGACCTTCAACCACTGAACTATACCCAACCCTAGACCTCCAAACGGTCTTGGGTGACCACCAAACGGTCTTGAGACCGTTTGGATGAGCTCCAAACGGTCTTGAGACCGTTTGTCCCATCCAACCTTTGGACTTTAGTGAAAAATCATCATGGATTGGTCTATCAAGTTGATCAACAAATCAGCACTACCTTGCAATATGATTAGTACCTTTGGACCTTCAATTGGTCAACTATACTTGAACCCAGACCTCCAAACGGTCTTGGGGTGATCCCCAAACGGTCTTGAGACCGTTTGGGTGATCCCCAAACGGTCTTGAGACCGTTTGGGCTAATCAACCCAAAATCTCAACTTAACTCATTGGAATTTCAGCACTGTTTTCAATTAGGGTTTGCCTAATTGATTAGGCTTCAACTCACGATTCCTTGGGATTTAACCCATAAAATTTGGTGAGTCATTAGCCAACATAGTAGGGATCAATAATCCCAAACGGTAAACGCTTGGTCAACGCACTCAAACGGTCTTGAAACCGTTTGCCCAAAAAGTTCAATTAATCAGATTGAAATTAGCACTTAATTCAGTTCGATTTGCCTAATTGATTGGCCTTCAACCTATGATTACTTTGGAGTTAACCCCTCAAATTTGTAGGGTAATTAGCCTACATAATTAGGAACGAGATTCCCAAACGGTCCACGCTTGGTCAACTCTTTCATACGGTTTTGAAACCGTTTTCCACCAAACGGTTTTGGTGAAACCGTTTGGTCCCAACCAATGAGATCATTTTCTCCCAAGATATTTAGTGAGGTGCTTGATTATGATGATGTCATCATCATCTTACTTCGTGCACCCAAGAACAGCAACCGTTCTTTATGGAATTTGCAGCAAAGAAGCAAAAGTTTATCAAATTGAAGAAATCAATCAACAAAGCATAGAAGATTGATGCAATAGCAATGTTTGAGGGTTTAAGTTATAAAACCTGCCTCAAATTTGATCTCCAAGCTCCAAGCTCCGTGGCTTTAATGGTGGATGGAGATCCAGCAACTATCCAAGGTTCGTTCTTGAGCTTTTGGATGAAATGGATGGCTAGAAATGGAAATCGAGTGAAGAAAACCTAGAACCAATCATTGATTTAGGGTTTTCACCATGAATCCAAGGTAGAAGATGATCAAACCTTACCTACAGGTGGTGTTCGTCCTTCTCCTGCTCCTGAGATCTCCTTAGGTCGGCCAAAGAAAAAGGAATAAGGAAAAGGCTAAGGGAAACGTTCCTTATGTGTTATTGAAATAAGGTATATATAAAGAATATGTATATGGGTCTTTGATGAAAGAGAAAATGAAATCATTTTCCTTAAATAAATTCCATACTAATTTCCCCCTAATCCTCCTCCATTACTTGATCACGAAAACACCTTAAAACTTTCGTAAAAGCTCTTCATTATCCAAGAATTAATGGAAAAGAAATTAAGCACCTTAATCCATTATAATAATAATATATATTTTTGAGTGGAAATTCTTTTCCTTATAATAAGGTGAGTGGAATTTCACCTCCTTAGGATATTTTTGATCCTTGAAAGCTCAAGGACGTCCACACACACATCTGAATTCCACCATTAAAGTTTTGATTGAAAGCCCTTCAATTATTTTTATTTATTTTGCATTAGGGTTTCAATTATGCTTATATCTTGATTATTTTAATGTCAAGATTCTCTCTCCTCCAAGATAATTCAAATGGGGTGCCCATCTCATTTTCTTTGCTCTACTTGATGCCAAAGATTATTAGGGACCTTATTGAAGTGGTAATTTGCATATTGAACCCTAGGTTTTGGGTAAATTCCACTTTACACCAAAACTAGGTTTTAATGTACAAACTTTGCTTTATCAGCACTTTCTTGGTATTCAGGCTATCACAAGCCATAACTCTACATCATCTTCATTCTTATGATGCATCAACACATGAGGAACTTATTATCATACACAATTTGCAATCTAACCCCTCAACTTGGGTAATTTGCACTTTAGTCCAAAATTAACAAAACAATGTTTCAACATTATTCAAAAAGGACTGAAATTGAAATATAAGTTCCTTAAGAGCCTTAATTACATTTCAAAAGTTAACCACAAGCATCAAATCACATATTTAAGCAAAACACCTAGGGTTAGTTCATCACCCAGGTCAGGGATGTTACAATGAGGCATATTATATGAGACTGGTTAGCTTTTTACCACAACTTGTACTAGATGACATAGAGAAATGCAAGAGGTTCCAAGTAGGTATAAGACCAAAAATTAAACACAACATATCAACAGTTGGCTGAAGTGTTAGAGAAAAGTTTGGAGAGTTTGTGGAGAAAGCAAGACATACTGAAGAGTCAATTGATAGTGATAAACATGTAAGGGTATAAAAATATCTAGAGCCTTAGGTAGATGAGGACAAAGTAGTGATGGATACAAAGGTGGTGGTGGATTTTTTTTCTTCCAAAATAGGATGATGTCTTGGTTGGATCCGGTTGAAGTGTTGTGATATCTTCTCATAGTAGGGGAAGACCTATCCCTAGAATATGGAATACACCACCTAGGTGGGCACCTTCATTAAGTCCTTCAAGGTTATCAACATTAGTGAAGGTCAGTAGAGATAGGATACAGTTGTATGTGACACTTGTGGTAGGGCACACTCTAGTCAGTGTTGGGGAACTAATTTTCAAGGATGCCACTATTATGGATGAATGGGGCATTTAAGGATAGAATGTCTATAGCTCTAAATCACACCAATATAGAGTTCACAATCTCAAGTTCAAACTTCACAAAGGAAATCTCCAGCTAGAGGAGCAAGTTTTTTAGTGGCTTTAAGCTCTAGAGGGGGATCACCTAGTAGAAGCAGTGGACAACAAGGACACTATGGCAAACAAGACCTATAGGATGATTCTTCTATATTACTCAACTAAAAGGAGTAGTTTCACCCGTCGTACCTATAAGATGTTTCTATTTAATAAGATTCCACTTAAAATCTTGATAGATCCTAGTGTGACACATTCTTTTATACATAAATCATTAGTTGATGAATTAAATATTTATCTTAGGATTTATATTAGCTGTTAAGATACCATTATGTGAACCAACAATTTTGACAGAGGTCCTAAATGCCTTTTGAGTTTCAGTGGCTATACCATATTGATTAATCTCATACCTATACACATTAATTTTTTAAAAAATAATTTTAGATATTGATTGCCTTGACACATGCCATGTCCAATTAGATTGTTGGAAGAAGGAGTCTATCTTGTAACAAGTTGGCTTTTCCTATGTTATCACCAGAGATATGAACATCCTACCTACTTGTATAGTTTTAATTTTTGTAGATAATAAGATGATTATAAGATGTTGTGGGGTCTTTTTAGCACATGTGGTAGATACATAGACATAGAAAAGAATAATTAATATAGAGGATATTCCTATAGTGTGCAAGATCCTAGATGTTTTCCCTGATGGCGTACCAAGTTTGCTTCCTAAGAGGATGTTAATTTGGAGATACATATTCTACCTAGTAGTCACCCGTAGCATTACCAGCCTACACAATGGCACCTACAAAGTTAAAGTATTTTAAACATCAATTATAAGAATTATTGGATAAGGGTTTCATTCAACCCAGTACATCACCTTGGGAAGCCAATGTTTTTTTGTCAAAAAAAGGGATGAAACTATGCAATTGTGCATAGACTACAAGTAGTTGAATAAGATCGCCATAAAGAACAAATATCATTTTCCTAGGATAGATGTTGTATTTGATTACTTGCACACAACAATAATCTTATCAAAGATAGATCTCAGTTCAGGTTATCATTAGTTGAGGACAAGGGCATCAAATGTACCTACAACAGCATTTAGAACAATATATGGACATTACGACTTTATAATCATGTCTTTTGGTATGATAAATGCTCCTCCAACTTTCATGGACATGATGAACATAGTTTTCATACCATATTTATATTAGTTTATAGTAGTGTTTACAGATAATATTCTTATATATTCCAGATATGTTGAACAATTTCAGCGGCATGTGAGGATAGCCCTATAGTTGTTGAGACAACATCATCGTAATGCTAAGTTCAACAAATGTGAGTTCTTCTTGACTGCAATTTCCTTTCTTGGACATGTCATATCAGGATAAAAAATCAATGTAGACCCTAAGAAGGTAGAATATTTTCTTCAATGGGAACAATCACAACTCCTACTGAGATCAAAAGTTTTATAAGGGTTAGCTGGATATTATATGAGATTTATAAGGAACTTTGAAGTACTAACAACACTTATTACACGTTTAATAGGGAAGAATGTGCCATTTGTTTGGTGTAAAACATGTGAGAAAAGTTTTCAAATGTCAAAGAAGAAAATAATTTTTTTATTTTACCAGACATACAAAAGGGCCATGTGGTGTTATGTGATGCATCCAAGAGAGGTTTAGGATGTGTTATTATGTAGGAAGAAAAGGTGGAAGCCTATCGTTCTAGACAACTAAAAAAGAATGAAGATAACTATACAACACACAATCTTAATCTAGCAGTAGTAGTACATGCTTGAAAGGCATGTAGTCATATCTCTATGCCGAGTCATTTTAGGTCATTATTGAACATAAGAGTTTAAATCACATGTTCACACAAAAGGATCTCACCCTAAGACAACGAAGATGGTTAGAGCTTATAAAGGACTATGATGTTACCACTGATTACCATCATGGAAAGGCTAATGTTGTGACAGATACTTTGAATAGGAAGTCTACATCACCCGCAAAAATATTTTGTATAGCATGTGTAAGGAGAGACTTACTAAATCACAATGAGAGATATAAATTTAGATTTAAATGTGTTTGAAGTAGGTTGATTGCACATTGCAGGTTAAATCTTCATTCTATGATCAAATTAAAGATCTTCAACAAAGTGATTGTGAAATGAAGAAGATCATGCATGATATGTCAGAAGGTAAGAGAACAAAGTTCAAATATTCATATGATGGGTTGTTGTATCAACAATATAGATTTTGTGTGCCAAATGACATTAAGTGAAAGAAGAATATTCTTGAGGAAGGTCACTCTTCTATGTATGTAATGCATCCAAGTAGTTCCAAGATGTACGTAAACTCAAATAATTGTATTGGTGACCATGTATGAAGAGAGATGTGGTTGAGTATGTAGCTAAGTGTGGTGTGTGTCAACAAGTCAAGGATGAACACCCAAATCCAGTGGGTACCCTGCAACCACTCCCTATATCTATGTGAAAGTGGGAACATATTACTATGGATTTTGTGGTAGGGTTACCTAAAACATCACATGATTTTGACTCTATATGGGTGATTATGAACATACCAACTAAATATCACCATTTCCCCATGTTAAGTCAACTCGGGATGCACCACAACTAGCCAAAGTCTATATAGATGACGTAGTAATATTACATGGAATAGAAATAACTATTATATTTCACATATAACCAAAGTTACATCTAAATTTTAGAATCAGGTACATCATATCTTGATAAAGTTTATCCCATCATTTCACCATCAAATTGTGGATAGTCACAATAGACAATTCAAACACTAGAGGACATGTTGAGAGTGTGTGTATTACAATTCAATGGAAGGTGGGATAATCACCTTAGTCTTATGGAGTTTTCCTATAATAATATTTGTTATTCCAATTTAGGCATGTCCTCTTATGAATCTGTACATGGAATAAAGTGTAGATCTCATATTTGTTGGTATGAATATGGTGACAGGAAGATTTTAGGTTTAGAGTTGGAGGAAGAAATAATAGTTTTACGTGTGATTAGATAACAATTGAAAGTTGCACATGTTAGACAAAAAAGCTATACACAGAACATGAATAAACCACTTCAAGTTGATGTTGGGGATGAGATTTACTTAAAAGTGTCACCATGGATGTACTAAGGTTTGGAAAGTGAGGTAAACTAACTCCTAGGTATGTGGGTCACTATCCATTATTAAGAGGATTAGGCCAATAGCATACAAACTTATTACCTCCTGAGTTAGCCAATTACATGATGTGTTCCATGTATCCATGTTAAAGAAGTATCATCCAGATATAGAGAAGATCATATATCCAGATCCAATGCAACTAAGAGAAGATATCTCTTTTGTTGAAGGTCCTACATAAATTCTAGATTGTAAAATTCAGAAGCTTAGAAAGAGGAGATATCTCTAGCTAAGGTTCATTGGAGGAATCATGGTGTAGATGAAGCAACATGGGAGTTAGATTCAGAGATGCCTAAGAAGTATCATTTACTATTCTAGGAATTTTGAGACAAAATTTTAATTAGAGGGGGAGATTGTTACAACCCATACCTTACCTTACTGAAATTTTGAGAGTTTAAGATAATCTTAGTGTAAATTACACCCTTAATAATACTTTGCATTATAAACTTGTTGATTTATGTTTTTTTCTAGCTTAAACTTGTTCTTCTATAAGTTGAAAATCATGATTTCAGAACACCATGAGATTTCAACCTTAGTTAATATAGTAATAACCCACACATATTGTGATAAAAAGAGATTTAAGAACATTTAAAGGATTAAAGAAGTTATTGATTTATTATTTTTTCAAAATTTTTATGTGAAATTGTAGAGAAAATGAGAGAGTTATGGAATTGTTAATGAACAGGCTGAAATTTCATCAGTTGACAACTAATGACATCAATCAATGGCTTGCCTACTGATGGTGCAAACTAAAGGGCCGCCTTGCGATGGACCCATAAGTCGATGGAAACATGTTGTAGCTGCCGCCCTAACATAGTAAATCACATAAATGACCATATGATAGATATACCTATTGGATTTTGACGAGATTTATTTTTTGGATTCATATCTCAATTATCTACACAAACGAATCCCTAAACTAGAGAAAAGACAAATAGAAATGTGATTACTAAGGATTTTTTTGGAAAAGAATGTGAATAACAAGTAAAACCAAAGACCTAGCCACAAATCAATTGTGGTAAGTTCTTTATAGCCATGGATTCCTTGTCTCTTGCTCTTTTATTTGCTTAGAGTATTCTTTGGGATACAATGGAGGTTCTCTTTTACCATTCTTCTTCATCTTCTTCCTCCAATAGGCTCTATTGAAAACTACAAACCTAACGATATGATGTTTAAAGGTGGTTTTGGAGTTGTCAACTCGAAACGAAGCAAAGTAGGCCAAAATCCAAGACACTAAGACTATATTCAAGATCAATAGGCTAGGATTAGATCTAGTTGAGTGAAAAAACATTCCTTAAACCTTGATTTTATAAAAAATAAGCCAAAACCATAAAAAATATGTATTTTCTAGTATGATACTTATTGTTTTTGATTTATTGGGACAAAGAATGAGATTCCAATTGAACTATTGAAGGTTTAACATAATTGTGATGTCTTATAGATGCTTTCACCCTAGAATAATTTTCTATGAGTATGTGGTGAATCTTAAAGGTCAAAAACATCGGGACCCTGTGTTTGCCCTAATTTCTACAACCATGAATCATATTATGAATCTTTGATCTTGTGGATTGTTGTTTTGAGTTAGATGATTATTAAGTCTAAATACTAGTTCATTCTAGTAATTTTAAGTGTACTCAGTTTATCAGTTCAAGTAGATTAATTTATTCATGTCGGGGATTTAGATTACTTTATTGATGCCAATAATTTAGATTAAGTTTAGTGTTCATAAATAAAAGAAGACAAGCTTAAATACAAAGTTAAGATCAGAATAGTACAATACTAATTTTATCAGTAAAACTAAAGAATTAACTAGACATTAGATGCTTTGAATACCATGGGGTCCATCAAAGAGGTCTACACTTTGAAGGAGGAAATGTTCTTATCGATTGGTAGAGTTGAAGATGAGTTAGCCAAAGCGTACAAGAGAGTTACACGGGACTAAGCCATGTGAGGACGGTCTCCTTAAAATAGTGAGGTACCCAACATCAATAAAAGATTATGGTGGTACCCAATACAACTCAACTAGTTCAGATACTGATCAATAGATCAGCCCTTGTGAAACCAATGAAGTAGGTAGATAATCCAAGAGATTTAATTCTTTGCCTAAGTACCCAAGTTTATAGGAGGAGTCTAGTTTATCCGGCCAATTGATTAGCCCCTGAGGCCCTATGTGGCAGTCCCCATTGCAGAACAAGGATCTAGTTTAGTAGACATAAGGTCCCAAATCTTCTCTAAGTCCTATACAATGATAGCATATCTTGCTACAATACTTATACATTCTATGGAATACTTCATGTGGGTCCATGACACACTAAAAAGGAATTTAAGTATTAGTGAATGGATTTAATTTGTTTTACTCATTGCAATTATTATCATAATTATTGCCAGATTGTATGGTCTATAATTTTCTAATGTCATGCTTATGCTATTCAATATTTAATTCTATGAACAATATACATCTAAATTATCATTGTTTCTTGATGAATTTCCACACACTAAGCCAATAACTCACACATTGTACTAAAATATTTTTCAGGAACATGTCTAGCTCAGTAGGATGAGTTAGAAGCTAGCTTTAATCAAGAGTAGGCCAGTTGAGGTCTTGATAGGAATAGTTATCTTAATTAAATGGTCTCGTATCCTTCCTCTAGTGTTGGGAATGTTGGAATGAGGATTTGGAGCAATTTTGTAATAAGTTGTAATTCATGCATATTAAAGAAAATCTAATTTCTTTGAATTATGAATGATGTAGTAGTAAAACTTAGTTGTGAAATCGTGATGATTGTGCTTAAATTAGATGTTATCTATTAAGCTAACATGATGTTTCATTAGTTCTATTGATTCAAAGAAAGAAAAAGTTAAAAATGATTTCAATTTGTGGTTAAAAGTAAATGGTTAGTCAAACCTTTTTGAGGGGCTTAAACCTCAGTTAGTGGGTTTGAATGGTGTTATGTTTCATATCAAGTAAAGTGGTCCAACTTTGTTTTTTTTCTTTTCTAAATTCAGAAAACAATTAGTTTGTTGCATGTTTTTGGTTTGAAATAGCCATGCATGCCATGAAGGAGGCATTCACACTTAGGATTATCCCTAGCCACCATGCTGCCACAATTTTGTTCTTCTAGAGGAAGAAGATAACACTAGGCATTGACCTATGATCAAAGATCGCATAGATTAGGGTTGTGAGCTTAGTAGACATGTGATGGCTCATGTTTTGGCAATACATTAGCTATTTTGTATATTAAACTACAAATATTTTTATTTTTCTTTAAAATTATCATTTATTCTCCAAACAAAGTCTTGCAAATTAAACCATATGACCCATAGTGTGGTCCCACATGATAAGAAAGTTAGAAAACCAAAATCACAATTGATATTTTGATATAAAATAGAATGCAAGATCATTTTCCATTGTAGGAAATTATAGGGAAGTCCAAAAATCCTAATATCAACCAATGAGTCTTTACTATGACCATTATATAGAGTTTACCTTATGTAACACCCCAATCTTATTATGCAAAATTTTCTAATATATTTTATTCCTTGCATGCTCTTTTTTTCTAATAAGATTATTGTTGAGGACTTAAATGCAAATTTCCCATGTTAGTTTTACAAATTCATTTTTATTATGTCAAATTTCTCTCTTACCCTTGTTTTATTTAAAGGAAATCTTTTCATATATATCTATGCTCTTTTGTTTAAGAAAATGAGAATAAATGCTTTTATGTTCAATTTTCTCTCTCATATGATAATTAGTGATTTACATGTTTAATTATTTGCTTAAATGGCCCCATCTTGTTAATTGAAAATAAATAATATTTAGGGCACGTTTTTATGTTTTGCAATTCTTATTTGAAGAATTAATGGCTTTATTTACATTCATCATAGCCATTTAAGTATACATGAGGGTTTTGCTATATTAGGCCAAAAATATGTACAAGCATAAAATATAACCTCATGAGAACGTTCTAGACACCCTATTTCACCTATGGTTAAAATTTGGGTTCATTTGACCCATGTTTGGACCCTCTAAGCAATTAAAAGAGGTTTTAATATTGTGTGACCTTTTATTTGAATGAAATTTCATTATGTGCCTGATTTAGCCTATGATTGGATTTAATACGCTTGTCACGTGTTACATTTCTTTTTCTGTTTGGCACGCATAACAACAACCGTTGGATCAGGATCCAATGGCGCTCGCCTTATCTCCTTCCTCCGTTCTGTCTGTGGAATTCAGCCGTTACCAGCGGCTTCAATGCGGGCCTTCAAACCCGATCGTTACTCGACGGTTTCTCCTCTTTCCTTCACCAATGAATCCGGCTCATCTCCCCGATCTAAACAAGCCCCAGATCGCCCCTCTCGCTCTCTGTTGGGCAAACGCCCAATATAGGGCTTGGACCCCCTCGCTGCACGGGCACCCAGCCGCCACCACAGAGCTTATACCTCCGCCTTTAAGCAACCCTAAAGCATCGGCAGACCCCAAGTATCCCTCCTCATCGCTCAATTCATCCTGTGACACCATCACGAGCCCCGACCTACTCAACCTGCAACTCTGACGACCTCCACCTTGTCACTGTGCTTCTTGGACACCTTCTCTGCAATTGAAAGGCCTGTAAGCAACGCCATCCCTCCGCCTGTGATTTCCGATTCTTCATGTTCTCTGTACTCATCCAGGATGTCTGGACCTATAGGCCACCATTTAGCCTCATTGGCACTAGTCGCCTTGATCACCTCAGAGGTCCTCCGACTGCGGAAAGTGTCGAGATAACAATGTTTTGCCTTCTCAAACCCGCTTCAGACTTCGGTAGCCAATTTTCGGATCGCTTGCTATGGTTTCTCCTTCTCCGAACTTCTCCCCTGTTTCTTTCTTTGCGGCAGAACACCCCTGCAGGTCCTGACCACCGGGAGACTCGAGCTTTGGCTTGTCGAGTTCGCGTGGCAATAAGGATGGCCATGGTACTCTGGATTTTCCCTGATGAGCACTGCTTCACGATCCCGATCCTAAGAGTCGAGGATCGACTGCTGTCCTCCGCCATGGCTAAGGGGTACCGAACCCAGGTCTTCGAATGTCCCTTTTACCCACACAAGCTTTGATCAAACGAGTTAATCCGAAAGGGCAACGATGGTATTTCAGTTCCCGTTTCTTTTTCGCGAGCTTGACAGTTGAGTTGGAAAGACCATATTGCCCCCACGTATTTAATCGATTGATGTATTGCACAGGTCACTTAAGTAATTTTGTCTGCCCTCCGTTCTTTGACTGCGGGTCCTCAAGCGAGTCTTCTCGTGAGTTGGCCGACTCCTATTGGTCCAGCTCAGACCCGACCCACTGGTTTGGGTTGAGTTTTATATATGTGGCTTTATCTCAATTTGTGATTGGTCAATACTTTGGAAATTCATATTAAATCGCCTAATTATCAGAAAAATCCACAAAAATATGTTTTGGGAAGGATTTTCAATAAGGAATCCGATTTTATGGTTTTTATCACCTGATTCCTCTGTTTTCACATCTCAATTTTTATATGGACAAATGAGGGTTTAATGATGTATGATGAAGGATATATATGCTAATTTCAGGTGTTTAAGAGGATCCAATCAGTCAAACCAGATTTGACTTAGGTGTTTTAGCTCAAGGTAAGCAGGCCATGCCCTTGGCATAGATAACTTTTGGTTTATTGAATGTTTATGAATATTGTTAATCACTTTATGTTAAAGTCATGACAAATGATGTTTTCCTTCAATTATATGATTATTGAATGCTTGTTTGCTATAATCTAAGTCTAAGTATAGAAACCCCATTTATATTATGATTTATGATTTAGATACATGAAACTAAAATTAAGAGGGAAGAGATTCCCATCCATGCTTAAGAGGGAGAAATCCCATTATGTTTCATGGGGAGAAATCCCAATTATGTTCAAGAGGGAGAAATCCCAATTAAGATTAAGTTTAGGTTATTTAGAAGATAAGTAAAGTCTAAGAAAGGTCATGGTTAAGGGAATTTTATTTAGATTTATATGCACCTTGTCATGGGCTTTCCGAGCATTATGGGATTTCCGAGCAATTATGGGCTTTCCGAGCATTATGGGCTCCTTATGGGGCATTAATAGAGGAGCATATACTTCTAGTCAAATTCTTCATGTAAAAGATGCCAAGAAATGATTAATGTTAATACATGTTCATGTTTATGTCAAATCAATTTATATGTTATTTTTATACTTTATAACATGCCAATGTCGCTTACTTACCGTGTTTGTTTTCCTTTGCATGGATGGGGACGAGATGTTCGCAGACGTTGGAGCTAAAGTGAAGGAATCACCTTGAGAAGAATACAAGGACCCAAAGACCTAAGGAGTTGTTTCCTGGTGGGACGTCCATCTATGGATCCTATCTTTTACGTATTATCTAGTTTATGTTTAGTATACCTTTAGAAGCTTGATGCAGTTTTCTTTCCAAGAACTTATGTATGAATCTATGTTTTAATAATGCCAAGTGTTATTTGTTTCTTGATATGAGATCATGCATGTGACAATCCCTCCCTGATATGCCAAGTACCCCACATTATGGATAATGTTGGGGATTAGGTTGTGCTTCCGCTGGTTACGTATGAAACCCTAGGGAGGGGTGTTACATTAATGGTATCCGAGCAAGAAATAGATGGCCACTAAGGAAACAATAAGGATTCATGCAAGTCACTCTAGGATGAAGAAATAGAAGTAGAGAACATGATTATGTATTCTAGTATGTCTAGAGAACCCTAAAGATGACTAGAGCCTTCACCTCATTAGAGAAGTACATGTTAGCATGCTCATGTAGTTGAAACCAAACCCTAGATGATGATATGTTTCTCCTTGTCTCAATGGTAAGGGCCACCCAATTGAGATTTGAGGAAAATGTCATTTAATGTGACTTTTTATATGTCTTACCTTCTTAATTGTATGTGTGGTATGGGACGCATGTGCAAATAAGTTGGTGAGATGTAGCATAAAAAGATCCAACATTTCTAAATATGTGCTTGATCACCACATATAAAGAGATGAAGGATATATGACCTAATGTTAGACAACTATGAAGATGTAGTCATGGTAAGTGAGAGGTAGATTCCCTAAGTGTAATGAGTTAGGTGTAATGTTAAGGAGTAGGTATGAGACTTAGGAAGGGTAGTTAAGTAATTTTTGTGAATAATAATGCTTTGTTTATGTATGCCTCCTTTTATAATGAAAATTTGTATGTAAAATTTGCAAGTTTATGTGAAATCCTTAAGGTGGGTAGAAACTCTAGGAAATTTCGAGGACGAAATTTATTTAAGGTGGGTAATATTGTAACACCCCAATCTTATTATGCAAAATTTTCCAATATATTTTATTCCTTGCATGCTCTTTTTTTCTAATAAGATTATTGTTGAGGACTTAAATGCAAATTGCCCATGTTAGTTTTACAAATTCATTTTTATTATGTCCAATTTCTCTCTTACCCTTATTTTATTTAAAGGAAATCTTTTCATATATATCTATGCTCTTTTGTTTAAGAAAATGAGAATAAATGTTTTTATGTTCAATTTTCTCTCTCATATGATAATTAGTGATTTACATGTTTAATTATTTGCTTAACTGGACCCCATCTTGTTAATTGAAAAGAAATAATATTTAGGGCACATTTTTATGTTTTGCCATTCTTATTTGAAGAATTAATGGCTTTATTTACATTCATCATAGCCATTTAAATATACATGAGGGTTTTGCTATATTAGGCCTAAAATATGTACAAGCATAAAATTTAACCTCATGAGAACGTTCTAGACACCCTATTTCACCTATGGTTAAAATTTGGGTTCATTTGACCCATGTTTGGACCCTCTAAGCAATTAAAAGAGGTTTTAATATTGTGTGACCTTTTATTTGAATGAAATTTCATTTATGTGCCCGATTTAGCCTATGATTGGATTTAATACGATTGCCACGCGTTACATTTCTTTTTCTATTTGGCGCGCGTAATAGCAGCCGTTGGATCAGGATCCAACGACGCTCACCTTATCTCCTTCCTCCGTTCTGTCTGTGGAATTCAACCGTTACCAGCGGCTTCAATGCGGGCCTTCAAACCCGATCGTTATTTGATGGTTTCTCCTCTTTCCTTCTACAACGAATCCGGCTCGTCTCCCCGATCTAAACGAGCCCCAGATCACCCCCTCTCGCTCTCTGTTGGGCAAACGCCCAATATAGGGCTTGGACCCCCTCGCTGCACGGGCACCCAGCCGCCACCACAGAGCCTATACCTCCGCCTTTAAGCAACCCTAAAGCATCGGCATACCCCAAGTATCCCTCATCCTCGCTCAATTCATCCTGTGACGCCCTCACAATCCCCGACCTGCAACTCCGACGACCTCCACCTTGCCGCAGTGCTTCTTGAACACCTTCTCTACAATTGAAAGGCCTGTAAGAAATGCCATCCCTCCGCCTGTGATTTCCGATTCTTCGTGTTCTCTGTACTCATCTAGGATGTCTAGACCTATAGGCCGCCGTTTAGCCTCATCGGCGCTAGTCACCTTGATCACCTCAGAGGTCCTCTGACTGTGGAAAGTGTCGAGATAACAACGTTTTGCCTTCTCAAACCCGCTTCAGACTTAGGTAGCCAATTTTCAGATCGCTTGCTATGGTTTCTCCTTCTTCGAACTTCTCCCCTGTTTCTTTCTTTGCGGAGGAACACCCCTGGAGGTCCTGACCACTGCGAGACTCGAGCTTTGGCTTGTCGAGTTCGCGTGGCAATAAGGATGGCCGTGGTACTCTCGATTTTCCCTGATGAGCACTACTTCACGATCTCGATCCCAAGAGTCGAGGATCGGCTGCTGTCCTCTGCCATGGCTAAGGGGTACAGAACCCAGGTATTTGAATGTCCCTTTTACCCACACAAGCTTAGATTGAATGAGTTAATCCGAAAGGGCAGCGATGGTATTTCAGTTCCCATTTCTTTTTCGCGAGCTTGACAATTGAGTTGGAAAGACCATATTGCCCCCACATATTTAATCGATTGATGTATTGCACAGGTCACTTAAGTATTTTTGTCTGCCCTCTGTTCTTCGACTGCGGGTCCTCAAGCGAGTCTTCTCGTGAGTTGGCCGACTCCTATTGGTCCAGCTCAGACCCGGCCCACTGGTTTGGGTGGAGTTTTATATACATGGCTTTATCTCAATTTGTGATTGGTCAATACTTTGGAAATTCATATTAAATCTCCTGATTATCAGAAAAATCCGTAAAAATATGTTTTGGAAAGGATTTTCAATAAAGAATCCGATTTTATGGTTTTTATTGCCTGATTCCTCTGTTTTCACATCTCAATTTTTATATGGAAAAATTAGGGTTTAATGATGTATGATGAAGGATATATATGCTAATTTCAGGTGTTTAAGAGGATCCAATCATTCAAACCAGGTTTGACTTAGGTGTTTTAGCTCAAGGTAAGCAGGCCATGCCCTTGGCATAGATAACTTTTGGTTTATTGAATGTTTATGAATATTGTTAATCACTTTATGTTAAAGTCATGACAAATGCATGTTTTCCTTCGAGTATATGATTATTGAATGCTTGTTTGCTATAATCTAAGTCTAAGTATAGAAACCACATTTATATTATGAGTTATGATTTAGATACATGAAACCAAGATTAAGAGGGAAGAGATTCCCATCCATACTTAAGAGGGAGAAATCCCATTATGTTTCATGGGGAGAAATCCCAATTATGTTCAAGAGGGAGAAATCCCAATTAAGATTAAGTTTAGGTTATTTAGAAGATAAGTAAAGTCTAAGAAAGGTCATGGTTAAGGGAATTTGATTTAGATTTATATGCACCTTGTCATGGGCTTTCCGAGCAATTATGGGCTTTTCGAGCATTATGGGCTCCTTATGGGGCATTAAGAGAGGAGCATATACTTCTAGTCAAATTCTTCATGTAAAAGATGCCAAGAAATGATTAATGTTAATACATGTTCATGTTTATGTCAAATCAATTTATATGTTATTTTTATGCTTTATAACATGCCAATGTCGCTTACTTACCATGTTTGTTTTCCTTTGCATGGTTGGGGACGAGATGTCCGCAGACGTTGGAGCTAAAGAGAAGGAATCACCTTGAGAAGAATACAAGGATCCAAAGACCTAAGGAGTTGTTGCCTGGTGGGACGTCCATCTATGGAGATCCCATCTTTTACATATTATCTAGTTTATGTTTAGTATACCTTTAGAAGCTTGATGCAGTTTTCTTTCCAAGAACTTATGTATGAATCTATGTTTTTATAATTCCAAGTGTTATTTGTTTCTTGATATGAGATCATGCATGTGACAATCCCTCCCTAATATGCCAAGTACCCCACATTATGGATAATGTTGGGGATTAGGCTGTGCTTCCGTTGGTTACGTATGAAACCCTAGGGAGGGGTGTTACACCTTACCTATGTGTTCATTTATTTTTAAGGTTTCATTTGACCAAAGGCATAATCGTGGTTTTATAAAAGAGTAGTTACTTGAAATATATTTTCTATGGTGTCATGATATGAAATTTGCCATAAATCTAACCAATAGTTTCCTAAATTTCATCATTGTACTACTAAGGATCAACCAAGTATCATTAATAATCATAATTGTAAAACATGGATAAAGTTACAAAAATAATTCATCACTACCAATTTACTTAATGTCATCTCTATAATGACAAAAAACACATCTATTGTGAAACAAAATTCACATGGATATATGTTATTATTACCTTCATAAATACTAAAGATATTAATCAAAGGGATCTACACTCTGCATATATTTTTTCTTTAAATCTGGAATGATTGAGCCAAGTCACAGAGGCTATGATTTTTTATGGAACTTGGAAGGAAAAAGAAATAATCAAAGGTGGAAGTTATATATCTCATATTTGTTTTTCTAATGATATCATACTCTGATGGGATACTATAGAGAAACATGCCCAACTCACATTGCAATGTCTTAGGCAATTCAAAAAAGCATTTCGGAAAAGTCTATCTCACAAAAAATACACTAATGTATTCAAAACACTTTATAAAGAGTCATGAGATAGATTAAAAGGATATATACAATTGTTAGCACATATTATATGAGGAAGTACTTGGGCATTTTATTGGTGCATGCAAGAACAAACAAATAAACCTACTCATATCTTATCTGTAAGTTGATAGGAAGAATGAACTGTTGGTCGATTTGTATTCCATCCCTTGTTAGTTGGATCACATTTGTTCATATGGTCCTTAATGTTATCCCTATTTATACCACACAAATGACTAAGATTCTAACATCAACTCTGATATCTATTATCACAATTATGCACAACCATGTTTAGTCGAGTTGCCATGATCAAAACTCAATGACTTTTTCAATTATCCAATTAAATAAGCTTTCTATGGGTTTAAATGAAAAAAAACATAGTGGTGAAATGATAACTAAAACTAACAGAGACCATGTTAATATTAGAGGCTACCAATGGCCAAAACTCCTTTACAGTTAACATGGGAAGCATAACACTCATGATGATAGCATGATATTGATCATATGGAAAGTAATCCATCACCAATATAATCTTGTACGTTCTTAGTGGAGGAGAGATACCAAAAATGCTAAACATTCTATTGTCTATCAAGGTAAATGGCTTCTAGATAAATGTAGTCATATGGCGGGTAGAAATCATGTGAACAATATGCCAGTGAGTCTAACAGATTCATCAAAGAATGGTTCATGGGAAAAGACTATGAGGAGACCAAACACACTTGCCCACACATGTAAGACATGGAGATGGCATAGGAACATGGATTATATGTATGATGAGTTGTTTTTCGTACACAATCAATGTACAACCTAACATCGGATAAAAAATGTTATGAAATTGGTGAAAAGTGCATGATATGGAATGCTTATAAACCTCAGATTTTGTGTCAAATATGACTCAAAATGCCACTATGACTAATGCAAGTTGCATAAAAAAGTTATATGTCTACACTATGCATCGACTACTTGATGCCCATTCCAGCTTTCAGAATTCTCCATCATAAAATGGATTTTCTTAGAAGAAAGATAACAATTATATATGTCTTAAAGGATAAGGTTTAGAATCCCAAATAGAGGATATATTCTATCATGCAATAATATATCTATACTAACATATTCCTCAAGGACTAGAAAGGTCAATATCAATTCCCTCCAACCTCTAACACAATAGTCTCCCTTGTGGGAACAATCTCTTGTAGTTTTATCTTCTTGCAATTTATTTTGCAATCAAATAGACAACTTTGATATTAGTTATGTTGCACTTCAAAGTCATAGTTTTTGGGTCAAAGGTAGTCTAATAAAACTATTTTCATTAACACTATAGAAGTAGAACTTCATATTATTTTAAGGGCTCCAAGAAAAGCCCTTAATTAAATAAATAATGGATTTACTATATAATCTAACTCTATAGATGCTTGTATGATGATTGATATGCAATATCACTCCCTCGCCCACTACAAAAATGTGTGCCACATAATGTATCATTTTAGTTGGGAGATACTTCTAGTGTATAAGGAGGCCCTTCAACACTTCTCCCTTTTCTATTTTTTCTCAAAGATATCATCAATGATGAGTTCAGTCATCCTATTAGAGAATTTACTTCTTTTAGTTTGCCTACTGAATAAGGCAACATGAAAAATTTCTTGTTGACCACACCCTCAGGAGAAAAGAAACAATTTGTTACTTAACTAGTGCTTTGTTAGTTAATTGGGACAAGAACCAGTCCAAAGTGTACCTCACCCAACCCACAAACAACCCTTAGAACTGGATTTGGACTTGCTCGATGAACTTATAACAGTGGAATATGGCATTGATTTTAGTTCCATACTCTTACATTAGATGGGCTAGGTTAGGACCGAGGTAGGCCTGATCTTGAGGACCGTGAATATGAAGGATTTGTAACTTTTTGACACATATATTATTTGATTTTGTTTGTCTCTGCTATTCGAGCTACTTGCTTGGCAACACACCATACTACCTGTTATATTCAAATAGAATAAAAGATAGACATATCATGCGGTATTTTATTGAATCAAGTTAATTCTGTTTTAGATATTATCAAATATTTTATGTTGTTTTGTATATATATCATCTATAATAAAGCAGAGTCTTCCAATCTATTTCTCTACTCATCAGCATATATGTGTGTTTGCTTTGACATCTTTTAAAATCTAGCTCACTTTGGACACGTGTAGCAGAAACCATGCTCATAAATGACAACATGCCACAATTTCTAAATCATACTTGGAAATCAGTAACTCTATACATAAGAGATAGTATGATGTTTGCTATTTGAGCTACTTAGTTGGCAGTTTTGGTAACCCTATACATAACAGATAGTGTGGTGTCTGCTATTCGAGCTTCTTGCTCGGCAGCACACCATACTACCTTTTAGATTAGAGCAAAATAAAAGATGCCATGTGATATTTTATTGAATAAAGTTACTCCTATTTTAGATTTTATTGAAACTTTTATGTTGTTTTGTATCTATATTTTCTATAATAAAGTAAAGTCTTCCAGTCTATATCTCTATTCATTGGTCTGTCTGTGTGTTTTCTTTGACATCTTTTAAAAGCTGGTTCACTTTGGGAACGTGCAACAGAGACCATGCTCATAAATGACAGCATACCACAATTTCCAGCTCGTGCTTGGAAACTGTTAACTCTATACATAAGAGATAGTATGGTGTCTTCTATTTGAGCTACCTAACATGGAAATGCACTACTGCCTTTTTCACTATAATATAATAAAAGATAGACATGTCATGCAATATTTTTGTATTGAGCTACTCCTCTTTTAGATACTATCAAATATGTTTATGTGGTTTTGTATCTATATTTTTTTGCAATAAAGGAGTCTTCCAGTTTGTCTCTTTGTTCATCGGCCTATCTATGTATTTGCTTCGACTATTTTGAAAGTTAAATTTACTTTCGACACATATAGCAGAGACTATACTCATAAATGACATCATGACACAATATCTAGCTCATACTTGGAAAAAACATAAAATGATAATTGCTCTTCCCGTTCACCCCGTTTACGTGTTGCAAAAGATTTTCCTATAAAAAGTTTCCTTTAATGGTTATAGTTATTGTTGTACTAAGTTTTTATTTGTTTCATTTTAACTTTGCATATATCCAGTCGCAAGTATTATATTCATATTGATTTTCATGACAAAGTAGACTCATCGAGTCTGTCCTCTGTTCGTATGCATGTTTGCATGTTTCCTTTGACATTTTTTAGAAAGTTGATTTTTTGGTAAAAAGATATAAAGAAAGATGTTGAATGATATACACCTAATTTTGTAAAAACTTCATTTTCCATTATTCTCTCGAGAGGCTGGTTTTGATATAGGAAATTTAATATGTAGATTGCATATATCTCTAAATTTTAATCAATGGCATGGCCGTTTGACATAAAACTTTCACGAGAACTATTTTTTTCATGTTCACTCATGTAGGTAAGGGCAGGTCGAATTAGGGTTTTTTCAAAGCGTTATAATTATGATTTAGGCTATTTGGGGTTTAAATGGTCCAACCTGACTATGTGCTTAATTGTTGACTTTTTATTAAATAGAGGTAATTTTGGTAACATACACCACACATTGAAAGAGTCAACTAGTTGTCCTTCAAGTTGTTCTTTTTTAGCGGATTGTATGCAAATTTAATGAGTAATAATATATATACTCACTGTCGACATATCACATGCCCAAGAAGAGAAACACATGTGATTTTGCTAATGACAGACTATAAGTTAGAGGGAGTCAGATGATATCTAATCAAATTGTTCTCTTTTAGTGAGTCATTTTCTTGTAGTCTCTTGAGAGAGTAGCTTTGATATGGGAAGTTTAACATATAGTCTACGAAAGTCTCTAAATTTTAATTGGTGACAACCCACCAAATAGAAGAATTCTACAAAAATTATCTTTTTTCCTGAAGACTCATGCATGGTAGGGAATGTCTAATTAGGATTTCTTCCATAACGTCCTGGGTACGATCCAGATAGTTTGGGATCTGGATGGTCCTATTTGTCTGTGAGCCAATCGTTGAGTGCTTTTCTAGAGCAAGGGTAAGTTCAGTAGTCAAACATTACCAGTTGGAGGGAGTCAACTGATAGTTAATCAAGATATTTTCTTTTAGCAAAATGTATGTAAATTATCATAGGTACTAATTATACATTCTTCAGCAATAAATATATGCTCAAGAAGAGAAGCATATTTGATTTTACTAATGACACTCTACATGTTAGAGGGAGTTAGCAGGCAGTTTATCAATTTATTCTCTTTTTACAGGTATGTAAACTATTTTCTGCACTAATTATAGCCATCAACATGCATAAGCCCAAATAGAGGAGCACATATAAATTGAGTAACACACATTATATTTAGAGGGGTTAGTTGGCATTTGTTTGAGTTGTTTTGTTTTAGCGGGTTGTACGTAAATTACTGTGAGTACTGCCATATTTTAGTCAATAGACACATTTCCTAGAAGGGGACCACACATAATTATGGTAGTATGTAATATATTAGAGAGAGTTAGCTAACTGTTAATCTATTTACTAGCTTTTAGCATAATATATGTAAATTATCCTCTGTCAACCCTATTGATGTGCACATTATATATATATATATATATCACTTTCGAACACAAATTCAGTCAATTGCTCTCCATTTGGCCTTTAATCATACTTGATTTACCATCCTTTTAGTTGTTTTACTTGTTGCATGATTTTTTATCACAGGTACACAATGAAGATGATGAAATGGGGCTAATACAACCCAAATACGACTTTAGTTGGATCTCCGAGGAGTTTGCATGTTTGATAGAGATGATATTAAAGATTTTGAAGTGTACACGACGTGTGTTAATTGTTGGATCCTAGGATGGGTGATTGGATGCTCTAGAGGGGGGGTTGAATAGAGATGAATGCACTTAAACAAAATTTATTAGACCTTCAAGTTATATAACAAGATAAGGTTGCTAAATAGGAAACTTGAGTGCAACTAAAACATACATAGCAAGGGAGAGAGATATTGAACAAGCACCAAGTGACAAGCTATGTAGAGTGGTTCCATACTCCAAACTAGGGAGTATTTCAATCCACTACCTAGAGAGGTCAGCCTCTAGGATTTCTAAGTGTGTCTTCCTCTATATATTCACTTATGAGAGTTAAAACACATGACCCATCAAAGGACTTACCTATCCAATACAAAGAGTCTTCAATCTTACCAAGGACTTACAAACTTTGCAACGAGCCTTTGACCTTCTCCGAGGACTTAACCATGCTTGCACAAGTCTTCAGCCTTCTAGGAATTACCCACTCTTCTTGGATCTTCAACCTTTGACTTCACCTTCACTTGGAGAAGCTTTCACTAAGGACTTATCCACTTGATCAATGAGTCTTCTGCCTTCACCAAGGGCTTACCCACCCTTGCTCCAAGTCTTCAACCTTGATCTTCACTAAAGGACTCCTTCCCTTGTTCTTCTTCACCTCTCTTAGACAAGAGACAGAACCATCATCCTCATGGTTGAAAAGAGAGATTGGGAGGTGGTGGAAGTGAGAGCCTCACAATATATACATAGAGGACTAGATCTCTTACAAATCTCCTAATCACTCTAAAGGATGTAGCAAGTGATAAAGCTTAGAGAGAGAGGTGGTTGTAGGATCACTCAACTATAGTATAGGGACCTTTATAGTGCTTGTCTAACCAGCAGATGAAGCCCAAGGGGTCCTATTTATAGTTGGGGATGCCTAGAAGCCTTTGGTAACACTTAAGGACAAACACTAGCCATTTCGGATGTTGCAACATATTTTTTTTTGAGTTTTGCAACATTCCAACGGCTAGAAACACTTTTCTACACTTTTCCGTACAGTGCGATCGATCGAGTTATGTGTGTCGGAAACTTGACCGTTTGTACTATTTCAACAAAGAAGTTTTATCCATATTAGGGATCGATCAAGTTTATAACTCAAATGAATCAGATTGGTCGAGTTTGTAACTAGACCAAACCTAGACATTTTCAAAATCCATCAAGGGATTGGTCGAGTTTGTAACTCCACCGAACAACAACTTGTAATGAATTTTAGAAAATGTCATTTAAGTGCTTAAATATTCAATTTAAATGCTCTTGATTTTTTTCCTAAGCGTAATTATTATACAATCATTACAAGCGATTTACAACATGATTCTAATGGATTTACATCAAATTCCACAAAATACACCTGTATTGACTTTGACTTGTCTTTTCTCCAAGTTCAGATGTGAAAGTTAGGGCATTTGGAGTGTGTCTATACCTAATATGAAATCACTCAAGTAGAAACATTAGACACAAAGAAATGAAATGGTTAGTCATCATCAAAACAAGGATTTAGTCAATTTAGACCTTAAGTCAACATTGACCTAGAGTCAACATTAATTAGCACACACCATGCAAGTTTCTAGATACTTGCATTGACAATCGAAGAATGGAGACATGCCATATAACTACTCAGACATGATGTGTCTACACTTTCAAATGCTACATCTCCAAATTCTGCCATCCTACATGACGTGTGTTTATTAACACAAGTCGTGTCCAACCCGATCGACCTCAACTCAAGATTTATTCAAGATCCATTCAACACAACGTGTGTCTCAGACAACACGACGTGTGTCTCAGACAACACGACGTGTCCCCATTTAGAAAGGCAACTGCTCGTCAATTATACACAACAAAACATCGTGTTGATTCTAAACACGGTGTGTTACATTCAGTTTCTGCAAATTTCAAAAACAACCACCCGTCGTTTCAAATATGAGGACACTCATAGGGGGTGGTTATCTTTCGTCATTTTATAACACTCCACCAGCAAAGAACGTTGTAGAGCAAAAAGAGGGAGAATTTGGCAAGGAAAATGAGGTTTCTTGGGAAAGAACCTCCATTCTTCACCATTTCTTCTACAAAAGGTGCAACATGGCTTCTCTACTTTATCCAGGATTCTCGGTAGAGAAAGCGGTCCAAGTAGAAGCATCTACGAGGGATGGAATTCTGTCTTCCAGCCAGAGCTTTACCTTGCTTCACTTCGTTTAGGGTTTCCTTTGCTCTCTCTTCTCTTTAATCATGTTAAACTCTATGACTTGTGTTATGTACTTGTTCTTCTTCATCATGTGCGAGTAGAACTCTTCTTCTTGGGCATGTGAGAGTAGCTTCCATGCCATTACTCATGTGAACTCGTAATATTTAACCAATGTTAGTTAATTTGCTTCTCCAAGAGCTTTTATGGTGTTTTATTGCTTGTATGCTTGACTGGCCATCAAATATGCATGTCTTATGCTTCTTTATGTGATTCAATAGGATGTATGAGGGAGTACAGAGTAGTTCTCTTGGTAATGAACCCATGACATGAGAATGACTGAGGTACATTGAGGATCCAAGGTTGCATTTGAATTTGAATATAGACACAAGAGTGGTATATGAAGATGAAAACCGCTTCATAGCACCAAGAGGTGTATGATTGTGGCAACCTCCTTGAAAGTTAATTATAATGTTAATTTCATATTCACAAGTGAATAATGGTCTTGGAAGTGAAACATTATGTCCAAGATCTCCTAAATCTGATCTAAATCCTCTTAATTTAGTTCCTTTCCTATTTTGATTGCTAGTTAGTAGATCACAACCAAATCCAAATTTATAAATCGATCTAGAATGTTGAACCGTAACACACTTGCACCTAGCAGTAAATTGATCCTTGGACGACCTTGATAATACTACATGCACCCATATACTTGTGGGGTAGTGTTAGACTTTACAAAATTTAAAACTTTTGCACATAGCTAATAAGTTTTTGGCACTGTTGCTGGGGAGCATCGATACTTCTTGTTAGAGTAAGAAGTGTTAACTAGTAAGAAAGACCAGATAACTCAACAATGTTTTATCATTCCAACATCACTCATATCATATCTTATCTTCCTTTGTTTGTTAAGTGTTCTCACTACTTGTGCATTTGTAAGACTACATGTGGAAATCTAAGCATGGACTTCAACCATCAATGTTTCTAGACCCAGAGATTGAATACACTCTTAGCAGCCATAGACAGGCAAGAAGGAGTGAAGACTCTCCAAACTTGTGAGATTCACAACCATCATCACTACACTCTTCACTGCCATCTTCACCAGACAACTAATAACCAATCATGGAAGACAGCCGTCATGTAGAATTTTTCGTTCCAACTACAATCAACATCAGTAGGGCTATCAACAACCCACAGAATGAGGCAAACAACTTCTCCATCAGTCCAAAAACCATGCAAATAATTCAACAAAACCTCTTTGGAGGGACTCCCATGGAAGATCGCAACCCCATGTAGCTGAATTTCTGCAATATCTGAATATGCAAGATTTATGGCGTTGCTCGTGATGGTATACACCTACTATTATTTCCATTTTCTTTGCAGGATAGAGACAAGGTGTGGCTCTCTTCTTTACCAAGGAACTTCATCAACAGTTGGGTTGAACTTCTCAAAGTCTTTTTAGCAAAATTCTTCCCTCCAAGCAAGACAACTCAGATGAGGAGCCAATTGACCAATTTCACTCAACAGTGGGAGAGACTTTGTATGATTCATTGGGGAGGTTCAAAGACTTCTAATGTCTTTGTCCTTACCATGGTCTTAACAATTGGCTGCTTCTTCAAACATTCTATAATGGGTTTTATTATAACACCAAGATGTGTATAGATGTTGAAGTCAGTGGAGTTCTTATGAACAAGTCTTACAGGGAGGCCTATACTATCATAGAAGATATAGTAATCAATCATTGTCAATGGAGCACTGAAAGGAGCAATCAACCACTCTCATATTCTGCTGGGAAGCAAGCATGTGTCCATTCTATTGAAGTTGTTGATCTAATTTTTGCAAAGTTAGGTGCTTTGTCACATAAGTTCGAGAGGTTGACTGCTCAACCATCCCGGTCGATAAATCTAATTTGTGATGCAAGTGAATCCATGGGACAAGTAGCTTCTTCAAGCTACACTTCTTTCATCCCATCTGAAGAGAACATAGAGCAATGTAATGTTGTGGGAAATTTTGAGAACAAACAACTATACAATCTATATTCCAATACCTACAATCCAGGTTGGTGTGATCATCCTAACTTCTCCCACTGCAACAACAACAATTCTAAAAATCCTAAACAAGCTCAAGGTCAACAACCATTGAATATGGGGAACATGCCACCTATGGGAAACAATCCTCTAGGTTTCAATAATAATCTCAATAGAAACTTCAACCAACCAACAACAACAGCCAAAGCCCAAATTGGAATCTCTTCTTGAAGGTTTTGTTCCATCTCAATTGCTAGAAGAATGAGGAATTCTACCAACATGGCCAAATTATGAAGGATGCCATCAACAACTTTCTTCCAAGGTGGCCAACATTACTACTGATGCCAAGATGTTGGAGAACCTGATTGCTCAACAAGCTCTAACCAATCAAGGAACATCTTCCGGCTTTTTGCCCAGTCAACCGGTAATGAATCTTAAGGAAACATGCAAATTCGTGACACGAAAGAGTGGAGCAGTGATAGGAGGATCCTCACCACCTTCAAAAAGGAAAAATGAGGAAGTTATTGACACCACTACAGAGGAGACTGTTATTAAAACCAAAGAAAGAAATATGGTGGAAATTTACAACAAGGTGATACTTCTTGCAAGCCTAATATTCCTTTCCCTCACATGTTTGATAACACAAAAGATGATGCAAAGTTCAAAAAGTTTATGGATATCTTGAACAATATATATGTGAATGTTCCTTTAGTTGAAGTGATATCCGAAATGCCTTCTTATGTCAAGTTTTTAAAAGACATCCTCACAAGGAGAAGCAGGCCCGACCAAGCTGAAATTGTTATATTATCTGAAAGGATAAGCTCTATCATTCAAAACCATTTTCTTGAAAAACTAGATGATCTAGGTGCATTTACTCTCCCTTGCAAAGTTAGAGACTCAACTTTTGACAAAGACCTAGTTGATCTTGGTGCTAGCATCAGTTTAGTTCCTTTTTCTCTATGGCAAAAACTAGACTTGGGAGATTTGAGATTTGAAATCGACATCTATGATGATACAACTAGTCAATCTTTTAATTAAATATCCAAGAGGGGTTGTTGAAGACATTCTCATGTAGATAGGAAAGTTCTACATCCCTTGTGACTTTGTAGTTGTGGACATGCATGAAGATCTAAAAAATTCAATCCTTTTAGGGAGACTATTTCTCCACACTACATGTTGTATTGTAGATGTTAGAGAAGGGAAACCAACTGTCAGAGTTGGATAGGAAGCTCTAGTGTTTTCTGTCTATGATGTAATGAAGGAACCCAACACCAAAGAGTATCCTTGTTTGATAGATAGCATTGATACTTCTCTAGAAGAAGACAAAACAAATCTTGAATAGGTTTTTGATGATCTTGAAGGTGATGAACACAAAAATGACTCCATGATTGTTTTCAATAAAGAAAATGCAGAAGCTGCATAAAACTTATCATCCAAAGAAATACCAACCGAGAATGAGTCAAGTGACACCACCACAACTTAAAAAAAAGTAGAACTTAAACCCCTCCCACCGGGATTAAGGTATGCCTTATTGGACCTGAATTTTTCTTCTCTTGTTATAATAAATGCTGATTTGACTCAAGAACAACAAGATAAGCTATTAAAAGAGCTTAGATTGTATAAAGAGGTAATTGGTTATTCAATTAATGATCTGAAAGGAATTAACCCTTCCATTTGCATGCATCACATAGCCTTAGAAGAAGATGCTAAGCCATGCATATAACCACCAAGAAGGTTAAATTAAAATATGATGGAAGTTGTTAAAAAGGAAATCTTTAAGTTGAAGGATGCAAGGATAATATATCCTATCACTGACAGCCCATGGGTAAGTGCTATACATGTTGTACCTAAAAAGGGGGGAACCACTGTAATAAAAGGGGACAATAATGAATTGATTCAAACAAGGGTAGTAACTGGGTGGCGAATGTGTATTGATCATAGAAAACTAAACAAAGCCACAAGAAAAGACCATTTTCCCCTACCCTTCATTGACTTAATGTTGGAGAGACTTGCAAATCACTCTTATTTTTGTTATTTAGATGAATACTCTAGATTTTTTTAGATTCCTATCTATCTGCCTGATCAAGGAAAAACAACCTTCACATGCTCTTATGGAACATATGCTTATAGGTGAATGCCTTTTGGGTTGTGTAATGCAGCCACTATTTTCCAAAGATGCATGATTGCGATATGTTCTGATTTCATAGAAAATATTATGGAAATTTTATGGATGATTTTAGTGTTTATGGTAATTCCTTTGATGATTTTTTATTAAATTTGACCAAAGTTTTGCAACGATGTAAATAGGTCAACCTTGTGCTCAATTGGGAGAAGTGCTATTTTATGGTACAATCGGGAGTTGTACTTGGTTACTTCATTTCAAGAAAAGGGATAGAGGTTGATAAGGCAAAAGCTGAAGCTATTGAGAATATTTCAACTCCAATAAACGTGAAAGAAATTTGAAGCTTTTTGCGACATGCATGGTTCTATAGAAGATTTATTAAAGATTTTACAAAGATTACGAAGCCTCTCTGCTCCTTGTTAGCTAAAGATGTTGAATTCATATTCAATGAAGACTGCAAAATAGCCTTTCAAAAATTGAAAGATGCTCTTAGCTCACCCCCTATCATTCAACCACGAGAATGGAATTCTCCTTTTGAAATCATGTGTGATGCTAGTGACTACGCCATAAAGGTAGTTCTAAGCTAAAGGCAAGACAACAAACTTCATGTTATTCACTATGCAAGCAAGACTTTATATGAATCTCAAATCAACTATGACACTATGAAAAAGGAGATGCCTGCTATAGTCTATACTTTTGACAAGTTCTGACAGTATCTTGTGGGTTCCAGAGTCATTGTATATATGAGCCATGCTGCAATTAAATATCTAATGAGCAAGAAGGAGGCCAAGCCTTGTCTCATCTATTAGATACTTCTGTTACAAGAGTTTGATTTGGAATTCAAAGATAAAAAGGGGACAAAAAACAATGTAGTTGATCACCTTTCTCATCTCTCTACAAGTGCCAAAGACAAGGCTCCTATTGATGACAGTCTTCCCAATGAGAAGCTATATGTGGAAAACTCTCTTGTTATACCATGGTTTGCTGACTTCACAAACTATCTAGCCACCAGACACCTTCCTCCTGATGTCACATATCAACAGAAAAAGAAGTTCCTTCACAATGTCAAATTCTACTATTGGGATGATCCCCTATTGTTCATGCAATGTGCAGATGGGATGATTAGGTGATGCATTCCCAATGAAGAGATTCTGAGTGTGATTTTAGATTGCCATTCTTTTCCCTATGGTGGACACTTCGGAGTGGACAAGACTTCAACTAAGATTCTACAAGTAGGCTTTTATTAGCCAATACATTTGTTAAAGCTTGTAACAAGTGTCAAAGATCAGGAGGGATCTCAAGAAAGGATGAGGTGCCATTGAATTCAATTCTAGGAATTGAGGTTTTTTATGTATTGGGCATCGACTATATGGGCATATTTCCCTCTTCATGCAACTACAAGTTCATCATAGTAGTGTGTGACTGTGTATCAAAGTGGGTGGAGGCTATTCCCACTCAAGCTTTGAATACAAAATCAGTGATGAATCTATTACAGAAGATTATTATTCTAAGATTTGGAGTTCTAAGAGCAGTCATCTGAGATGGAGGAAACCATTTCAATGAAGGAAAATTAAACAGTCTACTGAGAAAATATGGTGTCAAGCATAAAATCTCTACACCGTATGATCCATAAACTTTAGGGCAAGTTGATATTTCAAATAGACAATTAAAGGTAATATTAGAGAAGACAATCTCTAAATCAAGGATAGATTGGGTATTGAAACTAGATGCCACACTATGGGCTTATAGGACAATTTACAAAACTCCTATCGGTACTACTCCATTTAAGCTGGTCCATGGGAAGTCCTGTCATCTACATGTAGAAATTGAGCATATAGCATTGTGGGCGATTAAATTTCTCAACTATGACATGAAGAAAGCAGGAGAAAGATGACTGCTACAACTCTAAGAGATAGAAGAGCTAAGATTAGATGCATATGAAAATGCCAAGATCTATAAGGATAAGACACAAAAGATGACATGATAAAAGAATTCTTACCAAGGACTTCAAGGAAGGAGATCTAGTGCTGCTATTCAACTCCAAGCTCAAGTTCTTTCCAGGAAAGTTGTGTTCTAAATGGTCAGACCCCTTCTTAGTGTTGAAGGTCTACCCCTATGGAATTGTGAAGTTGCAAGGAAAAGAAGCCTCAATCAAAGTCAATGTTCAACATTGCAAACTATACACTGAAGGAGAGAAGATATACCATGGAGCCTCTTGCTCCCTCTTAGATGCTTAATGCTACCATCTAGAGTCTCACTCTGGACTCTAAATGAAGGACCTTGTGGGAGTTGACCCCACATTTAGGATAGATTTCATTTCAACTATTTGCTCAAGAACTTTCTCTTTTAAAATAATTTAGCCATGGATGAGTGTAATAATATAGACCCTCATTACATACATATCATCATCATTGCAGGTGCTACAGATAGATCAAGAAAAGAACTTGCTTCTAAGAGAAATTTAGATAAACATGACGTGCCCTTCATGACACAAAGCATGTCACATCAGTCAAAATGATTTTGGGAAAAGATATCTTTTGAATACGGTGTGCTCTCTTGAGTACACAATGTGTACAACTCCAAAAAAGATATCAGCTGAATCATGCACGACGTGCACACAGTCAGGCACAACATGTTAAGGATCATATTTCTTACCCTCATTATTCTAGAAACTTGCACGACGCGTGCTATATAAAGCACGCCATGTTCCCATCCATATCGAAGGCATTAAGGGGACCCTAGAAACTTGCACGACGTATGCCTAGTAGCACACGTTGTGTCTCCATCAACCTGAAGTTGAGCGAAAATATTTGAAATGAATGTGCTGACATAACATGTTGTGTCTCAGACATGGCATGTTTGCATAAGTTCAAGCTAGGATTTAACCCCAAATTTGAACTTACCCTCTCCACCTAAATCATTTGTTTGAGCGAGTGAGCCTCCAACCGCATGTGCTCTTTAGTCGTGCGACCTCCACTACATGTTCCTTCTTGAATCAAAGCTCCAAGTTCCGTGTGTGTCATCAACACCACTCATCATCGCTGGCTGCTCTCAAGTAGAAGCCGCCACTCTATCGACCCGTTGCTCTATTCGTCCTCTCCAATCCACCACTCTCCCTCGAGCTACAATATCCTCACCACTGGTAGTGAGGAGTTCTCTGCCTATAGCATCACATCCAGTCGCCATGAATTGCAAGAGACATGACGTAGTCAGAGCAAGACATGTCATGAAGATCAACTCATCATCAACCTAAAAAATGCCCAAATCACCTTGAACACGACGTGCATCACTCAGAACACGTCTTCTCAAGGTTTTCATCTTCTCGAGTTGGCCACCTTCTCCAATAGCAGGTGACACGTCATGTGTCACAGCATACACACCGTGTCTGCGTGCCCTGAAACTCAATCCAAGGATCAATGACACCCATCAAATAAGCAACAAAATGCCATTGAGGGGAGCGCTCTTCTTCCGCACCAACATTCATCTTCTCCACTATGTTTAACCTCATCAGGGAAGAGGACAAGACCTACCAAACAATGATCAAATGTAGGGTCTTGCCAACATGGCTTGTCTGTGAAGAAACCCTAAATGTTCTCGACTTCAAAGATGAAGTTTTTGAGCTGCTCAAGGAACTGGGGTTCAAGTATATCTTATACATAATAAGAAAAACCTATCCTATGCTTACTTATGAATTTCGCACTATAATACATACTGAGGATGATCCTAAAAAGCCACATTAAATTTTTGCTATTATCACTATCCAGCTTCTTGGTCGAAACTATAAGATCACCTTCAAGCAATTCTATGAGTTCCTTAAATTTCACTATGGCAGAGCAACGTCATATCCGATTGCATTTAATATTGATGATATTTGGAGAGAGATCACTGGTGATCATATGCATGAGGCTACCAAGGTCAGGGTGACCCACATTCACAACCCTATATTCCGCTATATATATAGGACCCTTAGCACTTGTTTGTTTGCCAAGAAAGAAACACATGGAGTGTGTGGGTTACATGATCTTATCTTCTTATGGGCTATGCTACATAATTTTAAAATCAATGATGTGTATTATATTATCTATTGTTTCTTTGAGCTTAGATGTGCCAAATCAGGTGATATTATGATTGGGGGATTGATTACCCACATAGCCTATAAAGTCAATGCCAAGCTGATAGGTTTAGAAGTTGAACCAAGGAGGAATTTGATTGACCTCAATCTACTTATTTCTTCTGGCCTGATTGCTAGATATACAAAACATAAAGACAAATTTAGACAATATTTTGTAGATCATCAAGGTTATATCAAGCTTCCCAGTCTTGAAGCTGTCACTTTGAAGAATACATAAAATTGGAAGTTTAATTTTGATGATGAGCCTCAATTTGGTGACCAACTCGACCCTTCTACTAATGCTACTACACTGCCTCTACTCCCTCGACTTCACACAAACATAGTACATCTAGAGTATGCCTAACGTCCAATGCCTTTATGAGTATGTTCATCACCGATTTGATCAACAGGATGCTCACTTCAACATGATGAGCCACCAGTACTCTGAGATGCACAATATGCTCCAGAGAATGGATTCATGGCACATTTCTGAGGGCTACTATGGCATACCTCCACCGCCACCACCACCTCATCCTGAGCAACCTCTTGTTGATATCCCCAATGATGATTTTCTACACCAACATATTCCTACTGGAGATTAGGGCCCCGACCCTTCATTTTGATTCACCATGGTAGGTACCCGGTTGTTACCATCTTGAGTTTGATTGAAGCATTGAGGACACTACAGATTTCAAGCTTGGGGGTGCAACCAGAAGGTAGTGTAGTTTTATTTCCCTTTTATCATCTTTTTCTTAGTTCTTGTTTTAGTTTCTTATGGCAAATCTAGTATGACGTGAGGCCTATCTTTTGTAAGTGTATTGAACCCCTTCTATGCTGAATTGATGGTCCTCTCATTATCGAAAAGTATCATTTGTAGAAATTGTAAACAACATGCATTAATCAAATGAAACTTTATGGCCACCAACACGTGTTTAATTTTGGATCTATGATTTTAGCATGAACATTCATCTTCCACATCCATGATTGTCTAGCACATGTAATGGTTTTTATTTTTGTAAATTAATCTACCTTACAACATCATCTCGAACACGAGATGCCCTTGCCAAGCTCTTAGTGCTTTTTCAATCACTCTTTCAGTAAATTTTTTTCAAAACAAATGAATGGAATCCAACTAATGTTGGAATTTAGTTAACTCTCCTAGGTTTTGGGGAAAACAAGTGGAACCAACTCATATCAAATTTTATTTTGGCTCACTTCACCTTTATTACCCCACGAAAAGATGGCTACACCACCCACATACCATACTAGCCTAGTGTAAGTTCGATCTAGCCACGACGGTTAGGTGTTATGTCAAAAAAAGAGAGGATAAAATACCCCAACCGACACCCACATGTGCATACACCAATTTTAGTCACCGAGTATCGAAACCCATATTCCACTATCATATCTTATTAGAAAAAACGAAGGGGAAATCTGAATTTGCCAATATTAATTAAGATTCCATCATTTGTATCCTTATTTATTGAGAGTTTTGTTTGCAAACCCACTAATTGTTTGGCTTGGTCATCCAAGCTCCATTTAGTGTTGTGTAGTTGATTGATTCATTTAAATTGTTACCACCCCCACTAAACTAAAATTTTCTTTCTTGGGTGTTTAAGTTGAATTCATGGCTATGAGTATAAACCTACTCATTACAGTTGGTTTGGTCTCATATACATCTTTCATTTCATTTGATCTATGCATATACTTGACAATTCTTTCATTTGTGTTTCTATGCTCTTTTTGCTTGAGGACAAATAATTATTCAAGCTTAGGGGGATTTGATGTGCATATTTTATATATACTTTTTGATCACTTTCAACACAAATTCAGTCCATTTTGTTCTTTAGTTGGCCTCTAATCATACTTGATTTTCCATCCTTTTAGTTGTTTTACTTGTTGTATGATTTTTGATAGCAGGTACATGATGAAGATGATGAAATGGGACTAATCCAACCCAAATCCAACTTTAGTTGGATCTCTAAGGACTTGATAGAGATGATATTGAATATTTTGAAGTGTACACAGTGTGTGTTAATTACCACATGCCGTCCAGG
This sequence comes from Alisma plantago-aquatica, assembly GCA_963693085.1. Classification (NCBI taxonomy): domain Eukaryota; kingdom Viridiplantae; phylum Streptophyta; class Magnoliopsida; order Alismatales; family Alismataceae; genus Alisma; species Alisma plantago-aquatica. Next base: position 667,367,295 of record OY856414.1, read on the forward strand.
TTTTTGGATACTTGCATCCACAACCAAAGAATGGAGACACGACGTGTTGCTACTCAGACATGGCATGTCCATGCTTTCAAATGCTACGTCTTCAAGTTCTGCCATCCTATACGATGCATGTTTATTAACACACTCAGTGTCCAATTCGACCGACCTCAACTCAAGATTTTTCAGGTTCCATCTGACACGACGTGTGCCTTAGACAACATGGCATGTGTCTCAGACAACACAATGTGTCTCCATTCAAAATGACAGATGTTTGTCAATTATACACAACAACATGTCGTGTTGATTCTAAATATGACAAGTTACATTTAGTTTCTACAAATTTAAAAAACAACCATCATTCGTTTGAAATACGAGGACACCCATAGGGGACAGCTGTATTTTGTCATTTTGAAACACTCCACGAGTGAAGAACATTGTAGAGAAGAAAGAGGGTGAATTTGGGGATGAATAAGAGGTTTATTGGGAAATAACATCTATTCTTCACCATTTCTTCTCCAAAAAGTGTAACAAAGCTTCTCTACTTCATCCAAGCTTCTCAGGATAGAAAGCACTCCAAGTAGAAGTAGCTACGATGGTGGAATTCAGTCTTCCAGCCAGAGCTTTACCTTGCTTCACTTTGTTTGGGGTTTTCTTTGCTCTCTCTTCTCTTTAATCATGTCAAACTCTATGATCTGTGCTGTATACTTGTGTACGAATAGAATCCTTCTTCTTGGACATGGGAGATTAACTTCCATGCCATTACTCATGTGAACTCATAATCTTTAGCTAATGTTAATTAATTTGCTTCTCAACTATGCATGTCTTATGCTTCTTTATGCAATTCAGGAGGATGTATGAGGGAATATAGAGTAGTTCTCTTGGCAATGAACCCTTGACATGAGAGTGACTGGGGCACATTGAGGATCCAAGATTACGTTTGAATCTGAACATAGGCACGAGAGTGCTATATGAAGATGAGAACCGCTTCATACTTTCGGGAGGTGTATGATTGTAACAGCCTCCTTGCAAATTGATTATAATGTTAATTTCTTAGTCACATGTGAGTAATGATTTTGAAAGTAAAATCTTATGTCCAAGATCTCCTAAATCTGTAAGTCCTCTTAATTTAGTTCATTTCCTCTTTTGATTGCTAGTTAGTAGATCACAACCAAATCCAACTTTACAAATCGATCTAGATTGCTGAATCGTAACACACTTGCGCTTAGCAGTACCCTGCTCCTTGGATGACCTCGATAATACTACAAGTACCCATATACTTGCGGGGTAGCGTTCGAGTTTACAAATTTTCAAACTTGCACACATAGCTAACACATATACAAAAGGAACATGTGTTATATAAGTGTACTTTTCATATCAGTATGCTTTTCAACTGGATTTGCTACGAACATCTTACAAGAACTTTTTACTTTTCTCAATTCCTAAATGTTACCGTGTTTTCTTGGCATGATTTTCTTAGGCTATTTTTTGTGTGTTTGACATATTCATAACATAATAGTTACAACCAGCCGATTGATTGATTCTAATGAGTTATTTGTTTGTAGAATTTTTTTCTACTGTCTATGATGTTTGTATTTTTTCCATCCTCTTTGCCAGCTTGCATGTTTTATATGACTTTCAGTTCGAAATAGTTATCATATTTGCTTAGTTTTATTTTTTTGATATTTTAATAAATCTAATATATTAGTTATCACCAGTTGGTTGGTTGATTCTAATTGTGATGAGGTACGTGCATATTTTTGTCTAGTCCAATCTCAAAGCAAAATTAAGTATAGAATAAACTACTTTGGTCAATTGTCTAACACATATATATTTAGTAGTCACGTATTAGATTGATTCAAATATGTAACTAGATTGATTCAAATATGTAACACATGCTTAACGCATGTCTTCTGCTAGTAGTAGTAAGCGTAGTTCGATTCCTACTTGTGGTTATTTTTTTTCCTTTCAATATAAGTTTTGTCTCATGACGACCTTTTTTTTTTTTGCAAAGCACAAAATAGGATCATCGGTTTTGGATCTGAGTACTCCTCGATCTAGTATATGGCTATGTACCAACAAATTGATTGTGTGATCATCATTCCACCCATTCAGTGTGTTCAAACAACATGTCTGCATGCTAACCGGTCTAATATGTCTGTAGCACCAATTGCTAGCTTGATAAATTAGCTATTTCAGATGCAAAAGAAATTTTAGTAAAATATATATGTGTTTGTTGGTCTAATTTGTATGTGTATTCAACTAGTATGTCTAAGAGTCATTTGGGCGAGATTGTTTGGGTGCTTACATGTTGGAAGGAGTTATGTAATTGTTAATCATGAGCACATTCCTAAGGATCATTTTGGGTTTAGATTTTTTGATGACACTATAGAAGTTGGAGAGAGTAATAACACACTAGAAGTTAGACAGAATCAATTGGTTGTTAATCGAACACATGTTTATTCCAACAATTTGATTGTGTGCTCGTCATTCCATGCACTTTGTATGCTTGGAGGGAGTCATCGCTATTAGTCAAGCTAGTCTCTCTCTCTCCTCCCAATGGCTGGTATATAAGTTATTGTATGCTACAATGTAGTATCAATTATGAGCCTAACACATTAAATCGCCGAGGTTCAAATATGCCTAGAAGACGTAATCTACCTGCTACTCCACCCACACATATGTGTCTACTATTTTTTTTTATTCAAACTGCCTATCCGTGTGGTTCTATCCGTCTAAACGCAACTCAATTTACATATCTATCTATTTCTTCCAAGTGTTTACACGAACGAATACAACTTGCTCTTTTTTAAAATGGTGATACACAACATGATGCATGGTATTCATTCAAAATATTATTTGTTATTTTTTCAACCAAAGCAGTGACAAAGGCTACTCTGAACATTTAGATTTCATTAGTCTGTAACTTCTTTTGCTGGAGTGTTATAAACCTAACTATATGCACATTAAAAGCATTTGTACTATCAACATACATTGTCATATTTTTTTGTTCACAAAAGAACTAACAAATAACATCACATTAGACCCATTTAAGTATAATATTTTTGGGATTAGACATATGGAAAATCAACATGTTTGAGAGAGTGCAATCACTATTTAAGCAACTTATTTTCATATTTTTTTTAAAATAAAAGTAGTGATAATTGATATATGAGCAGTTGAACTTTTTGGATTTCTTTTCACAAAATCAATGACAGAGGTTGATGTTGGACATTAGTAAATAGAACTCGTATTGAATTCCCATTCGATTCAAATGTAATTCACGTGTTTAGCAAGTGTTATCTACTAGTATTATTACAAAATCTTAAACTTTTTGATGTTTTTCTATATCATAAAACTGAACCTGAGATTTTGTATTCTCTAAATCGGGGGAGCTCAACCTAACATTGACGGGTATCCAAATTATAATTAGTATGTGTGTGTGTGTTTGGGGGGTGGGGGTGGGGGTGGGGGATAAATAGTGCAGATTCGGTGAGGGTTTGGTACACACACGAACGGGTCCCACATAATGAAAAAAAATCAGATTCACAAAGTGTAACTGCAACACTCAGTACGTATGTGATGGAGTATGTCGATAAGAACATCTGTGCAAAATGAATGTATGTATCAATATCTAACAACACATAATTATAATAAATAATAAAAATATAAAGTTGAACACGAATCAAACTCATTGTTTATATATTTATAAAAACACTTAGTTTTGAGTTATGTAGCATACTCCGTTATTATTTTCATTATAATTTAGACTACTTTATTTCAAGTCCATAAACATAATGATTAGTACTCAATTAAGATAAAAAGATGCAATCTCTCTCCCTCTCTCACGCATGTGACAGAGGCCGAATGCCCAAAAGAGTGGCATAATGTCAACTATTATATAAAGTCATATAGTATATAATTTTGATTAAATACATCCAAAATGAGAAACCCACATATTTTGAGCCAATGCTTGTTACTAAGAGGTCTCAAATTCAGGCCATGACAATATTATGAATATAAAGTATGATTAAATATATAATTATTCAAATAGTTATTTACATACAATGAACATATAAGTCTAGTGAGTATGGGTCCAAATATTCAAGTGCACATGCTTAAATATAGGTCTATTGAGGGATAGAAAACTTTAGACTCTGCCGATTAAAAAGATGCAAATATACATTTATGTAGGCATATCTGAACCCATTTATACCTTATTCTTTCATCCAAGCCTAAACCCATATTTGCAAACTATGTCTGATTATAGACATTTTGGATTTTTTTTCTTACAATTTTATTATATATATTTATACGTTGACTTTTTGAAATGAAGATTATTCACATTAAGTGGAAAGATAGGTGGGCAACAAAATGCCTCTCATTCAAATAGACATTTATTTTTACAATTTTATAGAACGCGATTCGACCCAAAACCTGACTTAATATAGTTGGGTTCAAATTCAAGTATAGTAAAATAGAACACAAGCTGTGGAGTTTCTTAAGAGAGTTCAAAAAGTTATACATAATAATGTAATGACTCCCAGATCTATGGATGTGGTGTTTCGGAGGATTGGATTTGCCATTCAAAAAGGGGTTGCGGCACAGCTTGTTGCCCGCCTCCCTTCTATTTCCTTGTAATCTTGTAGTTATCTAAATGAATTTCATTACAACACAAGCCGAATCACCATGTCACTGTCTGTGCGCGGGTACGCCGGGTAGTGTTTGGCATGTCTAAGCTCGCAAGTAGTCAGACCACTCGTAGATGAATGCCTTCAACAGTCAACATCCCATGATCAAATCTATACTATATAAGAAAGTCTGTGAAGGGGGTTGGATGTAATTTTTTCTATTATTTTTTAAAATTACGTATTGGTCAATGTGTGTGTACACCACAATTTGATCTTTAATTTTTTAAATTTATATATTATATTAGGATACACATCTATACTATATAGAAAAGCTTGAGGAGGGGGCTGGATGCAATTTTCTCCATTATTTTTTGAAATTACGTATTGCTCCCTGTTAGTGTACACCACACTTTTATCTTTATTTTTTAAATTATATATTATATTAGGAGACACATCTATACTATATAGGAAAGCACGTGGAGGGGGCTGGATACAATTTTCTCCATTATTTTTTGAAATTATGTATTGGTCCATGTGTATATATTAACTTTTGTCTTTATTTTTTTTAATTATGTATTATATTAGGAGACACATCTATATCTATACTATATAGGAAAGCTCGTGGAGGGGCTGGATGCAATTTTTTCTATTATTTTTTAAAATTACGTATTGGTCCCTGTGTGTGTACACCACAATTTGGTTTTTAATTTTTTAAATTTATATATTATATTAGGAGACACATCTATACTATATAGGAAAGCTTGTGGAGGGGGCTGGATGCAATTATCTCCATTATTTTTTTAAATTATGTATTGCTCCTGCTACACTTTTATCTTTAATTTTTTAAATTATATATTATATTACGAGACACATCTATACTATATAGGAAAGCACATGGAGGGGGCTGAATGTAAATTTCTCAATTATTTTTTGAAATTATGTATTGGTCCCTGTGTGTACACCACACTTTTGTCTTTAATTTTTTAAATTATGTATTATATTAGGAGAGACACACCTATATGTATAGGAAAGCCCGTAAAGGGGGCTGGATGCAATTTTCTCTATTATTTTTGAAATTATGTATTGGTCCTTATGTGTGTACATCACACTTTTGTCAGTAATTTTTTAAATTATATATTATATTAGGAGACATATCTATACTATATAGGAAAGTCAATGAAGAGGGCTGAAATCATGTATTGGTCTATGTGTATATGAGAAATCCTATTAATATATATATTGTATATATTTTTTTTATGATTATAAGTTAAATCTATAAGGAATAGAATGGGTTTATGCCTAGTAAGGAATAGAAAAGTAAAGGAAGCCTCAACCAAACTCCTCGCTTTCCCGTCGATGGCTGATGGCTCCATTCGAGCGGCATGCGGTAGCGTCGAACTGCAACAACAGACCTAATCGCCTCACTTTCAAACGCCGGTTTGGTGGACGCCTGTCGCCGTTGTGGTTGGTTTTGCCACCTTCTTACCGCACACCCGCCGAAAGGTCAGTTTTCTCTGTGGAAAAGAAAGTTGTCTTTGAGTTCAAGCGTCCGTTTCACTACCAACTACTGCCATGACTTCCTGCTCAAATTCGTATATTGTTTTGCTGTTGCTTCGGCCCTCCTTAAGAGAGAACGACTTCACCTACATTGATGTACGCTTGTTAAATAGTGTTTGTTGTGGGTCTGTGCGGTGGCGCGTCAAGGTTGCAGTTATAGTTGGGTTTGAAGAAGAAGAATATTTCTCGTTGGTAATGGAGTCCGATGAACAGACACCATCCACGAAGGCTCTTCTCTTCAAACACTTTCCAGTATATACTGGTCACGGGATGCAATATTCTGGGTTAGATAGCTGTAATGCTTCTAGAGCTGTAGACAGTCCCTTGCCAATCCATCAACTCCTACCAGTTGTCATCTCCCAAACATGGGGAAAGAAAATGAACCCAGAAAGCCACGGTATTCTATGTCCTTAGATGACGCAGCAAGAATGAACCCATCAGCCACAAAGAAGAACCAGCAGAATAGGCTCTCCTACCAATCACTGGGTCCGAATAAACCTGCTGTTTTTCGGGGGATGAAGGGTGACAACGGCTACTTTGGCATTTGCAAGACTGGATCTTTGGGGAAGAATCATGCTCTCATCTACAAACATTTGAAATTAGTCGCGTTAGTTGTCCTCATAATGGTTTCGTTATCACTACTTGATTCCATCATGCTCTCTGTTATCCGGAACTTGAATGTTTCACAAGGGTTAGCAAGCAGAGAGAGGTCAAAGGTATCTCATCATTCTAGTTTCTCACTTTCTGATTCTTATCATGTCCTTACATTTAATCAGTATGTTTTCCCTCTATAATCTGTGCTCGATCAAATGTCTATGTTACAAAGTAATAGTTCCCTATATGTTTCACCCCATTCTCATATTGAATTACATGAGTGGATTTTGATAATCTGTTTTCAGTGTCAGCTTGTGTTAAATAATAGTCAGCCTATGTAAGAGAACTATCTTGTCTATCCTCATCAGATGTGTTTATCTAGGAGGTGATATCTATTTGCTAGTGTCTACTAATGAAGTGCTCCTATAACTTGTAAAGAAAAACCAAATCAGTTGCTACTAGCTAGCGTGTTACAATGGTTATATAAGCAGTTAGTCAATTATATTGCTCAAGTAATGGTTTATTTTTGTTTCACGCTTAAATTGAAATTGGAAGGTTTTCAGAAATACTGTATTAGAAAAACAAGGACAACCGTTACAGTTCACCTAAAATAACATGCAATTTTACCCAGGTTAAAGTATACTGACTACTATAATGCCCAAAATACACTCATTGTCAGGTCATTCCTTCAATTTGATAATTCAATGTATCTTAATGTATTTAACATTCAATAGCCGATGCACACCTACAACACACAAATAGTTTGAGGCTTCAAATAACAACTTGAGTTGCTGCCAATCATATTTTTTTTCTCGTGAATATTATTGGTTGATTTTTTTTTGTGTGTAAAATAAAGAAAATCCTAAAACTGAATGCCAAATTCCAACTATAATACACCGACTTTCCACAAATCCAGTGGGTCATTAAAATTTACATCATCATTCTCCATTTATAGACTAGAATATCCCAGAATTTTAGTTGACATTTCCATGGGAATTGGGCACGCCAGATTCTGTGAATGACTAAGGAATAAACTGGAAGTGACAACCGTTAGTGAGAAACTACAAAAGCAGTGTATTTGATTGTTTTGACACATGCAAATTACGACGCTGAGGCACCTTTTAGATTAATGTCAGTGAGTCTGATAGATTCAGAAGGGGAAGAGCTAGATCGAAACCAACTTGGGGAACTGATAAGAGGGATGGATTATTCCAACTCAGTGAAAATGGGGAACTGATAAGAGGGATGGATTATTCCAACTCAGTGAAAATTCTCAAGATAGAGATGAATGGAATGAAATCATTATGTAGCAGATTTTAACATGGTTTTCACTGAGGCTTATATAATGACGGTTTGTCATCTAGCAGATAGATTAGATGTACAAATGCTAGTTACTCTGGTAACCATGTAAAATGCCTCTCCCCCGTCAATGTTATGATATGCACCCATGTAAAAGATTTGTTATAGTTGTCCAACACAATTCTGGATTGGTTATTTTGTCTGGATCGGTTATTTTGTTATCTTCTTTGAATGGGCCATCGCCTATTACATAATTTTGATTTATCCATATGGTTATTTTTATGAAGCATAAAATTGTCCAACATGGTGACAAGGACGACACCCAGATACTTATACATGAAGAACTTTTCAACCTGGCTTCATCAACAACTACAGAGGTAGTATATGTGGCAGTTTGTCTATTCTTGCACCAATACCTTAAGTTCATTTATCTGATTGGCTCTCCCTGTGTCAGGTAGACCACCATGAATCCTCCATGCAATGGAATGAACCTGGTGATCAGGCATCCAAATGGAGGCCTTGTTCGAATATTCACAAACCAAGGGAACAAGGTACTATCAATAATCAGTTTACTGCCTCAGCCCAACAAGTATTATAAATTATTTGACTTTCTCAAAGTCTTCTTTACAAGGTTAAGTATAGACATCGTTGTTATTCTACAGATTTTATGGCAGTGAAAGATGAGTTCTTATTTGTTATTTTGGTATCCCTATTGATCATAATGATTTAGTTAGAAAATCTAGGATCAGAAAGAAGACATAACTCCATCTTGTTCCAATATTGTGTTTCAGTAACTTTTCTGTATATATGCTGTTTTTTTCATCTTAACGAAGGAACTACTATCTCCTTTCTTGGTAATGAGAAACTGGCTTTACTCCCCCACATAAGCTAGTAGGGTAACCTGCTCCCTTGTGAGCAGGCTCCTTAAGCGGATGGCTATTATGTTGAGGCAGCTATATCATGTTTGGTAGAGCATCTTTCTTTCCCAGGAGCAAATTCTAGGACCCTTGTCCTTCGGGATTCTCTTAGGGCACGTTTGGTTTGCAGGATTTTTAGAAATCATGTATTTTGTCCATCCCGCATTATTAAAATGCTGCATTGTCAAAATCCCGCAAAATAAAATTTTATGTTTGGTTTGTTGGATTTTGTAAGTGCGGGATTTATTTTTTTTCGTGTCCACGACGTTCGTCATGTTGGATTTTGGCGTCCGGGAGAATTTTGATGGAGACCAAAATGCGGGATTCCTATTATGTCTGAAAATCCCGGGATTAGCCTCAGTTCTCCAATCCTGCAAACCAAACGTAAAATTTGTTGAACTGGAGTCCAAAATACAATCCAATACAGCAAAATCCAAGTAACCAAACATGCCCTTAGTCTCATCATTGACTTCACTACATCCTTGATGACTGATTTTGTTTGTTTTTGCGTCGCACTGGCCATAGGTGTTGCCAAGTAGAAAGACTTTGTGTCTTCTCTCTGGTATTCTCTTACTTGCATCACAATTCAAATGGTAATGGATTGATACATCCTAGAGCTAGCTGGTTTGCTATCTTGAACTTATCTTCTCCTTATGTACTGGTTGATCGACTATATGCATGTAGGAAGGGCTGAAGCCAATTAATCATTAGATGATAAGGTCAGTTCCAGTAAGTGCATGAATTTGAGATGGACTACAATTTTCCTCCATACTGGATGTGCCGGTCTGTACGGATTTTGTGTAGCAAGTCTTTTGACCCTGGCTAGAATGGCTGAAAATCAAGCGTCATCTGAGATCATTAGCTTAGGAAGATGATGCATGAACTGAGAAAATGTTTCTATGTCAGCTGATAGTGGACCTTAAATGGCGGAGGATTTTGGATGTGCAGCCTGAGGCTATCAAAGATGTTCATTGTCTTGGAAACATGTCACTTTTGCCTGGGTTGAATTATATCCGAGTCATAAACTAAGGTGATCGATCTTCCCATCATATCCAGGCGTGGCTAATATTATTAAAGTCATATCCACATGGCAAACTTGTGATTGGTTGCATCACCAAAGCTCACTATCAATAAATTACCATTACATTCCCTGTTTCTCAGACATCCCCTGCCTGGCATGGTTATCAGAACCGGACCGATCATCGAACCGGTGAGGCTACTGGTTCCCGGTTAACCGGTCAAACTGGTGGTTGGACCGGTTCAACCAGTGACGTCATCAATGAGGTCATATTTAAATATATTATGTTAAAAATATATACTAGATGTGAAGATTAGAAGAATATGATCCAATTGAAACTATGATGAAGCAAGTTCAAATCTTTTTCCCACTCTTACAGCAATTTTTTGACATACTCCCAAGTGGGGTCAGACTTTGCCTACAAAAAAGACTCCTTGCAACATAGTGTCATTTCTACTCTCTACAAAAGAACACAAGGGTTAATGTAAACAGTAGTTGGGCGGTAATGCAAATAATAGATGAAGTATGAACTGACGACGGGAAGAAAATAAAAAAAAGGAAGAATAACAATAACAATAGGTGAAGGTGTGTAGGAGATGAAGAAAAAAATGTACAAGGCAGCAATGCAGCAGATGAAGGGAGTAGGAGAAGAAGAAACAAAAAAACAATGTAAAAATAAAAAAGAGCAGCACAACATAGGAAGGGACTGAAACCGGTCAGTTCTGACTAATCGTACCGGTTCTACCAGTTCACTGGTTGGACCGGCTGGTTATCTGGTTTTTTTCGGTTCTTGGGTGACTTCCGAGTTTGGAGCCTGACCGGATCGGTCTGGCCACTGGTTCCCGGTTCAACCGGTCTAACCGGCCGGTACAACCCGGTTTTAATAACCCGCCTGCCCCTCTTCTCTTCTTGCTTCTCACTTTTCTTCTATTCCTTCCTCCCATATCCTTTGCTTTGGTTATACCTAGCAGCAAAACGTGTGTACTTTGGTTCTAGTTTAGTTGCCAGTGCATGCCCAAACCTATAGCAACAAAATGTGCATGCTACTGCTGCTAGCAAAGCATCAATTGAGAAGATGAGGTGGTGTGGGGGTGGAGATGTGGAGAAGAGAGTAGAAGGGAAGGGGGGCTGAGATAAGGGCTACTATAATCCTTTTGCCACCACACACCCAATAAATGTGTTGCCAATAATAGTGTTTTGTGCTGCTCGCATCAGCATCCACGTTGCATCTTCTGCCACTCTTCTGTCTGTCTGTCTGTCTCTCTCTCTCTTTCTCCCCCTCCCCCTCCCTCCCTCCCTCCCATTTCCTCTTTTACCCTTCTCTCCCTTCACATCTCCTTTCCCACCCACCCTTTTCATTGGCTATCGCCTACAGTTGCAGCTACGGAAATTGAGGGAGATTGTAGGCATCATATGAGCGAAAAGTAAGTGAAGGAAGCTAAGAGCATGGGTAGTGAGAACAGCATGTGGCGGCTGGTGGGCATCGGAAGAGGCGGGAGGAGGGGCAGGGACTCTGAATATGAGATTGTGGAGGTTTTCCAAGCAACAGGGTGAAGTAGGGTTTTGGGTTGGTTAGATAAATTAATTTAACTACGAGAGTTTCATATATATTCTGTTGAGAATCGGGTTAATTTCTATATTGGGCTATATTTTATACTGTATTCTATAATCTCTGATATACTAGATCACCAGGTTTTTTGTCTGCTTTCCTTAAATAACTACAACAAATCCTTCTCCCCCTTAATATTTTGAATGTACATTGACAATACTGGTTTCACTTATTAAGACTTTCTAGAAGCTGTTATTTATTATTTTTAATATGTTGCAGTTGTATTTTTTTAATATGAATATGTACCAATTTAGTACTTGAGTGTTTTTACTCTTGTTTTCTTAACAGGGCATGGTGCTACGAAAACTGGGTATATTTTGGTTAGTGCAAATGGGGGATTAAACCAGCAACGGGTTGCTGTAAGTTTTAACCTGATATTTGATCATTTCACTTGATAAAATATGATAATAATGAGGTTCTGTACTTGAATTATGAAGTTCTGAAATCCACCCATGAATTCTGTGTAATTTGTGTTTTTTGTGCCACTGTTTTCCCTTAATTTGAGCATAATTAAGATGAGGCATTTTGAGTCTATATATATATATATATATATATATATATATATATCAATTTGAATGTAAATAATAGATTGCATTTCAGCAAAAAAAAAACCACATGTGCTAGTTTTTATGTGCTTCATTTTCAAATATACTTCCTTACTTTTTTGATATGCTAGGAACTAATATAGGTTTCTCTTGGTTTACTTTATTAGCTTAAGTTTATAAACTAATGGACACATTGACCCTGAAGGGTATGATATCCGGTAGAAATGAAGGATTTGCCATTACATTACATTTTTGAAGTATTTGCATAGGCTTGATTATAGTCAATAGTATGATTACAAAAAGATACCAATGGTGGGTTTGGTTGCAAGTTTATTACGTCCTAAATGACTTGGCAAACGCCTCAAAGTAGTTTTTTCTGGGAAATCCAAACACCTAAAATTTACTTTTGGTTTGACATAGACCTTGATCCTCAAATATCTCCTAGTTAAAAGAGCTCTATGGGTTTGGGTAAATTTGAAAAAGATCTAGCTAATTTGGATAAAGGAAACCCACATCAGTTCAATCTTACGTTGAATTTGACGGAAATGTTAAAACACCCCAAGAAAAATCCTCAACCCCGTCATTTTAGTGGTGGATACTGCTATTCGCAATCCACCCACCAGTCCCAAAAAGTCCAATCCGATGGAAGAGTTGAAGCATTGGTCCATGGTGGATAACTGGCTGGATATCATGCTTTCTTGTAGTGAGTGGTGGTTATAGATGCAAGGAATGGTGGAATAAGAGGGAGGTTGTGAAGGTGGTAATAAAAGGTGAGTAAATGATGATAGGCTGTTGGTGGATATGGTAAAATGGTTGCAAGTTGTATACTCAAATATATCGGTAGCAGAGTGCAGAGAAGGAAGAAGCAAGAAGTTAATATGTGACAATGAACATGATGCATACTGTAAAGAAGGAAGAAGCAATAAATTAATGCGATAGTGAATATGAGATGCATAGTGCTGATTCCATAGTCATTGCCATTCCCAATAATACAACTACAAAGACAGAGTGAAGGAATGTTATTCTTTTATATATATGACTTCATACATGACATAAGAAATGTGCACAGGGAAAATTCGACATCAGGTGAAGCGAATGAAAATGGGGAGCGGTTGAAATTTTGGGGATGATACAAGTTGAGAGGAGCCTGATAATAACCCATGTGACACATCATACTTTCCAATCATACTTGGATACCTCATGCACACCTCATGTAACACATTATAGTTTCCAACCATACTTGGATGCTTCGTGCATGAGAAAGAGATTAGAAGCAACCAAATTAATTTAGATATTTATATTTGATTTGATAAAATATGTGTTTTGACAACTAATAACAAACTTATTGTTAGAGAGTCTAGTTATTTAGTTAATAAGTTGTTGGGTCTATTTGTATATGGGCTCGATTGTGTCTTAGTTCATTAGGGTTTTACTTGAGCCTGTACACTTCCTCCTTTGTCCTATGCATAGGAGAGGGGGACTTCCCTTCTTATCATTCGAATATATACACAAGGGGCTTCCTCATCATATTGTTTTCCATATGGTATTAGAACAGGCTTTCCTGCGCCGCCCTAACCTAGAGAGATAGAGAGAAAGCAAACGAGGGAAGCCTCTCCTTTCCGATTGTCGTCCCTAGGCATTGCTTGGCTGCCTGTAGGGATTTCCTATCCCTGTGTCTCCTAGGAGCCGTCTCCATGGAGCGTCTCCATCAATAATAAAATAATCCATCTTGAAGTTGTTGCTACTAGATCCACATGGACCGCCATGCCGCCACTATTATTGTCTGTCTTTAGAGTTGCGAACTCTACCCTATCTACCGCCTTCGTCTGCACCGCTATTAATCTACACCACCTTCATTTACACCTCTGACGATCTAGACTGCCGTCATCATCCATGTCAGCCGTCATCATCCATGCCACAATTGACATTGAGATCTAATCCCAAATTGTAGAAAAATATCCCCTTTTTAACTGATATTGAGGATATATCACCCCCATAGTGCTATGATAGATATTCGAAACCCTTTGCTGCCATCTTGGGGTTTACTGCTGCTGTTCCACGCTGACATGGCGTGTCGCTATTTGATATGGTGGAATTTTCTTCTCTCATGACTCGGATCTCGAAGTCTACCCTATGACATGGTGTATCATAATTTGACATGGCATGTTGCTGCTACATGAACCTGTTGCTACATATTCTATACATCATGTCAAAATTTGACACGCCGTGTCGCTGCCGACCTGAACCTGCTGCTGACTACAACGTGTCAGACTTTGACACGGCGTATCGTTGTCACCTGTTCCGCCCTGACTGACTTGAGTTTTTTCGACTGACATGGTGTTTCTCTTTGAGAACACGACGTGTCGCCTGCAATTCGCTTCGACTACTACCTCCTGATACGGAGTGTCCCTTCACTGACACGACGTGACACGACGTGTCTCTTGCTGCCTGCATCTAGTGATGTGCGACATGGCGTGCCTTTTCACCTACACAATATGTCACCTGCTATTGTTGCTACATCTTAGCGTGCACAATCATTTACAGTTATTCTATAACATGGCGGAGGCTTCAATACTTGGCGTATCCCTACCTTTATCCTTACCAACAACACTTATCTTCCGTTTCCAATAATTTTTTCTTTTGTTCTTTAACCGCCCACCCTTTTCATCCCTACAAACATATTGCCTACCTCCTTAATGCTTGTATCACCCCACCATATACACACCGTGCCTACTGACTAATCAGACCGTACACCTACATGACATGTCACCTGTTATTGATTCCCATTCCCAGAATATTTGCCTACATAATACTACCTCTACTATTGTTTTTGACTTTCCACCCCAAGTTTTCTCTTTATTCTTTTCGTGGTTAGCGCGAGGGAGAGAATAGAGGATGATGAGTAGAGGGAAAAGATGAGATTGAGAAAGAGAGGAAGATTTTTATGTCTACTGCTATATTTATGGATCTTCTTGTCACTATGTATTTCTATCTGTAGATTCTTCTATTGCTATTATTGACATTTCTTCCTTATGGAGAGTTTGGGGAGATTATTCATCATCATTTATCTCAACCGTTGCTATGGAGTTATCTACTTGTTCTATGGAGATTATTGTTGTTTTGTGATTCTGCACTCGATGCTATCTGCACTCTATTTGCATGTTGACTCTTTATTCGTGCCCTGTGCACGTTGACTATTGTTGCTTCTACGACCCAACACTCTCTGGGGACTATGACCTCGCACTCTCTGGAATGTGACATCTGCTACTATGATGGAAGTTAGATGATTAGAGAAGACGATGATGGTTCCTTAAGCGACTTACATATGTATGGTGGAGCTTCATGCTTTTCCTCTACTGCTATACATCTTGAAGTCTTCTATTGCTTGGTACTTCGCACAATGGTCTTCTATTCAGCTACGTCGTCTACTTTCTATTGTTGTGTGCCAACACTCTCTGTCTTGTCCATGACTTGCGCACGTTGACTCTTTTCTTGTCTGTGCTTTGTATGCGTGTTGAGTATTGCTTCTTGTGTACCAATACTCTTTGGCCTTGTGTTTCACCATTCTTTGGATCATTTCATGACGTCAACGACTAAGATGAAGGCCATGATGCCTACATGTTGTTTAATTATGCTCCAGATGCCACTTCACACTGATCTAGAAGCTCCTGCTACCTGCATGCATACCCGCTTTTGGATTATCTATTTGAGGGGGAGTGTTTGACTGTTGAGTGCTTTATTGTAATTTTGAGGGGGGAGAAATATTCTTGTATGGGCTTAGTTTATCTTTTTATCCTGCTTCGTTGCCTTTAGTCTGTTTTTCGATTCGAAAGCTGATTTGGGATTCTGCCAAGCTTCAACTTGAGGGGGAGTATTAGAGAGTCTAGTTATTTAGTTAATTAAGTTGTTGAGTCTATCTGTATATGGGCTCAATAGGGTCTTGGCCCATTATGGCTTTACTTGAGTCTGTATGCTTCCCCCTCATCCTATTTATAGGAGAGGGTGGATTGCCCCTTCAACATAAGAAAATATACACAAGGAGACTTACCCATCATATCATTTTCCACCCTTATCAATCCTTAGTAAAATTCTCACTTCAATTACATTCCCTTTAGAAGGCAACAACTTAAGTGATATATATTAGATGCAATCTCTAATAACTTGTCAATCCATCTTGGAAGTGTTCACCCTCAAAGGACTCTTGTTCCTAGTGCCAATTCTACATGGATATGCCAATCCTAATTTGGGTCTAGCCTTGGTTTGAGTCCAACCCATGTTCTTATTTTAATTGGGATTACTATTCCTAATTGGAGTTGGAGATGACCCTCTCTATGCAACTTGGGTTCATATTTTGTTTTATACTCCTAATAGGTTTGAATTTTCCTAGTGGAAGCCTTATGGCTTGGAGCCTATGAATAGGACCCTTGGGCATTGATATTCTCTTATACCAAAGAGTTCCTTTTGTTTGGGTTTAACTTTCTCAAGGTTTTTGGGTTATCTTTTTGAGAATAACTCGTTTGTAATCTTCTTGTAATATTGGAATTTCTCTTCTCCTCCCGTGGGGTAGGCATCTATACCGAACCACTTAAGTTCCAAGCTCATTGTTTATGTGGATTGTTGTTGTACTAATCGCGACATACGTATTGTATCGTGTTCTTTTCGCTGCGCCGACTGAACAACAAGGAATAAAATTGGGAAAAATATGTCGCTGTTATAATCAACTCGTACTTCGACTATTTCCTTATTTTGGAATTAGAGATGGAAGGAGACTTACATTTTATGTATGGACAAAACTTAGTAATGTGTACATAAAAATAAAATTTCAGATAAGTAGGCTAGACTTAGAAGAGCATGGTTTAATAGGAGATTTTTATGCAATGTGAGCCTTCGTGAATTGAGTATACATTTTACAGACTGGCTTGTTTGAGCAAAAGAGTTTTAACCAAATTTGGGTTCAACTTGTTGGCATATGGGTTGAGCCTTATTTGGATTAGCTATTTATGAAGGGCATTAGATCTTCTTGTTGGAACAACAGTAGCGTGAGGTTGAACTCCTGCTGCCCCAATTACTACATAAACCCCGAGACATGCAACGAGGAAGCAAGTAAGGATAGTTTCAAATGTTCTAGCCTAGTTTGTTTCATTCACAACCATTCAACTGAACCAACAAGCTTTGCTCGCCCGATTAATTTGAACTTCTTGTCAAGTTGGAAGAAAAACAAATCTACTTAGAACTTCACTTAACCATGTAAAACATATTTTTTTTGGAAGAATTTGAATTATTTCAATATGCGGAGAAGCATGAGATTTTATTTAACATTAGTACAATAGATAATTATGTTAAAGTAATAATAGTTTAGATTTTTTCATCAAGTTGATTTTACACATAATTTATAGAAATCAGCACACCCAAGTCACAGATAATTTAACTTTTAAACAAAAAGAATCAAACATAATTTACTAGGGACGTATGTTGGGGAGGAGGGATGGTTCATGGTTGAGCACAACCAAACTCCATTTTTTGTGGGTGAGGGTAGCTAGGTCAATGTATGAATTTTAGTTTCAGTTAATAAAACATAAAACGATAGGAATAACTTACTCTTTATATTTTTATTACAAATTTAGGTGACTGTAAAGTATATTTAATTTAGAAAACAAACTATTGTAACTGAAACTCAAAACAAATAAACAATTTGTCCGACATTGAAAGTTTGAAATCAAAGATAGACAACTCACAAGTTTTAGGTGTATTGTGTCTTTATGTTAATGTAAAGGGAGGAGGCAAAAGAGTATTAAATTTTGTATTATATTAATAACACTTTGTACAAGTATTAATAACACTCTTTATAGGAGTTTACGCATAGCTATAAAACTTATAAGAGAGATTTATTTGAGTCCAACCAAATATCAAAACAATGTAACATTCAGAGATATAACCTAGAAAAGAAGGAAGCTAAAAAAGTAGTCAAAGAGGCTAAATATAGATACTTTGAATAGATATATAAGAAGTTGGATAACATAGAAGAGGAAAAGGATGTATTTAGATTGGCCCATATAAGAAAAAGAAAAGCAGGCAATCTGGGCCAAGTGAAATACATCAAGAATGAAGATGTTTTATGCATGGAAGATCCATAAAAAAATGCCATTAGTCTGATAAGGAGGTTTATGAAGAAGTATAAAGAAAACAACAAAGATCTTCAAATGTTTTTTTTTGACGATCGAGTACCAAGGGAAGACTCCCAGAAAAAGGGTGTTCCAATCCAACACATTATTTTGGTTAAAGACATGTAGGGCAACTCAACTGCGAGCGTCATAATTCCAGGAGGGGGAGACTCCAAGATTTCCAGTTACAATTGAGGTTCATCATGGATCAATTCTGATCCCATATTTCTAGAATCCCATATAAGTTTTGAATGCTTGTAGGTCAAATTTATGGACAATGGTCCCAACCCTCCTTGACCCTGTAATGAGTGGAACCTATAGGTCATCACTCATTACATTAAGAACAATGGGACTGCATACAATCACCAACACACAGAACATATGCTTGTTAGATGGATGCAATACCATATATCAATTCTAGTTTATCAAGAGCATTTAAAGTGTAGTAGCGGAATTGAAATGTAACTATTACATCATAAAAACATAGTGAAAGTCATTGCACCCACTTGGGTGGCCTACACGAAACATAAGCCAAACTAAAGTTATCCGGTTTTAAAGGGAAACCTGGAAACAAGAATTTCAATTTGTACTATTGCTCCTTTGAAACATGTCCTTTTCCAACTGGTATCCTAACCCTAGGTATTGGGAATAATACCATAGAAACAAGATAAATAAATTTATCAGTATAAACTGGTATGCGCTAATATGTAAACAATTTGGGTATATAAGAGTTTGAAGTGAGATTGTTCCCTTTGAAAGAAAAAGGTAAAAAGGGTATAAAAAGGTAATATCCAAAGAAATAATGAGGGTTGATGAGGCATAATTAAAGGATACAAATAATTCTTTCCTTAAAGATAGAATTTCAACAATAATCAACAATAAAGCATTGCATGCAGATTAAACAATAAGAATAATACGATCCAAAATGTAGAGATGAAGCACCATCAAACTTGAAGCCATGGGAGAGAGATGCACCAACACCTCCGAGCCCTATATAAAGTATATAAAAGCAGGTTAGAGCACTAACACTGAAACACCAAGGGCTAGGTACCAACACCTACACCCAAATATGGTTGTATACTGGGCACCAACACCAATAACACATCAATTAGATGGTACTAGTCTCATCAACTAACATGCATTTCACAGTGAAGGCTAAGTTCCAATCAAATTTTTAGTAGTAATTGAAGGAATCCAATTAATATAGCAAATTAGGGTAAAAGGCTAGCAATAGTAGGAAACCAAAACAAGATTATGATTTATCAAAAGATTATTAAATAAATAAAGAACAATTAGGGTTTTATCCTCATTATTTTGAAGTAGAATCAAGAAGTGATGTATTGCCCAAATAATAGGAAATAGCAACATACTTGAATTGATGAACTTAATAACTTCTAAAATGTCCAACATTTAGAGTCTCAAATCACCTAACAAAAGTTTATAGAAAATTAGGGTTTAAGTGCCCATTAGATATGTAAACCCATTAGTATGTAAAGATTGTAAAGTGATCTCTAGCGAAGAAATTACTGCCCAACATAGGTTGGTGGTTTTGGATATGAACATGAAGATCAACAAAGATAAGCATAAGCCAAACCAAGATCGAACAATCAAGTGGTCGACTCTTTAAGGAGAAAAGAAATAGATATTTAATGATAAACTTATTAGGAGGGCACTTGGAATTTGGACTCTAATGGTAATACTATGTGTTATGATATGATCAAAATTTCCAAAGAGATTTTGAGGGAGTTCAAAGGGCGTCGGCCTCCACCAAAACAAACTTCATGGTGGAATGATAAAGTAGAAAAGGTTATCAAACTCAAAGAGGGGATTTATACGAGTTTGCCAAATCTTGAGATGATGCAACTTTTGCGAGTTACAAGCAGACAAAGAAAGAAGTTAAAAGAGCAGTTCAACAGACTAGATCTAGATTACTTTCGAGATATATATAAGAAGTTGGCCACTTGAGAAGGGGAAAATGATATATATAAAATGACTCGTGTAAGAGAAAGAAAAAGAAGAAACCTTAGTTAAGTAAAATACATCAATTATCAAGATGGTAGAGTGTGGGTCAAGGATGATGATAAGGAATCAATGGAAAATCTACCTTTATAAGCTTTTCAATGGATATACATTGAATAATGTAAAAGACTAGCCTAAATGGTTTAGAAAAACCCACCTTGAGACTTTTGAGGCTTACTCCTCGAGGCAAGGCTATCCCATTTGAATCTCAAGGCTTATGCCTTGATGTCTTGGATTGAAGCTTACTCCTCGTCATGTCTGAGGCTCGCCTGAAAGAAAGCACTGAGGCTTAGCTGAGATACAAGCCTCATTTTTGGCTGATAATGTCTTATGTTGATCACCATCTTTTCTACTTTGACAATTTTACATACTTCTTTCAAAAGTTTTTATTTCATAGTTATAGTGAAATATCATTCTTTCATAAATGATTTTTTTGTTGTTCTTTGAGTTTGATTTATCAATCTTCATTGGTAATCTTTGGTATCTTTTTATTTACCATATTGACGGTTCCTTGTCCCTAGTTTCCCACCAATGCCCTATTATGTTTCCCCTACTTTTATTGAATTTCATTTTTCCATCTAATAATAAAAAGCATCGATATCTCATTATTTGCTTAATACTTATTTGAGCATTGTAGCGGTTTTTGTTATTAACTTTGCTCTGAATCACTATTCATCCTTGTTAAGTTATTTTTTTACTTCACTTTAGTTTTTACTTATTTACCCATATATTGTACAAATATATACATACATGCAATAATATATGCACATACACACACATATATGTGTGTGTGTGTGTGTGCATGTATGTGTACAGTTTCATTTATTTATGAACACCTCATACATATTTTGAGGCTTTTGCCTCACATGAAAGCCTCACTTCATTGTGAAAACATGCCTCGCTATGCTTCACACACCTTAAACCTTGCTCGTATGACATGAATACAAGAGATATCACTTACAAACACTAATTTTACTATATGAGTTCACAAATGCTTTGAAAAAGGTGAAAATAGGAAATGCATGCATGCTAGATGGTATTCATATCGATCATGGAAGAGTATGAGGGATGAAGCAGCTATGTAGTTAGCGACTTTCTTCAAGAAGATTATGGAGAAGAAAAGCCGAATAAGTGGAAGAACATTACCATAGTCCCCCTTTAGCAAGAAGTTGCTCTAAAGACAGGTATCAAGCCGATGAGCCATACAATAAAGCATTGTGAGAAGACGATTGAGCAAAGGCTACGATCTACAATGTAGATATTAGTCAACTGTTTTTTTTCACATCTAGAAGATCCAACAATATATACTATTTTTCTGATAGGGAGGTTTATGGAGAAGTACATAGTTTTTATTGATTCGGAAAAGGCTTACGATCGAGTACCCAAGGAAGTGTTGTGTAGGGCTTTCGAGAAAAAGGGTGTGCCGAGCCAATACGCTCACTTGGTTAAAAACATGTATGATAGCTCAAGCTACTTATCTACAGTTTTAGGACTCTTGGAGGAGAGACACCAAGATTTCCTATCACGGTTGGGGTATATCAAGCATGGGCGTATCCAGGGGGCTACCGCGACTCTAGCACCCGCACCCGCACCCCCCCCCCTAAATCTAAAATGATATATATTAATGTGCATATAAATAATTAGAGGAGACAACTAATTATATATATTTTGTATCTAAAGTACACAGTAAGTCGCCCCTAGCGTGTGTGGTTTGGCCCGCTGAACTCTAAGCAGCAAACATGGGTTCGGTTCTCGGTTTCCTCACTTTTTATCCTGCTTGGTTCATAGAACAGTACATGTATCTTTGATGCGAAACAATTACATGTGTTTTCTGTAGCGTAGCTAACCACTGTACTGACTAGTAATTTTTAACCCAGGTTCCATTCTTTACGATAGTGTATTTTTTTCTTCTAAAAAAGTATATGCTACAGAAGTTTAGCTTTGGTCGTTAGTTACATTTTTCTACTAATAAGTAAAGAAGGAAGGAGTAAATGAAAGAAAGACATTCTTACTTTTTCCGTATATTGCTTGTTATTTCGACTATTAGCATAGAAATCATTTTCAAATGCAATGTTGATATAGTATACGGGATGCTCTCGCTGTTTTGATATTCTCTTTCTCTCTTTGAAGTTGTTATTTATTCAAGTTTAGTTCAAATTTTGAGAAGAACATATGTAATATTTCTCAACATAGTGTATTTTTGTTAATTGGTAAAAAAAGGATTTCAAACATTGAGTATCAACTTTGACGTTGACTCATCTAATTCAGCCCCCCACCCCCCGGTTGTGATTTTCTAGATCTGTCACTGATATCAAGGATAGACATTGTGTCTGTATCTATGTGTTCTTGTAATGAATGAGTTTTAGGTTGACATTCGTTGGTGCATGTTATTTGCTACTAATATTGTGCTAATGATGAAACGAAAGAGAGATTGAATGGATGCTGAACTTTGAAGAAATGTGTTGGAATTTAGTGCACTTAAGATCCATAGAGTCTACACATCAACATTACAACTTCAGCCAATTTATAATTGTGAACGCTGGTCCAGTTGGGTGGAGTGGAGGTACCAAAGTGTGATAACTTTTGTTATTTGGGTTCTCTATAATTTATATAGATGACGATATTCAAGATGGTGTTTGTCATCAGATCACAATCGGATGGTTAAAATGTAGGAGTGCAAATGAAATAGTATGTGACCAAAAGATCCCTCTTAGATTAAAAAGTAAGTTGTATAAAACATACATAGGACCAACCATGCTATATGGAGTGAATGTTGGGCAGTGAAGAAACCAAGTTTCAATAAGATGAATCTTGTCAAAATGCATATGCTAAGATGGATGTGGAAAGACAAGAAATATTGCTCGAGAATTGACGATATAATGAACTAAGTGGGGGTGGCAAGTATTGAGGACAAGTTCCATGAGGGTCGCCTAATATGGTATGGAGATATGTAATGCACTGATTAACGCACGTGTTGAAAGCAATGATGTTGAGTCGCGTACATCTAAAAGAAGAGACATGCCTAAATTAACTGGGAAGAGATTAATGAGATACATTGAATCTTTAAATCTTTGATCAGAATATGACTCATAACATAGTTGATTGGAAATAAGGATCCATATAGCCGAACCCAACATGATTAGGTTTGTAGCTTAGATTAGGATGGCGGTGATCTTTATGATTGAATCTAATATAACCTAACCAGAAAACTAATAATAGAAAATACAGTATCATTTAAATGCAATCATCAAGTGTGCCATCTAATTGAGGCATATCATTTTTAGATTCAATCATGTGTCCATCTAATTGAGGCTTGCAGAGCCTATATGTAGGTGTTTGAGATCAAATAGACTGGTCGCCAATGTGGGACGAAACCCCATGACTTCACAAAAAACCCAACAACGTATGTAAATAACAAAAGAAAAAATCTTGACCAAGCTATGATAGACTCGTACTCAAAGTGCATCGGAGCTGCGGTGCATGTAAATATGCCAAGGTGGTGACTGTCCCAATATGCTAAGGTGGTGACTTTCCCGCATCATATCCCGACTAAAGCTTAAGAAGCAAAATCTTTATAGGGATATTTTTGGCTCCTAATCAGAATTTACTAATCTTAACAAGGAAAAAGGAACAGAGGACACCATAATAAAAAACATCCTAAATGATTTCAGGGGTTCCTATTTTCGGGACATTCACACACACCTTTGTGATAGACAAATGCTAGGTGGACACCATTTTGAAACCCAAAACAAAACCCCAAGCAATCTTCACCACATGTTACAAGGTATAACCAATAAAATAATAATGTATTTTATTTGTTATACTTTGTAACATGTGGTGGAGATTGCTTGGGGTTTCGTTTTGTGTTTCAAAACGGGTCTGCATAGCAAACCTCTTTGAGATAATATTCCAAAATATGACTTCTGGTTCTAGGTCTGTTACTGTCAATTATATAGTTGTCGTGTCATGCAGATCTTGGCAGGGAAGTTGTTGCAGGAAAAACTTTTAACCTCTAATAATAATATAAGTCAAAAGCCTTCAAATTAAAACATCTACAAAGCTCTGGATCTATGACGAAAAGTAAAATACTGCAAGTTCCATATAAAATGGGAAAATTGCTAAAACTCTACAAAGTACGTCTCCCTTGGAAGTGGTTTTAGGTAGATAAACTACCTACGTGTGACTCGTGTGACATATTAGCTATATAGGGTATCGTACTGATAGTATCATATTGAGTAGTTCGGATTTGCTGTTCCTTATTTTAGTAGGAGCAGCCTACTCCTCCTCCCATCAACTTACACGTGGCCCTGCCCATTAAATGGTAGGGTTGGGATTTTATTCGTATAACAGACGGCAATATCTAACACAAGGTGCAGCCTGCTCCTTGTTAAGTTAGGAACAGCAAATCCTAGGGGGGCATATTGAGAGAGTTATACATATATCAGCTAAAAGTATAAACCCTTAGGGGTCACATGCTCTTTTTTTTTGCGGTACTAGTGTAGGATATACCAGAATTTACCCCATCTGGTGTCTTGTTTTAATGTCATAGTTGGCAGTGGGTTTTTCTCTCATTGGTATCTGTATCTTGTCTGCAGGTATGCAATGCTGTTGCCGTGGCAGCTCTACTCAATGCATCTCTGGTTCTTCCAAAGTTTTTATATAGTAGCGTTTGGAAGGATGCCAGGTCCCTATAGCTTGAATATATCTGTTTCTTTCTGTTTCTAAGTATAGTCAGTTTTGATTGAATGTGACCCTTGCGTCCAATATTAAGTTGAAGCGAACAAATAAAATGAACAGCTTTCTATCTGAATCATGTGTTTAATGACTTGGGTGTCAGAGGCTTTGAGGTTCATTTAGTTGGGATACTGGTGATTCCAAACTTTTTAAAAAGATATATTGCTGAAAGAGCAGACTGAAGATTTTTATTCTTGTTAATAGTATGTGGTCTCCCTATATTCTATTGTCATGAAAAAATTGCATGCAAATACCTAGTAGCCTGTACAAATCCAAAACCTACAGAAGTGGTAAAACATCTACGGCAGTTCTCCATAACCATGTGGTTGGGTCAGCAGAAATCGAAAACACTGTCAATGTGCTTTAGTAAAAAGGATTAAAGAGCCTGTTTCATTAAAGAAAGGTGTTCATTCATGTTGTAAGTCAAGGATTGCATTTTATCCTCGAGCCGTTAAATGTCTTCATCGAATGTGTTTTGCTGAGATTTATTATAGCAAGCCGTTTGAGGTTCACATCCTTTTGAAAGAACTCATGAATAAGCTAGTGACTTGAGATGTTAAATTATTGTCTCCATGTTACTGATAATTTAGTCAGTGAGCCTAATCCTTACTGTGGGTTAATTTGGTACATTCCTCTGCAGCCAATTCAGTGACATCTATCAGGAAAAGCATTTCATGAGCCTTTTGAGAGAGGATGTAGATATTGTAAGGGAGCTACCGACTCATCTCCGGTCATTAGATTTTGACGCAATTGGTAGCCAAGTATGTTCAGAAAATGAGATAGTTTTGATTAATATATGTTGCTTTGCTGTCTGTATTACACAAACTCACTGTAAATGACCTGTTGTTGTGCAGATCACTGATGCAGATATTTTGAAAGAGTCCTCGCCCACTGATTTCGTCAGAATTGTGCTCCCTCTTTTACAGAAACACGGAGTCGTCCACTTCCTGGGATTCGGCAACAGATTGGGTTTCGATCCATTTCCTTCACAATTGCAGGTTCATATCCTTTTCTAAAGGTTTGATCTTGGTATAGTTTTTTTTTTTTTTAATCTTATGCCACTTAAAGTCACACTGAAATTTTGGACGTCTTTCATTAGCCATTGCTTGTTATCTTTAAAATGGATTTTGGGGGGTGGGGGGGACAATAGAGCTGTTTCTACTGTATTTTGGAACCTTCCGTATTAACTGTGTTTTAGCGGCCTGTTTGGTCGAAAGTAAGGCAAACGTATAGTACTAGTTACAGAACAAGAAAGCGAACCACGTCAAATAGAAGTCAGTTTTAATCATTTGGTTTCACATTATCTGTTAGTAGTACCGAAAACAGTTGTACCCACCCTCGGAATGGAAAAATACCCAGTATAGCCAAACTAGGCCCAAAATAGAAACAAAAACCTCTAGGCTCTAGTGCTCTTTCTCTCTAGCTTCCATTTGGGGCTTGTGATTTCCTCTGCTCACTGTCAGTTCCATCTACCTGCATTTGTGTTTCGTTGGCTTGAAATCTCCCCCTGTTTTGGTCCCTAGATATAGTATTCTTCTGCTTTGGTTTGAAATAGAATTGATTTATCATTTGAGGGCACAGAAAGCAGCTGAGCCTATTTGTTATGTACTATTTATCATGACAGAGGTTGAGGTGCAAATGCAACTTCCACGCCCTGAAATTCACACCGCGGATACAAGCAATGGGATCCCTCCTGGTTAAGAGGATTAGGAACTACAACCCCCGGAAGACCGAAATCGACAAGCAGCTTCTTGGAGATCACATGAAGCAGCTTGTTCCGGTACCCTTGCACCCACTGAGTGGTAACAATGACGTACCCAAGAGCAGAGCGCGCAGGTACCTGGCTCTGCACCTGAGGTTCGAGCAGGACATGGTGGCATACTCCATGTGCTATTTCGGTGGCGGCGAGGAGGAGAAGGTGGAGCTGCAGGCGTACAGGGAAACCCACTTCCCCAGGCTTGTTGCCGCAACAAAGAATAAGTATGTTGTTGTGTGTCTGAAAGAGAGGCCGTGTGTTTTTCTCTTTAACTTAAAATTGGAGCTTTTGCTGTTTGCCACTCAGTGCTGCTGTCTCAGCCTCTCAGGCAGCACGTAATGGACTAACTAGTAGAATGAACATCTTTTGTTGACTGAACCGAACGCAGCTCCATTCCTCCCGAAGAGTTGAGGAGACTGGGCCGGTGCCCGCTGACGCCAGAGGAGGCTGGCCTGGTCCTCTCTGCCCTGGGCTTCCCACAAGATACGTACGTGTACCTTGCCGGGTCACAGATCTACGGAGGGGAGTCGAGGATGCGCCCACTGAGCCGGCTCTTCCCCAACACGGTGACCAAGGAGGACCTGATGACTCCGGTTGAACTTGAGCTGTTCAAGAACTTCTCGTCCCAGGTAGATTGTTTTTCTCTTCTTATTTTTTGGTGGCCTGCAACACTCCAAAGTTACGTTCTCTTGATCGATTCTGACGCATTGCCACTCCTCTCTTATGAATGACACATACAATGATGTGATGCAGTTGGCGGCACTGGACTTCATTGTGTGTGCGGCGTCCGACGTGTTCGCCATGACGGACTCTGGGAGCCAGCTCTCGTCTTTGGTGTCCGGATTCCGGGTGTACCACGGCCGAGGACGGGCTCCCACGATAAGACCCAACAAGAGGATGTTGGCCCAGATCCTGACGGAGAGCAGCAGCAGTGGTGGTGGTGGCAGTGGCGTTGGCGGCGCCACGCCGCTCTGGGATGAGTTTGCGGGGAAGGTGAGGATCATGGTGCGGGAGGATCAAACAGTGCGTGAGAGGCCTTGGGGACGGAGCATATACCGGCATCCCAGGTCCCCAGAGTGCATGTGCAGAGCGTGAGGATAGTGTACCACAGCCGGAGGTGATTATCGGTCTGGGGATGTTTCCAATTCCGCCGCCGCATTGTAGATAGAATCATGAAAGCGAGCATTGCGTTTTGTACATGGCTGAGCTTCCTACAATTAGATGTCTTGATTTGTTATGGAAGTTTTAGAAAGCGTTCACTGTTCGAATGGTGTGTGTTAGTGATTATGTGCGCACTGATAAACTTGCCCCTCCACGAAAGTTCTTGATTAACTTAACGGTCAAAGTTCAAATCCATCAAGGTTCCAGAACCCGGTAACTTGCGGCAGGCGACCACGTCTGTAGGTTTTTTTTCCCTCCAGGTTACCATGAAATGTGTCAATTCATTATCGAAGTTTGTTGAGTGTTCACCAATCGAATAGTGTGAGTGATTGTTGCGAATCTGTCACGCGCTTTGTGACGAAGTCGTTGATTGAGGGATGGTCAAAATTTCAAGAATCTTGTCGTTTTTAGCATCAGAGGCTGTGGAATTTCTCAAAATGGTTGAAAAAGATATATGATAAGGTTATGACTCTTTAAGTGTACATCAGATGTGGTATTTCAAAAGATGGGTTTTGTCATTTAAATTGGATTTGCGGTACAGTTTATTACCCAGTCTGCCTTTCATCTCTCGTTGTAGTCATTAATGGATTCTTAGGAGCCATTTGGGTGGTATAACTGAAACTATCAGCACTTATGTATAAAACTCATTCTAGATCAGTAGCTAGCAGATACCACCTGCATTTTACTCTACTTAAATACTGTATAAATATACGCCCGTTTTCACGGCACAGGAAACTGCCGGTTTAGTTCCGCTGCCATTTATCTTATAAGTTAATCTGCTATGTTGTTATACACATGTTTTTGCTGTCCAGCACCCCAGTTTTACTGGAGTCTTGGTATTTAACACACACATATATATAGAACAACTTGGATTTCCAACTTCGGTAGCCGAACGGTCCCTTACATTAGGAAGAAGGCGAACCGAATCTTGTTGTTGTTTGGCCGGTGGCAGTTGCCGAGGGAAGAGGCCAAATACTGTTCTTGCACATGCAATTTCCTTTCTGAGAGTAGACTTGTAGTCCTCAGCATGGCTTTTTCAGCCAAGACCGCCGCTTCAAACGTTAAGCGGACACGGCAGCTTATCATGAAGACCGTCCACTTCCATGACTCATCGGGCAACCCACACGGTAGAGGCCATGGCACTGGTCTCTGCATCGGACGTGTGATTGCGAACAAGAGGACAGGAACTGATGATGGCTCTGTATTACGCCACAAATACGGCCCACACGTCCCAGAACCACGAATAGACCTTCGTCGCCTTCCTTGTTTCTGGGAGGAGAACGATAAACAGAGCCGTCGTAGCCTCGTAGGCGTGGAAGTCTTTGTACCGTTGCGATCGAAAGGGCCAGAACAGTATACGGCACCAACTGATCGTTTGGTGGCTACCAGAAAAAGTCCCAGGCGAAGATGAGTTCGGATAACTAAGCTGCCGCCGTCGCGACCTGTAGCTCGGGTCAGTCGTCTGTCGGATAGCAGGATAAGATCTTTCGTGTCTAGGACGGGAGCCGTGCTTCCGCGGGCGAAGGTCAACGTTTCACATGGTGATCTGGGTGCCGGCGGTTGTAGCTAATAAGCTAAGCTGTTGTAGATAAACAATACATGACTGTTCGGGCGATGTAGACGTTGAAAGTGCCATGATTAGAGGATAAGATTAGGAACTTGTAGCCAGCTACTTCATTTCACTTGACGATGAACCAACAGATTCCCCATTCCAAGCATTTCTTTTCTTAGAAACCGTTATAGCATATATTGGATCCGGTAAGGAGCGTTGGAGCATACATACGTAGTATGTTATGTTCACATGTTTGAAACGTTGTTACAAATATTAGCAGACAATTATAATTTAACTAACATGTTTATCTATGTCAATTTTAAGAATAAGATAAGAAATGAAAGAACAAAGGAAAAATAAGTAAATTGAGTTAGAGAACTTGAATTATATCATTCTCTTCAGGAAGACATAATTTATTTAACAGTACTCCAATCTGTTCCATGCGTGTTGTCCTTTTAGAAAGATGTTGTCTCGCTCACACGACAAGCAATGATACTACCGGTGCAGCTTAATGGTTGTTAGATACCACCACCTAACAAATACATCAAGAGAAAGAACATAGAAGAAGAATTCTCTCGCTCATGAGACCGTCTCCACGAGAGAGCAACGGCGGATGCATAAGACAACATGGGACAGTGTTAGAACACGAACGACAGACGCTCTGAGTCTAAGAGCAACGAGATCTTGAGATCTGAGATGTGTGAAACATGAGATCTGAAATGTGAGATTTATGTTTGACCCTAAGCCTAGGGGCCGTATTTATAACACCTTCACGTTCAATCAAATTTCTAGTTTGATGCAATCACACGACAACTCTTGTGCATGTAAAAGAAACAAGACGATACCCTTCCCAGTTCAAAACAACATTAATTAAATATTTAATTAAGTATCAATTAAGTAGTTATTTGTTGTTCAAAAAAGGAGATGGAATACAAAAAGACAATTTCTCTGTCCTATTCTTAATTTACAAAAAGAAAAAAAGACTATTTTTTCGTGCACACTCCTTATGTACTAGTTGAACCTGTATTGGGCTTAACCTATGCTAACTAGGAATAGCAAAACTGATATAGTTAACAATCCTCCCACAAAGTCCAATATGTAGTGTACTCTACCACTCAATGCTCCATATTATACTTTCAGCATGTGTCCTCCAGCTTGAATCATGCCCGAGTTATCCAACGTTCACTCCCATAGGAACTAGGTTAACAAATATCTTGAATCAGAACCTTGGGTGCAAGAGTATCAGTTGATAATAACACAATAAAGACAACGACAACAAAGAAAAAATGATGCACTAAATGCCATGCATCCAAATCAAAAATCATGATCGATATCAGGATACAACCCAGATCCCCTTTCACAACCTACAAAACATCAATCATTTAGGACACGTTTGGTTGCAAGTGAAACCAACACACAGTAAGAATTCTAAAATAGGAAATTAAAAAGGACATGTTGAATCTGCAAGAGATCTATTTGGTTCTAAGTACTTTGAACTAATGGAATCAAATTTTAATTGTTTGGTTGTACACAGTTAATTAACCATGTAGCTGGACAATGTAGATTTATCACACACACTACTCTTCATTTCACGCAAAACCCTTCAAAATGGGTGCTAGACATGTGTGCACGTTAACGCTCTAGAATGAGGAACTGGGACCGTGTCCTAATTTCTTGCAATTCATTTTCCATTTTTTCTACAAATTTATCTCCCGTGTGGTTTACTTTCACACAACGGGTTGTAACCGCGCTCTACCAAACAAATGGAGCTAGAAAACATGCGTACTTGCAACAAAAAGAGTTTGTTTTATGCCCAACCAATTTAGCCCTTAGTTGAAACTTCTGAGGATGTACTGCTAACATCATGTCCTAGGACTCGACACCATTCATAAAAACTAACAATTTTTTAGAGGACAGACACATAGATACTAAAAGTATCAAGTAAATTACATAGAGGAAATTCATTCACCTGACAACTTGTTATTATCATATTGAACTCAATTTGTGGGATCTTCACTCTTTTAGGTTGGGTTTCTACTACTTGTGAAATATGTGTGGTTTTAATACCATCCCCGACCTGGATTTCTCAACTAAGGACAAGGTAGAACTTTTAGTCAAATGATCAATCGTATTATCTTTAGAACCTATGTAATCTACAACCATGACTCCACTAGACACTAGTCCCTTACAAACTTGAGTTTGACTTGAACATGTCTAAGATTTTTTAATTGTACTTGAAACTCTTTATCTTGGCTATAGTTTTTGTGTTATCACAGTGAACTGAAATTGTCAGAAGCAACTGATTTCCATAGGTAAATTGGATATAAGTCCATATAGCCATTCAACTTCTAATCCAGTCTCATATAAAACACACAACTCAACCTAAAAGGTTGATCAAGACAATGTGGCCCGTTTCTTAGACCTCTAGGAAACAACACCTCCTCCCAAAAGAAATACATATCTTGAGACACCTTGCTCCCAGAGTTCATGGCAATCGGTCTTGCATCACTTTGTCCTTCAAATATAAAAGGATATTTGTCATAATGTAGCCCAAGAGAGCTAGTTCCCGTTGTATACCTCAACACTCTATGAAGAGTTTTCCAACAGTCTTTTCAAGATAATTGATGTATCTAATTATCTTTCTCACGATAAATGACACACTCCTATTTTAGGGTTTTATCTTGTGCCTTTTTATTCTTTAATCACATCTAGACTTGTTAGAATGCATGCTACTTCCCCCAATAAATGGTTTACTATCAAATGCACTTATAGATGATTTTTACATGTTTTATAGGTACTTTAACCACTACTTGATGGAAGGGAGATAGGAAGGTTGGATCTAGGGTTTCCCAATGCTTCGAGGAGTCTAAAGGAAGCCAAAACATCTCCCAACCTACCCAAGTGATCAAAATATGTATTGAAGCAATAATATCCATGGATGACCAAGTTCAAGACCCAAATGTAAGGTAAGGACCCCAAGACGGTTATCCCACCAAGGGATGGTCATTCTGGGACATGACTCAATCATAGATTGCTGATAGAACCTTCAAAAAATGACTCAATTGGCCAGAACGACCATTCTGATCAGAATGCTTGTGCTGAGAAATCCCAAAATGGTTGTGCTGACTAGAATGCATGTGGTGGCAGACCTAGAAGTCAATTCCCCTATTACTTTCAACATTCCACCATGGTTGTTCCCATCCACCATGACCATTCCTACTCACCCCTACCAAGACCGTTCTTCTCAAAATGACTGTGCTACCTACCAAACCCTACTTCTTCCCTAGTATCATTTGACCTAATTGCCCCCACTTAAACCCTAGATGCCATGGTCCTTGATATAAGCCTGGGGGGGGGGGTGACCGGCAAAAATGGAGCAGATCCAGAGTAATTGAACTTTTAATATTATAACCCAACACTCAAGCCCCACAGCTATTATACGGGGTCTGATGTTGTATTCAGGGTCGAACTACATGGATAAGGTCGACAAGTGTTAAGTACACAAAGTCTTACACTCTTACATTTCAAATGAACATGTGAGTTAAAAAGGATGTTCCTTGAGGAACGATGATGTTCCACCTAAAACAAAGAAAGTTAAAAGAAAGAAAATAAAAACAAGAGAAAACTATTAACAAGTGGTAAGAAATAAATATATGGAAGGAAACTTGGATCAGGTTTCACCTACTAGAATCTCTCACCAACATGCAAAACTCACACCCCTTCATACACTCCTATTAAGATTACAAGTAGTCATCAAAACATCTATTCCCTCCTCTCTCAAGATAAGGATAGATCTAGGCTCTAAGGTAGCCTCTCTTTTGAGATAACGACCCAACAACCCCCAAACAAACTATATGACTGTTAGACTTAGCATTCCAACACTTTCATGCATTCATACTACTCCATAACACTAGATAAGGATGGCACTACTATTTTGAGGTACCAACAATCAAACATCACAAGATGGTAGCTAAGCATACAAGTGAAGCATTAAGAACAAGCGTATGGAGATAATCTTGATAAGAGAATATATATATATATATATATATATATATATATATATATATATATATATTCAAAGGGGAGAAAGCATATACATGGTGGGAGAGCCTTAGTGGCTACTCCCAACCCAAGTTAGATGTTTATCCACACATGTTGACGGGCAACATAGTGACATTACAAAATGATGAATACATCAGTAACCACGAAGAGGGGAAGTACAAGGTGATGCAGATAATAGATCTAGATAGAGAGAAGATGGAGATACACCACTATACTTCTTCAGATCTAGATATGGAGTGAGCGATATGGCGGCAGCTCCTTCCTCTAAAGAAGGGGTGATCAATCTTCTATCTCCTCCAACTTCCGTCTTCATATATCCAAGAATGATAGCATGGAAGTGAGTGACTCTTGAATTTGGCAGCACTTTGTGGTCCTTGATGATCTGATGATTTGACAAGTCGAGGTGGGTGGTCTATTTATAGTTGTTGTCCACCGACTTAACCATCTGGGCTGCGATCGCGGCATGGCCTCGGTCGAGGCTTTCATCACAGTCACAATGTGAAGGTTGTATGTCACGGTCGAGGGGAAGCCTCGATCACGGGGCGTTGTACAGGTAGATGGTCATGGTCGTTGTGGCGACCGTCTCACGAAAACAAGATTAACTAATGCGGAAGCGTTCATCAAGCAGCGGATTAGCGAAAATCACTAAAAATTAAAACTTTTTGCAAAGGGATCCATTCATAGGAAAACTCTTTTATTCAGAACCAAAGTAAAACTTTACATCCTGGTTCATATATATACATCTCATATACTTTTGCTTCTTGAGGAATAGAAACATTAACTACTCTGTCTTAACTGTACACAGGTAGTATAAAACCCTCGAGGCACTAAGCCAAAATCTCGAAATCATTAACTACTATTCCAAGGACCTGAGAGTACAGAGACGACACATAGGACTTCTATATACATCTAAACATGACATGACAGTCAATGTCTCCACCTGAGACTTTACTGCTGCCCTTGCTACTGCTGATGTCCTTCACCTCTTGAAGGATTCCTGTCTCCTCGTCCGCGTCCACCTAAAAATGTGGTTCCCACGGGGGTGAGACAATTATAAAAATTTACCCAACGAGAGATATAACTCTCCGCCAGAAACATTATTATTGCAACTTAATAAGATAAATATGAACATGAGAATCATATCTATTTGACAGTAAATATTTTAATGTCTAACAGATTAGAACATTATTCTATATCAGAAGCATTGCAGTTATTACTTGATAGAATTAACATGTCACTTATCCTTTAATGAATAGGAAGAACATGTATAACATCTATTCAAACAACAGAATCATTACCACTGCATTAACTTTCTTCAGGCTTAGATCATATATCTAAATCCTGGCATTATCAATGTGGAGTCATGGCCCGTAGCCATACTCTTTTCATAAGTGTTGGGATCTTAATCCCTCACTTCACCACTGGGTTTTTCTCATCCTTTCACAATTTCAATACCATAACCATGAAATCATGGGTATTCAAACCCTTTGTTCATCACTTGAGCACTGTTACCTCTTTCTTAGGTAACTAACACCTTTAGGTCATTTGACCAAGGTAAGTATGATACTTGCTACCCAAGCATCCATCATGGCACTTGATGCACATTAACTTTCTTGCCACCTCTTACCAGGCACAAGGTATATTATGGCACACAAGGCCCAATTAACAATTCAAACTAATAACACATCATAGCTCATACCTGGCTATGCTCATCATATCATGATACCTGCATGGTTAGCACATATAATAGCAGTACACCAATTATCTATCAATACCATGCAAAAACAATGTATTAATAATTTAAGGGTATTACCCTTAATCCTTTACCAGGATTTGGGTTTCCATAACACATGGCTCATAAAACCATTCACATCTTGTCACCTCTCACTAGGCAACACCTTTATTCACATGGCGCACAAGGCCATTCACATCTTGTCACCTCTCACTAGGCAACAACTTTATTCACATGGCGCACAAGGCCATTCACATCTTGTCACCTCTCACTAGGTAACAACTTAAAACAAAGGCTTACAAGCCCAACTCATCTTGTTACTTCTTTCTAAGTAACAAAACATAATGGCACATATGGCCAATCAATTCTTATCAAATAAACATCATAGCTCATACCTGGCTATGATCATCAACTCATGAGACCTGCATGATTGTCACACATGATAATAGACTTATCAAGTTCACAACACATCATGCAATACATGGTAACACCACTATTCCCTTACCAGGGTTAGGGTTTACCATCAATTAGGACTTTCTCTCACATATCATTACCCTTCATTAAGAATAGGGTTTTCCATTATTAACCATTTAGGTTTTCAAGATCATATTATCAATGATCAAACCCTAGTTCATTGCTCCCCACATCTAGGAGCCAACATTTATACCATAAGTATTCAATCATACTTATTTATTCTCATCAATTATCATTAAATGATTATCATCACAAGGTATGAGTATCTCTCTCATCCTTAAGTTGAGAATTAAAAAAACGACCATGTTAGGTCACTTTCAATTCAGCTCTAAGTCAAGCATAGACTACCACGGCCGTGCTACCTTGCACGGTCGTGCAGAGTGAAGCTACCACGGCCGTGCTACCCTGTACGGCCGTGCAGAGTAAAGTCGCCACGGCCGTGCTGCCTTGCACGGTCGTGCTACATAGGATCATCACATGAATCATATTTATATATATGAATTCTATTATTTGATCCTTTCAACTTGATTAGGTCACATCAACCCTTCAATCATATGCATACAACTATGATTAACATAGGGTACCAAGTCATTGGTCCTATAAGCAATTAGGGATGCATTCCCAATTAGGGTTTCTCATGAAATCACCCACAATTAGGGTTCCACATGGATGCACCCTCAATTAGGGTTTCACTTGGAATCACCCTCAACTAGGGTTTCACATGGAATCACCCTCAACTAGGGTTTCACATTGAATCACCCTCAACTAGGGTTTCACATGGAATCACCCTCAACTAGGGTTTCACATTGAATCACCCTCAACCAGGGTTTCACATGGAATCACCCTCAACTAGGGTTGAATTCAATAACCCTGTCAATTAGGGTTTATGTTCATGTTTAGGGTTTCATGATCTCTTTGATTAAGGATCATAACCCTTATACACCACATGATTCATATTCATGTATGAATTCATGCTATCAGCTTCTTAACTTGATTAGGTCATATCAACTCTTCAGTCGAGTACATACAACTATGATTAACATAGTGTATCAAGTCATTGATCCTATAAGCAATTAGGGATTCATCCCTTAATTGGCACTTAATCACTTAGGTACTATTAGGGTTTCAACCTTTGTACCTTCATTTATTACCATTACTAATCATCATTGGATCAATAGAACATTCATCATCTTAATTCTCAAAAATTGAATTACATTGGACCTCCATTACATAAGGTATCCAAATGAATTAGGGTTTCCAATGTTGATTCCTTCAATCATTGGATTCATGGAACCAATCATCAATTGGACCTACCCTCATACTTCAATTGAGTTTAATAGGTCAACCTTCAACTGATTTGACCCTCAATTGACCCTCAATTAATCATCAATTGGGGTTGGAATCAATTGAATTAGGGTTTAGAATCAATGAACCTTCAACATTCATCAATGTGTAACTAGTTACTTCATAACTATTGAACCACCATTCAAATGGGGTATGACCTGACCCCAAACGGTCTTGAGGTCGTTTGGATGACCTCCAAACGGTCTTGAGACCGTTTGCCCATCATATCACTCAAATCCAAGCAATCTAATTAGGGTTTGGTTCATTGAAGTGCTCACCAAATCAGCAATCTATTGCAGATCAACTTGATATCTTTAGACCTTCAACCACTGAACTATACTCAACCCTAGACCTCCAAACGGTCTTGGGTGACCACCAAACGGTCTTGAGGTCGTTTGGATGACCTCCAAACGGTCTTGAGACCATTTTCCCATCATATCACTCAAATCCAAGCAATCTAATTAGGGTTTGGTTCATTGAAGTGCTCACCAAATCAGCAATCTATTGCAGATCAACTTGATATCTTTAGACCTTCAACCACTGAACTATACTCAACCCTAGACCTCCAAACGGTATTGGGTGACCACCAAACGGTCTTGAGGTCGTTTGGATGACCTCCAAACGGTCTTGAGACCGTTTGCCCATCATATCACTCAAATCCAAGCCATCCAATTAAGGTTTGGATCATTGGATTGATCACCAAATCAGCATTGCATTGTATAACAACTTGGTACCTTTAGACCTTCAAACACCTAACCATACTCAACCCTAGACCTCCAAACGGTCTTGGGTGACCACCAAACGGTCTTGAGACCGTTTGGATGAGCTCCAAACGGTTTTGAGACCGTTTGGCCCATCCAACCTTTGGATTCTAGTGAAAAATCATTATGGATTGGTCTATCAAGTTGATCAACAAATCAGCACTACATTGCAATATGATTAGTACCTTTGGACCTTCAATTGGTCAACTATACTTGACCCCAGACCTCCAAACGGTCTTGAGGTGACCCCAAACGGTCTTGAGACCGTTTGGATGATCCCCCAAACGGTCTTGAGACCGTTTGGGCTAATCAACCCAAAATCTCAAATTAGCTCATTGTGATTTCAGCACTGATTTCAATTAGGGTTAGCCCAATTGATTAGCCTTCAACTCATGACTCGTTTGGAATTAATCCATCAAATTTGGTGAGTCATCAGATCACATCATAAGGAACAGTAATCACAAATGGTCAACGCTTGGTCAACGCACTCAAACGGTCTTGAAACCGTTTGCCCAAGCAGGTCAAGTTGATCAGGTTGAAAATCAGCACTTAATCCAATTAGGTTTCCCTAATTGATTAGGCTTCAACTCACGATTCCTTTGGAGTTAACCCCTCAAAATTTGAGGGTAATTAGCCTACATAATTAGGAACGAGATTCCCAAACGGTCCATGCTTGGTCAACTCTTTCATACGGTTTTGAAACCGTTTTCCACCAAATGGTTTGCAAACCGTTTGGTCACCAAACGGTTTTGGTGAAACCGTTTGGTCCCAACCAATGAGATCATTTGCTCCCTAGATATTTGGTGAGGTACTTTCTTATGATGATGTCATCATCATCTTCCTTCGTGCACCCAAGAACAGCAACCGTTCTTGATGGAAATTGCAGCAAAGAATCAAGTATGTATCAAATTGAAGAAATCAATCAACAAAGCATAGATGATTGATGCAATAGCAATGATTAAGGGTTTGAGTTATAAAACCCACCTCCAATTGAGCTCCAAAGCTCCAAGCTCACGCCATTAATGGTGGATGAAGCTCTAGCAACTCCCCCTAGGCTCGTCCTCAAGCTTTTGATTGCAAAAGTTGGCTAGGGTTGAAGAGGAGATCGAAATAAGAAGGAATCCATAATTTATTTTTGATTTCCACCATGAAATCAAGGAAAACGAAGGTCAAGAGCTTACCAACAGGTTGGTAGGCGTCCTCCTGCTCCTCCCTAGCTCCTTGGTCGGTTTTGCAAGCAAGGGAATGAAGAAAATCCGAAATAGCCTTTCATTTGGCTTGAAAAAGGCACTTTTATAAGGAAATTGATGAGAGAGAAAATACATTATTAAAATGCATTAAATTCCAAAAATATGGCCGCCTCTTCCCCCTCAAATCCCTTAAGAACGAGGAACCTTCCTTTTCCTTGAATTCTCCTTCATTATCCTTGATTTAAAGAAAATCAAATTAAGCACCTTAATGCTTATTATATTAATATCCATATGTGAGTGGGTTTTCTTTTTCTTATAATAAGGTGAGTGGAATTTCACCTACTTAGGATATTTTCGTTCCTTATCATGGCAAAGGAACGTTCATCCTTATTCAAAATCAACCCAAACCATTTTGGTTGAAAGCCCTTCAATTATTTTTATTCATTTTTGCCCTAAATCAAATTAGGGTTTCAATTAGGCATTAATCTTGATTATTTTAATATCAAGATTCTCTCTCCTCCAACTTAATTCAAATGAGGCACCCATCTCATTTTATTTACTCTACATGATTCCAAGAAACATTAGGGACCTTATTGAAGTGGTAATTTGCATATTGAACCCTAGGTTTTGGGTAAATTGCACTTTTCACCAAAACTAGGTTTTAATGCACAACACTGCTTTACAAGCTTAATCTTGGTGCCCAAGCTTGTGAAAACCATACCACTACATCATATTCATTCTTATGTTGTCTCAACATCATAGGAAAATCTTATCATGCAACATTTGCAAATTAACCCCTCAACTTGGGTAATTTGCACTTTAGTCCAAAATAAGCAAACATTGCTTCCACATTGTTCAAACAGGACCAAAATTGAAACATAAGTTTCTCATGAGCCCTAATTACTTTTCACAAGATAAGATTAAGAATCTACTTAACCTTATTAAGCAAAACAATCTAGGGTTAATTCATAACCCAGGTCAGGGATGTTACAAATTATAAACCCCTAACAAGGATTTCGTCCTCGAAATCCCAAGAAAAGGAGGGACAGATTGTTCATTAATCATGCCTTCAAGTCTCCACATATCATCTTAATATCATGGAGATATCATGAACTCTGTGATTCCACACAAAGCTCCTTTCATTAGTTCAACCTCATCAATGTTTATGCAGAGCATAAACCCCTAACGTATGATGTCCATATCATTGAAAGGAAGAAGCATAAAAGAACATACTTCAATAATCACTCAAGAATACTTATCAAAAGGAAAAACATATATATCTAACATAGATAATTCACTTAGCAAACTCTATGTAATTGGGAATGTTCACATAGCTCTTCCTTTTAATTGGGAATGTTCACATAGCTTTTCCTTTTAATTGGGAATGTTCACATAGCTCTTCCCTTTTGATTAGGAATGTTCACATAGCTCTTCCTATTAGTTGGGAATGTTCACATAGCTCTTCCCTTTTGATTAGGAATGTTCACATAGCTCTTCCTATTAGTTGGGAATGTTCACATAGCTCTTCCCTTTTGATTTCATTATACTCTCTAGATTGTTTCAGAATGATTGCTTGATCAGGGCAATAAAAAAGATACCAATCTAAGAGTTTCCATACTCACTTTATCATCAATAGTTGTATACCTGGCCATGGTTTACAAATACTGAGATCAAGTAGTATGCACTTACATGCTATCATATTCCTTGCTTTTCATATCATTATACACACATGATTTTCCCTTGTTCCAACATGACTAAGTCATTTAGGAACTCTTTTAAATCTCAAGCTTTCTATATTAAGGACTGATAACTAGGTTGTAAGGCTAGTATCCAGTCCACTATATGCATTACTATTGCCCTAATCTGCCCAATAAGAGCATGATCATAGGATTCTCTATCCTGATCAGGTCTTTAATGGGGATCTCAGGCACTTGTTCTCCTCTTGCCTGGTCCCATGCACCCTCTCCTGGTGCAGCAACATTGCCCTTAGCATTGTGTTCCTCGTGTTCTCCAGTCAATTTCAAGTTCTTCTTCTCCTATGTGAGCAGAAGATACTATCAAATAAACTGGAAGACGCTTAGAACAAACTCTACAACCTTAGTCCAATGTCTCTGTAGACTCAGCGAACCTAGAGCTCTGATACCACTAAATTGTGGCGACCGTCTCGCGAAAACAAGATTAACTAATGCGGAAGCGTTCATCAAGCAGAGGATTAGCGAAAATCACTAAAAATTAAAACTTTTTGCAAAGGGATCCATTCATAGGAAAACTCTTTTATTCAGAACCAAAGTAAAACTTTACATCTTGGTTCATATATATACATCTCATGTACTTTTGCTTCTTGAGGAATACAAACATTAACTACTCTGTCTTAACTGTACACAGGTAGTATAAAACCCTCGAGGCACTAAGCCAAAATCTCGAAATCATTAACTACTACTCCAAGGACCTGAGAGTACAAAGACGACACATAGGACTTCTATATACATCTGAACATGACATGACAGTCAATGTCTCCACCTGAGACTTTACTGCTGCCCTTGCTACTGCTGATGTCCTTCACCTCCTGAAGGATTCCTGTCTCCTCGTCCGCGTCCACCTAAAAATGTGGTTCCCACGGGGGTGAGACAATTATAAAAATTTCCCCAGCGAGAGATATAACTCTCCGCCAGAAACATTATTATTGACACTCAATAAGATAAATATGAACATGAGAATCATATCTATTTGACAGTAAATATTTTAATGTCTAACAGATTAGAACATTATTCTATATCAGAAGCATTGCAGTTATTACTTGATAGAATTAACATGTCACTTATCCTTTAATGAATAGGAAGAACATGTATAACATCTATTCAAACAACAGAATCATTACCACTGCATTAACTTTCTTCAGGCTTAGATCATATATCTAAAGCCTGGCATTATCAATGTGGAGTCATGGCCCGTAGCCATACTCTTTTCATAAGTGTTGGGATCTTAATCCCTCACTTCACCACTGGGTTTTTCTCATCTTTTCACAATTTCAATACCATAACCATGAAATCACGGGTATTCAAACCCTTTGTTCATCACTTGAGCACTGTTACCTCTTTCTTAGGTAACTAACACCTTTAGGTCATTTGACCAAGGTAAGTATGATACTTGCTACCCAAGCATCCATCATGGCACTTGATGCACATTAACTTTCTTGCCACCTCTTACCAGGCACAAGGTATATTATGGCACACAAGGCCCAATTAACAATTCAAACTAATAACACATCATAGCTCATACCTAGCTATGCTCATCATCTCATGATACCTGCATGGTTAGCACATATAATAGCAGTACACCAATTATCTATCAATACCATGCAAAAACAATGTATTAATAATTTAAGGGTATTACCCTTAATCCTTTACCAGGATTTGGGTTTCCATCACACATGGCTCACAAAACCATTCACATATTGTCACCTCTCACTAGGCAACAACTTTATTCACATGGCGCACAAAGCCATTCACATCTTGTCACCTCTCACTAGGCAACAACTTTATTCACATGGCGCACAAGGCCATTCACATCTTGTCACCTCTCACTAGGTAACAACTTAAAACAAAGGCTTACAAGCCCAACTCATCTTGTTACTTCTTTCTAAGTAACAAAACATAATGGCACATATGGCCAATCAATTCTTATCAAATAAACATCATAGCTCATACCTGGCTATGATCATCAACTCATGAGACCTGCATGATTGTCACACATGATAATAGACTTATCAAGTTCACAACACATCATGCAATACATGGTAACACCACTATTCCCTTACCAGGGTTAGGGTTTACCATCAATTAGGGCTTTCTCTCACATATCATTACCCTTCATTAAGAATAGGGTTTTCCATTATTAACCATTTAGGTTTTCAAGATCATATTATCAATGATCAAACCCTAGTTCATTGCTCCCCACATCTAGGAGCCAACATTTATACCATAAGTATTCAATCATACTTATTTATTCTCATCAATTATCATTAAATGATTATCATCACAAGGTATGAGTATCTCTCTCATCCTTAAGTTGAGAATTAACAAAACGACCATGTTAGGTCACTTTCAATTCAGCTCTAAGTCAAGCATAGACCACCACGGCCGTGCTACCTTGCACGGTCGTGCAGAGTGAAGCTACCACGGCCGTGCTACCCTGTACGGTCGTGCAGAGTAAAGTCGCCACGACCGTGCTGCCTTGCACGGTCGTGCTACATAGGATCATCACATGAATCATATTTATATATATGAATTCTATTATTTGATCCTTTCAACTTGATTAGGTCACATCAACCCTTCAATCATATGCATACAACTATGATTAACATAGGGTACCAAGTCATTGGTCCTATAAGCAATTAGGGATGCATTCCCAATTAGGGTTTCTCATGAAATCACCCACAATTAGGGTTCCACATGGATGCACCCTCAATTAGGGTTTCACTTGGAATCACCCTCAACTAGGGTTTCACATGGAATCACCCTCAACTAGGGTTTCACATTGAATCACCCTCAACTAGGGTTTCACATGGAATCACCCTCAACTAGGGTTTCACATTGAATCACACTCAACTAGGGTTTCACATGGAATCACCCTCAACTAGGGTTGAATTCAATAACCCAGTCAATTAGGGTTTATGTTCATGTTTAGGGTTTCATGATCTCTTTGATTAAGGATCATAACCCTTATACACCACATGATTCATATTCATGTATGAATTCATTCTATCAGCTTCTTAACTTGATTAGGTCATATCAACTCTTCAGTCGAGTACATACAACTATGATTAGCATAGTGTATCAAGTCATTGATCCTATAAGCAATTAGGGATTCATCCCTTAATTGGCACTTAATCACTTAGGTACTATTAGGGTTTCAACCTTTGTACCTTCATTTATTACCATTACTAATCATCATTGGATCAATAGAACATTCATCATCTTAATTCTCAAAAATTGAATTACATTGGACCTCCATTACATAAGGTATCCAAATGAATTAGGGTTTCCAATGTTGATTCCTTCAATCATTGGATTCATGAAACCAATCATCAATTGGACCTACCCTCATACTTCAATTGAGTTTAATAGGTCAACCTTCAACTGATTTGACCATCAATTGACCCTCAATTAATCATCAATTGGGGTTGGAATCAATTGAATTAGGGTTTAGAATCAATGAACCTTCAACATTCATCAATGTGTAACTAGTTACTTCATAACTATTGAACCACCATTCAAATGGGGTATGACCTGACCCCAAACGGTCTTGAGGTCGTTTGGATGACCTCCAAACGG
Organism: Alisma plantago-aquatica; assembly: GCA_963693085.1. NCBI lineage: Eukaryota > Viridiplantae > Streptophyta > Magnoliopsida > Alismatales > Alismataceae > Alisma > Alisma plantago-aquatica. Next base: position 667,411,729 of record OY856414.1, read on the forward strand.
TCTTGAGACCGTTTGCCCATCATATCACTCAAATCCAAGCAATCTAATTAGGGTTTGGTTCATTGAAGTGCTCACCAAATCAGCAATCTATTGCAGATCAACTTGATATCTTTAGACCTTCAACCACTGACCTATACTCAACCCTAGACCTCCAAACGGTCTTGGGTGACCACCAAACGGTCTTGAGGTCGTTTGGATGACCTCCAAACGGTCTTGAGACCGTTTTCCCATCATATCACTCAAATCCAAGCAATCTAATTAGGGTTTGGTTCATTGAAGTGCTCACCAAATCAGCAATCTATTGCAGATCAACTTGATATCTTTAGACCTTCAACCACTGAACTATACTCAACCCTAGACCTCCAAACGGTCTTGGGTGACCACCAAACGGTCTTGAGGTCGTTTGGATGACCTACAAACGGTCTTGAGACCGTTTGCCCATCATATCACTCAAATCCAAGCCATCCAATTAAGGTTTGGATCATTGGATTGATCACCAAATCAGCATTGCATTGTATAACAGCTTGGTACCTTTAGACCTTCAAACACCTAACCATACTCAACCTAGACCTCCAAACGGTCTTGGGTGACCACCAAACGGTCTTGAGACCGTTTGGATGAGCTCCAAACGGTCTTGAGACCGTTTGGCCCATCCAACCTTTGGATTCTAGTGAAAAATCATCATGGATTGGTCTATCAAGTTGATCAACAAATCAGCACTACATTGCAATATGATTAGTACCTTTGGACCTTAAATTGGTCAACTATACTTGACCCCAGACCTCCAAACGGTCTTGAGGTGACCCCAGACGGTCTTGAGACCGTTTGGGCTAATCAACCCAAAATCTCAAATTAGCTCATTGTGATTTCAGCACTGATTTCAATTAGGGTTAGCCCAATCGATTAGCCTTCAACTCATGAATCGTTTGGAATTAATCCATAAAATTTGGTGAGTCATCAGATCACATCATAAGGAACAGTAATACCAAACGGTCAACACTTGGTCAACGCACTCAAACGGTCTTGAAACCGTTTGCCCAAGCAGGTCAAGTTGATTAGGTTGAAAATCAGCACTTAATCCAATTAGGTTTCCCTAATTGATTAGGCTTCAACTCACGATTCCTTTGGAGTTAACCCCTCAAAATTTGAGGGTCATTATCCTACATAATTAGGAACGAGATTCCCAAACGGTCCATGTTTGGTCAACTCTTTCATACGGTTTTGAAACCGTTTTCCACCAAACGGTTTGCAAACCGTTTGGTCACCAAACGGTTTTGGTGAAACCGTTTGGTCCCAACCAATGAGATCATTTGCTCCCTAGATATTTGGTGAGGTACTTTCTTATGAAGATTTCATCATCATCTTCCTTCGTGCACCCAAGAACATCAACCGTTCTTGATGGAAATTGCAGCAAAGAATCAAGTATGTATCAAATTGAAGAAATCAATCAACAAAGCATAGATGATTGATGCAATAGCAATGATTAAGGGTTTGAGTTATAAAACCCGCCTCCAATTGAGCTCCAAATCTCCAAGCTCACGCCATTAATGGTGGATGAAGCTCTAGCAACTCCCCCTAGGCTCGTCCTCAAGCTTTTGATTGCAAAAGTTGGCTAGGGTTGAAGAGGAGATCGAAATAAGAAGGAATCCATAATTTATTTTTGATTTCCACCATGAAATCAAGGAAAACGAAGGTCAAGAGCTTACCAACAGGTTGGGAGGCGTACTCCTGCTCCTCCCTAGCTCCTTGGTCGGTTTTGCAAGCAAGGGAATGAAGAAAATCCGAAATAGCCTTTCATTTGGCTTGAAAAAGGCACTTTTATAAGGAAATTGATGAGAGAGAAAATGCATTATTAAAATGCATTAAATTCCAAAAATATGGCCGCCTCTTCCCCCTCAAATCCCTTAAGAACGAGGAACCTTCCTTTACCTTTAATTCTCCTTCATTATCCTTGATTTAAAGAAAATCAAATTAAGCACCTTAATGCTTATTATATTAATATCCATATGTGAGTGGGTTTTCTTTTTCTTATAATAAGGTGAGTGGAATTTCACCTACTTAGAATATTTTCGTTCCTTATCTTGGCAAAGGAACGTTCATCGTTATTCAAAATCAACCCAAAACATTTTGGTTGAAAGCCCTTCAATTATTTTTATTCATTTTTGCCCTAAATCAAATTAGGGTTTCAATTAGGCATTAATCTTGATTATTTTAATATCAAGATTCTCTCTCCTCAAACTTAATTCAAATGAGGCACCCATCTCATTTTATTTGCTCTACATGATTCCAAGAAACATTAGGGACCTTATTGAAGTGGTAATTTGCATATTGAACCCTAGGTTTTGGGTAAATTGCACTTTTCACCAAAACTAGGTTTTAATGCACAACACTGCTTTACAAGCTTAATCTTGGTGCCCAAGCTTGTGAAAACCATACCACTACATCATATTCATTCTTATGTTGTCTCAACATCATAGGAACATCTTATCATGCAACATTTGCAAATTAACCCCTCAACTTGGGTAATTTGCACTTTAGTCCAAAATAAGTAAACATTGCTTCAACATTGTTCAAACAGGACCAAAATTGAAACATAAGTTTCTCATGAGCCCTAATTACTTTTCACAAGATAAGATTAAGAATCTACTTAACCTTATTAAGCAAAACAATCTAGGGTTAATTCATAACCCAGGTCAGGGATGTTACAAATTATAAACCCCTAACAAGGATTTCGTCCTCAAAATCCCAAGAAAAGGAGGGACAGATTGTTCATTAATCATGCCTTCAAGTCTCCACATATCATCTTAATATCATGGAGATCTCATGAACTCTGTGATTCCACACAAAGCTCCTTTCATTAGTTTGACCTCATCAATGTTTATGCAGATCATAAACCCTTAACATATGATGTCCATATCATTGAAAGGAAGAAGCATAAAAGAACATACTTCAATAATCACTCAAGAATACTTATCAAAAGGAAAAACATATATATCTAACATAGATAATTCACTTAGCAAACTCTATGTAATTGGGAATGTTCACATAGCTCTTCCTTTTAATTGGGAATGTTCACATAGCTTTTCCTTTTAATTGGGAATGTTCACATAGCTCTTCCCTTTTGATTAGGAATGTTCACATATCTCTTCCTATTAGTTGGGAATGTTCACATAGCTCTTCCCTTTTGATTAGGAATGTTCACATAGCTCTTCCTATTAGTTGGGAATGTTCACATAGCTCTTCCCTTTTGATTTCATTATACTCTCTAGATTGTTTCAGAATGATTGCTTGATCAGGGCAATAAAAAACATACCAATCTAAGAGTTTCCATACTCACTTTATCACTAATAGTTGTATACCTGGCCAGGGTTTACAAATACTGAGATCAAGTAGTATGCACTTACATGCTATCATATTCCTTGCTTTTCATATCATTATACACACATGATTTTCCCTTATTCCAACATGACTAAGTCATTTAGGAACTCTTTTAAAGCTCAAGATGTCTATATTAAGGACTGATAATCTAGGTTGTAAGGCTAGTATCCAGTCCACTATATGCATTACTATTTCCCTAATCTGCCCAATAAGAGCATGATCATAGGATTCTCTATCCTGATCAGGTCTTTAATGGGGATTCTCAGGCACTTATTCTCCTCTTGCCTGGTCCCATGCACCCTCTCCTGGTGCAGCAACATTGCCCTTAGCATTGTGTTCCTCGTGTTCTCCAGTCAATTTCAAGTTCTTCTTCTCCTATGTGAGCAGAAGATACTATCAAATAAACTGGAAGACGCTTAGAACAAACTCTACAACCTTAGTCCAATGTCTCTGTAGACTCAGCGAACCTAGAGCTCTGATACCACTAAATTGTGGCGACCGTCTCGCGAAAACAAGATTAACTAATGCGGAAGCGTTCATCAAGCAGCGGATTAGTGAAAATCACTAAAAATTAAAACTTTTTGCAAAGGGATCCATTCATAGGAAAACTCTTTTATTCAGAACCAAAGTAAAACTTTACATCCTGGTTCATATATATACATCTCATGTACTTTTGCTTCTTGAGGAATACAAACATTAACTACTCTGTCTTAACTGTACACAGGTAGTATAAAACCCTCGAGGCACTAAGCCAAAATCTCGAAATCATTAACTACTACTCCAAGGACCTGAGAGTACAGAGACGACACATAGGACTTCTATATACATATGAACATGACATGACAGTCAATGTCTCCACATGAGACTTTACTGCTGCCCTTGCTACTGCTGATGTCCTTCACCTCCTGAAGGATTCCTGTCTCCTCGTCCGCGTCCACCTAAAAATGTGGTTCCCACGGGGGCGAGACAATTATAAAAATTGCCCCAGCGAGAGATATAACTCTCCGCCAGAAACATTATTATTGCAACTTAATAAGATAAATATGAACATGAGAATCATATCTATTTGATAGTAAATATTTTAATGTCTAACAGATTAGAACATTATTCTATATCAGAAGCATTGCAGTTATTACTTGATAGAATTAACATGTCACTTATCCTTTAATGAATAGGAAGAACATGTATAACATCTATTCAAACAACAGAATCATTACCACTTCATTAACTTTCTTCAGGCTTAGATCATATATCTAAAGCCTGGCATTATCAATGTGGAGTCATGACCCATAGCCATACTCTTTTCATAAGTGTTGGGATCTTAATCCCTCACTTCACCACTGGGTTTTTCTCATCTTTTCACAATTTCAATACCATAACCATGAAATCATGGGTATTCAAACCCTTTGTTCATCACTTGAGCACGGTTACCTCTTTCTTAGGTAACTAACACCTTTAGGTCATTTGACCAAGGTAAGTATGATACTTGCTACCCAAGCATCCATCATGGCACTTGATGCACATTAACTTTCTTGCCACCTCTTACCAGGCACAAGGTATATTATGGCACACAAGGCCCAATTAACAATTCAAACTAATAACACATCATAGCTCATACCTGGCTATGCTCATCATCTCATGATACCTGCATGGTTAGCACATATAATAGCAGTACACCAATTATCTATCAATACCATGCAAAAACAATGTATTAATAATTTAAGGGTATTACCCTTAATCCTTTACCAGGATTTGGGTTTCCATCACACATGGCTCACAAAACCATTCACATATTGTCACCTCTCACTAGGCAACAACTTTATTCACATGGCGCACAAGGCCATTCACATCTTGTCACCTCTCACTAGGCAACAACTTTATTCACATGGCGCACAAGGCCATTCACATCTTGTCACCTCTCACTAGGTAACAACTTAAAACAAAGGCTTACAAGCCCAACTCATCTTGTTACTTCTTTCTAAGTAACAAAACATAATGGCACATATGGCCAATCAATTCTTATCAAATAAGCATCATAGCTCATACCTGGCTATGATCATCAACTCATGAGACCTGCATGATTGTCACACATGATAATAGACTTATCAAGTTCACAACACATCATGCAATACAGGGTAACACCACTATTCCCTTACCAGGGTTAGGGTTTACCATCAATTAGGGCTTTCTCTCACATATCATTACCCTTCATTAAGAATAGGGTTTTCCATTATTAACCATTTAGGTTTTCAAGATCATATTATCAATGATCAAACCCTAGTTCATTGCTCCCCACATCTAGGAGCCAACATTTATACCATAAGTATTCAATCATACTTATTTATTCTCATCAATTATCATTAAATGATTATCATCACAAGGTATGAGTATCTCTCTCATCCTTAAGTTGAGAATTAACAAAACGACCATGTTAGGTCACTTTCAATTCAGCTCTAAGTCAAGCATAGACCACCACAGCCGTGCTACCTTGCACGGTCGTGCAGAGTGAAGCACCACGGCCGTGCTACCCTGTACGGCCGTGCAGAGTAAAGTCGCCACGGCCGTGCTGCCTTGCACGGTCGTGCTACATAGGATCATCACATGAATCATATTTATATATATGAATTCTATTATTTGATCCTTTCAACTTGATTAGGTCACATCAACCCTTCAATCATATGCATACAACTATGATTAACATAGGGTACCAAGTCATTGGTCCTATAAGCAATTAGGGATGCATTCCCAATTAGGGTTTCTCATGAAATCACCCACAATTAGGGTTCCACATGGATGCACCCTCAATTAGGGTTTCACTTGGAATCACCCTCAACTAGGGTTTCACATGGAATCACCCTCAACTAGGGTTTCACATTGAATCACCCTCAACTAGGGTTTCACATGGAATCACCCTCAACCAGGGTTTCACATTGAATCACCCTCAACTAGGGTTTCACATGGAATCACCCTCAACTAGGGTTGAATTCAATAACCATGTCAATTAGGGTTTATGTTCATGTTTAGGGTTTCATGATCTCTTAGATTAAGGATCATAACCCTTATACACCACATGATTCATATTCATGTATGAATTCATGCTATCAGCTTCTTAACTTGATTAGGTCATATCAACTCTTCAGTCGAGTACATACAACTATGATTAACATAGTGTATCAAGTCATTGATCCTATAAGCAATTAGGGATTCATCCCTTAATTGGCACTTAATCACTTAGGTACTATTAGGGTTTCAACCTTTGTACCTTCATTTATTACCATTACTAATCATCATTGGATCAATAGAACATTCATCATCTTAATTCTCAAAAATTGAATTACATTGGACCTCCATTACATAAGGTATCCAAATGAATTAGGGTTTCCAATGTTGATTCCTTCAATCATTGGATTCATGGAACCAATCATCAATTGGACCTACCCTCATACTTCAATTGAGTTTAATAGGTCAACCTTCAACTGATTTGACCCTCAATTGACCCTCAATTTATCATCAATTGGGGTTGGAATCAATTGAATTAGGGTTTAGAATCAATGAACCTTCAACATTCATCAATGTGTAACTAGTTACTTCATAACTATTAAACCACCATTCAAATGGGGTATGACCTGACCCCAAACGGTCTTGAGGTCGTTTGGATGACCTCCAAACGGTCTTGAGACCGTTTGCCCATCATATCACTCAAATCCAAGCAATCTAATTAGGGTTTGGTTCATTGAAGTGCTCACCAAATCAGCAATCTATTGCAGATCAACTTGATATCTTTAGACCTTCAACCACTGAACTATACTCAACCCTAGACCTCGAAACGGTCTTGGGTGACCACCAAACGGTCTTGAGGTCGTTTGGATGACCTCCAAACGGTCTTGAGACCGTTTTCCCATCATATCACTCAAATCCAAGCAATCTAATTAGGGTTTGGTTCATTGAAGTGCTCACCAAATCAACAATCTATTGCAGATCAACTTGATATCTTTAGACCTTCAACCACTAAACTATACTCAACCCTAGACCTCCAAACGATCTTGGGTGACCACAAAACGGTCTTGAGGTCGTTTGGATGACCTCCAAACGGTCTTGATACCGTTTGCCCATCATATCACTCAAATCCAAGCCATCTAATTAAGGTTTGGATCATTGGATTGATCACCAAATCAGCATTGCATTGTATAACAGCTTGGTACCTGTAGACCTTCAAACACCTAACCATACTCAACCCTAGACCTCCAAATGGTCTTGGGTGACCACCAAACGGTATTGAGACCGTTTGGATGAGCTCCAAACGGTCTTGAGACCGTTTGGCCCATCCAACCTTTGGATTCTAGTGAAAAATCATCATGGATTGGTCTATCAAGTTGATCAACAAATCAGCACTACATTGCAATATGATTAGTACCTTTGGACCTTCAATTGGTCAACTATACTTGACCCCAGACCTCCAAACGGTCTTGAGGTGACCCCAAATGGTCTTGAGACCGTTTGGATGATCCCCCAAACGGTCTTGAGACCGTTTGGGCTAATCAACCCAAAATCTCAAATTAGCTCATTGTGATTTCAGCACTGATTTCAATTAGGGTTAGCCCAATTGATTAGCCTTCAACTCATGGCTCGTTTGGAATTAATCCATCAAATTTGGTGAGTCATCAGATCACATCATAAGGAACAGTAATCCCAAACGGTCAATGCTTGGTCAACGCACTCAAACGGTCTTGAAACCGTTTGCCCAAGCAGGTCAAGTTGATCAGGTTGAAAATCAGCATTTAATCCAATTAGGTTTCCCTAATTGATTAGGCTTCAACTCACGATTCCTTTGGAGTTAACCCCTCAAATTTTGTGGTTCATTAGCCTACATAATTAGGAACGAGATTCCCAAACGGTCCACGCTTGGTTAACTCTTTCATACGGTTTTGAAACCGTTTTCCACCAAACGGTTTGCAAACCGTTTGGTCACCAAACGGTTTTTGTGAAACCGTTTGGTCCCAACCAATGAGATCATTTGCTCCCTAGATATTTGGTGAGGTACTTTATTATGATGATGTCATCATCATCTTCCTTCGTGCACCCAAGAACAGCAACCGTTCTTGATGGAAATTGCAGCAAAGAATCAAGTATGTATCAAATTGAAGAAATCAATCAACAAAGCATAGATGATTGATGCAATAGCAATGATTAAGGGTTTGAGTTATAAAACCCGCCTCCAATTGAGCTCCAAAGCTCCAAGCTCACGCCATTAATGGTGGATGAAGCTCTAGCAACTCCCCCTAGGCTCGTCCTCAAGCTTTTGATTGCAAAAGTTGGCTAGGGTTGAAGAGGAGATCAAAATAAGAAGGAATCCATAATTTATTTTTGATTTCCACCATGAAATCAAGGAAAACGAAGGTCAAGAGCTTACCAACAGGTTGGGAGGCGTCCTCCTGCTCCTCCCTAGCTCCTTGGTCTGTTTTGCAAGCAAGGGAAAGAAGAAAATCCGAAATAGCATTTCATTTGGCTTGAAAAAGGCACTTTTATAAGGAAATTGATGAGAGAGAAAATGCATTATTAAAATGCATTAAATTCCAAAAATATGGCCGCCTCTTCCCCCTCAAATCCCTTAAGAACGAGGCACCTTCCTTTGCCTTTAATTATCCTTCATTATCCTTGATTTAAAGAAAATCAAATTAAGCACCTTAATGCTTATTATATTAATATCCATATGTGAGTGGGTTTTCTTTTTCTTATAATAAGGTGAGTGGAATTTCACCTACTTAGGATATTTTCGTTCCTTATCTTGGCAAAGTAACGTTCATCCTTATTCAAAATCAACCCAAAACATTTTGGTTGAAAGCCCTTCAATTATTTTTATTCATTTTTTCCCTAAATCAAATTAGGGTTTCAATTAGGCATTAATCTTGATTATTTTAATATCAAGATTCTCTCTCCTCCAACTTAATTCAAATGAGGCACCCATCTCATTCTATTTGCTCTACATGATTCCAAGAAACATTATGGATCTTATTGAAGTGGTAATTTGCATATTGAACCCTAGGTTTTGGGTAAATTGCACTTTTCACCAAAACTAGGTTTTAATGCACAACACTGCTTTACAAGCTTAATCTTGGTGCCCAAGCTTGTGAAAACCATACCACTACATCATATTAATTCTTATGTTGTCTCAAAATCATACGAACATCTTATCATGCAACATTTGCAAATTAACCCCTCAACTTGGGTAATTTGCACTTTAGTCCAAAATAAGCAAACATTGCTTCAACATTGTTCAAACAAGACCAAAATTGAAACATAAGTTTCTCATGAGCCCTAATTACTTTTCACAAGATAAGATTAAGAATCTACTTAACCTTATTAATCAAAACAATCTAGGGTTAATTCATAACCCAGGTCAGGGATGTTACAGTCGTGGTGCGAAGAGATGGTGATAGAGGCCTCGACCGCGGTGGGGTCCTTAGTGGACTATACATCGACGGCTGTGGCATTGACCGCAGCCATGTCTTGGCATGACCCTGCAAATGTGAAAGATGTGTGTAAGTGAGATTTTTGACATAAGGCACTTAAATAAGTAGAAAAAGTTATAAAAGGCACGCTAGGAGAAGCACATATCATATGCAAAAGTGCATGAGATGAGGTATTATCAACTCCCCCAAACTTAGGATCGAGCTTGTCCTCAGGCTAAGGGTAGGCTTGAAATCATAGAGAGATGAGAACTGGGTAACAAAATTTTCCAAAAAGCTTAGCATTACCGAGTTATCTCATTCTTACAGTAAAACTCTTGTGGCATGTTCGCTCAATCCTAGAGTATTATTCCCCCTTCGTAACTAGAGTTGCATGACTTTAAATCCTTGCCAATGCCTTTTGGTAGTAAAGGGCTCTCCATCTCAATGACTTACCCCTTCCCGCGCTAGGTATCTAGTCATACTTGTACAACATCCCTTTGAGGGGTAACTTTCAGACCCTTCCTTTATTTTAGTTGGCCCTATGCTAGTGTGCTGGGTAGGTTTCAAGCTTTAAGTGTTTTCCTACTCTCCTCAATTTCTCTCACCCAGAAGCTACCGTAAGGACTGTGTTTTCCTAAGGGATCTTGATGCTAAGTTAGGTGGTTGTGTGAGGGTTGCTTGGGATTGTAGGTGGATAAATTTGGCTTCAGGATTCCACTTACGGGCACTACATATCTGCATTCATGAGTGCAACAATACACCGGCCGTGTGGGATCCTTAAACATCTTTTGGGCACAACTCTCATTATATTTTTATTTTCTTTTTAGCTTTTCATCTCTCCTCTCAGGTTTGTGTGAGGGGCTTTTGCATGATTTTCTGGGCGGCCAAGCCTCTTTTCATCCCAAAGCAGGGGTAATTAAATCTAGAAGGGGCAGTTGTTTCCTTCTCAAGGGAGGTGAGGATTTTCTAGCTCAAACAGTCAAGTTAGGATGATTGGTTGGGAGTATGGTTTGGTAAAGTCTAGTTTCCATGAATTCAATAGACTTAGGATCGTTCCACACACAACATTTTGCCGTAAGAATGAGATGAAAATGTAAAATCCACTTTGTCATAGTTATGCTTCTTGATTTTACTATAATGTGTGTTAGTCACTCATTTGTGCCTCTCTAGAAACGATAGCACTACAATATTTAGTAGGGGGACTGACAAGTCTAAGAAGCAGCTAAGCAAAATTACAACTTATAGCAAAATGTCTTTAAGTAAATTTTTGCAAAATTTGTTTCTCATACTCGATTTTGGCGGAAATGAGAATATGTACAATTAAATTTTTGAAATTTGGGTGATAAAATTATACCTCTAACGCCCGTTTATGACTCCCCCCCAAACTTATTATTCACCCTGATGTGGGGTGTCGAAATTGGCGTTGGATGTATAAACAAGCTTTCTTTATTGTTGGTGGTTGTTTGTGGTGGCCCACTTTGACTCGAGGAACATGATGGCGTATACCCCGCATAGCAGGTGGTATTGTTCATGTTGCATGCCCTCCACCTTCATATTCATTGTTGCCAGGGCGATCATCCAGGCAAGACAATAGAAGTTGCAGACGTTTGATAGAGGTACTTTCTGAGGGCTTTTATGACAGAACTACATCTTCTCGAAGTCTTTGCCTTCTTTATGTTTGTACCATTTCCATAGTTTTTTAGCATCTCTACAACTGCCTCAGTGCATGTGACCGCATTCTCTTCGGTAGGTGTCTTTGCAGTAGTCATTTTTGTTCTTTTGTTGAGCGCAAAGGCTGCATCAGAGCTGTTGTAGAGAACTGCACTCCTAGCTATAACACTGACTACTAACAAAGTCCAATGACTATCATTTAGAACATGCAGGAATATGTAATCTGGAAGAGAGTTCGCCAGGCGTTGCAGTAGGGGGTCTTTTTTTCCCGACCTTTTATCCTTTAGGATGTCATCTACTAAGAGGGAGTATGCCATATGCACGTTCAACATGTTATTATTCAACAGTGCTTGGTAGGATGACATAGTGCTGACTGAAAGGTACCCTCCTATTTTTAAGGTATCTCTGAGGTTGTCCTTTAGCACACATATGCCATCCCTTTCGAAGATTGCCTCAGCCGTGGTGTTATATTCCTTCAAGCATTTCATTATCAGATGCAAGGATTCTAATGACAAGCTTTCACAGCTCCATCTGTCAAAATCCTTGAAGGTTGGCATCATTTCTCCAGCCGACCCATCTAGTTTAATCTCTGGCATATCCTCTTCCTCTATGTCCCCTTCTTTGGGCTCGTGAGCTAGGGGTTGTTCTTTCTCATCTTCTACTACTAGAGGTTGTTTTGTCTTGCTCTTAGGTTGTCTCTCTGCTTTGTCAGGTGTGTCGGCTGCCCAACCTTCCTTCCAAGCATATGCTCTAGCAGACTCTTCAAGATCAATCCACATGGTTTTACGTTTCTCCCTCCAGGTTTTCTTTTCAGACAGAGGTATTTTTTAGTGAAGCTGTGGAGGTATTGTATCTGAAGGCATTGTCGGGTCGTTAAAGAAGCGACGATCATAAATAACCTTCATTGCATAGACACCACATAACCCGTGTAGATATTTTATGCATAGGTCTTCCAGTGAGACTCCCTTATTGATTCCTTTCATCATTCTAAGAACTATGAAGGCACAATCTCTTATTCCAACCTTTTCTTGAGGGACCTTTTTACAGATAGAGAATTTCTTCTACATCCCTTTCTGTCTGTTGTCCGTCATCTGTATATCCCAGTACAGACACAGTGGCACCTTTAAGATATCCCTTGCCTCCTTATTTTTGTAGATTAAGATGTGTTGTCCAATTCAACTACACATCAATTGAACATTATTGTATGTCTCTTGTATAGGTTGACGACAATCAATGCCCAATGCTTTACAGTACTTATAGGAAAACTATGCATTTTGTCTCCTCCCTACTCACTGCATGTTGTAACTCTTTCACGTTAGTAGATTTGTCATTTTTATTGAACAGAAGACCTGCTAGATGCGTGGTGCCGTTGAATACGGGTTGCATTTTTTCGGGATGTAGAAATTCTTCAAGCGGAGTTGCACATAGTACTTTGAACAACTTATTATGTACTTGTGCTCATTTCAGAAAGATCCCTCTAAAATGATCCATGTTAAATGATTTTCCCTTATTGTCATAGAGAATATTAGTGCCTAGAAGGTTGTCATTGAGTATGTCTGCTAGGATATAGATATCTCTGCATGTGATTCTTGATAATGTGGTCATGTCCATTCCCGCCATCTTGCAGGGTAGAGGAGGAGCAACACCTAATGGTACATCATGGACTGGTGCACTCTGCTTTCTAACCAGCTCATTAGTGAAGAAAGAGGCTAGTCTACCTTCTTTGTCTTCTGAGGTACCATCTCCTAATGTCTGCATTGTTGTGGGTGGTACTTCTATAGCGAGAAGTTATACTCAGGTTTCCAACGACGTTTGGTTTGTCGCCTTGCTTTCATCTTTGTGGATATCTCGACAGTTAAGTCTTTTATGGGATGGTTCTCTTCTTACGGTTGCTCTAGTTCTGCAGAATTGGGCATGGCTAACGTCGTAACCATTTTCCCATTGTAGAGTGAATCATTTTGCTCGTACTGTGTTGGGTCTTTGAAGAATTCAATGCAAATATCCATTTTGAACGTCATGTCGTCTAAGAACTTGTTGAGATCTCTTATTTCTCATCATGTGAGATCTTCTATGGCAGTGCTTTTGTCTCTGGTAATGAAGGCTTGTCAAAGTTCTTTAGATGCAGCCTTATCCGCTTCTGGGCTATTATTTAAGTCGAACATCCTTTATAATGCATTCATTTTCTTTGTCTCGACGTCTTGACGAGGTTTTGGATGTCGCGGTGCTTCTTTTGCAGGTGGTTCCACCCTTGGGGTGGTCTTCACGTTGGCACTCTCATCCTTTGAAGTTGTTCCCATACTTGTCCCTCCTACGTCATCATCGTCTTTGTCTGGCCTTGAGGGGATTGAGGAAGCTTGTGATGTGGAAGGGTTGGTTAGATGCTTTAACTTCTTTATTTGCCGCCAATCATCTATCTCCAGGCGTTCGAAATCAAGTTGTCAGCATTCTTTGTCTAAACATTGTGTTCCTTATTTAGGTCATCTAACACTTCTTAATACCCCTTCTGCATCAGTTCCTTTTCTACTCTCATGGTGTCTCATTCCTTTCTGAGGTCCACCATTTCTTCAGTGAGAGTCTTCAACGCCCCCATCATTGCATTCTAGGTATTGATGACCCCTTGCATAAATTGGGGGAGTGCCTCAGTCCTCATGTTTAAATTTTGTACATGTGTAGTTAGTGTACATAGGCTAGATGTTATGTTGAAATTAATTTTTGAGGTATGTTGCATGTGTAACCACATGGCATCAAATTTGTTCCCTAATACATCACCAAACATTTGTGGCCGCTGGTGTAGCTGCTCTGTAGGCATTGTTGATGGTGTTGTAGATGTTACATGCTCCTTGGGTTGTGGAGCTGGCTTGTTTCTTTTAGGATCAACGTGGGTTGCTTGGGAGGAAGTTCTCGCCTCCGATTGCTCTGGTACTTGCAGTACCGCTTCTGGGATCACGGGGTTGGGTGCAACCTTAGGGGTCTTGGCATGCTTGATGGGGTTCTTGCTAGACCTCCAAATGTCTTTCTCTTGTGGTGGCTTTAAGATGCGCCTGGTCACCTCCTTCATTTATTTCCACCTCAGGTTGGTCTCCCTCATTTAATGTAATCTCTATTGGAATGTGTGGTGAGGGTAGATTCGGGGCGACAAACTTGTCTGACGTTTTCTTCTTTTTCTTCCCTATTGCTAGTTTCTTTCTTTCCTCTGACTTTTTCATCTCCATTTTTGGAGTCTTATCCCTCACATCATTCTTTCCAGCAGTTGATGATGGGCCTGCGGTCGTATTGATAGCACTTGAGTACATCTTATCCACATGCTCCTATTTGGGCCGCATCTTGTGGGCATCATAGTATGCCATTTCCGGGAGGGGTAGAAGTACCTTGGAGCTACTTTGTTTGTAGAGAAGTTTGTTGCCTTTTTGTGCCAAAATATCAATATTTATGAGGGACTTTATGTGAATATTTGTATGTCCCTTGGTCTTCTTGTATTTCATCAACAGGTCTTCATCCATAAAGTGATATGCTATTCTAGTTATCTGTCTTCCCATGTAGAATTCCTTCATTTGGTTTGCTTCCCCCTCCCACTGCGGCTAATAGCCTTTCGATTAGTAGTATCCCGATGTTCACCGGTTTCTTATTGAACATAGACCATATTAGAAATAGGTCCCTTTTAGTTACTCCTCTAGTTTCTAATCTTGTGAAGACTGTGTTGGTAGTTATTTTTTGCACCACTTAGATAAAGCAGGAGGTGATGATAGTCGCCTTTGAGTTCTTCGAGTTATGCTCGTGTTCTCTAGTCCGCTTCTCCCACATCATGTGACTGCTATATCCAATGGCATCTTTTTCTCCTGGCGCAGCTGAGTAAGCTTTTGGTTTTTCAGTTGTTCTGGTGAATATCATATTTAGCATGGCCTCAGTAATCATATGAGACTTCCCTCCTATTCTTACTTCTAGTTTGTAGTCACTGCCGCCATTCTTGCATTCACCATCACTGATGGGGAGCTTTTCTAATGACGACATGAACTCCGCTATCAACTGAGTTAGGGAGGGAGATTTTAAAGTACACAGGGTGCACAAATTTGCACCTTCCAAGAAGTTGATCACCCTATCATAGATCCCCATCTTCTTGAAGTCCTCGACGTCCAGATATTGTGTTGGCTTGAACCCTTTGATTTGTAATACCCAGTCAAACTGTGACTGGTGTGATTGATCTCTTGGCATGAATGTTGGCCTCTGTTGGTTGAGGGCCTTATGTTCTTCCTCATCGACTTCTTCAGGGGCTACTTCTTTTTCTTGCCCCTTTGACTTCTCCACGACAGTTAACTTTCTCTTCTTGCTGCTCTTTGCATTCTTGGTCTCAGATTTCCGTTTCTGTAGCTTCTTTAACTTAGCTTTAGAAGGTTGGTACTCAAAAGTCTCTATTTGTGACATTTCTTGAGACTCCTCAGACTCCTCTAGTGTCTTGTGGCCCAGGATGTACTCGTATTTCTTCTTCATCAGTTCCAACTGAAGCTTCCTTGTTGGTGAGAGGTTTGGGTTATCTTTCAGTGCCTTAGTTATCTTCTCCAAGCTCTCCTCTACACCCCTCAATGTAGTTGCTTTCTTCATCAGAGTGTCCTCACTCAAAGTCAACATTCTAAAAGTCTCAACATTAAGATTTTAGTTAGAAGATGATATTTAATATTTTTTATTGCATTAGCACTTAATTCAAATGTTTTTATTATTTGATATGAGGTGTCGTGACTGTGACATATATTGAAGGCAATATCGCGATCGAGGATGATGTCCTGACCACGGTAGGTGACTAATGTAACCAAAGGAATGCCACAACCACGGTAAGGAAACACCACAACCGTGGTGGGTGCCGCAACTACGGTTGTTTTAGACCTGATTCAAGAGAATTTCTTACAAAGGAGGACCGCGATCGCGTCCAAGAAACACATGGTGCCATGACCACAACCGGGAGGGCACCTACTTGACCGTGACTGTGTAGGTTGCGGTAGCTATTCCCTCCCTAACCCCGATCGTCTAATGACGATATCACCGCAAGCATGTGAGAAAAACACTACATAAGGTTTCCATCGTAGGTTGAAAAGACTAAAGAAGCCGATAATTAAGGGGAAAGCGTCGACGAAGCTCCGACGAAGGAGTGAATATGAACATGGCGATTTTGACAGTTATCTTGTCATAGAGCAAGTAAAATCTAGGTTTGTATACTCAAGATAGGTGAATAAACCTTAAAAATGTAAGAAGTCAAGATGGAGGTGATCAAAAGGGAACGGGACACACAATCAGTACATCGACGTGATTAGGGATTCGAAACACCGACAAGGAGGAAACGAAGGAGGTGGTGCTAATGCGATAAGAGCACGATGTCGGCAAATACAGGTTTGTAGTAGACATTCTTTATTGTTTGATAGTCATTTTGATGATCATGTCTCACAATTCATCAGTTAAACTTCTTCTATTGTTTGGAAGTTGGGTAGCAAGGAGAGAAAGAAAAATCATGTAGTGAGAAGGGTTTTGCTTATATACTCGAGAGTAGCCACGACCACGGTTAGGTATACCACCTCGACCGAGGTTGAATTTGGCTTTCGATCTTCCCGCGACCACTATCCCAAGGTGTGTCAAGCTAGTTCCTCGATCGCGAAAGACGCTGCGACTGTGGTGCCCATAAAACTAAGATGTTGGAAACAATTAACTAAAAACAAAACACCAAATTTTAATTGAATTTTTTTGTGTGAAAAAAAGTAATTTACATACTACATTTATACTATTTCTAGATGCAAAAATTCAAAATACTTAGAAGGAGAGGGGTACATGACTCATAGACTAAAAACACGAGATAAAGGAGACCATGAATTGTAGAACAAAGAAAGCAGTAAAGGCTTGGGTTGACTATGCAAGAAACGCTAGTTTAGAGTCTTTTAGCTTGATTCTCTCTCATTCTGGCTTCATCCTCCTTTAGTTGATGTTGACACTTTCTCATTCATTTCATCTGCTAGAGGATTGGTTTCCCCCAAACTCAGCTTGATCCTTCTCACAAAGGCTTCGTCTTCATAATATCTTTTTACCCTCTACCCATTCACCTTGAAAGTGCTTGTCTTATCTCCAATTATTTCCATCATCCCTAACGAGTATATTTTTGTGACTGAAAAGGGGTCGGAAAATCTTGTCCTCAGCTTCCATGGGATCAACCTAATACTTGAATTGAATAAAAGAACTTTGTCACTTTCATGAAAGTCTTTGCTCTTCAGGTGGAAGTCATACCATACCTTAGTCCTTTGCTTATAGATCCTCACATTCTCATAAGTGTACAGTCTCAACACTTTGAGTTTCTAAAGTTGGTGAAATCTTTTTTGCCCAACTTTATCAAGATCCATATGCAACAATTTGATATCCCATAGGGCCTTGTGCTCTAATTCGACAGGCATATGGCAAGACTTCCCATAAACCAACTTGTAGGGAGTCATGCCTATAGGTGTCTTATACACTGTGTGGTAAGCCCATAGTGCGTTGTCGAGTTTCATGGACCAATCCTTCCTTGTATGACTTACAATCTTTTCTAAGATCTATTTGATCACCTGTTAGACACCTCAATCTGCCCTGACGTTTGGGGATGATATGACATTGAAACCTTGTGTTTTACCCCATACTTCCTCAATAGAGCTTCAAACTGCTTTTCACTGAAGTACGACCCTCTGCCTCTTATAATAGTGTGTGGTACTCTGAACCATAGAAAGATAGTTTTCTCGAACAACTTGATTACTACCTTGGAGTCATAAGTTTGGGTGGCAACAACCTCTACCCATTTGGAGATGTAGTCGACAACAACAAGTATATACTGGTTCTCCTTTGATGATGGAAAAGGTCCCATATAATCAATCCCCCATACATCAAAATTTTGACTTCCACCCAATCGGCCATCGACATCTCGTTCCTACTGCTGATGTTTCCTGTAAGCTGACACTCCTTGCAGGTCTTGACAAATGACACAATATCCTTAAAAATAGTCAGCCAATAAAATCCCAATTGTAAGACCTTTGAAGCTGTTCTCCCCCATAAGGTGAGGAGTGACATTCTTTGAGGATTAGGGGTACTTCTTCTTCTGGTATGCATCGATGATATAAGTTGTCAGAGCATCTTTTGAACAACAATGGATCATCCCAATAGTAGTTTTTCATCTCAGAGAATAATTTCTTCTTCTGATTATAAGTGATCTCTGATGGAAGTATCCCACAGGCTAGATAATTACAATTTTTTGCAAACCAAGACAAACTCCGCTCATCCGATTGGGCCATCAAAAGAGATTCATCAACATAGTTGTCGTTTACTTGCAATTTATTTTCTTCATAAAAAACTATCCTTGACAGGTGGTCTGCAACCACATTTTCTTTTCCCTTTTTATCAATGATCTCATGGTCAAACTCTTACAGTAATAAGGCCCATCACAAAAGTCTCAGCTTTATGTCATTCTTCTGTATGAGATATTTTATAGCTCCATGATCAGTGCACACTTTTACTTTCTATCCTACCAAATATGATCTGAACTTATCAAAAGAAAACATGATAGCCAACATTTCTTTTTCAGTGGTGGTGTAGTTCACTTGGACCTCGTCCAATGTCTGACTGGCGTAGCAAATCACATGGTGTCTATTATCCTTCTTATGTCTAAGGACTACCCTGATGGCAAAATCACTGGCATCACACATAATTTCAAAAGGTAGCTCCCAATTTGGTGCTATTGTTAACTTCCTCTTGAGGGCCTGAAAGGCGTCTAAGCATTCACTAGTGAATTCGAACTCAACATCTTTAATCAGAAGATTTAAAAGTGGTTTAGAAATCATTGAGAAGTCTTTTATAAACCGTCTATAATATCCCACATGCCCTAAGAAACTCTTTACTCATGTAATGGATTTGGATGGAAAAATCTTGGATATGGCTTCAATCTTGCTTAGGTCCACTTTGATTCCTTTCTTGGAAACTTTATGCCCTGAAACGATACCATCCTGGACCATAAAATGGCATTTTTCCCAATTCAGGCGAAGGTGTTTTTCCTCACAGCGTTGTAGCACCAAAGATAGGATCCTTAGACATGCCTCAAAATCCTTTCCATAATCAGAGAATTCATCCATGACGATCTCCACTATGTCTTCTAGGAAGTCAGAAAACATAGATACCATGCAGCGTTGGAAAGTTGCTGGTGCATTACACAACCCGAATGACATTCTTATGAAAGCATACATGCCATAGATGTAGGTGAAGGTTGTCTTTTCTTGATCATTGGGATGAATTGATACTTGATAGAATCTCGAATACCCGTCTAGAAAACAGAAGTAATCATGATGAGCTAATCTTTCTAGAACTTAATGATAAACGATAGAGGGAAGTGATCCTTTTTTATAGTAGCATTCAACTTGCGGTAGTCAATGCACATACACCAACATGTTACTGTTCTTTTTGCCACTTCATCTCCATCCTATCCTCTTATCACTGCCATTCCACCCTTCTTAGGCACCACATGGATATGGTTTACCCAGTTACTGTCACTTATTGGGTAAATGATCCCAACGTCCCACATCTTAATAACTTCCTTCTTTACGACTTCCTTTAGCATTTGGTTCAACTTCCTCTGTGGTTGAGAGAAATGGTTTGGCTGTTTCTTTGAGATGTATTTTGTGCATGCATAAGGTAGGGTTGAGGCCTCTGGTGTCTTTCACTGAGTACCCTATAACTTTCATATGCAGTCTGAGCTCCTTTAGCAACCTTTCTAACTGATCGTCAGTCAAGTTGGCATTAACGATCACATGATTCCTCTCTTCTTTGTCCAAGATTTCATATTTTAGCCCCTCCGGAAGTGGTTTCAATTTTGGCCTTGGTTTTAGTGCTCTCTTTTCTTAGGTGTTTGCTCAAGCGAGCCGTACTTTGCGGTCTCGACTGTCTCTTCATCATCGCTGAATTCTTCTTTAGGTTGATTTAGTTAATCCAAGATCTCTACGACCTCTGGGTCTTCCACTGTAGGGCCTTGATTATTCAAGGCTCGCATGAGGGGATCTACAATCGCCTTGTCCTCTTGCACCTCTTCACAATATTTATTGTAGCTATCCATAAAGTAGACTGACTCGGAGAGAGATGGTCCCCTCAGAGCATCTTGTACTTAGAAATTGATGTGATCGTCCCCTATGCACAAGGTAATGATTCCTTCTGCTACATCTATTAGAGCCCTTCCAGTTGTGAGGAAAGGTCTCCCGAATATCATCAGACACTTATATTCCTCAACTGTGTCGATCACTACTATGTTGCATGGTATGAAGAATCACCTAACCGTATCAAAACATCCTCTACTATTCCCACAGGTCTTGTAAAGGTGTGATCAGCTAATTCTATTCTCATGCCCGTCTTCACCATATTAGTTAACCCGAGCCTTTGCGCTAGAGTCAAGGGCATAAGACTAATGCTTGCTCTCAAATTTACTAGTCCCTTCCTTTCCACATTGTCTCTGACACAAAAGGGTATGTTGAATGCCCCTGGATCCCTCTTCTTGGTTGGTAACTCAGCTTGAACAAAGGTGCTTGACATTTTTTCCAGTTGCACAGTCTCAACATGGTCTCCTCTCCTCCTCTTTGTGATTTGGTCCTTAAAGAATTTTGCATATGTCAGCATCTCTTCAATCACATCGAGAAATGTGACATCCAGGTGTAGCTTCTTTACTACTTCCATAAACTTCTTGTACCTCTTTCTTAAATGTGCTTTGATCA
Source organism: Alisma plantago-aquatica (assembly GCA_963693085.1). Lineage (NCBI taxonomy): Eukaryota > Viridiplantae > Streptophyta > Magnoliopsida > Alismatales > Alismataceae > Alisma > Alisma plantago-aquatica. The sequence continues at coordinate 667,432,973 of OY856414.1, forward strand.
GTTTGTAGGGAAAGGGAACTCTTAGGGCATAAGGATTTCTATTCAAAAGAACTTCCCCTATAGGATTTGAGTTCTTAACCTCTGCATCCTTCTTCTTTTCACCATTTTTGTAATAGATTGAACTTTTGGAGGCTTCAAATGTTTAAAGACATAGTGGATTTATGTATTTGAGTAATATCAAGAATTTCAAGTGTTTGGGTAAAGTTTGAGTGTTGATTGATGTTGACATCATCATTAAAATCCTTAAGTATATGCTTTATTTTTCATATTTATTTGTCTGGTCAAGCAATGATATTTTGGCAACAAATTTTAATAGAGTGAACTCTGAGTTAAGATAAAGCTATGGTTAAAGTTCCATGAATATTAGAGGATCATAGAGGAAGATATTTAGGTTTGATCTTTTTGTGAAATAATGTGCATTGGATGTATGAATGACCAAGGATGTAAGTTTCTAGCCTAAGTATTGATTAGCATTCGTGTCACACTGCTTCTTTCCAGCATATATGGGTTGGCGTCCCTTTGAGAAGCCATAGATTGGCCTTGGGGAGAGTTGATGCTAGCCCTAGATGTGGGTCAGATGGCTGGGGCGCATGCTCATTGCCCACCTTGTGTTCGGCTGGAGAATGTGGGGTAACAACGACCGTGAGCCCAATGCATCCCACGTTGTGGTCATGGTTTGATGGAGGAAACTAAAGGACAGTTACCCTTGACATGGAAAGAAGAATCACAACTCCTTATACAACGATTGAGAATGTTCTGTTATCAACACCCGAACCCCTTCTCCCCCATCATCCACACCACAACTTGCAAGTGTCGGGGCAATACTGCAACATGAATTGAGGGTTTAAGAGGAGTTCTTTGAGGAAGATGAAGAGGGTGCTCGTAGGAGTCAGACCCACATGACCAAGATGACTACTGGAGTGGTTCTCGTGGTCGACATACCCCAGTTCGCCAGGTTGAATCTTGTGCGTCTACATCTATGGTAGGAAGCTCCAGTGGCAAGGCTCCATGTGGGCAGCTCAACGAGAGGACTAGGATGACCAGATCATATCTGGATGCCAGATCTAAAGGATAAATCAAGTCAGCAGTGGAGGACCTAGGCTCCTCTAGCTAGCCATCGAGACTATCCTTAGCGGTGGCGGATATGGGAAGCTTCCCATCTTAGTTAGAGAGACTGTCAATGCATCAGGTGGTCCAACGATGGTCTTTGAGACATCAAAGATTAACCCATCAAAAGAATCCACCTCGTAGTGGCATCTCCACACCGAGAGCAAGCAATGGTACCAGGAACATGCACACACAACATGGAGTTTGGGCCAGAAGAGGAAAAGCTTTGTTAGTGAGTAGGTCATTTTAACGTCGACGTAGCCTAAGGGGGTGTCATCGGAGGTTGCGGGGGAGGAGAGGGGCACCTATTTCTCACCGGAACAGAGCAGCGACGGCCCCATTCTCCCTCAAATAGAGCCTCCCTCAAGCGGCTGCTAGACGAAGAACCCCTGCGCCCAGCACTGCGTCGAGTGGAAGAAAGAAAGGGAGGAAAAGAGACCCATAACTGGATCAATCCAGAGCCAAATCAACTGGAACCAACAAAAAATTGGCCAGCCCAGCGTAAGCTAGGAGAGTGAGCCACGCCCACGGAGGCCACGTGGTGGCTCCAGATTGACCAAAAGGTAAGAAAATTTTAGAATTACATAGATCTTCAATAATTTGAAGTAATTAGCTCGAGCATAAGAAAAATACAAACAACATACCAAAATTCTCAGAAAAATGCATAGAATAACATGGAACCATCCTATAACTATTTTTATGGTTAAATTGTAGTGATATCATGCAACATATATTATTCTTGTTTGATGGATAATAAATATCAAATGATGGCCTAAAATTATGATAAAATGTCAGTAAGTCCATATTCATGTGTATAATCCAATGATGTCAGATATGATTAGGTTATGATACGTAATCATGTATTTTACTTAGGATGTCTAATTAGGGCTAATAACCCTAAATAAAATACAATAAATACATACATGCTTAATAAATGATGGAGTTTATGGAATACCCTCATATCGTTAACTGGAATATAATGTGGAACTTGATATCAGTTAGATGCATATAATTCATGTTATATGAAGATGACCCTTAATACATGGGAAGTAACCCTAATTTGAATAATGTATATAAAATATGGTTAATATGTGCACAAGAAAGGATATGGAACCTAATGTTCAGATCATGAATCCTAATCTGTGGCATAATTGGAAAATAACATGAGTAAGATAATTCTAAGACAAGAATGCAAGTGATGATGGGAATATCCTAAGGATATGAGTAAAACCCTAATGAACATGATTAGGGTTAAGATGATGAGAATGTGATGATAGTATGTGATCTTGTCTTAATCAGGGGTTGACAAGGATAGAGATGACTCATGAAGATGTGGTTTAGATTATCTCTTGACCAAAGTACACAATTACCTCTTACTTGGCTTATTATACAATATGCTTGAGTTATATGCATAGTAAATACTTGGCATATGATATTGGATGAGATGATTGTTCTTGTATGATATGTTGCTTGTTTTTCCATACTTATTGCTATGAACACATGAAACATAATATATTTATTCCATTATATCTAAGCACTTCAACTCTTTGGTAGTCAAGTGCTGGAAATAAAATACTTCAACTATTTGGTAGTCAAGTACTTGAAATTGATCCAACTCTTTGGTAGTCTGATCCCATGAAACGATCCAACTCTTTGGTAGTCAATCATAAGGCCTTCAGTGCATTCAACCTTCGGTGGTCAATGCATGGATGATATAATGGAAAATGTTCTTAAAATATGTGTTCTCTTTTGTTAATGAACATCCTTGTGCAAGTATATGCCTTTTCTTATATTTCTTTATAACTGCCAAGTATTAGTTTTATCTTATTGCCAAGCTTAGTAATGAGAGGTATATAAAAAGACACGTAGGCGTACTCAGTAAAATATTCTTATATATTGTGCTGATGTGTACCACATGTAACCTTTTATTTAGGTTGTGGACATATGTTCTTGAAGATCATGATAGTTGAGAGTTGTATGGTGAGCTAATGTATAGGTGGACCTGTTGTCTTAAGATCCTATTGTGGATGTAGTACATGTATATGTAAGAGTTTGATGTTCAATATGTAATATCAAATGTTGTAACAATTCATTATGTAATTATATGTTGAATGGTGAACATGTGTTGTATGGTTTTATTATTGTTCATGTGCATGTGGTACTGTTGTTTCCTTCTGACTTCCTCTAATTTTCTTCTCCTAGTGTGGGGTGTTTAAATTGGGATTCTTGCTGAGGTGATGATTTCAATTTGGACGTCACACATTAGATTAAGTTTTAGAAAATATGGGGACATCATAGGTGGTATCAGATCATGAACAATAGCAAAGCCTGACATTTTCTCATTATGAAACTCAAACTAAAGAACCTTAAACTTAAAACAAATCTTGTAGGGTTAGATTAGTCATCTTTTAGAGACTAGATATGACCTAGCCTCTAGGTTAGCACCTAGTTGTCTGAGAACTAGGTCTAGACTGGTGCTTGTTGTATAGTAGGTCTTTATATGTTGTTCTTTCCTTATAGTGGAACGGTATGGGACATTGCATTATTTGGAAATGACGTACATCAAGGTAAGAGAAACCTTTGACATATGATGCACCTATGTTTTAGGTATCTACACCAGTCTACACCATGTTCTCACCCTTTTCACTAGGTGACATGGTACTAGACTCTCTACGATGTGTGGGACACTCATTTTGAGGATTTAGTTTTTGATTCCAATCGGATCGAACCTTGATAGTTTTCTCTGACGTTTGTTTTATCGGATAAAAACTATATAATATTTTATTATATATGTAAGTATTACAAAAATGTGTCCCCACATATGTAAAAGTAGGAGGTGGTCATGTAACCTAAGTGAAAGTGAATGACATCAATCTAGAAGAGAGAGTAGTTCTAGATTAGATGTCTGGAACATTGTTGGTATATGTCATAGATGGAATAACTCAATTAAGATTTGATGATATGATGTACATATTATATAGATGATATAAGATGGCTTATGATGTCTTTGAGGACCTAAGTTCAAATTTTAGGATTTGAGATAAGTTTTGATGATGCAAGTATGTGTGTTTCCATAAGATAAAGTAAGATAAGTTAAGATAAGATGTGAGTCAGCATGAGCCTCAATCTCTTTTACAAAGGAGGACCTCTAGTGTTGGGACCAATTTTACAGTTAACTCTAGAGAGAGTGAGAACCAGAGGGAGAAGGTTAGGGAACCTAAACTCCAAGATATGATAATGATGAGAAATATGTGATATGATATGCCCTAAACTAGACTACTCATGAGTGATTGAGATGAGTTGCTTTATGCATGACTCCTATAGTTTTGTTGAACCCTAGATGTCCTTCGGAGGACCAAACCCTAGAGTCAGAGAGAGGTCAGTTATGTATGCATACGTGAGTAAGAAATATGAGTACCTACCATCTGGGTGAGGGAGAAGAGTCCCAAGACCATAGAGGAGGTAACTATGTTAGTTTCTGTAAAGCCTCATGCTCGGGTTGGTGGTTCCCCATGTAAGACTCTAGTGGTGTATATATAGATAGAGTCTTGGGTAAGCATGTCTCATGGGTAAATACCTATGAAGAGAATGTCATAACATGTTTTAGTTTGTGCTTATGTGGCTAGAGCTTGTAAGGCTATCACTAGTACCAATGAGGTAATCCGAAAACCCTAGACTAAGAGAGGAAAGATAAAGTTATACATATGAGATACTCATAGAGTTAGTTAGCTCAGAGAGATTAAGCATGACACCACCATCATGATATGGTTTAGGAGCATCTCATTTGAACTAGATGAAGTTTTGATATATGTTTAACAAGCCACTCACATAAGTTTGTTTAGCACAACCATGATAGAATATATGTAAGGATGTGATCTAATCTTGAGATATAATGTATGAGGACATGATAATATTGGAAAACCCTAGAGATGGTTCAATATATCTCAATGTATAAATGGTTAACCAAATATATGAATAATGATGATGATGATGTGATATTGTTGGTTAAACTTGTTATGAAATCACTAGTAAATGTTGCAATTTATTATGAACAATGAAATAAGATCATACAAATAAAACATGTTACATGACGTGTTAATCATAGTGCTTAATAAAGATGAAAAATATAGTTTGACAGTTAGCACAACATAATGATTATGACACCTCGATATGATCTAGATGGATGGATAAAGTGGGTTAGCTATAGTTAAGTCCCTCCTAAAAGGCATATGTTAATATTGAACATGTTCTAACAACTTTGCACAATATAATGATGATGACACCTTGTTATGATCTATATGGATAAATTGAGTTATATATATAACTCTTCTCAAAATGAGGACATAATGTTAGAACCTAATGTTTGGATAAAATGAGGATGTAAATCCTAAAATGTGAAAAATTTCATGTATAATCTATTATTTGAATATGATACTTGGGTGAAATTAGTACAAAAAAAATTTCTAATTGGAAATGTGACACAACCTAAGCATCTGCATCATGTTATATGTTGAGGGGTTCACCTTAAATGCTTTAAAATATCTTAGAAGTGCTTTGGATATATGATTCTAGGTATCCTATGTGGATATGTTGCACATAGAGTGGTGCCCTAGAAATGGATGAAGTTCCTTGAAGTAAGAGGATGGCTTAATTTTGAGGAAAAAATTTCTTTTAAGATGTATATGATGTGATAGAGTGGATTTTGGCTTAATTTCAAGGATGAAATTTCTTTTAAGGTGTGTAAGATGTAATAGATTGAAATTTTAGAGGATTCAAATGTTTAAAGACATAGTGGATTTATGTATTTGAGTAATATCAAGAATTTCAAGTGTTTGGGTAAAGTTTGAGTGTTGATTGATGTAGACATCATCATTAAGATCCTTAAATATATGCTCTTTTTGAGGTATTTATTTGACTGGTCAAGCAATGATATTTTGGCACCAAATTTTAATAAAGTGAAGTCTGAGTTAAGATAAATCTATGGTTAAAGTTTCATGAATATTGGATGATCATATAGGAAGATATTTAGGTTTGATCTTTTTGTGAAATAATGTGCATTGGATGTATGAATGACCAAGGATGTAACTTTCTAGCCTAATTATTGATTATCATTCATGTAACGCTGCTTCTTTCCAGCATATATGGGTTGGCACCCCTTTGAGAAGCCACAAATTGGCCTTGGGGAGAGTTGATGTTGGCCCTAGATGTGGGTCGGATGGTTGGGGCACATGCTCATCGTCCACCTTGTGTTCGGCTGGAGAATGTGGGGTAACAATGACCATGAGCCCAACTCATCCCACGTTGTGGTCATGGTTTTATGGAGGAAACTGAAGGACAGTTACCCTTGACATGGAAAGAAGAATCACAACTCCATATACAATGATTGAGAATGTTCTGATATCAACACCCAAACCCCTTCTCCCCCATCATCCACACCACAGCTTGCAAGTGTCGGGGCAAGACTACAACATGAATTGAGGGGTGAAGAGGAGTTCTTTGAGGAAGATGAAGAGGGTGCTCATAAGAGTCAGACCCACATGACCAAGATGACTCCTAGGGGGTTCTCGTGGTCGATAGACCCCAGTTCGTCAGGGAGAAGCTTGTACGTCTGCAGCTATGGCAGGAAGGTCCAACGACAAGGATCCATGTGGGTGGCTCAAGGAGAGGACTAGGATGACTGGATTGTATCTGGATGCTAGATCTAAATGAGAAATCAAGTCAGAAGTGAGGACCTAGGATCCTCTGGCTAGCCGCCGAGACTCCCCTTAGCGGTGGAGGATATGGGAAGTTGCCATATCAACTAGAGAGGTTGGCAATGCATCAGGTGATCCAACGAAGGTCTTGGAGACATCAAAGATAAACCCATCAAAAGAATCTACCTCACGGTGGTGGCTTCACACTAAGAGAAATGCCAGGAACAGGCACACACAGTGTGGAGTTCAGGCCAGAAGAGGAAAAGCTTTGTCAATGAGTAGGTCGTTTCAGCATTGACGCAGCCTAAGGAGGTGTCATCAGAGGCTGTGCGGGAGGAGAGGGGTGCCTATTTCTCACTAGATCAGAGTGGTGGTGGCCCTCATTCTCTCCCAAATAGAGCCTCCCTCAAGCGGGTGCTAGACGGAGAACCCCCACACCCAACGTTGCGTTGAGCGGAAGAAAGAAAGGGAGGAAAAGAATCAACCCGAACCAACAAAAAATTGGCCGGCCCAGCGTAAGCCAGGAGAGCGAGTCGCGCCCACAGAGGCCACATGGCGGCTCCAGATTGGCCAAAAGGTAAGAAAATCACAAAATTACATAGATCTTCAATAATTCATAGTAATTAGCTCAAGCATAAAGAAATACAAATACCATACGAAAATTCTCAGAAAAATGCATAGAATAACATGGAACCATCATATCAGTCTTTTTATGCTTAAATCATAGTGATATCATACAAGATGTATTATGCTTATTTTATGGATAATAAATATCAAACAATGACCTAAAATTATGATAAAATGCCACTAAATCCATAATTATGCATAGAATCCATATGATGTCAGATATGATCAGGTTATGATATGTAATCATGTATTTTTCTTAGGATGTCTAATTAGGGCTAATAACTCTAAATAAAATACAATAAATACATACATTCTCAATAAATGATGGAGTTTATGGAATACCCTCATATCAGTAACTGGAAGATAATGTTGAACTTTCATATCAGTTAGATGCATAGAATTCATGTTATAGAAGACGACCCTTAATACATGGGATGTAACCCTAATTTGAATAATGTATATAAACTAGGGTTAATATGTGCACAAAAAAGGATATGGAACCTAATGTTTAGATAATGAACCCTAATATGTGACATAATTGGAAAATAACAGGAGTAAGATAATTCTAAGATAAGAATGCAAGTAATGATGAGAATATCCTAAGGATATAAGTAAAACCCTAATGAACACGACTAGGGTTAAGATGATGAGAACCTGATGCTAGTATATGATCTTGTCTTAATCAGGGGTTGACAAGGATATAGACGACTCAGGAAGATGTGGTATAGATTATCTCTTGACCAAGGTACACCATTACCTCTTACTTGGCTTATTATACAATATGCTTGACTTATATGCGTAGTAAATACTTGGCATATGATATTGGATGAGATGATTGTTCTTGTACGATATGTTGCTTGTTTTTCCATACTTATTGCAATGAACACATGAAACATAATATATTTGTTCCATTATATCTAAGCACTTCAACTCTTTGGTAGTCAAGTGCTGGAAATAAAATACTTCAACTATTTGATAGTTAAGTACTTATTGTAGATGTAGTACATGTAGATGTAAGAGTTAAATGTTTAATATATAATATCAAATGTTGTAACAATTCATTATGTAATTATATGTTGAATGGTGAACATGTGTTGTATGGTTTTATTATTGTTCATGTGCATGTACTACTGTTGTTTCCTTCTGACTTCCTCTAATTTTCTTCTTCTTAGCCTAGTGTGGGGTGTTTAAATTGGGATTCTCGTTGAGGTGTGGATTTCAATTTATAAGTCACACATTAGATTAAGATTTAGAAAATCCGGGGATGTCACAATTTCCTTCTTCTCGACAGTCTACAACTGATCCTTATCCCTTAGACACTTCTATTGCAATCTCTTTTTTGAATTGTTTCTCACCACAGATTCCTCCTTCTTTAGTGTTGTTAGTTATAGGATCTTCCTACACACTCCATGTTCAGAGAGTGGCCATCTTTACGGCCTCCGTATTTGACTAAATCTTCTTTGAAGGATTTTTCATAAGTTATGCTAGTTGTGCAAGCTGTTAATCAATATGCCTTTTATGGGTTTGCATGTCTTCCATCTGAGTTTGCATTGTAGTTAACACTCCTAAATTGGTAATATCACTTTGAGCAAGTTGGTCATTTACCGAAGCTTGCCTTTTTGCTAAGTCGAGCAATTGAGCAATCATGTCAGCTTGGTTGTTGTCTTTGGCTTGGCTCGACCCTTAGCCTTGTCCTTAACCTTGTCGAATCACATTTTATTTTGACTCTGGTAGCTATTTTTGTTCGTCTGATAACTATTATGAGTCTAGTAGTTCTAGTATTATGAATCAGTCCTCTTTCTTCTCGAATCCTAGAAGTGGTTTAGATGAATTATTCAGTTGATGATCATTTTCAGTAGCTCCTTTGTTTCTGTAGCTAAACCTAGGATGATCTGGTCGTTTAAAATTGGCATAAGAGACATTTTCAGTTTCTTCTTTGCTTTCACTTTCTTCACTCTCTTATGGCCTTGTATAGATACAATTGTCAACTCCATGCCCTCCTTCTCCGCATGTAACACATTTCATGACTTTCTCCGTGTGTTTCTTACGTTTCCCCCCGACGTCTTTCAATTGTTTGACATCGGTAGTGATTTTTTTGAATCTAGACTGTAATAGTTTTCAAGGCCTTAGCTTCGATTGACTATCCTTCAGATCCTACCTTCTTGGATGATCCTCTATCATTTCTATCATAATCCATGCCTGCTTGTAGTGTAACCCTGTTATCGATTATCTTCATGGTCCTACTTGGTTTCTTACCAAGAAAGTCACTTCTGGAAGTTGCATTCAACGAAGTTCTTTTAGTGGGAGTTAGCCCGTTGTAAAAAGTGGTCATCAGAAATCCCTTACGGTAGTTATGGTGGGGGCAATCTCTCTAGTATTCTTGAAAGCGTTCCCATGCCTCGTGAAGGTTCTCTCCTAGTTTTTGTGTGAAAGAAGTGATCTTTTGCATATTACATATAGTTCTTTTAGTGGGATAAAATTTAGTGACAAAAGCATCTGCAAGGGGTATCCATCCATCTATGGACTGGTGGGGCAAGTTGATGTACCAGGATAGAGCTTTATCTTTAAGATAGAAATTGAATCCTTTGCAATATATCACTTCTTGGGGCACTCCCCTCATCTTTATGGTATCACATATTTTTTTTGAAGGCATCAAGGTGATTGTATGAATTTTTCATTCCTTGAATTTCCACGGAAGGGCTTGTTCTAGATTATCAAGATTACATCCGGTTTCAACTCAAAATTAGTTGCATTGAAGTGCAGGATGATAATTGGGCATCGTGACTCATAGGATCTAGTTGTGTCCAACTCTCTAAGAGTTTTTCCTTCCTCATCGTCATCACTCTCACTATTCTGGTCATCACGTTGACATTTATTTTCACATTCATTCTCGTGGTGATTTTTGTGATGCCTTCTATGGCAATTGTGACATCGTTCTTCATCATATCATTCTTCCTCACAACGACTACCATCTGAGTAACAGTCATCTCTCTCTTCATCTATCTCATGCGGTGGTGGGTCACATTGGACTCTTACATTTTGACCGTCTCTCTTAAGACTGCCATCCACACGAGGCGGCATAGTGACTTGAAGTTAAGGTGAAAAAATAAACATATTTGCTTCCCTCCAAGTTCCCTAAATAGACCGCACAGTCGATTCAGGAAACTGGACGTGTTAAAATGAACTATTCTACATAATCATAGGGTAGCAGGTTTAAAGTTTTTTGTGTAGTCTAGCTTATTGCTAAGCTTGAGGCACAGGGATATAGTGAGTGGACTTGTATTCTTAACGGTACCATTTTGTCTTTGTCCCTGGAAAAGGCACCAAAAAGTTGACCAGCCTAAATCGCACGTCCAAAATGGAGTGAATCCAAAGTAGTTGAACTTTTAAGATTATAACCCGACATTTAAGCCCTCACAACTATTATACAGGGTCCGATGTAATATTCGGGGTCAAACCACAGGGACAAGGTCACCAAGTGTTAAGTACACAGAGTCTCACACGCTTACACTCCAAATGAACAGGTGGGTTAAAAAGGGTGTTCCTTAAGGAATGATGGTGCTCCATCCAAAACAAAGAAAGTTAAAAGAAAGAAAATAAAAATAAGAGAAAATGGTTAACAAGCAGTAAGAAACAAAGATATGGAAGGAAAATTGGATCGCGTTTCACCTACTAAGATCTCTCACCAACATGCAAAACTCACACACCTTCGTACACTCCTATAAAGATTACAAGCAGTCATCAAAATGTCTATTCCCTCCTCTCTCAAGATAAGGATAGATCTAGGCTCTAAGGTAGCCTCTCTTTCGAGATAATGACCCAAAAACCCCCAAACAAACCATATGACCGTTAGCCTTAGCATTCCAACACTTTCGTGCATTCATATTACTCCATAACACTAGATAAGGATGGAACTACTCTTTCGAGGTACCAACAATCAAACATCACAATATGGTATCTAAGCATACAAGTGAAGCATTAAGAACATGCGTATGGAGATATTCTTGATAAGAGCATATATATATTCAATGGGGAGAAAGAATATACATGTTGGGAGAGCCTTAGTGGCTACTCCCAATACAAGTTAGATCTTTAGCCACACATGTTGATGGGCAACATAACGACATTACAAAATGATAGATACATCAATAACAACAAAGAGGGGATGTGCAATGTGATGAAGATGATAGATCTATATAGAGAGAGAAGATGGTGATAGGCCACTATACTTCTTCAGATCTAGATCTGGAGTGGGCGATGCGGTGGTGGCTTCTTCCTATGAAGAAGGGGCAATCAATATTCTCTCTCCTCCAACTTCCATCTTCAGAGATCCAAGATTGATTGCATGGATGTGAGTGACTCTTGAATTTGGCAACACTTCGTGGTCCTTTATGATCTGATGATTTGACAAGTCGAGGTGGGTGGTCTATTTATAGGTGTTGTCCACCAACTTAACCATCTCGGACGTGGTCATGACATGGCCTCAGTTGAGGCTTAATCTCATTTGAGGCTTTCATCACGGTCGCAGTGTGAAGGTTGTATGTTGCGGTCGAGGGGAAGCCTCGATCATGGTAGGGCCTCGATCGTGGGGCGTTGCGCGAGTGGATGGTTGTGGTCGCGATGCAAAGAGACAGTGATAGAGGCCTCAACCGTGGTGGGGTCCTTAGTGGACTATACATCGGCGGTCATGGCGTTGACCGCGGCCATGTCTTGGAATGACCCTGCAAAGGTGAAAGATGTATGTAATTTTGATTTTTGACATAAGGCACTTAAATAAGTAGAACAATCTATAAAAGGTATGCTAGGATAAGCATAGATCATATGCAAAAGTGCATAAAATGAGGTGTTATCAGGGGGGCTGGAGGTCAAAGGTTACCATCTTTGAGCATTTATTTCACCTCCTACCTACTCCACTGCACTTTCGTTTCAACATCTTCCACCCCAAAACCCTTCCTTTTAGGGTTTTGATCACTTTCCTTTCCATTTCCATGCCATTTCACCTTGAAGGAGGGAGGAGTTCAAGATTTCAACATCTAGAGAAGAAGAATTCATCCACTGCTTCAAGCTCCATGGATATTTGTACCCCTTTCTTATTTCTTTTTGTATTTTCCTTTTGTACGAGTAGTTAAGCCCCTCTAGGTCAGTGTTTGGGGTTAAAATGTGACTTTGATACCTTGTTGGGGCAAGTAACATGTAATTTTTTTTAAATTTTGTTTGATAATGATTATGTTATAATCTTATGTCATTTCCCATTTATTTCTTTTTGATTTACTTGAAATCACCTAGGTTATCTAGGAAATTGTTTTGTTTTTTGCAATTTTTAAGGAAAAGCTCCTAGGTCCACATGGGGGATCCCTAGCTAGACACCCCTATTCCTACATGTTAATCCCTTCTCCTACACCTGAGTGAGAGATCTAAGTATATAGTTTAGAAGAATTTAGTGCAATTGGTTTGGATATTACTAAAGGCTAGACGGTATAAGATGTGAGGTCCAAAAACCTAATTTCCATCCTTCATTACTACCATCGACCCCCAATTGTGCTAAGAGATTCTATCTAAGAAACTTAGACTTGATTAGATCTTATCAATATTCCATCTAAACCCTAATCCAAATGAGCTTAGCAAGGGTGGATAGGGGGTAGTAGGGACTAGTTTTGTTACATACATCCTATCCCATCAATGGCCAATTAGTAGTTTAGGATAATTCGACATCATCTAACTTGTTATTTTGTTTGATGATATAAATGAATCAAAATTGTTTGCATGTTATGAACCCCCAACCCAGGTTGTTCAAAGCCCGATATCAACAATGACAAGATAACATACTTATTTTTCATACACAACAAGGGAGGAAGATTATATATAACAATCATAATAGGCCAAGTGCTATGTTGGTCGCTTAATGTTCCATATAGATTCATCCCATTGGTACAAATCCCAAGTTTTAGATTCCTAATTTCTTCACCAAATTTAGAGTACAATAAATCAATCTTATTCCACTATGGGGAATCATATTTGCATGTCGTAGGATCCCATCATAACTTTTCTTTAACTCTGCATTCCACCTTAAATTATCCACATCCATGGGATTGGCAAACAAGTAGTGAAACTATGGTATTATAGGTAGATGCCACATCACCTTGGTAGGAGAGCCAGTTTTGCACTTCCCCAAAGTTGTCATTTTATACCTTGACGCTCCACATTTTGGACAATCTTTCAAATCAACATAGTCCTTTTGAAACAACACATAGTCATTCAGGCATGCATGTATCTTCTTAGCCTTCATTCCCATTGGGCATAACATTTTCTTTAGTTTGTATGTTGAGATTGGAAGCTCATTGCCTTCAAGAAGAATTTTTCTCAACAAAGACAACAATGGCGTGAAAATTTTATCACTCCATCTATTGTTAGCCTTTAGAGTATAAGATCTCAGCACAACGCTCAGCTTCATAAACTTAGTACAACCTATGCATAACGATCTCTCAACATCATGCAAATGTTTCTAAATAAGGAAGGTGGATTAGTGTGCTCTACCCCACATATATCTAGTATCAAATCAACCATGTCTAACAGAATCAAATGGTTCACATCTACATCATCGACTAAAATTCCTTCTTTAACAAAAGTACTGCTATTGACTCCTACTGATCTCATTGTCAGAATCTCTCCATGCCAGTACCATTCAGTATAGCCCTGTACAATCCCATTTCACATTACATGACTTTTGATTTCATCAATAATTTTGACTTTTAAGTTGTTACTGAAACACCTACATGGACAATAGAACCTATCTCCAAGATATTTTCTATGTTCCTCCACAAATCTTACAAATTGATCAAGACCAGTAATAAACTTTGGGGTGCATCTATTTGGAATAGGCATCCATGATCTATCCATTCTATAATCAAAGAGAAAACAAGTATTAGGGTTTAGGGTTTACATGGTTAGGGTTTAGGCATGACAAATTAGGGTTTATCATTCATGATTTAGGGATACACATTTATATATTAGGGTTTATGGTTTACAGATTAGGGTTTAGGGTTCAGTAATGAATGTGTGTATCACCTATCCCATTCTTGAACATTTAATCTCACTAGTAAGTGTATAATGTGTATTCAATTTTTAAGAAAATTTTGGCAGCATTTCCTACAGTTCTTCAAGTACATCGATGTAGATGGACAAATATCCACCAACATATGTACTCAGAGACAAATAGGAAAGTGCTGACAAAATATCTTGAAAATCAAATATACATTATACACTTACATCCTAAGTGAGACTAAGTGTTCAAGACATTCCTAAATAGGAGACTATCTAATATTTACTCTTGATGAATAAATCTCAGACCGTTTTCTAGGCTAAAATTAAAGTTTGCGATTCATATCAATTTCGTGTAAATACAAACATATAAACCCATAAGTTTCAGACACCGTATCATCATTGCATTACATAACATCCAATATCCTTATTCATCTACATACTAAAATCTGCATTCATGTTTTTATGCTTATTGAGAATTGACCCCTCACAATTTATATATTCACCCTATCATTCATTACATATTTTAGATATACACTTTTCCTTTCCGATAAGCATCATAATATTTCTCCTACTAATTCTCCATCTTAGGTTATCTTCTCTCATTAAGTATTCATGTTTCTGATGAGACAACATGGTTCCAATAATATTTAGGTAATTAATAACTAAAACATTAATCATGTAAAATAATATATAAATAATAATCAATAAGGTACACACTATTAGAGATAGCATAAGATAATGTATCACTCAATTTCATACTACTCATGCAACTTAATAGAGAGCATAACTCAATTTCATCATCCTATATGTATCACAAAGTCATAATAAAAATAAGATTCCCTAGAAACCCTAGATTTCAGTTCATCATCAATGTAACCTACTTATTTATTAACATTTAGGATGCAAGAAATGGGAATCCTACCTTGGTCAGCTGGACATAATAGCCAGCTATAGCAGTGGCACAGAGTTGAAGCACAAGCAAAGAGGTGATGATGATAATAGTTTCTAGCTCCAGTGGCGAGAACGGCTACCTCCAGCGGTGGCGAGCACAATAGCTCGAGTAGAGGAGTGACAACAGAGCAGCAGACAACTTCGGTAGAGAAACATATAGCGGACATCAGAGGAGCAGCGGTGGAGTAATAGACAGCTCCTTCGGATCACGACTAGTAGAGAGACAATGATGACAATGTCAGCACGAGCACGACCAACAGAGCAACAATGACGACAATGACATAATTTCTAGAGCTAGATATCAGGGAGCAATGAATCAAATTATGGGGGAAAATAACTTTATGGGTGGTATTAAGTGAGACATAGTCGTTGACTATTTAAAAACCCAACAACTAAGCAAAATATGCGTCGATTTCTATCAAATAAACAACATCTAACCTAGTTTCTTAGACATCGGTTGCGGCTAAAAACCTATGCAATAGGCTATTATCTGAATTGAAAAAATTAGCATAAGTAATGGCGATAGTCGTCGATTGAGAACACAAAATTGACACCTACCTAGTGACTTAGATGTTGGTTGCAGCTGAAAAACTGATGTAAGAGGCCATTATCTGAAACAAAAAAAATCTGCCACAATAGGTCTTGAGTCATCAATTTCTTTACAAAGAATTGACACTAGAGTGCAATCCGGGGGAAAACATTTTTTTTGGGACGTGGTGCAAATCCTACGACGTCAATTTCTGACCGAAAAATCGACACTGATTGTGCAATTTTTTGCAGTTTTTAATGATAATCAATGCCATTTTTTGGCAGAAAAAATCAATGCATAACTATTTTGGAGGCAAGATTTATCTTGCACGAAGGTGCCTATCGTTGGTTAACTAACAACCAATGTGCATCTTAAATTTTTTGAGGCAAATATTTTTCTCTTAAAAATTATATTTTGTGGTTTATTGTAGATGTTGATTTTTTTAAAAAAGTAATCGAAGATAAGGAACAAATGGTACCCGTATCTTTTCTTAATTGGAAGGACTTGATCAATAGTGAAGTTTGTGCTAGGCAATCAAATTTGATTGATATATAGTGTCATTTTTTTCCATGTAAGTGACGTTAGAAAAAGTGACATTAGAGTTCATAAATGTACTAATTCCTACTCCTCCAACTTTGTTGTAGAGAATATCTCTCTAAAAGTATAACATCTCATTTATTCTAGTCTTGTGTTTTGTTTCTTCTCATATCCGCATGTATTCCATGGATAACAAGATTTTCATACTTATGTGTAGATCTAACATATATTTGAGGTAGAGTTCCTTATACTTGGTGCCTTTTGTTGACCTAAAGGTTATACATTGTCCATATTTTGATAATTACTTAACCATTCCATTCATATGTATCTAATATGTGTATTTAAGATTGATCTCAGGATTTAGGTACATGAAAATGATCAAATTACATAAGCCCTAGCTTGTCCAAGCTCAAGTCAAATGCAATGCAAGTGTGCTAATAAGGAAATCACTTCAAACAACCTTAGAAGAATTTTTTAATCACTTGTATTGATGATATGACTTATAAATAAGATGAGAAAAATATGTGCGACACTTAGAACCAAGTTTTAATCACTTTTTTGCCATTTTAGAAAATCGATCATAGGTTGTTGATCGGTCGAGTTCCAATCTCAACCGATCCCATGGATTGATTTTCTGAAGATAGCAATCGGTCAAGTTATGCAAACTCAAAACTCGACCGAATGACTCTCTGACCGAATACGATTTTGGCTGATCGGTCGAGTTTCCTAGGACAAACTCAATCGATAATTTGAAAATTGGGTTTGTCTTTTAGTCAATCGGTCGAGTTAATTTTATTAAAACTCGACCGAATGTACTGTACGGAAAATGTAGAAAAAGTGATTATAACTGTTGGTGACTTGTTTGGATCAAAATAGATCTGTTGCCTTGAGAATAAATAACTATATTTCGGCCCTAAGTTTTCCCCAACTCAAGGGAGCACCCCCAGCTATAAATAGGACCCCTTAGAGTTCATTCCAACTTTACTCATTCACTACATTCAAGGTCCTTGCTATAGTTGAGTGTGCGAATACTTCTTGAGCCCCTTTCTCTCTCTAGTTTACACATCATTTTGTGATTTGTGAGTGAGTTAGGATTATTATAAGAGAGCTCCACCTTTGTGCATGTAAAGCTCTCAATCTTCCACTACTTCCCTACCCCCTTCTTACATGAAGAAAAGTTGAAGCAATCTCCATCGAGTGAAGAAGGAGTTGTAGCTGGTCCTCTTCAAGGGTGTTGAAGAGGTGGACATCTTCTCCAAGTGAAGGAGAAGGCAAAGGCTGAAGATCTAAGAGGAGAAGCAAAGTCCTTCAAGGTGGAAGACTTGATCTTGAGTGGGTAAGACCTTGATGAAGGATGAAGACTCAAGCGAAGTGGGTAAGCTCCTTGGTAAGGTGGATATCTCCTTGTGGTTGGATGGGTAAGTCCTTTGGTGGTTTATTGTTGTAAATCTCTATGGTGATATAATAGAGAAAAACACTTGTAAAGTCCTAGAGGTTGACCTCTCTAGGTAGTGAAATGACTCACTTCTAGTTTGAAGTGTGAAACCACTCTACATCCCTTTGTCAAGTGCTTTCTATCAATCTCTCTCATCCTTGATATGCTTTTTTAGATAGGACTTCAAATTACCATTAAGCTATTGCTCGTAATTGATATAATTTCAAGATCTGATCTATTTTGTGAGAAATTTTATAGCTCTATTCACCCCCCCTCTAGAGCCCTTAGATCCAACAAGTGGTATCAGAGCCAAGGATCTTCTCCAACAATCTCCCACGAGACGAGAAGATGGGTGACAATCTACTTGGTTCACTCAACCTAGAGGGAGGCTTCTCCATCTGTCCTCCGATATTTGACGACACCAACTTTCTCTATTGGAAGAGATGGATGCAATTCTACATTCAAGGAATGAATTTTGATATGCAGAAGGTGATGGTCACACTCTATAAGGAGCCAACCAGAGCTATTTCTACATGGGGTGAAGCTACTCTCAAGGAGGCTCAACATAATGTAAAGGCCATTAGCATATTCTACGCAACCCTTACCCCCACAGAGTTCAATCAGATCTCATCATGGGATACCACCTATGAGATTTGAGACAAGTTGTGGATCACATATGAAGGCACAAAACAAGTCAAGGAGGCAAAGATCTACATGTTGAACAACCTCTTAGAGAACTTCAAGATGGGAAAGAAATAAGGCATTGCAAAGATGTATTCAAGGCTGAATGTCAACATCAATGGGTTAGCTGTATGGGGCAGCACTTTGGATAGAGGCGTCATCAACTAAAAGATCTTGAGAACTCTTTCAAAGAGATGGGAGTCAAAGGTCACCTCCATTGAAGAAGTGAGGAGCCTTGGTGACATCCCAACTGAAGAACTCATTGGAAATCTTCAAGCCCATGTGCCTAGACTTGACAAGTAAGAAGAAGAAGCAAAGCAAGAAGAGAAGGTGGCGAAGAAGATTAAAGATATTACTTTTAAAGCACAAGTGGAGGCTGTCATCCTTCAACAACAACTTGCTTGCCAAACTTCTCCATCCTCCTCTAGTGAAGATGAAGGCCCTAGTGAGCCTGAAGCTAATTACATCAAGGGCAAGCACTTCAAGGAAAATCAAGCTTCCTCGTCCTCTACTATGAGATACTACAAGTGTGGTCAAAAGGGGAACTACAAGAGTGAATGCCCAAAGTCAAGAAAGTCTCACCATAAGAGCATCTCAAGGAAAGAAGAGGATTAAAAGAAGGAGAGAAAGCACAAGAGGAAGGACAAGAAGGAGAATAGGCACAAGAACACATCTCATGCGCTTGGGAAGCTTCATCTTCAAGCAGCTCTAGCTCGAAAGAAGATGGAGAGTGCCACCCTGCTCTCATGGCCTCTACAAGTGAAGATATTGGTGAGGTAAGTGAGGTAAGATTGCATTAATTGCCTAAAGAAGCTATTATTGACATGCTTGTTACTACCTGTTTATCTTTTTCCAAATGTAAATCTAAAAGAAAATGGTTAGGAAAAAATATTGATGATCTTTATGCTAAGCTTGAAATTTTGAAATTGAATGAGAAAATCAGCCTTAAAAGTATTGATGAGTTGCAAGGGAAATACATTGATCTTGAGCTCTAATACAATGGGGTTGAAGTCGAGAATGGTATCTACCTTAAGAACATTGAAAATCTTAAGGAAGAGAACCAAAATTTCCTTTAAAAACTTGATTTTCTTAAAATTGAAAATGTTGAATTTAAGTTGCTTATTGATACTCGTAGAGGAGAGAGATGTCTATCTCTAAGAGATTCAAATGCTTAAATTTGAAAATGCTAGGTTGCTTACTCAAGTGAATGATCTATCTTGTAGACCTTTGTTGCCTAGTGTTAGTGTTGCTTCTATCTCTCTTGAAAAGGATTCATATCTTACTAAAGCTTTATGTCTTGAGGCTGATCTTGTACATGCTAGAGATGACATATCTAGTTTATCTTCTACTATTATTTCTTTGAATGATTATAACCATAGATTGAGAGAATCCTTATAGAAATTCCTCGAAGGGAAGAACTCCCTAAATGAAATCCTTGACCATTCTACCAAACAAAGTGGTACTAGTGGTCTGAGATTTGTAGGGGGAGCCTCAAAGTGTAAGAGTAAGACCAAAGGTAAGAAAAAGAGAAAGGACACCTCCTTATTTGTAGGAGAGTCTTTGGGAACAAAGAATGCTATTGTTTGTTCTCATTGCCAATGTGATGATCATTATTCCACTTATTGTCCTTACAAGCCTACGGGGACCAACCCAAAGATGAAATGGGTCCCCAAGCTAACTCCGGATCCCAAAGTTTGAGTTGAGAACCGACATTCTCCTTTCTTGCAGGGAAAAGATAGATGGATTGTTGATAGTAGCTGCACAAAGCACATGACCAGTGACATAAGCCATTTCAACAATTTCACAAAGAAGAAAAGAGGATCTGTCACCTTTGAGGACAACAAGAAAGGTAAAGTCAAAGGTGAGGGTAATGTAGGTGAATCCTTTTGCATCAAGAATGTTCTTTTTGTGGATGGGCTACATCACAATTTAATTAGTGTTAGTCAATGTTGTGATAATGGTTACCTTGTGCTATTTACTTCTTTTGAATGCTTGATTCTAGATTCCCTCACCTATCAAGGTATATATAAGCGAACTAGAAGTGGTAATCTTTATGTTATTGTTCTTAACTCTATTAAGCATGTGGTTGGTAGCTGCCTAGTAGCCAACTCAAATGATATTTCTCTTTGGCACCGCCGGTTTGGTCATGTAAATATGCATCAATTAAAGAAGTTGAGCAAAAAGGACTTAGTCAAGGGACTTCCTAAATTTGATTTTGAAAAGGATGATGAATGCCAACCTTATACACAAGGAAAGAAAACCAAGTCCTCCTTCAAATCCAAAGGAGTCCTTAGCACTAAGAGATCTCTTGAGCTTCTTCATATTGATCTATTTGGACAATGAGAATGCAATCGCTTCGTGGTTCTAAGTATTGTCTTGTTAGTGTCGATGATTTCTCTAGATATACTTGGACCTTCTTTCTCATTTCAAAGAGTGATACACTTGATGTTTTCTCTAGTTTTTGCAAATGAGTTGAGAATGAAGTTTTTTGCCGGATTGTTTCCATCCGTAGTGACCGTGAGGGAGAATTTGAAAATGAGCTTTTTGAGTGTTTTTGTCAAGAATCGGGTTATGCACACAACTTCTCTTCACCTTGAACACCTCAAAAAAATGGGGTTGTAGAGAGGACAAATAGGTCTCTACAAGAGATGGCTAGGACCATGATTCTTGAGTATGATACTCCTAAGAAGTTTTGGGCTGAAGCTGTCAGTACCTCTTATTTTGTGCAAAATTGTGTTTTCACTCATCCTTCACTTAAGAAAACCCCATATTAGCTATGGCGTGGTAGTAAGCTTTCTATCGAGTATTTCCAAATTTTTAGATGTCCTTGTTTTGTTTTGAATATGAAAGATTCTCTTGAGAAGTTTGATCTGTAATCTTATAAGGCTTTCTTTCTTGGCTATAACACTACTGTCAAGGCTTATAGAGTTTTTAATGTTGATCTTGATCGGGTAGAAGAATCTATTAATGTAAAGTTTATTGAGACTAACCCCTATATTTCCAAAGATATTATTTCAAATGATGATGTTATAGATGAAGTAATTCCTATCATTAAAGAACTCAACATCACCCAAAAGGGAAAAGAGGTGGCTGCCCAAGAAGAAGATAAAGATATTGAAAAGAAGGATCTAACACCCCAGTTTGCAAAGAATCATCCAAAGGAGCTTATTTTTGGTGATCCGTTTGAGAGAGTGAAGACGCGGGCTGCATTCAACAAAGAACAAGCCAACAACACCTTCATCTCATAATTAGAGCCTAAAGATGTCAAGGAAGCTCTTGGGGATGAAGAATGGATCATAGCTATGCAAGAGGAGCTGGAACAATTTGAGAAGAATAAATTTTGGACCCTCATGCCAAGAGCAAGTGATAGAAAGATCATTGGCATCAAATGGGTCTACCATAACAAGCTAGATGAAAGTGTCAAAGTGGTAATAAACAAAGCAAGGTTAGTGGCTCAAGGCTACAATCAATAGGTAGGTATTGACTTTGATGAAACATATGCACATATAGATAGACTTGAGTCCATTCGTATGTTGCTTTCTTTTGCTAGTCATAAAAACTTTCTTTTTTATCAAATGGATGTTAAAAGTGCATTTTTGAATAGTACAATTGAGGAGGAAGTGTATGTTGCACAACCTTAGGGATTTGAACATGATAGTCTACCTAACTATGTTTATTTGTTGCAAAAAGCTCTCTATGGACTCAAACAAGCACCAAGGGTTTGGTATGAGAAATTAAAGAACTTTTTGTTAGATCATGGTTATATCATGGGCAAAATGGATTCTACCTTATTTCTAAAACACACTTCTAGCAATTTTTTATCATTCAAATATATGCCTATGATATCATTTTTGGCGGAACTAGCCTTGATCTTTGCAAAGAATTTAGTGATCTTATGCAGAGTTAATTCTAAAATTAGTATGATGGGTGAACTCACATTCTTCCTCGGCTTTCAAATCAAACAAATAAAAGATGGGAACTTCATCAACCAAGGCAAGTACACCAATGGACTACTTAAGCTCTTTGGGATGGAGAATACCAAGCCAATGGACACACCCATGTCAAACACTACCAAAGTTGATAAAGGTGAAGAAGGTGAGAAGGTAGATGAGAAGCTCTATAGATGTTTGATTGGAAGTTTACTTTACTTAACTGCCTCTAGACCTGACATAATGTTTAGTGTTGGCCTGTGTGCTAGATTTCAATCAAATTCTAAGAAATCTCACCTTATAGCTGTTAAGAGGATTTTAAGGTACTTAGCCAAAACTCCAAATTTTATGTGGGCTCTGATCTCCAAACCATGATATAAACACGATTTAAACTTAGCGGAAGCGATTCGATTAGCAGCGGAATACCAAAAATCAGCGGAAATTAAAACTTTTTGAGATAAAGCATTGAAACCATAAAACTTCCTTCATAAAAGGAGATAAACTGTTTACATCTCAGATAATTACTTCTTGAGTAATTATATACAACATGATACAAAATCTCAAGAACTCATAACCAAAATCTCAGACCAAAAGACTCCAAGACCTGAGAGTACAGAGGACACATAGGACTGACTCTAACTACACCACATGGCAGGCTAAATCTCCACCTGAGATTATACTGTTGCCCCTGGTGCTGCTGCTGCTGGGACTGGTCACCTGTAGACCTGTTCCTCCGTCCTCGACGTCGACCTAAAAAGTTGAAGTCTACGGGGTGAGACAATTTTACATAATTGTCCCAGCGAGAGTTATAACTCTCCGCCAGAAGCTTTAATATAGTACCTCAAAGAATAACTTAAGCAGTAAAAGCTTCAAAGTATTCAACATCAGATTTAATAGTAAGCATGAGTTCAACAGTTATGAAACATGAAGACATTTGTACTATAAAGTGTAACATCAATCAATCAACTCGTAGTTATCTCTAACATGTATGCTATGATGTGGATTATGTTTTTCAAACATTATTTTTATGCCCTGTGGAGATGAGGTTTACCACTCATACTCCAACCAATCACTGCGATGTGCCTCAGTATCATACTAGGTCATCGAAAGAGCCGGATTCTCATGACCTTCACCTTCCTCAGTCAGTAAGAGGATTACTTGTAGGACAACTTGTGCCTCTACTATAATAGCTTACCAGGGTAATCTGGTCCTTCGCTATTTTAGAGTTACAGTGGCGTTCTGTACTCTCTTCGTCATCAGGAGATTTCATGTTTATCTTCCACTGATACGGATATCTGTGCTTTCTTCGTCATCAGGAGGTTTCATGTTTACCATCCACTGATACGGTATGGGATTATAGTGAAGGATTGATGGATTACACATCTACATCAAACACTTACACTAGGATGTAAGGTTCTACACATTCGTATACCCCACATACTCAAAAGTATGTGATCCAGGAGTTCCCTTAGGAAAACCTGTTTCACCATCATTTGATCTCTGACAATGATGGATCTATGATCAGGGCTCTACATTACACTTGATTAGTTAGGTACATTCATTATTCTTTTAACATCATACATTGTTCTTCAAACAATAACATTAGCATAACAGCTATGAAAGGAGAATACTAAATGTAACATGCCTAACTCTCATCAATAATCATTTCTCAATACATTCATCACAAGTCATCTCTAAAGCATGACCTTGATGGTATTTATGGCTCTCACAGCCCATTTAATTCATAAGTTGTCGTTGACAAGGCATCAAGATATTTTACTATTCATAAAGCTAACAACATGCTTTCAATGAATATAGCATCATCATCCATACTTGGATATGATCATCTTCATATCAGAACCTGCAAGGTTAATTCAACTGATAAAAGCAATTCAAATCAAGAATTATACTTTCCACTCCTGCCATAAGAGCTAAGTTCCCTGATTCTCATCAATTAGGGTTTACTATTCACATTACATGCCATCACCCTAGAATTAGGGTTTACTATTCACCTCATGGCGAATTTAACTCATAACATCATCAAGTATGAGAAACATCATCATTAGAGCTCCTAGATAAGATTAAGATTCACTAAAAATCATAATTAGGGTTTCCATGATCTCACATAGGTGGATCATACCTTAATCATGCACATTCATGTGAATTGAAGGTACTTTACTTAAGTTTCCACTATAAAAGGGTAATTTCTCTCTCTTATGATACTTTCTCTCTCCTCTTACTAGTAGATGGTGATAACACCACTCTAGATCAGGTTGGGTTAAGTCCTCATTGACTAGCATGGGCCAAAACATCATTAACATGTGATTAGGGTTTTATTAGAAAAAGGTATACTCAATTAAACCCCTCAAGGGTATTTTGGTAAATTACCTCATGATCACCATCATGGGTCAAATAATTAATCATTTAGTCCCTTAATGTTCTAAGTTACCATTAGGGTTTAGATTAGATCACCATTGAACAATTACAACTTCAAGTGATTATGTATAAATAACCTTGAAAACCTCCAAACGGTTTCAACCTTCAACCACCAAATGGTTTGAAACCGTTTGGGTGCGATGACCGTATGCTAGGTTTGATTTCAAGACCGCATGACCTCAAGGTCGTTTGCCCAAACCATTTGGGTGCGTTGACCATTTGGAAAGGTTGACTTTCCAAACCGTTTGAGCTTATGCGGTTTGAAACCGTTTGATCAACTTGTCTTGAGATCGATTGGTCCAAACGACCTTGAGATCGTTTGAGCCCAAACGGTCTTGAGACCGTTTGGTCCAAATGGGCTCAAACCGTTTGGACCTCCAACATGGTTCAAAAGTTACAAATGTTTATGATTAAGTATGTTGAAGCCCTCAATTGGCCAAAGCCATGTTAACCACTTATGAATTGAGTCAATTAGGATGAGCCTCAATCAATTGGACACCAAATTAACCCTCAATTGAAAGCCAATTAGGGTTAAGTCCATCTCAATTAGGGTTTCAAATCGGATGGTCATCAATATTCAACAATGTGAATCATTTCAAAGTTGAACCTATCAATTGACCTCCAATTGGGCCCAAACGGTCTTGAGATCGTTTGGATGACCTCCAAACGGTCTTGAGACCATTTTCCCAAGAAATCATAAAAATCTAAGTTGATTTGATAGGGGTTGAACCTTAATTAAGTCACAAATCAGCAATTTGATTATTTCAATAACCCATTGTAATTGGGCTCTCAATTGATCAAATTACCTTAACCCTAGACCTCCAAACGGTCTTGGGTTGACACCAAACGGTCATGAGACCGTTTTGATGAGTTCCAAACGGTCTTGAGACCGTTTGCCCATCCAATCTTTGGACTCTAGTGAAAATTCATCAAGGTTGGATCTATTGAGTTGATCATCACATCAATACTTAATTGCAATATGATTTGGTACCTTTGGACCTTTAATTGGTCAACTATACTTGACCCCAGACCTCTAAACGGTCTTGGGTGATCCCCAAACGGTCTTGAGACCGTTTGGATGATTCCCCAAACGGTCTTGAGACCGTTTGGGCTAACCAACCCAAAATCACTAATTAACTCATTGGAATATCAACACTGATTTCAATTAGGGTTTGCCCTATTGATTAGCCTTCAACTCATGACTCATTTGGAATTAAGCCATAAAATTTGGTAAGTCATTAATCAACATTATTATGAACAGTAATCACAAACGGTCAATGCTTGGTCAACCATCTTAAACGGTCTTGAGACCGTTTTCCCAAAAAGGGCAAATTAAATAGATTGAAAAACAGGACTTAATTCAATTGAATTTGATAATTGAGTTGCTTATATCTCACGATTCCTTTGGACTTAACCCCTCAAATTTTGTGGGTGATCAGCCTACATAATTAGGAATAAGATTCTCATACGGTCTTCTCTTGGTCAACTGGACCAAACGGTCTTGAAGACCGTTTGCCTCCATGCGACCCTGAAACCGTTTGCCCACCAAACGGTTGTGCAAACCGCATGGGCAATTGGTTAGGACCGTTTAGTAAAGTGGAAATCCGTGGATAAGCATAGGAATTAACGCCCTTATCTTCTACCTCAAGAACAGCAGCAGTTCTTCACGATTTTACTTGCAAGGATGCAAGGGAAGATAGGGAAGAAGACGAACTAGCAACTATATGCATAGAAAAAGATGTATAATCAAAACATAAGGTTTAGAGTTATAAAACCCGCCTAAAGGTTGTTCCTTGAGCTCCAAGCTTCCAAGATTCAGGTCTTTAATGGCGTCTTTGAGCTCCATAGGTCGGCCAAGGTGAATTCTCCAAGGAAAAGTTGGAAAGGAATGGCTAGAAAGATAAAGCTAGGTGAGCTAGCCATGAATTCAACCTTGAAAATGAGTTTCCTCCATGAATTCAAGCAAAAGGGATGGTCTAAACTTACCTAGGACCCTTGGTCATCCTTCTCTGCTCCAGAGCTTAGCCTTAGTCGGTTTTGAGTAAGGGGGAAAAGAAATGAAAAGAAGAGGATCGTTCCCTTGCTAAGTGGGGAAGGTAGTATATATACTTAGGTGAAATTTCAACATAAGAACATATGCTTTCCTCATTTCTCATCTAAGTCCTTCCTTTCTTCTTTGCACGTCCCCAAATCTTATTTCTAAGGACAAACTCCTTCTAAGGTCAAGAATTGAAGGCAAAGAGGATCAACCCATCACTAAAGCATACACATAAAAGGGCTATTATACATACACCTTGATTATTCAATCACAAAGGTGTTCTTTATTATGTGATTATTCAAATGAAGTGACCTTTTCATCATTTCTCTTCTAAATGATGCCAAGAGTCATAAAAGATATTTTAGATGATGTATTTTACAAGTTTCACCCCTCAAATTGGGTAGATTGCACTTTACACCAATTTAGGGTTTTCAAGAACAGGGTTTGCTTCCACAGCTGCACCTTGGTGCTCAAGCTTGGGAAATCCCTCAAACTTCATCATAAACATCTTCATGATGTCTCAACATCAGAGGAACATCTCAACATGTGCGATTTGCAAGTTAATCCCTTAACTGGGTAATTTGCACATAGATCCTTGTATTACAAAACAATGCTACAACTTTATATATAAAGGAGCAAAATTTGAAATATATGTTTATGAGGAACTTAATTACATGACCAAAGTTAATCACAATGATTTAATTAAATATTTAGGCAAAACACCTAGGGTTAGTTCATAACCCAGGTCAGGGATGTTACAAATTATCCACCCCTTACAAGGATTTCGTCCCCGAAATCGATAAAACATATTAAGAGAAAAGGGCAGGGTATTTTCTTCTCATCTCATCCTCTAGTTCCCAAGTGGCTTCTTCAACACCACGGTGGTTCCAGAGGACTTTCACAAGGATTAAATCTTTCTTCTTTAACTTTTTAATTCTGTTATCAAGGATTGACACTGGTCCTTCCTCATAAGATATATCATCATTCAATTCTACCTCCATAGGTTGTAGAACTGACTCAGTATCTGGGTGACATTTCCTCAGCATAGAAATGTGAAACACAGGGTGTAACCTCTATAACTCTGGTGGCAGCTCTAGTTTGTAGGCTACTTTTCCAATCCGTTCAATGATTGGATAAGGTCCCATAAATCTAGGAGCTAACTTCCCTTTCTTTCCAAAACGAAGGACTCCTTTCCAAGGCGAGACCTTGAGATACACTTTGTCTCCAACCTCGAACTCTAAGGGTCTACGACGCTTGTCAGCATAAGATTTCTTCCTATCTTGTGCAGTCTTAATCTGTTGCTGTATTACCTTAATCTTTTCTGTAGTTTGCTGCACAAGATCAGGTCCTAACAACTGATGCTCACCAATCTCATACCAACACAAGGGTGATCTACAACGTCTACCATACAAGGCTTCATAAGGTTCCATATCAATACTATGCTGATAGCTATTGTTATAGGCAAACTCTATCAAGCTTAGGTGTAGATCCCAATTTCTGGTAAACTGGAGAACACATGTTCTCAACATGTCTTCCAAGGTCTGTATGGTCATTTCTGACTGTCCATCAGTCTGTGGATGAAAGGCCGTGCTAAACCTTAACTGGGTACCTAAAGCATTATGAAGTCGTTCCCAAAAATGATTTGTAAACTGGGGACCTCTGTCAGAAACTATAGTGACAGGAACTCCGTGCAAACGCACTATCTCTTGAACATACAACTGTGATAACCTTTCAACAGAATAGGTTGTTTTGACAGGTAAGAAATGTGTTGTCTTAGTCAACCTATCTACAACTACCCAAATGGAATCATGTCCTTTGCTTGTCCTGAGTAGGCCAACAACAAAGTCCATGGTCACATGGTCCTACTTCCACTGTGGTATAGGTAAAGGTTGCATTGTTCCTGCAGGCTTCTGGTGTTCAGCTTTAACTTGCTGACACACAGGGCACCTCAGAACAAATTCTGCAACATCCTTCTTCATTCCAGGCCACCAATACAGATCTTTTAAATTACGATACATCTTGGTGCTCCCTGGATGCATAACGTACATTGAAGAATGAGCTTCTTCCAGGACTAACTTCCTCAAGTTATCCACATCCGACACTATCATCCTCCCATGATAACATGCTACATGATCATCTGAATCATGGAAACTATCTCGCTTCTCATTTCCATACTCTGATCTAATCTGCTGAACTACAGCATCAACATGTTGTGCCTCCTTAATCTGCTCTCTTAGGGTAGGTTTAATATGCATATCAGCCATCAACCCGGCTAACAATGACACCTTCAACTGTACATTGTCTTGCCTTAAAGAGATAAGCATATCTCTCTTAGAGCATACTAAAGAGTTTAGTTGTGCTCTATCCATGGTTGATGTTGCTGATTTCCTACTCAAGGCATCTGCAACAACATTGGCCTTCCCTGGATGGTAATCAATTGTACAATCGTAGTCCTTGATTAACTCCATCCAGCGACGTTGCCTCATGTTAAGCTCATGCTGAGAGAAGATATACTTAAGGTTCTTATGGTCAGTGAAAATCTGAAATGTCTCTCCATAAAGATAATGTCTCCAGATCTTCAGGGCATGAACCACAGCAGCTAACTCTAGATCGTGTGTCGGATAATTCTCTTCGTGTTTCTTAATCTGTCAGGAAGCAAAAGAAATCACTTGTTTATCCTGCATCAACACACATCCAAGTCCATTCTTAGAGGCATCACAGAAGACTACATATCCTTTTCCTTTCTCAGGTAGCACAAGCACATGTGCACTTGTCAACCTCTCTTTCAACAACTAAAAGGACTGTTGACACTTATCACTCCAAGAAAAAGGAGCATCTTTCTGGGTTAACTTGGTCAAAGGTAAGGCTATAGAGCTAAAGTTTTTAATAAACCTTCGATAGTAACCAGCTAACCCCAAGAAGCTTCGAATCTCTATCGGTGTCTTCGGTTGTTCCCATTGTAGAACAGATTCTACCTTTGCAGGGTCAACACGAATTCCCGAGGCAGATATCACATGTCCAAGAAAAGATACATCCGGCAGCCAGAACTCACACTTGCTAAACTTAGCATACATCTTATGTTCTCTTAGCAAGGTCAAAGCTTGGCGAAGATGCTGTTCATGCTGCTGAGCATCCTTACTATAGATCATAATGTCATCTATGAAGACGACAACACACTGATCAAGGAAGGGTCGAAAAACTCTATTCATGAGTTCCATAAATGCAGTTGGTGCATTGGTTAGTCTGAACGACATAACCGTGAACTCATAGTGACCATATCTTGTCCTAAAAGCAGACTTGGATATGTCACTATCCTTAATGCAGAGTTGATGATATCCAGATCTCAAATCTATCTTTGAGAAGACTGTTGCACCACGCAACTGGTCAAAAAGATCATCAATCCTCGGCAAAGGGTACTTGTTCTTTATTGTTACTTTATTAAGTTGTCTGTAGTCAATGCACAATTGCATTGACCCATCTTTCTTTTTAACAAACAAGACCGGAGCACCCCAAGGTAAAGTGCTTGGTCGGATAAAACCCTTCTCAAGTAACTCTTGAAGCTGTTTCTTGAGTTCTGCCATCTCGGCAGGCGCCATCCTATATGGTGTATGGGCTATGGGTTTTGTATCTGGGACCAAATTGATCTCAAAATCAATCTCCCAAGGTGGTGGTATACCAGGAAGTTCTTCAGGAAACACATCCTCGAATTCCCTGACTATGGGAACTTCAGCATGATTGGAACTTTCCTTGGTAACATCTACCACATGGGCCAAGAATGCATAACATCCTTGCCTCAACAGCTTATCAGCAACCATAGCTGATACAAGACAGGTGGGCAGAATCTTTCTTTCACCTTGAAAGATCCATGTGTTGCCTTCATCAGCAAACACAACCAACTTGGATTCACAATCCAAGACAACTCTATACCTTTCTAAGGTATCCATCCCGAGGATTATATCAAATCCTTGCATATCAAGTGGTATAAGGTCCACTTGAATGCGATGGTCAGAAAAGAAGAGGATGCAGGGAGAACATACCTCCTGCAAAACGGCAGACCCACTCAACGGAGTCTGCAACAACAAACTATCTGCCCTATGACTAACCGTCATATTGCAGTTACGAATCACTCTCCGAGTGATAAAAGAGTGCGTAGCACCCGGGTCAATCAGAACAGATACAACACAGGATGTAGACATATCAGAATATAAAAGTTCCATCTGACCTGCCACTACTCGTGGATTGATCACTGCTTCTGGTGGGTTCATCGCATAGAACCTCGCTGTCGCCTGGTGTTGAGGTGGTGCTGATGATCCAGCTTGAGACGCTTGTCCACGTCCTCGAGCTGCTCCTTGAGATTGCCTTCTCTGAGATCCCTGTTGACTCTGCCTCTGAGGTTGTGTCACACTGACAGGCCTAGATTGACAGTCCTTCATTAAATGCCCCACCTTCCCACAGTTGTAACAACTCCTCTCCAGTTGTTGTGGTCTTGGTGGTCCAGTAACTGACATTGATGCAGAACTGTAAGTCTCTTGTTGAGGTAGGCTTCGTCCCCTGCCTCTACTTGGTGACCACTGAGTTTGGGAACTTGATCTGGGTGGTGGAGGGTTAGGTGCAGAGAATCTCGGTTTCTTGAAATCCCTAGATGAAGAACCCTGGAACTGTGGATATCTTTTCTGGGTTTGCCTCTTCTCAACCACAGATCTCTCTATCCTTCGGACTGACTCAACGAAGGTAGAGAATCTCTCTCGGTTTTCTAAGGCAGACACAGGGGTTGATACATCAGCATTCAAACTCTTCTCGAATCTCCTGATTCTTCCTCTTCTGTGGCAGCCATGTCTGGACAGAACCGCAATAGCTCCATGAACTTAGCTTCATACTCGCTAATGTTCATCATGCCCTGCCTCAATCTCTCAAACTGAGAGATCTTCTCGTCTAGGAAGGTCTTTGGAAAATATCTATTGATACGTTCCCGACGAAATTCTTCCCACGAGGACCCTATCCCAGGTCTCTTCTACTCTTCCATGTTCCACCAGTGACCAGCACTGCCTTTGAGAAGATAGACATCGTGTCTAACCTTCTGAGCTTCTGGGATGTTGAGGATTCTAAAAGCTTTCTCCAACTCAGTCAACCACAGATCAGCATCTGCAGGATCAGCTGTTCCAAAGTACTCGGTAGCTCCGACACGACGAAGTCGCTCGAACATCTTACCGATACCTTGTCCTTCAGGCTGGGTAGGTGCCCTAGGTGCAGGCATGGGCATCCTATCGGTGATGTGTGTCATGGCAGTCATAAATTGTCCGAACATAGTTTGAACAGCTGGGTTACCCATATCAGCTGGGTCAAACTGGGGTGGTTCAGGTGCATGCTGTTCCTTGCACCGCCTCGAGGTGCACTAGCACTACTCTCTGCCACGTACTCATCATGTGGCTCTGCCATCCTTATGTATATTCTTCTCCTGAGGAGCAGAAGATTCTATTAGATAAGGAAGAGATACTAAGGATAGACTCGACATCCTAAGCCCTATGCCTCTGTAGACTCAGCGAACCTAGAGCTCTAATACCACTTAATTGTGGGCTATGATCTCCAAACCACGATATAAACACGATTTAAACTTAGCGAAAGTGATTCGATTAGCAGCGGAATACCAAAAATCAGCGGAAATTAAAACTTTTTGAGATAAAGCATTGAAACCATAAAACTTCCTTCATAAAAAGAGATAAACTGTTTACATCTCAGATAATTACTTCTTGAGTAATTATATACAACATGATACAAAATCTCAAGAACTCATAACCAAAATCTCAGACCAAAAGACTCTAAGACCTGAGAGTACAGAGGACACATAGGACTGACTCTAACTACACCACATGGCAGGCTAAATCTCCACCTGAGATTTTACTATTGCCCCTGGTGCTACTGCTACTGGGACTGGTCACCTGTAGACCTGTTCCTCCGTCCTCGACGTCCACCTAAAAAGTTGAAGTCTACGGGGTGAGACAATTTTACATAATTGTCCCAGCGAGAGTTATAACTCTCCGCCAGAAGCTTTATTATAGTACCTCAAAGAATAACTTAAGCAGTAAAAGCTTCAAAGTATTCAACATCAGATTTAATAGTAAGCATGAGTTCAACAGTTATGAAACATGAAGACATTTTTACTATACAGTGTAACATCAATTAATCAACTCGTAGTTATCTCTAACAGGTATGCTATGCTGTGGATTATGTTTTTCAAACATTATTTTTATGCCCTATGGAGATGAGGTTTACCACTCATACTCCAACCAATCACTGCGAAGTGCCTCGGTATCATACTAGGTCATCGAAAGAGCCAGATTCTCATGACCTTCACCTTCCTCAGTCAGTAAGAGGATTACTTGTAGGACATCTCGTGCCTCTACTATAATAGCTTACCAGGGTAATCTGGTCCTTCGCTATTTTAGAATTACAGTGGCGTTCTGTACTCTCTTCGTCATCAGGAGATTTCATGTTTATCTTCCACAGATACGGATATCTGTGCTTTCTTCGTCATCAGGAGGTTTCATGTTTACCATCCACTGATACGGTATGGGATTATAGTGAAGGATTGATGGATTACACATCTACATCAAACACCTACACTAGGATGTAAGGTTCTACACATCCATATACCCCACATACTCAAAAGTATGTGATCCAGGAGTTCCCTTAGGAAAACCTGTTTCACCATCATTTGATCTCTGACAATGATGGATCTATGATCAGGGCTCTACATTACACTTGATTAGTTAGGTACATTCATTATTCTTTTAACATCATACATTGTTCTTCAAACAATAACATTAGCATAATAGCTATGAAAGGAGAATACTAAATGTAACAGGCCTAACTCTCATCAATCATCATTTCTCAATACATTCATCACAAGTCATCTCTAAAGCATGACCTTGATGGTATTTATGTCTCTCACAACCCATTTAATTCATAAGTTGCCGTTGACAAGGCATCAAGATATTTTACTATTCATAAAGCTAACAACATGCTTTCAATGAATATAGCATCATCATCCATACCTAGATATGATCATCTTCATATCAGAACCGGCAAGGTTAATTCAACTGATAAAAGCAATTCAAATCAAGAATTATACTTTCCACTCTTGCCATAAGAGCTAAGTTCCCTGATTCTCATCAATTAGGGTTTACTATTCACATTACATGCCATCACCCTAGAATTAGGGTTTACTATTCACCTCATGGCGAATTTAACTCATAACATCATCAAGTATGAGAAACATCATCATTAGAGCTCCTAGATAAGATTACGATTCACTAAACATCATAATTAGGGTTTCCATGATCTCACATAGGTGGATCATACCTTAATCATGCACATTCATGTGAATTGAAGGTACTTTACTTAAGTTTCAACTATAAAAGGGTACTTTCTCTCTCTTATGATACTTTCTCTCTCCTCTTACTAGTAGATGGTGATAACACCACTCTAGATCAGGTTGGGTTAAGTCCTCATTGACTAGCATGGGCCAAAACATCATTAACATGTGATTAGGGTTTTATTAGAAAAAGGTATACTCAATTAAACCCCTCAAGGGTATTTTGGTAAATTACCTCATGATCACCATCATGGGTCAAATCATTAATCATTTAGTCCCTTAATGTTCTAAGTTACCATTAGGGTTTAGATTAGATCACCATTGAACAATTACAACTTCAAGTGATTATGTATAAATAACCTTGAAAACCTCCAAACGGTTTCAACCTTCAACCACCAAACGGTTTGAAACCGTTTGGGTGCGTTGACCGTATCCTAGGTTTGACTTCAAGACCGCATGACCTCAAGGTCATTTTCCCAAACCGTTTGGGTGCGTTGACCGTTTGGAAAGGTTGACTTTCCAAACCGTTTGAGCTTATGCGGTTTGAAACCGTTTGATCAACTTGTCTTGAGATCGATTGGTCCAAACGACCTTGAGATCGTTTGAGCCCAAACGGTCTTGAGACCGTTTGGACCCAAACGGTCTTGAGACCGTTTGGACCCAAACGGTCTTGAGACCGTTTGGCCTCAAACGGTCTTGAGACCGTTTGGACCTCCAACATGGTTCAAAAGTTACAAATGTTTATGATTAAGTATGTTGAAGCCCTCAATTGGCCAAAGCCATGTTAACCACTTATGAATTGAGTCAATTAGGATGAGCCTCAATCAATTGGACACCAAATTAACCCTCAATTGAAAGCCAATTAGGGTTAAGTCCATCTCAATTAGGGTTTCAAATCGGATGGTCATCAATATTCAACAATGTGAATCATTTCAAAGTTGAACCTATCAATTGACCTCCAATTGGGCCCAAACTTGGCCCAAACGGTCTTGAGATCGTTTGGATGACCTCCAAACGGTCTTGAGACCGTTTTCCCAAGAAATCATAAAAATCTAAGTTGATTTGATAGGGGTTGAACCTTAATTAAGTCACAAATCAGCAATTTGATTATTTCAATAACCCATTGTAATTGGGCTCTCAATTGATCAAATTACCTTAACCCTAGACCTCCAAACGGTCTTGGGTTGACACCAAACAGTCTTGAGACCATTTGGATGAGTTCCAAACGGTCTTGAGACCGTTTTTCCATCCAATCTTTGGACTCTAGTGAAAATTCATCAAGATTGGATCTATTGAGTTGATCATCACATCAATACTTAATTACAATATGATTTGGTACCTTTGGACCTTTAATTGGTCAACTATACTTGACCCCAGACCTCTAAACGGTCTTGGGTGATCCCCAAACGGTCTTGAGACCGTTTGGATGATTCCCCAAATGGTCTTGAGACCGTTTGGGCTAACCAACCCAAAATCACTAATTAACTCATTGGAATATCAGCACTGATTTCAATTAGGGTTTGCCCTATTGATTAGCCTTCAACTCATGACTCATTTGGAATTAAGCCATAAATTTGGTGAGTCATTAATCAACATTATTATGAACAGTAATCCCAAACGGTCAACACTTGGTCAACCATCTTAAACGGTCTTGAGACCGTTTGCCCAAAAAGGGCAAATTAAATAGATTGAAAAACATGACTTAATTCAATTGGATTTGCTAATTGATTTGCTTATATCTCACGATTACTTTGGAGTTAACCCCTCAATTTTTGTGGGTGATCATCCTACATAATTAGGAATAAGATTCTCATACGGTCTTCACTTGGTCAACTGGACCAAACGGTCTTGAAGACCGTTTGCCTCCATGCGACCCTGAAACCGTTTGCCCACCAAACGGTTGTGCAAACCGCATGGGCAATTGGTTAGGACCGTTTAGTAAAGTGGAAATCCTTGGATAAGCATAGGAATTAACGCCCTTATCTTCTAACTCAAGAACAGCAGCAGTTATTCACGATTTTACTTGCAAGGATGCAAGGGAAGATAGGGAAGAAGAAGAACTAGCAACTATATGCATAGAAAAAGATGTATAATCAAAGCATAAGGTTTAGAGTTATAAAACCCGCCTAAAGGTTGTTCCTTGAGCTCCAAGCTTCCAAGCTTCAGGTCTTTAATGGTGTCTTTGAGCTCCACAGGTCGGCCAAGGTGAATTCTCCAATGAAAAGTTGGAAAGGAATGGCTAGAAAGATAAAGCTAGGTGAGCTAGCCATGAATTCAACCTTGAAAACGAGTTTCCTCCATGAATTCAAGCAAAAGGGATGGTCTAAACTTACCTAGGACCCTTGGTCGTCCTTCTCTGCTCCAGAGTTTAGCCTTAGTTGGTTTTGAGCAAGGGGGAAAAGAAATGAAAAGAAGAGGATTGTTCCCTTGCTAAGTGGGGAAGGTAGTATATATACTTAGGTGAAATTTCAACATAAGAACATATGCTTTCCTCATTTCTCATCTAAGTCCTTCCTTTCTTATTTGCACGTCCCCACATCTTATTTCTAAGGACAAACTCCTTCTAAGGTCAAGAATTGAAGGCAAAGAGGATCAACCCATCACTAAAGCATACACATAAAAGGGCTATTATACATACACCTTGATTATTCAATCACAAAGGTGTTCTTTATTATGTGATTATTCAAATGAAGTGAACTTTTCATCATTTCTCTTCTAAATGATGCCAAGAGTCATAAAAGATATTTTAGATGATGTATTTTACAAGTTGCACCCCTCAAATTGGGTAAATTGCACTTTACTCCAATTTAGGGTTTTCAAGAACAGGGGTTGCTTCCACAGCTGCACCTTGGTGCTCAAGCTTGGGAAATCCCTCAAACTTCATCATAAACATCTTCATGATGTCTCAACATCAGAGGAACATCTCAACATGTGCGATTTGCAAGTTAATCCCTTAACTGGGTAATTTGCACATAGATCCCTGTATTACAAAACAATGCTACAACTTTATATATAAAGGAGCAAAATTTGAAATATATGTTTCTGAGGAACTTAATTACATGCCCAAAGTTAATCACAAGGATTTAATTACATATTTAGGCAAAACACCTAGGGTTAGTTCATAACCCAGGTCAGGGATGTTACATTTTAGACTATGGTATCCCAAGTCAAGGGACTTTACTCTTACTGCCTATAGTGATGCTGATTATGCAGGCTGCTTGATTGATAGAAAGTGCACAAATGACACTTGTTTCCTCCTAGGAACATGCTTGGTGTCTCTGTTTTCCAAGAAACAGAGCACTGTGGCATTATCCCAAGTCAAGGGACTTTACTCTTACTGCCTATAGTGATGTCAATTATGCAGGCTGCTTGATTGATAGAAAGTGCACAAATGGCACTTGTTTCCTCCAGGACCATGCTTGGTGTCTCGGTTTTCCAAGAAACAGAGCAATGTGGCATTATCAACCATCGAGGTTGAGTACATTGCAGCCGGGAGTTGTTGTGCCCAGGTCCTATGGATGAAGCAAATACTCTAAGACTTTAACATTCATTTTGATGCTTCTCCTATCTATTGTGATAATACTAGTACAATTAACTTGTCTTACAATCCTATATTGCATAGTAGAGATAAACATATAGAGGTTCGTCATCACTTTCTTCATGATCACATTGCCAAAAAGGATATGTATATCACACGTGGACACAGAAAATTAGTTGGTGGACATTTTCACTAAACCTCTAGCTAGATAGCAATTTGATTTTATTAGATCAAAATTGCTTATAATTGCTTTGAATGAATCTATATGCCTTTTGGCTAGTTGTATCCTATATGTCTTGCATCTATCTTAATCATCTTTGCTTGCTAATATGCTTAAAATTGGTTTTTCATGTTCTTTTTGCCTTATTTATCTCTTGTTTTTGGGTATTTTTCGCAAACACATGATTTATTACAAAATAGTACCCAATGATGAGGTATATGTGCCTAAATATGTTCAATATACATAATGGACTTGAAAAATGAATTTATTAGCATTCATATGGCTAGAAATTAAGTTTGAAGATTTTAGGTCAGGTTGACCATCGGTCGAGTTTCTCCAAGACAAACTCGACCGATCCATGACCGAGAGTTTTTTAAAAAGGACCAATCGGTTGAGTTGCCACTTTTCAGAACTCAATCGATCGACGGGTTGAAGCCAATTTAAGTTGGATTCGGACGACTATTGTCTGTCTCAACTAGAGAAAAGTTGATCAATTCCACTCCTCCAAGCTGTAAGCTCTCAACCCTCGACCTTCCCTTCCCTCACCTAGCCCTAATCCGACCTAGGGAGACCTTCCCCCTAGCTAAAACTAGGTGTGTGAACTTTTTTTATGGTGTGTTTGGTGTTTTTGATCTCTTCTTCCTCTCCATTTTGCCTCCATGGCTTCAAATAGAAGGAAGAGAGCTGCCCCTAGTAGTGCACCATCCTCCTCCTCTTCCTCTAACTTGATTCCCTTCAATGAGACATTTGTCTCAAATGAGGCTGTTAATCAGTATAAGGATCTTCTTCCACGGAGTCCTTTTCCATTTAGAGCCCTTTTTTAGCCTATACCTAGGTGTCAAGCCATCATCGATCAAGTGGCGAGGTTTCTCCAAGTTCACCACTTATCTTCCCTGGGTGTCGAGCATGACTGCTTTTATAATTCCCTCACTAGCACGAAAGCAGTTCACGAATTCTACGCAAATTTGCATCGAAATTACGACTCCCTTGTACCCCCTCCGAATACTCAAGTTATCCTTACTTATATGATCACCGAGAAGAAATTAAAAACATCAAAGGAAATCCTGAATGTCTTCTTTTCAGGAGCCAACGAGAATGATACTTGGCGTAAGGATTATGGTGAGTATTTTGACCTACTGGACCCCGAAGGTTTCTACAAGCAATATGAGATCACTCTTCCTGATATCCATCACTACTTGAGGAAACCTGAGGTTTCTTATAAGAAGAAGAGCACCCTACCCTCCATCACTACTTGAAGAAACCTGAGTCATAATGTACTGCATCTTAGAGAATGTCAGAGTCAAGTGGTCTAGATACATCCTACATCACATGACTTGCTTTGACCCTCGCAAGAACACCTGTGGAACCCATCCTCCATATCCTGCCCTGATATGTGGTCTATTCCAGTTCTCTACTGAGAAATCACTCTTTTCTAACTTTCACTACAAACCTGCCAGGAGAGGAGTGTGTATCAGCGAGACCACTATCCACAAATTTATGCCTATCTTTTCCTTCACCACACCCAGTGCCTCACCCTCTGCCTCTGCCTCAGCTGGACCTGCCTCTACCTCAAACCATGCTCCTCCACTTCCTCAGCCTACCCGACCTAGCCGTTCCTCATTCCATGTGTCCAATGAAGCCCTCATGGGTTATATGATACACCAACATGCATACAACCTCCAGGTCTAGGAGCATCTGCACTAGGATTTATGTTCAATCATGTCTAATATGAGCTTATTCTGTGCACACCCACACCCCACCTACCAGCCTTACCCCAGTAGTGGTTATGCATCCTATGCATACAATCACTTCTACCCCACCCCTCCACCTACACATGAGCCTTCCACTGCTACTCCCACACCCTGTGCTGCTGGTGGACATACTCTAGTCATCCTGCCTCTACCTACTGGCCCCTTGGCCACTCTGCTTGCCAGTCTTGGCAATTATGCTCCTTCCTTCCCTCAGGCCAATGAGCTCCATGCTCTTGGTATGACTTAGGATGAGTAGAATGCTCATTGGCCTGGTCGTCACTTCAGACCTCCTGTTGATGAAGAGATGCCGAACTAGAATGATGATGAGACTACTGATATTGATGAGGATGTCAGTGATGGTGATGATGATGGTGCTGCATATGATGATGGTGATGGATCTGATGGTTCCGATGGTGACTCCGATGATGAAGGCGATGTTGCTGCGCCTTCAGATGGAGATGATGATTACAAGTGTGATGTCGATGATGATGATGTTGTAGATGATGTAGATATAGAAGACCTTGATGTCTAGATGTTCTTAGTTTTTAGTCTAGTTTGCTGATCATATATATCTTTCTAGGCCATTATGTATTAGAAACATCTGGGCACATGATATGAGGTGTACTATTTTTATCTTTAGCTTTCATCGCTTCTTGCTTTTAGTTGCTTTTTTTAATGAGAACATGCATTATGAGTTGTAATCTATCTTCTGAGCACTCTTACTCTTTGATCTGCTATATCCTATGAGTTGGTACCATGTTTCACCATATTTTGATTATGACTTAGCTTGTGTGTTTATCTCATCTCTGTTTGATATATATTATGAGATTGCATGTTTGGATATATGCTTGGTTGTGTTTGGAGAAGACCTGCTTATATGCTCTTCTACACCCCTTACTTTTTGATAATTTCTAAAGGGGGAGAGAAATTCAATGTCTTGAAACTCAACCATATTCCTATTACTGTCTATGTGATCCTTTTCTTGTTCATTATATGCTTTATTATGTGACTTGCTAAAGGACCATATAGTACATGCATGTTATATTGCTTTGTGTAGAAAGACTAAGTATGCAAGTTAAAGTGAGCATAGATTGAGGGGGAGAAATTCACATTGTTCAAATATTGAATCCCCCTAATTCATAAGGCAAAGGTATAATTTCAATATCCTTTTCAATATGTTTGAGGAATGGTTTGTCACTATCAAAAAGGGGGAGAATGTTGACCTAAAGGTTATACATTGTCCACATTTTGATAATGACTTAACCATTCCATTCATATGTATCTAATATGTGTATTCAAGATTGATCCTAGGCTTTAGGTACATGAAAAGGATCAAATTACACAAAGCCTAGCTTGTCCAAGCTCAAGTCAAATGCAATGCAGGTGTGCTAATAAGGAAATAACTTCAAACAACCTTAGAAGAATTTTGTAATCACTTGTATTGATGATATGACTAGTAACTAAGATGAGAAAAATATGTGGGACACTTACAACCAAGTTTTAATCACTTTATTGCCATTTTAGAAAATCGATCACAGGTTGCTGATTGGTCGAGTTCCAATCTCGACTGATCCCATGGATTGATTTTTTAAAGATAGCAATCGATCGAGTTGTGCACACTCAGAACTCGACCGAATGACTCTCTGACCAAATATGATTTTGGTTGATCGGTCGAGTTTCCCAGGACAAACTCAACCGATAGTTTGAAAATTGGGTTTGTCTTTTAGTCAATCGGTCGAGTTACCTTTATTGAAACTCGACCTAATGCACTGTACGGAAAATATAGAAAAAGTGATTATAACCGTTGGTGACTTGTTTGGATGAAAATAGATATGTTGCCTTGAGCAAAAAGACTATATTTTGACCCTAAGTGTTCCCCAACTCAAGGGCACCCCCAGCTATAAATAGTATCCCTTGGAGTTCATTCTAAGTTTGCTCGTTCACTACATTCAAGGTCCTTACTATAGTTGAATGTTCTACTACTTCTTGAGCCCCTTTCTCTCTCTAGTTTACACATCATTTTGTGATTTATGAGTGAGTTAGGATTATTGTAAGTGAGATCCACCTTTGTGCATGCACAACTCTCAATCTTCCACTACTTCCCTACCCCCTTCTTACATGAAGAAAAACTGAAGCAAGCTCCATCAAGTGAAGGAGTTGTAGCTGGTCCTCTTTAAGGGTGTTGAAGATGTGGAGATGTTCTCCAAGTGAAGGAGAAGGCAAATGCTGAAGATCCAAGAGGAGAAGCAAAGTCCTTCAAGGCGGAATACTTGAGCTTGAGTGGGTAAGACCTTAGTGAAGGCTGAAGACTCAAGCTAAGTGTATAAGCTCCTTAGCAAGGTGGATATCTCCTTGTGGTTGGATGGATAAGTCCTTTGGTGGTCTATTGCTGTAAATCTCTGTGGTGATATAATAGAGAAAAGCACTTACAAAGTCCTAGAGGTTGACCTCTCTAGGTAGTGGACTGACCCACTTCTAGTTTGAAGTGTGGAACCACTCTACATCCCTTTGTCAAGTGCTTGTATCAATCTGTCTCATCCTTGATATGCTTGTTTAGATATGACTTCAAATTACCATAAGCTATTGCTCCTAATTGATATAATTTGAAGGTTTAATTTGTTTTGTGAGAAATTTTGTATCTCTATTCACCCCCCTCTAGAACCCTTAGATCCAACACCTTCTTGACTTATGTTGCTCATAGGATGGACATTTTTTTAATATAAATCTAAATTTTCTTCTTTGTTTGTTTAATTTGCTTTTCTTGTCTATGGAACCTTAGACAAGTTTCCCTACCCTCTTAAATTGTGTTTTGAGAGAAACACTAATTTAGTGGGATATATTTTCGAGTTTGAACTATCTATTGGATGAGAGTAAATGGAAGTCAATGGATTATCATCCTCCTACTTTTAGATGTTGTTAGTACTAGTTTCCTTGAAGATATTTAAGAAAACTATCACTGTGTTAATGCTTGGTTTTTGATAGACATTAACCTTGCCAATTAGATGATTTATTGTTGAAAGTCATCAATTAAAATTTATAAAGGCAATATAAATAGAAAATTCAATATTATTGGTACCTAGTACTCCCATCTTTGACTTGATAAACACATAATGTACTATCTTAATTAGTCTAGTTAATTTATAACAAACGGAATCATCTTTTGGCTTTTAATCATTAATTCATTGAGTAGATTAATATTTAATATGCATTGCTCGAACTTAAGCTATTACAATTGTTGACCCATCCTATAGCGGGCCCTAACTTGTGTTGCTTAGGTTTATAATTGTATCCACATGCTTTCCAACACATCATTTTACCATACATATTCTTCAAGAAAGCCATCAATGCTACTATAGTAACATATATACAAGATAAAAATGCATGATTTATGCATTGACAACACAAACTTGACGCACTTGAAGCTCGGTGACGAATTCGATGGAGTGTGGTTAAAACAAAGTTTGAGTCTAACCTTAAGAATGGTGTCAAGAATCCGACACCTGTAAAAGCCCACACCAAACATGGCCTCAGAACTCTCGGCTGAGAAGCCGGTCCTGTAAAAGCCCACCACCAAATGGGGACTAAGAACCTGATTGGTCAGTGGACGGAAATGCAACTTCTTATATTCCGGATATTGTAAAGACCCACTACGAAGTGGAGTGGCAAATCCTAAGAAAGGGAAAAATCTTGCTTTTTTGACTGCAATCCAAGATTTAAAAAAAAAAGAAGTCATTTGGCGCTGATTTTAAATTTGGGGCGAAAGAGTATAAAAGCACAAGGTTCCAAGTAGAAGCTCAAACAAGGCCGTAAGTCAAAAGAAGATTTGAGTCGTAATTTACTTCAGTAAGCTATAGCTATGTGAGCCAGACGTCATCATGCTTGGGTAAAGTAGGTGCATATTCAGTTGGAGTGGTTCAGATTCACATAATAGTAGGTCAAGGAGAAAAGGGGTTATCAAGCATATAAAACGTTTTATCTGTATACTAACAACTGTTTCTCTTTGCTAAGACTGCCAAACTGCGTGGTTCCAGTGCAAGTTTGAAAATACGACCATCATGTTGCTGCACCACAAAAGTCAAAACATGACAAATGCCTCCAAGTAGTTGGTGTGTTTGGTTTTTTCTTACATGTTGCGCATTAGACACAGATGGATGGTGGGTTCTCACTTGTCACTCTGAAAGTAAAATAAAAACAAAAAGTGGAAAGGAAAATAGAAAAAACAGTTTTCATTCTCAAGAGGAGAACGTGTAGATGAAGGAGAAGAAGAATCTGAAAAAGGGTAAAGAAGAAAACGAAGAAAAAAAGTTTCAAAACTATGAGGTGAAGAAAAAGAAAAAGCCCACAAAATAAAAAATAAAAGTACAGATCCAAGCTGGTGGGCCGAAAGTAGCAACACTGGGATTCGGGAAGCTACTACTACCGGCGGCAAAAAGACAAAGAGCGAGAGAGGATGGTGAGGTGGGGATCCGATGAATGACAGCCGGCAGCATGGGCGCCCGGCGTCCGTCACCGGCTCCCACTCACCAAAGCTGACGGTCAGTCTCAGCTGGACTCTCTTGTCCCTTTCCACACCGGACACACTCACCACCTCGATCGATTGCTGCCTCCTACGTCCCGACGGCGTCGTACCTCCCAATTCGCCGGTCGATGCCAAAACGGCGGTCTCACACCGCCAGCGGCCGTATGTCCTTGAGAAGGCCCACAACCTGCCGCATGCTCGGCCGTTTCTCGGCTGGGTCGGCGGTGCAGAGGTACGCCACACGGAGCGCCTCCACCATCTCCTTCTCCTCGGCCTCCTCCGACTCCGACGACCCGTCCAGAACGCGCGGGTCCAGCGCCGAGGGGCCGGTGCCGGATTTGAACATCCCGCGGATCCGACCCACCTCGTCCCGGGACCCGACCCGACCCGTCAGGAGCTCCAGCAGAACCACGCCGTACCCGA
Organism: Alisma plantago-aquatica; assembly: GCA_963693085.1. Lineage (NCBI taxonomy): Eukaryota > Viridiplantae > Streptophyta > Magnoliopsida > Alismatales > Alismataceae > Alisma > Alisma plantago-aquatica. The sequence goes on from OY856414.1 coordinate 667,477,800, forward strand.
ACACGTCGTCCGCCACCGACGCCTTCCTGCCGCTGCCGCCGATGCTACGGGGCCACAATCCGGCGACGCGCGGCTCGAGCGTCTCGTCGAGGAACACATTTGAGGCTTCCACGTTTCCGTGGACGATTGGGGTTCCGGAGGCCGCGTGGTGCAGGAACGCCAGCCCCCTAGCGACGCCTAGCGCGATCCTGTACCGCGATGCCCAGGCCGTCCCGGTGGCTCTGCTCTGCACTCCGGCGGCGCCGTCAGCGGGTCCGGCTGTCCATTCGTCGGTCAAACGAGCGGAAGGTACCGGCGCTGCCAGAGGTAGCTCATGGAGCCACCGGTGAAGATCACCGTTCTCCATGTACTGATACAGAAGCAGCTTCTCCTTCCCGGCAACGCAGTACCCAAGTAGTGGGAGCAGGTTGTGGTGCTTCAACCCGGCCAGCTCAAGGACGCTCGCCTTAGCCTGTGCTTCATCAATCCCACGCGCACGAACCAGCACCTTGACGGCCACGTCCATGTCACCTGGAAGCACGGCGCGGTACACCGGCCCCGTCACCCGTCCTTCCGCTAGCTGCGACTCATGCCCGAACCCCGACGTGGCGGCTACCATATCCGAGAAGGTCAGCTCCATCAGCGGCTTCTCGAACATCACCAGTGGCGCCGACGGCGCCGAGACGGACGCATCCAATACCCAAGCGGCCTCCGGGTCCGATGACAGTTGGGTCGAGGAGTGGTAGCTGTTCTTACCTCCTCGCCGTGTCGCCTTCCATGTTCCTGGGATCGCGATCGTCCACTGCTTCCGCTTCCTCTCTCGCTTCCGCCGCCTGTAAAGGCAGCAGCAAGCCACCGAGGCAATCCCTGCAGTAGCCAACAAGACCGCCGCGCCGCCGATGGCCAGGCCCAAAACCAAGGCCTTCTTCTCCTTCTTAACCGGCACTTGCTTATTCGAAATCTCTTGTTGTGGATACTTCCCTGGTTTGCTACTCTCGTTCTTGTGGAATCCTTGCCAGTCACGGTGCATGCCGCCGCCGGGCCCAGCCGCAGGGGGTCTCGCATAGGCAGCACCATCAATCCGGACTCCGGACCCGACGAAAGCCGACGGGCCAAACCTGGTCGCCTGCTCTTCCCCGACCTCGCCGGAGAAGTTGTTCCCCGATACGTTCAGGAACAAGAGCTGCTTTAACGGCGGGAAATCAGCCGGGAAGGACCCGTTCATCCCGTTCCCAGACAGGTCCAGGTGCTTCAGCTTCCCGACCATCGACAAGTTACCCTTGGGACCACCAACCATCCGAGAGATGTTGCACCGGGACAGGTCGAGGTACTCGAGCGCCTTCAGATCCTCGATCCCTTCTGGAACGGCCCTGAGGTCGTTCCGTGACATGTCCAGCTCCCGGAGCTCACTGAACCCGGACAGCACCGGCTGGTTCGTGAAGTGGTTCCTGGATAAGTTGAGGCTCAGCAGTGGGGAGAGTGCTGCTACTACCGGAGTGCTGTTCAGGCGGATGACGCCGCCGAGCTTGTTGTTGGAGAGGTCCAGGTGGAGGAGGGATGATGCTGAGGAGAAGAAGCCCGGTGGGATAGAGCCTTCCAGAGCGTTGCCGGAGAGGTTGACGACGCGGAGGCCGGTGAGGTTCGCCAATCGCATCCAGTGAACTGACCCGGATAGGTTGCGGCTTGGGAGGTGCAGGTCAATAGCACCGTCGGCAGAGCAGTTGAGGAAGGTTGGTGAGCTCAGAAGCGAGGTGTTGAGGCCCCTGACGCTCTGGAAGGCCTCGGTGATGAGGCTCACTTGGGAGGCGTTGCAGGGGGCGGCGGCGGACGGGATGGGGAGGAGCATAGGGAGAAGGAAGAGAAGGAGGGGGAAATTGTGAGCTGTCGGAAGAAGAAACGGCGGCATGGCCGGCCTCTGGGATTGAGGAGGTGGGAAGGGAGATGATGACTAGACTAGTGACACGAAGAGGAGTGACATGAGACGGGGGAGAGAAGAAGGACAACTCGATTCGAAATGAGAATATATAAGCTGGATGGATGGACGGACGCGGTGCCGGCCCAATCTTCCTCCACCAGTGGTTTTGTTGCGTTCCTTTGCATCCAGTTCCAGTCTATCCAACCTGTATAAATATGGGTTTTGCCGCAGAATTGTGTTTATGTTGAAGGTGGAGTGCGCGCGCGCTTGACTTCTCTCAACTGTTCCCCTGTCAATTGACCAAGGTGTGTGTGTGTTTTCAAAGAGAGGGAGGGGGGATGTCGCGTGCATTAGCTCACCGGGATGAGGAAAGGCCAGATGGTTTGGTGTGTCTTGTTTGGAAATAGTATAAATGATGAAGAGGGAGGGTTTCAATTAGACATGTTAAATTGGGTCAAAATCACCCGTTAGAAATTACTCAAACACATACTCACCCACTTATTTAGTGGATTTTGCGGATGGCTCACGGGCACCCGCAGGTGACCCGTATAACTCAATTACTTATATAAAAATAAATATATTGATGCACTAGTAATTAAAATAAATAAAATGATTTACTACTAACCATTAACCGTTAAGGAGTTTTAATCCAAACTCAAACTTGTCCAACAAGATTTGATATGAGAGAGAGATTGGGGAAATAAATTCAACATCTACTACATTATCTAATTGTTCTATCAAACTTATTCTAGTTTATTGAACATAATCATACATTAGAGAATGTTAATTGTACATTAGAGAATTTTATCTAAAAATATGTATGTGTTTTAATGGTTGTAAAAATATAATTTTTTTTTGAAGTGACAACTTATGTATATGGTTGTTCTTATGTTATATTTCACATAAAAATACTAGCACTTCTTTTACCGTTACAGTAGCAATTTACAAAATACTTGTTTATTGGACACATATTATATGGGAACCCGTGGGTGATCCGCAACCCGCTGGGTCGGGTTTGGATTTGTGTTTCTTCGACCCATTTATAATTATATCTTTTTGACCCACACCTGCGAGATCTAAATCCGCAATGATCCAATCCAAATCCAACCCACCCACCGTTTGACTGGTCTAGTTTCAATGTTTAACGACGGTTAGTTCGTTCCCATTACTATAGAACGGTTAGAGACAAAATGTCTATTATATTTTGAGTGTCGTCATGTGTATGTAAGACCGGACACCATATGGGACCTAGGGCTGTCTAGAGAAGACTAAGGTTGAAGTTCCCTCTTGCCCGTTACGGGCCAACAATGTTGAAGCTTCGATTGATCTTACGGCCGGTAGTTAGTTGAGTCTTCGTATGGCTTGGAAGGACGGTTGTTGAATGACTTAGCTACACGAGTCCAAAATAAGTTCATGCAGGGTCCAATAGAAAAAATAAACCCTAGTATTAAAACTCTGAGCATTCTTTGTTCTTCAAAACCCAGCAGTAGTACATTTTATGTTTTCTTTGCTAGAATTAATACATACAAGTTTAACTTTTCTCTTGCCCAATAACCAAGAGGCCAGTTGGGATGCCTATGGACGTCCCACTTTTCCAGAAGCAATATGAGACTCATAGTCAGACAAGACTCATTCCATGCTTGACTCCTCGTGGGGGGGGGGGGAGCCTCACCCTACTGAAAGGAATTCTCTTACACTCAACTCACTATCTACTAAATGGGCGTCCAAGCGTATTGAGCAAGCAAAGCATTCCCACTTAGGCTTCCCCCTTCTGTTAGAAACCCCCTACAGTTTGGGAGTTTAGAAGATTAATTGATTGGATACCCAAGAACAATGATCTTTCAAAGACACAACTTCGAACAATAATCTTTCAAAGACACAACTTCTACCATGACAGTCATAAAGGTATAATTTTTAACGTCCCCGATTCAACCACTTGATTTTATTCCTTCAAAAATCAAGTAGTTGAATTCGAGTCGTTAATATGGCACCAAGAATCAAAGAACAAGTGTGAGATAAGTAATATTTCATTTCAAAATATTACACCCTTACAAAAGGTATTTTTACATTATCTCCTATATCAATAAAGAAATGATACATGAGTTTAAAATTAAGCTTGATCCGCCTTTGATTCTTGACGCCCTTCAGGATCTTTTCAAGATGAGTCTTCCACAAGGAAAGGCCCTACAAATAATATAATCTGCAACATGAAAGAATATGTCGCAGCCCAAGTGGGAGAGTATGGGTTAGACAAATGTCTAAGTATGGAAAAAAAGAGACAAGCAGCAAGACACTATTAATACAACTGTACTCTTAATTTATTACCAAAGTATCAAAAGTCCAAACCAAAATTATTGACCATCTACTAGCATGAAGCATAACGAATGTGTATGTACACATATTTATAAACCATTTATCAAATGACAACTCTATCAAAATGTTAGACCTATACGGTGCAACATAATCAGGATTATTGGTATAATGATAACAAAAAGGGAGACCTTATTCCATAAACGAGTTTAACTACAACTCTCAGAGAAGGTGTCAATTCACCTTGGAAAACTGGCCTACAACCACAAAAACTTACTTAACCAAGACTTTAGTCCATTAGGATCACCAAAACACATGTAAGTACCCTGGCACACCCCCAGCCACTCGTGCACACTGCATGCTCCATTCAATAAATTAGATTACCACATGCAGCCACCGGTCGTCTTTCCAAGACCAGAAGAGGGTGCTCCTTGCACAAAATGCCACTTGAATAATCATTAGTTAGCATGCTTAATCTTTGCAGGAGATTATTTCCCATTACTAACTTGATCATGCCTGACTCTACATGACCAACCCAAGTGTGGGCCTGAGTACGGTAGAGCATTATACTCATCCATCCCTGACTCCAAAGGACTTAGATCCAGATCCCAAATGTATCAATCCCCGGCCAAGACATGCCGACTCTGTTACCAACACATCTCCCAATATGAATTTTAGAATCAAAAGGACATCATCAATGATATACAACTATTTTATGGATATTCAGAGTTGGAGAGATCAAAAGGTAGTCAAGTAAATGAATCACTGATTATTATTTCACTATGAAACCTAAAAGGTAAACTTGTGGGATTGTGGTTTTGAATCAGACAAGTCTATGGACAGGAGCGTGCAAGAGGTTAGGGAGTCCCCCCGTGCGAACACAGAACCAATTAAATAACCTTTCCTCTTTACTGGCTACAAACATCAGTGAAACAGGCTCCTAGTCACCTTAGAAATGTCTGATAGAATTCCACTTTCCAACAACATCACATGACACAATTAATAGAGAGAAATAAAGGAAAAGGGAACCAAAAGACAATAGGACTAGAATCCAAAGAAATGTTTAATTATCATCTAAAGCCTTTAAACTCAATTTTAAAGGATAATATGGACGAATATATGGAATTCATACCTAGCTTATTAATAAAGAGGTTGTGTATAGTTGATCACTTATTCATTCTTTAGGAAAGTATATGAAGTATATTATACTCTTACTGCATATAATACCAAACCATTATATACCATACCTTTTATTGATGTTGATATAATATATTACAATAGGAATTGAATATCATATTAAACAATAATAAACTGTACTTTTTGGATGATAAAATGTGGGAACCATACCTTTATATGTCCTTAATAGATATTTCCACAAGAAGACCATAGAATCATTAAATATATCCAATCTTGATATATTTGGGCAGCACTTTATCACACTTTCCATTACCTCGATCCTCGTTCCTAGCTAGATCAGCTTCTAGGGTTTCTCTCACTAGGGTAGAAGAGAGATGGCTTATATATTCTAGAGAAAGGATATTGTGAAAGACATAGTATTGGGTTTCTCTTACTATGGTGGAGGAAGGAAGTAGTATGTTTCTATAGAGAAAGTATTTGTTGGGAGGTGGTTCCTTTCACTAACATAGAGAAAGAGAGAGTGGTTTGCTAATCTAGACAGAGATTGGAGGTTTATGGTGAAGGAGATGGGAAAGGAGGGAGAAGGGACGTTCACCTTTGCTTTGGGATGAAGAGGAGAGAACTTATGCTTATTGTGGGGTGGATGGGGGCTCTTTATATAGGAATGGTGAAGGGTAGCATGGTCCTAATAGAAAAAAGTGTGTGGATGACACATGGGTGCAAGGTGTCATCTTTAGGTGGATGCTTACTAGTTAGGTTACACATAGATGGTTAGGTGTCATCTCAAGAATTGCTAGATGACACATGGAAGCATATGTGTCATTTGAAGATATCTATCAAGGATTGGTTGACACATGGTGGGATATGTGTCAAACATTAGGATGTGCTAGGTGTTTGAAAGAGGAGCATGACACTAAGATTCTTGCTTTACCAAGTAATGTGTTTGCTCAAGCTACCTACTTGCTACCCAGCTACATGCTTGCCTCTATAAGCAACTTGCTTGCCACCCAACTACCTGCTTGTGTGCTTACCCACCAATATATTTTTTTTCAAAAATTTGGCAAAAGTACCGCAATTATATTTTCAATATATAAAAGCTTTTAAATTAATCAAAATATATTATTTTAATATTAAAATTGATTTTACAAAAAATCCTCAAAGAAGCTTGTTTTTATGAATAGCTCTAAATAAGGAGTTTTAATTTGGGCTAGAGATCAAGATGTTACATAATTAGTTCCACAATTCTCACTATACTGACCATAGTGAACTCCATCTTGTTCACTAAAATCATATAATGACTCAAATATGGTTAATGATTAGTTTGCTTCACATAATCATGCATGAATTCCTAATGTGGTGCTGAATGTGCATAATCAATAAAAGGAAACGAATAAATATGAGGAAATAATTTATGAGGACATTAATGTGAGTAAGAAAGGTAATGTGATAATGTTTAATATAGATGTAAGTAATTGAAGTGACATTGTTTGGATTAATTGTAGACTTAATAACAAATTAGATAAAATATCTTATTTCATGCGAAATAATCTGATATAATCCAATATGGTGATAATATGAGGATAATGGAGTTTAAAACCAAATAATTAAGGATAATGGCCACATATAAATAGATAATTGAGTATAACCCTAATTGTGCAAAAAATCTTAATGAGATAAATAATAGATATACATGATTTTGTGCATAATGATACACATAACTCTTTTGGCAATAAAGTGAATATAACATGACACAATTAATAGAATAATAATGATAATGTGATATCTTAATAAATATAATAATCCTAAAATGTTAATTGTGTCATATCTCTTAAAATAAAATCTTAATAGTGGAACCCTAGGTGGTCCTTGAGAGCCTGACCTATGAGAGGTTTCCGGTGCAGTTTCTGAACTCCCAAGTTAAGTAGTTGAAGAACAAGGAGTTTGTGTTAGTAAAAGTTTTGGTGGAAGTTTTATGGTTTGCTTAGAGTTGAGATGTTATGTACTCACCCTTCCCTCTTTTATTGAGATTTTGGGAACATAATCTTTTTAAGGGGTGGAGTGTTGTAACGAATTAAAATATGGATATATTCTCTTTTTGACCTTTTCCCATGATTTTCCTTTCCTTTCTATCCTTTTTGTCCTTGATGTTAAATTTGTGGAATTATTAGTGGTTTGCGGTGAATTTGATCACCATTTGTGCCAATCTATGGGTTTATGCATAAATATCTCAGTGACGGTTTTAATTAAGGGTCCAAAGTGCAAATTTACCACTTATGTGAGATAATGATAAAATGAATTTGTTGTAGAATATTCCATAGACTTTTGGATCAAGGAAGAGAAAAAAGATTGAATAATAATGATTTAGACATGTTAATGTGATATTGTATTATTTAATAAGAGAAATTTGTGGTAATAATGAATAACGGGATAAAACTAATAAAAGGAAGATTAATTGATTAAAGATAACTTGAGATTCATTTTACTATGGTTTGGTTTGTCTTGGAGGACAAATTTCATAATTTTGGGATAATAATAATCATATCTATTTTATTTTGAAAAGAAAAGGTGATTTTCCTCCAAAATATGAGGTAAATAATTTAATGACTCAAAAAGTGGGAAATAATCTTAGATTCGTAATCTACACATTAAAAATAGCCTTTGGGTGAATTTTCATGTAATTTGGATAATCTTTAATGTTTAGGAGAGAAGTGGAAATAAAGCCAAAATATTAATTAATGTATCAAATAATGTTAAAGGATAAAATTAATGGCCAATTCATGTTCCATATGTTTTAGTGTGATTGAGGTGAAGCTTAACATTAATTGATGGTTTCTAGATGTCACTAATGTGATAAGAAAGAGAAAATATGTTTTACTTTAAACAAATTAAATAAAATACTTAGAGTCTCTAAAACTGAAAAGTAATGCCAAATTCGGATTTTACATGTTTTAATTAGTTTAGGTGTCAAATTTCAATCAATTTAGATTTTGTGTGCACTCTCAATTAAGGAGAGAGAAAATGAGAAATTAATGTGATCACACTTTAGTCCGATTTTGATTTGGATAAGATTTCCTTGTCACACACCTTAGTAATTTTTGCATCACAGGAGCCCCACGATTCTGATTCAACGACTCATGTGTCATCTACTACCTCAGGTAGGAGTTGTTCACACTGCGTGAACAGTGCTTCTGTCACATGGTTGGTATTTCATAGATATCTCCCACGTCTACTGACCATTTTTCGAGATTTTTGATTCTTTGGGAGAGGATTTCACACTAGATGATCCATAAATATGCCCCTAGTTTCCTCTTTATGAGAAATGCCCATTTTGACCGCCGTTGTTCTCAAACCAAACTATCATGGAAGCCCTTAAAGCAAACCTTATATATATGTGATCACATCCTTAGTCCCGCCCCAACGCAAGGAATCCTCCTCTAAGGTTAATTGTGCCACGTGTTGTCATCCCAACTGCCATCAAGCTCAATTTCTGTGCTACACTTGCAGCCGCTCGCCTCTGAGATTTGCTTCACCGTGAGGCAATTGTGTGGGTGGTATGTTAGCTTGCTCTTTGTTCTTCAACGTTGTAACTTAAAAACACTGTAAAATCACCCGGTTGATTTTTCCTCATTCCATGTTGAACTGCTCGGTTGCCTGCTCACAGCCATGGCTGGCGCAGGGAAAGGGACTAGCATTGGTTTATTTTACATTTCCACCCCTGCTCGTCTTCATTCTTCAGTTTTCTCGCTAAGGATACTTCGATCTTTTAACACTCTACTTCTATTTTGCCTTGAGCAGGTCAACCGGACCGCTGACCACCTGACTTGGCCACACGTGATTGGGAAAAGTCATGTGGGCCTGGCCTCTCTCACCCTTTCTCTCACAAATTCTCAATTTACGTGCAATATTCAAATTTCATGATTGGTTGATTTTATAAAAATCATATCTTTTGATTCACCTATCCAAAAAATATAAATATATATATTTTGGAATAGGAAAATGTGATCTTTCAACTAAAAATGGTTTGAAGGTCTGATTTCAAAAAATTTCAATGGATGATTTTTGAAGTACGAACTTAATGCTTAAAAAATCCATAAAAATTGTAACTTTAACACTTTAACTCCAAAATTAACATAAAAATATATTTTCTTAATCAGGAGAACCTAATAAATCAATTGGTGAAGTTTTCACAGTCAAAATCCAAGTTTTGTTAAAAAGTCCAAATTAGTGGTTTCTTTACATTAAGGTGCATTATATGCTCTAATACATGTTAATAAATTAAAATAGGCAAAGTTGAACTATCTAAGTGGTGAAAGTTGATTATTGAACTCAGTAAGAGAGACGTGCATTCTTACACCCTAAGTTGGGAATTTTGTGATCCAAACCCTAAATTCCTCAATGAGGCATTGATTGAACCCTAATTCTCCCATTATTGCTTCTTTTGCTATACTTGCCTCAAAATCAGTATTGATAATCTATTTCTTGGATCTTTGACACCACTGCCATTTTTCAATTTTATGATGATTCTACTTGCCATAGTTATATTTAGCATGTTGAGTTTATTAGACTATTTAGTTATTGTAGTGGTACTTTTATACAACCACCCATTGATAGGGCATGTGTTATTTTTCCCTAGGTAATGTGTTACTCTCCCCTTATAAAATATTATGTAGGTTATTGGAATGTGTTACTCTCCCTCACTTATTAGTCGAGGTTAGATAGGTGCCTCAACCCTACTTAATTAAGGGAGTCAATATTAATGATACATGCAAATCTTTTACTATTTTCTTGTTATCACAAGCATCTATTTGATTATGCCTCATACTCTTTATCTCTTCATCTTATGATGAAATCTTAGCCTTTATTTCCATGCAAATTCTTTACCTTTTGTTCTTGTTCTTTATTTTGACACATACCTTGTTTCTTCTCTTGCTGGGTGATGTTCAACCAAGTATCAGAGTGCACAACAGGAGCATGGAGGACCAACCTAAGTTTAGGATAAGGAGTACATGGCTTTGAGCACGGACCTAACTCATGAAGATGTTGTTTGGAGGGAAACTTGTTATGGTTTAGATTTCCCTCTACTAGATCCCTATGTCGTAATATTCATGTAAACCCTATATGGGAGATGATGATGTACTTTTGAAAAAGATAATTGAATATATCCATTACTTTCATTCCGCTGCTACACTTTGGTTGTTTTGAATACCATTATTGAGATTTGAAAATTTTACACCTACTTCAAGCATACCTTTTGAGAGCGTTTGGAATGGATGTTTTATTCTTCAAATTTTTAGTAGGGAGTGGACCCCTCTGGGTCCCACTCTTTACAGAATCAAACCTCAATTCCTGGAAGGTTTAACAAAACCCTAGTGCCTATATATATATGGTTGTAAAGAAGCACCACTATTATAGCATACATGTAAATAGAGTGGCAAGAATTAAATTTCAATCCTTTTTAAAATATATCATCACAAGGAATGAGAACATCCATATCACAAAATGTTAGGGATCAAGGGACCCAAAAGCAATGATTCCACAATTCTAGTAATCAAGGAGAGAAAAATGTCTCATAATGAAGGATCTTTTAAAGGAATTCAAACAATTATGCAAAAAGAGAATCAATTATAAGAGATATGTCTCACTGAAGATAATCAGGGTTCCAAGTCATATAATTCTCAAACTGAAATGGAGTAGATGCATATACCTTGTAGTCATTCCTAGAAAGACTAGGGTCAAACTTTAGGTTCACACCAAAGTTATGGTTCCAAAACACCTAGCAACAATTTTAAACGAACTAGAATCAAATTCCATTTACTAAACACAAAACTTGAAATCAACGTTTGCACTTAATCAAGTTAGGTCCAATAACCCATATAAATTGATAGACTTATACTTAATTTTAGATCATATTTTGTTATTATTTTCTAAAACTAGAATAATTAATTATGATATTGTTTAAATAATATATTTAATGATTTTATATAAAAAATTCAAAACTAAATTTTAACTATAAATCCACATTAACAAATCTTATATTTGTGATTTTAAAACATGATTTTTCTATATGTTCTAATACTTATATAATTTACAATGAAATTTTCAACTTTAGTTGTATTTATAAATAAGTACCAGAAATCATTAGTAAATGACTGATATGTAGCATTATTTTTCATGCATAGGCATGAAGGGACAAAATCAATCAAAACCATTTAAAGAAATCATTCATGGTTGAATCAAAATAAGACCACATAAATGCCACATATGCCATGGTCTACTTGACATACCAAAAGCATATGTGAGGGGGAAATGGAAAAAGCACCACTGGTATCTTCTTTTCCCTCAAACATGAGGCAAGCAACTTTGAATACATCTGGGTAGGCTCGATTTAAACATGAGAGGTAGTGATAAGTAATCATTGGAGAGGATCACATAAGAGACCTCACTGATTATCCAAAAAAAAGGACCCTTTGCGGGGCCGAGAAGTGCACATAACACCTAAACCATTCATACTATGGTCGAAAAGCAACTTGAGAACAAGACCAAGGAAAAACATGAAATAATAATGCCAACAAAGTCAAAAAGGTTAGCGGGGTCATGGTATAATCAGGGGAACAATCCTAGGTTGAAAGGACCAAAAACACTATCAAATGACATCCATGTAGTCACAAAATAGAGGAGACATGTCAGAGTTGGGTTTAATGTGTAAGCTAAAACACACTAGCTTTTATCATGTGAGAAAGAAAGTAGGGTTCTAGGGAATCTAATCATGGCCCTAAGTTTATTATGGAGACCAAAGCTATTCAGAAGAAGCTAAGATGAATGATGGTGTGGTTGGGGCTCATGGCAGAGATACGAGAGATATTAGGTTCAATTGATGTTGGAAGAGGACCATGCCTGTGATAGTGGTGGTGTTAACATATTTATGTAGTCACATGATGTGATGTAGGAGGATCTGTGAGTCGGCGATATTATGGTGGATTTTGCCTAATTGGGTGTTTCCTTGATTGTGTAGAAGAGGGGATGAGAAAGGGCTAGATCTTTTAGGGGATGGAGAGGAAACTGATGGCTAACTATGGTGAAAGATTGAGAGATGAGAGAGAGAATACTAAAGCAAAGACAAGATGATTATGTGTTACTATACAACTACTCACAATCTCCTACCAAAGGTAGGAGATGAGCCAAAAATTGCTCAATCTAAATCAAATAGACTAGGGTGATGCCTCCATATTTAGGGAAAGAAAACCGTGCATGACAAAAAAATATCAAGAACTTTATCCAATCTGAGTCATTACATACATATATAGTTTGATATAAATATTTGATTCTTTATTTCGTTGTTAAATTGGATGAGCATTTAATATCCAATGATCTTGGAAATAAACATGTAAGCTAATTGAGGTGGGTGTGGTCCTAGTTTTGAAGTTAACTTTCACTTTTGAAGCCTTTAGACTTTAGATTTTAACTTGTATATGAAGTTACATTTTCAAGAGATTATCTCTTCTTTTAATCATTTAATTTCCAAGTTTCATTTTTAACCTCACTTTTCCCTCATCTAGTCTTAGGAACTTTTCAGAGCACCAATTTTACAAATAAATCATTTATGATGTAGTATTGTAGAACTAGCCTCCTACTTGAAACATTATTCTAATTAATTTATACTTCAGCCTCAAATAAGGACGTTCTTAATAAAAGCACCATATTTCTTGATTCCTATAATCCTAATATACACTAATTTAGGGAAAAGGAAATTAAGGCCAAAAATGTTAGCATAGCATATGGTAAGGGAGGATTAGGATAGATACCTAGATATGGGGAAGTTACAAGTATAGTTGGGATAATAAAGATAGCATTGCTACTAACTTAAACATATGGACTTGTAAGGTGGTGCCCTAGCCCTAGTTTCCAGTTACTTCTAAATCTAGGCTTATGGTTGATGATGTAACAAAATGATATTGGGAAGTGACCATAATCTATATAAAATAACTAATGAAAGGTTAACCTCGATTAGATTGTCCAAAAAACACGATATACTGGGAAGTGACCCTAACTTAATCTTAAATATAAGAAAATTACTTAATTTTAGACATTAACCAATTTAGTTACTTTACTATCCTCATGTATAAAGTATCACGTAATAAGAGAATTCATACTAAAGGAAGTGTATAGAAGGATATTTTGGGATGGGAAAAAGAAAAATTTGAGTGGATATTTAATGTGTAAATATAAATAAATAAAAAGTTGATATAAAGTTAATCTATCATGATTTGAAAAATCCAAATTTATGTGAAAAAGAGAAAAAATAGGATGTTTAAGGTACTTTATTGAAAATTTATTATATAAAGTGAGGTGATATTAGTATTGAACATGTAACAAAGATGAAGGATGATAACAAACAAATAAATAGTGAATTAATGATGAGAATTATTCTTGAGATACAAAGTGGTTGGTACTATGAATAAAATCTAAATGTAACACATACCCTTGTGATTGTAGCCCATAATATTTTGTTAAGATGTATTAATGAATGTGAGAAATTGATTATCGATTGATTTATCAAACGAGAAACTTATAGAGAAGATTAAGTGAAATCTATGCTAAACAGATGAGGCCATGATATGAAGTATAATTTGGTGAAGTTTTCAAATACAATCAAGGAAGATTATAAATAAAAAATGACTCTACAACTTTTAATTAACACTTATTAATGAATGTAGTGTTCTTTTTTAAATTCTATTTTATTTCCTTATAAGATAATTATCATAGTTAAATTGGATTTTATTGAAGTGATTTATTTATTAATTGATGAGATTTATCCTAAATGTTGTATATAAATAGTGTATTGACAAATTTTAATGACTTAGAGTAGTTAATGAAGGAAAATTAAAAATAAAATAAATGCACAAATCTCTACTGATATGACTATTACAAATATGAGTCACTATTTAAATATAGTTATATGAATTTTTTTGTGAACTTAAGCTACAATTATATAAGTCAACATGAGAAGTTTATATATACAATTATATGTTTTAAGGTACTTAACAATGAATATGATTTTAATGTAGTAATTGTCATGTCAATCGTCTTATTACAAATGCAAATTGTTATTGTAAATTGGTGTCTTGATAGAGGTGAAGAAAGGAGTATGAGTAGTGAAAAATTCATATATGAGAAGCAAATTGCTTAAGACACTCCTCCCAAAATTTTAGTCATATGTGACGACACCATATAACAGTCAGCCTGACGTTCTCTAGAATCCACCATCCCTAAAATATCAGTGGATTAGACTCAACTTTGGGTCAATAATACTACAATGCCAATGCACTATTTGTCTCCAGTGACATCTAGCACTGACATGTCTCTTGAAGATGTTTCTACAAGGACAACATCACATGAGAATCTTATGTGTACACATTGTTTTGAAAGGTCGTATGGTCACCAGATGCTTCAAGCTTCACCTCAATATTTATCTAGAAAGAACCAAACATGCTTCTATCTTGGCTAAGAAAACACTACTACCATAGGTGAAACTAGAAAAAACAATTATATATCCCATAGAGATCACAACTTGCTACACAAAATCATGGAGATAGGGAGTGTTGACACCTCCACATCTTCAAACATTGTAAATAGATCTTCATCTTCCTAGACTAAAATACATCCTATAACATATGTATCATGGATTTGTGAGCCACACATAATGTGACTCTAAATTCTCTATTTAAGGGAATTGTGATCATATACAACAACAACCAATGAAATGGTTTCTATTTTACTTATTAATATATCTTATGTTGGATACATCATGCCTCAATCCTCAACTTGTGGAAATATCATTTTGCTCGAAGCTTTGTATGTTTCTTACTCAAATATGAATCTTATATGGGTTGGTGTTTTTTAATTCTAGCTTTAAGTCAGATTTGACTAGAGTTGACGATCCATGTTTATAGTCTTCACATTCTAAACACCACCCACACAGCTTCAGCTGGAGTAATGCTCTTTCTTTATTTATGACATTATAGAGTATGACATATATCCCCAATTTTTCATGTAGTCTTGTTAACAATGGAACTCTTTCAATTTTATTTTCCACTCAGTATAAGAGTGCACAAGTTGCAAACTCACAAAGATTGTAGCTCTTCCTTTTTCAAACTCAATAAATAAAACTAGTGATGTTTTTTATCTTGTTCATTTTGATATTTAGGGACATGGTCCTTTCAATCCTGGATGCTTAATGATGATTCCACAAAATATACCTGGATCTACCTCATGCACAACATGTATGAAATTCCACACATATACCAATTCTACACCACTAGAATTTAACCCGAAAAATTAAAGTCATTTGCGTTTACATGTAGATGGAACAATAGAGTACACATATATTATCATGCATGAGATCCTCAATTCCAAGGCAAAATATAACAACTATGTCACCCTTACACCCATGAACATAACAACGTTGCAAATCATGAGCATAAACACATTCTTGAAGCAACTCTTACCCTTATCATTATATCTGGTGTTCTATACCACTTTTGGATGATGCCATCCTCTATCCACTTATCTCATCAATATCATGCCTACTTAGAATCTAGAAGGTCTCACCACATGAAAACTTTACAACCAACTTCCATCCTACACCCATCTGTGTGATTCTGGATGCACTTGCTTTGCCCTTCTTCTCCATATGAGAAAAACAAACTTGATGAAAAATCTACATGTTGTTTCCTTATAGGATACAATGATGAACACAAAGGGTATCATTGTAGTAACCCTTGTTTCTTATTGCATGCACATATCAAGGCATATTAACTTCCTCAAGTATACACCTTACTACATTTCCTCTTCTATGTACCTTCCTTTATGAGTTCATTAGCATCCCCCATGATGAATCTATTACCACAATAAACATCACCAAAAACCTCACAACTGCAATCCCTATGAGATTCCCATTGTATTGAGACAATCCTTGTTGATACTCCATAAGGATTAAGCCTACGAGTATAAATCCTTCTACGATATCACACTAGTAGATATTAAAGATATCCATGTTGAGACACATACACATTGGATGACACAACACATGATTATGGTCCCAATGATGCATATAACCATTGTTATACTTACACAAACATGGATCCAAGAATATCCAAACATAAATACCAGACAAATGTATGCTATAGTTGTTTAGCAGTCACCTGTTACTCATCTATATATGCAAGTTTCCTCACTTTTATTCACAAATATTCTACTCCACCCCCATATTAGGAAGTTGCTGCTTGTATGCAGTAGAGAGGGCTATACATGACGAGACCCATGCATATGAGTGCACCAGCACTTGGGATCTTGTTCCTTGACATGCACTTCACCTACAGTTACAAGTGGCTTTACAAGATCAAACACAAGGCTGATGGAAAAATTCATAAATATAAAGCATGCCTAGTTTCTAGGGGTGTCACTTAGGAGTATGTCCTAGACTATGAAGAAATGTTTTCTCTAGTTCTCACTTGACCACTACTAGAACTCTTGTAGATGTTGCAACATAGCATCATTGGACTTTATACTAGATAGTTGTTTAAAATTATTTTCTACATAAATAACTCTCAGAAACAATATACATGGCTTCTCCAACCAGATTAGCAGTACTTGAATCTCATATTTGTCTTATGTGCATAGACATTAATGGAGTCAAATAAGAACCCATGGCCTGGTTTAAATGATCTAGACAAGCCATCACCAATGCGGGTTACACCCAAGCTCATATGATTACTCAAATTTGTGCAGAATACACCTCAAGGATGGGTTATTTTTCTCTTGTCCATGGATGACACTATCATCATAGGAAGTGATGTAGTAGGAATAAATAAATTAGAATATTATATTTCCACAAAAAAATTAGATGGAAGACCTTGGGAAACTACACTACTTTCTAGACATGGATATTGCTCATGGGAAGAAAGGAATTTAGTATCTCAAGAAAAGTATGCAGCATATATCATTGAGTGTGCTAAGATATCTAACTTATAGGATGCAAATACACCTCTTGAACTTTATGTAAAACCACAACCAAATGATGGTGAGCCTCTACTTGATCCAACTGTAATCTAGTGGGACAATTACTATACTTGCACATCACTACACCTAATATTTAACATATTATTATCATCGTGTCACAATTATTACTGGCTTCTCAAAGTGTCCACAATGTTATTGTACTCTGTATCACATGCTACATATGGGGAATAATCACATGGTTTCTACTTATGAGCTTTTCCTACAACCTTATCCTATGTGCATACACTCATGCTGACTGTGTTGCATGACCAACCACTAGATTCTCCACTACTAGTTTTTGTCTTCTTTTTAGTGATTCATTTATCTAATGAAGGAGAAATAAGCATGACATTGTTTCTCTTTCTTCCATTGAAGCAAAGTACAGAGTTATGTGTGACACCACTTGGAAAATAGTGCACATCCATTGGCTTCTAGGTGATATGTGAGTTATCATTTTTGACTCTACAACTAGGTTCTCTGACAAGAAGAGTACAATACAAATTGCCAATGAATCATTTCTCATGAAATGTTTATTCACTTAGAGTTAGACTGTCATCTTGTAAGAGAAAAGAATCTATATGGCATCAACATATTTCCATTCACAAACACTGCATATTAGGTTGTAGACCTCTTTGCAAAGACGCACACTACATCAAATCACTATAAAATGATTAACAAACTCTGCATTTTTGTCCACACTGAGAATGATGAAGGCGTTATTAGTAATTTTTTTCCTTCCCAGGAAATTATATGTTTCCATATATGTGTACATAATAAATGGGTATTTCCTTATTCTCATTTACACCATGTAATAACATACTCCTATTTA
Organism: Alisma plantago-aquatica; assembly: GCA_963693085.1. NCBI lineage: Eukaryota > Viridiplantae > Streptophyta > Magnoliopsida > Alismatales > Alismataceae > Alisma > Alisma plantago-aquatica. The sequence continues at coordinate 667,496,027 of OY856414.1, forward strand.
AAGGACATATGTTAATAGTATACCCCCCACACACATATAGGGCAACTATCCAGTGAGAAACATATCTTGTGAGAGCATGAGAGGCATTTGAATAACTCTCCATATAGATCAATTTTTCATAATACAACCATATAGATTACAAGTATATATAAATAATTACCTTCCTACAAAATTTATCACCATCCAATTTGTAGATCATTCACAACAACAAAATACTTTTTGATGCTCTATATTGAATTTCAGGCTAACCGTTGGATGTAACAAGTGTATATTGTACATACGACCATGTAAATAATGTCCAATTGCAATGATTTTTTGTGAGAAGGTAAATGAAATGATGCTTTTTCCATATATATGGTTGGATTTTAAAAAACAGCTCCCAATTTGTAGTTATTCAAATGCCTCTCATGCTCTCATTGTAGGATGTTTCTCACTAGATCGCTACCCTATATATATATATATATATATATATATATATATATATATACAGAGAGAGAGAGAGTGAGTCAGGCTAGAATACACTCGAGTGTACAAATTGCACGAATACACTCAAGTGTGTTTGCATATCAATACTATTTTTTGCAAAATGTAAACCATTGATCTTCACCGTTATACTATAACTAGGCCACATACAAATTTTGAGCCCATTTGGATGAGTGTAAGTCACTCATCCAAGGGAAACAAAATTGATGCTTGAAACTAATTTGAAATGCATAATTTTTGCGGCATTTATAACATGACCTATAAATGTCCAAATGTGTTCAAATTTTATATATATATATATATAGGGCAACGATCCTGTGAGAAACATATCTGGTGAGAGCATGAGAGGCATTTGAATAACTCTCTGCATAGATCAATTTTTCATAATCTAACCATACATATTACAAATATACCTTAATATCTACCTTCCTATAAAATTTTATCACCATCCAATATGTAGATCATTCACAACAACCAAATATTTTTCGACGCTCTATATTGAATTTCAGGCTGACCGTTGGATGTAAAAAGTGTATGTTGTACATATAGACATGTAAACAATGTCTGATTGCAATGATTTTTTGTGACAAGGTAAATGAAATGATGTTTTTTCCATCTATACGGTTGGATTTTAGAAAATAGTTATGAATTTGTAGTTATTCAAATGCCTCTCATGCTCTCACCGTAGGATGTTTCTCACTAGATTGCTACCCATATATATATATATATATAGGGCAATGATCCAGTGAGAAACATATTTGGTGAGAGCATGAGAGGCATTTGAATAACTCTCCACATAGATCAATTTTTCATAATCCAACCATACAGATTATAAGGATTATAAGTATACTTTAATATCTACCTTCCTATAAAATTTTATCACCATCCAATTTGTAGATCATTCACAACAACCAAATATTTTTCGACACTCTATATTGAAGTTTAGGCTGACCGTTGGATGTAAAAAGTGTATATTGTACATATGGACATGTAAACAATGTCTGATTGCAATCATTTTTTGCGAGAAGGTAAATGAAATGATGCTTTTTCCATCTATACAGTTGGATTTTAAAAAATTGTTATGAATTTTTAGTTATTCAAATGCCTCTCATGCTCTTACCGTAGGATGTTTCTCACTGGATCGCTACCCTATATATATATATATATATATGAAAATGATCCAGTGAGAAACATATCTTGGTGAGAGCATGAGAGGCATTTGAATAATTTTTCACAATGATCAAATTTTCATAATCTAACCGTATGGATTGGAAATATACCCTATTAGTCACGTTCTTAGAAAATCTCATCATCATCAGACTTGTATCGCATGCGCAACAAGCAAATACTTTTCAACGCTCAATATTGAGTTTTAGGCTGACCGTTGGATGTAAAATGTGTATATTGTATATATGGAGATGTAAACAATATCTGATTGTGATGATTTTTTGTGTGAAGGTAAAAGTAATGATGTTCTTCCCATCCATAAGGTTGGATATTGAAAATAAGCTACAACTTTATATTTATTCAAATGCCTCTCATTCTCTCACCATAGAATGTTTCTCACTGGATCGCTACCCTATATATATATAGACACACACACACAACACACACACAAAACATTGTGCAACATGGTTTTTGAAACACTAGCACCACAAGAGAGTGGGAGAAAAAAATGTTAGTGCAAAGCTAGAACTTCACTTGAATCCTCCTCCTTCCACACAAGGAGTTTCAATAAATTTTTGTGGATACCATAGAGATGCAACACACTGAGTGATCCAATTAGCATATTGTCTTTTCTGATCAACATCCTTGCATTGAGATAGTTATAACATTGCATTTCAAAACTTCCTCAAGACAACTTATTGAGAACGTCACTAGGACTACTTTGTGACAAGGTATAACTCACAACTCCCTTACAACATGTCATTACCAATGGTAAAATTTGCTTTATTATTTATTTTGTGGCTGTCTACACTTTGTATGAACATAAGATTCTCATCAGTGAATTTAATTTATATTTTATCATGCATAAAAGAAAGAGAAACTTAATTAGAATAATCCAAGAACACAATAGATGTTGGTTTATAACATAACCAGTTGAAAGCAACGCCAAACAGTACAACAATATCTAATATAGATGAAGTCTTCTCAGTTGCTAACATTTTCCATGAGCATTTTAAGATGTTAGTCAGGATTAAGCCTTGGTTCATATCTATGTATCACTAAATCTGGACTTCCTACTAAATATAGTGCAATGCTACCAAAATAAACCAAACCATGGCTTTTTATTCTCCGCGACCTACTTATTCCCTCACGAGCCTTAACTTTCCCCCAATCTAACAAAAATCTGGAGAATGCCGTATCAGAAGACCATACTAGAATCTTGTTGTTCTCAAGCGGTCAGAGCAAGTGCATAGGGATGATCATCTACTACTGACCTCCTTAGAATTTTTTTAGCTCCCATCATTATATCCTCTATCATTCACAAGTGAGCAATGATTTCAATGTGCTTCATCGGGATATACAAGTGGATGGATCACCCCTAGCTTCAAAGCAACCTTGTCACATGACTGCATTAATGTGAAGTCTCCAATCAACCTCCAGCGATATTCAGGAGACTTTAAGGTAGTGTCAGAACCACCACTGGTGATTAAAGGATGCATGCATGGTTGAAGAGTTGTCTCATCACGAGTCAGTTCTCAAAAACCTTTTCTATGTTATCTTCCCCTTTTCATGAATACATTTGAGGAGGGATCCCTAGTCAAGGAGAATCTTTGTCTTCTTAAGTCTTTTTGTATCATTGAATTTTACTACGAATTGATTATTCTAATTTGAGCTAATTTCCTCCATTTTCCATTATCATCGATCACTTAAATCTAATCACAATATTACTTTTAGTTTCGTCCCCTTTTTATTTTTAGTGTTGCAATCATCCATGCTTGCCAAGGGATATTGTTAGTGGATCTAGAGGAAGTCCCCTGAATCCATTATCCCAAGAGTAGTAGGGATCATGGTGTCAACATGTAGCATTGATGTCCATATTTTCATATTTTCCACTACTAGAATAAATTTCAAATATTGTAATATTTGCTTCCTTCTTCATGATGTTTATTTACAATAACTTTTGATCACTACCAAATTGGGTTTCTACTATTCAGTGGATTTCTAATATATTTAGGCTTACTGTCTAGTATTTTAGTATGATCATTTAATGGTAGGTGATTAACCTTGTTTGTATATATTTATCTCTTTGTTTTCTATCAGTTTCCTAGCTATGGATCAATCATTCAAGGAAGTTCTCTCAGTTTCCTTGCTATGGATCAATCACTCAAGGAACTCTTACTTGTCTTGTTGTAAATATAGAGGTTAGTTGTTGGACATTTGCAAGGTGCAAGTAGGACACAATAATTCAAAATTGATTATGGAATTTATAATAAGATTTGCAATAAGACTTTGTGCCACTCTACTAATTATTCACTTATTTTTCCTCTTTATATCATTAAGTTTCTATAATCTTTTGTTGTGTGATTTATCTTTGTTATTAACTTTTCTTTTAATCCTTGTGCATGCTTATTGACATATATAAACAAATCCATTTTGTATCAATTTTCTTATACATACATATTGACTAAACCTATTTGACCAAATAAAACCTCAATTTGAACTAATTTTAATTGAGAAAAACATGGATTAACCTAATTCATTTGTAAAATTACCTTTCATGACCTAATTCAAACTTCTATAACCTAACAATGTGCCAAAATGACCTAGTTGGATCTAATTTTGATGTTGAATATGGATTGAACTCTCCTTGAACCATGTTCTGATTTTTCCTTTATCCTACAATGTGGAAGTTTTGTGATACATGGATCTAACAAGGTAGTAACTACGAATTAAATTGAGTACCCCCCGCTAATATAATGCATTCCCCACAAGGAAACAATAGACCAATTTGTGGGTTATTCTAAGGTTTCCCAATAGATATGTTTGAAAGATATTTTCACAAATATGGCATTAACTACTTGATGTCACTACATATGGTAGTATAGGGGCTCATATCCCTCTCTGAGTTTTGAATGGATAACAACACGACCACAACATCCATTTTTTGGTTGTTTAGATGCTAAAAAGGTTCATATTAGCTACATAAGTCAACATTTTTTGTAGATGCATTAATTAGTGATGTAGCTTATATTTACATCAAATAACTTATATGAGATTCAAACTTTATATGTTATTTACTTTTTTAGATGCATTACTTAGTAGACAAGATTTATACGCATATTGAAAACTATTTGAGTAGAAAATATTTCTAAGAAGGATTTTTTTGTTGCACTGTGTGTGTCTCCTCTTTTATCAACTCAAAGAATCAGAGAGTTTATCCTCTATGCAAAACACTAATATTGGCAAGAAAGCATAAAAAATAATAAAGGAAGAAAACTAGTTTTACATATTATGAATATTAGGAGTGGGCATAGTTTGGTTTGGTTCAGTTTACCACTTAAACTACAAAGTGAACCATACATATCAGTTTCTAAAAATTTCAAACTGAACCAAACCACTCACTAGTCCAAAACCAAACCAAACCAAACTATTGATTTGTGGGTTGGTTCAGTTTAGTTTGGTTTCAAACTATTATATGAGAAACTACAAAGATTTATACCAAGTTTTTCTTATAAAGAATCAATTTGTTCTTTTCCTCTTAATCAATACATTTATCATGATAAACAAACTTTAGATTAAATCAATATTGTTTTGAAATTAGTAATATAAGAAGAAATATATGTTGGTTTTAGGGGAGACAGAGAAGGCAGCGGAAACAAAAATTTTCTTCTCCCAAACCCAGAATAAAGGAATCGCGTCAACGTCTATACAATAGGAAGGATGGTTTGTGGAGGCATACCTTATCCCGAGGCTTGCTCGGTGATGTTACCTCGCAGCTTGCACGATCTTCACCTCCTGTCTTGGACGGTGTCTGTGCAACTCCTGATCTCACCAGGACTATCGGGATTGACAACTGTCCTCCGAGCGGTAGAAGTCTCCCACCTCTGAAGTAGTCCACACGGACCACCTGGAACTCCGATCTCCTTGTCCCACAAGGAATCGAAAGGAGTCTCACCCTCCTATTGGCGTACTAGTCACCAACACACTCTCCTGCAACCAATTGTTTTTCTGCAGTTGTCTTTCCCTTGTTGTGCCTCCCTTATCAGGTAGCACTTGCTCGGGATCTCTCTCGGTTACCACAACTAGAAAGAATGATAACTTTGCAGAGCAACTGGTGTTCTGAGTTGTTGTTTCTGAGAATCCCCCACTACCCCTATATATATAGGAGGGTAATGGGACATGGTTCTCTACCCTGGGCAATGCGGGATTAACAGGAGTAGAAGGGTTCAAGATTTTCCACAAAACAACCAACTGCGCCACCTGAACCGATCATTTCAAGCATGAACCGATTGGTTGGGGAGTTGAGCTGATCGGTTCACACCTGAACCGGTCGGTTGGGACCCCTGAGCCGATCGGTTTGTGGTCCTGGTCCAACTCAAATTGACTTTCAAATTTGTTTCCAACTAATCAAATATTAATCCTTGTCCAAATCAAATTTGTAAAAGTGAAACAAATTGTATTTGCAAAATAGTCTTCTGACTTTCCAAACGATCTCGGTTGTTCCACGAATCGACCGGTTCAAAAATTGAGCCGATCATTTAATGGCACATGAGACGATCGACTCACAACTTGAGCCGACCGGTTCAGCAACCTGAGTCGATCAGTTCATCTCATGAGCCGATCAGTTGGGGCAGTAGACTTGTGCAAATCAGTCAATCACAGTTTCAATCAATCTGATACTCCAATCAATCGATCCAACACCTTGAACACTATGATACTAAGCTATCAATTGATTGAGTGTTTAATTGAACTACTAAACTCCTTTAGTAATCAATCTAAACATCATTTGTGGATAAACTCCTCTTCTAGGTTAAATCCTATGTGTGTGTGACCCTGTAGGTCCATTTCACGTTGGTAGTGAAAGCCCATAACACTTATGACTTCACAGGCAAAGAGCGGTGCCTAGTTGCACATCAGTGCTACCCAAGTGAAAAGGAAAGTTGGAGAACAACTTTCAATCCTACAATCCGTGAATGGTGTTACAGTGAATGTATAATTCCTTTATCACTGATATCCCAAATGAACTCGAGGCATGGAATAGTCATCCTGTCAATGTTCATTCACTTTCTTAATCTCAGAGTAGATTGGAGGAGATATGTATGACATCAATATCACATACTGATTCACACATGCATGCACGCCTATCTCAATCCTACTCATCAAGTGGCCATGGATATCAAACTCCCTCGGGAGGGACAAATCCCATATCTATCACTCACCCCTCAAAAGCCCCATGTGTCAAAGCCACCCAATCATCACCTTTATAACAACCCATGTTTCAGGACTGCGTTTGATGATGTCAAAGTGTACCCAACGACATGTGTTGAGTGTAGTGATTTCAGGTCAAAGAATCATACTCACCACCATCACTGTGAGAACTGACTATGACTACCATGTGTTGGTTCCATGTGTCAAACTCATGGTGGGTCTGTCCGGTATACTTGTTCTCTAACAAGTACCTATGTGTTTGGTTTGATATCTCCATATCATGACTAATGATATTCTATCATCAACCAACACCACAATCTAGTCTTGTGTGTCATTATTGTCTATCTACCTTCCAAAATGACATCCGACTAGGGACAGGATAAGAATGTACAAACTCTTAGCATCCATATGATCTCATCGTTCAGGTCCTGAACCTGAAAGCATACATCATTGAGTACTGTCATTCTCTAGACATTCAATCTGTTCTATCATTATCTCTTATGACTGAACCAGAAAGAATTGGAAGCTTGCCTTTGATCTTTATCAAATCAATCTTAATGTATCCCACCAATCATCCCATGATTGGCTCTCAGGGCATACATACCAACAGACGCCCACTTGCATTGCGAGCCAATCACCCTTGAATCATATTCATAGTGATCTTCAAACATGTCCCACATGTTACTGTGTTCTAGTGCTAACATAGTGAGTTATGGCAACACTTTGCCAAAGTCGGTATTAACTGCATGTCTCTCATCTCTTCACTGTACGTCATACGTATGAGATGGAGTTGCCGTAATATGTGATCTAGTATTCTTGTGCTAACCTTTAGCCACTTTGCATGACCAAGCACTCCTAACTTGTCATCAATGACTGAAATAACTATAAGTTCATCTCATGAACTTCCAAATCCATATAGTGTCCACTACTATTCTTTAACACACGGATACTCAACATTTCCTTTTAAAACAACTTTATTGGAACATTTCCATTATTCAACAAACATTCACTTTTATACATCCCATATATATTTTGTGATTAATTTTCTATCCTTTTAAGAAGTTCACATCAGTGTAAGTCTTTACAGTGAACCCTTACTAATTTCCATAGAACTAGTACTTGTCAAGTACTTATCAAGTTCTCGTGGTATTCCAGTAACCCTTACTGGAATTAGACAGACATCCACTCGTCATGTCCCACATACGAGTTATCAGGATGAGCATATCATATTGTCATGTCCTACATATAAGATGATAAATGTGTTTTGTTCTTATCATGCCCATACATGCAAGATGATGGGATGATTACATACATGATAGATCCTTATCGATTTCCATTCTTCATAAGAATTGGACACTTGGTTCCGGGATACTAACTCCATGGATAAGTTTTCTCCCACTGAATCTGTGCATACTTAACCCTTCAGTATAGATTGCCAATGTATGCTCTCTCTTTTCAGGTCAAGAGGTTTTCGAGAACTATCTCTATAGATATCTATTCCTATCACATAGGAAACGTCTCTATCTTCCCTAAAGATAATTTCCACTTTAGATTTCCATTCTAGAACATTTCCATTTCACATCAACATGTGGAATGTGAATACTCTCCCACTAAATCACATATCCCTTCTTTATCTTTGACATATCAGTCAAACCCTTTGACTATACCATCAAAGTAAATATCCCACTTTGAGTTGCTTATATTTAATCAATCACGTTGATTAGTCCATTGTAACTTATAGACTTCATTTGCATTAATGGATTCATAAACCTTTATATGTTGTGTCACGTACCATCCTTGTTTTATTCCTCAAAGGAATGTAGTTTTAGTATCCGTATGCCAAATCTCTTAGTCATTAAGTTGCAATCAATAAGAATCATCCTTCTCAAAATGCTATCAATGTGTCTTAACGCTTAAGACTCATTCACACTTATGGATTTCATCCCAATGGGTGCTACCATCAAGGTCATACCTTATGGTTCACATGGAAGTCATTTAGGATGTAATGGTCACAAACCATAACTCAAAATCCGGTTTCTCATATTCATCTAGATAGTTGACTCATCACATTACCAACTCATCATATGGATAATCGAGGTGTATCTGTCAAGGATACAATAACTCACAATTCCTTGTGATTCTTAATGTCATTTATTAGTGTGGGGTATTCTTTATTTAAGAAGAAATTAGTTATTTGATAATCATCCTCTAACTCCTTAGAGTATGACTCTTTTTGATTTAGACATCACCATGCCTTAATCATGAGATTACTATGATACACTATCATAATCACTCATAAGGATCTCAAACATTTGGTTCAAGTATTTGATTCGTTGATCTCATCAAGAATTTACAATTTACCAAATTCGTACTTCAACTATGATATTCTTGAACACTTCAAGATATTCATATTGGTATTTCTCTAAACACCATTTGAAGTACTTAGCATTAAGTCCAATAGGTATGTAAATAAATCATATGTATTATACCTAATAGGATAATCATTCTCCCACTACCACTAGTGAAGATTGATTAATCATGTCTCTTACTGGTTCTCTAACCAAAAGAGTCTAGATTTATCCATCATATGGTAACTAGAAATGAATTTCTCATGATTTATGCTAATATGATTGTTTGAGTTATTAATAACTTTTAGGTATCATTTATCTTATGCATACCAAGTATCACAAGATAAACAAGGCATTTCCATAAAGATCATATCTTTTGAAATTGAAACATCAACTTTATTAATTGCTATCATTGTCATACAAAATGCAAAAATAATGTGTTTCTATCCATTGGAAAATATGAAATAGCAGTTCATAACTCTATTACATGCTTTTAAGGCTGAAAATAAACTAAAGTACTCCTATCTATGGCGGCAATAGTTGCCCCATTTATTGAGTGCTTTACATTTTATATCTTGGTATCATATACCTACAAAATGTTACAAGTTTATTTCATGACACCTTTAGGTGGAGACGTCTGTCACCTCCTTCTTTAGTTCTTCCAGATAGAGTGAACAATTCCTTTTCCAATGTCTTGGCTTTTGACAATGGTGGCAATTGCCTCTCTTGGTCACACCTCCCTTGGCCTTGAGAGTTGAAGACGACTTGGGATGCTGGCTAGCATCAGAACCTTTCTTATCCTTGCCCTTGCCCTCGCGCTTGGACTTGCCTTTCTTACTGCTGATCACCATCACAGATTTAGGCTTGTCCTTCTTCATTTGTGCCTCGGTTGTCCTCAACATGCCCAATAACTCTATCAACGGCTTGTCAAAGTTGTTCATGTTGTAGTTCATCACAAACTGACTGTAGGATTCTGACAATGATTGTAGTATCACGTCAGTAGCCAACTCTTGGCTCAAGGGAAATCCCAGTCTTGTCAGGTTCTCCACATACCCAATCATCTTGAGCGTGTGAGGACCAACTTGATCTCCTTCTGTCATGACACACTTGAATAGTACTCTGGAGACATCATATCTCTCTTTCCGTGCTTGATCTTCATACATGTTCTCGAGATGCTGAATCATCTCAATGACACCCATGTTCTCATGTTGTCTATGCAACTCGTGGTTCATGGAGCACAACATCAAGCACTTTACATCAATGGCATCATCAGAATGCTTCTTATAAGCATCCCTTTCTGCCTTTGGTGCGGTAGGAGCAAGTTCCTCTGGAATTGGAGTATCCAGGACATAGAGCTTTCTCTCTTGAGTGAGAACAATTCTCAATGTCCTAAACCAGTCGTGGAAGTTAGTCCCATTCACTTTGTCCTTTTCAAGGGCCGATCACAATGAAAAGTGATTGTTGTTTGTTGTCATTTGTACTACAAAAGGAAATATACGCAATTTAGTCCAAAACTCAATTTTGACTTATTTGATTGATTTGAAAAGTTGGCGATATAATTAAGACTTTAATTAATTATTGTTCCCACTATTTTGTTCAAATTGATAGACCTCACCATCAATTCAGAAGATTGTAGCGTACAATCTTCTAGTGGGTCAAGATCCTGAAATCCTCTGAGTCATGGACCAGCTAGGGCTATCACCCACAACTTAGATCTTCCAGGTAGGCAACTTTTTCCTATTGCATCATATGCAACTCTTGAAAGATGTCGTATGCAACTCCTTGCCATGATCATCTCTATCCCTCAAGGTGCTAGATCCTATCTAGGTCACCTTGTTAAGTCCGACCCAAAGCCAACACGATGAATATGCACCCTACTAGGGCAGACCCACATATCCATCCTTCACGCTTCCACGAGATAGACAGTGCACTACGCTAGGGCGTGCCCACACTTGGCCGATCAAGATTTTCACATGTGTCGCATTTGGAAGGAATCTAAAACTTTAATATTTAATGAGGGATTTGATTTTATAGGTACATATACATATCCAATCACCACAATACATAGTATGTATCATATACATGCTATATCCCATAGAAAACATGTGAAATGATAAAAGCGATGATTATGGCCATCCTAATGTGATTCCTCAAGCTAAGAGGAATCATGGTCATCTAGGTCTACATCTCATGCAACCTGTCCATGATGAAGTGCTATAGCTGTCCGAGTTGATCAACTCATCACATGAATAACCTGCTCGCTCTGGCTGGTCGTCTGGGTGCCACCAACCGACAACTGATCGGTTCATCTGGTCATCGTGCATCTCCTCATGGCTGCCACCCGATCGTCTCACTCCTCGAACCGGTCGTCTGGATCGCCAACTGATCAGTTCACTCCTTGAACTGATCGTCTCAGTCGTTGTCAGTTGTCCTCCATTCTTTGACATAATAGGAAATAAAAGTTCTATCCTATTTACATTTAAATTGGGAAACCCTAAGTTACATTCGGGGGGAGTAAAGGTAGGAAAGAAATCTCGAGTTATCTCGAGTTACATTAGGAATAAGGAGGTAGGGAATCAGTGCGGAAACTGAGATGCAAGCAACCAAATACAACCAAGCACACATACATAGGGTTTATTGGCCATAACCATGCTATACATCCACCACAAAACTCATTTAAGGGCGACGCGTATCGAGTGCATTCATATTACATATCATATATGTATATTGGGATTTGTGGATTTAGGATTGGACATGCACAAAGCCAATTTTATTCGCATCGTATGCAATAAATAAAGGCGACAAACCAAAATCGATCACATCGATAATCCTAAAGTATAGAGCAGTGAACCTGGCTTTGATACCACTGTTGTGTTTTAGGGGAGACAGAGAAGGCAACGGAAACAAAAATTTTCTTCTCCCAAACCCAGAATAAAGGAATTGCATCAACGTCTATATAATAGGAAGGATGGTTTGTGGAGGCATACCTTGTCTCAAGGCTTGCTCGATGACGTTACCTCACGGCTTGCGCGGGCTTCACCTCCTGTCTTGGACGGTGTCTGTTCAGCTCTTGATCTCACCAAGACTGTCAGGATTGACAGATGTCCTCCGAGCGGTAGAAGTCTCCTACCTCTGAAGTAGGCCACACGGACAACCTGGAACTCCGATCTCCTTGTCCCATAAGGAAACAGAAGGAGTCACACACTCCTATCGGTGTACTAGTCACCAACACACTCTCCTACAACCAGTTGCTTTTCTGCAGTTGTCTTTCCCTTGTTGTGCCTCCCTTATCAGGTAGCACTTACTCGGGCTCTCTCTCGATTACCACAACCAGAGAGAATGACAACTTTGCAGAGAAACTGGTGTTTTGAGTTGTTGTTTCTGAGAAGCCCCCACTACCCCTATATATATAGGAGGGTCATGGGATAGGGTTCTCTACCCTGGGCAATGCGGGATTAAACAGGAGTAGAAGGGTTCGAGATTTTCCACAAAACAATCAATTGCGCCACCTGAACCGATCATTTCAAGCATGAACTGGTCGGTTGGGGAGTTGAGCCGATCAGTTCACACCTGAACCGGTCAGTTGGGATCCTTGAGCCGATCAGTTTGTGGTCTTGGTCCAACTCAAATTGACTTTCAAATTTGTTTCCAACTAATCGAATGTTAATCCTTGTCCAAATTGAATTTGTACAAGTGAAACAAATTGTATTTGTAAAATAGTCTTCTGACTTTCCAAACGATCTCAGTTGTTCCACGAATCGACCGGTTCAACAATTGAGCCGATCGTTTCATGGAACATGAGCCGATCGACTCACAACTTGATCCGACCAGTTCAGCAACCTGATCCGATCGGTTCATCTCATGAGCCGATCGGTTGGGGCAGCAAACTTGTGCAAATCAGTCAATCACAATTTCAATCAATCTGATACTCCAATCAATTGGTCCAACACCTTGAACACTATGATACTGAGATATCAATTGATTGAGTGCTAAATTGAACCACTAAACTCCTTTAGTAATCAATCTAAACATCATTTGTGGATAAACTCCTCTTCCAGGTTAAATCCTATGTGTGTGTGACCCTATAGGTCCATTTCACGTTGGCAGTGAAAGTCCATAACACTTATGACTTCACAAGCAAAGAGCGGTGCTTAGTCGAACATCGGTGCTACCCAAGTGAAAAGGAAAGTTGGAGAACAACTTTCAATCCTACAATCCGTGAATGGTGTTATAGTGAATGTATAATTCCTTTGTCACTGATATCCCAAATGAACTCGAGGCATGGAACAGCCATCCTGTCAATGTTCATTCACTTTCTTGATCTCAAAGTAGATTGGAGGAGATATGTATGGCATAAATATCACATACTGATTCACTCATGCGTGCATGCCTATCTCAATCCTACTCATCAAGTAGCCATGGATATCAAACTCCCTCGGGAGGGACAAATCCCATATCTATCACTCACCCCTCAAAAGCCCCATGTGTGAAAGCCACCCAATCATCACCTTTATAACAACCCATGTTTCAGGACTACGTTTGATGATGTCAAAGTGTACCCAACGACATGTGTTGAGTGTAGTGATTTCAGGTCAAAGAATCACACTCACCACAATCACTGTGAGAACTGACTGTGACTACCATGTGTTGGTTCCATGTGTCAAACTCACGGTGGGTCTGTCTGGTACAATTTTTCTCTAACAAGTACCTATGCGTTTGGTTTGATATCTCCATATCATGACTAAAGAGATTCTATCATCAACCAACACCACAATCTAGTCTTGTGTGTCATTGTTGTCTATCTACCTTCCACAATGACATCTGACTAGGGACATGATAAGAATGTACAAACTCTTAGCATCTGTATGATCTCATCGTTCAGGTCCTGAACCTAAAAGCATACATCATTGAGTACTGTCATTCTCTAGACATTCAATCTGTTCTATCATTATCTCTTATGACTCAACCAGAAAGAATTGGAAGCTTGCCTTTGATCTTTATCAAATCAATATTAATGTATCCCACCAATCATCCCATGATTGGATCTTAGGGCATACATACCAACAATATATACAAATGAATTAAGATTGTTCCCAATGAACTTCAAATAACTACTTGCTATACCACATAGTCCAAAATTTTGTAAGCCTTACTGTCATTTATTTAACATTCCTTTTACACATTGAGATATACAAACTTATTAAGTATCAATAAATTTTGTGTAGATAAGTTCTTTTCACAATATAAGTATGGATTCTAATAATATATACATATATACATTGGTTTGATTTGGTTTGGTTTAAATGCACAATAAAACTGAAGTGAACCATTGTTTTATGTTTTGCAAATTTTTGGAACCAAACCAAACCATTCACCCCTGCAAACAAAACTAAACTGGTCGGTTTGGTTCGGTTTGGTTGAGTTTAATGGTCTGGTTTTGTTTCTTTCCCAACCTAATTTATATTATGAAAACAAAGGTTCCAAAAAACATTTGAGATGCAACACCTTCCACTAAAGATCAAGTATTTCTTTCAAGTCAAATATGATAAAGGAGAAAGAAAGCAACCATTTTGGCTCAAAAGAAAGCAACCATTTTGGCTCTGCCACTGGGCTTCATAATATCAAGTAAATATCTTTGGGGATCCTCCATAGATCTTATTGTATTCAATCCACATGCTTGAGTAGAACTGACATGAGAAGAACATATGAAGAATACATTCTTATTCATAGCAACACACAAATAGACAAAAGGTAGATGAAAAGAAAATCTTTTTAGAACATCTTGAGTAGGTAGACAATTGAGGAAGCACTTCCATAAGAAGATATACATTTTCTTAGGAAGTGTACTACTCGAGATATCCTTGTCCCAAGCCGGGCATTGGTTTTTGACCCTACACAAGTTCCAACCATTTTTGAGAGCCATGGTTTTCTTCCCAACAATAGACATGCTATATTCAGAGCAGACACATGATTTAGGGAATTTTTGTAAGACCAAGGTGTTTCCTGTCCACCTCTAATCTCAGGAAAGAACCATTCTCCATTTTGTTGGATCTAAGGACTCTATAGGGGGGTGAATATAGCTACAAAATTTCTCACCAAACAAATCATACCTTCAAATTATATCAATTAGGAGCAATAGCTTAATGGCAATTTGAAGTCCTAACTAGCAAGAACAACAATGATGAGATAGATTGATAGCAAGCACTTGACAAAGGGATGTAGAGTGGTTCCACACTTCAAACTAGAAGTGAGTCAGTCTACTACCTAGAGAGGTCAACCTCTAGGACTTTGCAAGTGCTTTTCTCTATTAATCACCACAGTGATTACAGCAATAGACCACCAATGGACTTACCCATCCAATCACAAGGAGATCTGCACCTTCACAAGGAACTTACCCACTTAGCTTGAATCTTTAGCCTTCACCTAGGTCTTACCCATTCAAGCTCAAGTCTTCAGCCTTGAAGGGCTTTTCTTCTCCTATTGGATCTTCCACCTTTGCCTTCTCCTTCACCTAGAGAAGATCACCACCTCTTCATCAACCTTGAAGAGGACCATCAACAACTCCTTCTTCACTCGATGGAGCTTGCTTCCTTCATATTTTTTTCATGGAAGAAGGGGGTAGGGAAGTAGTCGAATATTGAGAGCTTTACATGCACAAAGGTGGAGCTCTCTTACGATAATCCTAACTCACTCACAAATCACGAAATCAAGTGTAAACTAGAGAGAGAAAGGGGCTCAAGGGGTGGTAGCACACTCAACTATAGCAAGGACCTTGTATGTAGTGAATGAGAAACCTTGAAATGAACTCCAAGTGGTCCTATTTATAGATGGGGGTGCTCCCTTGAGTTAGGGAACACTTAGGGTCGAATTATAGCTGTTTTTGCATAAGGAAATGGATATATTTTCATCCAAACAAGTCACCAACGGTTAGAATCACTTTTTCTGCATTTTCCATACAGTACATTCGATCGAGATTCGATAAAGATAACTCGACTGATTGGCTAAAAGACAAACCTGATTTTCAAACTATCGGTCGAGTTTGTCCTGGGAAACTCGACCGATAAGTTAAAATCACATTTTTTCAATAACCTGATCGATCGAGTTCTATGAATGCACAACTCAATCGATGCACTCTCTAGAAAATTGATCCAAGGGATCAATCGAGATTGTAACTCGACTGATCAACAGTCTGAGATCAATTTTCTAAAGTCATTAAAAAGTGATTAAAACTTGGTACTAAGTTTCCCACATAATTTTCTCATCGTAGTTACAAGTCATATCATCAATACAAGTAATTACAAAATTCTTCTAAGGTCATTTGCATGGATTTCCTAATTAGCACACTTGCACTGCTTTTGACTTGAATTTTGACAAGCTAGGGCTTGTATAAATTGATTTTTTTCGTGTACCTAACACCTGAGATCAATCTTGAATACACATATTAGATACATATGAATGGAATGGTTGAGTCATTATAAAAAATGGACTATGTATGACCTCTAGGTCAACATTCTCCCCCTTTTTGATAATGACAAACCATTCCTCAAACATATTGAAAAGAGTATTGAAAGTATACCTTTGCCTTATGAATTATTGGGATTCAAGTTTTGAATAATGTGAATAGCTCCCCCTCAATCTATGCTCACTTTAACCTACATAGTTACTCTTTCTACACAAAGCAATATAGCATGCATGTACTGTATGATTCTTTAGCAAGCCACATGATAAAGCATATAAAGAACAAGAAAAGAATCACTTAAGCAATAATAGAAATATGATTGAGTTTCAAGACATTGAAATTTCTCTCCCCCTTTTGACATTATCAAAAAGGAAGGGGGGTAGAAGAGCATACAAACAGTCTTCTCCAAACACAACCAAGCAGATATTCTGAACATGCAATCACATAACATATATCAAACAAAGATGAGAGAAACATACAAACACGGTCATAATCAAAATATGGTGAAAAAGGGCACCAACTCATAAGATATAACTGAGCAAAGCGTAAGAGTGCACAAAAGATTGGTTACAACCTATGAAGCAAGTTCTCATAAAAGCAACTACAAGCGAGAAACGATGAAAGATGAAGAGAAAATAGTACATCTCAGATAATGTGCCCAGATGTTTCTAATACAAGATAGCCTAGAAAGATATATATGATCAGCAAACTATACTAAAAACTAAGAAACAAATAGACATATAAACTATCTATGTCCACACCATCATCATCATCCTCGACATCAGGCTCATAGTCGTCATCTCCATATGAAGGTGCATCAGTAGTAGTACCTTCATCACCAGAGTCATCACCAGAGCCATCACCATCATCAGATGCATCCTCACCATCACCATCATCATCATCAACAACAACAGTCTCAACATCAGCCTGGTCAGACATCTCCTCATCCACAGAAGTACCAAAGCCATGACCGGGCCAACGAGCATTCTGCTCATCCCAAGTCATACCAAGAGCATTAAGCTCATTGTCTTGAGGGAGGAGGGAACAAAATCACCCAGACTGGCAAGCAGAGTGGCTAGGGGGCCAGCAGGCAATGGTAGGAAAATGGGAGCAGAACCACTAGCAGTAGGGGGTGTGGGAGCAACAACGAAAGGCTCAGGGGCAGGGTAGGAGTGATGATATGCATTGGATGCATAATCACTATCGGAGTATGGCTGATAGGTGGGATATGGGTATGCACATGATAAATTCATGTTAGACATGATTGGACATAAATCCCGGTGCAGATGCTCCTGGACCTGGAGGTTGTATGCATGTTGGTGCATCATGTAATCCATGAGGGCTTCATTAGATACACAATATGAGGCACGACTAAGTCAGGGTGGCTAAGGAGGTGGAGCTCGGGTAGAGGTAGGGTCAGGTGCAGCTGAGGCTGAGGCAGAGACAGAGGGTGAAGCATCGGGTGTGGAGGAGGATAGGATAGGCACACATTTCTGAATTGTGGTCTCATTGATGCACACTCCCTTCTTGGCAGGTCTATAATGGAAGTCAGAGAAGAGTGATTTCTCAGTGGTGATCTGGAATAGACCAAAAATCAGGGCATGATAAGGTGGATGGGTGCCACATATGTTCTTGCCAGAGTTAAAGCAAGTCATATGATGTAGGATATATCTAGACCACTTGACTCCGACATTCTTAAGAATGCAGTACATGATCACTGTAGTGTTCTCTACAATATTCGTTTGATTTTTCTTTGGATGGATGTTGTAGTTGACCACTAGGGCTAATATACGCTTCTTGATATCTAAGGAGGAGGAGGGTAGGGTGCTCTTCTTCTTATAGGGTACATCAGGTTTCTTCAGATAGCGATGGATATTAGGTACAGTGATCTCATTCTGCCTATAGAAACCCTCAGGATCTAAAAGGTCAAAATACTCACCATAGTCCTTACGCCAGGTGTCATTCTCATCGAATCCTGAAAAGAAAACATTCAAGATATCCTATGAGATTTGGAAATGCTTTCCGACGATCATTGAAGTAAGGATTACTTGAGTATTTGTAGGGGGTACAAGGGAGTCATAATTCCAATGCAAATTTGTGTAGAATTCATGAACTGCTTTTGTGCTAGACATCGAATTATGAAAGCAATCATGTTTGACAGCCAGGGAGGATAGGTGATGAACGAATAGCAACCTCGCCACTTGGTCTACGATCGCTTGATGCCTAGGGCTAGGCTCAAACAAGGCTCTAAATGGAAAAGGACTCCTAGAAAGAAGGTCCTTATACCTATTTACAACATCTTTTGAGACAAAAAGGGTCTCATCAAATGGAACCAAGTGAGAATACGAAAAAGAGTACGGTGCATTGCTAGGGGCGGGTCTCTTTCTTCTATGAGAGGCCATGGAGGTGCAAAGAAGGAGAAGAAGAGAGCAAACACACAAAACAAACCACCAAAACCATCCACACACCAAGGAAGAGCAAGGGGGAAGGTCTAGAATGGTCTATCTAGGTCAGATTAGGGCTAGGATAGGGAAGGTTAGGTCTGGGGTTGAGAGCTTAGGGATAGAAGAAGGGGAATCAGTCGAATATTCTCTAGTTGAGAGGGAAAATAGTCGGCCGAATCCAACTTAAGTTGGCTTCATCCCGCAGATCGGTCGAGTTCTGTGAGTCAGAAACTTGACCAATTGGTCCATTTCAGAACAGCTCTCGGCCATGGATCGGTCGAGTTTGTCCTGGGGGAAACTTGACTGATGGTCAACTTGACCTAAAACCATCAAACTTAATTTATAGCCATTTGAATGCTAATTAAATTTATTTTTCAAGTCCATTATGTATATTAAACATACTTAGGCACATATCACTCATCATTGGGTACTATTTTGTGATAAAACAAACGTTTATGAAAAATACCCAAGAACAAGAGAAAAACAAGGCAAAATGAACACAAAAAAGCAATTTTAATCATATAAGCATTAAAAGATGATCAAGATAGATGCAAAACATATAAGATAGATGACTACTAGCTAGAAGGCATATCAAATTCATCCAAAGTAGTTATAAGCAATTTTGATCTAATAAAATTAAATTTCTCCCTAGTAAGAGGTTTAGTGAAAATGTCTGCCAACTGATTTTTCGTGTCCACATGCATGATATAAATATCCTTCTTGGCAATGTGATCACAAAAAAAGTGATGGCAAACCTCTATATGTTTAGATATACTATACAATATAGGATTGTAAGGCAAGTTAATTGCACTAGTATTATCACAAAAGATAGGAGAAGAATCAAAATAAATGTTAAAGTCTTAGAGCATTTGCTTCATCCATAGGACCTGGGCACAACAACTCCCGACTACAATGTACTTAGCCTCGGTGGTTGATAATGCCATGATGCTCTATTTCTTGGAGAACCAAGACACCAAGCATGGTCCTAGGAGGAAACAAGTGCCACTTGTGCACTTTCTATCAATCAAGCAGCCTGCATAATCGACATCACTATAGGTAGTAAGAGTAAAGTCCCTTGACTTGGGATACCATAGTCCAAATTTTTGAGTTTTGGCTAGGTACCTTAGAATCCTCTTAACAACCATAAGATGGGATTTCTTAGGATTTGATTGAAATCTAGTACACAAGCCAACACTAAACATTATGTCAGGTCTAGAGGTAGTTAAGTAAAGTAAACTTCCAACCATACCTCTATAGAGATTCTCATCTACCTTCTCACCTTCTTCATCTTTATCAAGTTTGGTGGTGTTTGACATGGGTGTGTCCATCATCTTGGTATTCTCCATCCCAAAGTGCTTGAGTAGTTCATTGGTGTACTTTCCTTGGTTGATGAAGTTTCCATCTTTTGTTTGCTTGATTTGAATGCCGAGGAAGAATGTGATCTCACCCATCATACTCATCTCAAATTCACTCTACATAAGATCACTAAATTCTTTACAAAGATCAAGGTTAGTTCCACCAAAAATGATATCATCAACATATACTTGAATGATAAGAAAATTTTTAGAAGTGTGATTTAGAAACAAGGTCGAATCCACTTTGCCCATGATATAACCATGATCTAACAAAAAGTTCTTTAATTTCTCATACCAAGCCCTAGGTTCTTATTTGAGTCCATAGAGATATTTTTACAACAAATAAACATTGTTTGGTAGACTATCCTATTCAAAGCCTAGAGGTTGTGCAACATACACTTCCTCCTCAATTGTACCATTCAAAAACACACTTTTAACATCCATTTCGTATAAAAGAAAGTTTTTATGACTAGCAAAAGCAAGCAACATACGAATGGACTCAAGTATAGATACATGTGCATATGTTTCATCAAAGTCAATACCTTCCTATTTATTGTAACCTTGAGCCACTAACCTTGATTTGTTTCTTACCACTTTGCCACTTTCATCTAGCTTGTTGCGGTAGAACCATTTGGTGCCAATGATCTTTCTATCACTTGGTCTTGGCACAAGGATCCAAACTTTGTTCTTCTCAAACTGTTCCAGCTCCTCTTGCATAGCTAGGATCCATTCTTCATCCCCAAGAGCTTCCTTGACATCTTTAGGCTCTAGTTGTGAGATGAAGGCGTTGTTGGCTTGTTCTTTGTTGAATGCAGCCCATGTCTTCACTCTCTCAAATGGATCACCTAAGATCAACTTCTTTGGATGCTTCTTTGAAAACTGGGGAGTCAGATCCTTCTTTTCATCATCTTTTTCTTCTTCTTGAGCAACCACCTCTTTTCCCTTTTGAGTGATGTTGGGTTCTTTAAGAATATGAATTACTTCATCTGCAACATCATCATTCGAAACAATATATTTGGAAATAGAGGGGTTAGTCTCAATAAACTTCTCATTTATAGATTCTTCTACTTTAGCAAGATCAACATTATAAACTCTATATGCCCAACTAGTAGTGCTATGAAAGCATTATACAATTTCGGATCAAACTTGTTAAAAGAATCCTTCATGTTTAAACAAAATAAGTACATCTAAAAACATGAAAATACTCGATAGAAGGCTTCCTACCATACCATAGTTCATAGGGGGTTTTCTTAAGCAATGGATGTGTGAAAACAAAGTTTTGCGCATAAGAAGAGGTACTGACAGCTTCATCCCAAAACTTCTTAGGAGTACCAAACTCAAGAAGCATGGTCCTATCCATCTCCTATAGAGACATATTCTTCCTCTCTACAACCCCATTTTTCTGAGGTGTATGAGGTGAAGAAAAGTTGTGTGCATAACCCAATTCTTGCCAAAAATGCTCAAAAAGCTAATTTTCAAATTCTCCCCCATGGTCACTATGGATGGAAACAATCCGAAAAGAAGCTTCATTCTCAACTCATTTACAAAAACTAGAGAAAATATCAAGTGTATCACTCTTTGAAATGAGAAAGAAGGTCCAAGTATATCTAGAGAAATCATCGACAATAACAAGACAATACTTGGAACCACGAAGCGATTGCGTTCTCATTGGTCTAAATAGATCAATATGAAGAAGCTCAAGAGCTCTCTTAGTGTTAAGGACTCCTTTGGATTTGAAGGAGGACTTGGTTTACTATCCTTGTATACAAGGTTAGCATTCCTCATCCTTTTCAAAATCCAATTTAGGAAGTCCTTTGACTAAGTCCTTTTTGCTCAACTTCTTCAATTGATGCATATTTACATGACCAAGCCGGTGGTGCCAAAGAGAAATATCATTTGAATTGGCTACTAGGCATCTACCAACCACATGCTTAATAGAGTTAAGAATAATAACATAAATATTACCACTTCTAGTTCCCTTATATATAACTTGATAGGTGAGGGAATCTAGAATCAAAAATTCAAAAGAAGTAAATAGAACAACGTAACCATTATCACAAAGTTGACTAACATTTATTAAATTGTGATGTAGGCCATCCACAAAAAGAACATTCTTGATGCATAGGGATTCACCTACATCACCCTCACCTTTGACTTTACCTTTTCTTGTTGTCCCCAAAGGTGACATATCCTCCTTTCTTCTTTGTGAAATTGTTGAAATGACTTACATCACCAATCATGTGCTTAGTGCAGCAACTATCAACAATCCATCTATCTTTTCCCTACAAAAAAGGAGAATGTCGGTTCCCAACTCAAACTTTGGGATCCAGAGTTATCTTGGGGACCCATTTCATCTTTGGGTTGGTCCCCTTAGGCTTGTAAGGACAATAAGTAAAATAATGGTCATCACATTTGCAATAAGAACAAACCATATGATTCTTAGTGCCTAAAGATTCTCCTACAAAGAAAGAGATCTCCTTGATCTTTTTCTTACCTTTGGCCTTGCTCTTACCTTTGAGGCTCCCCCTTCAAATCCCAAACCACTATTACCCCTTTGTTGGGTAGAATGATCAACGATTTCATTTAGGGAGTTATTCCCTTTAAGGAATTTCTACATGGATGCTATTAATCTATGGTTATCATCATTCAAAGAAACAATAGTAGAAGATAAACTAGATATATCATCCCTAGCATGCACATGGTCAGCCTCAAGACATAAAGCTTTAGTAAGATATGAATCCTTTTCAAGAGAGAGAGAGAGAGTAGCTACATTATCACTAGGCAACAAAGGTCTAGAAGATAGATCATTTACTTGACTAAGAAACCTAGCATTTTCGTATTTTAGCATTTGAATCTCTTTGAGATAGACATCTCTCTCTTCTCTACGAGCATCAATAAGCAACTTAAATTTAGCATTTTCAGTTTTAAGCAATTCAAGTTCTTTTAGGCAATTTTGGTTGTCTTCCTTAAGATTTTCCATCTTCTTAAGGTAGACACCATTCTCAAATTCAACCCCATTGTATTGGAGCTTAAGATCAAGGTATTTCCCTTGCAAGTTATCAATACTCTCAAGATTGGTTTTTCTCATTTAATTCCAAATCAAGTTTGGCATAAAGATCATCAATGATTTTTCTAACCATTTCCTTTTAGATTTACATTTAGTAAAAGAAGAATGGGTAGTAACAAGCATATCAGTAATAGCTTCTTTAGGTAGTTCATTCAAGCTTACCTCACTTACCTCACCAATGTCTTCACTTGTAGAGGCCATGAGTGCAAGGTGGCACTGTCCATCTTCTTCGGAGCTAGAGCTACTTGAAGATGAAGCTTCCCAAGCTGCATTGGCTGCATTCTTGTGTCTCTTTTCTTTCTTGTCCTTCCTCTTATGCTTGCTCTCTTTCTTGTAATCCTCATCTTTCCTTGAGCTTCTCTTGTGGTGAGACTTTCTTGACTTTGGGCATTCACTTTTGTAGTTCCCCTTTTGACCACACTTGTAGCATCTTGGAGTAGAGGAGGAGGCTTGCTTTCCCTTAAAGTGCTTGCCCTTGATGTAGTTGGCTTCATGCTCACTAGGGTCTTCATCTTCACTAGAGGAGGGAGTCTGGAAAGCAAGTTGTTGTTGAAGGATGACAGACTTCACTTGTGCTTTGAAAGAACTATCTTTAATCTTCTTGACTTCTTTCTCTTCTTGCTTGTCAAGTCTTGGCTCATGGGATTGAAGATTTCCAATGAGTTCTTCGGTTGATATGTCACCAAGGCTCCTCACTTCTTCAATGGAGGTGACCTTTGACTCCCATCTCTTTGGAAGAGCTCTCAAGATCTTTGAGTTGATAACACCTCTTTTTAAAGGAGTGCCCAAAGCAGCCAACCCATTGACGATGACATTCAGCCTTGAGTACATCTCCGCAATGCCTTCTTTCTTTCCCATTTTGAAGTTCTCTATGAGGCTACCCAACATGTAGATCTTTGCCTCCTTGACTTGTTTTGTGCCTTCATATGTGATGCATAGCTTGTCCCAAATCTCATAGGTTGTGTCCCATGATGAGATTCAGTTGAACTCTGTGGGAGTGAGGGTTGCATAGAGGATGCTAATGGCCTTTGCGTTGAGTTGAGATTCTTTGAGAGCAACTTCACTCCATGTTGTAATAGATCTGGTTGGCTCTTTGTAGGATGTGACCATCACCTTCCACATGTCAAAGTTCATCCCTTGAATGTAGAACTGCATTCTTCTCTTCCAATAGAGTAAGTTGGTGCCATCAAAGACTGAAGGATGCATGGAGAAACTTCCCTCTAGGTTGAGTGAACCAAGTAGGTTGTCGTCCATCTTCTCATCTCGTTGGAGATTGTTGGAGAAGATCCTTAGCTCTGACACCACTTGTTGGATCTAAGGGCTCTAGAGGGGGGTGAATAGAGCTACAAAATTTCTCACCAAATAGATTAGACCTTCAAATTATATCAATTAAGAGCAATAGCTTAATGGAAATTTGAAGTCCTAACTAGCAATCACAGTAAGGATGAGAGAGATTGATAGCAAACACTTGAAAAAGGGATGTAGAGTGGTTCCACACTTCAAACTATAAGTGTGTCAGTCCACTACCTAGAGAGGTCAACCTCTAGGACTTTGCAAGCGCTTTTCTCTATTAATCACCACAGAGATTGCAATAATAGACCACCAAAGGACTTACCCATCCAATTACAAGGAGATCTCTACCTTCACAAGGAACTTACCCACTTAGCTTGAATCTTCAGCCTTCACCTAGGTCTTACCCATTCAAGCTCAAGTCTTCAGCCTTGAAGGACTTGTCTTCTCCTCTTGGATCTTCCGCCTTTTCCTTCTCCTTCACCTGGAGAAGATCACCACCTCTTCATCAATCTTGAAGAGAACCAACAACAACTCCTTCACTCGATGCAGATTTCTTCCTTCAACTTTTCTTCATGGAAGAAGGGGTAGGGAAGTAGTGGAAGATTGAGAGCTTTACATGCACAAAGGTGGAGCTCTCTTACAATAATCCTAACTCACTCACAAATCACAAAATGAAGTGTAAACTAGAGAGAGAAAGGGGCTCAAGGGGTGGTAGCACACTCAACTATAGCAAGGACCTTGTATGTAGTGAATGAACAACCTTAGAATGAACTCCAAGTGGTCCTATTTATAGCTGGGGGTGCTCCCTTGAGTTGGGGAACACTTAGGGTCGAATTATAGCCATTTTTACACAAGGAAATAGATCTATTTTCATCCAAACAAGTCACCAATGGTTAGAATTACTTTTTCTACATTTTCTGTACAGTACAGTCAATCGAGATTCAATAAAGGTAACTCGACCGATCGGCTAAAAGACAAACCCGATTTTCAAACTATCGGTCGAGTTTGTCCTGGGAAACTGGACCGATCAGTTAAAATCACATTTGGTCAATAACCCGATCGATCGAGTTCTGTGAATGCACAACTCGACTGATGCACTCTCCAAAATATTGATCCAAGGGATCAATCGAGATTGTAGCTCGATTGATCAACAGTCTGTGATCAATTTTATAAAGTCATTAAAAAGTGATTAAAACTTGGTACTAATTGTCCCACATAATTTTCTCATCTTAGTTACAAGTCATATCATCAATACAAATGATTACAAAATTCTTCTAAGGTCATTTACATGGATTTCCTAATTAGCACACTCGCATTGCTTTTGACTTGAACTTTGACACGCTAGGGCTTGTGTAAATTGATTCTTTTCATCTACTTAACACCTGAGATCAATCTTGAATACACATATTAGATACATATGAATGGAATGGTTGAGTCATTATCAAAATATGGACAATGTATAACCTCTAGGTCAACACATTCTTAGTACATGTCTCAACTTTACAAAAATTTCTAGCTCCAAGTCTTCTTATCAATTGAGTATCAACTTGATTAGCCAATCAAGTATAATTTCCACATTAGGGATCTTTCCATTGAAGAACTTACGACCATTACCCACAACAAACTCTACATGAGGTAGGATAATCTCTTTGTTCTTGAGAAATTTTTTCCATTGCTAGGAGTCATTAGACTTAGGTTTGATAGACCAGGTAGACTCTTGAGAAAGACACTTTCCATGTAACCATTTGACCCAACCATTTGACCCATAGGGAGTTCTTATCACTGGTGAATCCCAATAGGTTCTTAATGATTCCTACAATCAACCAATAAAGAATGCAATCAGAACCACAAACCATCCTACACCTTTGGTTTGCAAATTTGCTACCAAGAAATAAGGTGCACATGCCTATTTTCCTCAATATCACCCCATATAAAACTTCTAAATTTCTTCTCCAAATTAGAAATAACAAATTTAGGAACTAGAATTGCGACAAAGACAAAAATGGGGTAAGAGGAGAGAGTAGAATTCACAAGCTTGATCCTTCCTTCCATAGAGATCAACCTACACTTACATGAGTCTGATTTGGAAGAGACTTTTTCAATTATAGGGCCATACATAGACTTGGAAAGTCTCCCTATGAATAGAGGGATACTAAGATATCTGACCAGGAAACTAGCAACCTGATTGTTCAAAATGTCTGAGACATCCTGTTGACTTTTAGAATTGAGGAAAAGATGAATTTTGCTTGCATTCAACTTGAGACCCGAGAGAGAAGAAAAGGTATTTAAAATATCCCTTATAGCACTGGCATTTGCCTTATCAGCCTTGGAAAACAACAAAAAGTCATTAGTAAAAATGATGTGTGAGACATTGATAGAGACACTAATAATATGAATTAGGTTTTTGCATGTGGATTCATAATCAATAATGGATACATACCCTATATTGAATGACAAACAAATAATTGCACTCAGATCACCTCATCTCACCCCATTAGTAGCCTTAAAAGGGGTAGAATAAGATCAGTTAACAAGATTCTAATATGAGGATGAAGAGAAACAAATATCAATCCAATGGGAAACCCATGATCCTCATAATAAGTAAGATAAACTCTCTACTAACATAATAACAAGCCTTGGACAAATAGTTCTTGATACACATTTTACTATTGCCCACATTTAGAAAGGAGATAAGAACCCCATTCGTTAGTTAATATCATCTTCAATTCTTCTGCCATGGATAAATGCATGTTGACTCAAATCAATAAGATCAGGAAGAATCATCTTTAACCTATTAGCCATGATTTTCATAATTACCTTGTAGATAAAGTTAGAAAGAGATATAGGCCAGGAGTCTTTCAAAGCTTCTGCATTTTTCTACTTCGGGATCAATGTGATAAAGGTTCTATCACAATCTTCAGAAGCTTCCAATTGCTAAAAAAACTAGAATGGCCTTAACCACATCAACTTCAATAATGTCCTAGGAAGAAATAAAAAATTCAGCATTATAGCCATCGAGACCAGGAGCTTTATCTTTCTTCATATTTTTCACAATGTTCAACACTTCCTCTTTAGTTACCCACTTCTTCAAACTCTTTTTCTGCATACAACTATGAGTCAGCAACCTCCATTCAGGCTTCCAACTTAAATCTCTAGTTCCGATTGAGTTGAAAAGGTTCATGTAGAAAGAGACCATATGCTCAGAGATTATGTTTGGATCAAAACAAGGAGATCCATCAATTTTTAACAAATGAATACTATTAGATAGATACCTGGTTCTCGAGGAGGCATAAAAGAAACTTTTATTGTTGTCCCCTTTCCTTCAGCCAGTGCACCCTAGATTTTTGCCAATAGATCCTCACTAAATTAATAAGAGAAATATTGGCTTCTCTTCTAACAAGACCGATCTCTTCTTAAAGAAAAGTGTCCCTTGGGTCTAGGCCAATCATAGTTGGGGTTTCATTAGCTTTAGCTTCTAAACATCTAGTATTAGAGTGGTAGTTGCCAACCACATTTCTATTCCACTTGATCAAAGATAAGCTGAGGTTATTCAGTTTTGAATACAACTTGTACATGGGAGAACCACATCCTTCAATACTCCAAACTTCCTTAACCAACTCACAAAAACCACCAATAGAAATAATAAGAAGTAATGAATCGAAAAGGTGTAGTTTTCTTTTTCCCCAAAAAAATTAAAACTTCAAAATTCTATGATCACTCACAATAGAAGAGAATACTTCACTCCATGCATCTTTGAAAACTAATAGAAATTCAATATTACATTAAACTTTGTTGAGAAGGTAGGCATACCTAACAACCCAAGTTAAAAGGGGTCCCTTCATAGGCATATCTAACAACCATTAATCTCCATAGCATCATTGAAGTCATTCATTCTAATTTTGGATGGAGGATGCTTACTTAACTTGTCATTAATGGATTACATAGCATTAAAATCTCCCAACAGACACCAAGGCATTGAGTAGGTAGTAGAAATATATCTTAAATATTTCCATAACCTTCCCCTCTCATAGTCACCATTGGATCCATACACAACAGAAAGTAAAAAGGATTGATACTGAAGCAAGACTTCACAATGAATCACATGTTTAAACATATAGCAACTCCTTATCGTGATGCTAGGGTCCTTCCTTAGAGTTATGCTTTTGATATAGGAATAGAAACCATCATTCATAATAAGGTTGGTATCTCTCCACATAGAGTTAACACTCCTAGGAACACCAACAAGATTTAATCTGGATTCAAGGTAAATGATCATATCTACAGTAGACCTCTCTTTTACATCATGGATACATGCCATTTTATTACGAGGACCCCTCATGTTCTAGGATACCACAGAGAAATTTCTATTAATAAGAAATGAAGAAAAGGGGATCACCACCCTCACCCTCATCAGGCTGAGTAACTTATCCCTCCTTCAAGTAAATAGAATCAATAAGCAAAAATCTATCAGGGGAAATTTCAATTACTCTGGAGAAGGGATTAGTACTCTTTGAGCAACATTTTAGTGGAGACTTAGATGTCTTCCCTGACTCCTAAGTAGACCTCTCCATCCATAGTAGACCTCTCCATCCACAGTAGAACACTCTATCCATGGTAGACCTCTCAAGCAAAAAAAATCATAGTAGACCCCGCCATCCATTAACATTATCAATCCTTAGTGTGGCGACATCATAAGATCCAAAAGAAATACCATGGCCAGGAGACTAAAAAACAACCTGAATTTCTTACACTACCGATGCTAAACTCATAGTTGAAATAGCAGAACCAGAAACTTCCCCTACCTAATGAATTATTGAATCGTCACTTTCTTTATTACTCAACGGGAATCAAGTGTTCCTACTCTTCCATTTTTCTTGTTCTTTTGACCTTCTTCCTCTGTCCTAGATGGATACTTTGATAGAAAGATTCATGCCCAAAGTTACCACAATTGATGCACCTAGACGGCTCCCATTTGTACTCAAAGCAAAACAGATCTTCAACCTCATCATCACTAACAATAGGCAATGTATTCAGAAAGGAAGAGTCAACCATGATCAAAACCTACATCTTCGTAAATTCAAAATGACTGAAAGATGAAGTCGCAACATCAACAACAATAGGGTTTCCAAGAACCGAATCTATACAGTCAAACATATCTTCATCCCACAATTAAATAGGGAGTTTGAACACCCTAATACAAATAAGAATCTTTGCCAATTTCAAAATTTCCATCGAATCCCCCTCTCCCATTTTTTGATAATCATGGGTTTCCCATCGACAAACCACAACCCCCTCCCACCACAGTTTTCAAACCCTCATCATTCAAGAAAGTGATGAAAAAGAGGCCCTTACCCTGAGATCATACCTCAATCAAACACTTAACCTGTCACCAAAGTCATCCAGTGTTCCACATAGCCCGCAACCACCAAGTTCCACTTGTTGATATTATACTCGGCTATTTCCTTTAGGTACATAAGCTTCCCTTCCATCAAAACAACCACTAGTTTTTGCAGTTTAGGCAGATTGTCTATCAACTTCCTAGTGAAAAGGTCTGTCCATGCCCTCACCTTTGGGTCAACTGAGATGGAAGTTGGCTTCAGGATTCCAACACCTGCCCCCTTGCTTCAAGCTCCTGAACTTGAGGAAGAAGAAATCTAGAATCAGATATCCCATTCTTTACCTTCACAATCCTCCTTGGCACCTATGTCGTCTCCCTCACAATCTCATCTCTTGTGCTCTAGTTTGAACGCACCATATGTTGAGAAATATGCTACAGAGTAGGCAGTGGAATTTAAACTTTTGTTACCATATTCCCCATAAACAATAGATCACATCAATAATTATAATGCAAGAAGGATGGTTTATGAGAAATATCTGGTCTTAGAGCAAGTCCAGCGACAATCCTCATCATTGTAGATGCATAACTCTGAATCCTAATTGCACTGGGACTTGTCTGACTACTGCACCTCCTGGTCTGCACCACAAACTACATCCACAAACATTGAATTATTCAGTAGCTCCTCTTGTCACAGACTGCTGGTTGACGTTGTCCTCAGCAGCAAACAATGGCGTCCCGCCTCTATGGTAGTCCACACGGACCGCCTAGAACTCCTGTCATCCTGTTGGACCAAACATGAAGGAGTTTTCTCTTCTCTTAGTGTACTAGTCACCAACTTGCTCTCCCATAATGACAACTATCGGTTGTTCTCTCCCATGACTGTCCCTCCCTTGTCGGGTAGGACTTGCCTGGGCTCTCGTGGTTACCACAACCAGAGAGGTCAATAGTTGCTAGAGGAACTGATTCTCAGTTATCTATGTTGTAGTTGTACTTTGGGAAGCCCCCATTACCCCTCTATATATAGGGCAGGTTAGGATCAAGATTCCCAGTCCCCACCAATGTGGGATTAAAGTGCGAAGGTTGAAAAGACCGGTAGAACTCGAATTTTTACAACAATTCTAGAATTGCACAACTTGTGACAGTTGAAATGGCCATTTGGCTGAGCTAGACCATTGTCTCGCACTACGAGATGGCCGTTTTGTAGTTTCCAATTGTGTACGAATTTGGCAAATCAATTCCCATCAATGTTAGACATTAATTTCCTTGGACAACAAGTATTGATCAAGTGAAATAGATTGGAAAACAACTAGAACCTTCCCTGACCGAGTTGGACCATCTCACCCATGCGAGACAGCCATTTCGGTTCACCCAGACAGTCGTCTGGTGACCCGAGTTGAGCCTGCTTGGTTGGGTCGGTTCATTCCATTGCCAATTTCAATTCACAACTAGCTCGGCACCCAGATGCCCGTCTCAAACCTTGAGACATCCGTTTGGAACTTCCATACGACCGTCTAAACACTTGAGATGGGCGTTTGGGAGTGTTGTCAGCCTATTTGTTGCCTTAATCAAATGTCTAAACACTTTAGCACTTAATTCAACTGTCATTCGAGATTGGAACTCCTCTTCTAGGTCAAGACCTATGTGTGTGACGCTATATGTCCCATATTACGTTGGTAGTGAATGTCCATAACAACTTATGACATCACAAGAAAAGAGTGGTGCCTAGTCGCACATCATTTCTACCCAAGTAAATGGAAAAGTTCGGCTACAACTTCAACCTACAATCTATGTATGGCGTTGCAGTGTTTGTATTGTTCCTTTATCACTGATGTCCAGATTGAACTAGAGGCATGGAGCAGTCACCCTCATTATTATTCAATCTTTTTTTCTTGAACCAAGAGTAGACTGTATGAGATATATGTAAGCTCAATATCACATATTGACTCACATGTGCATGGCCATGATTTTCTCAGTCTCTCTAATCAAGAGGCCTAGGATATCATACTCCAGTAGGAGGGACAAATCCCATATCTATCCCTAACAATCAATCCCCATGTGTCAAAGCTACCCAACCATCACCGTTATAACAACCCATGTTTCAAGATTGCGAGTTATGATGTCAAAGTGTACCCAATGACATGTATTGAGTGTAGTGATTTTAGGTCTAAGAAGCACAACCACCACCATCACTATGAGAGCTGACTATGATTTCCATGATGATGGCTTCCATGTGTCAGTCTCACGGTGGGTCTGTCTGATACACTATTCTCTAACATGTATCTATGTGATTGATTTGCTATCACCATATCATGAGCAATGAGACTCAGTCATCAACCAACTCACACTCTAATCTTATGTGTTATTGTTGTCTATCAACCTTCCACAATAACAACCAATTAGGGACATAATGAGGATGTGAATATGTACTCTTAACATCCGTATGATCTCATTTTTTCCAAGTCACGTACTTGAGGACATACGCCATTGAGTAATATTATTCTCTAGACATTTATAATGTTACATCATTATCTCATAACCGAATTAAACAAAATAAATTGGAATCTTTCCTTTTATTAATAATCAAATCATTTTAACATGATATACCATTACAATCATCACATGATTAGCTCTCTGGGCATACATAACCAACAGACTCCCACTTGCACTTAGAGCCAATCACCCACAAATCTTATTCTGAGTGACCTTACATGACCATAATGCTTATGTTGTGAAAGTGCTTTCATCAAGGAATCGACAATGTTGCTTTCAGTTGGCACTTTGCAAATCTTTACATCTCCACACTGTATGATTTCTCATATGAGATGATACCACCTTTGTATATGCTTTGAGCACTGATGTGATCTGGGTTCCTTAGCTTGTACAATAGCTCCATTATTGTCACAATATAGCTCAATTGCGTCGCTGATGCTTGGAACAACCCCAAGTTCTGTGATGAACTTCTTGATCCATACATCCTCCTTTACTGCACTTGATGCAACAATATACTCGGCCTCTATTATAGAATCAACAACTGTTTCTTGCTTGGAACTCTTCCAGCTTACAACTCCATTATTGAGGCAGAACATGAATCCAGATTGTGACTTGTAATCATCTTGATAGGTTTGGAAGCTTGCATCTGTGTAACCTTTTACCACCAACTCTTCCTCTCTGTCATAGACCAAGAACTAATCCATCCTTCTCAAGTACTTTAGGATGTTCTTTACAGCTATCCAGTGAGCATCACCTAGATCTGGATGATATCTTCTCATCATGCTTAAAGCATAAGAGACGTATGGATGGGTACATAACATTGCATACATGATCAATCCAATTTCTGAGGCATATGTAATCATACTCATGTGTTACCTTTCTTCACAAGAATTGAGACATTGAGCTCTAGAGATGGGAACACCATGGCGTGCATGCATCTTTCCTCTCTTTGATTTCTCCATGTTCAACTGCTTCAACATTTTGTCAATGTATGTACTCTGACTTAGTCTGAGAAGTCTTCTGGATCTATCTCTATAGATCGTTATTTCCAAGATGTAGGATGCTTCTCCCAAGTCTTTCATAGAGAATGTATTTCCAATCCATGCCTTTACCTTTTGTAAAGTAGGGATGCCATTCCCCATCAATAGTATGCCATCTACATACAATATGAGGAATGTCACTATGCTCCCACTAACCTTCTTGTACACACAAGGTTCATATTCATTTTGAGAAAAGCCAAACCCTTTGACTATCTCATCAAAATGAAGATTCTAACTCTGAGATGCTTGCTTCAATCCATAAATTGACCTTTATAGCTTACATACTTTATTGGCAAACTTTGGATCTATAAACCCCTCAAGTTGTGTCATATACACATCCTCCACAAGATTCTCGTTAAGGAATGTGATTTTAACATCCATTTGCCAAATCTCATAGTCATAGTCAACGCCTTGAACTTGTCTGAAACCCTTTGCAACCAATTTGCCCTTATAGGTTTGAACTTTTCCATCCACGTCGGTCTTCTTCTTGAAGACACACTTGTACCCTATGGGTTTTACCCCTTCAAGTGGATCCACCAAAGTCCATACTTTGTTTGTATACATAGATTCCAGCTCAGATCTCATGGCCTCAAGCCATTTCTCAGACTATGGTCCCTCTATAGCATCTTTATAGGTTATTGTCTCATCATCGATGACCAAGTCACTACCTTCTTGAGTTACAATATATCCAAATCTCTCAGGTTCAAGGCACGTCCTATTAGATCTATGAGGTTCCTGTGTTACTTGAGGAATTTGAGATTCCACAACACCTTGTGAATCTTTTGGTTCCTCTTGTTCATCTAATGGTTCAATGTTTTCTTGTTGGTCTCGAACCTCTTCAAGTTCTACTTGTCTCCCATTGATTCCTTTAGAAATAAATTCCTTTTCTAGGAATGAAATATTTCTAGAAACAAACACTTTGTTGTCAGATGGATTATACAAGTAGTATCCCATAGTTTCCTTGGGATATCCAACAAAGTAACATTTTTTAGATCTAGGACCAAGCTTTTTCAGGAAACATTTTCTTGACATAAGCTTCACAACCCCAAATTCTCATAAAAGACAGTTTGGGATGCTTCCCAGTCCATATCTCATATGCTATCTTTTGAACTGACTTAGATGGTACTCAGTTTAGTGTAAACGTGGTGGTTTCTAGAGCATACCTCCAGAAAGTAGTTGGAAGCTCAGCTAGGCTCATCATAGATCGCACCATATCTAGTAATGTGCGATTCCTTCTTTTTGATACACCATTATGTTGTGGTGTTCCAGGTCAAGTCCACTGGGATACAATCCCATGGGCTCTAAGAAGGTCCTCAAACTCCTAGTTTAAGTATTCTCCACCTCAATCAGAATGAAGTACCTTAATACTTTTACCAAGTTGGTTTTGTACTTCATTCATAAACTCCTTGAACTTTTCAAAAGCTTCATACTTATGTTTCATTAAATAAACATAGCCATACCTATTGAAGTCGTCAGTGAAGGTAATGAAGTACTTGAACCCACCTTTAGCATATATTCTAAAAGGTCCACATACATTAGTATGTATGAGTCCTAATAGATCATTATCCCTCTTATTATTTCCAGTGAAAGGGGTCTTTTCCCTCTTTCCCAACAAACAAGATCCACATATCTCAAATGATTCAAAATCAAAAGAGTCTAGATAACCATCCTTATGGAGTCTAGATATGTGATTCTCATTTATGTTCCCTACATGACAATGTCAAAGATATGTTTTGTTTGAGTTGTTGAGTTTTAGCCTTTTGGTATTAACATTATATACATCTGTCTTTAGATCTAACAAGTAAAGACCATAAGACATAGGGGCACTGCCATAAAAGATCCCATCTTTTAAAATAGAACATCGACCACTTTTAATATGGAATTCAAATGCATCATTGTCCAAACAAGATACATATATGATATTTCTATTTATAGTAGGTACATAATAGCAGTTCTTTAACTCGATTACAAGCCCTATGGGCAGAGATATACTATAGGTTCCAACTACGTTGGCCGCAACTCTTGTGCCATTAGCAACTCACAATTCCACCTCGCATTTCCTTAAAGGCCTACTTCCCTTCAGATCCTGCATATGAGAACATATGTGAGATCCACATCTGTTATCTAATACCCAAGATGATGAAGTATATAGATTTATCTCAATAATGTATATACCTAAAGTGGAGATCACCGTCCCATCTTCTGCTTCCTAGAAGCCTTCAAGTACAGAGGATGAGTTCCTTTTATACTTTTCTTTCTCCTTATCTTGAGTCCTGAAGAACTGGAATTAGGCTTGACAACAGAAGTCTTCTGGGTCTTGCTTTGATCCTTGGACTCAGCCTCACTGATCACCATCATGGGCTTGTCCTTCTTCACTTTTGCTTCAGCATGAATTAACATGGCAAGCAGTTCTGACATCTGTCCAGCCGAATTACTCACATGCTGGCATGCAATAAAATGACTATATGATTCTGGCATAGTCTTTAGAATCATATCAGTAGCCAACTCTTGGCTCAAGGTAATTCCCAACTCTTCAAGATGATACACATGTCCAATCATATTGAGCACATGTTTTTCTACTGAGGTTCCCTCTGTCAACTTTGATTCATGTAGCACCTTTAAGATAGCATTCCTTTCTTTCCTGTCAAGACCAAGTGTTACCTTCCTAAGATGTGTCACCATCTAAAAAATACTCATGTCCTCACATTGCTCATGCAACTCATAGTTCATGCAGCTTAGCATAAGGTACTTTATCTCTAAGGCATCATTGGCATGCTTCCAAGAAGCATCCACTTGTGGCCTAGGTGTATCAGGAGGAGGTATTTAAGGCACTAGTTTGTCAATGACATAGAGATTTCACTCTTCATTGAGAACCCTTTTCAAAGTCCAAAACCATTCATGGAAATTTCTCCCGTCAAGTTTGTCCTTCTTCAGGACCAATCACAAATCGGAATTGTTCGTCATTGATTCTACAAGAGAAAGTTTGCATTTGTCAAAACCATTTTTGATTTGATTTGATTTGAAAATTTTATGATATTAATTAGGTCTTTAATTATTATCGCTCCCACTATTTTATTCGAATTGATAGCCCTCAATATCAACTAGGAATATTGTAGCATACAACATTCTAGTGGACCAAGATCCATATTTCATCAAGTCATGAGTCAACTTTTGCTGATCGCCCACAACCTGACTATTTAGGTAGGCCATCATGCCAATTTCATCATGTGAAACTATTGGATAGATGATATGAGCAACACATTTCCATGATCATCTGCATGCCTCTAGGCTTGGGCTCTCCAAGTCACCAATTAATCCTAACCCAATATCCAATACGATAGATATGCACCATGCTTTGTGCAAATCTACATATCTACCATCACACTTCCATGAGATAGACGACGCACCATGCTTTGTGCAAATCTACACTTAGTCGGTCAAGCTTTTCATGTGCATTGCTAATGTAAGGCATCTAAGACTTAATATTTTAGTTGAGGGAGTTTTTATAAATACATATACTTTATCCAATCACCACATATATAATACGTATCATATACATGCTATATCCCACAATGAAAACATGCAATAAACGAAAGTGATGGTTATGGACAGTCCTAATGTAATCCCTTGGAGCCACAAGGGATTACGTCATTTAGGTCTACATCACATGCAGAAACCCATTGTTGGTGAAAATTTGTGCTTGCTAATCTTGGTTGATTATTTCAACCCTTGAATCGATCAGCTCACATCCTGGAAGGTAGTAAGGTCGTCTCACCGGTTGTCTGGTCCTTCTTTCCATCATCGACTGGCTCCTCTGGCAGATCGGTTGGGTCCACCAGATGATCGATCTGGCTCATCCACCATGTCCTTCAAGGTCCTTCATCTTCGTCATTGCGGGAAAGTAAATTATCCTACTTTTACATGATTATAGGAAAACCTTGAGTTACATTTGAGGGGAGCAAGGGTAGGAAAGAATTAACTTTACATTAGAAAATAAGATAGAGGCTTGGTGCATAGACCGAGATAAGTAGATAAACCAACCACTTATAACCATCCTCATATAGGGTTTATTGGCAATAACCACGCTACACATACACCATCAAAACCATTTTAAGATGACACGTGTAAATTGCATATATATCATATATATTAATTTGGGATTATCGTGGTGTTTGATTTGAAAAGATATTATTTGCATCGCATGCAATAATAGAATGACAAAACCAAAATCCAATCATATTGATTATCTTGAAATATAATAAATTGGTGTTAGCTCTAATACCACTGTTAGGAAATATGGTACAGAGTAGCCAACGGAATTTAAAATTTTATTACCATATTTCCCATAAATAGTAGATTGTGCCAATGACTATAATGCAGGAAGGATGGTTTATGGGATATACCTGGTCCTGGAGAAAGTCCAGCGATGATCCTTATCATTGTAGATACACAACTCTGAATTCTAGTTGCATTGGGACTTGTCTGACTGCTGCACCTCTTGGTATGCACCACAAACTATAGCCACGAACGTCGTCTTCTTCAACAACTCCTCTTGTCATAGACTACTGGTTGACATTGTCCTCTAAGTGGAAAACAATGGCTTTCCACCTCTATGGTAGTCCACATGGACCGCCTACAACTCATGTTGTCCTGTTGGACCGGACAAGAAGGAGTTGTACCTCTCTATCTGTGTACTAGTCACCGACTTGCTCTCCCACAATTATAACTCTCGATTGTTCTCTCATGTGGTTGTCCCTCCCTTGTCGAGTAGGACTTTCCTGGGCTCTCGTGGTAACCACAATTAGAGAGGACAACAATTGACAGAGGAACTGATTCTCAGTTGTCTATGTTGTAGTTGTACTTTGGGAAGCCCCTAGTACCCCTCTATATATAGGAGGGGTTAGGGTCAAGGTTCCCAGTCCCCACCAATGTGGGACTTAAGTGCAGGAGTGGAAAAGATCGGTAGAACTTGAATTTTTGCAACAATTTTGGAAATTACACAACATGCGACAGCCGAAACGGCCACTTGGCTGAGCCACACAGTCGTCTCACACTATGAGATGGCCGTTTCATAGTTTCCAGTTGTGTACGAATTTGGAAAAAAATTCCCATCAATGTTAGACACTAATTTCCTTGTACAACAAGTATTTCTCAAGAGAAACAGATTGGGAAACAACTAGAACCTTCCCCGACTGAGTTGGACCATCTCGCCCATGCGAGACGGCTGTTTCAGTTCACCCAGACAATCATCTGGTGACCGAAGTCGAGCCCTCTTGGCCAGGTCAGTTCGTTCCATTGCCAGTTTCAATTCACAACCATCTTGACACCTAGACGCCCGTCTCAACCCTTGAGACACCCGTTTGGCACTTCCAGACGGACGTCTCAACACTTGAGATGGGAGTTTGGCAGTGCTTTAGCCTATTTGTTGCCTGAATCAAATGCCTAAACACTTTAGCACTTAATTCAACTTTCATTTGAGATCTGAACTCCTCTTCTAGGTCAAGACCTATGTGTATGACCCTATAGGTCCCATATTACATTGGTAGTGAATGTCCATAACATATTATGACATCACAAGTAAAGAGTGGTCCCTAGTTGCACATCATTGCTACCCAAATAAATGGAAAGTTGGGGAACAACTTCAACCTACAATCTGTGTATGGCGTTTGAGTGTTTGTATAGTTCCTTTGTCACTG
Organism: Alisma plantago-aquatica; assembly: GCA_963693085.1. Lineage (NCBI taxonomy): Eukaryota > Viridiplantae > Streptophyta > Magnoliopsida > Alismatales > Alismataceae > Alisma > Alisma plantago-aquatica. The sequence goes on from OY856414.1 coordinate 667,535,415, forward strand.
ATGTCCAGATTGAACTAGAGGCATGGATCAATCATCCTCATTATTATTCAATCTTTGTTTCTTGAACCAAGAGCAGACTGTCTGAGATATATGTGATCTCAATATCACATATTGACTCACATGCACATGGCCATGCTTTTCTCAGTCTCGCTAATCAAGAGGCCTAGGACATCATACTCCAGTAGGAGGGAAAAATATCATATCTATCACTTACAATCAATCCCCATGTGTCAAAACCACCCAACCATCACCATTATAACAACCCATGTTTCAGGATTGCGTTTGATGATGTCAAAGCGTACCCAACAACATGTGCTGAGTGCAATGATTTCAGGTCTAAGAACCACAACCACCACCATCACTGTGAGAGCTGACTATGACTTCCATGACGATGGCTTCCATGTGTCAGTCTCACCGTGAGTCTATCTGATACACTGTTATTTAACATGTATTTGTGTGATTGGTTTGATATCGCCATATCATGACCAATGAGACTCAGTCATCAACCAACTCACACTCTGATCTTATGTGTTATTGTTGTCTATCAACCTTCCACAATAACAACTGATCAGGGACATAATGATAATGTAAATATGTACTCTTAACATCCATATCATCTCATTTCTTCCAAGTCACATACTTGAAGGCATACGTCATTGAGTAATATTATTCTCTAGACATTTATAATGTTACATCATTATCTCATAACTGAATTAGACATAATAAATTGGAAGCTTGCCTTTTGTTAATAATCAAATCGTTTTTACATGATATGCCATTACAATCATCACATGATTGGCTCTATGGGAATACATAACCAACACCATTCTCTTCGTTAATCCTTTTAAGAAGGATTGTCTTTATTTGTTCAGTATAATATCCTACATTATACCTAGAAAAAATGATCAATTGTTGTGCCATGCAAACTACTATAATGGATATCTAAACACTAAGGAAGAGGTGTTTGGACTGTAATGATTACATGTTTTATAGATAATTATATCATTTGGACTGAACATGGAGAAATCCTTGGACGTAAGCAAATAGCTCGATGTCCATTTATCCTTTTGGGAGACCACATCAATGTGGATGGAATTGGAGGGTTGCTACATGATGTATTTGGTGTCTAGGTTCTTGATGAAGTCATGTAGTATGAAACAAAAGAAGATCTAGAAAATCTAGATGCTGCAAGGTTTTTTAAATGGTAAAGGAAGCTGAGGAACCTATATATCATGATTTCAAGAACCATTCTAAATTGTCTTATCTAGTACATATATTGAGTACTAAGCTCCACTCTCATTGGACCAATAAGTCATTTACATCTCTTTTGAAATTACCAAAAGTGGTTTTCCTAGATGGGACTGAGTCATTTTATGAAAGTTTCTAAGAAGAAAATAATATAATAAAGTATCTAGGAACTTGATTATGTGTAAAATGATGCATGCCCAAATAATTGTACAAATATTATAAGGATCATACATCATTAGATGCATATGTATGCTTCCAGAGTTAGCAGTGAAAAAATGCATCAAAGAACCTTTAAAGACATTATTTTATTTTCATGTGGTTCCTAGGCTATAAAGACTTTTCATGTATCCAACTATGGATGAGAATATGCAACACCACCATATGTAAAGGGTAAAAGATGGTAAATTGTGATATCTGACATATTCCCTGACATGGAAAGAATTAGATTCAAAGGTTCTAGAGTTCACTCACAATCCACTCAATGTTTGTTTACTACTAACAAGGGATGGGTTCAATCCATTTGAAACTGTAAGTATTTGTCACACTACTTGGCGTATTGTGTTAATACCTTATAAATTACCCTCATGGTTATCCATGATTCAACAACATTTTATGATGTCTTTGAAAATTCCTAGAATAAAAGAACATATCAATGACATATATCTAGAGCCCGCAATTAAAAAGCTACAAGAATGATAGAAAAATGGTATCAACACTTATAAAATGCTTTTGCAAAGAAATTATTTACAAAGAGATCTATAATTTTGTGGATGATAAATGATTTTTTGGAATATTCCTACCTTTTTGGGCATACTGTGAGAGGAGAGTTTTCTTGTCTTGTTGCCATATTGATATTGTATGATTTATACTTCAACATGGAAAGAAAGATTGCTATCCAGATCATAGATGATTCCTAGGTGATTGACATCTTTAATTGCAAAATCAGAATAAATTTGATGAAAAAACATAATATAGACAAGTACCTAATCCTATCAATGGTGAAGAGATTGTGAATGAGCTTGAAGGTTATGCAAATGTGACATTTAAAAAGTAAACAAGAGACATACATAACGGGAAAAGGATAAAGTTCCATGGAATAAATCATATATATTCGTTACTGAAACCATGGAAGAATATTATATCTTCTAATATTTTCCATATTGGACGCTTTTGCTCATAAGACATAATTTAGATGTAAAACACATTTAAAATTTGCATTGTGAGAATATTCTATGAACACTTTTAGGCCTAGAGGGCAAGTATAATGACAATGTTCAAGCATGATTATATTTACATGAGTTTGGGATTCCATAAGACTTGAGGTCAAAAAATCTTTGATAGTGGGAAATATTATATACCACTTGCTTGCTGTATAATAAATAAAAATGAAAAAAGATATTTTGCTGCCTTGATCAATAGAAGTACCATATGGGTATTAATCAAATATTTCTATGTGTTATAACTTGCTTGAGAGGAGAGTTTTTCCCTTGAAAAGTCACAATTACCATGTACTAATGCAAACTTTACTGGTTGTTGCATTGAGGAAGTCATCTTCTAGAGAATTTTGTGTGTCCATATATAGTATCTGTATTTATTATAATAAAATTTATACAATAGTATTGATCCCGAGGAGTTCAATAAAATATATAAGTATATAGTTGCTACACTTTGCCAACTAGAGAATATCTTCCTACCATCCTTTTCCCTATTGTGGTGCACCTGGATATTCATCTAGTTACTGAGGCAAAAATGTTGGCCCAATTTATTATAATTGAATGTATCCAACTGAAAGGTACTTGAAAACATTAAAAAGTTATGTTCACAGAAAGGGATGACTAGGAAGATCTATTGTTGAGGGTTTGGATTGAAGAGTGCTTGACCTTTTGTGCAACATACTTGAAAGGGACATATATAAGTTGGAACAAGTGTTCTCACAATCATGATAAGTCACCTATTGGAGCAATTATGTGAAAGAAATTTGACCAAGTGACACTATAGAAAGAACATTATACTCTTCAACACAATCAGTATAAACCCTTTTAAAAGGTATTAGTTAATGAACATGTATATTTTTATGTTCTTATAGTTTATTATTCTTACACAAATTAAACTTATAGGAAGCATGTTAGAGTGTCTATTTAATTAAGTGTTTTAGTCTATTTACTTAAGTTCTATTTGGTTTATTTGTAATATGGGCCCAGGTGTGTCCTTGACCCATTAGGGCTTGTCTGTTTCAGTATGATTCTCCCTTATCCTATTTATATGAAAGGGTGGCTGCATCCTATCTATCAAGCAATAAGAAAACACTTTACACATTTGGGGTTTTACCCCACTCATATTATTTTTCTACATGGTATCAGAGCAACCAGTCATGTGCTACCCCTAACCCTGAAAGAGAGAGAGCACAACAAAGAGATGCTTCCCCTTATGGGAGGCCTCCACCACTGCTAGGTGCTACTGATGGCTGCCCATAGGGATTTTCCATCCCTACCTATTCTTCGAGTTGTTTCCTTTGATCCGTCTCCATATTCATCAACTGCAATCATCACAGACCTACTCCATTATCTACTCCACCACCGATCAAATCCATGCCACAACCGTGGAGATCTAATCCAAAATCTTGGATAAAGATCTCTCTTTTCTAATGATATTGGGGCTACATTGTCCCTATGTCTCTTTGGTGGAGATTTGAAAGTATTTTTCCTTCTTTTGCTGCTATTTCGGGGTTTTCTACTACATGTCACTCATTGACACATCGTGTCCTCTGCTACTTATTCCTACATCTTGGCATGCTACAAAGATTCTATGTTTTTTTCTACTGCATGTCGCTCATTGACACATCGTGTCCTCTACTACCTATTCCTACATCTTGGCATGCTACAAATATTATATCATGTGGCCGAGGTATCTATACCTAGCATGTCCCTGCTTTCTCTTACCAGCAACAATTACCTTTTCATTTTCAACATTTTTATAATTTTGTTCACACCCCCGGTTTTCCAACCCTACATAACTTTTTGCGTACCTCCTCAATACCTATTGATCCTATCGAGTAACATTGTGGTAGTGTACCTCCTCTTTCTACCAAGTTTCTATTCTAATAGTCTTCCTTTTATCCTATCCCAACTTACCTTTTTGACGTAAGCAATTTTTTTTGTAGGGGCTCTTCCCTCCACACCCCCAGATTTGTCAGCCTAAGGTATGTACAAATATTATTTTGAGTTGAAAAAGGATCCATTTACTTTTCTATCTGGATCTTTGTAATTGGGTCTTGTTGCACTTTGACTCACATTATCAGTTACCTCCACATATTTTTCTAAAAAACCCTAGCTCTACCATTTTTTTGACTCTCCACTCCAACCACTCTCTTGAATCTTTTTATGCTTGGCATGAGGGGGAGAATAGAGGATGAAGGGTATAGAGAAGAGAGAAGATGGAGCAGAGATGAATAAGAGAAGAAGAATCTCATTTTGTGATTTCATTGGTTTTCATGCTACATTTACTATATGGATCCTTATGCTACTGTGGTGTTCTTTTTGCTTCTATGAGGATCCTTTTATTGTCATGAGGAGTGTTCATGATAATGTTGTTTCTATGTTGATCCTTTTGCTGCTATTATTGCTTCTTCATCATCTACCTTGACTGCTAATATGAAGTTACATATCTAGACGTCATTCTTGCTACTTATGCTATGATTAGCACATTTTGCTGTGTGCTTTTACACTATCTGTTGTCTATGCTTTGTTTGTACATTGATCTTCTACTATGAAGCAAAAATCCTTGGACTTTGTTGACCAGAACTCTCTGGACATTGATGTCTACTACTGTGATGGATATTTTATGAAGAGGGAAGATGATGAAGATTTTTTTTGCTGACTTTACATGGAGCTTTGTCTACATTGTATATTGGAGTTATTTATTTGGTTTCTACTTTGCACACTGGTCTGCTTTCCACCTATGTTGTCAAATTTTGCTTCTGTGTGCTAGCACTCTCTGGCTTGTCTGTGCTTTGTGCATGTTGACTCTCTATTCATCCATGCTTTTGTTTGCATGTTGACTATTTCTGCTTCTTGGAACCTAGCATTCTCTAGGACTTGTGATCCAACTTTCTCTGGATACTACAACGATGACTGTGATGAAGATCTTGGTGCTTATCCCCTATTCTTTCTTGTGGTCCATATGCCATTATGATGATCAAGAAGCATCTATGACTGCCCAGATATTTGATGCTTTGGAGTATCTACTTGAGGGGGAGTCTTTGCATATTTGAGTGCTTGAGTGAGTTACTATAACATTGAGGGGGAGAAATTCTTGTATGGGTTTGGTTATCTTTTAATCTGTTTGTCTGTCTATTTGCAAACTGAGTTGGGATTCTCCCAAGTTCCATCTTGAAGGGGAGTGTTAGAGTGTCTATTTACTTAAGTGCTTTAGTCTATTTACATAAATTCTGTTTACTCTATATTTGTAATATGGGCCCAAGCGTGTCCTTGGCCCATTAGGGTTTGCCTGTGTCTATATGCTTCTCCCTTGTCCTATTTATAGGAAAGGGTGGCTGCCTCCTATCTATCAAGCAATAAGAAAACACTCTACAAGTTTGGGGTTTACCTCACTCATATCATTTTTGACAAATCACATTGATGCTTTTCAAATGAATCATCTTCAAATGTCTCTTAAAAAATTTAAACTGAAGAACCATCATGGTTTCCCTGCATGGTTCAGGAGCATGTAAGTAATTTCATCCCTGCCATTAAATTTGTATCAAAATCACTTCTAAAAGAGTAACTTATCCCATAAAATTGTAGTTTTTTTAGATTACAAACCAAGCAGTAGATGTTTTGGAGGAGATGTAGTGGATTTCACAAGGTCCTTCTCGTGAAGTAGAAAGATCTAAAGGGTACTTTTCTAATGGATAAAAATTTCATTCTAAAACGTTGGACTCCTATTGCAAGTCACAAAGTAGTGGTGTTAATCTATCAATAGATATAGCTTGCTACTCCATCTCTATGGATCACAATCCAATTTATTTGAATGTTACTTATTGTGGCCAACTTGAGGATATTAGTGCAGAAGGAAATGATATGGATGATATGTTAGTAGTGTGTTGCAATGTGTTGGATACAAGAAAACCCCTCTCGTTTATATAGGAGAAGGTTGATATGCCTCTATATACTTCTATACCTAACTACTCCAGATGGTCCTATAGACTTCGGCCCATATATCACATGATATGATATGACATTTATTTCTAACACTTCCCCGCAAGATGGATCATGGGATAATCGCATGTCCATCTTGGATGACATGATGAAACAAGACATACAAAAAAGTAATGACTAATTCATGATATCCCCTGAATTGGCATGACATGTGCTCTCCCACAAACTTTGAAAACTTTGATTTTGAAGTTTCCCCTTAAAATTTATCAACACCAGATCTTGAGACATTTTGAGCTTTGACTAGGTTGGAGCTTTTAACTTGGAGTATGCTGAAGGAACATGCAAATATCATATGAGTCACCAGCTCAATTGCTAATGTTGTTGAATTAGTATCCTGAAGAAGACCACCATATGATAGTCTTGATAGGATCTCTACCACAAGACGACTAGGCTGTTGTGGATGATCAACATGCTTGACGGGGCACAAATGAACAAGGAGGAAACACTATTCACATAGCCGACTAAATGATCTTTTTTAAAAGATAGGTGTGTCAGAACGACACACAACCACATGTACAAATAATACAAGATGCTCTAGTGCTTGAATATGGAAGTGTTTCCAGATAGAATGATCAAGACAAGGCCGATGAAGTAACATATTCACCCGATGTAGAGAGATGATGACATCCAATTGATATGAGGAACCATCTTCTTCAGCTAACAATGATGCAAGAAGATGAATTTTGAATGACAAATCAATGCTTGGAAACTCAAAATATGAATGAGGAGGATAGACATTGGCCTTGAACTAGACAACAGATATGGACAACATGTTAAGTACACACAATTCCATATGTAGAGAATGTACTTCTTCCTCTTTCGTTTATTGATACCTAAACTCTACGCCACATCTCTTCTCCTCATACTCCTCTTCTCATCTCCTCTATCACTTCCCTACACACCAAACACAAAGAGACCACGAAAGTGGTTGGGGTGGAAAAAGAGAAAGGAAAAATCCACTGTGAAAGGACTTCAATAGATGTAGGGTACATGGGGTGGTGAGCTAGGGAAAGACTAGAGAAGAATTTTTTTGATATCTCTAGAGAATGTTGGACTGCTCTACAGGCTTGATAGAACTCGTCACGCTTAAGACATAATGAATTTGTGCTTGAAACGGATGAATCCTTGCACATGTGGGAGGTTGATCTTGTTCCTGAGATAAAAATGCATCACACATGTGGAGTATAGGACTTCATGTTGGCACTTCAGAGACGTTGACTTGATGATGAAGCTGTAGTAGAAAAATCAATAACCAAATTTCACGTGGTATGTGAACCTATTACATGACGCAAGGAAGGAAATGGATGGATCTTTGTGCAACTTGAAAAGGAGATTTGTCTAGCCCTTAGAGGGGACGGATCCCCCATAGTATGGACTAGGTCAAACAATATATCAGATTAAAGATCTAATGAAGAGTGACCTTTTATGGACTGGACACGATGTGTGGGATGGATGACATGCTGTGTGAAGATTTTCTAAGGAGCTTCTAACCTTTGGCACACTTGTTGGACTTAAAGGCATGCCATGTTTGAAGATGCCTAGAGAATTGATCTAGGATACAACTTGTTTGACATATGAAACTTTGTGTTAGCTGCTACTGGAAGATTGGCAACCCTACCGAAGACACACAATGTTGATTGGATGACGAGCTATGTGCATTGCCAACCGATATTTAAAACCCTAATGGTGACACACGATATTGGACACCTACACACATGTTAATTGAGGAAGATCTGGACAAGACTATTGGTGACTCACCATGTGCAATACCTACACACTATGTTGATAGTAAATTCCATTGCAAATGGGTTACATTCGATGTAGGTGACTTACATGATGTGTAACCTACTGTTAGGATAGTTGTGACCCTTAGATTTAGCCAAGACCAACATAAAAACACTGAAAGACTTCTGCCCTATCTCCACGGATGAATTTTTGAGGTATGGGCAGACTTTGGAGATGAAATATCAAAAGATATTTGTATTAATGCATGGAAAAGTAGAGGTGTATGCCAGATGGTGGAGTTGACTTCCACCATGGAAAATTTCATTGTGGGGTTGGTGATGTTGGAGAGAACTTCCACTTGTCAATGTTACTAGACTGATTGGTGATAATGATGCAAGGGTGAAAACTAGAAAGTTGCATTTGGACTTTGTTCTTGGGGAAGATGAACTAGGGAAAGATAGAGACATGGGAGATTCGAAATGAATGATATTTATATTTTTCATATCTAGACATGATGGGGACATAGTGACAATGGAGACAACACCGACCCTACAAAAAGAGAGGGTGATGTAGATGTCCCTATGTCGAGAGTGATAGAGATGGCCCTATGAGCAGACATCCTGGACCAGGAGGTCTCCCACAAATGTAAGGATCTTCTCTCTTTCTCTCTAGGGTAGGATACCATGTAGAAAGAAATGATATAGATTATATATTGATAGTGTGTTGACAATGTGATTGATATAAGAAAACCCCTCTCCTTTATTTAGGATAATGTGGGCCTGACTTTAGAAACTTCCAAAGCTGAATAGACTCTAGATGGGCCGACAGACTCTTCGGTCGGTATATTACATGATAAATATGATTTTTACTTCTAACAATTATCAATCTACAATTTGACCCTTATATACAAATTCCTTTTTTAAGATGCACTTGGCTTAATGAAATCACTTTTTATGTATGTAGAGTTAATGAGTATGGAGTCATTATATTAAAGTTACACGAAGTGATGCATAAGAATAAAAAGCTCATATTTGCTTTCCATGCCCAACAATGCTTTTATGTCCATGAACCAATGCACACTAATTGGCATGTGATTCTAAAAGTCCCAACATGTGATATGTTGGATATGGCTATGATAGGAGAATTTTGTGTTAACTCAGCATCAAGGGAATCAAATCTTGAAAATATGGACAAAATTATCTAGATCGTGATGGATATGAATGGTTCCATTATTTATCACAATCCTTTCAAGCAAGCAATAGAAGACTACGTCTAGTTCTTATGGTATTCTGATCACTTGGGATCTTATTGTTATAAACATTTACTTAAATGTAGAAGAACAATTTTTTCATGTTTCTTCTTAACATGTTTCTTATATTGATCCATACATAACTGACTGAAAAGGATAACTAAATGTAACCCAAATTATTTACAATTGGGAAGTGTTAGTCACAACTCTTATTTATTCTATATTTCATTGTTATTCATATGTAGTATATGTATAGTCAATTATCTCCATTCTTATATGTTTTCTTTCCATAAGATAATTCATTGTTCATTATATTTGTATGCATTTTATATAATGAATTTTCTTCCTTTAGAAACATAGATGCCTAGGAAGCCATCTATATTGGTATAGGGTAGGGGAGTTCAAGAAGAAACTACAGTTACTATTCCTACTCCTACTCCCACTTCTGTTCCCACTTGCACTCACACTCCCACTCCCACTCCCACTCCCACTCCCACATCATAAAATCAATGAAGAACCACCTCCAAATGTTAAATTCCTTATTAGAAAGGCGGGGTAGAGGATCCATAATTATTTAAAAGCTAAAGCCTAAAACTAGAGCAAGGCATCGTGAGGTGTTCGATGAAATAGGATTTGAAATTGCACTAGTGGGAAAACACTTAATTTTGATGTTTGGGATATTGCTTAGAATGGAAAATTTGTGTCACACATACAAGTTTTAGCCACAAATGTCTATATTCTTACTTAATTATATGAGGGAGATCACATTGATAACAATTTATTATGTTATGTTTAATACAATAATGTGCAATGCAAATTTACAATATGTTCCATGTTAAGAAAGCATGTTATGACACGACTAGACATCCCAAAGATTTAGAGAAGGTCTGGATCACTCCAATTCTATTCTAACCAATAGAAGGGATAAACTCAAATCAATATATTGGTCCAAATAATAAAATGACACCTACATAATGATAATAGAAATTTCAAAGGATCCTTGCATCAGTCATGAACATTTTTTGTGCTTGGTTAATAAATAGAACACTCCCAACATTCACATGTAATAAGTAATGCTAAATATTTTTGAGATATATTTGTCTTTAGTTGTTCTATTCCCTTTAATTCTGTTTTTCCTTTTCACTTAGTCTTATGTAATATGGGCTTAAGTATAATAGGCCCATTAGGGTTTTCTGTGTGCTTCCATGTTGTTTCACCTCCTATTTATAGGAGAGGGATGTACTCCTACTTGTATATAGAAACACAACTATTCTCAGCATGGTATCAGAGCATGACAGATAGCCACCCCAAGACTTCTCATTTCCAAGCCAACATTGTCCCCGTCTCTTCCCGCACCCCCTCTTGTCATCTTCTTCCTTATCCACCACTACTTATCATATCAAGGGAGATCTAGTCTCTTCTCTAGACGATCCTCTTCCCAACAAGAGGATCTACGAAGATTGGCTACAAACTTTCTGTCAATCTTATGCACTAAAGACCGATTGTGAAATCGTACAACATCCTTTTGTGGTCATCTATGACCACTTTGTATAGGGCTTTGTCCACATATTATCAAATATAATTGGATCTCTCAAACAAATTTCAATTTCCCTTGGTGATCCATAATATTCACTATCTATATTGGATCTTTTTCTAGAAAAAATCTACTATTTTACTGTCACACACGACATATGCCTGACCTACATGGTGTATCGTCGAGAGTTGTTACGGAAAATCTGTTGCTGTTGAAATATGCCACAAGTGACACGACGCATCGTTCTTTGACACAACATGTAAAAAATTCTAGTTCTATTCTATTGCAAGTGACACAACATGTCCACTTCCTGACACAACGTGTCAGTGAATGTCTGTCCATATTTCTATTCTTCCTTTGGTGATCCATTATATCTTGTATTGGTATATTATGGGGTCATCTTCTTCCACTATTGATATGTCCTAAACACACCCCAATATGTAACTTCTGTAAATTCTAATGGCTACAACTATATCCTATAGGCACACTCATTTCATATCTATGCACACTCCTTAGGGAAACTAGAACATCTAACAGATCTGGCTCCACCATAGGAAGAGACATCTGACAACAAGATACCTACTAAAGAAGCATCTGAGAAATTGAAGGCAAAATTTAAAAAGTGGGCTGAACATGACTCTCTCTTTCTCTCCTGGATCCTGATTACTTGTGAATCACATATTTATACTAATATTCTCTTCACCAGCACTACCAAAGAGGCGTGGGATCACCTTGCCTGAGTACATTCTAGCAAAGGAAATGCACTCTAAGTTTTTGATCTATACAAATGTTTACATTCCCTTAAACTTGAAGATAACTCAGCCTTTGATTTAGACTTTGACACCTTTAAAATGGATTTGCGGTGAACTCAAGCTTCATCACCCCTTATAATCTGAACTTGCTAAGATTCACAATCATTAAGAGGAAATACAACTTTTTCAATTATGGGCATCTCTAACTCCTAGTTATGTAGTTGTTCATCAACAAATTCTTGCCTCAAAACCATTGCCGACATTAGATGATGTCTATCTATGACTATCTCTCTTTGTATCTTCTACCCCTACTGCCGTAGAGCCTACAACCCTGGTTGTTGTTGGATGAGGTAATCCTGGTCATGGTTGGGGAAAAATTCTAAAAAAAAAATAGAAAGGGTCCTCTTCTTCCTTATCTCAACCCAAATTTTGTAATTTCTACAAGTACACTAATCACAATGAGGAAAAATGCTAGAAAAGGCATGAGAAACCTGAATGGGCAAATAAAGTGTCAACTACTGATACTGATGGAGATTCTACCCCTGTTCCTCATGTTACTATTCCTAGGATGGTGACACTAAGTTCTTCTAACCTTAACAAATCGATCAAGGTAGCTTTTGTTGCTACTATTACTCCTCAAGAAAACATTGCTCAACACTCAGGTGACCCCTCATGTCTTCAGGCTTCTTCCTCTTAATCCAAAGATGATTGTGTTATTGATTCAGGTGATACAACTCATATCACTGGTAATAAGAAACTATTTACTTACCTAAAGAAAATTCCTTTCCATCCTCCCGTGCATTTGGTAGATGGGACCACTTCTTCAGTTGTTGGGAAAGAAGATGTGAACCACTATCTCCTTAAATTTGTCTTGTTTGTGACTAAATTCTAAACTTGATGTCTATTAGTAAAATTACCAAAACCTTAAAGTGCGGTGTAGCCTTCTTTCCTTACACTATTTCTATGTAGGATCTCAGGACGAAGAAGACAATTGGTGGGGTATATGAAGGTCGAGATGGTTTGTACTACTTGTAGACCTCGTCAAACCCTACTACCACTTCTCTATTGGCCCAGTCTAGCTCCCTTCATCAATGGCACCCATGATTCAGTCACCCTTCTACTTCCAAATTGAAGTCTTTATTTCCAACTTTGTCTACCGAGAACTTTTCATATCAGTCTTTTCTACTCAGAAAACAATATCGAACAATATTTCCTCACCATTATAACAATAGGAGTCCAAGTTTGTTTTACTTAATTCACTCTGATGTTTGGGGACCATGTTGCATTGCCAAAAGACCATGTCATACTGGTGTACAATATTTTGTTACATTTATTGATGATTGGTCTCATGCTACTTAGATCTACTTGTTAAAATATCATTTTGATATTTCAAATGTTTTCTCTAAATTTCTTAATGAGATAAAGACTCAGTTTTCTACTAGTACTAAATTTGTCCACACTGATAATCCTTATGAATATGTGCAACATGGTTTTCAAAAGATTTGTATTTCCAAGGGGTTTATTCACCAACCTTTGTGTCATGTATCCCACAACAAAATAGAGTTTTCAAAAGGAAGAACAAGCATCTTCTTGATGTATCTCACACTCTCTTAATTGAGATGAAAGTATATAATTTTATTGGATTGATGCAATTCTTTTATCCAATTATCTCATTAGTCGGATGCCTTCTTCTGTGCTTCAAAATAAAATTCTTTATAAGCTTCTTATCCCCATGAACCTATCTTTGCATTACCACCAAATATTTTTGGTTCCCTATGTTTTGTTCATAATCACCAACCTGGGAATGATAAACTATCACCTCGTGATTTCCACTATTATTTTCTTGCTTACTCTCATACACTTAAGGGGTATAAATGTTTTGATCCTATGGTACATCATTTGTATGTCAATGTGTACATAACCTTTTTTGAAGATACATGTATCTTTTTTGAACCTAGTAACAAGGTGTCACTTTCAACTGTGCCCATTCCAGACCCCACTATCCATACGTCTACCTGAAGTATCCCCTACTTTGACATCTTCTAAGACAGATGATCCACCTCAAGACAATAGTAATATTACTGACTCTATTACAACTTCTGATTCTAACATTCCCACTGCATTGTGAAAGGGGAGATGATCTGGTGCCAAATATTGTATCTCTCAACATGTGTCCACAAATCATTTGAATGCTTCTATTGCTAAATTTACTATTTCTCTATCTGCAATTTCTATTCCAAAGAATGTTTAGGAGGCACTACTAAACTCTGGGTGGAAACAAGTTGTGGATGATGAGATGGATGCACTTCACTCTCTTGGGGCGTGGGACATTGTTGATCTCCCTACAGGTAGTAAATTTGTTGACTATTGATGGGTTTTTACTATGAAATATTTGCCTAATGGGACATTTCAATGTCTAAAGGCCAGACTAGTTGCTAAGGGATACACAAAAGAAGCTGGGATTGATTGCTTTGGAACATTTTCTCCAATTGATCATCTTAATTCTATGTGCATTTTGATTTCTATTGTTGTTAATAAAGGCTATCACTTACACCAACTAGATATTAAGAACACCTCTCTATATGGAGATTTATAGGAGATTGTCTATATGTTACAACATCCAGGTTATGTTTCTTGGGGGGAGCACTCTGGGAAAGCATGCCTTCTAAAGAAGGACATTTATGGCCTCAAACAAAGTCTCCAAGCTTGGTTTGACAAATTATCCCATGTACGCACAAATTTGGCTTCACGCAATCTCATTGTGACCACTCTGTATTTATGAAAACCACTACTTCTGGTATTATTGTTCTTATTGCTTATGTGGATGATATCATCCTGTTTGGCAGCAATGTTGCATGAATTATTGCTACAAAGACTTATATTATGAAGAGTTTTGTAACCAAGGACCTTGGGTGTCTACAATATTTTCTTGGCATTGAGGTAGTGCATAACAAGGATGGAGTATCTTTATCACAGAGAAAGTATACTCTGGACTTACTTTCTTAAACTGGGATGCTTTGTTGCAGACTTGCAGTCTCCCCTATGGATCAAGCTGATGATCCATGGGTAAAATCTACTCGACCCTTCATAGATAAATTCATCTATGAACACTTGGTTGGTAAACTTTTATATCTTACTATTACTAGGCCAGATATATGCTTTGCCACTGGGTTTCTTGGCCAATTCATTGACTGTCCTAGGCAGCGTCACTAGGACGCTCCATGCTGAGTCTTGAGGTATTTGAAGAATGCACATGGAAAATGATTTTTTCATAAAAGAAATGGACATCTAGATGTGACTGGATATTCTGATGATGATTAAGCTGGGTGTAAATCTGACAAGACACCCACCTCTGACTATTGTACATTTGTAGGGGTAACTTGGTTACCTGGAGAAGTAAGAAGCAAAATGTTGTTTTCATATCCAATACAAAATCTAAGTATTATGTAATGGCACACACTACTTGTGAGTTATTATGGTTCAAATCCATTATGTCTGACTTTTGGCTTCCCATTACTCATGTTGTTCGAATGTACTATGATAATCATGCTACTACCTTCATTGCTAGTAATCATGTCTTTCATTGAAGGACTAAGCATATTGAGGTGGACTGCCATTTTCCTTGAGATGCTATGCTGAGTAAGAAGATCACTTCTTCTTTACTACCTGCACATGAGCAAACCACATGTATTTTTACAATGCCTCTCTCTGGTAAGAGAGTTGTAGAACTATGTTTCAAGTTGGGCATGATTGATATCTACACTCTAGCTTGAGGGGCACTATTGATATATATATTTATTTTTAGATGTTTTATTTCCTTTAATTCTATTTTCCCATTTCACTTGGTCTTATGTAATATGGGATTAAGTATAATAGTCTCATTAGGGTTTGCTATGTTCTTCCTTATTCTTTCCTATCCTATTTATAGGGGGGATCTACTCCTACTTTTATATAGAATGATGGTTGGTCTCAACAAACTAAAGGGATAAACTACCATTGATATATTGGTCCAAATATTCAAACGACACAAACACAATGATGATAGAAATTTAAAAGGGTTCTAACGTCAATCATGAAATTTTTTTGTGCTTGGTTAATAAACAGAATACTCCCGAAATTCACATGTAAAAAGTAATGCTTGGATAACTATTAAGTTTTCAAAATTATAAACAACCATTTCTGTTTGCAAACTAGGATATTGGTGAAAAAATAGAATCAATAAATCATTAAAGCAATTGAACTATTATACTAGAGTTAAAACTTTTGCAAGGAAGCATCATGAAGAGGTAAGAAACACATATCAGTATATGTATATAGAAGTGCATATATGGATTCTTTATAATGATATTGTTAGGATTTAGGAGAAATAACTTGGACATGCTCTACATTTTTTGAAAGTTGCATACAACAAAGATATAACTATGGTGATGGGTATTCATTAATGTCTATTCCTTCCACATGCTTCATTCATATAATTTGTATATCAGTAGGAAAAAATCATGGAGCACCATCAATATAAAAAAGCCTAACTAGATGTTGGGGACCCTAAAATACAATGGATGATCTAGAGGATGAGTCTATTAACCATGTCATCAATCTAGCCAAAAACAAGTATGCCTGATTATTGGATGTGGACATGACATGATGGGTGCACAAGGAATCTCTTTACATACAACCAATGATATTCACATGTTGAGAATAAGAAGTATGAGGTGAGTGATTTATTATTACAATAATTATAAGGTACTATTCCCTAATAAATTTTATTTTATACCATATAGGAGACTATTGACATTATGCAGGTTAAGATGGAAGAACAAAAAAATTGAAGAGGGAAATGCTAGAAAAGTTGAGTGCACTAACTCCCTTGCTTTCCCTAGTGCAATATTTATGTATTTATGTTTCAACTATCTATAAGATGACTATAGTTTTGTATTCAATGGATAAATTGATATATATCAAACATGGCCAACCAAATACATGGGGTCACTCTTAAAACGGATTCAATTCTTGTGACAGTTAACACCACACCCACTTGTGATATATTCATGATTATGCTCACATTCTTATGTATTGTTTTCTTTATATTCTAAATATTTAAGCAATGCCACCTTTGTACATAGTGAAAATAATATTCCATGTCTGCAATCATGTATCCATACTGACACTCAGTATTAAGGACACCTCTTTATTCTAACAATCAAGAATGTGATGAGTATATTTATACCCATCTTTGGATACTGTTTTACTTGCCTTTTAGGGGCTGTTGCGTTTCTACTTCCTATTTTTAGCTTTATATTCACTTAAATACAATTATCTTCTCTTTTCTAAACTTTAATGCATTATATATATATTTTATTCAAAACCAGCCAAACATATATGACAACACCCAGATGGATGATCAAGCCCTCATGATGCCTTGCCTCAAGGGAAGAAAGTTCCCTGAAGCTTTTTGTTGTTCACCTTACAACCACCTAATCAAGCGATTGGCTTCACCATTTGCCTGACTCGAGCCGCTCTCTACCCGGAGTCCTCCAGAAGCTTCTATTTTGATGCGTGATCCCAACATCCAGCCCACTCCAGTTCAAACCATGTTGGTCTGCCAGGGAACCAGACACGAAGTCAAAATTGAGTAATCCATGTGAGTCACCTGTTGGACCAAGCCATGCAAATAGCTACCTTCGACCACAAATATTCAACATTAGGGTTTTGGCAGCAAGGAATGCATATATAGATGGGAGTCCTTATCATCCATTCTAAAGGGTATCTTATGGGTAACTAGAAGCCATATTGCGAACCGCAAACCCTAGCAAGGAGCAAGGAGGCGGAAACCACAGTGGAGAGATTGGTCTTCCTACACCAGGCATCATGGATCCCTCCATTATTCTTTCTATCTTCCCATTGTTGTCTCTCACCATGAGTGTAAATACCAAGTCTCTACTATTAAACATGATAAACAAAAACACCAATTGTGTGGCAGCAGAAGAAATAAAACTTGACTATATTCAAAATGTATAAAGAGTACATTACAAAATTTTTCCCAAATGGGGTACATCTTTATAAAAGAACAAGGATCTAGGTAGAGGAAGAGTTAGACTAAACCAATATTGTCTCCAAACAAAGCAACTTAATACATAAAAGCAACTATGATCATGCAAGCTATATGTTCCTTTTCTTCTTGTCCTATCCTTAGCCTTAGGTTCACCAAGCTTCCATGCGCACTCTGATCCTAGCCTGGATGGTTGGGTCATCCAGAAAGAGAAAGATAAAAGGTATGTGTTATTCAAAAGAAATATGACAATTAAATAATTTACAACATTGCAATATAAAAGATTCTCTACAATAAGAGATTTCAAAAGAAATGAGGCAAGTATATGAATAAGAGAGAGAAAACTGCCATAATCAATCACCACAATATTAATCACATAGCATGAATATATTAAGACACAAAGTCATCTCAATGTAGGGTGAGACACCTACCGGACCTCACCAGTGGTAGGGGGACTAAAACCCCAGTGCCTAAAAAGTGGCAGGGGACTAAAAGCCCAGTGCCTAAAAAGTGGCAGGGGGACTAAAACCCCAGTGCCTAATATATAAAATGGCAGGGGGACTAAAACCTCAGTGCCCTATGGGTGGTTTGTACTCATGTACACTACATTGTCATTTGGCCTAAAATACATCATGCTTAAATAGTCACTTGGCAGTATTGAGAAATATAAAAGTAACATTTGCATCATAACATTGGGAATAAAACCCAAGAAATAAAGGAGCCAATATAAGCAACAACAATATACAATGTTTCCAAGTATTTCAAAAAGATGAGCCAACATAGGCAATAGCAAGATTCACATAATTCAAATATATGAGTCATAATGGCAACAAAAGCATCAAATATGTAAAGAGCCAAATAAAGGAATATTGAAGGATAACAAGGCTAGCACATCTTTAGGGTAGAGTTGGATAAGAGCCCAACTGAAGGATAGGTAGTTTGCACAATAAACATTCACATTCATCTTTGATAGGATTCACATATATAAATAGGTCCACATACTTGTTTTAATTAATTACCATCACATTCACCAATCTGATTGTATCACCATCCCATTTTCCCTAGTTGCAAACATTACACGTATTAGGTTACTTAAAGGTACTTTAAGTGTAAAATTTCGACATTTATAAACCATGGATTAAAACTTTGGATTTTGGTTCTGGAAATAAGGCCAAACGATTCCTAATATTTTTCTACTCGAGAAAACATATTTTCTTGTAAAAAATAGAGTTAAAACACTATTATAATTATTTTATAACACTTTATACATTTAAATTAGAGTTTGAATTAATTAACATATTTGTAAGGGAAAATAGGGTTCAAAGCTTAAAAAATCGGATTCTACATGATTTTATCTTTCCAACGAGTATTTGTTTGTATTTTTCCGACAACTGAGCGATTTTCTATGAATTAAACAAGATTGACCAATTAATTGCTAAATGGGTAAAAAAAACAAGTTCAGATGACGGATCTGCCTTTGGCGAGAGGATCAGGAAGGAAGGGCGCGCGAGGGAAAAATGATAAAAAGCACCCGAGCTTATTCAAGCTCGGGGCGCAGCCATGGGCCGTGGGTGTAACAAGGTGGTTTGGGCGTTTTTGCGTTTCTCCGCCAAAATCGACGTTCAGGTACTCGAAACGAAGAGGATCGAGAGAGGAACTCACCAAACCAAACGATTTTGACGATGGTTCCTCCTAGCTCCGTGGAGAGGGGCTGCAAGTTCAGAAGCTAGAGCTCCACGTCTTCGGCTAGATGCACATGTTCGGACCAAATTGATGGGTTGGGAAAGTTTCTAGGGAGCCGACGTAGATGTGTAGGCGAATACTTATAGGTGGGGATGTCCGTGGATGCGAAACGGAGGTGGAGGTGAGAAGCCTTGGCCGGCGCTCCTTGGCGTTTAGGCTACGCTGCACCTCGCTGGATGGGTAATGGCTCAAATGAACCGGGAGGAGGAGACGAAGCGAACGGAGAAGAAATCTCGCAAAACGATCAAGTATCCGAGGAGATCGAAGTGGAGAAGTCTAGGCCAGTTCTACGTGTAAATGTCGGAGGTGGAAGATGAACTCTTGGCCCTTGGATCGTGATCGGGATAAACAATAGCCATTGGATCTGAGTCCATAGTAGACCTGCATGACCCTTGCTTACGTGACAATCATTTAAGCCCAACTTTGGCTTAAATGATGTGTATAACTGATGTATTGATTGATTTTATATCACACTTTATTAAAAACTTGTTTAATGCATTTGGAAGGTCAAATGAACTCCAAATGACCTCAAATTTTAACCCTAGGTTGCTAATGACGTCTAGATTCATTATATATAATTTTATTTGCGTTTCACCCAACTTTGGACTCCAAAAAAATTATTTTGATTATTAAAGCATATATTAATATAATGTTTGGGCAAATAATAATGTGTTGCTTTTATAAGCAACCCTTGGTTCCCAAATTAGAGATTTGGAGTCCAAGAGTACTCCACTCACTAATAGCATGTATTTGCAAGTTTTATTAGCCCATATTAAGTGTGAGGTATGAAGGTGGGTTATTATTCACCATTTTAATTTACACTATATTAAAAGCGTATTAAATAGTTTTGAGGGGTCAAACCAACTCCAAGAGCCACCAAATTTTAATCACATGCTCACATTAAAGTGTAGCATCATTCTATATAATTAGATTTCATATTTAAGCTCACTAAGGCTCATAACTCATATGTTGTCCATTATTACATGTATTAATATATTAAAAGAGGTGAAATAATATGGAAAACTAATTAATTGAAATATGGGAGTAATATTTCGAGGCAATCATCTCCTAATTATTTCAAGAGAAATAAATCACCATATTATCCCATTTTCACACATTTTATCCACTTAAGAGGAGAGAGAAAATAAAAGGAGTAATATTCTCATACATTAACTTAAATACACATTATTGGTATTATATTTATCCAAAAAGCTCCAAATTAACATTATCTAATTATTATCTCTTATTAAACTCCATTTTGCATTATTAGTCCTTAATTATTACCTTAAGTGAGTTATTTGTGCAAACACCCCTTCATTTATATAAATGAGGGAAAAAGGTAATTTCAACCTTGAATTGTGCTCAAATTGCACAAGGAGTCCAAAAATGATTCAAAAGGATGGGAAATTTATGAAAAAGGTCCAAATGGACAAGAAGGCCAAGAAAAGCTCAAAAGTGGGTAAATTGCAGGAAAGACCCTGTGATTCAATATGTTACAACACACCACCCCTTAAAGAGGATTTTGTCCCCGAAATCACAACAAGAGGAAAGAGAGGGTGAGTGTGCAACTTCCCAACCTTAAACACTAGGTTATAACCCTTAATCTAGGGTACAACACAAAATCTACATAAGTCAGGTGTTACTAAGGTTTCCACAAAACCTATAGCCTTTTATCAAACTCGAATTAACATTTTTGCCTTATTAGCATAATCTCCATCATGAAGAGGTATCACTATCATTTGTGCCACATTTTATTCAAAATAATTACATCTCAATATTATATCATGTGTATTTCCCTCATTAAGGGTTTTAAGCACAATTAGGGTTTACTAAACCATTTCAACATTAATTAATGTATTAGGTCAAAAACCTTAATAACATGAATTCATTTTCCATTATCCTCTTAAAACTATCATGTAGAATTATCACAAATTATTTTGTAGAAAAAGTTAATATTATCCAACAAGTTATTAAGCCTATTATAATTCCAAATAATTTTCATATTTCACATTGTCATATCATCGTTCATACTCATATTAATGGCATCATTAATCATTTTCGTCCATTACACTTCATATTATAAATTATACATATTTTACTTCACATTAGACATTTTATGAATATTTATGTGAAACTAATTATTCATTATCATATTTGAGTCATTATACTCATTTTAGTGAATAGGAGGTAACACATTAAATATTAATGAATTAATTCATATATCAAGTTATGATGAGGTGTTCATTAGAGAACAAGGTGATATACCTTACATATATTGATAACTTTGTTACTATAATCCATTTATATGCATTAAGGTATATTATGTGATGATGACACCTAATGTCACTAATGTATCATGAAAGGCATTAAGGTTATATATATATCTATGTATATGTTGTCAAGGCTAGATGATTACATATTAGGGTTTAGGTCAACATGATCATTACATGTCAAAGCATCCTTAGGGTGCATTATCCATACACATTTTACCATTAGGGTGGCATAGTCAACGTTATGTATATTCACCATTAGTAATGAGTAACTCATTATTATGTGCATCAAGCCTATATGTGAAGGTTCAAGCATATGAACTATCTCTATATGACTTACTACATATTCATGTGTGTATAAACAAACAAGTTGAATTACAAGTATAATGTGTTTGGTAAATTCTTGTTCACATAAGTTATTATGTACATATGTCCTCATAGATAGGGTTTCTAACTCCAAAGGTATTTGATTTTTCTTTAATTGGGATTCCATCCCCCTAAAAAGGGATTTCATCCTCGAAATCAGATTCACAAAACCAAATAGGGTACTAACACCATTACCCTCACTCCACCCCTTAAAAGGGTCAACTAAGTCAAACTAAGATAAGGGTAAAAGGGTACAAAAAACTCAACAATATAAGGATTTACTAACCAAGCTTCAGGGTGTAACATAGGGTACACTAAACCCTAAACATAGGAGTATAAGGTATTTAAGGATGATTATTTTTTGTGTGTAATAGATCAAATCATCACTTATGATTTTCCTAAGGTATTCAACAATTTGGCTACATGCCCAAAGATAGACTATGTCGAGCTGTCTGTATTAGATCAGGCCAGGCCAGGTCATATGAGCTCAGGAGTCCTCATTACCAAGCTAGTGGGGCGGAGGAAAATATTGCCAGCCCCCAAGCTCTGACCCTTTCTAGACACCTTCACTTTCAACTTCTTGCTCTAGTAGCTTCTCAATAGACAATTCACCAAAAAGTTACAAATTTTATTTTTAATTATGAAATTATTATGATCCTAAATCAAACTTTTCATCATAGGTCAACTCTAAGGTGAAAAACTTACTAAAGGGAAACTATATAAGATAAGGGTTCTATCTAGGAGACAATTTGAATTAGTCAAGAATCTAACTACCTTGATGCTCTGATACCATGCTGTAAAGACCAAGTCTCTACTATTAAACATGATAAACAAAAACACCAATTGTGTGGCAGCAGAAGAAATAAAACTTGACTATATTCAAAATGTATAAAGAGTACATTACAAAATTTTTCCCAAATCGGGTACATCTTTATACAAGAACAAGGATCTAGGTAGAGGAAGACTTAGACTAAACCAATATTGTCTCCAAACAAAGCAACTTAATAGATAAAAGCAACTATGATCATGCAAGCTATATGTTCCTTTTCTTCTTGTCCTATCCTTAGCCTTAGGTTCACCAAGCTTCCCTGCGACTCTGATCCTAGCCTGGATGGTTGGGTCATCCAGCAAGAGAAAGATAGAAGGTATGTGTTATTCAAAAGAAATAGGACAATTAAATAATTTAAAGCATTGCAATATAAAAGATTCTCTACAATAAGAGATTTCAAAAGAAATGAGGCAAGTATATGAATAAGAGAGAGAAAACTACCATAATCAATCACCACAATATTAATCACATAGCATGAATATATTAAGACACAAAGTCATCTCAATGTAGGGTGAGACACCTACCGGACCTCACCAGTGGCAGGGGGACTAAAACCCCAGTGCCTAAAAAGTGGCAGGGGACTAAAAGCCCAGTGCCTAAAAAGTGGCAGGGGGACTAAAACCCCAGTGCCTAATATATAAAATGGCAGGGGGACTAAAACCTCAGTGCCCTATGGGTGGTTTGTACTCATGTACACTACATTGTCATTTGGCCTAAAATACATCATGCTTAAATAGTCACTTGGCAGTATTGAGAAATATAAAAGTAACATTTGCATCATAGCATTGGGAATAAAACCCAAGAAATAAAGGAGCCAATATAAGCAACAACAATATATAATGTTTCCAAGTATTTCAAAAAGATGAGCCAACATAGGCAATAGAAAGATTCACATAATTCAAATAGATGAGTCATAATGGCAACAAAAGCATCAAATATGTAAAGAGCCAAATAAAGGAATATTGAAGGATAACAATGCTAACACATCTTTAGGGTAGGGTTGGATAAGAGCCCAACTGAAGGATAGGTAGTTTGCACAATAAACATTCACATTCATCTTTGATAAGATTCACATATATAAATAGGGTCCACATACCTGTTTTAATTAATTACCATCACATTCACCAATCTGATTGTATAACCATCCCATTTTTCCCTAGTTGCAAACATTACACATGTATTAGGTTACTTAAAGGTACTTTAAGTGTAAAATGTCGAAATTTATAAAACATGGATTAAAACTTTGGATTTTGGTTCTGGAAACAAGGCCAAATGATTCCTAATATTTTTCTACTCGAGAAAACATATTTTCTTGTAAAAAACAGAGTTAAAACACTATTATAATCATTTTATAGCACTTTATACATTTAAATTAGAGTTTGAATTAATTAATAGGATTGTAATGGAAAATAGGGTTCAAAATATGAAAAATAGGATTCTACATGATGTTATCTTTCCAACGAGTATTTGTTTGTATTTTTCCGACAATCGAGCGGTTTTCTATGAATTAAACAAGATTGACCAATTAATTGCTAAATGGGTAAAAAAACAAGTTCAGATGACGGATCTGCCCTTGGCGAGAGGATCAGGAAGGAAGGGCGCGCGAGGGCAAAATGGTAAAATCACCTGAGCTTCTTCAAGATCGGGGCGCAGTAATGGGCCATGGGTGTAGCAAGGTGGTTTGGGTGTTTTTGTGTTTCTCCACCAAAATCGACGTTCAGGTACTCGAAACGAAGAGGATCGAGAGAGGAACTCACCAAACCAAACGATTTTGACGATGGTTCCTCCTAGCTCCGTGGAGAGGGGCTGCAAGTTCAGCAGCTAGAGCTCCACGTCGTGAGCTAGATGCACATGTTCGGACCAAATTGATGGGTTGAGAAAGTTTTTAGGGAGCCGACGTAGCTGTGTAGGCGAATACTTATAGGTGGGGATGTCCGTGGATGCGAAACGGAGGTGGAGGTGAGAAGCCTTGGCCGGAGCCCCTTGGTGTTTAGGCTACGCCGCACCTCGCTGGACGGGTAATGGCTCAAATGAACCGGGAGGAGGAGACAAAGCGAACGGAGAAGAAATCTCGCAAAACGATCAAGTATCCGAGGAGATCGAAGTGGAGAAGTCTAGGCCAGTTCTACGTGTAACTGTCGGAGGTGGAAGATGAACTCTTGGCCCTTGGATCGTGATCGGGATAAACAATAGCCATTGGATCTGAGTCCATAGTAGACCTGCGTGACCCTTGCTTGCGTGACAATCATTTAAGCCCAACTTTGGCTTAAATGATGTGTATAACTGATGTATTAATTGATTTTATATCACACTTTATTAAAAACTTGTTTAATGCATTTGGAAGGTCAAATGAACTCCAAATGACCTCAAATTTTAACCAAAGGTTGCTAATGACGTCTAGATTCATGATATGTAATTGGATTTGCGTTTCACCCAACTTTGGCCTCCAAAAAAAATATTTTTATTATTAAAGCATATATTAATATAATGCTTGGGCAAATAATTATGTGTTGCTTTTATAAGCAACCCTTGGTTCCCAAATTCGAGATTTGGAGTCCAAGAGTCCTCCACTCACTAATAGCATGAATTTGCAAGTTTTATTAGCCCATATTAAGTGTGAGGTATGAAGGTGGGTTATTATTCACCATTTTAATTTACACTATATTAAAAGCGTATTAAATAGTTTTGAGGGGTCAAACCAACTCCAAGAGCCACCAAATTTTAACCACATGCTCACATTAAAGTGTATCATCATGCTATATAATTAGATTTTGTATTTAAGCTCACTAAGGCTCATAACTCATATGTTGTCCATTATTACATGTATTAATATATTAAAAGAGGTGAAATAATATGGAAAACTAATTAATTGAAATATGGGAGTAATATTTCGAGGCAATCATCTCCTAATTATTTCAAGAGAAATAACTCACCATATTATCCCATTTTCACACATTTTATCCACTTAAGAGGAGAGAGAAAATAAAAGGAATAATATTCTCATACATTAACTTAAATACACATTATTGCTATTATATTTATCCAAAAAGCTCCAAATTAACATTATCTAATTATTATCTCTCATTAAACTCCATTTTTCATTATTAGTCCTTAATTATTACCTTAAGTGAGTTATTTGTGCAAACACCCCTTCATTTATATAAATGAGGGAAAAAGGTAATTCCAACCTTGAATTGTGCTCAAATTGCACAAGGAGTCCAAAAATGATTCAAAAGGATGGAAAATTTATGAAAAAGGTCCAAATGGACTAGAAGGCCAAGAAAAGCTCAAAAGTGGGTAAATTGCAGGAAAGACCCTGAGATTCAGTATGTTACAATGAGTAAGTAGATGGTTGTGCTGGGGCATGGGGACTAGCCCCAATATTCCATCGCTAATCTGAGCTCAATAATATTATTGCTAAAAAAAGTACCATTATACTTAATTCTTTCCGTTGCAAATTGACGAATTGATTTGCATATATGTTATAATCATGGATACGTAGGTTGTTGTAAGCGTGATTAGAAAACCATAACAATCTTATTATTCCCTTGAGGTGTCAGTAAGGGATAGTGACACTAGTAAAAATTAGGCCATTATTCACGAGTGAGTCCTGTCACAAACCCCTCTCTACAGGCCCTCACAAATAGGGACGGTTGTGATTCTGGTCCTCACAAATGGTCCGTGAAGAGAACTCACGTGACAAATACCAGTGGCCCTCATGGAAACAATTGTCACAGACCAACTGACCCTCAAGAATGTTATATTGAGGGACTATTTAGCCTTCATAAATACATTTTTGAGGGACTATTTAGCCTTCATTATAACATTATTGAGGGCATGTTTAGTTCTCATAAATACATTTTCGAGGGACTTGATGGTCATGGAGAATATTTTTTTGAAGGGATAATGCCTTCATTAATATTATTTTTGAGGGGCTATGTGGTCTTCATCAATGCAATTTTGATGGTCAATCTGGACCTTCATCAATATATTTATGAGGGACTACTGTAAATGATTTAGTTATTGATTATTGAATGATTTATTAAATGTTAATTAATTGTTACTATAGTGAATATCAAATTTTAAATGAAAACTTTGTATACATAACCTCAAGCAATATTTTTATACTAATTCACATGACATCATAAGAAGATTCAACACCAAAATGACACATACAAATGTTAAATCACCTCAAACCAATTTTTGTTATTGAAGCAAAATATTATCAATACATTGTGTGCTCAACGTTGATATAAATAAAGAGTACATATGGTTCTAAAATTTGAGATTGATGACAATCAACATATCATGCTAGAAACTCTTAAGATCTATAATGTCTCCATATTCCTTCAAATGGTGTGGTGCTCTTCATCAATGCTAGACCTCATACGGTTAGGTACTTGAATATTCTTCTCCTAAAAATGACAAATCATTATATTAATAGAATTTAAAGTTTATACATAAATCATGGTACAACAAACAACTTACCCTTATATTTCGGTTTTGGTCTACTCCAAGGTGCATTGTCCGTCGAAATCCATCATTAAAAGTAATTCTACCCTATCGATATAAATACAAAAAGGAATCAGAGTGAGTGCGAAGTAGAGATAAATGTAAGTGAACCAACATAGCAGCAACATGCACCCGTAAACTAAAATTATGATTGAACTTAGTAAATAGTACATAATTAAAAAAAACTCAGTGGGTTATATGCCTATATATCTGTTGACTGCAGTTAGTTGCTGTCCTCAGCGAGATGCATCTATAGATATAAAAAGAGGACGATCCTCGCATGATACAAAAGGATTATTACTGAACTTGTCTTCTTGATCATCTTCTGTTAATTAGTGGAGCTGAAGACATAATGGTTTGTTGGTTACAAGAAGGTACATGCTGCAATCCAGTCTATTTTTTTCTTTTCTTTCTCCTTTCAATATGTTGAATGAATTCTGCTGCTCGTGCCTTTTCTCTTTAGGCAGAATGGTGTTTCACTGGGTTGTAACTATGACACAAAGTAGAGGTTTGTCTCTGCGCTTTGTATTGTAACTATGACAGGAAGGCTTGTCTGATTCGGCTATTTATGCTAAAATAAGTTGTCTTGTGAGGTGTTGCGAGAACATGCATATCTAGAGGTTGGTAGAATTTGATTAGATCATGGCTTCTGAGGCTGATCAGATGAGGCATCACATTTGTGATTACAGTGCAATGTAGTAGGAAGGTGAGAAGTATCCTTTGATATTTGAAGGACAATGATTTGAGAAACACCTTCCCAGAGTGCCGGCAGTTTGATGCTTGGAAAATCAGATAGGAGCATAGGTCCATAATGCTTCAGTTCCTCTTCTCGCTCATACAAAAGTATCTACATCTAATTAGAATTGGGTTGAAGAATTATTTCCTAACACAGATGTATGCTTCTGATGACGCATAGATAAAAAAAAGGAAGAATAATTGCAGATGTTTGTATTGAAAAAGTTTGTATTAAAAAAAGGGAAGAATAACTGCAGATGATGATACAGAAATAAAAAAAGGGAAGAATAACTACAGATGATGACGCAGAATTATTTCCTAATACATTGGTGTTTGTATTAAAAAAGGTCACTCAAGATTCTAATAAATGTAGTGTATGGAGGTTCTACACCTTACAGAAGACTGCTGCTATGCTCAGGTATACATGGGTTTGCAGACTCCATTAATAACCCTTGATTTTTAATTGGTTATTAAAATTGCATTTGCATTAGGTGTAGTTCTAGAAGGCTGATAAAGATGAACCATCTAAAAAGAGGTGAGAGGTTCATAAATGTTGTTACCATGGCTGGTTTATTGACAAAAGCATATCCCTCCCCCTAGGTGTTCCTGCTCTAATACCCTATTATGAAAAGAAAAAAGCATATGCTGCATAGAAAGGAGTGACTGCTTATATACATGGATGAGGGAACCAGACAAATCCCAACTACAGGATATGGGATAAAAGAAAAAGAAATAGAAGTAGTGGCATTCCTGAGTATATGACGGTGCCAATATTTGACAAAAATATCAGGCTTTTCACATCAGTTCTTTGTATGCATTTTTATTGAAAGGTCTGATATGCATTTATACCACACTTATGAGCCACATGTATATGTGAAACAGTGAAAGTATGTGTATTCAACTGAACATAATGGTGTATACATATATGCAAATGGACTATCATTCTATGTATACTTTTACATGTTCAAATTAGCACGCCATGTCACTTGGTAGGTATGTTAACTAAGAAAGTTTCCAGTTGATTGTTTGATCTTATTTCCAACTTGAGCATGCATGATATCCATGCTGCATTTTTTTGGGATTCCTACAAATAATTTTGCTTCTATTTAATTTATAGTTCTTCTTTATGGTTGGACCATTCGGTAACTGTCAGTGTGCATTCCTGAGTGTATGATGGTGCCAATATTTGACAATATCAGGCTTTTCACACCAGTTGTTATGCATTTTTATTGAAAGGTCTTATATGCGTTTATACCACACTTACGAGCCACATGTATATGTGAAACAATGAAAGTATGTGTATTCAACTGAACATACTGGAATGGACAGAATCTATAGTAGCCCAACCAATATGTAGTACACACCACTGTAGTATATATAAAAATATATGTATCCAATTGAATATAATGCAATTATGCAACTGAACTGGAAGCAATAGTTGGAAAATCAATACACAGTACACATCTCCAATAATGAGCAATGGCGGTTGCAGAAAAGTTCAAAACGCACCTGAGGGCTATTCCAGTTAAGTTGAACATCCTTCTCATACTTTTTCGTTGCTTGCATAAATGAAACCAAGCATAAACTTAACAAATATTATCCATCAAAATTATACTCAACAAGTTATGCACATCTTTTATATGATTTAATTACTTTGCCAGAAAAGAAGCCCAGAAACCAATCAACTAGATCATACGATGCGCAAACCTGCACGCTTGACAGCTACCGATGGCAACTCTTACATCAACATTACACATAATTACTACTAACCTCAATATGTGTAACTATAGGTCTAAATAAAGAAGGGGTGAATCATGACAGTAGTTGAGCTAACAACATCGACTAAAGGATAATTTGACTGGATGTCGTTGAGCTGCAAGACATGAACTGGAAATGAGTAACAAATTTATTTGAAACAGATTCAAGATACATAGAGCATATTTGTTATAAGCAGTTAGAAGATGCATATATTATTGATTTTATTTGGTCAGCTATGCAGCTATAGAATCACGTGTTGCCAAACTGACGGAAACAGAGCAAGGTCGTTTTGCACTTGACCACATTTGTTTTGGGTGCAGTACAACCAAAAAAAGGCTGCAGCTCACTGCTTTGAGAGTAACGAATTGCTTTTATGTCCTACCAAACAATGCCTACAAATACAAGCCCTGAACCTGAAGTGTCTTTTCAAAACTAATGAATCACTATTTTGTTTCAAAATGACACAAAGCAATCATCTACACAAATCAACCATTAAGGAGCTGGAAAAGTTCTTCAGAGATTCCTTATGGGGAGATGTTAAAGTGAAGAAGTTGCATACAATTTTTTGGAATCAAATCTGTAAGACAAAAAAGGAGGGTGGGCTTGGTATTAGACATATTGAAGATTTGTTGAAGGCTATTCTTATTAAAAATCGTTGGAATGTTGCTCAGAATAAAAATTCTTTGTGGGTAAAGTGGTCTAGTTTGCTACCTAGAAGGATTATTGTTCTTCTTTGGAAGGGCTCTCTTAAGATGTGTTGAAGAATTTTAGACTACAAATTGTGTCTAGATGTGTTCTATTCTACAATCATATTTAAGATTGTGAGAATCTTTTCTCTTCAGTCCATTTTCTGTGGAGCTATGGATGTACCTTGAATCCTTATATGGTAGAAAGGTGAAGTGTTAGTAGACCTTGTAAATACTGGTGACGAAGCTAAGCTAACTGCTGCTTTGATTATTGATGTTGTTTGGCTGGAAAGGAATCAGAGGTTCTTTTCTAGTATGTATGGAAAGGTGGATGGCATTTGGTCATCTATTATAGTAGATAAAGATATGTTTGTAAATAAGTAGATACACCTTATGCCACCCACGACCAACTAGTAGAATAGGTTTATCTATCTTCATTTCCTACTAGATGGATGTGTTCGATGATATGACTCTAAGTAGACTGATAATCACATTACCCCCAAATGGACCACTTTCATAATTGATTGTTAAAACCCTAATTGCTTTTCTTATAGCCAGTGATCGTCTAGTTGTCTTCCTTTCTTGCCTTCTTAGTCTATTTTACATAGTTTATGGTCAATATCCTTATTATTAGTTAGTTTTTACCCTTTCCTTGGTTACCTAATTTCTTCTCTTAGTTGTTAATTAGGATTGTCCTTGTTAGTATAGTGTTGATTGCTTGTCTCTAGTTGATTGCTTTAGTGTAGTTATTCCCTTAGTTTTTTAGTTAGCCTTTATTGTGTAGGGTTAATCTAGGGTTTAATTCTCGTTCCCTTTAATTGCTTGTATGTTCACTCTTAATTTAACTCAAACCCAAAGATCAAACTCTTGAAACCCAATGGATACTCGTATATGATGAAGCCTTAATAAAATACAACATATGTCAATTTTGCAATGTTGTATACTCTCACCTTTAAAGTGTTTTGTATGCAGTCAAAATTGTGTGATGCACCAAACTTCCTCACACAGAGTCTTGTATATATAAGGTGTTAAACTTGACTGGATTGAAATTATGATGTAACTTCATGTAAATGAGGTTCATCACCAAATTATTAAGAAATTAAAAATATGAGTATGGTTTTACCAGAATTGGAATTTTAGGTGTTAAGATTTATATCTTGTTATCATCAAGATTGTCTATAGATCAAATATTTGAAATGTATGTTTCTAATAAAGATAAAATTAGTCATGTTTACCCTATGTTTAGCTTTTGCATTATGTTGTATTATATATTAATTTAATTTCATTAAACTACCGATTGTAATGACTACCTGAGATTTGAATCAAAAGGGTGTTTGTCACAAGTGTGGTATCAATGTTTATGTCAGATGATTGTCACGACAAGAGTCATGATCAAGATAAATAAACATGTTATGAATATGACAATTGAGTGCTTGAACTCTTTATTTCTGTGCCTAGTCATGTGTATAAGTACTTTGGGAGAGACAACATGGACTTTACGAGTTTGATTCTTGCAGTTGTTGTGATGAAGCAACCTAATGAATCCAAAATGAAAAGGCAATAATAAAAATATAGATAAAAGGAATGACATAAAAGATGAGGTGATACAAGTATAAGAAGCTAGATCTGAAACTAAAATCAAGTAAAATGTTGATAAGAATAAACAAGCCAATCCTAAAATTTTGCTGATCAAGCTGTTCATTATTTCTAAATTCTTAGCATGTGTTTAAAATGAGCAAGAAGAATATAACAGAGAAGAGAATTGGATGGAGTCACATGGAATTAGATCCAACATTCCTAAGATGTACCAAGTATAAAGCCAATATACAAGAATATTAGCTAAACATCCAAATGAGCTATTAGTAAAATTGAACAAGGACGAACATGCTCATTCCAAAAAATGAAGACCACTTTTTCTATTTTGTCATGATACATATACCTTTTTTGTAATAACTATCATTATGAATTGACTCAGGTATTTATCTTATGATTTGAAGTTTTAGCATGCAGAATCTTTGTTAATGTTTAGAAGTAGCTTGAAGCATATTCTTCTTGATTTCTGGTCATATAATATTTGTTGTTTATTTTTTAGGATGCAGGGAATGTGAAGAATATCTTCTGTACTCACACCCCTTAACAATGACATATAAAACACACACACACACATATATATCTAACCCAACTGTCCCATTAACAATATGACCAATACTAAGTTTGAAGACCAACCCATCTGCGAGGCCTACACCAATCTATAGTACATCCACACACAGTTCCCCTACTAGCAATTGGTGGAGCAGGAAATGGTTACTGGTCAACATGGACCACAGTCATGCCAAACTAGTGCACAAGGATGCATATTTTCTACTATTCACTAGGATTGTAGACCACCTAACACATATGACAGCTCCATAAATATAACTCATGTAACAAAAACAATATGAACACATCAGCATACCTGATGGAGAAGGCATTCTTTTGCTTGACCTAACCCAAAACACCACCACAAAAATAGAGCCACCTAAAAAATTTCATCCACATAAATGATCAGTCACTCCCTTTAGGTACGAATAACACAAACATATTTAAAATAATGTCTCTTGGTTAGCATAGCTCTGTTCCAGTCCAACCACAACTGCATAGTCTCAATGTTCTTGGAAGAAGATATGTTTAGTAGCTCAAGCATTTTCTAAGGTGCTCATACATCAACTCTAAGAATTCACTGTACAGTTCATAAAACCACATGCACAGACAAAGAACACTAAAGAAGAGCTACATCCAAAAAGTCAACAAGCTAAACATCAACATCACAAATCTAACACTATTTAACTTCTTAATCAACTTTGTAACAAACTGACAGTGAGATTCATTAGAACTTTTATCAATGCAAGGGAAGACAAGTTCAGCCAAAGCTTTGTCCGTTGTGTATTGTTAGCTAGCATTAAACCCCTCCCCATCAAACATTTAAAAAGGAGATTTTCCGGATTGAGTTATAGCTAGTTGCTATAGCTAGGTATCACAATGACAATTGACTTATTGCTAGAAGTTGTGCTAAAGTGTCTCTTGGCATTATTTAGGCAGAGTTATGGGGGATTCTAGAAATCAAAATCACCAGTTTTGCCCCATCCTCTAAGAAATATAGTTTCTACTAAAAGAAAATAAAATGGACAGATAGAAGTAGATTCTAAGAGGTAAGCACAATATGATAGTTAAGTGTAGGTCCAAGATGGTTTGCAGTAGCACATAGGCACTAACGTGCAAATTTACTTAGAGACTTGCACCTAACAAAGTGAGGAACAAAACAAGACGACAAAAATACAAAACAATAAAAAAGTAATTTTACAATTGTAAGCAGCACAATTTACAGAGTTGGATCAAAGACATGCATGAGGAGGAGTTTATTGTGATCTAAATCAAAATATGTATGCTATTTTAGGTGGTACAGAAAGTAAAGAAGCTTATTGAGCTAGGTAATGGAAAAGCATGTTGCTTATGTACACAAATGGGTAGTGTCAAATTCTAGCGTTCAATTCCAAGATTTATGATATCATTTACCAGCAGATCCAGGCAATCTTTACCTCTATCTGAGTTGATGATAGCTATCACAAGAGAGAAGGAATCACTTTCTAGAGTGATCCTTTGTATTAGAGAAGTCAATTGGGCGGGTATGAGCCATACCAAGTCAGTCATACAAGGTTGTGGCAATAGCCTAATCACTAATGATTACCTTCCATACTAAAATAGGGGAAAATGAGATTGACAACATGATAGATTGATGCCACAATTAAGTTTATTGGAAGATGTATAATAAAACTTAATGTCATTGCTTAGAAACCTAATAAGCACCATACTTAGGTATATGCCATAATTAACTTTTTGAAGAAATAGGGTGTATTTCTCATCCAACTAAGCTCATTTTCCTCATGATGCTACGTAAAAAAGAAAACCATATTCTAACAACTCTTGTCTGTACTAGACAACCTTCAAAATTCAATGAAATGAAAACTCCATATGCAAGGAAAGAAACATAGAGAAATGAGTTGGCTGAAAATTTAGTGATACAAATTATATTAGAAATGTAAAGTTCATAAGTTTTAACCACAACCAGTAGTCTCACCTGAAGTGGTGGTGGCTGCTTATCATAAGAACAAATAGGAAGTCAGTTGCAATTTCTCTTAATAATCTCACTTTACCATGGAAAGCCAAAAGTTTTTTACATAGTATCGTGAGCATTGAGATTCAAGAGAATATCGATGATCATATGGATTTTGCATATCCAAGAGAATAAATAACACAATATCTACAATGAGACACCGATACTTGACAACTTGATCATTCATATGTAGACAAACTTTGAAATTCAGCAGAACGGATGATTGAGAGCATGGTTACATTATTGCATCTAACCTGAATGAGTGGAGCACATAGTGCCGCAGATGATGTATGCAATGCAAAGTATCAATAAAACAATGCCTCATTCCTCTGAGACTGAAAGGTTGCTCTAGTTATGTTGTGGAATGCTAATACTCAATTCATATGCTTAGCTCCCTTTAGTGATTGGACCTTCACTAGGATCGATATGTATGCTCTATTGTGGATTGTTAATGATGATTTCCTATATGACAACATAAGATCATCATCTTGAAACACAAATATACTAAATGATTGTAGTATACTATTCAAAGTTAAAACAAGTACAGACATAATCATCATATAGTACTACACAAATCAAACCTTCATTTTCATGCATCGTCAACAATGTGGAATGAATGTGGCATGAAAAATGTTACAGTGTCTGTTGTACACACTCGTAGTATCGCAGTGCTAGCCTCGTGAATGGTAGAGACCTTCTTCTCTAGGTACTTTATCTAGAACTACAGTATCAGTAGCATGTGTCATCTTGCCTTTCCGCCCTAAGGGGTGAAGCGCATGGCTTGGCAACACCGAAATCTTCCTTCTGACGATTAGAAAGAAGGCCAAGCATCCATATTCACTCAACCTTGACACCTCCAATGGAATCATCTACTAACAACATCAACAATGGACTTTAGCGTTCACGTGGAGGCCCCTCAGTGACCAATGAGCTATGATCTGTCCTAGATCTTCTCCTCTACTACTCTTAGGACACTTATGTCCCTTGGGAATTCCACTTTGTGCACACGACACATTGATGAGGAACGCCACTAGTAGATCTTGATCCGTTGATCAAATGGCAGCAAGTCATCACCCTAGATATACAACATAGGCTAGTCTCAGGCTGTGGAGAATGGGGCATGTGACCATGACCACCCTCACCACCACCAAACATAGACCATGGTAACTAGTGGCTAAAGCAGCATTCAGATGTAGGCATTTCGAATTAGAGAGGAACCCTTTCTTAGGGTTTCTATTATTTGATCTTGGACGAAGAGCACCATCCATTCCCTCCATCTTCAAACCCATCACCCTTCATATCAAATCCCCTCCATCTCTAACTTCTATCTGCCCAAGGACGGGAAAAAATTTGAAATTGGGGGTGGAGGGTGGGTGGTACGTTGTCTCCACCACCTCAACTCTAATCTTTCCCTTTCTCATCCTCAAACAATTCTTTTTCTTTTCTCCATCCTTTATTTCATGTCTTGTTTTCCATTTTGTTTTTAATCTTCTGTGTGAGTTGTGGCCTTTAACTACCCAACCATTTTGATGTACATAGAAATTGAAATATATGAATGAACTATTCCCTTTTTCTTAAATCTAACTCATAGAAAAGGAAATTTTAAGGAATAAACATGTCTTGAACAGATTTGAGCCCCGATGACAACAATTGAGCATTCTTCCCCCTTGGAAATGACGATAAGCAGGATGAGTCAAAAGGGTCAAGATGCATGTGTCTCAGATATGACTTGCAACAACATTCGTAAACACTTCTTACCCTACATTAACTGAACCGACTGGTATAATATGATGATCTGATTCCAATGCAACAATAAAAGGAAGAAGCACAAGTCAGCCTCTTGTTCCAACTCATCATCCATCATTTATTATCTCTTCACCTTCAAAAAAAAGAAAAAAGGGGAATCTTTCCCACTATATGCCAAACCCTATGTCGGGGGTGGCATACCTTCCATAAATATACCTCCTTTTGACTTTTGTATATAGACATGACATAAATAAAAGAGGCCAGTGAGCCCAAAGGAAAACATGTTGTCAATGTAGCTGCAAGCAAATAAAAGACTCGAGTCGAATAGAGGAGAGACAAATGAAATAACTAAATCCCAAATAAGGTTTCTAGTTGAATAGAGGAGAGACTAGGGAATTGGGTTTGTGCCATGCCTTTCTCACCCTTTCGTCCAAATTTTCATACCCAGGGGACTTATCAAAATTCTCCCCAAAATAGCAAATCAACCCTGACTTGTGCTCCATTCTATTTGTGCAGATAGAATGGAAGTATTATTGAGATAAATCAATTCTTTGTAGGTTCTAGAGTCTAACAAATGAAGGAACAAACCCCAATCAGGGTTTATCCAAGTGTGGTTATTTGACCCCAAAGGACTAGGGTTGCTTGATTGTGTTTTGTGGAATGGGACCACAAAGTATGTTCGGTTGGGAGAAGAAAGCTTAGATCCTAGTATCAATTATTAACCTCCTTTTTATTTTTCTTTAATTGAGACTAGCAAAGAATTAAGTCATGGGTACTTTGAGGAGTATATTTATGCCCATCTTTGCGTACTGTTTTACTCACTTTTTAGGGGCTATTATGTTTCTATTCCCTAGTTTTAGCTTTATATTCACTTAAATGCAATTATCTTCCCTTTTCTAAACTTTAATACATTATATATATTTTATGTAGTTACGACAAAAATGTATGACAACACCCATATGGACGATCAAGCCCTCATGATTCCATGCCTCAAGGGAAGCAAGGTCCCAAAAGCTTTTCATTGTTCACCTTCCAACCACCTAGTCAAGCGATCGGCTTCTCCATTCACCCGACTCGAGCTTCCCTCTATGTGGAGTCCTCCAGATTCTTCTGTTTAGACGCATGCTCCCAACATCCAGTCTACTTCAGTTCAATCCAGGTTGGTCTACCAGGGAACTAGATGTGAGGTCCAAAATGATTAACCCACATGAGTCGCATGTTGAACCAAGTACGTTCCATGCAAATAGTTGCCTTCAACCACAAGTATTCAATATTATGATTTTGACAATGAGGAATGCATCTATAAAAGGGATTCCTTATCGTCCATTATAATGGGTCTCTGATAAGTGATTAGAAGCCATATTGTGTAGCATAATCCCTATTGAGGAGCAAGGAGGTGGTGGATGCAGTGGAGAGATTAGTCTTCCTGCACCAGGTGTCATGGCCCCCTTCATTATTCTTTCTATATTTCTAGTATTGTCTCTGACCATGAGAGAGTAGATGTTTGTGTTGGGGCATGGGACCAACAACCGTATTTTATTCTAGCTTTTTTCTAAACTCGACAATGTTATTGCTATATAAAGTATCATTCTACTTAATTCCATTCCTTGAAAATTGATGACTTGCTTTGCATATATGTTGTAGACATGGATATGTAGGTTGTTGTGAGCATGATTAGAACACCAAAAAGATCATATTATCTCCTATAGGTATCAACAAGAGATAGTGAGGTGATTGGGTTACGATTTTCTAACATGCAGAGGATGGTAGATCATAAGTGAGGGAGTCCATTTGGAATAAATTGGGAACTTGGGTGCTGAGGATGGTTGGTTGCAAGGGAGTTTAGGCCAAGTGATGACTTGTATCTTGTGAGGGTGCAACACCTAAGCCTCTATTTAGTAACTGTTATTGAAGAGTTAAATCTAGTTAGGATAATTATGCAGGCTTGGGTAGCAAAACCCCATGCCCTGGTCCTCCTTATTATCATTCATTTACTGCTTAATCTTTGTTGCTTTGAGAAACAATTTAGTTTAATCAATCAATCAACTCCTCGATGTTAAATTTTGGTATCAAACTTCTAAGTTTATATAACTGCTTAAAAAGTTTGTCTTTTGGATTCGATCTTAAAGTTTACTGCAACAAGGCTTCCACTTGTGTGGAGTGGGGAATTAGTACACTGCTTTTGGTTAAATCTAGGAGTTATTCTTTTGGGTTTTTTCTTGGTGGGGCATTTGGAGCCCCTTCAGAATGCATATGTTAAAAAATAATCTCTTTGTCCTTAGTTTAACCACTTAGCTAACTTTTGATTCAATGCCAAAATTGGTTTTCATGTTAGGAGTATATATTCTTTATTATTTTATTGTATTCTCCATTAACCCTCTTTTACTTCAAGCCCACTCCATCTTTTCCCTTATAACTCCACCGTAATGGATAGCACCAAATCCTTCATAATTAAGAGCAACATCTCACGTATGCAACATGTAAGGTAATAGTTTTGAGGGATTTATAAAGCACATGTCTCATGGAAAATGTATGGTATATTATGCAGAGGTATGATATATTATGCCTTGTGATAGGAAGGGTGCTTGATAATGCAATAGTGAAACCATGTATCACATGAAATCTCCATGTTATTGAATTAAAAATATATGTAATTGACAGTCGATACCTAGTGCTTCTCTTGCTTTACATATTATTTTTTTCCATTCACAGAAGGGTTACCAAATGAATAAGGGGGAAGACAAATCATTTCACACTAACCACCAAAAGCAATCAAATAAGTACAAAGTGGACCATAATGCACAAGAGCTATGAATGATGACTCCTACCAATGCACAAAAGAAGTTGTGGGAACAATTATGACCGAAGAAACTCCAATGATCGTGGGAGTGAAAAGACCTCCTATGCTATGCTTATCATCATAGCCAAATCCCCACACAGCTCCAAGCTACCTTCCTTCAAACTGAGCAATACAAGACTCTCACATATACATGTACTAATATGTGGGTAGCCACACATTGTTGTTAGGTTTTATCACTTTATACATTATATATAGACATAATACAAGGAATGGTGACAATGCCAATGGGATTTAGTGCTTCAAGTTTTCTAATACAACTCTGACATCATTGGTAACAAATGAAAAGAAAAAACCTCTCTAAGAATTAAATTGGATGGATGACTGACTACCATAAGAGATAGTTCTTCTATCTTAATATCACATTTTGAAACTTTTTTGTTGCATCATTCTATGTATAACCATACCAAATATGTTAGCAAAGCACTTCCTACTACATCTTATGATATATGAAGCTCAAATTCCCTTTTCTCCGAATGTTGTTATTTTCTTGATGTAGGTGGCATCCAATAATGCTATATTGATTTTCTTTCTATGTGATGGCTCACCACATATAGTTTTGGGCCAATACCGCTAGACTGATGAATCATTTCTGTTATTTTTGGGCAAGTAGTGCTAGATTTATGACGACCTTTATCTCTATGTTGTAGGCAACTTTGATATTGTATGATTCTTTTCATGTTACAACTAACCATATGAAAATGCACATATTCTTTAGAAAATATTATTGTTGCTTTTATTGAGTGTGGTTTTGTCTTTTTATACATTCCTTGGCTCGATTTTATTAATGTTCTATGCTATAATCTAGGACAATGGGGACACTCCATAAAATAGGAAGAATAAAAACAGTATTAGAGATAGGCCCTAGGTGGAAGTAATGAAAGAAATGTTAGAGAAAATCATTAAAGTTGGCATGAGATGACATTGGTGTTGCATTTTAATATGGAGCAAGTTTATTTTGGTTTCAAAACAATGATATACAATGTTAATTATAGCAGATGTACATATATTATAATGTGATTTCAGTTGATAAATATTCACTCTTAATAAACATAATACGATTAAATTTTGTATGAGACCAATATGAGATACTTGATGAATATTGCCATGTATTAGAAAATTC
The DNA here is from genome assembly GCA_963693085.1 of Alisma plantago-aquatica. Taxonomy (NCBI): domain Eukaryota; kingdom Viridiplantae; phylum Streptophyta; class Magnoliopsida; order Alismatales; family Alismataceae; genus Alisma; species Alisma plantago-aquatica. The sequence goes on from OY856414.1 coordinate 667,575,963, forward strand.
ATAACTATTTTTATGTGATGAATGAGGATCTAGTAATTTTTGGTATGCATTTCTTTGGCTTCAACATTGTTCTCAATTTTAGATGAATGGTGACATTTTAGATGAATGCCTGCATTTTGAAACTTTAGCAGAGGATTTTAAAACAAGAACTTTTCAATTTCAAAATGTCTAGCAGGTTCGCTATTTTTTAAATTTGAATGTTGCTTAAAATTTTTCTTTAGATACTTCTAAATACATTAATGTCTACTAGGGATATATTTTGGTAAACATGAGTTCACATGGAGTACAAAATTCTTTTTTTGCACCTTATTGATCAGTGACATGGCTTAGCTAGCATGGGTGTCTGCACCTATTGGTTAGGGATGAGCCTTGATTAACTTGATGTGGAAACTGAGATAGGAGGCTAATGTGATATTTTCTTATCCATTGAAAACACACTCATCTCCTATATATAGGAGAGGAGGAAAGTGCAAGGGAAGGAAACTTAACCTTATTGGGACAAGAAAATTAGGCCCATGTGACATAATAAATTAAATAACAATAGTTCTAACACTCTCCCTCAAGATGGAGTGTGGGTGAAACACATATCTAACTTGGACTTACATGACTCTAATGACAAATAAGAATGTCGCTCCCCATATAAGATTTTCACTCTGCCTTAAAAATAACTCTCCAACAAAAAAGTTAATGACACCACCTTTGAAGTTTTGTTTTGTAGGTTGGAAATACTCAAGGTTTGGAGAAGGTCTTTTGAAGTGCATATGGAATGAAGAACACCTGATAAATGGAATCCAGACATCACAAAAAGTAGCGACCATTAGTCTGAATCATATAATAAAAAAATCATGACTACGCCATCTGCACTGGAGAGGGATGTGTGAGTGGTATAAGCATAGTCAACACATCCTACATACATAACAAAGTACGAATATAGAGGAAGAATGTCGATGTAGCAGTAGAAATATCTTCAAATTATTTAAGAAGTGTAGCCAACTAGAATTAGGATAGAAGACCATAAATGTCCATAATGTGGCACAAACATGAAGTAGATGAGGTCCTAATACCTACAAACTAGATCCATCTAGAGTGTGTGACTCTTGGGGGCTTGTGGGTTTGAAAGACACCAACAAGTAAAGCCCAAGTAGAGCACTAGAAGAACCCTCTTGGTAGGTGCATATTTAAAAGATATGAATAAAATAGCTAGTTTAAGAAAAAAATTTGGATGAATCATCAACATTGATGATACACAATTTACAGGCTAGAAATTTATGAACTTTTGAGAAGTCTGATGTGAAGAAACAAACATCTGTCTCATGAGAATGTAGCGAGAATGATCAACTGAAACATCATTAACACCAGAAGGAACTAGAGGCCAAAATAAGAGTAGCAAACCCTGTCCTGACGTACATAACATGGAATGAACACAAAAAGCTTGGTGTCAATGTTGCAATTGAGATATTTTAATGCATAAAGTAGTAGCCAACTAGAATAAGGAAGCGCATATTCTAAATCTACATGCATATCGTGGCACAGACTTAAAAAGTACAGTGTAATTGCGAAAGAGATACACCAATTATGCACTAGAAGTAGGATGCATAGTGCGAATGAAGCACCACAAAGACATTAGAAGGAGATATGTTGAGGAATAAGAAGCTCCATGGAGATCTGAATAGCCTAGAGTGATATGTATTATCTCTTTTATACCCTTTCTACTCATAATTTCTCTCTCATCTATTCCTCGACACTAATTATGAAGTGATTGAGTAGTTTGTGTTGAAAAAGAAATAATACCCTCATGCACATAGAAATTGATGCACACATGAGAGGTGGTAGGGGAGGAATTTTTCAATGGAGAGGAAGGGAAAAAACCACAATGTAAGGAGTGGGACCCGAGAGGGGATCCACTCCCTACTAAATTTAATAAAAAGGAAACGTCCCATATATCAAACACCATTAATAATTTTTCACAAAGGGATGGTAATCCATTTTATTCAATAGTATGATTCAAGTAACCAAATGTAGCAGCAAAAACAAAATATCTAACTATTACAAAACTTGATATTGTCTCAAAACTTCATCACATAGGGTGATACATATAAAAACTAAGTAAACTAAAGGATCAGGGGAGGGTCATCTAACTACCTCGAGAAAGTCTCCCAGAAGGTTTCAATTATACTTGATAAGGTCCTCGTCCAACTTGGTTATCTTTTCCTTGTACTGTACCTGGGATTGAAAGCATAGCCCAACAAAAAGAAGAAAAGTAGAGACATCAAAAAAACACTGGTATGTGCATACGAAACTTAGTATTGAGAAATGTTATGAAATAAAGGACGTCAAATAAGCATGGCTTCACATGGAAAAAGGAAAGGACTACCCAACTGGGCATAGAAGAATATGGATTTCAAAAAGTGATAACAAGGAGAATAGTTTCCATTAAACCAAAATAATTGTTGTACCACATGAGCACATATAATGTTTTTTACTTACAAGACCCATCACAATAATATTAACCTGCATGCAGGCGAGATAAACATAGCACTAGAACAATGTAAATAACAATAGTGACCAAAGCTCACAACCTTGAAACCTGATAGAGTATGGCACATGCCGGTGGGGAACAGCTCGGGTGGTGCGGCTCGCAAGCCCCTTGTGAGGGGGCACGGGTTCGACTCCCAACATTCCCTAGAATCCATAACTCGCCCGTAACATCGGCCGACCAACGATGTGGTTACTGGTGGGTCCCCGTACGGGTCAGGGGGTCTATCCGGGGGTTTACGCTGCCTGCGGGGGTCACAAAGTGGTGCTCATGCGGGAGTGGTTCCCTCGTCACCAAAAAACATAGAGTATGGCACACAACCATCTACCCATTATATATAAAAGTAAGCAAAAAACCTGGGTATGAGGCAAACAATCTCCATCCCAAAAATATAATAAGGGGAAACAACAAAAAAACCAATGTAATACACTACTCTAGGGCTACTAATTCACATAACATGCAAAATGTAGAGGCAAGTATAAAGAGTAGTCTTTTATAGAGTAATTAAAGTTTCCATCATAGGGATGGAAAAAATGAACATCATCCACATAAGTGTCAAAATTAGGGTATCAACGAGAATAAAGATACAAGTTAGAGTCAAAAGAAAGTCCAACACAGTACGATGATCATAGTATCATAATCAAGTAGAATGCTTCACATGTAATAAATTCTCAAAAGAGATATATTGTGTAGGCAAGTATTTCAAGAGAGTGAGAAACTAGGTTTATTGCTCAAAGAGAATAATATGAGATGCAAACATACCTTGACTTGAGTGCTAAGTCAGAGATCAAGTACTAATCTTCCAAGTCTAGACTCAACTTAGACCTACATATAATATTTAGAAATCCAAATCTATTAATACATGATTTTATCTAGAAAGTGGGTACAAGGTTACTGATTATGGATTTGATCCAAGATCCAATTTTTTATACATTAAAATCATTGTTCAATTATTATTAAGTGAATATGGATTATTGTACCCTAAAAATCATGTTTTTAAAACTTTGAAATCAGGCCATGAAAAATGAACCAAAAGATAGTGAATAATTTTCTGAATCCCATGAGTATTTTGGGGAAATTTTTGGATAAACTGAGATGAACTTATGAATTTTGGAAAATCTAACCAATTAGAAAATTTGAGAATGCCACATAGGCAAAATACAACTCTCTCGAGAGAGGGACTGATCCCTATTACATGGTCCAATCATCCGAGGCCATCTCGCCATGTCTCTGACCAATGAATAAATAAAATGAGGAGAAAAGAAAAAAAATTCCCATGGTAACAAAACAAAATGAGAAAGGAAATGAGAGGGGTAGAAACGAGAAAGAATTGGGGGGAATCATCCCCCCTATCAGTTGTTGACATGGCTGCAAGCACCAAAGCTGGGTCTCGTGGAGTTTTGGGGAAAAATTGATGAGGCGACAATTTGATAATCTGACCGCACTGAAATGAAGAATAGAGGATACTGAAACATAATCCAAGACGAATCAATCATCAGTGACGAGAGATGCCGTGGGTACGAGTTGCAACCTTAGGGAAAAAGTTTGATTAGTGGTGGTTGTAAGAGGAGGTTACAAACAAATTGGTGTGAGGGATTAGTTGCAAGAGACCTAATGAAGGTCAAGATACTGATATTTATAGGTGGGGCTCCAATTCTAGGACTTTTGGGGTAGGAGGTTCGAGAAGTCGTTGGTGAAATTTGGGCAAATCTAAAATTTGCAACAATAGGCCTCATGTAGGGTATGGATGTGTGCCAAATTGCACAAGGAAACTATAGGAGAAGAAATCTCAGGCAAAAGTTAACTGTGATGAGAGAAAATTGAACTAAAAAATTCACAAGAACAATAGTTGTTTCCTTTTTTTGAAGCAAGCTAGGTGGCAATCTCTTGATCATCAGATTGAGATCAGACAACTGAGATGATCACACACATGCACTAAAGTTGATCAACCATGTGACGTGTGCCCAAGGGGACGTGGCCGTGTGCTTGGCCAAGTGGATCAATGAATAGCCGCCACATCACTTCTTATTTGAGGTATAATGTCTTTTATTTGTAAAAATCCTAGTAATTAATTGGTAACTCAGATTGCAACATGTAATATATGAAAATTGATCAGGAGAATGCATCAAATTCAATAAAAATATAACCATGACCTAGATATGATTCTAGTTTAAAAAGTATTAAAAGTTGGCATCTTTAAAGTGTTAAATGAATCAAAACCCTAATTTTTTTAGTATTAATGAATATAATGAATTAAGTTGATGTTATTAGTCAAAGATCGATTTGTTATGAATAAAAAGAACACTTTGTACTCATATGAACTCAATAGTCTAAGATTTGAAGAATTAGGGTTTCCTTGTGATTAAGAGTATTATTAATGATGGAATTAGGGTTTGTCAACCCAGAAGAATATAAAAGTACCAAATATCTATATCTCAATCTCACTAACCCTAATATGAATTAAAAAGGATAAAGATTAGGACATTTGTGTAAAAGATACCTTTTGTAGCACAATCTTGCGTATAAAACCTAAAAGTAGGGTTTGTGGATTGAGAAAGTGAAAAAGAGCAATAAATGACTAATGGAATATTATGGATAAAAGCATAAGAAAGTGTACTTAAGAACCTAACTTTAGAACCAAGTCTATCCTTTGATAGGTTTTGGAATAAAATAGTGACACATGAGTGTTATGCCTTAAATTTCAGGTTACTTGCTTGGTTGATTGTGTGGTTAATCTTACTTGTTCTTATTTGGACTGAAAATACTCCTGAGATAGGTATGTAGTTATGCCTATGAATACCAGATCTAGTTTCACGTGGTTTTCTTGGGTTTCTCTGCATGGTTTGCAAATATATGACTGTTGGATGAACTTTACTTGCTTGCAAACTATAAAGTGACTATGTCTATCACATTATATATGGACGTGACTAGCTCAATTCTAAGCCACCTCTAGATCTATGGAAAGGCCATCTGCCTGAATAGGGGAAGGCACAAATTGGTACCAGCCTGAATAGGGGGTACATGAGAAGTTACCCGCCTGAATAGGGGGAGACATGATGAATTCATCCACCTGAATAGGGGAAGATTGTGAATACTACAATATGATGCCCTGAGGGGTTATGATAGAGGGTGGAGACACCTTGAATGGGTATCCATGATGAAAACGTTAAATTTGATTTGTTGGACAATAATTGTTGAATTATGTTGTTATAATTACTTGTGAAGTTTTGTTTCCTCCACATACTAGTATAATTTGTTATACTGGTCGACATTTTGTTTGTCGGTGTTTTAGGTTAATTTGCTTCAAGATGGAAACCGAACAAATAATGAAAAAGACATTGAAAGTGAACCAGACAATCTAATATTTGGGGGATATAGCTAGTTGGTACATATTTTGAGTAAAGTTATGGAATCCTATATTTTGTAAACTTTCATGAAAATAATTTTTATCTTATATCAAATTTATTTATTTTAGTAGAATTTATTAATTATTTTTTATCATGTGCAAAACTATTTGATCCTATTTTTGGATAAAGGCTATGGTTCCTTGGCCTTCCTTAATTGGGGGTTGTTGGGGAATGGGGTCGTTACATCGTGGGTATGAGGCGCAACCTCAAGAAAGAAAGCTCGATTGGAAATGGCTGTGCGAGGAGTTTCCAAAGAATTTGGCGGGAGGGATTAGTTGCAAGAGACCTAATGAAGGCTAGGGTACCAATATTTATAGGTGTGGGTTCAGTTCTAGAACTTTAGGAGTAGGAGGTTCGAGAAGTCGTAGGTGAGAATTGGGAAATCTTGAATTCACAACAATAGGCCTTGCGTAGGGTATGGATATGTGTGGAATCACACAAGAAAATTTTTGGAGAAGAATTCTCGAGCAAAGGTTAACTGTGCCGAGAGAAAATCAAAATAAAAAATTCACAAGAACGACGACCATTTCCTTTTTTTGAAGTGAGCTAGGTGACAATTTCTTGACCATTAGATCAAGATACAATGACCAAGATGATTGAGTGCATGTGTTAAAGTCAATCAACCACGTGACACGTGATATTTATGTCATTTCCCAATCTGATTTTTCCTAAAGCGATATATTTTAATTTCTCCTTCTTTCCTATTCTAATTGGGGGTGAAAACATTATCTAATTAAAGCCAAATTTGGTAGGATAACTAATTTTGGGGCGAGGAATCTGATTTTTACATTAGTATTCACTGTTGAAGACTCCTATTATTATATTTAATATTTTTAAATGTTATAACTTAATTTTCTCCTTTAATGAATTAGATGCATGTAGAAACTCTAAACTTATCCTATAGACAAACCTATACATGAGAAACACGATTTTACAATTAATTTTCCTTTTTGGAGTCATTTAATATGTTATTTAATATTTTAGGCTTAAAAGTACATTCTCTCTCCTAAACTACACTAGGTTAAAGAAGTTTGTCCAAATATGATGATAATTGACATATATGTTATTTTTAGTATGTGGATTTCAAACTTGAGGTTTAATTCCACTTTTGGAGATTTTTAGTAATTTATGTAATACTTTGGCTCTTATACTATTTCCTTTTCTAAATAGAATTAAAATAGTTATCATTATGCAAACAATGTGAAACTTGGCATCTAGGATAATTGTGACCCAAGAAACACATTTTACATTATATTTTATTTTTGAAATTTCCTTTCATGAGATATGGCATCGTTAGAATCTTTGACTTAATACCATTATGTTTATAAAAACAAAACATCCACTCAATTAAGTCTTGATATCTTCAATACATTTTTAAAAGAGCTATATATTATTATTATTATGCAGGAAATACCATATTTTATACATTTAACTTATTTAGTCCATTAATTTTATGTTTATTTAAATAATAAAATATTATTAATATTTATGGAAATAGAATTACCAATTGTTACTCCAAAGCATACTATTTGTTTTTATTTAGCCATTATGTTAGTAAAGAAAATATATCTAACACATTTCATGATTTTCATTATATTTTGTCACATAATTAAGTCATTATGTAAATATGTTTTTAATTTTTATCCTTGTTTGATCACATCTAAAGAAAAAACCTCACTAACTTTCTAATCATGGAATAGAGTAGGATTCTAGGTTCTCATTCATTACACAGTGTCCCCTTTTCTTGCGTTTTATAAACTAGCATGAGGTCTTTTGTTTGCGAATATGCCACTAATATATCCGATAACGCAAAGTTGATTTCCAAAAGCAACAGTTTGGGGGCTGATTTGAGTAGGCTCAACATAGGGAATACCATAACCTTGGGAACCAGGGCTTGGCCATCCCGACTGTCGGGCTAGTGCGATCTACCAGTGGAATTTGACTGGGAGCTTGTGGACATAGGGTGAACGCAGTTCCCCCCGTTGGCGTCCGATCCAATTCTTGCTCGCTGTGTTCTGGCTGACTACGGGCGCCTCCCCTCTGGGCTCTGACAACCGCTGATCCGATTAGACAGATCCTGATAGAAAACCAAATGAATCTTTGTGCGACCCGAGGTGGTCACCTAATTGGTCAATATTTCCAGCATTCTCACTTAGAGACATATCTTGGTTGGCGCAACTTTTCTTAATGAAAACTAGGTCATGAAACGGCCTTGACCTACAAGTACATATCACGAATTTTGATAAATGTCAGGGATTTAGCCTTCAACAATAGCTTGTTCTTTAGTAAGTAAAGCAATATGTAAGGCTAGGATCCTAGGAAAAAACATAAATCATTCACAAAAGAAACTACAAATAAGTCAAATGCATCACAAGTAGACACAGTAGACAAAGTTATAATGTAAAAACAGTAGCCTTATCATGCGTAGCACGAAAAACAAGGATAAAAAAGATAACGACTGATTTGTCCTTATAGTTTGCGATTTTCGTAGTGGCGAAGGGTTTCACTGAATTTTGTTTCGAGAAAACATAAGTGCGTCGCCATTGGACCTAGATTTCTAGCTAAACCAGATCCAATGCTTGGTTGAGTGAAAAACCAAAAGATAATCCAAAGAAATAAAAACCAGAGAAGTAAGACCATGGTCAGAGTCGTTGTATCACTCATGGGACGGAAATTCCACCGAGCAGAACCTTGATTCAACGAGGCTAGGTCATATACCAACGACCGGCAAGAGCTTTTACCGGGCCCTCAACAAAATAATGATTAACAAAAGGAATCTCAAAATATACGGGACGGGACAAAAAACTCGACCAATTAAGCTGAGCCCTTGATATAACTATGTGGCGCACGCTTTTCAGCTTTTCGCGAGGGAACAAGAAGAAATTTGTAGAAAACGATGTGTGCATGGGCGAGAAAGCGATAGATGAGTGAGACCAAAAGTAAACATATAGGGCACGTTTGCTTTGCCCTGTTCCGCTGTATTGGATTGCAATCCAAAATCCTTCAGCCGAAAATTTATAATTTATGTTTGATTAGTCGAAGCTGTAAAATGAGAGAAATCCAACATTTATCAACTATACAGAACGTGCAGGATTAAGATCCCCATCTCAAAAGGGCGGGACACAGTCACTCCAGCAAACTTGCGTGATAAACTTTGTTAACTATTGCTGCCAACTGCGTCGATCTGCACATGACGGCTGGTCCCGACACGGCAAAAGCAGTCCAGCTGACCGAACATATTGCTCTATGGTTCTGTATTTCTGGAAGTCAGCAAATTAGTAAAATCGGGATTGAAGAAGTTTGGGATTTGTCTTAATCCCATCAGATCCCCCAAAGCAAAGCAAAGGTGCCCATAGTGTATTTCAAAAGTAGCTATTGTTGTCACTGCAATTCTATAGCCGGTTGATTCTATTAAGAGTATCTATAGATTTGACCTCTACTTTTGCGTAATTTCACGTAAATGTTTCTATTTTGGTTCCATAAAACTCCTTACTGTCGTCGGGTTATCCAAGGACTCATCCTCCGTGGAGTTCTACATGGTCAAAATCGATTCTGCTGTGTGTAAAAGGGATAAAGAGGCTTTGATTTATACTACGAAGCAATTTCCAAACACGTCTGTGAAATTGAATTTAAATAATCGGAATATGTGTCCAATAAAAAGAACGATGTTCTTTGTTAACGTCTATAATATCTGCAAATTTTGATCATGGTCTGTTTAGTAGAATGTAAAAACAATCGGCGATAGAAATTCTAAAATAAAAAATATAAAAACAGCGAATTAAACCGAAAATAATGCAAAATGTATATTCTGATTGTTATCTGTTTGGAAATGTATAATATGATGGATTTCATAGAATAATGATGCAACATGTTGTAGTGACGGGAGTTAAAGAGGGGTTAAAATTGTTCTCATAAAAGCCCGTTCAAATAACTTAGCAAATCAATGCTTCCAAAATCAGATGTAGTTGGTTCTACCTGATTTTCTACAAGAAAAAAAAAACTGGTGCAGTTCATTACCACATAGTGACTTAAAATTATTGAACTCTTGAGTTGAAAACTATAAGCCATTCCGTTTTCACCCCAATCAAACTTAGCCCTTATTTCAATCACAATCTCCAATTTATTTGTTGTCAAATCAGATGGTGATGTAAGCACATGCATATTTGCCTATTCTACCACAATAAAATACAAAAAAAACCAAATATTTCCTTCCACGGGTTCCACAACTAATTCTTATTTTGACTGTTACAAGAACCTATTGTTTTGCACATATTTTCTTATTATCCGGTGAAGAATGTTCAAGGGAAGAAGCCGGCTGAGTCCCAGCAAATCCTGGTCGTATAACCATCGCGCGGCCGGCGGCTGCCGATGATAATCCATGCTAGATTTTATCATTGAGGGCAACATCAATCGTCAGTCTAGGCATTTTATTTTTGAGCATATACTATTAAGATATTTGGGAAGAAAGTTTCAAATGCACGTGTTTGGAACTTGGAAGACACTGAATTCTTCCAAGTTGTATGACATCGACAAAGAGCGCTGTTGTCGTAGGCATGTGTGTGTTTGATTCGGTTTTTCCCACTGTTCGTCAGCTTTGCTTCCTTTGATTCCTTCCAGAATAGCTGAGGAGTACTAGCCCCTTAATTTAATCTGATTTGTTGACTGTGCCTTATATATATATTTTCTCTTCTTGTTATAGGTTTTCATTCAAATCCCGTAGCTGACGTCTTAATTTTAAAATGACAGTGGATGCTTATTTTTCAATTTTCGAAGAGTGTCTAACTGTAGACAATTGTGATTATGCTGGCGGCATATGTTGGATCAAGTGCGTCCATCGTCGTTGCTTGGGTGTAGGCATATACGGGTGGGTGTTCGGGACGCGTGCGCGTGAGGTTAAAGTCTGTGTCTTGAGTTTGGGAATCAACATGCTTGGCAAGTGATCAACAGCTAGATACCCCTGCGCTTGCAGGATGAGGCCTGATTACGAGAACGAGACGAGCTCGTGGAATTACACCCGACAAACGGGATGATTCTCTCCTTGTTCACTCCATTCCACCATGTGCGCTTACCTCCATAACTCACTTGGCCGGCCGCCCTGGCATTATGCCGATGGCCCTCAGTTCTGGTTTGTTTGGCCCTTCTGAACCCTTCTCTGCCACCTCTCTGCAATGAGGTATTGTTAGGAACCTTACCGCATGATGCTTCCCTGTCTCCCTCATGTCTACCACAGGGGAAGATAGGTAGGATTTGTTGGCATCCAAATTGTTCCTCTCGGTTCTTACACGATTATAGATCTTAGTTGTCTACGACAGCTTCGAAGGGTTTACATGCATGAGAGCTCCAAAGGGTTTGCATGGGGACATGTCTTCCGCCAATTATGACTATGAGGATAAGACTCACTAAAATCACATTTTGTTGCCTTCACCTCCGGCACATATGGAGAAATCGGACTCTATATGTTCAAGAGGGGTTATCTTAAATAGGAGGACAAATTAATTGCGATTTTCATAACAAGTAAATGGCTTACTTGGATTAATCATTGTGTATATCAATCTATATCATTTTTATGTGTTTGTGATCTCGATATCTGGATTGTGTTTAGTCATCATTTTGAGTTTAGGGTTTCACAAAAAGATATATGGAAATCTTTATACCACTTATACTATTCGTTCAATGTTAACTTCTTGATTGCTAATGAAAAATATCCATACCGTTGGCGTAGGAAATAGGAGATGTGACCATGAAACTTCTACATAAAGTATCCAAACATGACCTAGGTAGAGGATTACATAAGGTAACAAGGAGAATGTGAAATTTGTCAAATGGAAAGAAAATCAAAATCTCATTCAAGTCCAATAACATCTTATCCACTTCTATACCTATTGAGTTTATGCACATGTATCTTTTTGAACAATGAGAATGCAATCTTGTGGTTGCAAGAAGTATTGCTTTTTCATAGTGGATGCCTTTTCTAGATTTTCTTGGCTCCACTTTCTTGATACAAAAAATGGCACCTTTTGATGATTTTGTTATAAATTTCCAGTAATTGTGAATTGAGCTTAAGCTTAAGATAAAAACCATTAGCAGTGACAATACTGATGAGTTAAATTTAGTGAGCTTGAAACATTTTGTTACCAACAAGGCTATGGAAAAAACTTATCTGCTAGAAGTTCCTAACAAAACATCCTAGTAGTAAGAAAAATGGAGATCCCTATAAGGGATGGTTAGGACAACACTTCTTGATAAAAACACTCTAAAACATGTTTGACCTAGGTCGTCAACACCTACTATTATCTTCAAAATAGACTTCTTTGGAACCTCATATCAAGAAAACTTCTTCTGAAAACATATGTATCACGAAACCAAAGTAGATTTATCTGATACCTTTAGCTCCAGTTGATATATTCTTAACATTAAAGGTGACAAAATAATTCTATGCCAATTAAAAATAAGCCTCATTTTTAGCATATTTCCCACAAGTAAATCATATAAGCATTTGAATTTACCATAAAGGTTGAAGAATTTATTTCCTGTAAAGATTCATTGAAAATCTTCCTAAAAGTAAATACAAAATTGGATTTCTACATGAGGACATCACACTTGAACCTAACCCATCATCTATAGTTAACACAGAAGTTTATAAAATGAAGAATGATATACCATTTAAAGGGTTTTGCGTTCCTCAAATCTACTTATATAGTCATTACAAGCGATATGATTATATATGATCCTAGAGATATAATAAAAACAATTCATTATTTTAAATGAAATATCCAAAATAGAGTGAATGATCATTTGTGATGCTTGTTCCACTTCATATATCGTTAACATTAAAGGTGAAAAAATAATTCTATGCCAATTAAAAACAAGCCTCATTTTTAACATATATCCCACAAGTAAATCATATAGGCATTTGAATTTATTGTAAAGGTTGAAGAATTTATTCATGTAAAGATTCATTGAAAATCTTCCTAAAATTAAATACAAAATTGGACTTCTACATGAGGACATCACACTTGAACCTAGCCTATCATCTATAATTTATAAAGAAGTTTCTAAAATTAAGAATGTTATACCATTTTAAAAGCCTTACATTCCTCAAATCTACTTATATAGTCATTACAAGCGATATGATTATAGATGATCTTATAGAAATAATTAAAAAAATTCATCATTTTAAATGAAATATACAAAATAGAGAGATGTTATGGAGGAAGAAAGGTGAAGGAAAAGTTCACAACAAATTCTATGGTGCCTCATCTTTCTCTCTAGGGCCAAAAAGTTGGACGAATCTATCGAGTTTCAGAGCTTCTAATCTACCTTCTCTGCTGATATGGAAACCGGTTGACATGATTGACGGTAAGACCCTATTTCCCAAGGCTAAATAGAAGGAGAATGATGATAAATGAATGTGCTTAGTAGGTTACATCCTTGACTTTAAACCTTATTTCCCAATGCGCGAAAACTATCAATACTGGTTATGGGACCCTATTGGTTCTATCAAACTAATCAGCACAAGAGACAATATGTTTTTAGTCAAATTCTCTAATGCCCTAGATCTTGAAAACTCTCTATCTCGTAACTGGTTTATCAAGAATAGGCCTATGGTTCTATTGAAGTGGAAGCAGGGTGACCATATTATAATGTTTAAACTGAAGGATGCTCCAGTTTGGATTTGAGTCTATGGGTTACCTCTTGATTTGTGGATAGTAAAATGTTTGTAAGAATAAGTTCTATCCTTGGATCTCTGATCTGTACTGATGAAGCTATTAATGCTGGTTCTAGAGTTGAGCTTTCTAGAATAGACATTTTGCTGAGTTTGAACTCAAAACTCCCAAAGAATCTAACTCCTTTTAGCGACGAAGGAGTTTACTTTACTATAAATATTTCTTATGAATTTGTTCCTTCTCTGTGTGCTTCTTGTGGTTTTATGGGTCATGATGCTTATCAATGCTCTCCATAGGAAGTTAATATAGAAATTCATTAATCTACCTATGTTTCCTTTGTTCCAGGAGAGAATGTTAATGTTGATAATGTTATTTTCTATCTCAATTCTATTGGTATTGAGCACAATGAAGAACTCATAGAAAAATATAAAGGGATAAGTTCTATCCCCTTGACACCTGTTCCCATTTTCCCTTATACATCTCCAATTTCTATGTCAAATTCCACTACTCTTAAGCTTGTTGATTCTCAAAAAATTAGTAGGAAGCTTATACAAAATCTCTTCTTGAGTGTCCTCCCAAAACTAACACTAGTATTTTTTTATAGAGTTGCTAATTCTAGTTTCTCACCAATGCAAAAAAAAGACTTGAAGGATTAGAAGTCATTAATGAAAATCCTTTTGAGATTGATAGTACTGCAAACATTGACAACGAGGCTGGAAGTTTAACAACTGAAAGTATTAAGTGAGTACTAATCTTAGTATTTCATCTTGGAATACAAGGGTTATTGGTAATGAAATTAAAGGTGTCCAAGATGAAATAAGAAGGTCTGAAAGTAATATTTTCATCCTCAACAAAACTAAATTGAGACTTCCTAAAGTGAAGAAGTTTATGAATAACCTTTTTTCTTGAATTTCAATCAATTTCTAGTAGCAATTGTCATGCTCTGGGTAGAATATTTATAATGTGGAAAAATGATATTCTATATGTTAGTAAAATTTTAGAATTTGATCAATTTATTCATGTTAAAGTCTATGTTAATAGTGAGATTCTCCTTATTTTTGCAATATTTGGACATAACGATGATGTTGACAGGTCAGATCTCTGGTTTGATTTGGATCTTCTTGCTCAATCCATTGATGACCCTTGGAGTTTAATGGGTGATTTTAGCTGTGCGAGGAAGAATTGTGAGAAATTTGGTAGATTACCTCCTTCAAATAGATTTGTGCATGAGTTTAATGATTTTGTTCTCAACAATGCTATGATTGAGTTGGATCTAGTTGGTCCTTATTTCACCTGGGAGAATCATCAACCTGGAAAAGATTCATCACCTCGAAGATTGATAAAATTATGTATTATTCTCACTTGTTATCTACTTATGATTTTATGTCTGTTGTGAAAAAAGCCTCAAATCATAATGTCAACAATTTTTCTATGTTCATATTATATAAAAAAATATCTATTCTAAGGCATGAGCTCATGAAGTGTAATAGATTTTCATTTGGTAATATTTATGATAATGCTAAATATACTTGTTTTAATGCTCAAGTTTCTGAAGAGAAGGCTGATCTCAATCCTCGTGATCCCAGTCTCAAAAATTCTACTCTTATTTTGAGAAAGGAGACAAAGCAAGCTAATCATATTGAAGAGTCTTTATTAAAGCAAAAATCTCATGTACAATGGCTTAAAGAAGGAAATACTAACTCTAATTTTTTCTATTCTTTTCTTAATATTTGCAGGGTCATAAATAAGATTAACCATCTTGTTAAAAATTATGTTATTATCAATGACCCTAAAGTCATCAAAAGTGAAGTCCTTGACTTTTAATCTACCTTTTTTAATCAAGATCAATAGTGTCTAGGCTTTTGGGATACTGAATGGACATGTCTTTCTCTTTCTCTTACATAAAGAACCAGTTTGATAACTATGATTACTAGAAAATAGGTTAATGATATTATTATCTCTTTAAATACTGAAAAGGCCCATGAGCCTGATGGTTTTGATGTCTTTTTTTAAGAAAATCCAGAGTGTTATTGGTGATGATGTATTTGAATAAATTAAGAAATTCTTCTCAAATGGAGCTCTTCTTAAAGAGGACAATATAAATTTTATCTCTCTTATCCCTAAGAATGACAATGCCTCATCTTTAGCAAATTGACAACCCATAGCTTTACGTAATGACTTCTATAGTTTGATCTCCAAAATTCTTTCTAACAAGCTTCAAAGTGTTCTTCCTTATATCATTGATACTAATCAGTTGACTTTTCTAAAAGGCAAATCCATTAAAGATGTGATTCTTATCATCAATGAAATTCTCAATGACTTCAAGAAGTCTTCTAATGATTTCATGTGTATCCAAGATGGAATCTCTAAAGCATATGATTCGGTAAATTTTAGATTCATTTGTGCTATTATGTATCGTATGAACTTTCCTCCTATTTGGATAAAATGGGTTGAAACCATATTTAAAACCACCTCTTATCAACATATGGTGAACGGAGAACCTACAAATGCTTTTATGCCTTCCAATGGTATCAGACAGGGAGATCCCCTAGCTCCTTACCTCATTATCATTATTATGCAGGTTTTTTTAGAGCTTATTAAATAGTATGTTAAAGACTAAAAAAGTATCCCTATTCACGTTTCTAAGAACTTAAGAATCTCCCACATTATCTTCAGTGATGACTTAATGATTTTCTCTAATTATGATCCAAATAATGCTTTTAATATCAAATGCTTGGTTGAAATATTTGGTAATGCTTCTGGTCTCAATTTCAATTGTGATGGAAGTAATATCCTTTTCAGTTGTAATGCTAAAAGCAATGACATTGAGCCAATTTTAGACATATCACAAGGCTCTTTACTTTCTTTGAGATATCTTGGTCTCCCTCTTTTCAAAGGTAAACTGAAGAATAAGAACTATTCTAATCTTATTAATAGAACTAAACGCAGGTTGGAATGTTGGAAAGTGAAGTCTCTATCTTTAGCTGGCAAATTAGAGCTTATTGAATCCACTTTGTCTACTATGTATCTGTTATGGGCTTTTTCATTCCCTATTCCAAGCTCAGTTCTTGAAGAGGTTGATAAGATCTATATAAACTTTCTCCAAGGGCACTCTAAGTTTAAAAGAAACTTGCATTTAGTGAAGTGGAATTCTATTACTTTACCAAAATCTGAAGGTTCTCTTGATAGAAGAAAAAGTAAGGAAATGTCGAAAGCTTATCTTATTTTGAACTATTGGGATATAGCCAGAAAGAAGGATTCTTTTGGGATAAGTGGATTTAAAAAAAAAATACTTAAAGAGCATGACTGTCTACTATATTTCAGAGTCTCCTAACTTCTCTTGGCTTTACAATAATTTGATCAGGATCAGATCTAACCTTTTACCTTTTGTTGACTTTCATGTTGGAAAAGGTGGTGATTTTATGTTATGGAAAGATTTGTGGTTAGAATCCAAGTTTCTAAGTTATTGCTTGGGTCCCGAGTATATGATTAGAGCTACTTTACCCCATAATTACCATATCTTTTTTATTTGATCTAACAATGAATGATGTGTTCCTAGAAAATAGATGTTCTACTCAGATTCTTGATGTTGTTAAAAGTGCAGGTATCCATCTAAGTGATTTTTATCAAATTACCTTCAAAGGAAATGATAATATGTGCATCAAGAAAATTTGGAAGTGTATAAGAACCAAGGGTAATACAAATAATATCATGAGTGGATTTGGAACTGTAAGACTCCCAAGAACTATCTTGTTCATCTTTGGAAAGACAAACACAATAAGATCCCAACTTCTGATTATGTGGGGGGATTGGTATACAAATGGTATCTATTTGCTTTCTCTATTTCAACATGTATGAAGATACTGGTCATATCTTAATTTAGTGTCCCTTTAGTATTGATCTCTATCATCATGTTGTTAAGTTGGGATTTCTTCCTATGAGACCTGCAAATTGGGATGCCATTTATGCTTTTAATACTAATTGGAAGATAATTGTTTTTCCTTTTATTTTCTATTATGTCTGGAGAGAAAGAAACTATAGAATTCATGAAAATGTTTCTCTCATGTGGTCTAGTCACTGGTCTATCATGAGGGTGATATTTTTTATTTAATGCCTAGTCTTTTGCTTTGTGATTACTGGAAAGGTCTTCTAGTTTCTTTTGCCTTGGGCTAGTTGTCTTTATTGGACCATGCGATTTTCAAGTCTCTGTTATCTCTTTTATTTCTTGAGTATCTATGCTGATTAATGTCAACTATTTGGAGGTCTCTCCCTAGGGTCATGTTCATGTATCTGGAGATCTAGTTTGTGAATGCTTGTGTTCCCATAAGCTGTATGTTGTGGAGAAGACAAATGTGTCGAGTCCTGATATGGATGAATAACTAGAGGCTTTTATGATGTTGATGGATGTATAGTCTATATTTTTTTGGAGTTTCTCTATTGATATTGGATCTCCTTTTTGGATTTCTTTCCATGAGATGATATGTTTATTGTTTCCTTGGGATATTTATTCCTCCTCTTGAAGGCAATCAATTTTTAGAGATCTTTTGTTGGTTGATTTTATGATGCGTGTACTTGATGTTGGTATCTTGTAGAAGCTTCTTTGGTGATGGAGGTTGACTTGTGGAAGATCTATCCCTGAAACTAGGTTCTGTGACATTATATGAAGTTAAGCTACTCTTTTTGGATAAGACTTTCTTTCAATTTCTAATATGGTTGTCTGAGTCCTACTGGAGCTTCTCTACTAATGATGTATGATTATTTTGGAGATTTATTCGCTGAGATGATCTTCTTCTTTTTGAGATCATTCTTTATTCTATGTACATTCTTTTTCTATTAATCTCCTGTATGCTCCCTCTCTTTTTACTTTTTCAAGCATTTTTACTCAAAAAAATTCAAAAAAACTAAAAAGTAAATTTTTAGACAAAAATGTAATTAAACAAGATTGCTGAAACTGGTAATGTTCTTAGAAATCAAACTTATCCCATAGACTAAAGATATAAACAATATTAAAGAATCAACTGATGAAAATAAGGTCTAATAACTGCAACTGAGTCTATCCAAATGGTCACAACATTAGATTGTCAATTTGTTATATAAAATTTCAAATAAATATCACAAACATTATTTTGAAGGATATAATGAATGAAGAAGACACTATTGCTCAACCGGCTAGTTCTGAATATGCAACATATTGATTATTTCATTATATGATAGATACTTTGTGAGGATTAAGACAAACATGGTAAGAGTAACTACGAACTTTTTATTATTAATAACATGTATGTATTATGAAAGGCATATGTACCATATTAGTCATGACAAATTATAGAACTTGATTATTGCAAAAAGATGTGTTGGAAATATTGCTTCTGATACTAGGATCAGTTTCATTGTAGTTGATTCAATAATATGAGTTTGATTGAGAGGTAACCAACCATTCACATTCAACACTTGTTTAGACTGATAGTGAAGAAGAGCCTGACTATTGGGACCGTTTCTGAAATTATTTTTCAACCAAAAGGCAACCTAATATCTATATAAGGAGACTAAGGTTGATCATCTTCATCTTTAAAAAATAAATTCTTATTAAAACCTCTTTCAAAGATCTTGTATGCTTCCCAACTTGTGATTTTGAAGTGTTTTTGGAAAACTTACTAGAGTTTGCTCTCATCCTCTCTTTCTTTCCTTCTCTACTTATTTTTCTTCAATGGAATCATATTCAACATCCGACAAGAAGAATATCACAAGAATGAAAACTTTTTCTTATATTATTGTCATAGGAGTTTGCTTCATCAATTTAATATGATGTTGACCATAAATTAAACTCACAATCTAATCCCCATTTCTCTATCATCAACATAAACATCCTACTACGATTAATTGCATATGTTGAATATAATAAGTCTAAATTTCCAAACTTGGTAAGGAAACTTAGTTGACAAGTTCTATGCCAATATTACATGGGGGAATGAGTTCTCTTTTTAGATTTGTTCTATGTAACGTTCTAGAATCTTCAATTCAAATATTTGGGACCCTAACTCCATGACTTGATTTCCATATGACTAATAATATAGGGTCCTCCAAATGAAGTTTAATATGAACCATAATAAACACCATTATACCCTAGAGATCCGAGAATGAGAATCTAATAATGTATAATTGCAAAACCTAACTTCTGTTACCGATATCCCAACCATGCCATGTATATTTAAACCATGAAATGATGATGAAGTCAGATCTATAAGGGCCTAACCCTAGACCCATGGATGACTTATTAAGTGTATTTGGTAAATAGTGATGGTCAAGCTCTAGTTTTAGACAACTAACCCAAACATAATTACAATTGGTATGAAAATTAATACATTGAGGACTTTAAGTTATGAGGTGCCTAAACATAATTTAATACACACCGAGATCCCTATTTATCTCATATGGTCTCATATGTAGGTGAGTTCATGAAGTGTATAATACATGTCACATGATTCATTAACTTAAGAATATTAACTTTAGTAGGGATTATTATTAATAAGATAGGAATAAACATGAAAAAACCTAATAATAGTCAAGTTAAGTTACCAAAAAATAATAGTTACATAACGACCACCACCAAACCGAAAACCAAATCATTACTAATTGTTGCGAAATAATCATAAGCAGTGGATTAACAAAAATCACTAAAAAATTAAAACCATTTTGCAAAGAGATCCATTTCCAGGAGAACTCTTAAAGGAAGAACCATAACCTTATATACATCATTGATCACATTGTACATACACTTTAACATCTCTTCTCGAGGATAACTGAAATGACTGTCATCAAATCGAAAAACAAATCATTAATGATTAAGCGGAATGAACATAATCAATATATTAACAAAAATCACTAAAAATTAAAACCATCTTGCACATAGATCACTTACCTAACAAACTCTTATACAAGGAGCCAAAGCCTTTTATATATGTGGTTCGCATTATACATTCAGTGTTCTGTCTCTTTTCGAGAATAACAAGTACCAATTGCTTTACTTTAATATACACAACAACAACAAAAAAACCTCGAGATAAGCAAACTAAAATCTCAAGTCGTTTGTGAAAACCACTAAGAACTATCTCCTAAGGACCTAAGAGTACATAGACGACAGATAGGACTTATATCTACAAAACTCTTGACAGACAACACACTTCACCTAAGATACTACTATTGTCCTTGCGGATACGATCCTTCTTCTGCAGTCCGGTTCCTAGTCCCTCATCCACGTCCACCTAAAAATTGCCGA
The DNA here is from genome assembly GCA_963693085.1 of Alisma plantago-aquatica. NCBI lineage: Eukaryota > Viridiplantae > Streptophyta > Magnoliopsida > Alismatales > Alismataceae > Alisma > Alisma plantago-aquatica. Next base: position 667,596,849 of record OY856414.1, read on the forward strand.
TCCCATGAGGTGAGACTATTATCCCAGCGAGAGATATAACTCTCTTCCAACAATATTATTATCAAAGGAAATAATATAAGACTAAATAGAATTATAAAACATCTATTTACTTGAAAAGGAATATGAAGAACACGTATAACATCTATCTTATCAAGATGTATGAAAGTAGTAATTCATCAACCAATGTTTCTAACAAGAATTATATCAAATGCTACAAAGACAAGCATAATTTCATTTATCATGTACTTTCATATTCACTGAGACATATAGATCACTTAGAATCTCAATATCTTATTATCATCATACTTGGGTATTCAAACCCTTCATTCGTCACTTAGTATTGTCACCACTTAGAAGATAACCTTTACTTCTAGTTCATCATACCAGGGTATATATTCACATAGTCCACATAGCTCATTGATTCTATTTCATATAACATCATAGCTCTTACTTAACCATAATTATTGCCTTAAGATACTTTCATGGTTATTATCAACAATTTCAACATATGTCTTAACCATGAAATACTAAGGAAAACATCCTCCCTAATGAATTAGGGTTGTCATCAATCGATTAGGGTTTCAAGATTTCAATAGAAAGATTAATCCCTAACTCATAATCCACTCATCTCAGGAGTATTATTTTAGATTTAATTACATAATCAACCTTCCAATCTTAGTTTCTCTTTCATCTTTAAGGTCTACTAGCTTATTACCCTCAAACTGAATTAAACTCATTATGTCTCAAAGTATGGGCTAGACCATTATTCTCATATCGTATACTAGGGTATTCCATATCTATTTACATCATATTGGATAGCTTCTTGGGTTTCCATATCAGGCTCCATCTTGGGTTATCATATCGTGTACCCTCATGGATATCATCTTGGACTTCCATATCATGTACCTACATAAGGTAGTACCATGTTGCCATATTGTGTGCCTATGTTAACCATCATATCAGTTTACCTTTCCTAGATACCATATCGGATTTCATTCTAGGTATCATATCATTTTCCCTCATGGGTTTACCATATCAGGTAGGTGTATTGGGCACCAAATCGGGTATAGGTATTGGGTACCATATCTGGTACCCAATTTAAGTGATATCTCATGACCATATCGTGTGCCCAATATTATAAGGACCTTGAACTCAAATCATTACAAGTTGGATACCAAGTTGTTCTTTAATTCAACAAAAATTAGAGGGAGTATATCGAGTTCAAAGGATAATAGCATATCATATTCCCATTCTTTATTCTAGGGTTTTACTCATATCAGGCAAAGGTAATGCTTGACCCTAGTATCGTGTTCAAGGTGATACATAGGAGTCTTCCATATTGTTCATAGAATTTATCTTACAAAATGTATCCTACCTTCATATCGGGTAGACACCCATATCTATTTTCCATATCGGTTTTCAAAAGTCTCCCACCCATATCGGGTATAGGGCCTTCAACCCATGTCAGGTTGCAAAGATCTGCAACCCATATTAGGTTGTCCAATGTTGATGTCATCATCATCAACCTCAAGATCGTTATCTAATTTAAAATCATGGATAACAATCCTAATTATTTATTGGAACTCATGATTATATCAATTGATCAAAAAAAATCTAAATTTGCAAATAATCAACAAATTGAACAAGATTGAAGAAAGGATAAGAATATTGGAGGATTTAAGTTATATAACCCTCCTCTCAAAGAGTTTCCAAGCTTCAAGCTTCAAATTCTCACATTCCAAGGTTGAAGATAAGCCTTCTCCAAGCTCCAAGACTTGAGCTCCAAGCTCTTGCACGATATCTCTAATCACTTTGGGCGATATCACCTTACTTGGATGCTTCAACCTACTTTGGCCGATATCTCTTTTCCTTGGCCAATACCAAGCTTCACCACTCTACTCTCTTTACTATGGGTGACACAAGAGGGGGTGTTGCATGATACAAGAGGGAGGATCACTTACAAGATCTGAAAAACTTGCCAACAAATGAAGGTCAAGGTATTTGTACTTGAGGTTTATAGAAAAGAGTGTCATGGGTATCGTTAACTTAAGGTACTTTATGCCACCTAGCCATGCAAGGTCGACACATACTCTTTCATGCATGCCACTATTATCTTTTCCATGCAAAAAGGATAAAGTAAGAAATGTGGCTCTTGAGTTGTCTTCTAGGGCAAGTTTTCTCCCACTAACTAAATTATAATATTCATCTCCATCTTTCCCAAGGAAAGTTTCAAATCAATGCCTTATCATTTCCTTGAGGTGCCTTGCCCATCATGGGACAAACCAAAGCTCCACAAACCGATAAGAGACTCTCCTTATGGCTCTATGGCCGATAGGGACTTCTACTCTTAAATCCACAACTTGATATGGCTCATGTACATAACTTTCAATTTATACATTTTCTTGGTTTCTTTATTATTAAGAGTACTAACACTTCAAGATGCTTCAAACATATTGTCTCCTTATTTCTCTCTCCTCTAGATAACACTAGGTAAGAGTAACATCAATCTAGAGGTGATAATTTACACATTAACCCTTATCTTGTGTAAATTGCACTTTTCACTTAGATTATCATATAATGCACACATAGAATGCATATAAGCTCAATTTTGAGAATAAACTTCACAAAAGTCTTGAATTAATTTTCCCAAAAGATAAGAACAAGTTTTAAGAAACTTACTTAAGCAAAACATCTAGGGTTAGGCCATGACCCAGGTCAGGGGTGTTACAATTATAAATCCCTAACAAGGATTTCGTCCCCAAAATCCCTGATAAAGGAAGACAAGTGTCGTTCATGCATCATATCACCAAGTGTCCACATAACATCTTGATGTCATGGAGATATTACCGGAATTTGACCAACACAAGATCCTTTCACATAGGGTTGTCATAGAATCTGTCATACTTAACTGTCCTTTCCAGACTAGAGTTACATTTTGTCCTTCATATGTGACTACAAGTCTTATCATACCTCTATTGTACCAGTCTAATCTATTGGTTCAACACTAGCTTTCTTATGACTTGTATCAACTATCCCATAAGTTGTTTGTTTCTTATTATAAGAAGAGGCTACTTGTCAAAGAAGAACTTATCTCGAAGGTATCTGTATAAGTTGCCTCAACAGATCTTGATAGGGATACTTTTAAGGATTCATTTTTAGCTTTGATAAGCTTTTTCTCAAAATGACTCTACAATTGTTCATTCAATTAATACATCCTTATCAGTACTATGGTTATGTAGAGAATAAACGCCTAACATATGACCTCCATACTAGAGTTATCTCCAGGTTGGCCCTTCTAGGTCCCCAATCTTATCAGGAGTCATATTCTTAATTTCCCATACTATCTGACACATCTTGGATACCAGAATTCCTCATCTTAGTATCCTTCACATGTGTCGAAAACTCATCACATCCTAATCATTTCTATCTCTCTATTATACAAAAAGGTCTTTCTTTCATTTTAAGACATTATTTATAGCACATATCTTTATCTTTGGAATCAAAGTCCTAGATGAACTGATACCTCTCTAAGTATCCATCAATAGAGCACTTTTAACTTATGCACATTAGTGTCATAAGACTCACTTAATTGCCATGTCCCTGAAAGGAAAGAACACAAAGGAACATATTCCTTTTATCACCCCATCATTACCCAGGGTTGTTTATCAAAGAGGAGACATATAATTAGTTGGGAAAGTTCACCTAGAAATCCCTATTTAGTTGGTAAAGTTCACTTAGCAATCCCTATTTAGTTGGGAAAGTTCACTGAGCAATCCCTATTTAGTTGGGAAAGTTCACTTAGAAATCCCTATTTATTTGGGAAAATTCACTTAGCAATCCCTTTTTAGTTGGGAAAGTTCACTTAGCAATCCCTATTTAGTTGGGAAAGTTCACCTAGCAATCCCTTTTTAGTTGGGAAAGTTCACTTAGAAATCCCTTTTTAGTTGGGAAAATTCACTTAGCAATCCCTATTTAGTTGGGAAAGTTCACCTAGCAATCTCTTTTTAGTTGGGAAAGTTCACTTAGAAATCCCTTTTTGGTTGGGAAAGTTCACTTGCAATCCCTATTTAGTTGGGAAAGTTCACCTAGCAATCCCTTTTTAGTTGGGAAAGTTCACTTAGCAATCCCTATTTAGTTGGGAAAGTTCACCTAGCAATCCCTTTTTAGTTGGGAAAGTTCACTTAGCAATCCCTATTTAGTTGGGAAAGTTCACCTAGCAATCCTTTTTTAGTTGGGAAAGTTCACTTAGCTATCACTATTTAGTTGGGAAAGTTCACTTAGTAATCCATATTTAGTTGGGAAAGTTCACCTAGCAATCCCTTTTTAGTTTCATTCCTTTCTTTGTTATTTTCTAACATGTTTATGAACATTTTATAAATTTATCACATTTCCCATTTTCTATATTATGGAAAAGATCCTTACTATTTACATAGACTTTATCTAATAGGGATCATCTCCCTCATTCTTCTTTCCCTTATCATGAGGATTATACTTTTTACTTCCTCATACACACAGATTAATCTGAGATCTTTTCAGATTCCAATTTATTGTACATAGGATGTGATAAAAATACCCATGTCATATTTTTAGTCTCGTTAGGCTCACTAAATTGTCTTAAAATGACCACTGGATCAGAGTAATCAGAAATATAACAATCTAAGAGTTTCGTACTTACCTTCTTCAATAGTCGAATACCTGGCCAGAGTATACAAGTTCTGAGATTAGGTAGTATGCACTTTGTTTACTATCATATTCCTTACTTTTCATATCATCAATGCATAGGATTTAGCATCCTTGGATTTTCTCCAGGCATCACTGACACGAATTTATCATGCGTATAACGCAAGTGCACGCGCCAAAGTAATATAGGCCTTTGTGAGGCCCGAGTCGAACTCAGGGAATGGATTTTCGGTAGACTACTACTAACTGTTCGCAATCATATAGACCGATTAAAATGGTTTGAGAGTTGATTGAAAAAGAAAAGAAAAAGAAAAGAAAGAAAAATAATTGATAAAATGGTTGGTTTAATCAATTAAAGGTGGAATCTTTAGGATTGTGGTTTCACCGTAGGTTCTCATTGTACTAGTTCCTACACAATCATCCTAATTCGTCTCCTATTCCGGGTAGTGGCATGTAGCCAGAATTGTTCACTGTCGCGATACAATTCACTACCTAAATCTAGGTCGGTTCCACGGTAGTAGTAACCTATACCCTAAATTAGGTGCATGAAGATCTCACTCTGGGTTTCCACCATTAACTGTACATCGCCTTGTTAAAAGGATTTATTAGTTAATGTGATATTCATCTCTTTTCAACCTTTAATTCTTCTTTCAAAGTAATTAAAGGTATTATATTATCATTAGGGTGATCAATCATAATGATATAATGGAGAAAATGAAATCATACCATGGATTTAGAGACAAATTATAATAACTATGTCAAAACTGTCATACAACGATTACCCAGGCTACTCCCAGTCCTAAAGATAAAGGGGATTAGCCCCACATGTTCATCTCAATGAAAAACAACATGAGGAAAGGAGAAAACATGGAGAAAATGTGGATAGGTGTTGTGTAACCCCTGAACGAAGAAGATCTGGGCGTTCCTTGGCGCGGGGTGAACGTTCTACAGCCTTCTGGTAGTGGAAAATGTCTTCTGCGGCTCTCGGAACGATCAAGGCATAGCTCTCGGCTTTGTTCTTCTCTCCTCTCCTTCTTGAGACTTGTTCAGCGGCTAATGACGTGATCCATTGCTTAGGGTTGCCGTAATTAGGTATATGCACCACTTTAGGTTGCCCAAAAATCACCACCGTACGATTAGACACGATCTTTAACAAAACATGATCTGACGGCATCGATACCATCGACGCGGGTCAATGGTATTGACCTTCATATGGCACCGGCGCTTGCGCGATTCTTTGGGGTTCTCTCTGATGTTGCCTCGATACCATCGACTGTGTGTCGATGGTATCAACACCTTAGGTGTCGCTTTTCTCTGGAATCCGACGCTGAAGCTGATTTTACTGAGACGAGGTCGATAGTATCGACTTTGGGTCGATAGTATCGACATCTGGAAATCTGGCTCACTGACTCACTCTCGATACCATCGATAGTCCCATCGATGATATCGACTTCTGGTTGCTCTTCTCCGGTAATGCACTGTGACCAAGTCTATGGTATCGACAATCCGTCGATGGTATCGACGTATTCAGATATCTGAATTGCCTGAAATGACGAGAAGAACACCAATCAAATCCATCAAATATAATCTTTTATACATAATAAGATGAAACAAGGTAAATTTGATGCAAAATGAGATTATAGACTAAAGGTAGTGAATCATGCGATATTAATCACAAATATGATCAAAATACACATAAAATGTATACAAAACCAATCTATAAAAATGACTCAAAACCCCTACATCAATCACCTCTACTCCTCATCCTCTTTCACACAGACGAGCAATTATAAAGTATTTAAAAGAATACTGAATAGAATATAAATTCTAGTTCTCATCATTTCTTCCCTATGTTCCCATAGGGTAATCAATAGGGAAGTCAATAAGAACAATCCTTCTTATGATTATCAAATAAAATCAAGGGAAGGGATACCAAAATGGAAAAAACTCTATCTAACTGTTACCCCTCGCGGTCATCTACCACTTCAGGTTAACTTAACACATAGAGTCTAGTTGTTTTATATTATTGCTTTTGCCTTTTTATACTATTGGGATGTAACTTTTGTAAATCCTACTGAGTCTTCCTTGGTTGTTGGGTCATTTCCTCCCTTCTTTTTAAACAAAAGAGTTTAACATGCTCAATATGTCTTTATCTATAACATATTTTGTCCTCGTACCATGGTCTTATCAGTCTTATTACTGATGTAAAAGCTAAGTCATAAATCCTTATAGGTGGAAGGTTAGGACTTTTGCCTTTACTTAGTGAACATTGCCCTGGTGCACTAGGCATTTATTGTACTGGTGGCACCAAAAACTTTGGCTTTTTAGAACAACTAGGAAAATGTGTCTAAAATTGTAAAGATATTTCCTTAATTCTCAACTTATTGCCCCTCCTAGGAATTGCCATCACATATGTACTATCTGTCTATACTTATGGCATAGTCTATTTTCTTGCCATATGCTAATCCTTCCTACATTTTCCACTGTTCCAACATGACTATGTCATTTAGGAACCCTTTTAGAACCCAAAGCTCTATATTGAGGACTGATAACCTAGGTTGTAATGCTACTATCCATTCTACTATATGCAGCACTATTGTCCTAACCTACCCAACAAGAGCATAAAAAGTAGGATTCTCTATCTTGATTAGGTCAAGATGGCAATTCTCAGGCACTCGTTCTTCTCTTGCCTGCTCCCTTGCACCCTCTCCTGGTGCAAAAACATTACTCTCAACAACGTGTTCCTCATGTTCTCCAGTCATTTTTAAACTTCACCCTTTCTTCTGCATAAGCAGAAGTCACTATACGGTATACTGGAGGACACTAGAACAGACTCAACACTTTAGTCCTATGTCTCTGTAGACTCAGCAAACCTTAATCTCTGATACCAAACTTTGTAACGACTGCCACCAATCTGACACCCAAATCATTACTAATTGTTGTGAAATAATCATAAGCACCGGATTAAAAAAATCACTAAAAATTAAAACCAGTTTGCAAAGAGATCCATTTCCAGGAGAACTCTTAAAGGAAGAACCATAACCTTATATACATCATTGATCACATTGTACATACACTGTACCATCTCTTCTCGAGGATAACTGAAATGACCATCATCAAATCGAAAAACAAATCATTACTAATTAAGTGGAATGAACATAATCAGTGGATTAACAAAAATCACTAAAAATAAAAACCATCTTGCACATAGATCCTTTACCCAACAAACTCTTACACAAGGAGCCAAAGCCTTTTATATATGTGGTTCACATTATACATTCTGTGTTTCGTCTCTTCTCGAGAATAACAAGTACTAGTTGCTTTACTTTAATATACACAACAACAACATAAAAACCCTGAGATAAGCAAACCAAAATCTCAAGTCATTCGTAAAAAACACTAAGAACTATCTCCCAAGGACTTGAGAGTACAGAGATAACACATAGGACTTCTATCTACAAAACTCTTGACAGACATCGTACTCCACCTGAGATACTACTACTATCCTTGTTGATACGATCCTTCTTCTGCAGTTCGGTTCCTAGTCCCTCATCTGTGTCCACCTAAAAATTGTGGATCCCACGGGGTGAGACTATTGTCCCAACGAGAGATATAACTCTCTGCCAAAAATATTATTATCAAAGGAAATAATATAAGACTGAACAGAATTATAAAACATCTATTTACTTGAAAAGGAATATGAAGAACATGTATAACATCTATCTTATCAAGATGTATGAAAGTATTAATTCATCAACTAATGTTTCTAACAAGAATTATATCAAATTCTACAAAGATAAGCATAATTGCATTTATTAGGTACTTTCATATTCACTGATACATATAGATCACTTAGAATCTCAATCTCTTGTCATCATCATACTTGGGTATTCAAACCCTTCATTCATCACTGAGTATTATCACCACTTAGATGATAACCTTTACTTTTAGGTCATCAGAACAGGGTATATATTCACATAGTCCACATAGCACATTGAGTCTATATCATATAACATCATAGCTCTTACTTGACCATGCTTATTGCCTTAAGATACTTGCATGGTTATTATCAACAATTTCAACATATGTCTTAACCATGAAATACTAAGGAATACGTCCTCCCTAATGAATTAGGGTTGTGATCAACCAATTAGGGTTTAAAGATTTCAATAGAAAGATTAAGCCCTAACTCATACTCCACTCATCTCAGGAGTATTATTGTAGATTTAATTACATAATCAACCTTCCAATCTTAGTTTCTCTTTCATCTTTAAGGTCTACTTGCTTATTACCCTCAAACTGAATTAAAATCATTATGTCTCAAAGTATGGGTTAGACCATTATTCTCATATCATATACTAGGGTATTCCATATCTATTTCCATCATATCGGGTTGCCTCTTAGGTTGCCATATCGGGCTCCATCTTGGGTTGTCATATCGTGTACCCTCATGGATATCATCTTGGACTTCCATATCATGTACCTACATAAGGTAGTACCATGTTGCCATATCGTGTGCCTATGTTAACCATCATATCGGTTTACCTTTCCTAGATACCATATCAGATTTCACTCTAGGCATCATATCATTTTCCCTCGTGGGTTTACCATATCAGGTATGTGTATTGGGCACCATATCGGGTATAGGTATTGGCACCATATCAGGTGCCCAATTTAAGTGATATCTCATGACCATATCATGTGCCCAATATTGTAAGGACCTTGAACTCAAAGCATGACAAGTTGGATACCAAGTTGTTCTTTAACTCGACACAAGGTAGAGGGAGTATATCGAGTGCAAAGGATAGTAGCATATCGTATTCCCATTCTTTATTATAGGGTTTTACTCATATCGGGCAAAGGTAATGCTTGACCCTAGTTTGGTGTTCAAGGTGATACATAAGAGTCTTTCATATCATTAATATAATTTATCTTACAAAATGTGTCCTACCTTCATATCGGGTAGACACCCATTTTAGTTTTCCATATAGGTTTTCAAAAGTCTCCCACCCATATCGGGTATAGGGCCTTCAACCGATGTCGGGTTGCAAAGATCTTCAACCCATATCGGGTTGTCCAATGATGATGTAATCATCATCAACCTCAAGATCATTATCTAATTCAAAATCATATATAACTGTCCTAATTACTTATTAGAACTCATGATTATATCAATTGATCAAAGGAAATCTGAATTTCTAAATAATCAACAAATTGAACAAGATTGAAGAAAGGATAATAATATTGGAGGGTTAAAGTTATATAACCCGCCTCTCAAAGAGTTTCCAAACTTCAAGATTCAACTCCTCACATTCCAAGGTTGACGATAAGCCTTCTCTGAACTCCAAGACTTGAGCTTCAAGCTCTTGCATGATATCTCTAATCACTTTGGGCGATATCACCTTACTCGGATGCTTCAACCTACTTTGGCCGATATCTCTTTTCCTTGGCCAATGCCAAGCTTCACCACTCCACTCTCATCACTATGGGTGATACAAGAGGGGGTGTTGCATGATACAAGAGGGAGGATAACTTACAAGATTCAAAAACCTTTCCAACAAATGAAAGTCAAGGTATTTATACTTGAGGTTTATAAAAAAGAGTGGCATAGGTGTCATTAACTTAAGGCACTTTATGTCACCTAGCCATGCAAGGTCGATACATACTCTTGCATGCATGCCACTATTATCTTTTCCATACAAAAAGGATAAAGTAAGAAATGCGGCTCTTGAGTTGTCTTCTAGGGCAAGTTTTCTCCCACTAACTATATTATAATATTCATCTCCATCTTTCCCAAGCCAAGTTTCAAATTGATGCCTTATCATTTCCTTGAGGTGCCTTGCCCATCATGGGACAAACCAAAGCTCCACAAACTGATAAGAGACTCTCCTTATGGCTCTATGGCCGATAGGGGATTCTACTCTTAAATCCACAACTCGATATGGCTCATGTACATAGCTTTCAACTTATACATTTTCTTGGTTTCTTTATTATTAAGAGTACTAACACTCCAAGATGCTTCAAAAATATTGTATCCATATTTCTCTCTTCTCTAGATAACACTAGGTAAGAGTAACATCAATCTAGAGGTGATAATTTACACATTAACCCTTAACTTGTGTAAATTGCACTTTTCACTTAGATTATCATATAATGCACACATAGTTTGCATATAGGCTCAATTTTGAGAATAAACTTCACAAAAGGCCTTAATTACTTTTCCCAAAAGATAAGAACAAGTTGTAAGAAACTTACTTAAGCAAAACATCTAGGGTTAGGCCATAACCCAGGTCAGGGGTGTTACACGTTAATTAGGTAAAAACATTAAATATACATAACAAAATGTTGTACATAGTTTTGATTATCCTAGATGTGGATAATGCTAGACTCAGGGAACCAAGTTGCTAAAGTAAGTTTATATGTAACACTTTTTCATGCTAACTAGTTGAGAAAAGACATTCATAATATTATTATAAGTAGATAAACTAGTTTCTAAATTTAGTTAACAAATAGTAATATTTCTTTCTAATTCAATTATAAAACACATTTCATGCTACGATAAATCCAAGACATGTTATATCCCATATATTGGAGATAACTAAAATGTATTATAATACATATTAGTATAGAAGGGTACACATTTGTATATTGGACTCATAGAAGATAGTACAAAATATAAATAAAGTCAAAATAAAAATTTATGTGATTCAATTAGATTAGATACCTAATTTCAACCTAATTGCACCTAGGTAGTTATCCTGAACATGTTATTAGAAGTTAATAACTTGTTATGAAATTTTTATATATTTGTGTTTGAGTCAATTACATTACATATTGCACATAGATATGATTATGTTTGTCACTCTTTCTTTTCCCTCTTTGTTCCCCAATCTATATCAGACCTGGAGTCTGGCAAAGTATCCTACTGTATCCCCTTCATTTGATATCCTACTATTTTTGAAAGTTTACATTCTAGATTCTTCCAAATTACTTGCTTTCTCTCTCATATCCTTCTCAACCTCAAAATCCTTCTTCATTATATTCCTTGTGGTTTTATGTGTTAGGAAATGCCAAACATCATGGGGTATTGTATTCCCATGCATTTAACAAACCTCATGTACCTCTTACCCTCTGTTTTGTTCTCCAGTGGCATTCCTGACCTAAATAAGTCTTCTATCCTACAAACAATTTTCTTTCACCATTGGGATGCCTAGAAAAATCATTCCCTAACCTTGGTTTCCCCTCCTTGAGCCTAGATATCATCTTCTAATATCCTACAATCACTTCTCCTAGTCCTACTCATAACATGGTGAAATATGGAAATTCCATGGATTTTTTAACTTATAAGTAGGAGAAGCGTCATGTTTAATTTCAAAAATATCTGGCATCCTTTCTAGGTGCATGGCACTATGGTTCATTGGCTACAAAGGGTGTTTTCTAGTTGTTTGTTTTAGAGATCAAAATTACTTTAATTATTTGCTTCATTCAGGGAGGTTGCATGAGAAAACCTAAATGACATGCATGCAATGCAAATAAGAAAGAGAATCTAAGCCAATTAATATTTGATCTTTATTAATTGATGCAAATGTTAGTGAATAAAATTCAAAAATATTTAATCAAATGAGAATTTTAGCTAAATGTACTACTATATCCAATGATAATATGCAAGAACAAAACCAAGTGAAATGAAATTAGATAGGTTTGGGTGGATTGAAGTGTGTAGCAACTACCTTCACTTAGAAATTTTCTCATATCAAGAAAACTCTAATTATAAAATCATGGAGAGTAAAGCTTCTTTAATCCCTCCATGGGATATGGTTGCCATCCTAGTGTGAAAGCCTTTTGTGATTATGTTTAGGTGGCTAGTACACCCATCCCAGTTAGTGGAGGAGTTAGAAGGATGCTATGGAGGAATCTCATACTTTGTGTTGTGAGCATATCAATCCCCAAATATTTTGAGTATAGGGTGGGTTATTACTCAACATACTTTTGGTAGGGAGCGTATGGCAAATCATATTCCTCATGGCATTGGTTCCACTAGTAATGGACATATTGCAAGTAGCACTTGTGGTTGAGATGATGCCCTTAATCTTTTATTTTCATTCCATGTGAATGTCAATGTCCTTGATGTGGCTTATATGTGTATCCATTGGGACAAAGTTAACCCCCTATAAAGTCAACAACTCAATGATGTGAATCTTGACCTTCTTGGTACAATGGAAGGATGTGGTCTAGAGTTAATATCTAAAACTGTATCATCATGGGCCTCCATGGAGGAATTGTTGTGTTCTAGAATGGGATGCTCATGTTGTACTCCAACTATTAGTCAAGGGTGGATGTGATGGTATTGTTGGTATTTATACCAATATATCCAATCATATGATGATTGTTATGGAGCATCATTTACTTGATTTGATAATTACAAAGCTAATTCAGTCTACTATGTTTGTCTCAATCATGAGATGATGGCACAAGCATAGTAGATTTCTAAAGAATGATGTTGTTCGATGACATATCTCTTTTGGTTTAGGACTTGAACAATGAGATCATATGCATGATAAGAGTACATGCGTTCTTGTTATGTCCCTATTTAGATATTACTGTGGAAGAAAAATAGACAATATATAGTAATACATAAGACTAAAGTGTGTGTTGAATAATGACAAAGTCTCATTAGTCATGATTGTGGATATCAAGTCAAACACACAGGTACATGTTAGAGAACAATGTATCTAACAGACCCACCTTGGGAGTGATACATGGAGACCATGGAATGGTAGTCATAATCAGCTCTCATAGTGGTAGTAGTGATTGTGGTTCTTAGATCTGAAGTCACTACACTCATCACATGTCATTCAATGCATTTGGACATCATCCAATGTGACCTTGAATAAGGGTTGACATAAGGGCGATGATCGGGTACATTGTGACACATAAGGATTATTGTGAGTGATGTAGATCGGATTTGTCCATCCAACATGGGATTGATATCTTGGCCATTTGATAAGTGATATTGACAAATGTATTTCGATACTCATGTGACTCAATATAAGATATGTGAACTCACATGCATCTCCCACAATCTACTCTAGTTCAAGGAACATAGATTGAACATTGTGAGGATGATGACTCCATGGCTCGAGTTCAATCTGGATATCAGAGTAAAGGAATCATACGATCATTGTAACATTGATCATTGATTGTAGGTTGAAGTCTTCTCCAAATTTCTAATTACATGGGTAGAAATGACGTGTTTCTAGATACCATTCATTGCTTGTGAAGTCATAAATTCGTTATGAACATTCATTCCAACCATAATTTGGGACCTATAGGGTCACACACATAGGAGTTTACTCATGAATAATTGGCTAACTGGAAATATGAGTCGACCGACTCAAGTGTTGAGTCAAACGATTCACGTGTCCTGATTACTAAAGTGTTTAGGAAATCAATTTATAAAACATTGTCTGAATGGGATTATAAGTCGACTGACTCAAGTGTTGAGTCGACAGACTCAAGTGCCAATTCGACCAACTCAGAGTTGCAGTTGACCAACTAGACGACCAGTAAGACTGGATTAAGGATTGATGTTGACATCATGTTGTGCATTGATTGTTGTATTAATAGTGAATATGTTTGTGAATAGGAAAGCATTCCAGTCGACTTATTCAAGTGTTGAGTCGACAGAATAGGTGTGAGTCGACCAACTCATGATCTGCAACAACCATAAATTTATAAATATTTGTCTCTTTGACTCCCAGTTGATCTAGAAATTCTAACCCTTAGCCTCCTATAAATAGAGGGGTAGTCAAGGCCTTCATAAGGCACAACTAATGCTGATAAATGTCATCCTCTTACGCTTGTAGTGACGTGAGAGCCCAAGCAAGTCTTTCCCATAAAAGGGAGAGACAATAAGGGAGAACAAGTCAGTGCTAGCATGTTGACATCAAAGGAACAACTCCCTCTCATTGTCTCTAGCAAGAGAGAAGAGTAGTTCTAAGTGGTCCACACAGACTATGTAGAGGTGTGGAGGTCGTCGCCATCACAGTGGGAGAACACCGTCAACCACCATCCACGATGCCGCATGAGGAGGCCATTGTTGACAACTGTTCACATGCTACTTGAAGATGAAGCACATGAAGTTGTGAGGATTATCACTGGACTTTCTCTAGGACCAGGTATATACCTTGCAAACCCTTCTCCTAGATACATTATTTTTGACGTGATCTACTAGTTTGGGATTCATGCATAATTTTTTTGTTTCTGCTGCCTTATCTGCTGCCAGATTTCCCAATACTAGTATTAGAGCCATGCCAATTTATGGTTTATCAAAATTTAAACCAATGTGATCAGATTTATTTTATTACAAATGATACAAATATTTAAATGATTAATGTGCATATTTGCTTAAATACCACATACAATCACTATATATATGTATGCATATATATATATATATATATCCAATATGTAGATGTCCCTTAAAAATGTTTTATCATGGATGTATGTGTGGTTATGGCCAAAACCCCCCGTGGATGTGCATGCCCGGTTGTTTGGTATATTTCCTACTTGTTGACTAAATTGACATTATGATAAATCCCTTTGTTTCGATGACGACAAACATTTCATTCTTGTTGATCTAACATGCTACCTGAGTGTTGCAGGAATGAGGTGGATGACAAAGCACTAGGGAATCTATATGCTTGAATGCTTGTAAATTTCATGAAATGTAATCAATTGTAAACTTGTACAAATATATAATGTACAAGTACTTAGACTTCATGTAAATCAAGCGTTAGATCTTCCCTAGACAATCACTACACTTAGATAGATCATCCCCTTCATTAGTGTCACATATGCACACTCATACATACACTTAATGTCTTTATTTGAAACATTGAAACAAGGTCTATCTCGGTCGACAAATTCCTCGACTGAGACACTCTCGGTCGACAAGCTTCTCGACCGAGAAAGACCCAGGTAGCCGTTAGACACAGCTGACAGGGTAGTTGGCAGTTGGAGATGAACGTTGCAAACACTTGATCCAGAGTGCCTATCGGTCGAAAAATCCTCGACCGAGTAGGCGTCTCAGTCGACAATTCCTCGACCGAGATGGACTCTGACAGCAACTGCAGAATTAATTAAACTAGTTGTTGTTAAACCAACTAGTGGATACCTAACGGCTAATTGAGCACTTGGAACCCCCTAGAAAGTATCTAGAATGACCTTAAGCACTTGTAGGACATTCCTATAAATAGGACATGCCTTAGGACACCAAAACTTACCTAAGCTACACTTGTGATACAATTGAGAATACAACTACAATTGGCAATCTGTTTTGAGAAATTGAGCAACACTTGCATTGGCAATCCCTCTACTTGCTCTAATTTCGTGTCCTATAGGCTAGCATCTCCTATCCACTAAACCTACATTCCAATATTCATTGGTTAGGAGATCTATATGCTTGATATAGGCAAATCAAGCCTTGAGCTACAAGTGGTATTGTAATTTCTATTTTTCCTTCTTGTTCCTTTATATCTTTTGTATTCTCCTTGCTACTCCTAGGGTTGGAGGCTGTGGATTGGAGAAGGTTCTTCTCGGTGGAGAAGGTGGACTTCGGACTACTTCAAGAAGGCTGTTGCAACGGGAAGCTACTTCAAGAGGAAGGCTACTTCAAGGGGGAGCTTGAAGTTACTTCAAGAAGGCTGCTTCAAAGTTGGTGCAACTACTTCTAGGTGAAGGCTGTTCGAAGGGTTTGGTGAAAGAATTATAATTTTATGTAAAGTCCTTGCGAGGTAATAAAATTTGATTCTTTCAAAATCCCAGTTGGGTAAGAAACCGGGTAGTGGATTGACTGCCTTAGTATTTGCTAAGGTTGGAACCACTCTAAATCCTTGTCCCATTGTCCAATATTTTTGTGGTTGGTTGTTTGAGTTAAATAATTGTTAAATTAATTTTAAAATCCTTTTCACCCCCCTCTAGTGGTTTTTCAATTGGTATCAGAGCAGGCTTCAAGGAACCCTAACAAGGTCTTGAAGAATGGGTGACGGGGTGCTCAACAACCTTAATCTTGAAGGGACACTTGTTGCTAGGCCTCAGCGTTTGATGGAACAAACTACACATATTGGAAGAGAAGGATGTAGTTCTACTTCCAAGGCATCAGTTGGGACTTATGGAGGATGGTGTCAACCCCATACGAGCTTCCTCAAATGCAATATGCAGAGTGGGATGCAAATACGGTAAAATCGGCTCAAATGAATGCAAAGGCTGTAAGTATTCTTTATTGTTCAATTTCAGTAGGAGAATTTAATAGAATATCAAACTGTGAAACAGCCTATGAAATATGGCATAGACTTTCTATAACTTATGAAGGGACAGCTCAAGTTAAGAATTCCAAAGTTAGTATGCTTAAACAAAAGTTTGAACATTTCCGTATGGATCCAAATGAATCTATTAGTGAAATGTATGCAAAATTCTCTTCTATTGTAAATGGTTTAAATGCCTTAGGTGAAGTTGTTCTTGAGGAAGATCAGGTATCAAAGATTCTTAGATCACTTCCTCCCAAATACAAGCCCAAGGTGACGGCCATTGAAGAAGCAAATGACCTCACCCGACTAAAGATGGAACAACTCATTGGCAACCTAGAAGCTCATGAGGCAACATTAGAAGAGGAAGAAAGAAGAGAACGTGAACTTCAACAAGGGAGGAAGAAGGACATTGCATTCAAAGCATCAACCAAGAACAGTCATGATACAAGTGAAGATGATAGTGTAGAAGAAACTCTCATTGTAAATGGTAAGCAGTATAAAAGTTTTAAAACTAATAAAACTTCTAGTATTTCTTCTTCCAGGTCCTTTGAATGTGGCAAGAAGGGACACATGAAAGGTGATTGTCCAAAACTCAAGAAAGGGAAGAAATCATCTCACAAAAAGAAAGAAAGAGCATATAAAGCTGCATGGGATGATTCAAGTGATGATAGTGATGATGGAAAAGAAGAAGTAGAATGCCTCATTGCTACAACAAATGAAGAAGAAGAAGAAGAGGTAAGTCTTTTTGATCTACCAAAAGAAGATCTAATTGCTAGTCTTCAAGATACACATGAGAAATATATTGAGTGCAAGAAGAAATTTAAGAAATCAAATAAAGTAAATGATGATTTAAATGTTAAACTTCTTGCTCTTGCATCTGAAAATGAAGATCTCAAAAAGGCAAATGAAGATTATGATCTTAAGTTAAAATCTGTAGAAGCTAATTGCAATCTTCTTTCCTTAGAAAAGTTAAACTTGCAAACTCAAGTGAATGATCTTCAGAAACAACCTGTTCTATGTTCACACTTAGATTATGACGAGTTTGTCAAAGAAAGAAACTCTCTAGTATCTAATTTAGATCAAGCAAAGAAAGATATAAACAAGAAGATGGATGATATTGCTAAGTTACAAAGAAATATAAATGAGTTAAGAGGAAATGACATGCTTGAAAATATTCTGAAAATTTCCTCTAGTTATAATGGAAGAAGAGGATTAGGATATGATCCAAAGAGAAATCAACCCAAAAGAGCTAAAGCATCCAAGACTAAGACTATGTTTTTACCTAGGAACACAATTCCTATAAAGAGAAATGAAGTTGACTCCATTAGTTGTCATTATTGCATGCGTCTTGGACATTATTCATTTTCATGCCCATATAAGAAAAAGAATGATGATTTAGCTTGGATTCCTAAAACTTAGAAGCTTAAATTTAACTAGTTGAGATTTGACCTAAACTGATTCTTGATATACAAATGTCATATCTCAACATAATTGATCTCTAACTTGCATAATTTTGTTTTACTTGGAAGCAATTAACAGTTCTGAAAACATTCCAGAAACCTTGTCGGTCGAGAAACTGTCGACCGAGAGAACAGTCGGTCGAGAAATTGTCGACCGAGTAGGTCACTGATTTCCAGTCTGCAATAAATCTGCTGAATATGTTTTCAATTGATCAAATTTCTATCTATTTGTTGTTAATGACTGTTTGTACATGTAAAACAAAGTATAAATTCTGGAAATTATCCTTGAAAACTTATATGAGATTAATTTGGTTTATTCTCTAAATGGTTTAAGTTAAAACTGAAAATTATGAATTATGTTGATTTAAGTCAAATTACTACCTTCATGGTCTATTCTAAGTATTCTTTGATTTATTCACATAGAAACCATATGTTGAATTTCATGTTGTTACTGTTTTATCATTACATCATGGATATGCTTTCACCATTTCATTATTCAATTTTCCACATATAAACATAATGATTATTGCATGAATGATCCTTGATGATACATAGGCAAGCAAAATGATTTGTTGTTGATATAATCCTTAGAACTTCAATGCTTGCTCTTCTAAAACAAATAGTTGTAACACATAAGATATTAATAAAAATTCCTTAATTGGTATCTTTAAAGACTTGAGATATTAATCGTGCTTTCAAGGATATATATTTTTATGAAAATAAGGGTACAAGAAGAAATAGAATTTGATATTTATGCACCTACATCAAAGCTTATCAAGGACGAACATCTTCTATAACTCAAAATGCTTCAAATTGATATCTAATCAAGTTTCATGCTTCACATATGAGTGCTCAAATTGGAAATCTGCAAAATTGCCTCTTGGTTGAAATCAAGTTTGACCAAGGGGCGCTATGGTCGCAGTCAAGGTCAACCTAAAATAAGCTTGACAAAATGCTTATTTGTACATCATTTTACTGCACTTAATCTTAGTATCTTGATTCAAAATGTGTTTATCATGTTGAAAACATGAAGCTCTATTAAAAAGTCAAAATCAAATCTTAAAAATCAATTTATGACCTTAGAATCCTCAACTTATCTTAATTATAAGATTAAGGGGGAGCTCACACAAACACATTTGATTATTTAATTGAGAAGCTTACAAAACATTGTAAACATCATTTGAAGCTTATTATGACCTTAGTATTTTAACTTTTGGTTATGAAGAAATCTACAAATATCATATATCTTGTTCTTAAAGGAATTCTCTATAACAAATCAGGGCTTAACATCCCGTGCATTTGGTTAGAGACATTTTTCATAGATTAAAGGACTCTCATTTCATTTTCAGGGTTTAACATCCCTTGTAAAATGATTGAGAAATCAATACAAATGCCATGACCTTAAAAGGAACTCATATAATTTCAAGGCTTAACATCCTTTGCAAATGATTGAGAAATACATTATGGCTAAATTCGATAATAAATGACTTATATTTATATAAATCCCTTGATTTTAATTGAATATCTCTTTTAGGGGGAGCATAGCATAAAGTTAAGGGGGAGACATAAAAGTCATACAAAATGATTTTCTTGGATATCTTTTTGAAATGACAAAGGGGGAGAAATAATATAAAATCAAAAACATAAAATAAAATGAGTTTCATAATATCTATGAGTTTCATAATATCTCAGCCAACACCCACTTGCAAAACAAAAATGGCTACAAAAGGTAATCTTCAGGTATGAAACTTACATGCTTTATATTTCTGATTTTATATTTAGGAAATGTTTGTCATCTTCAAAAAGGGGGAGATTGTTGGCTAAATTGACATTATGATAAATCCCTTTGTTTCAATGATGACAAACATTTCATTCTTGTTGATCTAACATGCTACATGAGTGTTGCAGGAATGAGGTGGATGACAAAGCACTAGGGAATCTATATGCTTGAATGCTTGTAAATTTCATGAAATGTAATCAATTGTAAACTTGTACAAATATATAATGTACAAGTACTTAGACTTCATGTAAATCAAGCGTTAAATCTTCCCTAGACAATCACTACACTTAGATAGATCATCCCCTTCATTAGTGTCACATATGCACACTCATACATACACTTAATGTCTTTATTTGAAACATTGAAACAGGGTCTGTCTCGGTCGACAAATTCCTCGACCGAGACACTCTCGGTCGACAAGCTTCTCGACCGAAAAAGACCCAGGTAGCCGTTAGACACAGCTGACAGGGTAGTTGGCAGTTGGAGATGAACGTTGCAAATACTTGATCCAGAGTGCCTGTTGGTCGAAAAATCCTCGACCGAGTAGGTGTCTCGGTCGACAATTCCTCGATCGAGATGGACTCTGACAGCAACTGCAGAATTAATTAAACTAGCCATTGTTAAACCAACTAGTGGATACCTAACGGCTAATTGAGCACTTGGAACCCCCTAGAAAGTATCTAGAACGTCCTTAAGCACTTGTAGGCCATTCCTATAAATAGGACATGCCTTAGGACACCAAAACTTACCTAAGCTACACTTGTGATACAATTGAGCATACAACTACAATTGGCAATCTATTTTGAGAAATTGAGCAACACTTGCATTGGCAATCCCTCTACTTGCTCTAATTTCGTGTCCTATAGGCTAGCATCTCCTATCCACTAAACCTACATTCCAATATTCATTGGTTAGGAGATCTATATGCTTGATATAGGCAAATCAAGCCTTGAGCTACAAGTGGTATTGTAATTTCTATTTTTCCTTCTTGTTCCTTTGTATCTTTTGTATTCTCCTTGCTACTCCTAGGGTTGGAGGCTGCGGATTGGAGAAGGTTCTTCTCAGTGGAGAAGGTGGACTTCAGACTACTTCAAGAAGGCTGTTGCAACGGGAAGCTACTTCAAGAGGAAGGCTACTTCAAGGGGGAGCTTGAAGTTACTTCAAGAAGGCTGCTTCAAAGTTGGTGCAACTACTTCTAGGTGAAGGCTGTTCGAAGTTTTTGGTGAAAGAATTGTAATTTTTTGTAAAGTCCTTGCGAGGTAATAAAATTTGATTCTTTCAAAATCCCGGTTGGGTAAGCAACCGGGTAGTGGATTGACTGCCTTAGTATTTTCTAAGGTTGGAACCACTCTAAATCCTTGTCCCCTTGTCCAATATTTTTGTGGTTGGTTGTTTGAGTTAAATAATTGTTAAATTAATTTTTAAACCCTTTTCACCCCCCCTCTAGTGGTTTTTCACTACTATTATTCAGTTTGCATACTGAACCTCTCCCTTTCTTTTCAAATGTAAATTAATGCTCTCCTTCCTATACTATGCTCAAATGTAACTTGAGGTTTCCCTTTTACAATGTAATAAGTAAATAGGAATAGGACAATTTCAATTTCTATTTTGGGAAAGTAAAGTAATTCTACACTAGGAGAGTCGATCGATTGGGAAGTTGAGTGGATCGATCAAAGGACTGAGGAGGCCAACCAATAGAAAGAGTCAATGAATGGAGGCCCAACTGATCGACTGGAAGAGTCCAGTCAACTACATGAGCCAAAGCTAGTCAACCGACTTATGGAAACCAATCGACCAATTGGGAGTCCAACCGATCAACTGGAGGGTCCAACCGATTGATTGACATGTTCCAGCAATATACTTTCATATAGGTTGCTACATGAGATGTATGGCCTTAGGTGGTAGCAATTCTTTATGGTTCCAAAAAATTGTAATAGACTGGTAATTTCCATAACTTGTTTATATGTGATTGCATGTTTTCTTTTGTCGATGTAGTGTGTATATGATATATATTATAAGTATGTGGTGATTGGATATGTATATATATAATCCCTCGATAAATTTTGGGTCTTAGATGATTTTCATAAGAATCACACATGAAAAACTTGATCGACTAAGTTGGGCATGCCCTAGCATGGTGCGCCGTCTATCTCATGGAAGTGTGATGGTAGATATGTGGGTCCTCCTTAGAAGGGTGTATATTCTATCATGTTGGTTTATGGGTTAGGCTTAACTAGGTGACTTTAATAGGATTAAGTGCCTAGAAGAATATTGATGGATAATGGAAAAGAGTTGTGCATACCATCTATCCAAGATTTGCATGAGATGCAATTAGAAAATGTTTTCTACCTTAATAATTGGTTGTGAGTGCCGTTGTTGACTGGGATATAACTTCATTTTTTGGATATTGGCTCAATAGAAGAGTGTTTGCTGCAATCTTCCTAATTGGTGGTGAGGGCTATGAATTTGAACAATATAATGGGATTGATAATTAATGAAAGGCCTAAATAATATCGTCAACATTATCAAATCAAATAAAAAATATTTTGACAAAGTGCAAAGTTTACTTCTATAAAAATAAATGGAAAGCACACTTTCATTACGATTAGTCTTTGAGAGGGACAAGCTAAATGGGATAAACTTACATATCTGATTTAGGACATTAAGAAATGCTCTCACTCATGAGCATGCACTCTATGTCCATGAAACACCAGTTCCATAGGAGCCCACTCCAAATGCACCTAAGGTTTAAATGGATGCTTACTTGAAGCATACCAATGATGTCACAGACATGGAAAACCTAATGATGGGTTGTATGAACTATGAATTACATAAAACAACATGAACATGGACATTCTTGAGATGGTAACACATCTTATGAATCATGTAAAGCAAGAAAGATATAATGTCTCCAAGGCACTGTTTGAATGCAAACTGAGCAGGGTGATCTTATAGAGCCTCATGTGCTCAGTATGATTGGGTAGGTGGAACATCTAGAGATTTACTTTGGATCAAGAGTTGGCATGAATATAATTTGACAATCATTACCTGATTCATTTAGCCAGTTTATCAAGTGCTACCACTTGAGTAACATGGCTAACCAGTGCCTAAATTGTTTGGCATGTTGGTAAATGTCAAAGCAAAACCGAAGAAGGACAAAACGGTGATGATGATTAGCAAAATAGAGTTCAAGGGAAAAGGCAAGGCCAAGCAATATTCTGAGGCTCAACTAAAGTTGAAGTCTTCTGCACTCAAGACAAGGAGAGAGGTAATTGCAAAAGGAATATGTACTTTTCACTTAAAGAAATTCCAAATGAAGAAAGAGATAGAGATCTCCACCTTCAGACCAGAGAAGAAGTAAGATAGAATTCTGCAAAAAAAGAGTTGTTGCCACTGCATTGGAATTTATCATTCATCCAAGCCTAATGGGCATGTAATAGAATTAGTGAATTTCTTTTATGTACATATCGTTAATGAAAACATCATGTATCTTGTATGGACACAAATATTATGAATACTTGATGTTTTGGTTTGAAAGATAAGATCTTATATGGAAGTGCCCTATGTCTCATAGTCTATACTTGATAGTTCTAAAGACAAATATGTATAAAACATATACTGCATGACTCAATGATTCAAACAATGAATACCTATAGCATCATCATCTAGAGAACATAAATGAGAAGTGCATTTCTAGAATCCATAAATATGGTCATCCAGACTCTCTTAGTTTTTGAACCGATACAAACACGTGAGTCTTATTTGTTAGGAAATATGATAAAAAAACCTTTCACTAGAGGTAGTGGGAGAGCGAGTATTCTATTAGGGCTCATACATACTGATGTATATACACCTTTTAGAACAAACACTAGAAGTAGCTACAAGTACCTCATATATTTGTTGATGATCTCAGCAGATATGGTAGATTGTGTTTAAGGAAATACAAGTATAAATCTCTTGAAGTGTTCAAGGAGATCAAAATGAAATACATAACCAAATTAGTATAAATATAATGACACTTCAATATGATCAATGTGAAAAATAGTTTGAACCAAGAGTTTGAGGACCTTCTGGAGACTGTGATAACGTATCACAATGAGCTCCACCTAAAACATAATGATGTATCAGAAAGAAGGAATCATACCCTATTAGTCATGGTGAGATCATTAATAAATCTAGTTGATCTTCCAATTTCCTTTGGGCACATGCTATACGCAAAATGGTGTACCATCTAAATTGGTTCATAAGACACCATATGAGACATGGCATGGGAAGTGTCCTGGTATGTATCTTATAAGGATTATGAATGAAAGATCATATAATAAAATGATTTCTAGACAAATTTATCTACAAATTACATACATGTTATTTTGTTGAATATCCTGAAGAAACCAAAAAAAATACTACTTCTATATTCCATCTGACAACAAAAGTGTTTGTTTCTAGGACAGATATATTCCTAAAAAAGAATTCAATTCCAAAGGAATCAGTGGGAGAAAAGTATAACTTAAAAATTCTAAGACCAACAAGAAAACATTGAACCTAAAGAGATACAATAGGAATAAGGAGAATCACAAATTGTTGTGGAATCTCAAGTTCCTTATGTAACATAAAACCTTGTAGATCTAATAGAACATGCCTTTATCTTGAAAGATTATGATTCCTTTTAAATCAAGAAGGTGGTGAGTTGGTCATACATGATGAGCCAATAACCTACTCAAAACATATTGAGGGACCAGAGTATGGGAAATGACTTGAAGCCATTGTATCCAAGAAGCACTCCTTGTACACCAACAAGGTATGACCTTGTGGATCCACCTAAAGGGGTAAAAACCATAGGTTTCAACTGGGTCTTCAAGAAGAAAACCAACATGAATGGTAGTGTACAAACATATAAGGGAAGATTGGTTTCTAAAGGTTTCAAACAAGTTCAATATGTTGAACATGATGAAATCTTTTCACCAATTTGCATGGTTAAATCCATAAGCATCATGCTTGCCACTGCATTTTAGTATGACTATGATATCTGTCAAATGGATATTAAAAATATATTCCTTAATAGGAATATTTTATAGGATGTGTGCTTGACACAACTCTAAGGTTTTACGAATCCAATTAATGCAAATAAAGTCTGTAAGCTACAAAGGTCAATCTATAGATTGAAGGAAGCATTTGAAAGCTGGAATCTTGAATTTGACAAGATAGGAAAAGCGTTCGACTTTAGTCAAAATGAAGATGAAATATGTGATTATAGGAAGTTAGTGGGAGCATATTTTTAACCCACATAATGGTGGGGAATGACGTCCTTATCCTGCAAATGTTGAAATCTAAATGGGAAGTACCTTCTCTATGAAGAACTTACGCGTAGTATCCTATATATTAGGAGTCAATATCTATAGAGATTGATGTAGAAAGCTTCTTGACCTAAGTAAGAGCACATAAATTGGCAAGATGAAGAAGGGTTTCAACATAAATGACTCAATGATAGAAAATCTATCCATGTTCCATGGATTAGTCTCTCTAGTTCCAAGTGTCCCAGTTCTTATGAAGAGTGGGAATACATGAATAGTATGCCATATGCATTAACAATTGGATCTATCATGCATGCAATGTTATGTACTCATCATGTCATCTTGTATGTATCAAACGTGATGAGCATGTATCATTCATATCCCAGTGAAAGTGGTTGGACTACCATAAAGAACATCCTTAAGTACTTGAGAAGAAATAAAAGGATTAGTTCCCTAATTATGGTAATATGGAAGAGTTGGGTGTAAAAGGTTACACTGATGCAAGGTTCCAAAATGACAAAGAAGATTTAAGATCACAATCTAAATTTGTGTTTGACCTTAAAACAAGAATTGTAAGCTAGAAAAATTTCAAGCAAGAGACAATTGTTAATTATACAATACAAGTAGAGTATCTTGATATTTTGAACACAATAGAGGATACTGTATGGATCAAGAAGTTCATTTAGATGAACTTGTGCGAAGTTCCAACCATTGATGACATAGTAGAAATATGATGACAATAGTGGAGCTAGTAGATAGGTTAGGAATCCCTGATAGCATACTATGACATTTCATCTCATACAAGAGGTCATACAAGGAGGAAATGTATATATTTGTAAAGTACCAACTAGAATCAAATGTTGCTAACTTGCTACAAAAGCACTTGTGTAGTAGAAACATGATGGACATGTTGACATCACTTGGAATTGGATTCATAAGTGATTGGCTCTAAGTGCAAGTGGGAGTTTGTTGGTATTTATGCCCATAGAGACAATCATATGATGTTGTAATGGGGCATCATATACTTGATTTGATAATGATAAAGGTAATTGTATCTATTATGTTTGTCTCAACCATGAGATGATGACACAAAAATAGTAGATGTCTAAAGAATGATGTTACTCAATGACATATTTCTTTAGGTTTATGACCTGAACAATGAGATCATATCTATGATAAGAGTACATGTATTCTTGTTATGTCCCTAGTTAGATATTACTATGGAATCAAAATAGACAATAGTACATTATGATGTTTTCTCTCTCTTGTTTATGAACCCCTAACCTTGCAGGTGAAATGAGTGTCATAGCTTGTGTATGCATGACACAAGGTGATGGCTATGAGCCTTGATGATATATAATGAGATATAATTGATGTGATGTACCTTATGACCTGGTGAAGACAATATTAGTTATGATTTTTTCTCTCTCTTAACCTAGTGAACCCCTAACCTTATGTCAATGTGCTAGTCCTGACTTGTTCTCCCTTAATGTCCCCATTTGAGACATCAAGGGAGAACAAGTTAGCACTAGCACTGTGACATCAAAGGGAAAAATCCTTCCGATTGGCTCTAGAAAGTGTGAAGAGGATTTCCTGGTTGTCCGCATGGATTACATAGATGTTTGTAGGCCATCATCGTCACATTGGGAGAACTTTGTCAACTATCGTCTGTGGTGTCACAGTAGGAGGCCATTGTTGATGATTGTTCACGTGCTACTTGAATAAGACGCATGCGACATCGTGAGGATTGTCTCTGAACTTTCTCCAGGACTAGCTATATACTTCAAAAACCCTTTTCCTAGATACATCGTTGTTGATACAATCGGCTGGTTTAGGAATCAGGCATTATTTTTTTTGTTTCCGCTACCTTATTTGCTGGCCGATTTCCCAACAAGTATTACTAAATGTGGGCCCTTAAATCAAATGACTCATATGTAAACTTTCTAATGTGAAGTGGAACGATTCCAACAGCACAAGAGTGAAGACTGAATCCTTGAATAGTAAGAGCAAGACCTTTTCTTCTTGCAAATGAATGCAACTATTTAAATTTTAGTTAGATCAATCAGTGTAGGCCCTTCCATTGCCTCAGATTTGATATACATGTAGAAAATATGTGATAATGTTTTTTGCCATCCCAACTTTTGGGAATGGAATGTGTGTGGCTTATTGTAGGGCATGGTGGAAGAAGACAGAAGCATCGCACATTAGTTAAAATGTTTTCCATGCATTTATAGTAAAAATAATCAAGATAAGTTTTCAAATCGACCCATCCCTACATGGCTACTCTTGTGATGATGGTTCAAGAGAGGATGCGATGTAGATATCATAACATTGGATTGTTAATGCAATTAGTCTTCAATCCATTTGAAAACAAAGGTATATTGCCTGAACCCACCCCTAAAATTTCCCTTAGAAAAAACATCATTCTCATAAGGGTATCTATTGTCATCACATAGATCTATTGATTTGAAATTTTCATTCAACAACATTGTAGTGAGGTCCACGACTACCAAAGTGTAATCATGTTTGAAGATCCATTAGGAAAACTGAGATGTGTCTCTTTAGTGCATGATCCTCTTGTATATGCTCATAGATTGCAATATAAGTTGGTCGTAGACTGGGATAACACTAAAGGTGAATCAAATCAACCTCAATGTCACATGAATGTCTTGACCAGACTATAGAAGTCAAGACCCTCCAATGTTTTTGGAACACCCACAAGGGAGATATACTCCAATGGTCTCCAATTTTACAACTATTCTCTTTTTTCAGTTATGACTAATGACATATGGGTTGGGTAGTGGAGACTACTTTGTCGTGAACTAAAATGAATTAGAATGGTGTCACAGTTGGGCTCAACCATGCCTAAATAGGCTATGTTGGGGTGCATTTGAAGATGTGTCTCCTACAATAATAATGTCTTTGTTTATTACACAAGCTCCTCCTCCATGTCAATCTATTGCTCCAGTACTGCAACATCAACTACCACCTCTATGTCAATGTCTGTGTCGCTCATTGTAGTACATGATCATACTTGCAAATAATGTGTTCCACTTGACTTGCATATAAAAAAGCCACCTCGGTATGGTGCACCAACTTGGATCATGATAGGGATGGGGATTCAGACTTGTCCTTCCCACTTCCTTTGAGTAGAGAGACTAAAATTTTGATATTCTCTTTCAACCCTATGGGAAATGTTATGGTGGATAGGAGAAAACCTCAATATTAAAAGGACTATTCATGATAAAGATGGAAGGTGTGGAGGAAAATGGTGAAACTGAAGGTTATGGGGGTGGAGAATGTGGTTTTGTTTTATGGTATAGGAGGCGATTGTGGTCGTATATTCTATAGAGATGATGCGAGGGGAGGAAGGATAGCCATCACTAAAAATACGTAGGGTGTCACTGAGAAGAGAACATAAGAAATTAGGGGGTTGTTTCAAAGAGGAAGAAATGGATGCAATTACAAGAGAAAGAGGAGGGGTGTGGAAATTAGAAATAAGTAGGTAATCATTTGGTTACTAAGATTTTCAACTGGTGTTTAATTGCTTGTTGTAAATTATGTTGTCAACCTACTAGTTGCAAGCCAATTGGTAGTAGTGCTAGCATGTCCGTTGTCCATTCTTGATGTTGGCTCAAACTTTATTATCTAGATGGCTAGTAGAAGTAATCACTTATCTATATATTTATATTAAATTTTCAATGTCCCTATGTGGTGGCTAACTGATCGACTGGTTGTACTAATTTGTAAACATACTCTTATCATGTTATTTCCATGCTCAATTTAACTAGGTGTTTTAGCTTGTTAGTCTAGAAGATGTAAATACCCCCACTTTGATAGTAGACCTTGATAAGTGCAAGTTAGTTTACTAGAAATGTGCTTTGTGTAAATAGTCTTAGCGTGGGTTGGTCATCTAGTCAAGGTAGAATGTCAGATATAAAATGCTTCTTCAATGTTAGTGTGACCCAATGATCTCCATATGATTGGTTATAATATCTAGCTGAACAATTAGCAAATTGTTGAGGAAGACACTCCCTAGGTTAGTCGAGCAACTATTGTTCAGCCAATAGACTATAATGTGCCCCCTCAAGACTAGTAACTTTTATGCGGCTCCATTTGGTCAGTTAGATGGTCGAACAAATCATCTAGAGCCAGACTCCTTGTGCATTTTTAACTCTTGATGGCCAACCAATTGTTTATCCAGGCTAGTTGATCGGCTAGCCCTAATGATATTGTAGATTTTATATATATATATATATAAATGAATAATAATCCACCCATTATCAAATGAAATGATTTTAAATTTTTGTATGTAATGATCTATATAACACCAAAAAATGAGTATGTATCTAGCTAGTAAATTTATGTTAAGCACAAGAAACTAAGATAGATATTGGGTTTCCCCCGACAAATATCTTTCTTTTACATTAATGGCTTGATGCCTAAAACACAAGAAACATTGGGCTCGGGATAGCCCCAATGGATGATCATCTTGCATGTCTTCCACATCAAGGTAATGCTTAAGGTGCCAAGCATTGACCTTGAATTCACCTATCTTGTCTCTCTGGATGACAAGTACATCATGAGGGTATACAAGCTTGATTATTTTAGGACTAGGCCATTGTGTTCTCAACTTTTAAGGTAAGAGTCAAAGGCATGAATTCTACATCAAAAGGTGATCACATTTGATCATAGTTCCACATATGAGTTTATTATTTATAGATGGAACCATTTTCATGTAGCAATAGATGGAGTTATTCTTGGTATCACACTTGGATATGTTTTTTTTCATATGACTATCTTAAAATTGAAGTTGATATGCTTATTGCTTTCAATGAATTATTCTCAAGTGCCTAGGGCATGACAAAAATTCCCATAGTCTGTGTTTTATGGTTTGGTACACCCATTAAACATCATTTATATTATTTCCCTGTCTTTTTGGTGTAGTTTACTATTATCTCAAGTATAAAATTAATTTTTCTATTTGAATCATCCACCTTCCTATTGGTAGTTGGGTGATATGATGAGGCAATACAATGGGAAATTCATACTTCTAGAAAAGCATTACATAGTTTCACTCTAGGAGATGAGAGCCACCATCAGGTATGACAAAGTGGGGAATTCCAAAGTGAGGAAAATAGATGTGTTTAAAGAACTTAATTATAGACTTGGAGTCTCTTGAGATAGTGGGACTTGCTTCACCCACTTTGAGACAGAATCTACTACAACTAGGGTGTAGGAGATATAGTAGGTGGATAATCCACATCCCTAACATCAGAGGTTTTCATTTTCTTCTAAAGTTAGAGACCATGTCATATCTCTATGAAATGTCACTGGTCCTTTAGCGTTGGTTTTAGGTTTTGGAATAGTTGTGTTACTATCGAATAATGGGAAAAAAATGACCAACATTGTATCACCTTTGTTATAGTATTATTAGATGTTATGTGGTCGTCTTTTAGGCTAGATAGCATTACTTTTAAATGAGTGGGATCTTCCCTTCAAAGATGCATTAATTATGTATTCATTTGATCATAAATTGAATAGTTAAGGATCACCCTAATAGAAATGATGCACATTCAACAACAATTTCTTGTTGGCTTTCCTTCTATAGTACACATATAGGGCGTCAACAAAAAGGTTGTTGACAAATTCTACACACCATGGTGTGTACCTGCCATTGGGTACCATGATTCCCTTTGTATCTTATCATTGATAAGTGCATCGTTAATTGGGACTGAGTCTTGTTACTCAAATTGATGTCTTCTTGGGTGGCCAACTACCACATTTTCACTCCATTTCTTATAGCTAATTTCTAGTTGAACTCTTGTAGTAGAAGGATTTACATGGTCAACATTGACTCTGCCACTTTATAAGGAAGATATGTAATGGTCATATGATTTATATAAACAATAGACTGTCACCCCACCAAGTAGGTTTAAATATTTTCAAAAGCATAGACAATAGTGAGCAATTCTTTCTCTATAGGGATATAGTTCCATCTCTGTTTTGTCCAACATCTTACTAGTGTTATAAATGACATGATCTTTCTTCTCCATGCATTGTCCCACAACTTCCCCTATTGTATAGTATTGGTGTCACACATGATCTTGGATTGTAAATACCAGTGGGGAACCGAATGACAAGTGCATACACTAACACCTCTTTTAGCTCCAATCATTCATCATTGATTATAAATCCTTCATCCAAAGATCTAGGAGCGTCTTATTTATCTTACTAACATCTCACATGAACCACCAAGAAAACCATACATATCCCAAGAATGAACTAACTTCTTTCATAGATGAGGGAGGGGATAAATTGGAAATCACCACCATTTTAGATCTATCATTTTTCATGCCTATATAACTGACCAAGTGACCTAAAAATCTATGCTCCCTCACCATTCAGTGGAATTCATCCCAATTTATCACCATACATCCTTCTTCACAACACTTCAACACCACTAATAAATGGTACAAACATGCTTGAAATGACTCTTCATGGTCGCATAAATTTTCCATTAAATATTTTATTGTCGTCTCTATGTAGTCTCCATAACGGTAGACATGAAACATTAAATCATAGTGGGGTCATTTCACTACTTAAAACCATACATCAAAAGGTGTTGATCCCATAGGAGAAAGTGAAGGTGGTCTTTTCATGTTTTCTTGGATGAATAGGAATATGATCAAAATAAAAGTAGCCATCAAGATAATAGAAAAAATCATGTGCATAGAACACTCTAGTGCCTGATCATGAAATGGAACCATGATGATTCCTTTCTTGCAACCTTTTTTAGCTTCATGTATTTCAACGTAAGGTGGAATGGTTCATACTTCTCATATAGGATAACTATAGTGCCCCTTTCTTAGGAAAAACTTGCAGAGGTCTCTCCCATGGCACGTTAGAGATGGGACAAATGACCCCTACAATCAATAGCTTTATCACTACCTTACATACCATCTACTTCATATTAGGATTCAACCAATGATGAGTCTACATGAAGTTCTTGTAATCATATTCCATGTTGATCATGTGCATTTAGAATGTTTGGGTTACACATGTTAGGTTAATAAATTTGTAGGCCAAAGCCTTCTTTGGCTTTCTCAACATGATAATAAGTTTGTCACCTCATTCCATGGTAAGGTATATATTAAACATAATAGGGCATACTTGTTGCTCATCTAGAATACATACTTCAACCCTTTTGGCAATGGATTCATCTTAGGTACCTCAGGAACTTTGGCTTCTCTAAGGTTCTTTTGCATTTTTTTAAGAATGCTGATGGACTATAAGTTTTCTAACTAAGCATGATTTTCTTCCTATGATGTGTCAATATGGAAAAGAATTTTCGCATTTTGCACATCATCTGGGTCATATGCTCTCAGGTGTACGTGTGCAGTCTCTATGGGATCATCGACAATGAGAATTCATAGTTGAAGATTTTCCAACTTATATACACAACCTACAACATGAAAATCTTTCTTGAATTGTTGGTTATTTCAATCCTTCAAGAACTTTAGTCTCAACATGTGCTTTCCTAACCTCAATGCTTGTGTTCCAGGTTATTCATTTACAAATACTCTAGAATTAGCAAGTAACAACTGAACAAAATGAGAGGGTAATAAAAGCACTAGTTGATGTGGATTGTAGGAAAGTCACACGGTAGGTAGAAACTACCCACTTTCATAAGAGAATATTCCATGATGCCTCATTGAGTGCTCATAATTGAATAACATAATTGAGTAACCATCACAAGGCTCACAATTTAGATAGTCCCATCCTTTTACAAAGGATATGCAGAATGATAAGTATGCTTCCTACCAAATTAACAAATCCTCTTTAAGATGTAGATCACATATGAAGCATGCAGTGCCAAAGGACCCCTAGTATTTGAGCATACAAGACATCTGGTTTTGAATGATATATGAAGTGATTTTATCCAGCTTCACCATCTTGTATTCCTCTTTGGTGTACTGTTGAGAGAGTACAAACTTCAAAAACATGAATTAAGAAAGGATTTAAACTGGAACATCAAGAAACAAATCACTAACATGTATATTCTTCATGTCTTCTTAAATTTTGTTAAATGATTGTCTTAATGAGTGTCTACAAAACTTCAACGAAATGGTGTGCATGGCTTGTACATGAGTATAACTTTCTTGAATATGCTTGGCGTGGCTTCTTTTGTTTCCTCATTACCAATTACTATGTTTTGAATCCTTGTACAAGATATGTGTCACTATATCTTGGATGAACTTAATATCCTACTCCTTTGTAATCATTTTTTTGGAGTGATACTTTCCTAATTGGAAAAATTAAAATGTATTATAAAGTCACTTACACGACTACTCTCGATGCATGGTTTTTTTACTTGAGAATGGCCCTGATGAGGGTCGACATTGTACTAGTACTTGTGTCATTTGAGATTCCATTCTTTATTATGGTCTTGTTGATTTGCAAGCATCTTCTTATTGGCATCAAACCAAGCAGCAACAAATGGAATTTGAGGAATTCTGAAAATTTTCCTAGTCGTGACTAAGATTTTGAAATTTTTGTTGTTGGTTGTATTTGTTGTGATACATTTCCTAGTTCTATAAATTCCAGCTTTTTTGAAAATCAAATGGACCTTGAGATTTCCCTTTATCACATTATGTCTAAGATGTTGTGCATTCTTTGCTATAGATGGATTACCATATTGTAACCCATGGTGATATCTTGGATGTTTAAATTGTGGTTCCCCTATCCATCTATATAATTAACAACATTAACATCTTGTACATCACCATTATAAAATTGTGGTTTGTGCATGTTCATAGTGTCTTGATAAAACTCGTTGCAACATAGTGTCCCCTTCCATGTTAGAAGCCTAGCATAGTTCTTGGACCTTCTTGAAGCTTATGGAATGAGGTCTCAAGTATCCTAATTTCTCACATTCATCTTTGTCTTTGGCCATGGTGACTTTTAGGACTACTCCTTCTTCAAATTTTCCCTAGTTTATCTGATTTCTGTCATAAGCCTCTCTACTTTCAAGGCATTGTCAACTTCTAAAATTTTCCACTCAATGAAGTATTTAGGAAGTTCTCCATATTATTGAAAACCTTCTACCTAGTACTCTCTCTCTCTAGGTTTCAACTCTAATCCATCTCTAGGAACTTGCCATCACGAGAAAGGGGGCAGCCACTGGTCGTCCACCTCCCATTCCACTGGGTGGTGCCGTGGAGAAGAGTGTTGCCATGAGTTCTGACCCGCCAACCCCTCCCTCTACCAACCCCCATGATTCCCCACCCAATGGAAACCCTCCTCTGGCTCCTTGGTCCCAAACCAGAGAGTTAAATCTATATTCCCTTTGAACTGGAATTGTAGGGATAATCTTGATGCTTGTGAAGGAGGAAAAATTCTTATGGACTAGGACCCAAGAAAGTGGCAAGTCGAACCAATTGCCATAGGTGACCAGATGATGACTGTCAACTACTTTAATAAAGGGGGGTTTTCCTTTATCCTTTTGGGGGTTTATGGGGAAAATCTAGAAAGAGACAGAGAAAAACTTTGGCATATGATCACTGAGTCCGCACAAAACAAGATATCGTGGCTGGTGTTGGGTGACTTCAACAACATTAGAAGGACAAGTGAGAAGTTTGGGGGGCCCACTGTTCCTAATTGAATAATAGACAAGTTCAACAATGCCATCGAGTCTTCGAGACTGATGGAGATGAATAGCATTGGAGGTGTTATCTCCTGGTCGAATAAATGTGGAAGCAAACACAAAATTTGAATCTTGTTGGACAAAGGGTTTATCAATGAGGCATGGTTAGACGTCCTACCCAACCCGGTGATTAAATTGGGATCACATCACTTTAGTGATCACTCTTGGATGGAAGTAAGGATCACTAATATCAAAACATCCCCTAAACTGTTTAGATTTCTAAACTTGTGGTGTGAGTGGCAGGGATTCAAGGAGTTGGCTATTGAGGATTGGTCAATCCCCATTGAAGGGAACCCAATGTCTGTGATGGTTAAAAAGCTACAGAGACTGAAGAAGAAAATTAAAAGATGGGCAAAAGAGAAAGTTAACCTCAACAACCTGTTCAGTACAGCTACCAAATCTTATGAAGAAGATGCTCTATGCCTGCTCAATAATCCCACAAACACGTTTACTATAAACGAAGTCTGTATCAAAGAGAAGAGATTTAATGAGTTTGATAGAGCTCAAGAGATGTACATGTGGTAGAGTAGGCTGAGATGGGTGAATGACGGTAATAGGAACACACAAATATATCATGCTTCCATTAAGAAGAGGGAGTTGATGGTTACTATTCATGAGCTCATTGATAAACAAGGGAATGTTGTCAACAGTAGAGAGGACATGTCTGCTCATGCTGTGCAATGCTTCAATGACCTCTACAACCAAACACACACAGAGTCTACTGACTGGGAGTTCAATCCAGAAAGGAAAGTTAGCACTCCAATGAATTCTCATTTATGCAGGGATGCAATGGAGGAGGAGATATATAAAGCCTTGAAATCTGTTCACCATTCAAAGGCGTTGGGGCCCGACGGCTTTAATAGAAAGTTCTTCCACTTCATGTGGGACATGGTTAAAGACAATGTTTACAGAGCTGTGGCCTGGGTTATCAAGGGAGGTAGAACGGTTAGGGCAGCCAATCATAGCTTCATCAAGATGATTCTTAAAACAAAGAATGCCAAAGATATTACTGACTACAGACTGATAGCATGTTGCTTAGTGATGTACAAGATTGTTTCGAAACTCCTGTCTGCCAGGTTGAAGGATGTTCTACCCATGATCATATCTAAAGAACATAATGCATTCATTAGTGGAAGGATTGTTGATTGTTCACTTCTTGCTTGTGAATTCCTCAATGAATTCAAAGTCAGGAACTCTACTGCCAAAGCTTGCTTGAAGATCGATATTAACAAGGCATATGACCATGTTAATTGGGGTAATCTATGGAAGATGATGAAGTGTATGGGGTTTTCACAAAGATGGATCAATATCTTGAAGGAGTGTGTTGAAACTACTTCCTATTATGTGCTAATCAATGGAGCACCTACTGGGCTCTTCAAAGCTATGAATGGTCTAAGGCAGGGGGACCCTCTCTCTCCCCTACTGTTCACAATCATCATGGAAGTCTTGACTTATCTTATTTACAAGGTAGAACAACAAAATAAAATTAAACCGTACAAAATCAAAGGTACTAAGGTGCTATCCCATCTCGTATTCACTGACGATGTCATTCTTTTCTCTACTAGACATGTGGACAGGTTGAGATCTTTGTACAACGTTCTTTGTTCTTTCGGCAAATGTATTGGGCTCTATATCAATACCATTAAATCAAGAGTGTTCCTGTCCCACTCTTGTGACAATAGGAAAGGGAGGCTGAAGGTAGATTCAAGTATGGAGAGGGGCAAGCTCCCAACCACTTATCTCGACATTCCTATTACTGGTGGTCGATGCCATGCCAAAGATTTTGTAGTGTGCAAGGATAAGATAAGGGACACGATTGATTACTGGAGCAGCCTAAAAATTTCTCTAGCGGGCAGGCTGGTCTTAATTCACTCTGTCATTCAAAGTGTAGTGCGCTATCGGACATATATGACTGAGATGCCTAATCCAGTCTTCGATGCAATTAGAGCATTGGATGCCAACTTTGTTTTGGCTGGTAAAAGCCATGCTATTGGTTGGAGTATGATTGCAAAACCGTTTAAGGAGGGGGGGTCTGAACATTATAGACCCAGCTATTTTGGTGACTCTGAGCATGATGAAAAGAATTGATAGGTTCCTCTATCAACCTGATGGCTTATGGTCTGACTGGATGAGGAAGAGGTATGGTGATTTCATTAGCCTTAATATCTACAACAGAACCTCTTCTATATGGAGAACAATGTGTACTGAATACCCAAATATCTAACATTTGTATACCGTTGATGACTATGATAGGTGGATACGGCCTAGCAACCAACCACCATGGATCAACAGTACAACCAGTGCTCGTATCGGCTGGGCTGATATAACTTGGGGATGAGGTGACTTCATGAAATGGAGTACTCTGCTATATAGAATGAAGAAGGGAAGATTACCTACTGTTGATAAGCTGGTGGAATGGGGGTACAATGTCAGCAAGATGTGCCAACTTTGTAGGAGAGAGGAGGAGTCCATCAACCATCTACTTTTTTAATGTTCCTATTCCAGTCATGTGTGGAGTATCATCAACCTTAGGAATTGTTGGGGTTCCCAGGTGCCCAAGGGTATTGATGACGTTATTAATTGGATCAACAACCAATTCAAGGATGATAAGAACAATCTTTGCTTTGCTGGTATTAGTCTAGCTTGTACATGCTACCTTATATGGAATGAAATAAATATTATAGTCCACAAACAGGAAGATAGAGATGTGCTCACCTTGACTGAGGAAATTGGCCGAAACCTTAGATTGATTTACAGAACTATAAGTACAATATTTTGTAATGTAAATGCTCACTCTAGAACCTACTGGGGTTTTTGTAACTAAACCCGGTGGTGTGTTTTAAGGGTCTGTTCTCAGATACACTATTTTGTATGTATAGCTTGCTATACTTCCTTTGGCAATATATTTACCTATTTCCAAAAAAAAGGTTCTCCATATTATCATTGACTCAAATGTAGAAGTTCATAATGAGCATCGAAAATGAGATTCCATGATGTGGATATTTTCATAAAAGCTTCTCATACCTCATTCATGCTTTATATAAAGTTTTGGCAAGAGTTTTTATGAATTGATTAATTCGGTCCATGATCTGATATGTAAGTGATGACAAGTACACTTGGTCAGAAACTACTTCTAGAGCTTCTCCTACATCATATGCTTTCATGCCTAGAGAGTTGAACTAATATCTAACCTTTATTGTGAGGGAGTAATAACAAAAGTGGATTCTAATGACTTCATCATGAATCCAAGTTGCTTGCTTATTTCATGAAGATCTATGAAATAATAAAAATTATCATTTGTCTCATGAACATCCTACAAAACTCTTGCACTACATCATTTGAACCCACTGACTCTTAATCTTAAAAGTTTGTGCAATTATTATTGGGTAAATCACCATATGTCAAACATCTATAGTTTTATGATAGAAAATTCTCTAAAACCCCTTTGCTACTCATCCTTCTATGCTTCTATGATCTTGATATGTACTTCATGTTTAGTTTTGGCATCAATTTGTCTGTCTAATATTCTAATATTTCCTATACTCAATGATGTCTCCTCTTTAGTCATTTTGGCTTAATTTTCTCTGGTAAGAGTCAGTTAGGTTTGATCTATGTCAGGTATAGGTTTCCTATAGGATAATGCTGGTGGAGTGCAACACATACTAGTCTCAGTACGTGTAGGCAAACAAATCACCATGAGTCAAAATTTGAAGATGACATTAAAATTGAAGAATATATAATAATACTAGTAATATATAAAACACCTCAACCGATTCTAAACTAATTAATAAGTTGAATTATTCCACACTTCCTAAAAATGACCAAAAATTGGATCGAACTTTTATCGTATCTCAAATCCACTAGGACTAAACTACTAATATGAAGGATCACCCTCTAGTGGATGGATCTTATTGTAATGTTATTCAGATGGAATACCAAAGGAAAACTTCACTATTGATCACTTAAAAGTTTTAGAAATATAACTTTTAATGAAATTGTTGAATGATTTGGTTATAACTAATTACAGTATCAAAATGCAATATTTAAGGGTTGAATTGTAAATATTTATATGAAATCAGGAAAGAGGTATTACCTACATTATTTTAATCATTAACTCTTTCATCACATCTGATTAATAAAAATGATTAACCACTGATGTTGATGCATGATTTGTTCTTTCTTGAATTGCGAGTAGCACATGGACAAATATCACATCAGTCACATTGTTTTGATATTATAGAGTGCACTTATCCCCTCACCTCAAATAATACCCATACAAAAAGTTCTCATTGGGGAGTCAACATAGAATGATTGACATCATCATTTTGACTCACACAGTGTGTGTCATTGAAAAACCTAGCAAATAAGCAATCTAATTTGCAATTAGAATTTGATATAAATAAATGAATGTTACATATCAATTAAGTGCTCATTATTCCACATATGATACTGAGAAAGATGAAAGATGGATAACAAGGATACTCCATGTAAGAGACACTACTTACTATCCATGGTAGGAAATTGAAAGAAAAAGAATGAAGAGAGGAGATCATCATCACAAAATGATGGACAAAAGTAGTCATGGTCTATGATAATGAATCACATCGATTGAGTTGTGGTATCCAAATCTAGCGAACAATATGTATCACATAGTTCTCAGAGTCTCCTCCCTGATCCATTATCTATTTATTTAAAAAGTAGATCCATACATTCTTGGATGGAGATACCTTGGCACATCTCCATGCATTTTATACAATATCCAATGGGCCCACTCTACTGTGGAAATGATAGCTATGGGTTATTTACACCTTTATTTATGTTTAGATTTAGGGATCAATCTCTTAGTACAAGTGACAATGAAGTGAACAGGAATCAAGAATATAGCCTATACCAGAGAGTATGATATTTGGTTTGAAGAATACAATCAATGGATTTTTGTACTTAAAGTCGGTAGGAGGTATTTTTGGCACCTAGGGGTGAACTCACATGAGTTAACCCAAAATCAGTAGAGTTTGTGTCTTTTAAGGATTAAATTAGGACTAAATTTGGCTGAGTTTGGTGTGTTGGAATGAGTTTGTGCTCTAGTGATCATGAACATGGAAAATGAAAGCAATCGAGTTATTTTTAACCCAATCAATTTCTTTAGAAACTAGGCCATGTTCTTATCTTGATGGATGCAAATTGGACTCAGTTGAGCTTACATAATCAATCAGGTTTAACTTGAACTCGACCCTAGTTAATCTTGGTGCATGCACTAACCAAGCTACAAAATTAGTCTGGGTTTGGCTAAAGTCATGTCATTTGGGCTAAACTTAGGTAATTTTGGACCATCAAACTAGGTTCTCCATATCAATCAATGTGAAAAACTAACATGTATAATAATGGAGTAAGAAGAATTTTCTTTAAATGAAGTTTGGGAATCACAAAATTTCCATATAAGTCCATCATTTTTCCTTGGGAGCTGCCATGGGTCCCTACCATCCTAAGGCATTGTATGGGAGAACCTTAAGACAACAATGGCTAATTATGTCAGGAGCCCTACCTACAATTGTAAAATATATGAAATCAAGCATAACTATGGAAAAGTCATACACAAATACACATATAGAAATTTGGAGAAGGAAAAGATATAACAAAATGCATGAGGGGTAAAATTTGTGTCTAAGTTGCAAAAGAAAAATTGACTATGTAAGTATAACACCCAAATGAAATTTTAGTAAAAAAGAAATATAGGATAAGATAAGAGAAATGTAGAAGATATTCCAATGATATCAACACTTAGATCCAATTTCCTAAGCATTGGGACCAATGTCACCTATGTAAAGCTTATTGGGTCTTGAATGTAGGTGTGGAGTCAGCAGAGATAAGAACACTCATAAGTATTATATATAATGGTGCATTTTATTTTGATAGATCAAATATTTCCATGTTGAAGATATATCACATGCTAAACGGAATTGTAATATTTTAACGTGTTCTATTTCTCCATTAAGAATAGAAAAAAATATAGTTCCCAAACATAATGATAAGATAGCATTCATCAAGAATGAATTCACCAATGAGAAACTTTTAGATATGAATGCATTAAAATAATGGTGTGTTGAAACTCCCAATGCCTAAAACATTGGTTTTGGGTTGTCTGTGTGAAGGTGGTATTAAATGCCAAAATAGTGAGTGCATTCACACAACAATGATTACCTACTGATGCGACACTGAATGTGCCAACCATTTTTGTGCACTCAAACTAATACCATATATCTTAATAATGGTTATGTCTGGCACCCTAAAGTAGCCATTTTTGTAGCTCTTATTGAGCTTAATGTGCCAAAATGGTTAGCACATTTGAACATAAAATGGATCTAAGAAACCATTCTTTTTCACATATTCCTCACTTCATCCAATTGAGTTATAGCTTCTTTTTTGTATAATCTCTACATACCACAAATATTGTCAGCTAAGATTTCTAGTATGGAGTTTTTTTATTTTGGATACTTTATGGAGCTATATTTCATTTAATATCGAGAGATTATTGTTGATATGATTCTACTTATTTCAAAGCTCAAACGCTCTATTTGGATCTCATACCAACTCTCCCAAGAATTTTTGGTGGTTCTTAGCAATCTTGATGAAAATGAGATCTGAGGTATTAGATTATTGTTGCTATAGCTAAATGGTAAATTATTATTAGATATGACCAAATATCAACCATTATTTTCTTATTCATAACAAAAAAGCTAACATATTACTGTCAAATTTTTGATGAAGATCTATGGCTAGTTCTTCATCTACCATGCAATTTAAATTACACATGATGATCACTTTTTATATCATTCATACTGCATTCATTGTTTTAAAGTGATTCCTATGTCTAGTATGAATAGTTTTGTATATATTCATGATATACTTGACATAGATCTGATTAAACACTCAATCATCCTATCTTATGTCCATATGGATTAATTATTTATGCCTACAAAAAGTGGTAATTAGTGAATCCTATATGATCATATTATAGTTGTTTTTGGTTGAGTACCTTGATGTCAAATTGCAAAAAAATCACTTGAATAATATGAGTGAGTTAGAAGGTCCTTTTTTCATATATTCACTTAGGGAGAGGGATGTATGAACCTAGTTTAGATGAAGTTGCACTTGGAGCACGATGAACTGACCCATGATGATGAAATTGACCCTAAAGAGGAAGATGATCTAGTGATGATCTAAAGACGATATCCCCTTAAAAAGTACATAAAAATTGTCCTTGTAGGTTGCATGCTCCTTTATCCAAAAGGGTGTGTATCTTGTTGAAGATAAAAAAGTGAAGTTGAACATTGATGTTGTAGTGGTACCTTGAATATAGACCATCAATAATTGCTAGCATTTTATACTACACATAAGATCATGCATATTATAGTGGCTCTTTTTGATAGAAGTGCAAAAGAGACACACACCAAAATGAATGCATAATGTTATGTTAACATAACTTACAAGAATGTGTGGCATCCTAGGTAAAAGGCGTGCTCAATTTTTTAGAGTTTATAAAGATTCGTATATAATTTCCTCCCTTTATTGTGTTGTATTTCTCAATGAATTCCAAGAATTTACTGTTATGTATGCTGATAGATCCAATCATCTGATGACTATAATGGAATATCTTGTAAATGATTTGATTAACAAGGAAATCTTCCAATTTATTCTATTTTATTTAGTTATGAGATAAAGATATTACATAATAAATGCAAAAAGAATGATATTACTCAATGACGTATGTCTTCAGGTTGAGGACCTGAACAATGAAGTCATACATATGTTAAGAGTATATGCATTCTTGTTATGTCCCTAGTCAGTTGTTATTCTGGAAGGCTAATAGACATTAATAACATATAATACTAGAGTGTGTGTTGGTTGATGACAAAATCTCATCAAGTCATGATATGTGATATCAAACCAAACACATAGATATTTGTTAGTGAATAGTGTATCAAACATACCTACCTTGAGAGTGATGCATGGAAACCATGCTTGGTGGTTAGAATCATATCTCATAGTGATGGTGGTAATTGTGGTTCTTAGATATGAAATCACTACACTCATCACATGTTTTTTGATGTATTTTGACATCATCCACTGTGACCTTGAATAACGGTTGCCATAAAGGTGGTTCTTGGGTGCATTTCGACACATGGGGATGACTGTGAGTGATGGAGATGGGATTTGTCCCTCCTACATGAGCATGATATCTAGGCCACTTTCTAAGCAAGACTAAGAAATGCATGACCATGCTCATGTGAGTCAATATGATATTGACCTTACATATATATATCAGATAGTCTTATCTAGTTCAAGGATCATGGATTGACTATTGAAGAGGGTGATGATTCCATGCCTCAAGTTCAATCAGATATCAATGACAAAAGAACTATATGATCACTGTAAAATAATCATAGATTGTAGGTTGCAGTTGTTCTCCAACGTTTTGATTACTTGGGTGGCAATGATGTCTTTCTAGATATCACTCATTGATGGGGATGTCATAAATCAGTTATGGACATGTATTGCAATGGTAAATTAGAACCCATAGGGTCACACATAGGGGATACACCTGGAATAGGAGTTTATTCATGAATGATGGTTAACTTGATTACTAAAGTGTTAGGTATTCAATTTAAACAACAATGGTTGAATATTGAATGACTGGACTGTGGACTGGTCGATTGAAGTTTTGAACCGATAGATTCAAGTGTCAGGTCAATTTGAACCAGCATTGGAAACCATACTGGTTCAACAAGCGAACCAATCAGCTCAGATGTCTGAACCGACCCGTTCAAGTTGTAAACCGACCAATTGGTTAATCAATCTGATCGGATCAAGAATTGATGCTGGCGTCATGTCGTGCATTAATGAAT
Source organism: Alisma plantago-aquatica (assembly GCA_963693085.1). Lineage (NCBI taxonomy): Eukaryota > Viridiplantae > Streptophyta > Magnoliopsida > Alismatales > Alismataceae > Alisma > Alisma plantago-aquatica. The sequence continues at coordinate 667,640,977 of OY856414.1, forward strand.
ATTAAATGCCAATACAATTCTGAATAGGAAACATAGTGAAATGACCAATTCAAGTGTTGAACCAATCGTCTCATGTGTGAACCAACCAGTTCAACGCTTGTAGGTTCCAAAATATTCATGAAATATCATCCTTTCAACTCCTGCTCAGACTATAACTCCTGACCCTAACCCTCCTTACTTTTTCTCCCCTCAAATGTAACTCGAGATTTTCTTTTTACCATATAATATGTGAAATAAGATTAGGATAGTTTTAATTATTGTTATGCCTAAGAAGACATTCTACACCAGACAAATCGTCCGTTTCAGAAAATGAACCAATCTGCTGGAGGATTGAGGAGGTCAAATGACAAGAGGAGCCAAACTGATTGCCTGATGGCCCAATAGAATGACTAGAGGTCTCTAGAAGTCGCTTGGATCGGAGACCAGATGATCGTTCCGGAGATCAACCGACTGACTAGGAAGCAAATTGATAAGATCAAGAGTTGAACCTTCAACCCAAATTGGTTCAAGCACAAATCTTTATCAACAACAGGTTGCTACATATGATGTAGACCTTAGGCGGTAGTATTTCCTTGTGGCTCCAAGGAATTATAATAGCATGTCCATAACCTTAGCTTGTGTTTTATAATTATATATTTTCATTTATGGGATGTAGATGTATATGATACATACTATAAGTATGTGCTGATTGGATATGTATGTATGTATGTATGTATATATATATATATATATATATACACACACACACCCTCAATCAAATATTATGTCTTAGATGCTTTTATAAGCAAGATGCATGAAAAGTTTAACTGACTTTGCATGGGCACACCAAGCATGGTGTACTGTCTATCTCAAGGTAGTGTGATGGTAGTCATGTGGGACTTCCAAGCAAGGTGCATCACTATCGTGTTGGATTTTGGGTCGGTCTTAACTAGGCAATATTAATGAGATTAAGTACCTAGAAGCATTTAGATGACTATTGCAAAGAGTTGCACATACCATCTATCCAAAGAATTGTGTAAAATGCAATTGGAAAAAGTTTCCTACCTTAATGCATGATTATGGACGTTGGTGTTGGCCGAGTAATAACTCGATTGTTTTAGGTCTTGGCTCACTAGAAGGTCCTACATTGCAATCTTCCAAATTGATGTGTGAGGACTATCAATTTGAAAAAAATAGTGGGAATGAGAATTAATTAAAGGCCTAATTATACAACTTCAAATTTCATTTCAATCAAATCAAATCAAAAGTGTGTTTACAAATTGCAATTTTTTCTTGTAGAATCAAATGGAAACAATAACGAGTTTTCCTTGCGATCAGGCCTTGAGAAGGACAAGTTGAATGGGAATAATTTCTATGACTGGTTCAGGTCATTGAGAGTTGTTCTCACACAAGAGCATAAGCTCTATGTCCTAGAGACACCATAGCTAGAGGAACATGCTCCTACTGCAGCTAAGGTAACATGAATGCTTACAAGAAGCACTATGAAGATGCCATAGATGTCAAGTGCCTGATGCTATGCTCAATGAACTATGAGTTGTAGAGATGGCATGAGAACATGGACATTATTGAGATGGTAGCACATCTTAAGAATATGTACCAAGATCAGGTAAGAAAAGAGAGATATGATGTCTTCAAGGCATTGTTCAAGTGCAATATTGCAGAAGGAGATCCCGTAGGTCCCCATGTGCTCAAGCTTATTGGGTATGTAGGAACCTTTCTAGACTGAGATTTCCCTTGGGTCAAGATTTGGCCATAAATATGATTCTATAGTCACTGTTAGAGTCATATAGCCAATTTGTCATGAATTACAAATAAACCATTGTCAGAATTACTTAGCATGTTGAGAACTACTAAAGCACAAATGAAGAAGGACAAGCCCAAATATGTGATGATGATCAACAAAGGAAGGGGGAAAAGCTAAGAAGAGTTCCAAAGCTGTCCAGAAACCCAAGTCTTCTGCACTCAAAGAAAAGATATGGGTGAATAAGAGTGGCAATGTCACCGATGTCACTAGCATGTACATTGGAAGAGGAGTTGCCCTCTCTACCTGGAGGAAATAAGGAAGAAGGAGGGGATAAAGATATCCATTTAAGGTATATGCATTATTGAGATAAAGTTTTCTAGTTGTTCATCTTAGATGTTAGATATCGCATGTGCATCTCACATATGTTCAGATATACAAGATCTGAAGTGAAGTAAGCCTTTATGAAAAGGTGAGGTTGGACTGCACACTGCAAATGGAGCAAGAGTTGTTGCCATTGCAGTTGAAACCTATAATTTATCTCTACCCACGGGGCTTGTCGTAGAGTCAAAGAACATGCTATTTTATACCTTCCATAAATAGAAACATTATTGTATCTTGCATGGATAAGGATAGATATAATTTTCATATAAAGAATGATAAATGTTCTATTTCAAAAGATGATATGTTTTATGGAAGAGCCCCAATGTCTTTTGGTCTTTATTTTCTAGATCTAATGACACATGTTTATAACATTAATACCAAAAGATAAAACTCAATAACTCAAACAAAACATATCTTTGGCATTGTCATCTAGGGAACATCAATGAGAATCACATTTCTAGAATCCATAAAGATGGTTATCTAGACTCTTTTGATTTTGAATCAATAGACACATGTGAGTCTTGCTTGTTGGGCAAGATGACAAAGACAACCTTCACTAGCAACAATGAGAGGGCTAGTGATCTATTAGGACTCATACATACTGATGTATGTGTCCCTTTTAGAACAAATGCCAGAGGTGGTTATCAATACTTCATTACCTTCACTGATGACTTTAGTAGGTATGGTTATGTCTACCTAATGGAAAATAAGTCAGAAACTCTTGAAAGTTCAAGGATTTCATGAGCAAAGTACATAACCAACTTGGTAAAAGTATTAAGGAAGTTTGTTATGAGGTGGAGAATACTTAAGCCAAGATTTGAGGACCTTTTGTGAGACCATGGTATTGTATCACAATGGACTCCACCTAGAACACCACATCACAATGGTTTATTAGAAAGAAGGAATCACACATCACTAGATATTGTATGATCTATGCTGATTTTTTTTATCTTCCGACTTCTTTCTAGGGTTATGCCCTAGAAACCGTCGTGTTTACACTCAACCTTGTATCGTCTAAATTGGTTCAAAAGACTCCATATGAGATATGGTATGGGAAGCGTCCCAATGTATCTTTTATGATGATTTGGGGTTGTGAAGCTTATGTGAGAAAGCAATTTCTTAAAAAGCTAGAAACCAAATCAGATAAATGTTATTTTTTTGTATATCCTAGCAAAACCAAAGGATATTACATTTATACTCCATCTGACAACAAAGTGTTTGTTGCCATGGATGTTGTATAACTAAGAAAGGACTTCATTTCTAAAGAAATCATTGGAAGGAAAGTAGAACTTGAAGAAGTTTGAGACCAACAAGAAAGCATTGAACCTATAGAGGTACAAGAAGATCATAGAGACTCATAAATTGTTGTGAAATATCCAATTCCTCATGTAACACAAGAACCTCACAAATCTATTAGGAAACACCTTGAGCCAGATAGATTCGGTTATCTAGTGACTCAAGAAGGAAATGAGTCGGTCATTGATAATGAGCCAACTACCTACTTAGAAGATGTTAAGGGACCAGAATTTGAGAAATGGCTTGAGGCCATGAGTCTGAGATGGAATCCATGTACACGAACAAGGTATGAACCTTAGTGGATCCACCTAAAGTGGTAAAACCCATAGTGTGCATGTGGGTCTTCTAGAAGAAGACTGATATGTATGGTAATGTACAAACTTACAAAGGTCGATTGGATATAAAGGGTTTCAGACAAGTTCAAGGTGTTGACTATGATGAGACCTTTTCTCCAATTGTAATGGATTAGTCCTTCAGGATCATGCTTGCCATTGTAACTTATCATGACTATGAGATTTGGCAGATAGATGTCAAAACCACATTCCTTAATGGGAATCTTCTTAAGGATGTGTATATGACACAGCCTAAGGGTTTTATAAATCCAAAGGAAACCAATAAATTCTATAATCTACAAAGGTAAATCTATGGATTGAAGCAGGAATCTCAAAGCTGGAATCTTCATTTTGATGATACAGTCAAAGAGTTTATCTTTATTCATAATGAAGATGAACCTTGTGTGTACAAGAAGGTTAGTGGGAGAATAATTGTATTCCTCATATTGTATGTAGATGACATACTATTGATGGGTAATGAGATTCCTACTTTATATATGTAAATTCTTGGCTAGGCAATACATTCTCTATGAAAGATTTAGGTGGGGCATTCTACATCTTAAGAATCGAGATCTATATAGATAGATCTAGAAGGATTCCTGGGCTAAGTCAGAGCACACACATTGACAAAGTATTGAAGAAGTTCATCATGGAGAACTCAAAGAGAGGAAACCTACCAATGTATCATGGTGTAACTATCTTTAGAGCTCAATGTCCCAATTCTTGTAAAGAAAGGGAGCACATGAGTAGGATTCCATATGCATCATTAATTGGATCTATCATGTAAGTAATGTTATGTACTCGTACAAATGTCTCATATGTCTTGATCATGATGAGCATATATCAAAAAAATCTTGGTGAATATTACTGGACAGTCGCAAAGAACATCCTTAAGTACTTGAGAAGAACTAAGGATCAATTTTTGGTTTATAATGATGAGGAAGAATTGGTGGTAAAGGGTTACACTGAAGCAAGCTTCCAAACTGACAAAGATGACTATAGATCATAGTCTAGATTTGTGTTTTACCTAAACAATGGAGTTGTAAACTAGAAGAGTTCCATGCAAGAGATAGTTGTTGATTCCACAATAGAAGCTGAGTATATTGTTGCATCTAATGCAACAAAGGAGGCTATTTGGATCAAGAAGTTCATCTCAGAACATGGGATGGTTCCCAACATCAATGATGCAATTGAGCTATATTGTGAGAACAATGGAGATATTACACAAGGTAAGGAACCCATATTGCACCATTGTTTCGAGCACATACAACAATGGTTCCATCTCATACGAGAGATCCTACAAGAGGAGATGTGAAGATTTGTAGAGTACCAACTGAAAGCAATGTGGCTAACCCCTTAACTAAAGCACTTTTGCAGTAGAAGCATGAAGGTTGTGTTAGATCAGATGGGATTAAGTTCATGGGTGATTGGCCCTAAGTGCAAGTGAACGCATGATGGTATGTATGCCTAGAGAGGCAATCATATGATGATTATAATGGTATATCTTGTAAATGATTTGATTAATAATAAAAGCAATTTTCCAATTTATTCTATTTCATTCAATTATGAGATAATGATATTACATAATAAATGTCTAGAGAATGATATTACTCAATGACATATGTTTTCAGGTTGAGGACCAACATAATGAGATCATCCCGATGTTAAGAGTATGCACATTCTTGTTATGTCCCTAGTCAACTGTTATGGTGGAAGGATAATAGACATCAATAACACACAAGACTAGAGTGTGTCATGATTGATGACCAGATCTCATTAAGTCATGATATGTGATATCAAACCAAACCATGAGAGTGATGCATGGAAACCATGATTGGAAGTCATAATCATCTCTCGTAGTGATGGTGGTGATTGTGGTTCTTAGACCTGAAATCATTGCACTCATCACATGTTGTTTGATGTACCTTGACATCATCCACCATGACCTTGAATAATGGTTTCCATAAAGGTGGTGCTCATGTGTAGTGTGACAATACAAATATCGAAACTGATCGGTTCAAGTTGTGAAATGACCAATTGGTTGATCAATACAATTGGATCAAGAATTGATGCTGACATCATGTTGTGCATTAATTGAATATTAATTGCCAACACAATTGAAAATATGAAACATAGTGAAATGATCGATTCAAGTGTTGAATCGATTCTCTCATGTGTGAACCAACCAGTTCAATGTTCACAGGTTCCAGAAAAATTCATGAAGATTTGTTCTTTCAACTCCCTCTCAGACTAGAAGTATATATTGTATAGAGAGGTAAAGTTTTTTTTTCATCTATCATATCTGATGCCATATTTCCCTACAGAAGTATATATTATGATGAAAAAAAAAATACACATTGTATGAAGAAATTCCATTACACTAAGGAGATGGAATGTAGTACACATATATGCCATTAGGTCTTCTGGGAATTTGGAGATTCAACCGTAGGATGACAACACTGCCCTCCTATTCTTAGTATTGGAGATAAATTTTTGATTGGTTAGTACAATGACACTCATTTTGTTGTCATTTACAGTGGTGTAGACAATCATATTTTTCCTTTGGCACTTTCCATTATTGAAAGTGAGAGGATTGAATATTGGAATGATTATTTAATTGTTGTATAAAAATCAATTCTAGTCTTCTCTAATAGAATGGATTTTTTTGTATCATCTCATACAAAATGAGTGGACTTTTCATTACAGTTATACTTTTGACTGGTCCATTCACCTCTATTATATTGGACATTTATATGAAATCGTAAAAACATAGTTCAAATTCAACAAGCTAGAAAAATGTTGCAGTTTGCTGCATTACCAACACAAAATCAAATTTGACTTCTTGACTATATATATATATGTATATATATATATATATATATATATTCTAGTAGTCCAGTGGTTTATAAAGATCTTATAGAAACCAATCATTTCAAGCGGTAACTTATGTATTATTTGAGGATAAGATCTTATGGAAACCAATCGTATCACCTATGTATACTTTGAGGATACATGTATGCAATTCTTATTAACAATCATTTTGAGTCACTTAAAAAAAAAGGTGCTAAAAACCTTAATGTATAAGCATTTATTGCCTCTACGTATTATCGATTGGTCTCTCTGTTCTCAACAATATGCAATAGTGTACTGGAATGGCAGGAAAGAGCTCACCCTATCCTAAAGTTACAATTTCTAAATTAAAAAGAAAAGATAAAATAGGATAATGTTGAATTTAGTACATATGTATAGCCTTAAGCTTGTTATTGATGGCATGTCTGAACACAACTATCACATACATATCTATCAAATGGCACCAACCAATGTGGTTGAACACATGCCTTGTTCAATTGTGTGTTCATCCAATGATCATGAGATTTTTCTAGACACTGATTGAAATAAAATACTAGAGTCATGCTTTATTAAGATAAAGAACAAGAATTTTATTATGGTCATTGTAACAAACATTGTACATGTATGATGATCGTCTAGAACTACTTAGTCGATATTAGAATCAAACTCAAAATAAAAGAATCCTCATCAAAATTTAAAAATGAGTTAGCAGTATCACATCTAGATATATATGAATTTTGCACCAACCTTGGCTCTTTGCGAGGTAATAGATCAGATATTGTATCACATATAATAGATATTCATTTTGTTATGAGATGTTGTACTATTTCTATTTGGTATGTAGATATTTTATAGTATTTGTTTTAGGTTTTTTAGCATAGAATTGTAACTTAATATTTCAAAAGCTTTGTGTATTTAGGATCATAATGCTTCATGATGGCATTTAATTTATAAATTGTCTTTCAATTTGTATTTATGTTTCAAGAAATCATATCGTGTGTGTATCAAAATTAGTTAATAAAATAATAATATATAATTTGAATATTATAAACTACAAAAAATATGGTAAGGGTCAAGGTTTAATCCTAGACTAAAGATTTTGAATCCCTAACACTAGTTTATTGGTTAGGGCCAGGACCCTGATCATTATTTCTTGAATAGAGGTTTGGTGAGTAGAAGGTTCTAGTCAGGACTATCCCTGAGTAGAAAGATGTAAGAGCCTTAATTTGTTCACTCAATAGATATGTGACTATGCACATAGGGACAAGCCTTTATTCATGGCCAAGGCCTTCAGAGTGACCAATATTTTTTCATACGTGCACCTTTTGTATCATTATTTAATATCATGAATGTACATGTAATGTACACTTAAATACACACCAATTACCAAAATCAAATCATATGTTTATATATTTATTTCCAAACACATAAAAATGTTCTCATGCACAAATTAAAACATACAAAAATCATTTTTGTTCTTTAAAAAACAAATTTGTTGAGCATTCATGTTTAAATATATCAAACCATTTCAATATTTCATTTTCTTCACAAATCATAGGATGAAGATCAAAATTGTAAGTTTGCAACAATCTCTAATTTGTTCTTTCTCATAGAGTTTATCGTTAATGACTTTGTCTGTTGTTTATTTCCATACTTTCACCATGATGTTTCTATGCATTTCCATCATTGCTAGCATTAAGAGGAATATCTCGATTACCGTAAATGAACAAGAATATAAATCGTTCATAAAAACTACTTGTTAGGACACTTAATTGTTAGCATAACTAATGGGGGGTTTCAAACATTATCGACACACCTGATTACAAGAAGACCTAATACCTTCATAGTACACATATTTATTGTTCAAGAATCAAAATTATGGCAACTTATTGACTAGAGGCATGACTCATGAATATCTAGTCTGGATAAAATCAAACAGTTCTAACTCTTATTTATAATAGAAAATAAACAAAGTTTATTACTTTTAGGCCACATGGAATATACATAAGGAGGAATATACATCACGATAATATGCTTGTACAAAGGCCGATCAACCAATAAAGATTGTAAGAAAAGGCAGAGAACTATGAATAACAATAACAATACCTAAATAGAAAAAAAAAACAAAAGCAAAAAGGAAATGACAGAAGCTAGAAAAAATAAGAATCCTTTTGTTGGAAATCAGATCTGGGTAGTTGTCGTTAGCCTCATAACGCATCTGCTTATGTCAAAGTGAATAAGAATTTTCTCTTGGTGAGATATAACTATAGATATAAGTCTTTCCACTCAAAGTCGGGAGAAGTTAGTTGTGTCATGTATTTAGTTGCAATGATGTACTATCTTCATTTGGGAATGAGGGAAAAATGAATTCACTTCAAATATACACACATGTATTCTACTTACATAAGATGATCGATTAACATTAGTAGATATAATAATTTAGAAAGAAAGAAGATGACAATACTCAACTTCCTCATTGATGCCGATAAACACCTATAGATTCGTAACAATTTGAATGTGGAGGACACAAAATTCATCTTTGGTGCTGATGATGGGATGAGTTTGGATGAGCCATTATTCTTTTGTATGTGATATGTTTAGAACATTGTGCAATACCACTGTTGTTCATTTTTAAAAAAGAAAGTCATTTGTTTAATTATCTTCCTACATCATATTTTGGATGATTGAAATTATAGGTCAAAAGTTAGGAAACATATACAAATATTTTTTGCTCCCTAATCTCCTCTTTACGCCTTTTGAATTTTTTGTATTACAACTCAAATAAAGTAAAAAGTGGGGGGGGTACTAACATCAAAACTATACATTATTTTAAAAAAATACTCAATCTATACAAAAGAATGTCTTGAGAAAGATTTTTAGCAAGAAAATCAAGAAGGAGAAAACAATATAATAGAATATTCAAGCATCAACCCTGAGGAATTCCATATGAAAATCAGTGAAGATAAGACAAATAGAATCCATCAGTCTATGATTCTTCAATCCTTCAACAGTATAACCAAGATAGATCCTTCATCAGTGATACTTGTTTTTCTTTATGTAAACTTTTTGTACAATAGTATAAAGAAGATATCCAGTAGCTTACCTCCAACCAACCCATGCTCTAGAAAAAATAAATAGTGAAGAGGATCCAAATAGAGCCCATTCAAACAAGATCAAAATATGACTCTTCACACCTTCATCAGTATAACCGAACTAGAAACTTCATCAGAAACTAAAAATTCTCCTTTGTGTAAACTTTCAAAATATACTCTTCAAAACTAGCAGCAAGACCGAAACCTTACATATAGTCAACCCCTGCTCCAAAAAACAAACTCCTTGCAAAAGATTGGAACTTTGAGCTTATCTATAAAACTTTATGTACACCAATGAGGGAAACCCCAGTAGGATACAAAACAACTACCAAAAGCCAGAAAAATCCTAGAGAATATTTTTCCACATAGTTAGATTTGAGTTTTCCTTGTCATCAAGCACCCTGATTTTCTTTCCCACAAAACATGGTACAAATCACACATGATAAGAAACTTCTCTTTCTTTGAATAATATCGAATAATCTCAGTTCAAGAACAAGGATTAATATTAAAATTCAGATCCTTTTTAGATAACATCCATAATCCTCCATAAAAGAACAGTGAAACATGATATGGTAAGTACTTTCACAATCAGCCTAGCAAAGAAAGCATCTGGAGGGAACAAGGATCCCTCTTCTTCTAGTATAATCTGAAGTAGGAAGTATTTTATGATCATCTTTCTAGAAAGTTACCTGAAATCTTCTTGGGATATTATCCTTCCATAACCATATGAAAATCTCAAACTCTGGATAAGTGACTCTACTACAATCCCAAACATTTTTAATCTTGGAAAGCTTAGTGTTCTCAAAAGAAATGTAGCCATAATCATAAATAGGACCAAATCTCTTTAGAAAGTCTTCCAAGGGTTTATTATATATGTTACTGGGAATTTTCCATTTGCCATAAACAAGAAAACAACATATTTCACAATTCAAAGGGGAGCCTATTTCAAGATGGCATCCTTTCCTACATGATCACTGAGAAAAGACTTACCAAACAACCATAGATCTAACCATAAGTGAAACTTATCCCTCACTCTCAGATGGAATTTGGTATCTGAAAGTAACTTAGTTCTACTATCCAAAATCTTATGAAAATACTAGGATACATTATAATTACTATCATCGGACCATAAAGAAGACTTAAATAAATATCTCTCACTAATCCACTTGACCCAGAGTAAGCCTTTTTGCATTGCCACATCCCAACAATAAAAAAGTAGACAAGCCTGAGAAATATTTGAGAGTTTTATAATGCCAAAACCTCCTTTTTTGGGCAAGTCACTTTCTCCCATATGACTAGATGTAAATGAGACTTATCGTCCATCTTACCCAATATAAAATCCCTACAAAGCCTCTGAATATCCTCAATTGTCGAGGTGGGAATGGGTAAGGAACAACACCAATATAGGTAAATAGAACTCAAAGTAGACTGGATGAGCTCCAATCTCCCAGTGAAAGACAAATCCTTAGATTTCCAACCATACAACTTAGCTTTGAATTTATCCACCAAAATTGTACATGCCGATCTAGAAATCCTCCCTCTCTCACCAAGGAAATACTAAGATAAGTAGTAGGAAGATTACATTCCTTGAACTCCAAATATCCAGAATGTCCTGCTTATAAGTTCTTTTGCTAAAGATGACTTCACATTTAGTAGGGTTAATCCTTAAGACTGACAAATTAGCTAATTTTTCTAGAACACTAAGAATGGCTTTATCATTATTACTACTTGCTTAAAGTAATATCATTAAATTTCTAGCAAAGATCAAATGAGAAATCTAAAGATTCCTAGATGCCTTAATAGGAGAAATCTTGCATAGTGATAACAATGAGATAAAGACCCAGATGATCTCCTTAACGAATACCATTACATGGACTGAATCTTGTAGTAAGCTCCCAATTAAAAGGAACTTGATAAGAAGTAGGGTTGAAAATGTTAGAAATACATTTAATACATATTGAGGGAAACCCCATCCTATAGAGTACAACGTATAAATAATCCCAATTAACAACATCATATGCCTATGAAATGTCTATTTTAAGGCACATTTTGTGGTCAGAAGATTCCTTGTTGAAATGATGCAAAATTTTGTTGGAGATAAGAATAGTGTCTTTTATATTTCTCCCTTTACCAAAAGCAGATTGTTTGTTACTAATGATGTGAGGAAGCACCCCTGCAATCTGTTTGCCAAACTTTTGGAAATAATCTTATGCACAACATCACATAAAGAAATGGGACGCCAATTTTTTATCTCAGAAGTATCCAACCCTTTTGGAATAAGAGTAATACATGTATTATTTGATTCTTTAAGCACACCACTATTACTAAAGAAGTCCTTGATAGAAGTTGATATTTCTTCACCAATTATAGGCCGTGATTTCTTAATAGAATGGGCATTAAAACCGTCATGACCCGATGCTTTGTTACCATATAGATTGGTCACAACATCCTCAATCTCAAATTGAGGGACAATACATATAAAAGAAACTTTCTCGCATCTAGAAAGAGTTGGCCCCACCCAAGAAAAATGCTTGAGACCAATGTATTTGTTATTGTTGTTAAAAAACTAGTGTATTATTGAAGCTCAAAATCTCTTATCTAATCGGTATCATAAAAAAATTAATCATTCATTTTCAGACTTTTCAGTTGATTCCCTTGGCGTCTTGTTTTAAGGGTGGAGTAAAAAAACCTTGAATTTCTATCACCTTCCTTCAGCCACTAAATCCTGAATTTTTTCCTAGGCAGACTTTCTTCAGCTTTCTCTTTTATAAAAAGTTCTTGCATACGAGCTTTAGCATTTTCCTAAAGGTTCATATTTATATGATCCAAATCAACCTTATCTTGAGCCTGAGTAGCATTGAATCTACAAACTTTAACATTCTTGTATAGATTTTCAATACTTGACTGATTCTGTGTATTTAGGATGGCTCTCAGAATGTGGAATTTTGTAAAATATATACATCACATTACCATCCACATTTTCCTCCCATACACCCTTAACAATGTCAAACAAATCATCCCTTTCATCCCAAAAAATTAATAAATTGGAAAGGAGATTTAATCACCCTTAGCTTATCAACTAAAAAAGAATTGAACTGTGATTACTAACAAAGTTAGAAATAAGTTCTCCAGAAACTTCATCAAAAAATCCATAAACAAAGAATTAAAAAATACCACATCAATCTTAGAAGTAATAATATCATCCCTTGATTAGTGATTGTCCCATGAAAAAATGGCGCTTTCAAATCTAGTTCAAATAAACCACACTTCAAGATACAATCATTAAATTTGTTCATCGATCTAATTGTGAGAGGAACTTTCCCCAATCTCTCACAGTCCTTCCTGTCTATGTTAAAGTCCCCCAGAATGATCCATGGCTTGTTAATGTCCTGATGATATTGTTCAATAGACTCCCAAAGAAGAGATTATTGGGATCATGATTATGTCCATACACTTTCGAAATAAGAAAATAAGCATTATATATATTGACTAAGCACATGACGTGTTGATCGGTCTCATATGCTTTCATGATGACATAGTCCACAAGATTCCAGAGAGTAAAGATTTCTCCCCAAAATATGAGAATCACTATTTGATATGTAATCATAATAAGGAAAATATTTCATCATAAACATACAAATTTTCCTTTGTCTCAGCTTGGTTTCATTCAAAATAATGATTCTACTCGCTAATCTTCTCAAATCATTCTTGACATTCATTATTTTGATGCTTATGCCTCGAACGTTCCAAGAGGCAATTTTAAAAGAAACATTCATTTGACAACCTGGGTCGTTATGTTGCTGGCCTCAACATCTTCATTGATTATGCTCAAGTTCACTTTCTCCCATTTTACATGATTTGTGTTAATTAAATAATGAACCTATATCTAACACATTTATTTATCTTCACTTACATTAAACATCAATAATTATTACACCATGTCCATTAATCACATTATTGTTCATTCATTCATCTTCTTAGACACCCGATGACTAATTGCACGTATTTAAGCCATTATGTGTGTATTGGTGAGCTAGGTGGCATATAATACCTCTTTTATGAACTCATCACTTATTAAACCATAGTTATGTTTATTTGGTCTCTTAGTTAGGTTCTATTAAGAAAATCCACATTAGAGTTTTAATTTAGCTTTGAATTTTTTTTGGGATGTTACAATTCTACCCACCTTAAATAAATTTCGTCTTCAAAATTTCTACATACTACCCACCTTAATGTTTCACATATTCTATTTAAATGAACTCTCTAATATTATCTTAATGTCTCATTATCATACACAATACATGACTTACTCATAGTTAACATAGTTTCACGAGAACTTGCTTAATTGACGTGATTTCATAATAAGATGGATTGAATTGATATAGTCACTCTCCTGATTGCAACCACATCGCTCATAAGAATGATTAAGGCTCACATAAGGCCGGTTAAGGCTCACATAATGCTCCCACAGATCTCATAAGGCCAATTAAAGCTCACATAAGGTCGGTTAAGGCTCACATAATGCTCCAATAGAGCTCATAAAGCCACTTAAGGCTCACATAACATGATGGAGAGGACAATTATCAACATAACATGATTTCTTATACTTAAACATGATTTCCTAGTTCCATAATTCATAAGCATAGAAGTAATACATGATGTTCAATTTTAACACATAATTGTAAAATAATAGAGAACATTGTTTAGTAACACGTGCATGATTTTTTTTATTCATGTCGAATTAAATATCTACCCTTCATATGCATGATTGGTCTTATTATGTAACCAACTAGGTTTAGGTGACTAAATGTCTCAAATTTTAATGTCAACTCATATTTTCTATGTCCCCTTTAAATACATGATAGCCAATCAGATATTAGAGGTGACATATTTTATCATACTTATCTTAGCACCCCTCTTATGCACATGTCCCATACCACATACACTTGAAAGGACAAGACAACTATGATTTTTTGCACATAACATTCTCTCTACAAAATCCCACAAGCCTATCTCCCATACCACACACACATGGGAAGAAGAGAGAGAATGCTTCATACAATTTTAGAGTTAACATAAAAATCCAAAACATCTAGGCACATAACCCTAATCCTTATTTAAAGATATGTCTCTTTACTAGACCCCTACTTTGAATTTTTATATGTTTTCCATCTATTTATCTACAACTCATAAATCTAATATCTTTTACTTACTTATCTATACCTAGGGTTAGATCATGTGGTTTTTTTTCATGGTGGCCATCTACTTATTTGCTCTGATACCATTATTGTAACACCCCCTTAAGCATACATGTGTCAACGGGAGCAACACCCATGTTTTCCATAACATGAGGTACTTTAGCTCAAAGGGATGCCACAACAATAATAAACATTGCAAATTTAGTAAACAATAACCATGCATTAATATTGAACTTGATATATACATTGTTTACAATTGAATTCCATGAAAGAATTATTCAAATTGAATTAGATGTCTTTGCATATAGTTTAACTTGATCATCATGATAAATTATAAGGCAACTAAAACAATACTTAATAATCAAAGTGCATGGACCCACTTACCTCTCTCTTAGAAAAGACCTTATTTGCACATCTTAGGTTGATTGAATACTAATTGCTTCCTGGATTGGTTAGATCTAATTCTCCTACTGAATCAATTAGCATCCATTAATAAATAATTCTTAACTTGATGTCTAGGGTTTCATGTTTCTTTAAACCCTAATTATACTAAGTCTGATGCTTCATGAAAACCAAAGAAAAAAATGTACTAAAACCTAGTCCATCATCTAGATCTCGATACACTGAGTAAAATTCATATAAGGATCAAGCCCATACGATCTACCAATTAAAAGATATGGATTTTTATGCATTGGCCAATAAAAATGATGAAAATTCCACATGGACGATATCTAAAATTGTGGACCAGCCCTGAGCTGACCCAGGAGCCAGCCACATGGCCTGCACAATAGGTCAACAAAATGGAAGGCTGAAAGGACTCCACTGCCCCTGAGGGCGTGACACATTATACAATCCACATGGGGGTAGATTTGACAATATACACCTAGGGTTCTTCTTGCTCAAGACGAAGAATACATAGAACACCGAGGCTCAAATTTGAGGAGCCAAAATCAAACAGGCAATGGACTTGTCAAGATATAACTACAAACATAGATTCATGGGATCAACACGGTCTCAATGACCTTTCCAAACCACTTTGGTGGTCACAACGGTCACCAGAGATGTGGTATCGTCGGAAAGCACCATGGAAGCTCAAATTGTGAAATCATGAAATAAATACCCTTGAGTCAAATTGATAGCATAGTAAGCCTCCCATGGTCTATACGGATGGTTTTGGATCCTTTCTGTTGCATGCGGACCACCAGACTAGCTCTCCAACGGTTGCCTTGTCGACCCGGAAGGTCTCTACTCATGGTTGCCTTCTAGGCTTGTGGAATGGTTGCCAAGTGCCCAAGGATGGTTCATTTACAGTTAATCTCTCAGAGGTTGCGAGGATGGGGAGAGCCATCCCAGGCACCCTGAGTTTGAAGATGGAGAAGGTCGGGATGACTTGGGGCTAAACAAACAAAATTGGGGTGAGAAGAGTGTTTCAAACTTTCACGTAGATCTTTCCCATTGCCAGCAAGGTGAGTGGGGAGGTTCAGAGGCTCTCTACAACTGGAGGACCGAAGGAGGTTGACAAAAAGGTTGGGCATTTCCATCAAAGGGTGAGTTAGGGTTAGGTATTAGGTACTTATAGGTTCACAATCTCCTCCTGATCTGATTAGGATGCTTAGTTTTTGAGGAGGACCACCGAGATTCGTGGATATTGTGAGAGTTATCAGGTGGTTACAGGACTTGCAGAGTCCAGAGCATCATGAGAGGTAGAATATGAGTCACTACCCTTCGATTGCTATCTAATGGTCCCAAGTGATCCTGTGCACATTATAAATTGGAAGCAACACGTGAAAGACTAAAAATCAAAGATATAGTTGAAAACAAGTGTAGTTTGATTTACCTTAGGATTATGATTAGATATTATCTTCTCCAATTAAAAAAAGCCATCTAGGTTTATCCAAATACCCTCAAAATTGGTGCCCAAGCTAAATTGGACCCAAGGAACACGTTTTTGGAGTCAAATTTATCTTTTAGTATTATCTTAAATAAGTTTCGCTACAATTAGGGTTTACCTCAAATATATTTTTGTGAATCATTATATATCACCTTAATTGGCAGTATTTAGGATTCTTAAGTCTTGTTATTACCATCTTACTTCTATCAAGATTACATGACATTATTTTACATGAATTGTATTAATTCAATAATGAACTTATATCTAACACATATATTTATCTTCACTTACATTAAACATCAATCATTATTACACCATGTCCATTAATCACATTATTGTTCATTCATTCATCGTCTTAGACACCCGATGACTAATTGCACGTATTTAAGACATTGTGTGTGTATTGCTGTGCTAGGTGGCATATAATACATCTTTTATTAATTCATCACGTATTAAACCATAGTTAGGTTTATTTGGTCTCTTAGTTAGGTACTATTAAGAAAATCCACATTAGAGTTTTAAATTAGCTGTGATTTTTTTTGGGATGTTACAATTCTACCCACCTTAAATAAATTTCATCCTCAAA
Source organism: Alisma plantago-aquatica (assembly GCA_963693085.1). Classification (NCBI taxonomy): domain Eukaryota; kingdom Viridiplantae; phylum Streptophyta; class Magnoliopsida; order Alismatales; family Alismataceae; genus Alisma; species Alisma plantago-aquatica. The sequence continues at coordinate 667,658,347 of OY856414.1, forward strand.
ATTTCTACATACTACCCACCTTAAGCTTTCACATATTCTATGTAAATGAACTCTCTAATATTATCTTAATGTCTCATTATCATAAACAATACATGACTTACTCATAGTTAACATAGTTTCACGAGAACTTGCTTAATTGACATGATTTCATAATAAGATGGATTGAATTGATATAGTCACTCTCATAATTGCACCCATAGTGCTCATAAGGCTGGTTAAGGCTCACATAAGGCCGGTTAAGGATCATATAATGCTCCTACAGATATTGTAAGGCCAATTAAGGATCACATAATGTCGATTAAGGCTCACATAATGCTCCCACAGAACTCATAAAGCCAATTAAGGTCACATTACATCATGGAGAGGACAATTATCAACATAACATGATTTCTTATACTTAAACATGATTTTCCTAGTTCAATAATTCATAAGAATAGAAGTAATACATGATGTTCAATTTGAACACATAATCATAAAATAATAGAGAACATTGTTTAGTAGCATGTGCATGATTTTTTTTATGTCAAATTAAACATCTACCCTTCGTATGCATGATTGGTCTTATTATGCAACTAATTAGGTTTAGGTGACTCAATGTCTCAAATTTTAATGTCAACTCTTATTTTCTATGTCCCCTTTAAATGCATGATAGATGGTCATATATTAGAGGTGACATATTTTATCATACTTATCTTAGCACCCCTTTTATGCACATGTCCCATACCACATACACTTGAAAGGACAAGACAACCATGATTTTTTGCACATACCATTCTCTCTACAAAATCCCACAAGCCTATGTCCCATACCACAAACACATGGGAAGAAGAGACAGAATGCTGCATACAATTTTAGAGTTAACATAAAAATCCAAAACATCTAGGCACATAACCCTAATCCTTATTTAAACTTATGTCTCTTTATTAGACCCCTACTTTGAATTTTTATATGTTTTCCAACTATTTATCTACACCTCATAACTCTAATATCTTTCACTTACTTATCTATAGCTAGGGTTAGATCATGTTTTTTTTTCATGGTGGCCATCTACTTATTTGCTCTGATACCATTATTGTAACACCCCCTTAATCATACATGTGTCAACGGGAGAAACACCCATGTTTTCCATAACATGAGGTACTTTAGCTCAAAGGGATGCCACACCAATAATAAACATTGCAAATTCAGTAAACAATAACCATGCATTAATATTGAACTTGATATATACACTATTTACAATTGAATTCTTAAATTGAAACTAATATTGATGACATACTTGCAATTATTTAAACTCATTAGGATCTTCTATTGTAGATGTCATCCCACCATATATGTCTTTAGGAAACGTTGATCTATTCCTTAAGTTGGCCTTCATATATCCCTTTCTTGGAAGTTGCTTTGTACCTACGGGCATAGCGCCCCCAACCATGCTTGAAATAAAAACCACATTAGAGTAAGCGACATTGAGTATTGTTATAACAATTTAATAGCTTGGCAATAATGAAAAACATGAAACTAGTTGAACATTAGATGTAGATTCACACTTAACTTAATCTTAGTGGTTGATTAAAGTATCCTCGATACTTATGCACCAATGGTGCCCATAAAGCTCGTAGGCTCAACATTAACATGATGAGGATAAAAATAATCCAACTCATTACATGATTAACCATTGCTTGATAATTCTTTACTTTAAATGAATTACATAGAATCATGATAGGAATCTTGCAATACAACTTGAAAGCATGAGAATCATATAATGATAGTGATGCAAGAATTATTCAAATTGAATTAGATGGCTCTGCATATAGTTTAACTTGATCATCATGATAAATTATACGACAACTAAAACAATATTTAATACTCAAAGTGCATGGACCCTCTTACCTCTCTCTTAGAGAAGACCTTATTTTCACTTCTTAGGTTGATTGAATACTAATTGCTTCCCGGGTTGGTTAGATCTAATTCTCCCACTGAATCAATTAACATCCATTAATAAATAATTCTTAACTTGATGTCTAGGGCTTCATGTTTCTTTAAAACCTAATTATACTAAGTCTGATGCTTTGTGAAAACCAAAACACAAAATTCACTAAAACCTAGTCCATCATCTAGATCTTGAGAAAATGAGTAAAATTCATATATGGATTGACCCCATACGATCTACCAATTAAAAGATATGGATTTTTATGCATTAGCCAATGAAAAATTAGGAAAAATCCACATGGACGATATCCAAAATTTTAGACCAGCCCTAAGCTGACCCAGGATCCGGCCACATGGCCTAGCTCATGCTATAAGCCTACACAATAGGTCAACAAAATGGAAGGCTGAAAGGACTCCACTACCCTTGAGGGCGTGACACATTACGCAATCCACATGGGGATAGATTTGACAATGTAACCCCATGGTTCTTCTTGGTCGAGACCAAGAATACATAGAACACTGAGGCTCGGATTTGAGGAGCCAAAATCAAATAGGTGATGGATTTGTTGAGAAATAACTACAAACATAGATTCCTGGGATCAGCACGGTCTCAACGACCTTTCCAAACCACTTTGGTGGTCACGGCGGTGACCAGAGACGTGGTATTGTCGGAAAGCACCATGGAAGCTCAAATTGCAAAATCATGAAATACATACCCTTGAGTCGAATTGATGGCATAGTAAGCCTCCCAATGGCAATTCAGATGGTTTTGGATCCTTTATGTGGCCTACAGACCACCAGACTAGCTCTCTGACTTCCTGCTCTGCAACTCGACGACTGCCTTGTCAACCCGGAAGGTCTTTGCTCATGGTTGCCTTCTAGGCTTGTAGAATGGTTGGCAAGTGCCCAAGGATGGTTCCTTTCCAGTTAATTTCTCAGAGGTTGTGAGGATAGGGAGAGCCATCCAAGGCACCCCAAGTTTGAAGATGGCGAAGGTTGGGATGACTCGGTGCTAAACAGACAAAATTGGGGTGAGAAGAGTGTTTCAAACTTTCCCGTAGATCTTTCCCATTGCTAGCAAGGTGAGTGGGGAGGTTCAAAGGCTCTTTGCAACTGGAGGACCGAAGGAGGTTGACAACAAGGTATGGCATTTCCATTAGAGGGTGAGTTAGGGTTAGGTATTAGGTACTTATAGGTTCGCAATCTCCTCCTGATCCGATTAGGATGCTTAGTTTTTTAGGAGGAGCACCAAGATTCATGGATATTGTGAGAGTTATCAGGTGGTTACAGGACTTGCAGAGTCTAGAGCACTGTAGGAGGTAGAATATGAGTCACTACCCTTCGATTGCTATCTGACGGTCCCAAGTGATCCCATGCGCATGATAAACTGGAAGCAACACGTGACAGACTAAAAATCAAAGATATAGTTGAAAACAAGTGTAGTTTGATTTACATTAGGATTATTATTACATATTATCTTCTCCAATTAAAAAGATCCATCTAGGTTTATCCATATACCCTCAAAATTGGTGCCCAAGCTAAATTGGACCCAATGAATACGTTTTAGGGTCAGATTTATCTTTTAGTATTATCTTATATAAGTTTCTCTACCATTAGGGTTTACCTCAAATATATTTATATTAATCCTTATATATCACATTAATTTGTAGTATTTAGGATTCTTAAGTCTTGTTATTACCATCGCACTTCTATCAAGATTACATGACATTATTTTACACAAATTGTGTTAATTCAATAATGAACTTATATCTGACACATTTATTTATCTTCACTTACATTAAACATCAATAATTATTACACTATGTCCATTAATCATATTATTGTTCATTCATTCATCTTCTTAGACACTCGATGACTAATTTCACGTATTTAACCCATTGTGTGTGTATTGGTGAGCTAGGTGGTATATAATACCTCTTTTATGAACTCATCACGTATTAAACCATAGTTAGGTTTATTTGGTCTCTTAGTTAGGTTCTGTTAAGAAAATCCACATTAGAGTATTAAATTAGCTGTGAATTTTTTTTGGGATGTTATAATTCTACCTACCTTAAATAAATTTCGTCTTTGAAATTTCTACAAACTACCCACCTTAAGGTTTTACATATTCTATGTAAATGAACACTCTAATATTATCTTAATGTCTCATTATCATTCATAATACATGACTTCCTCATAGTTAACATAGCTTCACGAGAACTTGCTTCATTGACATGATTTCATAATAAGATGGATTGGATTGATATAGTCAATCTCCTGATTGCATCCATAGTTCTCATAAGGTCGGTTAAGGCTCACATAAGGCCGGTTAAGGCTCACATAATGCTCCCAAAAATCCCATAAGGCCAATTAAGGCTCACATAAGGTCGGGTAAGGCTCACATAATGCTCCCACAAAGCTCATGAGGCCACTTAAGGCTCACATAACATGATGGAGAGGGCAATTATTAACATAACATGATTTCTCATACTTCAACATGATTTTCATAGTTCCATAATTCATAAGCATAGAAGTTAATACATGATGTTCAATTTGAACACATAATCATAAAGTAACATAGAACATTGTTTAGTAGCATGTGCATGATTTGTTTTATTCATGTCAAATTAGGTATCTACCCTTCATATGCATGATTGGTCTTATTATGTAACTAATTGAGTTTAGGTGACTAAATGTCTCAAATTTAATGTCAACTCTTATTTTCTATGACCCCTTTAAATACATGATAGCCGGTCATATATTAGAGGTGTCATATTTTATCATACTTATCTTAGCACCGCTCTTATGCACATGTCCCATGCCACATACACTTGAAACTACAAGACAACCATGATTTTTTGCACATAACATTCTCTCTACAAAATCCCATAAGCCTATGTCCCATACCACAAACACATGGGAAGAAGAGAGAGAATGCTTCATACAATTTTAGAGTTAACATAAAAATCCAAAACATCTAGGCACATAACCCTAATCCTTATTTAAACTTATATCTCTTTACTAGACCCCTACTTTGGATTTTTATATGTTTCTATCTATTTATCTACACCTCATAACTCTAATATCTTTCACTTACTTATCTATACCTAGGGTAAGATCATGTGCTTTTTTTTCATGGTGGCCATCTACTTATTTTCTCTGATACCATTATTGTAACACCCCTTTAAGCATACATGTGTCAACAGGAGCAACACCCATGTTTTCCATAACATGAGGTACTTTATCTCAAAGGGATGCCACAACAATAATAAACATTGCAAATTTAGTAAACAATAACCATGCATTAATATCGAACTTGATATATACACTGTTTACAATTGAATTCTTAAATTGAAACTAACTAAGATATACATGATTATAAATGATTGAAGACATACTTGAAATTATTTAAACTCATTCAGATCCTACATTGTAGATGGCACCCCACCATATATGTCTTTAGGAAATGTTGATCTATTCCTTAAGCTGACATTCATATAGCCCTTTCTTGGAAGTTGCTTTGTACCTGCGGGCATCACGCCCCCAGCCGTGCATGCAATAAAAACCACGTTAGAGTAAGCGACATTGAGTATTGTTATAACAACATAATAACTTGGCAATAATGAAAAACATGAAACTAATTGAACATTTGATGTAGATTCACACATAACTTAATCTTAGTGGTTGATCAAAGTATCCTCGATACTTATCAAAGGTTCAACATTAACATGATGAGGATAAAAATAATCCAACCCATTACATGATTAACCATTGCTTGATAATTCTTTACTTTAAATGAATTACATAGAGTCATGATAGGAATCTTGCAATACAACTTGAAAGCATGAGAATCATATAATGACAGCGATGCAAGAATTATTCAAATTGAATTAGATGGCTCTGCATATAGTTTAACTTGATCATCATGATAAATTATAAGGCAACTAAAACAATACTTAATACTCAAAGTGCATGGACTCACTTACCTCTCTCTTAGAGAAGACCTTATTTGCAATTCTTAGGTTGATTGAATACTAATGGCTTCCTGCGTTGGTTAGATCTAATTCTCCTTCTGAATCAATTAACATCCATTAATAAATAATTCTTAACTTGATGTCTAGGGTTTCATGTTTCTTTAAACCCTAATTATACTAAGTCTGATGCTTTGTAAAAAGCAAAACAAAAAATGCACTTAAACCTAGTCCATCATCTAAATCTTTAAAAATTGAGTAAAATTCATATAAGGATCGACCCCATAAAATCTACCAATTACAAGATATGGATTTTTATGCATTGGCCAATCAGAAACGAGGAAAAATCCACATGGGGGATATCCAAAATTATGCACCAGCCCTGAGCTGAACTAGGAGCCAGCCACATGGCTTGGCTCATGCTAGAAGCCTGCATAGCAGGTCAACAAAATGGAAGGTTGAAAGGACTCAACTGCCCCTGAGGGCGTGACCCATTATACAATCCACATGGGGACAGATTTGACAATATACCCCCAGGTTCTTCTTGCTCGAGATGAAGAATACATAGAACACCGAGACTCGAATTTGAGGAACCAAAATCAAACAGGTGATGGATTTGTCAAGAAATAACTACAAACATAGATTCTTGGGATCAACACGGTCTCAACGACCTTTCCAAACCACTTTAGTGGTCACAGCGGTGACCAGAGATGTGGTATCATCGAAAAGAACCATGGAAGCTCAAATTGAGAAATCATGAAATACATACCCTTGAGTCGAATTGATGGCATAGTAAGCCTCCCAAGGGCAATTTGTATGGTTTTGGATCCTTTCCTTGGCCTGTGGACCATCAGAATATCTCTCTGACTTCCCTCTCTACAACTCGATGACTGCCTTATCGACCCGGAAGGTCTCTGCTCATGGTTTCCTTCTAGGCTTGTAGAATGGTTGGCAAGTACCCAACGATGGTTCCTTTACAGTTAATTTCTTGGAGGTTGTGAGGACATGGAGAGCCATCCCATGCACCCTGAGTTTGAAGATGGAGAAGGTCGAGATGACTCAGGGTTGAACAGACAAAATTGGGGTGAGAAGAGTGTTTAAAACTTTCCCGTAGATCTTTCCCATTGCGAGCAAGGTGAGTGGGGAGGTTCAGAGGCTCTCTACAACTGGCGGACCGAAGGAGGTTGACAACAAGGTTGGGCATTTCCATCAAAGGGCGAGTTAGGGTTAGGTATTAGGTACTTATAGGTTCACAATCTCCTCCTGATCTGATTAGGATGCTTAGTTTTTTAGGAGGATCATTGAGATTCGTGGATATCGCGAGAGTTATCATGTGGTTACATGACTTGCAGAGTCCAGAGTGTCATGGGAGGTAGAAGATGAGTCACTACCCTTTGATTGCTATCTAACGGTCCCAAGTGATACCGTGCACATGATAAATTGGAAGCAATGCATGACAAACTAAAAATCAAAGATATAGTTGAAAACAAGTGTAGTTTGATTTACATTGGATTATTATTAGATATTATCTTCTCGAATTAAAAAGAGTCATCTAGGTATATCCAAATACCCTCAATATTGGTTCCTAAGATAAATTGACCCAAGGAACACATTTTTGGAGTCAGATTTATCGTCTAGTATTATCTTATATAAGTTTCACTACCATTAGGGTTTACCTCAAATATATTTCTATTAATCATTACATATCACCTTAATTGGCAGTATTTAGGATTCTTAAGCCTTGTTATTACCATCTTACTTCTGTTAAGATTACATGACATTATTTTACACGAATTGTGTTAATTCAATAATGAACTTGTATCTAACACATTTATTTATCTTCACTTACATTAAACATCAATAATTATTACACCATGTCCATTAATCACATTATTGTTCATCCATTCATCTTCTTAGACACCTGATGACTAATTGCATGTATTCAAGCCATTGTGTGTGTATTGGTGAGCTAGGTGGCATATAATACCTCTTTTATGAACTCATCATGTATTAAACCATAGTTAGGTTTATTTGGTCTCTTAGTTAGGTTATATTAAGAAAATCCACATTAGAGTTTTAAATTAGTTGTGATTTTTTTGGGATGTGACAGAAACCTATAAGTTCTGAACAACTTTTATGCAAAATAGGCTTTTATATGCAAGGAAAAACCTATAATTATGAACCAAGGTTCCCAAGAACCTTGGTCAATCTAATCTTTTATCTCCAAACAATGTTAGTCAGGATCTCCCAAGAAAAATAGTAAGTTGACCTAACCAATCCGACTGATATAGTGTCAACAAATCGACCAGGGCAAAAAATGTGATGCAGCACATCCACTATTATTGGATACGACATGTGATGTATGGTAACTAAGATGATTTGGTTTGGTTATAAATCCTACTTGTAGTAGACATTAAACCACAACCATAGTGACATGAAAGAACATAAATAACTCTCTTTAATGCTATCTGTAGATTTGGAAGGTATATGAATCCTTCCTGGAAGGTCACAACAGTAAGAAATGTAGAAACACAGAGGCTTCATTCAGTGTCAGAAAGTGAGCAAATCGATTGTATCACTGAATGCATAGATGAACCGACAGAGCTAATGGAGTAGGGGAAAATGGAAAGACCCTTCCCAAATCCCAATATTCATGGCCACATCATAAAGTCTATGAGGTGGAGAAGAATTTAGATTATGTGCAAAAATATGAGGGGTGGGGACAAGAGAACATGTACATTAGGGGTGGTTGAACTCGAGTGACATAAACCCTCTTCTCTCTGATGCTAGCCTCAAATCAATAACTATGAGAGGGGGTATGAATGCTCCTCAGTCTTGTTCTATTATGAATTAAGAATACAATACTACTAAATTATTCTCTTATGAATTAGATTACTTGCTAAGTATGCTATTACACATGAAAATGAGTTTTTTCAAGGAACTAGGTCTAGATCGAGAGGGTAAGATCTTCTTATAGGTGAAGTTAATACATTATTGTCATATCCTTACTGAGGATAAATCTGAGTTTACAATACTAGGATAAATCAACATAGGTTGTTGATGAAGAAAATATAGAAACCTAACAAAAAATGATGGGACTAAAAAGTAAAGTGACTAGCTTACCTAATTAAATGGTTTGATGTGGCATGATATAATGTGTTGAACGTTCATAGTCATGATGAAAACAATTTGACATCTATAGTGAAAATGGAAATAGCATACAATTCCAATGTTGGCCATTAAGCAAAAAGAAAAATGCAAAATCATGTTCCACTAACTCACTGGTTTTACCAGACACACACACTAGAGATTATTATCTATTCAATATATACAAGACAATTGTTCATATGTTGTGTCCAATTAATTACATATAAGTGTATAAGAACTAGAAATAAATAATCTAAATTACATACAAGTCTAGTAGTAGATGTCTCCTTATTGAAATGATATCCAGTATGTTCACACGTGATTACTCTGCACTGTATTTTGAGTTCATTCTGAGAGTACTTATTCTTGCATTCCAACTTGTATGCCTAACATACCTTGATAATTAGTCACACTTCATAAGTTCTAAATAGGAATGGAGCGTACTTGTTCTACAGGTGTGGCGGGTCTGACATACATATATATTAGACATACATGTTTAGATACATGGTGGGTCTGAACATTACTATTTAGTTCTTGATTCATGTCAATCAATTCTTCCTTGGTATGGAAATATATTAGAATTATTGGTTCTGCTAAACATGTACTAAATTGGAATCTTTCTACTTAGAGACCTAGTGATTCAGTTCTTATTTTTCATCTATATGTCAACTATGAAATTGGTGGTAAGGGGATGAAAACCAAAATCTGATGATGGTCTACTTGTTCTATTGGTTCCATGTAGCTTTTGGTGGGTGGTGCAAGAGCATGGGGAGGGTATAGGACTAGAGACCCTCTCTTAAAAAGTCAAATGAACTTTAACCCAAACACAAAGAGCTTGAGGGATAGAAAACCTTGGGAATTGAGAACTATGATGAGACCAAAATTGCATGCACCATGGCTGATCCATGGTGATTGAATATGCAAAGTCTTGTATGCATCCTTGAAAACCAGAATGCATGAATGCATTATTTGATCTTGTAGAAAATATTGGGAGTAGCTAGCTGATGCAAAATCTATCAGAGATTAGTAGATCAACTAATTGAACAAGAACAACTGCCCAACGGTGTCTTGATAGAAGGAATGCCATCTTCCATGATAACATGTATGCAAATTGATTTCCTACCCCCAAAAATTGATGATATTATGTCAAGTAGATGGTGTGAATGTAGAATGTATAAAAGAAAGTACACATGAATTGCCTTGGATTAGGTTGAATCCATGTAAGAAGTAATTTTTAATCAAAAGAAACGTTAAAAAATAATGTGTACGTAATATCCTTAGTATAAGAAATGAAAGTTACATGTCAACCTAGGGCTTCCTCTATTTAAAACCCCCAGTCCACCAGAATAGGAAGCAGGCTTGACCTTCCTTCATTGCAATTTCTTGTTGTACTAAATTTATTCACAATTCGATACTAAATTTATTCATCTGAGAAGACATTATGAACTTGTTTACATACACATTATAGATACAAAGATTTACTTGCACTATTCCCTAGACCCTCCAATGTTGATAGCCCCATGTGGCAACATGTGTGTATAAGTATTTGTTTACATGAAGTTTAAATGTACTAATATAGGGGTGGAGAAGAAGATAGTTGATTGTAGTTATAGGGATAGTAATAGATAAATAGAGGGGGACAATATGTGTGCAGTGTGCTACTGTGTTGGCTTATGGTAGAAGAGATTTTTCTATTGAGGTGAGGTTAAGGAGATTATTGAGAGCGATATGAATGAGTAAGGTGATATGTACTCAAGACATGCATCTTTCAATGCAATAGACTTTTTACTGAGAATGATGTGAATATGTGACCAAGTCATGACTTTCACAAAAATAGTATGTTTAGTAGCTTTTCAAATTAGTTCTAAACATTGGTTCCACACTGGGCTAACTGAAAGAAGACGACCATCTAAGTTATCTCATGAAAGAAACTAAAACATGTACATACCAGATTTTCATTCCCTCCAAAATTTAGTTCCTTATATGAATTTTATACATTGTTCTAAGTTCAAAGAAATTGCTCTAGGAAATGTAGTATATAACAAAGAACAATGTTCCCAAAATGGTAAAGGGAGGAAGAAAGACGTTGAACAAAAGAAAGAAAGGGGAAGTTAAAAAACTCCCTAAAATATAATTTGACTCTAATCTGGAGGTAACCCACATTAAGTACCATGATCCAAGTATGACAACTCCAATCCATCTAGTGTCGGCAATACCCATAATCCTTGACATTCACTATTCATCTATGCTTGTCATTGGCCTAAGCATGTATGTAGAGAATAGAAGAGGTATGAAGATTTGTGTGAGTGGACTAGAGGTGGAGAGGGTTAAGATGTGATTCCATGAACAGCATAACCTGATCGGATGACAAAACTCTATGCACAATTTACAGACTCAAGTAATAAAATTGAAACATGCAACTAATATTACTACTAAAAATGATAATTGGCAAGAGGAAGGGATGGTATGCTAGTTTACCTAAAGTGCTTCTTGATTGTGGAAACATGGAGGTCACCTCTTGCTATTATTCTAGAAAAACATGATAAATTATTAATCACAAGAATCAAAGAAAGATAAAATCAACAATTATATAGTAAATATTATTCACTTCTTACAATCTTGATAGGGATCACCTTTTCAGACATAAATGCTCTTCCAAGCAGCTCCACTGAGACATATTCTTTTGTCCTGCAATTACATCTATGCAGATATGATTCCATGATGTCATGTACCTTGGTTTCTACCTTAAAATTCGTCTATATAGGTGTGATGATGGTGGTCATAATGGAAGGATAGATACAATTACTATGAATTAAGTGGAGAATGAGTCCATTAGAGATTGATAGTGTGTATTTCCAAAAATATCACTAAGGCATGTGTATGATATCAGTGATGTCATCTATCAAGTAATCAATACAATCAGACTGAGGAAAAGCTTCAAAGGAAAAAAAATAACCTATCAGCTCTATAACTCTTGGCATGTCAACTGAGATCAGATTGAACACTGCATTTGATAATCCATACAAAAGTTATATATAACTTGATCTACATAGGAAGGAAAGAAAACAACCAAATCAGGACAATCTCTTGTGCCCTGGTCTTATTCTTTGTGTTTCCTCTTGTTCCCATCTCGATGATTACCCTAGTAGAAAACACAATATGCATCACAATACGTGAACTGTTCACCTACACCTTGTCAAGGAAATCCCAAATAAACACCTTGTCAAGTAGGTAATCACAACATAAAACAAACCAAGCTGATGTAGCCTGACACAACACATCAATGGAATAATCTAGAATAATAATCACTTCTTATGAAACATATTATCCAAGATAGGACTCAATAGTCTCCTAGAAAAAGGAGTTTCATCTAAAGCATTGTATATCAGAAAAGAAATAACCATTGTTTATAATGAAAGAATCAAGAAACAGTAACAATAAATGAAAAAAAATCACCACACTAACAGCCTGAGACATATATCAGACTAACAATCTAGTGTTGGAATTACACACACTAAAAGCCTGAGACATATAACATACATACAGATATGAACAAACTAACAATAAATGAATAGTTTAGTAAAGAGTAGCAAATATTCTTATACCATTGCATGAGTTGTAGATCTTGACTAAGTCTCAAGAAGTTACTTTGGATCATTATGAACAAACTAATTCAGTTCATCAGTCTAAACAACAACTGCAACAATATTATCAGTAAGAAACGTCAATCAAGCAACAATAAATAGATTATGCATTGGCACAATAGACAGTTAAAGGCATGGAAAAATCAAAAACATTGATAGACATAACAAAAAAGCAAAGAATCTACTGTAATATGACACATTGAACTACATACACGAGTACAAAGAAATCTAATGGCTCAATCCCTAATCCCTAACATGTTGAATCTGACTAACATAAAGTAGATGGTTCCATTACACCTAAGCATTTTCATATGTGTTCATATTTGATCACGAAGTACAACCATCCAGATTACTAATGAAGTAGAAATTGAAGATGTGCTCACATTTGATAAAATGTTATCATGTCTAAAACTTACAACCAAGAAAATGAAATAACGAATGCTACTACAATATGTGTGACATCCACATTTATTAAAAAAAACTAAATGAAATAATGAATGACAAACTTCTATTTTAGTTGAATCCTATAAATGCTTATGATATGTGAATCTCTATATCCTCAATCAAATGAGTGCTATTCTTGGTTTCCACATCTCCAGATGGTTCACCTACAATGATGAATAAAAAAAGTTAAAAAGTAGAATTATTGTATTGAGATTATTTTACAAAAAAATTACCTAACAATAAGTAATTTCTTTGGCCAAGATATCACTGTCCCAATTACATCCTCAATGACTTGGTGTTGACCAAAAGGCCTAATCAATTGTCCTTGAGGTTGGATTGGTACAGTAATGGACAAGGCAGTAAATGTGGAACCCAACATTGCTCCTTCTACGGCATAGGTTGTACTTGTAGAACTAATGTGCCCTTGTGCTATGATTGATTTCCCGTCATTAAAGCTTAACAAGGAAACAACCTTAAAATTTATAAAAAGTGTGTCAAGTCTTATGTATACCTGAAATTCAGGTTAAAAAATTAAATAAATGTTTGCATATAATAACATGTCCTTCACTAATGGGTGTTCCACTACTCGATGGATTTATTCTGGGTAGTCTTTCATTGGTGGTCCTTGTGATATTCTAAAAAATTAATTGGTGACTATAAGAAAATCATCACCTGATAATATCACTATATAGGAATTTGAAGAGTTACCTCATTGGACTAAAACGAAATACTCATGTTGGAATTTCTCAAAATCACTACTTCAAGATGTTCTTGTCTTTTCTTCATTTCTAACAACTCCATTTTTTGAGCCTCGTATATCTATTTTTGGGCATCAATCACCTGTTCTAAATCTTTAATTTTATTATCAAACCCCTCCACACACGAATGATGAGACTCATGTATCACATGTTTCACAGGAATCTTTTTTGGGCCCAAAATCTGATCAAATATCTCATCTTCATCGAGATTTTCATCATTACTAGCAAGTGCTACATTCAACTTGTCCTACATAACAATATTAATGATAATCTTTCTTTCAGTAGAAAATAATTTTATTTATCAATTACTTACAATCAACAATGAAGATTTTGCATCCACAACAATACCATCCTTCTTCAAATTGGTGGCCTTAAACAAGTCTAACCTGATGACATTGCCACCATTTTTCTTTTCTTGCAACTATATTTAATAGTACAAGCATATATAAGCATACTAGTATGAAAGTATAACACACAACCAGAAGATAACTCACATTAGCCTTCATACAAGCATACAACGTCGATCCTGATGTATATCTCATCATTACAAACTTTCTTCTCATAATGTTTTTAGCACTCCTTAACTACGTACAATGAATTATAATATAATTATATACAATATACACTATTGAAATCTAGAAAGTTAAAGAAGAAATTGTTTTATCCCAAAAATTCACAAGAAATGCCCATTGATTAGGATCAACACTGGAGGGGCAATCATTAAGTCGGTCATATTTTCCTTTATGACGCATATAGTGGTTTTTTTTATATTCGCTTTGAAGTCTCTCCAACAATCCCTCATCATTCACAAAAAAGAATTCTTCCCCTTTATGTTGATAACAAACTTGGTCTATAACAAAAGAAACATATTTTTAAAATTTGTTTCACAGTATTACACTAAATCTCCAAGACTAAAATTACCTACACATATTTCCATATAGCGGTTCTATTTTCTACAGGTACTTGTCGCCAATAAAGATAGTTTAATGGTGCAAGATCAGAATTTCTAGCAACAGTTCCCAAAAAAGAAGAAAGGTCATTCTGATGTAGTCCTATTGGATCCCCATTCTCATCCAAAGTAATAGCCAACTTTTTATTTCCTGTCTTATCCCATAATCGGATATACTTAGAATAGCCCCTAGTTTTTTTATTCACAGCTCCCCCTAAAAAAAGGAATATGATGCAAGCATTTACAAGATTATACATATACACATATAAATAACTAATAGTTTGAGAAAATTGTAATCTCAATCTTTATCTAAATTTCCTTACCTTCACTCTTCCCATGATCAACATTAGGAGAATCAACAACAAAATGTTGATCTTTATCTAGTCCATCATTTAAATTATCAACTTCAACCTCTTGATTGCTATTGACATCATTTACCAAACATTGCATACTTGCTCCTACATGCACTCCTTGATGATCTCTTTTTCTAAGTAATTTTTAGAATGACTGTCTTCTCTACCATTATTTGAGATAAACACCATATGACTTTTAACAACGGTACCAACTCCATCATTTGACACAGAGGGATTTTTTTCTATTGTAAGGTTCACAAAAGAACTTTTGTTGCAGTTTGCAGTTGATCCTGTCACGGTTTTACTATTTCTAAGTCCTTCTTTTGGAATTGAACACCCCCAATCAACATTTATCAAACCAAGATATCCTCCTTTTGGTCGTTTGGAAATACCTGCAACTAAAATGATGACATGAGAAGTTTTAAGAAAGATATCAAATGATGTAATAATTTGTGATTTTACCTATCATACTCCCATGAGTTACTCCTTCATTGCATACATCGTCAGTAAGTGGAGACAATAGCTGACATCGTCTTTTCATTCCCCTAAAAAGTCAATTCATATTAAAAATATTGAATTACAAATTGAAACTATGTCATACATTGTATAATTGTGGTCCTCAAATCATCATAAACATTTCAATAATATTTATATTTTGTTGATGAAGCTAACATCCAACAAGCAAACAAATAAAATAGATTAACCCAAAAGAAACCATTTGTACAATAAATGTATAATCAATGTAAAAGAATATATGATATTTTATAAATAAATTGATGACATGAGTGTTTCCACTATTTGACCCAACTAATAAAATAAAAAGAGTTACATAAGATCAATGTTGGTGATCATGACCCCTGTCATAAAAGGTCACACCCTCCATATATTCTCTGACTAAATTAAAATAATCACAAATGCCACTTAAGATATCTTCCAAATCATTTGAAGTATTATCTTCAGATAAGCAGTTTCCATCCATGAAATTGTCATGAAGATTCTCCTCCATGTCATAAGTATCACGAGGCGTAGTGTGCACAACAAAGCTCCAATTTTTTTACTTATGTCTTTCACATAAATCACTTTTTGTACTTGGGAGGCCAATGCAAATGGATGATCAGTTACATCAATATGTTTTAAATTGACCATTGTAAAGTTATTTTCAGATTTTTTGATGCCTCTATTTGCATTGGCCCAGTCACATTTTAACAACACAACTTTAAGTTACTCGTAATAACTGTTGGATCCTAGATGGGTGACTTAGATGCTCTAGAGGGGGGGGGGGTGAATAGAGCTGAAAGCACTTAAACAAAATTCATTAAACCTTAAAAATATATTACAAGATAAGGTTGCTAAATAGGCAATTTGAGTGCAACTAAAACATGCATAGCAAGGATAAGAGAGATTGAACACGCACCAATTAGACAAGCTATTTAGAGTGGTTCCACACTTCAAACTAGAAGTGTGTCAGTCCACTTGCCTAGAGAGGTCAACCTCTAGGACTTCCAACAATTGCATTCTTATATTCATTAATAAGACATACAATACATGACCAACAAAGGACTTACCTATCCAATACAAAGAGTCTTCAACCTTACCAAGGACTTACCCACTTTGCAAGAGTCTTCGGCCTTCTCCAAGGACTTACCCACTCTTGCACAAGTCTTCGGCCTTGTAGGAATTACCCACTCTTCTTGGATCTTCCGCCTTTGACTTCACCTTCACTCGGAGAAGCTTTCCACCAAGGTCTTACCCACTTGAGCTTGAGTGTTCTGCCTTTTCCAAGGACTTACCCACTCTAGCTCCAAGTCTTCTGCCTTGATCTTCACCAAGGGACTCCTTCCCTTGTTCTTCTTCACCTCTCTTGGACAAGAGAGAGAACCTTCATCTTCAAGATAGGAATGATAGAAGGGAGGTGGTGGAAGTGAGAGCCTCACAAGATATACATATATGACTAGCTCTCTTACAGATTTCCTACTCACTCTAATGGATGTAGCAAGTGATTAAGCTTAGAGAGAGAGAGGAGGCTGTAGGATCACTCAACTATAGAATAGGAACCTTCATAGTGAATGCTCAACCTTGGAATGAAGCCCAAGGGGTCCTATTTATAGCTGGGGATGCCTCTTAGCCTTTGGGAACACTTGTGAACGAAAACTAGCCGTTTTGTGGCTTGCAACGGATCTATTTTCACTTGTTGCAACTCCACAACGGCTAGAATCACTTTTCTGCACCTTTTCGTACAGTCTGATCGGCCGAGTTTCCATAAAGGCAATTCGGCCGAACCGTGAATCGGCTGAGTTTGCAACTCGGCCGAATCTCACAAAAATCCCAGAATATATGGATCGGCCGAGTTTGGAATTCGGCCGAAAAAATCCCTGTTATGGGTATTTTGGAATTTTCGTTTGACTATACAAAAGATGGATTTTTGTGTCCCAATAATTTTTCTAAGCTTAATTACAAGTCATACAATCATTACAAGTGATTACAAAGCAATTCTAAGGTCATTTACATAGAGATCCCAAATTGCACACTTGTAGCTATTTTGACTTGTCTTTTCTCCAATTTGATATGCGCAAGTTAGGGCATTTGGAGTGTGTCTAAACCTAATCTGAAATCACTCAATGTAGAAGCATTAGACACCAATATGTGGAATGGTTAGTCATCATCAAAACAAGGATTTAGTCAATTTAGACGTGAGTCAACATTGACCTAATTGACCTTGAGTCAACAATAACTGATCTCGAAAATGTCTCTTAACACTCCGTAGTAGGTAACTTGACCTGTTATAAGATTTTTTTCCGCATTCTCTATCCTTGGTACAAAATCTCTAACCATTTGTTAGATATCCCGCATATTGCATCGTCATTTGTTGCGACCCTCAAGCTAATACTAAAAGGTTTGGTGACACACTTGTCGACTTTGGCTTCTCTTCAATCTAAAAATATTATGAATTTAATTATTTATATTTTTTGTCATCATGCTAATGGAATTAACTTATTTAAACTTACATGTTTCTTAAACCATTCATTAAAAATGTTCATATGAATATTACTGATTTCCCATTGTCGTGCACGTGGATTGACTTTCTTCAAGTGCCAAATGTGCTCCCTACTAACAAATGCATGTAACACACCTAGACGTAAATATGAAATTAGATAATCAGAAGTAAACAATGATCTTACTTCACATATGGATCAACTACATCACAGTTGGCTAAAATATATTGATGCACAGTTTTGAACATTGCACTATCAAGAGTAATAGAAGTCTTCTTTCCTAAATGACTCCCTTTATGAAATAATATAGATCACTCATCGTCATTATCCATATCTTCATCTTCCACATTATTTCTAGACAATTTTGTGAACCTTATCTCAACTCCTGAGAGATATCTTGAACAGAATGTTAAGCATTCATCCGCCAAGTAACATTCTACTGTAGAAGCTTCTGGAGCAGCTTTATTTCATACATAATGTTTTAAAGTTTTTAAGTATCTACAATAAGAAGAATAAAATATTTTGTAAGATTATCACATACGATCGGATGCAAAGTCTGAACAGATTTAATTATTAGAAAAATTACCTCTCCACGGGGTACATCTTGTGATAGAATATCGGTCCAGCTATCTTCGCTTCTCGTGAAAGATGAATGACCACATGCTCTATCACATCAAAGAATGATAGTGGGAGAATCTTCTCTACGTTACAAAGAGTCACTGTTATTTTGGCTTCTAACTTTTCAAAAGTATTTGGATTTATGACTTCAGAGCATAAGTCTTTTAAAAAACTTAGACAATTCAATTACAACAGATCTAACATTTTTTTGAGCAACACTACTTGTATAGCTAATGGGAGAAATTGTTGCATCAATACATGATAATCACGACTCTTCAATGCCATCAACTTTCTTTCTTTGACGCGTGTATTTCTAGCTATATTAGAAGAATACCCGTCAGGAACTCGAGTAGAATTCGACAGCTTATAGAGTAATTCTTTTTCGTCCCTCTTCAAACTAAAACATGAGGGCAGAATGATATTTTTATTTCCATTCTTGATATTTTGAAGACTATGCCTTATGCCCATCTCTTCAAGGTCATATTGAGAATTTTCTGTGTCCTTTGACTTCTCCATTCCTAGCAGTGTGTGAATCAAACTCTCACATACATTCTTTTCTATGTGCATCACGTCAAGATTATGACGTATAAGGTTATGCTTTTAATATGGCAACTCAAAAAATATACTTCATTTTTTCCAGTTATATGGTAAATTATATGCATCTATAGTTTGACCTAGAACTTGACTTCCAAACAACAGCTTAGGAGCACTTCTAAATTCTACTTTTCCTCCAAATGATGAAGCATCTTTATGAAATTTATGATCCATTGGGAGGAACTTCCTGTGACCCATGAAACATACTTTCTTACCGTATGGTATTCTCCATGAATATGTGTCTTTGTTACAGAAAGAACATACAAGATACCCACTAGTTTACCAACCAGACAGATAACCATATGCAGGAAAGTCACTTATCATCCACAGTAAGGAAATATGTAACTTGAATACCTCTTTACGATCAACATCATAAGTATCAGCACCAACTTTCCAAAGTTCTTTTAACTCGTCAACCATCGATTGTAGGTAGACATCTATGTCCATTCCTGGTTGAGTTGGACCAGGAATAATCATGGACATGATAAAATTGGAAGACTTCATGCACAACCATGGTGGCAAGTTGTATGGAATCAATACGATGGGTCAAATGCTATATGATAGACTCATGAGGCCAAAAGGATTAAATCCATTAGAAGTTAATCCAAGACAAACATTGTGAGAATCAGAAGCAAACTCAGCATGGATATTATCAAACATCTTCCATCCTGGAGAATCTACTGGATGTTGAAGAATCTCATCCTTAGTACGACTTTCATCGTGCCACCGCATTAGGGGTGACAGTTTTAAAGGAATGAACAATCTCTTCAACCTAGGAGTCAAGGGAAAGTAGCGCAGAACTTTACAAGGAACTCCTTTCTTATTCATACGAATATTTTCTACACATGTTTCATCAATTCTGATTTCTTTATATCTAGAAGCACCACATTTCAGACATAAAGTCTTATCTGCAAAATCCTTTCGATAAAAAATGCAGTGATTTTAGCAAGCATCGATTTTATCATAGTCAAGTCCAAAGTCCCTGATTATTTTCCTGAATTCATAATAGGAGCCGAGCAATGTCTCACCCTCTGGAAGCAATTCCTTCAAAAGCTCAAGCAGCTCAAAAAATGACTTATTACTCCAATTATTGATACATTTTATGTGAAACAACCTCACAACAGTGTACAACTTAGAGTACTTCTTACTTCCAGGGTACAATTGTTGTGCAACAATCTCTAACAGTTTGTAAAATTGCTCAGCTTCTACATCATCAATAAATACAAATCGATGGTCGTCATCTTCCATATTCTCTCCATCCTGTGATACTCCAAACGCATCACGCAGCATGTCTCTCATGTCATCTTTGGACGTGTCAAGTTGTATATATTCCGGATGTCGCACACATGGGATCCGAAGTGAGTTGTAAAAATAGAGTATTTGGGATTCAAACCTAGGCAACTTAGAAGAAGGGACATAAGCTGAGCATGCTAACCACTAAGCCAGTAGACTCACATTGTTCAAAACATAACAACTATATATATATATATTTTCACACATTTACATATATATATATACACATCTATATACATAAATACCTAATTTTTATTTTTTTTGGGGGGGCCGCGGCCCCCGCTTGCCCCCCTTGGCTCCGCCACTGATTGCAGATATGTGTTTAGTGTCTAGTTACAACAACTGAAGAGCCTAATTAGTAGTTCTCCCTCCATGACCTCTAGCCTTAAGAATCAGAGAAGAGGTGGTGTCTGCGTGTGTTTACCAGCACGTATTGTTACATTTAATAGATAGGGAATATGGTCATGCGTGAAGTCAATACATAACCTATTTGTTATAACTATTGCTCGTGTGTGTTTCATGTAGTGGGCTTGGCAGAACTTTTAAAACCATCTCCCAGGCAAAAATGTTGTGCTACTAATTATTTTATTACTAATGCTTTCTAGTATGTTTCTGTAATCAGGCTTTAGACAAGTTCCAACTCGAAGATTGGATCTGTACCAAGGATAAGGAGCTAGAACCAACATGTACTTAAAAGAGCGGTTAATATCATGATGTCTCTAACTTTTCATTCCACAGAAACAAACCAATATAATTTTCATGAGTGCCAATAACTGATTTTTTTCTTCTGAACAATCTGGCCCCGTCTCAGTTGGTGATAACAAGGAGAACTGGAGCACAAGGAAGAGGTATCTCTTTGTCCGAGCAGAGCATTGTTGAAGCTAAGAAGTGTATTGCAAGTCATTATCTAGTCAAAGTTCGCTGATTGCACCATCCTAAGCATTGTACACTTGATCCACTTTGTCCTTGACAGCAAACTCATCCTCGTCTTAGTCCAAGGTGAGTCTAGTTAAAACAACAACTACAAACAACAAAAGCATTATCTAGCAGACTTCCAGCTCCATCAGTGGTTCTTTGAGGAACTATTTGGCCAGTTTGTTTGCTAGCACATTCATCTTTGTTTTTCTATATTTTATGATGATATCAAGTGCTTGATACATGTATGTATCTGATTCTCATGCAAGATGCTTTATACTTCACAAGCATACCTCAACAGAATGACTTCTGCTTTCATTTTGGTTTGACGAGCCTGATTGATTTCACATTTTAATAAAACCTCCCTGCACAAAATCTCATTTTCCATAACATTCCCTCTCTCTGTGCAGTTATCTACAGAACAAGGTATCCACACCAAGGGCAAAATGACGGTTCTAAGGTGGATGAAGAGTCACTGAAACTAGGATCAACATTTTAGGAGAACTTGGAAGTTAAATCTAATCCCAGAGGTATCTATCAGAATTGAACTGAAGTATAATAAGAATCATATGAAATTCATTAAATACATATTTTTCATCTGCAAGATTGGCCTTAATTACTTCAAATCCGAGTTGAGAATCGTCTTACAGGATCAAACAGTGTTTGAGGTGACATTAAGAGAAAAGTTTTTAGACATGAGAATGTTGGAGGTAACATGATTCAAAATCTGCACATACTATACTGACGAGCCTATTCAATCATAAAACAACCATGGGGATATTAAGTATTGTTGCACATCTCTAAGATCGCATGACATATCAGCCGCGGGGAGGGGGGGCCGTTGGAGCGCTCGACATAATGGGGGAATCTCGGACAAGGTTGGCGATCGGGAGAGCCTTGGCGTTGCGCGATCGGGTCGGGGGCTGGGAGGTAAAATTGTTCGCACAGAAGGCGCGGGGGATAACGGGGAGCTCTCTAGTCCATCTAGTCCATCTCGTTCTGGATACAGAGTAAAAATTTGTAGCTACATCTTATTTATTGATTTATTGAAGTAGTTATAATTATTTAAGTTACACAAGTGTATTTTATAAGTAAAAATAGCTCTCGCTACACATAAACTAAATGTAACTTAAACAATGGTAATTAATTTTTTTTTAGTGCACAACGACATTGTTTGACATATTAAGACAAATTCACCATATAGTCAACGTATTCAAGCAGAAACAATGTTGGTACGTCAGACTTTTGAATGCATCGAATGTTTTGGCATAGTCAATGTCATGTCTGGAATGCACCATCTATATCTGAGGCATTCACCGTAAAAAGTGAATGCACCAAAATAGACGGTACACTTACACAAAAAAGCGCACTGATTTGAGAATTGATTTTAGGCTGGTGTTAGTCTGATTATTAATTTTGGGGAGAAGTGCTAGTTTTTTTTCCTCCTATCTCTTTAATTAAAGGAAACAATTCAAATGGTTCTTGATGCAGGACAATTGGACGGTTCACAGTAAGGTAAGACCTTCACATGCTAGAGAATCGCCTTGCATTGCCATTAATGTTGATCGATGTGGCTGCAAGTTTAAAACCGGCATTGATATGATCATTTGATGTGACGTCCAGCGAGCTTTTAGTGTTCACGACTCTCAGGGCCAGCGCGCATCGTATACTTACCACATATGTTACATTCCCTGCAAGTCAGGGAAGCCGATATTCCGTGTCACTAGAGCTTCTTGTGGCAGCTGACTTAAATTCGTACCTCTGGTCAACTAGTCTCATCCCGGTTAAGGTTGAAAAAGGCGTGTGAGGTGTAACGACGCGTTGGAGGCGTAAAAACTGTACACCGTGAGAAGTTGATACATCTCTGTTACACATTGAGAAGTTGATGCATCTCTGTTAGGTTTGAATCTTCAAACCGAGCAAGTGCATCAATGGAATTGAATGAAATGAACTGTACACCTACGTACTCGACATCCCAACCTCTTCATTGGTGGTTTGCATTCTCTGTTATTATGTCGTGCTCTGCCAGTCCACCTATCACCGGTGTTGAAACTTGACAGATAGCTCAACTCATTTACTGATAGCCCCCTCCCGTGGCCGCCACTGCTAGCTGCGATGACGGCAGCAAGCCAGCAAGGCGTGATCAATCAGCATATAGCAATGAGGTAGTCGGCAGAGTTCCATGAAGCGCGTAACTTTCCATTACTGCAAGTCTATGATGCCGCCAGGAGTCGAAGACCAACATCGTCCACGCAATCAGCGCAGAGGTCCCCGGCCGGTTAAGCGCATGCAGACAATCATGGATGAGCGGCGCCGCCGAGGCCAGTCAGAACTTATTCATTTTCTGCGTTGCATACTTTTTGTGCGCTACAATCAGAATTATGGCAGGGAGATTATAAGCCAGTACTCAGAACTTATTCCTTTTCCGCGTTGCATACTTTTTGTGCGCTACACCATCAGCGGCGCCGCCGAGGCCACAAAACTCCATGCACAAAAGTTGTTGACGGACAACGACCACAGGTCGATCGTGTGTACAACACTTATTACTGGAGATTTACTGCTCAGTTTCCAGAGGGACGATTGTTCAAATTTCAACGAAGATCTTTGAATGGCAGTAGGAACAAGTGCAACAGTCCAGAGGGACAAAAGGAACTATAAGCGCGTGATCTCGCGTTCTGCTAATAAGAGTAATATGCAGGATTCCATGCAGCTCACGTAAGACTAGATTCTAGGAGCAAGAGGACAAGACAAAGTCCGCGGGGGGTCTCAATGTCTGTATTGTGTCCCGTGAGTAGTGGGGCGAGGACCCGCCGCTTGGGGGGGGGGGGGGGGGTTTCAGGATGAAGTCTGCAGTCTTTAGAAGCAAGCAAAGGGGATAAATGTCGAAAAGCAATGGCAACTGAGATGTTTGCAGAAAAAACGTTTTTCTTCACTTTAAGTGAGGGACTAGAACAGTGAACGAAGCTCGAACGTGTTTTCGTTTAAACTTCCACGAAGAAATATAACTATGGACCTTAGCGCTTGTCCATATTTGGTTTGCAAAAATCGTCAAGCAAATGAGGAGACGCGTCTGCTTTGCTGATCAGTTAGCAGATAAGAAAAACTAGAGGAGACTTGTAAGATGAAAATGTTTGACCTTAAAGTCATGCGTGGTTTAGGACGTCTGCGCCACTAGAACCAGAAGGGACAGTAAGTACTAGTGAAGATTGCGGTCTATAGTAAATTTCCCCTCAAGCGAATAGAAGACGTGTAGATATGTGGTGGCTAAGTGGCCAAACAATGTGTACCCAATGAGAAGTACTCCAAATAATGCGAAGATGACCAACACTATGGGAGAAGAGAATTTCCACTATAGCAAGATAATTTGCAAAGGAGAATTGCTCTCAATGTGATACACATAGAACCCAATAACCATGAAAAGGTTGCATCCAAAGAAGAGAAGGAATTTTTAGATATAAAAGAACTCAATGCCCAAGGGTTGCATTTATAGGCTCCAACACATTAAGCGTACACTGGGCAAAACCAATATAAATAAGAGTCCAAAATAAAATAGGAACTAAATGGCATATAGAGAGCCATCTCCAACTCTGATTAGGAATGACAATCCCAATCTGAGTAAAGGTACATGAGTTGGACTCAACCCATGGAAAGTCCCGAATAAGGACTATCATTCTCATGTGGTATTAGGACTAGGAGTATGAGTCTTTATTGTATAACAAACATTCACATTGATCCAATCTTGTATAAGTAAATAGTAAACAGTAAACTTCTTCTTCTCCTACCCGTTAGGACATCACCGTTGGCTATAAAGTATCGCCAAGTCCATGCAAATCTTCAACTTGGAAATTTGTAATGACTTTGTCATCATACCAATATTTGTTATCTTTGTTGGTAATCTTTTTCATGAGAATGTTTCCATTGGGAAATCACTTCTTTAATTATGTGATATTTGAATTTAGTGTTCTTGGTTCTTTCATGGACATTTGATCTTTTGTAAAACGGATAATACTTTGACTATCGTGGTAGATCATCATTGTTTTTGAATTAGGAAGAAATTATGCACACAAACCTCTAATCATGTAGGCTCAGTGACAACTTCAATTCAATGACATGCATTCAACTTTTTTTTTTGAAGATCCATTTGCAACCAACAATCTTCTTGTCAAAAGAGGCTTAAAAATCTATCAAGTCTAATTCTTATGTAGAGATATCTTCTCTTAGTTCATAGAAACAACCCACATAGTATAATCTAGAGAAGCAATAAATACCTAATAAGTAGATGGCTCACCAGCATAACTACCCTCCTCAATAGTGGCATAAGCATAAGTAGAAATGTAATCTAAATGTCTTCTTAGTGTCCTAGTTTGTGTTCTTTCTCTACCATGAGAAACAGTACAAGGTTGTGCATTTATACCTCATATGCAACATTATATGAGGCATCTTGATGATTTGAAATAGATGTCAAACTAACATGCGATTATGAGGACACATTATCAACCTTTAGCACTACCTACTTGACGACACTAGTGTAAGGGCATCTATCAAAATTAGTAACAACATCATTTTTATTGGAGAACATAGTAGACTCATCAAAGGAAATATTCATTTTAATACGTAAATTTTTTAGACTTCAGCTTAGTAAACCAAAATCAAATCCCTTTGACTCCTTCAACATAGCTTATAAAAATGAATATCTTGCCCAAGGGTTAAGGTTTCCATCTTTGGAGTATACACATGGAGGACAACCAACACTATGTAAATTATAGTAGTTTACAAGATGAGTAGAAAGAACCTCATACGTTGTTTTACAACTGAGTGAAGTAGGTGGTGAACAATTGACAATGTATGTGTATGTAGAAGTAACTTCAGCCCAAAATTCTCTTCAAGTCCATCATGAATAAACATGCATGTTGCTCTCTCCATGAGTGTTATATGTGTATGATATGGAAAACCATTCTATTGTGGTATATATATAACAATGTGATGCCTGGTAACACCTTTAGACTGGAAAAACATTTGTTAACTCATATGCAATAACTTTAACTTTTGTTTGTCCTCAATATTTTACACACTTTCCAATTTGTTTTTCTATTAAAGTCTTTTACTTCTCAAATAAAAAGATTCATATTTGTTATTCAAGAACAAGACTTAGACTATACTTGGAAAATCATCAATAAAAGTGATCATGTATCTAATACCACACTTGGGTGGAAGTTGAGAAGGAAAATCATAGTGAATATCTTCATCAATACTCTTTGTGGTATGAACTACCATACATAATTGAAACTTCTTTTGTTTTCATATTACATATCATGCACATAAGTCTAACATCTAGTAGCATTGTCATTTGATTAAAAGACATTCTTGCTCAGGATAGAAAGACCTTTGTAACTCACATGTCACAATCTTATATTCTAGAGATTGGTGGTATCAGAAACAAAAGTAGATGATGAAGAAGAAACCATAGTTTCCTTAGTTAAAGTTTCACCAATAAGAGAATATACATTTCCAAATAGTCTTTATCCTAAATTAAAACAACTTCATCTTTGAAAATAAACATGATCTCTTACGTCATGTGAGGAACCTTTTTCTTCAAGTATGCCTAGAGAGATGAAACTTTGAGTAAGATCTTGAACATGATGGACACTGGATATCATTTTGATAACAGCAACAATCATGTTGATATGGGAGGCATACATTTTGGTGGTCTTGGGTTAGAATCATTATCCATAACAAAAATGCCACCTTCAATTTTATAGTATTTGAAAAACTCATTTCTTCTAGGACACATGTCATAGAAACAAACTAAGTCATTAACACATAAATCGTGTTATCTTGAAGTAGAGTATTCTACTAGAACAAGTCCACCGTCTTCTTGTGCAAAATTGACATCACCATGTTATTCGTATGGATCTTTGTCTTCACACTTCTGTTGATTCTGTAACTTGTACAATTCTTTAGTTGTATTTCCCTTTTTTTACATCATATACATTACTTATTCTTCTTACATTTAGATTTAGATATGTTGCATTATTTTTTCTTGGTTTTCTCTTTTGTTCAAACCCTGACCGTATGAGTCTTTGCTTGACTTATACTAAAGAAAACCACCAATTCCTAGTTCATGCAAAAAACAATAGAGGAAACTTTACGTCTACTGTCTTGATGGATTCTTTTCCTTATACAATAATCTCAGAAAGGTTATTGTAAGAAAGGGAAGGAGAGCAAAAAAGAATTGAGGATTTACCTCCATATTGATAATATAATCAAAATACATTCTAGATCCATAATAATGTGAGTGAAATCATGAATATTATCATGAATTATGAAAAAATGTGCCATTCGACATTTTTTTATGATGTTGTTTTCTTTTCAAAGTTTTTTTTCAGAGAGAGATTGTACTTTTCACCATGGACCTTAGCGCTTGTCCACATTTGGTTTGCAAAAATCGTCAATAAAATTAGGAGACACAAGAGACGTGCCTGCTTTACTAATCAGTTAGCAGATAAGAAAATTGAGTTGCCTTCTCTCAGCCGATTGTCCATACACATTCTAACTAGAGAAGACTTTTAAGATGAAAATGTTTGACCTTAACGTCATGTGTGATTTAAGACGTCTGCGTCACTAGAACCAGAATGGACAGTGTACAGATAAGTCCGTGAAGATTGCGGTCTATAGTAAGTTGCCCCTCAAGAGAATATAAGAAGTTGTAGATATGTGGTGGCTAAGTGTTGAATTGGCCATAGAAAATAGAACACGAAACAATGTGTACCCAAATGAGAAGAAAGAACAACATTACTCCAAATAATGAGAAGATGACCAACACCATGGGAGAAGAGAATTTCCACTGTAGAAAGATGATTTGTGAAGGAGAATTTCTCACAATGTGATAGAACTGAATAACCATGAGAAGGTTGCATTAAAAGAAGAGAAGGAATTTTTAGGTATAATAGAACACAATGTCCAAGGGTTGCATTTATAGGCTCTAAGATATTAAGCTTACATTGGGAAAAACTAATATAAATAAGAGTAACCAATATAACTAAGAGTCCAAAACAAAATAGGAACTAAACAACATATAGATAGCCATCTCAAACTCTTATTAGGAATGACAGTGGGGACATCTAAATATATGTACATGAGTTGGACTCAAACCAAGGAAAGACCCAAATTAGGAATACCGTTCTCATGTAGTATTAGGACTATAAGTCTTTATTGTGCAACAAACATTCAAATTGACCCAATCTTGTATAATTAAATAGTAAACTTCTTCTCCAACCCCTTAGGACATCATCGTTGGTTGTAAAGTATAACCAAGTCCATGCAGATCTTCAACTTGGAAATTGGTAATGACTTTTTAATCATACCAGCATAATTATCTTTGTTGTAATCTTTTTCATGATAATGTTTCCATTGGGCAATCACTTCTTTAAGTAAGTGTTATTTGACTTTAGTGTGCTTAGTTCTTTCATGGAAATTTGATCTTTTGTGAAATGGATAGTGCTTTGAGTGTCATGGTAGATCATCATTGTTTTTAATTAGGAAGAAATTACACATGCAAAACTCTAATCATGTAGGCTCAGTGACAACTTCAATTCAATGACATGCATTCAACTTTCTATTTTTGAAGATCCATTCAAAACCAACAATCTTCTTGTCAAAGGAGGCTTAAAAATATGTACAGTCCAATTCATATGCAGAGATATCTTCTCTTAATTCATAGAAACAACCCACATAGTATAATCTAGAGAAGCAATAGATACCTTTTAAGTTGATGGCTAACCAACATAAATTCCCTCCTCAGTAGTGGTTCAAGCATAAGTAGCAATATAATCTAAATGTCTTCTTGGTAGCCTAGTTTGTGTTCTTTCTCTACCATGAGCAACACTATAAGGTTATGCATCATGTACCTTGTATGCAACATTATATGAGGCATCTTGATAATTTGAAATAGGAGATGTCAAACTAGCATGCAATCATAATGACACATTATCAACCTTTGAATTAGGAATCAATTTAAGTTGATGAACATTCTAAAATATAATAACTTTTAGATAAATAGTTAAAATAATTAAGTTGCTCTATTTCGAGCAACAAATTGAAGTATTAATTACCAACTATTAGATGAGTGGTCAAGTTGTCAATTAAATTAGTTTTATATTTAGGAGTTAGAATATTTGAAATAACAGAAGAAAGAGGGTTAAATCATTGAACATCTAATGCCTAATCATGACTACTACTTGGTATCCCCCATCGCAATGGTTGCATTACAGAGTCAACTAAACTCCCTACCACCACCATCGTTCTCTACATCAACTACCCTTATAAATGATAATAAGGCTATGAATCAATATTAATGATCTTACAGAGTATTCATTACCCTCAGATTCTTCCCAATCATCTACCCGACAACCTACCTCACATGCACCCAAGATAAATCATCCTTCCTCAACCCTATGCCAGAGAGATCTAGGTATAGATCCAACCCAAACTAAAGTCCAGCTTGTAACCTCACACTCATGACAGTCTGAATACACATATCTATAACTGTCGATAGTGGTGCACATCTGGTTGTCCATGGTGGCCTCTAAAATCCTCATCATTACCACCTCTACTAGCCACCAGATCTTTAGAGAATTGAGGAAACAAAGAACTACTTCTAGTGATGTCCACAAAGGTGACCAAGTACTAGTTGATGATCATGGAAATAGCTAAACCTGACATGACAAACCAACACAACATAGACATACCTACTCTCTATCCCTTGTAGACTTGAGGTCCCAGGGAATTAAGAAGAATGACACCCCTCTTTCCTGTGAATGATCGACTCCTCGCGACAATAGTTACTTCAGTGATTGGGGCATTGTATGACAACCTGATAATGACAATTGCATAGTCTCTCCAAGCGTTTACAATGTGTGATTTCATCTCTGATCAAGGTAAACCTACCAAGAGGTATCAACCAACACCATCCACCATAATTAAAAGTAGAAGAATAGAATCACAAGAGAACAAACTGTTAAGAGTTCAGATGTGCCATCCACTAGGTAACTATCTTTTTCTATAATCACTAAAAGTAGAAAAGTAGATGATAAGAGATAAATAATAACCAAGATAATGCTTAAAGAAGACTTAGATAATTGTATTTCATAAGTAGTAACATGTAAAAGATCCCAGTAGTAGTTGTTTATCTATGGTAGACACACACATCCATGCTTGTACATGCAACAATGCATGTGCAATTAAAGTTTGGTTTAATTATCGTGATATTTTTACTATAATAACATGTGTCATTTTATTTGTAAAGTTAATGTTTTCCATATATTATATAGAATATTGAATCAATAAATGGAAAAATCAATAATTTTTGTAAATCTCAATGGAGTATATTGAATTGTTACTTCATTTGTATGACAATCTTAGATCCCCAGATGTGTATATATGTGCAGAATTATAAATATATCATGGAATTATTTATCTATATTGACCAAATTTTATTAAAAAACTTATATGAGAGTAAGGGTATATATATATGGTAGTTAATTTTATAACATATATTACTTGATTTTCACCCATCCATGTACTTTTATTCTAGTACATGTTCCAAATATAGATAAAAGTATATGCATGAATATTTACTAATGATATTTCTATATTATATCATAAGTAATAATATCTTGAATCTAACAACCTACGATGAACTTAAATGACAATCATAGTGTAATATGAAAACCTAAGGTAAACACTAAGTATAATAATGATAAACTTTCACCCAATATTACTTAACAAGTCATTACAAGTAAATAATAACCATATTTTTACAAATTTTAGATACATATCTTCATAAACTCTTGGACATGTTTGAATCTTGATCATGAAAAAATCTTAGTTGAAATAAAGGTACAAAATTCTCTATTTCCATTATTGTGATGTTTTGTCCCTCCTGAATTACAACTTGTTGACTGGCAAACCTGAATCATATATTAGCCTCATTCTTAGTTGAAAGGTTACCACAACCACCACTGTTGAATGATTGAATAAAAATCGGATTTGTTCATTGACACAAAATCCAAATATTGGACATAGCTTCGGCTCCTAGATTTGGTGGTTCATATCCCCCAACCCTGTGTCGTAGATAATGGGTAGAGGGTCCCTGAATACTGGTTACCCCCTTAGGTATAATTGTCATTCTCGCATATAGGGAAGAACACTAGGCACATAGCCGTGATGAAGACAAAATATTATATTGAATGTGTCAAAGGATATATCCTTAATTGTTGAAAATTGGATATTTTGATATTTTGAACTATTGGTACTCTTGAGTACATCTTCTTTAGTGAACAATATTACAATTTTTTTATTTTGAGTACTCTTGTGAATTTTGTCATGTGAATCCTTGACATCCTTAACTTTTTGACCTTAGTGTACCAAAGAGTCCTCACCTAGATTATAAATACTTTGAATATCCTCTTCTTCATGTTTATTCTCAATAATAAAAATTTAGTACCAACTTTACTGACTCAGTCCTTATTTAGGTCCATGTGTGAATTTATTCCCTATGGAAATTCATTGACATGTGATAGAAAGAATGCATAGAAGAGACATACATGATATGTCCTCTATAGAAGAGTAGATAAGACTCATATATAATTTTATTTATCTTGTAGTCCATTTGTATAGACTTTTATGATCACTCTGATGTGAAACATGAATCTACCTAGTCTTTTTTTATATATTATTATATATATATAAAAAAATTTGATCATAAGGACAGGGTCTATGCAACTACCTTATTGGTCAACGTATTTTGTTTCGTGCATAGACGCCTAGTGAGTAGATGTTCATAATGTGGCATCACTGACTAGAAAGATACACTAGCCTTAGGATTTGATGGATCCCGCACATGTATTATAAGGTATATTGAAAAAAAAAATAGGATCTTTAATCACATACAAATTACTTCAAAAGTAAGTGTTGTTCACTTAAGTGTGAGTAGAAGGCAAATACCATATGGACCTATATCAACATGGGAATTTTAGTCTTATTGGATTATTTGGTTAGTGTTCCATGCCACTCCCGTCCTAGCCTAGTGCATACTGATGTGTGTGTGATGGATTATATTTCAAAACAAAATCATTGCATTTCTTTGATTTATGTCATTGTGGTATTTATCGTTCTAAAATCCCAATTTAGTACAAGCATTAAATTCATTGACTTCAAGCTTTTGTGCCTCTCAATTAGTTTTCATGTTAACCAACTTCAAAAACTATTTAATACATTACTCACATAAAATGTCATATGGCAATGCATGATGTTATATATTGACTATGTGTGTTAAAGTTTATATACGAACATTATCTGATAAGATTCATGAACTACTCAATAGGATACACTAATTAGTTTTCCCATGTGTCTACCTATTCGACTTGTATTCTCCAACTATTGAATACCTATTTGAGCTACTGTGACAACCATTTGATCAAATTTTTCCTACATTGTTGAGTATACTCCTATCTCACTCAATGACTTTCATATCCAATTCCTATTTCACAAGATACACATGCTTGTTTTCTAAATTTAGTGTTGTTTTTTAGAGTCATTATATTGATTCCTTGGTTCTGTTAGCCATAGCATTTATTGTTATTGGATCTTAAAGAGGAGTTCTATGTGAGGTGCCATTTTCTTCTCTATTGTGGCATACTCAACACACACAAAGAAACTGATATTTGATCTTTGAAAGTTAAAAATTGAAACATTAGTGGGAGAGTTCTTTTTCATGAGCGGTGTTCTTCGATAATGTGTGATATGCTCCAATTCTACTTCCTTGATATATCTAGAGTAACCTTACTCCAACTCCACCCAAGTAGCCTATATCTTCTTTAATATCCCTTTTTTAATCAATTCTAATGATTGTTTTTTTTGTGACGGTTAAATGGTGAAGGAATAGTTTGAGACTATTCTCGGTTAGGACCAAGAGACAAGACCCGAGTTATTAGGAAATGAATGAATATGGAAGGAAAGCAAATGGAAAGATAGTGCATAGGTGTGGAGGAATTTTTCTTTGTGATAGTGATCTTCAAGCACACTTTTAGCAAAGGCTCAAACTTTCTAACTCATATGTTTGTTTTTATTGTTTTTGGTCAGATATTATATCCTTTCGTCTTGATTGATAACAATATATTTTCCATAGATCATGCTTATTTACTAATAATTCGAATGCCTTTCACCTACATGTGTATGTCCATGAGGACAAGAAATTACCTGAGGCCAAGGGCTTCAACACGTAATATACATACTTTATGGAGGCCTTCTAATGTCATTAGATCTAATATTATGAACGTAAAATCAATAAAATTCACACAAAATTATGAAAAATGATAAGACAAGTCATTTTTATATTAATCATTCAAACACATATTTTTGATGTAAAATTTATATCATACAAAGTGAATCCTATTCCTGCAAAAAATGTACAAACATCTATATTAAGTTATGTCACACATTGATTAATCTAAAGATTGTTGGCTAATTTGGACATTAGCATACCTTTGTTTTATGATACACACATTTCATTCTTGTGGATCTAACATGCTACTTGAGTATTTTAGGGTTCAATAAAATGAGGTGATCATACTTAGTGGATAATTGAAGATCAATGCACTTAAATGTTAATTGAAGATCAATGCGCTTAAATGTTAATATTTTCATGATTTTACTCAATGTAAATACTTGTATAAAGTATATAATGTACAAGTGCTTAGATATCATGTAAATAAAGTGTTATATCTTCTCTATCCACTCATAACCATTAGTTAGGACCCCCTAGAGATTAGAGTCATTATCCTCCATTAGAACATGCATTTGATAGGTGGTTCAAAAACATCAATGTCACTCTCGTTTAAGAAACTAGTTGTCTGAGACACCCTCTGCCAAAGTTATTGTCAACTAAGAACCACATCGGTCGATGTAACACCCCCATTAAGCATACATATAACAATGGAAGAAACTCCCATATTTTCCATAACATGGGGTATTTTTGCTCAAAGGGATGTCACAATCATAATAACCATTGCAAATAAAGTAAACAATAACCATGCATAGATATTAAACTTAATGTACACATTGTTCATAAGTGAGTTCGTGAACTGAAACTAACTAAGACATACATTATTAGACATTATTGAAGACATACATGAGTTTATATATACTCTTAAGGATCTCCTATCGTAGATGGCACCCCACCATGTGAGTATCTTAACAACCTCAATCTATTCCTTCAGTTGACCTTCATAGGGATTTATTCTGGAAGTTGCCTTGTACCTGCGGGCATCGCACCCCCAGCCATGCATGCAATAAAAGAACGTTAGAGTAAGCGGCATTGAGTATTATTGTGACAAAATAATAATTGGGAAAAAGAAAACAAAAACATGATACTAATTGAACAACAGATTTGGATCCACATAACTAAATCTTGGTGGTTGATTATAGTATCCTCGATATTATTTGCACTAATGGTGCTCATAAGGCACGTAGGATCAACATTATCATGATGAGAACAAAATGATACAACCTATTACATGATTCGTCATTAACTTGACATAATTAACTTTAATTGGATTTCCATAATCATAACATGAATTCTTGGAGACAGAACTTGAAAGCATAGGAATCATATAATAACATTATAGCAAGAAGTACCCCAATTGAAGTACATGGTTACACACATAGTTTAACTTGATCATCATGATTCAATAAACATAAAGCGATTGAAAATTTATATTAAATACTCAAAGTGCATGAATCCGCTTACCTCTCTCATAGGAGAGATCTTGGTTGTTTTCTTTGGGTTAATGGAACCCTAATCACCCTGTTAATTCAATAATCATCCATTAATGAATAATCCATGACTTCATTTCTAGGGTTTAATGGCTGGTTAAATCCTAATTACACTAAGTCTGATGTTTCGTGAAAATCAAGACAAAACAGGAATTGGAACCTTATCCATCATCTATATCTCGAAAAACTGAGCAAAATTCATATATGGGTCGTTGTCATCTGACACCTGTAGCATTTTCTATGAATTTGTCAAGATCAGATATATTCTGACCAATCAGAGGCGGGGAAAAACCGATCAAAGCTAATTCAGTAAATCCAAGAGTTTATTTAAAACAGGCTATCAATTTACTATTTTGCCCTTGCATTATCAATCTGAGACAGGAAGCGTGACAGGGCATATGAGTAAAATAGTCCTTAGCATACTCGCAACTATACCGATATATATAAATTTCAAAACACCCATAATACCCCTGGACCTGCGATACATCGATTGAAAATTCGTGGGGGCAACAAGGAAAGTAGACACCATGCTTCTTCCTAGTTTAAGCCATGGCGTCGACCATCGTTACTAGAGGTTTGGTCTCCCAAAACGAAAGTGGAAGTGAACGACTGGGAAGGGCAAAGAGGAACTGAATTGCACCTTGTAGTTCAGACCGAAGTTCATACCTTCAAAACCCCAGAAAACCATGAACAGAACCTCCCCCTGTCCTTGCCACCATGTCCACAGCAGGGGACCCAACTCGGAAATGGGTTCCAATCAAACAATAGTAGAACTGAATAACTGATGGCATGAAAAGCTTTAGATTAATCTATAGAAGATAGTGAAGGGGTTCTCGTGGCTTAAGCATGGCCGAGAAGCTTGGCTGGAGTTGGAGTTGTACAGCCAAAAATCCAGTTTCAAGGGTACACCACTGGGGTGGATCGCATGACCTAACGAGATGAGGAAATCGTAGAACAGGGCATGGCGATGGTTACCTGAAGAAGAATCGAACTGGGAGGCACTGATCCTCCCACCCGAGCTCACCGGCGTCGGTGAGGAAGGTCGAGCTTGCGGTACTAGCTCGTGTTGAATCCAGTGAAATTGATGGGAGAGCAGGGTCTAACGAAGGCCGTTCTTGCTTTTTGGATCGATTTCTCTTGGTCTGAAGGGCCCTCATGGCCTGGGGTGGCGGCGTCGTTGACTGGAGGAGGAAGGGCAGTTGGGCATTTCCACTGTGTGGGGATCTAGGGCTCGAGTGGGGGCTCTTTTAACTCAGAAAGACCTCCTGGTTCCGTTCATGGTGAGAAAAAGGGCAAACGTGGAGGGGAGAGAGAGAACGATCCACCAGATTTGTTGCAGTCCATAGAACCTCCCACGCAGGTTTAGCACGAGGAGGGGGACGAAAGCCTTACCCTACGATCGTTATCCAACGGCTCACAAAGAGCCCGATCATCTTAAAGTAGTGTGCAACAGGCCGGGCAAGGCTAAAACTAGGATAATCGACTGTATTATCGAGTTAATTAATCAAGAGAATGTCATTATCTTCTATTTTCTTCCTACTATCATTTGAGGCATCTAGGATTATTCAAATCTAAGCAAACTTGATAGACAAGCTAATTCGACCATGAGGAATCTAATTATCCACTCAGATTTTAGATATGAGTTAGGTAAACATGTGTTTTACATCATTAGGTACTTAGGGTAATTAGCACATTAATAATCATTAAAAAGAAAATTTATCACCAAAATCTGAGGAAAACTCCATTATCCTATTATTTACTCATATACCAAATAGTGGGATACATTATACATGTATGTGGGTCCAAATTATCATTCAATCCCAACTAGTCAACATTGCATAATTAGGGTTAGGTTTTTTTGCATTATACATGACATTAATGTGATTAAGTATTGATGTAAAAGATTCAATTCTAGGTCCACTTGGAATATTTAGCTCATATTGGAATATGAATTAAGCATGGTCTAGACTTAATTCAACAAATGAAAGACAAATTCTTTCAACTTATGGTTTCATCGTTATTAAACGTAAGAAATTTTTGGGACTGAATTTTGTGGGTCATTGCAGTCGAGCATTTTGAGCACTGGTCGAAAACCTACACATTTGTGCTCTAAATTCATTTTTCAGTCAAGCATATGGTCGAATGACTCAACCTCAATTCAAAGCATATGACCGTTAGACCAAGTAGTTAAGAGTTGGGAGTTGGAAATAGACATTGGTATACACTTGCATTCAACCCAGGCTTGTTCAAAGAAATGATCGAACGAGACATGTTCGGTCGACTAACTTGTCGACCAGAATGGGTTCTAGATTGTTCTTCAAATTTGAACAATTTAGCCATTGCTAGCCAACTACTTTATACCTAATATCTAGTTAAACACTAAGAACACTAGAGACATCCTAAAACATACCTAATCACTTGCAAACCATTCCTATAAATAGTAGAGGCCTTAGGACACCCAACACACACAAGCTACACTTGGGCATCTATTCTTGAGAGCAACAAAGCTGAGAATCACTTACTAGATTCTTTCTTGAGCTCTAGAGTTGTGTCCTATAGCTACAATATTATAGAAACCACATAGCAACGTCCATCTTAAGTGGATACGAGAACTATACACTTGATATAGGAATCCAGACGTTGTACTCCATCGGTTAAGTGTTTATTTCTTCCAATCTATTTCTTTTATATTGTATTATTGTTCTCCTTAACTACTCCTAGGGTTGGAGGCTATTTGAAGGAGGTGATCGGAGCTACTTCAAGGTAAAGGCTACTCCAAGTGATTGTGGTTACTTCAAGAAGGCTGCTTCAAAGGAGGTTGGAGCTACTTCTAGGTGAAGGGTATCTCAAAGTGGTGGAGCTACTTCAAGATGTTAAAGGCTGCTCCAAGGTTGCTTGAGGTTACTTCAAGAAGGATGCTTCAAAGGAGGTTGAGACTACTTCTAGGTGAAGGCTATCTCAAGGTGGTGGAGCTACTTCAAGGAGTTGAAGGCTACTCTAAGGGATTGAAGTTACTTCAAGAAGGCTACTTCAAGGAGGTTGAGGCTACTTCAAGGTGAAGGCTACTTCAAGGAAGGAGATTGTATTTTATTGTAACATCCTTGCGGGGTAAATAAAATAAATCACTTTCAAAATCCCAATTGGAGACAATTGGGTAGTGGAATGACAACATTTGATTCAAAGCTTGGAAGCACTCTAAATTGGAGTGTCTTCCTAGTTTCCTCCTCCTTTGCTTTAAGTTTTCAATTGAATTTTAAAGTATCAAAAGCTCTATTCACCCCGCTGTATATCTTTTAGAGATGACACTATACTAGGGTTTAGAGGAGACGATGCTCTACTAGGGTTTATGCAAGGTAGTGACATTGGTCGCCATGGAGGCCGCAACACTGGTTGAGGATGCTTCAACCCTTCCCACCCACAGGATGGTTGGGACAAAAAGACTCCCCCTGATAATCCCAACAAGGAAAAGTCTCCTATGGATGGAGAGGATGTGGAAACTATGGATGATGGCATCCTGGACACGAGCAACACTTTGGTTGTGGAAGCCCGCACCCCCAATATTGCATCGTAATGCCATGGCTGTTTCTTACATAAGTAATTCCCTGACAATCTGGCATATATCGCCTGACATGTTGAAGAACGAAGACATCCATGTGGAGTGAAGTGGTGTTCTCCCCATGATTATTGTTAATCTGGAGGTCCTACCACCGCTCCTAGAACCTTATAGGTTCACGGTGGTCGTTAAAGCAGTTGGCATTAATGTCAATTTACTACTCTAGTGAACTAGATCATGTCCCTTTGGAAGTCAATAGACTAGTTCTGAGTAGTTGACCTTGAGATGGGATGCTTCATCATTCAATTGGGAAATCAGGATGACTACATACGTTCCATGATAGAGGACCC
The DNA here is from genome assembly GCA_963693085.1 of Alisma plantago-aquatica. Classification (NCBI taxonomy): domain Eukaryota; kingdom Viridiplantae; phylum Streptophyta; class Magnoliopsida; order Alismatales; family Alismataceae; genus Alisma; species Alisma plantago-aquatica. Next base: position 667,697,688 of record OY856414.1, read on the forward strand.
TTGGACCATCTTTGACAACTACCTATCTGTTCAATCTTGATCATCATCTTTTCATCCTACAGATCATATTCCAAGGAAGCTAGTAGTCTGGATGAGAATACCAGATCTACCAGTGTTTTTGTACCAGTACCAACTGCTCCCAAGCATTAGGGACCTTGTGGGTAGGACGATCAAGGTGGATACAATTGAGCAGACATGATATCCTTAAATAAGGTATGTACCATCATTTTGATTGGCTTTGGAGATTCGACCCGTTCACCAGATTCATCCTTGAGATGAGAAATTTTTTTGAAGTAGCTTCGAGCTTTAACATAGGTGTTGAAGAACTTAGTATTCTCATCTCCCAAGTTGAGAAATTTAATATTAGAATGTTTTTTCCAATCTGCCTCTTCTTGAAGAAGGATGTTTCTATATTATTCTTGAAGGCGAGTGGAGGTTAGCTCAATGTTGAAGCTATTCATAGAATTAGATTGTACCTGACATGGATTTAGCTGACGTGTGATGTTTCTCTTCAGTTGATTTTTCTTATTTGTATGATCTGCATCCCACATAATCGTGGCTTTGAGGAAAGTGGGCAGATTATCCAGGAAGGATGTGTTGGAATCCCATGTTTGGAGGAGGTCATCTTTGAAAGATGAGGTCATCGTCCAACTTGCTTTGGTCTGTAATGGGCGATGATGAATGCGTTGCTCTGAGCGGCTGTGTATTAAGAGAGGATTGTGATCGATGTAGAGGCGGGGAAGGACCACAATCAAGGTTCCAGCAGCATTAGCCAGCCACTGAGCGCTCATGATGACTCTATCCAATTTCTCTAAAAGTTGAAGGTGTTTGAAGGTGAAGAATGGGCCATCAGCCTTCATATCAACAAGGTTGGTATGTAAAAGAAGGTAGTTGATTTTTTTCCTTGAACTTTGATCGAAATGAAGACCATCCTCCTTCTAGGATATGTCTAGTATAGTGTATAAATCCCCAACTACATCCCATGCACCCTGTACAATGGAGGAGATCTCATATAGGTGTTTCCACATGAGATCTTTTTGTAGGGTTGGGGCTTGCATACATGATGGTGAGGTGCCAAGCACCATTTATCAGGAAGTGAATGAACTAACAATGATTTTGAACAATGTCATTTGTGCATTGGGCATCATCCCAAAGTAGCCAGCTGCCTTTATAAAAACCAAGAGCCTCAACGCGATGAGAAGAAGGGAAACCAATTCACTTGATGATATCAGCATCCTTGGAACCACTAACACGAGGTTCAATGATGGAAATCATATGCAGTCTATAATGAAACTTGTAATCTTTGAGAAGTCTAAATTTTTTTTGAGACAAGCCCCCTAAATATTCCTATAGAGGAACCTGATCATTGAAAAGGAAAAGAAATTGGGTGCAAGCATCAAGCGATGGCTTCACAGAGGCTAAAGGATGTGTCCTCACCGACTATCTCATCGTCAATGACCACCACAGGCTCATCTTAAAAGTCTAGAGCCTATTTCATCTCTGATTCCTGATTTAAAGTTTCAATCATCTGAGCCAGTTTGCCTTTCTTTCTCTCCCTGCCTCGGCTGATAGTTTGGTATATGATCCTCCTATTCTAGAGGATGAAACTACTATTGCCTCCTTTTCCACCCCATTTAAAGGGTTGTTTATTATGACTCAATATCACTATTTCCTCCCTCGCTACAAATTGGAAGGGTGGGTTGCGGGTGTTTCCTACTATCTACCTTTGCTGATCTCATTGTCCACCAAGGTCACAACAATATTGCTTTGGGTATTGCTGCTTCCATTGACATGTTGTGGCTTAGGAGGTGGAACATTTCCCATCTCAATGGATCTGACTTGTTGAGGCCAATATCCCTTCTTCTTTTGTTTCCTACTTTAAACTATCTTCCAGTATTCCTCATCATCCTTTGAGGCATCCTAAAGAGATACCGCATAGTCCTTTGATTGGATATAATGGTCCATAGGTACCTCTTCATGTACATTGTATGCCTTCCCCTGGGTGGGTTTCTTTGCATGAGTCGAATGTCATTCAGGCTTCTTGGCATGGATTTGTTGAGTGTATGTTAATGGATTTGAGAGAATTGGGCTTGATGATGGTGATGGATCTGTGAGGGTGACGAGAGTTACGAAGGAACACTCCTTATCAGCATGACCAACCCTTCCATATTTCATACAGACAACTAGTAGTTTCTCATACTCCAACCCGTACTGCTCTCCATTAAGGTATACTATCGGTAGTAATGGATTTGTGGTTTCAACTTCCACTATCAATCGTGCAAATTTCCCTCAATACTTATATAATAATATAAAACTTAGACTTTGTTTATCCATTACCATATTTATAAAATCCCTATTTTGATGTTGTTTTAAAGAAAATAGGCATATGTTGTAGCCTTGATGTTTGACCCCAAGCGATATGAATATATTTGCTTGGTTATATATGAAAACAAGATCCAATTTAACAAAAAGTTAGAATAGGGGAGGATAAAACCTACCATAAATTATGTTTTCTCTGATTGAACCTAAATCATAATTTTAGTGTAGGAACCTCCCTTTTTATTAGCATAAATGACAACTATTAGAGAAAATCCCTGATCCTAAACCCAACTTTTAAAAACATCAAATTCTCAATAATTAAGATTCAAACAATAATCAATAAACATAGAGAAAAATTCCACATCATACATTAAAAAGTTCAAATAATCATACACAGTTCAATTTTAATTAGGTTGCATTCATAAAAAGGACAGAAGCTCAATATACATCGCGACCTAGGAAAAAGAGACCACGTGGTTCAATATTGTTCTATTTACATATTATTTATTATGACCTCTCTGTCAGATGAAATTATACCTAAAAAAATCTGAAACAACCACACGAGACTCATATAAATCTCCAATGAAGGTAAATTTCCCACTCATCTAAGTAACATCATTAAAGTCTATAAGTATATTGAAGTGAAAAGAAACCAGAAGATGGTATCTTGCAAGTTTCACATATAATTTTAGCATTAGTTACTTCCAAATTATGACAATAATATAATTAATCATAAAGGCATATTTGTAAGTCAAATCCTTACTTCTTAGCCATCACTGATAGCATATCTATTGATTTTCACAAATGTGAAACATTTTAGAACTTCAATCCTATGACATGAGTGTTATTAGATTTAACTATAAAAAAATCTAGATTTAAACACATACAATCCAAATGTAATAAACCATCTTTGTGACACCCACGAACCAGACTAGGAACATATCTTCCAGTCTACAGAAGGCATGCCTATTGATAGAAACAAAATCTTTGTCAATAAAAAGAGCAGATATCAAACCCACCATAGATTAGATATCAAGTTCGCTTGTAATCCAACATTCACTAATCATATCTCATACTAGTAAGAGAAGATAATAATTAACATTATAATAGAATAGTAACTGATATTTACATCTAAGAAATATATTCAACAAAATTATATTCATCAATTAGAAATAAATAAATGAGATACAACAAACATCCATTTCATCTTCCACATGTCGTATCAACTTTTATTTATTTTTCTTAAAACTACTTGGCTTGTACCTCAAAAAATTATCCATGTCTAATTCGTGCTAGTAACTCACTGTCATTATCTTATTTGGTCATCTTAACCTAGATACTAATGAGCCCACTCCACCATAGAATAGCCTAATAACGATAAGGTTGGACACTCATCTCTCTTCCATTAGGTCCTCACCTCATATACATGAGATAGGTAAAAACATAATTCACATCCATTAAATTTTCTAAAGTTTTACCAGTTTAGATTTCACCCCAAAAAAACTATTTTTATGGACATATATTTTATTTACATAAGATTTAGCATCAAAATGACACAATGTGACACATCAATGAAACCCTAACCTTCAAGGTCAAGATCCACATTCCAGAAGTCCTTCTCATAATCCTCTAATTACTACCAAGATATCCACTTCGTTTACTTAATATGGACTTGAGGGAAACTCATGGAATTTATGACACCCAACTAGATGGATTCATCATTTGACTTGTTACCTAATTCCCAAACTCATCTAAAAGAGATTTCAATGGATCATTTGTCTTTTATGTGTATCTTACAACAACTAGAATGACTAATCAAAATAGGACATAAAATATAATCATTAAGCATTATTATAAGGAACACAACAATCTATAACTTACGACATACATGTTTCTTCTCATTCTCACATCATTTTATATGAATCTTGATCATTGAGATATTGGTGAGTCATATAATTGTTGGAAAATATGGCTACAGAATAGGCAGCGGAAACAAAGTTTTTATCTACCATATTCCCATAACCAATAGATCACATCAATTACTATAATGTAGGAAGGATGGTTTTGAGAATATATCTGGTCCTGGAACAAGTTCAACAACAATCCTCCTCATTGTAGATGTGCAACTCTAAATCTTGGTTTCACTAGGACTCATGGACTACTTTGCCTCCTGGTCTGCACCACAGACTGCAGGTAGAATCCTCGTCTTCTTGAGCCGCTCCTCTTATCATGGACTTCTGGTTGACGTTGTCCTCCTAGCGGCAGATAACAACCTCTTGCCTCTAGAGAAATCCATGTGGACCACCTAGAACTCTTGTCATCCTACTAAAATGGATAGAAAGGAGTTGTCCCTCCCATTAGTGTCACCAACTTTCTCCCACACAACAATGATCTCAATTGCTCTTTCCCTTGTTGTTCATTCCTAGTCGGGTAGAATATGCTTGGGCTCTCGTGGTTACCACAACAAGAGAGGACAACATTTTTAAGAGAAACTAATCCTCAATTGTATGTGTTGTGCTCTGGGAACCCCCCAGTACCCCTCTATTTATAGGTGGGGTTTGGGTCCAGGTTCCTAGTAGACGTGGGAGTGGAAGGGACCATAAGATCTCGAATCTTTACAACCTGCAACCATCAAAACAACTGTTTGGCACACCATACGATCATCTAGCATGTGAGACAGCCATCTCGTACTGTGAGACTGTCATTTTGCAGTTTCCAATTGCATAAAAAATTGACAATTCAATTCCCATTAATATTAGACATTAATTTCCTTGCACAACAAGTAATGTGCAAGAGAAACAAATTTGGAAATATCTAGAATCTTCTCTCGACCGAACTGGACCATCTTACCCATGCAAGATAGCTATCTCGATCACCTAGGCAGTCGTCTGGTGACCCGAGTAGATCCAATCAGTTGGGTCAGTTCATCTTTTATCCAAATTCAACTCAAATGAGGCAAGATTACCCAGCCACTCGTATCAACACTTGAGACTAACGTCTGGCACTCTAGACGGCCATCTCAACACTTGAGATGGGCAGTTGGTAGTGCAGTCAGCCTATATGTTGCGTGAATCAAATACCAAAATACTTTAGTACTTCATTCAATTGTCATTCAAGATTAAACTCTTCTTCTAGGTTGATACCTATGTGTGTGACCCTATAGGTCCCACATTACATTGGCAATAAATATCAAGAACAACTTATGAAATCACAAGAAATGAGTAGTACCTAATCGCACATCAATGCTACCCAAGTAAATGGAAAGTTGGGGAACAACTTCAACCTACAATCTGTGTGTGGTGTTGCAATGCTTGTATAGTTCCTTTTTCACTGATGTCCAGATTGAACTCGAGCAGGGAGTAGTCATCCTATTTATCATCCAATCTTATTTCTTGAACCAGAACTAATTGTCTGAGATATATGTGAGCTCAATATCACATATTGACTCACATGTGCATGACGATGTAATTCTCAATCTTGCTAATCAAGAGGCCTAGGACATCACACTCTAGTAGGAGGGAAAAAAGCCATTTCTATCACTCATAATCTATCCCCATGTGTCAAAGTCACCAAATCATCACTGTTATAACAACCCATATTTTAGGACTATGTTTGATGATGTCAAAGTGTACCCAACGACATGTGATGAGTGCAGTGATTTCAGGTCTAAGAACTACAACCACCACCATCACTGTGAGAGATGACTATGACTTCCATGAAAATGGCTTCCATGTGTCAGTCTCAAGGTGGGTCTGTCTGATACATTGTTCTCTTACATGTATCTGTGTGCTTGGTTTGATATATTAATATCATGACCAATGAGATTCTGTCATCAACCAACCCACACTCTGATCTTATGTGTTATTGTTGTCTATCAACCTTCTAGAATAACAACCAATCAAGTACATAATGTGAATATGCATATGTACTCTTAACATCTGTATGATCTCATTTCTCCAAGGCTAATACTTGAAGACATACATCATTGAGTAATATTATTCTCTAGACATTTATAATGTTATATCATTATCTCATAACTGAATTAAATAGAATAAATTGGAAGTTTTCCTTTATTAATAATTAAATCATTTTTACAAGTTGTGCCATTACAATCATCACATGATTGACTCTCTAGACATACATACCAATAGACTCCCACTTGCACTTAGAGTCAATCACCCATGAATAGTATTCCAAGTGATCTAACATGACTGTCATGCTTCTACTATGAAAGTGCCTTTGTCAAGGGGTCATCAACATTGTTCTTAATTGGTACTTTGCAAATCTTTACATCTCGCACTATACAATCTCTCATATGAGATTATACCGCCTTTATATATTCTTTAAGCACGATATGATATGGGTTCCATAGGCTATGCAATAGCTCCATTGTTGTCACAATATAGCTAGATTGTGTTGTTGATGCTTGGAATGACCCCAAGTTCGATAATGAACTTCTTGATCCATACAACCTCCTTTACTGCACTAGATGTAGCAATATACTTAGCCACTATTCTAGAATCGACAACTGTCTCTTGCATGGAACTCTTACAGCTTACACCTCTGTTGTTTAGGCAAAACACGAATCCTAATTGCAATTTGTAATCATCTAGATCAGTATGGATGTTTGCAGTAGTGTAACCCTTTACCCCAGCTCTTCCTCTCCATCATAGACTAAGAACTGAACCTTAGTCCTTCTCAAGTACTTTGGGATGTTCTTTATGACTATCCAGTGAGAATCACCTGGATCTTCCTGATATCTGCTTATCATGCTCAGGGCATACAAGACGTCTTTATGGGTACACAACCTAGCATACATGATTGATCCAATTGCTGAGGCATATGGAATCAAACTCATGTGTTCCCTTTCTTTACAAGAACTGGGACATTGAGCTCTAGAGATGGGGACACCATGATGCACAGACATGTTTCCTCTCTTTGAGTTCTCCATGTTGAACCACTTTAGCACTTTGTCAATGTATGCGCTCTAACTTAGTCCAATAAGCCTTCTGGATCTATCTCTATAGATATTTATCCCAAAGTTGTAAGGTGATTCTCCCAAGTCTTTCATAGAGAATGTATTTCCAAGCCACGTCTTTACCTTCTGTAAAGTAGGGATGTCATTCCCCATCATAGTATGTCATCTACATCCAAAATGAGGAATGTTATTATGCTCCCACTAACCTTCTCATGCATAAAAGGTTCATCTTCATTTTGAATAAAGTCAAACCCTTTGTCTGTCTCATCAAAATAAAGATTCCAGCTCTGAGATGCTTGCTTCAACCCATAGATTGACCTTTGTAGCTTACAAAATTTATTTGCAACCCCCAGGTTGTGTCATGTACACATACTCAAGAAGATTCATGTTAAGGAATGTGGTTTTAACATCCATCTGCCAAATCTCATTTTGTGATAAGCTACAATAGCAAGCATAATCATGATGGGCTTAACCACAGACACTAGAGAAAAGGTTTCATCATAGTCAACACCTTGAACTTGTCTGAAACCCTTTGCTACCAATCTTCCCTTATAGGTTTGTACTTTACCATCCATATAGTTCTTCTTCTTAATGACCCACTTGCACCCTATTGGTTTTACCACTTTAGCCGATCCACCAAGGTCCATACCTTGTTGGTATACATTGATTCCATCTCAGATCTCATGGACTCAAGCCATTTCTCAGACTTTGATCCCTCAATAACATCTTTATAGGATACTGGCTCATCATCAATGACCAATTCATTACCTTCCTAAGTTACAAGATATCAAAATCTTTCAAGCTCAAGGCATGTCCTATTAGATCTACAAGGTTCCTATGTAACTTGAGGAATTTGAGGCTCCACAACATCTTGTGATTCTCTTTGTTCCTCTTATTCATCTATCAATTCAATGTTTTCTTATTGGTCTTGAACGTCTTTGAGTTCTACTTGCCTCCCGTTAATTCCTTTAAAAACAAATTCTGTATCTAGGAATGTAATATCTCTGGCAACAAACACTTTGTTGTTAGTTGGATTATACAAGTAGTATCCCACAATATCTTTGCGATACCCAACAAAGTAACATTTATCATATCTTGGGTCAAGCTTATCAGGAAACATTTTCTTGACATAAGCTTCACAACCCCAATTCCTCATAAAAGACACTTTGGGACGCTTCCAGTCCATATCTCATATGGTGTCTTTTGAACCGATTTAGATGGTACTCTGTTAGTGTAAATGCGGCGCTCTATAGAGAATACCCCCAAAAGGTAGTCGGAAGCTCAGCTAAACTCATCATCAATCGCACCATATCCAGTAATGTGTGATTCGTTCTTTCTGGTGGAGTCCACTGGGCACAATACCATGGGCTCTAAGAAGGTTCTCAAAGTCTTGGTTTAAGTATTCTCCACCTCAATCAAAATCAAGTGCTTTAATACTTTTACCAAGTTGGTTCTGTACTTCATTCATAAACTCCTTGAACTTTTCAAGAGCTTCTGACTTATGTTTCATTAAATGAACATAGCCATACCTACTGAAATCATCAGTGAAGGTAATGAAGTACTAATACGCACCTCTAGAAGTTGTTCTAAAAGGTGCACAAACATCCATATGTATGAGTCCTAATAGATCACTAGCCCTCTCATTGTTACCAGCAAAAGGGGTCTTAGCCTTCTTGCCCAATAAACAAAATTTACATGTATCTATTGATTCAAAATCAAAAGAGTCCAGATAACCATCTTTATGGAGTCTAGATATGTGATTCTCATTTATGTGCCCTAGACGATAATGCCAAAGGTATGTTTTTTTTAAGTTGTCAAGTTTTAGTCTTTTGGTATTAACATTTTATACATTTATCTTTAGATCTAACAAATAAATACCATAAGATATTGGGACGATGCCATAAAAGATCCCATCTTTTGAAACAGAACACCGACCATTTTTGATATGGAATTCAAATGCATCCTTGTCCATACAAGATACAAAAATGATGTTTCTATTTATAGCATGTACATAATAACAATTCTTTAACTCTATTACAAGCCATGTGGGTAGAGATAAATTATAGGTTCCAACTGTTGACCACAACTCTTGCACCATTAGCAACTCACAGTTCCACCCCACCTTTTTCCAAAGGCCTACTTCCTTTCAGATCCTGCATATGAGAACATATGTGAGATCCACATACAGTATCTAGAACCCATGATAATGAAGTAGATAGGTTTATCTCAATAATGTATATACCTGAACTGGAGATCCCCATCCCCATCTTCTTCTTCCTGAAAGCCTTCAAGTACAAAAGATGAGATCCTCTTGCCCTTTTCTTTCTCCTTATCTTCAGTGTTGAAGATTTGGATATGGGCTCGACCTAATAAATATTCTTGGTCTTGCTTTGATCCTTAGACTCAGCTCTGCTGATCACCATCACTAGCTTGTGCTTCTTTAATTTTGCTTCATCATGAATCAACATGGCAAGCAAGTCTGATAATTGTCCATCTGTATTATTTACATGATAACATGCAATAAAGTGGTTGCATGTTTATGGCATTTTCTTTAGCATCATATAAGTGACCAACTCTTGGATCAATGTGAATCCTAGTTCTTTGAGATGATACACATGTCCAATCATATTGAGCACATGTTCTTCTACTGAGGTTCCCTCTGTCAGCTTTGACTCAAGCAACACCTTCAGGATATCATCCCTTTCTTGCTTTATAAGACCAAGTGTCACTTTCCTAAGATGTGTTACCATCTCAAGACCACTCATGTGTACACATTGCTCATGCAACTCATAGTTCATGCAACTAAGCATAAGGTACTTAATCTCTAAGGCATCATTGGCATGCTTCCAGTAAGCATCCACTTGTGCCCTAGTTGCATCAGGAGAAAATATTTCTAGCAATGGTTTGTCAAGGACGTAGAGCTTGCAATCTTCATTGAGAACCCTTCTCAAAATCCAAAACCAATTGTGGAAATTTCTCCCGTCAAGTTTGTCCTTCTTTAGGACCAATCACAATTCAGATTTGTTTGTTGTTTGATTCTACAAGAGAAAATTTGCATTTTCCAAAAACCCTTTTGATTTGAAAAATATTTGTCGATATTAATTAGGTATCTAATTATTATCACTCCCACTATTTTATTCAAATTGACAGCCCTCAATATCAATCTGGAATATTACAACATACAATATTCTAGTGGGCCAAGATCCATATTTCATCAAGTCATGAGTTGACTTTCGCCAATCGCCAACAACCTGACTATTTAGGTGGGCCATCATGCCAATTGCATCTTATGCAACTCTTGGATAGATGATATGCACTATAATTTGCCATGATCATCTGCATGCCTCTGGGCTTGGGTTCTTCAATTTACCAGTAAAGCATGACCCAATAGCCAACACGATAGATATGCACCATGCTTTATGCAAATCTACATATCTATTGTTACACTTCCACAAGATAGACAGTGCACCATGCTTTGTACAATTCTACCCTTGGTCAATCAAGATTTTCATGTGTGTTGCTAATGGAAGGCATCTAAGACATAATATTTAATTGAGGGAGTATGTATTAATACATATACTTTATCCAATCATCACATATATAGTACATATCATATACATGCTATATCCCATAATGAAAATATGTAACAAAACTGATGATTATGTCTAGCCTAATGTAATCCCTTGGAGCCACAAGGAATTATGTCATCTAGATCTACATCACATACAGAAGCATGTTGTTGATGAAGATATTTGCTTGCCAATCTGGGTTTATCGGTTCAACCCTTGAACCGATCGGCTCGCCTCCTGGCTAGTTGTTAGGTCGTCTCACTAGTCATTTGGTTCCATCGGTCTACCATCTACTAACTCTTCTAGTGGATTGGTCGGGTCCACCAGCCGATCGATTAGACTTATCCACCATGTCCTCCATAGTCCTTCAGTTGGTTGAATCGTCTTCAGGACATCTCCATCTTCATCATAATATGAAATGAAACTATCCTACTTTTACATAATTATTGAGAAACCTCGAGTTACATTCAAGGGGAGAAAGGGTAGGAAAGAAATAACTTTACATTGGGAAGATAAGATAGAGGCTCTCTAAGTAGATCAAGATAAATAGATAAACCATCCACACAACCATGCACAAAGTTTAGGGGTTATTGGCCATAACCATCCTACACATCCACCATCAAAACTACTTTTTAGGGTGACACATATAAATTGCATATATATATATATATATATATATATATATATATATATATATATATTAGTTTGAGATTATCATGGTATTGGATTTGACAAGATATTATTCACATCGCATGCAATAATAGAAGGAAAAAACAAAAATATGATCATATCAATTATCCCATAATATAGTAGATTAACGTTGGCTCTGATACCACTGTTGGTAAATATGGCTACTGAACAAGTAGTGGAAACATGAATTTTATCTAATATTCCAATAATCAATGGATCACGTCAATTATTATAATGCAGGAAGGATGGGTTTGAGGATTTATCTAGTACTAGAACAAGTCCAAAGACAATCTTCATCGTTGTAGATCTACAACTCTAAATCCTAGGTGCATCGAGACTCGTCGGACTGCTGTGCCTCCTGGTTTACACCACAAACTATAGCCACAAACCTCATCTTCTTAAGTAGCTCCTATTGTCACGGGCTACTGGTTGATGTTGTCCTCCTAGCGATAGATAATAGCCTTCCGCCTCTGGAGAAGTCTACACAGACTGCCTACAACTCCTGTCATCCTACTCAAATGGACATGAAGGAGTTGTCTCTCCTGTTGGTGTACTAGTCACCAACTTGCTCGCCCACAACAATTATCCTAATTTCTCTCTCCCTTACTGTTCCTCCCTAGTCCAAGTAGAACATTCTTGTGCTCTCATGGTTACCACGACCAGAGAGGACAACGTTTGTCGGAGAAATTGATTCTCAATTGTATGTCTTTTTCTCTGAGAAGCCCCGGTACCCCTCTATTTGTAGGAGGGGTTTGGGTTCAGGTTCTCAGTTGATGTGGCAGTGGAAGAGACCAAAAGATCTCAAAATTTCAGAACCTGCTACCACCTAAACAACTACTTGGCACACCAGATAGTCCTCTGGCATGCAAGGCATTTGTTTTATATTGCAAGGCGGCCATTTCGTAGTTTCCAATCACATATAAAATTGGCAATTTGATTTTCATTAATGTTAGACATTAATTTCCTTACCCAACAAGTAATGTGCAAGAGAAACAAACTTGGAAATATCTAGAACCTTCCTTCGACTGAACTGGACTATCTCACCCATGTGAGACGGATGTCTTGATCACCCAAACGGTCGTCTGGTGACCCAAGTTGAGCCAGTCGGTTGGGTCAGTTCATCTTTTAGCTACTTTCAAATCGAATTAGGTCGGACTCCCCAGACTCCCATCTCAACACTTGACATGACCGTTTGGCACTCCAGACGGTCGTCTCAATACTTGGGATGGGCGTTTGGCAGTACAATCATCCTATTTGTTGCGTGAATCAAATACCTAAACACTTTAGTACTTAATTCAATTGTCCTTCAAGATTAAACTCCTTTTCTAGGTCGATACCTATGTGTGTTACCCTATAGGTCCCATATTATGTTGGAAGTGAATGACTATAACAACTTATGACATCACAAGCAATGAGTGGTGCCTAGTCGCACATCAATGCTACCCAAGTAAATGGAAAGGTGGGGAATAACTTTAACCTAAAATCTATGTTTAGTGTTGTAGTGCTTGTATAGTTCCTTTGTTACTGATGTCTAGATTGAACTCAAGGCATGGAGAAGTCACCCTCTTTATCATCAAACCTTATTTCTTGAACCAGAGTAGACTGTCTGAGATATATGTGAGCTTAATAATACATATTGACTTATATGTGCATGGCCATGAAATTCCTAGTCTCGCTAATCAAGAGTCCTAGGACATCACACTCTAGTAGAAGGGATAAAACCCATTTCTACCACTCACAGTCTATCCACATGTGTGAAAGTCACCCAATCATCACCGTTATAACAACCTATGTTTTAGGACTATGTTTAATGATGTCAAAGTGTACTCAATGACGTGATGAGTGTAGTGATTTCAGGTCTAAAACTGCAACCACCACCATCATTGTGAGAGCTGAATATGTCATCCATGAAAATGTATTCTATGTGTCACTCTCACCATGGATCTGACTAATACACATTTCTCTAACATGTATCCATGTGCTTGGCTAGATATAGCCATACATGACCAGTGAGATTTTATCATCAACCAACCCAGACTCTGATCTTATGTGTTATTGTTGTCTATCAACCGTCCACAATAACAATTGATCAGGGACATAATGAGAATATGTATATGTACTATTAACATCTATATGATCTCATTTCCCCAAGGCTAATACTTGAATACATATTTCATTGAGTAATATTATTCTCTAGACATTTATAATGTTATATCATTATCTCATAATTGAATTAAACAGAATAAATTGGAAGCTTACCTTTATTAATAATCAAATAATTTTTACAAGTTATGCATTACTATCATCACATGATGGCTCTCTGGGCATACACACCAGCAATAATATCATCTCAAGTATTTACCCTAATAAGAGATAAACATATATAAACAATTACATACCATTTTGAATCCAACACATTTCTTATTATTTCATTCCACCTCAAAAAAATTGATATTCAAAATGAGATCATACAACGACACAACTTGTTGCCCGCTTGTCTTCTACTTCCATGTAACTTAATATTAGACCTAAATTCAAGGGAATCTACAAGTAAATGATATTAGACCCTCAATAATATTAGTAAACAAACATATTAAATTCATTAGTCATTATATCCCAAGTAAGGGTTGTTACACACTATCTTGATCCATGAAAATGACCTCAAATATGGGGTAATCACAATGCACACACATTAATAGAACATAATTAATATTTCATACCACATTCTTATGAATTTCTAGTCAGCAACATCGATCTCATATATCCATATTAAATCAAGCTATGTTGACTCATCTATGCTCATTAATACTTTGTTAAAGAGTTTCCTTTATTACTATTACTTAACTCACCATACTAGGATTAGGTTAGGTTCTTTGCTTCACTGTGTTAAAATCTTAGGTTCATTTTAGATTCCTATTCATCATTTCTTTCATTTTATGTCTACTCATATTATTGGAATCAATCATTTTAAATCTACTTAGTTCATAATTGGTCTACCATACCGGTGTCTTACATAGCTTACTTCTAGTACATTGCTTTCAATATATACTAATACAAATATATTTAGGCTGAACAAATTGAACATTTACTCAGACTTATTTCCTTGGTAGTTATTCATTACTAATTATCCTAATACAATTCACTATTTTATATTTTTTTCATGACTTTTAATACTTTACCATGTCATTTGAATTTTAGTAACATTTTGATAAATATGAGTACATATTTTCATTTCAAACAAAATTATTCAATTCAAGAAGTAGATTATTTTAGGGTTAATTTACTCATTCCTTAGTAATTATTCATCTTCACAACATACTCTTACGTAATTTATGGAAACAACCTATTTCATGTGGGACTTACTACTCATTGATTAAATTATATAAACTTGATGTGTAATGTCTACCTTATATCAATAGAATTTATTACCTCCAACTTCACTAACTATAATAAGTCAAGATCATACATGACAATTCAAAAGATTATATACAAATTAAGGTTTCACTTCTCATTTCCTTTATATTAATAAAGCTTAGGAATTTCATATAGTCAACTTGTCATAACCACAAAATTGATCACTCACCTCATTAGGTGTATACAATATGTTAAGGATAAAAAAAAACACAAAAATTAATTTTCTTTAAATGCAGGACACCAATCATGTTCAAATATACATCATGCCATTGTCTTGTCTGAGTGAATCTCTCAACATAAACCCAAAATAAGTATATTTCTATTAATAAATATTTACTTGACACTCATAAATAATCCATATTTATGTTCACTATGGAGTCATTAATATTACTAATGAATCATATTTAACCCATCCTAAGCATTTTATTCACCCAATTTAGTTTTGGAAACCTTATCATAAAAAAAATGTACTTCATTTAATATTTTGTAGAATTATATTTAAATATCAAAAACTAAAAAAAAAGCATTAAGAGTGAATCCTCATATGGGAGGTATTTAATTTTCTAAATAAAATCCCCAATTCATTACCTAACAACTTAAAAATACAAGTAAAAATCTCATTATCGTCAGTCAGATATGATTATGCTTTCAACATGGTGAAATATCTTAGTCAAGGCCTAACCAATCATCTCAAGTTTTTAACAAAAAAATCATTTCCCCTGTACTAAAATGCTAGAAATATATCCAAGTCCTACCAATCAACTCCTTTTCTTCTTCCTTTCAACTTAAGAAACCTAAAATGTATAAATTGAGAGAAAGAAAAAGGAAAGTATTTCATTTGCCATCATTTTTGTCCTAATTAAATGAATGTATTCTATATAAATGAGAAGTGAGTCATGAAGGATATTTATTTAACAAAAAATTACGATTGATTTCATGACTTCTAGGAACATAAAAAAGCAATATCATCATTTCCACTTATTTTCTCCTCCAAATCCTAATTCTCTCTTTCTAGCTCTAGGATTTGAGATATCGAGGATGAATGCCATATAATGAGATCTTCTAGTAAGTTTATTTATTAACTCTAATCAATTTAATTCCTTAGAACAATTACAAACAAGTCCTACAATAGCATTTTTATTTCAGTATCATGTGCCATGCACTGAATTTCCTCCCAATAACTAAGTAGATGAAGTAGTCTTTATGTTATTCAAATTAGCTCCAAAACTCTATAATGTTATTATATTATTTTTAATGAAATATCCAAGCTATAATTAAATTTAATCCAATTTTGATTTAAACTCTAAAATCAAATACCACATTTCTATAGTCCAACCTGTATAGCATGGTCAACTGATTTTTCCTTAGAAAAATTTACCCGACCAACATGTTTCGAAAGCATAGAAAAACTTAGGATTTTGAAGTAGCACTTATACTTGAGTTATCCAATCAACAACAAAATTCAAAGTAATCCAAACTAGAGATATAATGATATATATCATTTCTACACTATCGTACTTATAACTAATTTCCTTTTTACTTTTTGTATTCATATGCTATCATCTTAGCACAATTAGTGAATTGAGATTCACTAAGGAAATCTACAATAGGATTTATTGAAAAAGTCCTTAGCTATTATCAGATGTGTACATCAATAAGGAGAATGCAGTTCTTTATCTGATATTGAAATCACAATAAACATATGAAATTGAAACTTAGTTTTTTGTATCCCTATATTACCAATTAAGTTTGGGTGGCATCATAACAAATCAAAAATGGGTAATTACTCTTATCTTACAATAATTTATGAGATGAATCAACTAATAAAGTGGTAATTATAATTTCCCCTTATGACTTATCTAAATGTGTCATGCAATTGTATAGTTGTAGAGGTAATGCAGATGGGCTACCTATTTATGAAATGCTTAATAATGTAGAAATAGAGACATAGTAGAGAAAATATATAGTAACCCTTGAGGTTAAGACTATGAATAATAGATATATACACATAACACACTTCATAATTTCATAGAAGTAATGAGAAATTTAATAATCTTTTATGCTGCATAACATAAATCGTGACAAAAGAAAAAGAAAGTGAAGCTTTAATATCATGTCAATTAACATAAATGGATGCTTTCATTGTGGTACGACATATAATGAAAACAAACATGGGAATACTGGTTGGTCTTTCCATAGATAACTAACCAACATTCTCAAGAAATAAGAACTCTTTACTATCTTTTTCCTAAGAAACAATGAGGTTGTCATGTTTTACTCTTTAGGTGCTGACTAGACAACTTCCAAGCTTAGGGAAGTGGCATATTCATGTGCATAGATGTTGTATCTATTTTAGACTAGAAACCAAAGTCATTTCTTTCTTCCTCATCCTTCCTCTCGACTACATTTACGGTTTTCTATTTGCTCTTTATGTTATACAAAAATGAGGACGTGCAGCTTTATTATGAGCCATATGTTAGGTCCTTGATGCAAGAGTTAATATGTCAACATTTATAGGGCCATTATGTCATTGTAATTTCATCCTTTGGGTCAATAAATGAAGACCTTGCTTCCCACTTCACTACCAAACCACACTATAGATGTCATCCTCTACTCATTCAACTAGGAAACAAATCAACACTACATATTCCTACATATCTACCCCCATAAAAAAACATAAAAATCTTTAATGAAGTTTGAAGGAGTACCCTGCATGAATATACTCTCCCCATCTAATGGAATGATACTCATCTGACCTTGCTTGGTGCATGTCAACTGCTTTGGAAAATCTATGTATGTCCTATTTCTTTGAATGACAAGTGGATATTAAGTTTATTCTTGAAATGAAGTGAGCTCATGAAGGACTTGAGCATCATTCATGGTTGGACACTTGACCTTTTCCCTATAAGTTACAATATGATGAAACTTAACATCCTTGATGGAAAAATGATTCACCTGTCTCCACCGCCTTTGTTTTTTATTGATGTTCTAGTTGAAGTCCCATGTTCACTTCAATAATTCCAAACATGATCATAATATAGAAATACACCAGTTTGATTAGGGAGAGGTTAATCTTCTTCAACCCCACTAGTGCTAATCATTGTTCAGGCCACCAATGACAACAACCAAAGGTTTTCAATCTTCACTCATTCCTCTTTACTATTTATTTGATTATGACCTCTAGTAATCATCATAAAACTCCTATGGTTCATTCCAACTATTTTACTATTAACCATATTTATTCCAATGTGTTTTTTTTATGATTCATGGATCATGGTGCAAACAAAAATAGTTACAACAGAGTAATAGTCTAAACTTAGTCAGGTGTATGCACAAATTTCTCACAAACATTTGAAGTGTTGGAGACCCAAAATTTGTAGTGTTGCAAGGAACTTAGATATTTTTCTTATGAATATCTATATAGCCCTAATTATGCCATTAAATTGTTGCAATCATAACAAAAGAAACATCAATTAAGCAAAAGTCATGTCTACAATACAATACTCTCTCAAGGTACATGTTTTTTATAGTCATCCACTTCATAGACGTATTAATTTCCACTCCCACACATCTTCCTTGTCCAGTTCTTGTTCCCTATCACCTAGTACCTTTAATTTTTAAAAACACTAGTAATTTACATTGACATAACCTATAAATAAGAAATGTAAACTCAATACATCTATGCTCCCCCAAAACAATAACCCCCATCTACTTCCTCTACTGCCTCCCTAGCGTTCATGATATTTACACTATTTCCATGGCATCCAACACTACCTCTTCTCCTTAAGAACTTGTCTTGGATCTCCCTGTCAACTCCATAAGATTTGGTAAGGTCATAGTTGATTATAGTATCCTTATTTCCATTCAAAATGACAACAATAGTCTAGTTATCACCCCTATGATGTCAATAGATCCCTTGGTTTCCTTCTTAAGGGATGCACTATCTCTAAACTTAAATTCTATCAACAAATCAATTTGTTTGTACTTTGTTAGAGGGTTGTAATATTGATCATCTTGTTGGGCTTGTCATTACTATTGTGTTCAATCAAACATTAGTGCAAGCCTTGATATATATGGCCAAATGATATAGTAAATGGAGTTGTGAAATAGATTTTGTTATCATGAATCCAATTTAATCTATACTATATCGATGTCTTTAGACAAATTTCCTCAATGTTTGGTCCCAAAATGCAATACCTAAATCTGGAAACCTTAAAATATACAAACAATACAAGATTTTTTTTCTCATTTCTATTGTCAAAGAAACACATTTCCCTAGTAATTTCAGAATGTGTATATTTGGGTAGCATGTTTATACCATCAAATCTAAAGTTGAGGATACACATGAAAATGCAAATATATTTTGTAACCTCATTGAACACCCCTCCCGTTGGTTCATTCCAAGATATAAGAAAAAGGTCACTGCTTCTGAGAAAAAGGTCACTGCTTCTAATCCATTCGAGTTTCCTACACAAAACTCCAAAGGACATGAAAACTCCTTGAATTACAAACCACCTTCAGTTCCTTCACATAACTGAAATCATTCCCATCTCCATCCAATCAAGAAATGGTGTTACCCTAATAGACCACTTCCATGCCATAACAATTACAATACCAGTATAGTTGGATCTATCAAATATCTAGTTAATATTATGTATATGTATTAAGACCATGAGAAAAATATGAATTTCACAACCAAAAGCATACCTTAACAGTTCTTAATACTATTGGTGTCAAAACCAATATTATCATAGATAATCAAAAGCCTTCTGTTATCCACTTACTAATCATTTGACAACATCTTTTAGGGGAAGAAACTTTTTGCATAATACCTAAAAGGGAATAAATAAGAGTAATAATCTTCCATTATACTAGATAAACCAAGTCAGTTTTAATTCATGAGACAATATCTAATTTCAATTATGATGTTGATCCTTTTCCATAATCTATTTTCAATTCTTTGTCTTTTTTAGAAAAGATAGATATCTCATTTGATAACCACTTATATGCCAATATATCCCTTTTGATGGTGAACACGAAATGGATTGAGGAAATATTAGACCCACCAAATTCGTAGTGGATCACCTTTCTAATCTAACTCTCTAATTATCTAGCCCCTTACTCATTTCCTAGACCTATGAAACTTTAATGATTATTCTGAGTTGGAATCTTTGTTGCACATACATTATCTCTAGACAGATTATCTAATAGTTTATTCAAACAAATTATATAGAACATTGTTACCATCAAATTAAGTGAAACAAATTTGATAGTTTTCAACTAACATACCTTAGTAATATCATCTATTGGGGCTACAAACCCCTTTGACTATTTTAAGTGATGGATTCATTATTGGTTGCAATCCTATGCACTTTCAATATATTAATAATGTCCAGGTTCCATACTCTATCTTAGTTACTCTTTGCAACATTGAGGATGGACATTTGTTATCATTTTCATGTATGTATGGGTATTTGGGAAATGATAAAAGTTGATAGTTGATTAACTCAATAGAAAAACTACACTTTTTTAGTAATTATCCTTAGGTCATTGATGGAGCTTTTATCCTGACTTAGTCTGACTCTATATGTAGCCACAAACAAAACTCAAGAAATTAACATGGTAGTGGCAATAAGAAGTTCAGCAAGAACAATCTTGAACACAATCTTAATGAGCAATCTACCACTAATCTTAACTATACATGCAATAAAGGTCTTTCTTGGTCTAGGATGGATTATTTTCTATGTTCAAAACCTTTGGATAAGATATACCATATTTCCAATATGTAATTTACATGGTGTCCCTTATCTAATCATTTTTTGGTTATTCATAACACAAATCATGTCCCTTGGGGACCTAAGATTTTATACTTTGAGCCATTCTGAACTAAACATCCTACATCCACTGACTTTATCACCTCTACATGAAATAATTTGACCTCGGATTTCAATTCGTACTTCAAAATTCACAAAAAAAACATATGATCCAAATTGATTCCATTGAAACCAAACTCTTTTGGTAGAGGTAATAAGAGTATTGAATCTCTAGAACATAATCTTTTGAAATTCTATAGAACTCTCAATGTAAATACAACTTCAATCATGGATACTAAATTTGAAATTTAGAACTTGACGTCGCATCAAGCGACACTATGGAAAGAAAGATCCAAAATGGAGTGGATTAAGGATGGGGATAAAAAGAAAAAGCTTTTACACAAAACCTTGAACTATAGAAAAACAATTCTCACATTCACATTGTTTCTATTTATAATAAGATGGTCTCGAATAAACATCAAATCATTACATAATTTGGTTAATACTTCATGGGATCTTTGAATAATGATTGTACATGTTCCAAAAAATTCAATTTCTTTATAAGGACACTCTCTATTCTTTGAAGATTCAAACCCCTAAAACTCTTGAAATACACTTCAGTCATGCAAAAATTAAACATGCCATAATGACTCTTGATGCTTAAAAATCACCATGACATGATGGTTTCAATATGGATATTTACCATAATCAATGGGATCACACCAAACCATCTTTCGCCAACCTCTTCCAATTCATTTCAAATCATGATGTTATTACACCACATATTGAAATTCTCATCCAAACTCATGTCACTATCATCAAGAAAATTAATTACCTTATGTGTGCCAAAGATTACAACCCTACAAGTTGCATAACATTAGACTCATATTTTTGACCTCTTTGATATCTAATAGAGATATTTATCAAAGGCATATGTATATGAGATGCATGACTAAACATCCTTGAAACTGCCACATTTTCCACTCAAACAGTTTCCCATTACTTACTCCCTAGCTCAATTTTAAGAAAGCACTAGATAAAATTCATTTTGAATCCATCATAGATGGTTTTGTTGGTTTTAGATTTCCATCTTTAAGGATATCTTGGATCAATAATTTTATCAATTCCATCCAATTTTCCTCCCTTATTTATGGTACTAGCTTTGCCCAATTTGGAAGCACTAATGTGGTTTGACAGTCTAATCATCAGTCAATTTACTTATTTATCATTGCCACTTCCATTTTAGCCCTTATGTTCATATTTGGCATCATCATGGGCCCTTAGATACATGATTTTGTTTACATTGAGGATAACATTATGCAACTTTCTCGTTTCTTAATCCTAATGATAGAAATCTCCAAATTATTATGAAAATACTCAGTATCTCCTCATACCTTTATAGAATCAAGATATACTTCAATAAATCCACCATTTTTGGAAGCCATGTTACTTCAAAAAGTATGATTTGTTTCAAGATTAGTGATGGGTTGTCATGAGAAAGGTTTCCCTATTATGTACCATGGTCTGACTCTTTCCCTCATTAAATTTTAGAACATTATTTTGAATCCCATCATTCATAAAACTTCTATTAGACTTTCAAACTAAAAGTCAAAAATTCATAAATTTAGGTATAGTATTCTCTTTAATCTACTTCACTTAAACTTTTATCTCCACTTTTTTTTGTAGTTGCACTCATTTTCCTTCTTAGGTTGCCAAACAAATTGATGAAATTAGAAGGAGTTTTCTCTGGGTTATTCCAATACATTCAAATACTGTCACTTGGGAGATTACAAAATCCTTTGAGGATGTTGCATTAGTATCATTAGGACTCATTCACATTGTCTTATTAACAAAGTTACCGAGTAAATACATGGCATTCTAGATTTCTAGTGGTCAAGTCTCTTCTAAATATTTTATCCTTTATGTTGATAGATTCAAGGACAAGTTCTAGGCATGATGCAGTCTTGGGATCTTCATTATAGGATGACCTGTCTTGGTGAGGTATGTGATTCAAAGTATAGCAAGATGTTGTTCTACCATGTGAGGCATTCGTAATAAAGTTACCAATACCATTTATTCCCTTACTGCCAACTTAAATTTGAATATCGAAGGCTCATGTATTGCATAGGGTACAATTTTCTGAACTTATCATTGTGGTGGGTTACGGGGGAAGGATTCCAATGATATAATGAATGTAGGCAATTCCAAGAGAGTGGATTGCATTCTTTGTAAACCCAACTGCCAATAATCTAGGTGGATGAGAGAAAGATAAGGAAATAAACTGATCCTAATGTAGAGTTGCATTCACTCCAAGATGTGGAGAAGTATGTGCAGACATTTTGAGCTCATCCAAAACTTATAGAGTGTTGATATGTTATAGAATAAGTGGTTTATTTCTTGTTTCTTGATTGTTGGGCTTAGGATCATCCATATGCCTGAGCGCCTTTGCTTGAACTAGGTATCATTTATTATGCATATAACAATGCCTTTAATCATGTGATTCAATCCTTTTCTACTGCATGGATTCTGATAATTCTATCTTTTTTCTTCCTACCACACTTATTTTATTATCTCTTTTCCTACCATACTTATTTTGGTAGTGGTGTATTATCATAGCTCTCTTTCAATCAAATACTTCACTTTTTTTACCATGGTTGAAGATAGAACTATCATCTATAATGATATGCCACATCTTGCTGCTATTAAACTCAATGGTGATAACAATTTATTGTGGATGAATGTAGTTTTTACTTTTAAAGAATTTCGTGAGAAACTAAAATTTATCAAAGAAGTTGAACTTAAAGAACCTGATGAGGCATGGATCATAGGAAATATCTAGGTACTCTCTTGGATTTGGGGATGCATGTATCCTTATGTTGTTTTTAAATACACATGGCATAAAAATGTCAAACTCATGTGGGAAGAGATGAACAAGTTCTAACATAGGAGGACAACTATCACTGGTTGTGCAATGCAATGAATGAAATCTTTTGCAAACATCAGGGTGAGTGTTCCTTATCTAACTACTATGCTTATGTGAAAGCTCTTGTGAATAAAACAAATTGTTCTCACCCAAACACCACTTCTGAAGTGACGAAGGAATGACACATTATTATTAGTAGGTGATTTCTTAGTGGTCTTCATCACCGTTATGTTGTTGTTCACCAACTTCTTCTTATTGGCACTACAATTACATACATTGATTAGGATTATGTCGTTTATTCCCAGGTATAGATGTCTTATACTCCAACACTACCAATTAAGTATCTGAAACCCAAATCACAATGGATGCTACTTCCATGGGACGTAGAAATGGCAGTGGCACTCACACTCGACCACGACCAAAATGTACTTACTATTAAAAATTGGGCGATGTTGAGATGGTTGTTACAAAAATGTGTAACATACTCATTTTGGATGAGGGTGTGGATGGGTTTACGTATGTTTACAAATCTTCCATGCCACCCATTGGCCAAAGTCCTCCATCAACTACTTTGACTCCTACCCTAACTAGACAACCCACACATGTTTTGCTGACAAAGGAGGAGTATAATAGACTCTGACATACTGCACACAAGTACAATGGCTCACCCCTTCAAAATAGTAGGGAAATATCTTACCCTAAATGTCTCATTAGTGACCAGTCACTGTAACACTACCATTCGATCTCACAGTTCACCAAGGTAATCCAAGGTCCTTTGTAATTTCTTCTCATTCTAGTTGGAATAGATTTTGGTGCTACTCATTACATGACTAATATGTCACATCTTCTTACATACTCTATTTTTTATCCCACATACCATTGTCACCATGGAAAATGACTCAGTTAAATAGGACAACTTGTATGATACTATTCCACTTCGCTCTAAACAAAAATTGTCTATTTTTCATTTTGTTCCCAACTTTTCATATAACCTATTCTCTGTGGCTAAAATTGTTGATTCCCTTTACTGTTTTGAAACTTTTAGATGAACCTATTTTGTTCTACATGACTAAAAAAACTTCATGACAACTAGAAAGGGATGCACTCTAGTGACTGTTACAACTTCTCCACCCCTCCTCTACCTCGAACAAATGCTCTTATTGTAGCCTCACCTCTCTAGCGATGTTTTAGCTTTGTCCACCCATCTCTGGATAAGATGAAGATGTTAGATAAATCTCATTCTAATTGTTCATTTATTTTATGTGATGCTTGTCAAATGGGCAAACATCACTGTGTATGTTTCCCTTCTTGAGTTGTTAAGCAATCTTTGAAACCTATTGACTTGATACATAGTGATGTTTGTGGTGCCTTTTGAACCACTATCTACAATGATTTAAATATTTTCTCATATTTTTGGATGACTTCTCTTGAATGATATGAAATTATCTTATTCAAACATGATGAGATTTTTTTTCATTATTTGTGCCTTTCATACAATGATTATTGTTCAATAATTTATGCATCCTAAAATCTTGTGCATTTATACCACACTTGAATACACTCAAAACACCATTTATTCTTTATGGGATACAGGAATCATCCACCAACACTCTTGTTCCTACTTTACATAAAAAAAGGTATTGTAGAGAAAGAAATTCATCATCTTATTGACATCCCACACTCACCTACCATCCATGCAAGCCTACCTAAAATGTGGATTGATGCTATTCTTCCATCTTATTTTTTGGTTAACTGTCAACCATCCTCAGTTCTTCACAACCGAACCCTTTTTTACATTTTGTATCCACATGAAATTCCATTTTCTTTACTACCTTGGGTTTTTGGATGCGACGCTTTTGTTCACAACTTTGATCCTAATGTTGATAAGATATCTCCATGCTCCACAAGAATGGCTTTTCTAGGATGCCCTATCTCTCAAAAAGGTTAAAAATTCCTTGATCACAAAAGTAGTCTTATCATTGTGTCCACAGATGTAACCTTTCAAGAGGATGAATAGTTTATTCCTCAATTCCTTCTCCCTTTGCACCCATATAGGATTTGACATCTCTCCTTTAACCTTTTCCTCCAGTTCTAGTGTCACCATTTCAAGAACCCGAATGATGCATTGAAGATTGTTCTCAACCAACAAACCTATAATTGTCACCTCTTTCAGATCAGTTATATTTTCCAATCACGTTTTCTAATAGTAAATGTTAATGCACAATTAAACATCCAACTCTGAACACATGTTACTTATGTTTCCTCTCTCCAATGGCTTATGTATTTGCCATTCTTTTAGACACTACCTTTATTCCCAAGTGTCTTGTGGATGCCTTGAAACATCCTAGTTGGAAATATGTCATGCTAGAGGAGATGCAGGCTCTACGTGATCATCATAATTTGAGCATAGTTGATCCTCCACTAGGAAATATTATCAATGGTTGTTACTAGGTTTTCTCCATCAAAAATAAATTTTAGACTCCATTGCGAGAAGAAAGGCTCATCTAGATGCAAAATGGTTTACTCAAACCTTTATCTAGCATTATTTTGATACATCCTCTTTTGTTATATGTATTACTTTGGTCCACATTCTTATTCTCTAGAAGCACATTTGGACTAGCCACTCTTTTAGTTATATATCAAGAATGCCTTCCTACATGGGGATCTTCAAGGAGGGGTCTATATGTTGCAACCTCCCTAATTTTTTTTGTTGAGCAGGATTCTTCTCATAAAGTATGTCACCTTAGAAGATCATTAAATAGTCTTAAGCAATCTACCATATCCTAGTTCAATAAACTAACACAATACTTGAAAAGTTGGGTTTCCTGCAATAAACTAATAATCATTCACTATTCTCATCAAATTTCCCTACAGTCACATTATTCTTACTATTTACATTGATGACATTGTGATCATAAGATGTAACAATATTGTTATAAAGAAACTCTTATTGACATGCTTGTTACTACCCATTCTTCTTATTCTGAATGTAAATCTAAAAAGAAGAGGTTCAATAAATTCATTGATGACTCGTATGCTAAACTTGATATTCTTGAGAAAAATGAGAAAATTCATCTTGAAAGCATTGATACCTTACAAGGACAATTGTTTGATCTTGAGATCCAATACAATGGAGTTGAAGTAAAGAACGGTGTGTACCTTAAGAATATTGCATATCTTAAGGAAGACAACCAAAAGTGCCTAAATGAGCTTGAGTTATTTAAAATTGAAAATGCTCAGCTTAATCTTATTAGTGATGCTTGTAGTGATGAGAGGGATGTTTATCTCAAAGAAATTCAATTGCTTAAATCTGAAAATTCTAGGTTACTTGGTCAAGTTAAAGATTTATCTTCTAGATCTATTTTTCCTAGTAATGATATTGCTTCTATTTCTCTTGAAAAGGATTCTTATTTGACTAAAGCCCTCTATTTAGAGGCCGACCTTGTTCATGCTAGAGATGATCTTGCTAGTTTGTCTTCTACTGCTATATCTCTTACTGATGACAATCATAGACTTAGAGCCTCTCTACATAAATTCCTCAAAGGGAAAAACTCCTTAAATGAAATCCTTGACCATTCTACCAAAAAACGTGGTACTAGTGGTTTGAGATTTGTAGGGGGAGCACCTAAGGGAAAGAGTAAGGCCAATGGTAAGAAAAAGAGTAAGGAAACTCCTCTTTTTGTTGGAGAGTCTTCTGGCTCTAAGAACCCTATGATTTTCTCTCATTGAAAAAGTGATGACGGTTACTCTACTTATTGTCCTTACAAGCCTAAGCGGACCAACCCAAAGATGAAATGGGTCCCCAAGCTAACACCAGATCCCAAAGTTTGAGTTGGGAACTGCCACTCTTCTTTCTTGTATGAAAAAGGAAAATAGATTGTTGATAGTGGTTTCACAAAGCATATGACAGGTGATATAAGCCATTTCAACAATTTCACAAAGAAGAAAGAAGGTTCGGTCACTTTCGGGGACAACAAGAAGGGTAAGGTAAAAGGTGAGGGTGATGTAGGTGAATCTTGTGTATAAAAAATGTTCTCTTTGTGGATGGCCTACATCACAATTTAATAAGTGTTAGTCAATTATGTGATAATGGTTACCTTATGCTATTTCCTTCTTTTGAATGTTTGCTCCTAGATTCCCTCACTTATCATGTCATATTCAAGGGAACTAGAATGGCAATCTTTATGTAATTTTTCTTGACTCTATTAAGCCTATTGTTGGTAGATGCCTTGTAGTCAATTCAAATGATATTTCTCTTTGGCATCATGGGATAGGTCATGTAAATATGCATCAATCGGAGAAGTTGAGAAAAAAAGACTTGGTCAAGGACTTCCCAAATTGGATTTTCAAAAGGATGAGGAATTCCAACCTTGTAACCAAGGAAAGCAAACCAATTCCTCCATCAAATCCAAAGGAGTCCTGAGCACCAAGAGAGATCTTGAGCGCTCCATATTTATCTATTAGGACCTATGAGGACTCAATCGCTTCGTGATTCCAAGTATTGTCTTGTTATTGTCGATGATTTCTCTCGATATACTTAGACCTTCTTTCTCATTTTTAAGAGCAATATGCTTGATGTTTTCTCTAGTTTTTGCAAATGAGATGAAAATGAAGCTTTTTGCCGCACTGTTTCAATCTGTAGTGATCATGAGGGAGAATTTGAAAATGATCTTTTGAATGTTTTTGTGAATAATTGGGATATGAACATAACTTTTCTTCACCTCAAACACCTCAACAAAATGGGATTTTAGAGAGGAAGAATAGGTCACTATAGGAAATGGCTAGGACCATGATTTTAGAGTATGACACTCCAAAGAAGTTTTGGGCTGAACCCGTTAGTACTTCATGTTTTGTGCAAATCTGGGTTTTCACACAACCTTATTTGAAGAAAACTCCCTGTGAGCTATGGCGTGGTAGGAAGCCTTCTATCAAGTATTTTCACATTTTTGGATATCTTTGTTTTGTTTTGAACATGAAAGATTCTCTTGACAAGTTTGATCCAAAATCATACAAGGCTTTCTTTCTTAGCTATAGCACTACTAGCAAGGCTTATAGAATGTATAATGTTGATCTATATAAAGTAGAAGAATCTATTAATGTCAAATTTATTGAGATTAACCGCTCTATTTTCAAGGATATTGCTAATGGTAATGTTGTATAAGAAGTAATTCTGATTCTCAAAGACCTCAACATCACCCAAAAGGGAAAAGAGGTGGCCACTCAAGAAGAGGAGACAGATGAAGAAAAGAAGGATCCAACTCCCTACTTTGTAAAGAATCATACTAAAAAGATAATCATAGGCAACCCCTGTAAAAGAGTGAAGATGCATGTTTCCTATAACAAGGAACAAGAAAACAACGCCTTCATCTCACAACTCGAGCCAAAGAACGTCAAAG
This sequence comes from Alisma plantago-aquatica, assembly GCA_963693085.1. Taxonomy (NCBI): domain Eukaryota; kingdom Viridiplantae; phylum Streptophyta; class Magnoliopsida; order Alismatales; family Alismataceae; genus Alisma; species Alisma plantago-aquatica. The sequence continues at coordinate 667,726,790 of OY856414.1, forward strand.
AAGTTCTTGGGGATGATGAATGGATCCTATCCATGCAAGAATAAATGAACCAATTTGAGTAGAACAAAGTGTGGACTCTAGTACCAAGACAATGTGATAAAAAGATCATTAGCACCAAGTGAGTCTACCGCGACAAGCTAGATGAAAGTGGCAAGGTGGTAAGAAACAAAGCAAGGTTAGTGTCTCAATACTACAACCAATAGGAAGGTATAGATTTTGATGAAACATATACACCTATAGCTAGACTTGAGTACATTCCTAAGTTGCTTGATTTTGCTAGTTATAAGAAATTTCTTCTATATCAAACGGATGTTAAAAGTGCATTTTTGAATGGTATAATTAAGGAAGAAGTGTTTGCACAAACTCTAGGATTTGAACATGATAGTTTACCTAACCATGTGTATCTATTGCAAAAAGCTCTCTATGGACTCAAATAAGCACCTTGAGCTTGGTATGAGAAATTAAGGAACTTTTTGTTAAATCATGGATATATCATGGGCAAAGGAGATTCTACATTATTCCTCAAACACACTTCTACAAAATTTCTTATCATTCAAATTTATGTTTATGATATCGTTTTTGGCGGAACTAATCTAGATCTTTGTAAGGAGTTTAGTGATCTTATGCAGAGTGAGTTTGAGATGAGCATGATGGGTGAGCTTACTTTCTTCCTCGTCTTTCAAATCAAGCAAACTAAAGATGGAAACTTCATCAACCAAGTAAAGTACACAAGTGAGCTACTCAAGTACTTTGGGATGGAGAAAACCAAGCTGATGGACACCCCCATGTCAAACACCTCCAAACTTGATAAAGATGAAGAAGGTGAGAAAGTGGATGAGAAGCTCTGTAGAGGTATGACTGGAAGTTTACTTTATTTAGCTACCTCTAGACCTAAGATAATCTTTAGTGTTGTCTTGTGTGATCTCTTTCAATAAAATCCCAAGAAATCACATCTTGTAGATATTAAGAGAATTTTAAGGTATTTAGCCAAAACCCAAAATTTTGGACTATGGTATCTGAAGTCAAGGGACTTTACTCTTATGACCTATAGTGATGTGGATTACATTGTATGTTTCATAGATAGAAATTGCACAAGTGGCACTTGATTTCTACTAGGACCATTCCTGGTGTCTTGGTTTTCCAAGAAATAGAGCACAATAGCTTTATCAACTACCGAGGCTAAATACATTGCAGTTGGGAGTTGTTGTGCCCAAGTTCTATGGATGAAGAAAATTCTCCAAGACTTTAACATTTATTTTGATGCTTCTCCTATCTATTATGATAATACTAGTGTAATCAATTTATCTTAAAATCCTATATTGCATAGTAGAGCCAAGCATATAGAGGCTCGTCATCATTTTCTTTGTGATCACATTGCCAAATATGATATCTATATCACGCATGTGGACACGGAAAATCAATTGGCAGACATTTTTACTAAACCTCTATCTAGAGAGTAATTTAATTTTATTAGATCTAAACTACTCATAACTACTTTGGATGAATATAATATGCCTTATGGTTAGTTGTTATCTATCCTATATGCTTTGCTCATATCTTGATCACCCTTTCTTTCTTATGTGCTAAAATTTCATGTTTTTTTGCCTTGTTTTTTCACTTGTTTCGGGTATTTTTTTGAAAATTCTGGTTTTATAGCTAAATAGTACCCAATGATGAGTGATATGTTCCTAAGTATGTTTAAAATGCAAGATGGACTAGAAAAATAAATTCAATTAGCACGCAAATGGCTAGAATCTAAGATTTCTAATGATGGAGCAAGTTGACCATCAATCGAGTTGCCAACTCGAGCAATCTGTGGCCGAGGGCTTTTGTAAAAATCTATTTGGTCAAGTTTCCATCTCACAGAACTCGACCGATGGCCAGAGAGCAAATATTAAGTAGGGTTCGACAGACTTTTCTCCCTCTCAACTAAAGAAAAACCAATTGATTCCTCCTCCAGCTCTCTCAACGCTAACCCTGACCTTCCCTTTCCTAACCCTAGACAACCCTAGTTTGACCTTCCTATCTCCCTTTCCTATCAGCCCTAGGTGGTTGGACAACCCTTAGTGGCACTTCCATCATTTTTGGCCTCTCAATCTTCTTCTTCCCGCCTCCATGGATTCAAATAGGAGAAAGAGAGCCGCCCCCTCCAGAGCACCATCCTCCTCATCCAACTCTCACTGCATTCCATTTGATGATACCTTTTTTGTTTCTGATGAAGCTCTAAATAGGTACAAGGAGCTCCTTCCTAGGAACCCCTTCTCTTTTTGTGCCTTGTTCGAGCCTCGTCTGCGTAGATAAAAGGTCATATATGAGGTACTCAAATTGTTGTATGACCACCACCTAGCTGCCCTGAGTGTTCAATGCCAGTGCTATAACACTCTATCACAAGCACTAAGGCAGTCCATGAGTTCTATGCCAATTTGCCATGGAATTCTGACACTCTTGTACCCCTGCCTAATACTCAAGTAATTCTTATTTACGTGATTTCCGGTAAGAAGTTCAAAATCTCATAGGATACCTTGAATATGTTTTTCAATGGTAATGAGGTGACCGACACATGGAGGAAAGACTATTCTGAGTATTTTTACCTCCTACACCCCGAGGCCTTCTAGAAGCAATATGATATCAATCTCCCTAACATACATAAATTCTTAAGGAAGCCTCAGTTTCCCTATAGGAATAAGTCCACTCTACCTTCCTCTGCCTTGGACCTTAAAAATAGCATTCTCGCTCTGGTAGTCAACTGCAATATTCATCCTTAAAAGAATCAAATTGAAATTGTAGAGAATACCATAGTGATTCTATTTTGCCTTTTGAAAAACATCCGCAAGTAGTCTAGATACATCCTTCACCATATGACCTGCTTCAACTTTGGGAAGAACACCCGAGGTACCCACCCACCCTACCTAGCCCTAATTTATGGTGTCTTCCAATCTGCCACTGGGAAGTCTCTTTTTCATGATCTTCATTAAAAACCTTCTAAAAAAGGAGTCTCTATCATTGATACCACAATCAAGTAAAGCTTACCTACCTATTCCTCTACCACACTTGGAGCCTCTACCTCCACCCAGACACCTGCACCTCCACCACCATCCTGACTTGCCCGTGCCTCGTTCAATGTATCTGATGAAGCCCTCATGGGTTACACGGTGCATCAGTAGGCGTATAACCTTCATGTTCAGGACCATTTGCATCAGGATCTTTGTTCTATTATGTCTTCTTTGAACATATTGTGTGCCCATCCTTATCCTTCCTACCAGCCCTACCAGGTGGTGATTATGCATCCTATGCATATAAGCACTTTTTCCCTTCCCCTCCACCTGCTGCTTCCACTACTACACCCTATGTTATTGGTGGTTCTACCCATGGTGAGATACCTCTACCTGCTAGCCCCATCGCTACCTTACTTGTAGGACTTGGCACCTCTACTCCCACTTTCCCTCAAGCCCAGGAGTTGCATGATCTTGGTATGTCTTGGGCTGAGCAGAATGCCATGTGGCCCAGTCACAGTTTCGGTCGTTCTTTCAATGAGGATATACCCATCAAGATTGATGAGGAAGTTACTTCTGATCAGGAGGCATCTAATGATGATGGTGAGGATGGTTCAGATGGTTCTGATGATTGATTTTCTGGTGGCTCTGGTGCCAGAGGTGAAGTTGTTGACTGTGTTGCACCTTCTGATGGAGATGATGACTATGAGCCTAAAGATGCTGATGTTGATGTTGATGATGATGATGATGCAGTGGACATAGATGACATATATGTTTAGATATTTTAGTTCTTAGTCCTTATAAGATAATCAAATATATATTTCTAAGCTATTTTGTACTTAAAACATCTGGGTACGTTATTTATTTCTATCATCATGTTGTTTTTCATCATTTTGTCTTGTACTTGTTTTGAGAACATGCTTTCATTGTTGTAATCTTAATCATATGTACCCTTACTCTCTTCTTAACTATATCTCATGAGTTGGTGGTATGCTATCCATATTTTGATTATGACATAGGTTGTTTGTTTCTCTCTCGTCTCTGTTTGATGTGTGTTGCGTGGTTGCATGTTTTATCTTGTAATTGGATGTTTTTGGTTGTGTTCGGAGAAGACCTGTTTCTTTGCTTTTCTGCCCCCTTACTTTTTGATAATGCCAAAATAGGGAGAGAAGTTCATTATTTTGAAGCTCAACCATATTGTTTTTTTGCCTATATGATCCTTTTCTTGTCTAAATATATGCTTTATCATGTGACTTGCTAAAGGACCATGTAGTATACATGTTATATTGCTTCATGTAAAAAGACTAACTATGTAGGTAAGAGTGAGCATAGATTGAGGGGGAGCATTTCACATTGTTCAAAAATCATGAACCCCCTTGCAATCCACAAGGATAAGGTATAACTTTACATATCCTTTTTTAATATGTTGAGGAATGGTTTGTCATTGTGAAAATGGGGGAGAATGTTGACTTGAGAGTTATACATTGTCCATATTTTGGTAATGACTTAACCATTCCATTCATATGAATCTAATATGTTTGTTTAAGATTGATTTCAAGCTTTAGATACATGAAAAGGATCAAATTACACAAGCCCAAGCTTGTTCAAGTCCAAGTCAAAAGCAATGAAAATGTGCAACTTGGGAAATCACTCCAAACCACCTTAGAATATTTTTGTAATCACTTCTATTGATGACATGACTTGTAACTAGGATGAGAAAAAAACCAGGGACACTTAATTCCATCGTTTGATCACTTAAAATTGTTTTGAAAATTTTGTCACAACAATTTTGTCGCCGAGTTCGAATCTCGACCGATCAGTGATGAATTTTTGGAAATGGTTGCATCAGTCGAGTTGTACACTCATAGAACTCAACCGATTGATTTAATAACCAAAGTTGATTTTAGATATTCAGTTGAGTTTCCCCAGGACAAACTCGACTGATAGTTTGAAAATTAGCTTTGTCGGTTAGTGGATTGGTCAAGTTACCTTTATTGAAACTCGATCGAATGTACTATAGGGAAAATGCAGAAAAAGTGATTCCAACTATTGGGGAGTTGTTAGAAATGAAAATAGATCTATTAAAAGTTGTAGAATTGGTATTTTTCATTCTTAAGTGATCTTACACTTAAAGGAATACCCCCAACTATAAATAGGACCTCTTGGAGTTCATTCCAATCTTTCTCATTCATGCTATCCTTGGTCCTTTCTATAATTGAGTGTGCTACAACCCTTTGAGTCCCTTTCTCTATCTCATTTACAAAGAATTTTGTGATTATGAGTGATTTAGGCATGCCGTAAGAGAGCTACCTCCATGTTATCTTGTAAAGCTCTCCATCTTTCCATCTTCCCAATCCCCTTTTGCAAAGAGAAAAGGTTGAAGTGATATTCTTTGAGTGAAGGAGTTGTTGTTCTTCTTCTTTAAGGCTGAAGAAGGTGTGAAGATCATCTCCAAGTGAAGGAGAAGGACAAGGAGGAAGATTCAAGAAGAGTGGGTAATCCCTATGAGGCCAAAGACTTGATGCAAGTGTGGGTAAGTCTTTGGTGAAGGCTGAAGACATCTTGATCAAGTGGGTAAGTCCTTGTGTAGGTGAAAGACTCTTGTCTTGAATAGGTAAGTCCTTGGATGTATGGTGGTCTTCATGTATCTCTTATAATGGAATATAAGTACACATGGGTTGCAAAGTCCTAGACGTTGACCTCTCTAGGTAGTGGTTTGATGGTCTGCTAGTTTTGAGATTGGAACCACTCTAACCACCTTGTCCAAGTGTCTATTTCAATCTCTCTCATCCTTACTATGCTTTCTTAGATGGAACTTCAAATTAAGTTTTAGCATTTGGTTTCAATTGATATAATTTGAAGGTCTAACTATTCTTGTGATAATTTTGAATCTCTATTCAACCCCCTCTAGAGCCCTAGATCCAACAGTTCTTCCAATAAGATATGCATTTTTAGTATTTATTAATAATGGGTTTCCATGCAACAATAGGTATACCCCATGGTGACAGTGGAAGGCTTGTGTATTTAATAGGTTTGTATTCCTATTTGCATCTAATAAGGGATTGGAATCTATTCATAAGTGTGGGTGAAACATGTGTACCTATGATATTTTATTTATGGAAGTTGATATTAAAACCCAACATGTATGAGAATATGCCCAATATATGAATGACATTAATATTTTGTTTTTCTTCAGGCTTGATAAAAATGATGGTATCATCTGCATACTATAGAATGTTGTTATGGCATCCTACAAGAATTTCTATAAGTCCATGTTGTGTGCCTTGTTGTATGAATCTGTAAAGGATAGAGGTGATAATAATGAAAAGATAATATGACAAGGGGTCACCTTGTTTCAGGCCATTGGTATTTTTAAAGTATAAAAAGTAGCTTCATTGATGACAACAAACAACACACATGTACTGATTCAAGAGAGTATCTAGTGAGTCCATGTGGTAGGAAAACCATACCCATTAAGGAATTAAATAAAAAAGGACCAGTTGATGTTGTCGAATGGCTTCTCAAAATCAAGTTTCATTATGAGAATGGGGGTGTTCTTGGCTTAACATGTATGGCTATTTTTTAGATAATGATGTAGGCATCATGTATGTTTCATTTAGGTAGAAATGCACATTGTGATGGGTATATAATGTGTTCAAGTAATGGTTCCATCCTCAAACTAAGGAGTTTTTCTATGATTTTGTAGGATGCATTAATCAGACTGGTAGGTCTGAATTCCCTTATTGATATAGGCTGATTTGTCTTCTTGATAAGTGCAGTATGTGTTTGATTAAAGATTTTGAATCCATGTGTAATGTCTACTTTTCTAGGAATCAAATTAAAAAATTGAGAGAGTCAATTTTGATAAATCTCATGCAATATAGTAAAATGCCATAGTTAAACCATCAGGACCAAGTGACTTGTCTAAACTGAGGGTCCTCATAGCATGTTTTATTTATAAATCCATGAAAGGGTTTATGAATGAATTACTAGATGGAATTTTCCCATGACATAGAATATCCCATTCCAAATCCTCAGTATCCTAAAGAGTGGTGACCACTATTGTGTAGTAATTTGAAATAATTAATAACATGTGCAATGATCATTTATTGTCCATGGTTGTGTAAACCAATGTGATCTAGGTTGTGTATGGTGGAACTTTTTTTATTGTTACATCATGCGTGGAAGTATTTACCATTCTTATCACATTGCTTAAGCCATCTGCTCTTAGATCTCTGTATCCATAAGATCTTCTCCATGTCAGATAGGGCTCTAATGTAATTTATGGTGTCTATATATGTACTGTCATCTTGTGGGTTATGTGTTAGATAAATGTTGGGCTTCTTTGGACTTAACTAATGTTTGTAAGTTCATGAAGGTGTTCATATTCCATTTTCTAAGAGTGTATCTAATATCCTTAATTTTGTTGTATAAATTGAACCCACCTTTGTTGTCTACGTTATGCCTAGGACAATGTTCCCATATGACTTTAGGGAAGCCAGGGTATTTCGTCCAAAATCACTCAAAATAGAATGTTTTGTGTCCCCATGTGTCTGTGGACGTATGAATCATCACTGGGAAATGATATGATAGGCAGATGCAATAATCAATGCACATGCAAGTGGATATTGGAGATTTCATAGATTTTTGCAGATGAAACAATGTATCTTGGCCTTATGTGCCCCACGATGCCAAGTCCATATACCATTAGTGGTCTATAAATCACATAGGTGGTAATGTGTAATGTAGTTCCTAAATAATGCATTCTGTGCAAGACGTGCATCAATAGATCCTATAGAGAGTCTCTCCTTGGATAAGCATGTGAGGTTAAATTCCCCCCATTAACTATGGTAGAGTTTAGCCAGTTCTTGAAGTTTTATAATAAGGTTGTTTTTATTGTGGCCAACTTCACTATATATACCAGTGAAAAACTATGTGATGTTGTTGATAATATTATGCATACTAACTGTGATGTTGTAACACCTGATTTAAAATATGAGATATCTATTTGTTGGTTGTTCCATATGACAAGGATGAGACCACTAAAACCTATAGGTGGGGATTGAATCCATGAGTTGATATGTTGACCTCCTACGAATCTTAGTTGAAAATTAGAAAGTTGTATTTTTATTTATTTAATGGTGGTTAGATCAATCTTATAATTGTAGATATTTTGAGTGGTTTTATGTCTCCTACAAGTGTTAGCAGAACCATAGAAATTCCATGATGTAAAATGCATTATGTAAAGATATAAGTATACTCTATTCAATCAAATATAGAATAGATAGAGATAGACAATATGTAAAGGTATAGCAATAAAAAAAATCTCACAAAAATAAACAAATTATTATAAACATTGTAGTGTGTCTCTATAGTGTTCCCATTCCATTGATCTCTCTAAGTTATGTATGTAGATGCTAGCACGTTCTAGGTTAATAAATGTCATCCCTAGTTTGTTGGAGAATGTATTGAATTCCTCAATATATTTTCATGGAAGTTGGTTAGATCGTGTGCTATCATCATTATGACAATGTGCCACACATGCTTCCATATGTGGAAGGGATGATGTAGTGCATACATCTGTAGGAGGACAATGTAGAGATGATTCCTTACCAAGGCCATCCATGGAGAAGAAGTTCCTTTTCTTTTGTCTATCTGAGTTGTACATCACAACTCTAGGGTGTTGCAAATCCTATTGTGTAGAATGTATGGAAATGGATATGGTCTGATTTTATGGTATATGTAGATCCTTCAAGATGGCCTCGTTGATGTTATCCATCATTTCTGGGTTGAGGTATGTAGGATTTGTATGTGAAAGAAAACCTTCAGATGTGATCTGGATCGTGGGTAGTTGGGATATTGTAGATGTAGCATTTGTTAGAGGTTTAGAACCTCTTATCTGTTGGAGAATGCCTTATGTGAAGCATTTGAAAATGGGATGCAGTATGTTCATGGTCCATACGTTGTTTTTCCTGAGTTTATGGGGTTAGATTAAGTGGTTTGGTTTTTTGGCCTGGGTTGGCAGTACTAGGACGTCAGGTATTTCTTATGGTCTTTGAAATGGTAGAGTTTGTTTCTAGGATGTTCATCTTGTAGTTTGATGGTGTAGGACAAAGATTCACAATGGATATTGAGTTGGTTGGTTAGAATGGTTTATTTTTGGATAGAGATGACATAGTAGGATTTATCATGTTCATTGGGTTCGAGAATGTTAGAGTAAATGAATTGTAAGGTGGAACCTATATCATTAGCTATTTGTTTGAAAATGGCATCATCCCAATAGTGTCCTAGCAGATAAAAAATGGATACCCATCCTGATCCACCTGAGTCGGCCAGGAAGGAACCTGATTCAAGCATAAATCGAATCACTAGGGCATGATCATAACCATCACCACATGGGAAAGTTATGGTTTGGAGGGTAAGTTTCTCGTACTTACTACCTTACGGGAGGGAGTCGAGAACTTGGTTTGGTGATAAGAATTTAGGTTTAGGTACAGTGCATCCCAGTAGAATAGTAGCTAATGCATGTGTAACATAAATAGACTCATGGGCATGCCTGTTGATTAGTGAAGTTGATGATGATGCTCCATGAGGTGAGGACCTTGAGCATCCTCATACATGATATCAAAATGTTGATGAGGAATTCAATGATAGTGGTGTGCTCGGGTTGTTGGACTGACATGACTTTACCGTGCATATAACACAAGTGTACGCGTCAATGTAATATAGGCCTTGTGAGGCTTGAGTCGAACAAAGGGAAACATAATTACCAGTAGACTACTAATAACTACTCGCGATCATCTAAACCGATTATAAAAGTTTGGAAGTTGTTTTGAAAAAGAAAAACAAAGCAATCGATTAAATGGTTGGTTTAATCAATTCAAAAGAAATATCTAGGATTGTGGTTTCACCGTGGGTTCTCGTTGTACTAATTCCTTCACAATTATCACAACTTGTCTCTCTTTCCAGATAGTGGCCTATAGCCAGAATTGCTCGCTTCTGTGATACAATTCACTACCTTAATAAAGGTTGATTCCATGTCAGTAGTAACCTATGCCCTAGACTAGGTGCATGAAAAATATGTCTCTGGGTTCCCACCATTAACCGTACATCGCCTTTTCCAAAGGATTTATTATTTAATGTGATTACCGCCTCTTTTCAACCATTAATTCTTCATCAAAAGCAACTAAAGGTATTAGATTACCATTATGGTGATCAAGCACAATGACAACAATGGAGAAAACGATATCATACCGCAGATTTGAGGGACAAATTATGATAAACTATGTAAAAAGAGTCATACAATGATTGCTCGGGCTACTCCCGGTCCTAGAGACAAAGGGGATTAGCCCTGCATGTTCATCTCAATGCAAAACACCATGATGGAATGAGAAAACATGGAGAAAACATGGATGGAGATGGTGTAACCCCTGAACGGAGAAGAATCGAGTGATCCTCGACGTGGGATGAGCATTCTGCAGCCTTCCGGTGGTGAAAAACTTCGTCTGTGCCTCTAGAATCTCCTGGGGTGTAGCTCTCAGCTCTGCTCTTTGCTCTCTCCTCCTTCAGGACTTATGCAATGCAATCCAACGTGAATGATGGCTTTGGGCCGTCTTTTTCTAGGTATAGGTACCACTTACAGCCGCCAAAAGAATGCAGTCATCCGATTGAAGTCGTTCTGGACAAAACTCTGATCTGACGACGTCGATACCATCGATAGGGTGTTGATGGCATCAACATCTTAGGGTACCATCGGTTGCTTCAATTTCTAGGGTTCATATGAGGCCTTCTCGATACCGTCGACTTCTCCCATCGATGGTATCGACGGGATGATATTTGGCTCGCTGTTGGACTTTCAAGACCATCGATTTGTCGATGGTATCGAACTATTTGCTTCCTCTATGGCTCTGTCACTGTTGCTCTGTCGATGCTATCGACAGAACGTCAATGGTATCGACGGATCCAAAATTGTGAATTGCCTAAAAATGAGATAAAAACACAAATCAAATCTGAGAACTATGATAATCTATGCAAAAAAATAAAGTAAAACCATCTAAATTTGATGTAGGAGAGGATAATAGGCTAAAGGAATTTGATCATGCGATATTAACTACAAATATGACCAATAAGCACATAAAATGAGTGTAAAACTAGCCTATAAAAGTGACTCAAAACCCCTACATCAAACTCCCCCAAGCTTGAACTTTGCTCATCCTCGATCAACAAAACTATATAATAAAATTGTGAGGGTCAACTATAGAACATAATCACATAAAAGACATCACAATATGATTCCCACCTGCAAGGCACATACCGGCTCTCACTAACCACAAAACGATAACTACCCTAAAGGTGACAATGATCATCCATGAGAGATGTCCACCCCGTAATCAATGAACATAATCAAATAAAGCAGATAATATAATAAATTCCTCCGGTTCATGCATGGTGCATCTTGTGATCTCCTATCTATGTTGCTCAAATCCTAAATACCATCTACAATGGAAGCAGATCTCCTGATATACAAGAATGAGGAGATAATCATGGGTGGCCTACCGTTTTGAGAAATGGGTGGATGGAATGGGTGGCTGTGAAAGAATAGAAAGCACAATACAGTTTAACATGCAAAAACAACAAAAATGACCTAAATGATGCATATGCATATGAAAATGACCCAATGCCTACATTTTAGGTGGAATGATGCATGCTCTACTATTCCGTCTCAATGTGAGATAGAATGTCTACAAAACTACATCATGTGCTTATTCTTCCTATTATGCAGGTGAAACAAGTTCCTTTCTCCCTCTGATTTCTACTTCTTTTTTTTTCTTTTCTTTTCTTTTTCAATTCTTTTTCAAGCCCAAATTTTCTCAATTGACTACGGAAATATTTACAAATCATAATTTTTTTCAGGCTTATTTTCACATAGCTGCTATAATTGATGCATTACAATCTACTTTTCAGAGAGTATAGAACAAGTTACCTGCTTTTCTTATTTTTTTAGAAGAAATAAGGCACATAATGTCCTATATGCTCAAAAATATGCAAAGTGCAACTACATGAAAGTAATTATGCAACTACAATGGCATGCACTCTGGAATGTGTGCATGCATAACTGATCTACAAAAAAAAATTATTTTTCATTTTTATGAAAAATCTAGCTATAATGCAATCCTATCTAAATGACATGCAATCAAGAGATGAAAAACTATAATGTGCTCCCAGTTCTTTTTGGTGGAGCATGAATGAAGTGAGGTGGATAGATCACAAGACTAAATGACAGAACCACTGGAAAATATTATATGTCTCTCCTTACTGACATGTGCACATGGTAACTAAGAGGTTTCTCTTTCTCACTTCAAATTAAAGTCATGTTACCGTTTGGTCAGTTAAAGCTCAACATCCATATATGTCCTCATTTCTTGAACCCATATGAAAAACATTGAGATGACACACTTACATTAGACACCCATGGATTACACTAGATAGAAAGTGGGTCCTAGAAATCTGTAAATAAAACAAATTACAAAACTAGAAGAAAAATTGCAAAAAACTAAGAAAAATGCTCAAATAAAAGAAAATAAAATAAAACTAAGATAGACATTGTTCCATCTCCCCCCCATCTTGAATTCGATTATGGCCTCATAGTCAAGAACAAACTCAGAAGGTGGAACAGTGATACCCTGCTACTGCTGAGGTGGTGGGTGCAGTGGGTACTAGTGGGTATGGGGGTTCCACTCTGGATACTGCCCCTGAAAGTTGGGATCATAGGGTGGCATGGGAGGTGGCTGTGGATATCCCCTAAAGTAGTCTCTTCTCCAGTAATGATTGTAGAAAGGCTACTACTGCTTCTCTATCCTCCCCAACCTATTGTAGACCTACTGTTGGTTGGCGAAGAGTTGATGCTTGTTCTCAAAGATCACCTGCTGGTTTTCATAAAGCCTATTCTACGTATCCTAGATCCCTGCAAAAGATGTCTGATGTGACTACAACATTGTCTGTTGGGACTCCTGGATCAACTGGAGCATGGTATACATCCTCTGCATAGAATAGGGGTCATCTCCATCATGGGAGGGTTGTGGTAGCTGTGGCTGGGAAGAAGAGGATGCTTTCTCAGAGAAACTCACCGTCAAAGAGGAATAGTGGCTTCCTCCTCCCCTTCTTCATCATCGTCGCCCTCTGGAGCCTCTGCCTCTTGAGCTTCTTTTTCCTCCTCATCATAAACATCAATGATTGGCCACATGTAGCTTTGACCTGGTCTAATGTTGAAAGCAATGTCGGGCAATTGCGCCCTTTGAAACACATCTCGCACATGACAAGTGGCATAGGCGATGCAATGTCAGACTTCAACGAGGCCGGAGTTGACAAAGTGAGAGAGGTTGAGAGTGTTTCGACTCTCTATCTTGTCGAGAGCAGAAAGATCAAGCCCCAAGTGTGTGGCAAGATGAGTAATAAGGCCCCCAAAGTAGATTGGATCTCAATGAGAAACATTCTTCTTTACCGCCATCGTGCGCGTGAGAAGGAAGGCTCCAAAATTGATCAGTGTCCTCTCTAGCAGACAATAGAGGAAGAAGAGATTCGTCTCCTGGAACTTTCTCTGAGACAACTTGGACCTTGCAAAGAATGACTTGGAAATTATCTGATGAAGAATCCGGACAAAAGGATGCTCAAAATCAGCTACAGCAGTGTGGTGCCAGCTGATAGAATACCCCTCAGGTATGGTGACCATCTTTGCATACATCGCTTCATAATCAGCATTCTATGGTGGCTGACGCAGATCACCATGGCACCACCCATATATCCTATTGAACTCACAGAGGGTAAGATTGTAGTCCCTATTTTAGAGGTGGAAAGACACACACCTCTCCTTCCATGTTATCCGCACCGGCAATAGTTCATTGGGGACTACACATATATCGAGTGATGCCAGGAACTCGATTACAATTTCCTTGTAGGTTGGCCATTCGCTGAAGAATGGATGCCCGTCCTCATGGTCATGGCAGAGCATGGGGGACTCTCGTCGTTGTCCCAGAAGAACATAGGTGAGATTGTCCTCAAAACCCAGATCCTTGATAAGCTCGTGGTCACCATACTGGGTTGGCTCAATCGGCCGCTTCCATAACTCTTCATAAACCTTCTTCGTCTCCACTGATGGGTGGACTAGCCTCGGCCGAGGGACTAATCGTTGTTGCGGGGCGGGTAGTGCAGGTGGTGCAGCCCTAGATGATGATGCTTCCGGTCTCACCATGGTTGCACGACAACGAGTGAGGAAAATAAAAGAGAATGGAGCTTGGAGAAGACGATCGAGGCACTCAGAGAAGATTGAGATCCGCAAAGCCAAAGAAGATGCTCAAAGATGATCATCGACAGTGATCTTGATTGCTCTTGGGCGCTCAGGGATGCTAAGCCTTAGATGTGGAGGGTAGGCAATGAGATTGTGTGATTAGAATGAAGATTTGCCCTACTTTTTATAAGGGACGGTCGGGTCTGCTATCGGTGTGTCGATACCATCGACAGTCCCGTCGATGGAATCAACGGCTGTTGGAATCCACCCCTCGTTGCAATCGATGGTTGTTGACAGCTCGATGTGGGGACCCAGATCGGCCTCGTGTCGATGGTAGTGATAGGGTATCGATACCATCGACACAGTCCATGGATAGGCATTGTGGACCGCTCGATGAAGACCTCAGATCACTGACGTGTCGTCGATACTATCGACCCATGTGTCGATAGTATCGACACCTGTATGTTCCTTCAATCCCCCAAAGTTTCACCAATTCAATGTTTCTGTAGACATGTCGATACCATTGACCAGTGTGTCGATGGTATCGAAATCACTGAGAAAATCCATCTAAAAATCTCCAAAAAAACTTGTTACCATCGACGACGAGTTGATACAATCGAAGCCCGATCCTTTTTCTACTTGTTCCAGTTTTGATACCATCAACGAGGCCGTCGATGGTATCGACGGAATGAAATTTCGATTGAATCAAATCTTGAGGCTGTTCCAAATTTGATACCATCAACCCAGATGTCGATGGTATCGACCGTTCCCCAGCCTGCACACTCAAAAAACACATCAGGGTATCATTTTTAGAGACTAAGTGCTAAATTAATGAAAACTACCTAGGAATGTGAAAAAATTAAAGAAAAAAACATGTACACTACCAAGGTTGGGTTGCCTCCCAACAAGTGCCTCATTTAACGTCTTGGGCTAGATGCATGCATGCTCCTCATTCCTCATTTAGTGCCATGAATTTGATCTCATGCACTTTCCTTGTGTAGTCTTCCCCATAATAGTGCTTCAACCTTTGACCATTCACCAAGAATGTTATTTCACCATTTCTCACCATGATAGCACCATGGGGTCATACCTCCTCTATAACAAAAGGTCCACTCCATCGAGATTTCAATTTCCCAGGATGCAACTTCAACCTCAAATTGAACAGTAGGACACTCTCACCCTTCTTGAACACTCGCAATTGAATGTGGCGATCGTGTATTTGCTTTGTCCGCTCCTTGTAGATCCTTGAGTTCTCATATGCATTCATCCTTAGCTCATCCAACTCATTGAACTCTAACATTCACTTTCTCCCTGCATCATCCATACTCAAGTTCAACTTCCTTAGCGCCCAGTGCGCCTTGTGCTCTAATTCCACCGGCAAGTGACAAGCCCGCCCGTAAGCCAACCTAAAAGGTGTGGTCCCTATAGGTGTCTTGAATGAGGTTCTATATGCCCATAGTGCATCCGTAGTAATGCACTCCAATTCTTCCTTGAAGAGGCCACCATGCGCTCTAATATCTTCTTAATCTCCCTATTGGACACCTCCACTTGGCCCTGCGTCTGTGGGTGATATGGGGTACCTACATTATGCTTGACCCCATATTTTCTCAATACTGTAGCAAATTTCCTATTCGTGAAGTGGGTGCCTCCATCGCTAATCATCATCCGTGGCACACCAAACCACAAAAAATATGCTCCTTCATGAACCTACACAATACCACAGCGTCATTAGTCCTTGTGGGTATTGCCTCTACCCACTTCGATACATAATCAACATCAAGCAAAATATACAAATTGGAATTAGAGGACACAAAGGGTCCCATGGAATCAATACCCCACAAATCAAATACCTCAACTTCTTGAAATACATTGAGGGACATCTCTTGCCATTTTGAGATGTTACCTGCCCTTTGACATGAATCACACCTCCTCACATAATCATAGGCATCTCGGAAAAGTGTAGGCCAATAAAGGCCACTCTCTAATACCTTCGCCAGAGTCCTCGTACTTGCATGATGACCGCCGGTGGGCAATGTATGACAGTGACTGAGAACACTATCATATTCATTCTCAGGTACACACCTGTGCAAAATTCCATCCCTGCACTATCTCAACAAAATAGGGTCATCCCAAAAATAAAATCTCAAAGAATGGAAAAACCTCTTTCGCTCTTGATAAGTCCAATCATCTGGAATTTCTTTCATTGTGAGATAATTCATGATATGTGAAAACCAAGGGTCCTTAGATTGAATGGAAAGGATTTTCTCATCCGGAAAGGTCTCGGTAATGGGTATGTTAGTATCTCTCTCGTCCACCCTCTCTAACCGAGACAAGTGGTCTGCAACCACATTCTCAATGCCCGCCTTGTCCTTAATTTCAAAGTCAACTTCTTGCAAGAGTAAGATCCACCTAATGAGTCTAGGCTTGTCATCTTTCTTTTCCATCAAGTATTTTATGGCAGCATGGTTCGTCCATACCACAACTTTAGACCCCACCAAATATTGCCTAAATTTTTCGAATGCAAAAACCACAGCAAGCAATTCTTTTTCAGTGGTGGTGTAATTGAGTTGGGCATCATTCAAAGTCTCAAACGCATAGAAAATAACTATGGGTTTTTTCTCAAGACGCTGCCCAAGAATGGCCACCACAGCAAAATCTGACGCATCACACATAATCTCAAAGGGCTTAGTCCAATTTGATGTTTGAACAATCAGCGTGGAGATCAACTTTTGCTTGAGCACCTCAAAGGCATGCATACATTTATCATTGAAGTCAAAAACAACATCCTTCTCAAGCAATTTCGATAATGGCTTAGCAATTTTAGAAAAATTCTTGATAAACCGGCGATAAAACCCCGCATGACCAAGGAAACTCCTAACCCCTTTCACCGAATTCGGTGGAGGTAGTTTGGAAATAACCTCAATCTTCACTAGATCTACCTCTAGTCCCTTGTTAGACACCTTGTGTCCAAGCACTATGCCTTCGCTAACCATCATATGTCATTTTTCCCAATTGAGGACTAAATGTGTGTCCTCACATCTTTATAGCACCTTGTCTAGGTTATACAAGCACTCATCAAAAGACACACCGTAGATGGAAAAGTCATCTATAAAAACCTCTAGACAAAACTCCACCATATCCAAAAATATAGCAAACATGCAACACTGAAAAGTAGCTGGTGCGTTGCAGAAACTGAACGGCATCCGGCGATATGCAAAAGTTCCATAAGGACAAGTGAAAGTAGACTTCTCATGGTCCTTAGGGTCTATGGAAATCTGATTATAGCCGAAATATCCGTCTAAAAATCAAAAGTGAGAGTGGCTAGCCAGCCGCTCTAAAATCTGATTAATGAATGGGAGAGGAAAATGATCTTTTAAAGTGGCAGAGTTCAACCGATGGTAATCAATGCAAACATGCCACCCGGTTACTAATCGGGTGGTGACAGGCTCATTCAAAAGATTTTGAGTTACCGTGATTCCCCCCTTTTTAGGGACTACCTGTGTTGGGCTCACACATGTAGAGTCTGAAATAGCATAGATGATGCCCGCAGAGAAAAGCTTGATCACCTCCTTTTTGACGACCTCCATCATGATGGGGTTGAGGCGACATTGTGGCTGAATCATAGGTTTGGCTCCTTCACCGAGCCGGATCTTGTTTTGGAAAATAGTAGGGGAGATCCCCTTGATGTCAGAATCCGACCACCCAAATGCACCACAGTGGTTCTTCAACACTATCATCAACCGTTCTTCCTTAGCAGCACTCAAATATGCCGAAATTATCACTGGCAGCTTTGCATCAGCCGCTAAGAATGCGTATTTCAAGTGAGGGGGCAGCGGCTTAAGCTCTAAATCTGGCAGGCTGACCAAAGAAGATTGAAGCGGTGGTGGAAACGGTCCTAGCTCTTCATAGTGCTTGGCATAGTAGCAAGGAAGCACTTGAAGCATTTTAACACATTCTTGTAATGACATACTTCTCATCCAATCATCCATTATGTTAAACAAACAAGCTTTAAGAGGTAATTGTGGATATGATTCAAGCATGGAGACTACTATAGCTTCATCCTCAATAGACAGTGAGACTTCCTCTTCTTCATCATTGGGATAACCCACAACTTTAATAAGAGAAACCACTTTTGTTTGTTCCATGATGTCCACAACAATTGTTCCCTTATCTACCTTCGTCATGACGTGAGCCATATCAAGAAATGGCTTCCCTAAGAAAAGAGAGATGTTATGATCAAAGTGCTTCACTTTGTGACATTGCTCATTCGCTTGTGACTGTTTTGAATTTGGTGCCATGAATATCTCGAATCTATCATCAACTATACCCATTGTCACCCGACCTCTACCCATCTCTAATATCATATCGGCAGTGGCCTGGAAAGGTCTTCCTAAGAGCAGCTCATTCCCTTGCTCAGCTTGCATCTCCATGACAACATAATCAGCCAGAAACATGAACCTATCAACTTTGACTAAGACATCCTCACAAATACCATACAGTCGTACCACATAATTGTCCGCAAGTTGAATTGTCATGTTGCTTTGTTGAGATTTTTTTAAGACCAAGCTTTTTGAATGTAGAGAAGGGCATCAAGTTGATACTTTCCCCAGAATCACTCATTGCTTCACCAAATTTCACCTTCCCAATATAGCATGAAATATTGAAACAGCCCAAATCTTGTCGCTTTGGTGGCAATTTTCCCAAAATAAAGGCGCTGACTTGTTCCTTAAGTACTACCACCTCAGTGTCTGAAATCTTCCTCTTCTTGGTAATTATATCCTTCAAGAACTTACCATAGGAGGGTATCTTCTCAATAGACTCTAGCAAGGGAATATTGATCGAAAGTTTCCTAAAGCTATCCAAGAACTTTTTGAACTATGCATCAACTTTCTTTGCCTTCAGACTATTTGGATAAGGAACCGGGATGGTTTGTGCCCTCTGATATGGTGGCACATAAGGCATCCTCTTCTCAGCCTCTTTCTCTACAATGGTCTCTTCTTTGGCCTTCTCTGCATCATCCTCCACTATATCTATAACTACGACATCCTCTTTGGCCTCACCTATGTCTTCTTGTTGTGGTGTGCTCGGTTCATTGGCCTTGGAGTTTAAAAGTTTCTTTCCACTCCTCAATAGAATGGCCTTAGCTTGATGGTTCTTTTTGGGAACATCAGTATTCCCCGGGAAACCTTGCATTGTGGGCTTCTTTAGACTCGCAATCTACACTGCCATCTGTGCTAAAGATGTCTCAAGTGTCACCATTTGTGCCCCGTGGCTTTGTAGCGTCTTCCCAAACTGATTCATAAATTCCTCTTGAGTTTGCAGCTGCTTGCTGAAAGTGCTCATGAGTTCTTAGTTTTGTTTCACAATTTTATTGAGAAACTCATTACTCTTCTCCTCTACAATAGGTTGTGGTTTGGAATTCGGATCCTGCAAAAGTTTATTGGGATCCTTCCATAAAAACTTCTTATCCTTCCTCTAAGAGTAATCATTATTCATGTACCCTTGTTGTTGGCGCATGAATTTGACATGTGCCTCGTCATCAGATCCTTCATCCTCTTTTGCTAGCAATCTCTTTGCTATCAGGTCCATCTTCTCATTTAGCTCTTTAATTGTCTTTGATTCCCCTACAACTCTATTTTGTTTCGGTGCATCTCTATTACCCCACGACTGCTTCTTGGCCATGTTCTTCAAGATCTCCCAACACCTTGTACCTGTGTTGTTCAAGAAGAAGCCCGAGCCCGCTGAATCTAAGTTGCTTCTGTCATGCTCATTGAGAGAAAAGTAGAAAATTTTAACTTGCTTATCCTTATCCAACCCATGATGTGGGAACTTCCTTAACATGATCTGAAAGCGCTCCCATGTCTCTGAATAAGTCTCGCCGGCCTTTTGACTGAAGTTATGGATCTTTCTCATGAGGTCATTCGTCTTCTCAGGTGGGAAGAATCTCTCGAAGAAGACATCTACCATCTGGTCCCAGGTCTCGACATGCTCGTCATCGAGATTGTACAGCCATTCGAGTGCATTTCCCTCTAGAGAACTGGGAAAAAGCTTTCAAGTAGAGTGCTTCTTGCGGGAACATGTCAATCTTTATCATATCATAGTTTTCCACAAATGTGCTGATGTGGGCCACTAGATATTAATTGTTCAGCCCATGAAATGTATTATACTTGACTAGGTTTATCAGTGCCGGATCAATCTTGTATGTAGGAATATTGATAGCCTGCTTTTTGATCGACCCCTTAGACGCGGATGAGGAAGAAGCCTTGATCTTCTCCCATATTATTTGTTCCTCAGCCAATACTTCATGTTCTGAATCTATGTCTAAGTCTTTGGGTTGATTGTGGATACGCTCCTCCTCATCACCCAATCCCGAAGGTGGAATCTCAAGTGTCGACTGTACATAGTCTGTACTATGTGTCTTCACCATGCACTAATACCTGACATGTGAAAAATTGATTAAGTACAGTGCTAGATGAATAAAAAATTTGAAAGATAGACATTTTACTCTCAATTATTAAAATTATTAGAAGTGGCCTAGAGTGGCAGCTTGTGGCACTCATAGTGCCAAAAATTGTCATTTCCCCGACAACGACGCCAAAAACTTGACACGACTTTACCGTGTGCATAACGCAAGTGTACGCGTCAATGTAATATAGGCCTTGTGAGGCCCGAGTTGAACACACAGAAATATAATTACCGGTAGACCACTGCTAACTACTCGCGTCCAGCTAAACCGATTATAAAAGTTTGAAAGTTGTTTTGAAAAAGCAAAATAAAAACAAAAGAAAACAAAGAAATCGATTAAATGGTTGGTTTAATCAATTCAAAAGAAATCTCTAGGATTGCGGTTTCACCGTGGGTTTTCGTTGTACTAATTCCTTCACAATTATCACAACTCGTCTCCCTTTCCAGTTAGTGGCTTGTAGCCAGAATTGCTCGCTTCCGCGATACAATTCACTACCTTAATCTAGGTCGGTTCCACGCCAGTAGTAACCTATGCCCTAGACTAGGTGCATGAAAAACATATCTCTGGGTTCCCAACATTAACCGTACATCACCTTTTCCAAAGGATTTATTAGTTAATGTGATTACTGCCTCTTTTCAACCGTTAATTCTTCGTCAAAAGCAACTAAAGGTATTAGATTACCACTAAGGTGATCAAGCACAATGATAGCAATGGAGAAAATGATATCATACCACAGATTTTAGGGACAAATTATGATAAACTATGTAAAAAGAGTCATACGACGATTGCCCGGGCTACTCCCGATCCTAGAGACAAAGGGGATTAGCCCTGCATGTTCATCTCAATGCAAAACACCATGAAGGAATGAGAAAACATGGAGAAAACGTGGATGGAGATGGTATAACCCCTGAATGGAGAAGAATCGGGTGATCCTCGGCGTGAGATGAACATTTTGCAGCCTTCCGGCGGTGAAAAACTCCGTCTGCATCTCTAGAATCTCCCAGGGCATAGCTCTCAGCTCCGTTCTTCGTTCTCTCCTCCTTCGGGACTTGTGCAATGTAATCCAACGTGAATGACAACTTTGGGCCGTCTTTTTCTAGGTGTAGGTACCACTTACGGCCTCCAAAAGAACGCAATCGTCCGATTGAAGTCGTGCTGGACAAAACTCTAATCCGACGGCGTCAATACCATCGACAGGGTGTCGATGGCATCGACACCTTAGGGTACCGGCAGTTGCTTCAATTTCTGGGGTCTGTCTGAGGCCTTCTCGATACCGTCGACCGCACTCATCGATGGTATCGATGGGATGGCATTTGGCTCACTATTGGACTTTTGAGACCATCGACAAAGTGTTGATGGTATCAAACTATCTACTTCTTCTCTGGCTCTGTCACTGTTGCTCTGTCGATGCTATCGACAGAACGTCGATGGTATCGATGAATCTAGAATTGTGAATTGCCTGAAAATGAGAGAAAAACACAAATCAAATCCGAGAAATATGATAATCTATGCAAAAAATAAAGTAAAACAATCTGAATTTGATGCAGGCGAGGACAATAGGCTAAAGGAATTTGATCATGCGATATTAACTACAAATATGACCAATAAGCGCATAAAACGAGTGTAAAACTAGCATATAAAAGTGACTCAAAACCCCTACATCATGGACTATGTCATCGGAGGAGGTGGTATCATTCGAAAGGTGATGGTCAATGTTGTGGAAGAGGCAGTGGGTAGTGGTGCCATGGATGAGGGTACTTGAGTGAGTTTAAATGCTTGGAGCTTCTTAGAGAGCTAGATAGGCGTGATAGATGGAATGTTGGGTGTAGATGAAAGGGATATTTTTCCATTTTTGTTATCATAAGGGGAAGAGTTCAATGTCTGTGGATAGGTGCATATGAGCGGTATATCTTCAGATGGTGGGAGGTCTTGAAGGGCAGAAGGAGTTGTAGTAGTGAGGAGGTATGTGTGATACGGGGGATTGGCCATAGGAGAAGATCTTCTGGATAGGCCAATCTCTGGGACGCTTGTTCATAGGTGTATGTGGGTGGTGCATTGCAGATCTATCGCGGAGCGACGGGTATTTGAATATGAGCATATCTGGGATGCGGGATGGATCAGAGTTGTGAGGACATGATCTAACCCAATGTATATAACCTCCACAAGCATAGAACACGATCGATCCTCTTATGGATCTCCATGAATCTCCTAGTTTGAGAGACCTAGTTTGTTTAGGAGTATATGTGTACCTGAATCTCCTATGGATCTCCATGAATCTAGGCACGTGAGTTGGCGCCGAAGATGAAGTTGTGTCATCCAGGGATGTTTCTATCTCAGATGTAGTCGTGTATGCTTCACTTCAGTAGATAAGGAATAGTAGATGTTGTCCTTGACCGGTATAGGGCTGTTCTGTGATAGTGTAATGGATGTTTTCTCCAAGCTCGATGTCCCTGATTCTGGGCCACAATAATGCCTAAGGATGTGTATAGGTGTGATGTTGTAGAAATCCTTCAACCACATAGTACTGGTTTTGGTGTCCTATAGGTTGAAAAGTGACATGCCATTCCTAAAAAAGGTCGAGAATGATCATCATCTCACTCAAATATTGACATATCATACTCCCCCCATGTGATCATCATGGAATAGAACTCAAAAGGTGCTAATTTCCACATGAAGCTCTATTCATACTGGATTACAATCACATTCAAGGTATCGCCATGATATGGGGAAGTTTATGTTCTAACAGTTTTGCGGTCCAAGATGAACCTATGGCAGACCATCGTGGTGTTGTTGTTGGGGTTGGGATCAGTGGGTTGTATTGGTAACTTTGTGGCCAGTAGTGTAGTTTCATGTTTGTTTATAAGCCTTAGATAGTTGTGAAAATGTGATTGTCTACTATATTTGGCCAGTTTGATAGCCTAAAGGCCACCCATCCTCATATGGATGTAGTCAAATGTATTGGGAAGTGTGAGAAGAATATGTGTTGTGTAGGCCGGCGTAATGGGGCGGAGCCGCCGTGGATGTGCAATGAATACAAATGTGGTTGTAGATAGCGGTTGTATATATGTTGTCGGCAAGAGGACACCGATGAAGTATACAATATACCTCCTCTGTATGGAGCAAGTGAAACATGATGTCATAATACTATTCTCCTGGTGTTATGCCACAATACCAGATGCCACAATGTACTATCGTGTACGAAGATGGAGAGGGTAGGGGTGATCAGAGTTTGCTCACCTAAATCTTACCTAGCGTGTCCTACTGGTGTGTAGAGTCGTGGCGGTGGAGCTGAGTTCTAGAGAGAAGGCAGAGCGATTCTAGACAGAAGAAAAAGAAAAAATATCACTTACTTTCGAATGCAAGAGTCTAAGGGGCAGCGAAAATATTTAAAAATTTGACTTTGATGCATAAACACTGCCTGAATTATTGTGTAATTTAAACCATATGTGTATCCCTTGTGTATATGTATTAAAGGGGAAATTATGGGTCATTTACAATATTTTGTACTTTTTTTCATGTTCAAGTATTTGTGTACATCAAGAACAAACGAGTTCGGCTTTGTTATCTTCTATTATCTGAATATATGGACAGCGAAAGTGCTTTTGGTATTTTGCAATGACGAACACCAATTATAAATGTTATTTTCTTTTGAAAACTTGTTTGGTAGGCTTTAGTGAGAGTGCAAACTCGGATTTTACAATATACTTCTTTTAACATGCCCTTACTTTTGGATCAGTTTAACAGCGCCAGATTTCCATTTTTCTTTCTTTCATCTTTCCTGTATAACACATCGGCAAAATCTGGTGCGTATGCAGACCTACAACTTGGAGAATAAATATATCTGATGGCATGGTTTCAAATTAAGAACCAACCATAGTTAATAAATCAAAGATATAGTATTATACACGTTCTTTTCCAATTAAAGATTTGCACGAAATAAGAGGCGCCGTGTGTGTTGAAATTCAGGTAAATGAACATCATGGCATAAGATAGCAAACACGCGCTGGTCCCTACTCGCTAGGATTCGTTTTCCTTTTTTTTTTTTGAGTAAATGGATCGATTCATTACTTGTTAGCCATACGACATCTATAATTGGGGAGAGAAATACAAACAGAACATACAAATGTCACGTTCAGTAACCTTAGGGCACTACAACTCATATTGGAATGAGAGAGAGACAGTTCTGTATTGATTCTTCTTCCTTAAGGCTGTCTTAAGCAGCTTTTCATGAAAAATTCCTGCAACCTGAGCGTTAAGTAGTGGTAGAGTGGCTGAAACAAGACGGTATTCTGTTCGTATATCAACTCAAACGAAGTCATACAACTGAGTAATAAGATCAATCCAGAACAAAGATGAGATTTAGCCGTACCAAGGTTGAATTATCGTGGGAAACCCAAAAAAACCACCGCCTTCACAGAAGGAGTAACAATCTCACTGTACGAATTTCAAACATTCTGCACGAAAGGCTTGTAAGTTTCTAAATTCGTGTATTTTGCATTGTCTGCTAAGTGAAGGATAAACAATTAAATACAACATTCATTGTCGTCATATATTGCGAAAGATACCACCGATTTTTCACCTTTGTTTAAACTTCCGCCGTTTAGTCAGAAATGGACGCAATAGTTTGCAAATCAACTGAAATATGCATATGCTTCACGCGAAAGGAAAAAAGACGGAAAACCACCTGCATCCATTCTGAGCATAATTCGTTTTCCATTAAATGGTTTGCTTTCTCTAGCTTATTCTGAAAAATAGTTTCCGAAAATGAAATCCTGTTCCTGTCATCGAAAACGTGCCTTAACCACTTGGGAGTACTTGACGAGTACTAGTAGATCTAATTTACTTACGATTTTGACAAGCATCTGGAGTAATTAAACCATCTTAATCACAAAGTCATCAAGGGCGCAGCCCATTAACCACACGCCCTTCGAATTCTAGACTATGTCACAGTAAAGCAAGAAAAAGATTGCAAAAACTCCAAGTTGTCATCGTAATATGCCCCTGATAGAATAGTCTCACACTGAATAGTCTCACACTGAGTTCTGGGATAGTTCTTAGGCTTATAAGGTGTGTGGTTCCTTCACGTATTGTCAATTGATTTTGGGTTGAATACCACACATTCTAACATGGTATCAGAGTGGGTCCCATGAAACAAGAGTGAGGACCAAACCATACCTAAAATTGACAAGTACAAGCACACAAAAGTGGCTGCACTTGAAGGAGGATGTTAGAATTGTCCCACACCTCTGAGTTTTGGGATAGTTCATGGGCTTATAAGGTGTGTGGTCCTTTCACCCATTGTCAATTAGTTGTGGGTTGAATACCACACGTTTTAAAAGCCCACACGTATCTTATCTCAACTTATTATATTTTGTATTTATGGTACTAACCGTTCATAAGTAGCAGGAAAATTAGAAACTTATTTTTTTCCCAGCCCTATTTTAGCTTGACCGCGATGTTTCACCTACTACTACTACTACTACTACGACTGCTACCACAGCTACGACTGCTACTGCTCCTGCTGCTGCTACTACTACTACTACTGCTATTACTACTACTGTTGTTGCTACTGCTGCTACTACTACTACTGTTGCTACCGTTGTTGCTACTACTGCTGCTGCTGCTACTGCTACTGCTACTGTTGTTGTTGTTGTTGCTGCTACTACTACTATTGTTGTTGTTGCTGATACTGCTACTACTGTTGTTGTTGCTACTACTACTACTACTACTACTACTACTACTCCTGCTGCTGCTCCTGTTGCTTCTCCTATTGCTGCTGCTCCTGGTGCTCCTCCTCCTGATGCTGTTACTACTACTACTATTGCTACTACTACCACTGCTGCTACTGCTACTGCTACTGCTACTACTGTTGTTGTTGATGCTGCTACTGCTACTACTACTACTGTTGTTGCTACTACTGCTGCTGCTACTACTACTACTAGTAGTAGTTGCTACTAGCTATTGTTGCTACTACTACTACGACTACCACCACTACAACTACCACCACCACTACCACCACCACAACTACCACTACTACTATTACCACCACTACGACTACCACCACCACTACCACCACCACTACCACTACCACTACCACTACCACTACCACTACTGCTGCTGCTGCTACTACTACTACTACTACTACTCGTACTACTACTTCTACTACTACTGCTACTGCTACCGCTACTGCTACTACTACTGCTGCTACTACTACTGTTGTTGTTGCTACTATTGCTAATACTACTACTACTGCTGCTACTACTGTTGCTGCTATTGCTGCTACTACTGCTACTACTGCTCTTGCTTCTCCTGTTGCTACTGTTCATGTTGCTCCTACTGCTCTTACTGCTCCTACTGCTTCTGTTCCTGCTTCTCCTGCTGTTGCTCCTACTACTACTCCTACTGCTGCTCCCACTACTCCTACTACTGCTGCTCCTACTGCTGCTACTACTACTTCTACTACTACTACTACTACTATTGCTACTATTGCTGTTGCTACTGCTCCTACTACTGCTACTACTACTTCTTCTACTACTACTACTACTACTACTGCTACAACCACTGCTACTACTAGCTACTACTACTACTACTACTACTACTACTGCTACTGCTGGTACTACTGCTACTACTGTTGCTATTGCTACTGCTACTACTGCTGTTGTTGCTCCTATTGCTGATGCTGCTCATATTGTTGCTATTGATGTTGCTGCTCCTCCTCCTTCTCCTACCACTGCTACTGCTCCTGATGCTTCTACTGCTACTACTACTACTTCTACTACTACAAGTGTTGTTGCTACTACTACTACTATTGCTACTGCTACTACTGCTACTGCTGTTGTTGTTGCTATTACTACTGTTGTTGTTGTTGCTGCTCCTACTGCTGCTACTGTTGCTGCTACTACTGCTACTACTACTGCTACTTCTATTGCTACTCCTACTTCTACTTCTACTGCTACTTCTGCTGCTACTACTACTACTGCTACTAATATTACTACTACTACTACTACTGTTGCTGCTGCTGCTACTACTACTACTACTACTACTACTACTACTACTACTACTACTACTACTACTGGTACTACTACTACTACTACTACTTGCTGCTACTACTACTGCTACTGCTAATGCTATTATTGTTGCTGCTACTACTACTGCTGCTACTGCTTCTGCAACTCCTACTGCTTTTGTTGCTATTTCTCTTGCTGCTCCTACTGCTATTGCTCCTGCTACTGCTCCTACTACTGCTCCTACTGCTACTCCTACTGCTGCTCCAACAGTTGCTACTGATGTTGTTGCTACTACTACTGCTACTACTGCTCCTACTACCGCTTCTACTACTTCTACTACTGCTACTATGACTTCTACTACTATTGCTACTACCACTGCTACTACTAGATACTACTACTGCTACTACTATTGCTACTGCTACTATTGCTGCTACTGTTGCTACTGCTACTGCTGCTACTAATGCTACTATTGTTGCTTCTCCTACTACTGTTGCTGCTCCTGCTGCTGCTATTGCTACTGCTGCTCCTCCTCCTACTTCTCCTACTACTGCTACTGTTGTCACTGCTCCTACTACTGTTGTTGCTGCTGCTACTGCTACTACTATTTCTACTACTGCTACTACTACTAGTTCTCCTATTACTACTACTACTACTACTACAACAACAACAACAACTACTACTACTACAACAACAACAACAACAACAACAACAACAACTACTACTACTACTACTACTACTACTACTACTACTACTACTACTGTTGCTGCTACTGCTACTGGTACTGCTACTACTGCTACTGTTGCTACTACTACTCCTGCTGCTGATACTGTTGCTTCTACTACTGCTACTACTACTACTACTACTACTGTTACTGCTACTTCTACTCCTACTGCTACTTCTGCTGCTACTGCTACTTCTACTTCTACTACTACTACTGTTACTACTACTACTACTACTACTACTACTACTACTACTACTATTAATACTACTACTACTACTACTACTACTGCTACTGCTACTACTGCTACTACTACCACTACTGCTACTGCTACTGCTACTGCTACTGCTACTGCTACTACTACTACTACTATTACTATTACTGCTACTACTACTACTACTACTACTACTACTACAACTACTACTACTGCTGCTACTGTTATTGTTCCTGCTACTACTACTGCTACTGCTACTGCTACTGCTAATGCTACTGTTGTTGCTGCTACTACTGTTGCTACTAATGCTACTGCTTCTGTTGCTACTTGTGCTACTACTGCTACTACTACTACTGCTACTGCTACTGCTACTACTGCTACTACTACTGCTACTACTACTGCTACTGCTACTACTACTACTGCTGCTGCTACTGTTGTTGGAATTATAAGCAATGTGTTGGAACTATGGCATCATGTATGATAGTGAAAATAAAAGATTTACTACCATAATCCCCTTAGTCAGAAGATCGCTTCAACAACTATGTAATAGGAATGAGAGTTTGCAAGGTATATACCTGGTCCTGGAGCAAGTCTAGCGACAATGTTTGTTGCAGTGTACTTCTTTCTCAAGTCACACCTGGACGACTGTCGGCAGTAGCCTCGTGGTTGATCACCACATATGGAAGTTAATTGTGTCCTCTATACGCATGGTAAAGGCCTCCTCATCTCTCTAGTAGTCCACATAGACCACCAAGAACTCTTGTCATTCTAGATGAACGGAAAAGGAGGTGTCCCTTCTAGTCCGCGTGCTAGCGCCAACTTGTTCTCCCAATTGTCTCTCCCTTTCTATCCTCCCTTTTATGGGTAGGACATGCTCGGGCTCTCTGGGTTTCCACAACTAAAGAGAACAACAATTGTCAAAGCTTATTTTTGTGTCTCCAGAAGGCCTCCACTACCCCTCTATTTATAGGAGGGTTAGGGTCAGGACTTCTAGTCTGAGAGAGGGTCGAAGAGATGTATTTTCATAAATTTTCTAGAAGCCACGGACAGTGAATCGGTCGATTCATTGTTGAACGGTCAGTTTATAGGTGAATTGGTCAGTTTAACCGTTGAACTGATCGGTTCACTAGCTTTCCTATTTTTAATTACATTGACATTCAATACATGATTAATGCACAACACGGTGTCAACATCAATCCTTAATCCAATTGTATTTTGATCATTGAACCGGGCAGTTCAACACTTGAACCAGTCATTTCAGACCATGAGCTGATTAGTTCACCAGGTGAACCATTCGGTTCATGCCCTGGTTTAGGTATTGTTTAGTTAATGTTGTTTTCAATGGACCTGACACTTCAATCGAAGTGTTCAATACTTGAACCAATTAGTTTACAGCCTAGTCATCCTATTTTAAACTACTATTGTTTAAATTGAATACCTAAATACTTTAATAGTCAACTTAAACATCATTTATCAATAAACTACTATTTTAGGTGTATCCTATGTGTGTGACCCTGTAGGTCCCAATTTACATTGTCATTGAATATCCTTAACTAAATTAGAACATCGCAAGTAATGAGCAGCATCATTTCTATCCAAGTAATTTGAAAAGTTGTACAAGACCTTCAACCTACAATTCATGATCAATGTTACTGCGATCATATATTTTCCTGGTCTTTGATACATGGATTGAACTTGAGGCATGGAATCATCATCCTCTCAATGTTTAATGCTTGTTCCTTGAACTAGAGCAAAATGCTTGAGATGTATGTGAGTTCACATATCCCATATTAAATCACATAAGTAGGGCCATACATTTCTCAGTCTCGCTTATCCAGTGGCCAGCATATCAATCTTTTATAGGAGGGAAAAATTCTATCTACATCACTCACACTCAAACCCCATGTGTTATAATGTATT
The DNA here is from genome assembly GCA_963693085.1 of Alisma plantago-aquatica. Taxonomy (NCBI): domain Eukaryota; kingdom Viridiplantae; phylum Streptophyta; class Magnoliopsida; order Alismatales; family Alismataceae; genus Alisma; species Alisma plantago-aquatica. Next base: position 667,757,392 of record OY856414.1, read on the forward strand.
TGAGCATCACCTTTATGACAACCCTTATTCAAGGTCATATTTGATGATGTCAAAGTACATCAAACAACATGTAATAAGTGTAGTGATTTTAGGTCTAAGAGCCACAATCATCACCATCACTATGAGGCTAATTCTAACTACCATTCCATGGTCTCTATGTATCACTCTCAAGGTGGGTCTATTTGGTACACTATTCTCTAACATGTACCTATGTGTTTGGTTTGATATCACATATCATGACTGATGAGATTCTATCATCCACCAACATACACTCTAGTCTTATGTATCACTATTGCCTACTTTGCTTCCACAACAATATCTGATTAGGGACATAACAAGAATGCATATTCTCTTAACATACATATGATCTCATTGTTCAGGTCCTCAACCTAAAGATATATGTCATCGAGTACCATCATTCTTTAGACATCTACTATATTTGTGTCATCATCTCATGATTGAAACAAATATTGTAGATGGAGCTATCTTTATAATTATCAAATCAGGTATCTAATGTCCCATTACAATCATCATATGATTGCCTCTCTGGGCATACATACCAACAAACTCCTGTTTGCACTTAGAGTCAATAACCTATGAATCTTATTGCAAATCTTAACATGTCCATCATGTTTTTTCTGTGCAAGTTCTTTTATAGACGGTTAGAAAAGTTTTCTTCTAGTCAGTAATTTGGAAGTCTCACATCACCTCGCTATATGACTTCTCATATGAGATGATAGTGTCGTAGTATGCTATTTGACATTCCTTACCTATCCAGTATATATATTTGTTATCACAACATTTCTGTTGTGTCATCAATGGTTGGAACCTCTCATAAGTTCATCCAAATGAACTTCTTGATGCACACAGTATCCTCTTTGTGTTCATAACACCAAGATACTTAACTTCTATTATAGAATTTAAACAATTGTCTCTTGCTCAGAACTTTTCCAACTTACCATTCTCATTTTAAGGTCAAACACAAATTTAGATTTTGATCATTGTCATATTGGCGGCTCGCATTGGGGTAACCCTTTACACCCTACTCTTCCTTATTACCATAACCAAGGAACCAATCCTTTTAGTGCTTATCAAGTTCTTAAGGATGTTCTTTATGTTAGTCCAATGACTTTTACTGGGATCTGACAGATACCCTCTCATCATGTTCAATACATATGAGACAATGGGATGAGTACATAATATTGCAAATGCAATTGTCATCTTACTCATGTATTCCCATTCTTCACAAGAACTGGGACACTAGGATCTTGAGAGACTAATCCCATGGAATATGGACAAATGTTCTCTCATTGAGTGTTTCACGATGAACCCCTTCAACATCTTGCTAATTTATGTGCTCTTTCTTAGGTCAATAAGCCTTCTAGATCTCTCTATATAGATCTTGAATTCTATCACATAGTATGCTTCACCTAAACCCTTCTTAGAGATACTACTTCCCATCAAGATTATAATATTTGTAGGTATAAGGATGCTATTCCCCATAATTATGTGGAATATAAATATGCTCCCTCTCAATTTTTGTAATCACATATCTCATTTTCATTTTGACTAAATTCAAACTCTTTGACTATCTTGTCAGATCAAAGATTCCAACTTTGAGATGCTTGCTTCAATCCACAGATTGACCTTTGTAGCTCATAGACTTTATTTGCAATAATTGGATCTATAAAACCTTTAGAGTGTGTCATGTACACATCCTCTACATTATTCATGTTAAGGAATGTGGTTTTAACATTCATTTTGTCAAATCTGAAAATCATATTGAGATACAATGACAAGAATATTCCTGATGAATTTAACCATGGAAATTGGTGAAAAGATTTCATCATGTTCAACACTTTGAACTAGTTTGAAACCATTTGCAACCAATGTGATCTTAGAGGTTTGTACACCACCATCCATGTCAGTCTTCTTCTTGAAGACCCAATCACACCCTGTGGGTTTTACCCCTTCAGGTGAATCCACCAAGGTCATACCTTGTTGGTGTACATGGAGTCCATCTTTGATCCCATGGCCTGAAGCCATTTCTCCAACATTGGTCCCTCAATAGCATCTAGGTAGGTTGCTGACTCATCATCTATGACCAACTTAACACCTTTTTGAGTTATAAGATATCACAATCTTTCAAACTCTAGGCGTGTTCTACTAGAACTACAAGTTTTGTGTTACACAAGGAGCTTGAGATTCCACAACATTTTATCATTCTTTTATGTTCCTACTGTACATATATTAGGTTCACTATTTTCTTGTTGATTTTGAACTTTTTAAGTTCTACTTTTCTCCCACTGATTCCTTTAGAAATTACTTTCCTGTAGGAATACAACCATCATGGCAACAAAACACTGTTATTGTCAGTTTGGAATATAAAAGTAGTATTCAACAAAGTAACATTCATGTGATTTGTGGACAAAGCTTCTGAAGAAACTATTTTTTTGCACAAGCTTTCATCCTAATCCTTACAAAAGACATATCGAGACACTTCCCCAGACCTATCTCATATGGTATCTTTTGAACTATTTTAGACGGTACTTTGTTTTAGCGGAAAGCATGTACCCAAAAGGAAACTACAATATTAACTATATTTGTTGATAATCACACCATGGCTTAACAGGGTGTGATTCCTTCTTTTTGATAGATCATTATATTTTAGGTGGAGTTCATAGTGATACACTATCATAGTCTCTCTAGAAGGTCCTCAAAGTTTTCATTTAAAATATTTCAACATCAATCATATCGAAGTGTCTTAATACTTTTATCAAGTTGGTTACTTACTTCTTTCATGATCTCTTTATACACTTCAAGAAATTCATAATCATATTTCATTAAATACAAATTGTCAAATCTACGGAGATGATCAGTAAATCAAATGAGGTACTAGTAACTACCTTTAGCATTTATTCTAAAAGGTCTATATACATCAGTATGGATGAACCCTAATAGAATACTCACTATCCCACTAAATCTAGTGAAAAGTTCTTTTATCATATTACCCAATAATTAATACTTTTTTTTGGTCCCGAAAACTCCTTTCCCTTTTTTTTGTATTTTTTCAATGTTTCTGTACAAAGCAAAAGATAAAGAGAAAAGAGAGTATAGAGGCATGGCTCGCATGACACAGGGGAAGCAATCGAACAAACTATACATGTATAGTAAAGAAGTAACAAAAATCTTCAAGTCAGCTCACTCTCAAAACCATCAAGATGATTGCACAGAAGACAAGATAGAGTAAGTAGGCTAGAAGCCACCAAACGGCTCAAAGAAGACATAAGAGACAACACGGCCAGGGGATAGAAATACAACTCGAGCAAGGCTATTGAACATCACTCCTTTGAAACAAAGCAGCCAGGATCATACCACCTATGGAACATCACAACCAGGATCAAACCTCCTATGAAAAAAACACCGCCAGGAGAAAACCTTGAAATAGGCGAACACCTTTAGTCTAACCAAAGCTCCATTGAGGCAGCAGAGCCAGGAGAAGAAGTAAAACTTGTAACAGGTAGAGCTCCTCTAGAAAAACAAACGAAAGAGATTATAAACACTTGTAACATAAAGAGCTAAATACACTACACATCTACCATGATCTTCTTATAAACAGATGCAGCACATGATTCACCTTCATCATGAGCTCTAAGATTCCTTTCCCTCCACAAATGATGAACGATACACATCAGAATCCTTTTTTTCTCTGGCTTCACTGTAGAAACAATAGAATCCCAATTAAACATAGGAATCTTCTACTTCAAGTCTTTAGAAATGTACTCATTAACTACCAAAGAAAAAGGGCAATAGAAAAGGATGTGCTCATAAGTTTCACACTCAGCCTTACATAAGAAACATCTCAAAGGTCCATGACTGCCCAATCTTCTAACATATTAAAACGTTGGTATCCTTCCATGATCAAACTTCCACATATTAATATTGTACCTACGAGGACAATTATCTTTCCAGATCCAAGTGAACAGATTGGATTCTGAATTTGATACCCTAACGGTATTCCAAACAGATTTTAGATTTAGATATTTTCTACCGGCAAACAGAAGATAATCAGACACTTTGGAATCAAAAGAATATACGTTTAGAGGTTCACAAAGCTTTCTATTATTTCTATTGTTAGGAATTGACCAACACCCATTCACCAATATAGAACTGACTTTACAGTTAACAGGAAGTCCAAGTTTTAGGTAAGCGTCCTTCCCAACAACATCCCAAAGGAATCTTCTATCTTTCATCCAAGGGTCAAGCCACAACAGAGTATCATCACCATTTCCTACATAGAAATCCATGTGAGATAGTAAATCTGGCTTGTAATCCAACACCTTCTTGAACAACCACGACATTGAAGAGCTACTTTCCACTGACCAGAAGGAACCCTTAGATAAGTACTTTTCATTGACCCACTTTACCCAAAGTGAGTCATTTTTGTTAGCTACATCCCAAGCATTAAGAATAAGACATGCCTTGGAAACCTTAGAGACTTTCCTGATGTGCAAACCCCCTTCTTTCTTGGGCTTGGTCACTTTTTCCCATTTCACAAGATGTAGGCTAGAGTTTCCATCTTTAGTACCCCATAAGAAATCACAGCAGAGCTTTTCTATAGAATCCATCGTTGCTCTGGGAATAGGAAACGCATAACACCAGTGCAGGTGCAACACACTAAGAGTAGAGAGAATCAGCTCCAACCTACCAACCATGGACAAAACAATTTATTTCCAACCTTCATGCTTGAGTTTCACTTTATCAATGAGTGTTGAACACATGGATCTAGGAACTCTACCTGTCAGAAGAGGAACCCCAAGATAAGTCGAAGGCACGTTACATACTTTAAAATTCAGAACATCTAAAATATCACTTCGGGAGAACTTTTGCTAAAGATAACTTCACTTTTAGAGGGATTGGTGTTCAAACCAGAGAGTTTAGCAAAGTTATTCAAGACACCCAGGATAGAATGAGCATTATCAATATCAGCTTCAAGAAAAATCATAAGATCATATGCAAATACTAAATGAGAGACAGACAGATTACTTGAAGCTCTAATTGGCTTAAGTATTTTTTTGTCCACAGCTTGGTCCATAAGAACCGTAAAAGCTTGCATAACAATAACAAACAAGTATGGGGCAAGAGGATCCCCTTTCCTTATGTCATTATATGGGAAAATTCTTTCTGTAGCCTCTCCATTAACCAAAACTTGATAAGACGTCGAGTAAAAAATACTAGAAATCCAATTGATCCATATCGAGGGGAAACCCATTCTGAATAGAACAACAAATAAAAACTTCCAATTAACATTGTGGTAGGCCTTCGAAATATCAACCTTCAGGCACATTTTGTTACCCCCAGTAGATCTATTGAAGTCGTGAAGGATTTCATTTGACATAAGTATTGAGTCTTTGATATTCCTCCCCTTAATAAAGGCACACTGACTCCTACTAATAATGTCTGGGAGAATCCATTGAAGTCTGTTAGCCAAAATTTTTGAGATAATTTTGAAAACAACATTACAAAGGGATATGGGACGCCAGTTCTTCAGCTCAGAGTTATCCATATTCTTGGGGAACAAGGTAATAAAAGTGTTGTTTGATTCCTTCAGCATTTTCCCATTACAGAAAAAATCCTTAATGGCATTAGAAATATCCCCTTCCACAATAGGCCAGGCCTTCTTAAGAAAAAAAGCATTAAAACCGTCAGGTCCCGGGGCCTTAATAATTAAGACTTGCATAACTCTATTGGTTTAATAATCTAAAGAGTCCAGAAAACCATCCCTATGGATTGTAGAAATACATTTCTTGTTTATGCATTGTAGATGATGATGCTATAGATATTCGTTGTTTGAGTCATCGAGTCATTCAGCATGTCTAAAACTGTCTCGAGAACTATCAATATAAACTATGAGACATTAGGGCCACTGCCATAAAAGATCTCATCTTTGAAATCAAATACATTTATAATATTCTTATCTATTAAAGTTTCATGATTTTTTTTATATCTGACACATACATAATAGAAATTCATTAGTTCTATTACATGCCCTCTAGGCATAGATAAATGACAAGATACAACCCTTGCTTTGCACAATTCTAGCTTACTTTTTCTCAGGTCCTAAAGTGGAGATCTCTATCTCCTCCTTCTTCCTTAGTTCCTCTTAATAGAGAGGGAAATTCCTCTTCTAATATCTAGGCTGGCAACAGTAGTGACAATTACCTCCCTTGGTCACCCCTCCCTTTACTTTGAGTGTAGAAGACTTGGGCTTCTAGCTAGATTTAGAAATTTTCTTAGCTTTTCCTTTGCCCTTGGACTTCCCTTTGCCTCTATTGATCATCATCAAAAACATAGGGTTGTCCTTCTTCATCTGCTCTACATATATTCTCAACATTCCAAGTAATTCTAACAACATCTTGTCAAAATCATTCATGTTCTAGTTCATGACAAACTGGTTGCAGTACTTTGGAAGTGACTACAAAGTCACATCTGCAGCCAACTCTTGACCCTAGGGAAATCCCAGTCTAGCAAGGTTCTCCACATACCCAATAAGCTTGAGCACATGGGGGCCTACTGGATCTCCTTGTACCATGTTGCACTTGAACACCGCCGTGGAGTCATCATATCTCTCTTTCCTTGCCTGATCTTGGCACATGTTCTTAAGATGTGTTACCATCTGAATAACATCCATGTTCTCCTATTGTCTCTACAACTCATAGTTCATTGAGTACATTATCAGGCACTTGACATCTATGACATCTTCAGAATGCCTCTTGTAAGCATCCTTGTCATCCTTAGGCATAGTGGGAGGAGGTTCATATGGCTCTGGTGTTTCAAGGACATAGAGCTTGTGTGCTTGAGTGAGAACAATTCTCAATGTCTTGAACCAGACGTGGAAGTTATTCCTATTTAGCTTGTCCTTCTCAAGGAATGATCATACATATAATGTGCTTGTATTTGCCATTTAGATTCTACAATAGAATTTGCAACTTTTTCAAAACATTTTTTATTAATTTGATTTGATAAGTTTGATGATATTAATTAGGACTTTAATTAATTATCACTCCCACTATTTTATTCAAATTGATATACCTCACATAACAATTCCAAAGATTGCAATGTAAAACCTTCTAGTGATCCAAGATCCAAAATAATTGAGTTACTACCTAGCCAACGCTAGTGTCCACAATCAATTAGTAAGGTAGGCAACTTTTGCCAATTGCATCTCATGCAATTCTTAGATGTATGTGCAACTCTTTGCGATAGTCATCTCATGCTTCTAGGTACTTAATCTCATTAAGATCACCTAGTTAAGTATGACCCAAAAGCCAACATGATAGTAATGCACCCTACTTTGGCAGGCCCACATAACTACCATTACACTTCCATGAGATGGACAACCCACTGTGCTTTTAGCATAGCCTATGCTTAGTCGGTCAAGTTTTTCATGTGTGTTGCTAATGGAAAGCATGTAATATTTGATATGTTTGATTGATGGATTTTATATTTATATAAATACATATATATGAAATCACCAAATACTTTTAGTATGTATCATATACATGCTATGTCCCACAAACAAAAAATATACAATTACAAAAAGTGAGCGATGGTTATGACCATAATAATACAAGGAAATATTACCACCTAAGGTCTACATCATGTGTAGAAACTTGTTGTTGATGAAGATATATGCTAGAACCAATTTAGATCGATCAGTTCAACTCTTAAACTAGTCAGTTCGCCTCCTGGTCAGTCAGTTGGTCTCTCAAAATGGTCATCCGGTCTTCAGTTCAAGCGACTTCTAGGCACTTCCAGTCACCTGGTTGGACTGTCAACCGATTAGTTTGACTCCTATCATCAGGCCTCCTTGGTCCTCCATCCTACTGACATAGACAATTTGTCTAGTGATGAATGTCTTTTTTTCCATAACATAAAACCAACTATCCTAATCCTATTTAACATATTAAGTTATAATAGGAAAACCTCAAGTTACATTCGAGGGGAGTATAGGAACAAACTAATTAATACTTTTACATATGGAAGAGAAGACGAGGATCAGTATACAAACTGAGATACAATAGGAATAACAACCATCCAACCATGCACAAAGATCTAGGGTTATTGGCAATAACCATCCTAAAATCCACCATCAAAACATTTTTATGGAAACACATATAGATAACATATATATCATATCATAAATATATATATTGGGATCATATGTGGAATTTAATTAGATACACACATTAATAATCTTAGTATTCACATCGTATGTAATAAATAAATGATAAAATATAAATCTGATAATATAAATTAAATCCCAAAGTATAATAAATTGACATGGTTATGATGCTACTCTTGGGAAATATGGCATCAGGTATGGCAATGAAAGAATTTTTTTACTGCCATATTCCCCTTAAACAGCAGATCGTGTCAACAACTATGGCAGCATTTAGTAACACCATTAATTCGGATACAGTAGCAGTGGAAGACCAAAAGTCAACCACAGGTAGCCAAAAATAGCAGTCCTAAAACACTAGATTGACAATCAATAAACATTTACATACTTTTCACACTCATATGTGATTACCCAACTGAGATTATCCACCAGACCAATCTTTCAAAGTGCATCATCTTAGATGCATGATCGTGGTCAAAATAATCATGTGGCCAAACAGAGCCTATGTAATGGGAATTAGAGTTTGTAAGGCATATGCCTAATCTTGGAGCAAGTCTAGTGACAATGCTTGGTGCAGCGTGCTTCTTTCTCAAGTCGTACCTGGACGGCTGTCAGTGGAGGCTTCCTAGTTGATCATCACATATAGAATTTGATTGCGTCCTCCTAGTGGGTGGTAAAGGCATCGTCACCTCTATAGTAGTCCACCTGGACCACTGGTTACTCCTATCATTATAGATGAATAGAGAAGAAGGAGTTGTGCCTTCCAGTCAGCGCACTAGCACCAACTTGCTCTTCCAATTATCTCTTTTTTTTTTGGTCGGCTCCAATTATCTCTCTCTCTTGCTATCCCTCCCTTTTACGGGTAGGATTTGCTTAGGCTCTCTTGGTTACCATAACAAGAGAGTACAACAATTTTCAAAGGTTATTGTTGTGTCTATAGAAGGCCTCTAATACCCGTCTAGTTAAAAGAGGATCAGGGTTAGGACTTCTAGTATGAGCAGGAGTCGAAGAGATGGATTTTCATGAATTTTGTGGAAGCTACGAATGGTGAACTGGTCATTTCACTAGCTTTCCTTTTTTAATTACATTGGCATTCAATATAAGATTAATGCACAACATGATGTCAACATCAATCCTTGATCCAATCATATTGATCATTGAACCGGGCAGTTCAACACTTGAACCATTCATTTTAGACATTGAGTCGATCAGTTCACTAGGTGAACTGGTTGGTTCATGTCCTAGTTCAAGTATTGTTCAACCAATTTCCAGTTGAACTGACACTTGAATCGATTGGTTCAACACTTCAACCAGTCAGTTCATAGTCCAATCAGCCAATTTTCAACCAGTGATGTTTAAATTGGATACCTAAACACTTTAGTAATCAACTTAAACATCATTCATGAATAAACTCCTATTTCAGGTGTATCCTATGTGTGTGACCCTATAGGTTCCAATTTACGTTAGCGATGAATGTCCATAACCAATTATGACATCACAAGCAATGAACAGTATCTAGAAACACATCATTGCTACTCAAGTAATCTGGAAGTTGGAGAATAACTTCAACCTATAATCCTTGGATCAATGTTATTGTGGTCGTATATTTCCTTTGTCTCTGATACCCATATTGAACTCAAGGCATGGAATCATCATCTTCTCAATGTTAAATGCTTGTTCCTTGAACTAGAGAACACGAGATGAGATGCATGTGAGTTCACATACACATATTGAGTCAAATGAGTATGGCCATTCATTTCTCAGTCTCTCTTATCAAGTGGACATGATATCAATCTCCTGTAGGAGGCACAAATCCTATCTACATTACTTACACTCAAACCCCGTGTTATAATGCATTTTGAGCATCACCTTTATGGAAACCCTTATTGAAGGTCACATTTGATGATGTCAAAGTACATCATACAACATGTAATGATTGATGAGATTTGTTATCAACCAACACACCCTCTAGTCTTGTGTATTACTGTTGTCAATTCTTCTTCCAAAGTAATATCTAACTAGGGAAATAATAAGAATGTATATACTCTTAACATACATATGATCTCATATTTCAGGTCCTCAACCTGAAGACATGTGTCATCAAGTACCATCATTATTTAGACATTTACTATGTATGTGTCATCATCTCATCATTGAGACAAACATAATAGATAGAATTACCTTTATCATTATCAAATCAAGTATCTAATTTCCCATTACAATCATCATATGATAGGATCTCTGAACATACATACCAACACAATGTGTCCCCAGAAGGGATGCATTGTCCCCAAACCACATCCGACCGTTGCCCTCAACAGCTATATAGCCGTTGGGAGAAACAACCATGTGCTACATGGAGGCTATGCATCCCTTATGGGGGCACATTGTCCTATATAATGGAGCCAAAATCAACTCCTCTATCCACACAATTCAATCATTTCTTATTCTTCAGTTGCAAGTGATTGTGAGCTGCTCTGGAGTCTGGTATACTATGGATATAATTTCTAACTAATTTTGGGGTGGATTTCTTTTTCCTAGTTCTCTAACGAGCCGGTTGTCTTTCTTGTATTCTTTGACTGATGAGCTGCTTCTTTTCTTTCTTTGGATTTCTTATTGATGAGGGAGTTCTCTTCATTTCAAGTATGATCTTTAGTAAATTATATTTATAATATTATTACGTACTTATTCAAAATAATTAGATAAAAATAAATAAATTAATATTTCTTTATAATTTTAATACAAATTACACAATTATCATTTATTATTAAAGATGAAATCATTGCATTTATATATGATTACTTATAAATTATAGTAATTTTTTTGAGGGAGTGTTATCTCGATGGTAGAGGCCCGAGCTCCCCTAAGTAGGGACCTGGATTCAAAACATCTCATTGATGCACTTCAAAAAGCCTTATAACGTCATATAGCTTGACATCTACGTGATTTAAATGTCCCCCCATCGTGTAGGTCGGCAAGCGGGGACCGAGGGTTTATAGTGTCAGGGGGGCCTAATCTAATCACTTCCCATCTTCAAGGGTGGTTCTCGCATATCCAAAAAAAAATCTAGTAAATGTTATTGGTAAATCACCTTGAAAAATGCTACTACTGCTTTGGAAGTTGAACCTAAAATGACTAACTATTGGTAAAATATATTGTTATGACATTAATCAAGAATAGAAACCTCGTAGAAAATTACTACTACTACTCTAGAATTTGATCTATCATAGAATTGAGAAAATATTGTGATTATGAATATATAAATTGAATAAATGTAATTAATGAAATCATCGATTGATAAAATATTCATGTGTTCTATAATGGTAGGAACATGGAATCTCATTTGTTTAAATGAATTGTCATGATAGTTTACTTCTCTTTGATGGGTCTTTGCTCTAGTTAATTTGTTTAAACCCATAAATATTACACATATCAATACTCTGATTGAATTCAAGTCATATTTACATAAAATACATAGCATGAACCCTAATTACTTCACCAATACATCTAATCTTTTCCCTTGAGAACATTATATGCTCAAACAATTTAACGATAAAGATGCATTTAAAATTTTGTTCTCAACTTCCTCAAATGCTTATATGGATGTATTTCTTGATTAGAACCTAACCACCAACATAATAGTTCTATTTAAATGAATTTGATAAATCAATTTCAAACAATCTATAGTAATATAACTTCCATATCAAGTCAACCACCTAAATTTTGTTAAAACCCTAGTATTGAGAATGACAATAATGGTGTACTTCCACTTGCTTTTGCCATTGTGGAGTCAGAACAAACTAATTCATGGGAGTGATTCTTTGGTTCTCTACAAACATTGATTCCATTTGTTACATGCCGATTAGATCTGTGTGTTATTTTTTTATAGTGTGTGGACTTCTTTCCATCTATCAAAAGCAAGTTTTAGTTAGATCAACATCGATATTTCTTATAAATTTTTGTAATAACTTCCACAAAATGTGCAAATCATAAGAGCTAAAGGACATCATGTGGAGTTTGGGATCTATAGTGGAGAAACTTGATCTCATCTATTATCTAATATACATACCATTAATCCAGCGGCTAAACATTATTTGATATCAACAAATCCTACATTGTGGTCTCTCACATTCGAAAGAGGAACAAATATGGGTCATTGACTAACAATCATGTAAAACCCAAAAATGGGGTCTTAAAAGGTTCTATAGGTTATTACTATTGCATTCACTAATTGTTTTCACATACATCATTCTATTTTGTTATTTTGATGAGGATTAATGAAGAGGCATAACATGCAAATAAGGGACACAAACTAGGTGCCTTCATGATACACTTTTTAATGTCAACCAGGATGCAGGCAATCTGTGAATTGCAATCAATGTGAACAATGATGAGTGCCTTGTTGATGGCATGGATTGGCATAATTTTCAAGTAAAATTATGACCATATGGTGCTAATGAATGTAGTTGTGTCTATCCTTAATAGTGGGATATATCATGCAATCATGTTTGGGCAGCTGCTACATTCGTTAATTTTGACTATGATAAACTTGTATCATATTTGATAAATAATTCTTTTTATCATCCATATGGATCTGAACATCATGGTGTTCCTGACAAGAGGTATTCACCACAATTTGATGGAAGTATAGGAATCCATCCCCTATTACCGACTAACTAATGGAAAGTTTGAAGACCAAAGAAAAAAAGAATGTGCACGTCCATGAAAATTGATCCCATCAATATACATACCATTGTCATAAGTTTGACAGAAATGGTCATAACAGACACACTTGAACTTTTGTAATGTGATGTTTTTAAATTTATACAAGTAATAAACATTTTCAATTTGATCAAATAGTGTAATGTACATTTTTTTATTTAGTCAAGTAAACTAATATTTTAATAGAGTCAAATAATGTAATTTTTTGAATTAGCCAAGTAATATAATGTTTCAATTTGGTCAATTAATGTAATGTTTTATTTTTTATTCATATAGATATGACACCTAGAGTCATTTTGACTCTTCTATCACCACTATGGGTTCTTAGGTCGGTGTGTTGCTGATTAGGATGTGTTGCACAACATTTACATAGTGGATTTTGGTGTGGTCCATAAGTTACAACCTATCCACCTAGATCCCAAATTGACCAGTCCTAGTTAATCATTGGGGAAAGGCTAGAAACAACTTTAGGTTCCCATGCTTTGAGATGACTGTCACATTTTGGTATGTGGTAATTCTTTAATGTCTTTGGATAGATAGACCACTAGTTATATCTACATATCCTACAGGCCCAAATGCGGGACATTTTGCTACATGGTCTCTCACCTTTGTTAGCATTACATGGGGAGTGCATTGGATGGGATGTCCACAAGGCACATTCATCTTACATGGTTGCATGACTCATTTTTTTAGGATGCATTTCACTGTGGAGAATGAAGAGCATCAAGAAGCAATGAGGGTTTTGTATACTAGAGCATATCCTATTTACTTCTTGGGTTGTTACCTTATTGCAGATAGTACTGGAGGTCAGGTTCAAGTATGATACCTCACTGTGTGGCTGAATTTGCGAGTTATAGCACATTGTCTTGGGTTGATTCAACTCTAGCATACATGAATAGGGAGTTGACAAGTCTAGTACCCCTTGATGGTCAATGGCCCACTTGTCTGAGTGTGTGCGTCTACTATAGATGTGGTGTTGGGAGAGGATAGGAATTAGATGAGGGGAGTGGACACATAATGTTTATTTGGGTGTTGTGTTACTAATCAACACAATCTCTTAGAATTTAATACAATATAACATTATTTATCTTCTTATTTATATAACTTCTTGCTTATACAACTTCATTGTGTTTCAATAGGTGGCCCATTTTTGTTAAAAAAATTGAGATTAGGAGAGTCTCTGTCGAGTTTTGTGATGGAATATTTGATCATATTTCTCCTTCTTAGGTGACATTTACTTTTAATGATTTAATTTACTTTTATATTATGCCCTATTTTATGTCTCATGTGTTATGTTTCCACTTGTAATGAACTAGAACCTAGAATCCTACCCTATTTCATGACTAGAAATCTAGTGAGTTTGGTTCCATAGATTTGACCAAACAAGGATGAAAATTGTACCTAAATGAATAATGTTATTGCATATGATATATTATGTGAAAATATATTCTATAACAAACAACACACAACATAGTACACTCATATTTATTTAATAAATTAATTATATTCCAGCATATAAATAAATTTATGAAATGTGACACATATTTTCTTAGCTAACTAATATTCACATAATGGAAAAATCAGAAGAAAGAAATGACAAAATCTAAACTAAAGTTGAATTAATGAACTAAATATGCTAAATGAGTAAAATGTATATTTTCATACTAAATAATAATATATAACTAATTTTGTAACAATGAGAAATTTAATGGGACTCTAATTGAAGATTATCAATATATAAGTAGATAATTTGTCTAAACCATAATGGTGATATAACTCATGAAAGGAAATCCCTAATCTAACAAATAATGGTTAAAATGTGTTCCTTGGGTCCCAATTATCTTGGGTGCCAAGTTTCATATTATTTAAACAATAATAACAATTCTAATTTCATTTAAAGAAGAAAATAGGAGAAAAGGCCAAAAGTGTTAAATAAATTAATAAATGTCTTCAAAAATGAAAACTAATGTCAAAATTGGAATCTACATTTATAAATTAGCCTAGGTGTCAAATTTGGATTTATTGGCACCTTGTTTGAGCCTTAAACGAATTGGACAAGTAAAATTAATTAAAATTTAAATAAACATTTCATTATATAAATTTTCTATTTTCAAAAAAAAAATTCTGTTTTGATTTTTTGATTTCCTAAAGTTTAGTTTTCCTCTATCATGCTATATTTTTATATTGTCATGCTAGTTCCATTTTGGTTTCCCAAGCCTTACTAAATATGACCCCCTTTCTCAACCCTTAGATCTAGATCTAAGGGTGCAGAGATTGTCTCCCACCTCTTGTTCCTTTCCTTTTCTTACAAACAGTAACTGTGTTTCATCACCAATTATATCTTGCCCATATCTCCCTCGTTTGTTGATGATTTTTTGAGATTTATTTGCTGTCAGATTCCTAAGAGGATTCCACATACGCCTATACCTAATTTTCATACCTTTTCTTTCCCCAATCAAAAACCCCATTATTTGGCCTTCCCCATCCTTTATCCCAGAAGCCGTTATAGAGTATCATGACTATTAATTAAGAGACCTAGGGCATCCCTGCCCCATTAGGTAATGATTCATGTGTTCAATTGATTTGAAACATTCCTCAAATATCCATCCAATACTTTATTTTTACTTTGACCCCTTTGGATGGAAGTAGCTCTAGGGACTCTACTGGAGTAATTCCTTTGGGTGAGACGAGTCCTCAGGTTGAAGGCAAGCTCTTGAGATCTTTAGTTTTGGTTGGCTTTCAACCATTCCAAATCTTGACAAGGTTTTTGGTTTTGGGCCACTGGAGCACGGTGATTGTGACCCTTCGTGCAATGTGAGGGCCTGACAAGGTCCCCTACATGTTTGAAGGGACTTGGCAGACCCATCTTCACTAGCCCTTTGCCCCAATTTTGATAGGTCTATGATTTCATCTTTACCTTTTGACTCTAGTGTGTGTGAATTCTGATGAAGTGTATGGGAAGTCTATGACTACTTTTCCTAGTTTTGCATACATTTGTTTTCCCTGAACCTGATGAACTATTTTGGGGCCTTTCCATTCAGGTGGCTTTTACATATAGTCCTTTCTGAGTCTCATTTTCTATGGTTGAAGTGGAATAGCTTTCTGAGTCCCATGTTCTCATTTTGTTATCCGTTTGAGGTCTCTAGGTCTATTGGACCACGATGAAGATGATCCAGATCCTCATTGTTGATGAAGTGCCAGGAACCTCGATTTCTATTCCTGAGTTGAACCTTGATACTTCAATCATTGTGTATCATGTGATGTTTTGGTAGAAACGAAGAAGATGACAGTCGATGCTTTCACAATTTTGCCCTTGCTCTTCCTTGATTGCTTGATCATGATTTGAAGGGCAAAATTGTCTTTTCCCTCGACCTAGGTCTTCCTTGTGATGAGTTGTGCACCTTGTTGGATGCTTGGGCGGGCCGGTTAGCCAATTTTTATTGGGCCAACACATCAAGATTGTTGATTGTGAATTTTTTCAATATACATGGATTTTTTCGATTTCCTAATTGGTCACAAAGTCTAAATTTCACAACTTATTATTTGTGGACCACAAAAATAAAATAAAATGTATTTTATAATCAGAAAATTAGTTCCCACCTAATGGTTTCTGTTTCATCACCAAATTCCAATATAAGAAATATATTATCTTTTATATATTTATCTTTTAAAATTTATAACTAAAATATATAAGTTAAAAAATAAAGTAAAATGTATTTTAAACTCAAAAAAATATAACCTACAAGGTAGCATGGTTTTGATAACCTAATTCAATAACAATAAAAGGCTATTTTTAGGGTTTATATAATAATGTAAACCTAACACTAATCTCGTATATGCTTATAAGAGGTTGCTTGTGGACTAAGATGGGATTAGGGTTTTGATCCCTAGACACATATAGATTTCATTGTAGGTATGATTGCATTCTCTATTATTCTATATTGAGAAATTAACCCAAATTATCTCTCTCTTGATAGCCTACACAACTTCTCTCTATCATGAGAATTCATTTCATGTGAAATATTGTATTGGATTCTGATCTTACTATCATCCCACTTTTTTGAACATTTTTTGACTCTAGAATGTAATTTTCTTCATGATGAAACCCTAATTGATGATATGTACTAAGTGAACTTTTGTTGTGGACGTTTATATTATTCAATTATGTGAAGGCAATCTTACTTATTCTATTTTTGAAGACTGAACTTTATACTTGCCTCTACATTATGCATACCCTATGATTTAGTAGCCCTAGAGTAGTGTAATTACTTTGGTTTTTGGGTTGTGTGCCCATTTTATATTTTTAGGATGGAGATTGTGTACCCCACACCCGGTCTGTGTGCCCACTTCTATATATATTGGGGAGTTTGGTAGTATGGCATTCTCTACTAGGTTTCAAGGTTGTGAGCCTTGGTCACTATTTTTTTATATTATTCTAGTGCTATGTTTATCTCGCATGCATGCAGGTTGATTTTACTGTGATAGGTTTTTTCCCAAAAAACATTATGTGTGCTTGTGTGGAACAACTATATGTTTTTTTTGTCAAGTATTCTTCTTGGTTACCATCTCATTGCAATTCATATTCTTTTGATACCCAGTTCGGTGATACTTTTCTTTTCTATGGGAAGCCTTGTTTATTTGACATCCTTTATTTCATAATGTTGCTTAATCCCTTATTTAGTATGTACCTACCAGCATTTTGCAGATACATTTACTTTTCTCCTTTTGCTAGAATATGCTTCCAACCTCAGATGTAGGACTTGGAAGATTGGACTTGGTGACATGGACGTACTTGGTGTAGCTATTGGGGAGATAGACTTGAGATAATCAGACATCCCTCTACCTAAGTTCCTATATTGTAACTTTCATGTAAGCCCTATATGGTATATGGTGATGTACTTTTGTAAAATTGAATATTGTCATGAAACATTATTCTGTTGCTACACTCTGGTTATTCTTGTATACCGTCATTTGAGAAATGAAAAGATACACCTATTCTAGCACACTTTTTAAGGGTGTTTGGAATAGATGGTTCATTCCTCAAAATTAACTAGGGAGTGGATCCCCTCTTGGGTCCCACTCCTTATAAGATGGTATCAGAGCCATAGTGGTTGAATATCTGATTATTTCAATTTTGTCTTTCTACTTAGAACCCTTGTCTTACATGTTTAACTTAGAATTGACCTATGTTATTTTTGAGATGATGAAAGGTCGGTTAGGAATTATTTGAGGTACACATTAGTGTCATGATTAGTAAACCCTAATATGATGAGGTTTTAGGTGGTCTTACCCTACCATATAGGTTAATGGTAAGATATCTCTCTGGATATCAAGAATTAACAATAGATTGTTTTTGACATGATAATGTGGAAGTAGTTGATAAGGAGATCATATTTGGATAAAATTGTGACTTGGTTTTGCCTCGATTTGGCACCAATTTATATGTAAATAAAATCTGTATTTTATCAAGGTTTTCTTGAACTAAGTCACAATGAAGAGATGTGTGTAGTTTTGATAGTGAAACAATAGAGTTAGTTAGAATTGAAATCTAAACCCGAGTTTTGTCCATGAAGTGAAGACTAGAAATATTTTGATGGTTAAAAATATTTAGTCAGCTTACCCTTTTGTACCCTATGACTTAGTAGATGCTTATGTGAAAGTTATGGGTTGTTAGGTTAGTAAGACAAGGACCTAAAGGTAACCCTAGTTGGATACAACTATTGGATAGTATGCCCAAACAACAAATCATATGTGATTGGAATGTGGCATTAGATACCTGATTTGATGATAATAATAAAGGTAATTCCTTATATTATGTTTGTCTCAATCATGCCATGATGTCACATACATAATAGATGTCTAAAGAATGATGATAATCAGTGACATATGTCTTCAAGTTGATGACCTGAATAATGAGATCATATGTATGATAAGAGTACATACATTCTTGTTATTTCACTAGTCAAATATTACTGTGGAAGCAAGATATACATCAGTTATACATAAGACTACAGTGTGTGTTGATTGATGACAAAGTCTCATTACTCATGACATATGATATCAAGTCAAACACATGTACATGTCAGAGAACAGTGTATCAAACAGACCCACCATGAGAGTGATACATGTACAACTTGGAATGGTAGTCAGAATTAGCTTTCATAGTGATAGTGGTGATTGTTGTTCTTATACCTTAAGTCGCTGCATTCATCACATGTTTTTCATTGTATTTATATGTCATCCAACGTGACCTTGAATAAGGGTTTCCATAAAGGTGATGCTTGGGTGCATTGTGACACACAGGGATTGAGTGTGAGTGATGCAGATGGGATATGTCCCTTCTACGAGAGATTGTTATACATGCCTCTTGATAAGAGAGACTAAGAAATGTATGGTCATACTCATGTGATTCAATATGTGATATGTGAACTCACATGCATCTCAGACAGTCTGTTCTAGTTCAAGGAACATGGATTGAACTTAAAAGGATGACAATTCCATGCCTTGAGTTCAATCTGGATATCTGAGACAAAGGAACTATATGATCACAGTAACACTAATCACAGATTGAAGGTTGATGTTGTTATCTAACTTTCAAAACTACTTGGGTAGCAATTATGTGTTGCTAGATACCATTCATTGCTTCTGATGTCATAAGTTGGTTATGGACATTCACTACCAACATAATTTGGGACATATAGCGTCACATGTATACGATGCACTTGGAATAGGAGTTTATTCATGAATGATGTTTAAATTTATTACCAAAGGTGTTTAGGTATTCAACTAAACAACTAAGGTTCAAAAATGTCTGACTGGACTCTGAACGAACCGATTCAAGTGTTGAACCAATCGATTGAAGTGTTAGGTCAATTTGAAAAAACATTGGCTGACAAATGTTTGAACCAGGACATGAGCTGACTGGTTCACTAATTGAATGGACCGTTTCAAGGTTTCAAATGATCGTTCATGATGAACCTCTCAGTTCAAGGATGAAACACTTTGATCAAGGACTAGTGCTAACGTCATGTTGTGCATTAATCATACAATGGATACCAATGTGATTTAGACTAGGAAATATGCATGAATTGACTGGTTTAGGGTATGAACTGACCGATTCATTCACTAACTGACAGACTCATGAGTGAACTGATTGGTTCACCATTCATGGTTTCTAGAAAATTCATGAATCTTGTCTCTTTGACTCCCACACTGACTAGAAACCCTGACCCTAGACTCTCCTATAAATAGAGGGGTACTAGGGGCTTCCCAGATACAACAATAAGCTCTAACAATTGTGGACTCTTTGGTTGTGGTAATAAATAAAGAGTTTGAGCAAGTCCTGCCTATAAAAAGGAGGGATAGCAAGGGAGAGATAATTGTAGGAGAGCGAATGGGTGCTTGTACACTGTCATTCAAAGGGACATCTCCTTCCCATTGGCCCAGGTAGCACAACGTGGAGTTCCCCATGGTGTGTGTGGATTACTCTAGAGGTGAGGAGTTTTTCCCACTAGGAGGACGCTATAAACCATCATCTGTGGTTTTCCACCAGGAGGATGCTGCTAACGACTGTTCAAGTATTGTTGTCTGAAGAAGAAGTTTGTTGCTGCTTGGAGAAGAAACACACTACTGCAATAAGAGTTGTCACTGGACTTGCTCTAGGACTAGGTATAACTCTTGTTACTTTCCTTCCTAGATACATTGATGTTGATGTGATCTTCTAGTTAGGGAATTGGGCTTTAAATTTTTTTTTCTTCTATCTTATTTGTCGCCCTGATTTCCCAATAGTAGTATGAAAGCCACATCAATTTACAATGGATCTGGATTTATCAATGTGATCACATTTATTTTATTACATGCGATGCGAATATTAAACTGGTTAATGTTCATATCTGATTAATTCCCACAAACGATTCCACTAACTAATATATATATATATATATATATATATATATATATATATATATATATATATAGAGAGAGAGAGAGAGAGAGAGAGAGAGTCAGGCTAAAATACACTCGAGTGTATTTGGAGCAGAATACACTTAAGTAGTTTTTTATGATGCAATATTTTTTAAAAAATATAATCCATTAATCTTCTTTAACATCTTGTGAATAGCTCATATGCAAAATTTGAGCACATTTGGACATTTATCAGTCATGTTATAAAGACCGCAAAAATTATGTGTTACAAATTGCTTTCATGCTTCAATTTTGTTGCACTCAAATGAGTGACTTACACTCATCCAAATGGGCTCAAAATTTGTATGTAGCCTAGTTATAGTATGACGGTGAAGATCAATGGTTTACATTTTGTAAAAAATAGTCTTGATATGCAAACACTATTGAGTGTATTCGTGCGATCTGTACACTCAAGTGTATTCTAGCCTAACTATATATATATATATATATATATATATATTGCAAAATACATGAGACATCCTAAAATTGGTTTTGATGGTGGATGTTAGCAAGGTTATGGCCAATAACGCTAGATCTATGAGTGTATGGTAGTGGTTCTTTATTCCATTTTATATCTCGGTTTACATACCGAGCCTCCCTCCTCATTTCTAAATGTAAATTAATGCTCTTATTCCTATTTATTCTTAAATGTGACTCGATATTTTCCCTTTTACAATGTAATATGAAATAGGATAGATTTAATTTACATTTTGTTGTGAAAATCCGTTCTTCATAACATGAATTGACTGGCTTGTGAGACGAACCGATCGACTAGAGGACTGAGGAGGCCATACGATAGGAGGATGAAGAGAGTGGTGTCCCAACCAATCGATTGGAGGAGTCTAGACATCGATTGAACCTAATACCATACAACCATTTCAATAGCCGGACCGAGCGGCCAGGAGGTGAGCCGATTGGTTCAAGTGTTGAACTGGTCAATTTGGATTGGCTCAAGCACAGATCTTCACCAATAGTAGGTTACTATAGATAATGTAATCCTTAAGTGGTAGTAATTCCTTGTGGCTCCAAGGAATTACAATAGTATGTCCATAACCATCGCTTGTGTTTATAATTTCATGTTTTTGTTTGTGGGGTATAACATGTATATGATATGTACTATATGTTTGTGGTGATCGTATATTAATATGTATTTATATAAAATCCCTCAATCTAAATATTAATTCTAAGATGCTCTCCATTAGCAATACACATGAAAAGCTTGATCGACTATTCATGGGCACGCCTAGCATGGTGCATTGTCCATCTCGTATAAGTGTTATGGTATTTATGTGGGTATGTCAAGCGGGGTCCATTACTATCATGTTGGCTTTTGGGTCAAGCTTAACTGGGCGTCCTTAATGATATTAAGCACTTGGAAGCATGTAGATGGACAACCGAAAGGAGTTGTGCATACCATCTATCCAAGAATTGCATGAGATGTAATTGTAAAAAGTTGCCTACCTTAATAAATTAGTTATGGATGTTGGAGTTGACCGGGTAATGATTCAATTATTTTAGGTCTTGGCTTACTAGAAGTTTGTACACTACAATCTTCCAAATTGATACATGAGGGTTATCAATTTGAAAAAATGTGTGAGTGAAAATTAATTAAAGGACAAATTAATATCGACAATATTCTCAAATTAATTCAAAAATGTTTTGATGAAGTTGCACACAAAAATTGTAGACAAATGCAAATACGTTATCATTGTGATCAGTCTTTGAGTAGGACAAACTAAATGGGATTGACTTCCACGTCTGATTTAGGACTTTGAGAAGTGTTCTCATAAATGAGTGAAATATTTATGCCCTTGAAAGACCAGAGCCAGTGGAACCTTCTATAAATGCACATAAGGATATACTGGAGGCTTAGTTGAAGCATGCTAATGATGTCGCAGACAAAAACACCTTATGTTTAGCTGTATGAATTATGAGTTGCATGAACAACATGAAAACCTGAATATTTCTGAGGTAGTAACACATCTTAAGAATCATGTAAAGAAAGTAAGGTCTAATGTCTCTAAATCATTGTTTGAGTGTAAAATGACAGACAGAGATCCAGTAGAGCCCCATGTGCTCAATATGATTGGGCATGTGGAAAGACTGGGATTTCTTTTAGGTCAAGAGTTGGCCATGGATATAGTTTATCGAGTAGCTTGGCCAAACGACTGTTTGAATTGCTTGGCATGTTCACAAATGTTGAAGCACAAATGAAGATCGACAAACCCATGATGATGATTAGTGGAATAGAGTCCAAGGATAAAGGCAAGGCCAAGAAGAGTTCTAAGGCTAAGTTGAAGTCCATTCTTCTACAATCAAGATGAGGAGAGGGGTAAGTGCAAAAAAGAATATGTCCTTTTCACTTAAACGATTAAGGGAAGTGCCACCATTGTCACCAATCAGACATTCGTAAAGGAATTGTCTTCTTATACATAGGAACTTGGGAAGAAGGAGATAGAGATATCCACTTCAGGACCTAAGAAGAAGTAAGCTAGAACTATGTGGAGCAAAATTTTCTTCCACTACAGTTAGAATCTATCATTCATGGGAATGTATTAGAATTAGTGAATTGCTATTATGTACCAGCCATTAATGAAAACATCATATATCTTGTATGACAAGAATATTATGAATAATTTATGTTTCATTTTAAAAGATGAGATCTTATATGGTAGTGTCATATGATTCATAATCTATACTCGATAGTTGTAGATACAAATGAGTATACCACATATACTGAATGACTTGATGACTGAAATAATGAAATATGCATAGCATTGTCGTCTTAAGCATGTAAACTAGAATTGCATTTCTAGAATCCATAATGATGGCTATATAGACTCTTATGGTTATTGAACCATTAGAGATATGCAAGTCTATTTATCAGGCAATATGACAAAAGCATCTTCACTAGATGTAGTGGGAGAGTGACTGTTCTATTAGGGCTCATTCATACTAATGTATCTAGACCTTTTAGAATAAATTCTAATGATATCTACCAGTACATGATTATATTTTTTGATGCTATCAGTAGATATGGAAGTTTGAATTTTATGAAATTCAAATATAAATCTCTTTAAATGTTCAAGGAGATCATGAATGAAGTATGTAACTAACTTGGTAAAGTATTAAGACACTTTGACATGATCCATGTTGAAATATTTTAAACCAAGAGTTTGAGGACCTTCTGGGAGATCATGATAATGTATCATGGTGACTCCACCTGAAACACAATGAGAATGTATCATGATAATGTATGAAAGGAAAGAATCACACCTTGCTAAGTCATTGTGTGATTATCAATAAAATCTAGCTAATATTTCAATTTTCTTTTGAGCACATGATTTACACAAAAATAGATGTACCATCTAAAATGGTTCAAAAGGCACCACATGAAATATGGCACGGGAAGAGTCCTGATATGTCTTTTAAAGATTAGGATTGAAAATGTATGTAAGAATATAGTTTCTTGAATAGCTTTGTCCACAAACCACATATGTTATTTTTTTAAATGCTATTCTTATCCCATTCTAACAAAAACGTGTTTGATTGCCAGGATGGCTGCATTCCTGAAAGGGAATTTAATTCAAAAGGAATCAGTCGAAGAAATGTAGAACTCGAAATGTTCAAGAATAAAAAGGAAACATTGAACCTAAAGAGGTACATTGGGAACAATGAGAATCACAAATTTTTATGGGATCTCAAGTTCCTTGTGTAACACAAAATCGCATAGAACTTGGCTTGAGCTTGAAACATTGTGATATCTTATGACTCAAGAAGGCGGTAAGTTGGTCATATATGATGAGTCAACAAACTACGTAGAGGCTATTGAGGGACTAGAGTCTAAGATATGGCTTGAGGTCACGAGATCAAAGATGGACTCCATGTAAACCAACAAGGTATGACCTTGGTCGATCCACCTAAATGGATAAGACCCATAGGGTGCATTTGGGTCTTTAAGAAAAGACTGTCATGGATGGTAGTGTACAAACCTATAAGAATAGATTGGTAGAAAAGGGTTTCATACTAGTTTAAGGTGTTGAACATGATGAAATCTTTTTACTAATTGCCATGGTTAAATCCATTGAGATAATGCTTGCTATTGCAGCTTAATGTGACTATGAGATTTGGCAAAATGGATGTTAAAACCACATTCCTAAAGGAATATTGAGAGGATGTGCATGTGACAGAACCTAAAGGTTTTATAAATCTAATAATGTAAATAAAGTTTGTAAGCTACAAAGGTAAATCATTGTGATTAAAGTAAGAATCTTAGAATTGGAATCTTACATTTGACAAGTGAGTCAAAGAGTTTGACTTGAGTCAGAATGAAGATGAAATCTATGATTACAAAATATTTAGTGGGAGCATAATTATATTCCACATAACTATGGGGAATAACATCCTTATACATTAAAACTTGATAAGGAAAGTACCTTTTCTATGAAGGGTTTAGGCAAAGAATCCTATGTAATAGGAATTGAGATCTATAGAGATAGATCAGCAAAGATTCTTGACCTAAGAAAGAGCACATACATTGGAAAGATGTTGAAGATGTTCAACATGCAAGGCTCAGTGAGAGAAAACATGTCCATGCTCCATAGAGTTAGTCTCTCAAGATTCTAGTGTCCTAGTTCTAGTGAAAAATGGGAAAACGTGAGTGAGATGTCATATGCATTCACAATTGGATCTCTCATGTATGCAACGTAATGTACTCATCCCATTATTTTGTATGTATTGGACATGATGAATGGATATCTGTCAGATCCTAGTGAAAGTCACTGGACTACCATAAAGAACATCCTTAAGTACTTGAGAAGCACTAAAAGGATCGGTTCCTTGGTTATGGTAATAAGGAAGAGTTGGGTGTAGATGGTTATACTGATGTAAGGTTCCAAAATGAAAAATAAAATGATTGATCGCAATCTAAATCTGTGTTTGACCTTAAAATGAGAACTGTAAGATGGAAACTTTTTGAGCTAGAGATAGTTGTTTAATTCTACAATAAGAAGTTGAGTATCTTGGTGTTACGAATACAACAAAGGATACTATATGAATCTAGAAGTTCATATAGATGAACTCAAGGGAGGTTCCAATCATTGATGACACATTAGAAATGTTGTACAAATAGTGGAGCTATTGGTTAGGCAAGGAATCTCAGATAGCACACTATGGCACTTCCATCTCATACGGGATGTCATACAATGAGGAGATGTGAAACTTGCAAAATACCAACTAGAAGAAAGCATTGCTAAACCGCTACAAAAGTGCTTATGGAATAGAAATATGATGGACATGTTAAGATCACTTGTGATAGATTCATGGGTGATTGGATCTAAGTGCAAGTAGGAGTTTGTTGGTATTTATGCCCAAAGAGCCAATCATATGATGATTGGTATTTGGCATTAGATACCAGATTTAACAATAATAAAGGTAACTTTGTATATAATGTTTGTCTCAATCATGAGATGATGACACATACATAGTAGATGTCTAAAGAATGATGATACTCGATGACATGTGTCTTAAGGTTGATGACCTCAATAATGAGATCATATGTATGATAAGAGTACTTACATTCTTGTTATGTCCCTAGTCAGATATTATTGTGCAAGCAAGATAACAAAAGTAGTACATAAGACTAGAGTGTGTGTTGATTGATGATAGAGTCACATTAGTCATGATATATGATATTAAGTCAAACACAAATGCACATGTTAGAGAACAATGTATCAGATAGACCCACCTTGAGAGTAATGCATGGATACCATGGGATGGTATTCAAAATTAGTTTTCATTATGATAGTGGTGATTGTGGTTCTTAGATTGAAGTCACTACACTCATCACATGTGTTTACTGTATTTAGATTTCATCCAATGTGATTTTGAATAAAGGTTACCATAAAGGTGATGCTCAAGTGCATTGTGACACATGGGGATTGAGTTTGAGTGATGCATATGGGATTTGTCCCTTCTATGGGATATTGATATATAGGCCTCTTGATAAGAGATTCGGAGAAATCTATGTCCATACTCATGTAATTCAATATGTGATATGTGAACTTACATGCATCTCAGACATTCTGCTCTAGTTCAAGGAACATGGATGGAACGTTGAGAGGATGATGATTCCAAGCCTCAAGTTCAATCCAGATATCAGAGACAAAGGAACTATACGATCATGATAACACTAATATTGGATTGTAGGCTAAAGTTGTTTTCCAACTTTTCAAACTACTTGGGGTAGCAATGATGTGTTCCTAGATACTACTCATTGCTTGTGATGTCATAAGTTGGTTATGGACATTCACTACTAGCGTAATTTGGGACCTATAGGGTCACACACATAGGATGTACTTGGAATAGGAATTTATTCATGAATGATGTTTTAATTGATTGCTAAAAGTGTTTGGGTATTCAATTAAACAACTAAGGTTCAAAATTGACTGACTAGACTCTGAATTGATCGGTTCAAGTGTCGAACCAACCAGTTTGAGTGTCAGGTCAATTAGAAACAACATTGGTTGATCAATGGTTGAACCAGGGCATGAACCGACTGGTTCAAGGTCTCAAACGGCCGATTTAAGTGATGAACCACCCAGTTCAAGGATCGATTCGATTGGATCAAGGATTAGAGTTGACATCATGTTCTGCATTAATCTTACATTGAATATGAATAGATTAGTCCTGGGCAGTTGGTGAGTGAACTGATCGGTTCATCATTCACAATTTCTAGAAAATTCATGAATTTCATATCTTTAATTCCCAAACTGACTAGAAAAACTGAACCTGGCCTCTCCTTCTAAATAGAGGGGTATTGAGGGCTTCCCAAATACAAAAATAAGCTCTAACAATTGTTGTCCTTTTTAGTTGTGATAACCAATGGAGATCCCAAGTAAGTCCTACTCATAAAAGGGAGGGATAGCAAGGGAGAGACAATTGTGGGAGAGCAAATCGTGGCTAGTACACTGATGTTCAAAGGGACAACTCCCTCCCATTGGCTTTGGTAGTGCAACGTGGAGTTCCTGGTGGTTTTCCTGGACTAATTGAGAGGCGAGAAGTTTTTCCCGCTGGGAGGATGCCATCAACCGTGATTTGTGGCATTGTACCAAGAGGACATTGCTAATGACTATTCGAGTGCTACTACCTAGAGAAGAAGTTTGATGTTGCTTGGAGAAGAAGCATGCTACACCAACAAGAGTTGTCACTAGACTTGTTCCAGAACCACGGATAACTCTTGTTACCTTCCTTACTAAATACATTGTTGTTGACGCGATCTTCTAATTAGGGAATCAGGCTTTAAATTTTTGTTTCCTCTTCCATATCTGTCACCCCTATTTCCCAACAACTTCTTAGTTGGACCCATGATTAATGAAAGAAAAACCTTAAAAATACACAAAGAAATGATCCATAAGTAACTCTAATACCTTGATGTTGTTTAGTTTGACTTTTCAAGTTAAACCTTTTAAGGGGTGGACAATAAGTGATTGAAAATGTATGTATGATTAGATTTTGAGACGAAATCCTTCTAAGGGGTTGAGTGTTGTAATGAACTAGAATCTAGGATCCTACCCTATTTCATGATTAGAAAGGTAGTGAGTTTGGTTCCCTACAATTGACCAAACAAGGATAAAAATTGCACCTAAATGAATAATTTTAATGCATATGATATATTATGTGACAATAGATTCTATAATAAACAACACACAACATAATACAATTATATTTATGTAATAACTTAATTATGTGCCAGCATATAAATAAATTCATGAAACATGTTACATACATTTCCTTTGCTAACTAATATTCACATAATGGCAAAATAAGAGGAATAAATTACAAACATCTAAAGTAAAGTTGATTTAATGACTAAATATGCTAAATGAGTAAAATGTGGATTTTCTTTTTTTTGGTCGGCAAAAAACTCGTGTTACTATTGTGAGATACCAAAACTTCAGGTACAACCAAACGCACCCCCTAATCCTACAAGAGGATTACCAAAACACCAAAAGGACATCAAACAGTCTTACAAAGAAGACTCAAAAAAGAAAGACATGACTCTGACCTAGATCTTCACACCAAAAAGCAAACATACAAGCCACCGCAGAAAGACTCACCCCCTATTCTGATGAAGAGCTACTCATACAATAATGCACACCCACAAAGAGAGCAGATTCATCAGCGTGGGGAGAAGAAAAAACTACCATGGCCAGTACTCCTACTTGTTGAAGTGGTACCAAGAGAGAACTGTCTATCTTCATCCGCATACACAGTATAAAGCTAGCAGCAACATCCTGTACTCATGTCGGACGCACGAAAAGACTGGAAGCGCTATATCAACTACTCGGATCACCAGATAGCAACCAGCCTGAAACATCCTTCACACAACAATATCCTCACCCATAAAAATAGTGGAAAGAATGAAACAAGAAGCAGTTCCCAGCCCTCAGACAACAGACACAGACCTCAACATCATCTGCAACTTAGACCGTAAATAGGAGAAGGAATGATATGGTGTCAGCCATTCTTCCTCTTCTTAGGGGATTTTTTCCCCTACAAGGCTTGTAAAAACTGAACTCCAATGATTCAGCCTCCCACCCCTGTTTGCACAGAAGAAAAACACCGAGCACCTTGTGAGTGCTGTAGAATAGCATCCAACCGAAGACAAATAAAGAGCCCTTAGTGAGCTCCCCCCTATCAGACACTGGAGTATCAGGGGCCTGCTACCAGGATCCGAACCGCTCCCACCCATCGAAGACCACAACAACCGTGCTTCAGCACCGTAGATGAGAGGCACCACCATCCTGGACGAGATCCGGACCAGTGAAGCATCGCCATCGGTGCCATAGATGAACATCACGAAGCTTCACGCTCGAGTTCCGCACTAAGGACTTCATGTCCTATGAGCTGCTCTCGGGAGTGCTACAAAGCTGCCCTTGTTTTCACAGAAGCAAATCGACGAGCACCAGAGAGGGTGACCCATCACACAACCAAGGGGGGAGGACTCCCTCTTCTGTTTCGGTTCACCCTAAGTCCACAGGCGCCGTCTAGAGGGAATGCCGCTGGCTGGGCATGGCAAGGAAGAGTTGAAGAAGACACAACGCCATTGATGCATTGGACAAGGCCAGAAATACAGCTTGGGGGAAAGCGGCAGGAAGAAGAATGAGGTCGAGGGCACCCTTGCTTCGCCTGCGGCGGCGATCGATCAAGCAAGACGCCAGATCCTGGACAATGGCCCTCTCCATCCATCCCTATTAATGGACAGGAGTCGACTAGGTCGAAGCAGCCACACACAACCTGGATCTGAGCTTCAAGCTCCTTGTCACACCTTCCCCTCCGCCGAACCATGATCTACCTCAGACAAGCAGCCAGTAAGACTCCCTGGTTCGCAGATTCCTCGATCAGGTCACGGCTCACGCAGCGCAGACACACCTACGATTCGATCGAGAGGAGAAACCATCGAGGCAACAGGATCCGCTCGATGCCTTCTTCTCCAAAAATAATAATAATATATAAATCTTTTTTAACAATGAGAAATTAATGAAACTCTAGTTATAGAGTATCAATAAATAAGTAAACACTTTGTCTAAATTGTAATGGTTATATAACTCATGAAAGGAAATTCCAAATCTCAAAAATAATGGTAAAAACATGTTCCTTGGGTCCCAATTAGTTTGGGTGCCACGCTTCATATTATTTAAATAATAATAACTATCCTAATTTCATTTGAAGAAGAAGATAGGAGAAAAGTCCAAAATTATTAAATAAATTAATAAATGTCCTCAAAATTGAAAACTACTATCAAAATTGGATTGTACATGTATTAATTAGCCTAGGTGTCAAATTTGGATTTATTGGCACCTTGTTTGATCCTTAAATGAATTGGATAAGTAAAATTAATTAAAATTTATATAAACACTTAATTATTTCAATTTCCTATTCTGATTTTCTAAAGTTCCAATTTTCCTCTATCATGTTGTATTTTTAGACTATCATGCTACTTCAATTTTGGTTTCCCAAACCTTACTAAATACGACCCCCTTTCTCAGCCCATGGATCAGGATCTGAGGGTGCGGGGATTGTCTCCCACTGCCTATTCCTTTCCTTTTCTCATGAACAGAAACCATATTTCCTCACCAATTATATCTTGCTCATATCCCCCTCATTTGTTGATGATTTTTGAGATTTTTTCATTGTCAAATTCCAGAGAGGATTTTGCATATGCCTATACTATTTTCCTTACCTTTTTTATCCATTCAAAAACCCCTTATTTGACCTTCCCCATCCTTTTTCCCAAAAGTTGTGATAGCATATCCTGACTACAAAGGAAGAGACCTAGGGCATCTCTGCCGCACTAGGAATGATTCTCATGTTAAATTGATTTCAAACTCCCTCAAGTATCCATCCAAAACTTTATTCTTCCTTTGACCCCTTTGGATGGTAGTGGCTCCAAGGACTCTGCTAGAGAAATTGTTTTGGGTGAGACGATCCTCAGGTTGAATACAAGCTCCTGAGATCTTTGGTTTTGGTTGGCTTTCAGTCATCTTAATCCTGACAAGGCATTTGGTCTTGGGATACTTGATCATAGCGATCGTGACCCTTTGTGCCGCTTGAGGGTCAGATGAGGACCCCTAGATATTCGAAGGGATATGGCATATCCATCTTCACTAGCCCTTTGCTCCAATTCTATCAGGCATGTGATTTCATCTTTACATGTTGACTCTAGTGCGTGTGAAGTTTATCTCTACTTGTCCTGGTTCTGTGTATGTTAGTTTTCCCTGAACCTAATTAACTATTCTAGGGCCTCTCCCCTAAGGTGGTTTACACTTAGAGCCCTTTTCTAGTCTCATATTTTGTGGTTGAAGTAGAATCCCTTTTTAAGGTCCCATGTTGCCATGTTGTTATCCGTTTGGGTACCCATGTCTATTGGACCACGATCAAGATGATGGAGATCCTCATTGTTGATGAAGTGTCAGGAACCTCAAGATTTTTCCTTGAGTTGAAGCTTGATAATTAAATCATTGTGTATCATGCAATATTTTGGCAGAAATGAAGAAGATGATAGTAGATGCTTTCACTATTTTTCCCTTTCTGTTCCTTGTTTGTTTGATCATGAAGGGAAAAATTGGCTTTTCACCCTTGATCTCGATCTTCCTTACACTGATTTGGGTGCCTCGTTGGATGCTTAATCAGGTAGCTGGACGATTTCAATTGGTCCCACACAGCAAGATTGTTGATTGTGGATTTTTTTGGCATACATGTATTTTTCAATTTCTTGATTGGTCACAAATTCTAAAATTCATAACTTATTATTTTTAGACCCAAAAAATAAAATAAAAAATGTTTTAGAATCAAGAAATTATTTCCCACCTAATGGTATCTTTTTCATCATCAAATTCCAATCTAAGAAATATATGATTTTTAATGGATTTATCCAATTGCCTAGATCTTATGAAATTCATAACTTAAAATATATAAGTTAGAAAATAAAGTAAAATATGTTGTTAACTTTGAAAAATATAATCTACAATGTGGCATGGTTTTGATAACCTAATTCAATAACAATAAATATATGATTTGTAGGTTTTGTGTAATTAATGTAAACCTAACCCTAATCTAGTATATGTCTCTAATAGGTTGCTTGTAGACAGAGATGGAATTAGGTTTTGATACTTAGACACATATAGACTTCATGGAAGGTATGATTGTATTTTATATTGTTCTATATGGAGAAATTAACCTAAATTATCTCTCTCTTGATAGTGTGTACAACTTCTCTCTCTCTTGCAAATTGATTTCATGTGATATATCCTATTGGATTATGACCTTGTCATCATCCTACTATGTTGGACTTTCTTTTGACTCTAGCTTATACTTTTCTTCATGATGAAACCCTAATTGATGATATGTACTAATTTTGTCCACTTTTGTGGTGAATGTTTATATTGTTCATTTATGTGAAGGAAATCTTACTTATTCTATTTTATAAGACTAAACTTTATACTTGCCTCTACATTATGCATGTCGTGTGATTCAGTAGCCTTAGAGTTGCGTAATTACTTTGGTTTTTGGGTTGTGTGACCATGTTATATTTTAGGGATGGAGTTTGTGTGCCCCATACATGGATTATGTGCCCACTTTTATATATATTGGGGAGTTTGTAGGTATGTCATTCTCTATTAGGTTTCAAGGTTGTGAGCCTTGGATCGGTTGTTATTTATATTATTCTAGTGCTATGTTTATCTTACATGCATGTTGGTATTATTGTGATAGGTTTTGTACCCAACAAGTTATGTGTGCTTGTGTGACACAACTGTTATGTTTTTTTGGCAAGTATTCTTCTTGTTTATTATCTCATTGAAATTCATATTCTTTTAATACCTAGTTGGGTGATACTTTCCTTATCTATGGAAGCCTTATTTATTTGACATCCTTTATTTCATAATTTTTCTCAATCATCTATTTCGTATGCACATACCATCGTTTTGCTGATACATTTACTTTTTTCATTTTGCTGGGGTATGCTTCCAACCACATGTGTAGCATTTGGAAGACTGGACTTGGTGACATCGACCTGCTCGGTGGAGCTCTTGGGGAGATAGACTTGAGACATCCGAATATCCCTCTACTTAGATCCTTATGTTGTAACTTTAATGTAAACCCTATATGGGAGATGATGGTATACTTTTGTAAAATTTAATTAGTCATGACACATTGTTCTACTACTACACTCTGGTTATTTTTGTATATCATCACTTGATAAATGAAAAAATACACCTATCCAACATACCTTTTAAGGGTGTTTGGAATAGATGGTCCATTCCTCAAATTTAAGTAGGGAGTGGATCCCCTCTCGAGTACCACTCATTACACCATTTTTTATTAACATATATAGTTAACTCCTTACACATGGGAGATTCTATAGAGGCTTCCAAAGTGTCCATTAGATCATGATATTTGGTTGGCACTATAGCCTCTAGTATGCTACACTGTAGTAAAGTGACACCTCACAAATAGAGTGCTTGGAAAATTCAAATTTGTTCAAGTACAACCTACTTTTGCCTTGACACAATTCAATAGGATATTCGGGAGGTTCATGCTACTGAGAACTGACTGCATCACTATAGACATGAGGTGAACTTTTGAATGGCATACATGAACCTCTCATTGCCCCTCCACTAATAGATACATTCTTCAATCCATAGAAGCACTACTCTTGGTTTCATTCATATTACTTAGTGGGCCCTCCACCTCAAACTCTGACGACATACTATCCAACCAATTACTGACAATACGAATTTGTGAGTATAATTAATAATTTTTTCATCTACTTAACTTTTATGTTTCATTTTGTTTTCATTATTGATTGCATTTATAACAAGTATTTATTATTTAAGATATATGGTTATGTTAACATGTTGCATCACATGTGTAGATCTTAGTGGCAATGCAGCATGCCCCTGCACATACTAGGAATTGTCTACAACATTCAGGGGACCTACTTTGAGAGTCTTCCTGACTATGCTCCCCATATTACATAGAGTTGTCCATTCATACCTTCATCACTACTCTTGATCCCATTTTTACTCATACCTCTACCACTACTCTTGATCCCATTCCCACTCATTACATCTAGCACTACTCCCTATTCCATTCTTGCTCATTCCTTTATGGGTCCTCAGTTCATGATATAGGAGAAGACATGACAACACTTTGCAGTAGGTGGTATGTCTATTTCATACACCACCATCATAGACAATGCACTACTATAGAGCAGTCTCTTCTTCTTCTTCAATTTCATACACCATGATCCCACCACTATTTGTACATGAGTGTCATGGCCACCTCATGTTACATATTTACCAACTCTGTTTGATATCCAATTTTCCATCCAACCTGAGGGAATACAATGTATTTTTAGAGACCTCTCACCCCACCTCCACCTTTCCATTCTAACATTGGACCTCACCAAGATTTTTCTACACATTTGACACCCATTGAGTCTTCTCTAGATGAGATCCCTATTCAAGATTCAGTGGTACATGTACATGGATGCAGGCAAGGTAGACATGGATGATGTGCTCAATTTATCTTTGTGCATGTTTTACGGTTTTTTATTTGCCTCCGCGATGATGTTGATCTATTTTGTATTTGGATATATCATAAATGACCATCATATATGGTTTATATACTTGGAACATGTTTGATTTTTTATGATATCAATTTAGTAAAATTTGTAAAAATGTTATATTTATTATGTTTAAATACAAGTCAACTAATACAATCAAATCTGAATATTATCCTAGTGCACTGTAGATTGTTCTTAGCAGAAGATATTTAGAATGAATGAGAATCCACTATTGTAGAAAGAAGTATGAACGACATAGGGTGTAACTCTCTATTTGAAAAATAAATTTAGTGGTCTTATTCAAGAAAAAAATAGAATTTGACTAGTATTTCTAATGAAGAAATACAAGATATGTTATTATTGCACACATGAATAATAAACAAATAATAATTAGAAAATTAAAAATTAAAAATGGATCAATGTGTCTTGTATGCAGACGCACTGCTTCCCTTGGTGGCAATTCATCCTTCAAGTAGACACATTGCTCTCCTATGTAAGAAATACATCCCCAACTAAGACACATTGGCCCCACAATGGGGCAACTCATCCCGATCGGGGGGATGTGTCCTAATCCAGTATGCATTGGCCCCATCGTGGGACAACACATCTCTGTTGGAGACACATTTCTCCCAGTAAAAGCAATGTGTCACCCATAGGGATGCATTTCCCTCAGTGGGGGCAATGTGTCCTCCTTGAGGATGCATTGCCTAAAATGCCATTTTCAAAATTACAACACAAAAAATAGCATAAAATCGTATTTACATTTTTTAATATTTTCTCATTAGGTCTTCAACGTCCCAATAGTATTGTAAATACAACAATAGATCATCGTTAGAGGAAAATTTTGTTCTAAAAAGGGAGAATTTTAAATTTTGTGTTTGCAAATAAGTCTACTACATTTTCTCCAAAATGAAGCCATTTCATTGAATTCTTGTGAACAAGCCCAATTTGGACATTTCACATTCACCCTAGGTCTACAACTAACTAATTTTGGGTAGGAAAGTCTACACTTGCCTGCTGCTCAATATAGAGGAGGAAATAAATTTTATAAATAGGTAGGTATTGGTGAAGAGTATTAATAAGGGTAAAGTTAGCACCTACAAGCAATGATAATATTGTTCATAAACAATACATTTCCATTCCAATGAGGAAAATATTGATCTGACAACCAGATATAATTCTACTTTTATATCTAGAACAAGGCCGGTTCATAATAGAGAAAATTTGAAATATAATCAGTAAAGTATTGATGTAATAAATTTCACTCACCACAATAAAGTTGTTCCTCGATATGATATTGGACAATAAAATTGCACTTATGGTAATTTCATCAAAAGAATTGTAAAAAGTTCAAAGATGTGTTTTAAAGATGTATGATCTCATTTCCTTGACTTTAAGTGGATATGGTTATTAAAAAGGTTGCACAGTTAATGATGGATGTTTTCATCACTAATATTCTCAACATGGTTTACTTGTAATACATATATCGACAGATTCAATCATTGTCGACGTACAACAAGTATACTTGAAAAAATTAAAAAGATAACAATGTTCAATTGATCAAAATAAATTAATATTTGAAGAAAATTATGTGGTATATTTTTGTAAAATATGTTCCTTGTTTTATATATTATTATTTTTATCTTGCATGATATTCTGGAATATATTAGATTCTAAGGGATTCTAAAAAATAAAAATTATTTGAAAAATATTATTAGATTTAAGTAAATCAATGCATTCCCTTTTCACTATATGTGTCTTGAAACTATTTTCTTGAATTTATCTAAATTTGACATAAATTATACTTTTATAAATGTCATTTGTAACATTTTGTATGACGATAAATATGCTTTCTTTTCCCTACCCCTTTTCAGTCATTTGACAAGATTATATACTAATTAAATTTATAGCTTTGTCTATTAGTTAATTATTATGAGGGAATACATATATTCTTAGTAGAAAGAAATGGAAACTCATCAAGTACTGGAAATGATGTCTCAATTGCATTAATATATGTTATGTTTGTTGGCTATTTAGGCTAACGAGTTTCAATCCTAACAAGGATAGTTTACCCAACTTAACCAATCTTCGCAAGTATACGGAGGTAGTATAGTCGAGGTCAAACACAAGGAGCTTAAGTAATTAATTGAGCACAACATCACTATAGTTCAACAATCTAGATCGATTTAAAAAGGATGGTGAGGTTTATCTAATTGCAGAAATTCAGATTTAAACAAGCAATAAAAAGATTACTAAAAGAGTTTAGATTCAAATGTTAATGGATCTTGGACATTAGAGTTTCACTCACATATCATAGCACATCTTAGGAACACGTAAATCTAAACATACATAGCACTTGTTTTAAAGGAAATATTGTCTTGCACTTCACCTCCCGGTGCAAGTGCAACGATCTCAACTTAAAGTCACATTCTCATGTATAAATTTCATTTTTGATCACAACATGTTCCTCAACTCATATATCTCCACTATCATGGTAGAAAAAGAGTTTCCAAGAAGAGAACCTCCATACATTCCTGCTCATCTTCTCAGATCAAGCAAGAAAGCAGAACATATGCATATAAGGTGGCCAACAATACATGCAAGAGATGATAAAACCGGTACTTTCATGGTAGAAACACAAGAAACTTAGTATTTAGTACAAAATTAACTTGTTCCATACATGGTATGACATGTGAGCTACTCTCCCAAGCCCAAGAAAGAAGAATTACTCATCCATATTCATGCTTTGCATATTTGCTATAGAAAATTCAAGTTTTAACATGATCTAGAGGAGGAAAAACAAAAAGATCTGAAAATGTAACCACAAGGAGGAATTCTGGCTTGGAGACAAAATTCTCCTCCTTTAGCTTCTCTAAAATGAATTGGCTCCTCTCCCAAAAAGCTGCATGAAGTTTGGGAAGCTTGGTTGCACCTTGGAGAAGACAATGGAGAAGAAGAGAAGAAGAAATGGGCTCCTTTCGTAAGAAACCACCTCCTTTCTCCTCAAAATCTCCCTCCTTTACTTTAGGCTTGCTCTGGGATGAGGGAACTTTTACTAATGACCAGAGATAACCGCCCATCAAGTTCCCCTTTCATTTTAAACAAAAACTCATATTTTTTCAAAATGATGAAACTTCCAGAGACACGACGTGCGTCTAAAGTGCGCGTCGTGCAAAAGCTCTGACAGTTGCTCCAAAATGTACTACACACGACGTGCGATGTATTAATGCACGACGTGCAACTTTCCAAAAAGTTGTTTTGGTCAAAATTCCCAGGTGTACGCCGTGCGTTGGATTGATTCACGCTGTGCAACTTTCCAGAGAGTTTGTTCTTGCCCGACATTCCCAGGTGCATACCGTGCAATTGAGTGTACACTATGCATTTACTTTGTGCGCCTTTCTAGATACTCGCATGCCATGCTCGAAGCCGGGACACGCCATGCGTGTTGTTGTCTGGGTGAATCAAAAACTCTTTGAAATATTGCACGCCGTGCAATTGATATGCACGCCGTGCATTCTGCTGTTTCAACAAAAATTAAACTCTGGAATCATTCTTTATTGTAACTTATCTGCAATGCAAGTTATGGGATGAGTAAAGTAACAAAAAGATGATAAAAGTAATATGAAAAGAAGCTAAATAATATCAAAATGAACCAAACTTGTGTGTGATAGCATGTGAAAAGATGATGTAGAAATCACACAACAAACCCCCCTAAGCTTGAACTATTGCTTGTCCTCAAGCAAAAAGAACAGGGCTACATTCAAGAAGAATAGTCAAGCTCATGCATGGATTAAATGAAAAGAAGATATGCAATCAGCTCAACCAACCATGTACATTGTGCTTGTGTTCATTGTTATCATCTCAAATTTTCAACATCCAAGATAGAGAAATTTAGTTCAGCAAGGTTGGTTCCAAATCAAACAAAATGATCAACTAGACAATACTAAATAGAATTTGGATAATCAAGCCAAACAATCAGTGCATGTACATTAATTTTTAGCTAGTATGGATGTAAGGCAATGAAATAAGTGCAAACATTAACAAACATAGTTGTACTCTATTTGTCAAGGATATGATGATGGAAAGTTTTGGGTTTCCAGCATTCGGTCGCTAATTTAGGCTTATGCTCACATGGAATGCTGGTTGGGGTGTTGTTTTTTCCCTCTTTTGATATTCATATCACCTAACCATTGTTGCCAGATCAGACTCACACTAGGCTAGCATGATATGTGGGCTTTTTGCCATCTTTTTATTGGGTAAAGGTAAATAATTGATAGTGCAAGCATGGTATAACACCAAGAGTCAACAAGAGTGTTAAGACTAGTAAGATTTCAATCATTCATTTACAAAATTTTCACTGAGAATATTATTGTAACGCGCTAAGAGTTTGGCAAGATTATCTCGTATTCTAGTAAGTGTTGCAAAGTTAGTTTATTCACAAAAATTTGGAACCGTTTCATGTATTGAGCAATCCAATATGTAAAAGCTGAGATTTCAAACCAAAAACACAAAACAAGATTATGTACATAGGGATTTTCCTTTTTCAGTTGATTCATGCATGTTTTTGAAAATTGTTTTATATAGCCACAAGAAATACAAAGGACAAGATAGATCAAGCATGGGGTTCATTCTAACATGGTAGCCTCAAATCATATTAATAGTTCCATCTAAGAAAAAGATAACATGGAATGAAAGAAGAAAGCAAACTGACACAACTAACTCAAATGAAAAGAAAAGTAAGCGAACTACAATTACGGGCCGATTGTGCCCCCCAAGCTTGAAATGAGCAGTGTCCTTACTGCATCAATTCAACATATAGAGTTCACGACCGGATACTTGTCATGGATGAGATATCAAAAGTGAGGGCCAGTGCTCCCTTGATCAAGGAAAAACTGGCTGATAAATTCAGAATGTCCATCGGCTGGTCTTCTGGATCCTACTGCTGTGGGAACTGGTGCTGCTCTCGGTATTGGGGATGTTTTGGCGGTGGCATCTGATACGACGGTTGTAGCAGATACTGCAGCGGAATAGAGAAATGGCCCTGAGAGAGATGTCAAGAGTCTATCTGGTTGACCATTTCGTACATAGCAGTGTATTGCGTGCTCATCCAGTCTAACCAACTATCGATGCGGCTGAACTGCTGTTGTACATATCCATAAAGATGTCGTACATCGGGCATCTGCCAAGCATAATCAGTCTGGGTAGCAGTGGAGGGAGGAAGTGGTGTTGTAGCTGAGGTAGAAGTTGCTTCTGAAGAACTGCTGGCGCCAGGGGTGGATGCCTCAGCTTGATCCTCTGGGCTGTAAAGGAACTTTCCAATTGGCTTTGTTGTTGAGGTCATTACGGGTTGCATCGGGGATGACAATGAATTGTGTCTTGGTAAGAAAAACCTTGACCTTGTTGGTGTTGTCACCATGTCTGGATATAAGGCCACAGGAAATAAGATAGTTGATATCTATAAGGTCTTTACCTGGTGCAGGTTCTAAAGCACCCACACCAAGCCCTAGCTACATTGCCAGTATAGTGATCATCCCACCACACATGATATCCCCCGCCTCTCTCTACTTCTTCTTCTTTGCTTCCAGAAGCTTGTTGATAATGTAGTACCTAAAACTGATCTGCTCATTGTTAACCATAGACCACAAGAAGAAAAGATCTGTTTTGCCTACGACCCCTTGGGTTTCATTCTTTGCTAAAGGACCTGTGCTAAGAAGGTGATGCACAACTCTGAAAATTGGGTTATGAAGTGAAGAAGCTCATGCATTCCTAGCTTTGTGCATATGCTCACTAGTAATCTCAGACAAAAAAGAATCACTATGGAAGGCGGGCGGATAGTCAATATAACCTCCATAGTTGCATCTAAGCAAGACACAAAACTGACGAAGATCCATAGAAAATTTTTTATTAAGTAGACAAAAATGATCTTTGGATATGTGTCATGGCGGTTTTGTGGGTCATTCTCTACCTTAAAGGTGGTCAAAAACTCATAAACAAGGCAGGGGTAGGTCTTTGTGGCTCTACTGCATAACAGATGTAGCCCTAAGAACTGAAGATACCCCATTACCTCATTCTTGAAGCCCAACTTGTCTAGAGCTTCTTCAAAAATGTAGCGGGAGGGTGATACCCGTCTAGTGATGAGGAATTGGTAGTCGGCATCCTCCTTCGGTGTCACTCTAAACTGTGTGGAGGGTACAAACGCAGTGGTAGCAGTAGGAGCATCTTCAAAAGATGAAACTCCACCATGGCGTCTGCCTGAACCTCTCTTGATTGGTGCCATTGTTGCTGTCATAGTGCACGGAGTGCAGTATGGGATCACAACATGCAGTTTGAAGCTATTCTTTATGCCTCGAAGGTTGAATGCACGACGTGTAGAATGGATGCATGGTGTGCACCTGTAGATATTCTGCAAACTGATTTCAGTACCGCGAATGGGGAATAAATGGAAACTTGGAGTTGTTGGCGGAGGGAATGGCGGCTGTCGAGTGCACAATGATGGTGTGGTGGCTTCGAGAAGAAGGGTGTGCTAGCCTTGTGTAGGAGAAAATCTACCCTCGTGCTGCTTGTTGGTGTGGCGGCGTCGCAGCTGCTGGTGCTGCTGCTGGCGGTGTGGCAGCGTCGTAGCTGCTGGTGCTGCTACTGGCACTACGACAGCGTTGCATCTGCTGGTACTGCTGAATCGCGTGGGCTGGAGGAATACAAGGAGAAGGCGGAAGTGCAGGACGTGAGGGACTGGAGAAGAAGACTCAAGCCGGGCTACTTGGTAGAGGTGTGTACGGCATGAGCAGCGCGCATGGCTACTGGAGGAGGAAGTTGGCAGTGGCTGCTGAGTGCACGACTGCTAGGGTTTTTTTCAAGAAGTAAGAAGTTAGGTCGTGTGACCACCTATTTGGCCAAATTTTACGAAAAAATACACGACGTGCACTTGATATGCATGACGTGTTCCTCCTTAGTTTCCTATTTTCAAACTGCTTCTTACGCCCAGATGCATGGCGTGCGTTTCTTTGTGCACGGCGTGCAAGTTTACAGAACTTTTACTGATCAGCAGAGAGATAGATGCACGGCCTACATCGAGTAGATGCACGCCGTGTTAGATTCCAGAAACAATTTTCCACATAGCAGCCCGCGGGTGCATGACGTGTAGAAAAATATGCACGGCGTGCAAGATTCCAAAAAGTTTTTGTGATCCACAGTTCTCCAGGTGTACGTCGTGCATCAAGTGAATGCACATCGTGTACCTGGAGATGTTTCCTGAGTACAATATATTTCTATTGAGGTGCACACCGTGTCAAATAAAGACACACTATGCATTTTGGAGTTTCTACAGTAAAATGGCAGTCAGTAAGCATGAAATAAAGATACATATTGTGGCAATCAAGTATAAATTATTACATTCATCCATGGCACGCTTATTAATGAAATTAAAAAGTGTTTTTGACTCAAAGAACTTTAAAAGAAATCTATCCTAATGTGGGGGTCAACTCCCACAAGGTCCTCCATTTAGAGTCCAGAGTAAGACTCTTTAATTCCTTCAAACATCTTGAAGGGAGCAAGAGACTCCCTTGTTCACTTCATCTCCACAAGAATAAAGCTTGCAATGTTGTCCATTCACTTTGAAACTGCCATATTTGCCTTGGTGTTCCACAACTCCATATGGGAAATCTTTAGCACAACAAATGGGCCAGACTACTTTGATTTCAGCTTCCCAGGAAATAGCTTTAATCTAGAGTTGAAAAGCAAGACTTTATCTCCTTCTTGGAAGTCCTTTCTATGAATTATTTTATCATGCCAAGCTTTTTTCCTTTCTTTGTACAACCTTGCATTCTCATAAGCATCAATGCAAAGTTCCTCTAGTTCTTGCAGCTACAAAAGGCATTTTCCCCTTGCCTTCTTCATATCAAAGTTCAAGAATTTAATGGCCCACAAAGCACAGTGCTCAAATTCTAGCGGAAGGTGACAGGATTTGCCATAGATCAACTTGAACGGAGTAGTCCCTATGATAGTCTTGTAGGTTGTACGGTCGCCCATAATGCATCATCAATCTTTAAAGCCCAATCTTTTCTTGAACAAGAAACAGTCTTTTCAAGGATGCTTTTCAGTTGCCGGTTTGAGACCTCTACCTGTCCAGAAGTTTGAGGATGATATAGTGTAGAGATCTTATGGGTCACACCATATTTAGAGATAAGGTTATTGAATTGTTTTTCAGCAAAATTTGATCCTCCATTTGAAATTATAGCACATGAAACTCCAAACCGAGGAAAGATAATCTTTTGAAAAATCTTTATTACTGATTTGGCATCCGGCGCTTGGGTTGGAATGGCCTCAACCCATTTGAACACATATTCACAAGCAACAAGAATGTATTGATACCTGCAAGAGGATGTGAATGGTCCTATGTAATTCATTCTCCATACATCAAACACATCAACCTCTAAGATAGAGTTGAGGGGAATGTCGTCATGGCGGGATATACCTCCTGATCTTTGACATCTATCACATGATTTTACAAATAGATTGACATCTTTGAATAATGTTGGCTAATAGAAACCAGCTTGTAGTATCTTAGCAGTAGTCTTCTCTCCTCCGAAGTGTCCTCCATAAGGAGAGGCATGACATTCAACAATAATGTTTGGAATTTCCTCTTCAACAACACACCGGCGGATCAGCCCATCAC
Organism: Alisma plantago-aquatica; assembly: GCA_963693085.1. NCBI lineage: Eukaryota > Viridiplantae > Streptophyta > Magnoliopsida > Alismatales > Alismataceae > Alisma > Alisma plantago-aquatica. The sequence goes on from OY856414.1 coordinate 667,801,057, forward strand.
TTCCATGCTTGAATAAGAATGGATCATCCTAATAATAGAATTTCACATCATGAAAGAATTTCTTTTTTTGTTGATACTTCAGAACAGGTGGGAGTTGTCCGGTAGCAAAAAAGTTAGCAATATCCACAAACCATGGTGCTTGAATAGATGACAACGCATAGAGTTTTTCAATGGGCAAATGATCTTCAATGGGCAATGGATCTCCAGCCTCCATGGTTAATCTAGAAAGATGATCAACAACATTGTTTTCTATACCTATCTTATCCTGAATCTCAAGATCAAATTCTTGTAGAAGCAAAATCCAGCGAATAAGACGTGGTTTGGCATCTTTCTTGTTCAACAGATACTTTATGGCAGCATGATCAGTATATACAATCACCTTGGATCCCACCAAATATTGTTGGAACTTGTCAAAAGCATATACAATAGCTAGCATTTCCTTCTCCATGGTCGTATAGTTGATCTGCGCTTCATCAAGGGTTTTTCTTGCATAATAAATGGCATGGAGTTTCTTGCCCTTCCGCTGTCCTCGAACAACTCCCACTGCATAATCACTTGCATCAGACATTAGCTCAAAAGGAGAATCCCAATTTGAAGGTTGAATAATTGGGGCTGAAATGAGGGCCTTCTTGAAATTAGAAAAGGTTGCATGGAAATCATCATCAAATACAAACTCAACGTCTTTTGCAAGTAGGGAATACAACGGCTTTGCAATCTTAGAGAAATCTTTAATGAATCTTCTATAAAAACCTACATGGCCAAGAAAGCTGCGGATGTCTTTAACTGAAGATGGAGTAGATATCTTCTCAATGGCTTCAACCTTTACCCTGTCCAATTCAATACCCTTGTTAGATACAACATGTCCTAGTACTACACCGGATTGTACCATGAAATGGCACTTCTCCCAGTTTAGCACTAGGTTAACCTTTTTACAGTGGGCTAAGACTAAAGACAGGTTCAATAAACATTGATCAAAGGAATCACCATATACACTAAAGTCATCCATGAAAATCTCCATTATATTTTCAATAAAATCAGAGAATATGGCCATCATACACCACTGGAATGTCACGGGAGCGTTGCAAAGACCAAACGGCATACGGCGATAGGCATATGTTTCATAAGTACAAGTGAATGTGGTTTTCTCTTGGTCGGGTGGATAAATAGGAATCTGAAAAAATCTGGAATACCCGTCCAAGAAACAAAAGTAAGAATGCTTAGTGACGCGTTCAAGCATCAAATCAATGAAAGGAAATGGAAAATGATCCTTGCGGGTTGCCTTATTCAGGCGTCGGTAGTCAATACACATATGTCATCCGATGACCATGTGTGTTTGTATTAACTCATCATTGTCTCCCTTAATGACAGTTGCACCCCTCTTCTTAGGAACCACGTGAATGGCACTAACCCAGGGGCTATCACTAATGTGATAAATGATTCTTGCATCAATTAATTTGAAAATTTCTTTCTTTACCACTTCAAGCATATTTTGATTTAGACACCTAGGTGGTTCAACTATTGGTTTAGCATCATCTTCCATATTTATTCTATGCATGTAGATTGAAGGATGAATGCCTTTTAAATCATCTATGGAATAACCAATGACGTCTTTATACAAACGCAGTTCGGCAAGTAATTTATTTTCTTGGTCATTGGTTAATTCATCATTTATTATAATAGAGGATGTAGAGTTTGGGTCAAGAAATGCATACCTAAGCCCGGGTGGAAGGGATTTTAGTTCTACCTTTTTCCCTGCTGTATTTTCATCAACCTTGTCATCAACAAGTGGAACATATTCATTAATAGCTTGTGCTTTAGAAATAGGAAGTACTCCATAAAATTTAGATTTGTTGATTTCATCCACATCATCATCACAAGGATTAATCATCAAATCATCAATGTCATCATTATCCTCCTCAATTGGATCTATAGTATCTAACAAATAGATTTCTTCAACATGTGCAGGTGCTTTCATGGCATCATAAATAGAAAATTACATTGCTTCCGCACCAACACGTAGAGTGAGCTTTCCCTCCCGAACATCGACAAGACATCCGACAGCCTTCAAGAATGGTCTTCCAAAAAGAACAGGATTGGAAGGGACCTCCACCATATCAAGAACAAAAAAAATCACATGGTATATAGAACTTTCCGATCTGCACTAGTACATCCTCCATTATACCTTTTGGGTATTTAATAGAATGATCAGCTAACTCAATAGCCATCTTTGTCGGCTTCAAATCTTCTAGATCCAGTTCTAGCCATAAGGTAGATGGAATGAGACTAATACTAGCACCAAGGTCTACTAGACCTTTGTCAAAAGTGGTATTGTTGATCTTACATGGCAGTGTAAAAGCTCCCAAATCATCAAGCTTTTGTGGGAGGCGGTTTTGAATAATAGAACTTACTCTCTCTGAAAGCATTACTATTTCAACTTGATCATCCTTTCTTCTTTTAGTTAAGATATCCTTTAGGAACTTAGCATAAGAAGGCAACTCGGCAATAACTTCAGCAAAAGGAAGATTGACATGTAGTCTATTGAGAATGTCCATAAACTTCCTAAACTTGAGATCCTCCTTCTTGTTGGCAAGCCTTTGAGGAAAAGGTGTAGTGGCCTTGAAAGAAGGTGGTGTTTCAGCCATACCTTTCTCCTTGCTGCAATTTGAAGTATTGGACTCCTCTTCATCGGCTACCTCTATGTTCTTCTCTTTGGGTGGAGAAGGTCTCTCAATTTTAGCTCCACTTCTTAGAATAATTGCATTAGCTTGTTGCCTTGGGTTCACTTCTGGTTGACCTGGAAGAGAACCAGATTGCGGATTCCTTTGTTGTGCTAGAGCTTGCTATGCTATTTGGTTCTCCAACATCTTAGTATGAGTGGAAATACCATACACTTTAGCAGAAAGTTGAGTAATAGCATCTTTCAACAGCTTATCATTTCCCTGGAGTTCTTCATTTTGCTGCATTTGTGTAGACATAAATTTTTCCATCATGGCTTCTAAAGAAGAACTTTGGGGTTGTTGTGGTTGTTGGTAACCCGTATTATTAAAACCTGGTGGATTCCCTTGTCGATTGAAATGTTGTTGTTATTGCGGTTGCTGCTGTCCTTGTTGGAAGTTCTGAGCGTTGCTTGTGTTATGGTAGGAGAAATTTGGATGATCTCTCCATCACGAATTGTATGTGTTGGAATAGGGATTTTATTGCTTGTTCCCTTACATTCCAACGGCATTGACCTGTTCAAAACTCCCTTATATTGTATTAGGAGCAAAGCATGAAGAAGAAGTATGCCCTGCATTGCCACAAGCTTTGCATATAACTTCAGCTGATTGAATTTGCATAGTAGTCATCTTCTCAAACTTCTGTGTAAGAACATCAAGTTTGGCAGAAATAAGATCAACGACATCAACAATATGTTTCCCTCCTTGCTTCCTGGTGGAAGGACTAGTTGTGGAGGCTAATTTTGCTCCCATGTCTCCTCCCCATTGGCAGTGATTGAGTGATATGTCTTCAATAATGTCATAACCCTTCCTATAAGACTTAGTCATCAATGCGCCATTGGTTGCAGCATCCAGTGTCATCTGGGTGTTATAGAATCGTCCATTATAGAAAGTTTGAAGTAGCAGCCAGTTGGTCAAACCATGGTGTGGGCAAAGGCGTTGAAGATCCTTAAACCGTTCTCATGTGTCATATAGAGTTTCTCCTTCATTTTGAGAGAAATTGGTGAACTGGTTTCTTAATTGGGTTGTCTTTGCTAGGTGGGAAATACATTGCAAGGAAAGCATTTAAGAGTTGGTCCCATCTTTTGATTGACTTCTTTGGAAGAGACAAAAGCCACGCCTTGGCTCTATCTCTTAGGGTGAAAGGGAATAGCAAAAGTCTTACTCCTTCGGCAGATACCTCGTTGATTCAGAAAGTATTTAGATATTGCAAGAACTCAGCAACATGAAGACTTGGATCTTCATTGGATGTACCTCCAAAATGATTCTGCTGTATCATCTACATCATAGAAGGAGCAATAGAGAAATTGTTCTCTTCTACTGCAAGAAGGTCAATGGCCCCACAAATGTTTGTGGCAACTGGCATTGTGAAATCCTTCAAAGGACGGTCATCCTCCATAATTGGATCACTTGGTGTAACTTCCTCAAAGTGTGAAGAAGAAAGTGATGGTGATGATGGTGAAGTACCTCCTAGCAGTGGTGACTCTACTCTCCTTGATCTTCTTAAGCTTGAAAGAGTACGCTCGATTTCAAGGTCTAACAATGTAGATGTTTGAAGACCCCTTTGTGAGCGACGCATACAACCTAAAAAATTAGCAAGAGGAATTAAGAACACAACTAAAAGGTACAAGGAAATTTGAAAATGGGAATGGTGATCTAGTCTCAAATACTAATTAGTACTTATTACTCCAATTAAGTTACCATAGCTCCCCGGAAATGGTGCCAAAAAGTTGTTGTCTGTTTAGGCTAACGAGTTTCAATCCTAACAAGGATAGTTTACCCAACTTAACCAATCTCCACAAGTATACGAAGGTAGTATAGTAGAGGTCGAACACAAGGAGCTTAAGTAATTAATTGATCACAATTGCACTAAAGTTCAACAATCTAGATCGATTTAAAAAGGATGGTGAGGTTTATCTAATTGCAAAAATTCAGATTTAAACAAGAAATAATAAGATTACTAAAAGAGTTTAGATTCAGATGTTAACAGATCTTGGACGTTAGAATTTCACTCACATATCATAGAACATCTTAGGAACACAAAAATCTAAACATACATAACACTTGTTTTAAAGGAAAGATTGTGTGGCACTTCACCTCCCAGTGCAAGTGCAACGATCTCAACTCAAAGTCACATTCTCATGCATAAATTTCATTTTTGATCAAAACATGTTCCTCAACTCATATATCTCCACTCTCGTGGTATAAAAAGAGTTGCTAAGAAGATCACCTCCATACATTCCTACTCATCTTATCAAATCAAGCAAGAAAGCAGAACACATGCATATAAGAGCCAACATTACATGCAAGAGATGATAAAACCAGTACTTTCATGGTAGAAAAATAAGAAACTTAGTATTTAGTACAAAATTAACTTGTTCCATACATGATATGACATGGGAGCTACTCTTTCATGCCCCAGAAAGGGTAATTACTCATCCATAATCATGCTTTGCAGATTTGCTATAGAAAATTTAGGTTTTAACATGATCTAGAGGAGGAAAAACAAAAATATTCAAAAATGTAACCATAAGAAGGAGAAATTCCAGCTTGGAGACAAAATTCTCATCCTTTAGAAACTCCAAAATGAACTGGCTCCTCTCCCGAGAAGTTGTATGAAGATTGGGAAGCTTGGTTGCACCTTGGAGAAGACAATGGAGAAGAAGAGAAGAAGAAATGAGCTCCTTTCTCCTCAAAATCGCCCTCCTTTACTTTAGGCTTTCTCTGGGATGAGGGAACTTTCACTAATGACTGAAGATAACCGCCCATTAAGTTCCCCTTTCATTTTAAACAAAAACTCATATTTTTTTAAAGTTGAAACTTCCAGAGACACTGCGTGCATCCAAAGTGCACATCGTGCAATAGCTCCGACAGTTGCTCCAAAATGTACTGCGCACGGCGTGCGTTGTAGTAATGCACGTCATGCAACTTTCCAAAAAGTTGTTTTGGTTGAAATTCCCAGGTGCATGTTGTGCGTTGGATTGATGCACGTCGTGCAACTTTCCAAAGAGTCTGTTCTTGCCCGACATTCCTAGGTGCACGCCGTACAATTGAGTGTACGTCGTGCATTTGCTTTGTGCACTTTTCTTGAAACTTGCACGCTATTCTCAAAGCTGGGACACATTGTGCGTGTTGCTATCTGGGTGAATCAAAAACTCTTTTGAAATATTGCATGTCATGCAATTGATATGCACTTCGTGCATTCTGTTGTTTCAGCAGAATTAAACTCTAGAATTTGTCTTTCTTTTAACTTATCTGCAATGCAAGTTATGGGATGAGTAAAGTAACAAAAAGATGGCAAAAGTAATATGAAAAGAGGCTAAATAATATCATAATGAACCAAACTTGTGTGCGATAGCATGTGAAAAGATGATGTAGAAATCACACAACAATGTTCCAATGGAGTTTATATTTCAATGCTATATAATATATTCACATAATAATATGTGTTTTGTTTGTTTTCACAAGAATGTCATTATCAAGTCTGGGAAAGGACATTTACTCAAAGAAGTCCAAAAGTATACTTATTTGTATATTTGTATGATTCATGGTCATAGTCGTGTAAACTATTTATTGATATTCTATATTTTATTCTTGATTTTATTTGATATCTTTTTTTTATACTTTGATAAGAATAAGGACACTATCTCAGTTTTCATACGTTCATAAAAATGTAAAGTTAATTTTCTTTTTTTTTGGTGAATGAGAGAACCCACCCGTGGCATCCACGACATGGTAAACTCTCTAAGCATGAGAGAGTGTGGTATGGTCACCCCCTCCATTGCCAAATCACCAGGGATTTCCATTCGCAAAGTGCCTTCAGTGAGGATTGAACTCGGGTCCTTCATTAGGACGTATTGAACTCTTACCACCTGGGCTACTCTGGCAAAAAATGTGGCATTTATTTTTGGGTTTAGTGCATAAGTGTTTATATTCATGTATAGTTTACATATAGTATCAAGATACCTCATGACGATGTGGCATTTAACTCTAGGGTCAGTGCATAATTACACCCTAAAGATGGATGCCACATGATAAAACCAAAAACAAGGAACAATCTAAAAAAAGAACATCAATCAAAATACACTAAATAGATATCACAAGAAACTTTTCCCAAAATTATTTAGACAATTAAACACATAAAAAATTTGATTTATATACTCATAACCATGTTCAATCGCAATTTGTAATAGGAAAAAGATGATCATGTTGCTTACTTGTGACATTGCATTTACAAAATAATATGGTACATAAATTGAGTCATAAATATATGAATATAGATAACACCCTACTCGAGATCCATGTATTCATATATGACTCAAATACATTGAATAACACTAAGGATCCATGCCTCAAACTACTATAACCTAGGGGTAGAGAACCCCTTTTTAACATACCATTAGGTGTGGTGTTGAGATATGAAAAAGGGTGAAAACCATGGAGGGGGACTAAACACCCAATGAGAGATAAAGCATATTCTAAGATGAGAGTATGTAACATCTATATATTTCAAACATGCATTTTTTTATCACTAAGCGTGTTCCTTTTTGTATTCCATAAAACATGCATTTCTTCATTAAAGAAGTAGTTATAAGGCATGTTAGAACAAAAGGGACATAGAAGTGTGTCATTCATAAACTATACATGTAAGATGACATGGTTTGGTAATGTATTTGCTATTATGACATGGGTAATTCCACAAGGTATTGTCAAAATTCCATGATAAAGAATAGCAATCTATTATATGACAGTAAAAGATCTTAGGATTTCTAATTTCACCAAGATCCCTGCATGCCTGAGTGTGTGATTATTAAAAGTAGGGGCTCATTAGGTGCAAACTACAGAAACATTAGTTCATTTTGGGTATTCATTCCATGATACCTCATCATATGACAAGGAAAATATCAATATTGGTAACAAATTTATCACATCCACAAGACAGCTGCATCATAACTATTGATACAATTTCAACCACTCTCATATATGGTGGGTGATCATTGGGCACCAAGATCACCATACTTATGGATTCTTAATCAACCACATACACTCAACTATATCTAACATCTAGTAAACACACCACCTACCATGAATACAAAATATGTTAAATTTTATTTCTAAGTGATTTAACAAAATGCAGTAAAATATGATTAAAAAAAATATAAACTGTATACATGACTTACAACCCCACCACATCTCATGCGATTTGTGTGATTATAATGTAAGTAGAGGGGTCACTTCTCATTATTGTTTGAGTAAGATGGAGGAGAGGTTGATAATTTTTATACCATACAAGAGTATTAGAGTATGACAAATCTTACTTGTAAACAAGGATCCATACAACCAATCTAAGCATGGTTGGAAATGCAAATTAGATGTGGACAATGATTCATATACATGTCTTATAATATACATATACATGTGTACAAAATTGTCAACACCAAACAAAACCATTGTGTGGTGTTGGAGAAAGTTATTAGGAATGTAAAAGATTTTGTTGGAAATATCGAGTTACATGTTGTTCTCCAATCTCAATCACAATTATAGGGTCTTTATTCTAATTTATACACCCATGTTTATATTTGTACTACTAAAAAACACGTGACATGCACATGAATACAAAATATGTTGAATTTTATATGTAAGTGATTTAACAAAATGAAGTAAAATGTGATTCTAGAAAATAGCATACTAGTATAATAAATAAATGATACTAAATAGATTTTTTTAGTTATAGGCAAATATCTCTTTCTTAATGTAAGGGATTTAAGTGTCTCTTTGAAAGATCTCAGTTTGTAGTTATTTGTGAGGGAACATTTTTTTCATAAATAACGAGGGATCTCTTATACACACAATAAGGTAACCTATTGTTACATAGGTGCAATAAGTTATATGGTAAAGAGAGGTATTACTTATGGGGGTATGAGATACTTCTTGTGTTTATACCTTTTATTTATATATTTCTGAAAGCTTGGCTAATGAGTTGTATTAAATATTTCCAAAAATTTACAAACTACATGGAAATAAGAGACCTTACTAAATATATAACATCCCAAACTCATAATAGTCACACAATTATAACTAAAATATGAATGATTAAAGGAGACTTTATTTCTTTTTGTTGAAACAAAAACAACATAATAAACACTTCAAAAGTGCATGTCTGGCCATGTTGAACTTAAAGCACATCAAATAGAATTTATCATTGTTGAAAAAATCTACAGAAAAATTTACAACCACGTATGATTTAACATGTGGTTGACTTGTAATTATTTTATGCCCTTAAAGGATAGATTCAAATTTAAATTCAATCACTTTCTTTCCAACCACCGCACAGTGTGCAAGTTTTTATGAATGCAATGCAAGTATGACTTCATTACAAGAACCTTCACTTTTTTCTCATCAATATATAGATTGGATATTCTCGTATTCATTAGATACCAAATAAAGGTATATTATATTGTGTGGCAAAGTTATTGACACAAATGTATACAAGAATACTTAGAGATTTTCACTATGATGGATGTAGGAGTTGAAGAAGATAGAAAATACAGTGCCATTGGTAGAGGATAATGACCTCATACCCTACTGGAAACTATAATTCTTTAAATAATTTTATATTGTCTATATCTAGCATAAATGATCTTGGATTGATAGTATTGTTCATATTCACCCAATGTCTTTGAAGCGGCTACCTTTTTCTTATTTCTATAATGTGATTGTGATTGCAATGGGGACTTCATAATCTTGTTGTATTTTTGTTGGAGATCCATGTTGAATTGGATATCTATGAAGAATGGAGGATAGTTAAGAAACATGTGTTCGATGGCCTTAAACAACATCAACATTTGAGTGAAGCACAACCTCTATTTTCCAAGCTGACAATGATATTGCTTGATAAAATTTAACACATATAAATACTAATAAATATTGAAATAAGAAATATGCATGTTGGGTATATATTTACCATATTTAGCTAGATTTGTGTTGGAATAAACAAAGGGTAGTTAATCATTCAAGATGTTGTAGTTCATGAACTGATCATCATCAATGTTGCTTTCTAGAGTAATGTTGCATAAGGCATGATGCCTCTATCTAAACACAATACATTTAAGTGTTAGTAAAAACTATAGAATCATTGTTATCTATGACAATTTTTTGGAATTACTAAAGTAATATTTTGAAGCTTCAAGATCAAGAAACCCATTATGTGTGCTACACTCTGAGCACGCATCAGAAGAACAATAATGATTCATGTTGATGGAGCCAACAACTACCAAGCAAATAATCAACAAGAGAACAAAGTTGGTGAAGAAGACCATGAAATACTATTAAGAAACTTCAACAAGATTGCAAGGAATTTTTACCTCTCACAATCCCACATCCACAATAGAATATGATAACTCACTCTCTCCATTTTGGCTATTTTTTGGCTTCTCATATTTGGCACACAATGTAGTCCCATGTTGGTACAACTAAAGTTACCACACGGTACAATACACACATCGGCATACCGATGACATATGTCTAGTACTCTTATTTAAAGAGTCACAAGATAAGGCCAATCCTAGATTAGGAGTAGGAAAAGAGGACAAAACTATTCTATCAAGAAAAGGTTAGTGAGAATAAAATTCCAAACTAAATAGGAAGGAGGAAAAGATAAGGTAACAATGTCTTGGACTCCGAGTATAACATTATTTGGGACTTTTCTATATTGTTAAGGGAATCTATTTTTATCCTAATGGCTTGAGATACATTATCTCAACAATATCCACCTTAGATCTTATCCACTGAAGTGTGGCTTCTTCTTTAAGAATGTTTCTCTTGCTCTTCTTCTATACTTCCAGTTTCAGAAGCCGCTTCTGTTATCTGAAGAACTCTACCATGCATGCCTACACAAAGTGTGTATCTAGACAAGGCTGGTCGAGCTCATGTGAGTTCTCTTCAAGATGTACAATTTGATTAACTATACTGCCTCAACCTATTGCTATAAAAACCACATCCTTTGCACCTTTGGTCCTCCATACCATAGGTTTTTACCCTTTTTGAGCTGCACCCACTTGATAGTACTGCATGGTCAGTATCTCCACGTATTCCTTCTTCCAATATTTGACAACTTTGCTTTTGTGCATGTTAAAGTTTGTAGTTGAACTTGCAACCTTGCACTTGATTACACTTGAGAGTGGATCACATGTAGCATTATTCGGGTTCATGATGCTCACCTCTTGTGACAATGATTCATGTACGCCACCAATATTGGTTGAACTCTCATCAGTCACTCCTCTTTTTGTTAGAATATCTCCATACAGTCGATGTGTTCCACTGTACGAGGTATCCTTCATGAATACTTATCCTTTGTAAGTGACTTACATGACTCCACCTTACTGTTAAATTTTGCAACCAATAGATTTAAGTGCCCTTTCAGATGTTACATTTCTATTATGATCTCATATATAACGGAAACCCCAACAACATGCTACATGCTCAATCATACAATTTTGAATACAATAATTTCAATGTTGGTAATTTGGTAGAGTTTTTCATTTGTTGGACAAACAGTTCCACGCACTCATGTGGAGAGCCTTCAACAAATATTCTTCTCTCTAGATATATGATCAAGAGAGAACTTGAATCAAATATCGAACTACTACAAGTATTTGATTTTATAACAAGTAGTGCTTCTTAATATCCTTTCATCAATGAGCAAACTCCATCCTTTAATTCCTTCAACTTTGCATGATCTCTAAATATGTGACCCTCCCCATCACATATATAGCATGTACTTCTGCCCTTGCCCTTTTGATTATTCTTCATGTGCCCTTGCTTTTATTGATGTTACCAATAACATACAAAGCTTGATCACCTATGTAGGAAGATGAGATGACTTCTTCAAAGACTCCACCTCCAAAAGATATATGACTGCCTCGTTGAAATTGAGTGTAGTTTTCATAACAAGAATATTCATCACCAATTCCTCACATGGTAGTGGTGGAGATTAAACTATACAAATGAACTTTTCACTCTCACTGATCTTGTAGTCCATTCTAACTAGTTGTGTGACAAGTTTGCTGAAGATATTGAAATGATTAGTGAATTGTGTTCCCTCTTCCATACACAACTTGTACAATCACCATTTTAACACCCATCTATCAGTCAACAACTTTTCCATCTATAGTTCTTCTAAAACTTTCTATGATTTTTCTTTGTTGATCATGTAACACTTTACCTTAGAAGAAAGACTTAGATGAATTATACATCTATGTCTATGGACTAGAAATTTCTAGTATGTGTGACACATCTATGTCACTTCACATGGGTAGAAAAGTCTTCTTTTCTTCTTATCCAAGCCCAACCCATCTGGATCTCTGAGACGATAAGGCATTGCTCCATTGGCCAGATTTGTCCCGCATATATAATAGATAATATGAATTTATGATCATGTGTTAGTCCACAATTGATCCAAACATATTTATCTTGAAAATATTTTAGCAAGTAATTTGTAGATCAGAATATATATAGGAAAATTAGAGGAAAATGAATAAAATACTTGCAATTTATAATTATGCTTCATGTTATAAAATTATAGATAATACATGAGTGTATGGCGATTACTACATATAAATTGCAGTTATGATAATTAACATATTTAATATATTGAATACATAAAGTGCATCACATAAACTGATATAGTTTAGTAGAATGAGATCCCAAGTTGATGACAATGATGATGATGTATATTAGGTTTTACATGTCATTAGATACATGTACATGTGGAATTAGGGTTATTAAACCAATTTTTATAACTTGTTATTATCCTATGCCACATAATCAGTTGTAGTTGTTCTTAATGAAATAATCTGTTTGAAATAGATGATTAGAGTTATGCCTAATGTTTACTTAGGGTTTACAACTCTTAGAATTTATGATGTGTTGGACTTTTAGTTTGATACCCTTATTCTTATGTAAGACCCAAGATGACCCTAAACCCTACATTAGAGCCTAAGTTAAGATTAATTAGAATAATGTGAATACATGGTGACACATTGGCAATATACATACACGAAGATAAGGTTCAGGGATTATGTTGATTGCTCAGATATTTGCATATATTTGATTGTTGGAGTGCATAAGGTACTTGAAGTATACTATTGCATGTTTTTGCATTGAGGTACGTGGTTACTAATAAGTACCCAAGTTATTGACTTATAATGGTTTTTGAGATTATTTCTAAATTATTGATTTGATGAATGAACAATTGGATGTTTATTTAATTCAGTTCACTATAATTCCACTATGAATATCACATAAAGTAAATTAGAATATTCTAAACCCTGGGTTACAACCATCAAGGGGTAATATACATAAGTCCAATGATGGACAATGATTACACCTGAGAGAGCATACCAAGCATGGGTTAGAACATGTAATGAAAATAAGAGTTTCATATGTGCAAATATTTGTCCGTGAACATTACATGTTGTTATAATACTTACACCTTTTAGTTGCATCATGTACATAGTATAGAGATATACTGATATGTGTATGTGTTTGCTGGATTTTTAGGTTAATTGATATCTACTATTGGAAGACATGGATAGTAAGCAGTTGGCACCAAAAGAACACATGTAATAGAACATTGAAGGATTAGTTTAATATTATGCATATTCTTCTCATGCATGTTAGTCTTTATATATATGTCAGTTTTCTTCAAAAAACTCATCTAACTCCTTAGAGGAGCCTCATTATACATCATGTAACAAGACATTGTTCAACTAATGGAAAATTATTTATTACTTGCTAAATTTGATCCTAAAATTTTTAGGTAATGACTCTCAACTTTAAGCTCCACCTTGATTGGGGGATACTCAAAATTGGGGGTCATTACAACAACAGTATGGTTAGATGAGGGAGAGGTAGTCTAGTGAGGGAGAGGGATATTGAGCAGTCGAGGCCCATGTTGCCCATGGAACTCAGCAAAGTCTGGGTGAGTGAGATAATCTCACACCCTGATCCTTACCTGGATTTAGGTGTTGAGTCCAACAAGATTGTAATATCTTGTTTTCTCTTTTTTTTCAACAAAACTCAAAAATCTTGTTTCGATTGTCTAGGCCATCCCAAAGCTCTAATTTGTAATATACTTTCAGATAATCTCCATTTAGCTATTATCTTGGCTTAGGCAACATATTAAGTCAGATGAAGTTTGTTTGACCCTATAAACTTGATCTTCAATCATTATGTGGATAATCATTTAATTATTTATCTAGATAATAGATCATATTAGAAAATTCAGGGATTTCTCCCATAATCTAATATTACAATTATCTATCAACGAAAAATATCTTGAATATATATCACGAGTACAAAATATTCAATTATTCATTTTACATTTCAAGGACCCATATGTAAACCCTAATAAGTCTATTTGCACTTTGATTGGGCCACGAGTTGAACCCATACCTTATAAGGGGTTTGAATGATCCATTAAACCCTAATTTTTTAATGAAGTCTTAACCATCCAATTACTTGTATAGTAGGTTGTTTCCAAAGTAAAGGCATACTATGCTAATAAAGTTATATTGGGTTAGATTATAGATTTCATCATCTAACACCATACCTTTGAATGTGAATATCAACACATTACCATTGAATTCATAACCATAGATCAAAATGAACCAAATTTGAGGATCTTACATAAAACCTTTATTTAAATAAACTAGGTAATTTGATATTATAGGAAACATATACAAGGCATGTAAGAAACAATGGACATCATAATAAGTATGTTGTAAATAAAAAATACACATAATACTAAACATATTTGATGCATATTATATTATGCCTTAGGTAATATTGAAGATATTATTCATATTACAATCTAAAGGATAATAATCCACATAAATAATTGTAAAGTATCATAGAATTTCTTTTAACACTAATACCTCACTGTCAATCTATCAGTGTGAGTAAAAAAAGTAGGGTCATATTGGCATATGACCTACATCAATATTATTTTTGCCCTAGCAATGCAGGCCACAACACCTTATTATATCACAAGAAACATAACAACATTCACATCATTGTTATCAAATCAACACAATCTTTATTTCATAATTTGAGACTGGTTTTGTCCCTTGTCATATATCATGTAATATTAGGGTGTCATGGCACAATATCTTATATGGATTCTAATTCATCCCAACTACATAATAGTATATGAATCCAATCATTTATATATATCTTAGGAATGCTACAAGGATAGTCATTATAGTTTTATAAGTTTCAAACGATAGGGGAGCTATACTTTGCTTAGGAAGAATTGATAAATCAGAGGTTTACTATTCAATTTTTCTAACTACTTGTATTTTATGTAGAGTGAAGTTCATTTTTTTATACGAATGTTTAAGTAACAAAAACAATAAATATGGAAAACACCAATAGTTCACCACACACATACAAAGCACACAATTTTCTCTTTACTCCATGAATAGACCATCACATATTTTTTTCTTGAAAGCCACCATAGTTTATTAAACTATCATCACTTATTAATAAAATTTTTATTGGAATCTTTCACCAAGAACCTTTCATAATATGATCTTAGAAAATTTAAACATGTTAAAGCACTTGATTGGCAATTTGGAGCAATTTTTATATAAAGAACATACATGTCATTTGTAAAATAAGGGAAAGATCATAAATATCATTTTGAATAGAAAGATATTGTTGGGGAAAATAAAAATTTCTAGGTTCCATGTTTTCCACCCCCAAAACCACACTAGAATCTAATTTGCAAGACAGATAACAAATCCATTAATATTAAGCAGTTTCAGTGGAAATACATCACAAAAACCTCTACAATGGAGTATAAATCATCATATGAAAGAAGAATGAAGCTCATGTAGTAAAATGTTGTATGAACAAAAAACCAAGATCCATAATTTCCACTAATAAGTTTTCAAGCACCAAACTTGCATGCACGCTCTTCAACTAGGTCAGATAAGGAGAAAAATAGGAACCATTCACAAGAACTTGGTTCTACTCTATGATTGTTTTATAACCTCAACTAAGAGGGTATAGAAGAGAGATAATAGAGAAAAAATGAAAAAAAAATTAATAAGGATTAAGTCTCTTCTAGGTTAACATGGAGTTTTCTAGCTTGAATCCTACAAAATTAACCAAACACATCAACACACACTTGAAATTCACCACCTCTCTGGCTAGTGAACAGAACTATATATGTTCTAGAGTATCTAGGTCTATACATAGCGTGGTTAGACGACATGATATTTACATTGTAATTCACTAAAATAATAACAAAAAAATCATAAGTTAGCTAACTATTCATTAATTGGTTTAATAATAGACTTAATTGGCCCAACTCGATAATAGATATAGTCAACTCTAAGATTCTCTACTAGAACTCTTTGAATGGTTAATTTATTTGATTAACAGTTAGCCCACCAATTAATTGCCCCAACAAGTAGTGTGTCAAGGTATTAGTCCTAAGCATAATCAACTCTCTATATTAGTGGTTGAGTAATTAGACTTCCCAACTAGAGTAAGAAAATAGAAATTAAGTTTCATAAGTCACTTTTGACTTTGAGAAAGGTTTAATCATCCAAAAAACATTCGATGTTTTATGACTAAGGGTTAAATCTACTAATGCTTATCGAATATCAAATAGAAACCCAAGAAGGTCCATGTAGGGAACCTGAGGGTTTATAAACATAACTAAGGGAAACTCATCTAGACATATAAAAAACACCAAAGAAATAATAAAATTCAATTTAGGTGTTTATTTTTCTTTTGTTACTATGGACATTCCAGAACATACTAATTCAAATTATTGATAATTGAGGTTCTAGTAATACCAAACCTATTTAATAACACCATGTGTAAAAAACTTGAATTCAACTCGTCAATATCTATGCTAAATAAAATCAAACATATTAAACACAATTAGGGTGAAAACATGAAACATCCTCTTACAAATAAGATAGATTTATTAAAGTCAATTGTTTATGGTCATATCAATGGATGCATATGATGATATATTATGGTATTTTCACAATGAAAAAATTTCTAATTACTCATATATAAGTTTGCAAGCAAATCGAATTGAGGCCAAATATAAAATCACCACTCATTTTGATTTGATTTTGGTGTAGTTGACAGCTTAGTTTGGTTTGAAATATTCACATACTCATATGTTTCATTTCTCTTTTACTTATGACGATAACCAAAACTGAACTAGAGTATAATCACTCCTAGTATTCACTTCCTTCCAATGTCAATTAATTAAAGAAAAATAATATATAGATATTATAATCACATATTTTCTTCCACTTTGTTCACAAAACAAACACAAATCATGGACTTTACCTTAAATACATTGACATATTATAAGACCCCTGGCCTTACTTTTTGGTTGAACATGTTTGATTATCATAATAAGATGCTTAAAACCTTAATAAAACCTTGTAATGTTCCTTGCTATCATGTTACAAGCTTATGTTTTAAGTTTGGTCTAGTTTGGACACTATTTGAGCTAGTTTTGCATATATGTGCTTATTTTGGACCTAGCTGTAATTTACCCATATCTAGGGGTTTCTTGCCATTTTTCACATGCTTGTTGTGCCTCACATATTTTTACATCATGTTGGATATGGTTGTGTTTTGGGGCGCCTTGTCATACCTTGGTTTGAGTGGTGAAATCTCATGTTGAGATTAGGGTTTACATGGATGCCCTAAGTTGATGTTTGACCTTGTGTTTTGAGCCCTAGTTTTTTCGATTGCTAAGTTTTCTATGATCCTTTGTTTTATTAGTCAATGATGTTTCCTTGTGACCCCTAGCAGTGGCATTCGATGAGATTTTCCACTCATCATGGTCGCCAACATCTTCTACGATTAGCGATTGTGTGCTTTCCTCATCATCATCGGTCGCCAAGATGCTAGTGGTCGCTATGTTTTTTTAGATGAAGTGGTTGATGAGTTTCCTTGGTTTGATTTCCCTAGTTTCATGTGTGAGTGTGGTGCTTGTATGGACGAGATCCCTTAGACACATGTCATGCGTATCATAACACCTAACCCCCTTTCTCTCACACCAACCTTAAGACATTTATACCTCCCTCCTTACATGCAAATAACCTCTTTACACAACTAGTATCCTCTCTCTCTTCTTCCTTTGTTTCTGTGAGAGCTCTTCCCCTTGGTGGTTGGTGGAGAAGGAGGTTCCAAATAAGGAGAGGACATGCCAATCTTCCTTGCATGTTGACCTAGGGTTTGGATCTACCCATCTTACGATCATTTGGTGCTAGCTTATTCTTCTTCTTGGTCATAGTAAGTGAGATCTCCCACTTTAAGTACGTTTTCCTTGTTGTTCTTTCCTTCTTCTTTCTCTTCTTGTCTGAACCCATTGTGTTCCATGGTAGTGCTTGAGTTGAGCTTGAAGAACATCTCTTTCTTGCCTTTTCTACCTAGGGTTTGCTTCCTTCTTGGTGGTGGAGCTAGCTTGGCTGTGAAGGATGTTCAAGCTAGGGTTCCTACCTTTCTTCTTCGAGCTACCTTTCTATTTGGAGTTGATCCATATTCTTAGAGGTGAGTTATATAACTTTATCCTTGATTATTTATTACACTCACCTTGCATGTGCATAATCTTAACCTAAAACATTGTTGCAAGTAGAAAGATAGTATCCTTCATCTAGGGCTTGTGTTTACATGATGATCTTGAGTGGATATCTCTTCTTGGATGAATCCCTAATCCCTTTTGCATGAATCCTTATTGGATGATGGAAGTTTTGGTCCTTGCATGCTTGTGGAAATGTTGATTTTCTCTCTCTCATGATGGTTGCTAATTAGGGTTTTGACATAATCGTCTTTCTAGTGATGCATGTTAATGATCATTTAGATTCTTAATGATGATCAACCTATTTGGATCCTTTGTATGCTTGATGAGTTCTTGATCTCTCTATGGTCACCGAGTTGTTCTCTCCCTTATTTGATCGCCAAGAATTTGGTTTTACATGGTTGCCAAGTTCTTATTTCATGTGGTCGATGAGGTTTGCATCTCCTTAATGGTCGATGAGGATCTTAATGCTATGTGATCATTGAATTTTGGATCTTCAATGGTTGATGAAGGATTTGAATTCATAATGGTCACCAAGAGTTGTGTTTTCCATCAATCACCAAGTCTTCAGAATTCAATAAGTCACCAATGCTTTTGGATGTCATCGGTCGCCATGTTCCAGGACCTTTAACGGTTGATGAGATATTGGAACCCTAGTGGTTGCCAACATTCCTGACCTTTGGTGATCACCAATCACCCTGACTCCTGGTGAGCGATGAAAGTTTTGATCCATGTTGGTCGCTATGACCTTGAACCCTAGTGGTCTCTAAGGCACCTAACCCTAGCGCTCGCTAAGGTGACAGTACTATACGTGGTCTCTATGTTTCATGGCCTATGATTTATGATGATTTGATTTAGTAACCCTACTTTGTTGGTGCTTGGTTTCACATGATCTAATAGTCTTACCTTTTCCCTTGAATGAATACAGCCCTAAATCTTTGTAAAAGTGTTGTTTTATAATGTCAATTCAGCTATTCTCATGAACCTAACCCTAATACAAGTGATGATGACACATAACTTCATGTCTGACTAGCATGATAGTGGAGTACTTTCACTTTATATGTTGTTCTAACCCTAATATGCTATCTTATGAACATCATAGTTCTTAAATGTAATGTTGTATTAAACTTATGTGTCTCATATGTGGTGACGGTATGATGAGCCTTAGGTAAGGCATGGAAATATAATAATGTTCTTGCATGGAACAATGTGGATGATCCTAATGACCTTGTCCTAATTTGAGGTGTTAACCTCTTCATGATGTTATAGGGATTTTTAACCCGTGATGGTATTATGATGAGTATGAACCCATGTATAGAAATGAAATGGTACCATGTGGTTTGTGATCCAAGTTATACCTCATACGTATTATATCTTCTAAAGTTGTAATATACACCATGTTTTGTAGAATTCTTTTAGGGCTTGTATGTAACTTGATTGATGTAGTCGTAACTAACCCAATTGGTATTAAATAATCAAGTGAAACCCTAATCATGTAGTTCCATGGGCCATAGATCCATTCTAGTGTCAGGATTTGCTAGATGGTGAAATGAGTTCTCCTTTAGTTGAAGCTTGGAGTCAGTTACTATTGAGTATATGCTTGTTCAGAAGCATGGTAGTTGTCATACCTTGGTAGGAGAATGGTTGAGGTCATATCTCAGATGATAATGATTCAATATATATGATGTGATTGAGGATAGTTGTTGTTGTACGTTGGATGATAGGGTTTTGTATACCCTAGTTTCACTAGTACTACGACCTTTTAAGGACAGACTAGGTTGTTCACAAGTGTCATGCCCTATATACCAAGGGCAGACTAGGTTGTTTTGCAGCTTGACCATATGTGTCATTGTGGTGAACTCATACTGACTAAGGGTGGATGAGATATTAGGATTTTGGCTTTCCTAGATCTTGTATGGAAATAATTTTGACGTAGTAGTGGTCAGTTGGAGTTGAGTGGTATACCCAACTCCTCAGGGCTTAATGAAAGATGCAATAAACTCATGTAGTATGTATGCTTAGGGTTAAACATGATCCACATTTGATGTTAACCCTTGCCTTGTTTCTTATACATGTTAATTTTTATTATATGTGGTAAGAGAAATTAACTGTTTAGTAGGTGTTAGTCTTACATGTTCCTTCATATACCTTCTAGTCTTTTCTATTTCAATGCTTATCTATTAAGTTTGCTTAATCTATTTAACATGCTTGAATAGCTCAATATGATTAAACCTCTTAATCTGCTTAACTTGTTAAATAATATATCTATTGTAATCAATAATAGTTGGTTGAGAGTTATATCTCTCATTGGGAAATGGGTCTAACCTCTTGGGTCACCACATCTTTTTAGTTGATCGTCAAAGGCATGGTTAGGATCATGGTGCTAAAGAAGAGCATCTTGGATAGTAATGGAAGCGGAAGGTTGGATAGTAGTTGTAAAGTCCTAGATTCATATCTATACTCTCAAGTCTGGGCAAAGGATATTCTAATGATGATATGTATATTGACACGTGGTTTTGGCAATTTGTATATGCTATGTATAAGTGGAACATATATTTTTTATATAGGTTGTGATGATGCCACTGGGCATATATGTAAATACTTAATATGATATGTGATGAGTTACATGTGGTTGGACCTTTATATAAACTTTTATGGACATGTTGGTAATGTTCAAATTTATTTTAATTTATCCTATTTTCTAGTGTAAGGTTAGTTAATTGAATGTTTTGTTTGAGTAATCTCATTTGGGGTGGCGTTGGGCATCACATTTTAGGTTGGTATCAGAGATCTAGGTTCCCTGAGTCTACAAGGACATAGGACTTAGGTTTTGTGTCTATTCTAATGGTATCCAACATATCTGATCATAACTTCTACCTATGCAGATATGTCTGGAGAATGCAAAAAACATGCAGAGAGTAGCTATGTCGCACCGGGAGGTGGTAGTAGAAGGAAGGCATATGATCAAAGAGCGTCAGTGATGGGACCGGAACAGCCCACGATGCCTCATTTTGACCCAGAAACCATGGCCAATCCAGCATTTTAATCCATGTTTGGACAACTTATGGACACGATTACGCATTTAGAGGATATGGCGCCCATACCACAACCTAGGTTAGTTGTCCCTAATGTCGAATCCCATGGTTCTAGGAAGAGGTTTGAGAGATTGTGATTTGTTGAAGCTATCAAGTATGTAGGTACAACGGACCCGACATATGTGGGTATGTTATTGACGGAGCTCAAGAAGGCATTCAAGATTCTCAACATACCAGAAGAGAACAAGGTGAAGCATGTTGTTTATTTGTTGAAGGGCAGTGATGGCCATTGGTGGGCCATTAAGGAGGAGAAGAGACCCAGAGTTGTGATCAGTTGGGAAGAGTTTTGGCTGGAGTTTGTGAGCCATTACTTTCTGGAGACGTGTGTGTATGAGAAGATAGCACAGTTTAAGACGATATGATTGGGTTTGATCTCGATCAATGAGTACAAGGCAAAGTTTATGGAGCTTTTGAGGTTTTTTTCTCATATGATAGCGACAGAGAAGGAGAGGATCCATACGTTTGAGAAGGATTTGAGCTCAGAGTTGTCTATAATAGCTAGTGCTTTAGAGAATAGAGAGAGTTCTCTACTTTGTGAAGTAGGTGAGGTGGATTGAGAGGTCTTCTATCGAGAAGCATGAAGCCAATGCTAAGAAGAGGCCAACTCAATTTCAGGGACAGTTTTTGGAGGCTTTAAGAAGCCAAGGTTTTGTTCACCTCAATCTCAGTAAATATCACCTTTTTCCTAACCATGATTAAGTGTAAAATCATAATGGTGCCTGAGCAAGGGTAGAGGTTGTATTTTTCAACCAACAGGAGCATGTAGCATGGTATCTGTGTCAGTGACAGGGCCATATAGACCACAATATGATTCCAAGATTTGTCACAAGTGTGAAAAAGTAGGGCATATTAGGTGGACTTTCCCTATGAAGGATGAGGAAGTGACACAATAACTGAGGTAGAGTCAGTGAGGTTCCCAAAAATATTTCAATAACAGTTCAACAATGTAGGCAGGGTCATCTGGACCAGCTGGCAGAGGGCATGGACGACAATAGATGACAACTAAATTCTATGCCATAAGTCCATCGGAGGGCATGGTCAATCCATTGTTTGTGATAGGTTAGATGGAATTTTTTCATTTTGACTTATCTGCTTCTTCTTTCGTATCTATTTTGGTTGATCTGGGTGTGGTGCACTCTTTTATCACCAAAGAGGTGATAATTGGTTGTAATCTACCTTTTACTAGTATATTTGATAGTATTTTTCTAGAAACCCCTCTAGTTGGTTCTGCTGAGTTACGGGAGCTGTGTCCATCATGTGTTCTTTCTTTTTCTGGATGCAACATTCAAGTGGATTGTATGCCACTTGATATGCATGGGTTTGATGTGATCCTTGGGATAGATACCTTGGAGAGGTATAAGGTTGTTTTGGATTGTGGTTCCAAGGTGGTAGCATTCTATGATGGAGATGTATCTTGGACATTCCAAGGAGATAGGAAGATCCTTCTTACGTTCTTGGTGTTAGCTATGATAGAGGAGAGGTTGATGAGATAAGGGTGTGAGGCTTTCTGGGCTCATGTGTGTGGATACTAAGGTGAGACGTCCTAGTATCTAGGAGGTACTTGTAGTGTGTAAGTTTGAGGATGTCTTTCCTAAGGAGTTTCCTAGTGTTCCCCCTTCTATAGAGGTTTATTTTGAGACCAATCTTGTTCTTAGAACACAACCCATAGCACAGTCACCTTACATGATGGAACCAGCATAGATGCGGGAGTTGAAGAAGTAGTTGTAGGAACTATTAGAGAAGGGTTTCATCAGACCGAGAACTTACCCTCGGGGTACTCATGTGTTGTTTGTGAAGAAGAAGGACAGATCTATAAGCCTTTTATAGATTATCGACAGTTGAACAAGGTCACGATAAATAACAAGTACCCATTTCCAAGGATAGATGATTTGTTTGACCAGTTGTGTGGTTCTATAGTGTTCTTGAAGATAGATCTGAGGTCAGGGTACCACCAGCTAAGGATCAAGGAAGATGGCTTCCAATACTAGGTATGGTCATTGCGAGTTTGTGGTTATTCCGTTTCGGTTGACCAACACGCCAACAACTTGCATGGACCTGATGAATAGGGTGTTTAAACTATCTGGATCAGTTGGTGGTTGTGTTTATAGACGATATCTTGATATACTCCAGAGACAGACAACAACATGGACAACATCTATGTTAGGTGTTGACATTGTTGAGGCAATACAGGTTGTATGCCAAGTTCAGTAAGTGCAAATATTGGATGATAGAAGTGTCTTTTCTAGGTCACATCATATCTTCTAAGGGAGTCTGTGTAGAGCCGAAGAAGGTACAATCAGTGCTGGAGTGGGAACAGCCCAAGATGACAATGGAGGTTTGAAGATTCCTAGGCTTGGTAGGATACTACAGGAGATTCATCAAGAATTTTAGTGTTGTAGTGTTACCCCAATCCAAGTTGATAAGGAAAGGTGTTCCTTTTGTCTGGGATGACAAGTTTTAGCATTATTTCTAGTTGTTAAAGGAGAAGTTGAGTAGTGCTCCAATCTTAGTCCTACTAGAGAAAGGGAAAGGTGACACTATCTTCTATGACGCTTCAAAGAACGGCTTAGGATGCATGCTAATGCAGGATAAGGATGTGATTTCTTTTTGCTTCGTGACAGCTTAAGAAACACCAGTAAAACTAGCTGACACATCATCTGGAGCTTGCAGCTGTGGTCCATGCCTTGAAGATTTGGAGGCGCTATCTATATGGAGATATGTGTCAGATCTTCACTAACCACAAGTACCTCATGTATATCTTATCGAAGTAGGAGTTGAACATGCGGCATAGAATATGGATGGGGTTGATCAAGGACTATGATTGCAAAATATATTATCATCTTGGGAAGGCAAATATGGTGGTTGATGCATTGAGCAGGAAGTCATCATCATCATCATCGACATACAGGGCACAACTACATGCTTTGATGTGTCTAACACCTCGCTAGATGAGCGTTCAGTTGGAGGTTTCTCGATTAGCATGCTTGTTAGCACAGTTGCAGATGAAGCCTAACTTGATGCAACAGATCTGGTGTAAAGACATCGCTTTACTAAAATTATGATAAACAAAAACACCAATGTGAAAGAAGCAAAATTTTAAACTCTGACTACATTTAATTGTATAAAGAGTACTTTACAAAATTTCCCAAAAGGGTGTACAACTTTATACAAAACAATAGGATCTAGGTAGAGGAAGACTAAAACCAAATTAATATTTTCTCCAAAGAAAAACAACTTAATATATAGGTAGCTATGACCAAGATACAAGGTTGATCTCCTTATCTTATCCTTAGCCTTAGGTAGGTTCACCATGTTTCTAATGTGCACTTTGATCCTATAACTGGATGGTTGGGATCACTCAACAAGAGTGAGATAAAAGTGTGTGTTAATCAAAAGGAATAAGGGCAAATGATAAAGCACAACATTGTAAAATAAAATGATTCACTATACTAAGAGATTTCAAGAGTATGAGGCAAGTAATCAAATAAGAAATAGAAAACTACCATAGTTCAACCCACAACAATAATCACATAGCATGAATAATATTTTGAAACAAAATCATACCAATGCAGGGTGAGGCACCTATCGGACCTACACCAAGAGGAGAGGGGAACATGCACATCCCAAACCTCAAATATATATAATGTGGCAGGGGGACTAAAACCCCAGTGCCTATATAATGTGGTAAGGGGACGAAAACCCCAGTGCCTGGCAGGAGGACTAAAACCTCAGTGCCCTATGGGTGGTTTGTACTCATGTACACTACACTGTCATTTGGCCAATAATACATCATGCTAAATAGTTCACTTAGAAGTAGTGAAAATATAAATAAAGTTGCATCATAACAAATGGGAATAAACCCATGAAGTAAATCACAAAAAGTACCAACATTGGCAACAGAGATTCAAATAAATAAAAGAGCCAAAGAAAGGCAAAAGAGATAGATTTAAAGGCTAGAAATTGCCTCATTAGGAAATTAGGGTTTGGGTAAAAGCCCAACTGAAGGATAGATTAATCACTCATTTATAAATAGACTTCACATACCTTATTGAAGATTCATAACATCACTTTCACAAATTGATTCAGACCAATTCCACTATATCCTAGTTATAAACATACACATGTATTAGCATGTATTAAGGCATAAAGTATTTAAAATGATACCCATATATACCTTATTCAAAAACCAATGATTTAGGACTCAAAACCTAGATCAAAACATTGCTTGAGTTTCACTAATTAAGAAAACATCCTTAATTTCCCAATTTGTAGTTAAAATGAATTAGTTATTAATTTTAGAACATTTAGCATACTCAAAATGGCATATAAAGAAAACTTCAAAAAGGGAAATAGAATCATGACTCAAAAACCATAAATTCGCATTCTACATGAAAAATCCTTTCCAACGACTATTTATTTGCATTTTTCTAAACAAGGACCAATTTACTATGAATTAAAGAAACTAGACCAATCAGATTGCAAGAAAAAGCCATGTAGGCTAAAAAGGCTCGCGCCTAGGGCAAGAAACAAAATGGCAAAAGACCAAATTGCCCTTAGCATTAAAATGTGAAGGCAGGTGCATGTGAGGGCAAAATGGTAAAACCAACCCTAGTCGTCTTCCTCCTCTCACGCAAGCCATGCCGCGGTGGAGGAACCTCACCCATTTGGGCATTTTCACAATTCGCAACCAAAAAGCAAGCTCAAGTACTCGAAACGAAGAGGAGAGGAAGCCGAACTCACCTGGCCTTTCTATCGAACTACTTCTACCACCGAGACCCTAGGAAATGTGTCACAAGGTCAGGGAGCAACTGGAGGTATCAGTGGCTAGAAGTGGGTGTTTTGAACAAATTGAAGGAGGATGGAGGATGCATGAGGTCAGGCGGTGCTTGTCCAAGCCTTATAGAGGCCGGAGGAGAGCCAAGACCTTCGCTACGCACATCAGCGGAGAGGAGGAGAGCCCAAAGGGGCATTTTGGCTCTGGTGCACGGGAGACGATGAGTGGTGGCTAGAATTGTGCGGCTCGAGGAGACAATGCCAACGAAGAAGATATCTCGTGAAATGGTGGAGGAGAGAGGGAGAGCGAGGTCACCGAAGTCAAGGGGCTAGACTCTCACACAGTCGAAGGTTGAAGATAGCTTCTCTATCATCAGATCGAGATCGGAGGGTGATCGGGTGTGTGACAGAGTAAATGAAGGGACCTTAGTGTAACGCATGAAATTGATGAAATTAATTGAAAATCGATTGATATTATATAGTTACACTATATTAAAACTTGTAAAATCTATTTGAACGGTCAAATAAAGTCCAAAAGGCACCAAAATTTTACCATAGGTTATTTATGACTCCTAGATCAATGATATGCATTTAGTTTCTCATAAATCATAAGGTTTGGCCCTTAATTGCTATTTTGACTATTAATGCATATATTAATACATAAAAAGGAGAGGGTTAATATGAAGAGAGTCTCTTAATGTCATAAGTGAGTGAAATTTGAGATATTAGATACATATCAATATTAAGAGTCATGTCTCATCATAATACCATCTTTTCATGCATTAATATCATATTTGAGGAGAGAGAAAGAAAAAGGCTAATGACTTTCATACATTAACTCAAATACACATTATTGCTCATATCTTATTCAAAAAGATATAAAAGGTCTAAATTAGCATTATCCACTTATATTCTCTCATTAATGGTCATATTGCATAATTAGTCCTCAACATTCACATTAGTTGGATTATTTGTGCAAAAACCCATTCATTGACATGAATGTGGGTAAATATGATTTTCATCCTCAAGTAAAGCTCAAATTTTACATTGCGGCCAAAAAGGATACAAAAGATGGGGAAATTTAAGAAAATAGTCCAAAAGGACTTGAAAGCAAATAAAAGCTTGATAATGGGTGAATTGCAAGAAAGACCTTGAAATTTAGTCTGTTACAACACTCCACCCCTTAAAGAGGATTTCGTCCCCAAAATCACAACAAGGGGGAAGAGAGGGTGAGTGTGTAACATCCCAACATTAGGTAACTCAGTGTTACTTCAAGTTTATGTTTCCTCACAAGCTCTATACATAAGCCATGTCACACTAAGGTTTCCACCATGCATATTATCTTTTATAAAACATATCATAATTAAGAATTTGGCTTATAAGCATAATCTCCATCTTGAAAAAGCATCATCTTATTATTCTATTAATTGTGACACATTTCACTCACATTGTTGTCCAAATAAGGTAGAAACCCTTACCTTATATAGTTAGAAACCCTTACCTTATATAGTTTCAGTCCCACAATGCATTGAAATCTAGTTACTCTATTTTAGAAACCCTAACTCCTTGGATAAGAGATTAGTAAGTTCATATGGGTAGTGACAAACAAATTATAATTATCATTCATCTTGATTGTTTATATACAAATGAATACATAATAAGTCATCTAAAGAGAATAGTTCATATGCTTGAACCTTAACATACTCTTATGCACATAATAGTGAGTTACTCATCACTAATGGTGAATACACTTAATTTTGACCATGTCACCCTAATAGTATGGTTAGTAAGATTATGGAACTAGTGCATGCTAAGGAGATGTAACATGTAATGGTCATGTTGACCCAAACCCTAATGTGTAATAATCTAGCCTTGACAATAAGTACATACATATCTTTGATGCCTTCATGATACATTAGTGACTTAGGTGTCATCCTCACATAATATACCTTGATATATATAGATGGTTTGTAACCACCAAATCATAATTGTGATCAAGTTATCGATATATGTAAGGAATATCACCTTGTTCTCTAATATACATCTCAGTAGTCACCTTAGCATAACTTGGTATATGAATCAATTCATATATTTAATGTGTTCCATATTATTCACTAAAATCCATATAATGAATCAAATATAATAATGAGTAATTGGATTCATATAAGCATGCTTAAATGTCTAATGTGATGTTAAATATTGATAATTCATATAATGGAGTGTCATAGAGAAAATGGTGAGTGATGACATTAATATGAGTATGATATATGATGTAGAAATATGTGATAATTAATGTGACATTATTTGGAATAATTGTAGACTAATAGCTTGTTGAATAATATTATCTATTTCTTACAAAGAAATCTATGATAATTCCATATGATGGTAATATAAGGATAATGGGGAATGAATTCAAGTTATTAAGGTTTGTGACCTAATACATTATAATATTGAGATTTCTTTGTAAACCCTAATTGTGGTTAAAACCCTTATAAGGGAAATATATATGTTTTGTACATAATGTTGAGATGTAATTCTTTGGAGAAAATATTGATTTGGTTTTAGTCTTCCTCTACCAAGATCTTGTTGTTTTGTATAAAGTTGTACACCCTTTTGGGAAATTTTGTAAAGTACTCTTTATACAATTGAATATAGTCAAAGTTTAAAATTTTGCTGCTTTCACATTGGTGTTTTTATTTACCATAATTTTAGTAAAGTGGTGTCTTTACAGCATGGTATCAGAGCATCAAGGTAGTCGGAATCTTGACTAATTCAATTTGTCTCCCTTTTAGAAACCCTTAACTTATATAATTTCCCTTTAGTAAGCTTTTCACCTTAGAGTTGACCAATGATGGAATATTGATTTAGGAACATAGTAATTTTGTATTAGAAATATAATTTGATCAACTTTTTTGTGATTAGTCAATTAGGTTGCTACTAGGGCATAAGTTGAAAGCAAAGGTGTCTAGAAAGGGTCAGGGTCTGGGGGCTGGCAATAATTTCCTTCGCACCACTGGCTCAGCTTACGAGGACTCCCAGATCCATATGACACCGGCCTGGCCTGAGCTGATATTGATTGTCCCAAAATAGCATACATTTAGGAAAATTATCTTATTGTTGAGTATAGTTATGAACCTAATGTATGATGCTTTTGATTACCCAAATAGAATCACCTTATGATCCATGAGTTCCTTATAGGAGCCTTAGAATTTCATGTTTGGGGATACCCTACCCTATGTTAGACTTTGAGGATGGTGTTTAGTAAAACAACTAAGTGTTAGATCTCATGCATAGTTTTACCTCAACCCTTTTGAAAAAGTGGGCCTTAGTAGTAGTGCTTTTTATACCTTGATAGATTTTGGAGTTACTTATTTTGAGGACGAAATCCTCTTTAAGGGGGGTGGAGTCCCACAATGCATTGAAATCTAGTTACTCTATTTTAGAAACCCTAACTCCTTGGATAAGATATTAGTAAGTTCATATGGGTAGTGACAAACAAATTATAATTATAATTCATCTTGTTTGTTTATATACAAACAAATACATAATAAGTCATCTAAAGAGAATAGTTCATACGCTTGAACCTTAAAATACTCTTATGCACATAATAGTGAGTTACACATCTCTAATGGTGAATACACTTAATGTTGGCCATGTCACCCTAATAGTATGGTTAGTCAGATTATGGAACTAGTGCATGCTAAGGAGATGTAACATGTAATGGTCATGTTGACCCAAACCCTAATGTGTAATCATCTAGCCTTGACAATAAGTACATACATATCTTTGATGCCTTCATGATACATTAGTGACTTAGGTGTCATCCTCACATAATATACCTTGGTATATATATAGATGGTTTGTAATCACCAAATCATAATTGTGATCAAGTTATCGATATATGTAAGGCATATCACCTTGTTCTCTAATATACATCTCAGTAGTCACCTTAGCATAACTTGGTATATGAATCAATTCATATATTTAATGTGTTCCATCTTATTCACTAAAATCCATATAATGACTCAAATATAATAATGAGTAGTTGGATTCATATAAGCATGCTTAAATGTCTAATGTGATGTTAAATATTGATAATTCATATAATGGAGTGTCATAGAGAAAATGGTTAATGATGACATTCATATGAGTATGATAGATGATGTGGAAATATGTGATAATTAATGCGACATTATTTGGAATAATTGTAGACTAATGGCTTTTTAAAATAATATTATATATTTCATACAAAGAAATCTATGATAATTCCATATGATGGTAATATAAGGATAATGGGGAATGAATTCAAGTTATTAAGGTTTGTGACCTAATACATTATAATATTGAAATTTCCTTGTAAACCCTAATTGTGGTTAAAACCCTTATAAGGGAAATACATATGTTTTGTACATAATTTTGAGATGTAATTCTTTGGAGACAATATTGATTTGGTTTTAGTCTTCCTCTACCTAGATCATGTTGTTTTGTATAAAGTTGTACACCCTTTTGGGAAATTTTGTAAAGTACTCTTTATACAATTGAATATAGTCAAAGTTTTAAAATTCCTTCACATTGGTGTTTTTGTTTACCATAATTTTAGTAAAGTGGTGTCTTTACAGCAGGGATGGATAGAAGAAGGATACTATGATATAAAAGATCAAATTAGAGTTTGGTAGCAAGAAGTATGATGGCTTCCATGAGACATATTACAATAGAGTTTGCTTTCATAATAGGATAGTGATTCAGGATTATGATGGTCTGAGGAAGATGGAACTTGAGGAGGCACATTCCTTGATGTATGCAATGCATCCTAGAAGTACCAAGACATACCATAACCTTAAGGATATGTATTGGTGGCCTGGTCTGAAGCGAGATGTGACAACGTTCATGGCTAGATGTCCAATTTGTCAGCAGGTCAAGATAGAGCATCAAAAGCCTACAGGGACATTACAACCTTTTTTGATACCTTAATGGAAATAGGATCATATTACCATGCACTTCGTAGTTGGTCTTCCTAGGACAGACAAAGGCCATGATTCCATTTGGGTGATAGTTGACAGGTTGAGCAAGTCAGCTCACTTCCTTCTAGTTAAGATGACATATACAACAGAGAAGTTGGCACATATATATGTTAATGAGATATTCTATTTGCATTATATTCCACTTACCATAGTATCTAACAGAGGTCCACAGTTTACAAGTTAGTTTTGGGAGTGTTTGCATACGACTGTGGGGATACAACAGAGGTTTAACACATCCTTTCATCCACATATATATGGTTAGTCTGATAGGACTATTCAGACTTTAGAGGACCTATTGAGAGCTTGTGTCTCTTAGTTTCTTGGTAGTTCGGATGTACATTTGAGTTTGATATAGTTTGCCTACAACAACAACTATAAGAGGAGCATAGACATGGCACCATATGGGAGACGTTGTCGGTCACCGCTTTATTGGTATGAGACAAGTGAGTATCAACTTTTGGGCCATGAGATAGTATAGCAGACTACAAAGAAGATCAAAGTGATATAGCAACATCTGAAGGCAGCCCAGGATAGACATAAGTCTTATGATGATAATCGTCATAGACCATTGGAGTTCCAAGTTAGAGACAAGGTGTATCTTAAGGTTTCCCCTTGGAAGGGTGTGTTGAGGTTTGGTAAGAAGGGTAAGTTGGCTCCAAGGTATATGGGACCATACCCTATCTTGGCACGTGTTGGGAAGGTGGCGTGCAAGTTGGAGTTACCACCAAAGTTGCACATGTTGCATAATGTCTTCGATGTCTCTATGTTGAGGAAGTGTCACCCTGATATAGAGTTGACATTGTAGTCGATGGAGGTTGAGTTGGAGGAGGATGTGTCATATGTGGAGGGTCATGTGTTGATCCTGAATAAGAGAGTGAAGATGTTGAAGAAGAATGATATAGTATTATTAAAGGTTTTGTGGCATCACCATGGTGTGGAGGAAGCCATGTGGGATCTAGAAGACAAGATGCATAGGAAGTACCCATCTTTGTTCACATAGGAATTCAGAGGCGAAATCCTTGTTAGGGGTTTATGGTTGTAAGACCCCTGACCTTGATTTTGGAATGAACATGCTTTCTTATCATAATAATATGCTGAAAACCTTAATAAAACTTTGTGATGTGCCTTGACATCATGTGACAAGCTTATGTTTTAAGTTTGGTCTAGTTTGGACACTATTTGAGCTGGTTTTGCATATATGTGATTATTTTGGACCTAGTTGCAATTTACTCATCTCTAGGGATTTCTTACAATATTTCACATGCTTGTTGCACCTCACATGTTTTGACATCATTTTGGATATGGTTGTGCTTTGGGTAGCCTCTTCACACCTTGGTGTGAGTGGTGACACCTCATGCCTCACATGTTTTGACATCATTTTGGATATGGTTGTGCTTTGGGGTGCCTATTCACACCTTGGTGTGAGTGGTGACATCTCATGTTGAGACTAGGGTTTGCATGGATTCCCTAAGTTAATGTTTGACCATGGGTGTTGAGTCCTAGTTTTGGCGATCACTAAGTTTTCTGTGCTCCTTGGTTTTGGTGGTCTATGATGTTTCCTTGTGACCCCTAGTGTTGGCGGTTGATGAGATTTTCCACTCATCATGGTCATCAACATCTTCTAGGGTTAGCGATTGTTTGCTTTCTTGATCATCATCGTTCGCCAAGATGCTAGTGGTCTCTATGTTTTTCTAGATCAAGATGTCAATACGTTTTTTTGTTTGATCACCTTAGTTGTATGTGTGTGTCTATGGTCATTACATGGACAACATCCCTTGGACACATGAAATGCTTGGCATGACACCTAACCCCCCTTTCTCTCTCTCTAACCCTAAGCCATATATGCCTCCCTCCATGCATGAAAATATCCTCTTTACACACCTAGTCTCCTATCTCTTCTTCCTTTGTTTCTATTAGAGGTCGTCCCCTTGGTTCTTGGTGGAGATGGAGGTGCCAAAGAAGGAGAAGGCAGGATGGTCTTACCTGCATGCTGACCTAGGGTTTGGATGTACCCATATTGTGATCGTTTGGTGCTGGCTTGTTCTTCTTCTTGGTTTTGGTAAGTGTGTTCTCCCTCTTTATGTACATTTTTGTTGTTGTTCTTCCCTTCTTCTTTCTATTCTTGGCTGAAACCATGGTGTTCCATGGTAGTGCTTGAGTTAGAGCTTCAAGAACATCTCTTTCTTGCTTTTTCAACCTCGGGTTTGTTTCCTTCTCGGTGGTGGAGCTAGCTTGGCCATGAAGGGTATTCAAGATAGGGTTCCTACATTTCTTCTTCGAGCTAGCTTGATGTCTAGATTTGCTTCATCTTCTTAGAGGTGATTTATATAACTTTCTCCTTGATTATTTCTTACACTCACCTTGCATGTTCATAATCTTAACCTAAAATGTTGTTACAATTAGAAAAGTAGTACCCTTCATCTAGGATTTGTGTTTACTTTTTTTTGTGGGAAATAGGGTGTTGTGCCTTTACTGATAACCGAACTAAAGTATTTACATAGACTACACTACCAGAGTGGTAGTTGTCAGTCTGTACAGTAAAAAGAAGAAGCAACAGAAAGATAAGTTGTACATCCACAAAGAAAAAAAACCCACAACTATCTATACACATCTGTGAGCGAAGAAATGTTGTACTTCCAAATGGAATCCATATTGCTCCTGAAACCCAAAAAAATCATCATGTTCTATTCCTTCCAAATTCCCTCCAAGATAAGAATAGAAAGAAATTTCCTATCATTCTTCAGCGACAGAAAACCTTCCAGAGAGACAGGCTTCAAACTGAACTTTCTTTCAAACCTCAACCACAGTTCAAGGGATAAGATGCATGTAAAGAACAAATGATCCATACTTTCCATATTGTTCTCACATAATGAACACCTAGATGCCATATTGTAACCCATCTTCTACAGATAATCAGTCATATTTAATTTGCCCAAGAAAACTTTCCATAAGAAAAACAAATGTTTCCTAGGAATCTTTAAAGACCAGACCCACTTAGACCAGCAAGTCTTGGGGTGTTTTTTTCTAGCAATCTCCCAACCATATTTAATATTCAGAGTACTCTTTCCCATAAAACGAATACAATCATCCAGATTCTCAACAGGTCAACTCTGATCTCTAAGAACATCCATCACAACCTGTGCACCCCTAAAACTAAGTTGAGTCCAGCTGCCATTTGAGATACAACATTCAATTTTGCAGTTAATGTCTTTACCCATCCTAAGCATATATTGAGCATCAACAACATCAATCAGACATTTTCTCCCTTTAATCCAAGGGTCCCTCCAAAACAGGAAATGTTTACCATTGCCAACACAGAAATCAACTACATCCATCAACTTATTCCTTTGACTCGTTGAATTCTTCCATAGCCAAGAAGAATTTTATCTGGCCTTACTAGACCAAAAGGATTCTTCCTTGACATATCTTTCATGTAGCCACTTAACCCATAGAGCCTCCTCTTCAGTAGCCAAACTCCACAGATTCCTTATAATACTAGCGTTAGACCAATCATCCAACGATCTAATCCATAGGCCCCCTTCCTCCTTTGGCCTGCAAATAGATTTCTAGGAAATCGTGTGAAGGTACTTCTTACCTTCAGATTCATTCCACACGAAGTTCCTCGTCAGTTGCTCAATCTCCTCAGTCACTGATTTAGGGAGAGGAAAAGTAGCAGACCAGAAAATACTAAACAAAGAGAGAGTTGAAATCACTAACTCTACTCTCCCTGCCTGAGAAAGAAACTGACCCTTCCAAGAATCAAGCTTCTTCTTCACTCTATCAATAATAGGCATACATTGGTTCCTTGTAAGTCAACCTGTAAACAACGGCAGACCAAGATATCTAACCGGCAGCAAAGACACCTCAATATTCAAGATGTCAGCAATCCCCTTATCAAGAACACCCTTACTCAAGAACAACTGACTTTTGGTGTTGTTAAGTTGCAAACTAGATACCCTGCCAAAGTCATTAAAAACCTCCTTGAGACTAGTGTCATTCCTCTCATCTGCTTTGGAGAAAATGAGAAGGTTGTCGGTGAAAATAATATGAGATATACACAAATTTTCAGAAGCCATTATCTGATTCAGCTTTCCTTTCTTAACTACAGCTTGGATAATATATGAGAAACCTTGCATAGCCACCACAAAGAGAAAAGGTGATAAAGGGTCACCTTGCCTGACCCCATTAGAAGCATCAAACTGACCAGAAGGACTACCATTAACCAACACCTTAAAACAAGCTGAGGAAAAAGTAGTACTAATCCAATCAACCCAGCAAAGAGGGAACCCCATTTTTACTAAAAGAAAAAGGATGTAATCTCTTCTAACTGTGTCATAGGATTTATCCAGGTCTGCCTTGACACACATATTCTTCTGTGAACCAACAAAGGGATTCAAAACATCATTTTCCAAAATGATAGCATCACCTATGGTATTCAAAACATCATTCACCAAAATGATAGCATCACCTATCTTCCTTCCATTAATAAAAGCATCTTGACTTTATCAATCAAACTAGGAAAAACATGTTTAACCCTGTTGGACAACACTTTCGTGATAATCTTATAGACTAGATTATAGAGAGAGATCAGTCTAAAGTTCTTCAAGCTATTAGCACCCTGCACTTTGGGGATCATAGTAATAAGAGTATTGTTGCATTCTCTCAAAAGCTTTCCCAAGCTGAAAACCCCCTTAACAGCAGCAATAACATCCCTACCAACAATGTCCCAACAAGACTTGAAGAAAGCTGCATTAAACCCATCAGGTACATGACTTTTATCATCCTTTATAGCCTGCACCACATCTTCTATCTCAACAGTGGATACCACTTGCCTCAGAGCATCGAACTGCTCAGCCGATATTGTAGGGAGAACCCAATCCTCCCTCCATTCCACACGTTATTTAGAAGTACTATTAAATAGATTCTCCTAGAACGATTTAACACTCTCTCTAATCACATTCACATCATAGATAGGATTGTTGTACTCATCCAGAAGGACATTGATTGAATTAGAGATTCTCCTGGATTTGAGAGAAGCATAGAAAAATGATGTGTTTCTATCCCCTAACTTAATCCATTAGATCTTGCTCTTCTGTCTGATCAAATTTTCTTCATCATTAGCTACTTTAAATGCTTTGTTTCTCCACTCAACAAGAGAAGATTGAAGAGCATTATTACTAGGGTATGCTTCAACTACCCTTTGTAGGGATGACACAATCTCTTCAAGAGCCCCTTGCCTTCGTAAAAAGGTTCCCAACAGACTCCTTATTCCATTTCTTTAGAGCATTAGCAACCAAACCCCATTTTCTATATAATTTGTACATGGGTGTACCATCAACCTCAGAGCTAGTCCAAGCATTCTTAACAACCTCCTTGAACCCTTCCTGCGAGATCCAAGCATTAATAAAATGAAAGAGAGTAGGTGATCTTTTCTCTATATCCAATCTCAAAACCAACAATTTATGATCACTGAAAATAGAGAACACCACTTCAGCCCAGCAATAAGGATAATTTGAAAGAAATTCAACATTATTGAAAATGTGATCAATCTTTGAAAAAGTACTCTTTCCAGATCTACTATGACTGTCCCAGGTAAAAATAGAGCCTTTAGCACTCATTTCCATCAAGCTCGCATTGTCCATAGCCGAATTAAACTCCTTCATACTCCTTTTTGTTGGAGGTTCCTTACCAATCTTATCACTAGAAAATCTAATTGAGTTGAAATCACCCAGCACACACCAATTAACAGGGTTGCATAGCATAATCCACAAGGGAATCACATAGCCATGGCCTATCCATATCAGCACTAGCACCATACACATCAGATAAAGAAAGTTTAATAAGATCCTTCGAGACAGAACAATGAATAACCTGTTCATTATCTTCCATCTTTACCAAGTTGATACTCCTATCCCACCATATAATGAGAATCCCCATGTATGAGTAAAACTCAGAGTTGTCGATGAAGCAAGCACCAGGCCACATCCTATTAACAAAATTAGAAATCTCATCTTTAATCACTCTAGATTATAATAAGATAAACACATCTGGCTTAATCCTCTCAATCTCACTATGAATGTGAGGGACGTTATTACTACCCCCCCCCCTCACATTCCAAAAAATGACTGAGAAAGGCTTAACCATTAGGAAGGAAAGGTGGGTCACCATTCTCAACCTCCATAAATTCAACTTCTCCTTCATTCATGCTCGCATTATCCGCCAAGCTAGAAAGGGGAGAATATTTGTTAACATAAATGGGGATGTTCCATGTTGTGCTTTTTGGAACCATCTTGGGAGGATATTTAGAATCCCTCTTCTTAGTCTCCCAAGCCATTTCAGGAGAATTAATAGGGGAAGTGATCGGCTTGACTTCATTCCCTACAGATGTTGAAGCTTGACTAATCAATGTTTCAATGGTATCCACAACACCTACAATCCCATCATTCACATCTATAAAAACATATACCTCCTCTTCCAGTTGAACAACTTTATGCTTCCAGACCTTCCTCATTCTCTTCTTCGGCTCCACCTCCTCTGCTTTCTTTTGACCACACAAAGCAAATTCATGCCCAAAGATGTCGCACGATAAGCACCTCTCAGGCTCCCATTCATATTCAAAATTGATTGTATCACACTGTCCATCCTCCCCTATAATCTCAAGTTCCTTTGGAAAAGTAAAGTCCATAGGGATCAAGATTTGGATCCTGGAAAACTCCCGTCTACGAAACTCAGAGGTGAACCTATATGGTCGAAGGGGACGACCCAGATATGATCCAATGTAATTAAACATTTCTATATCCCATAGTTCCAATGGCAAGTTGTGTACCTTCAGCCAAATCAGGATCTCTGTGAGTTTCAATTTCTCCAACGGTTCCCCTCTTTCCCATTTGTTTATAATCAGAGGTTTTCCTGGCACGAACTAAGGACCACCATCCACTGTTGTCAAAAGATCTTCATCATTGTTGAACATCACGATGAAAAAACCTCTACCCCTGGATCTCACTTCAATCGTTCCTTTATCTTTCCAGATCATTGCAAGATAGAGGGCTAACTCTGGCCAATGCAGTTTCAGACCAACCACATAGCCAGCAACTGTCCTTCTCCATCTCTCTGCTTTCCTATCCGCAATCCCCTTTGGGTATTGAAGCTTCCCATCCAGCAATTTGATCTCCATTTTGCTTAATTTCACTGGATCGGCGCTTTCCTTCTTGAAAAGATCTGACCACTAATTTGGAGCTTTTACTACTGTAACATTGCCGACTCCAGATCTGTGCACACCCGATATCTCCTTCTCTACTGGATCTGGGGGCTTAGGCTTCACCGCAAACTCAGTGCTCACCTCCACAGTCACCTCCTCCGTCACCTCCCTGATCGCATATGTGGTCGCCCTAACGCTCATCTGTGCCAAGGGGATCCAACTCATTTGAACTTATTTTTTTGTGTTTACATATTTATCTTGAGTGGATATCTCTTCTTCGATGAATATCTAACCCCTTGTGCATGAATCCTTCTTGGGTGATGAAAGTTTTGGTCCTTGCATGCTTGAGGAAATGTTGGTTTTATCTCTCTCATGATGGTTTCTGATTAGGGTTTTGAGTTCATCTTCTTTCTAGTGATGCATCTTGATGACCTTTTTGATTCTTTATGATGATCAACTTGTTTGAATCCTTTGTATGGTTGATGAGTTCTTGGTCTCTCTGTAGTCTCCAAGTTTTTCTTTCTCTTATGTTGTCACCAAGGATTTGGTTTTATGCGGCTCCAAGTTCTGATTTCATGTGGTCGATAAGGTTTGTATCTACTTGATGGTCACCAAGGATGTTGATTCTATGTGGTCTCTTAGTTTTGGATCCTCAGCGGTCGATGAAGTATTTGAATTCATAATGGTTTCCAAGAGTTGTATTTTCCATCACTAACCAAGGCTCAAGAATTCAATCGGTCACCATTGCTTTTAGATGTCATTGGTCTCCATGTTCTTGGACCTTTAGTGGTTAATGAGATGTTGGAACCCTATCGATCGCCAACATTCCTAGCCTTTGGTGTTTGCCAACCACCCTGACTCCTAGTGGTCAATGACTGCTCTGGTCCTTAGAGGTTGATGAAAGTTCTGATCCATGTTGGTCGTTTTGTCCTTGAACCCTAGTGGTTTCAAAGGCACCTAACCCTAGCGGTCGGTAAGGTGCCACTACTATATATGGTCTCTATGTTTCCTGGTATACGACTGATGGTGGTTTGATTTAGTAACCCTAATTCATTGGTGCTTAGTTTTACATGATCTAATAGTCTAACCTTTTCCCACGAATGAATAAAACCCTAAGGTTTTGTAAAAGTGTTGTTCGGTAATGTTAATTAAGATTTTCTCATGAACCAAACTCTAATACAAGTAAATGATGATGACACATAGCTTCTTGTGTGACTAGAATTATAGTGGAGTACTTTCTCTTTCAATGTTGTTGTAACCCTAATTTGCTATCTTATGAACATCATAGCTATTAAACATAACATTGAATTGAAATTATTTGTCCCATGTGTGGTAATGGTATGATGAGCCTTAGTTAAGGCATGGAAATATAATGATGTTCATGAAGGGAACAGTGTTGATGATCTTAATGACCTTGGACATGGTCTTGTACCCTAATTTGAAGTGTTCCCCTCTTCATGATGTGATAGGGATTTGTAACTTGTGATGGTATGATGATGAGTATGAACCCATGTATAGAAATGAAATGGTACCATTTGGTTTGTGATCCAAGTTCTACCTCATACGTTTTGTATCTTCTGAAGTTGCAATACACACCATGTTTTGTAGGATTATTTTAGGGTTTGTATGTAACTTGATTGATGCAGTCTTAACTCACCCAATCGGAATTAACTAATCGAGTGAAACCCTAATCATGTGCTTCCCTGTGTCATAGATCCATTCGAGTGTTAGGATTTTCTAGATGGTCAAACGAGTTCTCCTTTAGTGGAAGCTAAGAGTCATATACTGTTGAGTATATGCATGTTCATAAGGATGGCTATGGTTACACCTTGATAGGAGAACAATCGAGGTCATATCTCAGATGATAATGATTCAGTATATATGATGTGATTGAGGACAATTGCAGTTGTACCTCAGATGACAGGGTTTGTATACCCTGGTTTCACTAGTACCGTGACCTTTTAAGGACAGACTAGGATGTTTACAAATGTCGTGAGTTATATACCAAGGGTAGACTAGGCTATTTTTTAGCTTGGCCATATGTGTCACTGTGGCAAACTTGTACTAACTGAGGTAGGATTAGATCTTATGATTTCATCTCTCCTAGATCATGTATGGCACTTATTTCTACTTAGCAGTGGTCAGTTGGAGTTCAGTGGTATACCTCAACTCCTCAGGGCTTAATAAAAGACGTAATATAGCAGTGTAGTATATCTTCTTAGGGTTAAACATGTTTCGCATTGGATGTTAACCCTTGCCTTGTTTCTTATACTACTTCATTGTTATAATATGCAGTAAGAGACATTAACTATTTAGTAGGTGCTAGTCTTACATGTTCCTTCATATACCTACTAGTCTTTTATGTTTCCATGCTTCTCTATTTAGATTGCTTAATCTGGTTAACATGCTTGAATAGCTCAATATTCTTAAATTGCTTAATCTACTAAACTTGTTAAATAATATATCTATTGTAATCAATAATTGTTGGTTGATAGTTGTGTCTCTCGCTGGCACATGGGTCTCACCTCGTGAGTCACCACATCTTTGTAGGTGGTCGTCAGTGGCATAGTTAGGATCATGGTGTTGAAGAAGAGAAACTTGGAGAGTAGTAGAAGTAGAAGGTTGGATAGA
This sequence comes from Alisma plantago-aquatica, assembly GCA_963693085.1. Taxonomy (NCBI): domain Eukaryota; kingdom Viridiplantae; phylum Streptophyta; class Magnoliopsida; order Alismatales; family Alismataceae; genus Alisma; species Alisma plantago-aquatica. The sequence continues at coordinate 667,842,111 of OY856414.1, forward strand.
AGTTGTAGAACCCTAGAGATGTCCCGGTACTCTCAAGTCTAGGCAGGTTTTGTTTTGTAGATGATGTGTACATAGACACGTGGTTTTGGTAGTATGCCTTTGTTTGTATATGGCATGTATAAGTGGAACAGATCTTTTGTATACATATTGTGGTTGATGCCACTGGGCTTTTATGTAAATACCTGATATGATATGTGATGAGTTACATGTTGTTGGACCTTTATGTAAATTTTTCTAAACCTGTTGGTAATGTTGAAATTGATTTTAATTTACCCAATTTTTTGGTGTATGGTTAATTAGTAGTTAATCACATGTTTTGTTTGCGTAACCTCATTTGGGGTGGCTTGGGCATCACACATGGTTGCAACATTTAATCTCAATCAGAGCCATTGGAAATTGTGACTCTAGACTGCCATAAATCATACAATCATTCCAAGTGCTTTGGATACTTGTCCATTGGCAGTGCTCATAGGAGTATTTGATGTTATTGCCTCTTGTCACATATGAAAAATTGTAGGGCTACATGAGTAGAGTGTGCCAATAGTGAGAACACTCCCTCATCCATTTGTGCTAGAGTACAAAGTTTCTAATAAAGTCAAGGCCATGTCACACTAGTTATATTGCTAAGTTAAATAAGATACAATATATGATGAATATATGCATATCAATAAAGGTCATATGCACCATGATTGCTAAGCCCAAACATGATAAAAAAATAGGCCATACCGCATTAGTCTGGTCCATTGGTAGAGTGGATTGACATGATTAGAGTAATACTTATCCTAAAAATGAGGAGAGGTCCCATGTCAAACCATTGAGAGGGTGTTTATATGGTCTCCCTAGACACATAAAAGAAGAGTATCGAGTGTGGTTTCCCCTTAAACACCAGTCATAGTAGCAAAATAAAAAAAATAAACTTAAAAATCAGCTCATCAACAACATTGACTTGTCAAGAAAGGGGTGGTGTAATGTCGATGAGCATCAACAAATGAGACAGAAGTATGTCAGGGCCTATCAACAACTTGACCAGAGGTGATCTCATTAGAGTGTGACAATCATGAGACTTGAGACCTATCAACTTTTGATCCTTCATTGATACCAGTCTATAGATATTGGAAGAGTATTCCTGTGATACCTTAACATTAAGCAAACACTAACAAAAAGTTTTCTTCTCCTTTCTAGACAATGTGTAACAAGTAGGAGGTAAATATTTTTTTCGATCACTACTAATGTCTTTTGTTAATTATTTCCTTATTCCCATTTCACATAGGTCCATTTTGGATTTGATGTCATCTTTAGACTTTCTTGGAATATTCAACAGAGTACCAATGACGCTATCACATACATTTTTCTCAACATGCATGACATATATACAATGCCTAACTACCCAAGAACTCCAATAAGTAAGATTTGAGAATATTGATCTCTTCTTGTAAAAAGATTTGTCACTCTTTGTGGGAATGGTACATTCTGATCTCTTACTAAATGCATTGATAAAGTCTTTTAATTTTTCATAAATAACCTCCCCTAGTATAGGTTTAGGGGCACTATGTTCTTCATTCGGTCCATTGAATGCTTTGTGCAACCTTTAGCAAAGATGAACTTTTGGAAGAAACCTCCAATGAACAAGATATAGAGTCTTTCCACCATGTTTTAGTAGAATTTAATCTATGTTATCTTCACATATAGGGCATGCTTTGGATCCTTTTACACTATATCTAAAAAAATTCCTATATGTTGGAAAGTCAATAACAGTGCAAAACAACATAGCATGCAAACGAAATGTCTCTCTACGTGAAGAATCATAGGTCATTGCACCTTATCCCTAGAGTTTCTTTAAGTCACCAATCATAGGTTTGAGATAAACATTGATATCATTGCTAGATTTCTTAGGGCCTGATATCCAAAATGACAGCATAATGAACTTATTTTTCATATACAACTAGGGAGGAAGATTGTATATAACAATCAAAATAGGTCAAGTGCTATGTTGGATTCTCAATGTGCCATATGGATTCATTCCATCAGTACAAATCCTAAGTCTTAGATTCCTGACTTCTTCACTGAATTCAGGGTACAATAAATCAATCTTCTTCCACTGTGAGGAATTAAACATATGTCGTAGGATCCCATCATTGTTTTTATTTACCTTTGCATGCCACCTTAAATTCTCTGCATCTGTGGTATTGGCAAACAAGTGTCAAAACTGTAGCATTATAGGTAGATACCACATCACTTTGGTAGAAGATCTAGTTTTGGACTTCCTTGAAGTCATCATTTTATACCTTGATGCCCCACATTTTGGACAATCTTTCAAATCGACATACTCCTTTTGAAATAAAATAGAGTCATTTGGTCATGCATGTATCTTCTTAGCCTTCATTCCCATTGGGCATAACATTTTCTATAATTAGTATGTTGAGATTGGAAGCTCGTTGCCTTCAGGAAGAATTTCTTTCAATAAAGACAACAATGATGTGAAGCTTTTGTCACTCCATCTATTGTTTGCCTTTAGAGTATACAATCTCAACACAACACTCAGCTTCGTAAACTTAGTACAACCTATGTATAATGGTCTCTCACCATCATGCACAATGTTTCTAAATAAGGAAGATGGATTGGTGTGCTCTACCCCATAACTATCTAGCGTTGCATCAACCATGTCTATTGGAATCAGTTCATTCACATCTACATCATTGGTGGAAATTTCTTCTTCAACACAAGTACTACTATCGACAACTATTAATCTCATGTTTGGAATCTCTCCATTCTAGTACCATTCTATATAGCCCTATACAATCCCATTTCACATGACATGACTTTGATTTCTTCAAAGTGTCGACTTTCAAGTTGTTACTGTAATGCCTACATGGATAATAGAACCTATCTCTAGGTCATTTCCTATGTTCCACCACAAATCTTATAAATTGATCAAGACCACTAATAAACTTTAGGGAGTAGCAATTTGGAATGGACATCCAGGAGCTATCCATCTATGATCAAAGAGAAAACAAGTATTAGGGTTTAGGGTTTACATATTAGGTTTAGAATTTATAGATTAGGGTTTATTATTTAGGATTTAGGGACAAGGGTTTATACATTAGGGTTTATAGTTTACATATTAGAGTTTAGGGTTTAGGGTTTTGTAATGAATGTGTGTACCACCTATCCCATTCTTGAACACCTAAACTCACTAATAAGTGTATAATGTGTATTCGGTTTTGAAGAAAATTTTGGCAGAATTTCCCCACAATTCTCTAAGTACACCGGTGTAGATGGGAAAATGTCCAACAACATGTGTACTTAGAGAACAAATGGAAAAGTGCTGACTAAACATCTTGAAAACCGAATATACATTATACACATACATCCTAAGTGAGATTAAGTGTTCAAGAACAGACCCAAAATGGGGACTATCCAATATTTACTCCTAATGTAAATCTTATATGGGTTTCTAGGCCAACAGATAATAGGGAAAGCAAGGTTAAGGTTCACCAACACATGGTATATCTTAGAAACATCAAGACATGGTAGATCTTAGAGACATCACAAATTGAAAACTAAACCCAAATAGTTTTTCCAATTCCAAATTTAAACCCTAGTTACATTTCATCATTCTATTTGAGAAGTCCTTTGACCTCATATAATCTAAGAAGCATTTGAAATCAATGTATCATCAAGAACTAACTGATTTATCATTAGACATTTTTATCATCAATCAAATGTGAAATAGCATTAATCATTCATTTCTATAAACATAGTTTTAAATTCTAATTAGATATACAGCTAGAATTTAGTGACCTAGCGTAATACATAATACAAGATTTTCATAGAAAATCAAAATAAATGTAGAATTTAATGACCTAAACGTAATACATGCATTTTAATAACAAATCAAGAATTAAATGTAAAGAAAATAAAAAAAAACTACCTAGAGTGCCATTGGTATTAAGGCTGTAAGACGCCTGTAAGGCTTAGTGATGGTCGGTTTGGTCAGTGGAGATGGGAGGAAGACGATTCCGCGTTGGCTCTATGAAGGATAAGGTCACTGTGTCAGTTATGTGAAGCGGGAGGCTAGTGGTTGGTGGCCCAAACTTCTCACTGAAGATGGAGGAAGACATATGTAGCTATGGAGAAATATGATGATGGCAGTGAAGAGTAGCAGTAGTGGAAGTAAAGAGTATCAACTATAGCAGCGGTGGTAGAGAGTAGCTCATCGATAGAATCTCAAGTACTAGGTATCAGGGGAGTGATGAAATAGAAAATGTGCGGAAAGAGATTTTGTGGGTACTATTAAGTGGACCATAGTCATCGGTTGTTTAAGAAATTGACAGGTAAGTGACAAGACGTTGGTTTCTTTCAACGAAAGGATACCTATACTAGTGACTTAGATGTCAGTTACCTCTAAGAAACCGATGCAAGAGGCCATTATCTGAATGAAAAAAATCAGTTTGAGTAATGGCCTTAGTCGTCAGTTTTATATCAAAAATTGACACATAACCTATGACTTAGACGTAGGCTTAGTTCAAGAAACTAATGCCAGATGCCATTAGCTGAATGAAAAAAATTGACCTATGTTGGGCCTTAGTTTTCATTTTCTTCGGGAAGAACTGACAGTAGAGTGCAATTCGGGAAGAACACTTTTTCATGGGGATGTGGCGCGAACCCTCCGACGTCGGTTGCTTGACAAAAAACCAACACCTAGTGTGCACTTTTCGTGGCTTTTCCTACATATCAATGATGGTTTTACTGAGAAACAACTGACGCCAAAAGTATGTTAGAGGCAAATTTTTGTTACACACAAAGGTGTATGTCGTCAGTTCCCCGATGACCGACGTGTATCTTAAGTTTTTGGAGGCAAATATTTTTCCACAAAAAATTGTATTTCATGGGTAATTTAAACAGTGGCTTCTTACAAAATGAACCAACACTAAAGAAAAAGCAGTACTCGTGTCTTTTCTTAATCAACAGGACTTGATCAATGGTGATGTTTGTAATTGAAAATCGATATTGTTTGTTATGTAGTGTCATTTTTTCAATGTAACTAAAGTCAGAAAAAGTGACATTAGAGGTCATAAATGTACTAGTGGTGGAGTGATAATCGTGTCCCTCATGAGGTGATTAGTGTTGTGAAGGTGTTTCTAGAAGGGATAGAAGTTTTCCCCTTTTTTTGATATATAAACTCTGACCATAGAGGGTATCTTTTATAATATTTATTGATGATATATTTAGACGGAGTGTTATTATAATGTTTGATCATTCATACAATCTTTTTGAATATACATCAGGTATACCACCTAATATTAAGGATATCCCAACCTCCAAATACCTTAGCTTTTATTAGAATTTTCCAAGTGAGAAGGTGTATTTCTTTTTTTAATGGTACGACCCATTAAAAATTCCTCCTAATTTTTTCAATTTTGTTTATATGTAATTAGGGAGGGAAACACATATAATATAGAAATATGGAACATTTGAGAGGAAAGGCATTGTGGAGAGTGAGTCTACTAGCTCCACTGAGGCATTGTGATTTCTCATTTGCTAACCTACTTGTCATTTTATAAATAATTGGTTAATAAGTTGAGAATGAAACTTTTGTTGTATAGAGGCCCTCTTAGATTTTTGATAGCAAATGATTCTATATGAAAAAACTTAAATATGTCCTCATGAATGGGACAAGTGCCAATCAAAAGAGATTTCTTTAATATGATCTTAAGATGAGAAAGGTGTCGTATCATACCAAGGATTGTAATAGTCTTTATTATAGTATCATCATTGGGGTGAATAAATATGATCGTATTAACAACAAATTATATTAAATATTTCTCCATTAAAAAATTTATCAGGGTAATGATATTCTTGATAACTCCATGTTTAAACAAAGTTCCTAGTAGTGACGATACATTGACAAAGTGGTGATCGAGAATCACCTTATTGAAGTTCATTCCTAATAACCAAATATCCAAAAGGGGATCCTTAATAAGCATAGATAAAATTCCATATGTGAGATTATGTTCTAATCCAATGAATCCAATTATATCGAAAGTTGTATCCTTTAAGGCATGGAAACATGAGCTCCCAATTTACATTTTCAAATGATTTGTCCAAAATTAAACTTTAGAATTATTAACAAAGTTTTAGATATTTCACTAGAATATATAATCACATTTGTCAAGATATGGGCATGTTGAATTTCTCTACAAGTAATAAAAGAATTTATGTTCCATACTAATGATAGGGTCTGTGTGAATTCTAGGATTGGAACTAAGTGTCTTACCTAGTATTTTATAAGATTTATTAATTAAACTGATCAATTTGTACTAATTAATGTATGTGAGATTATCGTTATCTTCTATGAGAGTGATGTATGCATTTTTTATTTGACAAGATCCATTCCTTTGTCGAAGATGAGTTCTTTAAATATATTATATATGTCAATTTAGATTATAACCTAGTTGTGTCTATAAATTGGCATGTCAAGACCATTGGGGATAGGACATTTTTCTATGACCAGTGGGAAGGAAAACCTCTTGATCTCTTTATGAGTGAAAGGGCTATTAAAATTTGTGGTTTTTGACTTTTATCTTAATAAATATATTGCGGTTCATTTTAATATTGGGTGCCAACTCTATGTCGTTGTTGAAAAGAAGTAAATATCATATCTATTTTTCATAATACCTCTCCCACAATCAAGTGTGTGCATAATCATGATTCTCATATGCCCACCACTAACTTTTTGAAATAATTTTATGTTAGAGTACCCATGTCTAATCCAATGAAACTTTGATTTTTGCTTCCAGTAAATATCTTGGTCCAGGAATAGTCGGTTAATTTGTGTTTTGAGAGCATTTGTCACTAGTTAATCTCGATTCTCCCTATTATCTTTAGCACCTAGAACCTCTTTTAAAGCTTTGATGTGTTTATTAACATTACCCAAATATACTTTCTAAGTTTCTAGGTCTTTTGTAATCCTTTTGAGCTTGTTTGCAATGTTCTTACACCCTTTGGAATTAATACCCATCTACCACTTACTACATATCATTTCCTTGTATGTGTTAAGGTTTATCCAACAACATTCAGTGGGAAATCTACCCAATCCCAAGGGATATATTTGGTATTATCTATGATCCAAATATGGTCTGATATTAGCTTGGGTCCAGCCACAAATGTGCTCATAGGAATAGCTCTTCCTATAAGTTGTCACCAAAGAAATAGTCAAGAGTGACCCATGAAGAACCGTTGGTACATGTATGTCCATTGTTACTGGTCTTATAGTGAAGTCATTACGCTACATCTATAGTGTGGGAATGCACCATTCAATATCTAGTATAGTTAATTTCTTCTCCCAATAATCACCTTCAGTGTCTATAGTTATTGGCTAAATTATGTACTTTGCTAAAAATATTATTTATTTATTAGAGGGTTTGCCATAAACACATGTAAACACCCACCTTTTGTTGTCATTCTTACTTGTGAGTTCAAAAATAATATGGTAGTTTTGTATATATTGGTATTGAAGGTTGCGTTAAAATACCACACACTGCTAACCGATAGGATTCTGGATCCACTAATTAATGATGTTAACGCCCATAATAAGTTTTTGTAGACTTAGTGTAGTTTTTTTTCTTGAATTGTGATGACATTAGGTATGTATATTGTAATGGGGTGGCTAACAACTCTAATGGGTTTAGCCAAGGACAACCCATTATCATTCCAAGTTGTAATAAACAAAATAACAATGTACACATTTTTGAGAGAATCTTAAAAAACATAAATGATGGACTTGGTTAGATATTAACATAGGTAGATAATAAAAGGAAAATGATGAATGGAACTCCACTCATACCTATATTCATACCCCTACTTTTGGGAATACACAAATGTGATGATACAGATTGTGAGACAACATAGAGAATTGGGAGGGAGGAAACAATTCAAGAAAGAGAAAAGGAATAGAGGGAAATTTATTTTGTTTATAACTTTTAACCCATAATGAATATCTTGATAAAACAAAAACTATTACATTCCTTACCAAAAAGTAGATTTTAAGAAGACTAATCTTGAAATACTTTTTGTAAAAATGATACCAAATTCAAAATTGAGATTGCATATTGTTGATAGTACCCATTTTTTGAGTAACACACTAACTTAAAAATGAGTATTCCGTATCATTCCTCTGGTACACTACTCATTTTGATGTCATCGTATTCTTAAATAAGTATTAAAATGAGTACTACATTATATTTTGTTGATAATACTCATTTGTTTACTAACACATAATTGAAAATTGAGTATTTCGTGTTGTTCTTATGGTATAATACTCATTTTTTCTTGTTTACTCACAAAATGAATACTATCCACAAAAGAAAGACATCTAAGTCATTTTTTGTGTTTACTCAAAAAATGAGTATTGTCCCTAAAAATATAGTATAGTGCTCATTTTAATAGTTATTTTAAGATATAACGACATCAAAAATGAGTACTATACCCAAAAATGACTTGCAATACTCAATCTTGAGTTAGTATGTTTCTAATAAAATGAGTGATATCCTCAATATGCAATACTCATTTTTATATTCCATATTATTTTACTTACAAGCATGCCAACAATAGTCTTATTCAATTGTATTTTTATAAGGATTCAAATGATTTTTTTATTTCAACAAAAAGTTCATTGAGTATTAAAAGTTATAAGTAAAAAAGTTTCCCTATCCTCTTTTCTTTTTCTTGGGGTTTTCATCCCTCCTATTTTCTCTTTCTCTTTCGGGACACATGGTACATCATCCTAATTCTTAGCAACCATTCCTTGTTCCCGAGAAATGGGTGTGTCGTTGGTGACGGGAGAGGGTGTGGGTATCACTATTTATAATAAAATATGGTAATCTAGGCCAAATAGAGAATCTAAATTCCAAGTCAATCGAGACACCCCCGTACAATGTCACATTCCCCTTGTTTTTTCGTCCACGCTCTTTCTCTATATCCATAAGTGTTTTTGAAGCTACTAGTTCAGTATCAAAATATGTGGTTATCGGGTATGCACTTTTTTAAAAGTAAGAAATCTCAATATAAGAAGTTTTATGGAGGATCTAAATAGATATGATACTCATTAATATTATTTTTTAAACAGATAGTATTAATGTTACATGTCTTTTCTCCATCCAAGGCAGTATCTTGTGTTCATTTGTTTTGATCACAGCTATAAATGTCAAAGTGAGGGTCATGTCGAGTATGCTTCTGTGTGTAAAATAAAGAACCAAAAAATAGGATTCCTCACCATGAAGAGAAAGTGATCTTACAAAAAAAATGAAACCACAATGTGTTTGTGAATGAGAATGCATTCAACTTATATTGAGAAAATGTAACGACCCTGCCTCCCGGTAACCCCCAATTAAGGGAGACCCGAAGGTCAGAGCCATTAACCAATTTACAGGATCAAAGGTTCAGCAAATAATCAATGATAATTATAAAATTCTACTACTAAACTGAATATTGATAGAAAAAAAATTAAAACTTTATTTACCTTTTTGAAACTTTGGGAAACTATATATCCCTTACTGGAATTCCTCTATCTAATCCTCCTTGTACTTATTTCTTACTTTCCAGATGTATCACTTTATTGTTTGTGCTTTCAGGGTTATACCTAAAACGCCGACAAACAAAACATCGATCAACAATTGCTGGTATGTGGAGGCAATCAAAATTTCACAAATAAGTTTAACAATTTAAATATTGCAACCAAGATATTTAACAAGGCAATTTACATTTTCCATGTGACATTCCCCACCACTTTTGCCCTAACCCTGGAATTACCCTCTTTAGGGTTTCTCTTTTGCCATTGACTTAAGGCCACCTTCTCAATCCCGAGCTTGGTGCATGTGAGTCACCACATAGGGTGCCCATTAGTCATGCATCATAGACCACCATCTCAATCTCGAGCTTGGTGTCTGTGGGTCACCTCTCATGGTGCCCATTGGTCTACCCTCCTGGGCCTGACTCTCTTGGCATCATCCATCAGGGTGGCATGTAGGTGCGGGAATACACATTCATCTTTAATTGTGATAATCATAGTCACTTTATAATTGCAGTATGAACATTCAAACTGTTTAGTTGCAATCAATGTGATTAATCATTCGGGAATCTCTCGGGAAACTAAAGCGGTTACTAATATTTAACCACATACCTGTTTAAGAAGACTTGAATGTAGAAGTAACTTAATCAATCAGGAAATCAAGCAAGTACACACACAAGCTCCTAAAAAAGGCATTTAATTCCTCTATTATTAATCATGTCATTATGATTCAATAATTCTAAGGGTTTCCTAGGTTATTTTCCCTTTTTAGGGTTTTGACCATAATTAGGGTTTTATTCCTTTTTATTGCCTTTACCTTAATTTTATCAAATTATACATCAAACCCTAATTTTATTGCTTAATCATACATTAAGATTCCTAAGATCAGACTTAGTCCATTAAACCCTAATTTCGAATAACTTTATCATTTCTTTTTCTAAATTAGGGTTTCCAAACATTTTAATCCACATATGGAGTTACAAACCCTAAACTTGTAATTCTATCATCAAAACAGGTTAATAACCATATAAAACAGAAAATAAGTTATCCATAATCGAATTAACTTAATTGCAAGACTAATTATATCTTTTATCAACAATTAGGGTTTTTATCCACAAATTAACCCTTTTTCTATTCTAGAAATATAAATTTACAAAAAGAGTTGGATTCAGGGTCTCAAACCATTTTTATTAAATTCTTCATATTTTTCTTGTCATTTTTCATGTATTAAGTTTTTCCATCCGAGCTTCCTAGCTCCAGATATGATTTTTACATGAAAAATCCTTTTATAACTTATTTGCTATTTTCCAAAAGAAACTAGGAAAAACCCGGATCGTTTGATCCGTGTTCCGCTGGACCTCAGAGGATCCAACGTCCAGAATCAAGCGCGCCTTCTTTTAGCAGACAGAAGAGCCAAAAGTCAGATCTAACCTTAGCGCGGCTGAAGACGATGGAGGGCAAAGTGGTAATTTTGTGGGGCCTTCTTCTACCTCGCGTTGTTTCTCTGCCGCGCGCCGATGGTCAACCTCAAGGTTGACTTCGGGCTTCAGTCCTCCTGCGAGCGGGCTGAGGATATAGGGAGCTCCGGCTCCCTCGTCCGAAGTTGACCAGGAGTCCAATTCTCTGCCCTATCCTTGTCAAAGCCTCCACCTACTCGCCGGACTCCGGCGGCGTATGCTACTGAACCCAGGGTGCAGGTTAGGGTAGACAACTCAATTGATCTTAGAGAATCGCTTCCCGCGATCTTTCGAAGAGATTGGACCAGAGAAACGAGGTGTTGGTGCCCTCTCTCATCCTCCCCTATTTATAGGGTCGAGGCAGGCATCACCAGCTTTGGGCATTTCCCGATTGAGCGACAAAACCTAATGCAACTAGGGAGGAATCTTCACGATTTCCCTTCCTGGATCTAATGGGACCAACCCCCAGTTGGTATGTTCAGTGGATCGTGAGAAAAAAAGGATTGAAAAACCATCATGTAACCAACAGAGTCCTAGTCCCAGCGGGACTTAGACGATGAGCGGTCATCATTGGATTAGGATCCAACGGGCCTCATCACATGCGTTCAAAGGGAACTATGTCTATTTATTATTTAATTCAGGAAAACTCCCAAATCCAAGATAATCTTGCAAAATTAATATCTCCCAAACCATAACTCTGATTTATCTCAAATTTTAAAGGAATGTTCCTTTTAATATTTCCTAACTTGAAACTAATTTGGGAAGCAAAAAGCAATGGATGAGAAGGATTACTTCTCTCCCAAGTTTTCTTATTAATTACTCCAAATTAAATTATATTCTTATTCCTTTTGCCTTTATCTTATTATTTTGGGTCCCTTGGACCTCAAGGAAACCCAAAGGCGTGGATTCCCATCTTGGGGAATATTGGTTTGCCTTTATCCTATTTTAATTGTCAATTTCTCATATTTCTCCTTTTATAAAACAATTTCTTTTCCTTATTAATTCCCTTTTCTTTTCAATTGGGCTCAATGGCCAACAAGGCCCACAATCAATCAATCAAAGTCATTTCTCACGAAATCTATTGCAAACCAAAGAAAAGGATATCATTTATTCATTAAAAAGGGAAATACACTTTACATTATATTTTCAAGAAAATGGGGTTGTAACATCCTCCCCTCCTTATAGGAATTTTGCCCTCAAAATTCCATCAAGCAAGCAAACAATTAGGATAAGCCTTTAATGTGTCCATCATGGCTCCCATGTGGCTTCACCCCTTTCCATGCTGCTTCCCAAGAACCTTCATCATTTCATATTCTTCCATCTGAGTTCTTTCTTACCTTGGTATATCGTATCCTCATAGGTGACTCAAGAATTTTCAACCCCTCAAAAGCTGAATAGGTTCAGGGCTCAACACATGGCTTGGGTACCTCACATAGTGCTCTAGATCGGACTCATGCAACACATCATTTTATCCTGAGGGTCAGGTTAACACAACCATACCCACCAATCCATCTCAGATGGACCCATATATCAGGGACTCAACTTTCTCAGCTCTAGCTCAGAGGGGTCGGATTTTCATGTCACATATTCTCCCACAGTGAACTACATGTCAGTCTACCTTGCATCTGCTCACGACTCTCGTCGTCTCTAGGCTCCTTTCAACCCTTGGATGATCAAAGTGACTTCATCTATACACAATGTGGTCCTTTTCTAACCATCACGTGGTCCTTTCACCAACATGACCTTACAGAAGTGGTGACCGACACAACCTCCCTTATAGAGCTTCTTTAAAACCCGATACTGGCTATGGTGGTTATCATTCACATCTTTCATAGGACAAGAACTGTCTCTAGATATCACCCTAAACAAGCACACATGCTCTCATCAGACCCTTTAGTCTGGATCATACTAACCATTAGTAAGAGGTGATAAGTTGTACCAACATCGAGTTCTGCATGCTTCTACTTCCACCTTTTGGAAGGGAACCTTTAGGTCAAACTCGCATCATGGTGTAGTTGAACCATCTCTCTCTCTTATGTAGTTCAACAGAATCTATCTCTTGATAAAACTCCTTTCTTTCTCCTGTTATCTAGGTAAGAAGACCTACCATAACCCATATTGCATCTTGACCCTCTGGGTCTAGGGGAGACTCACAACATCCATAGTGATGAACTCCTATTCCCTCTTGGGAACTCTTTATATTTTACATCCATGCACTGGGTTACTGGTGTTCGTCCTTCACCTCCTGGCTTGCATGGCCACATGCTACATGTATCAGGCATCCAAAGCACTATCATCACTTACTACGGTGTATGGTGATCTTAAAATCACGATTTCTTGTATGTCATGACTCCTCAAGATTGATTCCTCAAAAACCCTAAACCTCTTTAGTCAGGTCTCATCACCTCCTTTTCCAAAGAAGTGTATATGAGGTTCTACAACCATCCTTTTATCGCATCAAGGCCTAGGCCGGCTAACCAAACAACCACTAATCTTGTTCAACATATCTCATTATATCAGAGGGTTAGCCAGACTCATCTCTTTTTCTCAACTTAGGGTTAGCCTAACAATCTCAACTTTTTCTAGCTTCTAGCTAAACTAGGCAGCTATATTTCAACCAGAGCATTCATTACCACTTCTTATCCTTAGGTGTTAGGTATGCCGAAGACATGCACCTCCATGTATTATACTTATCATCTCATCTCGGACTCTAAGTTGGTCTTCATCAAGAAGCTCTGAGCTCATCCTCATGGTGATCACACTCAACCTTGGTTAACTTTCAAATTCCACATAGCTCCTGATAAGGCATCCTCATAAGCTGACTACACTACTTCTCTTAGTGTTTGTAAACCATCCATGTGTTATACCTTCCACAAAGGTAATTTATCATCTCTATCCTCATACCTTGTAGCAACGTTCCAACTTACATCATCTTTATCCTTGGTGAAAGGCATGCATACTGTCCTATCTCTCACTCCCATAACAAGAAGAAATAAGCATTTGGTGGCCGTCCAAATACAGAGTTCTTCCCATTCCAAGAGTAGAGATGGTACATCCCACCTTTCCAGTACACCTTCAAATCTAAGTTGAAACGTGCAACTCATGTCTTTACATCACAAACACCATGATATCAAAATTACTTCCATGGAAAATTGATCTCGAACCTACTTGGGTTTACACACAATCCTTGGTCATCTCCTCTAGGTCTATAGGGTGTCGGCACTTCTGGGGTCATCCCTCTTCCCCTATGCATCCAGAGAGTTCCCTACTCATCTGCCCTTTGGGTCCCATGAGATCATGAAGGTGATCAATCTCCTAACCCATGGTCATCGGACAATGATAGTTGTTACCTCTCGACCCTATGGTCATGTGCAACTAGGGAATTAGGCAACTCCTTCTTCCATCAGTCTTATCCCTACCTGACCCTAGGATAGACTTAGGATTATATTATAGTACATGTTCAACTTAGAACGTTACCCAATCCTTCATCATCTCTCTCTGCATTCTTGACTGTCTTTCATCCCTTCATAGGGGTCATGGCAACCTGCCTACCTTGGTCAGGCCCCATATCGGTTACCTCCATGGTAACACATCCACATGCACTTAGAGATGGTTATCTATGGGTCTATAGGTTCATTCTCGTACCACGTACTTTTCACTTAGCTTCTCAAGATCCTATAAAACCTCTTTAGGTCACCTCAAAACCAAAAGAACTGGTATACACCCTACCACAGGGTCCCTCTCCCAGGATGGGAGGAAACTACAACTTGTGACAATAAGGTCACAAACATCCTTAGGGTTTACATCCATATGAGCATGCTTAGCCCTAGCAAGCTACTAAGGCATAGAAAAACACTTATCAAACCATGCTAGGTCACACCTATCCTCATCCTCAACATTAGACCAACTTAGTTGTGAGGGGTTCGTCAAACATACCTTACCTTAAGGGGTTTCCTTTACCTCCACACATGCTTGAGACTATGAAGACTAAAACCTCATCATGATCATAGGATACACTACTCCCCCCCTTAGGCCTAGGAACCCTAGGTTCGCCTCCAGTTGTCCAACTGCATTCTCATTCTCTTAACCATGAATCAAGCATTGTCCAAGATATGTCATGTACTCCCATGATCTTTCTACTCGATTAACACTTTGGAGTTGATTCCTCTTCCAGGACAACTAACTAGGTATAAAGCCTCACAATTGGTGACTTAACCTCCTCAGGGTCTAAAGCACTCTTTATCTCATCCAGTAGGTAATCACTTATACCATAGGTACAGAAGCATCACCCTCTCTCTAGGGTTTGGTTACTCTCAAGCTAACCAAGACATCATCAGCCTTCATGGGTCAAGCATAAGGCAACCACTATCATTCACCTAGGTCGCATCATCCTCAACTGCCCATTGTTCCTCATGTCTTGGGATTCTAAGTTTCCAACCTTTTGCTCGGCTCCTACTTTCTCTCTCCAGAGCTAACTCCACCTCCAGCCCTACAACTAGAGGTCATCTCTCCATGAAATTGGATCAAGCTCACGAGCATATCCCTGCCTGGGTGAAGCCTTTGCTCAACTCCTGCTTGGCTCAAGATCATCCTTAGCTCTTTATGTTTATCTCATAAGCCATCCATTGTGCCCTTCTGGTCAGGGTTTCATCCTACTATCAGCACTACTGACGTACTCTAGGTGCAAGCTATATCCTACTTGCAACAGCCCATTAGGTTTCTATGGGTTCGTCCCTACCCTCGTCCATGAAGGAGTTATCCTTCGCTCAAACATGCACGACCCTTCCCAGGGTTGGGTTGCCAAAGGTACTCGGTCATCTAACCTCTCATGGCTCGCATGGCATCCAAGGCATGTTTATCATGACATCTAACTCATCATGTCATCTCTCTCTCTAACCATCACTTAGGGTTAGGGTTAACTTCATCCTCTAGGTCTCTACTTTTAATGGAGGTCTCTACCTCCAAGACTAACTCTCTCTACTCATCCTCCTGACAAGGAGGTCCATCCTCAGGTCTCTCCTGAGGGCAATATAAGGCCTAAGCATGTATCTATTCCTTTACGTTTACTCTATTAAGCTTATGTCCATGACATCTTATTTACATGCTTTTTATTAATTTTTGGTGGAGGATTCCTTAATCCTTATCAACCTTGCCCATACCTCAAGAGGGTGCGGAAGAGAGAGAAAACCCTAATCCTTAAAATCCTTAAAAGAATTTGAGTTGAGAAGGGATGAACAAGATGAGAGAGTCCTAAAGGTATCTTATTTTGAGTCTTATCCTAAGACGTCGGCCAGGCAGTCACATGATCCGGGAGTCCTCATATTCCAACTAGCGGTGCGGAGGAAAATTTTTCCAGCCCCCGGATGTGATCCTTTTATAGTCACCTCAGTCTTTCGGGAAATCCTCTAATAACTCCCTCGGTTCTATGGAATTTGTAAAATTTAATAATTATTAATGATTAGATGGAGAACATATGCTCTGATACCAATTGTAATGACCCTACCTCCCGGTAACCCCCAATTAAGGGAGACCTGAAGGTCAGAGCCATTAACCAATTTACAGGATCAAAGGTTCAGCAAATAATCAATGATAATTATAAAATTCTACTACTAAACTGAATATTGATAGAAAAAAAAATTAAAACTTTATTTACCTTTTTGAAACTTTGGGAAACTATCTATCCCTTACTGGAATTCCTCTATCTAATCCTCCTTGTACTTATTTCTTACTTTCCATATGTATCACTTTACTGTTTGTGCTTTTAGGGTTATACCTAAAACGCCGACAAACAAAACATCGATCAGCAATTGCTGGTATGTGGAGGCAATCAAAATTTCACAAATAAGTTTAACAATTTAAATATTGCAACCAAGATATTTAACAAGGCAATTTACGTTTTCCATGTGACATTCCCCACCGCTTTTGCCCTAACCCTGGAATTACCCTCTTTAGGGTTTCTCTTTTGCCATTGACTTAAGGCCACCTTCTCAATCCTGAGCTTGGTGCCTATGAGTCACCACATAGGGTGCCCATTAGTCATGCATCATAGACCACCATCTCAATCCCGAGCTTGGTGTCTGTGGGTCACCTCTCATGGTGCCCATTGGTCTACCCTCCTGGGCCTGACTCTCTTGGCATCATCCATCAGGGTGGCATGTAGGTGCGGGAATACACATTCATCTTTAATTGTGATAATCATAGTCACTTTATAATTGAAGTATGAGCATTCAAACTGTTTAGTTGCAATCAATGCGATTAATCATTCGGGAATCTCTCAGGAAACTAAAGCGGTTACTAATATTTAACCACATACCTGCTTAAGAAGACTTGAATGCAGAAGTAACTTAATCAATCAGGAAATCAAGCAAGTACACACACAAGCTCCTGAAAAAGGCATTTAATTCCTCTATTATTAATCATGTCATTATGATTCAATAATTCTAAGGGTTTCCTAGGTTATTTGCCCTTTTTAGGGTTTTGACCATAATTAGGGTTTTATTCCTTTTTATTGCCTTTACCTTACTTTTATCAAATTATACATCAAACCCTAATTTTCTTGCTTAATCATACATTAAGATTCCTAAGATCAGACTTAGTCCATTAAACCCTAATTTCAAATTACTTTATCATTTCTTTTTCTAAATTAGGGTTTCCAAACATTTTAATCCACATATGGAGTTACAAACCCTAAACTTGTAATTCTATCATCAAAATAGGTTAATAACCATCTAAAACAGAAAATAAGTTATCCATACTCGAATCAACTTAATTGCAAGACTAATTATATCTTTTATCAACAATTAGGGTTTTTATCCGAAAATTAACCCTGTTTCTATTCCAGAAATATACTTTTACAAAAAGAGTTAGATTCAGGGTCTCAAACCATTTTTATTAAATTCCTCATATTTTTCTTGTCATTTTCATGTATTAAGTTTTTCCATACGAGCTTCCTAGCTCCAAATATGATTTTTACATGAAAAATCCTTTTATAACTTATTTACTATTTTCCAAAAAAAACTAGGAAAAACCAGGATCGTTTGATCCGTGGTCCGTTGGACCTCAGAGGATCCAACGTCCAGAATCAAGCGCGCCTTCTTTTAGCAAATAGAAGAGCCAAAAGTCATATCTAACCTTAGCGCGGCTAAAGACGATGGAGGGCAAAGTGGTAATTTTGTGGGGCCTTCTTCAACCTCACGTTGTTTCTCTGCCGCACGCCGATGGTCAACCTCAGGGTTGACTTCGGGCTTCAGTCCTCCTGCGAGCGGGCTGAGGATACAGGGAGCTCCGTCTCCCTCGTCCAAAGTTGACCAGGAGTCCAATTCTCTGCCCTAGCCTTGTCAAAGCCTCCACCTACTCGCCGAACTCTGGCGGTGTATGCTACTGAACCCAGGGTGCAGGTTAGGGTAGACGACTCAATTGATCTCAGAGAATCGCTTCCCGCGATCTTCCGAAGAGATTGGACTAGAGAAATGAGGTGCTGGTGCCCTCTCTCATCCTCCCCTATTTATAGGGTCGAGGCAGGCATCACCAGCTTTGGGCGTTTCCCGGTTGAGCGACAAAACCTAATGAAACTAGGGAGGAATCTTCGCGATTTCCCTTCATGGATCCAATGGGACCAACCTCCAGTTGGTATGTTCCGTGGATCGTGAGAAAAAAAGGATTGAAAAACCATCATGTAACCAACAGAGTCCTAGTCCCAGCGGGACTTAGACTATGAGCGGTCATCGTTGGATTAGGATCCAACGGGCCTCATCACATGCGTTCAAAGGGAACTATGTCTATTTATTATTTAATTCAGGAAAACTCCCAAATCCAAGATAATCTTGTAAAATTAATATCTCCAAAATCATAACTCTGATTTATCTCAAATTTTAAAAGAATTTTCCTTTTAATATTTCCTAACTTTTGTATGAAATTTGGGAAGTAAAAAGCAATGGATGAGAAGGATTACTTCTCTCCCAAGTTTTCTTATTAATTACTCCAAATTAAATTATATTCCTATTCCTTTTGCCTTTATCTTATTATTTTGGGTCCCTTGGACCTCAAGGAAACCCAAAGGCACGTATTCCCATCTTGGGGAATATTGGTTTGCCTTTATCCTATTTTAATTGTCAATTTCTCATATTTCTCCTTTTATACAACAATTTCTTTTCCTTATTAATTCCCTTTTCTTTTCAATTAGGCTCAATGGCCAACAAGGCCCACAATCAATCAATCAAAGTCATTTCTCACGAAATCTATTGCAAATCAAAGAAAAGGATATCATTTATTCATTAAAAAGGGAAATACACTTTACATTATATTTTCAAGAAAATGGGGTTGTAACAGAAACCCATAGCATTTTGAGAAAAGTCAAACAAAATTTGTTTGCTATGATTTTAGTCATGTCTATAGTTTGATTCATTCTTTTTCACTCTATTTTTTCTTACTCTTATGTAATTAGATATGTGAAACAATACGGGCCTACAATGATACAACCATATATAGAAGGAAAAAAATCAAAAATGTTACTTTTGAAAGTTGGAATAGTATCAACCTCTACACAGGAAAACTATATCACATGATACACTGTCATGATTCAAGGAGATCCCAATTTAGTGAGTGATGATAGTAATCACCTGGTGGGTGTACAAACTAAGCTTAAAACTACACTAATTCTAGTGGTTGAGTGTTTTCCTAACCGAACATGTTGTTGTCAAGTTACAGGTGAACAAAAAAGTGTTGCCAAATTTGGTCCAAAGTAAGAAACTACTTGCATATTAAAAAGTAAGTCAATTTTTATAATGGTATTAGCCTAAGTTTGAGGATAGTATTGGTGATATTTAATTAAAATAACTAATACAGTTTGACAATAAAATATTATTTGCATATACACTAAATGGACAATCTTATTATTTGAACAAAAAAAACATGTTATGAATAAGATACAGTTGTATACAAAATAGAATCATAGTTAAGTTGTACACAGTATGTTAAAAAGCATGTTTACTAACAATCCAGACACTAATTAAAATCTCTGGTTGATGTAACAATTTTTAGTCCAATCTTGTCCGTACTACCTATCCAAATTAGAAGAAGCTCAATAATCGAGTAAGGATCACATTTCTACCCACCACTAACAAGACCAGGGGAGTTGAATAGTAAACCTCCATGCATGGAACTCATCATCCAACGATCAAAAGTGCCCTATATTTGGTGGTTTGTGTTACCTTTATTATAATTTTGAAATAATAATCTAATATGTGGCTATTTAGGTAACAAAGTGATGTTTGCATATAACAATATAATGTTTATGACATACACCTTATAGATTTATATTTTTAGTATATTATATTTAATCTATTTAAATTTTAACAAATACTAGAAATACAAGCATACACATTATATAGTGTATTTTCTTCTCTTACCATTAGAAACAAAATAGAAACACACTAGGGATTCAATTTTCCTAAGTAATAACCTTTTACTTACATATTCATATGTAATAGAACCGACAATACATTAATGGTTATAACTTTTTGTAACCAACTATGGGTTCAACAAGCAAACTGATGTGGCTTGTTTATGTCATTCTAGGAATATAACAATTCTAACTGAATCATGCCCTCCCTACATTGCACCTATAAATGTTTCCTAATGTTCCAATTGCTAAGAGAGTTTTGTAAGTTTTTAACAAATCAATTCTTGGGATGATTGTTCCACAACATAGTGTAGGGATGTTCTTATCTTTCCAAAAACAACTAATAATTTGTAATGCAAGATTCGCACCAAGGTTTATGTAAAGTGAACACTTGAATCCATGCCAACATCAATGGGTTGAAGGCACATGGGCACTCTTAATGGTACTTTATCACCTTCTTATGTAGGATTGTTGGTATCTTATATATTCTTTTCGGTGGCATGTTTTATAGGATTGAGTATATCAAATGTTGGGTTTATGGAGATTTCCCAACCATCATTACAACATTATAGCCCAATCATGTGCAGGAATAACTTTCATATGATGAGAACAACTAATCCTAACACATGTACATTAATAAGAAGTCACCATGGCTATCATGGGAAACAATAAGACATTATTAGGGTATGTTTTTTCCATCTAAACTCACCTACTTGATGCACGAGAATCTAGACTACCAAGTAGTAAGAAGCACTCTTTTAAATTTTCATCTATAATGAGATGTATATAACAGATTGAGGATATCATTGCGTCATAACCAGTCATGTTTTTTTCTTATCATTGGCCTAGAGAAACTACCCACTACATTTTCCACTTAAGCAAGGCATGTAAAGTTAAGCATAATAAATATCAACGAAATTGAGAGTGTTGATCCCGATGTCAGCTAGGACAAGCATATAACTACACACTCACACAAACATAATGAAAAAAAAATCAACTATTATGGTCCAAAATGGGTTTCTTGCTACAACCATATTGATCTATCTAGAGAAGCCATAAATATCGGTATAATATAACAATTGATAGTGTTTGCAAGCAAGCCAACAAAGTGGCTGAGCAATATATGTCAGACGCATTGCTGAGGGAAAAGACACAAGAACGAGTAGAGCAAAAAATATCCACATACAAATGTTGAAGATAGGATTTAAGTGGTTCAGCCGACAATACCTATTTCACAGGGAAAAAGGTAGTGATACACAGAGAAGCTGACAAGTATATTTTTATTTTTGGCCATATCCTTCGCGACAAAGTATGTATACATATAGGAGAAGCATTCTAATCGAATCTGGAAATCACACTGGCAGACATAAGACTCAATTATTTTTCTACTCTGATGAGTAACAAGATCCACATGACTCAAAGGCGTACCAATATTATCTCACACATGATTTTCTTTCACATGATATGATTTTATTTAGGTGATTGTGCAAGTGTTCAGCTTCTGTTTGAATTTACTATTGATGCAAAGTGACCCCAATATAGGTCCATGAGCACCCTTTTAAGTAATTACCTTGATAATTTCTTATAACGAGAAGCCCCGATGAGTTTGGGATTCCAAAGTGCACTCCTAGGAAGCTGACGTTTAAGAATACTTTTTGACGATTTCAGTTCAATTCTTCATTGACTTGTACGTCCCGTTACATCAGATAACAACCTAATCCGTTGATCACTTCCCATACGTAGTCAACCATGGAGCAAGACTGGAGGAGTAAACTTTAGGCACACCGTGCCCAACACTACTCCGTCTATCCCTAATCGGGGTGGACAGGAGTGGCTCCAATTTGCTTGGCAATTTCGCGCTCGGCTTCTAACTTATGGACACTTATGCCCCAGCAGACAGGACGTACGTCGGCTGGCTGGCATGCACCAATGTGCCCAATCCCTTAGGTAACGAGAAAGAAGGACAGCTACGAGCAAAGCGGGAAAGTGCACCTAACTCACATGCAAAACTCCCACTCCATCTATTTGTACTTGCCCTGACTACACCAACTACTCCCAGTTTGTCCTGACCAAAAGTGAAATAGAAGATAGAAACCCCGAACAGACGACACCTGTTTACCTAGGAGAATGAAGCTGATGCTGTCCCCTCTTGTCTCATCCACTCTGGGTTCTACTTTTTTGTTCGTTGGATCTCACTTCTTGGTTCTTACTGACACCGAATACAGATAGGGAGGATTTTACTTGGTTCCTTGCGTCTGGCTCATGGCAATAAGCCTGGATTCCAGGCAATAGTTACGTGTGCCTTTTTGAGAAAAGGAGGTGGAGGTATACTTTGAAATTTAACTAGACTATATGATTATACCTGTTGAATGTTGTTCATCTCATGTTGTTGCATAGTGGGTTATTCGATCTTTATGTTCCTTCCCTATCTCTATTGTTCATTTTCTAAAAGTTAATACTACCTCTATCGTGTTGTATTTTTTTTCATAAAAATCGGTTTAGCAGCTATCAATTTTATCCCATTTTGCTTGCATGTAATTTATCTTTGTATGAAAAAATTAGTTTTACTTTTTCTTACCGAAACTGAGTACAAATAGGGGATATTTTACTCGGTTCTTTGCGACTGACTCATGGCAATAAGTCTGGATTTCAGGCTATAGTTACATGTGCCTTTTGATAAAGGTGGTTCTAGACAATCTGTGTGGACTTCTCTAGAAGCTCTACAGGCGTGGATGTTTTTACCACTAGGAGGATAACGTCAGCCTGCTGCGGTGAAGACCAGGAGCCGCTGCAGACGATGTCTGAGTGCAACTAGAAGATAGTTGCATGACTACAACGACGAAGAGATTATCCCTAGACTTGCTCGAGGACCAGGTATATCCTCTAAAAAAATTCATTATATAGTTATTGATGCGCTGGTTTAATGAGGAATATGGCAGTAAATGTTTTATTTCTACTGCCTACCTGATGTCATATTTCCCTACAGTGATATCTGAGTCACACTAATTTACTATATTTTGGGATTGCGATATGATCGTATTTTTATTTTTATCGGTATTTATTACATACGGTGCAGATATTAATGTCTGATCAAATATAATTTACATGTGTTGTCCTAAAAGTGAGTTTTGATGGTGGATGTGTAGTGTGGTTATGACTAATAAACCCTAATTGTTTGTACATGGTGGTTGTGTGTTTATTTCCTTTTCTATCTCAGGTTTGCATATTGAGCCGCTATATTATCTTCCAATCGTAAAAGTATTATTCTCTCCTACCTTTACTCCTCTCAAATGTAACTCGAGGTTTCTGTATAATCATGTAACATTAGGATAGTTTATATTCTTGTTACTATGAAGGAGACGAGCAGACAAGCTAGAAGTCCAAGGAGGGCCAATCAACTGGAGTACCCAGAAGGTGGCGCATCGGAGTCCAAACGACCAGAGAGGTGACCAACCAACCGTCCAGGAGGCGAGTCGATTGGTTCAAAGGTTGAACTGATCAACTCAGATTGGAAAACATGAATCTTCATCAACAATAGGTTTATACACGAGATGCAGATCCTAGATTGTGGTAATTCCTTGTGGCTCCAAAGAATTATATTAAGATGGCCACAATCATTGCTTTCTATTTATTGTAAGTTTTCATTGTGGGATATAGCATGTATATGATATGTACTATATATGTGGTGATTGGATAAAGTATATGTATTTATAAATATAAACTCACTCAAATAATACATTAAGTCTTAGATACTTTCTATAAGCAACACACATGAAAAGCTTGATTGACTAAGAGTAGGCACCCCAAGGATGGTGCACTGTCTATCTTGTGGAAGTGTGTTGGTAATAATGTGGGCATGCTAAGTTGGGTGAATTATTATCGTGTTGACTTTTGAGTCAGGTTTAACTGAGTGTCCTTAATAATTAAGCACCAGAGGCATGCAGATGACTATGGCAAAGAGTTGTGCATATCATCTATCTAAGAATTGTATATGATGTAATTGAAAAAAGTTATCTACCTTAATAATTGACTACAAAAGCTAGCATTGGTGGGATAATAGTTGAAATTATTTTGGATCTTGGCTCATTAGAAGGTTGTACGTTGTAATCTTTCAAATTGATATGTGAAAAATATCAATTTGAATAAAATATTGAGAGCAATAATTACTTAAAGGCCTAATTAAATATCATTAAAAAAATTTAAATCAAATAAAAAGAGTTTTGAAAAAATACAATTTTCTCTTATAGCATCAAATGACAATAAGATAGTTGTTGTGATCGGTCCTTTAGAAGGGCAAACTTGACATGAAAAATTTCCACAACTAATTTTGGACTTTGAGAAGGGTTCTCAATGATGAGCATAAGCTCTACATTCTAGATAAACCGGTGTCAGAATTGCCTACTCCTGATGCGCCTAGGGCTACAGTGGATGCCTACTAGATGCATGCCAATATCCCTAGACATAAAATACCATATGCTAAGTTGCATGAACTGTGAGTTGAATGAGCAATGCGAGGACATGGGGATTCTTGAGATGGTAACACGTCTAAGGAATGTGAACCATAATCTCACAAAGCAATAAAGGCACAATGTTATAAAGGTGCTCTTTGAGTGTCAAATGACAACAAAAGACTCAGTAGAGATCCACGTGCTCAATATGATTGGGCACGTGGAACATCTTGAAGGACTGGGATTTTTCAGCCAAGATTTGGCAATGAATATGATTCTAAAATAATTTCTTAAATGATATAGCCACTTTATTGAGTGTTACCACTTGAAGAAAATGGCCAGACCACTGCCAATTTTCTTGGCATGCTGATAAATGTTGAAGCAACAAAGAACAAGGACAAATTAGTTGTAAAGAGGCAAGATCACCTCCTTACTAAAATTTAAAAGAAGCACAAAACATCCATCTTTTTAGAAATACAAAAGATATTGAGGGATGCATGTATAATATTCCAAGAAAATAAGCATGCACCAGATACATTACAAAATGTCAATAGCAGTGGAAATAAAAGAACTAAGTCTATTACATGGCTTTCATTGTTCATTACATGATTGTTCTCAAAAGAAAAAGATAAGAGAAAAGGATCTAGCTATAGAAACCTAGACATCCTTTCAGATAGCTTGAGATCTACTCCTGAGATGAGTTCCTTCAAACTTGTCCTTCTCCTTACTCAGCACCAGCACTTGGGTGGTTGGGAAAGCACCCAGCAAAAGGGGAAAGAAAACAAGGTATGTGTCACAAAACTAATCTAGGATATCAAGATAAGTACAGCAAATAAAAACAGGCTAGGGTTCATCATATGATGAAGATAAAAAGAGTTTGAGGCTATATTCAAAAGAAACTTGCCATTAACAATTATATCAAAAAGTATTTGTATGTAAGATAATTATACCTACCTAACTAAGTAGGGTTGAGGTACCTACTGGACCTCTAACCTTAGGTGAGGGGAGAATAAGGCATTCCCAGTCACCTACAATATTATGGGGAGAATAAGACATTCCCCAAGGCATTTATTTACATGCTCTCTGTGGGTGGTTGTACATAAGTACTGCTACTTTAAATTAAATAGAACATAAATCCACATGCTAGAAAAGTAGTCATGGCAAGAGTAGTCATAATATTCAATAAGCATGGTAGTGGGGTATAATACCCAAACAAGAATAAATTATAATCCAATTTGAGGTATGAACAACATTAGGATTCAAGAATAGAATATTTAGGGTTCATTTAAGTCTCATTAGGGAAATATAGGGTTTGGCTGCAATTATCCCAACATAGGGTGTAAGGAATGCACATACCTCTCTTAATGATATCAATTACTAACTTTCACCACTTTCATTGAGTCCAAGTTCCACTTTACCTATTTTCAATGTATTAACATGTATTAGAGTACATAGTGCACATTAATATATAGAAACCCTAATTTTAGAACTTTTTAGCAAAATTCGGATTTAGCTTTTGAAAATATCACCAATGAACTTATTAGGTTCTCCCGATCAAGAAAACATATTTTTATGTTAATTTTGGAGTTATGATGATTAAGATGTAATTTTATAGATTTTATGCATTAAATTCGTTTTACAAAAATCACCCTTAATCAAACTATGAAATCAGACCTTGAAAATATTTTTATTATATAGAGATTAATTTTTCAATTCCAAAACATATTTATTTGTCAAATTTGGATAAGCGGTTTAGAAGATATGAATTTTTCAATACTCACCAATAGGAAATTGCCACATCATCAAACCGATCGAGATAATTAAAGAGAGAGGGAGAGGGAGAAAACACCATTTTATCCAAGATCAGGTTTGAAGTTTCTTAGATAACCAAACTAGAGATTCTAGAGAAGATAAAACAACAAGAAACCAAAACCTTAGAAGAACATGGTAAAAAGAGATGGAAATCATCGATTTTCAACATAGAAGCATGGGTTTTAAGCATGTACTAAGAAATATATGAGAAGGGGGTTAACCAAACTTGCCTCTAGGAAGGTAATAAGATTCAAACAGAAAGGATTCCGAGATTATAAGGTCTGGTTGCTCCAAGCCAAGCTCCTTTCTTGAGTAAAGATCACATTCTCCACTTTAGAGGTGCAAACCCTAGCAAAAGAGCATGGAGAGCATGGAGGTATACATGGCTATATATAGAAAGAGGTGAAGCATGAGGTGTCTTAAGGGACTTTCCATGTGTCTTTAGCCTAGGGCTTGATGGCCATGCAAGAGGACAGCTCATGGACTCTTCTTGGATATCAAAAATTCGGTCCTAAGATCCCATAGATCCTTCAAGGCCATCCCCATCGTTTTTCAAGAAAGAAATAACCTCATTGGTATATAGCTTTTAAAGATAATCACCTTTATAAAGAGGGTAATCCCTATAATGCCCTTGGAAAGAAATACCATCAAACCAAGGTGAAACTAGGTTCTCCAATGGTTTAAAATCTCTTTAATGGTAAGGGAATATCTAAATATTAAAATTCAGTTGATAATTTGCAAAGAAAACCCTCCCAATTGGGTAAATTGCATAAAAGTCTAGAATGTACCTAAAATTGCATAACTTGCACAAACAACATCCAAATCGAACCAAATTTGAAACTTAGCCTCATTTTATATTTTCAAATCATATCAAAAAGTTTGATTAAGGTTTATAGCACTTAATTATGGTAATTAAGCTTTCACAGAAGTATGTGTGCATAAACCCTTATATTGGTACAATTAGTGAATAAATGTTCACTAAACCACTATAAATTCCACTAATTAAACATAAATGACATAAAGGATAGAAATGAGAGGGAAACTTGGTAAAAAGGTTTATATGAAGATTACATCTAAGATTCATTATGTTACATCATTCCACCCCTTAAAAAGGATTTCATCCTCGAAATCTCAAGAAAAAAGAGAAGGGTGAGTACGTAACATTTCATCTCTCAACTCCCAAGTGGTTTTTTCCAGACCATGATATTTCCACAAAACTTTTACCAGCTCAATCTCTTTGTTCTTTAGTTGCTTTACTCGGGAGTCAAGAATCTTCACAGGTAGCTCTTCATAGGTCAGATTCTCATGTATCTCCAAAGGCTCAACAGTAAGCACATGAGAAGAGTCATTCACATACTTCTTTAGCATAGAGACATGGAACACATTATGAATCTTATCATAGGAAGGAGGTAAGGCTAAGCGGTATGCACATTCTCCAACCTTATCTAAGATTTCAAATGGTCCAACATAGCGGGGACTCAACTTGCCTTTAACTTTAGATCTAGCAATAGAACAAATAGGCTTGATCTTCATAAATGCATAGTCACCCACTAGGAAGTTAACATTAGACCTCTTCTTATCAACATACATCTTCTGTCAGTCTTGAGCAGCTTTCTTGTGTTTCTTTATCAACTGCACCTTTTCTAGCATCATTTGCATGCCATTGGTCTTTACTAGAGAACGTTCACTAACATCATCCCAATGCAAAGGTGAACGACATGGTCTACCATAGAGAGCTTCAAAAGGTGGCATACCAATACTAGCTTGGTAGCTATTGCTGTAAGCAAACTCATCTAATGGCAGATACCGATCCCATGCACCACCCCAATCCATCACACAAGCACGAAGCAAGTCCTCCAGAATCTAAACTATTCTCTCAGATTGACCATCAGTCTGCGGGTGGTAAGCAGTACTAAAATGCAAGTCGGTACCCATCTCCTCCTGAATCTGACCCCATAAATGAGAAGTAAACTTTGGGTCACGATCAGAAACTATTACCTCAGGTACTCCATGCAGGCGTACGATCCACTCAACGTACAACTGAGCCATATCCACAACTTTGTAATTGGTTTTAAAAGGAAAGAAATGAGCAGATTTTGTAAGTCGATCAATAACCACCCAAACAACATCATAACCTTTCTTGGACTTAGGAAAACCAATAACGAAGTCCATTGTGATTTTCCCTCACTTCCATTCCAGAATTTCAAGAGGGTGAAGAAGACCACCAGGTCGTTGATGTTTGATCTTGACTTGCTGACATGTCAAGCACTTCGCGACAAATAGAGCTATATCATTCTTCATGTTCTTCCACCAGAAGCTTCGTTGTAAGTCCTTATACATCTTTGTTGTGCCAGGATGAATAGTGTACTTGGACCCATGAGCTTCACTCATAACCTTCTGTCTCAGATCACCAACATTAGGAATCCACAACCTTTGTTTGAAGTGGACAACACCATCCACTCCGACAGAGAAGTCAGATTGCGGTTTCTCAGATAAAGCTTTCATCTTCTCAAGCTCAAAACTCTCCAACTGTACAGCCATGACTTTTGAGATCCAAGTTGGTGTAATGGTCAAGATGGCCATATAAACACACAACTTGTATTCATCCACTGATTCAACAGGATGAGGTCTCCAACTAGCCACATGTTCAAGGTTTTCCCATACTGAACATCTCAGAGCAGCACAAACAACATCCTTCTTGTGACTTAAAGCATCAGCTACGACATTCACTTTACTCGGATGATAGGTAATGGTGAAGTTGTAATCTTTAAGATATCCCATCCACCTATGTTGTCGCAAGTTCAGATCCTTCTGAGTCAATAGATATATCAGACTCTTGTGATAAAAAAAGACTTCAAACTTTTCACCATAGAGATGGTGTCGCCAGATCTTCAAAGCATGAACTATGGCAGCAAGCTCCAAATCATGTGTAAGCCAATTAGCTTCATTAGGTTTCAACTGTCGAGAAGCATAGGCGATCACCTTTCCGTCTTGCATCAAAACACACCCTAAGACTTGTCTGGATGCGTCGGTGTAGATGACATAGGGTATGCCCTCAACAGGCAATGCAAGCACGGGAGCAGAAGTCAAGCTCTTCTTCAACTTCTGAAAACTGTTCTCACATTCTGGTATCCAAGAGAACTTGACCTCCTTTTGCGTCAGCTTGGTTAAAGGCAAGGCCAACTCAGAGAAGTTCTTGATAAACCTTCGATAGTAACCTGCTAAGCCAAGGAAACTACAGATCTCTGAGGGATTCTTTAGAGCTTTCCACTTGGTCACAACTTCTGCCTTTGCAGGATCAACAGCTATATGTCTGGCAGAAATTGCATGACCCAGAAACATCACTTCCTTTATCTAGAACTCACACTTTGAGAATTTTGCATAGAGTAGATTTTCTCGTAGTGTGTTGAGTACAATCCGCAAATGCTCGTGATGTTGTTCTAACGTCTTAGAATAAACCAAAATGTCATCGATAAACACCACCACAAACTTGTCAAGGTATGGGCGGAACACTCGGTTCATCAAGTCCATGAAGGCAGCATGGGCATTTGTCAAGCCGAAAGGCATGACCATGAATTTGTAATGCCCATAGTAAGTTCTGAATGCCGTCTTCGGTACATCATTGTCCTTCACACGCATCTGGTAGTAGCCACTTCGCAGATCCATCTTGGAGAACACAGTGGATGACTTTAGTTGGTCGAACAATTCATCGATGCGAGGCAAAGGATAATGGTTCTTCATCGTCACTTGGTTAAGCATGCGATATTCCATACACATCTGCATCGAACCATCCTTCTTCTTCACGAACAGGACAGGGGCTCCCCAAGGTGAAACACTAGGGCGGATGAAGCCCATGTCGAGAAGCTCTTCTAGTTGCTTCTTCAGTTCGGCAAGCTCGACAGGGGCCAAGCGGTAAGGAGGCTTCGATATTGGTGAAGTTCAGAGTACAAACTCGATGGAGAACTCCACCTCCCGAGTTGGTGGCAAACCAGGTAACTCCTCGGGAAAGACGTCTGGGAAGTCCTTCACCACATCTATGCAGTTGAGAGAAGGAGGTGTAGCCTCAAGGACTATAGAGGCTAAGAAAGCTCTACACCCTTGCGAGACTAGCTTTTCATCTTTGATGGCGTAGATAACAAATTTCCGATCTTCTCGCTTCCTACCCTTGACACGCAATATTCCCTCAATAGGATGTGACAAACTAACCTTTGATTCTTCATAAAACAAAATAGCTTTGTACCTCTTCAGCCAATCCATTCCCAGGATGACATCAAAGGCGGTCATGTCAAGCAAGATGAAATCTGAGGGAAACATTATACCAGATATACAGAGGTCCATTGTCAGAGTTTGGAGATATGAAGAGAAGATCTTACCACTAGGGGTTTTTACATCTAATATATGATCCATATACTCAGATTCTATTTCTAACATAGAAGCAAGATGACATGATATGAAGGTATTGGATGAGCCAGAATCAAATAGTGCCTTTATAGGATGCATATTAAGATGCAAGGTACCTTCAATAACTTCATTATCTTCACCTACTTCCTCAGCATTGAGAGAAAACACTCTCACATTCCTCCTCTCCGTTGGCGGTTGCCTCGAGTTCTGGTTGTTGTTGTTATTATTATTCCGCAGAGGCGGATTCTGCCTTGGCTTTTGCGGTTGTTGGGCATTATTCTATCCTTGTAGGAAACGGGGGCAGAGTGGTCATATATGCCCAACTTGGCCACACTCGTGGTAGGTCAGAGGAGGTCGGTTGTCTCTACGAGCAGGTGCATTGTTGGCAGGACATCTCCCTGGAGGATGGTGACGAGAGCACCTATTGCACCGACCACGTCCGTGATTCTCATTCTGGGTATGGTTCTTCCTCTTGTTGTTGCTATATCCATTACTGTGTCCATAGGATTGGAATCCTGGGTAGGACTTGATGGCCAGGGCCTTATCCACCATCTGCTGGAAGGTGAGTGGAAGATGTGGAACAAGACTCTGACCCACTTGGTAGTTTAGGCCCTCCAAAACAATGTTTCCCTTCTCTCAGCTCCAAGGTCAGTGGCATAGCATTCCAGAAGTAGGAACCGTTGGATGTAGTCGGCCACATTCATACTTCCCTGCCTGAGGCTGTAGAACTCGGCTTCCTTCTTCCTCAAGAAGGCAGGACAGATGTACTTCTCCCTAAAGAGCTTCAGGAACTGGTCCCACTCCATGGTAGAGGTGTCTCGAGTGTGGGCGAAACCATTCCACCAGACACATGTCAGACCGTCCAGCACATACGTCACGAACCAAACTTTCTGGTGACGAGGGCATGCCATACCCTCAAAGGTCCGATCCAAAGCCAACACCCAGTCATCAGCTTTATCCACCATGTTGTGTTCACTTTCACCTTTGAAGTAGGGTGGCTACATCTTTATGAAGTCAGTGAGGGTGAACTCCCTCGGCTTGTTGGCATTGGCAGCCACTGTGTGGAGCTGCCCCATCATGGTGGAGAGCAACTGGTGCAGTATTGCCAGCTCTTGCTCCGGTGTGAAGGAGGGGGTACCCGGAGTAGTAGGGTTGACCACATTATGGCTAGCAGGAGTCACAGGAGTGCTTCCCACATTAGAGTCATTAGGGTTTGACTCCTTTCCCTTGATCCTACTATCAAACAAGTCACCTATCCTGAAAGGTAGGGTTAATATGTTAAGTTCCCATGAGTATTTGAATCATAGATGAAAAAAGAATAGAAGCATAGATGAGAAAAGAATATCTAGAATGTTATTGCCTAAAAGCATACTATTTTGGGCAATTCGTATCAGCTCAGGACAGGCCGGTATCATATGGGTACGAGAGTCCTCGTAAACCAAGTTAGTGGTATGCAGGAAAATATTGCCAGCCCCCAAAACCCTGATCTATTCTAGACACCTTTGCTTCAACTTCATGTCCTAATAGTTGCCTAAAGGCTGTGATACCATGTTGTAAAGAGGCGAGATCACCTCCTTACTAAAATTTAAAGGAAACACAAAACATCCATCTTTTTAGAAAGACAAAAGATATTGAGTAATGCATGTATAATATTCCAAGTAAATAAGCATGCACCAGATACATTACAAAATGTCAATAGAAGAGGAAATAAAAGAACTAAGCCTAATACATGGCTTTCATTGTTCATTACATGATTGTTCTCAAAATAAAAAGATAAGAGAAAAGGATCTAGCTATAGTAACCTAGACATCCTTTCAGATAGCTTGAGATCTACTCTTGAGATGAGTTCTTCAAACTTGTCCTTCTCCTTGCTCAGCACTAGCACCTGGGTGGTTGGGAAAGCACCCAGCAAAAGGGGAAAGAAAACAAGGTATGTGTCACAAAACTAATCTAGGATATCAATATAAGTACAACAAATAAAAATAGTCTAGGGTTCATCATATGATGAAGATAACAAGAGTATGAGGCTATATTAAAAAGAAACTTGCCATTAACAATTATATCAAAAAGGATTTGCATGTAAGATAAGTATGCCTACCTAACTAAGTAGGGTTGAGGCACCTACTGGACCTCTAACCTTAGGTGAGGGGAGAATAAGACATTCCCAGTCACCTACAATATTATGGGGAGAATAAGACATTCCCCAGGGCATTTATTTACATGCCCTCTGTGGGTGGTTGTACATAAGTACCGCTACTTTAAATTAAATAGAACATAAATCCACATACTAGAAAAGTAGTCATGTCAAGAGTAGTCATAATATTCAATAAGCATGGCAGTGGGGTATAAGACCCAAACAAGAAGAAATTATAATCTAATTTGAGGCATGAACAACATTAGGATTCAAGAATAGAATATTTAGGGTTCATTTAAGCCTCATTAGGGAAATATAGGGTTTGGTTGCAATTATCCCAACATAGGGTGTAAGGAATGCACTTACCTCTCTTAATGATATCAATTACTAACTTTCACCCCTTTAATTGAGTCCAAGTTCCACTTTGCCTATTTTCAATGTATTAACATGTATTAGAGTACATAGTGCACATTAATATATAGAAACCCTAATTTTAGAACTTTTTAGCAAAATTCGGATTTAGCTTTTGAAAATATCACCAATGAATTTATTAGGTTTTCCTGATCAAGAAAACATATTTTTATATTAATTTTGGAGTTATGATGATTAAGATGTAATTTTTTTGGATTTTATGCATTAAATTCATTTTACAAAAATCACCCTTCATGAAACCATGAAATCAGACATTGAAAATATTTTTATTATATATAGATTAATTTTCCAATTCCAAAACATATTTATTTGTCAAATTTTGATAAGCGGTTTATAAGATATGAATTTTTCAATACTGACCAATAAGAAATTGTCACATCATCAAACCGATCGAGATAATTAAAGAGAGAGGGAGAGGGAGAAAACACCATTTGATCCAAGATCAGGTTTGAAGCTTCTTAGATAACCAAACTAGAGATTCTAGAGAAGATAAACAGCAAGAAACCAAAACCTTAGAAGAACATGGTAAAAAGAGATGGAAATCATCGATTTTCAACATAGAAGCATGGGTTTTAAGCATGTACTAAGCAATATATGAGAAGGGGGTTAACCAAAATTGCCTCTAGGAAGGTAATAAGATTCAAACAGAAAGGATTCTGAGATTATAAGGTCTGGTTGCTCCAAGCCAAGCTCCTTTCTTGAGCAAAGATCACCTTCTCCACTTTAGAGGTGCAACCTAGCAAAAGAGAATGGAGATGAGATGTTTTTGGGTTTTAGGTAGAGTTTTACCATGTATGGTCATGGTTCCGACCTAGAAGAAGGTGTAAGGAATACTAAAAGTATGAAAATAGGGAAGGAAGGGAGGAAACGTACTAGTTTTGGTCGAAATTACCAAGGAGGAGCTTTAGAAACCCTAATAGAGCAATTTCGAAGCCCTAGGAGCTTTCTTCACCAAGGTAGGCTCCCTCTATTACCTTGGGACAGAAACTTCGTGGAAAAATACAGAAGGAACTATTATCTAAGCTAGAGGAAAGAAAAGGAGATAAATAATTTTCGAATTGTGAGTTGGGAAGGGGTATACATGGCTATATATAGAAAGAGGTGAAGCGTGAGGTGTCTTAAGGGACTTTCCATGTGTCTTTAGCCTAGGGCTTGATGGCCATGCAAGAGGACAGCTCATGGACTCTTCTTGGATATCAAAATTTGGTCCTAAGAGCCCACAGATCCTTCAAGGCCATCCCCACCGTTTTTCAAGAAAGAAATAACCTCATTGGTTGATAGCTTTTAAAGATAAGCACCTTTATAAAGAGGGTAATCCCTATAATGCCCTTGGAAATAAATACCATCAAACCAAGGTGAAACTAGGTTCTCCAATGGTTTAAAATCTCTTTAATGGTAAGGGAATATCTAAGGATTAAAATTCAGTTGATAATTTGCAAAGAAAACCTCCCAATTTGGTAAATTGCATAAAAGTCCAGAATGTACCTAAAATTGCATAACTTGCACAAACAACATCCAAATCGAACCAAATTTGAAACTTAGCCTCATTTTATGTTTTCAAATCATATCAAAAGTTGTATTAAGGTTTATAGCACTTAATTATGGTAATTAAGCTTTCACTGAGGTATTTGTGCATAAACCCTTATATTGGTACAATTAGTGAATAAATGTTCACTAAACCACTATAAATTCCACTACTTAAACATAAATGACATAAAGGATAGAAATGAGAGGGAAACTTGGGAAAAAGGTTTACATGGAGATTACATCTAAGATTCATTATGTTACATTAGTGATGGTGATCAGTAGGGTCAAGTCCAAGGATCAAAGCAAGGCCATGAAGAGTTCTGAGGCTAAGCCAAAATCTAGATCTTAAACACTCAATATGAGGAGAACGAAAAGTACAAGAGGAATCTATCCTTTTTACTTGAAGGCATCCAGGAAGAAGTATATGGGAATGATGATCACCACTTCAGGTATATACGTGATAGAGATAAACTTATCTACTTCTTCATCATGGGTACTAGATACCCGATGTGGATCTCACATATGCTCAAATATGTAGGATATGAAAATAATTAGGCCTTTAATAAAGGGTGAGGTTGAACTATAAGTCGCAAATGAAGCAAGATTTGTTACCACTACAGTTGAAACCTATAATTTTTCTTTACCCACAGAGCTTGTAATAGAGTTAATGAACTGCTATTATGTACCTGTCATAAATAAAAACATCATTTCAGTATCTTGTATGGATGAGTGTGCATATGAATTTCATATTAAGAATGGTCGATGTTCTATTTCAAAAGATAGGATCTTTTATGAAAATTATCTAATGTATTATGGTCTTTATTTGCTAGATCTAAAGACATATGTTTATAATGTAAATACAAAAAAACTAAAACTCAACAACTCAAAGAAAACATACATTTGGCATCATCATCTAGGGCACATAAATATGAATCGCATATTTAGACTCCATAAAGATGGTTATCTAGACTCTTTTTATTTCCAATCAATAGAGACGCGATTCTTGTTTGATGGGCAAGATAGCCAAGACACCTTTCACTGGTAGCAATGAGAGGGCTAATGATCTATTGGGAGTCATACATATTGATATATGTGGCCCTTTTAGAACAACTACTAGAGGTGGTATTCAGTAATTTATTACCTTCACTGATGACTTCAGTAGGTACGGTCATGTTTACTTGATGAAACATAACTCAGAAACTCTTGAAAAGTTCAAGGAGTTTATGAATGAAGTACAAAAACAACTTGGTAAAATTATTAAGGCACTTCATTATGATCGAGGTGGAGATTACTAAAGTCAAGAGTTTGAGGACCATCTATGAGCATGTGGTATCGTATCACAGTGAACTTCACCTAGAACACAACAACATAATGGTGTATCAGAAAGAAAGAATCACACATTGTTGGATATGGTGCAATCAATGATCAGTTTAGATGAACTTATGACTACCTTCTAGGGTTATGCTCTTGAAATTGCCACATTTACACTAAAATGAGTACCACCTAAATCGGTTCATGAAACACCATATGAGATATGGTACGAGAAGCGACCTAATGTTTTTGTTATGAGGATTTGGAGATGTGAAGCTTATGTAAGGAAAATACTTCCTGAAAAGCTTGGCTCTAAATCTGCTAAATGTTATTTGTTGGATATCCTAAGGAGACTAAAAGATATTACTTTTATTTCCTATCTGATAGTAAATTGTTTGTTGTTAGAGATGTTGTATTCCTAGAAAAGAAATTTATTTCCAAAGGAATCAGTGGGAAGAAAGTGGAACTCGAAGTAGTTCGAGACCAATAAGAAAACATTGAACTAATAGATGCACAAGAGTAACAAAGAGAATCACAAAGTTTTGTGGAATATCAAATTCCTCAAGTAACACAGGGACTCATAGATCTAATAGAACATGCCTTGAACCTGAAAGATTTGGATATCTTGTGACTCAGGAAGGTGGTGAGTTGGTCATAGAGACTAAGTTGACAACCTATATAGAAGCTACTAGATGACTAGAGTCTGAGAAATGGCTTGAGTCCATGACATCTGAGATGAAATCCATGTACAACAACAAGGTATGGACCTTGGTGGATCCACCCGAAGGGGTAAAACCCATCAGGTGCAAGTAGCACTTCAAGAAGAAGACCAACATGGATGGTAAAGTACAAACCTATAAGGGAAGTCTGGTTGAAAATAGTTTAAGACAAGTTCAAGGTGTTGACTATGGTGAAATATTTTCTCCAATGGCCATGTTTAAGTCCATCAGAATCAATTCTTTCTATTGTAGCTTATTATGACAATGAGATTTGGAAGATGGATGTTAAAACTGCATCTCTTAATAGGAAAATTCTCGAGGACATGCACATGACCCAACTTGAGGGTTTTATCAATCCAAAGGATGCAAATAAATTATGTAAGCTACAAAGGTAAATCTATAGATTGAAGCAAGCATCTCAGAGCTAGAATCTTCATTTTGACGAGACAGTCAAAGAGTTTGGCTTTACTCAAAATGAATATGAACCTTGTGTGTACAAGAAGGTTAGTGGGAGCATGATTGTACTCCTCATATTGTATGAGAATGACATACTATAGATGGGGAATGAAATCCCTAATTTATAAGAGGTAAAGACATGGCTAGGAAATACATTTTCCATGAAAGATTTGGGAGAAGCATCCTACATCTTGGGGATAAATATCTATAGAGATGAATATAGAAGGATTCTTAGATTAAGTCAGACACACATTGACAAAGTGTTGAAGAGGTTCATTATAGAGAGATCAAAGAAAGGAAACCTACCCATGTTTCACGGAGTTACCATCTCTAAAGCTCAATGTCCTAATTCTTGTGAAGAAAGGGAATGTGTGAGTATGACTCCATATGCATCAACAATTGGATCAATCATGCATGCTATGTTATGTACATGTCCCAATGTCTCATATGCCTTTAGCATGAGTAGATATCAGTTAGATCCAGGTGATGCTCATTGGACAGACGTCAAGAACATCCTTAAGTACTTGAGAAGAACTAAGGATCAATTCCTTGTCTACGATGGAGAGGAAGAGTTGGTGGTAAAGGGTCACACTGATGCAAGCTTCCAAACTAAAAAAGAGGTTTGCAGATCGCAATCTAGATTTGTGTTTTTCCTAAATGATAGAGTTGTGAGTTGGAAATGTTCCAAGCAAGTGACAGTTGTCAATTCTACAATAGAGGCTGACTATATTTCTGCATTAAATGCCGCAAAGGAGATTGTCTAGATCAAGAAGTTCATCTTAGAACTTCGGGTGGTTCCAAGCATCAACGACACAATTGAGCGATATTGTGACAACAATGGAGCTATTGCACAAGCTAAGGAATCTATATCGTATAAGTGTTCCAAGCACATACAAAGGTGTTTCCATCTCATATGAGAGATCGTACAGTGAGAAGATGTGAAGATTTGTAGAGTACCAACCAAGAACAATGTTGTTGACCCCTTGACTAAAGCACTTTCATAGAAGAAGCATGATGGACATCTCAGAT
Organism: Alisma plantago-aquatica; assembly: GCA_963693085.1. Taxonomy (NCBI): domain Eukaryota; kingdom Viridiplantae; phylum Streptophyta; class Magnoliopsida; order Alismatales; family Alismataceae; genus Alisma; species Alisma plantago-aquatica. The sequence continues at coordinate 667,880,805 of OY856414.1, forward strand.
CACTTGGAATAATATTCATGGGTGATTGGATCTAAATGCAAGTGGGATTCTATTGGTACGTATGCTGAGAGAGCCAATCATATGATGATTGTAATGTCATAAGTTGTAAATGATTTGATTAATAATAAATGCATGCTTTAAATTTTTCCATCTTATTCGGTTATGAGATAATGAAATAACATAATAAATGTCTAGCAAATGATATTACTCAATTACGTATGTCTTCAAGTGTGTGACTTGAACAATGATATCATACGGATGTTAAGAGTATATACATTCTTGTTATGACCCTAGTCAAATATTATTGTGGAAGGATGATGGACAACAATAACATGTAAGACTAGAGTGTGTATTAGTTGATGACAGAATCTCATCAGTCATGACATGTGATATCAAATTAAGCACGTAGATACTTGTTAAGGAACAATGTATGGGACAGACCCACCAAGAGAGTAACACATGGAAAATACTATAATGGTAGCCATAGTTAGCTCTCATAGTGTTGGTGGTGGTTGTAGTTATTAGACCTGAAGTCACTACACTCATCACATGTCGTTCAGTGAGCTTTAACATCATCCACCATAGTCCTGAATAAGGATTATCATAAAGGTGATGGTTGGGTGCATTGTGATACATGGGGATGATTATGAGTGATGTAGATGGGATTTGTCCCTCCTATGGGAGTATGATATATGGGAGTATGATATACTAGCCACTTGATTAGAGAGAATGAGAAAAGCATGGCCATGCAATGTGAGTCAATATATGATATTGAGCTTACATATATCTCAGATACTCTATTATAACAAGGACCAGAGATTGAACTTTGAAGAGGATGATTGATCCATGCCTCAAGTTCAATCTGGATATCAGAGACAAAGGAACTATAAAACATACAACACCAATCATATGTTATAGGTTGACGTTGTTCCCCAACTTTCTATTTACTTGGATAGCAATGATGTGTGACTGGGCACCATTCTTTTCTTGTGATGTCATAATTGGTTATGGACATTCACTGCCAATGTAATATGAGACCTATAGGGTCACACACATAGGAATTTACTTGGAATAGGAGTTTATTCATGAATGATAACTAAATTAAATACTTAAGTGTTTTGTACTCAATTTAAACAACAATTGACTAACTGGACACTAAAATGAGCAATTTAAGTGTTGAACTGGTCGGTAGGAGTGTCATGTTGATTGAATATTGCATTTGTTGAATTTTGGATGAACCAGGCATGAATCGACCAGTTTATTGAGTGAACCAATCAAATCATGGTTGTGAGACAGCCAATTCATGAGATTAACCACTCGATTCACAAAAGAAATTCAAATGCATCAAAGATTAATGATGATGTCATGTCATGCATTAATTGGATTAGAACTTCCATAACAATTATGATTGGAAAATATGATGAAACGGGCGGTTCACTAGGTGGACCAATCGGCTCACATGCCAATCGATTGTTTTACTAGTCAACTAGTCATTTTTCCTATCATAGGTTGAGAAAATTCATAAAATTCCTATCCCTTCCACTCCCACACAGATTGGGATCCCTGACCGTAGCCCTCCTATAAATAGAGGGGTATTGGGGGCTTCACAGAGACATAACACAATTGCCTCTGACAATTTGTGTCCTCTCTGGTTGTGGTAACCAATAGAGAGCCCAATCAAGTCCTACATGATAAAGGGAGGGATAGCAAGGGAGAAAAATTATGGGAGAGAAAGTTGGTGACTAGTACACCAATGGGAGGGACAAATCCTTCCTATCCATTTCAGCAGGATGACATGAGTTATAGGAAGTACAACGTTAGTCTAGAGACATGAATACTTTTTCTTCTAGGATTACAATGTTAGTCTGTTGTTTGTGGTGAAGACCAAGAGCCACTGCAGATATCGTACGAGTGCAACTAGAAGACATCTTCATGATACAACAACGAGGAGATTGTCGTTGGACTTGCTCAAGGACTAGGTATATACTCAAAACCATTCTTTCCATTATATAGTTAATGACACGATCCATTGGTTTAATGGGGATTATGGCACTAAATTTTTTGTTATGTTGCCTACTTGATGTCATATTTCCCAACACATTTTGATCATACCTTGTTGTGTCATGGAACATATTGTTATTTCTAGGTTTGATTCTTATATCAAACTAGATTACAGTTGTGGTAGCCTTATTAAATTATCTTCTATTTCTTATAATATGTCTTCTCTTAATGAAATATCTTCTACTATTTTAGTTTCAGAAACTAGAGATCTTTGGCATGCATGTCTTGGTCATCTGAATAAAAATATTATGAAACACGTGATTAATTTAGATATGATTCCCAAAACTCATATTGATATTTTGAAAGGTGCCAATTTTTTTTCAAGATAAGCTTCTTCCTAAGAAGATATTTATTTCAGTAGATTGCAATACATTTCTGATTGAATTAATTCATACCAATGTTTTTTATTTAAATAGTATTCTTACTTGTGATGATATGAGATACTTTATAATATTTATAGATGACTTTCTAAATATTAGTCTATTTTCTTTCCAAAAACTAATGATGAACGATTAGACAAAATCAAAATCTATAAAATCCAAGTGAGGAAACAATTACAAGAGAACATTAAGAGTGTGAGGTCCAATAAATGTGGTGAATGCACTTCTAATGAACTTAACAAATTATGTGAGTACCAAGGCCTTATATATGCAACAACTAGTCCATATAATCCTCCATCTAATAGAGCAACTGAGAGGATAAATAGAAAATTGATTGGCATGGTCAATTCAGTGCCATCTGAGTCTAGACTTAGTCACAAACTGTGGGGTGAACTTTTCAAACTGCGAACTGCATTATAAACTATATACATTTTATACATGTTGAAAAAATACCATTTGAACTTTACCTTAACAATAAACCTTGTTTGAAATACCTGAAAGTGTGGGGTTGTTTGTCCAAGGTTAAAATTCTTGCTAATAAAAAGAGAAAACTAGGACCTAAAGCTTTTGATATTGTCTTTATTGGATATGTTGAAAATAGTAATACTAATAGATTCCTAGTAATAAAATCTTATATCTTAGACATTAAAGTCAACTTTGTTCCTTAGATTAGACCTACAGGTGTTGGCTATTATGAAACCATATTTCCCTTTAAGGAAAAGGTTCCTAGATATGTTAGTTAAGAATCTTCTTCCTCTTCTAAACAAGAACCAATTTTTGTTGCAACATCATATGAACTAGAACATGAACTCCTTGTTGATGAACCTCCCAGTGACCTAGGTAGGCATAAAAGAACTAAAGTTGATAAGAACTATGTGTAGGGAAATATGGCTATAAAATAGACATGGGAAACAAAAAATTTAACAACCATACTCCCCATAAATTAGTGGATCGTGTCAATAAATATAAAATGGGAAGGATGGTTTCGAGGATATACCTGGTCCTGGAGACCGTCCTATGACATATCCTCATTGTTGTAGATATGCAACTATTTTCTAGTTGCATTGGGACTCATCTGACTATTGTGCCTCCTAATCTATACCACAGACTGCAGGTTGATGTTGTCCTCCTAGTGGTAGACAATAGCCCTCCATGCCTCTATGGAAGTCCACACACAGATTGGCTAGAACTCTTGTCATCCTACTAGAATGGACAGGAAAGAGTTATCCTTCCCATTAGTGTACTAGTCATCAACTTGCTCTCCTACAATTGTTTCTCCCTTGATATCCCTCCCTTTAGTGGGTAGGACTTGCTCAAGCTCTCTATTGGTTGCCACAACTAGGAGGACAACAATTGTCAGAGGCAATTGAGTAGCGTTCTGGGAAGCCCCTAGTACCCCTCTATTTATAGGAGGGGTTAGGGTATGGTTTTCCCATTTGTGTGTGAATGGAAGGGGCTATACGATCTTGAATTTTCACAACATGCAAACACCAAACTGGTCAGCTAGAAGTTGAAACAGCTGTCTGGCATGCAAGTCGATCATTTCTCACAATAGGATGGTCATTTTACAGTTTCCCAATCACACACAAATTTGGCAATTTGTTTCCAATTAATATTAAACATTAATTCCTTGTATCAATAGAATTGAGCAATCGAAACAATCAAACTTTCTCACAAATTTGAGAAGTTACTAGAACCTTCCTTTGGCCCAACCAAGTCGATATGTTCACTAGGTGAACCAGTTGTCTTGCTCTACCTGAGCCGATTGGTTCACCCAGAGAGTCGATCGGTTGGTGCCTATTTGATGTAGAACTTAAGCCCATTCAGTTTCAATCAACCTAACATTCCAAACAGTCGTCTCACTTGGTGATATGGTCGGTTGGTAGTCCAGTCAGTTGATATGTTGTGTGTATTGAATACCTAAACACTTTAGTAATCAATTCAATGATCATTCAAGATTAAACTCCTCTTCTAGGTTAATACCTATGTGTGTGAACCTATAGGTCTCATATTATGTTGGCAGTGAATGTCCATAACAACTTTATGACATCACAAGCAATGAGTAGTGCCTAATCGCACATCAATGCTACCCAAGTAAATGGAAAGTTAGAGAACAACTTCAACCTATAATATGTGTATGGTGTTAGAGTGTGTGTATAGTTCCTTTGTCACTGATATCCAGATTAAACTTGAGGCATGGAGTAGTCATCCTTTTCAACATTCAATCTTGTTTCTTGAACCAGAGCAGACTATCTAAGATATATGTAAGTTCAATGTCACATATTGACTCACATGTGCATGGCCATAAATTTCTTAGACTCGCTAATCAAGAGGCCTAGGATATCATGTTCCTTTAGGAGGGAAAAATCCCATCTACGTCATTTATAGTCTACCCCCATGTGTTACAGCCACCCAATCATCACCTTAATAACAACCCTTATTTCAAAATTACATTTGATGATGTCAAAGTATACCGAACAACATGTGATGAGTGTAGTGACTTCAGGGATAAGAACCACAATCACCACCATCACTATGAGAGTTTACTATGACTACCATGGTAATAGTTTCTATGTGTTAGTCTCATGGTGGGTCTGTCTGATACACTATTCCCTAACATGTATATGTGCTTGGTTTGATATTAACATATCATGATTAATGATATTCTATCATCAACCAACTCATACTTCGATCTTATGTGTTACTATTCTATATCAACCTTCCACAATAACAACCGATCAGGGATATATATATATATATATATATATATCTGTGTGTGTGTGTGTGTGTGTGTGTGAATGTATACTCTTAACATCTGTATGATCTCATTTCTCCAAGTCACGTACTTGAGGACATACGTCATTGAGTAATATCATTTTCTAGACATTTATAATATTACACCATTATCTCATAATTGAATTAAACATTATACATTAGAAGCTTCCTTTATTCATTAATCAAATCATTTATTATGCCATTATAATCATCATATAATTGGCTCTCTGGGAATACATACCAATAGACTCCCACTTGCACTTAGAGCCAATCATGCATGAATCGTATTCCAAGTGATCTAACATGTCCATTACGCTTCTGATGTGAAAGTGCCTTTGTCAAGGGGTCAGCAATATTATTCTCAGTTAGTATTCTACAAATCTTTATATCTCCTCGTTGCATGATCTCTCATATGAAATGGAAGTGACTTTGTATATGCTTTGAGCACTGTTGTGATCTAGGTTCCTTATCTTGGGCAATAGCTCCATTCTTATCACAATATAGCCCGATAGCGTCATTTATGCTTGGAATGATCCCAAGTTCAAAAATGAACTTCTTGATCCATACAGACTCCTTTGTAGCATTCAATGCAGCAATATACTCGGCCTCTATTGTAGAATAGCCAACTGTCTCCTGCTTGGAACTCTTCCATCTTACTGCTCCATTATTTAGGAAAAACATGAATCTTGATTGTTATTTGTAATAATCTTTTCCAATCTGGAAGCGTCCATCAGTGTAACCTCTTACTACCAATTCTTCCTCTCTATTATAGACTAATAAATGATCCTTAGTTCTTCTAAAGTACTTGAGGATGCTCTTCATGGCTGTCTAGTGAGCATCACCTGAATTTGACTGAAATATGGTTGTCATTCTTAAGGCATATGAGATGCCTAGATGGGTACATAACATTGCATACATGATTGATCTAATTATAGAGGAATATGGAATCCTACTCATGTGTTCCCTTTCTTTACAATAACTGAGACTTTGAACTTTAGATATGGAAACTCCATGTAACATGGATAGGTTTCCTCTCTTTGAGTTCTCCATGATGAACTGCTTCAATACTTTATCAATGTATGTGCTTTGACTTTGTCCAAGAAGCCTCTTGGATCTATCTCTATATAACTTTATCCCAAGATGTAGGATGCTTCTCCCTAGTCTTTCATATAAAACATATTTCCCAACCATATCTTTACCTTTTATAAAATAGGGATGTCATTCTCCATCAATAGTATGTCAGCTACATACAACATGAGGAATGTCACTATGTCCCACTAACCTTCTTGTACACACAAGGTTCATATTCATTTTTAATAAAGCCAAACTCTTTGACTATCTCATCAAAATGAATATTCCACCTCTGAGATGCTTTCTTCAAACTATAGATTAACCTTTGTATCTAACAGACTTTATTTGTATCCATTGGATTTATAAAACCCTCAGGTTGTATAATATACCCATCCTCGAGAAGATTCTTGTTAAGGAATCCAATTTTAACATCCATTTGCCAAATCTCATAGTCATGATAAGCTACAATAGCAAGCATGATCATGATAGACTTAACAATGACCACTTGAGAAAAAGTGTCATCATAGTTAACACCTTGAACTTGTCTAAAACCCTTTGTAAGCAATCTACCCTTAAAGGTTTGTACTTTACCATCCATGTCGGTCTTCTTCTTGAAGACTCATTTACACCCTATAGCTTTTACCCCTTCACGTAGATCCACCAAAGTCAATATTTTGTTGGTATACATGGATTCCATCTCAGATCTCATGGCCTTAAGCCATTTCTCAGACTCTGGTCCCTCAGTACCTTCTACATATGTTGTTGGCTCATCATGTATGACCAATTTACTTCCTTATGAGTCATAAGATATCCATATCTCTTAGGTTCAAGGCGTGTCCTATTAGATCTATGAAGTACATGTATCACTTGAGGAATTTTATATTCCGCAACACCTTGTGATTCTCTTTGTTCCTCTTATTCATCTATTGGTTCAATGTTTTCTTGTTGGTCTGGAATCTCTTTGAGTTCCACTTTTCTCTCGCTGATTCATTTGGAAATGAAATCCATCTCGAGGAATACAGCATCCCTAGCAACAAACATTTTGTTGTCAGATAGGGAATAAAAGTAATATCCTTTTATCTCTTTAGGATATCCAATAAATAACATTTATCATATTTAGGACCAAGTTTATTAGAAAACATTCTCTTAACATAAGCTTCACATCCCCAAATCCTCATAAATGACATATTGGGACGCTTTCCATTCCGTATCTCATATGGTATCTTTTGAACTTATTTAGATGGTACACGGTTTAATGTAAACATGATGGTTTCTAGAGCATAGCCCCAGAAGGTAGTCAGAAGCTCAGTTAAACTCATCATTGGGCACACCATATCCAACAATGTGTGATTCCTTCTTTCTAACACACCATTATGCTAAGGTGTTTCAGGTGGAGTCCACTAAGATATAATCTCATGGGCTCTAAGAAGGTCCTCAAACTTTTGGTTTAAGTATTCTCCATCTCGATCAGAATGAAATATCTTAATACTTTTCCCAAGTTGGTTATGTACTTTGTTCATAAACTCCTTGAACATGTCAAGAGTTTTTGACTTATGTTTTATTAAATAAACATAGCCATACCTACTGAAGTCATCAGTAAAGGTAATGAAGTATTGATACCCACCTCTAGCAGTATTTCTAAAAGGTCCATACACATATGTATGTATGAGTCCTAATAGATCACAAGTCCACTCATTGTTACCAATAAAAGAGGTCTTAGTCATCTTTCCCAACAAACAAGATTCAAATATCTCTGATGATTCTTGATCAAAAGAGTCTAGATAACCATCTTTATGGAGTCTAGATATGTGATTCTGATTTATGTGTCCTAGACGATAATACCAAAGGTATGTTTTGTTTGAGTTGTTGAGTTTTAGTCTTTTGGTATTAATGCTATAAACATCTATTTTTATATCTAATAAGTAAATACCATAAGACATTGGGGCACTACCATTAAATATCTCATCTTTGAAAATAGAACATCGACCATTTTTAATATGGAATTCAAATGTGTCCTTGTAAATACAAGATACATAAATGATGTTTCTATTTATAGTAGGTACATAATAGTAGTTTGTTAGCTCTATTACAAGGTATGTGGGTAGAGATAAACTATAGGTTTCAACTGTGATGGCCACAACTCTTGTGCCATTAGCAACTCACGGTTCCACATTGCCTTTTCCAAAGGCTTACTCCTTTCCAGATCCTGCATATTCAAACATATGTGGGATCCACATCCGGTATATAGTACCCAAGATGAAGAAGTAGATAGATTTATCTTGATAATGTATATATACTTGAAGTGGAGATCACAATCCCCATCTTCTTCTTCCTGAATGCCTTCGAGTACAAAGCATGAGTTCCTCTTATATTTTTCTTTCTCCTTATCTTGAGTCTTGAAGATTTGGATTTGGGCTTGACCTCAGGACTCTTCTCTGACTTGCCTTGATCCTTGGACTCGACTCTATTTATCACCATCATAGAATTGTCCTTCTTCAATATTGCTTTGGCATGTATCAACATATCAAGAAAATCTAACATCGGTATGGCCATATTATTTACATGATAACATGCAATAAAGTGAATATATGATTCTAGAAATGCCTTTCAAATCATATATGTGGCCAACTTTTGGCTCAAAATGAATCCCAGTTCTTCAAGATGATACACATTTCCAATCATATTGATCACATGTTCATTTATTGAGGTTCCTTCTTCCTGTTTAGATTAAAGTAGAGACTTTATGATATCATCCCTTTCTTGCTTTGCAAGGCCTAGATTTACTTTCTTAAGATGTGTTACCATCTGAAGAACACCCATGTCCTTCCATTGTTCATGCAACTCATAGTTTATGTAGATAAGCATAAGGTACTTTATCTCTAATGCATTATTGGAATGTTTCCAATAAGCATCCACCTTTGCATCTAGGCACATCAGGAGCAGGAATTTATGGCACTGGTTTTTCAAGGATGTAGAGATTGCACTCCTCATTGAGAACCCTTCTCAAAGTCTAAAACCAATCAAAGAAATGTATCCCATCATGTTTGTCCTTCCTAAGGACTGATCGCATTACGGATTGGTTTGTCATTTGATTCTACTAGAAAATTTTGCATTTGTCAAAAAGTTTTGATTTGATTTGATGATAACAATTAGGTCTTTAATTAATTATCGCTACCACTATTTTATTCAAATTGGTAGCCCTCACATATCAATTTGGAATATTGTAACATACAATATTCTAGTAGACTAGATCCAAGATAATTCAACTATGCCCCAACCAACATCAGCATATATAGTCAATTATCAAGGTAGGCAACTTTTGCCTATCACATCATATGCAATTCTGGATAGATGATTTGTATAACTCCTTATCATAATCATCTACATGCCTCTAGGCCTAGACGCTCTAAGAATCACTAGTTAAGCCTAACCCAAAAGTCGACACGATAATAATGCACCTCGCTTTGGTCTAACCTACGTTATTACCATCACACTTCCCTGACATAGACGGCGCACCACGCTTTGGCATAACCTACGCTTGGTCGATCACGCTTTTCATGTGTGCCACTTTTAGAAAGCATCTAAGGCTTAATATTTATATTTTAAGGAGTTTATATAAATATATATACTTTATCCAATCACCACATATATAGTATGTATCTATGCATGCTATATCCCTCAATGAAAACATGAAATAAATGAAAAGAAATGGTTATGTCTAGCCTAATGTAATTCCTTGGAGCCACAAGGAATTACCACAACCTAGGGTCCACATCACATGAAGAACCTATTTTTTATGAAGATTCATGCTTGCCAATCTGGGTTTGATCGATTCAACCTTTGAACCGATCATCTTGCCTCTTGGCTGGTCGATCGATCATCTCACCTATCGTCTGGTCCTTCTATCCACCATCTACAGCATCCTCCAGTCAATCGGTTGGTATCAACAGTCGATCGGTTCAACTTGTCCACCTGGTCCTCGGGCCGGTCGATTCATCTCTGATACGGTTGCCAGAACATCTTTCTTATTCATCATAATAGGAAAGTAAACTATCCTACTTTTAGATGATTATTGAGAAACCTCGAGTTACATTCGAGGGGAGCAAGGATAGGAAAGAATTAACTTTACATTGAGAAGATAGGATAGAAGCTCGGTATGTAGACTCAGAGAAAAGGATTAATCAACCACACAACCATACACAGATAATAGGGATTATTGGACATAACCACGCTACACATCCACCATCAAAACTCGCTTTTAAGGCAATACGTGTAAATTGCATATATATATATATATATATATATATATATATATATATATATATATATATATATATATATATATATATATATATATATATATTAGTTTGGGATTATACATGGTTTTTTATTGGAAAGAATTACTTGCATCTCATGCAATAAGTAAGTAGTAAAACCAAAAATTTGATATCAATTATCCCAAAATATAGTACAATGATGTGGCTCTGATACCAATGTAGGGAAATATGGCTACATAATAGGCAACAGAAACAAAAAAATTTAACTATTGTATTCCTCATAAATCAGTGGATCGTGTCAATAACTATAAGATGGGAAGGATGGTTTCAAGGATATACCGGGACCTAGAGCAAGTCCAGTGACATCTCATCATCGGTGTAGATGTACAATTGTCGTCTAATTACACTACGACTCATATGACTGTTGTGCCTCCTGGTCTCCAATGGACTGTAGGTTGGCGTTGTCCTCCTAGAGGCAGTCAACAGCCTCCACACCTCTATGGAACTCTTCATGGACCACCTAGAACTCCTATCATCCTACCATGATGGACAGCAAGGCGTTGTCCCTCCCGTTGGTGTACTAGTCACCAACTTACTCACCCACAACAATTTCTCCCTTGCTATCCCTAGCGGGTAGGACTTGCTTGGGCTCTCAATTGGTTACCACAACCAGGAGGACAACAATTGTTAGAGGTAATTGAGTTGTGTTCTGGGAAGCCCCCAGTACCCCTCTATTCATAGGAGGGGTTAGGGTCTGGGTTCCCAGTTTGTGTGGGAGTGAAAGCGACCGAAAGATCTTAAATTTTCACAACCTGTGAACACCGAACCGGTCGGCTAGAAGATGAGATGATCGTCTATCATGCGAACCGATCATTTTTCACAGTGATACATACATTTTTGAGTTTCTCAATCGCACATAAATTTGTCAATTTGTTTCCAATTAATGTTAAATATTAATCTCTTGCATCAATAGAATTGAGGAATCAAAATGATCAAACTTTCTTACAAATTTGGGAAGTTACTAGAACCATCCTTCGGCCCAACCAAGTTGATCATTTCACCCAGTGAGTTGATCGGTTGGTGCCTATTTCATGTAGAACTTAAGCCAATACAGTTTCAATCAACCTGACATTCCAAACGGTCATCTCACTAGGTGAGGCAGTCGGTTGGTAGTCTAGTCAATTGATTCATTATGTGAAATGAATACCAAACACTTTAGTAATCAAATCAATCATCATTCAAGATTAAACTCCTCTTCTAGGTCAAGACCTATGTGTGTGACACTATAGGTCCCATATTACGTTGGCAGTGAAGTCCATAACAACTTATGGCATCACAAGCAATGAGTGGTGCCTAGTCACACATCAATACTACCCAAGTAAATGGAAAGTTGGAGAACAACTTCAACCTACAATATGTGTTTGGTGTTACAGTGTTTGTATAGTTCCATTGTCACTAATATCCAGACTGAACTCGAGGCATGGAGTAGTCATCCTCTTCAACATTCAATCTTGTTTCTTGAACTAGAGTAGACTGTTTGAGATATATGTAAGTTCAATATCACATATTGACTCACATGTTCATGACCATGCATTTCTCAGTCCGGCTAATCAAGAGGTGTAGTATATCATGCTCCTATAGGAGGGATAAATCCCATCTACATCACTCACAGTCTATCCCCATGTATCACAGTCACCCAATCATCACCTTTATAATAACTCTTATTTTAGGATTACGGTTGATGGTCAAAGCATACCGAACGACATGTGATGAGTGTAGTGACTTTAGGTCTAAGAACCACAATCAACATTGTCACTATGAGAGCTGCTTATGACTACCATGGTAATGGCCTCCATGTATCAGTCTCATGATGGGTCTGTCTGATACATTGTTCCCTAACATGTATGTGTATGCTTGGTTTGGTATTGCCATATCATGATTAATGAGATTCTAACATAAACCAACTCACACTCTGATCTTTTGTGTTACTATTGTCTATCAAACTTCCACAATAACAACCAACCAGTGACATAATGAGAATATATATATATATATATATATATACTCTTAACATATGTATGATCTCATTTCTCCAAGTCACGTACTTGAAGACTTACATCATTGAGTAATATCATTCTCTAGACATTTATAATGTTACATCATTATCTCATAACTGAATTAAACAGAATAAATTGGAAGCTTGCCTTTATTCATTAATCAAATCATTTACATATTATGCCATTATAGTCATCATATGATTGGCTCTCTGGGCATACATACCAACAATATGGTCCCGACTACTACACCTTAGTAGATGAAGACCTACATACCTATGAGGATGCCATGAAATCCATGGACTCTAGCTTTTGGAAAGAAGTTGTTGATAATGAAACACAATCAATTATGAGCAATCATACTTGGACTTTTACCAAGATTCCTCCAAGATGCAAGACTATTGGATGTAAATGGATTTTTAGAAAAAAATAAAAGATGAGAGCAGATGGTTCTATAGATAAATTTTAAGGCCAGAATACTTGGCCAAAGCTTCAGTCAAGAGGAAGGATTTTATTACTTTGATAAATATGCTTTTATAACCAAAATCTCTTCCATTCATGTACTAATTGAATTGGCTACGATCCATAAGCATGAAATCCATAAAATGAATGTCAAGACATCCTTCTTGAATGGAGATCTCAAAGAAAGGATCTATATAGATTAGATAGAAGGTTTTGTTGCACCTGGATAAGAATGTAAACTTTGTAGACTAGTCAAGTCCTTGTATGGACTTAAACAAGCACCCAAATAATTGAATGATAAAATTGTTTTATCTTCTGGACATATTGTGAATGAATATGATTGTTGTATCTATTTGAAAATTGTTGATAATGCCTAAATTATTATGTGCTTATATGTTGATGATATTTTTCTATTTGGATCTAATTCTAAAATTATGAACAAGACTAAATATTGTTTCTAAAAACTTTGATGTGAAAGATTGAGGACTTGTTGATATAATATCTCGTATTAAATTGAGTAGATCTGCTTCTGGTTTTCTACTTAATAAAGCTTAGTATATTGGTACAACATTAAATTGATTTGATATGTTTGATTTTACACTTGTTAACACACCTTATGATCCTAGTTTACATCTTAAGATGCATAAGGATACTCCACATGGATTAACATAAGTATGCTTAAGTCATTGGAAGCTTAATTTACATAGATAAATGCATTAGACCTAATATTTATTATTCTATAAGTAGGTTTAGTAGGTACACAAGTTGTCCTAATACAGACCACTGGAAGGTTTTAGTTAGAGTGTTTAAGTACCTTAAAAGTAAAACTTAGTATACTCTTCATTGCACTAGTTTCCCACCAATGTTGGAGGGCTATACAGATGCAAATTGGATCGCTAATTTAGATGAAACCAAGCCAACCCATGGGTATGTGTATTTCCTTGGAGGACATGTAATTTCATGGAAATCGTCCAAGAAAATTGTAATAGCTAGATCCACCATAGAGGCTAAGTTTATTGCTTTAGATTTATCCTGTTGTCAAGATGAATGGCTTAAAAGCTTACTTCTTGATCTGCTAATTGTTTTAAAGCCATGTCATCCTATTTATATATTATGTAATAATAAAGAAGCATAAAAAACCTAAACAATCTAAGGGTAATTTGGGAAAGCGCTTAATGAGATGAAGATATGAAGATGTGTGAGATCACATCACTTGTGGGGTCATATCTATTGAACACGTGAAATACACAATAAATATTGTAGATCCACTTATTAAGGGTCTAGCTAGAAAGCTAGTACTCAGTTTATTGAGGGGGATGGGTCTTCTTCCTGTAGATTAAACGTCATAGTGACAACCCTACCATTCCAAAACTAGAGAACTCATGAATATTGGTTCAAAAGGACAACAAAATTGTCATGCTATGCAAAAGTACACACTTGGAGTTTCACTCCTGACCTTCCCTATGGTGCTAGTACGTCATTCAGTCTGAGTATAGGAAGATCTTTGCTCCCAATGGGTTCAAGGCATTTAATGGGAGGGTGTACAGTGGACATGACATGCTTGGAGATCCCTACTATATGGTGTAACCCAAGAGTTGGAGTTTATGTGAATTGGTCATACTCGCTAGCGCACTCATGAAAGAAGATTCGTGAAAAGTATGTTTATGCACACACTGATAGGAAATCGTTCTCATTCCCACACTATGATTGTGTGATTCATTAACATATAAATAAGAGAGTATGGTTCAAGACGTAGTTCACCACTTCTCTCCGGATGGAAGTAAGTCATTCTAGGAAATGGTTCAAAGACACAAGGTTCCAATACTAAAAACTGTAGTAATGTCACAAATTTTGTTACTTATTAATTAATAGAGATTTTTTAGAACATGTAGGGGAATGTTTTATTTCCTATTATAGAAAAACCATTTCTACAACCATCATATTTGTTCCATTTTTGCATGCAATTTATGTTTTAAGAAAATATTCATTTCTATTTGTTTTATTTTCCTAAAATGGTTTTGTTCATTTATTTTATTTTTCATAGTTTGGAGCCATTGACAACATTAAAGGCAAAAACAATTATCCCCTCTTGATTACCCTTAAAATCCACCCATTAAATGTGACATTAAAGAAATTGGAAAAGAACTATACTTGTAATGTGTACAACGTGTGCACGATGTTACCACAGGGTGTGCTCGAGACGGTTCTCTTTATAAGGAGATGTCAACTTTCCTTTTGATACACAGAGAAACACTAGCAAACATACATAAAGAAAAGATAAAATTATGTGTTCTAGTTTTTCTTGATTGGAACTCTATAGTATCCTCCACCCTCCCATTTTCATTCATTCCTTCCACCCATTTTTCTTTTTTTCTATTGTTCTTGTGCCAACAACACTTCGAGACGTCTTTCATCCTTCTATAATAAAAGGCTAAAGGAACCCACTCGCTTACACTGAGTGGTTGTACTAGAGTTTGGTGGTTGAATATTGAAGATAGACCATCGGAAAAGCTCATGCTAGGAGTGGTGGAATATGTCTTGAAGATAGTGTTTCACATGTATTCATCTCAAACTTTGAAGTTTGCATCTTCTAGCATATTGTTGTTCTCTCCAAACCCATTACTATTATTATTGTTGTTGTATTTTTGGTTCTTAATTGTGTGCCTAAATCTAGTTAACATATGTCTTCTAATCCAATATATCTTTCTTGATATTTCTACTTACAACACTTGCATTATCTTTGATTTCTTATAAAGGCACAATCCATTGAATTATTTCTTTGATGACCAATAGATTTGAAGAAATGTAGTGATTCATCTTATTGTTAGCATCTTCAGGTTGCATGCAATAAAAAAAAACTTCTAGTTATTATTTGGAAAAGGTTGGACTAACATTGATTGTGAAAATAGGGAGGAGGATATGTAGCTTTTTTTAAAAAACTAGCCATCTAATGAGCTTTCTTTCCTCATTTCTCAATGGTCCTCAAGTTATAAGTTTATGATAGATCAAAAGTCAAGATTGTTTCAGTCGTTCCTTAACATTGACTATGAAGGGAATATGGCAATTACTCGATACATATATGTTTCATTTTTCAGAATTAGTCGAGAATGATTCACCTCTTATTCTTTGCTTAAAATTTGGGCTTATTATTTATTTTGATTTTTTTGCTTCATAAGTGCTATGAGGTTTTAGACCAGTCATCTCAGCATGATATTGAAATTTTATGTAGGTTTGTTTCACTTATCAATTATTGAGATTGTGTGAGTTTGTCCTATGGGTTTGACATTACTTGTACCTTCTAGATTCACTGATAAAGATGTGTCCTAAGTTTTCTTGAAAAAGGTTTCACCAATAAATCGGATCTAAAATCACATATCTCGTTGGGTTGAGGCTTAACGTTAGTGTGCTCATGATGTAGACAAGGATTCCAAGAAAGAATTAAAGAAATGAAATTGGATTAGCATTTTTCCTCTATCTTGGGTTTTTTGAAAATGGGTTCATCGAGATCGATATCTTATGTAGGAATGATGTAACTTGAGTTTTCAGTAAGATTTATTGAGGAGTTGAAATATGAGAAGCACTTGGGATCTATCTTGGGTTTTTGTGAAGAAGAGTTTTACAAGATTGATGCCCCATTCAATATGATGTAGATTAAATTTTCAAAAAGGTTTACCTAGGAGTAAAATTTTAAGAAGCATTAGCTCATGTTTTAGACAAGGTTTACCAATGAGTAGGAATTTAAGTAGCATTTTGGTCCTATCTTAAGTTCTTAAAAAAGAATAGGTACATTTATGCATGTGTCACAAAAAACATGTGTCCACCATTTTATCCCTCATGAGTTTAACAAATATATAATCAACCTCTCCACACATGTTCAAATAGTAGGCAAAATGGATTTTCTTAGTTTCACTAGGGTACCATTTACTCTAGTGATATATGAGTCGTTGAGTTCACTGGATTGGTATACTACCTGAATATACCTACTGATCATATGACTATGACCAATCACTAGTACGAGGGAGTGGGTACATTCTGGGCTAAGTATTATCTCACTTATGTGAGTTTCTTGTCAATACAAATACCCTAGTGACATTCGGGTAATACAACGCAATTGTTGCCCTTTCGTACTTGTCACCATAGGTAGGAGAGAGTGTAACATGCTATGTATTGTTTTTATAACCCAAACTCATTTTCTATTGCAACAATAATGTGATGTGAGGGCAGTCTGAATTACATGATAGATGGAAGGGAAATAGGGTACAAGAACATTAATGTAACTACCTGCAAGTATTTAGTTGAAGAAAATTTTTCCCTTAAGCAACATAGAAGATAACAAAGCATTGAGGCCCTATATAAAATTTTACAAGAATCACAATTACTAATTGTGTTAGTGTCATTCACTCAAATGTTGCAAGGATGGGGCGTACTCTCCGTGAATGCCCATTGGTTTTTATCTTTTTCTCATTTATATTTTTTCTTTTATATTTTTTACTATTTTGTATATTATTAAATATTTATTGGGGATATAAAAAGGTACTCTCAAATAAGTAAAAATATAAAAGAAAAGATAAAAGGTAAAAAGAAAGAAAGAGACAAGCTAGTCTTGGCAATTGTAGGAAAAATTGACTTGAATGCTATGAGTGGGGGACATGTAACAAAGATTAAAAAGGAAATCAAGTATGACTGCATGGCCTCCACATTAGCATGTTCAAGGAACCAGGCCCCTTTACCTTGGATATCTGATGTGTCACCTTCAAGATTCTAAAGGAAATCAAGTATGACTGCATGGCCTCGACATTAGCATGTTCAAGGAACCAGGCCCCTTTAACTTGGATATCTGATCAAAATGATTTATCATCACCTCTCCTAATTGTCGAATAGACATTAGATAAAATAAGTAGAAGGTTAACGTGTGAGACACCTATTGAACTTGTAAAAGTACAATGATCCTTGGCGTTTGGCCACATGATCACCAAGTAATGGTTCTGATCATGGGCCCTATCACCCATCTCATATCATGGGAATATACAATCAAGAATAGGAATGTGATAAACTGACGTACTTACCAATGAAATATTTGATAAAAAAGGAATTACTTTGTAGGATGTGTGAAACATACTATGGATACGTGGACGAACAAATGATCCAAGGGGAATAGGTCATATGATCACCAAGAAATGAGTCTTGTCATGGGATTAGTCACTTCTCCTGAATCTTGAGGTCGGACATCTAAAAGAAGCATATACCAAAACAACACCCTCGTCGATAAAAGCGTAAGTCAAAAAGGAAAAGGAAAAAACATGCAGGGCATGCGAGAAACACACAACCGTAATAAAAGAATCCTAAAACAAGAAGAAATGAACCTCACTGGGAACATTAATTATTCTAATGCTAATTTCTCAACGTAGTTGTTATTGTTGTTTTGGTTCCTTAGTGGAAACCATTAGTAGACATTGATGGACGGGTTTTAATAAATGTTGTTGCCACCATATTTATGTGGAAAATAAGGAAATTCATTGAACATGCACTACAGAAAATTGGGTGGATAAGGTGAACAAGGAAAATAAGAGAAAAAGGTAAGGCATCAAGTTACTCATTACAAATCTCAGCAAGGTTATGACATTTTGTTTTCTTTATAGAGGGCCTTGTGTGTTCAAGGGTAAGTCTCCCCCACAAAAGGCTTGCATTATCATAAATCTAAGCAAGATTATGGCATTTTTTGTTCTTTAAAGAGGGCTTGTGTGTTCATGATATAATGAAATCCGAACAAGACCACCTATAAATCAAGTGTTTGTCATAGGATCATATAGGTGACCATCAATCCTAAGTAACTGTGTCCTTGCACCATGGAGGGGTTGGAAAGGGGGAAGAAGAGAGAAGTGTGATGGGAAGTAGGGATAAGTGTGATGCAAGAATAAAAATTAAAACGGTATGAAAATGATGTTAGCAATATCAAGACTATATATTGGTGATCATCAACCCATGGTGCTCATATCCTTACACCATTTAGGGGTTGTTAAAAATGGGGAGGGAGCAGGGAGATCACATTGTGGTTGGTCCATGTACCTACATTGCTTGATCGTTATTTGAGAGAAGGGAATATATTCTCTCTCAAGGGGTGGATTCACTCTGGTAACCTAGCCATGTGGTTTCAGATCTCAAAGTTGTAGCCTCTTAAAGCTCCATCCTCGAGGCATGTGTCCTTCTAGACACCCACTCACATCAAGAATTTTTTTCTCTAGCTAGACCAAAGCCCTCTTTTTTAGCCTTTGAGAAAGATGGTATGGAAGTCTCAACCTTTGAGGCCATGTAATTGATGATTGTGATATATATTTATAGTGTCTAGGACAATCTCTAGGGTTGTATACAAGTTTGGAGTGTTTTCAAAGTCTAAAAGAGATCGGAAGATTGCTGGAGATAAGACAGGCGGCTAGGGTCTTAGTAGAGTCTTCAGGACAAAATCTGGTCAAACGGAACAAGAGAAGAAATGTGGGCCATGTGTTAGATAGGCATCCAACTTTCTAGAATCTTGTAGAGTGTTTTCTGGGTGATCTAGAGTTAATTCATCAGCTCTGGATGGCAAGAAATATGAGTTGTGTAATAGATTTACACCCACCTTTTGAAGTCTTCCAAAGTGTTTTCCAAGTTATGTGGAGTTGCTTAGTAATGTAGGAGGGTGAGGAATGAGGGGCACATGACACATCCTTGTCCTTCCTTCTAAAGCCTTCCTGGCACATATGTACAATATTTTGGTGGGCCCAAGGCATTTGGAAAAGAGGGGGTGTGGGTCAGATATGCGTCCCTCCCTCTTAGGTTTAGTTTGATTTTGATCTAACTCAAATTGGGTTTGGCCTGAGGCCGAATTCAGCCTCTAAGAACATGGCATGCACCTGATAGGCATCCTTCCTGACTTTGACCCTTGTGGGCACATCTGTCAACTTGAGGTGGGTTTTTACCCTAGTGTGCATGTTTGATATATATATATATATATATATATATATATATATATATATATATATATAGCTATTTGAATTAAACATATCGTGAACAACTCATACGCAAAATTTGAGCACATTTGGATATGTATAGCTCATGTTATGAAGACCGCAAAAATTATACATTTCAAATTAGTTTCGCGCGTCAATTTTGTTGCCCTTGGATGAGTGACTTACACTCATCCAAATGGGTTCAAAATTTGTATGTAGCCTAGTTATAGTATGATGGTGAAGATCAATGGTTTACATTTTTCAAAAAATAGTCTTGATATACAAACACACTTGAGTGTATTCGTGTGATCCGTACACTCGAGTGTATTCTAGCCTAACTCTCTCTCTCTCTCTATATATATATATAGAGAGAGAGAGAGTTAGGCTAGAATACACTCGAGTGTTCGGATCGCACGAATACACTCAAGTGTGTTTGCATATTAAGAATATTTTTTGCAAAATGTAAACTGTTGATCTTCACCGTCATACTATAACTAGGCTACATAAAAATTTTGAACCCATTTGGATGAGTGTAAGTCACTCATCCAAGGGCAACAAAATCAACGCACGAAACTAATTTGAAATGCATAATTTTTGCGGTCTTCATAACATGAGCTATACATATCCAAATGTGCTTAAATTTTGCGTATAAGTTGTTCACGAGATGTTTAAGAAGATCAACGGATTAGATTTAAAAAAAATATTGCATCATGGAAAACTAGTTGAGTGTATTCCACTCCGGATACACTCGAGTGTATTCTAGCCTGACTCTCTCTCTCTCTCTCTCTCTCTCTCTCTATATATATATATATATATATATATATATATATATATATATATATATATATATATATATATATATATATATATATATACATATATGGGCCAAGAAATTGGATTGTCTTGGATTGGGAGCCTTGGGAGCCTTGTGACGAAATCAAACAAGGTAATCTAAAATGAAGTATCCATGAATTTGATATTTATCTCGGTCAGTGGCCTTCCCATTGAGAAATTTTGCTATTTGAATCTTTAAAAATGACTATTATATAATCATGACAGATATAATGTCATCTTTTATTAATTCAATTGTGACTCGTCACTTGAGCTGATTGCCAAGTCATGTCTGGTCGCTTGAATATGTTGAGAATTATATTGGGATCATGTTTATTGCATCTTAATAACCTTTGGAATGTTACCAATGGATTGTAGATGTTCTTATCGCTTTCGGTCATTCCACAGTGACCTTTAGTGTCTTTTGGGCCAAAAGTTTGGTATTTATGATTATGTCCATAGTTCATTGTTTGTTCAGACTTTGGAATTTGATCGCATACATGTATGTCTCGTTGATCTCTGCAAGTGACACTTGTCACGTTTCTACATGTTAGGCAACCAAATCGCAGAGACTCAAAAATTAAATATCAACACAAGGGCCAACATTTTTTAAAGATAGCATTGTTGTTGGCAAAAAAAATGTGAAATAATATAGTGTACGTGTGTGTGTTTCTCTGTGTGTGTGTGTGGAAAAGTATGTGTTGTCTGTATGTGTGTGTTGCCCGTGCTAGTAACAAGCTTTAAGTATGTGTTGTCTGTATGTGACACAAGTGTCACGGGAAGCCTCAAGTTGTACATAGAAGACGCAAACTGAAACTACAAACATAAATTGTATAAATTGGAAACCATTTTTTTGGTAAATAGCAGTAAAATGATTCTTTCACGTAAAACAATCAATGATCTAACTGTAAGCACGAATGCGAAATTAGAATATTTCACTCCATTTGTAACTGAACTATCACTCAAATTGTAATCCGTGTAGCTAGGTAGTATAGTTTTGTTGTGTGTGTGTGTCTGTATGTCCGTTGTATATGTACCGTCCGAAATATTTAGATGTTCAGATTCAATGCAGATGTCGTATAGTTTTTTCTCTATGTGAACTAAACTGCCTGAGGTTATATGCAGAGAAGTAACGAGTGTGATACTGGTTTTCCGAACCAAGGTCATTAAGGGCACGTTTGGTTTACAGACTTCCGTTGGATTTACGGAAGTCCTGCATTAATCATGTCCAGGATAGAACCTGCTGCGGGTTTCAGAAATTCAACAGATCTATGTCCTTACGTTTGGTCTGCCTGCAGCGGGGAAGGTGGAAACGGTTAGTAACCTCCGGAGCCCAGGTCTACGAGAGCGTGGACAGGTCTGACCGAGCCCGGCGTCCAGCTGGATCTCGGTGTCCCACGGTTTTCAAAAGTAATCTGTTCTCCTGCACTTCTTTTATCAGCGGAACTCCTGCATTTACCCAATTTCCCGTCTCCAGTTAACCAAACCTAAAATTTAGGTTGTTGGACAAATAAATACAACCCAATCCCGCCAGATACGGGAAACGAAACGTGCCCTAATTAATAGCGTGCTGCGTGGTGTATTGTCACGTACATGTTTGGTCATTAATTAATAGCGTGCTGCGTGGTGTATTGTCACGTACATGTTTGATTCGTTTAGTTATCGTCTGGTTCAGATTTCCGTTCGGCGTGTTCGATCTATCTCTATGTTTATTAGTTTGGTTCTCATTTGATTCCGTTTTCCTTTTGGCGTCTTTGATCCATTCCGGATAGCTTCCGGATAGCTGATGTGTGCACGCTTTAATAATATAATATCTTGATGTCGAGGTCAATGGCTATTCATTTTCGCTGTTTGCTTGCAGCTGGTAGCGCCAACTACTAAAAACACAGCGGCGCCCGGCTCTTCTGATTGTTTAGTTACAATTACGAAGTCCTCTGTTAATTGTTCTCTTGTGATTTGGGTGTGGGCATATATTGGAGGAAGTGCATACGTACATTTGAGCGAGTGCGTCCAAATGTTGGAGCAAGTGCATACGTGCGTTTGAGCATACGTTGGCATCGTGGTTGTTGGGAGGCGTATAGTGGACGAGTGGAGTGGGCTTGGATAACTAGAAGGTATCTAATATATATCAACCTAGGTAAATTCGTTTTCCTTTTCCATTAAGGGCCTCTTAGCTAATGGGTATCTAATGCGACGAGCACGATTTCAGAAACAGGAAAATAAAAAATACTAGGCATAAACCCGTGCTATGCACGGGTGCGTTAATAGACTACAGTCAATAATAACTTACAAAAAAAAATATACAATACATACATTAATAGGACTTCTCATACATACAGGGACCAATACATAATTTCAAAAAATAGTGAAGAAAATTGCATCCAGCCCCCTTCACAAGCTTTCCTATATAGTATAGATGTATCTCTTAATATAATATATAATTTAAAAAATTAAGGATAAAAGTGTGGTGTACACACACAGACTAATATGTAATTTCAAAAAATAATGGAAAAAATTGCATCATGCCCCCCTCCACGGGCTTTCATATATAGTATAGATGTGTGTCTTAATAAAATATTTATAATTTACAAAATTAAAGACAAAAGTGTGGTGTATACACACAGGAACCAATACGCAATTTCAAAAAATAATGGAGAAAACTGCATCCAGCCCCTCCACAACCTTTCCTATATAGTATAGATGTGCACGTTAATATAATATATAATTTAAAAAATTAAAGACAAAAGTGTGTTTCATGGGCTTTCTTATATAGTATAAATGTGTCTCTTAATATAAGATATAATTTAAAAAATTAAAGACAAAAGTGCGGTGTACACACATAGAGACCAATACATAATTATAAAAAATAATGGAGAAAATCGCATCCAGCCCCCTCCACGGGCTTTTCTATATAGTATAGATGTGTGTCTTAATATAAAATATAATTTAAAAAATTAAAGACAAAAGTGTGGTGTACACACACAGGAACAAATGCGTAATTTAAAAAAATAATGGAGAAAATTGCATCCATCCCCCTCAATTGGCTTTCCTATATAGTATAGATGTGTCTCTTAGTATAATATATAATTTAAAAAATTAAAGAAAAAAGTGTGGTGTACACACAGGGACCAATATGTAATTTATAAAATAATAGAAAATTTTGCAGTCATCCCCTCCATGGGCTTTCCTATATAGTATAGATGTGTCTCCTAATATAATATATAATTTAAGTCCGGCTATAGTAGCTAGGTGGTAAGAGCTCGGTAAGTCTCAATGAAGGACCCGAGTTCGAACCTCACCAAAGATACTTTACGAACGGCAATCCACGCTGATTTGGCGCGGGAGGGGGGTGATCGGACCACACCCTCTCATGCCTCGAGAGTTTACCATGTCGGGCTCGCCCGAGGTGGATGCTCTCGGTCACCAAAAAATATATATAATTTAAAAAATTAAAGACAAAAGTATAGTGTACACACACATGGACCAATGCGTAATTTCAAAAAATAATATAAAAAATTACACCCAGGCCCCTCCACGGGCTTTCCTATATAGTATAGATGTGTTTCTTAATATAATATATAATTTAAAAACTTAAAGACAAAAATGTGGTGCACACACACAGAGAGAAATACATAATTTTAAAAAAAAATGGAGAAAATTACATTCATCCCCATCACGAGCTTTCCTATATAGTATGATGTGTCTCTTAACATAATATATAATTTAAAAAAATTAAAGACAAAAGTGTGGTGTACACATACAGGGACCAATACGTAATTTCAAAAAATAATGGAGAAAATTACATCATGCCCCCTCTACGGGCTTTCCTATATAGTATAGATGTGTCTCCTAATATAATATATAATTTAAAAAATTAAAGATAAAAGTGTGGTGTACACACACATGGACCAATACGTAATTTCAAAAAATACTATAGAAAATTGCATCAAACCCCCTCCACGGGCTTTCCTATATAGTATAGATGTGTCTCTTAATATAATATATTATTTAAAAAATTAAACACAAAAGTGTGGTGTACACACACATGGACCAATACGTAATTTTAAAAAATAATGGAGAAAATTGCATCATGCCCCCTCCACGGGATTTCATATATAGTATAGATGTGTCTCCTAATATAATATATAAATTTAAAAAATTAAAGACAAAATTGTGGTGTACACACATAGGGACCAATATGTAATTCTAAAAATAATAGAAAAAATTGCATCCAGCCCCTGCACAGGATAATAGAGAAAATTACATCCAACCCCCTCCACGGGTTTTTCTATATAGTATAGATGTGTTTCTTAATATAATATATAATTTAAAAAATTAAACACAAAAGTGTGATTTACACACACATGGACCAATACGTAATTTTAAAAAATAATGGAGAAAATTGCATCTTGCCCTTCCACGGGCTTTCATATATAGTATAGATTGTTTCATATTACAAAGGAACTTGTTTGTATGGAAGTAAACGTGTGAACATTTGTTTAACTGATTTATTTCGTAAACATATAGTTTGATTGGGGGTAGACGGATAATGAGGCGTGATTCTTGTAACCAAATGGGCAGGGTAATAGAAAAGGTATTCATTACTCTATCAATTTCCCCAACAATATTAAATTACTATATTAGAATTGTCCAAATGCATTCTCTAAAAACTAAATAAAATCTTAGCAAACATAACCACGAATGGTTTCTTATATATTGTTTGCTTACATACATTTGATGTAAAAATTGGCAGCAAATAAATGCCCCTATATCTTAAAAATCACAAGTTGCTCTAAAGAGTTTTTTAGATCGTTTACTAATGAAGATACACATCGTTTTTTAAAAATATAATTTAGAATTAAGTATTAGCAATTTAGCATTCCTAATGTAATATAAATTTTGACTTGTTTATTATGTTTCGTATGTTGAATACCATATAAAATATTGTTAAAAATAATATATTTCTATTCATATTTAATTTTCATAATTATATTCATTTATTATATTGTTTATTCACAACTTTGACGCATATGTAAACCTTTCTTTTATCATACAGTTGTTTCTAAATATATAGCCTTCTTTTGGTTAATATGTATAATGATGTGATGGCTTCTGGCGATTGACAGCGCAAATGTGTAATGGAGTCAGAGTCCATTAATCTAGTTGTAATTCTCATTCTAAGCTCAAACCAAATCAACCAATTCCTCCTCTGAAATGTGTCCACTTCGGACCAGCTCCATTCTAGATGAACTTCTTTGTTTTAACTTTTGATGCTTGACATAAGTTTCTAACTAGAACAAAATTTAGTTCTCCAGCAATACTTCGATTCAGACTAGGACTTCACTAATCATGATCCCAAAATCGACCTGTGTTGACTTCATAATCCCAAATAGAATCTCGATTAAGGGCTGAGTTGACGGCAACAGTTAGATTTTCTTTATGTTGTCTTTGAAAGTTTTGGTTAACTAGAAATACAGCCGTGTCGCCCGTGTCCGTTTCCTCCAACGCAAAGAGGGAAGCTTCGTAAGTACCTCAGGCGCCAATCACCGAGCATATGTTGCTTACACGATCACTGGTTTAACAACACGCAGAAGCAGAAGTCAAACACAAGATCTTTGAACGGCGGTAGACAACAATGGCAACAATCTAGGAGATCGTACGTCCACCTCGCGGACTCGGGAGTCTTCGTTATTATTGTCGATGGCTCGAGTGTAACTCGAGGGATTCCAGCAGCAAGAGGACAACAGCCGCCGCGTCTGTCTCTGTCCCGTGACTCAAGGACCGTGAGAAGTGCAGACTGCAGTGTGGGGGAGGGGAGGGGATGGGACTTGTTTCTCGATAACAATTTTCAAAACGCTTCCAAATCCGTAACCATCCATGTGTCGGCTTGTTTAAATTGAGTTTGATAATGAAATTTACTACTCCTTTAAAATCATTTAAATCGGTACCTATGTGTTTAGGCTGTAAATGGATATGAATATATTCATATACCCCCAAACACATTCCCTCTAAATCTGTTATGGGTACAAATTTCTATAGTCATATGATCGCTTACCTACATACTCGCGGACCCACTTCTAACTAGATAAATTATAGTTACTTATATACTCATATATATATATATATATATATATATATATATATATATATATATATATATATATATAGTCTGACTATATGTATTCTAGCCTGACTATATATATATATATATATATATATATATATATATATATATATATATATATATATATATATATGGGTATATCTTCGCTACCCGTGCGGGTAACTAAGATTCGCTACCCGTGCATCAGTTTTGTAATGGGAAGGTATGCATTTGTAATGAGACAATCCAAATTTGTAATGTGACGACCGAAATTGTAATACAAAGACTCGTTTTGTATTACAACGTTGTTACAGTAATAAATATATATTTATTACTATAACAACGCTGTAATATAAAATGAGTTTTTGTATTACAATTTCAGTTGTCTCATTACAAATTTGGTTGTCTCGTTACATATATGTGTCATTCCATTATAAAATTGATGCACGGGTAGCAAATCTTAGTTACCCACACGGGTAGCGAAGATATACCATATATATATATATATACCATATATATATATATATATATATATATATATATATATATATATATATATATATATATAGTACGTTTTCATTGCTCGCGCGGGTACTGTAGCGGAGCTACCCGTTTCAGAAAACACGGTGGCATCTATTGTAAATAATCCAAAAAATCAAGGACGCGCTAGTACTTACAGAAGAAACACATTCACGGCTCATTCTCTGCCCGAAAATCCCAATTCTGTCTTCTTCCCGCTCCAGAACTCCCGAATTCATCCATCTTGGTCTGCACTCCCCAACCCC
Organism: Alisma plantago-aquatica; assembly: GCA_963693085.1. Classification (NCBI taxonomy): domain Eukaryota; kingdom Viridiplantae; phylum Streptophyta; class Magnoliopsida; order Alismatales; family Alismataceae; genus Alisma; species Alisma plantago-aquatica. Next base: position 667,908,590 of record OY856414.1, read on the forward strand.
AACTGCCGAATTCTTCGGCATGTGGTCTACATTGCCCATAATTTGGGTGATTTGGTCTGTACTTGCGTTGTTGTGTGTGGCGTTCTTCTCCGCTGCAGCATTCACCGCTGTTTCTGCCGCAACTGCTTTTGCCAGTCTCTGCCGCTAAGATCAAAATGGGGAAAACAAAGGTAAAAGCAAAGAAGGCGATAGGAAAGGGAAGTACAAAAATAACGGATAGTGAAGATTTGTTGAGCAAGCACTATGAAGATGTGGACAACATGGCAGAAGAGGTAGTTGCAACCATACTACAAGGAGATGAAACAGGCAAGAGTATTGAAGAGCACATCGAACATGCTATGTCGAGAAAAGAAAAGAAAGTTAAGAAGAAATACAATGTTGAGAAAACTGACACTCTCCAGAAGACTGCTGGAGATGACAACGTATCAGGGGAGAAACCAGCCGATGACGTTATTGAGAAACAATTGGTTGTAGTGCATGAAGAGACTGAAGAGCCAGAAACTGACAACGCATCAGGGGAGAAATCAGCTGATGACGTTACTGAGAAACGATTGGTTGTAGTGCATGAAGAGACTGAAGAGCCAGAAACTGAAGATGTTGAAGAAGTTGAACAGGATGAAGCAGAAGATCGCAAAAGAAACCAGAATAAGACTTTAGAACAAAAAACCAAGCAAAAAGGAAAAGCAAAAATTGCAGAAGAAGGTAATATTCATTATTTTTATACTTCTATACGAAAGTGTAACTTGCTGGACTAAAGAGTAACGATGCTGACAATAGAGTAACTTTGATCACAGTAATTATCCTTAAAAGTAACTATGATCCAAGAAAAGTAACTAGATGAACTAATGAGTAACTATATCGACATGAAAGTAACTCTCTGGATCAAAAAGTAATTGTTATACATCAAACGGTAACTTTGATCCAAGGAAAGTAACTAGATGAACTAACAAGTAACTATATCAACATGAAAGTAACTCTCCAGATCAAAAAGTAACAGCTATACATCAAAAAGTAACTTTGATCCAAAGAAAGTAACGAGATGAACTAACAAGTAACTATATCAATATGAAAGTAACTCTCTGGATCAAAAAGTAACTGTTATACATCAAACAGTAACTTTGATCCAAGAAAAGTAAACCGCATTTGCAAATCTGATACTGTACCATGTGAGAAGGAAAGTAATTATATGTACTCGATCTATTTATGTACATTTCAGGGCATTTTATGTTCATACTGTACTCGATCTATTTATGTACATTTATGTTAGCATAACCAATCTAATACCCCACAAACTCACCTGATCTACAAACGATCACTAAAAAGTAAATTTACTGAATACGAAGTAACTCTGAAAAATGAATAGTAACTCTGAAAATTAAAAAGTAACTACCTGAAAACAAGAGTAATTGTGACAGATAGAAAATAACATGTTGAACTGAAAAAAGTAACACTGAAAGCTAAAAAGTAACTAGACAAATTAACACAAACTTTTTCATATAGATGCAGGTACAGGAAAGATTTTCCATAGATGCTACATAAAAAGTTACAACAGCATACAAAACAACATGTTGTTTAGCACAAATCAAATGAGGATGATGAAGTCAACCGCATTTGCAAATCTGATAGCCATGCCTCATCTTACTGTAGATGTAACTCTTTTAGAAGATCTGATAGAGAGATATGTTGAAGATGACAAGTTCATGTTAGCACCAGGTTTTGAGATGAGGATGATTGTACAAGATGTAGGAGTGATACTAGGTTTGCCTAGTAAAGGTATGGATATAGTTCCACGAAAGCAATCACAGATTGTAAGAAAAATATGGGAGGATTTTGCTAATGCAATAAGAGGAAAAGATAAAGTTGGTGAAAGTAGTAAGAAAATAAGAGAGAAGGATGTGTTACACAAGGAGAACTTGAGTAAACTCTGGCAGGAATTTGCAAAGAACGACTCTAAAGAAAACTACCAAAATATGTGTCGTGCATGGATGTTGCACTTGTTAGAAACATTCCTTTTAGCGGACACTAGCTATTGTGCCCCCATTTACCTTCTACATTATTTGGATGATGTAACTGCTACAGGGCAGTTAAACTGGGCAAAGTTAGTGCACGACAGCATATTCAAGAGAATGAAAGTTTTAAGTGAGAATATAAGGATGAGGAGAAGAGGGGAAACCAGCAAAAGAACACTCTTAAAAACTAGATGTGTAATGTGCTTGTGTGTAAGTGACACATTGCATAGTTACTTTGGTTATATTAAACAACCATATATGAACATTTAAAACACTGATTTATACTTTCTTGTCAACACAGGTCTGGGCTTATGAGTTAACAGGGATAGCAGAGCCTACATTCCTTGAGGCAAAACTACGAATAAAAAGATGGGCAACTCGTGTTAAGATGGTGAAGGATTTTAAAAGTTTGGACAATGACAATGTAAGAATCAGTGTGGGTAAAGTGAAAATAAATATGCCAATTAATATAAGAGCTTTATAATAAATTGATAACTTTTGTGCACAGGTTTCTACAGTGTTGAAGAAGGATGACAATGATGATTGGGAAGTTGCAAAGGCAATGAAAGATTTGCCTTATTATCTCACAACAAATAAAGCCAAGAGAAAGGTAGTTAGTAAGAAGATACTTACATCAAATAACACAAGCAGAGAAGTCTCAAGAAGCTTGGACTGATTCTTGAGGACGAGCTGAGACTGCAGAAGGAAACATGCAACAGAATTTCCCTAGAAGCTTTTACTTCTCTAAGAGAAGAAAACGAGCAGTTGAAGAGAAGACTAGAGGAAGTTGAAGCTGAAAATAGATTGCTAAGGATGCAAGCTGACAATTACAAGCATTCACAATCTGTAGCTACACCAACTCCCAATTTCATTGAGAATGAAAGTTGGCATTCAGATGATTTAAGTGTAATAAGACAGAGGACGCAGGATCTGAAGAAAAAGTTGTTAGAAATGGACCTACACAAGAAAGACAAAGATTGAGCAAGCTTCGACTAAGGAGAAAAGTAGTGGAGAAAATGACAGAAAATGTACCACAAGATTCAAATAAAGTAGAAGAAGATCGATCTGAAGGAACCAAAGAACCAACACAAGATGAAATGGAAAAAGATCCATCTAAAGAAGATCCATTTGAAGAAAAGTACACAGAAGAAAAAGAAGAACTAGCAGATAAAAAAGAGCCAGCAGAAGATGTAATGGAAAGCATAATGATGGATATAGACAATGAAGTTGGAGTGAATGAGAAGGAGATAAATTCTGGTGAAGTTGAGATGAAAACAACTAAAATGTTGAGAAAGAGGAAGGGGAAGATGCATACGGGCATTGGGAGCATAGAGGAAAATATCAAGATAAGAAGGCATTAAAAGGTAAAATTTGTTTTGTAATGGTGCTCGTTCCATCAATGAAGTAATTGTCTGATCTGAAAAGTAAAATATGTCATCCATAAAGTAACTATGTTAATATAAAAAGTAACTGTGATAATGATAGAGTAATATTATGGAATGTAAAGCAATATTATGGACTAAACAGTAGAGTAACTGTAATAATATATGTCTTTTACATAGACTACTAACTAAAATTTGTACTTCAAAAATAGCAAAAGAATTCGACATTCATAGGATTTGAGCACTTTAGACCAAAGGAAATGAAAGAGGATGTCAAAGAATTTATTGACAACATTGATGAAGTGTAAGTAGATACTTTTTAAAGTTCTATCAGTCACATGTTTATTATAAATTAGTTGATCAATCCATAAATTTCTGTCTCACATCTTCAGTATGAATTCTTTTGAAAAAAAATAAAAATGCACAGGTCAAGAAGAGAATGGATTTTTGGAAAGGAAGCATGGTGCACAGGAAAGGACTTATCAGCGTTGTTGTTTAAAGATAAGATGATGCAGTCACCTGTAAGGAATGGAATATTAAACATTTATTATGGAAATTATAGATTGCTAATTGATGTTTGTTCATTTTCAGATAATGAATTGCTTTGTACAAATGTTGAAAGAGACAACAAGCAGAAAGAGGAAGAAGGGACTGCTTTCATGGCATTGCTTGAGCACTTATGTTCCGGTAAGACAAACAGACTATCACACTAGATTACATTTATCACAACAAGGCCACTAAAGGTTGCAGAAAAGTAATTCACAATATTGTTTTTACAGCAAAAGCTAAACATGATGGTGGATGAGATAACACTCAAAGAGATCGATATGTTGTCACCACTCTTCAATGTACCTGACAAGGAATTCATGACAATGGACTCCGTGTTTACAATACTTAACAACGAAAATCACTGGCACTTGCTTGAAGAAAATTTTAGGGATGGGGTGCACAGGTCTTATAATTCAATTTCAGGAAGTTCAAAATCTGAGAAAGAAGTGAATAGATGGGTAAGGAACAAAAAAGAAACACTGTTGGAAAACAGTTGAATGAAATAGTGTAGGTTATGTTATACTTATGAATGTTTTGTTGTGCATGCAGGTGGGGTTCGTTCATGAATTCTTCAGGGGGGTGCCTGAGCGTGGAAGTCAACTGTCTCAATGGGCAATAGAGTACCCTGATTGCCCCCAGCAAGAAGATGATGATGTTGAATGTGGAGTCTACGTCATGAAGTATCTGGAATGCTTAGTGAATGGAAAGGAAATGAACTTTACGAGCAAAGACATCCCTGCAATAAGGGCTGAGATCTTCCAAACAATGATGAAGAAGGGGAGACTACAGCCAGTTGAATAACATACTAGAGATCAACAAGAGACCAAAGAAGGAGCAGGTGACAAGCAGAACAAAGAAAAATTAGAAGATGTTGTGCCAAGTCTGAATGCTTGGCTTATGTCAGATTAAAAAGAACTCTTAGATAAACAATGTAGTATCACAATGAGAAGTGTATGTTACAGAATCTGAAGTAAACTCTACAACCAGTACTATATGTATATGGTTATGATTATGTTTTGTTACTTTTTGTTTGACATTTGAACCTATCGGTTCATCAGTTATATGTGTATATGGTTATGGTTTGCTGCCAATTCTGAATGCAAGGCTTATGTTACAGAATCTGAAGTAAACTCTGCAAAGTTATAGTACATCAGTTCTATGGGTATATGGTTATGTTTTGTTGCTTTGTGTTTGCCATTTGGACCTATCAGTTTGATCTTAGTTGAATGTTCTTATAACTTTAGCTAGTTGTTGTTCTTTTAAGGATAATTACTGTGATCAGTAGGTTCTCACTGCATGAGTGGAGTAACTCTCTTCCGAACATAAACGTAAATATGTAAACTAAAAAGTAACTATGTGAGAAGGAAAGTAACTAGATGAACTAACAAGTAACTATATCGACATGAAAGTAACTATCTGGATCAAAAAGTAATTGTTACACATCAAACAGTAACTTTGATCCAAGAAAGGTAAAGTAGTGTTACACAGTGTAACATGAAGTGATTGTTTCCCTTATCTCAGGTATGTCCAGCTAAAAAGTAACTTGTGTGATGTATAACGTAACTTGTGTGATGTATAACAAGTAATAAAAGTAACTCGTCCAACAAAAAAGTAACTAAAAAGTAAATATGTAAAACTAAAAGTAACTATGTGAGAAGGAAAGTAACTAGATGAACTAACAAGTAACTATATCGATATGAAAGTAACTATCTGGATCAAAAAGTAACTCATCCAACCAAAAAGTAACTTGTGTGATGTATAACGTAACTTATTGAATCAGGAAAGTTACTCGTCCAACAAAAAAGTAACTTGTGTGATGTATAACGTAACTTATTGAATCGGGAAAGTAACACATCCAACCAAAAAGTAACTTGTGTGATGTATAACGTAACTTATTGAATCGAGAAAGTAACACAATAAATAAAAAAGTAACTTGTGTGATGTATAACATAACTTATTGAATCGGGAAAGTAACTCGTCCAACAAAAAAGTAACTTGTGTGATGTATAACGTAACTTATTGAATTGGGAAAGTAACATGTCCAATGAAAAAGTAACTTGTGTGATGTATAACGTAACTTATTGAATCAGGAAAGTAACACAACAAACAAAAAAGTAACTTGTGTGATGTAAAACGTAACTTATTGAATCGGGAAAGTAACACAACAAACGAAAAAGTAATTATGTAAATTACAACGTAACTATCAAAAGTACTTGTTAAGTTTTTTTTTTGGTGAAAGCATCATATCTCCCAGACATTCCCGTTCTTCAGTGCGGCCGTGGTATTATCAAAGATGAAGATTTTTTTGACCTTTAATTAATTATATGAACTATAAAGTAACAGTAACAGCTAAAAAGTATCTGGTGCACACAAAATGTTTGTTTTAGACAGGAAGAGTAACTCTAAGATACAAAAAGTAACCTTCGAAAATCTGTAACTTATCAAAAATAGTAGAATGTCAGAAAACTCTATTGTGCATCTTTGCAACACCAAAAGCACAGATCACTGCTACCCTCATTTCTCCCTTTCACCCAGAGCTCTCATTTCGCCCTTTCACCCAGTGCTCTCATCTCGCCCTTTCACTCACTTTCAAACAACCTACCTTCTTCACAACCTACCTTCTTCACAACCTACCTTCTTCACAGCCTACCTTCTTCTACCATTACTAGTTTTCTCACAACCCTCAACACTGCCTACCATGGAGTCGTTCATCTAGCCCATGAACTACACCCTTGACGACAAGACAATGGAATCCATTCAACTTCCTATAGAATGGAAATATCTCTATTTTCACATTAAACCAGGCAACACCACCTTCCATATCGGAAACCGAACATTTCAGATCACCCTTATTCAGAATCAAAATGGATCACTTTCAACTGGTAAGGGCTGGAAAAGGATGATCGCACAGCTCAATATTCACAAAGATTGGATCATCTTCCTCAAGCCAACTGATCACCAGACTATCACAGCATGGATCATAGATCATTTCTTAGAAACACCAACTGACCTTCTTCCGCTCTTCAGAATGCCTGGTGAAGCACTATTCTCTGGAACGGATGACTCTGCATATCAGCTGTTTGTTAGGGACAAATACCAAGCACCGCCGGGATCAGCTGTAAATCCTTTACAGGTTGACTCATCTACAATAGCTGACACCTCAACATTTGCATAAGACACTACTTCTTCTTCTATCCATCCTTCCTTTCATAAATAGGTATGCACCGCCGCCCTTTTCTCCTTGCCTTTTGGTCGATAATCTTTCCCATGACTACCTACACAGTCTACCCCTCCTAGAGATTTTTACTTCACAGAGCTATATATTGTCTGATTTGATCCTGATTCTTAAGTGTTTTTTGGTTTTGACTGGTTGTTCCTTCTATGAACCGGTGTGTTGGTGCTGACCCGTTGCACTAGAGATCAAGAAGAGACCAAAGAAGGAGCATGTGACAAGCAGAATGAAGAAAAATCAGAAGATGGTGTGCCAAGTCTGAATGCATGAAAGAAATAGTAACTTTGAGGTGCAAAAAGTAACCTTCGCAAAAGGCAGATCAGTTGTTTATGGTTATGGTTTGTTACTTTTTGTTTGACATTTGAACATATGGGTTCATCAGTTCTATGGGTATATGATTATGCTTTGTTGCTTTGTGTTTGGCATTTGGACCTATCAGTTTGATCTTAGTTGAATGGTCTTATAACTTTAGCTAGTTGTTGTTCGTTAATGGATGATGATTGTTTTCATTGGTGCTCATTGCAAGTGTGGAGTAACTCTCTTCCGAATTGAAAAGTAAATATGTAAAACAAAAAGTTGAAAAGGAAAGTAACTAGATGAACTAACAAGTAACTATATCAACATGAAAGTAACTCTCCGGATCAAAAAGTAACTGCTACGCATCAAACAGTAACTTTGATCCAAGAAAAGTAATTAGATGAACTAACAAGTAACTATATCAACATGAAAGTAACTCTCTGGATCAAAAAGCAACTGCTATACATCAAACAGTAACTTTGATCCAAGGAAAGTAACTAGATGAACTAACAAGTAACTATATCAACATGAAAGTAACTCTCCGGATCAAAAAGCAACTGCTATACATCAAACAGTAACTTTGATCCAAGGAAAGTAACTAGATGAACTAACAAGTAACTATATCAACATGAAAGTAACTCTCCGGATCAAAAAGCAACTGCTATACATCAAACAGTAACTTTGATCCAAGGAAAGTAAAGTAGTGTTACACATTTTAACAGGAAGTGATTCTTCAGTGCGGCCATTTTTCAGTAAAAAGCATCATATCTCCCAGACATGCCCGTTCTTCAGTGCGGTCGTGGTATTATCAAGAATGAAGATAATAAAGATTCATATTTCTATTTATAAAGTAATTATGTTGACCTTTAAGTAATTATATGGACTGTAAAGTAACAAGAATAGATAAAAAGTAACTTGTGCACACAAAACGTTTGATTTAGATAGGAAGAGTAACTCTAAGATACAAAAAGTAACCTTTGAAAATACAAGTAAGTAAGTGATTAAGTGTAGGAGAATGACCCTAATCTTAAGCAATGATTAATTTTTATCAAAAACGAATTCTGAAGTATGATGCTAATATAAAGGAAATATGAGACTAATTAAGAAATACATATATAACATAAAATGGAAAAACATATCACACATCAAACAAATTTTGGATGATCTTTATTAAAGATTTAAATTCGATACAATTGAAGCTACCTATAAAATAGTAGCAATAAAACTAAAGTATAATCAAATATCAATTACAACGGTCACATAGTACATCTTGGCCATTACAATTACATCAGAATTTGACATGACTCACACATTAAACAATTGGATACCATTATAGTAAAACTAGTGAATAAATCAACTTCAATAACAACATTGTCAGCAGTAGCAGAAAATTCGCAGCTTCAGGAAGCACAACAGGAAGACCAAAGCAGACCACAGCAATAGTAGCATCAAATCTGCAACTTCAGTAAGCCATAAAAAAATGAAACCCACAGCAGACCACGGCAACAGTAACAGCAGTACCATTACAGATCAACCAAGAGAAGTAACACTGTAACACCACGATTCACAAAAAGTAACTCTGTAAAAATAAAAAGTAATCATGAGAATATAAAAATAACTATGTGAAATAAAAAAATAGAAGAAGAAGTTGAATTCAAACATACACCTATTTCTTTAATGGGCAGTTTCTTCTGTCATGATTAACACCATATTGTAAACAATTCTTACACTGTCTCATTTTAGATTGAGAAATTTCCACTCCAGATTTAAATCGCACATCAGTAGATCTAGGTCTACCTTTAGTTTTACAAACACTGCAAATATGGACCTTGACAGCAGAAGAAGAAGCTGTATTCGAACCAGTTACACCAACATCAGCAACATCTAATTCTAACAGCTCCTTTCACAAAGCAATGAGTTTTTCAAGACACATATCTATAGCGTTGTTCCTACACGCTATATTAACAATTAAATTGCAAGCAGATGCCAACTACAGTCTCTTCCCAGTGGATAGCTGCATGACAGATGATTTTCCGAAAATCAAAGGATGATCTCTATATCCTTTAGTCCACCTCTTCAGTATATATGGCTCAGGAAGAGTGCAAAAATCACGACTCTTTAGATAAGCAAGTATGTGTCTACATGGAATTCCTTTGAATTCTAACATGAAACAATTGCATGATACCATACCAGTGGATGAGTCTTTCTTCAATAGACGAGGAGAACAAGAACCACCAAGACGATA